>CM057450.1:554060526-556560526 GCA_016271365.2 Neoceratodus forsteri | reverse complement strand
TGCCCATGCCAGTCCATACTGGCAGCTGTTCCTCACAGCCATTGCAGCACATACCATGTCACCTTGTTATGCACCATTGACCGTGTCTCCTGGTGACAGGTCGGTCCAAGGGCTCTTCCGCCCCTGCCCCTGTGGGGTGGTCCTTGCCATGTGCCCGACAGCTCTGAAGCCACACTATCGGTGGCACCGTCTGATTCCTGTGCCCCCAGACTGGCTGTCTACGGTGGCCATGCCATCACCTTCACCACTTGTTGCTGCATCCATGCTGTGCCCTATGTGGTGCATGCTGTCAACCTCCTGCACCTAGGGCAGCTGCATGTCACTGTCCACCATGATGTCCCATTAGCACTGTGTTCCAGTGGTGGCCCTACCAACAGCCACTGTGCCCTGACCTGTGATTGCCGCACCCCCACTTGCCATGGTGGTCTGCCCCAGCCACTTAGGATGTCGACCATGCATTCCAGCACCCATGCCATTCATGCAAATCACAGCCCATGTCACGGCCGATGCCTGTCTGCTCTGTTATGGCTTCTGTATTGCAGCACTGCACCTCTCAGTATCGTGGGTCCAGTAGGACCATGCCCCGTTGGGGCCCCACACGTCCTGTAGGTCTGCTCGATGGGTCCTTGTCCATGCTATCATGCCCACCTCACATGACCAGATGCATGCCCACCACAGGCCATGGCACACTACTGCCACAGACAACCATGATGGTGTATGTTGGTGGCCATTGTGAGGGCAAGGGTGTCTGCCCACTGTGTCTGGTGCTGAAGGTGTCCTCTGATGCGTCATCTTTGGCCAACTCCATTGCAGTATCCATATCATCACTCTCCACACCTAGGGTGGTGTCCTCAGCCGAGTCTTGCAGGTTGTCTGCTGCCTATCCAGGAACAGTGGGTGATGGGCCAAGAGAGGATGATTACTGACCATCACGTTCCGCTATGCCACTGTCTTGGTCATGTCACGGGGAGTACTCACCTGTGGAGCCATCTTCTGTCATCTGTCCTTGATGGGTGACTGCAGCTGTCCTAGGCGGACACCCCTGTGGTGGGCTGGCACCATATCCACCACCCCTGGCATGCTCTGTTGGCACAACATAACACCATTAGCCATTTTGCACGCAGCCTTGGCACTGCTGGTCATGCTGTTTCTGTGTGCATTACTTACTGGCCAGTGTGTCCACTCCCTCCACCTTACCGTGGATACTCACGGCAGTGAAGGTCTCCAACACCATCCTCTCTACAGGCGTCAGCTGGGTGTTGGGCCCAGTTGACCCTCCACCTGTGCCCTGCCATGCCTATGTTCCCTCCACAACCTTCCATTTCACAGTGGTGCATTGGTCATGCCATTTATGCTTTATCACCGACAGGGTCTGGGCATCTGGTCCTGCAGCATTCACGGTGGCCTGCACCTCCAGCCAGATCCATGCCTTTACCTCCAGGAGGGTGGATAGCATCAGGGCACCAAACAGCCTTGCATGGTTGGCACTGATCTCACTGACCATCACAGCCACCTGTGGCCCCATGAAATTCGAGGACCAGGAACATCTGGTTCCACCATGGCCTCCGACTGCTGCTGGTCCTGCCGCTTCATGCTGTGCCTCACAGGCACATTACTGTGCACCCCACTGTCCATGGGTGCATTGCTTTCTGCCATTCTGCGTGTCTCTCTCCAGCATCCACCATTCACTTACACATCCGCGAAGTGTGCGGTGTGCTTGCCCTTATATGGCGGGGTCAAGGGGCGGGGTCGTGGTGCCAGGGCTGTCCTCTTCCTCCTACACCCCCCTATCTGAGCTGTTCGCAGCTCTGCCCCCTGCTTCTGTGCATGGCATGTATCGCTTTGTGCATGCTGCATCTTCCTCTGACCCTCAGAATCGTGCCGCTTGCATGCCACACGCTTAGCACATGTGTGCTTTCTGTGTGTTTCATGCCCATTTGTGCATAGAAACATAGAAACATAGACTTTGACGGCAGACAAGGACCTCTTGGCCCATCTAGTCTGCTCATTTCCCTACCTAGAGGATAGGCTGCAGATCCTAGTTAACCAACAGCCTATTTCTTCCTACCCCCCACAAGAATTGCCTTATGTCTGTCCCATGCATTCTTGAATTCTCCCACAGTTTTAGACCCCACACCCTCCTCAGGAAGGCTGCTCCATGCATCACTACCCTCTCTGTGAAATAATACTTCCTCACATTGCCCCTGAACTGCCCCCCTCTATCTTTAAATTGTGCCCACTTGTTCTTGCATGTCTCTGAAAGATGCTACCCTCTTGGACTTTGTTGGTTCCACTGAGGTACTTAAAAGTTTCTATCATGTCCCCCTCTCCCTTCTTTCCTCAGGGGTATACATATTAAGCTCCTTTAGTCTCTCCTCATACGGCTTCTCTAGCAGACCCTGCACCATTTCAGTTGCCCTCCTCTGGACTGCCTCTATCCTGTCTATGTCCTTGCGGAGATTGGGTCTCCAGAACTGGACGCAGTACTCTAGATGGGGTCTCACCAACTGTCTGTACAGAGGGATAACAACTTCCTGTTTTCTGCTGCTGATGCCTCTCCCTATGCATCCCAGTATACCCCCAGCCCTCTCTGCTGCCTTCTCACATTGCTTGCTAACCTTAAGGTCATCTGATATGATTACCCCCAGGTCCCTTTCCTTTTTTGTTGTTGTTACTACCCCCCCACTGTGTATTCTTCCCTTGGGTTCTTGTTTCCCAGGTGCATTATTTTGCACTTCTTTGCATTGAATCCTAGCTGCCATACTTCTGACCATTCCTCCAACCTTGCCAAGTCCCTTCTCATCCTTTCCATGCCTCCTTGTGTATCAACCCTGTTGTAGATATTTGTGTCATCTGCAAAGAGGCATACTTTTCCTTCCAGTCCCTCTGCAATGTCACTTATGAAGACATTAAAAAGGACTGGACCCAATACTGAACCCTGCGGTACCCCACTACTAACCCCTCTTTCTTCAGAGTGGACTCCATTTACAATTACCTTCTGTGTCCTGTTGTCCATCCAATGTTTTAACCAGGCTACCACCTTGGGACCCACTCCCAGGCTGGTTAATTTGACTATTAATCTTTTGTGTGGGATTGTGAAAATGCCTTGCTAAAGTCTAGGTAGGCCATGTCCACAGCCCCTCCCTGGTCTACTACTTTGGTCACCCAGGCAAAGAAATCTATTAGATTCATCTGACATGACCTTCCCGCTGTGAACCCATGCTGCCTTGGGTCCTGTGCCCCACTGGCCTCTAGGTACTCAACTATTCTTTCCTTCAGAAGTGACTCCATCACTTTCCCTACCACAGAGGTCAAACTGACAGGTCTGTAGTTTCCTGCCTCTGCTTGGTCCCACTTTTGTGAAGGGGAATCACATCTGCCTTCTTCCAGTCCTCGGGTACCACACCATCCTCCCTTGATTTATTAAAAAGAGTAGCCAGTGGTTTCACTAGTTCCCCCCTTAATTATTTTAGAATTCTGGGGTGAATTCCATCAGGCCCCATTGCTTTGTCCACCTTCAGTTTTAGGAGTTCTTGCAGAACCCTTTCTTCTGTGAAAGGACTGGGATCGACCCCCCTGCCAAGAGTGCTTCTGTTAATTGGATTAGGCACTTCCCCCTTCTCTTTTGTGAATACTGAGCAGAAATATTTGTTCAGTATCCCTGCTTTTTCACTGTCCCCCTCTGCCCACCCACTGTTCATTCTTTTCAGCCTATCTCTCCCTTTGTCTTTCGACGCTCGCTGATGTACCTATAAAAGGTTTTATCCCCCTTCTTAACCGAGTTGGCTATCTTTTCCTCAGTTTGAGCCTTTGCTATTCTGCCTTTCCTCCCTGCTTCCTTCTGCCTTAACTGGTACAGCTCTCTGTCCCACTCCTTCTGTGTTTCTTTATACTTCCGGAATGCTATCTTTTTCTTCCTGACTTTCACAGCCATCTCTTTTGAGAACCATAGTGGCTTTTTCTTTCATTTTGATTTGTTTATTTGCTTCACACAAAGGCTTGTTGCCTCTGTGATGGCAGTTTTGATGATTCTCCATTGTTGCTCCACACCTCCTTCTAGCATGTTTGCTAGTACTTTTCTTTTCATTTTTTTCGTCTTTATCCTCCTTCCTACCTCCGGTGCCCCCTCCTTCCGTACGCTCATCTCCCCCGTTACCTACCTTAGGGATCTGCCCCTAGAGTACCCTTCCTCCTCTTCCTCGCACAGTGGGGTCTGTCCTGTAGGTGGTCCGGGTGGACTTAGGGTGGCCTTCATCTAGGGCTGCCGGAGGGGTTTTTCCGTTTTTCTCCCCTTACGTCCCCACTCCCCCTAGGACGCCAGCACTTGGGACGTATGTCCCGAGTGGTAGCGTGCTTACGCACGCAGACCCTCATGCACCGCAACATCCCCCCTCCCCAGCTCTGATGAGCAAAGCTGCCTCCATCCCTTCCCAATGCCCGGTGCTTCCACTGGCTACGGAGGGATGCAGAGCGAGGCGCTTGTAACTCCCTTGAGGGAGGAGAGCATCCTGTGGGACACTCGATCCTCCCTCTCCCCGCCGACCCCCGGCCGCCCGAGTCCGTTCCCGAACCTGGGCCGCCGGCGTAGTGCGAGGTGTGGCATCCAGAGCCTCAACCCTCAGCGCCACCGGGCCGGCTGCTAGTGCTTTTCTGAGGCACTCTCCCATCTTGCCAAAGTCAGCCCTCCTGAAGTCCAGTACCCTCACTTTTGTATGGCTTGACTCTGTAGTTGAGTTTAACGTGAACCACACTGTTTGAAGGTCACTTATTCCCAGATGGCAACCTACTGCTCCCGTTCGAGAGTATGAGGTCTAAGATTGCTCCCTCATTAGTGGGTTCTGAAACTAGCTGTCTGGAGCCTACCACCTGTAGGGCATCAAGAATGGCCCTGCTCTTGGATGTGGCTGCAGCAAATGTGCTCCAGTTAACATCTGGCATATTCAGGTCTCCCATCAACAGTATCTCCCCTTTCTCTGCCATTCTAAGAATGCCTTCTATCATATCCTTGTCCATTCCCTCCCTCTGACATGGGGGTCTGTACACAACCCCTGTGCGGATTGTGGTGCCCTTTCCAGTCTCCAAGGTGACCCACAGTGCCTCCTTTCCTCCCTGTTTACTCTTTTGTTCAGTTGCTTTATCCTTCCTTTACATAGAGAGCTACTCCTCCCTCTTCCCTGCCTTCTCTCCTGTAGGTTATGTACCTTGGTATGTTAACATCCCAGTCATGGTTCTCTTGTACCATGTTTCTGTGACTGCTACAATATCCAGGCATCCCTCTTCCATCAAGTCCACCAATCAGGGAGCTTGTTGCCCAGACTACAGGCATTGGTACTCATTACCCTCCATTTCATGATGGCCTTACTCCTTTTTGCCCCATCCCTGTCCTCCTTGCCTTTGTCACTTTCTCCATTTACCCCTGCCCTTCTCCCTATCAACACCTCTATGTTGGTGTTTACCTCACTTACTACCGTGATTTTTTGGGGGCTAGGATTTCTGCTCCTTTCCAATGCCTCCCCAAGCTAGTTTAAATGCTTGTACCCCTCACCCCTGCCTTTCTAGCAAAACGACAGGTGGCATGCTGTTGAAGCTGACAGCAGTACCTGGTGGGGACCTGGGTTCGGGGAGGATGAGGTTACTCGGCACAGGGGACCTAGGTTTGGCTACTCTGAACAGGGGCACTCAAGTAAATCCAAACACAGGAAGCAATAACTGTAATGTCCAGAACCAGGAATGGGATTCTTCAGTGTGGCTTTTATTCATATCCTAGCTGAACAAACAAAGCATAGACAGACCCCCATGGGGCTACATTTCCTGGTAATGCAGATTAGAGACAACAGAACACTTTATCACTATTTCCAGCCCTCAGGCTCTAAACCCACCAGGCACACAGCCTGGACTTGCACGCAGCTTTGGGTACACAGCCTGACTTGTACACACTTGGGTTTTCCCCACTGGCCCGGCTCCCCCGCTGGCCACTTGATCCACAGTCCATTTGAGGAATGAACCAATTATCCTGTTGTGGCTCCCCAAACCACACTAGAGTCTACGACTCTTAGAGAGAATTTTCCTTACAATCCCACGTCTGGGTACTTCCCCCATCACTGGCCAAGTGCCTGAGGCAAAGTAGAAATCCACAGAAGAAATCCGTAGAGGTGGACCTGGTCACTAAAGATGGGGGGCCACCCACCTCCAGCTCCCACAGCCCATACCTGGCCATTTCTCTGGAAACTGAACAATTCCTGTACTGAACTTTTAAATGTAGATTAAGGGTAGACGTCTGTCACATCACCTCTACATATTATTTGCATCCCAACAAACTCTGGAACTTGAAACTACTTTTACTTGCATAGCCCATTACTCTAGGCTTCCCAATATTTAGTAGTTCAATCCCCACACTGTCACACAAGTCCCAGGGTGAAAACATAGGCCCTTTTAGCCAGAGCAGACACTCACCTTCACGTTGCAGGTGCCCCACAGGCGACTCACAAATCTTCTTTTCTCCCAAATAAATACTGGAAAGAACAGGCAGCTTTTCCTCCACAAGCAGAACTAGGGGGTTTGCCCCAGGAATCTGCAGGGAACTCTTTTCATCCCCCCCCGGAGGGAGGGAGCACTGAGACCCGAAAACAGCGGTCTCCACCACTTCAGTACTCTTCTGTATCTCTCTTTAAGGTGGAGACACACACTCTATTACTTAAAAGTAGCCCTCTGTCAGGGCTGAGGCTCCTAGAGCCTTTACTGAGCTGCTTTACCAGCAAGCTCCCTACTTCCCACTCCACTCACTGAAGACCAACTGAAGACACTGACTTCAAAACTCCCAGCGTTCTATCTAACTCCCTTTGCTGCAGATTCCAGTGTGGCTCATGTAGCTGCGAAAGTTCTATTGGTGATGTCATCCCTCAGTCTCAGCTGAGACTGAGAACAGAGTGAGACAGTGTGAACCCCATTTAACTGGAGTTTCACAAGCTGCCTTCCCTGCCTACCACTAGGTCTTACTGGGATTCTAGTAACCCCGGGTAACAAGGGGGTTACACTCGCCCTTGACCAGGAAAATGACTGTCCGCAGTCATTATTTACCTGGCCTTAGGCCATCCCACCCTATGTGATACCTGCGGAGTGGGGTCATCAGGCCCCCTCCTGCCATGTGCAAGCACAGGCAGGCAACACTAAGGACCTAGAGGCCTTGAGCTGACATATCAGCCTCTACACTATTCGCTTACTATGGACACCTAGTGGATCTGGTAGAACCATCCACAGCATAGCCCTGATAGATCAGCACTGCGGTCCTTACTGCAGGTCAGGGCCACAGCCTGTCTATCCCCCTAACCCTCTAGGGAAAACCTATCTGCCTTTAACTGAATACCCCAAAAACAAAAACAACCCGGGGACCTCACCGACCTTGGGCAACCTGCAACCACACACCATTAAAATACCACATTACTGCCTCCTCCCTACCCCCACAACCACACCTGTGGAAGGAAAGGGTTAATACAGTAACATCAACAATAACACCACAGTACTTTAAATCTCTAAACACTAAAGCACTGATGAGGAACTCCGATATGCCCCTCCTCCTCTGTCTTCCCAGGAATACCTGTAAGAAAAAGAAAGACAACACACACTCCTAATCTGCATACACAGTCTACCTAGACCCCTACCATCAAAACACTGCAGAATCCCAAAAAGATTTTTTAGAAAAAGGTAGAAAAACAGTATTTACATTAGAAAACAATGACATTATTTACAATACACATTTGGGGAGATGGAGTGCCCTAAAAGTCCTAACTAGTGACCACAATGCCCGAAGGCTAGTCCAATAAAGAGTCTCTCCTAGGCCGGAGCCCAGTGAAGCACAGTTCTAACAGGCCAAAGTCCTGAAGGGGAGAGTCTTTGAGGACAGTTCACACATTTTGAAGTCTGTTAGTGTAGGGTGTGTACTGCAATGTCATAAAGATAGAAAAGTTTGGACCTACCAGCCACTTGTAGTACGAAAATTCTGGGACCGACCTGCACCTCTGACGAAGACTCTCCCTGGCAGCATTTCTTCCGATACAGCTGGGTGGACATCTTCCGGGAACCACAGGAGGGCACATCTGGGAACAGCTGGGCTGATGTCATCTCTGGAGATGGAACCTTAGAACAGCAACAAAAGAAAACAGCCGGTCCAACATCATCCGATTACCAGGCGATGAACAGGATACAGCTGGGCTGGTGTCCTCTCTGGATCTGAAGCCATCTGGTGTGCCAGTCAGTGGTTTCTGGATAGGCCAGTACACTGTAGACTGATGAATGTGGGGCATCTGAGTCCTTGATGTCCATATTGGCGGATCAATAAAGGCACTTCACAGTCTGGTGTGGCAGTATTGACTACCACTGCTCGGCTCTCCATTTTGTAGGCACGGGCACATTTGCTGAGAGGTCCTTGCACTGAGGCCAATAGTACCGGGGGTCAGGAGCTTGAATTATTACCCCGTCTGGGCGCACATAATTCACACAGTGGGAGATTTCACGTCCCTCTCCGTCCACTATTCTTACTCTGTCTATAAACAGTGTCCTGCCTCTCTTCCACTGGGTAAACTTTTCGTGGAACAGTCTATTCTTTACATGCTTGTTGGCCCCAGGATGCACACTTTTCATTGCTTCATCATAGATCCAAGATTTCCTGCAGTTCTCAATCTCCTCCCAGACTTTTCGAGGAAAGGTAGGAAAGGTCATACCATAGATCTCATTTGCCTTCCTATGAACCAGTCTCTCCTCTTTACTTGTTTTGGTCAATCTGAGACCGCTGGCCTGGCTTGGGGGTGGCCAGTCCTGGTTCTGACAGCTTCGCATCCTTAAAGATATTAGAAACGGATCCCTGACTTCTTCCTCTTGTGAAGCCAGGGCAGTGGCATCACCACCCTCTTCCACACATTCCTCCAAGGCAAGATCTTGAGGCTGTGTACCCATTCCTTTTTCACAAGGCCACATAGGTTCCCCCTCATCTTCCTCTTCTCTGAGGATCTGAGCCCAGGAGTGAGCAATCGTTCTCACTCCTGAGACTATCCACTCATCACTAGGCACGGAGGTTGACACCTCACACTCAAAGGCCTCCCGCATCTCATCTTCGTTTAAGAGACTTGGGCTAGGCCCCCCTCCAGGGGTCTATTGATGCTTTATCCGAACTTTCTTTCTGGGATCCAGCATCCGAAACTTCAACTTCTGGTTCTGTCTCTAACTCTGCACCCTCTAGCTTTGTGCCACACTCCCCCAAGGAGCCTTCCTCCACAGGCTCCACCCGGTGCTGTGTGTTGCCAACTGCAGATTCCTGAACCTTTGTCCACGTGGGAGCCAACCAAATTGGAGGCGCTTTATACAAGGCATATTTTTCTAGGCATCCAGCACAGCGAGGAATCATGAAGATGTCCCTTCCAGCTCTCAAGTGTATTTGGTATACATGCACTGGAAAATCAGGAATCGCCACATGAGGAGGCAGTTGCCCTCCATAGCACCACTTTTCAATATCCCTCAGTCTATTTACTGCTGCTGTTACTGCAACCCGGGCATGATCCGGGTAACGAGCTGGTCCTGAGTCCATAACTGCAGAAAAATAAACAAAAGTTCACTGTAACTGAAAGTCCCACTTTATCGAACATACTCTTTAGTTGTAAAATGGCTCCTCTGCTGTTGTGTTTACTTTACTACCCCACCCTGTAATGGCGGCGGCAGCACTCCTGTGCATCAACATTTAGAATCTGGGTCAAGCCACTGCACACCCGATTTACACAAACCACTGATAACTTTTGCACAAACTGCACAACTTGCTCTATTCTTGCTTTAAACACATTTACAGGATTTTCCACGCACTTTTTACATGCTGAAAACATTTTTTTTTTCACAGTCCCTTAAAGCTTCAGGTTTTTAGCACAGGATTGCCTGTATAACTAGTGCTGCACTTTGGCTATAACCCACAGTCTCTCTCTGGCTTCAAACTTTAAACTGAGGCTAAATTCATTACTATGCACACAGTCAATGGCTCAACAGACTTGCACTTACTGGCAGGACTTTACACAGTCGTTACTTGCAAAGCGACTACACTGCTGCACACACATTTATATGGCATAGGGCTGAAAATCACTGTTTGAGCAGTTTGAAGGTGGTTACTTACTGTTATCAGTAGCAGTTTGCTGCGATGGGGAAAAACAGCCTACAGCCAGTTCTTGGAGGCCTCAGAACAGAAACGGGTTGGCAGTCCTACCGATCGTCTTCTCGACCACCAAACTTGCAATTCCGACGATCGATTAGCAGGTTGAGCCCGATTTTAAACCAGATAGTCTATTTTTACGTTTACAGTGATTTTAACACTCCGAAATGCTCCTCCACTGCCAGTACACGCACTCCACTCACACTCCCTCTCAAATGTTGGGGCAGTCTCTGTAGAGCTGGCTGAGGGGTGGGACTGATTGCAGACTGACCAACCATATGACGCCATGCAAATGAGCCTCTTCTTCCTCGCGAGGGCTCTTCTCCTCACGGCGATTGTCGAGCAGGCAAATTTAAACTGCAGAATGCAACTTTTTTTTTTCCAACTGACTCCATGGCGGGAGCCCGTTTTAGCCATTTAACAGAGCCATTACACCTCCAAGTCTCTCTTTTCATTCAAAAAGCATTTCCAACGTCCAGGGTACAATTTTCCTGTTGATACCCCTAGTCTTCCACACTTTTCTTTACAACAGTTCATTTTAAAAGCATTTCAAATGTCCAGGGCACAATTTTCCTGTTGCTACCCCTAGTCCTCCACACTTTTCTTTACCACAGTTTATTTTAAAAGCATTTCAAATATCCAAGGCACAATTTTCTTGTTGCTACCCCTAGTCTTCCACATTTTTCTTCACAACAGTTTATTTTAAAAGCATTTCCAACGTCCAGGGCACAGTTTTCCTGTTGCTACCCCTAGTCTTCCACACTTTTCTTTACCACAATCCATTTTAAAGCAGGCAAAAACACTATAAACTATTTTGATGCAGGACAAGGACACACTTTTTGGCTTTACTGCTCCTTGGTAAACAGTTGGCAATTTTAAACAGCAGCACAAGATCCACAGCACACAGCAACACACACTAGTTACTTGCTTCAGCTTTTTGGGCTACCCACTGCCAGATAGCCAAAAAGCTAGCCCCCCCTTTGCCCACGCACCTTCCTCCCAGAACAAAATCCAAAGCGGTGCCTCCATTTTTGTAACCCCTCACCCCTGCCTTTCTAGCAAAATGACAGGTGGCATGCTGTTGAAGCTGACAGCAGTACCTGGTGGGACCTGGGTTCGGGGAGGATGAGGTTACTCAGCACAGGGGACCTAGGTTTGGCTACTCTGAACAGGGGCACCCAAGTAAATCCGAACACAGGAAGCAATAACTTTTATTCACATCCTAGCTGAACAAACAAAGCATAGACGGACCCCCATGGGGCTACATTTCCTGGTAATGCAGATTAGAGACAACAGAACACTTTATCACTATTTCCAGCCCTCAGGCTCTAAACCCACCAGGCACACAGCCTGGACTTGCAGGCAGCTTTGGGTACACAGCCCGACTTGTACACACTTGGGTTTTCCCCACTGGCCTGGCTCCCCCGCTGGCCACTTGATCCACAGTCCATTTGAGGAATGAACCAATTATCCTGTTGTGGCTCCCCAAACCACACTAGAGTCTGCGACTCTTAGAGAGAATTTTCCTTACAATCCCACGTCTGGGTACTTCCCCCTTCACTGGCCAAGTGCCTGAGGCAAAGTAAAAATCCACAGAAGAAATCCGTAGAGGTAGACTGGGTCACTAAAGATGGGGGGGGGCCACCCACTTCCAGCTCCCAGAGCCCATACCTAGCCATTTCTCTGGAAACTGAACAATTCCTGTACTGAACTTTTAAATGTAGATTAAGGGTAGACATCTGTCACATCACCTCTACATATTATTTGCATCCCAACAAACTCTGGAACTTGAAACTACTTTTACTTGCTTAGCCCATTACTCTAGGCTTCCCAATATTTAGTAGTTCAATCCCCACATTGTCACACAAGTCCCAGGGTGAAAACATAGGCCCTTTTAGCCAGAGCAGACACTCACCCTCAGGAGCAGGTGCCCCACAGGCGAATCACAAATCTTCTTTTCTCCCAAATAAATACTGGAACGAACAGGCAGCTTTTCCTCCGCAAGCAGAACTAGGGGGTTTGCCTCAGGAATCTGCAGGGAACTCTTTTCATCCCCGCCCCGGAGGGAGGGAACACTGAGACCCGAAAACAGTGGTCTCCACCACTTCAGTACTCTTCTGTGTCTCTCTTTAGGGTGGAGACACACACTCTATTACTTAAAAGTAGTCCTCTGTCAGGGCTGAGGCTCCTAGAGCCTTTACTGAGCTGCTTTACCAGCAAGCTCCCTACTTCCCTCTCCACTCACTGAAGACCAACTGAAGACACTGACTTCAAAACTCCCAGCGTTCTATCTAACTCCCTTTGCTGCAGATTCCATCGTGGCTCATGCAGCTGCAAAAGTTCTATTGGTGATGTCATCCCTCAGTCTCAGCTGAGACTGAGAACAGAGTGAGACAGTGTGAACCCCATTTAACTGGAGTTTCACAAGCTTCCTTCCCTGCCTACCACTAGGCTAAATGTTGGGAAGACTAGAGAAATGGGATAAGCAAGTTAAAAGTAGTTTCATTTAAACCTATCACCTAGGATACTGGTTCCCCTCCTGGACAGATGCAGCCCATCATGCCAGTATAGGCTTGCATCACTCCAGGTGGACCCCCAGTCCCCAATGAAGCTAAATCCCTGAGCTCCACACCAGTTTTTCAACCACTGATTGAATCCCATGGTGTGGAACACCCTAGCCTCTCCTACGCCATAGATGGGCAGCACCTCTAAGGAGGTTACCGTGCATGCTACTTGTCTAAGGCCCCTCCCCAATTCCACAAACTCTTCCTGCACTTCTCTAATCCCTTTGTTAGCCAGGTCATTTGTCCCTAGGTGGACAATGACATCCAGCTCCCTCCCCTGTGCAGCTGCTCCGGCAATCCTGAGGATTCGATCCCTGTCCCTCCAAGCCATGGCACCAGGCAGGCACCTTACCTCCCGCTCCCCTTTCTCCCCCAGTTCTACCTTCCTAACAATGGAGTCCCCCACCAGGAGTTGTTTCCTTCCCGGGGTCCCCTGCCACCCTCCTGTGGGTCTCCTTTGTGGAGGTTCCCCATCCTCCTTGGTTTCCATCCGGGTGCCTCCATAGAGGAACCACACTTTGCCAGAATGGCATGGGAATTGTGGAGAGGTACAACTGGAGGGATGTGCCTCTGTTCCACCACCCTCACCCTCCCTGAGCCCACTGTAGTCCAACCGCTCCTCTTTCTTGGCAACCTCTGAGGCAACGGCGGTGGCACTGGTGATCCCTGGATGGAAGAGGAGGTCCCACAAATCCTGGCCAACTCAGTCTGGAGATGAGCAACCTCCTTCCTCAGCCCAGAGAGGTGCCTGCAGATGGGACAACACCGCATCTTCCAGAACGTCTCCCGGAAGACTGCTGCTCCACAGCCACTGCACTGCACCACTCCCATCATGTCTTGTTTCTGGCCCCTTAACTGTTTGCAGTCCTTACTCTTTCTTCTGGTTTTTTTCTCTCTCTCTCTCTCTCTCTCCTTACTTTCTGCCTGTGTGCCCTTTAAGCTCCTGATTGTCCTGTTCTGAGACAAGAATATCCTCTATTTCTCAGTAGAACCCTTACCTGCTCAGAGGCATAGGGCCCAATGTTTGGTGGTTGAACTTAGATGATATATCTACTGTAGGTCAGTTCTGAGAGAAGGCTGCCAGGGCAGGTAGAGTCGGGGCTGTTCATACATTTATAAATGAGAGTGACCCATTTAAGATCATGTCTCTTATCCAGGGGGAGAATGCTGAGGTTGCTGTATGATGATAGACAGTATGCAGTGACTCCTGCTGTCACATCCATGCACAAATCTACATAGATTATTGAAGGCTATGGTGGTTTTTAGTAGGGATGATGAGTAAAGTGCTCCATAAACTTTGCTTCCATACTCCAAGTCCAGGCAAAGTAAAAGTGATTGCTTAGTACTAACTTCATGGAGTTGAGGTTGAGGCAGCTACAGTTCTTCCATAGTAATCAAAGTTTTTAGTGGGGGACTCCTTGCTGATATGCTTGCCAACTTTTCATCTATCCCATTTCTCCAATATTTAAAGCATTAGTTTGTGCGGTGCAACTTTGGTTGTGTGGTGGCATAAAGTTAGGGATTACTTCCATGTCAATGAGTAGGAGGCCTACATACAGTGTGCTAAACTATATTTGAAGCATTGTGAAGATGATGAGTATAGTTTTTGCACTGCTCAAATTACCACATTTACATACTAACATACTATTTGCCAGCAGATTAGGCCTTACAATCTATCGAGTCTGCTCGAACCTAGATCCTTAGTTGGGTGCCGAGACCCTCCCATCCCTTGTGCTCCAGAAACCCCTGTCATCCATCCCCGGGATTTAAAAGGCATGTTTTAACTTAGCGAGAAGTATAGAGATAAGTAACAGCCCATACATGACATCTGAGGCTCAGAATACAGGGAAAAGCACCAGTGTAGGCTGTTGGGTTATTGTCCTTACTGTAAGTAGGACATTTGTGTGACTAGGGGTCAGAAAAAACATTTTACATATTCAGATGTGCACATGTCATGGAAATGTGGTACCACAGATGCCAGTCATGCTACATATACTGACAAATACAAATGATTCAAAGGCGTGAACTGGAATCCTACCACAGCACAACAGCACCTGTGATACAGTTACACAATGCCTCATAGGGCACGTGTCATGCTGGATAATGTCATGCCTTGTGTGGTTGGGCAAGCAGCCACAGGACAAGTGTGTCCAATACCTGAGAAGTGACATTATTTTTGTGATTATAAATTGGCTTGTTTGCATACAGAAGAAACATTTTAAACAAGCATTTGTTAATGCCATTTTGTGTGTGTGTGTGTGTGTGTGTGTGTGTGTGTGTACTGGCAGGTGGTCCTGGCTGTCCGTTCCTGTACTGTCAACAGTGTAACCACATGTTGATGTTCATGAACAGGGTAGAAACTGGCACCAGTCCACTAGCCAAATGCTTTTAGATTTTCTTTTGGGATAGTCAAAAATCTTTTTAGCCAGGAGGGCTTGTACTGGAAAAGGTAATATTTCAACAAGTAGATCAGCTGGGCCAATAAAAAAGTCTGTGGGGCTAGTGGATATTGCAAGTCTGTGTCCATGATAGCACAATGATTGCAGGAGCCCCAATATCAACAAAAAAGAGGTAATGGAAAAGAAGTTAACATACTGTTAAAGTACACACAGAAGCAAAACCAACATACACAAAGAGTATGTATAACATGTGATGCAACAAAAGTGACGTGCATCTGTCATGTCCTTATGAAAATTGCTGTTTTCACATTTCTTTTTTTACTACAGTCTCACCGTAATTCCACAAGCTTCTGTTTAGTCACACCCGATGAGATTTGGGGAAACATGACTGCCCCATTGGAGGAGGGGAATCTTGGTGAACACTGGCTGGCAGATAGGTGCCATTATATGTCGGGGCTATATGGTAAGGGAGAATTAAGAAAATTAACAGGAACAAAAAAAACAGCAAACACACAGCATCATTGTGCATACCTGATGCATGTATCCTGTTGACAACAGGTAACAACAACAAACGTCAGCTTGTCATATTGATTCCTGCATCACATGTGGTTACCAAGATGATGGCACAGAAATGGACAGCACCACCAACATGGCAGGGATTTGAGTACATTGTTCTCTGTACACATATGTATACTGTCTCTACAACCTGGCATGATCCCCATAAGGGGGCCCACTGTACAGGTTACAGCTGTCTCCCATCAAATGGTGTGGAGTGCTGATGTATCTGGGGACCAGTTGGCAGAGAACTGCCAGCTAGGGGAGAATAAATAGAATAAAAAAGAGAAATCCCATCTCAGGCTGATCCATGCAGGGGTTGAAAGCAGGGTTAGTGACTTGAAAAATCCATTAGCCCCACAGACATTTCTGCTGGCTCAGCTGATGTACTTACTGAAATATTACCTTTTCTAGTACACGGCCTCATGGTTATTTAAAAAGGTTTTTGACTATCCCAAAAGAAAATCTAACAGCATATGTTTTAAGATGAAAAAATGCATATGAACAGTCCACTTTAAACCTCCACTGTAAAAAAAAAAAAAAAAAACACTAACTTACTCCAGCACCAGTCAGAGCTGGGACAGAGAAATATGAGATCATTACAAACACAAGTCTGGCTGCTTGAAACTTGAACACTCCATTTCCGGTTTATACTGCAGCAGCTGTAAAATAAAGGGATACTGCATGGTACTAGCTACAACTTGAAGTGCATAAATGCTGTTACAAATATAAATATATAGCATGGATGTTACTGAGGCATGTAAAAACAGAAGGGTTGCAGGGATGATCACCTTTACCAGGTGAGTAAATACCATTTGCCAACGGTGAGATAGAGAGAGAGAGAAAGGCACACAAACACACATTACTTTTAACAGCTGGTGTCTGGAACAGCACAGCCTGTGGATGCTTGGAATACTTGCTGACTGAGCAGTTACATCAAAGGAAACAGTAAACCCATGACTGGGTCAGCTTTTTGTTTTGAAGTAGACAGTTTCCATTCACCAAGCTAAAACTCTGTCATAATTAGGCTGGCTGATAATTGGTCTGCTACAGACTTGCCCATTAAACACTGCTCTGCATTGGAGGGACAGTATCACGCCCCTCAAAAGCCACTATCATAGGCAGATGTTTGCTTGTTGTGCTCAAGCACGCATAGCAAACATAAAATACATTTTTTTAATTGAAGTTGCTTTTTGTATGTGAAGGTATATGTACAGTAAAGAAAAAAGTTATTGTTTTCTGTTATGGCCAGTAGGTTGTGATTTATATTGTTGTACTGCTTTGAATGTGTGTGTGTGTGTGTGTGTGTGTTTCACCTCCACCCTACTTTTCACTTTCTTTCCCTAGCTCTCTCCTCACTCTCAATTTGAATGTTGCTCTCTCACCACCCCACCCCACCCAGATTCTCGGTCTTTCTCTCCATCACTCTTTCCTGGCTCTCCAGTACACTAAATTGCAGCTCAGTTGCAGGATTGGTAGAAGTCTGGCAACTGAGTGATTGGTAGGTGGAACAGATAGCAGAGTGAAGCTATGTGCTGTTCTGTTGAATGACACTCATGTTGCTGGTGTTCAGCTGCCAGGCGGGGTAAAGTGATGCCGCTCAAAGTAGCAGTTTGAATTTCTGTTTTAGTTAAGGTAGTAATGAGGAGACAGTGGCCCACATTTTCAAAGGAGATGCACGGGCCAAAATAGAGATGCACTAGGCATCTCAGAAAATGCACAGAAGCGCAATATTCAAAAGGGAGAGATGCATCACGCATTTCTGAATGCGCAATTGTGCAGAAATAATGTATGAGGTGCACATAAAGGGAGCAGATCCATGAACATGCCGTGCATCTCTATATTCAGCCAAAATGTGCAGTACATCTGCTGTGCATCACAGAAATGAGCCACCCAAAGTTAGGCAAAAAAAAGGATGGCCTATATTGGACAGCCACTCACAGGCAGGCCGCAGAACTGCAGGCAGACCATTCAGAGACAGCCCTCGGAGGTGCACCAGAACATATTCCAGGCACCCACACACAGCAGACTTGCCAGGATGGATGTACCCAGAGCCATAGGTGCTGTGTCACCACCAGCACCATCCAAGGAGCAACCCCCACACCACACCCTGGGTGTAGACACCCAGCAGCCACATGCCAGTGCTGTTGGGTGCCCCTTGGCCACACCAGTGGAGCAGAAAGCCACAATGCAGCACATGTACCAGGGGCCATGGCCTGCATCCATGCAGCCTGAAGGGTGTCACCCAGTGATGGCATGCACCAAGGGTGCGTCTGTGGCAATGGTGCCCAGGTAGCCTGGTGGTACTAGTGGCATCGTGACATGAGCCAGAGACTGACCTGTGGCACACCCACGGTGGTACACCATAGATGCACACAGATGGGACCCACCCACCTGGGTAACCAGTCACCTTCTACACACTGCCATCCCTTGCTACTCTCACCATGGTCCTCACATACAGGGGTGTGTAGGACACTGCAGCTGACTGTATGCAGCATATGGAGCTGGTGTATCACATGCATGTGGTATACTGATTAGACAGTGTCACCCAGTGCCCT
This sequence comes from Neoceratodus forsteri, assembly GCA_016271365.2. Lineage (NCBI taxonomy): Eukaryota > Metazoa > Chordata > Ceratodontiformes > Ceratodontidae > Neoceratodus > Neoceratodus forsteri. The sequence continues at coordinate 556,542,267 of CM057450.1, read as the reverse complement.
CTCCTGTTGCTTGTCCAAGTGGGCCCCTGTGGCCACTGTCCAGGTTGGACCCCTGTACCACAGTCTGACACTGTACATGGCTATGGGTAATAGCACTGTACCCAGGCCAATGCAGTCCACCCACCTACACACAAACATTCCATCACACATGCCTGCTAGGCTGCAGTGCCTCCTGTTCAGCTTTGTGGAGTGGTGGGGCAGCCCTGCAAAGCTGGAACTGAGCATGCCTGGGGTATGCAAATGGCCTGAATACATTCACGTAATGAGATGCAAATGTGTGGTTTGGGCACAGACTGTACAATGAATCCATTTGCATATCCCGACTTAATATTGCAAATCTGCACGCTGCACAAGTGGCTTTGCATTGCACAATTTCTTATGCTCTTCACTGGGCTCTGGGCACCTGCTGCACTGGACATCTCCCACTGCAAGATTGCACATGTTCGGGATATTCAGCCGCACATTTGCAATTGCACCTTACGGCATAACTTTTGAATATATCATTAATTTGTGGTGGCACATCTCAGGTGCACGACGTAGACACTTGCATGATGAAGCCTGAGACTTTTGAATATGGGCCCAGTGTGACGAAATACATTGTGGCTTATTTTGTTTAAAGTGTAAGAGTTATTGTTCACTCATTATAGAAACACAGAAACATAGACTTTGAAGGCAGATAAGGACCACTTGGCCCACCCAGTCTGCCCATTTCCCTACCTACTGGATAAGCTGCAGATTCTAGTTAACCAACAGCCTACTTCCTGCCACCCCCCACTAAAATTGCCTTGTGTCTGTCCCATGCATGTTTGAATTCCCCCACTGTTTTAGCCCCAACAACCTCCCCAGGAAGGTAGTTCCATGCATCCACCGCTCTCTCCATGAAAAAAGATTTCCTCACATTACCCCTGAGCCGTCCCCCCTCTATCTTTAAATTGTGTCCCCTTGTTCATACACATCTCTTTTTCTGAAAGATGCTACCCTCCTGGACTTTGTTGATTCCCTTGAGGTACTTGAATGTTTCTATCATGTCCCCCCTGTCCCTCCTTTCATGAAGGGTATACATAGTAAGCTCTCTCAGTCTCTCTTCATATGATTTCTGATGCAGACCCTGCACCTTTTTAGTTGTCCTCCTCTGGACTGCTTCCATCCTGTCTATGTCCTTGCGTAGATGAGGTCTCCAAAACTGCACACAGTACTCCAGACGGGGTCTCACCAACTGTCTGTACAGAGGGATAACCACTTCCCTTTTTCTACTTGTCATGCCCCTTCCTATGCATCCCAGTATCCCCCTGGCTCTCCTCACTGACTTCTCACATTGCTTACCCACCTTTAGATCATCCAATATGACTACCCCCAAGTCCTGTTCCATTTTTGTTGTTGTTAGTACCTCCTCTGCTATTGGGTACCTTCTCCTGGGTTTTTGTTTCCCAGGTGCATTACTTTGCACTTCTTTGCATTGAATCTAAGTTGCCATATGTCTGACCATTCCTCCAACGTTGCCAAGTCCCTTCTCATCCTTTCTACCCCCCCTTTGTGTATCAACTCTGTTACAGATCTTTGTGTCATCTGCAAAGAGGCATACCTTTCCCTCCAGACCCTCTGCAATGTCACCTATACAGATGTTAAAGAGGACTGGACCCAGTACTGAGCCGTTTTGCAAATGCATGTTGTACTAGCATAGCTCAAGGCAGACATGTAACGTGTAGGCAACTTGGAGTGCAAAAAATATAAATAAAGTGAAGCATATTGTTAAAGAAAAATAAATGACCACTAGCACTATATATCTTGGATTACATTATATAATGATATAAATGCAGTTAATACTGTAAGACATTTTATCAAACTCTGTGTACATGCTTTACAGTGAATAAATCAGCACCATCTGTAAAAAAACACAAAGATTGTTATTTTAAATATTATTACTGTATGAGCCACTGCATTTTTATATATACATTAAATTCATTCACAGTAATGGTTTCTAACTATATTTGGCAACTGAGAATAATCCAGAAGAGTGCCCCCAAGTGATAAATCCAATAGGCCTCTCTCCTGGCCAAGGCCTTCTTAATGTTGCCTCCTCTCGCTCCCAAGGTCACTTGTTCAGTTCCCACAAATTTTGTTTAAAGTTCTGTTCCCCCATCCCATCCTTAAAATATGGCTTGCCATACCATATTTATGGTTGTTATTTGTAACAGCCCTCATATGCTCCCCAATTCATTCCTCTTAGTGTGCCCAACAGGGAAGATACCACACTGATGCACAGTCATGTAAATTACATTTATAAGAACAGAAGAAGCTGCCAACAGAAGGAGACCACCTGGCCTATCTTGTCTGTTCGATTTGTATTGGGGTTTTGTATTTTACCCCTACATCAGTGTCCATGACCCCTCCTCTTGCACTCCCCTTCCTTTTCCTAGGTCCCACGACTTCCCTCTGTGTTTGTCCCAGGCTGTTTTGAATGATCCCATTGACTTGGCTGCCACAATCTCCTCTGGCAGCTCATTCCAGTCTGACACCACCCTTTCTGTGAAGAAGTGCTTCTTCACATCCCTCCTATATCTCCCCCCCCCCACACCAGCTTTAGGCTGTGTCCTCTGGTAGTGGTATTTTCTCTCTTGTTGAAGAGACCCTCACACTCTACTTTGTTTACTCTCTTCAGGTACTTGAAGGTCTTTATCATATCCCTCTCTGCCTCCTTTCCTCCAATGAGTACATCCTCAGGACTCAGCCTCTCCTCATATGACCTGTCCTGCTGTCCCGGATCATTTTAGTCACCCTCCTCAGCACCCTTTCTAGCAATTTAATGTGTTTTTTTTAGGTACGGGTGCCAGTACCTCACTCGTGAGGCCTTACCAGTGATCACGATAATGGCAGAATAACTTTGCTGTTCCTGCTACTGAAACCTCTTGCGATGCATCCCAGCATCCTTTTGGCCTTTGCCACTGCCTTTTTGCATTGCGTGGACTGCTTCAGATCACTTGTAATTGCTACCCCTAGGTATTTTTCTTCCTCCGACTTGGCTACTTGTATTTTTCCAATGTAGTACTCTGCTGCCTGGTTTCTTACTCCTACGTGCATCACCTTGCACTTTTTGGCATTAAACCCCAACAGCCAAATCCCTGACCACTTCTCCAGTCTGGCTAGGTCCTCCCTTAGCTCTTTTATCTCCTCCTGGGTGTCCACCCTCCCACAGAGCTTGGTGTCGTCAATGAATACTGGAGGCACATTTTGACCTGAATGATCTCCCAGATGTCACTTACAAATATATTAAAAAATACCGGGCCCAAAACTGACCCCTGTGGAACCCCGCTGGTGACCTCTTTTGTGCTGGAGGCTACCCCCCACCACCACCCTTTGTGTCCTGCCCCCCAACCAGTTCTCAATCCCTCTTACTAATTTCTCCCCCAACCCTAGCTCCCTCAGTTTTATCAGCCTTCTGTGTGGCACCCAATCGAAAGTTTTACTAAAGTCCAGATAAATGACATCCATTGTCTGACCCTTGTCCACTGCATTCATGACACAGTCAAAGAACTCTACTAAATTCGTTTGACATGATCTGCCAGACACAAACCCGTGTTGCTTACTATCTTGCAGACCGTTCTTCTCCATGTACCTCACTAGTCCGTCCTTCAGTATGGTCTCCATACGTTTGCATATTATCGAGGTCAGGCTGACCGGCTTGTAGTTGACCGGGTCCTCCTTGGGACCACTTTTGTGATGTGGCACTACATTTGCTGTTCTCCATTCCTCTGGCACTACTCCTGCAACCCCTAGATGGTGCTATCCCAGGGGCTACTACCCCTGCCTGATTTGCCACTAACAGGTTGAGGGGCCTGGATCCAATGGCGGGTGCCTCCACCCAGAGGTCAGGGTTTGCAATAGTTAAACTAACTTGGTCACAGCCCTCTGGGACACTGCAACCCCCCTTTCTTCCCACTAGTGGCCCACACAATATATTAGAATTACCTTCACAGTATACACTTACCCCCAGGACTGATTCCGGCACTGGGACCTCCTGTGAAATAAGATACAGTGCAACAATTACAGTACAGTACTTTAACATAGGCAATTACCTCAGGCAGTATAACTTTGCTGAAACAAGCAGCTCTGATTTATTTAGGGGGATATAACAAGGACAGGGGGAAATCAGGTTAATTAGCTTATCACTCTACTCATCTACCTATGGCTCTGTGCACAGGCCTATCCCTATCAGTTACTGTCCCTGGGTACCCAAGCCCTAGTGGCTAGTCCAAACCGTGGCAGCTGGTAGGGGCCTTTCACACAGAGAAAAGAAAATTAGTTAAACAGTCAGCAGTACAGTAATTCCATTTGGATTTAATGTGGCAATTCAACAGGGGCGACTCTGAATTAGTACTCATGACCTCCAAACAAGATAGGGTCCTTCAATGTCATCAGGGCTACTCTTGAGCTCCAGAGACTCCTCACACATTTATATGGTAAACAGTCACAGGCAAAGTCACTTAATGGCAGCAGGATTCACTTGAGGTACACAAACCTCTTCACACATTTATATGGTAAAGAAAGCACTATACCAGGCAGGCTGCATCTGTATCCCGATCGCAATTACTGCACAATACCGGAGAACACACAGCAGATTCAGTTCCTGACAGACGAGTGCAAATCAGCAATTTCTCCAGTCTTCTACAGGGTGAGCCTGGTTTCTACTCTTCAGATATCCTTTGATTCTCTTCACAGGATGGATTCAGTCCTAACAAGCAGTTACACAAGCTGCAGACCGAACTCTGGACCTTACACATGTTTTTGATTAAAACTGTGCACTGAAGGAGCACAGGGTTCCTTTCCCTTCACTGCCAGAGCTAAACTGAAACTCCAACAGACAAAACCGGGCACTTCCTTTGAGTTCCTCCCAGTTCTTGACTGGATTGGCTGTCACTCACAATAGACTGCTGCTGTTGGTCCAAAAGGCTACAAGTCTAAACTACATCTCCCAGAGTCACTGCCCATACAATCCTCTTGTGGCTGGCTCAGATTATGAGTCCAAGTTCTGATTCATTCAAGGCACCATTTTAGAGCTAGCTTACCCACACTGATTGGTCCAGTTCAGCAGTTCAAAACCAGAATGGGGAACTAAGCAGACACAGTTCTGACTGCAAAGAAAGCAGGTTAGACAAACTGTAATTTCATTATTACTCTAAATGATTTCTGGCAAACAGTTACATCTTTCAGATAGGTTCCCTTTGCACTCCTAGTGACTGCAAAATGGAGTGAATTGGCAGCAGCTCAAGTGGTACTCAAACAGAGAAGCACACAGTCCCCCCATACAAACTAATTATGTCTGCAAGCAGACAGCTCTTAAAGAGACAGTACCAGAGGCTCTAAAAACACTCACTGATAAATGGCTTAAACGCCAAACACCATTCAGGCTTGGAGCATTCAAGCAAGCTCCTGGAAGTCTTTTGGGAACCCCCATTTGCAGGGGGGTTACACTCCTAAATTCAGGGAACTGTTAAATAGAATTGTTATTGTGCCTGCCAGTTCTTCAGCCAACTCCCTGAGTACCTTGGGGTGTACCTCATCTGGCCCTGGGGATGTATCCAGTTTCAGAGCCCTCAGTCTCTTCTTCACTCTTTTTATCCCAATGACCCCTGTTGGATTTGCCCCAGTTCCCTTCTTTCTTATCCCTGCCTGTGGCATTGGTCTGTCCTTTTCTTTCATGAAGACTGAGCAGAAGTATTTGTTTAATACTTCTGCTTTTGTCCTGTCTTCCACTACCCATTCATCCCCTTTCTTAAGTCTGACAGTGGAATCCTTCTTGTCCCTTTTTTCTTTTATGTAGTTAAAGAAGGACTTCCCTCCCCTCTTTATCTCTTCGACTATATGGAGCTCTTTCTGCACCTTTGCCCTCTGTACCTCCTTTTTTACTACTTTGGCCAGCCTTTGGTATTCGTCATCATCCTCTATCCTAGCAGTTCTTCTGCTTTTCCTGTAGGCTACCCTCATTTCCCTTATTGTTTTAGTGATCTCCCCACTGAATCAGCTAGGCTGTCTTGCCCCTTCTTCTTCCCTTTCATTTTTATGTAACTGTCTGTAGTGTTTTGAATGGCTTCCTTGATGGTTTTCCATAGTGTTTCCACCTCCATTCACTCATCTATGCTCCCTAGTTGCTCCCTAATCAGTTCACTCATTTTGTTAAAGTTCACTGTCCTGAAGTCCAGCACCCTAGTCTGTGTTGGGATATCTTCTTTTCCCATATTAATCTTTAACCACACTGAGTTGTGGCATTTCCACCCAAGAGTTCTCTGATGTCAATTTCCTGAACATGCTCCCCATTAGTAAACACTGGGTCCAGGATTGCTTCCTCCCTAGTTGGACCCATCACCAATTGTGACATGAAGCCATCCAATATTGCATCAAGGATTACCTGACTTCTGGCACAGGACATGGTGGGAGTGTCCCAGTCTATTTTGGGCAGGTTAAAGTCCCCTGTTACTACTACTCCCCCCCTTCCTGCTACAGTGGCGGTCACACAATAGTTGCTTGAGTCCGTGCACTTTCGTGTCATTGCGTGTGCTGGTATACATGTTATTCAGTGGGTACTGCATTTGCGTAATGCTCAGTATACCATGCTACCGGTACCTTTTTGCACGATTACCACTGTATGTCTGTCAACTGTACACTCAGCACGCTGTCCATCTCTTTGCCCTGGTTGGGCGGTTTATATACCACCCCTAACCTAATTTTTCTAACCCTGTTGCTCTGGTGCTGCAGCCATGATTCTTCATTGTTCCCCTTTCCCTTCTCCTCTGCGCACACAATCCACCTCCCTGATGTATACCACAACCCCCCACCATTTCCTGCTTCCCTGTCCCATCTGTAAAGCTTATTTCCTGGGATCAAGAGGTTCCAGTCATGATGGGCTGTGGCCCAGATTTCAGTAATGGCGGCTATGTCCAATTTACCATCAATTAAAAGGCTGTGTAAGTCCTCCATCTTGTTCCCTGTGCTATGTGCATTCAGTGATACCACTGTCCACCTTGTCCATTCAGTGCCCTCTTTTATGTGTTTCTCTGGGTTGTCCTTGTCCATCCCCCCTTCCCGCCACCCCCATTATTAGATTTCTTACCCATCTCCCCACCCCTCCTACCATTCCTGCCATCATGGGGGGGGCCTTTTGGCCCCCTGCCTTATCTGTCTCCCACCCTTAGCAGTTTAAACCCAGTTTTTCCACCACGTATTTCCCCAGCTTATCCTTTAGTGTTCTTTTCCCTTCCCAGTTAAGGTGCAGTTTGTCCTGGCTGTATAGCCCCCTTGTTTGACCATGCTTCTACCCCTTTTCTTATAAAGCTGTACCCTTCCTCTCTGCACCAACCCACCAGCCATTTGTTGAATTCTGTGATTCTCCTTTTTCTTGCTGTACTGGCCCTGGGGACTGTGATTATTTCTGAAAAAGCTAACGTGTTTACTGACTCCTCACATGACCTAGCTATGTCCCTGAATCTTTTCTGAACCACCTTTACTTCTTCCCTGGCTAAGTCATTGGTGCCAATATGCAACACCAGGTCTGGTTTTCCCCCTTCCTCCCTTAACAGTTCCTTGACACTGAGTGGTGTTCTTGCCTCCATTCCTGGTCTGCTGGCTACTATTGTCCTATTGTGTGGGTCCTCCCTTCTTCCTCATTTTATGCCTTTAATAATTGAGTCACCGAAGACTATTATTTTTGTGTTCCTAGCGTATCTGTTCCCCGTTATCATGCCCTCCATTTTTGATGATCCCACCTCCTTCTTTTATTTCATCCTGTTCCTTTACCTCAATTTTTGTGCATGTTTCAGTGCCCCCCAGTCCCTGTATCCTTACCCCCTTGTGGTTCCCCCCTTTGTAATCCTTATTTCTACTGTGCCATCTACCCCATTGCTGGTAGGTAGGTAGGTAGACCTTTGCAATCCAGTCCTTTCTCTAGGGTTCTCCTCCCTTTTGTCTTCCTTGTGCACCCTCTTTTACGCTCCCCTTCAACCCTGGTTTTTGCCTCCTGATTGACCCCAGGTGATGTCTGTTCATCCACTCACCCCCCCAGCCTCATTTTTTATTCCTGTTCTTTGCTTCCCTTCTTCCAGCACCTCATACCTATTAGAAGTAGGTACCTGGACTAGCGAGCTATTTTGTGCTCCCCATGTTCTTTTTAAGTTAACTTTTCGCTGCCCCCTCCTTCCTGCCATTTACCATTCCTCTCCCCTGATTCTATTATTATCAAGAATGTTGCTTTGCTGGTTCCTTCGTTGTCCCTGATTATCTTCCTATCCTCCCTCTCGGTACCTCAATACATTGTTTCATTGTACCTCAACTCCTTCCCCTGTAAACCTATGATAATCCTGTCTACTTGAACCTAGCATGCCCTCTAGAATCCCACTAAGCCATCTTATTTCATTCTTTAAAATGTCATAAACCCTACACACTGGGCATCCTCCTAACTTCCATAGTGTTTCCATGAACACTGGAGCTCCACATGTGTTACATCCTACTATTGTTCCCCTGCTGCCCTGCTTAGATAACCATTACCCTTCTTCTCCCCATACAGTTACCGGTTTCTGCTCTTGTACCCCCATATGTTGTACTTGTTCCTATTACAATTTAGTTAGACTCCCTGCATAACCTGTTTTACTTTTATGCCACTCTAATACCTTGTTTCTTGTCCTTCAGTCTAATGCCCTGCAGTCCTTTGATCTGCAATGGTTTTAGGCCAATAGATTTACCTTCAAATTATTGCATCTTAGTGCACCTCTCAGTTTTAGACCTGCTTATACACTATCCCATGTATCAGTCTCTTCATGCACTGTACCCTTCACTTCTTTTTCTTTTCTGTCCATAGAGAATGACTCAAGCCAGCCCTTCCTCCTTTCAAGGTGCACTACAGTGCTCTCTCCCTTGTGGGGAGCCACCTCAACCCACACCTCCCACCAAACCTCAAAGAACTGTGCCCATTACACACCTGCGGAACTCAATACCATCCCTACCCCCACATCCATTGGTGCCCTTCCACTCCTCCTCATGATCTGTCCCCTTTGCTTGACCATGCCAAGTTGTGGACTCACAGATGCCAAGTCCAGGAGTGCAAGGCACTATCCATGGTTCGACGGCACCTCATGAAGCTCATCCTGCTACTCCTTATATGTTCAGGAAATCTTGAAGTAAACCCCGGACCATCCAGCCCCATCACTTCCCCCCTGGACTTTTCCTCTGCCCCTGTCCTCAGACTAATGCTAATAAATGCAAGAAGCCTGATCAATAAAATTGACCAACTACAAGTGTGGGCTGCTAATACCAAGCCAGACCTCATCTTCATAACTGAATCCTGGCTGAAGTACTCCATCTCAGACCAAGCTATAGCTACTCCTGCCTACAACCTACACTGCACAGATAGGCCCTTGGGTGGGGGGAATGGAATGATCATCTATTTAAAGTTTTCGATATCCGGACCACTCCTGTGCCTAAAGAGTACAAATATGTGTCATTAAAATTCCATCTCCCATCCTCTGAAGTCCTCCACATCATCGGCTGCTACAGACCCCCCTCCAGGGGTAATGCAGTTATTACCACCCTCAAATCTCTGGTAACCCTCTGCAATAGTGAGACCATAATTCTTGGTGATCTAAACTTTGACTGGCTAACTCATAGATCAAATGCCTTAAAAGGATTCTGTGATGAAGCTGGCTTTTCCCAGCTTATCACAGAACCTACTAGGGAAAATCTCAGAATTTGTGACAACAGTTTTCTCCTTGACATCATCCTATCGAATCACCCCCACAAGATCCTGAACACAGTAGTGTTTCCCAATGACCTGAGTGATCATGGTATTGTTGTGTGTGCAGGGGCCCAGAAGAGAGGCCGCTCCCCCAATAAATTCACTATCGAACGCAGCTTCTGTAAATTCAATGCCTGTCACTATCTCAACAACCTTAGGGCAACTAATTGGGAAAGTGTCTACTGCGCCAAAATTGTGGACGAGGCTACAGCTGTCCTCAATACACATCTCCTTCAACTAGCTGACAAGCATACCCCCTTCATTAAAATTAGAGCCCGTAAACCCTCTCACCCTTGGTTCATGCCAGTTCTGAAAGCTGCACTTACAGCATGGGATAAACCTTGGGCCCAAGCCAGGCACTCCAAGTCCCAAGCTGATTGGCAGGCCTTCAGAACTGCCAGAAACTCCTGCGTCAAACTAATCTGCTTGGCAAAATCTAACTACTATGTCGACACTCTTGAACAGGCCAAAGGAAGCTCAGCCAAGACCTGGCACACAATAAAATCCATAGAAGGACATAAAGAGGCCCCTTCCATCCCCCCCAAGATCATCGACTGTGGAAATGTTCTTGAAGACCACAACCTTATTTTAGAGAAGATAAACTCTCACTTTGTCACTGCCGGGCTTGCATTCGACTCCTCCCCCTATGTGGGGCTATACTGCCACCCTCTGCCCCCCCACTGCCCCTCCTGCACCCCCTTTGCCACACTCCCCTTAGACTTCTTCCCATAACATATAAGGATGTCAAAGACCACCTTTGTAGACTTGACACTAAGAAGGGTGGTGGTTCCAATGGGCTGCACTTTTTTCTTAAACTTGGATATTACCAGTGGTGAAAGTTAGCAGGAATGCACAGGAACTCAGTTCCTCTACCTTTTTTGCAGCAGGAACGGAGTTCCTGTACTTCTTCCCACTGACACTGGAACTGAAATTCTTAAACCAGCAATATAATGACAGTTTCTGGGCCTGTAACCTGAAATCAGGGTTTCCATAACAACATTTGACTTGCACAACAATGCTATTTTCCTAGAAATACTTCAATATCTCTAACTGAATCTACTAGTGTCTAAACAGATATATGTGTCTTGACACGGCTAAGCTTCAGATTGAGGATCGTCATTCTACATTTCATATTTGCCAATGCCTGAGTTCCTGTACTTCTTGTCTACCACTTGCACCACTGGATATTACTATCTCACTGCCCCCATTCTCCACATTTTTAAAATGTCTATCTCAAAGGCCACTGTCCCCCTACTACTGGAAGTAGGCCCACGTTCTGCCCCTCTTCAAATATGGCAACCCCTTCAACTTAGACAACTATAGACCAATCTTGATATTACCAGTGCTTTCCAAAATCCTAGAAAAACTCATATATTCTCAGCTGAAAGACCACATCGAAGCCCACTCTCTCCTCAACCCTGCTCACTCGGGTTTCAGACATAACCATAGCACTATCTTTGCCCTAGGTAAAGTCACCAATGACTGGTTCTCCACCTGAGACTCCAAGTAAGTAACAGGGGCAGTGTTCCTCGATCTGAGCAAAGCGTTTGACACTGTGGACCATAATCTATCCCTGCACAGCCTCTCCAACCTAGGTGCCTCTGCCTCCACACTCCGTTGGTTCTCCAGCTACCTCACAGGGTGCATTCAGCAAGTAAAAGCAGATGGTCTCCTTTTGAACCCCTTCCCATCACTTGAGGTATCCCCCAAGAGTCCATACACGGCCCCATCCTCTTCTTCATCTACATCAACAACCTTAATTCCAATATCACTAACTCAAAACTGCACTTCTTCGTGGATGATATTGTACTTTATACCTCCAAGCCCTCACTTCTTGATGTCCTTGAAGAACTCCAAACTGACCTCCTTCAGCTTGAACGGAATCTTACCTGTGCCAAACTTTTGCTCAATGCTAAGAAAACTGAGGTAATATACTTCCATCACAACAACTACTCCCCCCCCCTCTTGTCAGGACCAAGTCCAACCTCACAATTGACAAAACTTCTCTAGGGGAACCACTTGAAGTTGTCAACAAGTTCAAATACATAGGAGTCTGGATCGACAACAAACTATCCTTCAACATCCACACTGATAATCTCTCTGCCAAGTTTAAAGCCAGATTAGGCTTCTTTTTTAGACATAGAACCCTCTTCCCATCCGAGGTCAGATTCAGGCTCATCCAGGCAACATTTCTTCCACTCTTAGACTATGGTGATATAATATACAACTGCACTTCGGTTACCAACCTCCACAGGCTCAATGTCCTCTTCCACCATGCCCTTTGTTTTATTACTAACACATCCCTCAGGATCCATCACTGTGACCTGTATTCTGCTGCTGGGTTGATGTCCTTAACTACTAGAAGACTGCTCCACTTTGGACATGGACGCTCAAAGCACTGCATAATAAACTCCCAGATTATATTTCCTCTCTTGTCCACATCTTGCACAGCGCTTGTTCCCTTAGGAAGTCTTCCTTCCTTCCTTCCTTCCTTCCTTCCTTCCTTCCTTCCTTCCTTCCTTCCTTCCTTCCTTCCTTCCTTCCTTCCTTCCTTCTCCTGGATATCCCCAGAACTAGAACCTCCCTCGACAAGGGAGCTATATCGCATTCTCTCCTTGTGGCTTGGAACAGCATTCAAATGGTACTCAAGCTCACCAGCCTGGTCACTATTAGTTGCCTCAAGTTGCTCACCTCAAGATTCTTCATGGATCCTTGCAAATGCCCGAGGGCTTAGCTCTGTGAATTCCTCTTCTTCTCCCCCCCTTTTCCTTTAACCTTCCCTTCTGGCCCTGTGTCACATGTTGTCCTGTCACTGCCTAAGTGCCCTACCCTCTCCTGTAGCACTCCCCTCCCTATTAACTGACTAGTTCACATCCTTACTCACTCCTGTCCTGTCCCATCCCTCTGCTGCATTCCTTGCCTTCTCTACATTCTACCGCAGATTGCCGCATTGTTGCATCATGTAATTTGCCTCATTATTGAACTATCTTGTTGCCAGGACCTGTTTTTACTGTGATAGTATGTTGGTATGTACTACACCCATTGTCTTACGCATCCTACCGCAGATTGTCGCATTGTTGCATTATGTAAATTGCCTCATTGCTGCTCTATTTTGTCGCAGGACCTGTTTTTACTGTGATTGAACATTGCAATGTATGAAACTTATTGTCTTATTCAGAGTATGTTCCTTTTATTTTGTAAACATGTTGTTGTACCCCTGTCTTGTACTAGGATCTCCTTGTGAATGACCTTGCTCAATGGAGTTTTCCTACAATAAACTTGAATTGAATTGAAATTTTTCATAAACTTAACTTGGGCTACCACTTTACTTCACCTACTGTCTCTTCTCCAATTTTAAAGTGTTCTTACATAAATAGCCACTGTCAGTCCATTTTCCCTTCTCTTAATCCATTTGTGTATCAATCCTCCAACAATCTTGCTGCCCTCCTTCATGGTGTCATAATTAATGAACTGCCTTATTGGTTGTGAGATGCCTGTGTGTGGATCAAGGAAAGATGTGCAGTTATTATGTTGCAATATTTACATCTGCCACTTCTTCTTCTTGTGCCAGGAGGTCGAGGAGGTAACCACATCCTTTTTGGTTCTGAGGGCTGCACACTGTCTATCAATGCTTCCTTGAGATTTTGTTCTCTCCATAGGTAATTTTTGGCAATATCCTAGCAACTTCTTTAATTCTGAATTCTGCTTTAGAAAGTCCCAATTTACCCACACCAGGCACTTGGGGTAATACCCATTAGTGACACTGTAGTGCAGTACAAGTGGGGTGTTGTGGGGTGTTGCTGTTGGGATTTCCACACTTTTGTCAGTGTGGAAACAACCCTAACTGATGCATTAATGAAGTTTTTGCAAAGAATTTCATTTCTTTTTTTAAAAGTGTAATGGAAGTAGTAAATGAAAGGGCTCCGAGCTCCCACAGAGCTGCCCATTTGTGCATAATGGTATGTGTTTGTGGGAATGTGGACCCTCTGGGCACTGCGCTCCCACTTATGCATAGCTATGGAGCTATATCGCAGCCCTATAGTGCAAGGAGCCCTTGTAACAGTAATTTGCCCATATCTTGGGAACCGTAGCAGCTAGAAAAAAAATTCAAGTGTTGTTGTAATCGTGAGAGTGAGTAGTTCATGCAATAATAAATGACTGAAGTCATATCTCACACAGTTTCTGAGAAACAGGCACTGAAAAGCACTGTGACTGCTAACTCTGAATCCATAATAGTGGCCTATGGACATGAAAATGAGCAAATGGAACAGTAATTTGCAAATATCTCAGGAACCATACAAAGCAGGAAAAAAAATTCAAATGTCATGGGTTACACAGCTTTCCAACCTAGTTCTGTGTTTGGGGGACTAAGAATTGTTCCAATGAAAAGTCCGTATCTCGAACTGTTTTCGAGATACAGGCCCAGAAAGGTGTCACGGGCACTGCAATGTTATCCTATGGGAAAATATCTGAACTTTGGAATGCTGTAACTATGGCCCTGTTCAATGTTTTAGTACCAAACCCCCAAAAGGCACATATGTGACACTAGGGCTTGCCACTGTGAAAATGTCAGGTCAATAGCACAATCCACATTGCCACAATTAAGTGACAAAGGAAACAGCCACCTCATTGTTATCCTAGGGGAAAAATTCAGAACTTCAGAATGCTGTAAGTATGGGCCTGTTGAATGTTTTCAAACCAAACCACTGAAATGCACATCTGTGGCACTAGGGCTTGCCACCTTAAAGATTTCAGGCCAATATCACAATCCAGCTTGCTACAATCAATTGACAAAGTAAACAGCATTTAGCAAAATGTTGTCATGCTGTGTTACCACAATCATTTAAAATGTTATTGCGACACTCCTATATGTATAATGGGAATGTAATCATGTACACATAAAATAGTGTCGCGGTTATGTTTTCTATGATCACGCATATTGTTGCGGCAACATATTATATTGCAGTGAACAAAAAATGACAAAATGGTAGAAAAAATCTGAAAAACACATTTTAAGACCGGCTGGTGAAAAAACAATGCCAGATTCCTGTTCCTCAGGGCCTGATTAGGTAAACACAAGTGTTGGTGTTTCACAAACTGCACTATTTTTTGAATTACAACATGTTTTCTCTCTCACTAACTGAAAACAAAAACAATTTCAGACAGCTCGACATCAAAAAATATGATCGTGACACTTTTCCAGCTGCACATATAAATTTTCCCATAGGCTATAATGGGACGGAAAAAATGCAATAACTTTTGAACAAAGCAATATATTTTCACCAGATCTTCAAAAGGCACCAGTGCAAGCCAGGACACATGCAGACAACCCAATCTGAACCCACTCAAATGCATTCTTCAGTGCATTATGGGTGGACAAAGAAATCGCAACTTTAGGGATTTTTCACTTTTTGAGCGTGCTACAATTCCACAACTGTACATCCAACCAACTCAAAAATTTCCAGATCTGGAGAGCTATGGTAGATCTTTGTATGTTCCAAATTTCAGGCAGCTCTGACAAATGGTTCAAACATTATTAAAGTGAAAACTTTGAGGTTTAACATAGAAATGGCTCGCAGCCCTAACTATAGTGGCACTACCGTGCCACTATTCTGTATATATATATATATATATAGTAGAGGCAAAAAACTCTGTTTAATAATGCATTAGTTAGGGTTGTTCCACAGCAACAAAAGCGGAAATTCGTGTTGGGTTGAAAGCCCCTTGACCCCCGTCCCACACCCCCAACTGGCATCGGGAGTGCGTGTTGGGGTTGCCATTAACTCTCACCACATCAGATGTGTGAAAGAAGCAAGGTATAGGAGAATGGGGTGAGAGTTAGGACCAACAACCCCATTGTGCACCCCTATGCCGGTTGGGGTGTGGGCAGGGAGGACCAAGGGGGACTTTCAACCCTAACACCACATTTCCTCGCTTTTGTCACTGTGGAACAACCCTAACTAATGCATTAAATGGAGTTTTTTTGCCTCTAAGTTCCCTTCTTTTTGAGAATGATAATGAGAAATAGTGAATGTAATGCGGTGTCAAGAGCACGGAGCCCTTTGGGCCCCGCACTCCCTCCACGTGATGTCTTGTCACATAGTAATACAGTGCCTGCAAATGCAAATGGTAATGGGCATGGTGACGCAAAGCGAAACTCAAAGATAAACAGTACTGTAGACACAAATGGTTAAAATAACGCAAATGCAAGCGCAAATGAAAACGCAAAGGGTAACGCACGTGGTGCCATAGACAGGAACAGTAAGTGAAACGAGTACGGAACCGCAAGCAGAAGTGATAAGAGTAACAGTAATGTAAGCTCACAGGCTGGTTTTTCCCAAAAGCTGCATAGAGAAAGACAATGAGTACAAAGAATGTATGCATAATAATGGGTCTCGGAGCAGAAAATGAGGAGTTGGAATACTAAATTGCTTATATCTCAGGAACCGTACAACATAGAAAAAAAATTTAAAAGTCACGCACTTTTCCGACGAAAAGACCGTATCTCGCACCATTTCCGAGATACGGGCCCTGAAAGGTGCAGCGAATGCTGTAATGCTATCCTATGGAAAAAAAGAGAAGTTCGGAGTGCCATAGCTTTGTAATATTTTTTCACCAAACCACTAAAATGCACATCTGTGGGATGTTGGCTTTCTTCCCTCCAAATTTCAGCCCAAAAGACAAAACCGTTATTTTGCAGCAGGGCGGCAAAAAATTCCTGTAATGCGGCAGATGCCATAATGTTATCCTATGGGAAAAAGTGTCAATTCTGGAGTGCTGTAACTTTGCTGCCCTGTAATATTTTTTCACCAAAACACTGAAAGGCACATCTGTGAGATGTTGGCTGTATTCCCTTCAATTTTCAGCCCAAAAGACCAAACCATTCTTTTGCAGCAGGGTGGCAAAGAATTGCTGTCATTTTCTCACAGCCTGGAAAAGTACAGTCGAACTTAACAAAAGCTTTCGAAAATTCATGCAATAGTGTCGAAAATGCAAAAGTACTTTGCAATAGTACTTTTTCCAGAAATTTGAAATACATATTTCTGGGGTGTTTTACCCCAAAATAAAGACATGCCTAGCATCCTCAGGGTCCGACTAGGTGAATACATAAAGAATTAGGTTGCTAGAGGGTCCCAAATTTAAATGCCAAGCATTTTTCTGATGACTAACTGAAAACAAAATGGCGGATTTGCGACAGTAAAATGGCCATTTGCGAAAGCAAAAACTGCATTTGTGACACTGTCAAACTTTTTGTTAACTTTTCCCATTGACTTATAATGGGAAATTGTTTTTTGAATAACTTTTGAACCGTTAAATATTTTTTCACAAAATCTCCAAAAGGCACATCAGGGACCACAGCCGCATGTTCCATGAAGATTTCGGACCAGTCGCACAAACCGTGCGACCTGTAGAGATGAGCAAAGAATTCCAAAAAAGCATAAATGCGCGTGCAGATCACGCTCAATAACTACGCAGCCGTATAACCAAACAGTACGAAAGTTGGCAGATCCCAAGATGTATGATTCTTCATTGTGTATTCCAAATTTCAGGCAAATCTGTTGAATGGTTGCAAAGTTATTAAGGTGCAAAATATTAGGTTTAACATGTAAATGGCTCCTCAACCCTAACTATGGTAGCACTACCGTGCTACCTTAATGTAGATAGACATATGTGTATATCCCTGCACCATTTTGGTTGCCCTTCTCTGGACTGCCTCAATTTAGTTAATGTACTTGTGAAGGTGTGGTCTCCAGTACTGCATGCAGTACTCCAGATGGGGCATAATGAGTGTCTTGTAAAGAGGGATTATTACCTCCCTCTTCCAATTTGTGATACCCCTACTAATACACCTCAATACCCCCCTAGCCTTACCTACTGCTTTAGTGGTCTGCTTGAATGATTTCATGTCATCGGTGATGATGATGCCCAAGTCTCTTTCTTCCCTTGTGACTGCCAGCAACTCCTCTCCCAGCCTATAGATGGCTTCAGGGTTTCTCTTCCCTATGTGCATGATCTTGCACTTCTTTGCATTAAACCCCAGTTGCCACTCTTCCGACCATTTTGCCAGTTTATCTAGATCTCTTCTCATTCTGCCCACCCCATCTGGATCATCTACTCTGTTGCAGATCTTGGTGTCATCTGCAAACAGACAAACCTTACCCTCCATTCCATCTGCAATGTTACTGATGAAGATATTGAAGAGGACTGGCCCCAGGACTGATCCCTGAGGTACCCACTTGTGACTTGCATCTCTTCTGACTGTATACCGTTTACCACTACTCTTTGTTTTCTGCCCGACAACCAATTTGCCACCCAGTTGACCAACTTCTGACCCACCCCCAAGCCAACCCAGCTTATTAATAAACTTCTATGTGGAACAGTATCAAAAGCTTTGCTGAAGGCAAGGTAGGTGACATCAACTGCTCCCCCTTGCTCCTCCACTCTGGTTACCCAGTCAAAGAAATCTATAAGATTAGTTTGACAGGACCTTCCTTTTGTAAACCCATGCTGTCTTGGATCCTGTGCTCCTATGGATTCCAGGTGTTGCACTATCCTTTCCTTAAGGAGTGCCTCTGTAATCTTGTCCACTACTGAGGTAAGACTGACTGGTCTGTAGTTCCCTGCCTCCTCCCTGCTACCACTCTTGTAGAGTGGGAGCACGTGAGCCCTTCTCCAGTCTTCTGGGACCTCTGCTGTGCTCAGAGACTCACTAAACAGTTCTGATAATGACTCTGCTAGTTTCACCGTTGGCTCCTTCAGTACCATGGGATGTGTGTCATCAGGTCCCATTGCCTTGTGCACCCTGAGCTTATCAAACTCTTGTAGGACCCTCTCTTTTGTGAAGGGACTAGTGCACACCTCCCTCCCCTCTGTGTTCATGGTGCTGAGCTGTGGGCCCTGCCCTACCTGAGCAGAAGTATCTATTTAGGATAGATGCTTTTATATGGTCCTCCTCCTCACATGCCCCCTTATCCCCTTTGATCTTAGCAATGCCCCCTCTGGACTTTCTCCTTTCACTAATGTATCTACATAAAGACTTGTCACCTTCTTTTACTGTGTGTACTAGTGTTTCCTCGGTTTGGGACTTTAGCTGCCTTACTGCCTTCCTTGCTTCCTTTACGGAAGTTTGGTATGCCTCTCTATCTTTATCCTGCTGCGTTCCCTTATACTTCCTGAAGGCCAGCCTTTTGTCTCTGACCTTTTTTGCTACTGTTTTTGAGAACCAAAGTGGTTTCCTTCTTCTTTTGCACTTCCTTTTCTCTCTAACACAATGGGATGTTGCTTCAAGTATTGCATCCTTAATGCTTGCCCACTTTGCCTGTACCCCCTCACATGTATTCCTTTTTCAGTGTTGTAACAAGATTTTATACATGATAATATCAATTGTCAGTGTAAGTGCCAGATACAAATACGTACCAGTCAAGGACCCCCAAGAAATTGAGACTATGCAGCCTGATATGTACAGATTTCAATAAATTGTCAGTATACAATCAAAATAATACATCTGCAGAAACAGTGTAAGGAATTTAAGCAAAAATTCCTAGGAATTAAATCCCCTCCCCCCCGGGTGAAAGTAACTACTTAAAATGAAATATGTATACATGAATTCTAATACACCATCAATTGCACCAATCACAGAATTTGATTTTTGATGGTAGATAAGGACTGCTTGGCCCACCTAGTCTGCCCATTTCCCCTACCTAATAGATAAGCTGCAGATCCAACAGCTTACTTCCTCCTACCCTCCACTAGAATTGCCTTATGTCTGTCCCATGCATTCTTGAATTCCCCCATTGTTTTTGACTCCACAACCTCCTCAGGAAGGCTGTTCCTAGCATCTACAACCCTCTCCATGAAAAAATACTTCCTCACATTAGCTCTGAGCCATCTCCCCTCTCTGTCTTCAAATTGTGCTCCCTTGTTCTTGCACATCTCTTTTTCTGAAAGATGCTACCCTCTTAGACTTTGTTGATTCCCTTGAGACACTTGAAAGTTTCTATCATGTCCCCCCTCTCCCTCCTTTCCTTGAGGGTATACATATTAAGCTCCTTTAGTCTCTCTTCATATGTCTTCTGGTGCAGACCCTGCACCATTTTGGTTGCCCTCCTCTGGACAACCTCCACCCTATCTATGTTTTTGCAGAGATGGGGTCTCCAGAACTTCATGCAGTACTCCAGATGGGGTCTCACCAACTGTCTGTACAGAGGGATAACAACTTCTTGTTTTCTACTGGTGATGCCTCACCCTATGCATCCCAGTATTCCCCCATCCCTCCTTACTGCCTTCTCACATTGCTTGCCCACCTTTAGGTCATCTGGTATAACTACCCCCAGGTCCCTTTCCATTTTTGTTGTTGTCAGTATCTCACCCCTCATTGTGTATTCTTCCCCTGGGTTTTTGTTTCCCAGGTGCATTACCTTGCCCTTCTTTGTATTAAATCTAAGCTGCCATACATCTGACCATTCCTCCAACCTTGCAAGTCCCTTCTCATCCTTTCCACGCCACCTTGTGTATCAACCCTGTTGCAGATCTTTGTGTCATCTGCAAAGAGACATACTTTTCTTTCCAGTCCCTCTGTAATGTCACTTATAAAGACATTAAAAAGGACTGGACCCAGTAATGAACACTGCGGTACCCCACTAGTAACCCCCTTTCTTCACTGTGGACTCCTTTTATTATTGTCCTCTGTGTCCTGCTGTCCAGCTAGTGTTTTACCCAGGTTACCACCCTGGGACCCACTCCCAGGCTGGCTAATTTGGTTATTAATCTTTCGTGTAGGACTGTGTCAAATGCTTTGTTAAAGTCTAGGTAGGCCATATCCACAGCCCCTACCTGGTCTACTACTTTGGTCACCCAGTCAAAGAAATTAATTAAATTCATCTGACATGACCTTCCCGCTGTGAATCCATGCTGCCTTGGGTCCTATGCCCCAATGGCCTCTAGGTACTCAACAATTCTTTCTTCAGAAGTGATTCCATAATTTTCTCTACCGCTGAGGTCAAACTGACAGGTCTGTAGTTTCCTGCCTCTATCTTGCTCCCACTTTTGTGAAGGGGAATCACATCTGCCCTCCTCCAGTCCTCAGGTTCCACACCATCCTCTCATGATTTGTTCAAAAGGGTAGTCAGTGGTGTTACTAGTTCTCCCCTAGGTTTTTTAGAATTCTGGGATGACTCCTATCAGGCCCCCATTGCTTTGTCCACCTTCAGTTTTAGGAGTTCTTTCAGAACCCTTTCTTCTTTGAAAGTATTGATATCAACCCCTCTATCCAGAGTGCTTCCATTGAATGGATTAGGCACCTCCCCCTCCTCTTCTTTTGTGAATACTGAGCAGAAGTATTCATTCGGTATCCCTGCTTTTTCACTGTCCCTTTCTGCCCACCCTCCTCTTTATTTAGCCTCAGTATCCCTCCCTTTGTCTTTCATCGCTCCCTAATGCACCTATATAAGGTTTTATTCCCCTTCTTAACCAAGTTGGCTATCTTTTCCTCAGTTTGGACCTTTGCTAGTCTGACTGCCTTCCACACTTCCTTCTGCTTTAACTGGTATAGTTCTCTGTCCTGCTCCTTCTGTTTCCTTATACTTCCTGCATGCTATCTTTTTCTCCCTAACCTTCCCCACCACCTTTTTTGAGAACCATAGTGTTTTTTTTGTTCATTTTGATTTGTTTATTTGCTTTACACAAAGGCTTGTTGCCTCTGTGATGGCAGTTTTGATGTTTCCCCATAGTAGATCCACTGCTCCTTCTTGCCTCTTTGCTAGTGCATTTCTGAGGCACGCTCCCATTTAGATAAAATCAGCCCTCCTGAAGTCCAGTACCTTCACTTTTGTATGGCTTGACTCTACAGCTAAGTTTATCATGAACCACACTGTTTGGTAGTCACTTGTTCCCAGATGGCTACCCACTTCTAGATCTGAGATCCTCTCTCTGTCCCATTGGAGAGTACCAGGTCTAAGATTGCTCCCTCCCGAGTGGGTTCCAACACTAACTGTCTGAGGCATGCCCCCTGTAGGGCATTGAGAATGGCCCTGTTCTTGGATGTGGCTGCAGCAAAGGTGCTCCAGTTAACATCTGGCAAATTCAGGTCCCCATCAGCAATATCTCCCTTTCAAACAACATGAAGTCTTGCTATATTATGACATATGCAGTATAACCCCAGGTTAGAACTGCTCCGGAGGTGAAAGAGTTAACTTTCCATGCAGGGCATGGAATCTTGATGTGAGCTCGAGTTGAACACTCTGTCTGTTGAACTCAAACTTAAACTGTCAGATTCTTTACTCCGCCTCACTGAACAGTCGCTCCGGAGATTCCTCCTGCTCGGTTCGTTTGTCGGTTTTAAAGTGTAATTCTCGGTTTATTTTACTGAAATTTAACCGCAGTCATCGGTTCAAGCTCTGTCTGTGGTATTGTGAGTAATAGATAGGCTTATTTATTTATTTTTTTTCTGTGTGGAACTTGTAAACGTCTTTTTCAGTTCGGTTTGAACCGATCAGATGGGTTTTACAATTACCTTCTAGTCCTTTAGAGTGCGGTTCCCAGTTCTTATCGGTTCTAAAAAGAAACGGATTTTTTACGTTTTTTTCCACGACCCGTGACATGGTTGGGAACCGATAAGAGAGTCTTGCTTGGTGGATTGCCATTAACGGGCAAGTTTGGTTAGGCTGGCACTATGTCTGAGAAACCCAAAAGAAAAACCGGACCCACTGGGTTTCAGCACTGTGGCCTCTGTGGGGAAGCCTTTGCTAAGGCTGACCCACACACCATTTGTGTATATTGTCTGGGGTTTGACCACCTCAATGCAGACTGCCAGATTTGTAAGAATTTTCCTGCTGCCACCGTGGAATAAAGAGTTGGTAGGCTCAGGGAAAGGGAGGCCAAAAAGTCTGCTGACCCGGATGGCCAGCCCGGTTTGGTTCCAACCGAACCTGAGGGAGTGCCCTCTGACCAGGGTGATACTGCCTCTGGCAAACGAAGAGCCAGCTCTGAGGAGCCGGTTCCAACTAAAAGGACTAGAAGGTCAGCTAGTTTGGGGCCAAAAGTTCTTTCTCCAACTGCTGAGGAAATAGCCAAGGCTATTCAAATTGTCCAGTCTCTTTCCCCAGCTCCGTCCGAACCGGCACCATTAGGGAAGCGCCCGGTTCAGTCGGTTCCCCCGGTTCAGGATTATGATTTTGAGGATTTTTATGAACCGGGGGAAGGGGAGGAGGGGACGAGGAGAGTGAGTGTGATTTTGAAAGTCTGGATGTGCCCATTGAACGGACATCTCTCCAGACAGACCCTCAGGTGTCCCTCCCAGGCTATCTGAGTCCCTTCTCATTTTTGTTTTACAAGAAAGTTGCTGAGACTCTGCAACTCCCTGTTGAGGAAGCTGTTGATGATCAAGAAGAGCCTGATTTTGTGGAAATCATGGATATTCCAGAGTCTAGGAGACTGTCTATTCCTTGCATAAATCTTTTGGAAACAGACAGTAAAATTCTGAAAACTCCTCATTCTATCCTCCTGTGGATAAAAGGATGGACAAGGGGTATGCTTTATCAGGCTCTGATACGGAGTTCCTATCCAGCAGTGCAGCCATGGGGGTAGTGCAGGCTGCAGCCTGTGACAAGGCTAATATTCCTCTAGCCTCTCACCCTCCTGAAAAGGATTCCAGAAGGATGGATGCCATGGCAAAAAGCAGTACATGGCAGCATCTTTGGGACTCAGACAGGCAAATTATATGGCTTACGCGAGCTAGGTACCAGAATCCAGGTGGGATACTGTCCTGGCCCTAGCAAAACAGGCCCCTGACCAGCTTGCCAGGGAGCTGGAGCAGGTGGCTGCGGATGGGATTGAGGCATCAAGGTGCAATTTCATGCTGCAGTAGACTCTAATGATGTTTCATCAAGAGTCATGGCTACATCTGTATCTCTCTTGCAGAATGGCCTGGCTCAGATGTACTGCCCTGTCACAGGATACCCAGTCTAAGGCTATGGATTTTCCTGTTGTGGGAAATTCTCTGTTTGGGGAGCAGACAGAAATTATATGAAGAAAATGGATGAGTATAGGACCACCTATAGGAGTGCACAGACGAAAGAAAGGCAAGTCACTCCTCAAAGGCAGCATATCAGGGGCAGGGGCAGGCCTTTTCATAGGCCGTTTTACCAAGCCCAGGCCTCCTTTTCTGCTTATGCCCAGAGGGGGTTCTTTAGAGGAAGGGGCAGAAGGGGTTCTAGTAAGCCTGCTTCTACCCTTCAACCCAAAGCCCCTGCAAAACAGGCTCCCTGATGGGGTAGCCAGGGCCGATTCTCCACTACCGTTAAGGGGCAGGCTGGCTTACTTTGTCCAGGACTGGAAGTCTTTAACATCAGACAAGTGGGTCCTGGAAGTAGTAAGCCAGGGACTGGTTCTCAGCCTCAAAAAATTTCCAAAGACGAGAGCCAGGTCTTTTCCACCTGCAAACCCTTCAGAAGCACTTGCCCTGGAAGCAGAAGTTTCTTCCCTCCTGGCTCTCAGAGCCATGGAAAAGGTTCCACCCATACACCAGGGCAAAGGGTTGTACTCCAGGTACTTCTTTACTCCAAAAAAGATAGGACAATGGCGGCCCATCCTGGATCTCAGGTATCTAAACAAGCACCTTTTAAAACCAAAGTTCAAAATGGTGACCCTGGGATTATTTTACCCTCTCTAAGGCCAGGGGACTGGCTAGCCTCCCTGGACCTCAAGGATGCCTACTTCCATGTTCTCATCAGAAACTCCCATTGAAAGTACCTCAGATTTGAACTGCCCTCAGGCCATTACCAGTTCAGAGCAATGCCCTTCGGCCTCACCTCGGCCCCAAGGGTATTCACAAAATGCCTGGCAGTAGCAGTTGCTCATTTAAGAAGGCAAAAGATTGCCATATTTCCTTGTCTGGACGACTGGCTCATTGTAGGCCAGACTCCAGAGCAGGTCAAACTACATTTACAAGTAACCCAGCAACTGCTTACATCTCTAGGTTTCCTTCTCAATCTTCCAAAGTCAGTTCTGAGCCTGTCCAGCTTCTCACCTTCATAGGCAGAACTGAACACAAAGAAGCCAGAGCCTTCCTTCCTCTGGAAAGAGCAAGGACCCTGGTGTCTCTGGCCTCCTCTTTCACCCTGCAGGTCTCTCGACCAGCAAGGCATTTTCTACAGCTCCTGGGGCACATGGCTGCTTCTACAGCAGTTGTGCAGGGAGCGAGATTTCAGATGAGGGACATTCAGTTCCATTTGAGAGCCTTTTGGTCTCAAAGGACAGATCCCCTAACCAAATTGATTCCAGTGACTCGAACCCTGATCCAGGCCCTTCAGTGGTGGCAGGATCAGAACAATCTGAGTGAGGGGATTCCCTTCACTCCCCAGTCTCATTCCTTGACCCTTACTACGGATGCATCCCTCTTGGGGTGGGGAGCTCACATGGGCAACCTTTCCACCCAAGGGCTGTGGTCCCCTCAGGAATCCATGCTCCACATCAATTTGCTGGAACTCAGAGCAGTTTTTCTAGCACTCCAGGTTTTTTCCACATCTGTCCAGAACAAGGTGGTTCAGGTCAGAACAGACAATACCACTACAGTGTGGTACATCAACAAGCAAGGGGGCACTTGGTCTTGTGCACCGAAGCAATGAAGTTGTGGTCTCTGGCTTATTCTCTGAATGCCTCCCTTACAGCAGTTCACCTCCCAGGCAAGGACAATGTCCTAGCGGATGCTCTCAGCAGGATTTCCCAGGGCCATCATGAATGGGCACTGGATCCCCTAGTACTGGAGGTAGTATTTGCCAGATGGGGCACCCCACAAATAGATCTCTTTGCAGCCCCAGACAATCACCAACTTCCCCTTTTTTGCTGCAGGCCCCCAGTGTTGGGCTCAGTCCCTCTGGATGCCTTCTTCCTCAGTTGGGAAGGGAAGTTTCTCTATGCTTTTCCCCCCTTCCCCTTTCTTTTCAAAGTGCTAGACAGAATCAGATCTCAATCCTGCAAAATGATCCTGATTGCTCCAGATTGGGCCAGGCAGCCCTGGTACCCACTCCTCATTTCCTTAGCAGTCCACCCTCCCCTATGTTTTTCCAGGAATCACAACCTGTTTACCTGTGCCCAGGGGAGAGTTTGGTATACGAACCTCAAATCTCTCAATCTCAAAGCTTGGCTCTTGAAGAGTTAGAGTTTGCTGACCTACACCTGTCTCAAGGTGTATTGGATATTTTGAAGGCCTCTAGGAAGCCTTCCACCAGGGCTACCTATAATTCAAAATGGAAGAGATTTTCCATATGGTGTGCTGGAAAGCATATTTCTCCAGAATCTGCTGGCGTGCCCACGATCCTGATTATTTGGTGCATTTGAATTCCTTGGGGCTGAGACCAGCCACCTCTAAAAGTGCACTTGGCAGCTGTGTCTGTCTTCTTATCAGCAGGTAAGCCCTCTTCTTTATCAGCTCACCCTGTGTTCTCCAAGTTTTTTAAAGGGTTGCTTCACACCAACCCTCCGTTCAGGAACCCTGCCCCTGCTTGGGATCTTAATATTTGCATCGCTCAGCTTATGCAACCCCCTTTTGAGCCATTGTCTTCAGCAGAGCTTAAGTACTTGACTTGGAAAACTGTGTTTCTGGTAGCCATCACCCCTGCCAGGTGCATAAGTGAGCTACAAGCCTTGTCAGTGGAGCCTGATTTTATCTCCTTTCATAGAGATAAGGTGGTCCTCAGGACTAACAGGAAGTTTTTGCCTAAGGTGGTTTCAGACTTTCACCTTAATCAATCCATGTCTCTTCCTGTGTACTTCACTGACCATTCCTCCTCTGGTGAGAGGAGATTACACAGTTTAGATGTCAAAAGAGCCCTTAGTTACTATATAGAATGTACCAAGGGTCACAGGTTTGAATCCCTTCAATTGTTCCTCACTTATAGTGAGGTTGGTAAAGGGAAACCTGCCACTAAAAGATTCATTGCCAGGTGGATTGTCTCTTGTATCCAATTCTGTTATGAAAAACTGGGTAAGGTTCCTCCCTCAGGCCTGAGGGCTCACTCTACCAGAGGTACAACTGCCTCTCTGGCTGCTGCCAGGGACATTCCTATCCTAGAGATATGTCAAGCAGCTACCTGGAAAACAGTTCACACTTTTACTAAGCATTACTCCTTGGATATCCAGGCTAGGAGTGATGCTCGATTTGGCACAGCTGTGCTTCAGAGCCTATTTTCCAAGTAGGTTCTGTCCCTCCTCCATGGAGGTACTGCTGTGTACTCTGCATATGTCATAATATAGCAAGACTTCATGTTGTTTGAAGAAAAAATTACTCACCCTAGTAATGTTGTTTCTTCTAATGGAGTCTTGCTATATTATGACCTCCCCCCACAGCCTGCCCCTCTCAGAACCTCTATTTTTTGGGATGTGGGTGGGCAGTGCAATGTTAGCACTTCACTGATGCCCACTTTATTTTCACCCTTCTGGGTGCTTAGGTGTTATACTTAATTTTCTTTCTTGAATCCCCTGACTTGAGTCTTTGCTTTGGGATCAAGAACAAAAAGGTGTTTTTGTAGTTAGTAGCCAGTGGCTAGTGTAGGTTTACGGCTTCCACACAGAACCTTGGTGAGTTTTTGCTCGTAAAGATCTGACAGTTTAAGTTTGAGCTTCAACAGACAGAGTGTTCAACCGAGCTCGCGCTCAAGAGTCCATGCCCTGCATGGAAAGTTAACTCTTTCACCTCCGGAGCAGTTCTAACCTGGGGTTATACTGCATATGTCATAATATAGCAAGACTCCATTAGAAGAAACAACATTACTAGGGTGAGTAATTTTTTCTTCTATGCCATCCTAAGGATGCCTTCTATCATTTCCTTTTCCATTTCCTCCCCCTGAGATAGGTTTCTGTATACAACCCCCATGCGTATTGTGGTGCCATTTCCAGCCTCCAGGGTGACCCACAGTGCCTCCTCTCCTCCGTGTTTACCCTTTAGTTCCATTGCTTTGATCCCTTCCCTTACATAGAGAGCTACTCCTCCTCCTCCTCTTCTATCTTTCCTGTCCCTCCTGTAAATTGTGTACCCTGGTATGTTGACATCTCAGTCATGGTTCTCTGTGTACCATGTTTCTGTGACTGTCACAATATCCAGGCATCCCTCTTCCATCAAGGCCACCACGTCAGGGAGCTTGTTACCAAGACTATGGGCATTGGTACTCATTACCTCCATTTTTTGATGGCATTATCCCCTTTTTAACCCATCCCTGTCCTTACTGCCTTTGCCTTTTTCTCCATTTAACCCTGCCCTTCTCCCTATTGACATACCTAACTTGGTGTTTATCTCACTAACTACCCTGATTTTTTTTTGGGGGGGGCTAGGATTTCCCTTCTCCTTTTCAGTGTCTCCCCCTTTGGTTAGTATGCCTCTTTGCAGATGACACAAAGATCTGCAACAGGGTTGATGCACAAGATGGAGTGGAAAGGATGAGAAGGGACTTGGCAAGGTTGGAGGAATGGTCAAATGTATGGCAGCTCAGATTCAATGCAAAGAAGTGCAAGGTAATGCACCTGGGAAACAAAAACCCAGGGGAAGAGTACACAATGGGGGATGAGATATTGACAACAGTAAAATTGGAAAGGGACCTGGGGATAATTATATCAGATCACCTAAAGGTGGGCAAGCAATGTGAGAAGGCAGTAAGGAAGGCTGGGGGGATACTGGGATGCATAGGGAGAGGCATCAATAGTAGAAAACAGGAAGTTGTTATCCCTCTGTACAGACAGTTGGTGAGACCCCATCTGGAGTACTGTGTGCAGTTCTGGAGACCCCATCTCCACAAAGACATAGACAGAGTGGAGGCTGTCCAGAGGAGGGCAACCAAAATGGTGCAGGGTCTGCACCAGAAGACATACGAAGAAAGACTAAAGGAGCTTAATATGTATACCCTTGAGGAAAGAAGGGAGAGAGTGGACATGATAGAAACTTTCAAGTACCTCAAGGGAATCAACAAAATCCAAGAGGGTAGCATCTTTCAGAAAAAAGATGTGCAAGAATAAGGGGGCACAATTTGAAGATAGAGGGGGGGATGGCTCAGAGCTAATGTGAGGAAGTATTGTTTTATGGAGAGGGTTGTGGATGCATGGAACAGCCTCCCTGAGGAGGTTGTGGAGTCAAGAACAGTGGGGAAATTCAAGAATGCATGGGACAGACATAAGGCAGTCCTAGTGGGGGGTAGGAGGAAGTAAGCAGTTGGTTATCTAGGATCTGCAGCTTACAGTATCTGTTAAGTAGGAAAATGGGCAGATTAGGTGGGCCAAGTGGTCCTTATCTGCTGTCAAATTCTATGTTTCTCAGTTTTTATGTTAGTTTAAATGCTTGCCACTGAAGCATTTAAATCTATCACCTTGGATTCTGGTTCACCTCCTGGACAGATGCAGACCATCGTGCCAGTATAGGCCTGCATCCCTCCAGGTGGACCCCCAGTTCCCAATGAAGCCAAAACCCTGAGCTCTGCACCAGTTTCTCAACCACTGATTGAATCCCATGGTGTGGAGCACCCTAGCCTCACCCATGCCATAGACAGGCAGCACCTCCGAGAAGGTTACTGGATTTACTATTTGTCTAAGACCCCACCCAACTCCACAAACTCCCCCTGCACTGCTCTGATCCCTTTCCCAGTCAGATTTGTCCCTAGGTGGACAATGACATCCAGCTCCCTCCCCCATGCAGCTGTTCCCGCAATCCTGAGGATTCACTCCCTGTCCCTCCAAGCCACGGCACCAGGCAGGCACCTTACCTCCCTCTCCCCTCCCTCCTCCATTTCTATCCTCCTAACAACCCCCACCAGGAGTTGTTTCCTTCCCCTGTTGGGTCCCTTGCCACCCTCCTGTGGGTCTCCTTTGTGGAGGTTCCCAGCATTCTCCTTGGTCTCTACTGCAGGTGCCTCCATAGAGGAACCACACTCTGCCAGAATGGCATATGAATTGTGGAGAAGTACAGCTAGAGGGATGCACCTCTGTTCCACCACCCTCACCCTCTCTGAGCCTACTGTGGCCCAACCACTCCTCTTTCTTGGCAACCTCTGAGGCAGCAGCAGTGGCCCTGGTGGTCCCTGGGTGGGAAAGGAGGTCCCCCAAATCCTGGCCAACTCAGCCTGGAGATGAGCAACCTCCTCCCTCAGCCCAGAGAGGTGTCTGCAGATGAGACAACACTGCATCCTCCAGAATGTCTCCCAGAAGACTGCTACCCCACAACCACTACACTGCACCATTCCCATCATGTCTTATTTGTGGCCCCTTAACTGTTGTTTTGTATACTTACTCTTTCCTCTCTCTGTTTATTTTTTTTTCTATAATTTATTTTCCTCCCTACTTTCCTGCTGCCTTCGTGCCCTTAAAGCTCCTGATCTTCCTGTTCTAGGACAGGAAGTTCCTATATTCCTCAGTAGTCTCCTTCTTACTTGCTCTGAGTCAGACTTCCAGCAACTGGGGGGGGGGGGGTGAGCTACTCTTTTCCTTCTAGGATGGTGAGTCTTTTGTGCCTCTGTGATCACTTCCTTCCTGTTCCCAAACAGGAAGTTCCTGTTGTCAGTCAAATCATGTGCCTATAAAAGTAGAACCTTCTAAGTGGTGGGGAGTGGAGGGGAGGGATGGAGGGCAATACAGACCCAGTAAAGTTCTAATAGCAGCTCCTTCCTCTTGCTGTTCTTTTGCAAAAGCTATCTAGGTCGGTTTTAAAATGCAAACACCCAGCTTCCTAAGCCACTCCCCCTAATTTACAGTCTTTTTCCTTCACCTAACTGCACAGGTAACAATTCCTTCACCCAACTCAGACAAACACATTGACTCTTTTTTTGTTTTGTTTTTACTCTGAATTGAAGTTCCCAGTAGTGGAGTAGTAGAGTTCTAGTTCTTTAGTCCAGTAGAGTAGTAAAATTCTAACAGCAGCTCCTTCCTCTTGCTGTTCTCACTACAATAGTTACACAAAAAGGAATTACAGCTGTCATGAACCCCCAAGTAAATGAGACAATGTGTCCTAATAAGTACAGAATATAAAAACGTAACAGTATATACTCAAACTACAGAACTAGCAGAAGGAAATAAATATCCACTATAATATGAGCACAGGATCCTAGCTACTTTGACAAAATAATATCATGTACCTGAACGTACAGTAAGTTTACTTCAATATCACCACAATATTCGCATCCACTATACTCACATAACCACCCACCTCAAATACTCATATTAAAAATTCAATGTGCCACACTTCTTCTCCCCCGCCACAACACATACATATACATATACCCACACCCAAGCACACATTCACACAATACTAATGTGAGAGGCCAATCTGTAGATAACCAGTTAAGAGGGACTGTATAAGTATAAGAGTCAAAGTACAAGGCTTGCTGAAAACCTAAAATATGTATGTCTCTTTTTTAATAGTATTTTGACATACTTACATGATTTAGAAATTTGATGGGAAATTTAATAGTTGTTTGAAACTCCTCCTTCACATCATGAATATTAATGATTTTTTTCGAATAAATATGACATGTGTTCCCAATAACCACATTCCCTGAGGAAGACTCCATTCAAGTTGAACCGCTGGGGTGCTTGTGTTAGCTTGCAGTAGTACTGTCTGGGACCAGTGATTCGAATTCTGCATCTGTGTATCTAATAAAACACAACTGTATTTTGAAATCACCAACTGCTTCTTGTGTGCCACTACTTTGTGTTGGACTTCTTTAGGGTTCCACCATGTCACAGCAATAGGAGAAAACACAACTGTCATTAGAGCACAAGAACAATGCCGATGGCAAACATTGCGCCCGGCAAATGTGCCAACCGATCCCCAGTATACCCAACACCCCAGGGCACATTCTGCCTGTCTGCAGGGGCTCCGTGTACCTCTCCCACTGCAGAGGGCTTCACCCCCTGCACCCCCCATACTTAAATATAATCACCTCCAGATCGGAGGTGTATGGGGCAGGGCACAACACCTGGATGGCACTGTCCCTGCCAAGTGACACAAAATCCAATTCATCTGCATGACAGGCAAACTGGTTGTGGCACCCTAACTGTAATGCCCATATAATGGTATACCCTTCGGAGAGTAATTGGGTGTCAGGCCAGCAAATGCAAGATGACTGTTTTCTTTGGTTTCTGTACAATGGCATGCTTTCAGATGGTATTGGGCAGGGCAGCAGATATGATATGAGAAGATAATATAATATTATATAATATATGAGATATGATAATATAATCTGATATGATATATGAGAAGATAATATAATCTGGCATAACACATGACAGTTAATGTGATAAAATAATATATTCTGATATAAGAAGAGATAATATAACTTGATATAAATCTGATAATATGACATATGATCATTGTATTATTTATATTTATTATTTATTCGCTTATTTATTTATTTATTTATCCCCTCTTCTACTTCAGGAAGGTAAGGCTGAATGAAGCTCGTTGCTATATTACTGCAGCTATCTCTAAATCTATGTCTAGTAGCGACACCCTGGACCTTAAGCTTCTGTTGCTCACCCTCGATGAAGTAATTCATCCATTAACAAAAATCCTAAACCTCTCTCTCTCAGCTGTGGAAAATTCCCACACTTATGGAAAACAGCCACCGTGACACCTGTCCATAAAAGTGGGGATAGGATGAATCACTCAAATTATCACCCTATCTCCATACTGCCCCCACTCTCCAAGGCACTTGAGCGCATCGTGGCTGATCAACTTACGGACCACTTGGATAAATGCAATATACCTTGTCCACAACAACACGGTTTCCAGAAAGGTCACAGCACCACCACAGCCCTTCTTGAGTTCACTGGAGCTTTGCACAAATCCCTTGACAACGGTCTTCTCACAGGGGCCGTTTTCGTCGACCTCTCCAAGGCCTTCGATACAGTACACCATGGACTACTAACTGACCAACTACTGAATGCTGGGCTATCACCTGACTCTTCTCTCTGGTTTATAAGCTACTTAGAAAATCAGTCGCAGAGAGTAAAAATTGCTGATGCTCTTCCTGACACCCTGCCTGTTCGCTCGGGTGTCCCACAGGGATCCATACTGGACCCCCTCCTTTTTAGCCTTTTCTTAAACTCCCTCCCTTACCACTGCTCTAAGCAGATCATACTATATGCCAATGATGCTGTTGTATACTCCACTCACAAAGATCTGCAATTCTTCAACACAACCTTCAACTTGGTTTCAGTTCTGTAGAGACATGGTTTCTTAATCATAAACTGGTCCTCAATGACAAGAAAACCAAATCTATGCTCTTCTGCAACTCTCATAACCCACACAAGCTACACCACATGGCTATCTCCACCACCCAGGGGAACACTGTAGATCAGGTGGGGTCCTTCAAATACTTAGGGATACAGCTTGACCCTAATCTCTCCTATGAACCTCATGTAGATAATGTAGCAAGAGCTGCTAATACACGGCTTGGTCTCCTCTACAAACACAGACAACACCTCACGCCAGAAGCTTTGAAGGTTGCAGTCCTGAGCTCTGTGATCTCTGTAATAGACTATGGTCTCATCATTTATGGCTTGGCCACAACCACAACCCTTAGACGCCTCTCAACTGCCTTAAATAAGGCATGTCGGCTCATCACTGGGTGCTCACCGTCTCACCCACACGTGTGACCTGTACACCCAGACCGGCTGGCTCCAACTATCAACCCTCATAAAGTTTCTCACCTGCTCCATGGCAAAAAATATCTACCTTGGCCTTGCATCTTCTGGGGTCTCAACTCTGTTACAACACCGAACCAACAAACAGTGCCTTTGGAGATCCACGTTACAGCTACTGAAAATCCCCCACTGTCACACTTCACAGGGACAATGCCCTTTTGTTTATCGAGCACCACTCTGGTTCAATGGCCTCAGCCCCACCATCTCCTCTGCCCCAACAACTGGTATGTTTAAAACTAGGCTCTGGGACTATCTCACTACCAACAGCTCCTGTGACTGCCCAACTTAACCTAGTTTCTCCACTTCCCTGCCTGCTCTAGTGGTCCCCCCTCCACTCCTCACTGGAGTCTACCCTCACATCTTGGTACCCCAATGCTGCACTTTTCACCCTCTCCCCAGCCTACCTACATTCCTTCTTTCCCCCTTTCCCCTCTTCCCTCTCCCTATGACTCTGGCACTTCTAATCTCTTGTCTATTTTCTCTGACAAATGCCGCTGGCTGCCTTGCTTACAATGCTACCCTTGAATTGTATTAATCTGTAATCTGTTTGCAATGTCCACATTGCTGTAATATCTGTCTTGATGTCCCCCATAATTTGTATTTCTCTGACGTGGAACCTTTGTAAAAGAGCCTTGGCTCAAAGGTATTTGTAATCCTAGACTTAATAAAATAAAATAAAAATTATTCATTTTATTTATGTGTCTCCAAGAAATCATGAACCATGAAAGGAATCCATGATTTGGGCTTACTATTCAACTCCTTCCCTTATGCTGTTTTCAGAAGCCATTAGTGACTGGGGGGCTTGAGAAATAAGGCAGAGAATGCAAAATGATTTGTTGGACGAACAAAAATTTGCATTTTGGATGGAGCACATGCATCCTCAGTAGGGGAACTGAAATCCCCTGAAGAAGATAGAAGGGGGGGAAGGGAACTGGTGTGCATCTGGATTGCTTAGAACAGTATAATTACTGGTGACCCCCTTTAATAACTACTTTTACTAGATTAGAAATTGCCATAATAACCCGAAATCAGGTTATTACAGCATTAATACACCCACGCAAAGCTATGCAAACCACGCAAACAACCAGTAATTATAAAAAATAAAGGATAGCCAAGTGTGTTGTTATGGATTTTGTTTTACACACCCTTGGTGTATGATGACTGCATAAATCTCTCAAGCTTCGCTCTCGAGGTTTATGGGTCATCACACACCTCGGGTGTGTAACAAAATCCATAACACACACTTGCCTATCCATTATTCTCTATTTAATCACCAGATGCACTGAATTAACAGCTGGGAAGGCTGCTTGAATTGCAGTAGGAGTGGAATAGATGGATTTCTGGGCACTAATGAACCATGGTTTCTTTGGCTTTATATCATGTGCCCATTATTCCTTGTCCTCACAGCCACATGACCATGACTCACAGTCCCTCTTTTGCCATGACCTGCTCCAATCTCCACCACCACCACCACCTGCAGAACTTGCACTTGGTGAAACTGGCATGGTGGAACAGTTACAGTATCTGTTCCTTCACTCCTCATGTATTGCTTTCGCCTCCTATTAGTCACGTCATGTTTTCCTTCTCATCAACAACACAGAAATAACCAATGATGATGACATGATGAAAGCCCTGGACACCAACAATACTGACTCACAAGAGTCATTGATGATTCTAAGATGTCGATGTGACCCACACACACAATGCACATCTGGTGCATGGACAAGTCACAGTACCATATGACTTGCAAGGTCATGGGAAAGAGTAAAACCACTAGCCCCCCCCAACAGACCACACATGACCCCACTGAAAGACCTTGCAACCTTGCATCTCACATAGCAGACTTCTTTACTTTTGACTCACTGACTAGTTGGCTAGCTCACATGTACAGGTGGAAAATGTGCATTTTTGCACCCTGGTGCACTACCAGAAATCAGTAAAAAATGTAGTTGTAAACAAAATGCTTCCAAATACCACCCTGTACCTTTCCCTGTCTGCAGCATTCAACTTGCCCTGTCCTTCTGCAAAGGAAAACAAAAACAAAAAAACAATAGTGCACAAGATTCTTTCTGCCCCCTATTACACCACCAGCACTAAATACAACAAAACAAAAAACATTTATGAAATAAATTATTCAAAAATCCCCCTGCACCTTTTCCAGTGTACTAAATTTACTCTGCCTACTCCTGTTGCAGGGCCTGCAGCTGCCAATGCAATCTCATACTGTGCCGCTTTGGTGGCACTCTCTGTAAAAATGTGTACCCATGCTCGTTTGCACATTTTAGAAATGACCCCTTTCCTTGTTTTTTTTCTGAAAAAAAATGGACCCCTTTAAAGGAGAAGTCCACCCAGAATGTGCAAAAACATATGTTATGTAGAGTGTTTTGATATGTATGTTAAATCCTAGTGTGTCCTTCCCTCTGTCTGCTATTAGGAGTTTTTCCTAAATTAGCCTGCTAGCTGTATGGTAGTTTTACGACCCCTGGGGATCTCCATCACAAATAGGTTTATTAGCTTTCTTTCTCCTACGATGCACCTTTGCTCATGTGACAGTGATGTAGCTATGCCCTTAGATTTAGCAGGGTCTGTCACAGCTCAGCCACAAAGATAATATTTCTTTCAGAGAAGTCACACTGCTAGATTTTGGGTGAGTGTAATCATTATTTTTTGACATTAGTGCCTTGTCCTGCTGGCTAAGAAAGGGATTAGAGAAGTGCAGGAAGAGTTTGTGGAATTGGGGAGGGGCCTTAGTCAAGTAGCACGCACTGTAACCTTCTCGGAGGTGCTACCCATATATGGCATAGGAGAGGCTAGGGTGTTCTGCACCATGGAATTCAATCAGTGGTTGAAAAACTGGTGTGGAGCTCAGGAATTTGGCTTCATTGGGGACTGGTGGTCCACCTGGAGTGATGCAAGCCTATACTGGCATGATGGGCTGCATCTGTCCTGGAGGGGAACCAGGATCCTAGGTGATAGGTTTAAATGCTTCATTGGCAAGCTTTTAAACTAGCCAGGGGGGAGGCACTGGAAAGGAGCAGGAAAATCCTAGCCCCCCAAATAATCACGGTAGTAAGTGCGGCAAACACCAACATAGAGGTGTCGATAGGGAGAAGGGCAGGGGTAAATGGAGAAAGTGACAAAGGCAAGAAGGACAGGGATGGGGCAAAGGAGTAAGGCCATCAGGAAATGGAGGGTAATGAGTACCAATGCCTGTAGTCTGGGCAACAAGCCCCTGAGCTGATGGCCTTAATGGAAGAGGGATACCTGGATATCAGAAGAGTCACAGAAACATGGTACACAGAGAACCATGACTGGGATGTTAACATACCAGGGTACATAACCTACAGGAGAGACAGGCAGGGAGAAGAGGGGAGGAGTAGCTTCTATGTAAAGGAAGGGATAAAAGCAACTTGAACAAAAGAGTAAACAGGGAGGAGAGGAGGCACTATGGGTCACCTTGGAGACTGGAAAGGGCACCACAATCCGCACAGGGGTTGTGTACAGACCCCCATGTCAGGGGGAAGGAATGGACAAGGATATGATAGAAGGCATTCTTAGAATGGCAGAGAAAGGGGAGATACTGTTGATGGAAGACCTGAATGTGCCAGATGTTAACTGGAGCACATTTGCTGCAGCCACATCCAAGAGCAGGGCCATTCTTTATGCCCTAGAGGTGGCAGACATTAGACAGCTAGTTTTGGAACCCACTCGTGAGGGAGCAATCTTAGACTTCATACTCTCAAATGGGGACAGTGAGAGGATCTCAGATCTAGAAGTGGGTTGCCATCTGGGGACAAGTGACCATCAAACAGTGTGGTTCATGTTAAACTCAGCTACAGAGTCAAGCCATACAAAAGTGAGGGTACTGGACTTTAGGAGGGCTGACTTTGAAAAGATGGGAGAGTGCCTCAGAAAAGCACTAGCAAACAGGCTAGAAGGAGGTGTGGAGCAACAATGGGGAATTATCAAAACTGCCATCACAGAGGCAACAAGTCTTTGTGTGAAGCAAATAAACAAATCAAAACGAAAGAAAAAGCCACTATGGTTCTCAAAAGAGGTGGCTGTGAAAGTCAGGAAGTAAAAGATAGCATTCCGGAAGTATAAGGAGACACAGAAGGAGCAGGACAGAGAGCTGTACCAGTTAAGGCAGAAGGAAGCAGGGAGGGAAGTCAGAATAGCAAAGGCCCAGACTGAGGAAAAGATAGCCAACTCAGTTAAGAAGGGGGATAAAACCTTTTATAGGTACATCAGCGAAAGGAAAGACAAAGGAGGATAGTGAGGCTGAATAGAATGAACGGTTGGTGGGCAGAGGGGGACAGTGAAAAAGCAGGAATACTGAACAAATATTTCTGCTCAGTATTCACAAAAGAGGAGGGGGAAGTGCCTAATCCAATTAACAGAAGCACTCTTGATAGGGGGGTCGATCCCAGTCCTTTCACAGAAGAAAGGGTTCTGCAAGAACTCCTAAAACTGAAGGTGGACAAAGCAATGGGTCCTGATGGAATTCACCCCAGAATTCTAAAAGAATTAAGGGAGGAACTAGTGAAACCACTTGCTACTCTTTTTAATAAATCATGGAGGATGGTGGACC
Organism: Neoceratodus forsteri; assembly: GCA_016271365.2. Taxonomy (NCBI): domain Eukaryota; kingdom Metazoa; phylum Chordata; order Ceratodontiformes; family Ceratodontidae; genus Neoceratodus; species Neoceratodus forsteri. The sequence continues at coordinate 556,504,219 of CM057450.1, read as the reverse complement.
GAGGACTAGAGAAAGGCGGATGTGATTCTCTTCACAAAGTGGGTCCAAGACAGAGGCAGGAAACTACAGACCTGTCAGTCTGACCTCTGTGGTAGGGAAAGTGATGGAGCCACTTCTGAAGGAAAGAATAGTCCAGTACCTGGAGGCCAGTGGAGCACAGGACCCAAGGCAGCATGGGTTCACAGCGGAAGGTTATGTCAGACTAATCTAATAGATTTCTTTGACTGGGTGACCAAAGTAGTAGACCAGGAGGGCTGTGGACATGGCCTACCTAGACTTTAGCATGGCATTTGACACAGTCCCACACAAAAGATTAATAGTCAAATTAACCAGCCTGGGAGTGGGACCCAGGGTGGTAGCCTGGGTAAAACATTGGCTGGACAACAGGACACAGAAGGTAATTGTAAATGGAGTCCACTCTGAAGAAAGGGGTTACTAGTGGGCAACTTAGGGTTCAGTATTGGATCCAGTCCTTTTAATATCTTCATCAGTGACATTGCAGAGGGACTGGAAGGAAAAGTATGCCTTTTTGCAGATGACACAAAGATCTGCAACAGGGTTGATACACAAGGAGGCGTGGAAAGGATGAAAAGGGACTTGGCAAGGTTGGAGGCATGGTCCGAAGTATGGCAGCTAGGATTCAATGCAAAGAAGTGCAAAATAATGCACCTGGGAAACAAGAACCCAGGGGAAGAATACACAATGGGTAGGGAGGTAGTAACAACAACAAAAAAGGAAAGGGACCTGGGGGTAATCATATCAGATGACCTTAAGGTTAGCAAGCAATGTGAGAAGGCAGTAGGGAGGGCTGGGGTATACTGGGATGTATAGGGAGAGGCATCATCAGCAGAAAACAGGAAGTTGTTATCCCTCTGTACAGACAGTTGGTGAGACCCCATCTGGAGTACTGTGTCCAGTTCTGGAGACCCATCTCCGCAAGGACATAGACAGAATAGAGGCAGTCCAGAGGAGGGCAACTAAAATGGTGCAGGGTCTGCAAGAGAAGCCGATGAGGAGAGACTAAAGGAGCTTAATATGTATACCCTTGAGGAAAGAAGGGGGGGGGAGACATGATAGAAACTTTTAAGTACCTCAGTGGAATCAACAAAGTCCAAGAGGGTAGCATCTTTCAGAAAAAGAGACTTGCAAGAACAAGGGGACACAATTTAAAGATAGAAGGAAGGTGGTTCAGGGGCAATGTGAGGAAGTATTATTTCACAGAGAGGGTAGTGGATGCATGGAACAGCCTTCCTGAGGAGGTTGTGGGATCTAAAGCTGTGGGAGAATTCAAGAATGCATGGGACAGACATAAGGCAATTCTTGTGGGGGGGTAGGAAGAAATAGGCTGTTGGTTAACTAGGATCTGCGGCCTATCCTGTAGGTAGGGAAATGGGCAGACTAGATGGGCCTAGCAGTCCTTATCTGCCATCAAAGTCTATGTTTCTATGTTTCTATGTCCTGCTATGTTACAGCCTATAAGGTGATGTTCAATTTTTACTACTTAGTACTGGTGCAAAAACTGAAAGTGACTGAGAGGAATAGAATAAACAGTGACATGATTCAAACACACACACACACACACACACACACACACACACACACACACACACACACACACAGCAGAACATAGCAGGACAAGGTACTGATATAAAAAATAATAATGATTACACTCACCCAAAATCTAGTAGTGTGTCTTCTCTGGAAGAAGTATTTTCTCTGTGGCTGAGCTGTGACAGACCCTGTAACAAGACACTGGCGTCCTGCAGGGGCAATTAGACATCACACCAAAGGGCACTCTGGGAAGACTAGAGGCCATAAAAGAAACCAGAATGGCAACCTCCAAGGGCAATAAAACAGTTAGGGAAAGTTAGAAAAAACATCTCTCACAGCCAGAGGAAAAGAAAACACTGGGAACAGGTTAGAACACATAAAATAAGACTACTACATATCTTTTTCTGATTTTAACATGGAGTTTTCCTTTAATACAAAAATAAGGAGTCAGTTACGGCCTCCAACCCCCCTTTTCGCTTCAAGTGAGGAACCAACCATGGGAACCAACGTGGTGATCCCGGTGGTAATGGGTTTGCATCACATGTGCACATGATGTTGTTAAAGAGTAACAACTGTATGTAAAAGCTTATGTACATGTTTAGAATGTATGCCTTGAATAAGTACGTCACCCTGGAGTGAAGACGGAAGCTAGTAAGCAGTGTTGCCGCAGCAGAGGGGGCGACATGGCCCTGGAGTGCTTCTCCCTTCCTGCCCTGGCAGCAAAGTCAGTCCCAACATTATATTATTCAAGCAAACACAAAGAGATATAGGGTGACACTGGGGTGGCAGCAGGAAACCTTGTATTAGCATACATATCAAGGAACTCAGAGGCACAGACCTGGGCACAGACCGCTGAATGGGAATGAGTTGGAAATACAGTAATTCATAACACCAAACCAAAGACTCCTAAAATGAACAGGTGCACCCCTGAAAATGAATTCTTGACTTCGATTTTATTCTTTGCAATGTAAATCATTAAAAAAAAACTTGCTGAGTTGCAGTCTCTTTCCAATAGGATCCTACTTTGGCATCAATTACAATATGCCCCTGCCTTAGGCCTGGGCCGGGGCCCCTGCTTAGCTTCTACCCGGGGCTGAGTGGCTACTCTCGGCGAGTGCAATTTACTTCTCATCCCCTGCTGCTGTGCCTCCATTCTGTTGCATATCTCTGCCCTGCCCCTTCATTCTTCCCAGGTTGTTACCCACACTGTTGTCCATGTTGGGTCCCCTTCCAGCAGATCTGATCCTGCTCCTGCTTCTTCTACCCCGCCTGCCTGCTCCGAGCTGCTTTCCATGTCCTGTCCTTGCCATGCTGCCCCGGCATGCTGCCTTTCTAGCTCCAGGTTCTAGCTCCTGCCCGGGCCACAGTTCTTTCTATATAGAAACCAAGAGCAATTTTCTCAACTAATCTAGCTGCACATTCAAGCAGACTTGATAGACCTCTAGGCCTTTATCTGCTGGCAAATTTCGTATGTTCGTATGTTCGTAATCTGTGTAACTTCCCCTCACCTGCTTGTGTGTGTGGCCTTGGGAATTACACAGGTTGTCACAGACTACATAAAACTCAGAAACCACTTTAGGGAAGGATTTTACAGGAGTTTTCAAAGCCACTCTGTCTCTATGAAGACCATTAAGTTTGGGTCTATACCCCGGTCTTAGGGGGGAGTCTTGAAAGTCAGCTTCCACACTTTCCTCTAGATAAAAGACACTTTTATAGCCCTCTTTACAGCTCCCATTCCTGTGTTAAGAGTACTGCATCCTCATGCCATGTGAGGAGTCTGCACTCTCATGTCTTTGCTATGCAATTCCTCAGGCTTTAATGGTGCTAATAAACAAATACCCTCACCAAGGGTATTTATTGATGCCATTATAATGCTAGTTAAAAAAAAAAGGCTGACATCTTTTGTGTGGGGTTCATTGAAAATGGCAGGCTATTTTATACACGGAAGCTGTGACAATTGCCTGGTAAACACACACATAGTTGATCTCTGGTACACATTTTGTTCATTTTGGCTCAATGATAAAGCCAGTATTAGGGTGACATTCAATAAACAATGTGTCTCATCAACAAACTGAAACTCCAAAGTGCCAGGTCCTGACAGAAAGATAATCCTGCACTTCTTTTGTTCTGCATCATGCTATGAGACTGTTCTACACATTTAGGTACATAGGGTGTGCATCTAAATGTATGGGAATGTTTCATAACCTGTAGATTATGGATAACACTGCATTTTACATGTGGTCTATTCGGACCCGATCTGTACCCGGGCTCCTGCCCTGGCTCCTGCATGCGTTGTCCACCTGGCCCTGGACTTATTCATTTGCAATACCCCCCACCCCACCCCTGGGCAATACCCAAAACAGCTAAGGCAGCCCCAGAGGACAGCTTACCTGATTTTCATGTGGGTTCCCAGGCCTGATACAATGCCCCTGTAGAGATGGGTGTAGATCCCGTGTGAGGTCCAGGAGAGAGGTGCCAAACTGGGTGCCAAAATGACCAAAAACCCAAGAGTAAAACAGGGAGTAAAACCAGCCAAAAACGCAGTTCTTTTTTTTTGAAAACTGAGATTCCCGGAGAGCTGGGCTGAGAGCCCACCGGGCCAAACACAGAACTGGTAAACCCGGGCAGAAAGTGGTGCTTCTGTGTGACTTTCATGGGCCCAGTTCATGGGCAACTTTAAACAGGGCTTTCCTCTGGGCTTTCAAAGGCCTTCCCCGGAGTCTTCGCTTGATACCCTGGGTCAATACCATGCCCTGTACCATGTGCTCAATCCCCATTCTCGAGCTAATTGCCCCCAGAATTGCTGACCCGGATCACTGGTCCAATGCCTTTCTCGCCTTCCTGGCTCACCTTTCTCCCACTCTTACGGTGACGTGCCCATGATGTGAGGTGATGCCGGGGGTGATACCAGACCATGAATTGTGCATGCACAGAAGCTCCACCACAGTCTCCACCACAGCCGCTACAGTGGGTCTCGGGGCACGTGCTACAGTCCTGGAGCCTGATTGACAGGCTGATTGGGAGACAGAGTCGAGAAGCTGAGTCCCGGACACACCCCTGCTTTTAAAAATCGAGGAGCCACATCACATTCACAGGCTCAAAAAAAAATACCCTATCAAAAAATTACACAGAGGCAAGCATCTGCATCTGCACTTTGAAAAACACCCCTTTTCCGCAATTTTGCAGAAGCGGATACATACCTCAGTGCCAACAAGGTGCCACCACCGAGTACTGTGCACTTTCTGCTTAACAGCATGATTTCACTAGCCTGCCTGCCAGAAACTACAGTTTTTTTTTCAAATGAAACTTTATTGAAAACTTTATCATTACAATAAACAACACTTTTATACCATATAAGAGTGTAGCCACTATCCAAGTTTGTAATAAAGAAATTAGACAAAAGGAAAACAACATATTTCCCTTCCCCATTTAAACATAACCAGATCTTTATTCAGTTATACAGGGGAATAATAATATAACTCTGGAACTGATACAAGACCAAATGATGAGAAAAAAATTGTTACAAAACTAAAGTAGATAGCCATGATTCTAAAGGGCCCCACTGACGAACATAGAAAAAAAACACTTCTCATAGATGCCAACATTCTTTCAATTCATAAGATTTGAAGTATTTCTTTATACCATTCTGTAATAGAGAGAGTATTTTGATCTAGCCAATGCCTTAATATTATCTTCTTAGCAATCACGGTAATCAACATAAAGTGAAAAAGTTTATTTCCTTTTAAATCATGCTCATCGAGGCCCAGAATATAGTTACGTTTAGAAAAAAGTTCCTTAATTCCCATATCAGAATCTAATTAATCCATTATTTTCTTCCATAAAGGTTGTGCCCTAGGGCAATCCCACAAAATATGTATAAGTGTACCACAGTCTTAATTACATCTGATACAAACAGGAGAGTTTAAAATCCTCCATTTATGCAACCTAGAGGCAGTACTATAAATCACATGCACTGTTTTTTATTGGGTGAGACGATAACCATCAAATTTAAGAAATCTATGAATATTTAACCAAATAGAATGCCATTGAAATTCAGTTATTGGCAAATTCAAGACTTGATGCCAATATTGAAAAGGAGTGATACAGAGGGGGCAAGAGCACATATGAAAGGAAACTGGGGTGGGGGGAAGACACTGGAGAGGTAGAACAAGAGCAGAGGGAGGGCAGACTTTAAAACATGGATGGTCATGCTAACGAATGCCCATAGCCTAGGAAATAAGGTTCCAGACCTGGAGGCTTTGTCGGCAGATACAGACCTTGACATCGCAGCAATAACAAAGATGTGGTACTTTGCTAATTATGGTTGGGAAGTCAGTGTACCAGACTATACACTGTTCAGGCAGGACAGGGAGGGTAAAAAGGGTTGGGGAGTGGCCCTGTACATCAGAGCTGGTATAAAGGCTACAGAAGTTCGGGAAAGACACGGGGAGGCTGAGGTAATGTAGGTCACCCTGGAGCCAGGGAATGGAACAGCAGTACACACAGGGGTGATCTACAGACCTCCAACACAGAGGGAGGAGGTAGACAGAGAACTAGTGGAGGTTATACACAACATGCCAGCTAAAGGTGAAAGCCTGGTACTGGGGGATTTCAATATGCTGGATGTGGATTGGACCACCCAGGTGGCTGCTTCAGCCAGAAGAACAACCATCCTGGAATCCCTGCAGGGGGTTGGACTCAGACAGCTGGTACATGAGTCAACCAGGGACAAGTCAATTCTGGACTTGGTATGGACCAATGGGAACAGAGTCAAAGAAATGCAGCTGGAAGGGCAGCTGGGGTCCAGTGACCAGCCCATGGTGTGGTTCAGCATGGAGACATGGACTCAATTAAGCCACACAAGTGCAAGAGTATGAGATTTCAGGAGGGCAGATTTCACTGAAATGGGTAGGTGTATACAAGCAGTCCTGGGGAAAAGAGGGGTAATTGAGGGGGTGGAGGAACAATGGGAGAAACTGAAAGTAGCCATAGTGGAGATAACAAACCAATGCATTAGGATAGTGCCAAAGGGAAAAGAAGAAGGAAACCACTATGGTTCCGTAAAGAGGTGGGGACAAAGTCAGGGCTAAAAGGCTGAGTTTCAGAAAATATAAGGGGAGCTAAACAGAGGAGGAGGACAGGGAGATGTACCTTGAATGTCTAAGGAAAGCAGGGAAGGCTGTTAGAAGGGTGAAGGTACAGACAGAAGAGGGTTTAGCACGGTCTGTAAACAAACGGAATAAGGCATTTTATAGGTACATCAGTGAAAGAAGAAAAACCAGGGGGATTGTGAGGCTCAAAGAGGAGAAGGGAGAGTGTAAGAAGAGGGGATCTGGCCAAGGAAGAAATACTGAACAAATACTTCTGCTCAGTATTCACTTATGAAGGGGAGGGTCAAGAACCACAGTTGGGTTGCAGAGGCAATGGGGTGGGGGGGATGGATACCAGTCCTTTCACAGTGGAGAGAGTTCTGGAAGAACTCACAAAGCTAAAGATGGATAAGGCCATGGGGCCAGATGGCATCCATCTGAGAATATTAAGGGAGCTGCAAAGGGAACTAGTTGCACCTCTGGCAGCCCTGTTCATAGAGTCTCTCAACATGGGTGTGGTTCAAGAGGACTGGAGGAGGGCACATGTAGTCCCACTACACAAAAGCGACAGTAGGGAGGAGGCGGGGAACTACAAGTCAGTCAGCCTCACCTCAGTGGTGGGAAAGATCATGGAGACACTGCTGAAAGAAAAGATAGTGGCACATCTGGAATCCAGCAGTGCTCAGGATTTGAGGCAACATGGATTCACAGCCAGTCATGTCAAATGAATCTAATAGATTTTTTTGATTGGGTGACTAGGGAAGTAAATCAGGGAGGGTCGACAGACGTTGCCTACCTAGATTTCAGCAAAGCCTTCGAAACCATCACACAAAGAAGGCTGATTAACAAGATGGGTAGTTTGGACATGGGAGATAAGATGGTGAACTAGGCTAGGAACTGGTTAACAGACAGGAGATAGAGGGTGGTGGTAAATTGGGTACAATCTGGGGAGACTGAGGTGACCGGCCGGGTACCACAGGGATCAGTACTAGGATCAGTCCTGTTCAATGTCTTCATTAGTGACATTGCAGAGGGGCTGGAAGGAAAAGTCTGCCTGTTTGCAGATGACACCAAGATCTGCAACAGAGTGGATACTCCAGAAGGGGTGCAGAAAATGAAGAGGAACCTGGAGAAACTTGAAAGATGGTCAGAGATGTGGCAACTGAGGTTCAATGCAAAGAAGTGCAAAATAATGCACCTGGGGAGAGGGAACCCTGGGGAGAGCTACAGGTTGAGAGGGGCTGACTGTCACCAAAGAGGAACGGGACCTAGGGGTTACCATCTCTGATGACCTAAGGGATAAAAGCAGTACACAAAGACAGCAGGGAGGGCCAGTAGCATGCTGGGGTGCATAGGCACAGGTATCATTAGCAGGAGGTGGGAGGTGGTGATGCCATTGTATAAAACATTGGTAAGGCCTCACCTGGAGTACTGTGTGCAGTTCTGGAGGGCACACCTGCGCAAGGGCATAGATAAGGTGGAGACTATCCAGAGAAGGGCAACAAAGATGGTGCAGGGCTTGCACCACAAAACGTATGAGGAGAGACTAAGGGACCTCAATATGTACTCACTGGAGGAGAGGAAAGAACAGGGGGGCATGATTGAAACTTTCAATTACCTCAAGGGCATAAACAAGGTGCAGGCTGGGGACCATTTCCAAAGTAGAAAAAGTACTAGAACAAGGGGGCACAATACAAAATTGGAAGGGGGTAGATTAAGAGATAATGTGAGAAAGTTTTTCTATGCAGAAAGGGTAGTCGATGCTTGGAATAGTCTGCCACAAGAGGTAGTGGGGGCAAGCACAGTGGAGGGGTTTAAGCATGCCTGGGACAGGCACAAGGGAAGCTTGAGAGGGGAGGGAGTGGTGAAAAGCAGACTGGATGGGCCTAGTGCTCCTTATCTGCCAACAATTTCTGTGTTTCTATGTTTCTATGTGTACCATATCTATAAATCCATAGTTGCTAAGTCTGCCCAGTGGTGCTGAGGGTTGAGGTGCTGGACACCACACCTCACGCCTTGCTGGTGACCCAGGTTCAGGATCTGACTCGGGTCATCGGGAGTCAGCGGGGAAGGAAAAGATTGAGTGTCTGGAGGACAGCTCTCCTGTCCTGGGAGGGAGGGGTGTAGAAGAACCCGCTGTCTGATGACCTCCAGTGGAGACTGGGGCTGTAGCAGCAGTCAGGTTTTCCAGAAAGGAGGGATTGGCTGCGGCGGTGCTCCTGTGAACATATGCGGGAATGCGCACATCTTGCACTGGTGTGCATTGCACTGCTGAGCCTATTGGGGGACAAGAAAAGTGGAAAAAGCCCCAGTCGCCTGGTAGGCAAAGGGGTCGCCTAGTAGGCAAAGGTGGGTCCAGTGGGAAAGCCCCAATGCACAGTTCCGGGTCCTGCCAGCTGATGATTGACGTTCCCTCTGCTACCTGGTCACTCTACTAGATTATAGATAGAGCACCAATAGCAGCCGGCGGTCCCACCCCGGGGGGTTCAGAGCCGGGGGGCTGGGTGACCAGAGGAGATGGAGGGAGAAGGCCCCAGGCCAGGAGTCAGTTGAAGGACTTCAGAAGTGCAGGAGAAGGTGACATCCTGAGTGACTACACCGGAGAGAGGCCTGGATGACTGGTGAGTAGGGGGCATAAAGAAAGTTTGGGGAAAAAAACAAAAAAAAATACCATAGTTGCTGTAATTCCTTGTATAACTTAGAAATAGCATGTTGTTTCACAGATAAATTAAAAAGTGTGGGTAGTATAGTAAAGCAACCTGTGTGTAAACTTGGATTACCTAGTGTAGAAAAAGCCTGTGTTGAATCTGATGATACAGTAACCAATCCTTGTTGGTTAAGTTATACTTCTCTTTCAAATGCCACCACCCTCCCCCTTCCCCATATATACCCCTGCCTCTCTCCTAGCCATGGTCCACCACCTTCCTCTCTTACCCTCCTTCAACTCCCTTCCTCTCTCCCTTTTCTAATCTGCTCCCGCCACCCACTGTTGCACTTGTTCCCCGATCCTTGCCTCCTACCCACCTGTCCTTCTACCACCCTCCCAGTTACCCCTCTACACCCCCCCCCTTCCACTTTCCTACACTACCTGGCACAAATGGCAGCAACTCAGTTTTTCCACTCCACCTTTCCCTTTGACAATGCCCTTCTGACAGCTTTAATTCATGTAAATATTGTTTGCTATGACTCGTCATTCTTAAATGTATGCTTGATTGTGTTGTTCTACTTGTTATTTATAGTACCTGTAGCTTTTAGACCATGTATACTCTGTATTGAATTTTGTATTCAAATTGCTTGCATGCTAATCTCGCACAAACTGTACTTCTATTCTTTTTATACTGACATGAAACCTTTGTAAAAGAGCCATTGGCTCAAAGGTATTTATCCAAAATTCTAATAAATAAATAAATGAACTTTGAAAATGATATCCATTTTTGTCCATAAATAAACTGGATGGGGCTTTCAATACAACAGGTTTGCCAGGTAATATTGCATAACATTTTAAAATTCAGATTTAGCCAGAGGGGTTGTTCCCAGAGATTAAAAAATATTTTTTACACTTTTTTTGTAATTGCTTAAATACTGCCATTGAAATACCTATAGGTGATTCTTTAAGCTGTGAGAGGAAGATGGAAGATTTAAGGAAAAATAAAGCCCTAAGTTGCATACTGTATTTTAAACAGAAATCCTTTTTGATTTGCAGCCAAAGTGGAATTCAGGAGGACATATGAGTTGAACTCTGAGTTGCCCAATGAAAATATTTAGAGCCTTGTGTGACATGATAGTAGTCATAAAAGTCTGCGGCAGCCAAACCTCCAGCATGCTTAGGGGCTGCAAGTCAAAGATTACGGAGTTTGGGTTTATGACCATGCCATAAAGACTAAGAAAACAATTTATGTAATTCAGCAAACCATCTGGATGCCAGTGGACTGCTGACATTGTCATGGGATAAAGTATTCTTGGCATAATGTTCATTTTTATTAAGCCAAGTCTACCCCAGAGAGAGAAAGGTAATTCATCCCATCTATCCAAGTCTGTTTTTATTAACTGCAAAGGATGCCCCACTGTGGGCCGCCATCCAAGATAATTTAGATCCCCTACTAGGTCTTACCAATTTTTTTACTCCTGAAATTTACATTTTTGGGGACTACACTGGCATAGACTGTATTGAACGCCGGTATCATATCGCCCTTGTGTCCAGTGCTGTCAAGAGACTAGTTCTTAGGCATTGGACAGACCAATTGACCCTGACCTATTCTGAATGGTTGACTGAGCTCTCTGCCTACCTTAACATGGAAAGGTTGGCAGCCAGTTCGCGTAATCGCATGGAACTGTTTCATAAAAAGTGGGGTAAATTATATGAGCTATATTTGCACCAATGATCTCTGGCTTCCCTCTGATGCCCAATGTGGTTTCTTCCTCTTTCTTATCTCTTACCTTGCCCTTTGTGCTTCTGAAGGCAGGCTTACATTTTGAGATATCTGTGAACTTATTAGTAATTTTAATTATGTGGACATTTGGCACACTTTGTCTGGGGGTGGGTGGGGGAGAGGCAATGGGGAGGGACGAGGGTGGGATGGGGTGGGGTTTTTTTTTTTTTTTCTTTATACCATGTATGGACAGCTGGCATAATACATGTAATGACTATGTTATTTCTCATTTTGTAAAATTAATAAACTTGAATTTCAAAAAAAAAAATAACTGCAAAGGATCAGTAAGATTTCTACAATTCATCATAGAATTAGATAATGAAATATTATACAATGGCAAGAAAAAATCCTGGACTCTGATTGGTCAGTCTTGGGCTGGACCCGTGATGTTATCCCAGCACAACATCATGGGTCTAGTCTCAGCCTCACTGTGAACCTTGTAGATGATCAGTTGCTTGATTTCCTCTAGCTTGATTGTTTCATCTTCTCTTAAAAAACAAAAATATTTTTCCACACAAAAGCATCTTTAAAATGATTTTTTTTATTCTGTATAACAACGAGCCATTGCATAATAGCAATAATGCCCTCCAGGGTGTGTGTCATTTGGGATAACGTCACGCCTCAGTTATTGGATGCACTCAGCCTGCGGCCTCGTGCCCAACCACCTTAGGCGTGACGTTATCTCAGCATGACACACATCCTGTCAGGCATTATTGCTTAATTAATCCCAAGATATAACTGCTCTTTGGTAACCTTTGCAGAACTCAGGCATGTTAAATCACTTTGGTATATTTATTCAACAGTAACACTTGAGTCTTGTCTATATTTAGTTTATAATTTGATATAGAACTAGATTTTGCAATCTCTTCTAACATAGAAGATAAAGAAGTATCTGGGTTCTGCTGATGCAACAAGAGATCATCAGCATATGCCAAAATTTTGTATTGTTGAGATCCTAGATTAATACCAATAATATGTTGGTTAAGTTTAATATGCCGAATTAGATATATATACATTAAAACAGGAGTGTAGCCAGAAATTTCCATTTTGTACACAATCTCCAACAGTTACACCCCCTCCAATTAAAAAATGTACACGTCCCTTCCAAATGGCACCCCCTTCCAAACAAGTAAGATTGTTGTCAGATGATTCCTTTACTCTCTAAAGAGGTTATACATGTATTGGACCCTCCTCAGTGGCCTACACTAACCCAAATACTACAAATTAGAATGATAATATTAACATAGTGGCTTTTGGTCTGTGACAGGCACTCAACAAAACTGTACACAAATGTGTACAGTGAGTATGCCTGTCTACACCCTTGCATTAAAAATGACAAAAGAGGACAGCCCTGAGATGTCCTATTATGCAACTGAAAGGAAGATGAAAACATTTTATTGCATCTAACTTTAGCAGTAGGGTACGTGTAAACTAATTTCAACCAGTTAAATTCACCAGGAAAACCAAATCTTTATAATGTGCAAGAAAGATATAACCAAGAAACTCGGTCAAAGGCTTTTTCTGCATCAAGGGAGGCAAGAATAGCCAGAGCTGTTGCTTCCCCTGATGCAGAAATTATGGGTTGAAATTTCCTAAGGTGATCAGAAGAATGTCTGCCAGACATAAATCCCACTTGCTCCAGACTTATTCATTTTGAGCAAACTTTCTGAATCCTGGAGGTAAGTACATGTGTCAACATTTTAAAATCTATGTTTAGAAGAGATATGAGTCTATAATTATTGATATTGGCAGGATTTTTACCTGGTTTTGGTAGCAGTGAAATAATAGACTGCTGCACAGATTGATCTAAATCACCCAATTCATAAGCCTCTTCATAAACTAGAGGAAGGTGTGGCAGTAATACGTCTGAAAAAGGTCTGTAAAACCAAACCGAAAAACCATCGGGGCCTGGAGCTTTATCAGTTGCCATTGAGTTAAATGCAGATTGTAATTCAGCCACTTTAAGGGGAGAAAGTAAAAGTTTGCAGTCAGTAGAATCCAACTGTGGCAGGTCACAAAGGTCTAAATAATCATCAACAACCTGAAGATTAAAGTTTAGGTATCCCATGCCGTACAGTGTAGCATAGAAGTTACCAAACTCTCCAGCTACTAATTTAGGTGGAGTTATAGGCTGTTTAGTTATAGAACTGTATAAGCATTTAATGGTACGAGAAGTTTCTTGCTGTTTAATACACATAGCTAATAGTTTACCCGGACATTCTCCACAGGAGATGTAGTTAAGTTTGGCCATAAATATGTTAAATTCCTCATGGGCTCTGTGTAACTCTTGATATTGTTCCCTATAGTCTATTAGTTGCTTCATCAAGTTGTCCAAAAACTATGAGTAATCTGAGTTTCTAGAGATCTAATTATGTTTAGCAATGCATTTAGTTTCACAGAAACAGATGGCAGCATGGCTACACCATCACTGTTGAACCCTCATAGAAAAGTCATGATGCAGGCAGAATAAAAGTCCAACTTAACTGTATTGTGGATGCCAGCACACAGATACATGTGCACCTCCCCAAGAGCAGCCAAACATTTTTGCCCTACACACTGTGCTTTCTCAAAGCTGTATTTAGTTTGGCCAATTTCTCATGTTTAACTTTAGAGGCCAAGTGTATAGTTTCACCACAGATTGCATACTTATATGCTAACCAGAGTGTAGCATTATGAACCACAGATCCTTAGTTTTCTTGCAAAAAGCAAGTAATAAAATCTCTAAGAGATTAAACCAGTGTTGGAATTATACTTTCAGAGCTACCGGGGCCCTAAAAAGTTTGGATCAGAGACCATCTGCGGCTGTTTTAAATCAGTGTGTAATGCATGCCAAAGGGTCAAATGGAGGGCACACTGCACTGAACAGTGCTCATTAGTTTGTGTACCCTATTTTTTCTTAGTAAAAACAAACATACAATGCAACCTTGTGTTACATAGCAGTTAATGGATTTCCTAAAGACTCTATATTTGAGGATAGCATGTTATTTTTTTGTAAACTACTGGTACCTGGGAAAGGCACACTGAGCAAAAGCTTATTTCTAGGCTTGATCCAGGAGAGTGAAACAAGGGGGTATGAAGTTAAAAAGAAAAAACAATGCATAATTAGTTATTCATTTATTTAAAGGTAGGCAGGTGGGGGAGAACAGTACAATTTAACAAGGTGCAATAAGTGCAAAACAATAACTGTACGAAAAGCAAATACCAGATGCAGAGAAATACATTACAATAAGGTGCATGAAGTTACATACATTTGCAAATGTACTAAAGCAATACACATACAGAGAAGGAACAATACTGTAAATTGGTGAGGGTGGATGGGAGGACAAGTATACAGTGCAAAAGTGGGACAAGGGAGAGGCATGGCAGGAGGGGGGTGGTTAGCAGCTTTTGACATGATAAATTATACCAAGATAAAACAGTGAAACTGCACTTACAAATGGAGTAAAATGTATTATATATCGGCACAGGCCTGGATCTTATAAATCACATAGCTGAACTTCATCATTTAAAATACAGCTGTTGGCCACATTTGCTGCTTCTGGAACGTATAAATGCTTCCCATGAACATATCGTGTTCTTGACAATGAATTCTTGTATACTGCACTAGATTTACCTAAAAACCAAACCTAATCCCAAATATGTATGCAGTTATATTTAAGCTTTGTGGCCCAGATATTCAAACTGCTCCCAAAATGTGCGCAACAGCAGGAGCAAGCACAATCAATTGCGCATATGTGCAACAGGTGCGATATTCAAACATGGAGCAGAGCAAATTGCGCAATCAACCAACGTCTCAATATCGCACATACTGCGCCATCGCGCAACCAGGAAGGAGAAGCTGAGCCAAAATGTTGCGCTTATGGCGCAACCATGGAAGCTTAGCTGAGCATTGCAGAGCTGCCATAGCGCAAGCACAGCCCCCCAGAGCAAAATGGAACTGCACATCCAGGGAGGCAGGCTGGGGCTCACCGCCAGCCATGCTACACATGGGCACAGGAACTCACTGCAGAACCCACACCACACCGCACACCCCAAGCACAGCATCACTGGGGTGGACGGATGATCCACGGCCCATGGGGACAAGCCAACTAAAGCATAGCAGAGCCATGACACCCCAGCACAACCACTGGCAGGCAGAGAGTGCCACACACAGGGGTTGACAACCACAGTGCACATCAGTCCCCCAGACGCACAGCACAGCGTGCACCGTGCCCCAAGACATCGCTCATGTGCAGTGACAGGCACTGCAGGAAACACCATGCACCCCCGTGCTACCACGTCAACCCCATGCTGCAGAGAAGCATACCAGCCAGACCCACCCTGTGCACCCAGCAGTGGTGGCAGCAGATGGCAAGAGCAACAGAAAGGCAATGCTATGCTGGTGATACCTCCCATGGACACACACACACACACACACACACATATACCCAGGACCATAGCAGCCCAGATGCATGTACACCCTGCAACGGAGCACCCATAGCCAGTTGCAAAGCAGACACCAACACAGCAGTTGTATCAAAATAGAAATGTATATTTCAAAACAACAGATAAACAAAATAACAGGTGAAACTATGTACAAGTTGGGGGGGCGGTAAAGGCAGGGGTGTTCAAGGGGAGGGAATAAAACTTGGAGAGGGAAGGCAGGGTGAAAGGGATGGGAGAAGTGGAACGGAATGTGGGCTACGCCCAGCTGGCTCCTGGTCCCCCTGCTGGCGTCCCCCTCCTGTGCTGCCGCCGCCTGCTCACCCTGGCACTGTATGTCCTGCAGGAGCTCCCGTTTTCAAGTCCGACCTGGGTCAGGCGCCGCGAGATCCCGCGACATACGCGCCTCAGCACCCCGAGGCCTAGGGAAAATGGGAACACAGTCAATGGCTGAGACTGACCACAACCCTGAACACCACCCAACCTGCAACCCATATAACCCAATGTCCTGCACCTGTGATGGCATGCACCCACCCACAGTGAACATGCACATGGCCATCACAAACAGGTGGCACCAGCTATGCGCACTCACCACCCACACACACTGCCCACGCCAATCACAGTACAAACTAGGCTGTCAAGGATGTGGCAACGTGGGCGATGCCAGTTACACAGCTATGTGCCCAGTGCATGCCTGACCACCTGTGATGCATACACAGACGTGTCGTGATGCTGCACTGTGATGCAGGTCACCTGTGTCATGCCTACATACATGGATACATAGACAGTGTCGGCAGATAAGGGCCTATGGGACACCCAGTCTGGCCATTTGGCCTTGTAATGCTCACTCTGTTGTCCTACAAGTCCGCTCCCCTCACCCTGACCTCCAGAATTCCTTCATGGCTAACCCACGATACATAAATCCCAGAACAAGTCAGCCCCCACCACATCCTCTGGCAGGGTGTTCCACTTGTCCACCACCCATTCTGTGAAGAAATACTTTCTCATGTTTCTCTTAAACGAGCCCCTCCAACTGCATCCCATGCCCTCTAGTCCTGGAACATCCTTTACGCTTACAAATATTGTTTTCCTGCACTCTGTTCCCCTGTACAATACTTGTATGTCCCCATCATATCCCCACACCCTCCCTCCTGAGTACATGTTCAGTTCCGTCAACCTGTCTGCATAGGACTTGTGATGCAATCCATGCACCATCCATGTCGCCTCCCAGAACCCTCTCCACCCAGTCCATGTCCATACGCAGGTATGGTCTCCGGAACTGTACACTGTACTCCAGTGTGGGGACTCACTAGTGTTTGTATAGTGGAACCATGACCTCCCTTTGGTTGTGTCCAGCATGGTTGGTGGTCTTGCCCCCCAGCATGCAATAGCATCCATGACGTAATGATACTCACACTTCTCCAGCAGCTCGGTCTGACGCTGATGCTGCTGCTGCTGCTGTGGCACGACATCCTGCGGGCACCGGGCCCTGGCATGGCCCACATCCCCTGGTCCGTGTCCTCACAATCCGCCTGTGGGAGACATATGGTGAGACAAACATCAGTGTGACTCAAGCAGAGTGCCCCTGCCCCAGTGAGAGTGCCTGCCCACACAGCCATAACCATCCATCGCACAGCTGCACACACTGACACACCTATGCACAGCCACCCAAGCACACACACACCCCTACAGAGAATATAGTGCATAGATGGTACACTCACGTGGCTCTAGGCACCAGGCCCCGCCTGGCACGCTGAACGCAGCCGCGCCAACAGGTCCGGTCCTCCGGGCGGAGGTCACTGTACCGGTGCTGGCACTGCTCAGCAGACCGCCCCGCCAGTGACCCCACCAGGTCAGTGGCCACTGTGCCACACATGGGTCCTAGGCATGGTGAGGGGGCCTCACCCACAGTGCCTCACAGTGGGGCTCCACTAGGGCCACCAGGTTGGCCACTTCAAGCGGGCTCCAGGACACCGCCCTCCTCCTAGCCATGGCACCAACTTTACAGCAGGCAATATGGCGCCCCGCTGTGCTGTAACCCCACGTGGAGTTGTTGCGCAATAGACCAGCACAGGCTCCAATCACGCTGTTCGAACAGCACCATCACTTTGCATAGCGCTGTCACCAGACAGCGCAATAGGGATGTACGCATGGCATGCCAACAGCGCCAGGGGTCAGAGGGCATACACAAGGTCACGGCAATGACGCAAGGCTACGCACAGCGCCATAGGATGTATAGGCATCCTGCGTGACTGCTAAGCAGAGCACCAGTGCCACAGTGGACTATCGCGCAGAAGTGCCACAGCGCCATATAGTGCCCAGTGCTGTAGCGCCACTGGCACAATGGTGGCCATGGTCTGAATCGCCTATCGCGCTCAGCAGGTCTGCAGCGCGATCAACGCATGCGAATCTGTCTGGGCATGCGCACGCAGTGTAGCATACAGCCACAAACATGCGCCATCGGCTCAGCCGACTCTTCCATATTGCGCTAAGCGCAAATACGCGATATTCAGCCGACATATGCAAATCAGTCAATCAGCTATCTAAAAGGCGTAGCGCCGATTAGCATGTCATTAAAGGCGCCACACCCTCATTTGCATGTGTTGCGATATAAAACTGCGACACTGGGTTGTGGTGGCCAGATTTGGTTGTTGCAGGTGAGAGGTGAGTTACATGCTGTGTGATGCTCAGGACAATGCTCATGGGCAGGGGTGCTGGAGGATGATATAGGTTGAGGGGCTGAGCATGATGAGGGCACTTAGAAAGGGCAGAGGGCACCCTTTCCATCAGTATCTGCCATGGAGAGGAA
Organism: Neoceratodus forsteri; assembly: GCA_016271365.2. NCBI lineage: Eukaryota > Metazoa > Chordata > Ceratodontiformes > Ceratodontidae > Neoceratodus > Neoceratodus forsteri. Next base: position 556,485,917 of record CM057450.1, on the reverse strand, counting down.
AGGGGGCTTCTTCCCCCCGCCGGGCAGCTATGCTCATGGGGAAATGCTGTGGACTGCACAGTGACTGGTGTCCACTTCCACCCATACAGATCACCATGACTGACGAGAACCAGGCTGAGGCTGTGGACGGCGGGCGTAGGAGGAGGCCGAACTTCACCACGGCAGAGACTGAGGCCCTCTTCCAGGCCTACCTGGAGGATGAGCCACTTTTGAGTGGGCGGAGGGCACCCTCAGCAGCGCGCAGCTGCATGGGAGGGTGTAGCTTGGCCGGCCAACCTGCACGGAAGCCACCAGCCCGCAGGAATGCCGGAAAAAGATGGGGACTGACCGCAGGAGGCTGGAAGGAGAAGGTGGCAGCCTCAGGGTGGCACGTGCTGCCACTGGTGGGGGACCACCAGTGGTGTTGCAGCTGACCCTCACTGAGGAGACACTGGTCGCGCCATGCAGCCGAAAGTGCCATTGCGGTGTTCCAGGCGGAGGATTCCAGACAGGTGGAAGCCCATCACTGCATGGTATGACATGGTGATGTTGTGGGGGGTGTTGTTCACATGCACTCACATGTACTCTCTTTCTGTTACAGATCCTGTTCATCTGCAGGAGAAGGTGGTGGTGGTGATGCGACAGTGAGGCAGACCTGCTGGACCTGGAGGAGGGACCATCCACCTCCGCCAGCAGCCTGCAGGCACTGCAGCAGCATGCAGGCTGGCCCAACAACTCCGGCGGCAGTGATACGGGTGCAGGGGGTGCACAGCCTGTGTCACAGCAGTCTGGCATGCAGGTATGCCAGCATGCTGTGCCTATGGCAGTGGCACGCACCGGCACTATTGATGATAGCAGGCCTGCAATGGCCAGTGATAGGTGTGTGTCCCACGATGGACACATGGCTGGCCAGCACGTGCCCCTGGGCCATCCTGCTCCACACCTGTGTACCAGCATGCTGGCACAGTCACAGGCTGTGCCTGTCAGCACCGGTGGGGCAGCATCGGTGGCTGAGCAGGTGTCTGGCACTGTTGACAGCACAGGGTGGAACAGGTGGACCTGGGGCTCAGCAGTTGGAGGGCGGCAGCAGCAGTTGCACACCAGGCCTGGGGGACAGCGTCAAGCAGTGGCACTTGTCCACCGCCTCAGATCCGCCCATACCTGGTCCTGGCGAACAGCGGCCACCCTCAAGGGTGCTGTGCACCAGGACCATCCACACCCTGGGGTCACGCGATGCCATTGGGGCACAGTACCCATTGGACGCGCACACCCGCCTGCTGCAGGAGTCGGTACAGCTGCAGGGGCGGGTTGCAAGGTCCGTGGAGGCACTGTCTGTGTCCGTGGAGCGGCATAGCAGGGAGTGTGCTCGTGACCGAGCCGAGATGGTCCTTATGCGGACGGATGTGACCGCTGCCATTGACAGGCTGACCCAGGCAGTGGTCTCTGTGGCGACCGCATTGACCACACTGTCTGGTGCCCCTGTACCACGCACCCCACACAGTGCGCACTCCACTCCCTGTTCCCGGCGTCGTGCGACACCAGGCCTGTCGACGCCGGGTTCTGCTGTGGGCATCCCGAGCACCCCTGGTGCAAGTTTGTTTGGCGGGATGCAGAACCCTGTGCGGGCAAGGTCGCGGTCGCGCACTGGGACCCCTGGTGGTGCACTAGCGCCACCCGATGTGGCCCCTGCTCAGCCTGCCAGTGCTGCTAGGCTAATGGCGGGCCGCCCACGATCCGGGTGGTGGCTGGGACAGTGCTCCTGACTGAGCTGTCTCCCAATGCAGGCCCTGTCTGGTGCTGCCTGTGTGCAATGTGTGTCATGGTGGGCAGTGCACTGCTGGGTGCTCTGCTCACCAAGCTGACACACGGACCACCTGCACACTCTCCCAACTGCTGTCCACAGGTGCGTGTGGATGATGATGCCTGCATTGCACTGTACACCAAGGTGCAGGTTGCCCAGGTCCTGACACACGATGCGGACAGTCCAGGTGGTGGGGTGGTTGGTGGTGCTGTGTGTTGGCGATGTCATTTCCGGAGTGCTGTGCTGCTGCCCTGTATGCTGCCTGGTGTGTGTGTGTGTCCATATGAGTGCTCACCCTCCTGATGGTGTGTTGGTATGCCTGGACCCTTCAACTCCCTGACCTTCATGCGGGTGTGTTCCTGTGTGCCTGTGGTTTAGCATGGACAGTGTTGCCTGCACATGTCCCCTTGACTTACCTGTGTTGTGCGTAGTGCTCTTCTGCAATGGTGTCCCAGTGCAGCTGGGTCTGCCGTGTCAGTCGGGGGTCCCTCCGTCCCTAGGGGCTGCTCATCACCCACATCACCGCGCCACTGGCTGCCCCATCGCTGTCCCCTCTTGGACCTGTACGGGTTATCCCGATGGTCTTTGGCCATGTTGTGCAGGATGCAACAGGCCAGGAATATCCCACAGGCCTTTTGGGGGCTGTACTGTGGGCTCCGAGGTGTCCAGGCATCGGAAGCGTGCCTTGAGTATCCCAAACACCCGCCTATGATGTTCCGTGTTGCGGCATTGCCTCATTGAAACCGTGCTGCGCTGGGGTCGTGGGGCGCCGGTATGGTGTGAGCAGCAGGGACGGAGTGGGTATCCACAGTCACCTGTGGAGATAGTGGAGATCAGTGTCATGTCAGGTCCATATTGCCCATATCCTTGTGTGCCACTACCATGGCACCTGTGTCATTCCCACCCTTGCACAGAGTTTGCATTCCATACATGTGTACTCACCCACTAGATGACCCGTGGGGATGTTCCCACTCGAATCGATGGCACAGTGCAGATTGGTGCCATATGAAGGCATCATGCTCCGCCAGGTGTGTGTGGCACAGACATTGATGATGCGCCCAGTGGCATCACACACCACCTGGCAGTTGACACTGGAAAAGCCCTTTCGTTCCGAGCATGCATGGCCGCCGGGCCAGGTGGTATGCAATGGCCACATGGGTGCAGTTCCTTATGCCCCTGGCACGCCAGACATATGTGCTACCCTGTGGAACTCCTGCATGTTTGCTGCACGCCTGCCACGTGCTGGGGAAATGGATGTACTCCGCAGCATGAGGCAGCAGTGTGCTGAGGAATTGGGTGAGGATGCATGACGTGGCCGACTGTGTAATGCCTGTGGTGTCCCCTGTCGGCCTCTGGAAGGTGCCCGTGGCGAGCAGGCACATGCAGGCTGTCACCTTGGTCTCCACGGACAGAGCATGACTCCGTCGTGAGGGTGCCTGCATCACATCACTGCACAGCTCGCTGAGCCATCTCAGTATTGCCCTGTTCCGGTGGTACCGGGCCACAATCTCGACATCTGTGTACAGCTCGTAGCTGATGCGGGCACGATACCGCCTGTCAGGGGCATACCGCCCACGGGCCCCTCCGCTGCCACGTCCCCCTGCATGCTGTCTCACCCTCATTACAGCTTCCATGTGGAAGCTGACACTGTCCATCTCCCTGGCTTCTGCCCCCCCAGCTGCTGTTCCTGTGTTACCCCCACTGCCCCCACTGCTGCTTCCACTGCACCGGGCACCCCCCACTGGCCTCTCTGTCCTCCAGGACCCACTGTCCCTCTCTGCCCTTCCTGCTCCTGTCTCTCTCTCTCTCTCTCTCTCTCTCTCTGTCTCTCTGTCTCTCTCCCCCAGTTTGCGGCCTGCTAGGGTTCTTGCGCCGCTCCCTTGAGCCTTTTTATTTTGGCTCACATCCGGTACTGCGCATCCTCCGGCTGAGCCACTCTTGCGCATTGCGCAAGTGTTCAGATATCGCATTGCGCACTTTATGCATGGACCCGCCCCCTTCGGTTGCACATGCCTTCATTTCCATTGCGCTGTTGCTCAGCATGTTTTCGGTGGCGCAACTGGCCCCTTCTCATTATCGCAGAATGGTGCATTTTTGGAGTTGCGCACGCGCAACCCTGTTGCCATGGCGCAACCCTTTTGAATATCCAGGCCTGTATGTATTGTATTTAAATGTCTGTATACCTGACTGAATCCTTTGAAAATAGGTACTTGCCAGAAGGGTTTTAAGTAACTAAAAACAAAACTAAATGGTGGAAAGTCATATTTTCTCTTCCAACATTATGGTTTGAAAAGCAAAGTGTGTACCACTTTCTGAGCTTGACCAGTGCAAAAAAAAAAAAAAACAATTAAGCATGAGCCTTGTTAAATGAATCATCTCTTGTGTGTTATCAGAGGGAGTGTCTATCTTATCACTGGTCTTGCTGTAGGCCAAAGACATGGGAACATAAATCTTTAACTTTACAGGATGAAAACATCTGTGTTTCATTTCACACCACTTACAATTGTTCAGGGACCTTGACCCATTCATGTCTTGATTTCCATTGCAGCCATAGCCTTGCATAGATTGGTGTCTCAAAAGTGGCTATTTTTTAGGTATATGGGGTTAACCTGTGAGGTCCCACTAAAAGAAGAGCTGCCGGGGCCATAGCCCCAGCCCCACCACATAGATTTATTTTTCAGAGCTACCAGAGCTCACTTCAGAGCTACCGGAGCCAAGCCCTGGCAAACCCCCCTGTAATTCCAACACTGGATTAAACTATTTGTTCATTTTTTTTAAATGAATCATTCAACCTCCAAATTTTATCAATTTGTGTTTGAGAATTGATCTGCAGGATCAAACAGACCAATGAGTGGTCAGATATCACTCAAGATAAAATCAGGGCTTGTTCTAATCCAATAAGTAAAGAGAGACTAATTAAAAAATAGTCAATCCTTAACTGAGTATTATGAGGGAATGAAAAGAAGGCATGATCTTTATCCTTCGGATATAATGTCCTCCATGGGTCTATTAAGAAGTGAGGATCCACTCATTCTCAAAGAGCTTGTTGATTCTAAGAAAGGGAGACCTTGAGAGTTCCTGTCTTATCTAAGTCATTGTCAAAAACAATGCTCCAGTCCCCTGCTACTATGTGTGGAATATCAGGCCACTGAGCTAATTGCAAAGAAAAATCAACCAAAAATGAAGAGCATCCTTATTGGTATCATAAACTGAAGCAAATAAAAATTCAGTGTTATCAAACACGCCCACAACTATAATGAATGTAGCACTTAAATCAGAAATCAGCTGATAGCATTTAACATTCTTAGCAATACGTATAGCGGCCCCAACTCTTTTCTTCTCATTCCCAACTCCAAAGACCTGGCCAGTCCAGCTCCTTCTCAAGGATCATAAATCTCCGGTTAATAAATGGGTTTCTTACAAAAATATGATTAAAGGATTAAATCTTCATAAATGAGTGAGAATTCTAGACCTTGTTGGTGGAGAATTTGCACTGTTGATATTCCACGCAATTAAAGTGTAACCCATTATTCAAAATCAAAATGCAATAACATCATTATAGAATTGCCCTTCAGTAGATATCCTGGTTGGGCTAATGCTAACAAATAAGTAATATTCCAAATAATAAAATTAGATCAGGACATAGAAATGTTGCAAGAAATAAAGACTCCCCTGTAGCAACAGTGAAAATATGTATCTTCCCTTACCCCATTTACCTCATTCTGGTATCCCCACCAAAGAACCAAAAATAACCCCCATAATTTAGCTATATATCCATCCATTTACCAATGTGTGAAACCAGTTTTAATGATAAATCAGTATAATCACAAGAGTTCTCAATGAAATCTGTACTCGAAGTATAACACCTTCAATCTGTAATCTAAAATCTAAACTTGTTCACGAATAAGAGAACCAAGGAGGAGTTATATTTCAATTTCCAGGTGCAGGACCACCTATCCAGAGTATCCAGGTCCTCTTGCAGGGCCAATCTTCCCTCTTCCTCCTCCTCCTCCACCACTGCCCCCAGCTTAGAGTCATCCGAAGGGAGACTCGTTTCTCACCCGATACCTTCCCTGATATCGGAGATGTAGGCGTCGGACAGGAGTGGCCCCAGGACTGATCCCTGTAAGACCCCACTTATGACCTCCCTAGGAGATGAGACCTCCCCTCCGACCACTACCCACCGAGTGCGACTTGAAAGTCAATTTCCAATCCACCTAACCATCAATGGGCCTACTCCCACCCCCCATCTCCTACATTGTTCTTTTACTTCTAAGTCTAGGCAACATTCCATTGTACTCTTATTTTAGGATTTTAGAACCCTATTGTACTTTTTGAGTTTTTTGCACCTTGCCAATACTGTTGTACTTCATTATCTCAGCAACCCTACATTGCAATTTTATTTGAGATTCTCACGAGCTCTACAGTTCCAGCAAAAGACATGGTCAGGTATTTCTTGAAATATTGGTGGTATCTCTAGAAAAATTCCCCACCTGTTTGCAGGACCACAGTAGGGCTACCAGAAAGAGCCTTTTTCAGAAATTGTGTGAAATGTCTAAAAATATCTGACCATGCCTATTGCTGCAGCTGTACATTGTACATATATTTAGGCATCTCAGTACTCCTCCACTGAACCCATATTTGAGGATCTCAGTACCTTACTATTACTTTTGTGAGGTTCTCACTTTCAAACCATTGCACTTTTATTTCCACTGATCATATCAAGGATCTCAGCACCCCTTTATTGCATTCTTACCTTGACATTCTAACTTCCTATCCCTAACACTTTAATTTGAGGATTGCAACACCTCTCCATTAAACTTTTATTTGAGGATCTTAGCACCTCCATATTGCACTTTTGTTTGAGGGTATCAACACCCCAACATTGTATTTTGACTTCAGAATCTAGGCAGCCCTCCACTGCATCGCTATTGTAGGATTTTGGCACTCCTACCGCACTTTTTTGAGGTTTTGCGCACCTCTCAATTACAGTTTTATTTTAGACCTCAGCACCCCTGCAATGCAATTTTATTTGAGGTTCTCACACCCTCACAATTGCACATTTAGTTGGTTATCTCACCACTCTTCCATTGCACTTTTCTACGGTTCTTACTTTCTATCCATTGCACTTTCATTTGTGCATCTCAGCACTCTTTCCATTCAACTTGTATTTAAAGACCTCAGCACCCCTCCTTTGTGCTCTTATTTGACGTCATAACTTTCTATCCTCTGAACTTTAATTTGAGGATCTCAGCACCCCTCCCTTGCACTTTTATTTGTGTGTCTCTGTACCTTTTTTTAATTACATCACCACCCATCAATTGCATATGTATTTGATGATGATGTCAGCACCCTTTACTTATAATTTTGTTTGAGGATCTTAGCACCTCCACATTGCACTTTTATTTTTGGATCTCAATGCCCCTCTATTGCACTTGTGCTGTATATGAGGATCTCAACACCCCTCCATTGCACTTGTGCTGTATATGAGGATCTCAACACCCCTCCATTGTACTTGTGCTGTATATGAGGATCTCAACACCCCTCCATTGCACTTGTGCTATATACAGTATAAGGATCTCAACACCCCTCCATTGCACTTGTGCTATATACAGTATAAGGATCTCAACACCCTTCCATTGCACTTGTGCTATATTTGAGGATATCAGCACCCTTCCATTGCATTTGTGCTGTATATGAGGATCTCAACACCCCTCCATTGCACTTGTGCTGTATATGAGGATCTCAACACCCCTCCATTGCACTTGTGCAGTATATGAGGATCTCAACACCCCTTCCTTGCACTTGTGATGTATATGAGGATCTCAACACCCCTCCATTGCACTTGTGCTATATACAGTATAAGGATCTCAACACCTCTCCATTACACTTGTGCTATATACAGTATAAGGATCTCAACACCCCTCCATTGCACTTGTACTGTATATGAGGATCTCAACACCCCTCCATTGCACTTGTGCTGTATATGAGGATCTCAACACCCCTCCATTGCACTTGTGCTATATATGAGGATCTCAACACCCCTCCATTGCACTTGTGCTATATATGAGGATCTCAATGTCCCTCCATTGCACTTGTGCTGTATATGAGGATCTCAGCACCCCTCCATTGCACTTGTGCTGTATTTGAGAATCTCAACACCCCTTCCTTGCACTTGTGCTGTATGTGAGGATCTCAGCACCCCTCAATTGCACCTTTATTTGAAGATCCCAGCATCCCTCTATTGTACATTTGTTTGATGATCTCAGCACCTCTCTTCTGCACTTCCATTTTTGGATCTCATCATCCCTCCATTGCACTTTTATTTATGCTGGCAGTACCAAGAAATTGTATAATTATTTCATGATCTTATCACTTTTGTATTTTACTCTTAATTGAGGATCTCTACACCCATCAATTGCATTTTTATTGGAGGGTGCCAGCACCTATCAATTGCACTTTAATTTGATTATCTCAGCACCCCTCAATTGCAGTTTTGTTTTGAAGATCTCAGCAACACTCATCTGCACTTTTATTGTAGGATCACAATACCTGTCCCTTGCACTTTTACTTGAAGGCCTCCACTCCCCTCCAAAGACGTTTTTCAGGATTTCTGCACCATTCACTTACAGTCTAATTTGAAGATCTCAGCACCCCTTAAAACACTTTTATTGTCGGATCTCAACAAGCTTCTATTAGACTTCTATGTGAAGATTCCCGTACCTCTCCATTGCTCTTTTCTCTGTGTGTATCAGAACCCCTACACTGGTCTTTTTCTTCACGATCTCAGTGACTGTCTTTTGTACTTTTGTTTTAGGGTTTCAGCACCACCACACTCACTTCATTGTACTTTTATTTGATGATTTCTGCACCTCTCTATTACAGTTGTATTTGAGGATTTCACTACCTTTCCTATTTATTTTAATTTGAAAGTACCAGCACCCCTAGAGTAGGCAGTACAGTGCAGTGGTTAAGTGCACTGAGCTGCAAACCTGGAGACTTGGGTTTGAATTCCATTAGCCTCTACTTGTACACAGTGCGATCCTGAGCATGCTGCTTAACTTCCTTGTGTTCCCAGACTGCACCTAGGAACAAGCTCCAGCTTAGTGTGCCTTTCCTGGTTAAACAATTTCCCCTTCCCCTTTTGTACGTTGCTCTTTTCCTTAAGGATCACAGCAACTCTCTTTGGTACTTGTATTTTAGGTTTTTAGCTTAAATTCAGCCAGTCAGATGACACTGCTCAGGTGAATGACATCATTCATTTTTTAACTGCTGGTAATAGTGAAGAGACAAGTGGACCACTTCTACAACTAAGCACATTTTTAACATCAGTTGTATCCTTTAACCTCCTGGGTGCTTGGGGTTTGAAGGAGGGGGTTGGGTGGTACTTGAAGAAGTGTGGGGTGGTTTGATGAATTAAGGGCTTGGATCACTTGATAGAATGGGAGTGGTTATTTTTTTGGAGTGGGTGGAGAGTCGAAATTTGTTTACAGTAGCAACTGACAATTAATAAGATTAGGCCACTGGGACTGGTGTTGTGAGCAAGGAGTGCCGGGGGAGGCAGGATGGAGTGATGTTTTAAATTTATCTGATGGGTGGGTGGGCTGGCCATTTTAGAAAGCTGTTTTATGCAAACAAGTCCAGCACTTTGCATAGTTCTTCGCTTATGAAGTGTTACATCACCCAGCAATAACTACAGAAGGTGTAGTGGCACTTGGCTAGCACTTTCATTGGCAATATGCCTCTATGTATGCACTTTGTCAGGCAAAGTAAGCATGTTGTCAGGCAGTGAACTACAAAAATATTACACTTTGCACTATTTAAAGTAGGGAAACTGTGTGAAGATTTTTGCAAAGCAACATTTCCCAAATTTGTACACCTCTACTCAGCACCCAGTGCACTTTGATTTGTAAATCTCAGCACTCCTCTGTTGTACTTGTATTTGAGTACCTCAGCACCCCTCCAGTGCACTTTTATTTAAGGATGGTAACACCAGTCAACTGCACATTTATTTGATTATCTTAAGGCCCCTGTATTTCACTTTTATTGGAGAAACACAGCACCCCTCTGTTGCATGTTAATTTAAAGAACTCAGCACCTGTATTCTGTGCTTTTATTTGATGATCTGAGTGCCACTCCTTTGCACATTTATTTCAGTATCTCAGTACCCAACAACTGCACATTAATTTGATGAGCTCAGCACCACTCCATTGTACTTTTATTTGAGGATCTTATCACCCCTTCATTTTATTGGAGAATCTCAGCTCCTCTCTAAGAATTCTTATTTGAGGATCTGAGCACCATTCACTTGCTCTTTTATCTGAGGATCTCGGCATCTCCATATTGCACTTTTATTTGAGGGCAGCAGCACTCCTAACATACTAACATACTAGACACCAGCAGAGTAGGCCTATTGGTCTATCAAGTCTGCTCGTGCTTCAGCACCCTGATTGGGTACCGTAAGCCTCTATCTATCTCCTTCCACTGTTACTCCATCCCCCAGTCCTACCCCCCCAGGCAAACCAGCCTCTGCTTCACCCCTTGCCTATACCTCTCCCACCCTCTCTTGAATCCCTCCACCATAGCTGCCTGTACCAGCTCCCCAGGCAGCGCATTCCACAGTTACATCACTCTCTCTGTGAAGTATCTCCTCCTCCTTCCTTTCCCCCAATACTACCACCCTCAATCTTTCAACTGTGTCTTCTGGTGATTCCACCCTCCTACAGTCGAAAGATCCTATCTCAGCTTACCTATTTACTCCCCTGAAGTACTTGAAGACCTCAATCATGTCCCCTCGGTTCCTCCTGTCCTCTAGTGAGAACAGGTTGAGCTCCCCTAGTCATTCCTCATATGTCATATCTCCCAGGCCCCAGATCATTCTGGTTGCTCTCTTCTGAACCCTCTTTAGGAGTTGGATATCCCTCCTCAGGTGCGGCCTCCAGAACTGCACGCAGTACTCAAGATGTGGTCCAACCAGGCTGTTTTACAGTGGAAAAATCACCTCCCTGTTCCTTGAGGTAATCCCCTAGTGATACATCCCAGTATCCTATTTGCCTGACTGCAACCCTCCTGCACTGCTCTGAATTATTCATATTAACAGCCACCAAAACTTCTAGGTCTCTTTCCACTGCTGTGGTCTGCAACCCATCCCCTCCCAGGGTGTACACATAGTTGGGGTTTTCCCGCCCTAGGTGTAGCACCTTGTACTTTGAGGAGTTAAATTTCAATTTCCAGGTGCAGGACCACCTATCTAGAGTATCCAGACCCTCTTGCAGGGCCAATCTCCCCTCCTCCCTCTCCTCCTCCACCACGGCCCCCAGCTTAGAGTCATCCGCAGAGAGACTCATTTCACACCCAATACCATCCCTGATATTGGAGTTGTAGGCATTGAACAAGAGTGGCCCTAGGATTGATCCCTGTGGGATCCCACTTATGACCTCCCTAGGAGACGAGACCTCCCCTCCGACCACTACCCATTGAGTGAGACTTGAAAGCCAATTTACAATCCACCTAATCATCAATGGGCCTACCCCCATACCCCCATCTCCTACATTGTTCTTTTACTCCAAAGTCTAGGCAACTTTCCATTGTACTCTTATTTTAGGATTTTAGAACCCTATTGCACTTTTTGAGTTTTTTGCACCTCGCCAATACTGTTTTATTTCACTAGCTTAACAACCCTATATTGCAATTTTATTTGAGATTCTCACTAGCTCTACAGTTGCAGCAAAAGACATGGTCAGATATTTCTTGAAATATTGGTGGTATCTCTAGAAAAATTTCCCACCTGCTTGCAGGGCTGCAGTAGGGCTACCAGAAAGAGCCTTTTTCAGAAATTGTGTGAAATGTCTAAAAATATCTGACCATGCCTATTGCTGCAGCTGTACATTGTACATTTATTTAGGCATCTCAGTACTCCTCTGCTGAACCTATATTTGAGGATCTCAATACCTTATTATTACTTTTGTGAGGTTCTCACTTTCAAACCATTGCACTTTTATTTGTAGATCTCAACACTCTTCCACAGATCATATCGAGCATCTCAGCACCCCTTTATTGCATTCTTACTTGACATTCTAACTTCCTATCCCTTACACTTTAATTTGAGGATTGCAACACCTCTCCATTAAACTTTTATTTGAGGATCTGAGGACCCCTCACTTGCACTTTTATTGGAGGATCTTAGCACCTTCATATTGCACTTTTGTTTGAAGGTATCCACACCCCAACATTGTACTTTGACTTCAGAATCTAGACAACCCTCCACTGCAATGCTATTGTAGGATTTTTGCACACCTAGCACACTTTTTTGAGGTTTTGTGCACCTCTCAATTATAGTTTTATTTTACACCTCAGCACCCCTGCAATGCAATTTTATTTGAGGTTCTCACACCCTCACAATTGTACATTTAGTTGGTTATCTCACCACTCTTCCATTTCACTTTTCAACGGTTCTTACTTTCTATCCATTGCACTTTCATTTGTGCATCTCAGCACTCATTCCATTAAAATTATATTTAAAGATCTCAGCACCCCTCCATTGCACTTGTGCTTTATATGAGGATCTCAGCACCCTTCCATTGCACTTGTGCTGTTTATGAGGATCTCAATGCCCCTCCATTGCACTTGTGCTGTACATGAGGATCTCAACACCCCTCCATTGCACTTGAGCTGTACATGAGGATCTCAGCACCCCTCCATTGCACTTGTACTGTATATGAGGATCTCAACACCCCTCTGTTGCACTTGTGCTGTATATGAGGATCTCAACACCCCTCCATTGCACTTGTGCTGTACATGAGGATCTCAGCACCTCTCCATTGCACTTGTGCTGCACATGAGGATCTCAGCACCTCTCCATTGCACTTGTGCTGTACATGAGGATCTCAGCACCTCTCCATTGCACTTGTGCTGCACATGAGGATCTCAACACCCCTCTGTTGCACTTGTGCTGTATATGAGGATCTCAACACCCCTCCATTGCACTTGTGCTGTATATGAGGATCTCAGCACCTCTCCATTGCACTTGTGCTGTGTATGAGGATCTCAACACCCCTCCATTGCACTTGTGCTGTATATGAGGATCTCAGCACCTCTCCATTGCACTTGTGCTATATACAGTATAAGGATCTCAACACCTCTCCATTGCACTTGTGCTGTATATGAGGATCTCAGCACCTCTCCATTGCACTTGTGCTGTATATGAGGATCTCAACACCCCTCGGATCTCAACACCCCTCCATTGTACTTGTGCTGTATATGAGGATCTCAGCACCCCTCCGTTGCACCTTTATTTGAAGATCCCAGCATTCCTCTATTGTACATTTGTTTGATGATCTCAGCACCTCTCTTCTGCACTTCCATTTTTGGATCTCATCATCCCTCCATTGCACTTTTATTTAGGCTGGCAGTATTTGGGGATCTCTGCACCCATCAATTGCATTTTTATTGGAGGATGTCAGCACCTATCAATTGCACTTTAATTTGATTATCTCAGCACCCCTCAATTGCAGTTTTGTTTTGAAAATCTCAGCAACACTCATCTGCACTTTTATTGTAGGATCACAATACCTGTCCCTTGCACTTTTACTTGAAGGCCTCCACTCCCCTCCAAAGAAATTTTTCAGGATTTCTGCACCATTCACTTATACTGTAATTTAAAGATCTTCCCTTGTCAATCTTCACCATTCATTACTGCTTGGGTTCTGCCAGAGGCGCGCACCGCCACAGGTGATTTTTTTTTTTTAGGTCGGCACCAACGGCACCACCCCAACAGTAACGCTCTGTGTCGTGTGTGAGGGGCGGCCATTAGGTGCCGCAGAGTCCTCCTCCATCTCAGTTCTGTTTCTCCCACCATCAAGGCTGCACCTGCTACCGCACGTGAGATTGTTGAACCTGAGTCATAGGCCTTCCTGCGACTCCTTCTCCAGTCCTCCCAATGTCGTTGAACCATTTTTAGTCCAGTAAGACTGTTCCTTATTTCTACAGTGCCGGGAGCCTTTTTCTGTGTTTAATATTGTTTTCACATCTGGTTCGGGAGCAAAGCATAAGTTGAAAGTGGGACGTGCCCCAATGCGTCAGTTCTCCTGTGGCCAGCATTTTTCTGTTACAGACTGGCATGATGTTTGCCTTCACTGCCTGGGACCCAACCATGATATGGATTCATGCAACACCTGTTTCTTGATGGAATGTCATGTCCTAGAAGTCTGCATGTTAAAGATCGGCAAGGCTTCACCGACTTTCAGGGGACAGCGTTGCTCCAGGGCTTCCCAGGTAAGATCTCTAGACCCTTCCTCCAGGTTCCCTCCCAGGCCTATACAGTCTGGAGAGGAGGAGACCTCCTCATCTTCTAGTCTTGATGAGGAGGAGGCCTCTTTCATGGTGACAGAGGACCACTGTGGTCCCTGCCAGGGCCATGGTGGAGACATCGCCTCAGCAGTCACCTCTTTGGAGGTGCAGGCTCCCCCAGTGTCGAGGCCCAGGTCTGCTGGGCCTGGCCTTGGTGGACCCTTGATGCTGCCTTCCGGTGCTGCTCCAGATCCCGGTGCTGTTCGCAGTGCCGGTGATCAAGGTGGCGCTGTTTGTGGTGCCATGTTGGCTCTCGGTGCCGCCCGTGGCACTGTGGGCCCAGTCGACTCTTCTAGTGGCTCTGAGTCAGGTCCTGGCACCAAGAGTGGTGCCGCGGGTCTGACCGGTGCCGTTGGGGGAGTCAGGGATGGGTTTGGGCAGTGTGGGTGGTCCGAGATCATCCAGCGCCGCCTGTGACACCGGCGCCGTTCGCGGTGCCATTTCTCTGGAGACCCCTGGGGTGGCCAGTATTGAGGTCCAGCTGTTCTCTTACTGCTCAGAGGAGGATGATTCAGACATAGACCTGTCCTGGCACCTTGACTCTTCGGAATCAGGGTCTCCAGTGAGATGAGGTGATAGGCGGCCCAGCACACCTATTCATCTGTCTCCTCTGCTGTCCTCTCCTGAGGCCTCCCAGGCTAGGAGTGGTCTGGGGTCCCTGGAGAGGGATAGCATGGAGGCAGGGGGAGGGCCTCATCCTCCTGAGGGGGTTGCGGTAGCTGCCAGTCCTGGTGCTTCTGCACCTGCTTGGGGTGGATTGTTGCTGGGGTCGAGGAGGAGGGCATTCTCAGAGTCCGGGGGGGTTGAGAGACCGGGATGAGGCACCTCGGTCTTCACCTGCCACCCCTCGGGGTGTGGGTAGGAACCATAGCGCTGGGCCCCGTCTTTCCCTCTCAGGCTCCAGGGACCCCTCTGGTGGTGTTGCTATGGGCTGCCCTTTTGGACCCATGCAGCCCCAGGTTCGTCACAAGGGAGGATCCCCTACTAGGCTCTTCCAGGCTTCGCATGCCCAGGGTTCTGTTCTGCGTCCTGGTTTGTTGTCCGGGATCCCACCAGCTCGAGCTCTGTTTTCCAGATTTCAGGGCTTCAGCAGAGAACAGTTGCCTCATCGTAGGTGTCCCTCTCCCATTCCTCTGCAGCCACCCCCCTCTCTCACAGGCCATGTCAGTCCTATGGGCCCGATATCCTGGGAGACGTTCAGAGGCTCTGCGGCGGCCTTCCCTTCATAATTTAGATATATGCATGAGCGGGTATTTTTCCTATCCCCACTGCTGCAGGAGTCCTCTGGACATTTAAGCTCCCCATCATCCTCGGCTCCCTTCTCAGAGGGAGAGGAACCCCCTGCTCATCTCTCCTCAGATACTGATTTCACTGAACATCAGCGATTCCTTTCGAGGATGGTGAGGGATCTTCATATCTCCTTTGTTAGGCGAGACAATACCGAACGGGAGACGCGTGAATTCCTCAGTGAATTCAGTGCCCAGCATTTGGTGGTACTGTCCTGGCCTATTCCTTTCCAGGAGGCATCTATCCATTCCTGGCAGTCGCCAGCCATCCCTGTTCCAGCCCCGGCAGACTGTAGGAGAAGGTATTGTTCCCCATTGGAGTCTCTAGGTTCTCTTCCCAACCCGCCTTCGGGATTGGCATTCCTAGAAACTTCCTCCGGTGCTGCCGCTGGCGCATTCCATCGCCCACTGATTCAGATTCTTACAATTTGACTGATGGGGAGAAGGGTGTTCTCTTCTTCTCGTGTGATGCTGTGCATTGCCTCACATCAGGCGCACCATGCTGCCTACAATAGGCATTTATGGACAAGGCTATCCCAGCTTCTAGCATCAATGCCTGATTCAGAGCAATCTAGACAGGCCATTGCCCTCTCTGCTATAGGCCTGGAGCTGGCAAGACACCAAGCAAGGGCATCTTGCGATGCCAATGAGGTGGCTTCCAGGCTTGCAGGGACAGCGATCTGTATTAGATGGACAGCATGGCTTCATCTATCAAGGTTATCACCCCCGTCCCGGCGTAGGGTGATTTGCTCTGCTTTCCAGGGGACTCATCTTTTTTCCACCAGGGCTAGGAGGCTTCTGCAGGGGCTTCCTCCATCTCCCCATCCCCAGGGACACCTCCTAACTCTCCTCCATCATAGGCTTCTCATCTGATTAGCCCAGGATCTTTTCCTTCTGTTTCCCACCAGCAGGAGGCTGAGGGTCTAGTTCCCTCAGGGTTTCTATTATCCCCCCCTTGGGGGGGCTTGGTACTCACCCAAGCTGTAATGAATGGTGAAGATTGACAAGGGAAGATATGAAAATTACGTACCTACCGTAATTCTTGATTTTCTCTTGTATCTTCACCATTCATTACTGATACCCGTCCACCTTCCCCTCAGTGGCCTCCTACTGCGGCATCTCCCCCCCCCCACTCGTTCCTCTCCTTTCCTCATTGGCCTTTAAGCCAAAAAAAAACCCTATCTTGATTTTCCGTTCTTCTCTGGATGGATCCTTTTTCCTCAAGGTAAAGGGGAACGAGTAGGATTTATTCTATCCTGAGGGAACTCTTTCTGATTGCCCATAGGAGTGTCCTCTTGGCTTCTTAGCCATGTTGTTCAGTTCACAGCTGAAGAGACCGTCCCTCTATGGCTCGGCCCCAATTTTCAGGTTCTCTCTGGCAGGTATTAATTAATATTGTGTCAGCTTCTTCTGGTTGGTGCTTCTGGCACTTCATTTACCTGGAGCTGTTGTTCTTGCCTTGCCTTCAGGGAGTCCGATTGAGTTCCCACTCTATCCTTTTACACAAAGCTGAGTTCTGCAGGGCTCACCCCCTCCCCACACACATCTGTGTTAGCACTTAACAAGGTGCTAAGGGGCTTATTCCCTTTCCTAGTTGGGCGCTCTCTTTCTGGAGCAGAATTTCTGCCTGGGCAGTCTGTGAGCTCTTAGCTACAGTGTAGGGGGATGGGATGACGGGAGGTTAGAGAATCTGCCCTTTGTGTCCAATCTGTACAAGCGGTTCAGTTGAACCTTTTCTCGGTCCTATCGGGAGGGATTCTTGCTCCCTTGTTTTTGGTTTCGAGCTTATAAGCCTCTCAACCAATGTATCTATGGGCAGTGTTCTCCCCTCTCAGCATCCCTTGTTTTCTTCCCTTTCTTCTTCTTCTTCTTCTTCCCTTTTCTCTTTCTCTTTATCTGTTCCTCCCTTGGAGCCACCCCAGAAGGGAGGCCCTGCAGTCCCTTAGGGTAGGCATTCTCTCTCTTTCTTTCTGTCCTCTACCGGCTTATTCCTTTTTCAATCTATATCCTTTCTTTTTTCTGTCCCTCGACTCTCTTGCCTCGCTCTCCTTTTCCTTACCCTTTTTTTTTGCCTCTCCGGCTACCAGAACTGAGTTGGAGGAGGAGTCTGCAGCACCTAACGGCCACCCCTCGCACATGACTCAGTGCGTTGCTGTCGGGGGCAGCATCGTTGGTGGCAACCTAAAAAAAAAAAAAAATCTCCCATGGCTGGTGTGCGCCTCCGGCACAACCCAAGCAGTAATGAATGGTGAAGATACAAGAGAAGATCAAGAATTATGCTAGGTACGTAATTTCCATATCTCAGCACCCCTAACATAAACTTTTATTGTCAGAATTCAGCACTCTTCTATTAGACTTCTATTTGAGGATTCCAGTACCTCTCCATTGCTCTTTTCTGTGTGTGTATCAGAACACTGGTCTTGTACTTTTGTTTTAGGGTTTCAGCACCACCACACTCACTCTATTTTACTTTTATTTGATGATTTCTGCACCTCTCTATTACAGTTGTATTTGAGGATTTCCCTACCTTTCCTATTTATTTTAATCTGAGAGTATCAGCACCACTACAGGAGGCAGTACAGTATAGTGGTTAAGTGCACAGAGCTGCAAACCTGAAGACCTGGGTTTGAATTCCGTTAGCCCCCACTTGCACAAAGTGTGATCCTGAACAAGTTGCTTAACTTCCTTGTGTTCCCAGGTTGCACCCGGAAACAAGCTCCAGTTTATTGTGCCTCTCCTGGTTAAGCAATTACCCTTTTCCCTTTCGTACATTGCTCTTTTCCTTTAGGATCACAGCAACTCTCTTTGGTACTTGTATTTTAGGTTTTTAGCACGACTCTTACCACCCATTATTTGATTATCTCTGTACCTTTCCACTATAGTTTTGTTTGAGGATCTCAGTACTCCTGCACTGCTCTTTTATTATAGCTTCTCAGTACTGCTTCAGAGCACTTTTAATTTGTGATCTCAGGACCCCCCCCATTACACTTTTATTTAGGGATCTCCCAACTGCATTGTATTTTAATTTGAGCATCTCAGCACTCATCCTTTGCATGTCTATTGGGGGATCTCATTACCTCTCCTCTGCATGTTTTATGGTCTCAGCACCCTTCCACGTAAGTTTTATTTGAGAACTACTGCAATCTGCACCTCCCCCAACCCACATATTCTCTTTTATTTTGGAATCTGAGAACCTCTCTGTCATACTCCTATTTGAGTACATCAGCACCTCTCCATTACACTTTATTTCAGAATTTCAGCACCCCACCATCAGGTTTTTATTGGTGGATGTCAACAACCCTAGCTTGCATTTTTATTTGAGGATTTCAGGACCCCTCCATGGAATTTGTATTTGAAAATCTCAGTACCCCTCACTTGCATTCTTATTTGAGTATCTCAGCACCTCTCTATCGCCATTCTATTTGATGATATCAGCAATCCTCCACTGAACATTTTTGGGGAGGGTCTCACCACTCATTCAATGAACTTTGATTTGAAGATCTTAGCACCCCTCCACTGAAATCTTATTGGAGGTTCTCAGCATCCCTCAATTACACTTTAATATGACAGTCCCGGCTTCCTTACATTAATGTTTTAAATCAGGATCCCAGTGACCCTCTATCACACTTTCATTGTATGATTGGAGCACCCCCATTGCACTTTGTTAAGGATATATGCGTCGCTCCATTTCAGATTTATTTGTGGATCTCATCACACTACCAT
Source organism: Neoceratodus forsteri (assembly GCA_016271365.2). Classification (NCBI taxonomy): domain Eukaryota; kingdom Metazoa; phylum Chordata; order Ceratodontiformes; family Ceratodontidae; genus Neoceratodus; species Neoceratodus forsteri. The sequence continues at coordinate 556,466,780 of CM057450.1, read as the reverse complement.
TTCACTTTTATTGCGTGGTTCTCATACTCTCTCTATTGCACCTTTATTTGATGATGTCAGCAGCACTCCATTGCACTTTTATTTGATGAGTTTAGCATCCTTCCATTGCAATTTTATGTGAGGATATAAATTTTCAGTTTCACTTTTAATTGTGGCTCTCTATACCCCCACATTGTACTTTTATTTGAGGATCTCAGTACCTCTCCGTCACACTTTTATTTGAGGATCGCACCACCCTTTCCTTGTACTTTTGTTTGAGTACATTGGCACATCCCCATGGCACATTTATTTGAGGATCTCAGTATCCCTTCACTGCACGTTTATTTGAATATCTCATTAACCCTTCCTTGCATTTTTATTTAAGGAACTCGGTTACTCTCCATTGCACATTTATTTAAGCATCTCAGTACTCCTCCATCCACTGCACTTTTATTTAAGGATCTCAGTGCCCCTGTATTACAAAGAAATATAGAAAGTGATGGCTGAACTTGACCCAGTGGTCCATCTAGTCTGCCCAGGATACCAAATGAACACCTGTGTCATTGTACCACTAAGTTAGATATAAGGAGTCAATCGCCTTAGTGATTGGTCAATACTCCTCTCACCTGGTTGTCCTCCCCTCTCAAATGGGTGCCCCCTCCTTCCTCTCACAGTTTGACTTCACTAAATCTTTTTATATGTGTCACTCAATTTTTTTTTAATCAAGCTTTTTCTCCCCGGGGGTCTGCTGGCAGGCGACTTTTGGCTCTCTCCTTAAGAGGGCTCCATCTATCCAGAAGCAGGCTCTCTCCCAGTCCCCGTTCCTGGTGAGTCTCACACAGATTTCCCCTGTGGTGGGGTCAGGGAGGGGAGGGCCATCCAGCCCCCCAGTTACACACATCCAGATGCCGGGTAGCTATTGGTCAGGAGCATGGTCAGGACTTCATGTTGCCTGCCAGCATCCCCAGTTTTGGGTTTTCTTCCTTTCCCATTGCTGGGGCATGCAAGTCATCATGCACACATGGAGGTGTATGCACACTGCAGAGTCCCACAGCACCTCTTTTCATTGGCCTCTCAAACCTGTTTTGCCTGGGGGCCTTCATTTGGTGGGACTGCCAACATACCCTTCCCAGGAGAGGAGAGCTGTCCTCCAGCCACTTGATTCCTTCCCTCCCCGGCCAACACCCAGCAACCCATGTTCCCCACCGAACATGGGTCACCTGTGTGGCAGGAGGTAAGGCACAATGCCTCAGCCCTCCACATTACTGGGCCAGCCATAGTTCCACCTAGTTTTGAACCTTTACATGGTCCCCACTATGACTACCTCTGACGGCAGTCAGTTCCATGTATCCACCATCATTTCCATTAAAAAGAGATTCCTCACATTCCACTTGAACATCCCCAGCCAGTCTCCTCCCATACCCTTTCATCCCTGCACTCTTCTAGGGAAAGGGGAAATTGTTTAACCAGGAAAGACACACTAAGCCGAAGTTTGTTTCCAGGTATGACCTGAGAGCACAAGGAAGTTAAGTGACTTGCTCAGGGTCACACAGTATGCAAGTGGGGCCCTGTAGGATTCAAACCTTGGTCTGGTCTGCTGGATGTCACCAGATCTGCAACTCAGAGCCTTAAACCACTGTGCTATACTGCCTCCACAACCTTATTCTACCTTATAAATAGGTCTCATAGTCAACTTGTTTTTCCCCTCAACCATTTATTTGCTTCAACAATATCTCCCTTCTCTGTCCTTGTCTCCAGGGAGTACATGTTGAGATCTGACAACATTTCTTCATACATCCTGCCCTGCTGCCCCAGGATCATCTTACTGACCCCATTACATGGCCTCCAAATGGTCCCTGCTAGTGCTGTGCAGAATGCAGTATTCTGCTGGTGAAATTAACGTGGAATGACTATTCAACTGGTGGAATTTCCAAATGGAATTTCACTGGTTCTTCTGCAGAATTTTGCTTGCTGTGATTTGCAGAATAATATTCCGTGGAACATTTTTTTCTGTGGCACATCATTCTGCAACCATGTCTGTGGAAAATATCAAGATCTGCTGAATATAGCATTTTTTCCACAGAAAATATTGAGATCCATGGACTAAAATTCCATGGAAAAGTTGTGGAAAAACTAATTCTGCATTTTTCTGCAGTAAAACTCTGTCATTCCCCTTCCAGCAAAATTCAGTGGGATTTTGGCAGAATTTCTAAAATTCCACAAAATTGTGTTCTGCTGGAATCTGAAATTCTGCACAGCACTAGTTCTCTACAGTTCCCCAGGTGTGGGCTGTAGACCTCACTAGGTACTGCTACGGGGTAATATCATCTTTCTCCTGCTTTAAACCCCCCTGCCTGAACACCCCAGCATCCTGCTTGTTTCTCTGTTCACTTTGCTGCACTGATTTGAGACTCTCAGTGATGTTGACCACATGATGTCTCTCTTCTACTGTCATTGCTATCCTTCCTCCCCATTAAGTATTCAGTTTTGGGGATCCTCTTTCCAGTGTGCATCACTTTACATTTGTTCTCATTGAGCTTTAACTGCCATATCTTATACCACCATTTCATTTTTTTTTTTTTTTGCCATAGAACTCTTTACCCTTGGTTGCCTACTTTACACCTTTCATTGGGCCTAGCACAGTGACTCCCAGTCCCATCTGCCACTCCCCCTGTCATTGTACTGATAGGTATCCATACAGTGCAGGACCTAGGAGTCCTGAGGGCCATCTTATACAGTGATGGTGGCACATGGTGGTTTTACCTGGTTTTCTCCCTTTACTTGCCAGGGCCTCAGTGACATAGTCGTACAAGTGTGTGGAAGCATGCATGCAGTTGAGAACTGGAGACCCCTTTCAACCTACTCAGCTTAGCAATAGTCCCCCATTTGCTCAACACTACCATAGAACCTCCATCTGGTGGTAGCCAAGAGCTGAGAAGACTCACATCCCCAATCTGTGAGAGGAGAGCAGCTAAGCAGCCATTCATTCCTCTCCCAGCCCCCCTGCCAACCCCCCAGTGGCCTGAGCTCATTTCCAAACCTGAGTCACTCAGCTATATTTTACTGTCATCCACAAAGAGATATATCTTGCTCTGTACACCCTTCCCTACAGTGTACCACTGTCCACTAATAAATAGATTGAAAAGTATATGTCCCAGGATTGACCGCTGTTGTACCCCACTTTTGACAACCCTAGATCCTGATTGTATCCCCTATACTATCACCCTTGTTTCTTTCCTTCCCTGTCAGTTCCCAAGCCACCATTTCAGATCATCTCGTACCCCCATGTCCTTCAGTTTTTGTATTTTCCCTCTTTTTTTTTTTTGATAAACGGCCACCATACATCAGCATGGTCCTGCCCCCTGCTTCCACCTCTGGGACCCTTTGTGCTCTTCTCCCAGTACTCTGGCTTACCCCCTGAGGGCGGGATGTGGCCTCAAGGGCCACATGACTAATAACTGGGGGAAGAGCAGGTCCCAGAGGCTAATCGAAGCCGGGGGCAGACTTCACAAGCACAGCCAGCTGCGAGGAGTTTCCTTGCTTTGTCTGGGGCAAGGACGTGCAATGATGTCCAGCATCCACCCCATCCCTCAGACGTTGACGCTGGTAGCTGCATGAACCCCCAGCTTCTGCCAGGGATCCGTCGAGTGCCGTGCATGACCCATACCCTTCCCCAGAGAAGGAGACCAGTCCATGGGATGTTCGATCCTATTCCCCTCTGCCTGGCCCTCCAGTAACCTGGGTCCATTCCCGAACCCGGGTCGCCGGTGCCGCAAGCAGAAATCCAACCGCTACACCGGCAGGCCAGCACTTCAATTTTTTCAATAACCTTCTGTGTGGTATAGAATTAAAGGCCTTGCTGCAGTTGATATATAATACATGTGCAGTACTGCTTGACCCCTTTCCACTGCCCTAGTAACCAGATCAAAGAAGACAATCAGGTTGGTGTTGCAAGACCTCGATTTCAACCCATTTTACCTTTTGTCATGCACCTCATTTCCCTGCAGGTATCCCACAATTTGATTTTCAATTAGAGACACCAGTAGTTTACCAATGATTAAGGTTAGACTAACCAGCTTGTATTTCCTGGGTCATCCTTGTCACTGCTCGTGTGGAGTGGTACCACATTTTCTGTCTTCCACGCACTGGAATGAGCATAAGTGTACTGTAGAAACAGCTGCTACAACATAATGCATATGCTTGGTCTCCATTATTCAGGTGGCAGTTGGATGAGATGGTGCAAGAAGGCCTCTGCTGGTCACCATTAAATGCTCCACCCAAGTCCTGGACTAGCATCTACTGGGTGCATCTACAGTGCATGGAGGGTGGGGAAGGGTGCTGAGTGGATGCACCAGGGAGGGGGTGTAGAGTTTTCCAAATAGTATAATGGGGTTCAGGACATGGCAGGGGTACCACTACACTACCATGGGTGTTTGACATTTACTTGGATATTATATGGTGAAGGGGGTACCACCGAACTATTACAAAATGTTTTCTTGTAAACAGGGATTGGTTGGCAGAGGGTACCACTAGACTGCCGTCAAAGCTTGTGTTTTGATCAGGGATCAGGCAGGACCAGGGAACCTCTGTCATCTATTCAGGAACTAGGCAGGAGTGGGGAGTACCACTGGACTACCAGGGATGTTTTTTTTTGAATTGGGGATTGGGCAGTAAGGGGCCACCACTAGACTACCAGGATGTTTGTCATACTCAGTACTCAGGGATCAGGTAGGAGGGGAGGACCATTGGACTACCAGGGAAGTTTTTCTTGTAATCAGGAATTGGGAGGGGGTACCAAAAGACTACCAGGGTAGTGCTACTATTTACTCAAGGATTGGGTGAGAGTGGAATGGTATCACTAGCACCAGTGCAGTTGTGGGGGGTTGGGATCACACACCACTGTGCACATTGATAACAGCAGGGTATCAGAAGCATTAAATAGCACTGCCTCAGTATCCTTTTAACACTTCAAGAACATTATAAATATTCCACTGTGCCCTGTATGCAAAGGGACTCCCTGTTTTGCATGGATGTAGTTATGTACTCAGCGTGATCACATTCTCCACAGTGTGCTATGCTTTGGAGCACTCTGAATATGGCCTGTGCCTCGTTTGGCCACAGTATGTTCAGTTACAGCAGCACTATTCATTTTAGTGCTGCACTAACCTTCTGAATATGAAGGCTTTTGGCTTTGAAAATCCCTCTCTTGTATGTTATAGGTATTTAATCTTGTTTTTCAGAAGAAAAAAATCAATTTTTAATGCAAAAAAAAAAAGATTGCAAATGTTATCAATAGAAGCATTTGCCTTGCAAATAGATGTCTTTACAAAATGCTGTGAATGTTTTCGTAGCTCGTGAGCCTTATCAAAACATTTTTTCTTAATGAAAACTCCAGGCCTTTTTAGCATTGTATTTACCCTCTGTAGAGCTACTGAGATGCAATATCACATTTCCAATGGGGTTCTGCTTTTACCAATTGCCGTAGCTGGGTGCAATGGAGACCTGAGAGGTTAAGGGACTTGCTCAACATCACACAATATTTTGGCTGTAGTGGAGTTTGAACCTGTGATGCATCTGTTCCCAAACTAGGTGTTCTATCCTCTAAACTGCAGTGCATTAAAGGAACTTTAGTGAGCACATGTCCATTTCTTATATATTTTATTTGCTAGAAATTAGTTATAGTTCCAAAGTTGTTACACATTTAGCATACTTGCAATGTGTTTCATTGCTTGTATAGTGAGTGCACCTATAGACAAGTTCAAAATCATATCCTGTAGTTTTCTGTATTTCATTTTAACTTTATAGATTTAAAGGCTTTATTCTGCAACATTTTTGTAAAGATGCTATTTTCTTTCTATTTCTGGCTATGTATTATGCTCACATGTCCAAGTACTGTACCAACCAAACATTATTACAAATGAAAACCTCAAATTCCAGGTATAACAAGCAGTTATCAATCCAGAATGTTTCCTTGCATGGTGTATGTGGCAGGGGTGTATTAAATGGGTGCACACTCGGACGGCCACGCACTGGATCTGGTTTTCTCTTTAGATCTAGAAAAAAGTGACCTTAGGGTTGATCCAGTAAGTTGGGCAGATCATAACACTGTGGGGTTCACACTAGTAACCCCCCCTTACATGGTCCTGCCCCTGTGGAGATGGTCTGGTACCGCCCTTTGAGAGGGGGTTCCTCTATGGGACTGTCGGTGGTGCTCAACCTATCGAGTGTAGAGTTGGCTTGTGCAGTGGGGATGGAGGAGGAAGTGGCAGCTTATAATGAGGCTGTTGCAGCTGCCTTTGACTCCATCACACCCATTCATGTCCACCCCTTGTCTACATGCCATAGACCTCTTTGGTTTGATGAGGACCTTCAGAGCTTGAAGACTAAGGGGCAGAGGTTAGAAAGATGTTGGAGGATAGCTCATCTAGTGGGGGACAGATTGGCCCTGAGGTTACATTATGTGGACTATTGGGGGTAATCTCCCATAAAAAGGCTGAATTTCTGTCAAGAGAGATTGCTGTGGTGGGGAACAGACCAGGTCAGCTCTTCTGCATGGTGGATTGGCTATTACATCTGGCCTGTCTTCATGTGGGGGAGCAGGTTCTGGCACTAGATGCGAAGAGCTGTCTCTGTTCTTTGCCAACAAGGTGTCCTCCATTAGGGTCAGGGTTTCCTTAGACAGCTCTCAAAAGGCATTAGGTGGTCCACCTGAGTTGTGCCAAGATACTCCTTCTGTGTGGGATGAGTCTGAGCTTGTTGAGTGGATGAGGTGGTGGGAATAATTTCAAAGCTATGACCTACCCATTGGCATCTTGACCCAGGACCAACCCGACTTTTAGTTGGATGTTTTGCTGAGATCATCTGGAGCTCCTTGAAGAGTGGGGTCTTTCCATTGGCTTTAGAAGAGGCCTTGGTGAGACCCTTTTTGAGAAAACCTTCCTTGGACCAGGACTGTCCCTGCAACTACAGGCCAGTCTCGAACCTCCCATTTTTAGGGAAGGTTATTGAGAAAATGGTGGCTGTTCAGCTCAAGAGGCATCTCATCTCCTCCTCTTCCTATGAGCCATTCCAGTCTGGGTTCCAGGCAAGGCATAGCAGGGAGACTATCCTGGTACGGGTGCTGAATGACCTCCAGATGGTGAGGGATAGGAGGGATTACACCATCTTGGTCCTCCTTGACCTCTCAGTGGCATTTGACACCGTGGACAATGATGCGCTGCTTGACCGCCTGCAGTTCTGGTGTGGCCTGTCTGGGAAGGTCATCAAATGGTTCAGGTAATACCTAACAGGCAGAGTGCAAAGGGTGATGATGGGGTTAGCCTTATCTTCCCCGAAGCCTCTGTGCTGTGGAGTTTCACAGGGTTCTGTCTTGTTGTCCTTGTTATTCACAGTACATATGCTGCCGTTGGGGACACTATCAGGTGGTACGGGCTGGGTTTTCACTGTTACGCAGCTGATACTCAGCTGTATCTGTCCTGTGCTCTTGAGAGCCAAGTGTCGGTTTCCATGTTTAACAGCTGCCTCGAGGAGATCCAGGCATGAATGACACAAAACTGGCTTAAACTGAACCAAGACAAGACAGTGGCACTGGTTGTGGATCCCGGTCATCAAGGCAGAGGAGGGTGTGAGAGGCTGCCCCCTGTGTTATTGCTGGGGGGTGTCCCTTTGGTCCCCTCTAGATAGGTAAGGGATATGGGTGTTATTCTTGACAGCAGCTTGACCCTGGATACCCAGGTGTTGGAAGTCATCAGGAGTGGATTTTACCATCTTAAGAACATTGCTCGAATCCAATCCCTGATTTCATCTGGGGATTTGACCACACTAGTGCATGCCTTCATTACTTCCAGGTTAGACTACTTTAATGCCCTGTACCTAAGGTTATCTGGAGGCAGCCTCTGCAGACTTCAGCCGGTGCAGAATGCAGCAGTAAGATTAATGATGGGGGTAAGAAGATCTGAGCATATTACCCCTGTCCTCCGTGGACTGCACTAGCAACTGGTCAGGTGGAGGATTGTCTTTAAAACAGGGCTTCTTACCTATAAAATCCTACACGAAAGGGGACCTGCCTATCTGCAAGATCTCCTTGTCCCCTACCATCAGCCCCGGGCACTTCTTTCTACTGAGGGAGGACTCCTCAGAGTTCCCACGGTGAGGCTGTGGCATTCCAGGGATAGGGCATTTTGGGTGGCTGTGCCCACCCTGCGGAACTCCTTGCCTGATTATATGAGGGGTGCTCCCCTGGCAGAAGCCTTTAAATGGGACCTAAAGACATATTTATTCCAGCTGGCATTTTCTGATTAACTGCTGAATGTAAACTATTTTAATTGGCAGACTGATATATTTAATAATAATTTAGTTGTTGTATGTGAATACTGGTGTATTGTTGTTTTAATTATGTGTTATTGTATTGAATTGTAAAGTGCCTAGAGTCTTTTGAAATAGGCGCTTAATAAATACAATATCTATCTATCTATCTATCTATCTATCTATCTATCTATCTAAAGTTATGAGCCTGAGATTGCAAACTGCAATGTAACCTCATAATTTTGTTCTGTTTTAAAATTTTTTACACCAAATTTTCAACACAGCCTTCTTATGACCCCACCTTATGAACAATGTTGGAGAAAATTTTCAACTCCTGACCGAAAGGTGATTTCGAGCAGTGACCGTGAAATCATCTTTCAGGGCAGATTTACCTAACATCACTTGCATTGTTGATGAGGTAGTGTCCCAAAAAAGGTATGTTGAAAATTTTGGGCAGAAATATTGAAAAATGCCCAAGTCATGCTACTAAGTTCAACCCCCCATTGAAATACATTGAGCCACACACCTGATTTCCTCAGTTTGCAGTCCGTCATTGAAGACTGAAGACATCTCTGCAGTGTGGTGAAGATCATGGTGTCAGACTCCTGCTGGGTAAGTAAGAGCTTGGGGGGAGTGTGGGGTGGTGGGTGCTGAGTGGGAGGGTCGAGTGGGGGGATTAATGGTGCAACAGACAATAATGGATGTTTTTCTGTTTTACAGGATTCCCCATCTAAAAAAAAATAACAAAATGATGAGGGATTTTTTTTTTATTGAAGGTATAAATGTCGGAACAATAGGGCGGAGGGGGCGAGAATCCTGTCACTTTTTATGGCTCACAGGAGATTGCCCTTTGCCTTTAAGCAATAAAAAAATAATCTGCAAGCCTAAGTTAGCCTGACACAAGGCACACATAAAACAAGGAAGAGGTGCTTTGTTCTCTCTGGGTTTCTGGAACTCAAGACCTGTCAAATACTTTTAACATAAATAACAATATAGTATCTAACATAAGACTCCCAAATTACACTCTCCCCCTCCCCACATGTGTCTAGCAACCCAAGAAACATTAGGGAAATTTAGCATGACTAAGTTAATTAAGTTCCAATTCACACACAAAATAAAAGAGGTGCTTTGTTGTCCCAGAAAGTGCTTTTAACATAAATAACATCTGATCATTAAGATAAGGACTGGCAGGCAAGTGTCCTGCTTGGCTGAGAATGTTTCCAAAAGAAGAACAATGCGCTCAGGAAGAGGGTCGTTGGTGCACACCAAGGTAGCTAGCCCAGAAGTCATGAAGATAAAGAATGGGTGCGCACTCACAGGAAAAAACCACAACCAGAATTCAGCTTGAGTGAACTAAATGAAATATTTTATTCCAAGCTTGAAGGACGCTGAAGGTAATGGCCCCAGTGCTTCGACCTGCAAAGGTCTTCCTTAGGGGGCGTGTCACATGGTAGGATGCCCCCTTAATTTATATTGGTGCGCATAGTCACATGGTTCAAATTAATATATGCAAATGCTTAAACATAAGGTATAAAACAGAAAGTAGATAAAAAACAAAAAACTGCCTCCTCATATGCCAACATTTATATGGGCCAATGGGAGGAGGAGCAGATTTATGATGTTAGAAAGAACAAATACTTTAGGCTGGTATGCTGGTACCGCTTTATAGATGATGTGCTGTGCATATGGGATGGAGCAACAGAGGAACTTGAGGAATTCATGACATACATAAATCACAATGATTTTGAATTAAAATTTACACATGAAATCAGTGCTTATGAATTTAATTTCCTGGATGTCACCCTATAGGCAAATTTGGATAACACAGTTTCCAGTAAAACGTATAGAAAGAGCAGAGCAGTGAACAGCATCTTACATCATGACAGCTCCCATCCATGCAGCTTGGTTGATTCCATCCCATAGGCACAGTACATCAGGATATGTGTAAATTGCAGTTCCAATAGCGATTTTGAATCACAGGCTAAGAAACTGACTGAGAGATTGAGGAATGGGGCTACATATTTTCTAACTTGCAGACAGCACTAGAGAAAGCTAGATTACAGGATAGAAAAAACTTGTTGATGCCTAAAAATAGGGAGATGGAGGAAGAGACTCCATGCACATTGTGTTTGGATTTTAGTCCTGTATCTGGGTCGATAGGTAATCTAGTACACAAATGTTGGCCATTACTTGCAAGTGACCCACAACTAAATTCTGTAATAGGACAGAAACCTAGAGTAACATTTCAAAAGGGTAAGAGTCTAGGGACATGCTAACCAGGAGTCATTTTGTTAGAAGAGAAGTCCATAGAAATTGGTTGCCAAACAAACCTGAAGGTTTCTTTCGATGTGAGACTTGCAGTATATTTGCAAGTATGTCTCTATAGGCAATGCATACATACATCCACATGAGCACAATAAAGTGAGTAAAATAAAACAGCTTATTACTTGCAGGAGTACACATGTGGTGTATGTGGTGTGGTGTACATATGGGCTGCAATACATAGGTCTCACGGCACGTATGTTGAAAGTAAAGATCCAAGAACACATAAGAGCAATTCTGAATAAGATCTTGGAGAATGCTATTGGAGCCCATTATGCAGTAGCTCACCACTCCAGCCCACTGGGACTCAAATTTACTGCTTTGGAACAGATCCCCCACTGTTTTGGGGACGTGTTAACCTTCTAGAGAGAAAAAAGAGGGTAGATGGATATCTACCCTGGGGGCATTGAACCCCAAGGGTATGAACGAGGAAATTGGCTATAGACATTACCGTAAGGATCCTTAAAATATATGTTTATATTAATTTTTTATTTTAAATTTTTTTGAAGAAAAACAAAATAACATTCTGAGGAAAACAACTAGGGTGGGATATTCAAAGAAGTTGCAAAAGGCACAAGTGAGATGCTCCAGCGGATATGCGCCAAACAGCGATATTCAGCGGGCGACAATGCGCTGCGCACATCGCAGTGCACCAATGCACAACCCTAATGAATGCACATGCAAGTGCAGGGGGCATAGACATGAATAAACAGCGCAGTGTGATATTCAACAGCAGGCCGATGGCGCAAGCGTGGAGCAACAGGGACATGCGCGGAGCAAAGTTGAGCCTATAAAAGGATGGAGCAAGCAGGGGATGGTGGCTTGCACCCAGGGGATCAGGGGTGAGAGAGAGAGAGAGAGAGAGTGAGAGAGAGAGATAGAGTGAGGGACAGAGACAGTGTGAGACAGTGACAGGGTGAGGGCCATTGGCCAAGCAGGACAGCAGCAGGGGTGCAAGACAGTCACAGAGGCAGGAGGTGCAATGGGCAGTGGGACAGAGTGCATGACCCAGACTGAGCCTGTGGGCAGGCCAGACCATATGTGTGGGTCCCCAACACAGAAGTGCACCTAGTGCAGGGGTCCAAGCATCAGCATAAAGCCGGGGAAGCCCAGGGAGACAGCTGCAGAGGGGGGGTCGGACAGGCTGGACCATGGCCAGTGCAATATTCCAGATGGAGGCAGTAATGAGGGGTGTGAGGAGGCAGGCGGCTGAGCGGCGCGGCCGTGGAAGGGCCCGGCAGCAGTATGCCCAGAACAGGTGGTACCATGTCCGCACCACCTTTGAACAGTACAGCGACACCTAGATCGTGGGCCGGTACCACCTGAACCAGGCAATTCTGAGGGAGCTGTGTGAGCTGTACAGTGACGAGATGCAGGCACCCACAAGACAGAGCCATGCCCTGTCAGTGGAGACCAAGGTCATGGCCGTGTTGTGCCTGCTCACCACGGGTACCTTCCAGAGACCAACAGGGGACACCACAGGCATAATCCAGTCGGCTGCGTCATGGCTCCTCACACAATTCCTCAACACACTGCTGCCACATGCTGCGGAATTCATCCACTTCCCCAGCACAGAGGCGGAGCGTACAGCAAACATGCAGGAGTTCCACAGGGTTGCACATATGCCTGGTGTGCTAGGGGCCATTGACTGCACCCACATAGGCATCTGCACACCACCGGGGCTGGAGGGGGTGGACTACATCAACAGGAAGGGCTACCCCAGTGTCAACTGCCAGGCAGTGTGTGATGCCAAGGGGCACATAATCAATGTCTGTGCCACACACACCCTGGGAGAGCACACGATGCCTTCATCTGGCACCAGTCTGCACTGTGCCACAGGTTTGAGAGTGGAGACATCCCCACCAGCCACCTAGTAGGTGAGTATGCAGCAGGAAAGGGCAGCCCTGCGCAAAAGGGAAGGGCGTGGGTGGTGATGCAATGCATGGAGTGTAGAGGGTTCAGCTGTGTAGGAGGGGGGGCAGCCACACTGACCAACATGCTAACCCAACATGTTCCCCCACAGGTGACAGCGGATACCCACTCAGGCCCTGGCTGCTCACCCCGTACCGGCGCCCGTCAACCCCAGCACAGGAGAGATACAACAAGGCACACACCAGCACATGGAACATCATCGAGTGTGTGTTTGGACTGCTGAAGGCACATTTCCGTTGCCTGCACAGGTCCGGCGGTGCCCTACAGTACAGCCCCTCGAAGGCCTGTGGCTTATTCCTGGACTGCTGTGTGCTACACAACATGGCCACTGACTGTGGGATAGCTGTCGAGGTCAAAGAGGGGAACAGCAGTGGGGATGACGCGGACACCGGGGCCAATGGTGGTGGGCATTCACCCCGGACAACGGGAGCCCCGGCTGCGCAGGACGGCCCAGCGGCACAGGGACACCATTGCAGAGGAGCACTATGGTACATGCAGGTAGGTGAACAGGTCCACACACAGGTCCCAGGGACCAAGGCATGGTAAACAGGCATAGCTGGCAGGGCCCCACAACAGACATACCCAGAGGGGGACAATGATGGACATGGGACAGGTCACCATGGAAGCACCGTGACAGAACGTGGACCCCACCCACCCAGCCCCACATGCCCACTCTCACACAGGCACAGTCACACATTCACACCCCGAGGCCACCAACGGGTGTGTGTCAGACACTGAACACCAGTGCACTGTGGCGGCCAGTGCTGTGATGGCATCATCATGCACATGCCATGGTGGCCAGCGGCCGGGAGGGTGTGTGCAAGGCGGGCATGACATGCGGCCTCGGATGTCATGGCCCAGGTACGTACATGCACATACCACACCTCCGTGCACACAAGGCTGCAGCAGGCAGCGGACATGGAGGGCAGCAGATCATGTCCACCGCACAGGTGCATGACCGCCATGGACACATGGATGGCCCTGCCTAGACCGCCAAGCAGACGCAGGCTGCGCGGTGGCCACAGCAGGTGTCAAGATGTACTCCCAGGCATGTTGCTGCGAGAATGCGACTGGGCCCTGGCAGGAATCTGCAGGCCCCCGAACAGGCCCGCTCCAGGTGTGCCTGAGATGCCCACAGCTGATCCTGGTGATGACAATGCTGGGGTCACATGATGCCGGGACTGAGGGATGGAGAATGCACTCTGTAGTGACTGCCACGGACGGCCCTGCACCAGGGTGGCCAGTGGTGCCAAGCCAGCCATGACTGCAGCGGTGAGCCAATCCAGGCCTGCGATCGTGTCCTCCTGAATGCGTGTGGCCCTCAGCCAGGAGCTGCTGAAAGTCCCGGTCATGCCTCCCTGTGGACTGGCACAGCTCAGTGTAGAGTGCACACACCCCTGCCATGACCTGCATCTGTCGCTCCATGGATGCCCTGAGCAGACGGGTGTGCTCGTCAAGCGGGTCAGTGCCCTGGGGGGCTTGGGCATTGTGCTGACCCATGGGAGTTGTGCGGCCCTGCGGCATAGCCCACCGCGCAGGTGGGGGCTGTACAGTGGGGCCCTCATGGGCCTGTCCTGTCTGCGGTGCACTGGCGGTGGACACTGCATCCAGTCCACCCTCAGCACCATCCTGCTGTCGCTGCTGCCCCTCCAGCCGCTGTGTGCATGACGTCGCCGGGGGAGGCTGCACCCCCACCGCCAGAAGGGCCTGACTGTGCCACAGGTATGGTGGCCACCGCAACACCGGGCAGTGCGGCTGGTGGGTCTGCCAGTGCTACCTGTGCACCATCGGCACCGCCATGTCCTGTGTGTGGTAGGGGTGTCTCCCCCTGTACACCATCACCACTGTCCTGGGTAGTGGCCATGTCGTCATCGGACGTGGACTCCACCCTGATCACTGTCTCAGCATACTGGACGACATGGCTAACATCCTGCTGAAACACTGCCTGGGCCTATTCTGCACCCATGCCACAGGCATCAGTGTGGACAGTGTGGTGGGTCTGCGAAGGTCTGGGCCACGGACCCCAATGGAGGTGGATGGGCACTCCTTCAGGTCCCTGACATTACCCAGGATGGGCTCCACCGCCCCTGCATCCACACGCAGGTGCACTGGATCTGTAAGGGAACATGTACACGTCAGTGCTGCCACCATGCTCCCCTGCCCCAATGCATCCCTTACCCACATCCCCTTGCACCGCTGTACCTACCATGCAGTGAAGGGCTACCCCCCATCTGGAATCCACCACTGGAAACACCCTCAACGGCGCTGTGCTGCATTGTCGCTGCCACAAGCTCCTCCCGTGGTGTCAGCTGTGGCATCTCAGGCTGTCCACCACCTGTGGTGGCATGTGTGGCCCAGATAGCCGCCACCTTCTCCTTGATCTGCCTGCGGTCCTTGCCCACCTTCTTGCATTCCTGCACTGACCTGTGATGGACGCCCTGCAGGTTAACGGCCCTGGCTACATCCGCCCGTGCTTCCACCCTGGCTTGCTGAGTGCCTGTGAAGCCACTCAGGAGGAGATCCTGCTCCAGGTAGGCATCATATAGGGCATCGCACTCCGCCCTTGTGAAATCGGGCCTGCGCTTCCATGCAGGCCCCTGCTCCTCAACTTCCTCTTGCTCTGACATGCTGTTCCTGTTGGTGGGGATATGTGGTCAGTGCTGGTTGCCACACACGAGGGCCCCCCCAGTCCCGACATGCCCAGTGCCTGGCATCCTACCTGTGTAGGTTGCAATACCGGTCTGGTTCCTGTGCCGCCACATGGCGCCTTTATAGCGCATCACATGCAAATGAGGGAATAGGCAACTGTAATGGGATGCAAATGCCTATGATGCTCCACCGATATGCTGATCAGCTCATCTGCATATGCCCGCTGAATATCGTGGAATTGTGCATTGTGCACTGGAGTTGCTCATGCGCATGTCATGGCGCATCTGTGTGACATGCGCAGTCCACATGGTACAGCACATGTGCGCACTGACATCGTGTACGTTGGTGGCACTTCCCACACATGATGCGCTACAGGTGGCATGGTGCTCAGCCGCTATTGGGCATGTGGTGCACATGTGCCGTACACCCAGTCACGCACATGCGCCATTGGCACATGGCCCATGGGGCACACTGGACCCTATAGCGCACCATGCTATCCATGCCCTGTCGCACTGCTGCACACGGTGTGTGTGTCGCCCTTTGACCACTGTGTGTGCCCCTTGACCCTCGGGTGACTGCAGCATGTGTCAGCATTGTCCCATGCATATCACGCATACCCTGCCGATGCGCGATAGGGGATGCCAGCACATCGCCAGGCATATCGCGCATTCTTCGCACATGTGTCTCGTGCGCTCCCCGGTGTCATTATGCTGCTGTGGTTCTCGATAGAGCCATGCCATGCAGGAGCACACTGAGAGTGCCCAACTGGACACAGGTGGAGCTTGTGAACTTGGTGGCTTTGGTGGAGCCACATATTGGTGCCCTCTATGGGCAGGTACCCCAGGACCAGCCACGCACTGAGGTGTGGCAGGGGGTGGCTGAGGAGCTAGAGGAGGCAACAGGGTCACACTGTAGCAGGGAGCAGTTCTGCTACAGGTACGGTGACCTGTGGAGGAGGGATCCGGACTGGCTCAGGTCACTGCAGGCATGCGTCCGGAAGGGTGCTGTGCCATGGCCAGGTGAGTGCATTTATCCCCATCCATGCCATGTTGGTGTTGTGTGGGTTGCCAGCAGGTGTCATGCCATGCTGCTGTGGGTGGGGGGCAGTGGCCAGGAACACCACCGGACATGGCAGCACACTGCTGGTGTGTCATGCCTCGGCACTCACCGTGTTGGGTCATGGGGTTTACTGTGCTGGGGGGGGCGTGTCTTGCTGATGTCTGTCTCGCACTGTCTCCCTACTAGGCTCTGAAGATCGGCAAGGGGCCCAGATAGCGGGTGCCACTGCCGGACAGCAGCAGGCCAGTGGTGGTGCACAACGGAGGGTTGCCGGCCAGCCAAGTGGTGCAGGTGATCAGGCTCCAGTTGGGCTACAGCTTGCAAGTAGGCACCTTGGCTGGTATATATTGTTGTGTGGGGTAGGGGTTGGCCACAGGCCCCTGTGCACATTGCCATTACATTCCATGCCTCGCCGGCATGGTCCATTGCACCATGCTGTGCCCAGGGCACGTGTGTGTGGCTGCTACAGGTGGGCTGTGGGTGCATCCAGGTCCCAGCCAGGGCACTGTCAGCCCCATGCAATGGCCATTTGCTTGGCTGTCATGGCTGTGGCATGCTGCACATGGTTGGTGGTGGTGTGCAGTGCTGTGCATGGCTGTGGGTGGTTGAGATGGCAGCTTGTGTGGGCACGCACACTGTGGTAGTCTGTGTGCCCCCTGCAGGGTACATGCCAACACTGTCCACTGTGCACGGTGGGTGGGCTACAGTCGTGTGGGCATGCACTCATCCATGTCCCCTCCTTTGTCCTAGGAGCCCAATCGGTGGATGCCCATACAAGGCTGCTGGAGCGGATCCTAGGGGTAGCCACGGCCACCCCTGGGGTGGCATGCATAATTCACCAGGCCATGTTCCGGCCACAGAGGAGGAGGTGGCAGAGGTGCCAATAGTCAAGGGCCTTCCAAGGGCCCGTTGGCCTGCTTCACCCTCCCTTCCACTGACACCCCTCCCATTCCTCCATTGTACCATGCCTACCATGTCCCCTGTCTCCCCAACCCCCTTCCCCAGCCTACATTCCTGAATGTGTCCTCCCTGTTCCCTGTCCCCTATCCCTGTTCAACTGTACATAGTTTGGACTCATTGCTTGTTGTTTAAATACAGTTATATTTTGGTAGCCATCCTTGTCCATGTCTGCTTTGCAGATGACATTGGTGCCATGCTGCAGTGGTGTGCATGGTGGCTGTGTGGTGCGTTTTCGATTGCCTGGGGTTTGTGTCAGGTGGTCTGCGCACAGTGGCCTGTGTGTGTGTGTGTGCCCTGTGGCGTGCATATGCTCCCTGCTAGGCTGTGTGGCTGGTTTGGTGTGTGCTGTTGGCTTGTGTTGTCTGCTTTGATCCCGGTGCCATGTCCCATGCCATCCTGTGGGTGTTGCCCATGGCTGGCTGCCGGTGGCCATGGGTGTCACACCACCTCCATACGTTGCAGTGGGATGCGCGGTCAGGGCATGCAGCCATGCGCCTGCCTTACCACCCTCTGGTCATCCCCTGCACTAAGGTGGCAGTGTGTCCTGCTCTTGTGGCCTGCTCCACACTGTGTCAGGGGCCCTGTGCCATGGCCCATGCACCTCTGTCCCTTGCCCTGCCCATGCTATGCTCCGGCACTTCCTGCCTTGCTCCATTACTCAACCCTAGTTGCGCGATAGTGCCTGCTGCCTTGCTCCCTGGTGCAGCCCTAGTTGTGCTATGGCGCATCCTTGTAATATTTAGCCATCTTGCGCTGTCACTTGCCTTGGTGCTCAGCCTTTGAATAGCACATTGGCTGCACACCTGCACAATGTACCTGCGCTGTGCCACTCTTGCGTCTGCTTCTGGTACATTTCTGAATATCCCACCCCTAATGTATATAACGGTCTCTCTCTTTTAGAGTCAACCAGACTACAAGAGTATTATTTGAGCCTTATGCCTGCTTTGACTGATTCTCCATGTTGGCCTGTAATTTTCTGCTTTCTGTCAACCAAAATGTACCTTTCTCCCTTTTCATACAAACTATGGCCAGTTAATTCTTGGCTTCTATCCAGGTTAATGTTCTGTAACTAAGACGTTACTGGTGTCTTAATTTGATCCTGGCTATTCTGACTGAGCACAATTCTCCCTCTTGTATTTCCCACACCTTTTTGTTTTATGAATTTATTCATTGTTTGCCTTTCCCTTAAATGATTTGAAAGGAATAGGATTATTAGATGAAATAAGACAATTTATAATTTAATATAGATTTTTTCATGGGGGGTCCTATTTGGTGACTAATAATAATAAAAACAAAATGAATGAGTTGTCATCAGTAGGGGCATTGCTATGATTAGTGTAAAATATACATTGAGGTGCTCATGTCTCTCCATTTCTAAGTCTCATTTAAGATATATGTCAAGTAATATAAAATGTTTTACTCTGGTGCTTGTTATTTGAGTCTATCAGTTTTTTTGTTTTTTATCTACTTTCTGTTTTATACCTTATGTTTAAGCATTTGCATATATAATTTTGAACCATGTGACTGTGCACCAATATAAATTAAGGGGACATCCTACTATGTGACACACACCCTGAGGAAGACCTTTGCAGGTTGTAGCCCTGGGGCCGTTACCTTCAGCATCCTCCAAGCTTGGAATAATCATTCAGTTCACTCAAGCTGAATTCTGGTTGTGTTTTTTTTTTCCTGTGAGTGCACACCCATTCTTTATCTTGGCTGAGAATGTGTTTCTTTGAATCTACCCTTCTCTGCGTGCTATTGCTTGCTATGTGTTGGTGTAAGCCTCTCTTACACTTGGCTTGCCTTTAGTTTTCAGTCCAGACTCCGTGGTGATCCAGTGATGCATGCTAAGGTAAAGCTCCCAATTTTGGGAGGCAAAGGCTTATTTATTCATAACTGAAAATCAGGATAATGTTGCGTTTTCCCCGTAGGGGTGCTGGGCACTAATGAAAGTGCATATTATTTTTGTTGTTTTATGCACTGGCATTTGGCTGATGTTCTTTCTGAAATCCCCAAGTCCCTCTAACCAGCTTACTTCTGACTGCTATAGCTGTTCTGTATAGAAAATGCTTTTTTTTTAAATTGCAGCCTATGTTTGTCTGTAGGCAGAGGTGTAGTGAGGAGAGACAGTGCAGACTTATTCTGTGATGTATTTATTTCTGGCGAACGGCAATGAACTAACAGCACTGGAAAATAAAGCCCTCTGTTTAGCTACAGGGATAGAGAAAGTGCAGGCTTCCCCACAGTGTGATGTATTTAGTGCTGGTGAAAAGTGAGGGACTGAGAGCACTGGAGACTGAAGCTGTATGTTTGTCTGTAGGCAGAGGTGTAGAGAGGGCAGGCACAGTGCAGACTTAAGGAAAGGGAAAATGATTTAACCAGCAAAGACACACTAAGACAAAGTTGTTTCCTGATGTGACCTGGGAGTGCAAGGAAGTTATGTAATTAGCTTAGGGTCACACAGTATGCAAGTTGGGGCTGTGGATTAAAACTCGGGTCTCCATGCTCGGGTAATTTCAGACCATTCTTTAATAGCGGTCCAAATAGATCTCCCAGATATTCCCTTCAAGCCCCACACTTGGTCATATAACAACTCTTTGTTGAAAGACAGCCAGATAATTTCCTGGTTTAACCAGTTCCTGCAGGACTCTATTCAAGCAGACCTAAATTCTGTCCCCGCGGTGGATATGGTCTGGGCTGCCTTAAAAGCTACATGGAGAGGGGAATTTATATGGATTGCTACGGTACTGAAGAAGAAAAAATTATATCACACCAATCTTTGTCTAGATAGAATCCAGGCACTTGAAATCAAAGGGTTAGATAAACTTTCTTTAGCAGATAAGCAAGAACTTACTCGATTAAGGGCACATTACGCTAGACCTTGGTGGTGGGAAAATTAATGGAGAGTATACTAAAGGAACGATTGGGGGTGTACTTGGAGGAGGTGGGAGGTCTGGATAGTCGGCAACATGGGTTTGTGCCAGGTAGATCATGTCAAACCAACCTTGTGGAGTTCTATGAATGGGTAACATCAGAACTGGACAGGGGTAAGCCTGTGGATGTATTATTCTTGGACTTCAGCAAGGCGTTTGACTCTGTCCCCACAATGGTCTGGTGGAGAAACTGATGGGGTTAGGAGTAGGCCTTTGATGGTCAGATGGATTGAAAACTGGCTAGCTGGATGCACTCAGAGAGTAGTGGTCTGTGGGGAGCTCTCGAACCCTAGAGAGGTTGGTAGTGGGGTACCGCAGGAGACTCGGTCCTGGGTCCGATCCTGTTTAATGGCTACATATTGGACATCAGGGAGGGTATAGGTGTGAAATGAGTCTCTTTATGGATGACTCCCAAGATGGGAGCAGTAGTTGAGGGAGAAGAGGGGAGGTTGGCCCCTGCAAGGGACCTGGACACCCTGGAAAGCTGGGCTCACACATGGAAATTAAATTTCAATATCACTATGCAAGGTGTTGCATCTTGGTCGGGAAACCCTAAACACAGATACACCATGGGAGGGAGGCGCTGGAGGCCTCAATAGGGAAAAAGACCTAGGGGTCATGGTGGATGCATGTATGAATAACTTGAGCAGTGCAGGAGAGCTGCTAGCAAGGCAAACAGGATGTTGGGATGCATCATAAGGGGGATCACCTCTCGGAGCAAGGAAGTGATTCTGCCGCTGTACAATGGACTGGTTAGACCACACCTTGAGTACTGTGTACAGTACTGGAGACCACACTTAAAGAGGGACATACAGCTCCTAGAGAGGGTACAGAGGAGGGCAACAAAGATGATATGAGGGCTAGCGGATTTGACGTGTGAGGACAGACTTAAGGAGCTCTGCCTGTTTTCACTGGAGGAGAGGAGAGACAGGGGGGACATGATTGAGGTCTTCAAGTACCTCAAGGGAATAAATAGGGTTAACATGGAGGGGATCTTTAGACTAAAGCAGGGAGGTATCACCAGAGGGCATGGTTTGAAGTTGGAAGGTGGAAGGGTAAGGGGGGAAAAGAGGAGGAGGTTTTTCACTGAGAGGGTGGTGGACCCTTGGAATGCACTGCCTGGTGAGCTAGTTCAGAGATTCACAGTGGAGGGCTTCAAGAGAGGTTGGGACAGACACAGAAAGTGGATGTATCAGATGATGTCCTGTCCCAGGGGGGTGGAGATGGATGATACGGGTTTCTGGAGCACAAGGGATGGGAGGGTCTCGGCACCCAACTAAGGATCTAAAGTTCGAGCAGACTCGATAGACCGTAAGGCCTAATCTGCTGGCAAATAGTATGTTAGTATGTTAGTATTTTATTGGAAAAAGTAGAAAGGGCAGCGTCTTTCATTAAAGCATCATATATTGGCCAGGGTAGCAAAGCCAGCAAGTTACTTGCCTGGCAATTAAAACAACAATCAGCATCAAAATGGATTACAGCTATTGAACACCCCCACACCAGAGCCCTAGTTTCAGATCCAAAAGAGATGCTGGCTTTGTTCAGAGAGTTTTATCAATCCTTATACTCCCCTCATTCTTTGACAGACTCTCAATTTAAAGCAATGTCAGTTTTTTTACAACAAGCAAATCTACCTAGTCTCTCAAGAGACAATCAGACCTGTCTAGCTGAACCAATAACTGTGGAAGAAATTTCAGTAGCAATTGACTCATTAAAACCTGACAAGGTGCCCAGCCGTGATGGGTTTTCAGGCCTTTTCTATAAGACATTTAAAGAACATCTCCTTCCCTTGTTGCTACAGCTTTATACCTACTGGGGGTCCTTCCCAGTTAATGATCCCTTAATATCTGAAGTAAGGGTAATTCTTCTCCCCAAACCCGGGTAAGATCCGGCAGTAACTAGTAACTACCGACCGATCGCTTTGCTTAAAGTAGATGTCAAAATCTATGCCAAAATCCTGGCTGATAGATTAGCAGAGGTGTGGACGAGTCTATTGGGTCCTGAACAGGCCAGGTTTGTGGCTGGTCGTACCTCATCTGACCACTTTCGGAAATTATACCACCTTATTTCTGCATCCAGGGACCCCAATCTCGAGGATGTCTTGGTGTCCCTTGATGCGGAAAAAGCGTTCGATAGGATAGAGTGGACATATTTGTTTGCTGCCCTTTCTAAATTTTGTATTCCACAGTCCTTTATTGATCAAATTTGTGTTCTAAACCAATGTCCATCAGCAAGGTTATTGTGCTTTGTTGTGGGACTCAGCAAGGGTGTCCCCTCTCTCCTTATTTGTTTAATTTATATATTGAACCCCTAGCTAGAGTACTCAGTTTAGAGCAGGGGATAAAGGGCATGCAACTGGGAGACTTGGAATTTAAGTTATCTCTTTTTGCAGATGATTTACTTCTGCACATCTCCAACAGCAGGCAATCTCTCCCCCTTGCCATCCAAGTTATATCTAAATTCAGCGAATTTTCGGGGTACAGGAATAAAACTATGGTTTACCCTCTCTCTTTCCTAGTGGGGAAGGACCAAATTGACAGATTGGGCCTCCATTGAGAAAGTGAGACTTCCATTTATCTAGGTATTAAAATTATCAAGGAAATGGATAAACTTAAAGAACTCAATTTGGATCCCTTGGTAAAATCAACAAAAGATGATTTGGCTATGTGGAAAAGTCTGCCTTTATCTTTTTGGGGAAGGACAAATGTTTTAAAATGGTAATTCTGACCAAATTTTTTTATCCCTTAAATAACCTCAATATGTATCTTCCCAAATCCTTTTTTTTTGTCTCTTCAAAGAGTCTGCTCTGATTTTCTCTGGAACCGGAAAACCCGGTGAAGGGCATATGGGAAGTTTACTCACCCTAGGGCCTTAGGGGGGTTACAACTACCAGACTTTTATGTCTACTATCTCACCATCTGTGTAAATTGATTTCTGCATTGGATAACTCTTAAGTCAGACACCCCAGAGATTCCTACCTGGTTGCAAATAGACATTGGCCAAGTTAACTCCTATAATCTCTCTTTGGCGGCAATGTTGTATAGCCCATGGTCAAACATCCCAACTAAGGTCAGAGATTCTCCAATTGGATGGAATGTGAAAGCTTTTCAACAAATCTATGCCCTGACCTGGATTCATCCCAAGAAAGATTTGAGGCAACCTCTGTTAAACAACCCAAACTTGAAAATAGCTAAAAATATAATTAACACCCAGTTCTGGGGGTCCCTCCCTTGATCCATGCTTAAAAGACCTCACTTTGGGGAATTCACTCCTTTCTATCCCTGCTTTGCAAACCAAGTTTAGTATTTCTCAAAAACATGTTTTTCATCTAACTCAAATACACCACTGTATTAAAGCCTTCCTGGGCAAACCGCCATGGTCAGACGTAGTGGGGAATTTTTTTAACTACTCTATCGGAATCAGCCAAAGGTCGTAAATTGATCTCCAAATTATACCAAGAAATTATTTGTCATTCTTGATTTAATCTTTCTCCTGTGGCTTACTACTGGAAGAACAATTTTTCTAAGCAGTTTCCTAACAATATATGGAAAGCAATCTGGAACGACATTTTTGCCCCAATTAAACAAGACCGCTTGAGGAGCATTCAATTTAATATTCTCCATAACATCTATTATACACCTAGCAAACTATATCAAATAGGCAAGCTATCCTCCGTGGTCTGTAAGGACTGTGGAGCTAACTATGCTACACTATACCATAAGCTTTGGTTATGCCCTAAGATTTCTAAATTTTGGGAGATAGTCAAAAAGCATATTGCACCCCACATAAAAATAACTTCTTACTTTGAGGAGGATACCTGACTTTTAGGAATGTATTCATCTATTCTCACATTCCCTCAAAAAGTCCAACTTGCCATGGTCTCCATGGTTACAAAATTGTTAATCCTAAGACACTGGAAAGAGGAGTGGGAACCGTCTTTTGGAGAATGGTGGGCTGAATTCCTTACTGCTCTGAATGTGGAAAGATGTGTGGCTAGATTCTCCCACTCCTGGGGAAAATTTCAGAAATGTTGGGGTTGGTTTTTTTCAATTCTTAAAGGTAAATTTGGCTATTAAATCAGCACCCCATTTTCTCTGCTTTCTTCCTTCTATAAAATGTTCCTCATCTCTCTACCCCTCTACCCCTCCCCCACTGCTTCCTCATTTCAGTCCCCCTCTTCTCCTCTCTTTCCTCTCTTTTTCTGATTGTTCAGTTGGAGCTAAAAGAGATGTCAGATCATCCTGGTGTTATGTATCCACTGCAGCTGTGGGACAAAAGGAGTCTGTGTGAGCTACTGGGCAGGGAGTGGGATGAGTAGTTAGGAATGTTATTTTTGTTTCTCGTTATTTGTTTCTTGTTATTTGTCTGTTTCGACATTAACAATGATGCTTGTTCATTTACTTTGTTTATATGGATAAAACTTGCATTAAAATAAAGCTAATTGCAAAAAAACACAAAAAACTCAGGTCTCCAGGTTTGTAGGTCAGTTCCCTTAACCACTATTCTATTCTGACTCCAACATAAGACTTAATCACTCTGTGGTGTATGTGTTGCTGGTAAAAGGTGGAGGCTAACAGCACTGGAGACCGAAGCCTTCTGTTCCTCTACAGGGAGAGTGCAGGCAAGTACAGAGTAGGCAGGTGGTCCCCTGCAGTGTGATGTATTTAATGCTGGTGAAAGATGAGGGACTAACAGCTCTGTAGACTGAAGCCCGCTGTTTACCCAGAAGGACAGTTATCATGCAGGTCTACTCAAATTTGTGATAAACTGATGATCACTGTATGTAGAATATTTTTTATTTACTTGGTATTTTCTCCGATGTATTGTATTATACCAGTAAGCTAGTCTTGCACTGCAATCACTCAAAAAAGCTATCTTCAATTCTGCATGTTAACTAATTCTTGGTCTCCTCTGAAAAAGGGACGTGAACATCTCAATGGGCTTACCTGGTCATCAGAATTTAAATAAAATCAATCAAGCAATACATACATACATAACTAACTAAATAAAATGTGTGCCCCCTGTGTCATGTATTTAATGCTTGTGAAAAGAGAGGGACTGGTCACTGACAGCACTGGAGATTGACGCTCCCTGTTTGTACAGCACTTGAGGCTGAAGCCCCCTGTTTGTTTGTTTGTAGGGCAATGAACAGGGGCAGATACAGTGCAGGCTTCACCACATTGTGGTGTGTTTAGTGCCCTTGACGCAAGGTGACTAGAAGGGCTGATAGCACTGGAGACTGAAAATCCTCTGTCACTTACAGTGTGGGTGCAGATAAGTATGGAGGCAGGTACAGTGTAGACAAGAACAGTGTGGCACTAGGTATAGTGCAGGGGGCAGGAACATTGCATGGGTAGGTACAATGTGGGGGAAGAACAGTGCATAGGCAGGTAGAATGCTGAGGCAGGTACAGCATGAGGGAGGTAAAGAGCAGGACAGGTACAGCGTGGGGGCAGTTACAGTGTGGGGCAGGTACAGCATGGGCAGGTGCAGTATGGAGCAGGTATAGTGCAGGGGCAGGTACAGTGTGAGGCATGTACAATGTAGGAGGGCAGATAGAGTGTAGGGCAGGTAGAGTGCAGGGCAGGTAGAGTGCAGGGCAGGCACATTACAGGGTAGCTGGGCAGGTACAGTGTGGACAGTAGCAATGCTCCTTTACTGCTCCTCCAGTAAGTCACCTGTGGGTGGAGAGGGGAGCCCTATAGTGAGAGGGTTTATCAGGTTTTACTTTGTCTGAGGTGGAGAATGCTCCCCAGCTGCCTACTACACCAGTTTACATAAAAACTGTAGCACAAGTTCATTATCTTTAGGGCACAAGACAGCCACTCACAAACCTGCAGAAATGAGGAACATGCAACATGTAGTGCCAGTGCTAAGGAATCTCATCTCCTACTTGCATGAACATGAACGAGTTACAATACTGTGGTTAAAAGGGGAACAAAAGGGAATACTTTGCCTAATGAGGAACAGTTTAAAGCACTTTGATTTGCCCCAGTGGCAGCTCAGTCCTCGGCTTCTGTTGAACAGACTGCCAAATGTGAGGATGTGTGCATGAATGGGAGGTTGGAGCCCATGTGCCAATGCATGTATGATGCCACCCAACGTTGTTTACATGGGGACGTGAGGATGTCTTGAACCTGGGACCCTGAATATGGCCTGGTCAGGATTTCTTTTGTTCTTTGGTGTTTTGTTTTTCTTTTTTTTCTCGCAATAAAGATTTTATCCTCTGGTCAACTCACCCCTTCCCCATGATCTCCTAGACCCATCACCTCCCTGCTATACTTTCACCCTGTGCTGTGGGTATTGATTTAAAACTGGGATAAGCATGCTGAGACAATGCTCATTTTCAGAAGTGACCTGGAGGACTGGAACAGGTGGAGGAGTAAACAAGTGTAAAAATTCGATGTAAAAATATACAGAATAAAAATAGTTTGTAATTTATTTATTTAGTTAGTTTTTGTTTATCGGGTAGGTGTACTAGCCATAGAAATGACTATTTTCAGGCTCGACCTGGGAAGTTGTAGAGTGGAATTACATAAAACAGAAACAAAACAACGTTTTACAGTAAAAATACAAGCAAGGTGATGAGAGCAAGGTACAAAACAGTGTGATTTATTACAACACATGCAATAATACAATGTATTGGCAGGTGCAGGACATAGCTCACATATTTGCAAGGAATTATCATGATGCAAAGTTCAGCAAGAGCTTCATTGAAAACAAACAACGACATACTTGCAAGGAGCTATCAGGTATAATGAGCAGGGAGAGGGAAAATTACAAAATAACATACAGTAGGCAGATCCTTAGGGGAGAAACATTCACACGGTTTGGGAGATAGGGCACAGAGTATTGCAAGTAGGAGCTTTTCGGCAATGATTACAAAGATCTAAGGAGTTGAGAATTAGTTATAGTAGGACAGGACAAGGAGTCTGAGATAACAAGCCAAAGAGGAGACACACATCAAGTTGGGAGGGGGGAGACAAGTAGGCAGGCAGGGGGAGGATTAAGTGCAAGACGCTAGGTAGAAAGCAGATCAAGTGCACAGTGGTGAGAGTAGGAGTGGTGCTAAGGGGAGTTGAAGCAAGGGCATCGATTAGAGGAGATGAGGTAGCTATGGAGCTCCTTTCTAATGGCGTTATGGGAGGGTGCTTGGTGGATCGCTAAAGGGTTCCATAGCTGAGGAGCACGGTGAACAAAAGCACTGGTGCCTTTGGTGGTGTTACTTTTCAGGACACACAGAAAGGGTTTTCCAGCCAAGCATAGGCCATAGCTGGACATCTGAGGAATGAGTAGATCAGCTAAGGTTTTTTGGAGTTTGAGACTGCATAATACTGTTGGCAGTCAACCCAAGGGACTAAAGTCTAACAGCATTTGGTGACAGCCAGTTTAGATCTGAGTAGAGGAGGCAGTGGTGTTTCTGCCAATGGGAGAAGGAGGCATAGCGACAGATATTATAGGTGACATCCCATCTATGGAGATTGGATTTAGGTAAGGCAGTATAGGTCGCAACTCCGTATGTAAGGGTGAGTAAAAGAATATCACAAGCAATGGCAAGCCTCGCTTCATGGGTTAGTGCATATCTGGTCTGGTACGCTATATCTAATTTAGAGTTGACAGATTTACATGAGTTCTGGATGTGAAGATCAAAGTTAGGGATTGGTCCAGTGTCACCCCTAAGTACTTAAACAAGGTCACTGAACCAATAGGGGAGCCATCCAGACAAGAGACCATGAAATTATTTTGGCAGGTTTTGAGTTTAGAATTTGTCCCAAATAGCATGGATTGGATGTTTGGCCTCATTAAGGACTAGTTTGTAATATGAGAGTCAGGCTTGAGTGTGCTGAAAGTCAGTGGAGAGCCGCAGACTGATGTCAGAGATGTTTTTTTGCGCTGGTGTATAGAACTTTATCGTCAGCGTAGAGGAGGGAGGAGGTGGAAGTAAGATTGGAGGTGATGTTATTGATAAATATAGAAAATGGCAGTGGCCCAAAAACTGAACTTTGAGGTACACCAATATTCACTGTTGTCAGGTCGGAATAGGTTGAATTGTATTTTACAACTTGGACCCTGTTTGACAGGTAACTATTGAACCAGTTGACAGCATTATGCATGAAGCCCAAAGACTTCAGGGTGGCAAGGAGAATGGAGTGGTTCACCAAGTCAAAGGCCTTTGTCATGTCTATGAAAACAGCTCCAGTTAGAAGGCCTGAGTCTGTAGCAGTGAGTGTGTCAGTATAAACTTAAGCAGGGCCGCGGAGGTGCTATGGCCCTTGCAGAAACCATGCTGGCCGGTTGTGAGAAGGTCATTTTTGAGAAGGAATCCGATGGTTTGTGTAGCAACTAATTGTTCCAGGATTTTGCTCAGAACCAAGAGGATGGCAATGGGTCTGTAATTAGATGGGTCTTTTGGGTCACCCTTTTTGAAGACAGGAGTAACCCTGGCTATCTTCCATATGTCAGGGACACTACTTTGACATAGAGAGAGCATGAACATTTTGGCTAAGGGAGCAGCAATGAGTGGGGCTGCTGTTTTTAGTAGTCTGGGTTCAAGACTGTCCGAGCCTGTGGCTGCACTGTCTGAGACTGAGCTAAGTAGTTTAGCGACCTTCTGTCAAGTGATAGCCTTAAAGCAGGAGGAGGGGCCAATGACTTCTTGGCTGGAATGTGCAGGAGGGCAGTGGTGTTGTGAGGCAGGGAAGGAGGATGTGTATTTATTTAGATCTGAGAACTGATTATTAAAAAAGTTAGCTATGGTCTGAGAATTGTTACAGTGAGTTCCTTTGAGGACCAGGTCATTTGGAGTGGTGGAGCGGGTAGACCCCAGGAAGGTTTTTATGTGTGACCAGAATTTTTTTGGGTCACCTGAGGCATTCACTAGTAAGTTTTTGCAGTATGACCCTTTGGCCATTCTTATTTCTTTTTTGCAGGCATTTCACTGCTGCCTGTAGGTGTTATAATTCACTGGCAGGCCAGAAGACTTAAAGCGGCTCCAGTTCTTGTCCCTTGCTCTTAGCTTAGCAAGTAATTCCTTTTTTAGCCATCTGGTGTGTTTCCCCTTAATTCTGCGGGTAATGAGAGGGGAGTGTAGGTCCTGCAGTGCCATAAATTCTGTCAGAAAAATGTAGAGGGCAGACTGCACATCATTGGCATTGTAAAGATTGGACCAGTTAATGTTAGATATGTCATGTAGAAAATGTTGTGTATCGAGGTTAGCATAATCCCGGAAAGTGATGTAACGAGGTTGTGAAGGGGGTGGAGTGTGGCTGAGCTCCAAATGCAAAAGATAGGGGAATGGTCAGTGATAGCATCTGCGAGTGTACCAACAGCTTGGATGTGTTCAGTACGATTTGCTAGTACCCAGTCGATCAGGGGACTAGAGGTTGAGTGGGGAGCAACTCTAGTGGACGTAGTGATCAGCTGATGCAGATTATGGCTCTGAATTTTGCAGACGGATGAGGCTTGGCACTTCCCTAACCAGTTTAGGTTAATATCGCCAAGAATGATAACTTCATTTTTACTGGAGAGAGTCTGGATGTATGGTTCAGTAGTTCGCCCATGCCGGCATGGCCACTGTTTGGGGGATTGTAAGCACATACAACAAGTAGCTTTTTAGCCCAAAGGGTTAGAACTGCATTTAGAGATTCACAGTGGGCCAGGGGGTTGGTTCTTATGGCGGTGAGGCGTAGATGTTCTTTAAGCCTCAAGTTCAGCAAGGTTGTGCTCAAGGCTTCTAATGTTGTCATGTACAATAAGGCGGCCTTTAGAGTCGACTAGTAGGGAGTTTGATTGAGAGAGATGGTGTGTCGGGCCTGGATTCGTTTTGATATAACCAGAGAGAAGAATTGCAAAGAGCAGAATATACCAGAGTTTCCAGTGTATAAAAGGGGAGGTGATCAAGCGAGGAAGGAAGCATTTTTTGGGATCATAAGTGGTTAGATACATAAAGCCCTTGTGCACTAGCAATGGGGCCAAAGCCAGGCAGTGTGAGAGAGAGTAGGAGGAGGTTGGAGAAATGGAAGTCACCCAGAGCTGGCTGTGTAGCAGAGTGGGCCAGACTGCTGTTGCTGATAGTAATAGCCGAGAGGAAGAACAGCAGTAAGACCTCTGCCTGGATGATCAGGGGTCCTGGGCAGGTCATGATACCAGATGTCCACATCAACTGGTATTGATATGACTTGAGTACAAGAAGAGCATAATTATAGGCATTGAGTGTAAAAAGGTGCTTTACTGGTTATCCTTGGGGATTATATTTTACCAGAGCAGTACCAGAGCGGTAACTTTCTGTTTGTAGGTGAACAATTTCAGCATGGGGAACCCCTAGTGGTCAGGCAATATAAGGCAGTATAAGGGACCAATGGAAAAATGAGCACTTAGTCATCTGACCATACAGTGTCTGCAGTATATAAGGCAGGGTCCACCCAGGATGGGTGGGGAGCTGGCGCGATCACAGGTGGGGTAAGACTTTCGGCCAAACCAGCAGAGTGGCTCAAGGCTGCTATCCGGTGTGGGAGGCTTGGTCTGCAGTTTTCATTCATGTTTCTAGCCCTGCTCCACCAGCGTGGAAGTGGCACAGAGGCAGGCGTTCAAGTCTTGTGGCTTTTAGAGGGTAAGCACCATCTGGCCTGAGAAACAGGTGGGAACCGTGGCTCATACCCAGGGGATGGTCCTCAGAAAGAGCAGTGTCCAGGGTCCGCTGGAGCGGAAGAGGAAGGAGTAAATATTAGGTGTTGCCCCTTTAACAGGAGAGACTGCTGTTGCTGCCCTCTAGTGGCTTTGCAGTATAATCTGCTAATGGGAAAGTAGACACAAAAAAAAAAAAAGGAGAGAGGTGGCCTTTCTTGCTTTACAAAAAATAAAGATTGTCTAGGGGGAGCAGTGCTGATAAGCATCTCTAATGAAGCAAGGTAAAATGGAGACCAGCCGGAGAGAAGTCAGTGAGACTGAGATCCTCCAATCAGAGTGTTGGCACTGAAAATTTAAAATGTCCAAAGGTGCCAAACACCAACATATCTGAGGGGGGTATATGGCTTTTCACCCCACAGCTCCAGGTGAGTCACCAGATCGTGGTTCAGTACAGGCTGGACTAGTGGGTCCTAATTCAGCTGTTTCTGTAGATTCTGGACCCTTTAATGAACTGGAGGACTTGTAGCTTCTCCTCCAGTGGCGAGGTCTGGTAATCAAACAGGGAAAGTAAAATGTATCCAGTACAGTCATGGTGCTAGAATATGTGAAAAGTAGATCATCAGTCAAAACATGTGTGACTCCTCTCCCTCCCCCGCCAGGGGTTGTAGCTGGTGGTTGGGCTTAACTGCTATGTTCTATCCTGAAGTCAGTGGAACCAAAAACACAGCACATTTATATGAAGACTGTATGTTCGAGACTGATAATACACATATTATTACCATGCCATCTTTAATTTTCACCTGGGTGACCACTGTATCATGTTAAGCAATGGATGGTTCAGACTTCATGCAGAGCTGTCGGAGTTAATGGGTTGACAGCTGAGCTCTTAACAGCCTATATAAAATATTCCTATATGGTATAACAGCACTCTTAACATTACAATCTTCATCATAAATGTGCATTTATTGTATTTTCATATAACAAAAACTGGTTTAGAAAAAGTGCCCTTTGTACCCTAATAAGTGCCCTCCTGATCCTCAGCCCCCACACCTTTCACTATCTTCCAGCACCCCTGATCGAAGGTGATGATAGTAGGGGATTGGGCACTTCCAGTGTCACTGTTACGCTTATGGGGGTGCTGAGAGGGAGGGTCAGGTGGGGGAACAGTAATAAAGAAAAAATGGGACGGAATGGAGGATCAAGGGTGGGGCACACAGAGGGAGGGAGGAGGGAGGAGGAACGGAGGATTTTGCAATACTTCACTTCTTTCAGAATTGCAATTTGCCTCCCACTGTGTGCAACGGTTGCAAGAAAAGGGGTTGAAAGCAAACACAACATTAAGGGCATAACTCAACATCTATAGGAGAAGAGAAACTTGATTGAATAGAAGTGGCAGCCCCATCTGTCTCGACACCAGCTACAGGGACAAAATCCACTGGTGTCTCCCCAACAGCATGCTATCCTCCAGCACTGGCAGCTGCATACATGGTGCCCATTCACAAGACAATACTGGAGGAAGGTGAATCATAACACAGTAAGTGCAAGCACCGTATCTAATGCACACTATGGAATAACTCATTCAAAACACTTTCAGTCGGACAGCATCCTCCGTGCATTGTAAGATACAAGGAGAAGCACGAGAAGGAGGAATGAGGGAGTATCGGCAAGCTCAATGGAGAAAATGGGATTGTCAGGAGAGTAAAGGCAGTCACAGCTGTACATCACTGATGGAGTCAAAGGGGGAAGAAGAATTCTCTAGGTACATCAGAGGAAAAAGAAAGGTGGAGGATCATCAGACATCAGAGGAAAAAAGAAAGATATGGGGGGATCATCAGACTATCAGAGGAGGGTATGGCAGCAGAGGAGACAAGCAGAAAGATAATGTTTTAAATAACTAACCTTGCTCCATATTTACAGAGGAGGAGGAGGAGGAGGATGAAGGGCTATGAAAGGCCTCTACCAGAGAGTGGTGTTAAGGCCTTCACAAGGGGAGTTCAGGAAATGGGGCAGGCAGTGCTCATGGTAGACTGGCTAATAGATAAGGCACCAGAACTGGATGGCTTACATGCAAGAGTGCTTTGGGAGATTGGTTGAGAGCTGGCTGTACCCATGGTGGAGCTGTTCAGATATTGGTTGGAATCTGGTGTGGTAATATGCAATTGGATGTTTTGACATGGTTCTGTTCCATGGTGGAGGGAGAGACAGGGAAGATCCAGGAAACAACAGATCTGTCAATCTTTCTTCAACTGAAGGTAAGCTGATGGACACCCTGAGCAAAGAAAACCTAGTTCCTTGCCTAGATGCAAATGAGCTACAGGACCACAAACAGCATGGATTTGTGACAAGATCATCTTTAGTTTGCAGGGGAATGTCCTCATGGGAGAATTCGGCCCGAGCCAGCTGGGGCAAGACATGCATGCAAGGGCTGGGAACAGAGGAAGGAGGACAGGGAACTGGGGGTAAGCTGCAGGCAGCGGGATGGGAGATTTCTGCTGCCTAGCGCAGGAAAGTCGTCTCATTGACTCCGAGGTGGGAATACAACTATTTGGCTTTTTTTTAACTTACAGTATCTGCATATACTAGCCAATCAAAGTAACCCTATTATAGGGCTACTCTGATTGGCTGTTGTAGCAAGTGCATAATGTCAGACACCAGCAGGCATCTGAAAACAAGGAAGTGATTGTTGGGGCTGATGGAGACAATGCCGAGAATACTGGCATTCTTCATATTCCAGAGCATTTACAGGCTGCTTGGGACTTCAGGACAGGACCTGACCAAAGGAGGTGGAATGCACCCTAGTGGCCAGGCCTCAATCCACCAAAGATTCTTGACCACAAAATAATACCAGATGCTTATTGCAGAGAAAGTGAGGGGGGGGGCAGCTTGTAGGATGGTGGTGGCGGGGAACAGGGGACAGATCTGTCTGCTTGCTGGCCGGCTTTATGCAAATGAAAGCACTGAAGCGCTCTCTCATTGGAGCACTTCAGTCCTTTCAAGCACACAAAGTTTACACCCATGAAACTGTTACCACTGTCATACTTAGATTGCTCTGCATTGCACTAGTCCATGACACACCTCCGAAATGCCCTTCTCTGTAGCAAAGCAAAACGTTTCTAGCGCACGCGCAAGGAAACATAAAGAAGCAAAAGGCTGGATTTTCATACACTGTGCAGCAGGATTTGAGACTGAAATTCATCCCCTCCAGCAGCACCACTTGACATGCATAAAAGAGTGTGCCCTATCTGCTAACAATGTGATGCACTTATGACAATTTCATGATTTTATGGCTGAAAAATGATACATGCAACATTTATGAACATACGCATCATCTTTCCTGAACAATGTGCAGCACTTGTGGGAAAATGTTAGACCATGTTTGTTGTGGTCTCATATAGCACCTATTTAAATCAGTAATTTTAGCAATTTCTGCAACATTTACATAAGGAAAAATATTTCTCAGTAAAGAAAACTCCATGGCTACTCAGTGACCCCAGACAAAGCAATCTACCTTACCATTTGAGCCTGCAGTGGGAGCTTTAAATTCTTCAGCACATCAGGAGGAAAGAATGAGGGCACAAAGCATGGCAGCTACTGGCACAAACAATGGAGGCAATACTTCTTCTACTGATCACTTATCAGCTGTCACTGGTATGATCACCAATCTACAAAATGAAATGAAAGCAGGATTTATTCACTTGGTAGCACAGATGCAGCACCTTCAAAATATTGTGACTGGTGGTTCCACATCAGGTCTGTGAAGACACAACAGTGACCGTGAAAACAGCAAATGTTTCACAGTGACCGGAAAGAGGGCAACAGGTATATTTGTGGGGGCTACACCCCCTGCACCCCCATTATGGGGGGGTTTGCCCCCCACACCCCCTTCTCTATTGATACTAACTCCAAGGTTGTAGCAACTCGGGAATGGGGAAATACAAATACCGACCCTCTTTCTGGTTGCCGTGAAACACACGCTGTTTTCACAGTCATCATTTTGTCTTCGCCCACATCACGGGTTGCCGTGATGGGCTTAACAGAAACTATAACAGTTCATGCTAGGAGGCTGGACAAAACAGAGAAATAAATCGGCGATCTGTAGGACCAAGTGGTGGTTCTGTCCTGAGAATATAAAGAAATACTGGAAAATGTGGCATCTGGATGGGATAAACTAACGACCAAGAAAATAAGTTGTGGAAATCTAACTTCTGACAGGTGGTGCTACCTCAGGGGCTGGAAGGCAGGGACCCTGAACAGACAGTCTATCTATGATTCATGAATCATCTCAGCATGGGCCCTGAAGCAGCAAGCTATGAAACTGTGAGAACTCATAGAGTGGGCCCAAAACCCAAGACAGGAGATCTCCCCAGAAATTTCTTAATTAAATACTTACATTTTTAAGACAAGGAAAAAGTGCTATGTGTGGCTAAAAAACAAGGTCCCATAAAAAGTGATGCTGGCTCTGTCCTAGTTTTTCAAGGCTATAGTAGGAACCTGCAGTGTGGACACCAACAATTTGGAGGGGTGAAGTCCAAGCTCTATACAATGGGTTGGGAATTCACCCACCTCTGCCTGTCAAGACACAGGATCTCTGAACCTGGCCACCCTCCACGGATGTTCACCTGTCCAAAAGATGCAGAATAATATGCTAGCATGGAAGAAGCAGCCATGGAGGGTAGATCAGGGTCTGTCGCATAGTCCCCGTGACTTGAGGGAGCTAGTAACTGCTGTACAGCACCAATATTAAGAGCCTCATCCCAGATGTACCCTGTTACCCAATGACACCTTTAAGGAGTATGGACCCTGGGCCAACCCTGTTCTGGTCAGATTAACAGCACTTTTAAAAATCTCTGTGCTTATATTCCTGACTGCTGACACACTCCACTGAGCTGCTCTCCTGAATGGCTACCCAAGAACATATTCTGACAGCAAGCCCAGCTATTGAACTGCAATCTCTGTGCTTCCATTTAGTAGACTTAGCCTGGGAAATATGAGACATAGTAGACAAAGCCATGGCTTTCGCTATGCCACAGAGAGATGTCACACACAGTGTACCTATGACAGGATTCGGGGCACCTAACAGAAACTGTATAAAGCTGTAATATAGCCTAAGTGGTTTAAGCAGAGACACATAGTGCCTATATGTCACACATAGGGCTCAGGGTATCTAACAGACACTGTGTAATACAGCTGAAATTACTTTATGCAGAGACACAGAGTAACAATATGTCACACGTAGGGCTCAGGGCACCTAACAGACACTACGTAATACAGTCTAAATGGCTTTATTCAGAGACACAGAGTAGCTATATGTCACAGACGGGGCTTGGGGCACTTAACAGACACTGTAATACAGTCTAAATGGTATTCACTATACTGCAGAGATGCACAGAGTAGCTATGTCACAGACAGGGCTAAGAGCACCTAACATAGAGTGTGTAATACTGCTGAAATGACATTATGCAGACACAGATTAGCTATGTCACACATAGGGATCAGGGTACCTAACAGACACTGTGTAATACAGCCAAAATGACTTTATGCAGAGACACAGAGTAGCTATATATTACACACAGAGCTCGGAGCACCTAACAGACGCTGTGTAATACAGCCTAAATGGTTTTTACTAGGGTTGTCAGAACAGGTTCGGCAAAGATTCGAACCCTCCTCGAACCCTGGTGTTCGAGTTCTAACTTAGAACTTGAACACTAAACGGTTCGCAAAAGGGTTCGAACCACCGCGAGACGCAAGACGACGTGGGGTCGAGTAAGCAATGTGAGCAGCGGGATCTGTGGGGGTATTTAAAGAGATGCGCCACGAGGAGGAGCGCCATTTGACTGAGGATCATCACAGGCAGAGGCAGCAGCAGCAGGCAGCACCAGCAAACTGTAGCAAAAGCGGTTAGCGCGTCCGCTACTCTTGTCCAGTCATGGCCACTTCTTCTCCTGTGAGACCGAGAACAAGAAAAAAAGCTAAAAATCGGGGAGAGACTGGGAGTGGGACTAGGGGCGTTCAGGACAGAAGGAGGAATCGGAGGATTAATCAAGATTGGGGAAGGGACTGGGGAATAGGGAGGGATTGATGAGACCAATATCAGGAGGACTGGAGGAGGACTCGGAGAGAGACTAAAAAAATAAGAAGACTGAAGATTATAAGAACCTTTGTGAATGTGAAATGTGATTATTTGAAACTGCAGCACACTGCACACCAGCAGCTGCCAGCAACAAGCATACAAGGGGGCAAAAAGGCAAATAAATCTTTCTGAACCCTAGTGTGTGTGTCACAGAGAGAACCAGTGTGTGCCCCTTGACTGCACTTGTACTGTACCCTACCCAGTGTGTGTTACAGAGAGAAGCCCAGTGGCCAGTTGTGTGGTGGCATTAACCTTACATGACAGAAATGTAGGGGGGCAAAAAAAAGGCAAATAATTCTTTTTGAAGTAACCCTAGTGTGTGTGTCACAGAGAGAAGCCCAGTGTGTGCCCCTTGACTGCACTGTACTGTACCCTACCCAGTGTGTGTTACAGAGAGAAGCCCAGTAGCCAGTTGTGTGGTGGCATTAATCTTACATGACAGAAACGTAGAAATATAATTCTCATTCCCTGGTTTGCATATGTGACTCCGTCTCCTGTGGTCAGCCCATCACCCTGCTGCTGTGTGCCCTTTGACTGCACTGTACCCTACCCAGTGTGTGTTACAGAGAGAAGCCCAGTGGCCAGTTGTGTGGTGGCATTAACCTTACATGACAGAAACGTAGAAATATAATTCTCATTCCCTGGTATGATGTGACCTGTCTCCTGTGGTCAGCCCATCACCCCTGCTGCTGTGTGCCCTTTGACTGCACTGTACCCTACCCAGTGTGTGTTACTGAGAGAAGCCCAGTGGCCAGTTGTGTGGTGGTATTAACCTTACATGACAGAAATGTAGAAATATAATTCTCATTCCCTGGTTTGTGTATGTGACTCCGTCTCCTGTGGTCAGCCCATCACCCTGCTGCTGTGTGTCCTTTGACTGCACTATACCCTACCCAGTGTGTGTTACAGAGAGAAGCCCAGTGGCCAGTTGTGTGGTGGCATTAACCTTATATGACAGAAACGTAGAAATATAATTCTCATTCCCTGGTTTACGTATGTGACTGGCCTCCTGTGGTCAGCCCATCACCCTGCTGTGTGCCCCTTGACTGCACTGTACCCTACCCAGTGTGTGTGTTACAGAGAGAAGCCCAGTGGCCAGTTGTGTGGTGGCATTAACCTTACATGACAGAAACGTGAAATATAATTCTCATTCCATGGGTTGTGTATGTGACTGGCTCTGTGGTCAGCCCATCACTCCTGCTGCTGTGTGCCCTTTGACTGCACTGTACCCTACCCAGTGTGTGTTACAGAGAGAAGCAAAGTGGCCAGTTGTGTGGTGGCATTAACCTTACATGACAGAAACGTAGAAATATAATTCTTATTCCCTGGGTTGCGTATGTGACTCCGTCTCCTGTGGTCAGCCCATCACCCTGCTGCTGTGTGCCCTTTGACTGCACTGTATCCTACCCAGTGTGTGTTACAGAGAGAAGCCCAGTGGCCAGTTGTGTGGTGGCATTAACCTTACATGACAGAAACGTAGAAATATAATTCTCATTCCCTGGTTTGCGTATGTGACTCTGTCTCCTGTGGTCAGCCCATCACCCTGCTGCTGTGTGCCCTTTGACTGCACTGTACCCTACCCAGTGTGTGTTACAGAGAGAAGCCCAGTGGCCAGTTGTGTGGTGGCATTAACCTTACATGACAGAAACGTTGAAATATAATTCTCATTCCCTGGTTTGGCGATGTGACTGCCTCCTGTGGTCAGCCCATCACCCTGCTGCTGTGTGCCCTTTGATTGCTATGTGTATGCCTATGCCCAGCAGCCCAATCATTCTGTAAGCCTTGAACCTGGGATCCTTTAGTTGCAAACTGTCATATTCTTCAATTACTTTCAGTCCACGTATCACAGTGTCACACAACCAAAATAAAATTTTGGAGTTGTAGCCAGCATTAAAGATCACATTGCTTTTGTTACACAGGAATTGTTTGGGTGTTGGTGTGTTCACTGCAGTATACTGGGCTGGTAGTACTGGTACTTACTGTCTGTTATGGCTGACACCAACATAGATGAAGCATTTAGTGCTGGTGTTGGAGCAGGTGTTGTGGTAGTGGTAATCCTGGTGCTAACAGAAATAACCAAAATGTTTCACGTGATAAAAATTCAACAAACAGCAAAGAGCAACAGTGAAGTGTGGTAAAGGGGACCTTTAAGAAAACCTGTACAGCTGCTGGGGTCACATGGAGAGGCACCATAAGGTATGCCATTCATGCCGTTAAGATCCCTGTGACTAGCAGCAATAATGCAAGTGACAGTGAGTCCCTCTCTGACTCAGACAGTAGCTCTTTGTCTCAGTCCCACACTGTTGTGTCTCGTGACAAATCATTACTTCCTCAACAAAGTGAAATGAGCAAGTCTGCAGACAATGAATCAGGTAGTGCACTTGCAAATACATCCAGCACTGTTGGGAATGAAAAGGACATATCCATTGAATCCACCACTTCTGTGTTGGCCAGCAATGAAAATCCATCAGAGTCTTCTGTCCACTCTTCTAGCACCAAGGAGCATGTCCCAGGTTCTGTTGGGACAGGTGAAAAGACACAAACAGTCTTTAGCTATCTTCCAGCACTTAACAAAATCTGTCACATCTGAGGTGTGGAATTATTTCCAGTCAGTAAAACTGATCCATGCAGAGCAATTTGTTCCCTGTGTAAACAGAATGTAAGCTCGTGGTAAAGTTGTGTCATGCCTTGGCACTACAGCTCTTAAACGCCATCTGAAAAAGCATTTGGTTTTGCTTGATCATCCAAACCAAAACCCATGTCCTCCATCTTCCAGACCGCACGTGGAGAAGGGTCAGGATCAGGAATCTGAAATGGATACTGAATTGTCTGAACTTGATGCGGGCAGAACCACTGCCAGCCCTAGGATCACTGTTACCACCAATGCCAGCACCATTAGTACAGTTGCACATCCAGTGATGGCACTGAATGTATAAGTCCTAGTCCACCATCTCTCGTCCATCTGCCCATTGAAGCACGTGTATAATAAACCAGCAGGGACATATTGCAAACAGCTAACACTGTCTCAGGCATTTGAAAGGAAGAATACCTTTACTAGAAATCATCCAAAGACCCTTCATCTTAATCACCGAATTGGTGAACTGTTAGCCGGAGCCCTTCTCCATACTCTTTGGTAGATCATGAGGATTTTAGGAGCTCATGACATTAGCAGAGCCTCGTTACAATGTTCCTCATCAAGGTACTTTTCCTATGTTGAAATACCAAACATTTATCAGGCTTTAAAAGTGACAGTGATGCTTGCACTAAAACTGCAGAGGGTGGGGTTATTCATGTCACAACAGATATGTGGACCAGCACTCAAAACATAGATTACATGTCCCTTACCGCCATTGAGTACGCTTTGTGCTTCTTCAAAAACAAAGACACTCCCAAAAGATGTAGCGCTGCTGCATATAAAGAAGTTTGGGCAAGTCATACTGCTGCAAACATCTTGCAGGAACTAAATGACCTCCTTGACGAATGGGTTTATTCTCACGGTTAAAATGTGGCTTCATAGTAAGTGACAATGGAGCCAACATCTTAAAAGCAGTACAGGATGGAGGATTTCTGCATGCTTCTTGCTTTGCACATTGCTTACACTTAATTGTCACGGATTTCTCAGCAACGAAACACAAGTGGATGGTATGATTGCTGTTTGCAAAAAATTGTGACTCACTTTTCACATTCAACCTAAGGCGATACGGACATTGTCCGAACTGCAAAAAACACAAGCTGCCCCAGCAAAAGCTGATTCAAAATGTTTCCACTCATTGGAACTCAACGCTTTATATGCTGCAGCGCCTCTTGGAGCAAAAGCAAGCTGTACATGAGTACTGCTCCAGTTACATTATTGGAGATGGCATTATGCTGTCTGTGCTGCAGTGGAAATTAATGGAGACAGTGTGCTGTATCCTAGCTCCTTTGAGACAGCTACAAGGGACATGTCTTCTGAAGGTGCATCTGTGAGTCAGGTTATCCCACTCATAATGCTCATTTCACATCATCTTAGTGTTCTAAATCTACAAATAGAGAAAGACAGATCTGAAGCGCAGACAACATGTCGCCTATATCATGGGAATCTTGTAAAGAGAATGAGCGAGCGCTTCAAAACCAATGACAAATTAGTTGCAATGATGAAATCAAGACACTACATCCTTGCAACTCTCTTAGATCCCAGGTTCAAGGCTATACATCTTCCAAAAACAGATGATATAGAGCAGTACAAATGTATGTTGCTAGATGAGCTGCAGCACTCACAGGAGTCAAACACAGACACGCCTAGTACCATCAGGTTGTCATCACCACAACATGCAGGTTCATCTTCACAAAGGGATACAGAACTGGAAAAGTCACCAAACATTAACAGTAGTTGTTCCACAACTGCCACTTCTTCAGCCCTTAGTAGCAAGCTAAATCTGGGCAAAACCTTTCCCAAATTGCTGCCATACCAGCTGCTTCTGCTGATTCCTCTTCTGAGCGGTCTCTGTCCAACATGGTAGACAGTTACCTGCAAGAACTGCCTATTCCTATTGATGCATGCCCTTTTAATACTGGAGATCAAAAAGTCAATTTGGACAGAGCTGTATGATGAAGCCTGTAAATATCTTGGTTGTCCTGCAACAAGTGTCTCTTCAGAACGCATGTTTAGTACAGCTGGCAATATTGTGACAGACACCAGAAATAGGTTGCTGCCAGAAAATGTACACATGCTAACTTTTTATTAAAGTTAATAAGTCAAGATTTTCGTATCCCTACAAGAGTATACAAACTGATCCTGAAGTGATTGATGTTGTGGATGTTGATGGTGATGATGACAACTCAGATGATGGTGGTGGCTGGAAAAATACTGTGGGATGGAGTCTCTCTGCACCAAAAGGAAACTTTACAGACTGAGATGACTTTGGTTGTCGCCCTCTCCTTTCTCGACCTACTACCTTAGACTATATACCCCCCAAAACTTTAACCATTTCATGGCAAACTGCTTTGTAGCTAGGGTCTAAACTAAAGTCAACAAGTTTTATACACAGGGCAATTTTAACATCAGTGGGAACAGGCCCAAATTTGGCATAAGAAGGACACTGTCACGTCAATCTTTCTGTATCATATTATTTATAGTTAAAGTGCAACATATATTTTTGGATTTACCTTCTGTGACTTTGTGGTGTCATCAGCATGGGCTGGGACAGGAGACGGTCTATTTTTCAATTTTAAAGAGGACGTAAACAATGAGTTCTAATTGGTAGCTGTTTATTATTTTTTCAATTACAGAAAATGTTAGCCATAAACGAAAAAAATGGATGCTAGTACATGGGTGAGGGGTTGTGGGTTGGTTTTAACATGGGTGTAAGGGTGGGTAAGGGTGCTACTGCACAGATGAGGGTGGTGGAAGAAAAGTGGAATGGGTGATGGGGTGAAAGGTGGGTGTTGTTTTAGTTCTTTCATTTACAGATTCGTGATCAGCTGGGGACGGTGAGGAAAAAAATGATGACAGACCGAACCTTCTGTACACATAATATATATTCTTATTAAATACATTGCAAACTGCTGCTACCTAGCACAATTGTCCTGTCCCCTTTAAAAAAAGAATAAAGGAATCAGAAATAAAAGAAAATCTGCATCAGCAGTTTTCACAGAATGTGACGTATCATAGTGTTTTTGCTTTATAAGTAGTGATAATTTGATACATAATGGGGTTGACAGACGCTGTCCCTTAAACATCACATGCCAACTGCTGCAGCTACATAAAATGTTCCTTAGTATGTGGTGAGGAAACCACTGTTTTTATTTATGTGACTGAAATACAGATTTTATTGAAGTATCAGCTGCAAAAATGCATCATCTTAGAATTTTTGTATGTATTACTTCAATTTGCCAAATGTATGGTATATTGTATGCATTACCTTAGAAAATTGTATGCATTTTGCCAGCAACAATGACTGCCATTTTTTATTAAGAACAAAGACACAGCACCAACACTTCCAAAAATATACTGTATTGTGCATTTTAACTGATAGCATCACAGTATAGAAGCATACATACGGACAAAACAGTTTAAACAGACAAAAGGACCTTTTGTCTGTTTAAACTGTTTTGTCCTGTATGCGTTCTGTACTGTGATGCTATCAGTTAAAACGCATAATACAGTATATTTTTGGAAGTGTTGGTGTTGTGCTTTTTGTTCTTGGTGCTCAGCTTTTCACTAGGCACAACTTAGGATTGGAGCAGCCTCTTGTGGTTTCTGCAAATATTTTTTATTCCAATGTCTTGACTGAATATGTTATGACATAATATGTTTTGTAACAGTTCCACATGTTGCTGCTGTAGTACTTGGCTTGACTTTGTTATAAAAGCTTTCTTTTAAACATAGCAACTTTTGATTCACTCATTTAAATAGAAAGCAGCAAATAGCTGAAATTAGGTAATATCAGTTATTTTTTCTCCTAATTCATGACGATGAGTATATATAGCTGAGTACATAAATGGCTAATGTGCCTTTCTTTCACTAAGAAACTATGATGCAGCTGCAGCAGGAAAACTTTTAACATATGTGTGGGTGGGTGGGCTGTTACATGCATTAAGTTGTTGACTTTAGCAAACAGAAGAAACTATAGATAAACCTAGTTGTATTCCTATCAATGTCACACAAGATAATTTCTCTCCCCCTTATTTTGAACAGTTTTTCCTTTACATGTATTTTATTGCTATCTTCGTTACTGGCAGCACAATAAAAAAATAGGGTTCGAGTTCTAAAAAGTTCTAAAAAAGATTAGAACACTAGAACTTTTTCAAAAGTTCTAGACTAGAACTAGAACTCAGAACTTCAGAGGGTTCTGACAGCCCTAGTTTTTACTATACTACAGAGACGCACAGAGTAGCTATGTCATAGGCAGAGCTCAGGGCACCTAACAGACAGTGTGTAATACTGCTGAAATTGTTTTATACAGAGACACAGAGTAGCTATATGTCACACAGGGCTCGGGGCACCTAAGAGACAGTGTGTAATACAGCTGAAATGGCTTTATGCAGAGACACAGAGTGGTTATATGTCAAACATAGGGTTTGGGGCACCTAACAGGCACTGCGTAATACAGCTGAAATTGCTTTATGCAGAGACACAGGGTACCTTTATGTCACACACATGGCTCAGGGCACCTAACAGACTGTGTGTGTGTGTAATACAGCCTAAATGGCTTCACTATGCTGCAGAGAGACACACAGTATATGTCACTAACAGGGCTCATGGCACCTCAGACAGTGTGTGTATACTGCCTAAATGGATTTCACTATACTGCACAAACACACAGAGTAGCTATGTCACAGAATCTGGGAACCTAACAAACAGTGTCTACAGCCTAAAATGGCTTTCCATATACTGAAACACACCAAGTAGCTTTATGTCACAAAAGGGCTCGGGCACCAAACAACACACAGTGTATACAGCCTGAATGGCTTTCAGAGCTGATGCCAGCAATGTGCACCTCCCCCTTTCTCCTTCTCATCCAAGTCACACGTAATCCCCCGATTTCCCCCTTCAGTCCCCAAGTACCCTTGCTCTCCTCCTAGCCTCCTTCGTTGGTGGATGTGCTTGGCATTTTTTTAATTAAGTTTAAGTTCACCAAGAATGGCA
The DNA here is from genome assembly GCA_016271365.2 of Neoceratodus forsteri. Classification (NCBI taxonomy): domain Eukaryota; kingdom Metazoa; phylum Chordata; order Ceratodontiformes; family Ceratodontidae; genus Neoceratodus; species Neoceratodus forsteri. Next base: position 556,422,259 of record CM057450.1, on the reverse strand, counting down.
ACTGCAGGCTCAGCCAGCACTTTGTTCCCTCTCCCTTCAAGCTCTGGATGTATTCTGTACACTTACACAGTATACAGAAAGCTCGGACACCGGCACTGACCAGTTGGATTGTCAGGCTGGTGTCATGTGCTCCTATCTGCTGTGAGGACCCCACAGACTGCCTGTACTACCTGAATGTATGTTGGAAGACTCCCAGGACCCCACAGGCTGTCTCAAAAATGCCTTTTTCTTTTAATTACCCACTACCTGACCTGTTACCTGCAGCCATAGTACCCAACCCATGAAGTGCGCTGTTAGGTCGAGTAGGGCAGTAAATTATCCAAACTACCCTACCAGACCAAAAACTGCTGATATCCTATGTATCCACTCCAGCTACCCAGCAGGTAGCCCTTCACCAAAAATTATGCACTTTAGCAGCCGAACCCCAAAGACAAAGTATAGAATCGGGGGAGGTATTGGCAGTCCCTAAATAGGAAAGGTACCTATGGGTAATCATAATGGATGATCTTAAGGTGAGAAGGCAGGGCAACAAAGCAGTAGGGAAAGACAGTAGGAGGCTGGGGTGCATAGAGAGGGGTATCATCAGCAGAAGGAGGGAGGTGGTATTGCCACTGTATCAGTCATTGGTGAGAGTACACCTGGAGTACTGTGTCCAGTTCTGGGGACTACATCACAGGAAGGACATAGACAAGGTAGATGCCATCCAAAGAAGGGCAACAAAAATGGTGCAGTGACTCTACCAAATATCCTATGAGGAGAGACTGAGGGATCTAAACATGTACACCTTGGAAGAAAGCAGGTAGAGAGGGACATGATAGGAACCTTTAAATACCTCACAAGGGTAAATACTATACAGGAAGGGAGCATTTTTCAGAAACAAAGGTATACAAGAACTAGGGGACATGTGATGAAGCTGGGAGGGAAGTTTAGGACAGAGATGGTGAAGTATGTCTTTACTGAGAGGGTGGTGGATTCCTGGAACAATCTCCCAGTGGGGGTAGTGGGGGCAAAAAACAGTGGTGTGCTTCAACCACTCATGGGATAGAAGGTGGCCGTAAAGTCTGTGGTGGCAGAATAGGCGGGGAAAAGAGGGGCAGACTAGTTGGATCAAGTAGTCCATATCTGCCGACAAATTCTATGTTTCTGTGTTCATGTTATGTATATATGTATTTATTTATGGATTGATTGACTTGAAAATTGGTAACCAGAAAAGGCACAGTGAGCCAAAGCTCTTTTCCAGGTGTGACCCTGGGGAAAGGGAAATGGGAGGAGCAGTGAAACAAAATACAGTTGCCCAGTGCATGGAAAACTGTTGAAATCACTCCAATACACAAGAGCGGTGATCGATCCTCCCCCACCAACTATCGGCCAATCTCCATCCTCCCCCCACTCTCCAAAGTCCTCAAACAAGTGGTGTCTATCCAACTATCTGAGTACTTGGCTAAGTATGACATTATGTGCCCGGAGCAGCACGGCTTCTACCCAGGACACAGTACAACCACTGCTCTCCTGCAGTTCTCCCAATACCTGCACTCTGCTCGTGACTCCAGCAACCTGGCTGGTGCAGTATTCATTGACCTCTCCAAGGCCTCTGACCCCTCCAAGGCCTTTGACACAGTCTGTCACCCCTTCCTACTCGACTCTCTCCATCAACTCGGTTTATCTGCTGGTCCCCTTGCCTGGTTTTCCAGCTACCTCTCTGCTAGATCCCACTGTGTAAAAATCAATGGCTCCCTCTCCAATATTTGACCCGTAGCTCTGGGGTCCCACAGAGCTCAATCCTGGGTCCCATTCTCTTCAGTCTCTACCTCAACACTCTACGCAGCTCCTGCAATAGCAAGCTGCTCCTCTCTGCAGATGATGCAGTTCTCTTTGCCTCACACCCAGATCCCTCCACTCTCCAATTATCCCTTCAACTCGCCTACAACCAAACAGAAAGGTGGTTTCTTGATCACAGACTAGTCATAAAACTTAAGAAAACCAAATCAATGCTCTCACCACCAAAATAAAGCTAAAAGTGCCCCCCTCCTGATTACCCCCAACTCTCAGCTCCCATTAGAGCAAGTGCTCACATACAAATACCTAGGTATCACTTTCAATACTGCCCTCATCTTCCACACCCACATCAACGCTCTTTGCTCCACCATAAACTCTCGGATTGGCCTACTTTACTGCCATAGGGATTGCCTGCCCCTCGCTGCCCTCTGGCTGGCCATCACCTCCTCCGTCCTGTCCCTAGTGGACTACAGTTTGCCCAACTATTCTGCAGCTGATAACACCACCCTCTCTAAAATATAGCTCTCCATCAATAAGGCCTATAGGCTCCTGACCGGAGCCTCCAGATGCACCCACACCTGCCTGCTCTATTCCTCCGCCAACCTGCTCAACTTCGAGGAACGTCTGCAGTATCAGACCTGCCTTCTTGCTAAGAAATCTCTGCTTGGACTCTCCCCCCCAGGAGTCTCTGCCTCCCTACCATGGTCTTCCTCATCCATTTCCATGCACAGCTCTGTTAAAGCCACCTTCAAAGTGCCCAGAACCAAGACCTCCCTCGTCCAGAGGTCCTTCTTTTATCGAGCCCCTGCTTGGTTCAACTCCCTACCTACCTGCATCACCAACACTGCCAAACTTGGTCCCTTCAAAACCGCTCTCTGGAACCATCTCTTTAATGTTCACTGCTGTAGGTGCAACTAACCCTGCCCCCTCCAATCCTACTGCAGGACCGTTCCCTGACTGGCCTCCCTAATCTCAACAACGTCCCCTGGACTGCTAATCCATCTTTCCCCCTACCCCTTTTTACCTACCCCCTTAGGTTTATACAAGGATGTATTCCACTGCAACTCCAGAGAAATTGTACATCTTTCATGTAAATCTGTATATTACACCAACATGTAACTAAGTGTATTCTGTGTTCAGTGTCTGCACCTGTAATGTTGTCCAATGTTGTATCTGCACAGTGTTCTATTGTCTTGCCATCCCTGTGACGTGGTGCTTTTGTAAATGAGTCCCTGACTCAAAGGTTGTAAATCTGACTTGTTGAAATAAATAAAAAAATAAATAAATAAAATACAGTGCATTACAAGATACAGAATTAAAGTGCAGGCACAGTAGAGTGTATAATACTTCAACAGGTACATCATGGAGCAGATTAAAGTGCAAATTTACATGCAAGTAGCATGCCAAGTGCACCTGCAAGATACAACAAAAATAAGCCATAGATTACTGTAACTTCAACAAGTAACAATGCAGTGCATTAGGCACTAATGTAATCAGGGAGCAAAACCAAAACTCTGTGATGCCAATGTAAACAGGGAAGACCTCTTAGGGGAAGCAGGGGCAGGTCAGGGTGGGAGGAGTTTCAGTCAGTGCCTGAAGGAGCTTGAGCTGGTGGAATGATGGAGTGATGAGGAGAACATATTCCAGAGATTAGGAAAGTGATCGGAGAAGGTGTATTGCCCAGCAGAGGAACGGGGATGAGGCATAGAGAAGGTTTGCTGGTCCCTGAAGCAGAGACAGCAAGGAGCAGGGATAACTGGGGAGGGGAGTGATGAGAGGTAAGAAGGAAGGTAACCAAACCATTATTTGGATATGAATGAGGAACAGTGTAACTGGCAATGAAATGGAAGGGAGATAATGGAAAGGGAGGCGTACAAGGAGCAATGGTGAGTATAAGAGGGCAGTTAGACACAAAGTGACAAATGGCATTCCAGAGGGTGTCCTGTTTGACTGGGGAAGTTGCAGGGGCATTGCTGTAGACCACATTGGCATAGTCAAAGATCAGGAGCACCATTTTAGTGGCCAGCTCACAGTGGACTAGCAGGGGAAGGTAGTCTTTATTATGGTGCAGGGCACCCAACTTAGAATGAAGTTGTGCATGATGGCATCAATGTGGGCTGAAAAGTGAAGTTTGCTGTCTAGCCACATGCTGAGGTACTTGAAAGATTGCACCGCTTCAAGAGGGGAGCCACCCAGCATGCAGAAGACCAGACGACTCAAGAGCCTGGCCAATTTCTGTTGGTCCTAAAGGTCAAAGATGTTATTTTTTCACTGTTTATCCAGAGATCGTTGTTGTGAAACCAGTGAAGGACATTGTGAAAACCTTGCCAAAGCAGGTCTTCCAAAGAAGTAGTGGAGGGACCAAAGGTGAGGATGACTGTGTCATCTGCATACATGTGTATATGCGAGTTGACACAGGCAGATGGGACATCATTCAGAAAAATAGAAAACAGGATAGGACCAAGTATGGAACCCTGTGGGACCCCAGCTGGGATGGGAAGGGGTGACGATAAGGTGTCTCCAATCTGCATCAACTGTTGATGTCCTGTTAAGTAGGAATGGAACCAGCCAACAGTGGGAACTAAGACACCAGCAGAGCTCAGCTCATCCAGGAGAAGCAGATGGGACCTGAGTCGAAGACTTTAGCCAGATCGATGAAAATAATAGCTGTCATATGCCCCTGGTTCATCCCAGAGAGGATGAAGTCAGTGACTAGCAGCAGGGAGGAGACAGGGGAATGGTGCTTCCAGACCCCAGACTGGACTGGGGAGAGAAAACTGGAAGAAGTAAGATAATCTAGGAGTCTAGAGTAGATCAACATCTCCTGATGCTTGGCAAGGGAAGGGAGGAGGGAGATAGGATAGAAGTTGTCATGAGAGCTGGGATTACTGCCTTTGTGAAGTGGAAGGATTTTGCAATCTTCCAGGACTGAGGAATGGAGCAGAGGGAAAAAGAGAGGTTGAGCAGATGGCTAAGCGGTGCAGCAGTTGCAGGAGCTGAGAAGTGTTGGAGGTTGGGATTGAATCTGTCAAGGCTGGACTTAGACAGGTTGAGACAAAAAAGGGCAAGCAGGGTTTCCTACATAGTGATGGGAAGAAAATGGAAACCTGAGGAGGTTTGGGGGGGAGAGGAAGGGGGAACAGGAGGGGAACAAGGGGAGTCAGGAGCAGGAAGGGGAAGAGCACATGTGATGAAAAACTCATTGAAGTGAGAAGCAACAGAGGAAGGGTCAGACATGGGTGAACCATTAACCATGAGGATGGTAGGAGCAAACTAGATGGGGGGGTCAAAAAATAATGGATTACCTTCCAGAATTTAGCAGGGGAGTTCAGCTTGTTCTGGAGTTTTACATTGAAATAAAGGGGTTTCGCAGCCTGGATAGCTTTTGTGCACCTATATCTCAGGGTCCTGAAGAAAAGGAGATCAGGAAGGCAGTGGGATAATTTATAGCTTGCCTGGGCAAGACCATGAGACTTGCAAGGATCAATGATTGTAGTGGAAATCCAGGGGAGATGGGAACATCTGACCCTGGACTTTCTTTTTTTTTCATTAGTACACTATCAGCTTTTCCCCCTTTTTAAATCCCACTCCCACGCGTTCCCTATGTGACACGTGCATGTGGAGGCACGCGTACGCAAGTCTTGTGGGATGCCTCCCACCTTACCAGTCACACCAATACTACCTACGCCTGTCACTGGACCTCCATTTGGTGAAGGCAGGACTATGAGCAGGAGAATCCCCCCCTTCCCAGGGAGAGAAAAGCCATCACTCAATCCTGCTCCCACCCTCCCCCGACACCCCGGTGGCCCAAGGTCATTCCCAAACCTGGGTCGCCAGCACAGCACATGGTAAGGCGTCCAGTTCCTCAGCCCTCAGTGCCACTGGGCCAGCTTGACCCTGGATTTTCTGAAGGGGCATGCAGGTCTCACACTGTGAAGAACTTGGTATGAAAAAGGGAGAAGGCCACATAAATGCTGATGGCCAGTGGGATGGACAAGATGGTAGCAGCCAGCTCACTCAAAAGAACATTTATGTTCAACCATTGGAGGCACTTGGACTAGATATTTTAAGGAGCTGAAGGGGATGCTGGATTTTCCTTGCAGTATGTCATACAATGGTTGCTGAAGGAATCTGGCAAACTACCAGCTGCAACAGTGCTGTAGGGGTGGGGGCCGGGCAGAATCCAGTCCAACAGGCAGTGGATGGAGGAATGGAGATTCAGTCATGAGGGTTCAGGGATAACTTGGGACAAATTTAGGGACTCAGTCCCCTGAGTGGTTGATCTTGAGGAAGGAGAGAGACAATTTATATTGAAATCCCCCAGCAGAATGAGTTCACCAGAGGAATGTGAGGTAATGTTGAAGAGGCAGTCAAACAGAAAAATAGGCAGGTTCTTTGGTGAAGCATAGAAAACCTTATGAAGATGGGGACAGATGATGGGAAAGATACTCTGACAAGGAGAAATTCATGGGAGAAGGGTGTAGCCTCCCTGAAGTCCAGGGTGCAGGTGAGGCTTTGCCGTACATAAATGGCTACACCTCTGCCACATTCTCCCCTGTCCTGCCTGAAAAGATAGAAGTCAGGAAGGGTTAGACTGGAGCCTGGGATCCTGGAGGAGAGCCCAGATTCAATGGTGCAGAGGATGTCTGGAGAGTGCTGGAGGGCCCAAACAGAGAGGAGCTCTACTTTAGGGAGTGGGCTCCTAGCATTGAGATGAAAAATGCCAAGGCCCTTGGCAGTGGTAGAGGCGGAGGGGAGACAAGGGACCTAGGCTGAGCCTTTCTTCTATCCAGCCTGCTCACCTCTCCATTGGCTGAGACACACTCAGGGGGAAGGGGGCAGGCAACAGCTGGGGGGATGGCTGAGGAATTAAGTCCCTACAGGGGGAGGGAGAGCCAGATGAAAGAATTCCTTACATGGAACCAGGAAGCTGTACTTTTGACTATGTCACAGTGTGGATAAGGAATTCAGCAAGAGCTGGTGACCCATTACCCAGTTTGCAGTTTGAAATTTTTATTCAGGCACAGATAAATGGGGATCCATTGGGGGCATGAATAATAATGTATAATATGTGATAATAGGAACATTGCAAGCTGCTGCACTTCAGAAATAATCTGTCATTTGTTCTCAACCAGTACTTATCAATATTGTGCCTTATGATGCATTCCAATAAGGAATATTAGTTGAAAAAATGGCTATTTGCTAAAGCAAGTGCTACATTTCTGATTGGACACTGCAAGCCAAACAGAAAATGCAATGCTGAAAGTTGAAGAACAAAATCTGAAAGCAGTTATGTCTCCCTCTGTTTACCTTATCTGTAAACTGCCCACCCCTCTAGCTATCATCACACACAAGGCATACAGAATCACTTTAATCAGCCCCTACACCAATTAATTCATAATGACTGAGACAGGACTTCCCAGCAGGAAAACCTCAGCACCGCCTCTTATTGTAAAACTCTCCTGCCAAGGCTCCTTGCTCGCAGTTATTATAAGGAGTGTGGACAAGGGATTTAAGAGAGAAGCAGGAGAGTGGAAGATCTTAATTCTTCACCCTTTTTTGCGGGCACCAGCAAGAATGGATTAAATTACAGTTAACCCTTTCTCTTAGCACGGTAAGCAGCTTTTTAATGGAGCAGCACCAGGATTTTCAAAGACCCACCTCTGAGGGTTACTACAGAACACTTATGTGTAGGAGACGCTTCGTGAAAACTTGTTAGAGGTTTGCAGCTGTACTTATTTTGTTAATTACTAGACAAGGATGAAGCCCTACTCCTATGACCTGATTCTGCAATGCAAGGATTCTGAAATCCTTCTGAGATCAGTTATCAGATTATCTCTAAGGCTGATTTTTTAAAAAGCTTTAGTTACAGAGTAAACAAAAAATAGACTGTTAATCTGCCATCACTGACACCACATGTGATGGACTCTGATTCTTTACCTAAACATCTTTTGCTTTCCAGCAAGTTATATTAGACAAGTAAAATGGTCTTTTGGAAAACAATAGAGTTTTGTACCCTACCTCTCCCTACGTCCGTTTCTTTAATCAGTTTCCTTACTTTTAGGATGTTGCAGTTAGCTGTCATATCACATCACAAGGTGATAGGCTTTTTTGTAACGTGGAACATGTAATGCAAGTCAGGTTATAATTTTATGGCAATGCAAACTAATCTTGTTCAACATGATCACAAATTTGATATGTTGACCCAGCTGGTCTATTTTTAGCATAGGACAATCACTGTATAATAACAATACGCTGCAGTGATAACTCTGCACAGCACATGGCACAGAAAAATTACATTGGTGCACTACATCACATTACATTGGGTTAATTAGAGCTGATGTGTGTGGCAGTATGATATGACATAATATATGACATGCTTAATGATATGCTCTCGTTTACTTAACAGTATGACAACATACTAGTCAGAGATGTGACATTTGTCTTGTACGTGAAGGGGAATCACATTCGCCCTCCTCCAGTCCTCAGGTACCACACCATCCTCCCATGATTTTTAAAAGGGGAGAACTAGTAACACCACTGACTACCCTTTTTAACAAATCATGGGAGGATGGTGTGGTATCTGAGGACTGGAGGATGGTGTGGTATCTGAGGACTGGAGGAGGGAGGATGATTCCACTTCACAAAAGTAGGAGCAAGACAAATGCAGGAAGCTACAGACCTGTCAGTTTTACCTCAGTGGTAGGGAAAATGATGGAATCACTTCTGAAGGAAAGAACTGTTGAGCACCTAGAGGCGCTGGGTTTCCCTCGGACCACGCATGTGCCTGTCGTTGCTTTTCCTCCACTCCATGCTGTTTCCTGAAGCATTCCTTTTCATCGCAGACTTCACCACCCTTCTCAGTCAGTGGTAAGTTACTTACAAAAAAAAAAAAACACAGGTCTATTTGTCCGCTAATCTTTAAAACATAAAAAAGGAAAACAAAAAGAAAAGCTTTATTTTGGACAGTTGTTGTTGAATGGGGGAACTGTGGACCACACTGACATCTAACGGCAGCCTCTCTGTTTTATATAATTGCTGTGGTGAAAAAATGCTCCCCAGCAATTATATATAAAATAATGGCTGGGTAGAAGGTTATAATGAGAATTTTACATACTCCCCTCAGTGTGGGATGCCATAATAAACCCCTCATATATGGCATCCAACACTTTGAAGTGTGTGTAAAATTCTCATGATAACCTCCTACCCAGTCATTATTCTATATATAATTTGTTTCCATAATACAGTATACTGCATTATACTGGCAGGAGACCACTTATCTGATGACTGCATTTTAAAGTTAGATATAATGCACTAAGCTAGTATGATAAATGTAGGATAATACACATGTGTACTATGAGTTTTTTTTTCACACAACCGAGGTGTGTGATGCCACTTATTTATAAAGGCATCGCACTCCAAGAGTGTGTGTGAAAAAATGAATGATACGCATAGGCACATGTTCTGTTTTGTATAGTTCACTGGTTTGTAGAGCTTATCAACACTGCAAGAGCAGTTTTCATTCATAAAAACAGAACAAGTTAAATCACCAAAACTAACTTTCACTCTCATCTTCCTTTTCAGTAATAAAAAAAACTGTTCTGACTGTGTAAAAGAAATGCTGACAGTAATGTAAAGGATGTGTTTCTGACAAGCTGTCATGCTGCACTACACCAAATGAACTCCCCAACACTCTAGCCAGAATGGAAATTTACCTTTGGCCACACTGGAGAAATGATATAGCAATTAAAGCTGCTTTTCTTTTTTTTTTTTTTAAAACTAGAAAAACAGATGCATCTGACAGGACTGATGAGCACCTGCTGAAGCGCAAGTGGCAGGTGAACTGCAAGCTGCTGGAAAGCAAGGGTAAACTGCGTGCTGGCTGGGAGCGTGAGGCAGGGAGCAGGGATTGGGGAGTTCATGTGTGCAGCATGACAGCTTGTCAGAAATACATCTTTTACATAACCACCAGTGTTTCTTTTACTTTTATACAGTTTGAAGAGTTGTTTTATTACTGAAATGGGAGATGTGCGTAAAAATTAGTTTTGGCGATAACCAGTTTCCTGGTTATTACAGCACTCCATAATAACTGGGTTCCCAATTGTTATTTCATCAGTCAGTTGTCGTGGCATTTGACAGGTTGATGAACACTGCAGCTAGTAATTATATTGTTTTTAATAACTGTAGTATCACAAGCTACATTAAAATCTAACAGAACACATGATGCTACATATCCGAATTTTGTTTTTCACATTTATTGTAATTTGTAATGGAAGGCATGGCAGTCTAGGGCCGCCACAAAGAACTATAAATTTGAATCTCATCACAGAATGAGGCTCACTGTGGGATTTAAAGTCAGCTGGCCTCCTCGCGCTTCAGGCTTTCATAGCTATAAAACAGGGTAGAACAGCTCCCCACTAAAATTTAGAGGTTGCATCACATTTGGGTTATCCTGAGTAAACCAACTGTAACAAATTAATGTGATGTAATGACTACCATTTTTCCTGCCCTGGTGAAAATGGAAACCTTGCCTTGCCATGGTTTGACCAAGTAGAAAGAAAATCATTTTCTCAGTTTTCAGAAGTGAAAAATCAGTTTTGCCTGTAAAACTGCACTGGTTTTGTGTGTGTGTGTTTTTTTTTCAGAATGCCGCTGTCTTTTAGACAACGCGCACTAAGTAAATTGCACATTTCCTTTGAACATGTACATTACATACACACGCAAGCTTTCAGGTCCACACTGGTCACTTCTTGGTCTGATTTTCCTAATGTTGGCAGAATGTAAAACTACTGCTGTTATGCAAACCGTTTACATGGCATATCAAATGTAATTTTTGCTGTAGAAATTTTGTAGAGATAACATATATGTTTCACACACAACATTGCCTAAAATACCCCCGTCACACACACACACACACACACACACACACACACACACACACACACACACACACACACACACACCTGCCATTCATGGACTCACTTTGTGACAGGAAGGACAGGAAGGAAGTCAGACCAATTTGACCCTCTGTGTTACTTATGCTTTTTGGTGCCTTGCCATTAGCTTCTTATAGGATCCTACCAATAGGGGCATCAGCTTAATCCTATACTTTCAATCCTAAGGGTGTATTTCCTCCTTCCTATGGATGCAGGCAACCTCAAGTGACCAATAGAGATCATTTTGGCTTCCCTCCAACCTCATTATTTCAAGAAACGGCATCTGTTGTCCACCCGCTATGGCTAAGGCAGGCTGCTTGGCTATCCTTTCCTGCCTTTTGGTCCTTAACACTGCTGATTATTTTATTGCCCTCTCCCTGATGCAACTACCTCAGCACAGTGAGTACCCTCTGCCATGGCAAGTGTCCACAGAGCCTACTCCCAGGTTTCTCCATCTCCCTTGCCTCCCCAAATGGGATGTTGCTCACCCTGGGTGGTGGCTCCGCAAAAGTCTATTTGCCACTATGCCACTTGACTGCCTTAACCTGAAGCAGCCCATTTCCCCAGTCTGGACTTTCCTATCCCTCCTCATCCTCCTTACCCAGGCTGGAGATATTGAGCTCAACCCAGGTCCTACTTGCCACTCATTCACACCCTCCCCCCCAACAGCTCAACGTCAGTTACCCAAAGTGTTGAAAATTGGCCACATAAATGCCCGAAGTCTATGCCCCAAGTTTGCTGAACTTGAGTCGTGAGTTACTCAGCACACCATGGACATATTAAGCATCTCAGAGTCCTGGCTAAAGCCCAGAATCAAACAAAAATGAGATAGCACTGCATGGCTACAACTGATTCAGGAAGGATCAGTTAGGAAAATAGGACAGAGGTATCCTCATGTATGTGTTGTCTGACTTCGATGCCACTGAACTCCCCACTTGAGTCCCTGGATTCCCGTTGGTGGAATCACTGTTTCTCTCCCTTGCTCTGGGTTCCTTCAAAAAACTAACAGTGGGTTGCATCTATCTGTCCCCCAAAGAGGCCTCTGCCGGCCTCCCCCCTTTCATAACCTCCCTTGCCAATCTCCCTCGCCATCATCTCGTACTCTGCAGCAACTTTAACTTGGGCTGGATGAATCCCAGCACTGACAAGCTGCATGCCACTCTTGCCGATTGTAACTCAACTCATCACTGACCCCACAAGAATAAACATAAAATCGGGCAAACATACCTTTACTTGATTGGATGGTCACCAGCTGTGCCCCCAAGGTGAAATCCATGGGTGTTCTTTCTGACTGCATCAGTGATCACACCCCTACCTTCTGTATATGGTGAAATAACTTCCCCAACTCCCCACTCAAGGTCACCCTGGTCCGGGATATGTCTCAGTTTGATCCCAGGGCCTTTCTCATCTCAATCTCGGGTGCCAACTGGGAGCCTATAAACACTCTCCCAGATATCAGCCAGGCCCTCGACTTTTTCAAGACCACCTTCACCAATATAATTGACCACCATGCTTCCTGAAGAGGTGCAGATCGAAAGAACACAAAGCCCCCTGGCTCTCAAAGGAGTTAAGGAAGCTCATGACCGCATGTGATCGGGCTTGGAACACCTTCAAATGCAGCAGACTACCTACTGACTTGCAAGCCTACAGGCAGCTCAGGAACAAGTGTAAAAATTCACTTCAGAAAGCCAAGCGCACCCACTTCAGAGCACTCCAAACTGAGTACCTCTGCAACCCCAAAGAATTCTGGAGGCAGGTGAAGCCCCTCATTAAAGGCAAGTCCTCTGAGGCTCCCAGCTCCCTCAATGTCCAAGGCACTGTCCTCTCTGCCCCTCCCCAACCATCACCACTGGATTTAATAAGTTCTTTACTGACCTGCATAGGTATACAGAGCTCTTCACCAATTCCCCCTCCACTCCGTCCCCCAACTCCACCAGTGGACACTGGTGATCACCCATCCTTCCACCTTTAATTTGCCATCCTCAAAGAAGTACACCGGCTTCTCACTAACTTAAAAGCAGATAGCTCTCTGGGTCATGGCACCTTCAAACCCAAGTTTCTCAAATTAGGGGCTGCAGCCCTTGCCTGTCCAGCTTGCGACCTGTTTAACCGGTCCTTCCTCTTGGGGTCCATTCCTGATAAATGAAAGGTAGCCGTGGTCATTCCCATTAATAAGGACGGATCCAAAAGAGCGGTTGAGAATTATAGACCTATTTCTATCCTCTGTCCTCTGACTAAAATCCAAGACCGAATACTCTATAACCACCTACCTACCTACAGGACTACCTGGGCCTCCACCACCTCCTCTCACTTTTTCAGCATGGGTTCAGGAAAAACCACAGTACCCTCACAGCCTTAATAAAAGTGTCTTCTAACCTGTTTCATGCTATGGACCAAGGGCGCACAACTGGTGCTATCTTCGTGGATTTGACAAAGGCATTTGATTTGGTTAAACACAATCTCCCTGGACACTACTGCTTTAACCTGGCTCCAAAATTACCTTACAGGCCACACTCAAAGTGTCAAGTGATTCTGGTCTCTCTCAGACCTCAGACCAATAACCCATGGCATGCCCCAGGGCTCCATTTTGGACCCATTACTATTGTCCCTATTTATTAATAAACTGCCAAATAACTGTGGCAGGGCCACTGTGCACCTCTATGCAGGTGATGCTAGTGTTTATCAGTCCTCTTCAGACATCGGCTGGCTCAATAGCATGCTTGCCTCTGACTTCCGATCTCTTGAAGGCTGGTTCCTTGAAAACCAACTAGTCCTCAATACTAAAAAAAAAAAAAAATGCATGCTGTTCTCCAACCCCTCCTCCACACCTCATCCCTATCTCTCTCTTGTGATACTCTGCCATAACGGTGATGTCCTTGAATCCATCCAATCTTTTAAATATCTGGGCATCACCTTAGACATATCTCATTCCCTGGACACCCATGTCACTCTCCTTACTAAGGCACTAAACCAGAAGCTGAGCCTGCTGTATTGCCTCCGTCCCCTCCTCTCTTCGACTTCTTGCCATAAGATTGCTGCTGCCACCATTCTCCCCATCCTTACTTATGGCACCCCACTACTCACTACCAACACAACCATTCTCTCTCATCTCCAACAGGCTTATCATAGAGTGGAAAGGTTTGCCTTAGGGGTCAATGCCCGTCACCATCACTGCGATGTCCTGTCTTCCCTGGGCTGGCTGTCGTATGAATCAAAACTCCAATATGCCACCTTGAGTCTAGTGTTCTTTCTGGTCCATTGGTACACCCCCTCACCTTAGTGAACTTATTCAGCTCCGAGACCCCCTGCGTGCTCTAGAGTCTGCCTACCTCCAACTTCTCGTTACACCCAAACCAGGTTAACTGTGGGCAGGAGATCATTTGCCTTCACTGCAGTGTCTTGCTGGAACTCCCTGCCACATTCTACTTTGTCCTGCTCCTCCCTCCCTCAGTTCCAATCCTCCCTGTTACTCCACCTCCCTGCCTCTTCACTGTGTTCCTGCTTCAGATGGATGCATTCTAAACATCAATGGACTGGCATTCACACTGTCTGAACTCCCTGTGTATATGTAGTAGTAGTAGTAAAAGTCTTTATTTTTATACAGGAAGATGGAAAACACTTCATTAGGACCAAAGATTCTGTTTCCAAGGAAGTCCTGTGTTTAGTTCAAATAAAATACAAATAACATAATATACAGGGGTATATACTAATTTTACAAAAGACAAGATGTTAGTATACATACACATTGGTTCATACTGTACATCAATTTTACATGTCAAAAATCTTAATATTTCTATCCTAAATTAGTAAATACGTATACCTAGTCTATAACATATTTTTATGGATAGTCTTAATACTATTAAAATAGTATATGCAACATGTAAATGTAACTGTAAATGATGCAATCATAAATTACGTAAATGTAACCAGTGTACCTGCCATGTCATTGTCATTGTGCTGCGTTTCCTGGGTCGCCCCTGAAAAAGGGACTGTACTCTCTGTGTGGGCTGTCCCGGTTACCAAAATTCAAATAAATAAAATAAATAAATAAGGGGAAGGGGGCTTGGCTGAGATACTGTGCATCCATGTTTTGAGTCCCACCACTGCCATGCATGGACTCTTTCTGATTGGAAGCCAGTTCAGTGGATGGGGGCAGGGCTGGGTTGATCGCATGCTCACGATGGTATAAAATACCACTTGACCGGATTCACCTTGCGATGGGAAACCAGTCACGGCAGATGGGTCCGGACTGAGCACCCGTGCAACCAAGTTTGAATCCTGTCACTGCCATGCATGGACTCACTTCATGTAAGGCAGGTGTGGGGGATGGGTAAATCTCTCTTCTTCTGTAGTGTGTCGGGAGGAGAGATCCCTGTATTCCTCAGGCAGCTTGTGCATGCACCAGCCTTGACCTTCAGGGTCCCTATCATTTATTTCTTAGCAGGTAAGCAGAATTACACAGTCAATAAATAACATTCTCCAAACGTGGCTGTTTTTTGTAATAGCAGTGCATGTTATTTACTGTAAGCAATCATTTTGACATATACTGACTGAGTGAATAATAAAATAATCATGAGAACATGGGCCCCATACTCAGCTGTGGTCAGTAGTGCCATGCAATGCACAGTGCAGTGTGCTTGTTAGCATGCTGTTATAAAATGGGAAGAGACAATCCTGCTTTCTGATTGGTTATTACCTGTGCATGAAATCTGTTTCATGCACAGGTGATAATAAGTTCCTAAAAGCAGGACTGCATTACTCAAATAAAATCACTGTGCCATTAGAATACACAAGTTTGAAATGCCACCATTATGCAAAAAACAACTTCAACTGGGCCCTAAAAATAAAACTACCTTAAATAAAAAATAAAACAAATTAATTAAATGTTGTTTCCCTGATCATCACATTCTCCTTACACACATAAACAAATTAGAAACATTAAGTATTGTTAATAGTTTTCATTACAACTGTTTCTTTTCCGACAGTGAAAAATCCCCCTTCTGTCTCTACCTGCTTATCAGGGAACTCTCTTCTGCTTGCCCTGATAGTGAGATAATCAAGTCTCCAGCTCTAGAAGAGGCCTTTTGTTGTTTGTGTGTATACAGTGTGTTAGGAGAGGGAGATTCTGCCAGTGGAACTGAGCAGAATTTTGAATTCCTGCATTCCATGGTAAACATTCCATATCTTGAATGTGGGGGAAAAACAAGGAAAAAGAAAAACAGGATGAAGAAAGTAGGCAATAATACTTTATAAACAAAGAGAAAAGGTTGGAAAACAAGTATTTTGTTTTGTTCTTTTGAGTGATGCTCCTTGGCTTTGCTGTTTAGGTTTTAATGTGTTAGGAGACTGAGGTTACATGGAGAAAGAGAGAGAGAGAGAGAGAGGGTGTTTAGTAGAGTGGCTGCACTTCCACGTTGCCCTCCCCCTTCACTAAGCAAAAAAAAATTAAATAATCAGAAGCAAGTTGTTTTTATTTTCTAAATTGTGAGATGTCAACAGGGAGGGGTAGGTCAGACAGCTCTCTTGATACATTAAAACTTAAACAGCAAAGCAAAGGAGCACCACTCAAAAGAGCAAAAATATATCCTGTATATATAAATGAGACTCACACTAAATTCCCCCATGGCACTATATGGACATATCTCTGTGGGGGGGCAGTGACCCTCAGTCATGCTCTCATGAAAGAAAAACAACAACTATGGATACTGCCATAGGACAAAAGCCCAATAGAAAACTAGGCGGAAGGACCATTTGATCATAAATTCATCAAATGACAGCCTTTTTTCATAGTTAAACATATTTATCTAATTTTAGAAATGCTTTTAAAAAATGTAGCCCATTTTACAAGTGCAATAAGACACCCTTGAGGTGTGCATGAAGTCGTAACTTCGAGAATTTGTAATATTTTTACTCCAGATTTTTAGCATTGTCATTTTTATACACCTTCTTATGAACAGTACAGCTGTCATTTGTCACATCCTGCCCAAAATGTAGTTTCACACATCTGGCGCACAATCGCGCGGTTGCTGTGGGAAATCAACATTCGGGGCAGATTAAGATAATCATAGTGCCACTGTACATGAGCAGAGGTCCCAAAATGGCTATGTTAAAAATGTGGTTAAACAATTCCACTAAATGACTGTTATAAGCGTGTGATGCACAGTTTTCACACATACTCGTAACTTCGAGAATGTTTAATATTTTCACTCCAGATTTTCAACATTGCCATCTCTTCACACTTCCTTATCAGTGGTGCAGCTGACATTTTAATGTGGCGTAGAATGGTGAAGTCACTTTGGGAAATTAACGTTCAAGACAGATTAACAAAATCACAGGGACACTGTTCATGAGCAGAATTCCCAAATGCTTTCATGAGGTGGGGTCACAAAAAGGCCATGTTTTAAAACTTGGAGTGCAAATACCAACAAATGCCCAGGGTGTTAGAGTTTCTAACCATTACGTGCCACCCTGTACAGACTAACAGGCATCAGGAGTGTGTCTTTGGATTATCTGCTGTACTGCTCACTCCATTGGTCCTCCACACCCACCCTGCAGCCACTGACAGGCTTCAAGGTGTGCCTTGGACTCTTCAGCCCCAAAGTTCAACCCATTCTCCTATGCTGCACCCATCTCAACGTAGTTCCTTATGAAATGGGGTGAGCATAAGGCCAGGTGACCCCAAGTCACAGCGCAACACTTGTCAGACTCTGCAGGGTAGGATGAGGTGAAATAGCATGAGCATTATGGCCAGTGACCCAAATGCACACCCCAATGCCTGTCACTCTCTGCAGGGTGGGATGGGGTTGACATCGGTTCTATACTTCACTGCCGTTCCTATTATGCGTCTCTCTAACTCCTGCACTAATAATGCCAACACTAACAAGACAACATTCGGCATTGACAAATGCTTGTTTTTCCAGGTACACTACCCTGTCCTCCTCCTTCTATAGTTGGCCTAAGCTGCTGCAAAGTGTGCAAACTGTTGCAGCTGTGGCCGACATACTAAAATCGGTGCTGTTGTGTCAAAGGAGTTTGGCGCAGTTGCGCCAAAGAATGGGGTTGATGCAGGATTTGATACAAGCCCTGCAACAGCCCCTGAAATATGAGTCCTTTATGTAGAAAATGAATGGAAAAATTAGTTTGAATTAATTTAGAACTTTTCAGCAACAGTGCCATTTCCTGAAAAGGGACCATCCCAGAACCTTTTTGTAAGGCCTGATAAGATTCTAATAAGTTATCAAGAACTGGTTTTGGGAGCTTAATTTGCTCTTCTAGCAAGTTTGCACACAGAGAGAAGTTTGGGGTGGACAAATGACCTAAACAGAAGGTTTGAAGGTGGGGAAAGCCTTCAGGGATTCAGGTCATTAGTAAGTGGTCATGCTCACAGTGGTGTTGTAGAGGATGTCTGAACAGGAAACTACTAATCAGATGTATTACAGTAGGACAAGTAATTAATACACTGAGTTGTTCTCTGCATCACTTCCCTTTCCTGACAACAGTTTATGGGTTAAAATAAAGTTCAAAACTGTTGTTATATTTAAAAACCTACAAACAATTTAAAGGTTCTGAAAGTTAAGCAATAACACACGACAGGGTGTGCTTTATCATAGGATATCGGCACACCTTGGGTGCATTGTGAGGCACGAAGCAAAGCCGAGTGCCTTACGCACCTGAGAAGTGCTGATATCCTATGATAATGCACCCCTGGAGTGTGTTATTGTGATTATGCACTGGACCCCAGAGTAAAGTAAAAAAAGAAACAAACACAGGGCTAACAATAATTTTTTTATGTTTTTTAACTGTGGAAGTACATAAGTGCATAAAATAGTCCTATGCTACAGTGATTAGTCAGGTAACTGTAGTGAGTTTATTATAACATGAATGCCAGTTTCCTTTTAGCTTGAAAATAAAAAAAGTAACTGCTGTGATTGTTCCACTTGGTGTAATAGTACATTTTAATACCTTTTTAAGCCATTTTAATTAATTAATTACTTAGGGAGGAGTTCTGTCCATGAAAAATGAGTCACCTAAAGCATCTGTACATCACAAGGCATCTCTATAATGCCAGTGACCCACATCCTAAACTCAAGCATGGCTGTTTTCCTTTGTCTGAAGGTGATAAAAGTTAAGACAGTATTCCAAAAGTTTGTTTTATTCTCAACTCATAGAGGTCTGTCTCAAGTCTAAACATGCACACAAAACTGATTAAAACCATGTCTGAAAAAATACTCAAGTGAGATCCCAAGGATGTGCATTAGCAAGCCCACTGATGCACGTGCTCAGGACCTCACTTTAGTTTTTATGTTTGCTTGCACGCATGTGCAAGAAACATAGTGCCTTCATCGAAGATTTCGGAGGTGTGTCACCTCCTCCTCCAATTCAGTCAGTGGGCTGGCAGGCGCAGCCCCTGTAAGCCAATGCATTTTGGAGCTGTCTATGACACGCTCCAAAATGCAGTGGCATACAGTTGAAAGGGGGAGCTACGCTGGAGTGAGCACCGAGCAGATATCGGGCTGCCTGCGCGCAGCTCCTCCCACGCATAGACAGACGGGCGCGCGCCAGATTGAATAGGCCGACGGGTGCCCAATCCCCGTCGGCTGAACGCCCCCAAGTCCTGGGCTCCCAGCGTGGCAAACGGTGCCACGCTTTTTTATTTTGCCGACAGGGGTGCCCAATCCCCGTCAGCTGAACACCCCCAAAGTCCTGGTGCCACGCTGGGAGACCACCCAGCGTGGCAAACAATGCTACGTTTTTTTTTATTTTGCAGACAGGGTGCCCAACTCTGGCCGGCTGAACGCCTCTCAAGTCCTTGTGCCATGCTGGGAGCCCACCCCAGCGTGGCAAACGTCCCACGACGTCTATTTTTTGTTTTCAGACCTGTAAAATAAAAACTGTCTCACGGCGCATCTTCCAACCCCCCTCCCACAACCCGCACCCACCCACTGCACACCCAGCCTCTCACACCCCACCCCATACTCTACCTCCGGACTCCGGCAGCGCATCTTCGTGGACTGGGAACACGTCTGCACTCTTCAAAGCCGACCGCGAACTGAGGAAATGCCGGTAAGCTGTATAATGGGTTACATAGGGGGGTTTCAACTTTATTGCATATCTCGGGCATTTTTGGGAATTTGTGCACCAAATTTTCAACATGGGGTTTTTGGGACCCCTTCTCATGAATTATGTTACTGTCATGGCGTTATTCGGGCCCGAAGGGTGATTTCGCGCAGTGACTGCGCCGTGACTGCGAAATCACCCTTTGGGCCTGAATACCACCATGACAGTGACATCATTCATGAGAAGGTTCCCAAAAAACCCATGTTGAAAATTTGGTGCCAAAATTCCAAAAAATGACTGTTTTACGAGGGTGCGTTGCGCAGTTCCTACGCAGGCTCGTAAGTTCGCGAAAATTTCAATATTTTCACTCCAGATTTTCAACATTGCCATTTTACCACACCTTCTTATGAGTAGTACAGCTGTCATTTTTCACATCTCACCCAAAATGTGTTTCCACCCATGTAGTGCAGAATGGCGCAGTTGGTGTGCGAAATCAATGTATGGGACAATTAAGAAAATCACAGTGACACTGTTCATGAGCAGAGGTCTTAAAATGGCTATGTTGAAAATTTGGTGAAAAAATTCCTAAAAATGACTGTTTTACGAGGGTGCATTGCGCAGTTCCTACGTACACTCGTAAGGTCACGAATTTTCAATATTTTCACTCCAGATTTCCAACATTGCCATTTTATCACACCTTCTTATGAGCAGTACAGCTGTCATTTTTCACATGTCACCCAAAACGTGTTTCTGCCCATGTAGCACACAATGGCGCAGTCGGTAAAGAGATCAATGTACGGACAAATTAAGAAAATCACAGTGACACTGTTCATGAGCTCAGGTGTTAAAATGGCTATGTTGAAATTTGGTGAAAAATTCCTAAAATGACTGTTTTATGAGCGGCTGCTGCACAGCTCCTATGCACGCCGTGAAGTTCACTAATTTTCAATATTTTCACTCCAGATTTCCAACATTGCCATTTTACCACACCTTCTTATGAGTAGTATAGCTGTCATTTTCACATCTCACCCAAAACGTGTTTCCGCCATGTAGCGCACAATGGCACAGTCGATTGTCTTGAAATCAATGTACGGGACAAATTAAGAAAGTCACAGTGACACTGTTCATGAGCAAAGGTCTTAAAAATGGCTATGTTGAAAATTTGGTGAAAAAATTCCTAAAAATGACTGTTTTACGAGGGTGCATTGAGCAGTTCCTACGCACACTCGTAAGTTCGAATTTTCAATATTTTCACTCCAGATTTTCAACATTGCCATTTTACCACACCTCCTTATGAGCAGTATAGCTGTCATTTTTCACATCTTGCCCAAAATGTGTTCCCACCCATGTAGTGTACAATGGCGCAGTATGTGCAAAATCAATGTATGGGACACATTAAGAAAATCACAGTGACACTGTTCATGAGCAGAGGTCTTAAAATGGCTATGTTGAAAATTTGGTGAAAAAATTCCTAAAAATGACTGTTTTACGAGCGTGCGTTGCGCAGTTCCTATGCATGCTCGTAAGTTTGCAAATTTAATATTTTCACTCCAGATTTTCAACATTGCCATTTTATTTCACTTCCTTATGAACAGTACAGCTGCCATTTTTCATATGTCGCCCAAAATGTGTTTTCGCACATGTAGCGCACAATGGTGCTGTTGGTGTGAGAAAGCAATGTTTAGGACAGATTAAGAAAATCACAGTTACACTGTTCATGAGCAGAGGTCTTAAAATGGCTATGTTGAAAATTTGGTGACAAAAGTCCATAAAATGACTGTGTTACGAGTGAGCAATGCGCAGTTTCCACGCACCCTCGTAAGTTCATGACTTTGTAATATTTTCAGTCCAGATTTTCACCAGTGGCATTTTTCCACACTTCCTTATGAACAGTACAGCTGTCATTTTCACAACATGGCAGAAGGTGTTTTCACACTTTCAGCGCTGAGATGCATGGTCGCTGTGGGAAATCATTGTTTGGCACAGATAAAGAAAATCACAGTGACACTGTTCATGATCGGAGGCACCAAAATGCCTGAGTTGACAATCTGCTGTAAAATATCCCCAACCTAATTATATTACGGGTGTGCGTTGCACAGTTTCTATGTACACTCATGACTTCACCATTTTTTTAAATATTTGTACTGCAGATTTGCAACATTGCCATTTTTTACACCTCCCCATGAACAGTACAGCTGTCATTTTTTACATCCTGTTCGGAATGTTTTTGCACCTGTGGTGTTAAATGCCATAGTCGCTGTGCATAAGCAGCTTTCGGCTAACAAACTTATATTCCCCCTGTTCATGAGGTGGGGTCACAAAAAAAAACCATGTTGAAAATTTGGAGTGAAAATACCAACGAATGCCTGAGGTATTAGGGTTTCCAACCATAACACCCAACCCTGTAGAGAATGACAGGCATCAGGGGTGTGACTTGGGATTCTTGCCTGTAATGCTCATACCATTCCACACCCTGCAGCCAGTGAGAGGCATCGAGGTATGCCTTGGACTCTTCAGCCCCAAAGTTCACCCCATTCTCCTATATCGCACCATCTCCGCATTTCCTAATGAAATAGAATTAGCATAGAGCCAAACACCCAAGGAACACCGTGACACTTGTCAGTGTCTGCAGGGTGGGGTGTAGTGAAATGGCAAGGCCGTTATGCCTGATGACCCAAATGCACACCCCAATGCCTGTCACTCTCTGCAGGGTGGTGGTGGGGTTGGCTTCAGTTCAGTACTTCACTGCCATTCCTATTACGCAGCTCTGTAACTTCTACATTACCACTGCCAATGCCAGCAAGCAAACATTCGGCATTGACAAATGCTTGTTTTGTCAGGCATCCTTTTAATCACTTTCAATTGGGCGTTTTGAGTTGAAACAGACCTCTACGTGTTTAGAATAAAAAAGACTTTTGGAACACTGTCTTAATTTTTATCAGCTTCACACAAAGAAAAATACGGCCATGCTCGAGTTTTGGATTTGGGTCGGCTGCATTACGGAGGGGCCCTCGGGATGAGGAGATGGTTTTAGTGCATGGAGTTTCTCAGACCGAAGTCCTCCCAGAATAATTTAGTAAAGTGCCTTTAAAGGTATAAAAATGTATTTTTCTGCATAGTGGGGCATTTACAGCTTTTTTTTTTAAATTCTGTGCCTGGGAAACTGGTCACACGTGACCAAGAATAAGGTGAGGGGTTTCTGCAAGGAAGGGTTTTGAGAGGGCTCAGAGATATTGCTGTAGATAAACAGTGTCTGGTCAGGGGTCTTGTTTTTAGCCATTTTGTTATAAGGGAATATAAGTACGGGTCTGGAATGCAGCCGACCAATCAGTTTCTCAAGTTTTCCTGTCCGGTGCATCATTTCTGTTAAAGTTCCAGTAATTCTTAGAATCATTCGTGGCTCCTCAGAACCTCTGAACATTTTGGAGTTCTCCCACCTCACACCAGGATTGGGCTCAAACCATAAACGCTGGCACCTGAGTGCGGTTCTGGGGGGGGGGGGGTGTACTGTTGAGGTGTGCCATCATTTAGACAGGCCATTAAACTGAGGTCCTGTGAGTCTTTTCTGGTGATTGTTCAGGTGGATATTAAAGTTTTTTTTTTATATCATTTCATTTCACATTTATTTATAATACTAGATAGCAAGATGAGCTAAAATAGCCTGTTTTCACAAGCGACCAGTTGAAGAAAACGCTGATGGTACAACACAGAAATAAGAAAGCAATACAAGTACAAGCAGGTAATAGATGGTATAAGTAGGAGAAATAACAATTATGTACAGCTACAGGGCATCTTGTCCAACATAAGCTGATGGAAGTTAGTGTTGGATGAAGGGATGCTCACTCCTTAGGGGAGATGGAAAGGCAGGAGGTTGTAGGGTCAAATTGCCCTGAAGGACAGAACTCTTCCCCAAGGTTCCCATGGCACATCTTGAATAGAGTAGAAGAGTTTTCGCATTGTCCAAATTTCCCCCATTTGCTAAAATACCACCAGCAGCTTTTTCTGGTTCAATCTGATTCAGTTTGCATCTGTATCCCCACCCCCCAACACACACACACCCACACCTGGTAAGAGCCTGAAAACAGACAGTATTGTCTATTGCACAACACTTTGAAATACTATAGTCTGGCAGTAAGTGTTGAAACATCTTTTCCTATTGCCATGTGTCATGCCATTTTGCAGCACTAGATATCTGGAATGAACTCCCAGCTCAGAAATTCTTCTACCTTGCAAGAGTTCAACTCCAGGCTCTTGAGCCACCTTAGAACTCCTTGGATCCAATTTTCAAAACATCAGGAATGACGCATGATGCTTGTGTCAAGGAGAAATGGTGCAAAGGGCTCCTTGTGCCACGCCTTGCACCATTCCCAATTATGTGACATGGCCTGTACCACTTGGGGGACCACCTGCACCAACCACGCTTGCACCGTCCTTGGGACAGCTGCACCAGTGCTCCATGGTGGAAGGGGACTTGCACCATGCCAAGCGCTGCTGCATTCCCTAAAGTGGAATTTTGGAAGTTCCCCCCCTAAGGGTACACAGTCCTCTGCTGCTAGACCAGCCTGGAACTGGTCTTACATCCCATGCATCACCCCTGAAGCCATCGCTGGGTGGGGGGGTGACCCAGTACCCCCAGAGGAAAGTACCACAACACCTCCCAGACCACTGCTGGAGTGACCTGCAGTCCGTGTCAGGTATGTGCCCTTAGAGGCCACCACCATGGTGGTAGTGGTGCATCTGGTCCCCTTCACGCAGACATACACTATGTGGTGGTGACCATGCACTGGACCCCCTCGGGGGCTGTTGCCAACCCCCCTCTCCTAGTCCAAACTGTCCCACTCTCCACAACCCATGTCCTGTCCATCACAACCCACCAGGCACCTCTGCAACCGACAGGCCTGTTGCCATCACTGGCTGGTGCTGCCTCAAGCCCGTGCTGCAGCACGCATCATTCCACTCTCATGTGCCTTCTGTTCAGTGCACAGGTCGACTTGCAGCAAACTTGGGGACGTTGGTACCAGGACCCCTGTTCTTCCAAAATCTGATGCAGGATTTCTGGTGTACCCAGGTTTGTCGCAGGCGGCATTTCAGTGCATAGTGTGCCGATCTAAGGAAGGGTTGACAATCAGCCCCTTTGTATTCAGTTTGTCCAGTATCCCCCTCTCTCTCTCCAACCATGATCATATTACTGCTCATGCTCCCTATTTGTTGTGCATCTCTTCGTTAACTTGCTTCGATTACTGTGTGGATTTACTTACTGTACCTTTACAGTTGGTTTCTTGCCTTGTATATTTTGACTTGTATATGACTATTCATGCTGGACTATGTTAACATGTTGGCTGCTGCTATCCTTCTCGGGTCCCCCATGAAAAAGTGTTGTACAATCCTCATTTTAAAAAGTCAATGTGGTCCTACAGAAAACACCGGAGCTGTGGATGATATCTGCACAAACTCTCTCAGTACATTTCCTTTTTTGGAAATGCTCTGATTGGCTTAAAGCAGTCATGAGAGGTACATGTATCAGTCAACACCACCCAAGGTGAAAAAAAGAGATGGTATGCAGCTCTCTTTTTTTGTAGTCCCCGTATACAAAGCAGGAACAAAGAGGAAGTGGGAAACTACAGACCTATCAGCCTGACCTCGGTGGTGGGGAAGATCATGGAAGCTCTGCTGAAGGAGAGATTGGTGAAACATCTTTTTGCCAATGGACTACGGGACCCAAGGCAGCACGGTTTCACTGGGGGAGGTCACGCTAGACCAGCCTCATTGAGTTTTTTGACTGGGTGACAAGGGTGGTGGATCAGGGAAGGGCAGTAGACTCGACATATCTGGACTTCAGCAAGGCCTTTGATGCTGTGCCACACAGAAGACTATTAAATAAACTGGGGAATATGGGAGTGGGCAGGACAGTAGTGCAGTGGGTGAGTAACTGGCTGGGTGGCAGGACACAGAGGGTGGTGGTAAATGGCTGTCACTCCACAGAGGGAAGAGTGACCAGTGGAGTACCACAGGGATCGTGCTGGGATCGGTCATATTCAACGCCTGCATCAGTAACATTGCGCAGGACCTAGAAGGCAGAATTTCCCTGTTTGCTGATGGCACAAAGCTGTATAACAGAGTGGACATGCTAGAGGGTGTAAACAGAGTAAGGAGGAACCTGCAGAAGCTTTAAGAATAGTCAAGGGTTTGGCAGTTGAAATTCAATGCAAAGAAGTGCATGATAATGCATATGGGGCACAAAAACCCTGGAACAACATATCATTTCGGAGGGGTGAGGACATAGCATGCACTAAGCAGGAAAGGGACCTTGAGGTTATCATCTCTGATGACCTCAAGGTAGGGAAACAGTGCAACAAGGCAGCAGGTAAAGCAAATAGGATGCTGGGATGCATAGGCAGGGGCATCACCAGCAGGAAAAGGGAGGTCATAATGCCACTATACAAGACACTAGTGAGGTCCCACCTAGAGTACAGTGTACAGTTCTGGAGACCTTACCAACGTAAGGACATAGACAGGGTAGAGAAGGTTCAGAGGAGGGCAACAAAGATGGTACAGGGATTGCATCTCAAGTCCTGTGAGGACAGACTGAAGGACTTGAATATGTACTCCCTGGAGGAGAGGAGGGAGAGGGGGAAATGATAGAGACATACAAGTACCTTACAGGGAGGAACAGGGTACAGGAATACAGTATTTTCCAGCAAAAAAGATGTTCCAGGACTAGAGGGCATGGGATGAAGTTGGAGGGAGGATGATTCAGAGGAAATGTGAGGAAGAATTTCTTCACAGAACGGGTGGTGGACAAGTGGAACACCCTGCCAGAGGAAGTGGTGGGGGCTGAAATAATCACAGGATTTAAAAATGCATGGGATAGACATAAGGGAATTCTGGAGGTCAGGGGTAAGGGGCAATGGACTTCTAGAAAAACGTAAAGGAACTTATACGCTCAAATGGGCAGACTGGGTGGGCCATAGGCCCTTATCTGCCAACAGTGTCTATGTATGTATCTATGAAACACTGCATTTTATGCTGACACTGAAAGACCTCTGTTATACTCGCCGCTGCCTCTGCTATGCTTAGCACTGCTTGCAGTGCTTTAAAAACCACATCTAATTGCGGTTAGAAAATGGGTCATGTCAGGTCAATACAGCCCATTTCCTAAGCACGATAAGACCCTTCAGGATGTGTGGCATTGAGCCTTACTATGCCCTGGGTGTGTGGGTATTCACCACCATTGCACACTCTTTCAGGTCTCATTGCTTAGGTACTCTATATTGTTTGTAAGCTGTAGTAAATTATAGTCATTTTGATAACATAAATGATGCTTAAATTACTGATGGGAGTGCACTGTTTAGGACCCTGGGTTTCTTAATTTTGATTTTGTAGCTCCATAGGACAGCACATCGGTACTCTATTTGAATGCATTCCTGCAGTTGTTTTGATAGAGAAAAAAGAACAATACTTTTCTTTTAAAAGAAACAAGCTAGCATAGTCTGTCTGTCACAGACTGTCTTTATGCCTCCGAAGTGCCGTCTCCACGAATCTCTGCTCTAACAACCTGTTTCCTGTTTTCTCTCTAGTGAATCAGGTCCATGAAGGGACAGTACCATTCATGCTAAAATGCTATCTTCCTAAAACAGTAGTGCTGTTTCCTGCCATCCACCAAGTGCTTACATGACATTTCCTAAGCTGACTCGGACAAAGTACACTGGAGGTCATCCCCCCCATTTGTGGTGGAGGTCATGTAGTGAACCCTTTCATTTTGATCAGAAAATGGATTATGTTTTTGTTGCCACAGAGTGACACCCAGCCCTGTTCAGATCACCGACCTCTAGGATTATTGGTCCACCCCCACCCACCCCGGAAAATAGAAACATAGAATTTGACGGCAGATAAGGACCACTTGGCCCACCCAGTCTGCCCATTTCCCTACCTAATGTATAAGCTGCAGATCCTAGTTTACCAGTGGCCAACTTTTTCCTACCCCCACCCCCTAGAATTGCCTTATGACTGTCCCATGCATGCTTGAATTCCACCACTGTTTTTGACTCCACAACCTCCTCTGGAAGGCCGTTCCATGCATCCACAACCCTCTCTGTGAAAAAATGTTCCTTACATTACCTCTGAGCCACCCCCCCATCTTCAAATTGTGCCACCTTATTCTTGTGTAACCCCACTACAAATGGGGGTTCCTAAAAACCTTCCCGGAGCTTACCTAAATGCTCCCTGCCTACCTGGTGTTTGGTGTAATGCCGCTAGATGCAGGCGTTGAGAGGCTTTTAAGGCCTCCAGTACTGCTCTCTTAAGAGTTGCCTGCTCACGGCCCTGCGGGTTTGTACAGGGGACTGGGGTTTCCTGCTCGAATCCCACCTGAGCTGCGGTGAAATCGCTTTCCACTTCGTAGTCGCTGTAAGCGCAAAGGGAGCCTTTCTGATAGATGTAACTGGCTATAATCATTTAGAGTATTAGTGAAATTACAGTTTGTCTAACCTTCTTTCATTTCAGCTGGGACTTTGTGTGCTTGGCCCCTCCATTTTGGACCTGGACTGTTGAACTGGGCCAATGGTGAGAGAGGGGTAACTAAAATGGAGACCGCTTGAGTCAACCAGGATCAGGACCCTCTTTGGAGCCGGCTGGCCATAGGGAATACAGCCAGTAATTCTGGGAAATTAAGTTCTGAACTGTGACGCCTTTTTGCACCAATGAGGACCGAATTAAGTGACTGGCATCTGCAACCCACCAATGGGATCGGGTGGCGCCCGAACTGAAAGTCTTCGACCAAACTGCCAAAGGGCAGAGTCGTCCTGGTTGTGAGCAAGGAAGGAGCTCTGGGCTCCTGTGCTGTTGAGCTTTCGCGCGGAAAACCCGTGTGGAAGGCCAGATTTCAGCGGCTTGAATGCCAGCAAGTGTTGGACTAAATCCGCTAGGCTGTGGTCAGAGGAGGCTATGCAAAAGCACAGCTACCTACCAGGCTCACCCTGTAGAGGACTGGAGAATCTGCTTCAATCGCACTCGGTCTGTCAGGACAAGTGAAGTGTCATGGCCCGTGGTTCTGTAGTGAAAGCGATTGGGATTATACAGCAGCTGCCTGGTATGGTACCCCTCTGCTCTTCATATAAATGTGTGGAGAACTGTCTGAATTCCAGGCTCGGTCCTGCAAGAGGTGTGAGAGCACTCTTTTGGCTGGAGTTGTGAGTACTAAATCAGGGTAGCTCCCTGTCAGATGTCCATAGTGAGGGCAAGATTTGCTTGTCTGCTTGTTTGGCTACACGAACTGCGCCTGCTGGCTCTACTTAATCCTATTAGGAATCAAGTGGTTGTTTTCTGCGTCAGGGCCCCAACCAGCTGCATCGAGAGGCTAGCCTTCTATGGCCTGGGTACCCAGAGACAGTGACTTATAGGGTTGGCCTGTGCACAGTGCCCTAGATAGATATATTTATATATTCATTAGAGTGGTAAGCTAATTAACCCGATTCCCCACAGTCCTTGTTATTTTTCCCTAAATAAATCAGATTGGTTGTTTTGCAAAGGTATACTGACTGACCTGTGTGTCTATGTTGAATTACTGTACAGATGGTTATTGTCTAACTGCATCTTACTTTACAGGGGGTCCCCAGAGCCAGCTGATTGAACCAAGTCTGGGGATAGGCGTATATGGCAAGGGTATTGTGGCAGACTTGTGGGGGCCATTAAGGGAAGTAAGGGGGATTGAAGTGACCCAGAGGGCTGTAACCAAGTCATTTCAGACTGTACAAACCCCGACTTCTGGGTGGAGGCACCCACCATTGGATCCGGGCCTCTCAACTTGTTGACGACAGAGCAGGCAGGGGTAGTAGCCCTTGGGATACTGCCCTCTAGGGGTTACACTTGCACACCTCTTTTTCTGAAAGATGCTACCCTCTTGGACTTTGTTGATTCCCTTGAGGTACTTGAAAGTTTCTATCATGTTCCCCCTCTCCCTCCTTTCCTCAAGGCTATACATATTAAGCTCCTTAAGTCTCTCTTCATATGTCTTCCGGTGCAGACTCAGCACCATTTTAGTTGTCCTCCTCTGGACAGCTTCCATCCTGTCTATGTCTTTGCGGAGATTAGGTCTTCAGAACTGCACACAGTACTCCAGATGGGGACTCACCAGCTCTCTGTACAGAGGGATAACAACTTCCTGTTTTCTACTGGTGATGCATCTCCCTATGCATCCCAGTATCCCCCCAGCCCTCCTTACTGCCCTTTCACATTGCTTGCCCACCTTTAGGTCATCTGATATGACTACCCCCAGGTCTCTTTCCATTTTTGTTGTTGTTAATATCTCACCCCCATTGTATACTCTTCCCTGGGTTTTTGTTTCCAGGTGCATTACCTTGCACTCTTAGCATTGAATCTAAGCTGCCATACATTTGACCATTCCTGTAACCTTGCCAAGTCCCTTCTCATCCTTTCCACCCCCTTGTGCATCAACTCTGTTGAGATCTTTGTGTCATCTGCAAAGAGACATACTTTTCCTTCCAGTCCCTCTGCAATGTCGCTATAAAGACACTGAAGAGGACTGGTCCTATACTGAACCCTGCGGCACCCCACTAGTAACCCCTTTCTTCAGAGTGGACTCCATTTACTATTACGCCTGTGTCCTATTCTCCAGCCAATTCTTTACCCAGGCTATCATCTTGGGACCCACTCCCAGGCTGGCTAACTTGTATATTAATCTTTTGTGTGGGAATGTGTCAAATGCCTTGCTAAAGTCTAGGTAGACCATATCCACAGCCCCTCCCTGATCTACTACTTTGGTCACCCAGTCAAAGAAATCTATTAGATTCATCTGGCATGACCTTCCCACTGTGAATCCATGCTGCCTTGGGTCCTGTGACCCTCTGGCCTCTAGGTACTCGACAATTCTTTCCTTCAGAAGTGATTCCATCATTTTCCCTATCACTGAGGTTAAACTAACAGGTCTGTAGTTTCCCGCTTCTGCTAATACAATAGCAGCCTGAGATGCTAATAGTTGAAAAGTGAGTAAAGGGTATAATTTTCCTAAAGTCTATTTTTTTGCCCTGACTTGTGGCCTTGGTAGAACCAACACACTTTTATAATTCGATTACTGACCCCATGGTCATGTATGCAAGGGCTTATTAATAGCATACAAGAACTTTGCTATTATCATGTGAGAACCTCCTTTCATTTGTAATAGTTCATAAACAGCACTTCTTATTTGTTTTCAAGTTAACACTTGAAACTGCCCAAAGTACACAGGGTCATTACACTCGCCTTAGCAACCACATAAATATTCTACTTGACTTAGAAAATGGGTTAGAGAAACCCTGCTCCCTGATTAGTCAAGAGCACCCACGACCTGTGCAGGTATCAGGCAACAGAGACTATTAAATAACTAGTCCCCATGCCTGCCTGCCTTTTTATGGTTTAAACCATTGGGCATGGAATGCTCTCTTTTGAAACTGCCACCATTTTTAGCTCACTCAGTGAGCGAGCAGTGCCCTCCCCTACTTAGTTCTGTAAACAGAGTGATTCAATGAAAAGCTACATTAAAAAAAAAAATACACACACACACACACACACACACACACACCTTTAAAATTGAAAATGAGTGCCCCTCATGCTCTCTTGCTACTACTTCTTCAGCACCGCTGCAGCCATCGGATTCAAACAGGGTGTCTCTCAGCTGTGCTTCTTATTTTAGCACAGTGACTCATCTCCTGAAACCAGCGTCATCCTTGGTAAATGCTGACACCCGCTACACCCCGATCATGCTTCTGGTAATGGAGTCATTGCACTGCAACTGCCCAGACTGATCACAGCTGCAACACCTCCCAGTAGCCTTAAATTTAAAATAACAGCTACTCTGTGGTGTGGTGGGGGAGGGGGAAGGAATGGCAATCAGAAAAAAAAAGCAGTTCCAAATCTCATCACTCACTTTTCACCAGCAGGGTGGATTCAGTTCTCGTCACTACTTTTCACTGGGGGAAGGATAAAAGTGAAACTAAAAAAAAAACACAAAATCTGTCAAAAACAGCAACACCATCTATAGGCAAATGCAAATGCACCAGTACAGGGACTGCTTTACAAGTAAATCATGATTTTTTTCTTAATTTATATTCATTTTAAGTGTTTCTTTTTAAATCTTTTTATAAAATATCAATGATTACCCATTTTCTAAGCGCAATAATACCCTCCAGAGTGGGCAGTATGGGCTTTTCTGGATTTTCCAGGGGCTATTAGGGTGTCTGCCTGTGGGGTCAGGCCTCATTATGCCCCTGAGCTGTCTAGTATAGCCCAATACCACCCACCCTGTCTGGTATTATTGCTTACTTTTAGTAGGGCTGGCAGAACCCAAGAAGGTTCTGATCCTTGTTAATGTTTCTGCATCGCTATAAATCTGTGAAAAAAGCACCAGAAATGCATAATAAGCTTAACTTGCAGTATTTACGATGGCTGAGGCAAACAGAATGCTTTAATTAAAACATAATTTGTACTGAAGCAGGAACTCATACATGCCGTATAATCAGTCTAGCTCCTTTTCAAGTCTGTCGAGTGCCCAAGCGCGAACAAACTTGTTGATACGAGAGTTGCTATACAGGGGTGTGAGGGATGCAAGCCCAATGACCAGCGGTGCTGCAGGGGTCAGTCTCTGGCTGGCAAATCAGCAGGCAGTGTCCTGATGACACTGCTTTGCTGAGGGGGCTGGTCTCGGCAAACATTTCAAAGGACAGAGCCGACACTTGCTCACAGCTCTGTCCTTTAAAATGTGAGCTCTTCAGCTGCACAGCTCGGCATGTCTTTCCTGGTTAAACAATTTCCCTGGTCCATGCAGCTCTGCATGTCTTTCCTGGTTAAATGATTTCCCCATTCCCTGCAACTCAGCATGTATTTTCTGGTTAAACGATTTCCCCGGTTCCTGCAACCCCATAGTGTGTCTTTCCTGGTGAAACAATTTCCCCTTACTGACACTGGAATGCCCATTCCCGATGTCGGATGCGCCCCCCTCCATACTGTTAGCCGACAATGGGGTGCCCAATCCCCCTGTCAGCAATGGCACACCCGCCACAGACTAGTATGGCACACTGGGAGCCCACCCCAGTGTGCGTAAATGTTTAAAAGCAAAACACCTGTAAAATAGAAAAACTGTCCACCGGAAGTCTTTAATTTAAATTATTGCACCTGTGAAAAAGAAAACCTTCCAGCGTCATCTCCCCAGTCCGCTCTCCCCCACCACAACCCTCCCTCTGCGCATCCACCTCCTTACACCCTCCCACCCATACTTACTCTCCGGAGGTTGGGAACCATGATCTTCACTGGCCCGGGATATGTCTGCACCCTTTAAAGTCGAACTAGGAGCTGAGGAATCTGGTAAGATAGTATAATGGGACTCAATGGGTGGTTTCAACTTAGGTTGATATCTCAGCCATTTTTTTGAATTTTCGCCCCAAATTTTCAACATGGAGTTCTTGGGACCCCACCTTATGAACATGTCAGTGTCATTTTGATTCCCAGTCCCGAAAGGTGATTTCGTGGTCACTGTACAGGTTCACCTTTCAGGACCGATTACCGAAACGACAGTGCCACTGTTCATGAAGTGGGGTCCCAAAAAGCCCATGTTGCAAATTTGGTGGAAAAATTCCCAAAAAATACCTACGCTACCAGTGTGCATTGCGCAGTTTCTGTGCATGCTCGTAACTTCGCTAATTTTTTACATTTTCACTCCAGATTTTCAACATTGCCATTTTTTCAAACCTCCTTATAAGCAGTACAGCTGTCATTTTTCACATCCTGCCCAAAATGTGTTTTCACATCTGTGGCCCAGAATTGCGCAGTTGGTGTGTGAAATCAACTTTTAGAATGGATTAACAGTGCTACTGTTCATGAGGGGCGGTCCCAAAAATGCCATGTTTAAAATTTGGTGAAAAGATTCCACAAAATGCCTGCATTATGGGCGTGTGTTGCACAGTTTTTACGCACACTCTTTTCTTTGCCAAGTTTTAATATTTTCACTCCAGATTTTCAACATTGTCATTTTTTCATACTTCCTTATGAGCAGTACAGCTGTAATTTTTTTGCATCCTGCCTGAAATTTGTTTTCGCACCTGTGGTGCAGAATGGCGCAGTCACGCTGCAAAATCACCTTTCAGCATGAGTGTACAAAATAACAGTGGCACTCTTCATGAGGTGGGGTACCAAAAAGGCCATGTTGAAAATGTGGTGACACTACCCCAAAAAATGGCCAAGTTACACCAGGCAGGCACTGCGCAGTCACTGCACGAAATCACCCTTCAGCCTCGAATAACGCCATGACAGTGACATCATTCATGAGAAGAGGTCCCAAAAACCCCATGTTGAAAATTTGGTGCAAAAATTCCAAAATTCCAAAAAATGACTGTTTTACGAGGGTGCGTTGCGCAGTTCCTACGCAGGCTCGTAAGTTCGTGGACTTTTCAATATTTTCACTCAGATTTTCAACATTGCCATTTTATCACACCTTCTTATGAGCTGTACAGCTGTCATTTTTCACATCTCACCCAAATGTGTTTCATACGCATACAAATGGCGCAGTCGGGTGTGTGAAATCAATGTATGGAACACAGTAAGAAAATCACAGTGACACTGTTCATGAGCAGAGGTCTTAAATGGCTATGTTGAAAATTTGGTGAAAAAAATTCCTAAAAATGACTGTTTTAGTGTGCATTGCGTAGTTCCTACGCTTGCTCGTACGTTTGCGAATTTTCAATATTTGCACTCCAGATTTTCAACATTGCCATTTTACCACACCTCCTTAAGAGTACTGCAGCTGTCATTTTTCACATCTTGCCCAAAACATGTTTCCGCCCATGTAGCGCACAATGGCACAGTCGGTGTGCAAACTCAGTGTATGGGACACATCAAGAAAATCACTGTGTCACTGTTCATGAGCAGAGATCTTAAAATGGCTATGTTGAAAATTTGGTGAAAAAATTCCTACAAATAACTGTTTTACTGAGCGCAGCATTGTGCAGTTCCTACCACGCCGTAAGTTTGCGAACACTTCAATACTTTCACTCCAGATTTTCAACATTGCCATTTTACCACACCTCCTGCGAGCAGTACAGCTGTCATTTTTCACATCCTGCCCAAAACGCCTTTCTCCCCATGTAGGCACAATGGCGCAGTTGGTGTGCAAAATCAATGTATGGGACACAGTAAGAAAATCACAGTGACACTGTTCATTAGCAGAGGTTTTAAAATGGCAATGTTGAAAATTTGGTGAAAAAATTCCTAAAAATGACTGTTTTATGAGCATGCGTTGCACAGTTCCCACGCATGCTCGTAGGTTTGCGAATTTTCAATATTTCCACTCCAGATTTTCAACATTAGCATTTTACCACTCTTCCATATGAGCAGTACAGCTGTCATTTTTCACATCCTGCCCAAAACGTGTTTCCACCTATGAAGCGCACAATGGGGATAACAAAAAGATCATGCTGACAATTTATTGTGCAAATACCAGCAATCGCACAGGGCATTAGGGTAAAGCACCATACATGCCAAACACCACTGCAAATACCTGCAAGCGAACGTTCGGCATTAACAAATGCTTGTTCTGTTTAAGGACAGCATAGGCCATTGTGATGTCCTTAGGAATTGTTCAAGCTTCTCTCCAGTTGGTTATGGGTTCCTTGGTTACCTGTCTAAAGCAAAGATAAATGATTAAAGTGAAGATAGATGATTAATTTTCCTTTAGAATGCGTCCATGGCTAAAATAAATCCTTCATCTGTAAGGCTTGACTCTCACATATATTGTATAAATTGTGTTATCCTATACCCAACCACCAAGATCACATGATATCTTTGCAGTTGGTTAGGTAAGAACTGATATCTTCTTGAAAGGTTGGGTACATGACAATGCAATACTGAACCAATCAGAGAGTAGCTTTCACAATGCTAATGGCATCGTAATACGTTGAGCGGCACTGAAGCCAGCAGATAAAATCAGAGAGAAACAGTTAAAGCTTCCACCAAATAGCAGTTTTAAAAGGTACAATTAATAAACTGATGTTGTAGAAACCAAAAAGGTAATAGCCTGACTCAAAATGCACAACTTATCACTTCAGAGGAGTTAGTACTTTCATAATTCACTTGTGCCTCCGCCACTCATGAGTTATGGCCTTGCCCCCTCGCACATGAAGATAAAATAGATATTTAAAGTCTGATCATAGCATATACCCTCTATATAAACATATTATAAATTATCTGTTTAAACACTGTAACTTGAATTTAAAGTCCAATTGTTTTACTTTGTAGAAAATGACAGAACATTTTGTGTGTGTATTTTTTTATTTAAATGTTTGCAAAAATAAATGTTTTTAGAGGCCATGGCCACTTACACAAAAGGTCTCTAGGAGGAAGTAGCAGAACCCTTAAAGGTAACAGTTAACACTGGCACATTTGTACATCGGCAGCAGTTACATAAAGCTGATACCATTTCATGCAAATTGCCTCCAGTATGCCAAATAAACTTCGAATTTCAGAATTTGGGAAATGATAGCTTGAGACACCATCTTCTGGATAATAACATAACTGGACTGACTAGAAATAAACACTCCAGGTGGACTAAAAATGTCATGATTAATAACAGAAATGAGCAATATCTATTACCAGCTGAGTTATATTAGCCTGAAAGGCTGCAACTTTAGTCAGATTATGAAGGCATTATGGGAAGAAAAGAAAGGAGCAGACTTTCACTTTGCATAGTGTCTTTCATAAACACTTATTCCAGTGCACTTTACCAGCTGTGGAGAGTAGCCACAACTATCAGGTATGCAGAGAGGAGTAAGAATGAAACAGAAATCAGGGGAAATGGGAAGAACAGGACGGAGCAAAGCAGGGAATGTGCCAATCATCTCACCTTCTTCAGCAGGTGCAAGTTTAGATTTAGCAGGTCATCACACAATGTCTGTCTCCCCTGGCATAGACCAGCATGACTGAGGGCAGCCCAGGTGGGGTAAATAGGTGGGGGTTCTAAAAGGCAATAAGAAGTCTGCCTGTCTGGCTGGCTATGTGTAGGATGCCACCATGAAACTCCCTTATGGCTCATCAGGGACCCACAGAAGTCCCCTTTTCCTCATGCACTGGTGAAAGGTAATGGCTTTACCATAGTGGAAACAAAAGGGGAATTATGAAGTGGTGTAAAAGCAGTAGGGTAACAAGGCTTCCTCCCTCCTTAATAATGACAGGAGTTGTCAGTGGGCACAAGATTAAGCAGCAGATTCAGAGATATAAAGAAAATATATAAAAGAAAATAATTCCCCGTAACCTTTATTTTCCAGAGCTCCAGAGCTGTGAAACAACAATCTGTATGCCTATCTCTGCTCTGCATGCAGAACATCTGACTGGCTCTGACATCAAGAGTGTTGCTGCAAAGGACTCCAGCTAGGGTTGACTGAGTCAGCATATCAATGAGTAGAGTGCTGGTGCCCAGACAATTGAGATGAATTGTGTGTCTTACTTCAGACCATGTCTTGTGACCCATGAGCCCATGCCTGGGGGGGGGGGGGGTGTTCAATGGGTACAGGAGTAAGGAGCACATTCAGAGAGACAAAGAAAATATATAAACAAAATACTTCCCCAAAAGTGTTATTTCCCAGAACTCCAGAATTGTGAAACAGCAATTTGGAAGCCTATCTCTGCTTTGCCTACAGGGCATCCGGTTGGCTCTGACAGCAGAGTGTTGCTGCAAAGGACTCCAGCTAGGGCTGACTCAGTCAGCATATCAATGAGTTGAGTGCTGGTGCCCAGATGATTGAGATAAATTGTCTGTCGTGCTTCAGACCATGCCTTGTGACCCACAAGTCCATGCCAGACAGTCGGACTCTGTTTCCCAATCTAATGGGAACAAGTTAGCTCTGAAGACACAGCACTGGTTTGGATTAGAACAAGAAAACATTTATCTTCCCAAATGATCACAGTATTTTCTCAGCCTCTTGGTAATCTTCATTTCTGTGGCTAACTAAGCATGTGAGAAGAAATTCATGTTTCTCATAACCTTTCCCTTTCTGTGATCTTATTTGAGAACAGCCATGTCTTAACCTACTCTGTTAGCCTCAACTTTGCAGTCTCCCTTTTTTTGTATGTAAATGTAGACAGTGTCTCTCATACCCTTGGTGTCAGGACCACAGACCAAAGGTTAAGGGTTCTGACACCCTAGGAACACAACAGGTGACATTCTTAATGAGTGCAGTGGCAGCGTAGTGCCCATCTTATACCATTATTGCCCAGGACCGTCTTGCAAATGAGCTTGCTCAAGGATGATTTGCCTGGTTAAATAAAGTTTGATTGACTGATTGATTATAAAATGTGTATTCATGTATTTTAAGAAAATTGAAGAAAGGACATTTTGAGGAAGAATTAAATCCCTCCTCTTAAAACATGAGTGTCAGGACCATTTGCGATTTTAAGAAGCCCTCATATGCAAGTAAAGAGTGCTGCTTGCTTGAATCAAAGCCAACAATTAATTGATTTAAAATAGATTCAGCATCTTTATCCCCCTTGTCTTCCATTGAACAAACTAGTTTTGGTCACTTTCTGTTACTCAGTTCCTCCCCATATATTAACCCTAGGGCTTCATTTATAGTAACATGGGGTCATTTGATTTACTCCAACATTGAGCTCTGTATAGTCACACATTGTAATAATAGCTGCTTTGTGTATAATAACTCACCAGTTGTATACATGCATGGCCATCAGTAGACTAGCTCCAGTCTAGCATTGGGCTGAGTATAGATCAGGCAGGTACTGGACAGACCAGAAGGGCCGTTGGACCTTTCTCTGCCATCAAAATATATTTTTCAGTGGTATATATTAGCAATAACCCACAACAGGGTATGGGGTTACAGGCATTTAATCCCTGCCTCAGATGCATTGTGAGGCACGAGGCCACAAAAAATATATGCATCCAGCACTCAGGATTGTGATTATGTCACTCATCTTCTTTTTGCATAGGTGTCCCTTGGAAAGAAAGAATGTTTGCAACACTTTAACAGTGCTGTAGTTGTCAAAACACTATCCTCTGCTACTGCATTGCAACTTGGTATTGTACAGCACAGGGGAACCTTTATATAACTTTTTAGAGAGGCTGTAATGTAATACTGAGGAGTGTATTCCCTTTTCTACAGCTCTTTCATGAAAAACAACAAAACAGCTTTCAAAAACCGTAACATTTTCAAAATGCTGTATTTTTTTTTCTATGACTAAAGGGGATGCTTTCTGCAAAGAAACCTGGCAAGCAGTACGGGTGCTATCCCTTGTGAACTGTTAGTGTTTAATTTTATGATGATCTGCCTTCTCTCAGGGTGTTGGTGCTCTCCTTTAGCCATCCATAAGTCTAATTCATGTCCTCTGTAACCCTCCATGATGACCCAGAGGGCCTGCCACACATATAGAATAAGGTGTTATGAATGTGGATAATTTTAGTAACTGAGTGGTGTTTTTTTTTCATAGAAAAGCTGGGTGTAAGGTAATTCACCATTATAACCAGCTCATTAAAACGGCAAACATGTGCTGCTCTTTCTATAGGAAGGCCACAGGCCACACTGTGGCTCACATTATACTGTCTCCACAGCAAACTCACCTACCCATTCTTTTCTTCACTTTTATTTTTGAACTCACATTAAAATATAATTGCACATACCCCAATACTGCAAAGCGTCATGGGAAGCACATGCAAATCCCCATGCAATAATTTGGACTAGCTCAGCTTTAAGCAGAATTGTATGGTGCCTGAAGGCCTCACAATGAAATCAGCAAAGGCTGAGAACAGCAGACACAGACACCTGTTTTGTCCACATTTGGACTCATCAGTGTGCCATATCTATATCTCAGCCCAGGGGAGAGATAGCCAGCCACCCTTAAGAGGATCTTATTTGTTTGGGTCATGGGGAGCCCAAAGTAGAGAAAGAAGAGAACTACAAAAGAACCCCACAGCAAATGCACTGAGGCAAAGGTTACACCAGAGTGTATTGTTTGGCCAATACCCTCTGGGGTAACCCTTGCCTCAATGCATTTGTTCAGGGGTTCTTTTGTAGTTCATATTAAAATATGCCAACCAGCAAAAGAAAATGCTTAACTTTGTAAAATAGGAACTTTTGTTCATAGATTGAGCTGAGCCCAGCGTTTGCTGTTCACATGCTCATCACCTAGGAAATTGGGATTACCATAAGTAGGGCGATTTTACTTTCAAAAGAACTCAGCTCAATTTAAGAAAAACTGTTTCCATTTTACAAAGTTAAGACTTTCATTTTGCAGTTTAGCATATTTTAATGTGAGTTCCCAAATATTGATTTCTTTCCAATACCTTCTCCTTCTCATCTCACATGTTTGCTACAACTGAAAGTGTTGTGGGACTTAGAAGCTTATATTTTTGTAATTTCTGAGGCAAAAAAAAAACATGACCCTAGCAATTATATAAAACATTACATAGGGCAGTAGGCAAACATTAAAGTTTACACACACCCTTGGGGTTTGATGCTTGTATAAACCTATTGAGCTTCATTGTTAGGGTTTATGTAGCATCCAATACCTCGGGTGTGTAAAAAACTCTCACTATACACACAGCCCCATGTATTACAAATAAAGGGGAGATTTGTGCTATGTATATAAGGCAATAAATAATGAACAGATCTTGTGGTATCTGGACTTACCAAAAAAACACTAGTGGATAGGGCAACAAGAATGCATCCATATCAGACAAGGGGAGAAATAAATAGGACCATGAGAAGGAAAATGTAGTTTAATCAAAGGGTTGTTGATTTGTGGAATAAGCTGCTTGAAACAGTTGTGAGTGCTACTAACTTGTTATCGTTCAAGAAGTTACTGGACGAACACATGGGTGATAAGAAATATAAATGTATCCATTGATACGTGACAAGTATAACTATGGTTCAGTGAAGCCCCAAGACTTGTTATCACACCTACTGTATGAACCTATGAACCTATTATTCTATATGTTATACACACCCAAGGTAAGTGATCCGACATAAACCCCAATAGCAAAACTCAAAAAGTATATACAAGTATCAAATAACGGATGTGTGTATAAAATATGCATTTAAGCACGCCAACCCATGTTTTATTTTGTATAGTTGTGGAGCACTGTTTTCTGGCCCAAAGATTTGATTATGTGGACAGTGTATGCTCTGGACAGTAGATGGTCCTGCTCCATTTGCACTGTCTGAGTTTGATTTTTCTCTCTCTGTCTCACACACTCTCTCTTACACCAAACTGCTGCCTGCTGCTTCCCTTATTTTAGTTTTTAATGGGTGTTGCAGTCCTTTGTTACATGTGACAGTAGGTATGGTTGGGGCAAGGGAAAGCAGCGGTGAGCAGCAATATAAGTGTGTGGTCACCTCAGGTGTGGCATACGCAAGGCACTTTCAGTTTTTTTAGCTGTGCAGGCTTACTTTAGAGCAGCTCAGTGCAAGCCACAAAATAATCTGACTTACCATAACAGTGGAAGAAAGCAGGTACATCAGAGATGGTTTAGATTACTCAGATCCTTGTGGAGAACTGCAAGGAATCATGCAGTCACGTGCACATGGGCAGTGCATCAGCATGTCTGACAAGCGAATATCGTTATAACTGACTACTTAAAAGGGGAAATGATAGTCAGATTTACCCTATGGCAAAAAACATTGCCCAGTTATTTTATTGCTTTTAACCTCACTCTCCCACTTTACCACTATGGCAGGACTTGACTGGATTAAGCAACAGGACCAAGGGAGGAGGGGAACAGTGTGGCCTCAGAACCAATGGAGATGCCCCGGTTGAGACACAGTAGTACTCTCTATTTGGGTACACCCTATTATATTTCACTATTGCTCCCACTCCACCAAACCCCTGTCAGGATCCAGAATACATTCCCATCCCATAGTCCCAGATCACCCATACAGTGCTCCTGCTGATACTGCACTTTCTGAGCCTCAGTATCTTGATACTGCACTTACTGAGC
Source organism: Neoceratodus forsteri (assembly GCA_016271365.2). Taxonomy (NCBI): domain Eukaryota; kingdom Metazoa; phylum Chordata; order Ceratodontiformes; family Ceratodontidae; genus Neoceratodus; species Neoceratodus forsteri. Next base: position 556,380,511 of record CM057450.1, on the reverse strand, counting down.
CTCAGTATTCCTGCTGATACTGCAATTACTGGGCCTCAGTATTCCTGCTGATACTGCAATTACTGGGCCTCAGTATTCCTGCTGATACTGCAATTACTGGGTCTCAGTACTCCTGCTGATACTGCAATTACTGGGCCTCAGTATTCCTGCGGATACTGCAATTACTGGGCCTCAGTACTCCTGCAGATACTGCACTTCCTTGACCTTGGCACTGTTGCTGATACTGCACTTCCTGGGCCTCAGTACTCCTGTTTATAACGTACTTCCTGGCCCTCAGTAGTCCTCCAGATACTGCACTTCCTTGACCTTTGTACTCTAGCTGATACTGCACTTCATGGGCCTTAGTAATCCTGCTGATACTGCACTTTGTGGGCCTTGGTACTCCTGCTGGTATGGGAATGCGCTGCCTGGCGAGCTGGTTCAGAGATCCACAGTGGAGGGCTTCAAGAGAGGGTGGGACAGACACAGAAAGCGGATGTATCAGATGATGGCCTGGCCCAGGGGGGTGGGGATGGATGATAGGGGTTTCTGGAACACTGGGGGGGGGGCCTTGGCACCCAACTAGGGATCTGAGGTTTGAGCAGACTCGATAGACCGTAAGGCCTAATCTGCTGGCAATTAGTATGTTAGTTGGGTATCATAGAAGAGTTGAGAAGTGCTTGGTCATCACTAATGGTGATTGTAAATTAAAAAAGAAGAGGGTATAAGAATCTGCCTTGATTTTAGGAAACTTAATCAAGTGTCCAGATTTGACAATTATCTTATGCCCAGGATAGGTGATTTGGTGGACAGACTGGGAAGTGCTAAGTACATCAGTACCTTCAATCTCACCAAGGGTTACTGGCAAATTCCCCTTGCTAAAGAATCCAGAGACAAAGCTGCATTTGTCACTCCTGTTGGATTCTATCAGTTCACCACCATATCACTTGGTTTACATGGCGCTCCAACTACATTCCAGTGGTTTACGGATGTAATTTTATCCCCTCACACTGGTTATTGTGCTGCTTTTCTGGATGATGTTATGATGTATAGTCCAGACTGGAAAAGCCAGCTGGAACACCTACAAGCAGTTATCCAGTCTATCAAAAAGGCAGGTCTGACCATTAAATCTACCACATGTGCACTGGGCATGCAGGAAACCAGATATTTGGGAAATGTTTTGGAAAATGGAGAAGGAAAGCCAGAGGTTTCTAAGCTGTAGATAACAGTCCTATTCCTAAAACCAAGAAACATGTCAATTCATTTTTAGGGCTGGCTGGTTACTATCGTAGATTTTGAAATGGCCCCCAGAGTGTGGTGAAGCTCTTCAGGCCATCAAGGCTGCATTATGTTTAGCCCCAGTTTTATGAAGCCCAGGCTTTAGAATCATAGCACAATAGAAGTTGACAGCAGATAAGGACTGCAAGGCCCATCCAGTCTGCCTGTTTTTTCTAACTTATGAATGAGCCATAGGCCTTTAATCTGTCAATGGCCTATCTATTCACACTCATCTGTATTGCTCCCTTATTCCTATCCCATGCCTGTTTGAAACCCTGCACTTTATTCATATCCACCACTTTCTGAGGTAGGCTGTTCCATGCATCCACCACCCTTTCTGTGAAAAAGAACTTCTTCACATTACCCCTTAATTGGTCTCCCTCTAATCTCATGCTGTGTTCTCTTGTCTTGCTATTTTTTATGTTTGCTTGTGCATGTGCAAAAAACATTATATGACAGCTTAGGAGAGAAGCAGGTTGGGGAGGCGTGGCAGTGTGGCATCCAACAGAAACATTGCATCTGGGGGGCCTGGCATGGTGCACCAATGGAGGCACAGTGTGCTGATGACACTGGCTTCCAGAAGTTGCACCAAGTTGTAACGTTTTCGCTGCAGCAATCGCGGGCCACCTCGCCATTGCAGCGTCAGCGATTCGCTGCAATGAGGGAGTGACTCGTCATTGCTGGGCGGAACATTGCTAGTGTAATATTGTTTGTGGACATGGCGGTGCCTTGCCGCCATGTTCACAAACAATATCTAATGGCTTCAGTGCCAAGGGAGTTCCCAATCCCGCTCGGCAGCATGTGCCCCTCCCCACAGAAGTGCGTTTTTGCCGATGGGGGCTCCAATCCCCGTCGTCATCCATCCCCGGTGCTGAGTTGCCAATGGGGGAGCCCAGTCCCTGTTGGCAGTATGGTCCCCCTCCCTGTTTGATGTGCTGATGGGGGAGCACACTCCCCATCAGCATCAGCCCCCCCAAAAAGTAATGGGAGAGTCTGAGGGGGTACCCTATCCCCCTCGGCTCTTGCGCCCCCCCGCTTTTGTACCAACAGGGGTGCCCAATCCCCCATCTACACACACGCCCAAAACAAATAGTCTGGTGGCATGCTAGAAGCCCACCCCAGTGTGCCCAGTGCCCCTGCAAAGGAAAAACTGTCCAGCAATATTTTTTTTTCAAACCTGTAAAACAAAAATGGTCCCTCTTGGTCTCCCTTGCACCTCCCCCACAACCCGCACCCACCCACTGCACACCCTGCCTCTCCACATCCCCCCCTCACCCCATGCTTACCCCCAGAGTCTGGTGCGACGATCTTCATTGGATCAGGAACACGTCTGCACTCTTCAAAGCCGTCCGAGAACTGAGGACATGCCGGTAAGCTGTATAATGGGATAAACAGGTTTTCTTTCAACTTTATTGCATATCTTAGGCATTTTTTGGAATTTTGGCACCAAATTTACAACATGGGGTTTTTGGGACCCTCCTCATGAATCCAGTCACTGTCATGGCGTTAATTGGTCCAGAAAGGTGGTTTTGCAGTCACTGCGCGGAATCACCTTTTGGGACCGATTAATGAAACGACAGTGCCAGTGTTCCTGGGGTGGGCTCTCAAAAAGTGTATGTTGCAAATTTGGTGGAAAAAATCCCAAAAAATGACTGTTTTATGAGCGTGCATTGCGCAGTTTATACGCATGCTCGTAAGTTCACGAATTTGCAATATTTTCAGTCCAGATTTTCAATATTTCCATATTTATGCACCTCCTTATGAACAGTACAGCTGTCATTTTTCACATCCTGGGCAAAATGTGTTTTCTCACTTGCGGTGCAGAATTGTGTGGTTGCTGTGGGAAATCTGTGTTCAGGACACATTACGAAAATGGTAGTGACACTGTTCATTAGCAGAGGTCCTAAAATGCCTATGTTGAAAATTTGGTGACAAAAGTCTATAAAATGACTATGTTACGAGCGTGCATTGCGCGCAGTTTCCACGCACGCTGCTGCACTTCGCACATTTGCAATATTTCTTACTCCAGATTTTTAGCATTGCCATTTTTTCACACCTCCTTATGAATGGTATAGCTGTCATTTTTCACATCCTAGCCAAAATGTGTTTCTGCACTTCCAGCGCAGAATAGCGTGTCACTGTGGGAAATCAGTGTTTGGGATGCATGAAGAAAATCACAGTGACACTGTTCATTAGCAGAGGTCCTAAAATGTCTATGTTGAAAATTTGGTGACAAAAGTCTATAAAATAACTGTGTTACGAGCGTGCATTGCGCAGTGTCCACGCACACTCGTAACTTCGCAAATTTACAATATTTTCACTCCAGATTTTCATCATTGCCATTTTTCTGCACATCCTTATGAACAGTACAGCTGTAATTTTTCACATCCTGACCAAAATGTGTGTTTGCACTTCCAGCGCAGAATAGCGCGGTCGCTGTGGGAAATCAGTGTTCGGGACATATTACAAAACTCACAGTGACACTGTTCATGAGCAAAGGCCCTAAAATTCCTATGTTGAAAATTTGGTGATGAAAGTCCATGAAATGACTGTGTTATGAGCGTGCGTTGCACAGTTTCCATGCATGCTAATAACTTCGCACATTTGTAATATGTTCACTCCAGATTTTCAACATTGCCATTTTTCCTGCCCTCCTTATGAGCAGTACAGCTGTCATTTTTCACATCCTGGCCGAAAAGTATTTTTGCACCTGCAGCGCAGAGCAGCGTGGCTGTTGTGGGAAATCAGTGTTGGGGGCACATTAAGAAAATTACAGTGACACTGTTCATTAGCAGAGGCCGTAAAATGCCTACATTGAAAATTTGGTGATGAAACTCTGTAAAAATGACTGTGTTACAAGTGTGCATTGCACAGTTTCCAGTCATGCTCTTAACTTCGCACATTTGTAATATGTTCACTCCAGCTTTTCAACATTGCCATTTTTCTGCACCTCCTTATGAACAGTACAGCTGCCATTTTTCACATCCTGGCTGAAACATGTTTTTGCACTTTTGGTGCAGAATAGCATGGTTGCTGTGGGAAATCAGTGTTCAGGACACATTAAGAAAATCACAGTGACACTGTTCATGAGCAGAGGTCCTACAATCCCTATTTTGAAACTTTGGTGACGAACGTCCATAAAATGATTGTGTAATGTGCATGCATTGCACAGTTTCCACATACTGTATGCTAGGATGTGCGAGCACTTTTTATATTCCCAGTACAGCTGTTCAACATTGCCATCTCTTCACACCTCCCTGTGGATGGTTCGGCTGTCATTCTTCACATCCTACCCGATCTGTGTTTTTGTTCATGTGGTGCAGAATGGCACTGTCGCTGTTGGAAATCAATGTTCAGGACACATAGACATAATCACAGTGCCACTCTTCATAGGTAGGCTCACAAAAAGGCCATGTTGAAAATTTGTAGTATAAATACCAACAAACGCCTGAAGCGTTACGGTTCCTAACCATAACGTCCTACCCTGTACAGACTGACAGGCATTGGGGTGTGCCTTTCATTGCCGACTGTACTGCTCATGCCATCCCACCCCCACCTCCAACCACTGATAGGCATCGAGGTGTAGCTTGCACTCTTCGGCACCAGACTTCATCCCATTCTTCTATGCTGCACCCATTTCAGCAGATGTCCTTATGGAGTGCGGTGACTGTAAAGCCAAATGCCCTAAGGCACACCTCAACACATGTCACTGTCTGCAGAATAGGGTGACGTGACATGGCATGTCCCTCATGGTTGAAGACCCAAACACTTACCGCAATGCCTGTCCATCTCTACAGGATGGAGGTGGGGTTGGCATGAACTTCAATACTTCACTGCCATTCCTGTTCTGCATCTGTCTAGCTCCTGCATGCCCAATGCTATTACCAGCAAGCAAACATTCAGCATTGACAAATGCTTGTCTTATATTGAAACATGTTGGACTCTTTCACCTTGTTAATGCCCTTAAGATGTTTGATTGTTTTGGTCATATCACCTCTCTCCCTCCTTTGCTCTAGGGTATACATATTGAGTTCTGCTAATCTGTCCCCATATGTTTTATGATGTGGTCCCTGCACCATTTTGGTTACCCTTCTCTGGACTGCCTCCATTTTGTTAATGTCCTTTGTGCAGGGGTGGCTTCCAGTACTACACTCAGTTTGAGAAACAATTTTTGTTACAAACCACTTCATCAAGGTGGGCCTAGGTGCAGTCTTGAGTCAGAATACAGGTGGGAAGGAACATCCATTCTATATATCAGAAGGAAGTTGCAAGACAGAGAGAAAAGGTACTCCACCATTGAAAAGAAATGCCTTGCATCAAAGTGGGCCATGAAGTGCCTTACGTTTTATTTGCTAGGAGCTGACTTTGTACTTAAAACAGATCACAATCCTCTCTGTTGGCTTAATCAAATGAAGGATAAAAATTCCAGAATCACAAGGTGATACCTGGCACTACAGCCATTTAAATTCAAAGTGATGCACAAATCTGGAAAAGAGAATGTCATTGCTGATTTTCTGTCAAGATATGGATCAGGAACTGAGAATTCTGAAAGCTGAAAAAAGTGTGAGTTTAAACTTCACAGTTTGCTATACTGGTTGTCATGAAAAAGGGAATACTGCATATGTGCAGAACTGTAATGATTATAAGGTATTGCTGGAAGAGAATTAAAAAAAATTGGAAACCTGTTTTTAAAACAGGTTCTCTCTTAGAGAGGGGGATGTGGGTTGAATAAGGCCCTGTCCCTTTTCTTATGCAAAAAGAGTTAAATGCAAGGATTTGTTCTAGCTTCTCCTTTTCTGTCTCTTGTCTGTCTGATCGCACAATCAGATTTTCTTGAGAGACCAGGGAACTAGCCGCTCTGATGGTCTCGCGATTCCTCCACCTCCTGCTATCTCCATGCCTTTATTTGCTGTCCCTTGCTATTTCTATCTTCTTCCCCTTGCATATCTGAAGTTATAAAAATGTATGTGAATCTGTATGTGAAACTGAAATCCCTTTGTTTGAAAATGTATATAGTTATACTGTTGAAATGATTCCAAAAAGCTACATGGAACACAGGGGTTAACTTGAGATGCAGCATAAGCTCATTTGCAGAGTTGTCAATAGGAGGTCAGTTCTGGGACACCATTATTCTATTTTGTTGCACCTGCAAGGAAATTGACAAAGCTGGTACATTTTGTGAGAAACAGGATGCCTCTTAATGAGATGAGGTTGCAGAAGTTAATTGTCAGGCAATGACTTATTATAAAAAGAGCAGCAATCTTTTGTTAGCGGGAGAGACTGAAACTTAGAATTAGAGATACCCTCAGATGAAGAACTTTGTTTTCTCTGTTTGTATTGCCTTTGTAAATAGTTATACTGAACAGTTTTTTTATTGTTATTAGAAATAATAAAACACTACTTGAGAATTTTATAACTGCTCCTGGTTTTTCTATGCTTTCTGACCTATGTCTTGATGACATGTTGCTACTGCACTTCCTGGGCCTGAGTACTACTGAAGATACTACACTTCTTTGATCTTAGTACTCTTGCTGATACTGCACTTCCTGGGCCTTAATGTTCCTGCTGATTCTGCACTTCCTGGGCCTTAGTACTCCTGCTGGAACTGTGCTTCCTGGGCCTTAGTACTCCTGCTGGAACTGTGCTTCCTGGGCCTTAGTACTCCTGCTGGAACTGTGCTTCCTGGGCCTTAGTACTCCTGCTAGAACTGTGCTTCCTGGGCCTTAGTACTCCTGCTGGAACTGTGCTTCCTGGGCCTTAGTACTCCTGCTGGAACTGTGCTTCCTGGGCCTTAGTACTCCTGCTGGAACTGTGCTTCCTGGGCCTTAGTACTCCTGCTGGAACTGTGCTTCCTGGGCCTTAGAGTTCCTGCTGGTACTGCACTTCATGGGCTATAATATTCCTGTACAGCCTCATTAGCTGAACCTGCTAACGTAAGATAGATTTTTAGAAAATGGTTTGGAAAAGTACCGAAACACTCACTGGCTGACAGCAGTCAGAAAGGGTGCCGGTATTCACCAACACAACTTGCTAAAAACAAAACAAAAAAAAGACCTAGCACCATCTTCCATATAGCAATTAAATATCATGTTACCAATTCAGAACCGGAAACCCCTCAGCAGCATCTCTCTGAGCTGAAAACTGTCTCATTACTGTTCTGTGTACTTAAAGCTAATGGGTGCCCACACTGTGGATATGCTTTTTCCTACTGAAGACATGGATAGACGAACAGCCTCAAATCTACCAACAAAGAAAATAAAAGAAAAACGTATGTGAAAGACATTTAACCTTATCAGACTCACGAATGAAACTGAAAGCAACAGACAATAGGACGATGCAAAGAAAAGCAATAATTGGGCACTTACAGTATTCAATGGTTGGGCAGAACAGAAAGCTATAACAGTAGATTGGAAAACTATCAGAGCAGAAAAATTAAACAGCATTCTGAGACATTGTTATTCTGAAAGTAGAACAAGCACAGGTGAAAAATATGAGGAATAATGTATGGTGCATCCATACACGACAAGTCTGGGTTTCCCTCTTAGGGTTGAGATACCAGCATATGGACATCAAGAGCGAAGCTGTATAGGTCCATGCTGGTATCTCAACTCCGAGATGGAAACACAAGGCAAGTTGTGTATGGGCACCCATTTTTGTTTGTTATAGTGTATGGTTAAAAAAATTGCATCTGGCATTTCTCTTTTTTTATCCACACTATAACGCTGAGGTACAGTGACCAGAAAAAGTGAAACCAGGCAACAGGAGTCAGTGCGATGGAATTGCAGCTGCAGTTAATGCTAGAACGTGCAGAATAAGGTTTTTAGAATGTGCACAACAAGGTTTCTGAGCTGCTTGAATTACATGCACAATAAGCCCTAACCATACACTATATAGAGAATAATACATAAGCAAGCGTGTGTTACAAGTTTTTTTTTTTTTTTACACACCTGAGGTGTTTGATGAGCCATAAACCTTGAGGGTGACGCTCAAGAGGTTTATAAGTTCATAATACACCAAGGGTGTGTAAACGAAACGAACTCATAAACACACACCTACTCATGTTTTATTTTTTATAATTACTTGTGCACGGTGTTGAAACTATGAAATAAAGAAGACATGGACGAATATGCTGACTGCAACAAATGTACTGAAGCCATGGACCAGGAAACAAACTGTGTAAAGTAAATGCTTTAGACAGTGTGAGGGGGCCCATGATTGTGGTGTGCCACTACAGGCTTTTAAACAGTAGAGCATGATATATTAAAAAGCCATAATACCTGGGTGTGACATCACACCCAGTTATTACGCCTTTTGGAAAACAATTAAAACAAGCATTTGACAATGCCGAATGTTGTCTGGCTGGCATTGGCATTGGCAGCGCAGGAGTTAGAAATGCATAATGGGAATAGCAGTGAACTATTGAAGTGACGCCAACCCCACCCCTACCCTGCAGAGACTGACAGGTGTTGGGGTGTGCCTTTGGGTCGTCAGCTATAACGCTCATGCCATTTTATCTCACCCTATCCTGTAGACACTGACAAGTGTCGTGGTGTGCTTTGGGGTCTTTGGGAGTTATACTTATCCCATTCCATAAGGAAATATGCTGAGGTGGGTGCAGTATAGGAGAATGGGGTGAACTTTGTGGCTGAACACTCCAAGGCACACCACGATGCCTGTCACTGGCTGCAGGGTCGGGGTGGAGGTGGAAAGGCATGAGCATTACAGCCGATGATCACAAGTCACACCCCTGACACCTGTCAGTCTGTACAGGGTGGGGTGTTACAGCTGGAAACCCTAATGCTGTAGGTGTGTGTTGGTATTTTCACTCCAAATTTTCAGGATGGGCTTTTTGTGACCCCACCTCATGAAGAGTGGCACTATCAGTTTGTTAGCTGAAAGGTGGTTTTGCACAGAGGCTATGCCATTTGGCGATACAGGATGAAAATACATTTTGGGCAGGATGTGAAAAATGACAACTGTATTGTTCATGAGGAGGTGTAAAAAAATGGCAACACTGAAAATCTGGAGTGAAAATATTAAAAATTAGTGAAGTCATGAGCATGCAAAGAAAGTGTGCAACACACATCCGTAACCTAATTATTTTTGGAATTTTTTTAACCACATTTTCAACATAGGAATTTTGGGACCTCCCCTCATGACCAGTGGCATTGTGATTTTGTTAATTTTTCCCAAAAGTTGATTTCCCACAGTGACCATGCCATTGTGCGCCCACAGGTGCAAAAACACATTTTGGGACGGATGTGAAAAATGACAGCTGTACTGTTCATAAAGAGGTGTGAAAAAATGCCAGTGTTGGAAATGTGGCATGAAAATATTGCAAATTTGTGAAGTTACAAGGGTGTGTGGAAACGTGTGTGCAACACACACTTGTAACACAATAATTTTATGGACTTTCCTCACCAGATTTTCAACATAGGCATTTTAGGACCTCTGCTCATGAACAATGTCACCGTCATTTCCTCAAACTGTCCCAAAAACTGATTTTGCACAGCGACCACGCTATTCTGTGCTGGACGTGCAAAAACACATTTCGACCAGGATATGTAAAATGACAGCTGTACTTTTCATGAGGAGGTGTGGAAAAATGCCAATTTTGAAAATCCGGAGTGAAAATATTACAAGTTCATGAAGTTATGAGCGTGCGTGAAAACTGCACAACGCACGCTCGGGAAACAGCCATTTTTTTTATTTTTTCCACCAAATTTGCAACACAGGCTTTTTGAGAGCCCCCTCATGAACAGTGGCACTGTCGTTTTCATTAATTGGTCCCAAAAGGTGATTCCGTGCAGTGACAGATAAATCATCTTTCGGGACCGAATAACGCCATGACAGTGACTGAATTCATGAGGAGGGATCCCAATAACCCCATGTTGAAAAGTTGGTGTCAAAATTCCCCACAATGCCCGTGATATGCACCAAAGTTGAAAAAACCCTATTTATGCCATTATACAGCTTACCAGCATTTCTTCACTTCACGGTCGACTTTGAAGAGTGGAGACATGTTCCCGGTCCACTGAAGATTGTCACGCCGGACTCCAGAGGTAAGTATGGGGTGAGGGGGGTGTGGGGATGCAGGGTGCACAGTGGGCGCGGGTTGTGGGAGGGGGCAGGGAGACCGTGAGGTACCGATTTCTTTTTTACAGGGTAAAAAAAATATATAACATCGCGGGACAGTTTTTGGTTTTTCAGGCACATTTGGCATGCTGGGGTGAGCTCCCAGCATGTCACCTGATTGTTTTTGGGGGGGCTGTAGCCAACAGGATAGGCACACACTTGGGTGGGGTCATTATGCCAATGAAGGGTGGGCTCCCCCATTGGCAAATGAAGTGGGTCAGGGAATGCGACAGGGGGATGGGACAATCCTGTCACCATGTTTACGTGGGGAGGCTGTGCCACTGCAATGAGAAGCTTGCTTCTCATTGCAGACGTTTTCTTAGATGTGGGCACCACATTACGTCTTGCTGGTGTGGTGCCTGCATACTGTGTTACTGGGGAATGAGGGACGTACCTACTGATGCATGACCTGCATTCACCCACAGTGACTGCACCTCCAAATCTGCTCATAAGGCAATATGTTGGCTAGCACGCATGCGTGAGCCAACATAAAAACAGAGTGATACTGGGGGTCATTAGAAATCATACTCTGTTTCTGGCTATTGTGGATTAGGGGTATTGTCTGGAGTCCTCTCTACTTGTATTGTATTCATTTATAAGGTTAACTTAATCTCACTGAGCTATGCATTATGAACATAATTTTGATAATATAGCCTTTCGTAGTAGGTCTTTTCTCTCAAGTGCAGTTACTTGTTTCCTGGTCTGGATTACATGCAGATATCAACAGGTATTAAGTTCTCCCAGTAACTACAGACACCTATGACTAATAGCAGACCCTAGATTCCAATCCTCCAATAACTTTACAAGCACAGACTTCTAAAGCCTGCTGTGCAACTTAAAATATAGGCTGTGTTTAAGATACAACCTGTGTTCCTTTTCAAATAGTAACCGAGTGCAGCACATGAACAACAACTTTAGTTTTGTTGAAAACCCACCACTGCAAAAAGAATGCAACACAAGATTCCATTTTAACAACATGAATCAACTGTTTAAATCTGAGCACAAATTATACTTGCTGCACAACTCAATATATTACCTGCTTTCCTCTTCATGTATTAACAAAGTGCAGCACAAGAAAGAAAGATGGCTTTTGTTTTATTGCTGACCCCCTGGAACTATTTTTTCTCCCCCTATCAAAACTGCGTCACACAATAAAAACTATAATCATTATTACTGCAATGATATCTTTCTCTGATTTATTCAAACTTGACCCATTTTCTAAGTGCATTAAAACCCTCCAGAGTGTGGGATGCTGGAGGATACCCACACTTCCAGATGCTGGGAGACCCTCCACTTATGGCACTGGGCCTCACTACCCTCCGGGCATGTGGGTATACCCAAACACCCCACACATGGTTGGTTCTTATTGGTTACCTCTTCCACCGCTGTTAGCAGTGTGGGAGTAGAAAATGCGAATGCGGTAGCACCCATGTTGAGTGCCTATTATTGAGGTCTGCACTTTTGAGTGACTCGATAACACTCTCAATGGGAGCGAGTGGTAAAATACAGAGGATAATGTACGGTCCTCTATCGGTAACCGGTCTACTAACCGTCGAGAGGTTGCCAGGGCGACCATGTAAACCTCAAGGCGGCACCGAGGTTTATACTCCTGGCACACCTTACCGACAGTTAACATTAACTAGTTGTTTATAGAGAGACCATATACGTTTTTATAGTGTATGGTCCCAAAAAAAAGGGAAAACGGCTCCTTACTTTATGAAATAGAGTCACTGCCACGGCTGTTCAGTCCTTCCCTTACTGCTGCGTGCATCCATCAGTTCCCGAGTGTAATAAAAGGCACTCACATGCGCAGACCGATCCCCGTTGTTAATCTATTGATGTGATGTAGCATCGATAGGTTAACAACATTACTACGTCACATCGATGGTATAACAACCTTAGAAAATGATGATTTCCTAAGGTTAACAGCGTTCTACGATACATTATTATTATTATTTTTTTTTATTTGAGATTATCAGAAAGACCTTTGAGTCAAAGACTCATTTACAAAGGTTGAATGTCATACATATAGAGCAGGGAAACAATACATGTTTTACAGGATGTTAGCATATAACAAAGGTATAGCATATAACAAATATAGGTCACTATATCCTGTATAGTGAGTAGAGCAAGGAGCTGTACTCACTAGTGCAGGATACAGGATCCTGTGTGGTCAATTGCAGCTGAGCTGCTCACATAGCGTAGTGGTGTGCACTACCACTTGCGATGCTAGCAGAGCTGGGTTCGGGTCTGGCTATGGACAGAATTTTTTATCTTTTTAGTGTTGTAACCTGCCCCTTGGTCCACACCCTCCTTGGAGTTGATTATATTAGTTTTGGGGGGGCAGGGGGCTTGTCCCCTACATAAAAATATGTTTCCTGTCTGCAGAGTTAAAGTATCGCTATTTGCGACGGTCGCTACAATATTGGGCGCTGTTTTGTTTATGGGCTTTTTTGTGGTTGTTTTATGTGATAGGCAGTCTTTCAGACTTGCCTTTATCACATAAATCCAAAAATACCACTGTTGTTGGGTCCGGTGATGGTGATGAAGAGGTGGGCTAGGCAGGGTCCATCTATACTGTCCTTTGTTAGTATTCATGTGTGAGCAGGCAGTAAGTGATAAAAAGTAACTTAACTGATCCGGCCACATCAGCACAGTGAAGTAGCAGCTCAGGTACAGACCTTAGACTGAGGGTGAGCAACTGCAGAGAAAGACACCTACTACTGTAAGATTCATAGCAAGAAATGGGGCTTGGCAAAGACAGTCCCACGTGAGAAAAACTGCCAATAGGGATGTGCTGCTACATGAGAAGGCAGCATTTGGGCCTGCGGAATCAGAGATTGAGTTTATGCCCCCACCCCCGTATCAATGACTAAGGTTTCGAGTATCTCAGTCTCCATGGGGCTACAATTCAAAACCTACCAGGAAATCTGAGTTCTGAATCCCATCACGGTCAGTGACTCAATTATGTATGCTGTGCAGCGAGCAACAAACAAGCAACTTGAACACCCCTCTGTGACTTAGTCTTCCAAAACCAGCAAGACCCTACCTAGTACTGACATTTCTGACCAACAATATCTATACAATACTTGTCTTTCTTGCAGGTTAATGCATTTCAGAGCTCAGCTGGACAATCTTGAGTACAGTAATGTATGTAAACCATAAATATAAATAGATCTAGATACAGTACCTTTCAGGCTGCTTCTAGCCCTGAGTGGTACATGTACAATAGGACATTATTGCTTTGCTGACACCACTTTACTAGACTTGGACTGAGCCACTGCCTTACTTACCTGGCCCCTCCCTCCAGGATCACGGCTGGTCCCTGTAGCTAGGGCTGTTATTTGCTTACCATATCCTTATAATTTTTCAATTTCACCTTTTGTGCTATTTTTCCCCCTATGAGAGGAACTGCCAACTTAGTTGTTTTCTCCAGGACCTGTAGCTTCACAGTCTAGTGCTGCTGAACTGAACAATGGTGGTTTGCATTTAAAAGGCAATTCACCTACCGTCTTAGGACAGCATAGCTTCCTGGCTTATGCCATCTCTTGTTTTAAAATTTACAGGCAGAACTGGTATAAGCAGGAACATGTGATGGGATGAGATGATGCAATGACCTGAGAAAATCAAAAGGGCATGGTTTGATGCCTAGTGAATGAATAGCACTTCCATAGGTTTTTCAGCATCTCTCCAAACCACTTGCATACTCTAAAGCCTCAATCCTACTGCAAGGCATCATAGTTATGCAAATTCTTGTGCAAGGCAGGCTAACAAAGCTTCACCAGACCAGACACTGCCTTTTAAACAGGCTTGCATATATGATTCAGTAGAGCCCGAGAATGACAAATTAAGGACAGATGTTTTTATTTATTTATTTATTGAGAATATTGGATTCCAACCTTTGAGTCATTGACTCATTTCCAAAGACTCCCCGTCATGGTACACAACATAATGGGAAGAAGACATTTATACAAAGATTACAGTGGGGTAGGGAAGGAGATAACAGGGTTAACAAAATGTATAAAATAGTAGGCAGTATACAATATTACAGTGGGAGTAGGAGATAAGGTACACAGCAAGGTGTGTCAAGTTGCTATTCCTATACACTTGTGTAGCTATATAAGTCCTGTGGGGAGCTTGTGAGTGTATGCGAACCGGCTAGTCAGAGTAGAGTATGGCATATGCACCTGCAGGAGGTGCAAGCAGTTGGGTTACCAACATTGTCATTAATACATAGTAAAAGTAGCGGGATAGGTGAGTATTTGCCCCAGTATCACACTGCCCATCAGCAGGTACCAGTTCTAGTGGGAACACTGGCAGTGGTGAGCAGAAATTGCGTGTTTTTTGAGGGCTGTTTTGAAGGGGCCTAGTCTGGGGATGGAGGAGATGGCCTGGGGTAGAGCATTGTACCAGGATGGTGCCCTATAGGAGAAAGACCGTTGTGCAAGGGTGGTAGTGACCCTAGGAACAGTCCACATTAATTTATCTGCTGCACGGGTGTTTGTAAAGGTATGTGCCATGAGGAGGGTAGATGAGACACCAGTGAGAGTGAGACCCAGCTGGATTTTTTTAGCCAGAAGACATGTTTGGTAGTTCACTCTTGCGTCCAGGGTAAGGATTTTTGTGAGGTCATACAAGGTGCAGCTGTGGGTACGCCTATCCACTCCAGCTTGGAGCCTACAGGCTTTATTAATGGATGGGTGTATCTTATCTAGTGCTGTGCGGTCAGCGGCTGAGTAGACGGTTAACCCATAGCCTACAAGTGAGAGGACAGAGGAGGCAATTGCCATATTTAGGGCCTCTGGAGTTAGGCAGGCTTTGTGTCAAAACAATAGTCCTGTGCGTATATTTATGGCAGAGGAGAGATTACTAATATGAGGGTGGAAAGATGGGCTAGGGTCGAAGGTAATGCCCAAGTATTTATATGTGTAGACCTGTTCCAGTGGGAGGAGGGCTTTGGAAAAGATTGTTAGCTGGGCCTTGTGGTCCTTGTTCTGACAGTGTGAAAAGAGCATGGATTTAGTCTTTTTTACATTGACCATAAGTCTGTGGTCAGAAAACCAGTTTTCAACTTGATTGAAGGCAAGTTATAGGGAGGACTGTAGGGTAGTGGGGTCCAGAAGGGAGGCATACATTACTACATCATCTACGTAGAGCAGAAGGTTACATGGTCAGGAGTTAGGCAGGGTATTCAGTAAGATGCTGAATAGAAGTGGGCCAAGGATCGTGGAGCCCTGGGGTACCCCTGAGTGGACTGATAGAGTGGGTGACAGGATGCTGTGTATCTTCACACATTGGTACCTATCCGTGAGGTAACTTGTGAACCCGGCGATAGGTCCCGTGGACAGGCCGGAGTGGTGGAGAGTATTTAGGAGCAGGGCATGGGAGACTGTGTTGAACGCTTTTGACAGGTCAATGAAAACAGCTCCAGTAAGCAGTTTTTTATCTAGGGCATTGTGCAGCAAGTTGGAGAACTCTGTGAGGGTAGTGGTTGTGCTGTGTCGGGCTCTAAAACCATGTTGTTTCCTACATAGGATGTTGTGCATAATAAGGTGGTCTGTGAGTTGGGTGGCAACGATTTTTTCCAGAGCTTTCGAGAAGGGTGTGAGTATAGAGATGGGCCTGTAGTTGTTTGGTAATGTGGGGTCCCCACTCTTTAATATAGGTGTGATGGTAGCTACCTTCCAGTCCTTTGGGAATTGCCCTAGGCATAGGGAGAGGTTAAGGAGATCTGCCAAGGGGGAGAAGACCTTCATAGGCATCTGTGAGTAACAAATAGTATTTCTTGAATACCACTAATAATAGCCTACTCATTATTCGTGAGTAAAAATGGATAGTTGATGCCATCCATGGCATTCAGCTTCAGGACAGTTACTTAAAAAAAAGTTTAAAAAGTGTTTTCCCCCACCCACCTCCCCCTTTCCCTAAAAGCCCCCAGAGAGTACCAGAGATAATGCATTAAATTGTTAACTTCTGGCACACAGCCAGGAGCCAACAATATCTTTTGAAACTTACCCCCACCTTAGCCCAACTCCCCATTCTTTCAATGTTAGATTTTTTTTTTATTTCAGCCACCTTCGGACCCCTTACCTTGATGGGGGGCTAGTGGCACCAGTATCCAGGCTAGCCAGCTGGTCCCCCTCCCACTGTATCCCTTTCACCCAGTCTGCTGGTGCAGTGCTGCTTGTAGTGGTAGTGTCTCTGTCAGCAGTAGATGTCTCCCATGTTGGCCACCATTAGTAAATTAAACAAAGTACCATGCATGCTTTTTAAGGATAACCCAACCCCGATCTGTTCAGAGGGGTGAGTGTCAGTGAGGGGTCACATGATCATAAGGGAGGTGAGGAGCAGTTGTCATTGTGATGCCACTATATGAGGATTGACAGCAGCATTCCATAACTATGGCAACAGCCCTGCCCTTCCCTCCTGATCATGCACCCCCTCCCTGATACTCACACCTCTGGCAGGATCAGGATTAGCTTATTCTTAAGAAGTGCAGCATTTCAGCACCAACAGACTGGGTGAGAGGGAGGAAGGCCAACTGACTAGCCTGAATACTGGTGCCATTAGCTCTCTTAGTCAAGGTAAATGGTCATGGAGAGGTGGGAATTAAAAAAAAAAAAAAAAAATATATATATATATATATATATATGTATATATAACACTGAAAGAATGAGGAGTTGGGCTAAGGTGGGGTGAGTCTGAAAAGACACAGCTGGCTTCTGTTTGTGTGCCAGGACCCAGCAATTTAATTTAATTCTGGCACTTCTCGGGGGCAATGGGAAAGGAGAAGATGGTGGGTAATGATTGGGAAGGGCTGAAATGGTGGCCAGGAGAATAACTCTGGCCATCAGGTGAATGAGTAGGGTAATTTATATTGTTTTTTCCTCTCCCAGCACAAACAGCTGAATAACAGAAGGAGGCGGTGGGAGCAGCAAAGGGGGAGCACCACAAGTGTTTCTGTTTTTGGCACCAATGGGTCTAAAACCTGTCCTGCTCAGAGTCAGCATATCAAAGAGATGGTCTGCAGGAAGTGCAGTGCATAGGATCCACAGAAGAAATATCCAGATTGTTTGCTAACTCTGAGTGTAAAAAATGTCTCGTGTTTGTGGGTCTGACCTGGGACTTACCTGAGACATCAAGTGCACTACACTGAGGAGTTTCAACGGGATGAAATACTAGGAGGATGACCCAAATATTTGGGGACTGGAGTATAATGTATGCCCTGAGTATTAAAAATAAGATATTTACACACCTCCAGTGTTTAGTCCTGTTGGCAGTATTATCTAGCCCTCCTTTCCTGGTCATCAAAAAACAAATAAATAAAGAAATACTCAGTAACGTACATACCTGCCCCTGCCATAGCCCCATACTCAGTTTGTCTCATGCTTATATCCAAATGTTCAAACTTCTCTCTGAATATGAGGTAACCAAAGCACTGGCTCATCTTTATTGTAATAAGGATTCTGGCCCGAATTCTGTTTTGTTACTTCAACATATGTTATTGTTACCCTTTTATTTTCTTTACCCAGTGTTGTGATACTCACTGTAATCTTTCTCAGTTGTACTGCATGCAATTATAAATGAGACCTGTGATCAACTCCTTTCTAATAAATAAACAGAAGTAGAGTTATTTGTGCAAAGCAGTAAAACGGCTGAACAATTTTCAGCAAATTCCTGTAAAAGGATTTCAGTTTTTATGAGCTCATTACCACCACAATATCAGTGCAAGGTTGTTCATTATTATAGAGCGGGCAACACAAGTACTAAAATCTGATTGGTTGACTAGCATCTTTACTTGTGGGTAAATCCCTGTGTATCCACAGGTAAAGATCCAGCTGACCTGCTTACTTTTTACAGTAGGCTTATTCATACACAGCACCCACAAAAGGTTTGAAATCTCAATCGCTGCTATTTTTGCCACAGATCAGAAAACCTGCTAGCAAAAACAAAGGTGTCACATTTATTTTGCTTTAAAAAAAAATCTATCTGTATCTTACAGTAATGGAAAACACTGCTAACTGGTGCTGTCTGTCTCACAGCAGTGTTCTGTTAAATGCCGCTATGCTAAATGTTGCTCTCAGCCTCGCACGCTGCTCTCCCCCTAACCAATGGCATTTGCAACTCCTTGCCACATGATCACCCCCCTAAATAAAACTTCTGGTTGTGGTCCCTTCAGTGTCACTCTTACAAACCATTTTCAGGTTACAATCTCAACTACACTACCAGCACTGACAAAACACTCTTTTTCCCCTGACCCATTGTCTCTCTCCCAGCTCTAAAAGAACATGCTGCTTACTCTCCCTGTTTCCCAGTCCACTCTCCACTGACCACTACTAAAGTGTGTCATCTCTCTCTCTCTGTTTCCTGGTCAAATCTCTCCCTTCCTAACAAGCATTAGCACTTTTCAAATGAACAAAAACTATAATGGGGGGGCATGGGAGAGTACAAACTAATCCTTGCTGTTCTTCTGCCTGCTGGGGAGGGGGGCCTTTTAACCTAGTGAAGGATATTTTAATAAAAAAAAGACTATACATTTACTATTTTAAATAAAATTCTTTATTTTTATACTTTGTTGCATAATCACAATGATAAACTTTATAATGTGGGTTGTGCTAGGATTTACCCACTTCTGGTATGGTTAAGTCACTTGGCCTGTGGCCTCGTGAGCAAACAACACTAGGCATGGGTAAATCCCCAGCATAACCCACACCCTGTCGTGGATTATTGCTTAAATTTACCTGAAGCTACTGATAATAGTCCTAGTATCTGAGATACTGCGCTACTGTAAGTGTCATTTGAACACATTATAACATAGCTCTTCTGGCAGCCTAAGGGTTTACGTCAATAATACATTTGCAGAAATATCAATATATTTGGAAATGGATATTCAGAGATAACATACAGCACTGAAACTAAGAATCAATCTGCAATTAACTACACTTATTTTAATTGTAGTATTCTTGTTAGAAAATATTTTGGAGCAGAAACGTGTAGACTTTGTCTTTATAAATTACATTCTTCTAAATATGTCAGTTTATTCTTAGTTTTATCTATAGTTTTTTTAATGTATATATATCCATATCCATATGCAACTTTTTTTGCATTTATTGTGCTGGCACTTCCTATTGTTTAAATGTCTATCTAATAATAGCTAGGTTCGTAAACTTCGTATGGGTGTCTGCCCACAGTAGCCACGTTGTTCAAACGTGTTAACATGAATCACCTATCAAACCTAACAAGCCTAAGCTATTATACAGATTCTCTCCTCCTCTCCATATCCTGACCATCCAAGACCACCAAATACTTGTGATACACCAATGCCCCCTTTTCTGACAGCTGATCTGTAACTGGGGAGGGGGTGGTGTTATTTGCACACCATCTGTAGAAATGCCGGCTCCTGGTTCCTTGTTAAATTGTCTTTGAACAGAATCCCTTATTCCAACCCCCAGAGATCCCCATCTTTTGGGAGGCTGATAACCCAACACCCTGCTAGCTCAGAACCTCCCTCTCTCACCCGTAGCATGCACCAACTGAAACATTAAGCAAGTACATGCCTGGGAGAGAGAAAGGGGCAGGGCTTGTAGCATTGATAATGCTGGCCATGCTGACCAATCTATTTTCATAGCATCATCAGTGACACCAACAGTCCTGCTTTCTTCCTGCTTCCCTCCAAGTCATGTGATTTGTCAGACAGCCAATGAGACTGTGGTATGTGCAGTGGGCTAGGGAAGTGGGTGACTGAACTAAATCTGGCACCGAGCAATTATTCAAGCCCAAAAGAGTACCACACCACACATTTGTCAAGAGTCAGGCCAATTTTTTTACCCTAACATCCCATTATCTGAGACTTTGTGCTGCAATCCTAAATGATGTCTAAATATGTTTTGTTTTTTCTGCAGTAAATGGCTTTTTAATGATAGATGAATGACACTTTGTATTGGCAGTGCTGGCCTGTGGCTGGAATTGTGAATATTTTAAATGGCAAGCACACCTTGGGTTGTAGTGTTATCCCTTGCCTCGAAGTGCCAAGCAACGTCTGGTGTCCAGAGACAGTTCCCCGTGGCACACCACCCTACACTGTGCCCTAATCCAAGCATCTATAGCATTTAGTGGACCCACCATTTCATACACTGCCTCAATCCAAGCATCACTAGTGTAGACAGGCATCACCCTTTCATACCCTGTCTTAGTGCAAGCATTCCTGGTGTCCAGTGGCACCACCATTTCATACTCTGCTCCAATACAAGCATCTCTGGTGTCCAGTGGCACCACCCTTTCATACTCTACTCCAATACAAGCATCCCTGGTGTCCAGTGGTACCACCCTTTCATACTCTGCTCCAATACAAGCATCCCTGATGTAGACAGGCATCACCCTTTCATACCCAGTCTTAGTACAAGCATCCCTGGTGTCCAGTGGTACCACCCTTTCATACCCTGTCTTAGTACATGCATCCCTGGTGTCCAGTGGTATCACCCTTTCATACTCTGCTCCAATACAAGCATCCCTGATGTTCAGTAGTACCACTCTTTCATACTCTGCCCCAATATAAGCACCCCTGGTGTGCAGTGGTACCACCCTTTCATACCCTGTCTTAGTACAAGCATCCCTGGTGTTCAGTGGCACCACCCTTTCATACTCTGCTCCAATACAAGCATCCCTGGTATTCAGTGGTACCACCCTTTCATACGCTACTCCAATACAAGCATCCCTGGTGTTCAGTGGTACCACCCTTTCATATGCTACTCCAATACAAGCATCCCTGGTATCCAGTGGTACCACCCTTCCATACCCTGTCTTAGTACAAGCATCCCTGGTGTCCAGTGGTACCACCCTTTCATACCCTGTCTTAGTATAAGCATCCCTGGTGTTCAGTGGCACCACCCTTTCATACTCTGCCCCAATCCAAGCATCCCAGGTGTAGACAGGCATCACCCTTTCATATTCTGTCTTAGTACAAGCACCTCCAGTGTCCAGTGGCACCACCCTTTCATACTCTGCTCCAATACAAGCATCCCTGGTGTCTAGTGGTACCAGCCTTTCATATGCTACTCCAATACAAGCATCCCTGGTGTCCAGTGGTACCACCCTTTCATACTCTGCTCCAATACAAGCATCTCTAGTGTTCAGTGGTACCACTCTTTCATACTGTGCTCCAATACAAGCATCCCTGGTGTTCAGTGGCACCACCCTTTCATACTCTGCCCTAATCCAAGCATCCTTGGTGTCCAGTTGCACCACCCTTTAATGTCCTGTTCAAATACAAGCATCCCTGGTGTCCAGTGGAATAATCCTTTCATGCTCTGGCCCAATACAAGCATTCTTACTGTCCAGTGGCACCACCCGTTAATGCCCTGCTCCAATACAAGCATCCCTGGTGTCTAGTGGTACCAGCCTTTCATATGCTACTCCAATACAAGCATCCCTGGTGTCCAGTGGTACCACCCTTTCATACTCTGTCTTAGTACATACATCCCTAGTGTCCAGTGGTATCACCCTTTCATACTCTGCTCCAATACAAGCATCCCTGGTGTTCCGTGGTACCACCTTTTCATACTCTGTCCCAATATAAGCATCCCTGGTGTCCAGTGGTACCACCCTTTCATACCCTGTCTTAGTACAAGCATCCCTGGTGTTCAGTGGCACCACCCTTTCATACTCCGCTCCAATACAAGCATCCCTAGCGTGTTCGGTGGTACCACCCTTTCATACGCTACTCCAATACAAGCATCCCTGGTGTTCAGTGGTACCACCCTTTCATATGCTACTCCAATACAAGCATCCCTGGTGTCCAGTGACACCACCCTTTCATACCCTGTCTTAGTACAAGCATCCCTGGTGTCCAGTGGTACCACCCTTTCATACCCTGTCTTAGTACAAGCATCCCTGGTGTTCAGTGGCACCACCCTTTCATACTCTGCCCCAATCCAAGCATCCCAGGTGTAGACAGGCATCACCCTTTCATATTCTGTCTTAGTACAAGCACCCCCAGTGTCCAGTGGCACCACGCTTTCATACTCTGCTCCAGTACAAGCATCCCTGGTATCTAGTGATACCACCCTTTCATATGCTACTCCAATACAAGCATCCCTGGTGTCCAGTGGTACCACCCTTTCATACTCTGCTCCAATACAAGCATCTCTAGTGTTCAGTGGTACCACTCTTTCATACTCTGCTCCAATACAAGCATCCCTGGTGTTCAGTGGCACCACCCTTTCATACTCTGCCCTAATCCAAGCATCCTTGGTGTCCAGTTGCACCACCCTTTAATGTCCTGTTCAAATACAAGCATCCCTGGTGTCCAGTGGAATAATCCTTTCATGCCCTGGCCCAATACAAGCATTCTTAGTGTCCAGTGGCACCACCTTTTCATACCTTGCTCCAATACAAGCATTCCCAGTGTCCAGCGGCATCACTCTTTCATACTCTGCCCAATACAAGCATCCATGGTGTCCAGTAGCACCAGCCTTTCATACCCTGCCCCAATCCAAGCATCCCTGTCATTCGGTGGCATTCCATCCCAGACGCTGCCCCAATACAAGCATTTGTGGCATCTGGTGGCACTGCCTCCCATACGCAGCTCCAACCCACAATCCCTGGCATCCAGTGGCACTCTACTTCCACATCATGCACCAAGCCAAGCAACCCTGTTGGTGCTTGCCTGGTGGTGTTGAGGGCTGAGGTGCTGGATGCCTTACCTCATGCCACGTCGGCGACCTGGATTTGGGAGCCAGTTCAGGTTGTAGGGGATCGGCCCAGGGAGGGGTGGATTGAGCATCCAGAGAACTGCTCTCCTCCCCTGGGGAGGAGTGGGATGTGGACCTCCAGCAACATGCAACTCCCAGTGGAGATTGGGGGTCTTGCAGCCAGGGAACACCGGGAAATGGGTGGAGGCAGCAGCGGATGTCCTGTGGGTGGGTATGGGAGCGTGTCTGTCATGCACTGGATGTCACTGCATGTCCACGCCTCCAGGGGTTTAAAGCCAGAAAATCCCTCTGCACTGCACTAATGATGCCCATGATGGACTCCTGCTCTCCCTGGCCTGAACAAAGCCTGGCCTAAGCCAGGGCAGGAGCTCAGGGGTGATCTTGGTCTCCTCCCTCATTAAACTCCAGGGGGGGCCCTCCATGGGAGGTAAGCCATGGTCTTCCCTATCTCACAGTTAAGGCGGAGGCTGGGTCGGGACAGTGTTGAGCGTCAATGTACAGGGCCGATAGTGGACAAGGGTCCATCCCCACAGCACAGGGGTGATAAAGAAAGTTGAAAAAAAAAAATCAACCCTGCTGTCAAGTGGCACCCATACCCCACCCTGCCCCAATCGAAACATCCCTGGTGTCCAGTAGCACCCCTCCCACCCCCTGCTCAAATATAAGAATCTTTGGCATCCAGTGGAACCCACCTCCCACACACTATCACAAATCAAGCAGCTCTGCTGCTCAGTGGTACCCCCTCCAACATCTAGCCCCAGTACAGGCATTTCTGTCCTCAAAAGGCACCCCCACTCCCTGCCTTTAATTCAAGAACCACTGACATTTAGTGACATCATTTCACATACTCTGCCCTCCCCCAAGCATCTCTGGTTTAGTGGCACTCACTCACACCCTTCCTCAATCCAAGAATCCTTGGTGCTAAGTGGCAGACCCTATCACATCCTGCCCTAGGACAAGCAACCTTGGTATCCAGTAGCACTCCCCCCCCACACCCTGTCCTTTCCAATTCCAAGTATTCCTGGCATCCATTGGCTCCCCCCCTCCCACACTCTGTCCCAATCCAAGCATCCCTGGTATCCACTGGCAACCCCCTCCCTCACCCTGCCCCAATCCATGTATCTCTAGCATCCAGTGACACCCCCTCCTGTACTTTGCCCCAGTCCAAGTACAGTATCCATGGCATCCAGTTGCAACCCCTCTCACACCATGCCCATTTCAAGCATCCTTCATGTCCAGTGGTAACACCCCACACACTCACACACTCTGGCCCATTCAAAGTATCCCTGGTATCTAGTGACAACCCTCCTCTTATGGTGGCCAGCAATAACACTTCTCTCACCTCCACTACCACCTGTCCTAGATCTAGAAAATGTAAACACAAACTTGAGATTTAATGAGTGCTTCTAATTATTCAGTTATGAGTTGGTAATAACATTTTCTGTGTCGATACAGAAGTTGAGTGATACCATGCAGAAAATCTAGTGAAATGCCACTGTATACTGAAATAGCAGTTTGAGGGACTTTCTCTAACACATCTCAGAACTTCTATACTGACATAGAAAATGTTACAGCAAACTCATGATTTAAAAAACAGAGCTCTTAATAAATCCGTAATTTGAGATTATATTTTACAGACAGCGTCCTGCTGCGGAGGTGGTAAAAAGACTATTGCTCGCAATTGTCTGGGGGGAGAGTCTATGTTCAGCTTGCAGTGGGGAGGGGCTCCCTGTACCAAGCATCAGCAAGCAAGGATCAGGAGGAGGGAGGGGAGGGAGGGGAGGAGGGAGGCAGGACAGTTTTTTTTTATGTGTACTGACACCAGAGTGGGATCAAAGGGGTGGTATGGAGGCAGCAAGGCCACTAGGGATCTGCTTTCAGTAGCCA
Source organism: Neoceratodus forsteri (assembly GCA_016271365.2). Lineage (NCBI taxonomy): Eukaryota > Metazoa > Chordata > Ceratodontiformes > Ceratodontidae > Neoceratodus > Neoceratodus forsteri. The sequence goes on along the minus strand of CM057450.1, from coordinate 556,355,522 downwards.
TGAAATAATTTTTCCAGCATCAGGGCCGGCTCCTAGTATCAGAATAGGAGTGGGGAAACATTAAAGACAAAGACGGTCATCAAGGATGGACTTCTAGTGCTCAAATATTTTTTTTTCAAGGACAGAACCTCGAGAAGTAAAAAATGTGCTCTTTAATGTGCACATGCATTTTTTTACTTCCTGATCCAGTGTACAACCATGGCTGTGTTACAGGTAGTGAAACTGCAGTTTTTGTTACGGTGCATGAAAACACCTTATGAAAAAGACATGCTTTTTGTTCTGTGCCTGTGTGGCAACCATATTTTCTTTTTCTAATAACTTACAAATGTTTTTTTTCTTCATTTTAGAAACACCCAAAGTGACCAATTTGTGGCAGTATCTGCTAAACCTTAAAGTAATTGGTTTTAATATGCAGCTGCCATTCAGTTATTCATGACCAGAAAAGCACCTTACAAGCCATATTAGATTGCATATTTGATGGCCCTGAGCAACCTGTATTTTCGTTCCATAACAAACCCCGTCCCCCTCTCCCCCTAGCAGATGCTCCTACCCTCCGGTATATTACAGGGGCTAGAATGCATGTCGTCAAATTATTTAATTACTTTTTTTTTTCACAAATGTTTATCATTCAAAAAGGGAATATGGCAAACACAGGTGGACTGAAATATCCAACAAATGCCTACATATGTGAAGCAGGGAATCCACTCTTTGGTTAACCTGGGCTCCCTATCAGAAGCCTCGTGTGTGGCCCAGCTCCACCCCTGGACCTTTTCCTGTCCTAGCATGATGCTGCCAGGGGCTGAGGATACCAGTTGGTGTGGAGTGGCATGGGGTGGGAGTAGTTGCATGGTTCAGGTTTTCTTGGTCAACAACCGCAGGGAAACACTGTGTTAAACAGCACAATATGGACATTCCAACCACAAGAACTGAAAGTGCCAACAATTACTGTTTCAAAAATCTTCAATTTTACATATTTTCATGGTGAATTCTGAGGTTTCTAATGACTGTATGGGAAGGGAGATCCCAGACATATGGATTTTTAAGCACATCATGCCTTGACAATGTCATTTACACAGGGTCCTTAAAGAAGAATGCAGATGGTTGCAGAAGAAGAAATCTGCTAGCTGCTCGCAGTTGACACTCACTCTCAGTCTGCCTGTTCCCAGCTGAACCTATTGTACATTTAAACACTTTCCTGGGTCCAGAGATTTTTGTTTTAGTTTTTACTTTTGCTGCTACTTCACCTTCTCCTCCATCAGTCCTTCTTGCCATCAAATCACCTTACTCCCAGCAGGGAACTGCATCTCAGGCTATCCACCCTGATGTCCTGAGAGGTCCATGTCCCCCTTCTGACTTTGAATCTGTCCCATCTGAAGGGGCCCCCTCCACTCTAGACCAATTTGAGGAATGAAAATTGACATATATGGCCAGGGCCAGACCTGGTATGTTGGAAGAAAGGTTCCAGACAAATGCAGATCCTGGCTTTAACCCAGAGGGGCGGAGGTGCAAGATGGCTCTGGTGCTGCTCCACTCCTAGCTGCTCTGTGTTGTCGGGTATTCGTAAAGTTTCAAATTTTTTTTTTATTCATTTTATACTGAATCTGATGAATGCAACTTGATTTTTTTCTGTTCCCGTCTTGCAATGGTGATTTACAGTAGCAAATCCCTTATGTAGTTTGCCGACAGGGAAAATCTTTTCGGTGGAGATACGTCACTGATTGGCGTTTGTCTGAGTTGCTGATTTTCTGAGCTGCCATTTTTTTCAGTTTTAAATCTCACCTGTGGTTACATCAATTTTGACAAGGGCCACTTGTATTTATTTTTCTGTTAGTTTTGTGGTCCCAGAGGAGCTGTGGTATGTCTGAGATGACTGCCATGGCCGGCATTTATTTTCTTAGTAGCCCTGTTTTTCAGCTCATTTAGGGAGCTGCTATGTTGGTTTGTGTTTCAAGTAACAGCTGGACCCAAGGAATGGAGAGAGCTGCCTAAGGTAACTGTGGTCTGAAGGTCAGAGAGGATGAGGACGAACATGCCAGGAGTGGTATTGAAATACCTGAGAACTTTTATTGCAGGTATGCTAATGCTGCCTAAGGTTGGTTGTTTAGATATTTTGGAAAGTTGTGTTTTACTACGCTCAGTGGAAGCGTTGTCTTTTCTGTCTACCCTAGGCCGCTCGAGGCATTGAAGACACTGGAGTTAATTTGGGACCTTTGGAGAAGTCAAGTCTGGAGAATTCAGGGGATTTATTCTTGTCAGCAGAAGACCCTAGCTGAACTGATGAAACTCCATTTGAAACTTTGTATGAGCTAAGAGGCGAATTTGCTTAGGAAGGTTACTTGAGTGTTCAGATTTTTCATTGTGGGTTCCTCACTCCTTCCTAAGAGATGAAACGCTGGAGACTTTCTTGAACACACAAACTTGATTTTCAAATGGAATGAGTTAAGTCCAGCAACCCTTTATTTGTATTTAATTCTTTCACAACTCTACCATTCTGGAAACTACTGGTTTTAAATATAGGATATTACTTCTTTCAAAATTAAAAATACATATGGAGCCCGTTTCTCCATATATTAAACCATGGACCCCTGACTCTTTGGGGCCTTGAATGCTTGGTTTAAAACTAATGGACTCCTAATCTATTGGAGTTTTGAGCGCCCGGTTTGTAATCCATGAACTCCAGAGTGCATTGGAGCTATAGCGTTGTTTAACATAAGCTTATTGTCAATACTCACTGCTAACTGATATTTGACTTATTATATGAGCATTAGAATGATTTGTAATTTCTGTTTTTATATGACGGCTTAATAGTTTTATTTTTATGTAATCTTGAAAAGGTAATTTCGGAATGAGATGCATAAAGTGCTGAAACTAATGTAAAATTGCAGTAAGAAAGGCAGGATTAGAGAGAGATGCTGGATGCTTAAGGGACATGCCTAAACAATATGATCCTGCTGACAGCTGCCAAAGGCCTTGTACTGGGCTATGAACTGGTAGCCGTAAACAGACCCAATAATGATTTCTTCCGGCTTGAATGTAGAAAGAAAAGTGTAGACAAATGGAAATAGGCATGGTCTAGGAAACCCACATATGATTCCCTATTGTAGCTGACATATAAATCCTCCCATACCTGGTGACAGAAGGAACAGGAGGCAGCATGCGCTGTGGGGTGCACCTTGTGGTCTTACCAAAAAGGGGAAGGTATTACTGACAACACAGAATCTCTAAATGTGGGTTCAGTGATGGAACCTCTCCTTTGTTTGTAACAGTATTTCAGCAGGATGTCTCGGTGCCCTAAATGGGACTTAATTATTGTGGTGTGATCCTGTTCTTAGATAGGAATTGGTAGTCACAAATGGCTCCTATAATGGGTTCTTGAGACCTGAATGTGGAAAGAAAAGTGTGGACAAATGGAAATAGCCATGGTCTAGGAAAACTTGCAGATGATTTCTAATTGTAGTTGGCATATATATCCTACCATACCTGGTGACAAAAGGAGCACAGGGTAGCATGCGCTGCTGGGTGCACCTTGGAGTTTCACCAAAACCGGAATGTTATTACTGACAAAACAAAATTTTTAAATGTGGGTTTAGTGACCGAGCCTTCTCATTTTGTTTGTATCATGGTATTTCTATAGGATATCCCAGTACCCTAAATGGAACCTAATTATTGTGGCCTGATTCTCTTCTCAGATTTGGCAAGAGGATGGCTTGTGTTATGGTAATACTGATTGATAGCACAACTGAGTGCACCCTGGTAGAATTAACTAATCCCACCCCCCAACCCCGATTGCAGCCTTTTTATGTAAGAGGAATGTTTAGATATCATTAATATTTGGCTACTATTTAAGGGTCATGTTTTGATATTAGAGGTCCTTTATTAAAAAAGTGTTTTCAAAGTATATTTATGAAAAAAATTATTTTCAAATCCTGTTTTAACTAATAGCCTCTCACCTTCGATAAGTAAGATTAATTTTATAATAAGTACTTGGATATGTATCATGCATGTATCTGCTGGAGATGTAATTTAATATTTTTTTCTGTGGTGTTGTAATGTTTTTTTTCAACCGATCAATAATAAATTAAAGTAAGAAACTAAGAAGAAAGTGCAGATCCTGGCAGTGTGGAATGGACAGAGTTCTAGTCATTTGATGGGGGGGGGGGGGGCAGACATTTCTTCATTTTATACCAGTTCTATGTCATGGTGACATGACACCAGCCAGTGTGCAACTTCAGGCATTGCCTCATGTCACCTCCTCCCTTATCTGTAGCTGGCTGTATCCTCTTGTGCTGCCTTCTGCTTAATGCTAGAAGGTAATCACATGCAGTAGCAGGGAAAGAACTCCCTTCCCAAGAAGTAGAGGAGTAGAGTCCAGTCAGATGTTCAGTCTATCTCTACTAACCTCCACCCCTACCATCCTGAGAATGAGTTGCAAACCCATATCAAAAGAGTGCAAACAGAGTCATTCAGTGTGGAGGAGCCTACAGCACAGAGATGGTCAGTGCAAACAGATACAGAGAATGCAAAGTGGATGCACACTCACCATGAGGATGAGAGAGTTGTTAAATAAGTCACTGGCTGATATCAAGGTATCCATTCACCAAGCCCACTAGAGGTGTAAAGTGAAACTTCACCAGACATGTGTTTAATCCATTCACAGGTCATCAGACAGGAATCCAGCCACAGGTCATTAGACAGGTCAGTATACAGCATACAAAAGTATCATATCTAAAACTTCCAAATTAAAGGCAGAATGTAGCCAAACAGCACTTATTGTTACTGTAGCCAAGCAGCCCCAGCACTTCCAGGTCACACTGCCTTTTCATCAGCATGCCACCAGCCTGTCAAGTGACCCGCTACCTCTCAGTGTCATGATGTTAGCTCATTCGTTTTCTGCAATCATTTTTTTAACTGTGTGGCATTCCACAGAGCTTAAACATTAACTGCAGTGTTTTATTTCTTAATTTGTCTGCTGTAATCTACAGTAGTGCAGCTGGTACAATATTTATGTGTTGTGTACATAAATAGATCAAGTTTACTTGACTTTTTTATGACTTTTTATTCTATATACATTTTGCCTGACATCACTGCTTAGCCTGCCACTGTCATCATGGTTCTACATGGTAGCACGTGAGGTTGGCACCCAAAAGATGGCACCGTCCATAATGGCGACGTGATGTGGGCAAAAGCCTGAAAGGCGAGGGGGCCGGGAGGGCGACTGGATGTGGGATTGTGGGCGACCCTAGCGACAGGATGTCACTATACGTACATGTGTGCGGGGGGCATCAGGTGAGCATGGCCTGGGAGGGGCAGAGGGATGTAGGGGTGGTGCTGCAGTCAGATGCTGAGCTGCGCGTGGCATCGAGGTTTGGCTTCTGCTTGCGATGCTGGGGTTCCAGGTTCGGTTCTGGGTCCAGGTGCTACTGCATTTTTGTTGCGCCAGGCCCAAACTTTATCTATATTTTGCTTTTTCACACCCCCACTGACATGCACAGAAAGCAAAGTATAAAAATCCCCAGCGCCATTCTTCCATGTGCCAAGGATGTCAGGGTGGCAAAATTGTTTTTGCCGCTCTGACGTCACGATAATGTGAGTCACCGTTTGACGCTTGCTGCTATCACATAGAACCGTCTACATGGCTTTGGAGTGTTGCCTTCATCATTCTTGTCAGGGTCTAACTGCAATCAGTATGCAAACTGACTATTGATGGCCTGTACTAGTGACAGAGCAGTGTACTTCTAAGTAACTGAAAAAAAAAATTATCAACAAGGGCATATTTTTATTTAGCAACAATATAGTTTTATACATACCCCCCCCCATCCCTATTATGGAATTAAATGTTCTTAGGGGTTCTATTGTATCTGTTGTGCCTAGTGGTAGTGTTTGCTGCTTTTGTGTGTGCTTGCAAACATAATTTATAAAAAATGCTAAGTGATATATATTTTTTTAATGCTGTGTGCAAGCAATTCATTAACAAACACCAAGCTAGATAACCTCAGCTTTAGCACATGAATTCTGAACCTGTGACAGCACAAGATGTGCACTAGTGTTAGCATGGAAGAGTCAGAGGTCGGGCCCGATTGACAAAGATGGTTCAGATTTTTGCACATATCCAGGACATGGAACTCTGAACCTGTGTGTGCAGGTACACTTGATGACAGCCATGACACATGGCCTCCCTAATCTATGCCTGAAATGGAGTATGCAAGAGCCTGGGGTTATGTCAAGTGCTGACCCAATATACTTCCAGTGATATGTAGAGCAGCAGGTACCCTTCTGCAATGTCTTTCATGTGCTTAATGTCCCATTGAGCATAAATGCTGGGTTTGCCTGTGGCCCCATGCACTGTTTGTGCAAAATGCACCCATGTAGCTCCATCACCAAGATGTTTGCCAGCAAGAAATGTTATCAATGACCTCCATGCCACAAGGATACACTGCAGCTAGCAACTTGGTCTCTTAGCTCCACCCATTATCCTAAAAAGTTGGAACCATAGCTGGCAAGAGTGGCCAAAATACGGTTAAAGTGATAGAGGATGGTTATGTCTACATAGTTTCATGCATGGCACACTGTGTTAACCTGGTAGTGCAATACTTTCTCAGCCAAGCAGACATCAGAGTTAATTGGTATGTGTTGCTGCCTTTCTGGCCACTTCTCAGTAGTCTGATTCAATTTGATTTTACGCAAGATAAAAATCATTGAGCAGAGCTGTTTGTCAGCAGTGTCCTGGTAAGGCAAAACATCTGACAAGAAGAGAATATTTTACAGATATTACAGACAGGTGCAGGAGCTGCAGATCAAAAATGATTTGCCTCAGCACCACCTAAAGCAAGAGGTGAACATGTGGTGGAACTCCACTCATTACTTGACTGAGCCATATTGTCCAACAGCGTAAGGTGCTGTCTCACGGGATCCCCATTCATGCCACCCACGAGGTCTCAGGAGGAACTTCCATGAGCTTGACAATACTGATGTGATGTCTCACAGAGGTCCCGGTTCTCACATTACACCTTTAGAACATGCCATGTAGGTGATTATTTGCCACATAGCACCCATATGTTAAGCAGCCTCACCTCTGTGAATGCTGAGGCAGGCATTGTGTAATGTACATCAGCAACTGGAGGTCAGTTATGATTCTTCTTGCACTGCACTGTAGGAACACATGTAGACACCACTTATGAACATACAAAAATGCCAGCAGATACAGGCCTCATGGTCTGTCTAGTCTGCTCGATTGTGCAGCTAGCCCCTCACCTTGCAGCTGCCCCACCCACCCCTTCCCTTTCATAATTACCCCCCCCCGCTCTGCCCATCCCCTCTTAAAGCTGTCTACCATGCTACAGGCTACTACCTCCCCAGGCAGAGCATTTCACTTGTCCACCACCCTCTCTGTGAAATAATGTCTCCTGACTTCCCTCCTGAATCTTCCTCCCTACAGTCTCAGCTGGTGCCCCCTCATGAACCTCCCCCTTCAGATCTGGAAAATCCCTTTTGTACTAGTCTTGTTTATCCCCTTTAGGTATTTAAAGGCTTCAATCATGTCCCCCCTCTCCACCAGGGAATACATGCTCAGCTCGCCCAGCCTCTCCTCATAGGAGTATCCCTCTAATCCCTGGATCATCTTTATCGCCCTATGCTGTACACTTTCCAGCAATCTGATGTCCTTTTTCAGGAATGGGCACCAGAACTGCATGCAGTACTCCAGGTGCGGCCAGACCAGTGTCCTGTAGAGGGGCAGGATCATCTCCCAATTTCTAGAGGAGATTTCCCTCACTATGCACCCCAGCATTCTGTTGGCTTTTGCTGCTGTCTTCCTGCACTGAGACGAGTTGTTCATACTCCCTGTTATGAGCACCCTCAGATCCTTCTTCTCTTCCGTGCATTCCAGCTGTACCCCCCAGCTGATGGCTCCTCCCCTGGTTCTGAGTCCCAAAGTGCAAAACCTTGTGCTTTTTGGTGTTAAACCCCAACTGCCATGCCTGTGACCATTCCTGTAGTTTGGTTAAGTCCTCCTGCAGCCCCATCCACTCTTCGATGTCATCCACCACCATTCCCTTCCTTTTTGTCATCCGCGAAGAGACTGATCTTGCTCCAGACCCCATGGGAGATATCAGCAACAAAAATCCTGAACAACACTGGACCCAACACTGATCCCTGCAACACTTGATATGAACATACGAATGTGCCAGCAGAAACAGACCACCCAGTCTATCTAAGTCTGCTCAAGTGTGCAGTTAGCACCCCTAGCTTGCAGCTGCCCCACCCCTCCCCTTTGTCATCCCACTGCCGCCCCCCACCTCCTCCACCCTCACTCTCCCCTGTTCCATGTCCTTTTAAAGCTGTTCAGATTTACATGATACCACCCATTCTGGTAGTGCATTCCATTTTGCTACTACCCTCTCCATGAAATAGTGTCTCCTCATTTTCCTCCTAAATCTTTCCCCCTTTATTCTTAGCCCATGCCCCCTGATGTCCCTCTCCCCTTAGCTTAAAGACCCCATCTGCCCCATCCTTATTGATTCCCCTCAGATACTTAAATGTCTCTATCATGTTCCCCCTCTCCCTTCTATCCTCCAGGGTGTACATATTCAGGTCTCCCAGCCTGCTCTCATAGTCTCTCCTCTTCATTCCACATGTCATCTTTGTTGCCTTCCTCTGTACCCCCTCCAGTAGCCTGATATCATGCTTCAGGTATGGCCTCCAAAACTGCACACAATACTCCAAGTGCAGCCTTACCAGCAACCTGTAGAGGAGCAAGATCACCTCTCTTCATCTGGATGAAACCCCCTTCTCTATGCACCCCAGCATGTTCTTTGATTTTGCAGCTGCTCTCTTGCACTGGGCAGTGTTGTTCAAGGTCCCTGTTACTGATACCCCTAGGTCCTTCTCCTCCTCAGTGATCCCCAGCTTACTCCCCCCTCAGCCAGTATTCTCTCCTTGGGTTCTTCACCCCGAAGTGCATAACCTTACACTTCTTTGCATTGAACCCCAGCTGCTACCTCTCTGACCACTCCTCTAGCTTGCTTAGGCCCCCCTGCAACTGCTTCCATCCCTCCCCTCCATCCACCACTGCTCTCATTTTGGTGTCATCTGCGAACACACTTACCTTGCTCACCACCCTCTGTGCAATGCCAAATATGAAGAGCCCAAATAATACTGGTCCCAACACAGAGCCCTGTGGCACCCTGCTCATCACCAGCTTCGGAGTTGAGAGCTCCCCTCCCACCACCAACTGTTGTAGCCTCCCACTCAGCCAGCTTGTAATCCCGTTTGTCATTTTTGCCTCTACTCCTACACCAGTTAGCTTCCCCCCAAGCCACCCATAAGACACCGAATCAAAGGTCTTGCTGAAGTCCAAGCAAAGAACATCCACAGCATGACCCTTATCCAGCTCACCTCTTATAATATTGTATCAGGCTGGTTTGACAAGACTTCCCCAAAATGAACCCATGCTGCCTCACATTCTGGAGGCCATTGTCCTCCAGGTACGGCATCAGTCTTTCCTTTAGTATCGTTTCCATGAGTTTGCACACTATGGAAGTGAGACTTACTGGATGATAATTACCTGGTTCATCCCTTGGTCCACTCTTGTGTAATGGTACTACATGTGCCATCCTCCAGTCCGGTGGCACACATCCTGACTCCAGTAAGGTGCAGTACAGATCTGCCAGCGGTTTCTCCAGCACCTCCACCATCTCCTGCAGCACCCTGGGGTAGATCCCATCTGGCTCTGGTGCCTTGTCTACCCTCAGTGCCCTCAGTTCCCCTAGGACTCTACCTCCCTCAGTTCTTCCATCTGTCACCTCCTCTCCCTGTCCCCACCCTCCCAGCCCACAGTGGTAGCAGACCCCGCTTTCTTCCATGAACACTGAGCAGAAGTATTCATTCAGTGCTTCTGCCTGTTTCTCCCCTTTTCTGCCCACTCTCCTCTTTTATCCTCACTATTGTCTCCTTGCACTTCCTTTTCTCCCTGATATGTCTGAAAAGTCCCCCCATTAATTTCCTGCACTAATCACAGCTTCCTCTGGGCCTTGGTTGCTCTCACTTTTCTGGTCACTTCCTGGACCATCTTGCATACTCTTCCCTGTCCCCTTCCTTTCCCATCCTCCTATACCTCTGGTGCGCCTCTTGTTTTGCCCTCACCACCTCCACTACATCACTGTTCAACCAGCATGGTTTCCTAGCTCTGCTTCTCTTACTCTGTGTCTTGATGCAGGCTTCCATTGCCTCTGTAATCCCCCATTTAATAATATCCCATTTCTGCTCCACGTCCATCTCCTGCCTTATGCCCTCCAGTTTTCCTTTCAGTACTTCCTGCATCCTCCCAAAGTCCACCCCCCTGAAGTTTACCACCCAGGTAACTGATTTCTCTGGCTCCCTGCACATCATGATATTAAATCACAACATTTGGTGATTACTGTCGGCTAGTAGGTCCTCCACCCTTATTTCCCTTACTGCCTCCCCATTCAACAATACCAGATCAAAAGTGTTCTTTAGCCTAGTAGGTACACTGACCAACTGCGTCAGAAGACCCTCCTGGATTGCATCAAGGAGCACTTGCTCCCTATCACTGGAGATGACCGGAATGCTCTAGTCAACCCCTGGCAAGTTGAAATCCCCCACGATGACCACCTTCCCTTTTCTACATACCTTTCTGATTTGTCCCGCTAATTCCTTGTCAATCTCCTCAGACTGGGATGATGACCTGTATACCACCCCAAACCTCAGTTTCCTTCCCTTGAGTCTAGGAGCTGCAGCCAGATTGCCTCTGTTCTCCTTTCCTCCCCCTCACCCCTTGTGCATTTGATACCGTCCCTCACATAGACTGCCACCCATCCCCCCTCCTCTCCTTACGGTCCTTTCTGTATAATTTGTACCATGGGATTGCCAGATCCCAGTCCCGGTGCTCAGTTGCCCACATTTCTGTGACAGCTGCAATATCCACCCTCCACCCTGCCAAGAGTGCCTGTAGGTCAGCTGATTTGTTGCTTAAGCATCTCACATTCAGCAAGACCACCCTCCATCCTGCCCCTTCTCTTCATTGCCCTCAATCTCCTCCCTTCTGCTCCTTCCCTTTTCAGCTGCCCCAGGTGCTTCCCTGCTAGCCTGGGGGGTAGGGTGTGACTACACTCCATTGGATCTCTGCCTACCTGCTGTCCACTTGCCACCCCATCTAGTTTAAATCCACCTTTGTCGCAATATACCTCCCCAGTCTTTACATTAATACTTCCTTCACCTCCCCACTCAGGTGCAGCCATTCCCTTGCTAACAGATTGTTATTATCCCAGGTACTGCCCCAGCCACCCACAATCCCATACCCCTTAGTTTGACACCATTCTACCAACCAAGCATTCAACTCCCCAATCCTCTCCTTTCTCATTGTGCTTGCACAGGGTACTGGGAGCACCTCTGAGAAGGCCACAGACTCCCCAGTTTCCTCGCACAACCTTCCCACTTCCTCAGACCTCTCTCTTGTTACCTCCACCATTTCCCCCCACTAAGTCATTTGTCCCCACATGTACCACAATGTGCAGTTTCCTCCTACTCCTCCTTGAGCACCTTAGGATTGCCTGTCCTGCCTTGTCTGCCTTTAATCCCAGTATGGACTCCACCCATACCGACTATACCTCTCCCCTTGCTACCCCATCTGATCCCCTTGAGAATGGAGTTCCCCAACACCAGTTTACCCCCCTCCTCTTTCCTTGTGCCCGTTACCACCTCCCCAACCCAGGTTCTCATTCCCTGGGCCACTCAAGGTGGTGCTTTTACCATTTGCCCCAGTGTTTTCCCCCCTGCCCCTCTCAATTAAGACCCCTTCCCTTGTCCTGTTTGACTGCCAACCTCCCTCTCTCCCCTCACCTCTCCGAGCATTATTCCTCTCCCGGCCATGCAATGCTCAATCTCTCAACTAGCAATGCCCCTCACTCCCTCCTTTTCGTGAGTACTATCCCATGTCCTGTCTCTTCCTGCGTCCTCTTCTCCAAGTGTCATTTGTACAGCAAACATGTTCACTACCCTCTTTATGTTACTATGTGGTTTCTCCTCCCTCCTGCCTGCTGCTGCTCCTCTTTTGGTAGGCCCTACTAGAGTCCACCCTTCATCAGCTGGCTCCCTGTCTAGTTTTCCCCCCTTCCCCTGACTCTGCTCTTGACCCATTGTTCCTTCTCTGTGGTGCCCCCTTGTTACTCTCAGATGTCAGCCCTTCTACCAATGCAACCCTTCCCTCCCTCTCAACCTCCCCAGCTCCCTGCCAAGTCACTAAACCTCTTCCTCGAGTCTCCTTAGCCTGAGGCATATTGGGCACCCACCCAGCTTCCACAGTATGTTCATCCACACTGCTGCCCCACAACCATTGCACCCCACAATCCTACCCATGATTCACTCTACCTATGTAGGACAGTGAAATGCAGTCTCTCTATACTGATTGCAGTTGTTTATGAACACAATTACAAACCCACCAATAGCATTCCCAAGCCTCACAAACACATACAGTTCAGAAATTAGACGTTTGCCCTACGACACTCTGCCCCTACTTCTGGTTGCCCGTGTGATATTTATATTTATAAATAAATGGTCTGTGTATGAAATGTCAGTGTGTGAGAGACTTGGCCTTTAAAATACAAGGTCAGCAGCTGAAACCACAGGATGCTGTAAAACAGACCAGAAGAACCAGTTAATTAAGACTTCCTTATAGAAGGGCATTTTATTACCTGTTTATGACCTGCCCAGGCTTTTGAAGTTGAAAACCAAATGTGAGTTTTTTGATGTTACAGGAGGCAAGGTAATTGGGCTGGTTCCTCTCCTTTTAGCATATAACCAGGAATGTGTGAAGAGTCATATAATCCCTCAAATCACACTACCACAGGAAATCAGCCCAAGAGGACATGAGTGTGGGATTGTTAAATTCAAAGAGAAATGTTTCATTAAAGACTGTCATGTTTGGGAAATGGCTACAGATTTTTCAAAGCAATGACTCACATCCTCAGAGACACTTATGTCAGAAATTATCTAAGGGAGGTTATAGCTGACCTCATCAAAAGGGGATGGTGACAGATAGAGTTAAAAATGAAACATTGTATATGGGATGGTGACATATGATTCTAGACTGACTGGGAAAGCACTTAGAAAGGTAATAGAACAGAACTACGTATCTGTGGTAGGAGTGTTTTGGCTGAAACTTCCTTTTTATTTAGCATAATTGTAACCTGTATGATATATTGTTCTGTGTTTAATTTTATAAGGTTTTATCATCTTTTTAGTAAACAACCTTTTCTTTGAAATACTGCCAGAATGTCTTCTCAGTTTCTTTTTGCATGTGAAGTGCCTGTATTTAAGTCTGACAGCAGTTGAAAAGCTTGATTGTGTACTGAGCTTGTATACTAAGATAAGCATATACCTAAGGTCTCTTATAGAGTTTTAAGGGTTCATGTTGGATACCTGGTTGGGTGCCCCTGGTGAAAGATTGTACTGCAGTCCCGAAGAGGGTACATATCTGAGTCTGTACATTGGGTATGCTAGCATAAGGTTCACAGTTTGAATCATTCCAGAACTTGAGGCTAAAGGTGATTCAGACACAAAGCAGACAGGAGGGTTACCCTGTCTGTTACCTGTTCACACTATTGCACTCTGAGGTTGGCACTGTGGGAGCAGAGGGCCTGACCTGTGGAGTGCATTTGTGACATGCTCCAGGTCCTCTTTAGGCCCCTCCCCTGGCTTTGATTGGGGCTATTGTGCCCCCCACTGAGCTTAATTCAAAATACACAGCCACAAAAACCTTTACACTAAATTCAAAAGACACAGCCACAGAAACCTTTAAGCTTTATTCAAAAAGCACAGCCACAGAAACCTTTAAGCTAAATTAAAAAAAATAGCAAATCTTATGCAAATCCTCTCCACATTAGCTCTCTCCACAGCAAGAAGAATTAACTTATCCTTCTTTGCTGCAGTTTAAAAAACAATAGCAACACTTACAAAAATCCTCTCCACAGTGCAACCCCCCCTGTTACCCAGGGTTACTAGAATCCCAGTAAGACCTAGTGGTAGGCAGAGAAGGCAACTTGTGAAACTCCAGTTAAATGGATTTCATACTGTCTCACTCTGTTCTCAGTCTCAGCTGAGACTGAGGGATGACATCACCATAGAACTCTCACAGCTGCATGAGCCACACCAGAATGCTGCAGTTGGAAGTTAAGATAGAATGTTGGGGGAATTTGAACAGAGTCTATGTGCAGTCTTGGAGAGAGGAAGTAGCACAGCTGTCTGTGTGCAGGCTCTCAGAGCCTTAAGCTCTGTTTTAGAGCTACTGTAAGGGAGGTGTGTGTTTCCACCATAAGAGGAATACAGAAGCTGATTGTTGAAGTGGTGGAGACTCCTGTTGCTGGTCCAAGTGCCCCATCCCTGAGGGGATGGGGTGGTAGGTTTGCCTGTTTTCTAGGGGCTACCCTCCTGGTTCCGGCTAAGGGAAGAAGCTGCCTTTTTCAAGTTATGCTGCGGCACCAGAAGCTGTGGGAGAGGAATTCCTGTGGAGGAATCACCTGTGGGGCACCTGCAACCAAAGGGTGAGTTCACTCTGACAGACGGCCAATGTTTTTCACCTGAACTGTTATAAAGTGGGGATTGGACTACTTAATCTGTAGGAGGTCTAGTGTAATAGACATTGCCGGTCGGTTCAAGTCCAGCACAAAGAGTGAAGTAAAGTGGGGATTGGACTGCTTAATCAGTGGGGGTCCTAGAGCAATGGGCTAAGCCAAGTAAAAGTATGTTCAAGTCCAGCACAATGGGAAATCAAGACAAGTAGAGGAAATGTGACAGACATTTAGCCTTAATCTACATTGCCAAGCTTTACAGAATGAGATGTTTACTGTCCAGAGAAGTGGCCGTGTATGAATTGTGGAAGCAAGAGGTGGGAGACCCCCCCATCAGTAGTAACCAAATTCACCTCTAGGATTTGCTCTGTGGCACCTTTACTTTTTCTCAGGTACTTGGCCAGTGCCTGAGGAAAGTACCCAGACATGGGATTAAAAGGAAGAATTCTCTGATAGAGCTGAGGTGCTCTTAAGTGGTTTAGGGAGCCACCAGAAAATGTTTTCATAACAAATGGAAGGTGTCTGAGTGGCTGGCAGGGGAGCCAAGCCAAGGAAAACCCAGAATAGTATACCAGTTCAGGCTGTGTACCCAAAGCAGCATGCAAGTCCGGGCTGTGTGCCTGGTGGGTTCAGAGCCTGAGGGGTGAAGTGTTGAGGAAGTGTTCTTGATCTTTTTAATCTGCATTACCAGAAGTGTAGCCCCGTGGGGGTCCATCTATGCTTTGTTTATTCTGTTTGGATGTGAATAAAGCCACACTTTAAAATCCCACCTCTGGTATTGGACATTACAGTTATTGCTTCCTGTGTTCAGAGTTACTGGGTGCCCCTGTGCAGGGCAGCCAAACCTAGCCCTTGTGCTGAGTAACCTATTCCTCCCCAAACCCAGTCCCCACCTGGTAATGCTGTCAGATTCAAACAGCATACCGCCTGTCGTTTGCAAAAGGCAGGGGTTGGGGGCTTACAACAGCAAGTAGAATTAACTAATCCTTCTCTCCTGCAGTTTGTTGGCTCTGTCAGAATTTAAAGGCTTAGTGGGTGAGCAAGTCTGGACACATCTAGTTCAATCCCTCCAGCCACAGAAACCTTTAAGCTAAATTCCACTTTAAGCTAAATTAAAAATATATATATATATATGTATATATAAAACAATAGCAAAACTTTCAAAAATCCTCTCCATACTAACTCTCTCCACAGCAAGTAGAATTAACTAATCCTTCTCTCCTGCAGTTTAAAAACAATAGCAAAACTTACAAAAATCCTCTCCACATTAACTCTGTCCACAGGAAGTAGAATTAACTAATTCTTCTCTCTTCTGAAATCTGTCCAAAAGCCACAGAATACAAATCTGCCGCCTTATTAAACCCTCAGTACAGAATAGGGCTGTGCAAATACCTTATCTGGAATATTTTTTAGGCCAATTGGGATCTCCCTCCCTTCCCATTCCAAGCATTTGTCACCAACTTCTCCATTTTCCTCATGCCCCAGAGACTGCCAGGGTTAAAGATATCAAACTGTTGGTTTCTGGTACTATGCCAGGAGTTGACATAATCTTTTCAAGCTTACCCCCAACCAGACTCTTTCCATCCTCTTAATGCAATTTTTATTTCAGCCCCCTCTTAACCCCTTAACTTGATTGGGTGCTACTGGCAAGTAGTATTATTCTAGGCTACTCTGTCATCCCCCTTCCCACCATGTCCCTTGCCCAGCCTGTAGCTTGTTGCCTGCTACTTGTGCTCTTCTCGCATAAATATTTATTTATTTATTTATTTAGCTTTTGTTGACCAGGTAGGTACACTAGACAAACTACATGCCGATTTTCAGGTACGACCCAGGAGAGTACAATGAAAAATATAGGTTCAAATAAGGTACCTAATGACAAGAGGGCAATGTACATAGTTACAGGAGAGCGAGACAATTGAAGAAATGATTAGCAGTTTCCCCTACTTAACATTCAAATTTAAATATGGCGGTTGTTTCCACCATGATGTGAAACTAAAGATGAATACTTTGTTAGACTAGTAGAGCTAAAAACACATTCCTGCCTTCATCATCAAGCAGAACATTAAGGCGTTGATAAAGCCACTTGGCCTTTTTTTAATGAATTATTTCAAATGAGCTACTCTGTGAGGAATGCCAATGTCTGAATTGAGGAAGTGCCCCCATTCAAATAACATAAGGCTCAAAAGGTGAGATGGTGCAGATAACTGCGCACACAGAACTATGAAGCAAGTAAAAAAAAAAAAACTGGAAGTATGTCTTGTTATATGTCTTATAACTGAGGGCACAACAAGGAAAAAAACAGAAAAAGGAACCTGAAACTTCCGCTTTCAGGTAACAATAATGTGGCGCAGTAAACCTGCTCCCGTACCACAATCCAGAAAAATAGCGACTCCATTCTGCAAGGACCCTTCCTTCAATGAACGTCAGCAAGCGCCCAGAGTTCCAGGGCTGTGCCCACTGAACTTGAATGCTGTAAGAAAGCACTGGTCCTCGCTACTGCAGAATTTACCGCACAGTACCTGGCATCACAGCAAATGTTTTTTTAACAGCAAATTAAAGGTACCATACACTATTCAGGTTGAACTGCAGAGCTCACAATTGCAGACCATGCAACTGGAGCTGAAGCTGCACTTCTTGTAGACATAACCAGGGTTTCCAACTGGCTTTCTTGCAGGAGGAGGAATTCACACCCTCATCTTGCAGGATTCTTTCCAACCAGTTCAAAAACCAAGTGCTAAGCAGTCTACAACTTGTTCCATAACATACGCAACGAGGTGCAATACATCAGGCTGCTGTTTCAGATACTGGCAGTCCAAAGTAAAACAGCAGTCCTTTTTTTTGTTTGTTTATTTTTAAAGGATTCCTCCAACTTCTATTGAAGATATTTCTTGTCACATGATATTTCCAGCTGTGATGGCCCTGAACTGCCAATTCTGTAACGTGCAGTGGATATGTGGATTTTATAAGCAATAACCCACAATAAGTACCCATCACCGACCCAACCCCTGATATCCAATGCCATTAACCTCAAAGAGTTAGCGAGCGAGTGAGTGAGTGAGTGAGTGAGTGAGTGAGTGAGCGAGTGAGCGAGTGACAGGGTGTGTGATCACAAAGGAGGGAAGAGCATCAGGGTTATAGTGATGCTATGCAGCATAAGTCTACAGATGGTGGAGGAGTACCTGGCTGATTTAAAGAACTTGACCTCTGATGATGAGCCACTTTTGTACGTGGCTGCAAAGGTTCAGGAATGGCCAGCATTGTTTTTAGTGGCAATATGCTGTCTGTGCCACTCACTATCCAGTTTGAGCTCCAAAAGAGTGTTCAGTTCATTAGGAGCAATCAGAATTAAGCAACAGAAGAATATGTCTCCTTAAAATGTCAAGAGATGTTCATAAAAATAAACAGCTGTCTCATCCCACACAGCAACATCACATCTCAGCTGCCACATATAAAAGAACAGCTTGCAGTACTAGTTCTACTTGGATTCCCATCTGGTTCCAGTTCAGATATTGATGATGAAAGGGGGATTTCTGTAATATTATAAAAAAGAATAACAATCATAATTGGATGACATTAATATTAAGTGATTCAATTGGCCCGACCATCTTAAAATGTACTTAGGAACACTGCGTGGCAAGCCTATCCTCCTCATGGGTCTATTCTTGTGAACATACTGTAGCTTCAATCACTGTGAGCCTCCTTCTCCTTACATGGCAGACAGGCACATATATTTGAAAAAGTGTTGGTCTGCTCTGTGGGCTGCTGTACCTGCTATTCTGCCAGTAAAAATAAACATGCCTGGCAGGCATAATGTTTGGAAATAGTGGTGGCTTACTGTGCGGGCCAGTGTACCTGCTATTCTGCCAGGCACAATAAATATGTCAGAAAGGCAACATTTTTGAACCATGTCAGCCTACTGTGTGGGATTCTGCATTTCCTAATCTTCCAATAACACTAAACATGCCAAAGAGGCACACTGTGTTAAAACACTGGTGGCCTATCATGGGGGCTGCTACACCTGCTATTCACCAGCACAGGGGAATAAACATGTCAGGAAAGCATCATTTTGGAAACAGTGGTGGCTTACATGATTCTGATAGCCAAATTAGACCCTCTCCAGTCTCAGCTCACTTCACTTCCAGACATACAGTAGCTACCAGCATTGACAGTGCAGTAAGGAAACATACGTGTGTAACACACGTTTTTGAAACCCATATCCCTTCCAAAACCAGCTCAGAGGAAGCACAGCATAACTGTATAAATATTTGTGTTGTGAACGTTTTTTTATGACCCATCTCACTTCCAATCACACATAAAACTCTAAACATAAAATACTGAAAATTAGTGATGCACGGATACCACTTTTATCCCAGATTATGAGTCCGGATATTTTTTGATTTTGAACCGACCGGTTTCGGTTCAACATTGGTTCGGACGTTACTAAATAAAATGCTTTCATTACTAATGTATGTAATAAGAATTTTATATTTATTTACAAACTTTGCATTTACTACTTTCATTATTTGATATTGCACATTGTTGCACCATTGCACTTTATTATGACAAGCTTTAAAAAGCAAAAAATGGACTTAAATAAAGAAATCGGGGATACCCAATTACAAGTGGCCACAATATGTGTTACTAACTTTCAGAACTTTCACACTTTCAATACTGACAACAGATTAGAAGTTTTGTAACAGATTTTGTTTTGAGAAAAGTAACATGTTTGCATTATCTGTCAATAAATGAGTGACATTCTGTAATAATGTCCCCTGCAACACTAAAGGTTCATTCACTGGGAATGCTACTAGGTGGAGCTGAAAGGTAGCGTTTTGCAAGTCTGGAAAGCATCGGGAACTGGAGATGGTGAATTTCCTAGTAATGTATGGCATCAGGTGTTGTTTTTTTGGGGAGCAAATGTTCAGATAGGTATATTTCAATGAAGGAATACTGGAATATCAGCCCACTTACCCCTACAATCAAGCAAGACCAGTATGTTCTTCAAAAAGATTTTTATACAACATCTAGTGCAATTAAATGCAATGTTTCAGGATGTCCCTTCATAAGGAAACTGGTTTATCTGATATAAAATAAAAATAAATATAAAAACATATTTGAATTCATTCCTCCACATTTCTCAAATTTAAACAATTAAGGAAAGTATTTATTTAAAGCCCTGTACTTGTAAAATCCTTTAAATTTCTTTCAATATTCAACCTTCTACTATCTCATTGAAGGTATTCTGGTTCAACTCCCACCTTGGAACCACTAGTAAACAAACATATTTTTTTATATTGTGCTTGCCTAACAACAAAAGTTAATTAATGCTTTCAAGTCATTCATGCTAACCTATTTTCAAAAAACATTTCTTATGATTCTTTTAGCCTTGTTCCAGAACTTTTGCAACAAGCTGTCAAGTTTGAAAGAGATAAATAAATCAGATCATATACTTCATTTTTCTATTTTCACCAGTTCTTCTAACATTCTCTAAACATTTCCCTTTTCTTTTGTTTATACCATAAAAGTACCCCCACCATGAAAGTATAGTGCTAACCTTGACTCATATTTTTGCAAAGTCATCTGTTTTTGCTCCGGAACTAGCGGCTTTTCTTTTACTGTAATTCAAACCAAATAAATTATTTTTATCTCCTCACTACCACTAAAGAAGCTCTCACAGCTGTAAACTCCAAAAAACAATACTTACTTTATGTTGTTGGTGCCACGTCTTCGGCGAGAGTGACACGTGGGGCCTACCTCTGCCTGTTTTATCTATGGAGCCCTACCCCTGAATCTGGCACATAACGATAAACATCCAATGCAAGCACAAACTGCTTGCCTGAGTGCCAGACCTGCCCTCTGGTGGCACCTAAACAAGGAACTAGGTGTCAGAGGTGTGACTAAATTTAAAGTATCCCTCAGTCTCTAACTTCTGTGATTGCCTTTATATTCAAAGGTTTTTATTTAGCCATTAACATTTGGGTTCCGCAGCAGTAATGAGTAATTTTTAAAAGCGACAAACAATACAGAGCAGTGTACAGCCCCTCACCCCTTCAGATCACTTACCCAAACCGGCTCCTTAAATAAGCAGTACCAGATCAGGGCGGATACCATGAAAATGCAGAAAATCCAATGGATCGGCTCACCGAATTGGATATCCATGCATCACTACTGAACATATCTGCTCCAATCAATAATGTTTTCCTGTTTTTGTCTGATGCCCTTCACAGCACAGTGTACATTAAATATGTCCTGTGCCTTCATCTAACAGTGTAGGACTTCACAGGGGGGGTATTACATGGTCACATCCTATACTTCATGAAGACATATGCCATGTGATCAGCTTTTAGCCCACCATGTGATCTGATAGTTATTTTCCCTTTGCAAAGCTGTGCTTACTTCACTCATAAATGACTGTGCTACCACCAACAATGAAGCATAGTACCACAGTTTCAGTGAATGAGTAATTATTCAGGGTTTTTTTAGTTGCAAGGGTATGTGGAACAGCTGCTTTTGAAACTAGAAACTGATGAGTTATTCTACTAGTTGGTATCCTACTTGGTTACATTACAGCAGCAGTGTAACAAAATTCGGCAAAAAATTTGTCCCTACCATTTTTACTCTACAAAAGATCCCAGGCATCTTCCAGTTTTATTTTGTGGTAAAACTTCCTAGTTCCACCAAACTGTGTGTATTTTATAAATATTTTAATTTATTTTTTTCTCAAGAAAAAAAAGATGGACACAACATTTGGCTTACAAATGGCATTGTAAACCTGGCAACAGTTAGGATTGAAAAAAAAAAACTCATGGTGCACATTATAGAATGTACCTAGAAACGTATATTTGACAGGTATGCTAATATTATAATTAATGTAGCTAAAACTAGCTTTTGGGCAAAACATTTTTCGTTGCACTGCTGCTTTAAGATAAGCTGTAATTTTTTTCAGGTTTCTAAATAGAGAATGAGCTGATATTGCTTTGCATTTGCTTTTCAAGGAATAGCAAATAAATAGTAGTGGACGCTTATTTAACTGAGTATTAAGGTGCAGTCGGGAATAG
This sequence comes from Neoceratodus forsteri, assembly GCA_016271365.2. Lineage (NCBI taxonomy): Eukaryota > Metazoa > Chordata > Ceratodontiformes > Ceratodontidae > Neoceratodus > Neoceratodus forsteri. The sequence goes on along the minus strand of CM057450.1, from coordinate 556,333,882 downwards.
GTTTACCAGTTATTAATTCAGCCCTCACGTGTGTAATGAGGCCCCAAGGCATACCTAAGGTCCTTGTGCATTGGGGGTTGGATTGTCTAATGGTAAACCAACTCCTGGGAGTACCTTAACGCTATTATAAAAATGAAATGCTATACAGAAACGTTTAAAACACATGAGTATAGCAAAAATGTGTACAAAGAAATGTCTTTCATTTATCAACTAGAAATGTGCGAGTAAGAAATAGTGTTTCCATAATACCACGAATAATGCACTATTCATTATTCAAAAATGAATAATGAATAGTAGCACTAGTTGTGACTACTGATATTTGAAAAATACCAAAAAACTGATAAAAAATAAAAAAAGTCCCATGCTTCTCCCCACCCAAATAGTTTAAACCACAACCCCCAATCACTGCACCCTCTGCAACAAGCTCAATCCCACTATCCTCCACCCCAGAAGCCACAATTTAAGGTTTTAGAAAATGAACTCCCACGATGGGTGACCAGCACACCCCAACTGCCACCACACCTGGCTGCTGTCTCCTATAGCACTTTTCATTTAGTAAAAGTCATCCATCTACCCACCTGTTCTGACAGCAGCACCAAACTACCACCCTCATCCCCCACTGCACCCAAATTTCCTATGTTAAAGCCACCCCAGGTGTGGCAAAGGCAATTGACACAACCCACATCCTTCACAGTCAGCTGCCTTCTGCTGAATGGAAGCACTCCCGCACTTTCTCATACAGTTAAACAGCTGATCATGTGATCAACTGTTTTGTTATGCGAGCAAGATCTGGAACGCTTCCATTCACAAGAAAGCGGCTGGCCGTGGAGGAGGGTGGATTATGTGTGTCACCTTCTTTGAACCTTGGTGACTTCTATTTAGGAAATGTGGGTGCGGGGGGTGAGTGCTGCTGCCAGGGTGGTAGTGTGAGTGGATTATCTTTTATTAAATGAAAAGTGCTAGAGGAGGCAGCAGCTGGCTCTGGAGTAGGGTGGGTTGTGCTGGTCCTCCACTGTAGGAGTTAATTTTTTAACATCTTAAATTGTGGGTGCTGAGGGGAGGAGGGAAGGATTAGGCTTGCTGCAGAGTGTGGGGGGCTGGGGCAGTTGTGGTTTAAACAACTGGGCTGGGGAGGAGGGTATGGGCTGCTTTTTACTTTTCCACCACAGGTACATGAATAATGACTACGAATACCAAATTTCCAAATATTTGGGGCCCCAAATGTGAATATTCAGCTGAATATTTCAAAAAAGGCATTCGCCCACCCTTATTACCAACTATACTTTGCTGATTTGTGAGAAAATAGTCGCTTTTTATACTTTTTCACTTAGTTTGGAGTCAAACTCTTAGATAGGCCTGTGTTTAATAATTAATATAAACCTATCAAATGAGCCTAGATTTGAAAACAGGGAGGGGTGTGGAAAGGGAGGTAAGATGCCTATCTGGTGCCAGAGCTTGGAGACATGGCCAGTGGATAGTAATGATCACTAGGGTGGCAGGGCAGGGAGGAGCTGAATGCCTATCTACCTGGGGACCAATGACCTAGCTAGGGATGTAGCTGGGATTGCTCAGGGATCTGGGGAGAGGCCTAAAATAGGTAGCATGCACAGTGGCCTTCACTGTGGTCCTACCTGTATATGACTGGGGAGAGGACAGGGGATTCCGAATAGGAGTTTCAACTCGTGGTTGAAGGAATGCTGCAGAGAGGAGGGGTTCAGCTACACTGGGGACTGGGGTCAAACCTGGGAGGATGTGGGCCTGTACAAAGGTGATGGTCTGTATTCATCTAGGAGAGGAACTGCAGTCCTCAGTGGAGAGTTTAAATGTTAGTGCTACTCTGATGGACATTTAAATTAGCTGAAGGGAATGGCAGAAGGACAGAGGGCATCCTATACTGCCCCCCCAAACAAATACAAAATGAAGCAGGAGGGAAGGAGAACCTGAGAAGAGAAAACTCCCCTAGAGAACAGGTTTAAGGCAAAAGAAGGGGAACTGGAGACAAAGGGGCAAAGAACAAATATAGTAATATGACAAGGAAAAAAGAGGCAGGGCCAAAGGAAGGGGGGTGCAAGCAGGCTGTGAAAAATACATGGGAAGCCATGTATGCAAATGCAAGAAGTCTTGGAAATAAAATTCTAGGTCTACAGGCTTTCATGATGGAGGCAGACCTGGACGTAGTGGTCATCACTGAGTTATGGTGCACAGGAAACCATGACTGGGACCTGGCTATACCAGGATACATGCAGTTCAGAAAGGATGGGGAAGGGAGGAAAGGTGTGTGTTGGTGGTGGGTTTGTTATATGTCAGGGAAGATAATAAGGCAACAAAAATGCAAGAGGTAAGAAGGGTCTGGAGGTACTGTGGGTCAACCAGGAGACAGCAGTCAGAGCCTCCATTTGCACTGGAGTGATTTACAGACCTCCAGCACAATGGGAGAATATAGACAGGAAATGGGGGAAGCCATTAGCAAGAAGGCAGACAAGGGGACGGTACTGCTGATGGGGGGGGGACTTCAATCTAAAAGATATTGATTGAAACTTCCTGGTTGTGGTCTTGGTTAGAAGCCAAGTCATCCTAGACTCCCTGCAGGGGGTGTTTCTGAGGCAACTAGTCAAGGAACCCACTTGTTATGGGGCAATACTGGACCAGGTGCTTATGAACAGGTACAGTGTTGTGGATGTCAGTGTGGGATGTCACCTGGGACCAGTGATAACTGGGCAGTGTGGTTTAACATTAGGATGGCAGGGGCATTGAACCACACAAGGATGAGAATCCTTGACCTCAGGAGAGCAGATTAAAAAAAAAACTGGATGAATGCCTAAGAGATGCTCTGGCAAGGGTAAATACCCTGATGGGATGGAGGGACAGTGGGCCAGATTAAAGCGTGGAATAGTGAAGGCAAAAAAAAACTCTCCACAAAAGTGGTGAGCAAATGCAGGAGGAGAAAGAGGCCAATATGGTTGTCAAGGGAGGTGGAGGGGAGGGCAAGGGCAAAAAGGGCAGTATTCAGGAGACACAAGAGACACAGAAAGAAGAGGATAAAGAGGTGTACCAGCAAAAGCAGAAGGAAGCAGGAAAAGTGGTAGAAACTGAAGAAAGAATAGCGGGGGGGGGGACTGTTTTTAGGTATATAAGTGAAAAAAGAAAGAAGAGGGGAGGAACTGTGAGGCTGAGGGATGCAGAGGCAGACCGTGTAGAGGATGATCAGGAAAAAGCAGGTATTCTGAACAAATACGTCTGTCTTCACAGTGGAAGGGGAATGGGATGGGCCACATATAGGTTACAGAAACACTGGAGGGAGGGAAGTAGACACAGGTCCATTAGTAGAGGAAAGTCCTGAAGGGACTTGTGAGTCTGATAGTGGACAAGGCTATGGGGCATGATGAGGTACATCTGAAAGTATTGCAGGAGCTCAGGGAAGTACTGGCTGCATCTCTGACAACCCTATTCAGTAACTCACTAGATACAGGGGAGGTCCCTGAAGACTGCAGAAGGGCAGATGTAGTCCCTCTCCATAAGAGCGGCTGCAGAGAAGAGGATGGCAGCTACAGGCTGATCAGCCTCACATCAGTAGTGGGTAAACTAATGGAGTCACTTCTGAAGGAAACAATGGTAGATTACTTTGCATCTAGCAGGGTACAGAACCTAAGGCAGCATGGATTCAGGGAAGGGAGATTATGTCATACCAACAGATTTCTTTGACTGGGTGACCAGAAAAATAGATCTGTTGGAGCGGTGGACGTGGTCTACTTGGAATTCAGCAAGGCCTTCAACAATGTGCCACATATGAGGCTCACAAAAAAACTAAGAAACTTGGGGGTGTGAACCAAGGTGGTTCATTGGGTACGTAATTGGCTGACAGATAGGCGACAGAGGCTGGTGGATAACAGCACTCACTCGGGGGAAGGGAGAGTAACCATCAGGGTTCCTCAGGGCTCAGTACTGGATCCAGTCCTCTTTTACTGTCTTAATAAATGACATTGCAGAAAAACAGGATGGGAAGGTGTGCCTCTTTGCAGATGACTTCAAGATCTGCAGTAGGGTGGACACTCTGGAGGAGGTAGAGAGAATGAATGCAGACCTGAAAAAGCTTGAGGAATGGTCAAGGAAATGGCAGCTGTGTTTCAGTGTAAGAAAGTGCAACATCATGAACCTTGGGTAAAGAAATCCAAAGGCAGAGTATGGAATGGATGGGAGATATTGACGGTCACTAAACAGAAAAGGGAGCAAGGGGTAATCATAATGAATGACCTTAAGGTGGCAAGGCAGTGTGACAAAGCAATAGGGAAAGCCAGTGGGATACTGGGGTGCATAGGGAAGGGTATCACCAGCAGAAAGAGAGGAGTGTTACCACTGTATTGGTCATTGGTAAGACCACACTCAGAGTACTGTGTACGGTTCTGGAGACCACACCTCAGAAAGGAAGGCAGGGTAGAGGCCATTTAAGAAAGGGCAACAAAAATGATGCAGGGACTGCATCAAATGTCCGATGAGGAGGGACTAAGAGATCTAAACATGTACACCCTGAAAGAGAGGACGGGGGGGGGGTACATGATTGAGGTCTCTAAAATACCTCACGGGGTGAATAATGCACAGGAAAGGAGCATTTTTCAGAAAAGAAGGCGTAGAAGAACAAGGAGGTGTGCAACAAAGCTGGAAAGCAGAAAGTTTAAGAGTGATATGAGGAAGTATTTCTTCACTCAGAATGTGGTGGATGCCTGGAACAATCTTACAAAGGAGGTGGTGATAGCATAAACAGTGGTGGGCTTCAAGCATGAATAGGCTAGGTATAAAGGAGAGCTGGTATAGAAAGAAGGGGGCAGGTGGCCCGAGACTAGGAAGTGTCTGTGGTGACAGAACAGGCAGGGAAAAGAGAGGCAGACTGGGTGGGCCAAGTAGTCCTTATCTGCCAATAAATTTTGTTTCTTTGTGTCTAAGTAAAAAGAGATTCCAGCCTTATTGGTCCTTGCAAAACAGGAGAAGATGGAAGGTTTTATATCTTTTATTGGACCAACAAGTATCTTGTACAAAGATGGAATTATACGCACGCTTTCGGGGCCACCCTGAAGAAGGGACCTGTGTGGCTCCGAAAGCTTGTGTATAATTCCATCCTTGTACAAGACACTTGTTGGTCCAATAAAAGGTATCAAACCTTCCATATTCTCCTGTCTATGTAAAGAAAACCAATTTTTTTTAGGTGACTTAGTAATACCCAAATCAACTGTCATCTTAACCCCCACCCCCCCAGGAACTGTCCAAGTCTCTTGTAATAGTATACTGGTTACATCCTCCCTGTTACCATTACAACATTGAAAAAGAAAAGGTAATATATACAGTGCTATCTCATTTACCTGTCCCCCCTTTGATACACCACCCTTGCTTAATGCCACTGTGAGCTCCTGTCCTGTTTTCCAGAAATGTTATCTCCTCATGTAACTGTCACCCTCTATTATCCACCACCCACTTTTATCCACTAAGTTTTAGGATTTACCAAGGTTGGCAGATAAAAGAGGGAACACTGTAGCTAGAAGCTTTACTTGTATGACACATACATAACTCCCCCGTGGTGCAGAGTCAGTGAATTGAACTGTTGAACTGTGCAGGTGACCTGGGTTTAGGTGGGAGTTCAGGTGGTCACATTTTCCTTTCAGTATCAAGAAGGTGGTAATGATTGGGCTACTAAATCACAGGACAGAGCTGGACAATTTCAGGTGGGGGAAGGCATGTTGATTAACTTGAAGATTTAAGCAATTTATTCCTCCAGGGTGTGGGTATACTGGAGGATTTACCACACCAGTTGTTTTAAACTCTCCAGTATACCCTCACCCTGGAGGGACAAATTGCTATTATGCAATGTCAGATGTTGTTTATTTAATGTTTTTTTGTTTTGTTTTTACATCACTGAGGTCATACAGTTTGAAAGAGGATGTCATTTTTTTTTAATTTACAACGGTGTCTTAGAAAAGTGGCGATAGGAAAAAATGGCAGTGGTTTCATTTGAAGTGAAAGCGTCATATTGATACATTGATCCACACGAGATAAAGTTGGCTTGTACCTTTTCCAGTGGGTACGCTGGAGGATTTACAATGCTGGGAAAGGTACCAGCAAACCAGTCAGGTTGCAGGATTTGGCGTATTCAGTTTACCACATTGTATAATTAAGCAATATACCATGAAAGGGTGTTGGTGATGCCAGGATTTACCCATGCCCTGGGGTGTTGTTCGTTCATGAGGCGTAGCGGTGATAACAACGACCCAGGTGGGGTAACTGGCATCACCACACCTGAGGGATATTGCTATTATACAATGTTAATATTTTGTGTTTAGTAATTTTTTTTTATTTTTAGTAATTTTTTTTTTATTTTAAATAGGAGAAATAGTGAAAGTGTTACTATGCCAGAGAAAATAGTCCATTTGGTGGAGATTCGGGAGTTTGTTTTTCTAAGATGGTGAGCACTTTTTCTAGCTCCGTTTCATCTATTAAGACGAATGTAGTATCCATTTCTATTTTGGTTTTTTTTTTTGCTTTTTTTGTTCTAGTAGTGGCGTCTTTGTGTTCTGAGGCACGTTTGTTAGCCAGCGGTGAATGTGGTGGTGGCTGGAGCAGAGATGGAGTCGAAATGATTTTTGCGTGTGATTAGCTTGAGCGGTTGCTTGGTACCTGTTCTCATGGGGCAGCATGACAAGAGTTAGATTTCTTTTTATTTAGTTTTTTTAGATCAGATCAGTGCATACTATACATTCATTCTTGAGTAGGTCTTAGCTATTTAACAGTGTAATTTTATATATTGGAAAACCAGAGTGGAATTGGAAGAAAAATATGAAAGAGATGTGAGTTTAGCGGTGATTGCAACTAATGTGTTCATTTCTTTGCCCACTCGGACCGATACCCATACCCGATTCAGTATGGAATAGGATAGGGACAGTTCCTCATAATATGGGTCGGCATGTGGTTGCGCGAACCTATTCCAGTGAACGTCTGAACGCTGTGTGTGTGGCTCTGTGACAGAAAGCAGCACAGGGGAGATCTGTGAGGAACTGTCGATGTGTCTCAAAATTGATAGCAGGCAGGTCTCAACGAGAAGAAATGGGATAGAGATGCAGGGAACGAGGTAAAAGGAGGAACGAGGATGGAGGGAAGCAAGTTACTTTTTTTTCCCCATAGGTGAGTTTTGGGGAGGTAATGAATTTGAAGCTGTTTGTCAGTTGAAATGAGAGTTGACGGACTGGAGTTGGGGACGGCTGTTCAGCGGGTATTGCTCTGTTTGCAACTTTTGGGCTGGCGATGCTCGGAGTAATTTTGAAATGTGTTACTGATGTAGCTCAACGGTGGCTGACACCTCTTCCTGTGGGGTGATTGTAGGTTTTACAATGGGAGAGGGGTGCCTGTCAGCCAATCGGAATGGAGAATTTGAGGCCTGCAATTGTGCCCATTGTATAATACTGAATCTCCTGTCACAATCTGACTGGCTCACAGACATTCAGCATCCCTAGATTAACTGCAAGGAAAACCTGAGGTTGGAGCCTCATCACAAGCAGGTACAGCAGATCCATACTCTGGAATGGGGAAAAACAAGTTCTGTCTAAAATTCCAAGCATTCTAAAGAAAACTGTAAGGCAGATATTTCAATTTCAGATATGTTATATTTTGTATTCAGTGGCCACTTACTGTTCTCTGTCTATAATAAAGGTTTCTGTGTTAAAGATCATCCTCAGACTCTTTTTTTTTCAAACACAGGTCTGCCACATAAGCACAGCAGTAAAACAAGTAAATACATTTTGGGGGAGTCATTAATCTCCAAGTTAATCATCATGTTACACCCCCCAACAGAAATATTCCAGTTCTTTCCTGGGATTAAGTAGCTCCATAATTCCACCACCACCACCCCCTTCTTGACAATGAAAAGAAAACAGTCTCCTAAACTCCCTCCTAAATCCACAACAGTGCAATGCACTGTCTCTCAACTATCAGGTGGTGAGCATGTCTCTTACAAACAAAGCTTTCAGCTATATACTGTATTACTTTTCAGTGGTGCGAAGGTAGCAGAGGTGATCTAACCACTTTACTATCACAGTAGGCTTGGACAATTCCCAAGGGTGGTGGGAGAGGGGGAGGGGTTAACATGACAGTTGATTAGGGTATGAGTAATTAATCTAAAACAAAACTGTTTTTATTTGTATCACTGTGCTCATTTGACTGTCCTATGTTTAAGAATGAATGTAAAAAAATCAAACAAAGCACCTCTAATGGATTGGACTCCAAATTTAGAGAAAAAGTAAAAAAAAAAGCAACTATTGTTTTTCACAAACCAAGAAGTATAGCTGGTAAATTTAACTATGAGTATAGTAAAAATGAAGAGAATAGTGTCTGTATACTGTATCTGTTCAACATCCCCTGAAATCTTTCTAGTGCTCAGACATTCCTCACAAGTGGGTTATCCTCCATCCTTCCTATTGGCTGATGCACAATCGTAAATTTTGGCTGCCAGAGGCCAAGCTCCCAGCCATGACAATCAGTCTCTAGTTTACTTTGTGCATCCCTAGAGGCTGGTCATGATCTTCGTGGCCCCAAACTCTCAGGTAATTTCAAACAAACAAAAAGCGTTACTTTTCCTTATGCTTCCTATTCTCATGTAGCATGTCGATAGATAAAAGCGTGTGTTAACCACAGGATTTCTGATAACTTTCTGCATGCCTGTCTTATCCCACAAAAAGAACCATGCTCCCCAGGGCATTGAGCAGGTGTATAAGTTATGCTGGACCCTCCAGTACTGTCCTACCTTACACCCCTACACAGGTTGGAACTCTCATGTAGCATCCCCACCAGCAGTTCCCTGAGGACTGAACCCCCATGTGGTGTCCACTCCAAGTCAGACAATGTTCCTAAGGAGTCTCAGCACTGTCTTAGCACAGACAGTAGAACCAGGGGGAGCAGTCCATGGGACCACATGCTCACAAAACAAAAGACCTGTTAACGCCCTGGGAGCATTAAGCAGCTCAGAGTGCGATTCCCACACTCTGCACTGACATTTCCGACAGACAGTAATCTGAGGGAGCTGGCTGTAGACACTAAGAGCTACTTACCATGCACAGCATGAAGTCCCTGGGAGGTTATGAAGTTTTTTTTGCCAAAACCCCAGCACAGACAATCGCTATGCGTAGAACTCCATTTCCCTCCAGTGATCCATGGGGGGGCCAAGAACCATAATAATTCCCTTCCCGCACTCCAAGCATGCTTGTGCCATATTGGCGACATGTTCCCCTGGTACCAGCCAACTCCCCTGTAGGCTGGTATGCCACAGCCCCGTGCTGGCACACTAGCAGTGCCCAAAACCTTGTGGCTACCATATTAAAAATGGCAGCTCTCACAAGAACAATGCTCGATCCTTCCTGAGGTTCAGCAGGTGCCATGCAGCAGTCTGGAGTGGTGAGCATTCTGTGCATTACACTAGGTATTACTGGCCAGAGTGACCCTGGTGTCTTTTTTTACTCTTCAGGTGGGAGTTCGGAGGCGCTCAACATTTGGCATCAAGTTAATTGTGTGAGACTCCCAATTTTGTGAGATCTTGGCCATGTTGGCCCTTGATTTTCTCACACATTCTAGTGGAAATGGCAGCCATCTTGGTACAGTTCCAGGATGGCAGCCATCTTTGGCAGGTATAGATGCCCACTTGATCCCACGAGAGCCAGGATTTTGGTGCAATGGCTGCCTGGAATCAGCCATTGCACCTTATGGGACCTGTTTTTCCTGGAACATGCCAACAACAACAAAAAATAGAGCGATCCACCACGTGATCCCACAACCACCCCCCTGGCTTGTCTTATCTGCACTGCCTTACTGCATTATTATAGTGCTGCCCTTTGACAAGGCACATGTTTGTAACACACAGTTTTTTCTCTCTACCTCCTATAGGTTGCTGAGTAGCCAGCGACTCCCTGCCATGCCTTCCTGCATTGAATGTGGTACCAGGTTGCCGGAGACTCATGTGGGGGTGGTGCTGTGTGTGGTCTGCACCATTTTGGAGGCCTGAGTATCACAACCCCCCTGGCTATAATTTAGTCACCACCTAGGAGGTCTCATCACCCCCAACAGCACCAATTATGCTGAATGCCACACAGGCTGGCCTTTTGTTCCAACTGTTGGAAAAGCTGCAAACCCAGTATCCGCAAAGTTTCCAGTTGGATTCCCCCATCAAATGTCTGGAGGAAACCCAGTTACCACACCTATCAAAGAAGAGGTGCAGGCAGGTAGATGAGGCAATAGAATCCTCCAAAGATAACAAGTCTGACCAGGACCCCAAGTATTCCTCTAGGAGGTTGTGTCCTAGGGAGAATTTGGACAAGCTGGTAAAGATGATAAGAGAGGTTCTTCAGATCCAGAGGAACCAAAGACCCACTCCTTGATGGATCCCCTAATCTTATCGTATCTGAGTCCAGCTAAGTAATATTTCCACACCTGCCCAGCCCTCAACAACATTTTTTTTAATTCAAATTTTATTAGCAAATTTTCCACATTAAGAGGCAGTAACATGACAGAAGACAAGGATACAGCACTTATTACATTAAAACTGTCCCTCCCCCCCACAGCAGTTGCATATCAATGTACCATTTAAGTGCAAAACCATTGTACAGGAATATACAGGGCTATTGTACTAAAACACTACTAATTCTGAGCAGGTAGAATTAGGGAGTGAAGGGGATCCCATATTTGAGTATAAACAGATAATCCGTTGTGAAGGCTGGCAATCGCCTTTTCCATACGCAGTTTATCAAGGATTTCATTCACCCATTCCTGTAATGTCGGAGTAAGCTTGTCTTTCCAATGACGTAAAATAAGCTTTTTGACCGATAGAGCTTTCATTGAAATATGGAATCTTCTCACTTTGACTCTAATAGAAGACATGTCCCCGAGGGGACAGATATCAGGTGTGAAATGTTCCTGTAAACCCAGTATAGGATCTAGGGAAGCTTTGATAGAGTCCCACAACTGGGAGATTTTGGGACAGGACCAAAATATGTGAAGGAGTGTCCCCCCCTCCTGTGAACATCTAACACATATATTTGAGCCCAGCAGACCCCACTTCATTAACTTAACCGGAGTATAATACATATTATGTAGAATATGATATTGCATAAGGCGTAACCTGTCTTGGGAGACAAATTTATGGCAGGACCGCCACAAAGCTTGCCAATTAAGCGAATATTGAGGAAGTAAGGAGCTCCAGAACCTCGACGGTCCAAAAGAGTCCCCATACCTTTTGTGAAACAGAACTTTATATACTTTGGATACACTGCCCGAAGACCCAAGCAGAGATGAAATTTCAGGTATCAGGGCCCCAACTGTCAGATTAGGAGGGGTATTACCGATCACTATTGTGAGTAGATGTCTTATCTGTACTGCTTTAAAATGTGAGAATGCCGGAATACTAAATTTCTGAATAAAATCACATATGGATAGCCATTGCCCCTCCTCATCCACAAAAGAAAGTATTATCCCATCCCCCAAATGGGGCAACCAAGTGCGAGGAATCTGCTGCTTATTCATAGTGAAAGATGGGGAGTTCCAGATAGATTGTGCCAGATCTAACTGAGGAGTATAACGCAAGAAAGAGCAAAGTTGTGCATATACCCTTAAAGAAGTGGTAACTATAGGACTTTTCTCGGCGACATGCATCTGAGAGACTTTTACATAGAACAGAGTTAGGGGGTCCAGGTTCATGGACCAGATTGAGTCCAACTCTATTCTAAGCCAAGTCAGCTGCATCCTTTCAGGACCCGGATTTACCCACTACAGACATTTTACCAGATGGCTAGCCCAATAGTATAAGGCCAAATGGAGAATCCGCAGGCCCCCCTCAGATTTTGGAGTAGCCAACTTGTAGTAAGCCAATTGGGGGTATTTGTCAGACCAGATAAACTTGGTAAAAATACCATGCAACTTCTTAAACCAGGATAACGGGATGAAAGTATTGAGAAGAGATAAAGGATAGAAAATTTGTGGGAAGATGTTCCTCTTTAATGTTAATCCAGCCCCAAAGCAAGATAGGGAGTTTAGACCATCTATCAAGATCCTGAATTATGAGCTGGTAAAGGGGCTCCAGATTTTCCCTGAACCATACTGAAGGGTTACGAGTCAGTTTAATGTCCAAGTATTTCAGTGACCTTGGGGACCAACATAGACCTAAGGGGGCAATATCGGTCTTAAATATCTTGTGGTTTAAAGGGAAAAAGGAAGATTTATTAGCATTTAGTTTATAGTTAGATAAGGCGCTAAATTTAGCAATTTCACCCAGCAAAACTGGAATAGAAGATACCGGGTGGGATAAGTACACAAGGAGATCATCCACATACACAGTGATTTTGACCTCATGTTGCCCTACCCAGATGCCTTGTATTCCTGTATTATTGAGAATGTTTTGAATGAGAAGTTCGAGATACAGGTTAAATAAAAGGGGAGAAAGGGGACAACCCTGTCTGGTACCAGAACATAATGAGAAGGACTTAGAAAATGCACCATTTCCCATAATTCTTGCTGTAGGTGTTTTGTATAATGCAACGATCCAGGAAATAAAGACAGGAGGGAACTGGAAGGCTTTAAGAACTTGGAACAGAAATTTCCAGTTCACCTGATCAAATGCCTTCTTGGCATCCAGGGAGACCAGTCCAGCGGGAAATGCAGCATCCCTGGAGACCGAGAAGACATGAGAAAGGGTACGTAAATGGTCTGAAGACGAACATCCCTTCATGAATCCAACCTGCGCCATACCTATTAGATCAGGAAGGACTACAGTTAGTCTGTCGGCCAATATCTTCGAAAGGATTTTAATATACTGATTTAAGAGAGATATGGGCCTGTAGCTTTGGACTAACTCAGGATCCTTATCTGGTTTAGGGAGAAGAACAATCAGGGCTTCGAACAGGTGAGGATCGGCCTCAACCCCAGATAGAATGTACTGAAATAGGCGATAAAGTATTGACAATAAGAGGTCACAAAAACTTTGTAAAATAAAGAGGAGAACCCATCCAGTCCTGGGACCTTGTCTGAGGGAGGGTAACCCTTTGATAACCTCGGAGATTTCCTCCTGGGATATAGGAGAAGCCAGAAAGCTCTTGTGTTGCTCAGATAGAGAGGGCAGGTGGGAGTTTTTTTAAGTACTCCTCAAGAATCCCAGGACGGGGAGGACTCTCCATGTCCCTATATCATTTTTCATAATATAAAGTGAACTCCTGCACTATCTCAGTAGGGGATACTTTCAGAGACCCGTCTGCCATTGCCCGAATTGGTGGTATGAATCTTACGGATTCCTGCTGTTTTAAGTGAAATGCGAGCAGACGCCCTGCTTTCTCTCCCTGATCCGTATAGCTGGCCTTAGTTCAGATTGTAGCTAGTTCTGCATTTTCCCTTAGCAACTCTAGATATCTATCTTTGGCCACCAGAAGTCTCTTCTTATCCTCGTTAGAGGAACCAACAGTGAGATTCCCTTCAAGGGACCGAATTTGGGAAAATAGTGATAGCAGCTCTTCCTCCTGCACCCTTTTCCTTTTAGCCGCTATACTAATAAGAACCCCTCTCATATATGCTTTAAAAGCCCCCATAGAATGTCCGGCTTTGCACTGTCCAATGGGTTAGATGAGAAAAAGAACTCAATTTGCTCTCTTATAAGCTTACAATACTTGGCATCTTTAAGAAGCTGTTCATTGAGCTTCCACCTAGTCTCCCTTTTAGGTGAATGAAGAAATGTCAGGTTGCATACCACAAGGGAGTGGTCCAAAATGGGACCAGGTTGGATCGAGGCAAACTTGACCCAGGCAAGAGACTCTGTGAGATAAATATATAGTCAATGCGAGACTGCGAGCTGTGCGCCATTGAAATGAAAGTGAACTCCTTGGAATCAGGATGCAACACATGCCAGCCATCACAGAGCCCACATTGATCTACCAGATCTTTAAATGCCCTCTGTCCCGGGGACATCCCTCTCAGCCCACTTCCTGACCTATCCAGGTCAGAGTCAATAACCTGATTAAAGTCACCCCCCATAATAATCCTGATGGGAAACATTGGGAGCATGATAGTTATCAGCCTCATAAAAAACCCCAGGTCATCAATGTTGGGTCCATATATACTGCTGAGTAGAAGTGGTATGGACCAGAGAGTGCCTTTGACTAAAACAAATTTGCCCCCCCCGGATCCTTGATAACCTGCGTAGCAATGAAGGGGAAGTTTTTATTAATAATTAGCATGACCCCTCAACTTTTAGTGGAGCCCTGAGCTTCATAGACCTGACCCACCAGTTGTCTCCTTAATTGTAAAGCTTCAGACTCTAGTAAATGGGATTCCTGCAAAAAAGTTTTCTGAGACCGCAATAAATTTAAGTGTTTAAGCACCTGATATTGTTTGGATTTTTTTCTGATCCCCTTAACATTCCAGGTAGCAAAAGTCACATCATTAGCCATCTAACCAGATTAATAAGCTTAATATCCTCTGCCCTGTATAGAGATATTGAGGAATATTCGACCCGATTCGAATGGTTACTGCTGTATGATCCTCCCTCCCCCACCCCATCCCCCAAAACAAGCTATTCCTCTTCTATCCCCCATAATACCCCCACAATGAACAAGAAAGTATCTGAACCGAAATGCCGAATTCCCACCCCGTCCCATCCACCCAACTGTCACAAACAGCACTCAGCAAAGTACCACGCCCTTCCTCCCCCAGCCTCCCGAAAAAAAACCTCAGCCCCAAACAAGTACAATAACACTTACCCCCTAACTAGCAAAATTTAAGTAGGAACCAAGAAAACTCTGCTACCTAAACAGTTCTTGATAGCTTAAAAAGAGGAGCTGGGCTTAAAACATAAGAGCGGAGCGAGAGTGCTGCCATAATACACTGGATACCTGTGGCCTAGCAAGAGAGAGAGAGACCCGATGCACAAGGATCTCAGGTAGCTAACTTAAATATAAGGTTCTTGACCTTGGCGTCATGCCAGCAAGGAATCAAATAATACAGTAAAGGTAAACATCAGTTAGCTAGACATTAAAGAAGGGAGCCATACAAACGAGACTTAGCCCCAATTAGCGGGATGCATATAACCTACTCAATAAACCCAAGTACCTCGAGGTCCTAGGAAAATAATAAGAAAAGTAGGTCTCTTTTACCTCAGCTTCATAACCTACCAGGACCAGCTGGCGTGGTAATGAATATATTTATTAGCCCAGACTTTCGAGCCATCAGCTCACACTAAGCTAATAATCCTATGCGTTGAGCTCCCTCTTGTGGCCACGGAGTGAAATTCAAATGCCCAGCACTCCTCCTGTATTAATCTACCCCCAGAACTAGACCATTAGCCTGAGTGATATTATTTAACCATCCCCTTTGCACTATCAAGCAACCTTCCCAAAAAGACCAAAATACCGAACACCTTCCCCGAAACGAACAAGCCATAGACCCAGAACAAAACCAATATGCAGGCTGCAGTCCCATGTCTGAGTTCAAAACAAAAGATTCTCATATCGGGTTAAGACAGCGAGATAGCAGCTCAGCATCTCCCCGCAATAAGATCCTTTAGATTCCATCCACGCTGTTTATCCTATTCAGTATTCGACATGAGAGGCAGTCCCATCTTACAACGCTGATCTCCCCCTTCACATGGGCAGAGGGCTCCTCATGGGTCATGAAACAGGTCAGGAAGAGCAAGCTTGAGGCCAGCAAGAGCAACATCAGGATCCTCATATGCTAACCAAGATCCGTTCACTAGAACTTGTAACTTAGCTGGGTACCCCATCTTAAACTTTAGCCCAGCAGCAATAATCTTGGTTACGATGGGATGGAATGCTGTGCGCTTCTGTCGAACAGATCCCGGGAGGTCCTGTGCTATTCTTAGCTTCGAGTTTTCCCAATGGACTTCTTGTAGGTCTCTCACTTTAGACAAAAGGTGTTGCCTTTCCAAGAAATTGAGAAATTGGCATATCATAGGGCGGGGAGCAGCCCCCAGAGGAGGTTTTGGTCATAGGGATCTATGCGCCCTCTCAGTAGTATACACAGAGCTGAAGGGAGAGGGACCGGCCACTCACTCTACCAACTTCTGTACAAAATTGATAGCATTCTGGCCTCCTTCACCGTCAGGTAGCCCCAATATTACAACATTATTCCTGCGGCTGCGGCCCTCGAGATCCTCCAACTTCGCTTCAACTCGAGAGAGCTTCTGCCGCAGTGCTGTTAGCCCAGGGTCTACCCTTTCCAGATATTTCTCGAGTGACACAATGCGAGCTGTATTATCCGAGGTTATTGTAGTGACCTCTTCCAGCTTTTTAGACAGGGCTTTAAGCTCAGTTGCCATTTCTTTGACTTCCTCACGAAAGGGCTTGAATTCTTCGAGGAACCTGTTCAGGGTCAAAGGCTCCTGATCCGATACTTGGCTAGGATGGTCAGGCCTGTCTGATCCACTCGAGACCCTAGGTTTCTCCGGGGCCTTCTCGGGGGTAACTAGCAGAGTGTGTTTTTGTGAAGGTTTTTTCATATAAGCCTCCATAAATACTCAAACTCGCAACTCTGAATCCTGGAAAGGTTAGAAGGCAGACTCAGAGGACACCAAGGGGTTTTTAGCGATTTAGCAGACCAAAAAAGATGATTTTATAATCGGGAGGCTGGAGCTCTGCGGAGGAGCTTCTATTCAGCACTCTGCATCATGTGATCTCCCTCAACAACATTTTTAATAAAGAACATGAGGCGGCCAAGCCAACAAGGATCCCGGAGAAGCGGGTCATGCAAAAGACATACCCACTCTTAGAGGCTCATAAGACAGCCTGGTTTGTAGCCTCTAAGGTAGACACCCTGGCTCCAGCCCTCACTAGATGTACAGTCATCCTGCTGGAGAGTTCAGCAGCACTAAAAGATCCCATGGACAAAATCCTGAAAAAGCTTCATGAGGTTGTAGGGATGGTCCTCACAGCAGACAGGCAGTATGGTATGCCAGCAGATCCCTGTTGAGAAGGGTTAATACCATTTGGTATCACTCTATACAAGTGCCTATTATTGAGCGAATCAATATGAGTGACTCAATAATAACGCTTAGAAGTGGAGCGAGTGGTGAAAGAAGTCGCTATATCTTGTAGAGTGAGTGTAGCAGGGAGCTACACTCACTAGAGCAGGATATAGCATGATGGTTGGGGCTAGCACTGCTGAGCTGGCCATGTAACATGGCAGTATACACTACCACCCCTGAAGCGAACAACCTGGGTTCAGGTCTAGTGGCCAGAAAGGAAATATTTTTGTTTATTAAATCTTTGTGTTTTCCCATGGAGTTGATTATCATTATTTTGGGGGGCCATGGGGGGGCAAAGCTCCCTGCAGAGGGGATGTGTGGGGTGTAGGCCTCATAAAAATACATCTTTTCTTTTTTTTTGAGATATAGTAAGAGACCATTGCTATTTGCGATGGTCACTTTACTGTCCATCACCCTTTGTCTGTCTGGTGGTTCTTGTCTCGCTTTTTGTGGTTGGCGCTCATTAGGAGTCACCATTATCACATAAAGCCCTCCATTGTAGACACTATTCCTGACTCCTCTCCATTTACAGGGAATGCTAACCGTGCTATGTAGGCCATACACTACATAACAGATGTTTCCTCAGACATCATGAAGTTCAGAGCAAGAGCCATAGTCCTTACCAATCATGCCAGATGTGCCTTATGGCTGAAGTTGTGGCAGGCAGATAAATCCAAGACCATGTTTCTCAGGCTCCCATTTAAAGTGGTCCAACTATTCGGAGATTCACTCATGCTTTCCTCAGAGACCGGGTAGGGGCCAAACAGATGGCTTAAAGAAGGACCTTTATCTCTCCTCAGTCTGGTCATTTTGCCCCAAATTCAAGGGCTCAAGAGGCCAAACAAAATCATTCAACAACCAATTGCCTCGAGGTGGGGCCTCAAAACCCTGATTCCAGTCTCAAATGGCACAATTCAAAAGCAGGGGCAATTCTGGCAGAAGAATCAGCACTGGCAGCAACAAAGGGGGCTCCAACAGCAACAGCCAATGAAATGAGGTGGGCCTGGGTGAACAACCTACCAGTGGGGAGCTGACTCCAGCTGTTCACTGGTGGGTCCGAGAACTTGTGACTCATGGCTACACCATAGAGCTCACACAAAAGACAATTCCACATGGACTGATGATGTCCCAATGCCACTGCTACGTAAAAAAGCCAAGGCTGTCCAGCGGGCCCTGCTCAATCTCTCCAGGAAGCAAGCCATTGTACCCTTGCCACAACCCAAGCAGGACATGGGAGTGTACTCTATGTTCTTCGTGGTCCCCAAGAAAACAGGAGGTCTCCTCCAGGTACTGTACCTCAAGTTCCTCAACAAGTTTGTGGCCTTCAAGAAATTCAAGATGGAGACCCTCAAGTCAACCTTGTTGGCTAGTCAACCAGACAATTTTTTCACATTAAATTGACTTGAATGGCATCTATCTCCCCATTCCAATTCACCCCAGTCACCAAAGGTTCCTCTGATTCAGTGTCAGCAGCCAGCATTTTCAATGCACATGTCTCCTGTTTGGGCTGGCCTCAGCCCTGAGGGTATTCACAAAGACTCTGGTTGTGAGTGCCATGACCCTCTGCAAGATAGGGGTGCACATCATTCCGTATCTGGACAATTGGCTCATACAAGCACGGTCCCCAACTTGGGCACAGAAGGACACAGATTTGGTGATTCACTGCCTACAACAGCATGGCTGAGTTATAAATTGGGACAAAAGCCAGCTAAGCCCCAAACAAGACATGGTGCATCTCAGCACAAAGATCAACACTAAATTGCCCTGGTAACCCCAGAAGAAGAGAAAGTCGGCAACATAACCCAGTTCATTGGGACGATAAGAACATATCTCAACAGGCCAGTGTACACTTACCTGGAGATGTTAAGGCTCATGTCATCGATGATAGATATGGTGCCATGGGCTCAGCTGCACATGCACCCACTACAGGGATATGTGCTGGACACATGGGACCAGTCGACCCAAAATTTCAAGTACAAGATCAGCCTGGGTGCACACATAGCCTAAAGTGATGGTGAACAGGCAAAACCTGATGAGGGGCATGCCATTGTCAGTGAACCCAATGGCAATGATTACAACAGATGCAAGTCTTCTCAGTTGAGGAGCCATGCTAGGCCATCATGTCACTCAGGGCAGATGGTCCCCAATGGGACGCCCATCTGCCCATCAACGTACTGGAGATGAGAGCAGTGTACAGTGCACTATTATTCTTCACTCCTCAGGTCACAGGGCAGGTGGTTCTGATCGGGACAGACAACCAGGTCACCATGGTGTACATAAACAAACAAGGGGGAACTCGAAGCAAGACAATGGTCGGGGAAGTGTTAAAAACATTAAGATGGGCAGAACAGAACTTGCTGACGGTTTCGGCCACCTACCTGGCTGGCAAGCTGAACTCACAGGCAGACTGTCTCAATTGAGTGAAACTCGACCAGGCAGAATAGCACTTACACCCCTGGTGTTTCAGTCCCTCAGCAAGGGATGGGGACCATTTTAAGTGGACCTGATGGTGTCCCAAAACAACACTCAACTACCTCATTTTCACTCTCACTTTCCAGACAATCACGCTGAAGAAGTCAACACAATGGCAGCACAGTGGAATTGTGACAAGGCCTATATTTCTCCTCCCACTCCAATGACTGCTAAAGTGCTCCTCAAAATCAGGTCACTGAAAGTCAGTGTTGATAGCTCCCGACTGGCCATGGAGATCATGGTATTCCCTGCTCAGATCAATGTTGATCAACTCCCCTTGGCATATTCCACACTGCCCAGATCTCCTCAGCCAAGGACCCAGCTTGCACCACAATCCCAAAGCCCTCTGACTAATGGTATGGATGCTAAGAGGCAAAGAATGTTGAATGAGGTGTAGCCCCCAAAGTGGTTAAGCTACTCTTGCAATCCAGAAGACAATTGACAAATAAAACTTATCAGACACATTGGCAGATCTTCCGTCCAGTGAAAGGCTTCTCCACCTTGGTAGTGGGCCTTCCCCAAATCCTAGACTTTCTCAATGATTGGGCAGACAAAGGCCTCACATATTCCTCCTCCTCCTCCTCCTCCTCCTCCTCCTCCTCCTTGAGAATACAGACTTTGGCTATCTCTGCAGTGCGAGTCTCTCTTCCTGGGGTGAGGCAGATAGGTTCACACCCAGATGCAGTCCTGCTGATGCAGGTGGTACAGATTGCATCTCCCTGTACTAGACCCACCTGCCCTCCATGGCAACTCAATTTGGTACTGGATGGCCTTCATAAGCCTCCTTTTGTACCCAATTCTCCTTACTGGACTACCCTCAGAACAGTTTTTCTTATGGCTATGTGCTCAGCCAGACAGGTGAGTGAGTTGCAGGTACTGTCATGCCACTAGCCATTCCTTACTTTCCATATTGACAGGGTGTCTCTCAAAACAGTTCCATCTTTCACTCCAAAGGTGTTATCACCATTACACATGGAATAGGAAATTCACCTGCCGGCCATACTCACTGACTGAGGTAGCCCCAATGCAGTTCCTCATCCACTCTACATGGTTTCCCTGACAAAGGCAAATTTGGCTATGTCAGAATGCTTCTGTAAGTCAGACAGGTTGTTTGTCTTCTTCTCAGGAAAAAAGGCAGGTTAGGCTGCGTCCAAAGAAGCAATTGCTGGGTGGATAAGAGCAGCAATCATTGCCGCCTACCAAGGGGAGGGCCTGGAACCCCCTGCAGACATTAGAGCTAATTTGACCAGGGCAATGTCAGCATCTTGGGTAGCGAGTGGGGGAGTCTGAGTACAGGATATCTGTGCTGAGGTGACCTGGTGCTCTGCACATACTTTTGTCTGCCATTAAAGATTGGATGTAGCTTCCACAAACAGGGCTGCGTTTTGAAGGGCTGTGTTTCAGGTTGCTTTGGGTTCAGTGTAACTTAGTGTTCGTCTCCCCACCCGAGGGTTTTTCTCCTGGTATGGCTACAAAAGTCCCCCTTTTGAGGAATGTCTGAGCACTAGAAAGGTTGCAGGGAATAATTGTATTTACTCACCTGGAAAAGGTGATTACACCTACCACCTTTATAGTACTCTGAGTCCCTCCTGATTACGGACAAGCATGGCACCAGAGCAGCCACAACCATGTAGGGATATTTTCCCAGTATATTTCAGTAGGATTTTGGGCTTAGAGTTGTATTATGTTATATACTGTGTATACTCTTTAGTGTCATTTTCTATGTAGCCAGTGTTATCAGTATTATTCTTGATGACACGTCTACTATGCTATGTATCTTTTGTACCACAAGGTTTTGCTATTTTCCAGTAAATGACCTTAAATGACCTTTACAGTGAAATGCTATTATTTGCTGGTCGTTTGTTTTTTGCCTGCTTGTCGTTTTTTCCTGTGTTTATCATTTTTTCTGCTAAAGAAGTTTCTCACTGGAGACTGATAATCGTGGCTGGGTGCTTGGCCTCTGGCAATCCAACACTTACAACCATGTATCAGCCAATAGGATGGATGGAGGATAACCCACTTGTGAGGAATGTCTGAGCACTAGGAAGGTTGCTGGTATAATCACCTTCACCAGCTGAGTAAATACTATTTTTATAATAGCATTATGGTACTCCTGGGAGTTGGTGTGCCAGTAGTTAATCCAACCCTCAAGTGCATAAGGCCCTCAGATATGCCTTGGGCCTCATAATGCACCTGATGGTTGGATTAACTAGTGGGAAACCAACCCCTGGTCGTATCTTAATGCTTAAGCAGCTGTCATGACTGAGGAACTAACGATGCAAATAAGCTGGCACAGGAGATGGACTGCTTCCCAGTTCCGCTGGACCTTGAAACCTTTGAAGTGTCACTCCTTGACATACAGGAAAAATGAAGATAAGTATGTTTGCCGGAGTTCTGCCTTAGGTTAATTATTACAACAAGAACTCAGAGGTAATAAAAGCCCTTTAAATGATCTTGTGTTCTGTGCTACCTCAATGAGTTGTACAAAGCTAGGTAAGACTAGTTTGTACAGGTTTACATCAGCTATGGGCAGCAATCTTTCCTTCTACTCTAGATGGTTGGAATTGATACGGGGTTAATTGATCTTTACAAGAAACAAATTCAGTGGGATTTTTGCTTTAACCATTTTTTTGATGAAGAACCATCACATAGAGATGTTGATTCAGTGGACTGGTACAGTATTTTAGTTTATCTCCATATGTTTACAGGAATGTCAAATGCTGGAAAATGTTAGTCTCTGCTTCCAGGTCTGCAATGAAAGACTTGTCTCTGACCTCAGATTTACTGATAGCTGCGGTACAGGATGTTGGTGCTGTTGACATTTTTGTTTGTACAAAATGTCTTATACAGCATGTGATGTCCTAATAATACTTGTTCAAAAACATTACTGCTATGAGATTTATCTATCAGATAAACTGCATAAAGGTTAGCTCTGTTTCCAACTTCGATAATTATATACACACACACCCCCACCATGTAAATATCCAACTACTGCTCTAAGGATACCTTTATAATTCTACTGCAACATCCCTCCTATTACCTGGACAACCACCACCCATTATAATTCAATGGCCGCAGATGCTTCTTGGTTGTTACCTCTGAACACCCTTGTTTAATCCAGTTCCAGGTCTCTACAGGCCCCTCCTCCATTTCACTTTGTGTCAACTCTTTTAGCTTGTTTCTGAATTGGATTACCCCTGCCTGAACTAGAGGTGCTCAGATAGTGCCAAATCAAATCTGAGCGGAATTGGTTAGCAAGAAAATCTGAATTCCAAACTGAAATTCAACCCAAATTCAATTCAGATTTTGTATTACAGATATTCAAACTACTATCTGACCTACAATGCAAATTTCTCTTACCTACTATCCGCATACTGGGCACCACACCTTTGCTGCCACCAGTCTGGTGAAAACTCCCACTGGGCTGTTCCTTTGACATCCCACTTATGCACTTGCACCCACATCTCAAGGTCGGGATTTAAGAATCGTGATTTACTTCATACATGCCTGGCCCTGCTTCTATACTCAATGTTGTTTCACTTTGATTTGATAATGTGCTGTTAGCGATGGAACGCAGAATGGACAGTAAAATAAGTTACCTGCACCTTTTAAAACACAAATAGTCACAGATGGATTAAACATACATTTTTAATTGTAGCTCTAAAATGTACAAAACATACAAATAAGACACAAGGATGGTTATTATACACTGAATGTAGTAATGATCCACACAACAAGCTTTTATTAGCAATAGACTATATTATTTGATATTTTATCTGGCTACTGTTGGACAGACGTCACAACATTTCATGATAGATTTCACTTCTTCAGTGGAATGGCCCTACATTAAACATATGTTACTTATAGAAACATAGAACCATAGAATTTGATGGTAGATAAGGACTGCTTGGCCCACCTAGTCTGCCCATTTTCCTACCTAATGGATAAGCAGCAGATCCTAGTTAACCAACAGCCTACTTTCTCCTACCCCCCCACTAGAACTGCATTATGTCTGTTCCATGCATTCTTGAATTCCCCTACTGTTCTTGACTCCACGACCTCCTCAGGAAGGCTGTTCCATGCATCCAAAACCCTCTCCGTGAAAATATACTACCTCACATTACCTCTGAGCCATCCCCCCTCTCTCTCCAAATTGTGCCCCCTTGTTCTTGCACATCTCTTTTTCTGAAAGATACTACCCTCTTGGACTTTGTTGATTCCCTTGAGGTACTCAAAAGTTTCTATCATGTCCCCCCCCCCCATCTTTCCTCAAGTAAAGTAGAATTTATTTAAAAACGCTTTTCCAATTATCAAAGCACGTTACAAACAATAAACAGACAATACAATATTAGTAATATAAAATCATAAAATCACAAGCCATAAGCTTTAGAAAATAAGAACGTTTTCAACCCTACTTTAAAACGCTCAATGGTCAGGCAGCTTCGTATCCGACGAGGTAGAGAATTCCACAGGGCCGGAGCTGCATATGAAAATGCACGAGCTCCTGATGTTTTCAGACGAACCCTGGGAATCTCTAGCAATCCCTTGTCGGCAGATCAGAGTGAGCGAGAGGGGCAGTAGCTATACATATTAAGCTTCTTAGTCTCACTCTTTGTATGTCTTCTGGTGCAGACCTTGCACCATTTTGGTTGCCCTCCTCTGGATAGCCTCCACTCTGTCTATGTCTTTGCAGAGATGTGGTCTCCAGAAATTATCTCAAAATAATAACTGAGTCTTGTTTTCTCCCATAGGGAAACCCAGTTATAATTCACCCACGGGTTATAACAGTGAACACACGCCGGGTTTCCCTTTGTTCTCTGTATGTGCCAGTTGTAGCTGTTCACTTAGCAACTGCCACCTTCCTTATGCCAGAGACCAACTTCTTCACTACCACTCAGGTTCAGCAGTAAGTCTTAAAATAAAATCACTGGGCTAAAAACATTGTGAAAAATGCATTTCAAGGAAACAAACAAAAAAAATGTGCATTTTTTTTACTCAGCAGCCGCATCTGACTGCACTGAACCCCTGGACCAGACCCTTGTGGCACATGAACATTTTGCTGTTTTATTCTATATAATTGCTGTGGTGAAAAAACAATACCCAGCAATTATATAAAATAAAACATGGGGCTGTGTGTAAAATGTGAATTTTACACACACCTGAGGGGGTTGGATACTTAAATAAACCCCTCGAGCTTCGCTTTCAGGGTTTATGTAGCATCCAACCCCTTGTGTGTGTGTAAAAGTTGCATTAAGTACACAACCCCATGTATTATTCTATATTTAATTTTTGCATAAACAAAATAGTCCTGATGCTTTTATGTGATTATGGCAACTCCTAATGAGCGCCGATCACATACAGCGAACCAAAAACCGCCCAACACAAGCAGGGCAACCGACTCCAGGACAACCATCCAAACAGTGATGGTTCCTTCCTGCACCAAAGAAACATCACCATATCTATTTTTATGCAGGGGGCTGTGTCCCCTGCACCCCACCAAAATTAATATAATCAACTCTGGAGGGGGTGTGGACTTAGAACACAGCAAAGGACGGAAAAAAAACACATTATTTTCATCTGGCAGTAGTCCCAAATCTGGGTCGCTGGCTTCAGGACCGATAGCGTACCCCACTACACTACATGGCCAGCTCAGCAGAGCTAAGCAAACCATCATCCCATATCCTGCAGTTGTGAGTGTAGCTCCCTGCTACACTCGCTCTGCAGGATATAGCGACATTTTTCACCGGTCACTGTCCTTATGAGCGCTATTATTGAATCACTCATCCTGAGTCGCTCAATAATAGTCACTCATATTGGGTGCTACTGCCCTGGTTATAACATAGGTTCAAGTACTGTAATTCACAATACAGACAAGGAGGAAACCATCAATACTAGTCATTCTTCATATCATACATCACAAAATGAATTCCTCTTTTATGGTGCCTTACATCTAAAGACAGAACCATAGAAATGTTGTATTCTCTTTACTGTTTTCATTCTTCAATAGAAATGTTTAAAAAGAGAGAAGCACATATTCATGACATCAATGATTTCATGACCATTTCAAAACAGTTTCTAATTTCAGTTCATGTTTTCACATATTGTGTTTGTTTGAAGCAGGACTGAGTTTACTAGTTACTAAAAATAAATGACCATTTTTTTTAAAATTGTCTTAGGAGAATTCTTGCATCTAGCACTCTGAGCTTCTGACAATGCATGCATGTACAAAACCAGTCTGTGCTAATGGTACTGGTACGGGTGTTCTCCATGGATTTTTATGTCCCTTGTAATTTTTTTTATACAGTTTTGTGGTTTACGCTATTCTAGTTTTTGTAAGTAATTAAGTTACCATAGTGGAGTTGATTGGTGAGGTCTGATGACCTTTTTGTGGTGTATTACTGTTTTGTTTTTCTGGCACCACTTTCTTTTAAGTGACCCTTCTGTGCTTCTCCATGGCCCAGTATAAAGCCAAAAAAAAAACAAAAAAAAACAGTTATAGCCAGATCTTCTATCCAGATGGGATAGATGTGGACAGGCTAAAAGAGTGCGTCAAAAGCATTCTGATAGGTAATCTGTCCTAGGGCATGTTCGTGTTGGTCTCAGTAGGTTGTGGTGTTAATAAGTTACAAATACAGTGTGTGGTTGAGCACAGCAAGGTTGGACTAGATATACTGGAAAAACAGATCACATCTTTTGAAGTATTTTGTAGTCACTGGCTGTAACAGCTTTTGACAAGATCTAAAATAGAAATCCACTGTTGCAGCACTAACTTTAAGAAAGAACTGCGTACAAAAACAGATTAAAAACTTGGAGTCCAAAGTGCAATGAGGACTAGAACAATATTAGTAACAGGGGACTCCACTGTTAGAAGGACTGGAATGGTAGTGGGTGCAGGAGACACAAGAGGAAGGATAGTCAGGTGCATTCAGAGGGACCACGTCCCTCAGAGGAGAGGCCCAGGATACTAGGGCACTGGTATACTGAGCAAATTGAGGTGAAGGTGATTTTGAACTAGCAGAGGGGGAGACAGATCAGTCACTGACCGGTACAACTACTAAAATGATGGAAGCTGTTATGGTCTCCCCCAGTGCAACAAACTGTGGGGGGGGGGGGTGCAACAGAGAAGATGCAGCGTGGAGTGCAGGAGCTATGAGGATTCCAGGGAAGAGGGCAGGGTGATGGGTAGGTGGCAAAACAAGGGAGCAGAGGGAATGATGGGGGGAAAGGAGTTAGGGAAGGGAGAACAGTAAGTAACACAGAGAGCTATGGTGCCAATGCCACAATACCAGGTAACATATGAGGATATATGAAGGAGAAAAGGAAGAAAGGAGAGGAACTCGTAAGGCTAGCTGAGCAGGGTAGGGTGACAGACAAGGACAGGCAAAAGGATGCCATCTTCAGTGATTACTGTTGCTCATTTTTCACTACGGCGGACAATGGGCCCTTGCAGAGAATGGCATCAAGGCAGACACTAAGGGGGTCCAATAGAAGAGACAGCCAACATTTACAAGTGATAGGGTCCAGAAAGAGCTGACAGCCCTAAAGATAAATAAGGCCCCATGACCAGATGGATTACATCTGAGGTTATTCAGGGAACTGGTAGCAGAACTGATTAAACCCCTGGTAGGTCTAATCAACAGCTCACTGGGGATAGGAGCAGTTCCAAAGGACTGGAGGGTGGCAGACATGGTTTTCTCCATAAGAGGATGGGCAAGGAACAATCATGGAACTACAGACATGTCAGTCATACCTCTATTGTAGGGAAGCTGATGGAGTCACTGGTCAAACAGGACCTCATGGACTACTTGGCTAGTAATGGACTTCAGGATAATAAACAGCACGGAATCATTGTAAGGAGGTCTTGTAAGACTAACCTGATAGTTTTTTTTGACCGGGTGATAAGGGAATTGGATAGAGGCCATGCTGTGGATTTGCTCTACTTTTACTTCAGCAAGGTTTTCGAGTAGGTGCTTCACAGACACTTGTTGAAGAAGACAGAGGATCTGGCTGTGGCTAAGGTCATCGGAAACTGGGTAGATAACTGGCTAAAGTGGAGGCAGCAGAGAGTTATCATCAATAAGGTCTAATCAGAAGAGAAGGAGGTTGCGAGAGAGGTGCCACAAGGATCTGTCCTGAGTCTGGTCCTCTTCAATATGTTCATTAGTGACACTAGTAAGGGAATCCGGGACAGAGTATATCTCTTTAATTTTGTGGATGACACTAAGCTCTGTGGGAGGGTGGCTAGTGATGAGACTCGGTGAAATGCATGGGACTTACAAACGCTCAAGGGGGTGGCCTAAGGTTTGGCAGTTGAAATTCAATGCCAAAAAGTGCAAGGTAATGCACCTAGGTGCCAAGAATCCCAGGACAGAGTACTGTATGGGTGGGGTGAGATATAGCATTTACTACTAAGAAACAGGACCTTGGAGTTCTCATCAGTCACTCCATAAAACAACTGAATCAGTACAACAAGGTGTATAGCAAAGTAAGTATTATGCTGGGTTGTATTGGGAGGGTTAGTATAGCAGAAGGGAACAGGTAATACTTCCCCTATTTAGATCCTTAGTGAGGCCACACCTGGAGTACCGCACCCAGTTCTGGAATCCTCACCTCAGGAAAGATAGGGATAGGCTGGAGACAGTGCAGTGCAGGGTGATGAAAATAATTCAAGGGCAATAGGACAGGTCCTACGAGGAGTACCTCAAGGCACTGGACATGTACTTGCTGGAGATCAGAAGGGAGAGGAGATGAGAAAGAGACCTTTGAATTCCTAAAATGAATTTTCAAAATACAGCAATCTGCCGAGAAATAATTAGCTTGAATATTAACTTGCGTTCACATGGACAGCACATGAGTGGAAAGTTACACAAGGAAGGTTCAGAAGGGACATGAGAAAGTATTCTTTTACATAAAGGTGGTGTCGCCGTGGAACAGTCTGCCAGCCAAAGTGTTAAGTGCAAAACCATTGGTGATTTCAAACATGGTTGAGACAGGATGAAGGGTATAGTGCTTGCTCAGGGCAGCAGATGCTGAGAGAAGAATGGAGGGAGGTTGGGGTGGGCTAGGACCCTGGAGGGACAGTAGGTCCCAAGGATAAAGAGGGAATTCGGGCAGACTGAATTGACCATGGATCTCTTTCTGAGGATAAAGTCTATGTTTCTATGTTTCTAAAACCACTAAAGCCAGGAGTCTGTGTAAAAAAAAAACAACAAAAAAAACAGTGTTCTGCTGACAGTGGTGGTAGAAACATATTTGGACCTGGTGTTGATCATGGAGACATGAGTCATTCAGTACCATGAGTGGAATATCACCATTCCATGATTTACAACTTTTCAGAGGGACAAGGAGTACAGAAAGGGGGAAAGTAGCTTTCTACATAAGGGAAAGTAAAGAAGCAATTTAAGTTCCGGATAATGGGGAAGGCATGTCTACAGAGACAATGTGGGGTCAGGTAGTCACAAATGGAAGGAGGAACATCAGGATAGAGGTGGTATATAGACCACCACCACAGAAGGAGGTGGCTAATAGAGAATTAGGCAATGAAATTCGAAGGGCAGCAAAGTGTGGGAGGGGGGATGTTGCTAATGAATGATTTTAACATGACAGATGAGGACTAGAGGATCCCAGTAGAAGCCAGTGGCAGGAATCTGCTCCACTTCGTGGTCTGAAGCAGCACCCACTAGGCTTAAGTCTTACCTTCAGCATCCTCCTCCCTGGTCATGTGATCCCTTCTGTCATGAATAAAGCTACTTCTCTCCCCCCCATCTCTCTATCCTTCTGGTAAATTCTATACCCAGGGATCACAAGGTCCCAGTCATGGTATTGGGTGGCCCATGTCTCTGTGATGGCTGCTATGACCACCTCTATCTCAGCCGTCAGTGTCTGAGGATCTGCCATCTTGTTTGCCAGGCTCCTTGTATCTAGTGACACCACCTTTCACTGAGACCCCTGTACACCATTACCACTGACCAGCACTTTTCATCTCCACTCTCCCTCACCACTGCTCTTCACTCTTATTTCCACCTGTCGATTTAATAGGGGGAGAGGCCCATCGACTCTCGCACCTGGCGACCACGGTTGCAGACCACCCTATCGACCCCCCCTTCAGTTTTAATTAAAGTTTGTTGACATGTAATCCTCCAGCTTATCCTTTAAGACCCTGGTGCCCTCTCTACTTAAATGCAGTCTATCCAGTGCGTATAAGTCCTTTTTATCCCAGGTCCCACCCCACCCCCACCAGCCCATACCCATTTGACTCGCACCACCCCCTTAACCAACTGTTAAATTCTTCACTTCTCTGTTTCCTTACAGTACTAGCCCTAGGGACCAGAGCACTTCAGAGAAAACTAGTGACCTTCCTGCCTCACTGCAGATTTTCCCTACTTCTCTGAACCTCTCCTGCAACACCTCTGCCTAACTTCCCGTAAGATTATTTGTACCCAGGAGTACTATAATGTGTGGTGTCTCACTCACTTGCCCTACGCATTTAGTTATAATAGGCCTCATCCTCTCTGCCATTATACCATCATACACTCCACCCACCTATGGCTAGACCTTGCCCCCATACCTCCCCATCTCACACCCTTCACTATTGAATCTCCCTAGATAGCTACCCTTCCTTCTTTCTCCCATTTCCCTCCACCTTCTGCCTACCCTGCTGCACAAGTCCCCTTGGTACTTCCATTCTTCTCTGAGACCCCTCCCTTCCTACATGTCCACCTTCCCCTGTTACCCAACATGTCCTCTGTGTTGTGCCTCCCTTTGGCCCGCCTTCCTCCATTCCTCCAGACTCCTCACCTGGACCCCATGTAGCCATCCTTCCATTCTCTCCTGCTCTCCATTCTCTTTGGCTCCCCTTTTTCTTCTCCTTTCACCCCTTTGCCACTATCTTTGGTCTCTATGATATCTCTATCCTCTACCTCCCCTTCTGCCCTCAGTTCCTCCAAACCAGCCAGTACTGTGAACTTGTTCAAAGAGAACCCCATATCAGAACATGCCTCTGTTCTGCCTCCCTGTTCTTCTCCTCTTCCTCCTTGCGCTGTTCCCTTCACCCACCTACCCTTACTCCTGACCTCCTGACAAGTCCCCGCTCCAGTTCCCAAGGGTCCTTGAGGGAAAGATGTCCCTGGACACTTTGGCACCATCCCTGTTTCCAACCTGTGCCTACCACCCATTTGGCCTGGGGCACCTCTCAGCTGCCCCATCATCCACTGTTCTTCCCCCTAGCCTCCCTCCGCCCCTCCCCAATTCCCATCTCAGCTGCCATATCTCTTTGCTGAGTTGCCAAGGTGTCTGAACACTGGATAGCCCTCTGCTCTCCACATTGTTCCTAGAAAGACTGCGGCCCCACATCCACTGCAGCTGACCACCCTCCCTTCCTCCTGTGCCTTGTCTCTTCCATCCCCCTTCCTTTTCCATGGTTCCCAACTGTCCTGTTATCTGCGCTAGCTCCTAGGATCCCATATCCTCCCTGGTTAGCTTATACCCATCTTACTATGTTACTGAGTTATTGCCTGTTATTTCCTCAAATAGGCTGACCCTAGATTGGGTTTTACTACAATTCCCTTTTCCTACTGACTGCCTCCCCTTGCTAGATAGACTAATTTATGAAGCCCAGACTATGTTTCCTATTCATATATTACAAATCAGCTGACCTTAGATATGGTTTTACCACAATCCCCTTTTTCTGCTGGCTTCCTTCCCCTGTGCTAGATAGCACCTCCCTTGTAACACTATCAAGTAAGAACACAATTTTGCAACTGCAACAAAACAGGTTACATTTCTATAAACAATTTTGGATAATTGCATGTCATCCTGAGCTGGCTCCTGTTCAAAAATCTGTGTTTCCTGTGTTACACGACTCTGGATTACCTGTGACTGATGCTTCTGTATGCACTAGAGAAATTGCAGATAAGCCAGTACTGAACAATAGAAATGTAAACAGAAAAAAGGAATAAACTAAACTGAATTCTAACATGTCTTGCTACACAAGTGGTTTTTGTTAATCCAAAAAAAAAAAAAAAATTTGTACACATGGACATTGACACCAAATGACATCTAAGCCAATAGAAAAGGCCTTTCTTGGTTGCAGGCTATACAGCGTTCACCCAGTACTGATGCTTCTCTCATAAAGGGTTAGAAGATAACAGAACCTTCTAAGATCTGTATCCCAGAATTATACTGGACCTGCAGTTTCACAGCTTTACCAGGGATGGCTTACACCATTTTCTCTGGGATTGCCCTTTTTTCAGGAATTGTTAGTGTGGTCCCAGAACTTTCCAAAATGTGTCAGCATACCTTATGACCCACCACTAAGATTCCAGATTTAAACAGGAGTTGTGTTGACTCCTATTCCTCTTGTCTGAGCAGATTGGCTCACCAGAGTGGACCCATGGTATCACTCTGCACTAGCAGACCAATCAGCCCCACTATTATTGCTAGAAAACAGTTAATAATGGTTTATTTTTAAATACTCTCAGGGTCATTACCAGGCTAAGAACAGCCAGCTAACCAGCTCCGGAACATACCATCAGTTTGTATAAAATCTGTGTCCTGACTGAAATTAAATTTGTATTTTGGTTTAACAC
The DNA here is from genome assembly GCA_016271365.2 of Neoceratodus forsteri. Lineage (NCBI taxonomy): Eukaryota > Metazoa > Chordata > Ceratodontiformes > Ceratodontidae > Neoceratodus > Neoceratodus forsteri. The sequence goes on along the minus strand of CM057450.1, from coordinate 556,301,782 downwards.
TCAGAAACAATTTAGTAATCAGTACCAAAAAGTGTTGTAGTTACATCTGTGGAGGTGAGGGTATCACATGTCCCCTGTGGAATGAATGCAGCAGCAGTAGTGAATCCCCATGAGTATGAGACTATACTGTAGAATAGACACAAGAACTGGATGTTTAACTCTCATACTGCAATAAGCAGTACAAGTGCAGTACGTTAAAAGGTCCAGTGCTGGTTGGCTAAAAACTATATACAGTACAAGCAAGAACACTGGCAAGCAGAAGAATGCTGAGGCTGGTTGGGGAGAAAAAGAGACGGGGGGGGGGGGAGAGAGATGAAAGAGCACCATACATGTAGTGTAGAGCCGGCCCAGTGGCACTGAGGGCTGAGGCGCTGGACGCCACACCTCACACCATGCCGGCGACCCAGGTTCGGGAATGGACTTGGGCCACCCGGGGGCTGGCAGGGGAGAGGTTGGAGTGCAGCATCCCAGGACTGCTCTTCTTCCTCTGGGGTGGGCTCATGGGGTTGCGTCACGCTTGGGTGGCCCCTGGTGAAGACCGAGAGAAGCATAAGGCACGGTGCCAGCATGGGGAGGAGTTCGGCAAGGCACTGCAGGCTCCGGGGGACAAAAACCAAGGTGGAAAAAGGGCTGGGCACGACCGAGCAGCTTGACGGCAGCACATCCGCCGACCTGGAGGCCTGTCGTTGAATCGTGTCGGTTGAGGTCAAGTGATGGCCGTGCTAGGACCCTAGTGTATCGATTGAGCCTGCTGTCCTTTGGGTCGGTGGGGGCCAACGGCTGGATGCCCCTGCCAGAGCGCTGCAGAGGCGCAAAAATCAAAGTATGATAAAAAAAATAAATGTAGTGTAGAGGTAGGAACCCAAGTAGCATTATATGTTTTATAGCATTTACAAAGCCATGTGCTTAATAACTCCTTCTTGAGCTTGATGCAAATCACTTTTGTCTAATTATTCCAAAAAGTGAGAGAGCAGTTCAGTGATACTTTGCACTGGCCATTTATTCCAAGAGATGTCACAAAGGCAATAAATGCAATAAGGGTATTAGACATGTTCCTGCAGTGGAGTTGGGTATCTGACCACCAGACATTAAGGGATTGCTGTGTTTTCCAGCAGTGGGATTGGATACCTGACCACTGAACTTTGGGGAGGGGGGGGGGTTGTGTTTTCCTGCAGTAGGGTTGGGCACCTAAAAGCCAGACTTTGGGGAACATTATGTTTCCAAATGGTGGGGTTGGGCTTCTGAGTACCAACTTTTGGGGGGAGGATTGTTGTGTTTTCTGATGAAAGTTCCAGCATGTATCTTGCCTCAGGACACTTGGGAAGCAAGCTACATGCTGAAAACTGAATGCTGTTATTTTCCTGTATCACTGCAACCTGCAGAGGAATGTTTTTGGAAAATAAACCAACTTTTGGATGGACATATTTGTTGTGAGTTTTTATTAACTCTTAGAGTTTGTGAGTGCCTGCCTTCTTGGAACTTCTGTACTACAGTGCTTGCGGCTCGTAACCACCAGCGAGGCACCAGCACCTACAGTAACTGCTGAGTGCACTGCATCTGTGGATTTCTATTGTGTTTTCTGATAGCATGGTTGGGCACCCAACTACCAGATTATGGGGTTGTGTTTTCAGTGGTGGGGCTGGGCACCCGACTCTCTGACTTTGAGAGGAGTTGTGTTTTGTGACAGCAGGGTTGGGCACCCATCCTCTGGACTTTGGAGGTGGCGTTGTTGTGTTTTCCAGCAGCAGGGTTGGACACCTGATTGCTGGATTTTGGGTTATATTATGTTTTCCTGTGGTGGGGTTGGGCACCCAACTGCTAGATGATGTAAGACACTTCATAAGGCTGTATGGAGGGGGCTCCCACTGGAGCAGTACTCCCCAAGCTAATACACTTAATGTGACTATAAAGCTGATAATAATGTTTCTTAGCTGGCTAGGTCGAAAAGCCCTATGAGAAGTGTAGCTTCATCCTTTCATATGTGAGAAATTTCTGCTCATCAACCAGCTCAGACGTGTCATCATCAGCCTTTTCACCACTGGGATTTCACTTGCATGCATCTTGCAGGATCAGCTCCATTGGCTAGTACATCACACACCTCCCCGACCCCTACACTGCCCAAGCAACCTCAAAATGTTTGATCTGAGCATGTGTGCCCCACACCTTAAAAAGGAGGCCTTCAACTTCGCTTCAAAGATTCTTCAGTTTTAGCAAATTGCTCAGTTAATTTCTTATTTTTTGAAGCATTAAATCTTCCTCAAATGTAATTCAAACTGGCTTGGTTTTCACCTCAAACACCATCATTTATCTATTCCAGTTGTTCTCAGTTTACCCTCAAATACCCTTCAAAAACTGTGAAACCAAATACCACACCCAGGTTATGCACCTGGCCCGAGGCCATATGCGAGGTCACCCCAAGATGTAAACCTGAAGGTTTCCCCACCCATGCCCCTGTTGTCCTATAACCAGGGTCCACCACCAATACTTCTGGTTTACTCAAGTCCAACCAAAGCCAGCTAATACTCATCCAGTTGTGTATCTCCAGCAGGCAGTTATTAAACACCATGACAGAATCAGACTCCTGTTCAGGCACAAAAGACATGTAGAGCTGAGAGTCAACTGCATAGCAATGAAAACTCAACCCATACCGTTTTTATAATGTCCTCTAATGGAAGCATATACACCACAAACAACATGGGGGACAGCACCGAATCTTGTGGGACCCTGCAGGGCAGCCAGTGAGGGGCCAAGGAATAAATCCCCAACACCACTCTCTGAGATCTGCCCGCGAGGAAAGATCGAAACCAACTGAGGACTGCCCCCCTTCAGTCCACAGAAAAAACACGGCATTCGAGCATCACCCCATGATCCATGGTGTCAAATGCTGCTGAGAGGTCAAGGAGAACCAAGATGGAATCTGTTCTCCAATCTCTCGCCATCAGAAGGTCATTTAGTATCCGCACCAGGGCTGTCTCAGTGCTGTGCCATTTCCTGAAGCCAGACTGTTGAGGGTCATAGATATTGTGGTTGGTCAAATGATCCTCCAGCTGCAAGGTGACCACCTTCTCAATAACTTTCCCTATAAAGGGTAAGTTCGAGACTGGTCAATAGTTTGCTGGGCAGTCAGGGTCAAGGGAGTTTTTTTTTTCCAAAAGGAGCATGCTATTGCCTCCTTTAAGGGATCTGGAAAGATCCCTCTCTCCAATGAATCTGCCACTATCCCAGCAAGGACTGGGCCGATGACCTCTACACACCCCACTAGTAGGCGTGTAGGGCCCGGATTCAAACTACAGTAGGTTGGCTGCAAAGTCTGGACAATCCTCATTGTATCTATGACTGCCAGTTGGCTAAAGGTGAACCAAGTCAACTGAGCATTAGTACCACTCAATGGACTAGTGCAAGGTCCAATGAGAAGGCACTGGCTGATCTCATCCCTGATGGTGGACACCTTATCAGCGAAGAATTGCGCACACTCCTCATGCTATACTTGTGACAATGCTCGACCGGAATGAATACAGGTTGGATTGCACAGTCTGGCCACAGTCCGGAAGAGCTGGGCTGGCCTATTCTTTGCTGTAGCAATTTCCCTGGACAGGAACTCTGCCTTCTTATGGGAAATTGCTGATTGGTAGATCTTGTAATGATCCAGCAATCTAAGCCTATCCACCTTCAGGTGAGTTTTCTGCCAGTGTCTCTCCAATCTTTGCCCCTGTCTCTTCAGCTCACGGATTTCCCTATTAAACCAGGGGGCCCCCAGGTGAAGGGTAAGGGGGCGAATGCGAGTTGGAGCAATGACATCCAAGGACCCCACACAGCCCTTTTATAGGCTGACACCAGGGGCCCTGGGTCAGTGCTATCCTTCGGAAGTCCTAAGAAGTCGAGCACCATCATTAGGCCTTCTGAGGTAACTCCTTTCAAAGGACAGAACTGCACTAACTCATTTGAGGCAGGCCTATTTTGGAGGGCTGTGAAACTGAATCTCAGGGCGCAATGGTCAGACCAACCGATTGGACCCACTGTGGGGTGAGTGGGGAGACATACATACACTTCCCCACAAGAAAGAGCCATCTTCTGCATACACACAGAGAGCAGACAGACATTAAACTGTATTTTAATCAAAATCTCTGAACTTACTGTAGCCCATGCTTACTGTTGAGGAAATTCACTCTGTTTTTTCCAGGCCCCATGTTGCTGTAGCAATCCAGACCAGTTTCTTGTTGAATGACTCCAATTTACTTCCTGAAGACTGTCCTGCTAACAGCTAGAGGTGTTGCAAATTTTTAATCCATCGGCGAAGTTGGTGCAAATCCAGGGAAATTAGCATTTCATGAAATTTGGAAATTCCGTGGCAGGTGCACAAACTTCACTGGCAGATTTTTATTTGTTTATTTTAATACTGAGATTTAATAAAAACTCCTCCCACCCACTGTGCTGTAAAACCAACAACTCCCCCCACCCAAACATTATATGTTCCTCATCCCTGTAAACCCACTCCACTGGCAATGCACCCTCCTCCCCTCCTGCCCCGGTGAATTCTCCTATGTGAATGATGTACAGTCTGTATTCCAAAAATATAATCCCTACCCCCCCACCTATGTGCTAAACACTCCACTGAATCGTCCGACCCAAGTCCCACACTGTACTGTAAAGCACAATTAGTCCCCCACTCAACTGCCCTCGGGTCTGCACCAACCTCCTCCTCCCATAAGCACACACAAAATCAACCTGACTGCAATAAAGAAAACAGTCCCCCAGTGTAGCACAGCTGTTCTGTTCAGTGTCTATCTTGTAATGGCATGAATGAATGAGTGGTGATGCCTTTGCTCCTAGTAAAATCTGATTGGTTGATTTTCAGCCAATCAAGTTTTACAAGGAGCAAATATATCACCATTCATTCGCAACATTACAAGACAGCTACTGAACAGAGTAGATGATATGCACCTGGGGACCATTTTCTTTATTGCAGCCAGGTTACTTTTCAGGTACTTTTGGGAGGAGAAGGGGGGGTGAGTACCAGAGAGAGTTGGGTGGCGGTCTGAGTGTGCTTTATGTCACAATGGGACTTGGGTGGAGGGAGGTGGAGGGAGTGTGTTTGGTGCTTGGGATTACATTTTTTGAGTGCACTCTGTGCATCATTCATGCAGGACAATTTGCCAGGGTGGGGGGAGCAGGGAGGAGTGTGCAGTGCTAGCAAGGGGGCAAGGAATCTATCATGCAGTTCTCTTTGGGGTTCACCCAAGAATTGGCTATTCACATTGATTCCCCACACAAATTTGGTCAATTTGACTGGTGAATAACAATGTGAATTGAAGTCCTCAGCTTTGCAAATTTGTTGAAATTCATAGATTTTTTTGCAGAGCAAATTTCGGCAACTCTGCACACCACTACTTTATAGCTGTAAATGCTTCTTCTTTCTCTGCGCTACCTGGTGTCAGTTATTACCTTTGCCTTTGTTTGCAGAGACAGATTTCATTTTTTGTCACCAAAAGGAGGGAAGACATCTGAATAGCAAAAAGGAAGGATTAATGAAATATAAATGAAGGATTACAATATCTCTGCATTTAAAAAGGGCATTCAAGAGGTTGTTATAAACTCAAAAATACAAGGTTTTACCTATGAAGGGTGAAAATGGGAAACATAATGGTAGTATTGTATTAATACTGAGAAGGAAGGGAGTTTGACAATATAATGACTGAAAATGTACCCTTCATTTTCTGTATGGGGCAAGTAAACATGAAAACAATGTAAAACCTACTTATTGGTGAGCTAGTTTAATTACTGAAGTCTGATCTAGTGTCTGTTTCTCTCTGCCATTGCCCAAATACCAGACACTCCTTTCACCAGCTGATTATTAACTAATCACATGCAGCATTTTAGTATAAGGGTTCTTTTTAGCATTTAGAGCAAAGTTACGTAAGAACTGAGATAAAACAAATGCAGCATCCAGTGGAAAATGTAAGGCCTTGATAAAATCATGTTGCCAAGTCAGAAATAAATGAGTGGGCCAGCCCAATAGGCAATCTTATCTGCAGGTAAATATTTAATATTAAGGTGATTGCTATGTTTCCTACCACTGCTTGGATCACACATGTAACATAATTTGCTAAAGTGTTTCTGTCGTGTTGTGTTTCTCACTGTAATAATTTCTTTGTATTGTGCCATTTTTGGCCCGGGTCATGCCTGAAACAGTCCCTTGGACCGGTGTGCTTACCCAATTATCAAAGACATACATACATACATACATAAATGTTGGTACTGCAGCCTAGCTCTGATGACCATTCCTCCAGTAACAAGCATTTGTCAATGCTAAATGTTTGCTTGCTGGCATTGGCACTGGTAGTGCAGAAGTTACAGAGCTGCATAATAGGAATGGCAGTGAAGTATTGAGCTGAAGCCAACCCCACCACCACCCTGCAGAGAGTGACAGGCATTGGGGTGTGTCTTTGCATCATCAGGCATAACGACCATGCCATTTCACCACACCCTACCCTGCAGACATTGACAAGTGTCACGGTGTGCCTTGGGGTCTTTGGCCCTTATGCTTTTGTTCCATCAGGAAATACGGTGAAATGGGTGTGGTATGGGAGAGTGGGGTGAAGTTTGGGCCGAAGTCAGAGGCACACCTTGATGCCTCTCACTGGCTGCAGGGTGTGGGTGGGGGTGGAATGCTATGAGCATGACAGGCAAGAATCCCAAGTCTCACCCCTGATGCCTGTCATTCTCTACAGGGTGGAGCGTTATGGTCGGAAACCCTAACGCCTCAGGCATTCATTGGTATTTTCACTCCAAATTTTCAACATGGTTTTTTTTTGTGACCCCCACCTCATGAACAGTGGCAATATCAGTTAGTTAGCCGAAAACTGCTTTTGCACAGCGACTATGGCATTTGGCACCACAGGTGCAAAAACACATTCCGAACAGGATGTGAAAAATGACAGTGGTACTGTTCATGGGGAGGTGTAAAAAATGGCAATGTTGAAAATCTACTGTGAAAATCTTTAAAAAACTGGTGAAGTCACAAGCGTGCGTAGAAACTTTGCAACGCACACCCGTAATGTAACTAGTTTGGGGATTTATTTACAGCAGATTGTTAACACAGGCATTTTGGGACCTCCGATCATGAATAGTGTCAATGTGATTTCCTTTATCTGTCCCGAACAATGATTTCTCACAGCGACCACACACATTTCTGTGCTGAAAGTGTGAAAACACATTTCGGCCATGTTTTGAAAATGACAGCTGTACTGATCATAAGGAGGTGTGGAAAAATGCCACTGGTGAAAATCTGGACTGAAAATATTACAAATTCATGAACTTACGAGGGTGCGTGGAAACTATGCAATGCTCACTCGTAACACAGTCATTTTATGGAGTTTTGTCACCAAATTTTCAACATAGCCATTTTAAGACCTCTGCTCATGACCAGTGTCACTGTGATTTTCTTAATCTGTCCCAAACATTGTTTTCGCACACCGACTGTGCCATTGTGCGCTACATGGGCAGAAACACGTTGTGGGCAAGATGCAAAAAATGACAACTGTACTGCTCATAAGGAGGTGTGGTAAAATGGCAATGTTGAAAATCTGGAGGAAAATATTGAAATTCAGAACTTACGAAAGGCATGTAGGGAATCATGAACGACTTGTAAAACAGTCATTTTAGGAATTTTTTCACCAAATTTTCAACATAGCCATTTTAAGACCTTTGCATATGAACAGTGTCACTGTGATTTTCTTAATTTGTCCCGTACATTGATTTTGCACACCGACTTCGCCATTGTGCGCTACATGTGTGGAAACATGTTTTGGGTGGGATGTGAAAAATGACAGCTATGCTGCTCATAAGAAGGTGTGGTAAAATGGCAATGTTGCAAATCTGGAGTGAAAAATATTGAAAATTCGTGAACTTACGAGCGTGCCTAGGAGCTCTGCAATGCATGCTTGGAAAACAGTCATTTTTAGGAATTTTTTCACCAAATTTTCAACATAGCCATTTTAAGACCTCTGCTCATAAACAGTGTCACTGTGATTTTCTTAAGGTGTCTCATACATTAATTTCGCACACCGACTGCGCCATTGTGCGCTACATGGGCGGAAACACATTTTGGGTGAGATATGAAAAATGACAGCTGTACTCTCATAAGGAGGTGTGGTAAAATGGCAATGTTGAAAATCTGGAATGAAAATATTGAAAATTCGTGAACTTAGGAGCGTGCATAGGAACTGTGCAACGCACGCTTCTGAAACAGTCATTTTTAGGAATTTTTTCACCAAATTTTCAACATAGCCATTTTAAGACTTCTGCTCATGAACAGTGTCACTGTGATTTTCTTAATTTGTCTCACACATTGATTTCGCACACCGACTGTGCCATTGTGCGCTTCATTGGCGGAAACACGTTTTGGGTGGGATGTGAAAAATGACAGCTGTAATGCTCATAAGAAGGTGTGGTAAAATGGCAATGTTGAAAATCTGGAGTGAAAATGTTGAAAATTCGCGAACTTACGATGCGTGAGAAATTTCAACTCAACCTCATTAAAACAGTCATTTTTAGAATTTTTCCACAAAAGTTTCAAAATAGGGTTTTGAGAGCCCTCCTATGAACAGTGGCAATGTTGTTTCATTAATCAGTCCTGAAAGGTGATTTGCAGTGGCTGTGAAATCACCTCGGCCCGAATAACACCATGACAAGTGACATCATTCATGAGAAGGGGTCCCAAAACCCATGTTGAAAATTTGGCAAAATTCCAAAATGCCTGAGATATGCAGCAAATTTGAAAAACCCTATCTATAACATTATACAGCTACCGGCATTTCCTCAGTTCAGGGTCGGCTTTGAAGAGTGCAGATGTGTTCCCGGTCCATCAAGATTGTCGTGACTGACTCAGAGGTGCATGGGGTGGGGGTGTGTGTGGGGGAGGCAGGTGCTGCAGGGTGGGCAGGTGGGGCAGGAGACTGCGAGGAGCGTTTCAAATTTACTGTTTTTGTTTTTAATTAGGAAGATGGCGTGGAGCGTTTGCCATGCTGGGTGGGCTCCCAGCGTGGCAGCTGGAAAGAACTATTTGGGGGGCTGGGCGGCGAAGTTGGGCACCCTTCGGCCATATTGGCTAGTGCCACGCTGGGGTGGGCTCCCAGCATGGCAGTTGTAAGGCTGTTTGGGGGGTTGCAGCTGATCGGGGATTGGGCACCCCCGTCGGCCAAACGGGCTTGTGCCACACTGGGGTGGACTCCCAGCATGGCAGCTGTAAGGCTGTTGGGGGGGTTAATCCCCCGTGGGTTATACAGTATGGGGGGGAGCACTTCAGCACGCAATGTGCGTGCGGCTGTTGAGGGGGGGAGCTCTGCTCACTGAAGCGGAGCTCTCCCTTTCAACTATATGCCACTGCAATTTCCTGCTGTCATAGACAGCTGGAGCAGTGATTGGCGAATTGTGACCGCGCCTGCAAATACACTGCCTGAATTGGAAGAAGCTGACACACCTTTGGAAAACTTGGATGATGACACTATGTTTCTTGCACATGCGTGCAAGCAAACAAAAAGGAGACGAAACAGATTCATCTGTTGGAACAAAACAGGAAGGGGACTTTATTTTGTGAATAAGGCATGTTTTGCAATAACAAAGAGATTTGACATTAGAAGAAAACCCAAGCAGCTTGCCTTTGGCACTTTTTTTTTATTATTATTATTATTATTTATAATTTCTGAACTGGGGGTGGGTATGCTCTTTCAGGTATACTAGCTCTAGCTGCCAAGACTGAGCACCCACAATCTTTCAAGCATACTCACCCATAAAAGGATCCCAATGTAGTATACTACCAGACAAATACTGGATTCTGTTGTGTAGGGAGGGGAAGGCATTGTCCTAAAATTACTGGTCAGCAATTTTTTCAGTAGGCTGACTGAATTGATATTTTCTGTAATAACCCATGGGTTATTACGGCATTCACATGCTGTGTGTGTCACAACCTGCTACTCCCTCACTGACTCTCTGTTCTATATGTGGGTGGTCTGAAAAGTTCCATAAACACACTGCTCCATTTCTTAGTTACCAAGGAGTCACCACCAGACTCGTCTCTCCATTTTTTTTTTTATTTTATCGCCATTGATCCTACCTCTGTGTGTAAAAGAAAAACTGTATCAGGTTGATCCTGCACTTCATTGGCATCGCGAACCAGTGCGAGCAGCAGCAGGTCTGTGGGTGACTGGCTCAAGCCCGACAGCAAACCATAAGTTAAAAAATAACAACAGAGAAACAGCAACATAAAACAAAATGCTCATTCTGGAAAGGGAGGGAGAGATAGACTATGTGTGCGTGTGTGTGTGTCTGTCTCTGTATGTGTCATATGGCCTCAGTAGTCAGAAAGGAAAAATAATTGCTGACCAGTAATTATATAAAATAAAAGATGGGCAAGTATGTTGAAACTCAAATTTAATGTACACCCGGGGTGTGAGATGCTTTATTAACCCCCCCCCCTTCGCCCTCGGAGTTTATGTAGCATCCCACACATCGGGTGTGCAATACATTTTCGTATCACACTCTTTCCCATCCTTTATTCTGTATATCCACTGTCTTTATGCCCCTGTTTCTCTACCAAGGATCTGTCAGAGAGGGATGGTCCCTCACGGATTAGAATCAGAATGTTCTTATCTCCCCATATGTCAAGCTTGAGATCATTCGAGATAGTGTTGTGCCACCCGATTATGCTACTTCAGACAGATTGTCTGGTACGGCACATGGATAATATTTGGGGGGGTCAGGATTCTGTTTTCCAGTTAGGTTACATTACTTTGTCATACCAGAATACTGGTATGCAGTGGTATAGTGTGACAATCACTTCCCTGATGATAGGGGAAGGTTTGTTACAAGTCATGCCCTAGCAAAGGGATTTGGTACTTCAGCAGCTGTCTCTGTGAGGCAGGATGGGAAAGCATAGCATTATAAAAGGGGTCCCTGTGGCTGAGTTAGGTGGGTGGGTTGAGAGTTTTCGTGGCAAGCCAGCTGATGTAAAGCTTACCACCCAGGTGGTCGAGGACAGGACATCATGTCCCAGGAGTCCTCATTGGCAGTTGCCCTTGAGTGGTGAGCTGGGGCCAGTGCAGTGCTCTATTACAGTGTGCTGGCTGGGGAGTTCTCCATGTACGTGCCAGTATTATGATTAGATGTGCTTCAAGTATTGAGATGATCCCAGTGGGATTGGCCCAGAAGGTGGCTTATCAGAGCCATCAGAGTTACTGACTCAGGACATGGGCCAAGAAAGTACAGTTCCTGCTGTGGGCTCCTGCTGGAATTCAAAGTTTCTGATTGAAAATGTAATTATCTATGCAGCACCAGGTTGTGCACTGGAGAAAGAGTAATGTGCTCCGGGACGGCTCAGTTCCCAGCTGCATTGGTGGCACAGCTGGTAGCGCAACTGGAATGGTATTCTGGGCGGCCTGGGTTCAAGCCCTAGCTGAGGCACTGACTTCTTTCTCTCTTCTGTTTGTAGAGGTTCAGAGTGCCTTGTCCCACCCCACAGTGCTGGTTCAGAAGTGTTACATGGCATATCTGGACACCTGTCCTGGCCAGAACTGTCAAAATGAACCTTAGGCTCTCATGCATTCCTCAACCAGAGGCTTGGAGGTGAGAGTTGAACATATGGACTTAGAGTGGGAAAGTTGGAGGGATCCTAGGAAGGACAAGGGACTCTTTGGGATATGCCCTTATGAAGTGCCATCTACTGGCTTGTGGGCCTTAGGAAGATTCCCAAGAAATGGGGTTACGGATATTGCTGATGGTCTGTAACATTGGTAAGCTCGCAGCCAGGCCATAGACAACTGAAGGACAGAAGCAAACTGGACCAGAAATGTACACTTAATCACATAAGTATAGTGTCTCCAAGGTAGCAGACTGACTGCTAGAATGTGGGGAGGGTCCCCAGTAAGGTAAAGCTGGCTACTTGACTGTATGTTTTTATGTCTCATTGCATCTTTTTGTATGTTTTGTATAGTATTGTTTGACATGGGACTTTCTGAAATGAGACTCAAATCTCATAGAACTTATCCTATAATTTTGAACTCTTAAATAAATAAAAATAAAAAAATAAGTCTCTTGTGGCTGCATGAGTGGGCAGTCCCCAAGGGGGCAGACTACAAGGTGCAGCAGAAAAAAGGAGTTTCAGCTGATATGGCCCTGAAAGGTAGGGACACTGGAAATTCCTGAGCAGTGAGGCACAGTTATGGAAGCTGGTCCGGTGAGCCCAAGGCAAAGTATTTACCCTGAACTTTCTGGGTGCCATGTCAGCGTGTGTGTACACATCTGAAGTTCACTTAAGCCTTGCTATAAGCAGAAGGGTGTGCCCATAAGAAGAAAGGAATCCCTAGGGGCACAGAACCATTGGATTTGGGTCTAAAACAGGATATCAACTGGGGAACTGAGATTCACAGTCATAGAATGCAGAGGTGGGACAAGAAAGCTTCTAAAAGAATTAGCAATGCCAAGAGAACATGGACACTGAGAGTCAAGGCAGTGGTATAGCTCAGGCCTCTGCTGCAGTGCTGGGACCATGGGATACTCAAAAGAGTTACTGCTATTAATTATGTAGCTGAGGAACTAATTCTAGGTCTTCATGACCAGATTAACTAATGTACCAATTCATTATGCCTCAGTAAAAAAGGATCATGAACTAGATATTTCTGTGCCTTATTTTCATTGAACCATAGTGCCCTGTCTCAGCAGCTCCTAGAAAAGGAGAAAGGTAAATCAGTCAAAAATGTGTGATTGGGCCGGCCCGGTGGCATAGAGGACTGAGGCAATTGGCACCTTACCTTGACCCACGCCGGTGACCCGGGTTTGGGAATGGACTTGGGTCGCTGGGGGTTGGCAGGGGAGGATAAGGATCGAGTGTCCGTAGGACTGCTCTCCTATCCTGAGGTGGGTTTGGGGGTGGCCTCGCTAGGCACTGGGCCCCAGTGGAGACTGGGGGCACTACACGAGCAGCATGCAGGGGAACCGAGAAAAGCGAAAATACTGCTTGCTGGCCGCCGGATGATGGCTCTCTGTCACTGACACCTCCGATGCCTTCCAGGGACCTCTTTCTCCTTGGCAGCATCCCTGGGCCCTACTAGTGTGTGCTGGGTGTTGTCCCCCCCTGGTCCTTCCCCCTTGGAGGAGGGGGAACCGCCCGGTGAAGGGATACCCGGGATATCCAAGGGACCGGCTACAATTCAGGGAGGAAGTAGGTGAGGACAGTGGGGTTTGGAGGGGACTTGTGTGGAGCCCGAAGGAGTGGGGGTCACCGAGCACGACAGGATGAAAAAAAATATGTGTGATTGTTTGCATAGGGCTCCTGGTGATATGAAACATCAAAATACACCTAAACACAAAAGTACCCAGGCTCATGCCCACTCTCATCTTGAACACAGTCATCTTGGTCAGCAAACTGATAGAAAACAGGGAGTTGCAATAGCATATATTTAACAAGGATCCCTTGTAGCGACTCCCCTGGCACACAAGGGTCTGGAGTCCCATGGAGACACTCCATAACAGCCAAGGGAGTTCCTATGGCCTAACTGGTTTAGCCTTCAGTCTACCATGACTAAGCCTCTAGCTCTCCACACTCTTTTTTATCTTTCTTTCTCCTCTTTCTGTGGTGCACCCCTTTTTGCAAGTTCTATTGTGCACCCATTTTTATGTTTGCTTGCGTGCATGCGTAAGAAACGTGGCATCTTAGGAGAGAAGCAGGTTGTGGAGGTGCGGCACTGTGGCAGCCAATGGCGGCACTACATTTGGGGGTTTGGCACTGGTGGACCAATGCTGGTCCAGTGTCCTGATGACACTGGTTCTGCAGAAGTGCTACCAAATTGAAAAGTTTTCACCGCTGTAATCAGGTGCCACCTCGTCATTGCAGCATCAGCCATTTCGCTGCAATGAGGGAGCAACCCATCATTGCAGGGCGGTACTTTGCTTTCTGCATGCCCTTGACCCAGTACATTTGCCGATGGAGGAGCCCACCCCCCTTCGACATACTGTAACCCCTCCCCCATTTGTTGTGTACCAAGGGGATGCCCAATCCCCCTCTACATCATGGGCCCCCCAAAAGTCTTTCTTTGCTGATGGGGGGCCCAATCCCCATTGGCTTCAGTCCCCACAACCCTTCCCAGTTCAATTTGCCGATGGGTGAGCCCACTCCCCTTAGGCATAATGTCCCCCTCAATTTGTTGTGTGCTGAGGGGGGTGCCCGATCCCCCTTGGCTGTCCTCCCCACTCGGTATGTGCTGATGGGGGTGGCCAATCCTCCGTCGGCTACAGCACACCCCCCCAAAAAAACACTCAGGTGGCACACAGGGAGCCCACCTCAGCATGCCAAATGTCCCTGTTAAAAAAAATAAAATAAAAAGTCTTGTGATGTTTTTCATTTTTTTTTCTTTATTTAAAACCTGTGAAACAGAAAACAGTCCCTCATTGAGTTCGGTGGCCCCTCGACCAACCCGCGCCGACACTCTGCACACCCCGCCTCCCCACACCACCCATTACCCCATACTTACCTCCGCAGCCCAGCGCTACAATCTTCGGTGGACCAGGAACACGTCTGCACTCTTCAAAGCTGACCGTGAACTGAAGAAATGCCGGTAAGCTGTATAATGGCATAAATAGGGTTTTTTCAACTTTGGTGCATATCTTGGGCATTTTTGAAAATGTTGGCACCAAATTTTCAACATGGGGTTATTGGGACCCTTCCTCATGAATTCAGTCACTGTCATAGCATTATTCATTCCTGAAAGGTGATTTCGCAGTCACTGCATGGAATCACCTTTTGGGATGAACTAATGAAATGACAGTGCCACTGTTCATCAGGTGGTCTCTCAAAAAGCCTATGTTGCAAATTTGGTGAAAAAAATCAATAAAATGATTGTGCAACGCATGCTCGTAAAACAGTTTCCACGCGCACTCGTAACTTTGTGAATTTGTAATATTTTTCACTCCAGATTTGCAACATTGGCATTTTTTCACACTTCCTTATGAACAGTGCAGTTGTCATTTTACACATCCTGGCCAAAATGTGTTTTCACACTTCTGGCGCAGAATAGCACGGTCGCTGTTGGAAATCAGTTTTCGGGATAGATTGAGAAAATGACAGTGACATTGTTCATGAGCAGAGGTCCTAAAATGCCTATGTTGAAAATTTGATGACGAAAGTCCATAAAATTACTGTGTTACAAGTGCGCATTGCGCAGTTTCCACACATCCTTGTAACTCCATAAATTTGTAATATTTTCACGCCAGATTTTCAACACTTGCATTTTTTCACACCTCCTTATGAACAGTACAGCTGTCATTTTTCACATCCTGACCGAAATGTGTTTTTGCACTTCTGGCACCGAATAGCGCGGTCGCTGTGGGAAATCAGTGTATGGCACAGATTAAGGTCGAGCAAGTGAGAGAGAGAGGGAGTGAATGAGCTCAACTCAGCTCTGTCAATACTGCTGAGGATTTCTTTGTGGGTAGAAAAAGGCATCAACGCAGGCAGGAGCCCAGTACAAAAAGGCAGCCTGCAGCGCCGGGAGAAACAGATTGAGCAAATGAGAGAGGGGGAGTAAGCAAGCTCAATGGAACTCTGTTGGGACTGCTGCAGATTTCTTTGTGGGCAGAAAAAGGTGCCAATGCAGGTAGGAGCCCAGTATAAAAGGGCAACCTGCAGTGCTGGGAGAAACGGAACAAGCGAGTGAGAGAAGGGGAGTGAGCGAGCTCAACGGAACTCTGTCAGGACTGCTGTGGATTTCTTTGTGGGCAGAAAAATGCGCCAATTGAGGCAGAAGCCCAGTGCAAAAGTGCAGGCTGCAGTGCTGGGAGAAACAGAACGAGTGAGTGAGAGAGGGGGAGTGAGACAGCTCAATGCAGCTCTGTGGGGGCTGCTGTGGATTTCTTTGTGGGCAGAAAAAGGTGCCAATGCAGGCAGGAGCCCAGTACAAAAGGGCAGCCTGCAGCGCCGGGAGAAACAGAATGAGTGAGTGAGAGAGGGGTAGTGAGCAAGCTCAAAGGAGCTCTGTCAGGACTTTAGAGTTGCCCACCCACCTGCCCAGGGTCTTGTGTGGTCCTATATTACAGCAGGGTCTCTGGGGTGGAGACAAAGCAATAACCGGATACTTTTACGATTGCTGTAATAATACAGATTTAGTTCTGTTTATTTCTCTAACTGAGCTATACTGTTATGATTGCTGTAATAATACATATTTTTTTGTTCTGTTTCTCTGACTGTGCTGAGTAATTCTTGGAGTGCAATACGATTTCTAACTGGGCTAAGTGTAACTATATGAGAGCTGAGAACAAAAAGTATGGTACCTGAGGGGTGAAAAATGGACAAGGAGGCTTTAGGATTGCTACAGTAATATAGTATCTAATGAATGAGATTTGAGAATGAATTACCCCGGTCAGCAAGGGGCCAGTAGTGGGACTAGTGTGGGAGGGGGACAGGAATTTGAGTAAATAGGGGCCTAACCATTGTGGTAGGGTACAGAACCTGGGAGTAAGAGCCTGTAACATAAGATGGGGGCCAAAATGGGGCAGGTGCCATATGTCAATAGGGCGGGCATCTTTGGAAGGGTCATGGGGTGTACAGGGTGTGGGTCCGCCATGATCTTGGACTGGGCTTGGAGGATAGGGGGGCATATGTTCTGTAGATGACTGGCTAGTTTGAGGGAGGAACTGTGGAGGTTAGGGAGGAGTCTAAGTGGCAGGGCAGATGAGTATGATAGGCATCCTGGCTGGGGGGGAATAGGGGATGGCAAGGGGGAGGATGAAGGAAGAACAACTAGGGACTGAAACTGACCCCAGTATCAGAGGCACTAGCAGAAAAGAGGAGGAGGTGCCTGAGGTGAGGGGGGGCATCCTGTTGGGGAGGAAGAGACAATGAGGAGTACCAGGGGAGAGAGCAGATGGCTGTGGGTAGGAGGACCAGGTGTGGGACCGGGGTGCTGGGGGGGAACAAGTAGGAGGGGGGAACCGATAGGGGAAGAGATGTAGGAGGGGCATCGACTAGGAATAGATTCAAGCCTCTGTCATGGGAGAGAGATGGGGAGCAGGAACATACTGGAGGGGCTGAGGACAAGTGGGACATGAGAGGGATGGCAACAGCTAGGGGAAGAGATAGCGAGGATGAAAGGGTAAAAGAGGGCTAGTAAGGAAGGAGGGTTGGTGACTGGAGTAGAGAAGGCTATGGGAAGGGGAAGGATGGGAGGGGCATCACTATCAAGGTAGAAGGGAATGGGGCTCTAAATCGAAGAACAGCAGGAATAGGAGAGGGTTGGAAATCAGCAGGGGAGGTCGACATGGGAAGCCCAGTAGGAAGTAGTCAGGCTGGGAAGGGGTTCAAGGGGGATTGGAGGAATAAGGCAGAGAAGAGGAGTGAGGCGGAAGTAAGGGGTACAGATACAGAAGTCACAGAGGGTGCAGCAGGCAGGGGTAAGGGACAGGAAAGAATGAATACTGGGGTGGTGGAAGGGGCATTAGAAGGGAAAGGGGCTAAGAGACAGGGGGTACTCATCCTAGGGGATTCTACACTGAATGGGGTGAGATGGAGCGGAAGGGTGGGAAGACACAGCTGTATTTGGGTTGAAGCTATCCCCAGGTTGACTGCAGGAGGGGCAGGTAAGGCACTGCTCAAGTGCTCAGCGAGGGGGAGGAAGAAACCTCATTAGCTGTTGCATGTGGGTACAATCGACTTGGTGGGGGAGACTGTGGATGTAGTGAGGAGGAGGTTAGAGTAGTTGGGCAGGCAGTGTGAGGGGGTTGGGGAAGTCGGTGGCATTCTTGGAGGTACTCCCGGTTCCATGTGCAAGCATGGGGAGGAAGGGTAGGATTGAGGAGTTCAGTCAGTGACTAAGGGATTGGTGCCACACCAAAAATTATGGGTTAGTGACTAATTTGGGTAGGGTCTGGGGAAATAGTGACTTGTACGCGGGGGACAGGGTACACTTGAGCAGGAAGGGAAGGAGAGTATTAAAGGCAGGATTAGAGGGGTATATCTTTACTAAGGTGGATTTAAACTAGTGGAGGGTGGCCAAAAGACTGAGGTTAGTAGAAAGGTCCAGACAGTGGAGCCTAATGAGCTAACCTCCCTAGATATAGGTAAAGGCGGAGGCGTAGTAACCCTGGGAGGGGGCAGGCAGAGTGGTCTGAGTGTAATACAGAAGGCACCACCACCCGGTAAGAATAAGGGGGAGAAAGGGCCCAGACTACCATTTGGAGGGACACAGGCCAAGGAGGAGAAGAGTGAGGAGAAGGAGGGGTACGGGTGGAAGGTGGTGTCTCTCTCAATGCAAGAAGCCTGGGGAACAAAATTGCAGAGCTTCAGGTGCTCCTTTCAGAGGGGAAGGTGGACATTGCTGCAGTGACAGAGACTTAGACCACAGAGTACCATGATTGGGGCTCGGCAATCCCAGAATACAGGATATACAGCAGGGACCTGGGGGTTGGAAGGGGGGGTGTTGCACTCTATGTGAGGGAAGGGGATTAAATCCATAAGGGACGAGGGAGAAGAGGAGAGGACAGAGGTACTTTGGGAGCAGCTCCTGGACTCCAAGGGCAGAAAGCTGAGGCTGGGAGTGGTGTACAGACCACTAGCCCAATCCAGGGAACTGGATGGGGAGTTGGCAGAGCAGATAAGGAGGGTGTGTAGAAGGGAGAGTGTGGGGATAGTGGGGAATTTTAAACTACCATGGGTTGACTGAAGCACCCCGGCCACTAGCAGTACGAGGGAGCAGATGCTCCTTGATGCATTCCAGGATGGCCTTCTGACACAATTGGTAAGTGGGCCTACAAGGCTTGGTGGCACTCTGTACCTAGTACTGGCAAGTGGGGAGGCGGTGAGGGAGGCAAATGTGGAGGACCCACTAGCGGGTAGCGACCACCAAACAGTGTGACTCCTTGTTTTGCTGGGCAGGGAGACAGGAGGCACGGGCACTAAGGTGGTGGACTTTATTAGGGTGGACTTTAGGGGGATGGGAGCAATACTACAGGAGAGACTCCAGGATATAAGGCTGGGGATGGATACAGAACAAAAGTGGGGAGTCATAAAGACTGGACTGACAGAGACCACAGTACCCTGCACCAGGGCCAGGAGTAAGAAGAGTAGAGGCAAGAAATCATGCTGGCTGAACAAGGAAGTGCTGCAAGGGGTAAGGACAAAGATGGCTGCATACCAGAAGTACAGGAGAACAGGAAAGGAGAGGATGAGGAGGCTTTCGGGAGTTGGTCAAGGGAGATTGCCAGGAGGGTGTAAAAAGCTAAGGCATCCAGGCAATTAAGGGAGGGGAAAAGGACTTTTTTAGGTTTGTCAGGGAAAAGAGGAAGTGCAAGGAACATATTGTGAGGATAAAGCGGGGAGGGGATTGGGTGGAAAAGGGGGAGGAGCAAGTGTAAATTCTAAATGAGTACTTCTGCTCCATTTTCACTAAGGAGAAGAGGGATGGCCCACTACCAGAATGGGCTGGGAGGTGGTGAAAGGGAGGGAGGAGGTGACGGACAAAGTGATCACAGGAAGTAAGGTGCTAGAGAGGCTGAGGGCAGTAAGGGTGGGCAAGGCACCAAGTCCCAATGCCATTTGCCCCAGGGTGCTGAGGGAGATGGTGGAGCAGTTGGCTGAGCCACTGGCAGATCTGTTCAACACCTCTCTGGAAATGGGGTGTGTGTCCCAGGACTGGAGGGTGACCCATGTGGTGCCCATACACAAGAGTGGGCCTAGGGAGGAGCCAGGAAATTATCGGCCGGTAAATCTCACATCCATAGTGGGTAAGTTGATGGAGGCGATACTGAAGGAAAGGCTGGTGGCATTCCTAGACAGTAATGGCCTCCAAGACGTGTGGCAACATGAGTTCATCTCAGGGAGGTCTTGTCAAACCAACCTAATACAGTATTGTGACTGGGTGACAAGGGAGTTGGACAGAGGCCATGCGGTGCATGTCCTGTACTTGGACTACAGTAAGGTCTTTGATACAGTGCCTCATGGGAGATGGGAGGAAGCTGACGGCAGTGGGGGTGGGAAAAAAAGCTGGCTAAATGGATAGAGAACTGGCTACAGGAGAGGGTGCCGAGGGTGGTGGTGGTGGGGGGCTCTCAGCACCCACAGCAGTGACAAGCGGGGTGCCGCAGGGGTTAGTGCTGGGCCCAGTGCTATTTGGGCACTCTATCTCCGATATAGCACATGGAGTGGGGAGCAGGGTTAGTCTGTTCGCACATTATACCAAATTAGGGGTGGTGGTGGACAAAGAGGATGGATGGGAAAAACTACAGGGGGACCTAACCAAACTAGAGACATGGATGGTGGAGTGGCAGCTAGGATTCAATGCAAAGAAGTGTAAGGTGATGCACTTCAGGGCTAAGAACCAGAAAAGGGACTATTGGTTGGGGATCAGAGAGGAGGAGAAGGACCTAGGGGTGTTGGTAACTGGGAGCATGAACAACTCAGCCCACTGCACAAGAGCAACAGCAAAGGCAAACAGGATGCTGGGGTGCATCGCAAGGGGGGTTCTCATCCAGGCACAGGGATGTAATCCTACCTCTCTACAGATCATTGGTCAGACTGCACCTAGAGTACTATGTGCAATACTGGAGGCCATACCTGAGGAGAGATATAAAGTTACTGGAGGGGGTGCAAAGGAGGGCAACAAAAATGTTAAAGGGGATGGAAGGAAAGGAATATGAAGTTAGACTGAAGGAGCCGAACATGTACACACTGGAGGACAGGAGGAATGGGGGGGATATGATTGAAGCATTTAAATACCTGAAGGGATAAATAAACCTAGCACCGAAGGGTGTTTAAACTGAGGAGTGGAAGAGAGAGACAAGGGGGCATGGACTAAGGTTGAAAGGGGGACATTTCAAGAGTGAAATGAGGAGGCACTACTTCTCTTAGAGGGTGGTATCTAGTTGGAATGCGCTGCCAAGGGGGTGGTAACATGTAGAACAGTCAATAGCTTTAAGGAGGAGTGGGATAAAGCAAGAGGAAGAGTCGGGGGGCAGGGGCTGGGACAAGCGGGGGAGGAACTGAGGGGGAGGAGGCTAGGGCAGCTGCAATCTAGGGTGCTAGCTGCACACTCGGGCAGACTTACATAGACTGATTGGTGTGTTCTGCTTGGCGCATTCATATGTTCATATGTTCGTATGTATGTTCATATGTAAAATTACAGTGACTGTGTTCATGAGCAGAAATCCTAAAAATGCCTATGCTGAAAATTTGGTGACAAATGTCCATAAAATGACTGTGTTACAAGCCTGCATGATAAAGTTTCCATGCACCCTCGTAACTTCGCGAATTTGTAGTATTTTCACTCCAGATTTTCAACATTGGCATTTCTTAAGACCTCCTTATGAACAATACAGCTGTCATTTTTCACATCCTGCCCAAAATATGTGTTTACACATCTGGCGCAAAATACCTCGGTTGCTGTGGGAAATCAATGTTCGGGACAGATTAAGAAAATCATAGTGACAGTGTTCATGAGCAGACATCACAAAATGCCTATGTTGAAAATTTGGTGAGATAATTCCACTAAATGACTGTTATGCGCATGCGTTGTGCAGTTTCCACGTACGCTCAGAAGTCTGAGCATTTTTAATACTTTCACCACAGATTTTCAACATTGCCATCTCTTCACACCTCCCTATGAATGGTACAGCTGTCATTCTTCACATCCTTCCCAATCTGTGTTTTCGTACATCTGGAGTACAATGGCACGGTCGCTGTGGAAACTCAAAGTTCGGGACACATTGACAAAATCCCAGTGCCGCTATTCATGAGAAGAGTTCCCAAATGCTTTCATGAGGTGGGGGCCACAAATGGCCACGTTAAAAATTTGTACTGCAAATACCAAGACATGCCTGGGACGTTACGGCTTCTAACCATAACATCCCACCCTGTACAGACTGACATTCATCAGGATGTGCTGTTGGATCGCTGACTGTAATGTTCATGCCATTCCATCACCACCACCCCACCCTGCAGCCACTGACAGGCATCGAGCTGTGCCTTGGACTCTTCAGCCCCACAGTTCACCCCATTCTATATTGCACCCATTTTAGTGTATGTCCTGATGGAGTGGGGTGACTGTAAAGCTAAACATCCCAAGGCACTCCTCAAGACTTGTCAGTGTCTGCAGGATGGGGTAAGGTGAAATGGCATGAATGTTATGGGCAACAACCCAAATGCATGCCCCAATGCCTGCCCATCTCTGCAGGGTGGAGGTGGGGTTGACGTGAACTTCAATACTTCACTGCCATTCCTACTCTGCATCTGTCTAACTCCTGCATTTCCAGTGCTGATACCAGCAAGCAAACATTTGGCATTGACAAATGCTTGTTATATTATGCCAAGAAACAACTTTCCTTCTTGCCCGTCCTCTAGCCAGGAAAAACCTGGTTGTGCCTAAACATGTGGCTTCAGTTGGGGACTGATCTTCATCTATGAGATGTGGAATTTATGAGTGGTCAGTGACCTCTTATGAAGATAAAATCCATATCTTATATTTTCACTACAAATGTGCAGTTTATAAAATAAACATTAGTGCTACATAATAACTGGTGACCCCCTTTATCACACTGATTATCAGTGTGATCAAACACATAACAGCTGGATGAAACGCTGTAGTAAGTGCGTATGATATCATACTCAGTTGTTATGACATTTGGAGTGCTCACACTTCACTTTCCCTGTTGGGAAACTTGATTTTTGTTCTCATGTCCCTGCACCAGTCATTATAAAAAAATAAACCATTAGCTACTGTGTGCTTATAATGCTTATTTATACACCCTCAGTGTGTGATGTCTACATAAATCTCTTGAGCTTCGCTTTTAAGGTTAATGGATGATCATCACCCACCTCGAGTGTGTAAAAAGAAGTTGGCAGCAGTCACCTATGCATTATTCTATTGCAATTAGCACTGGAGTAAAGACCACAAATAGCAAACATTTTGCTGGTTTTTTTTTTCAAACTGTAGTTTTAGCTTCATTCTCTCATTTTGTCTTTTGTTTTCTGTGGTATTTTCTGTTTTTATTTAAAGCATGTGAAGGTTTTGAATGAACCACAGCTGCCGCACAGTTCACTGACTGGATTAATCACACTGACTCACAGTTTGCAACGCCATGAGACACAGCACTCAGCCCAGCTTGTTTCTTTGACGTACTTGACTGAAAAGATAAATGAACTGACGTACCTTACTAGCAAGATAAAGCAATTATCTCGCTAGCTAGGGTTCGGTGGTTTTGATAGTGTTATTATCTTTGTTAGAAAACACTAACGTATATTGTGTAAAAAATTATTTAGTTATTTATTTAATTTTCTTATCTGTTTGGCATTTTGCTTGTATTTTTTTTATTGCTGTCTTGAGTCTTTGTACAGTGCCCTGAGCCTCACGGAGAGGCTGCCTGAGAAATAAAATTGCCTTGCCATTCCTAAATAGAACTTACAAAAGTAGTGGTAAGCAAACGCAGTATTTTAAATAGTTTGCTAAGTACAGTGGTACCCAAGTAGTCAGTATGGAATCAGACACTGAGCATTAGTATATCTGCATATGGGGACCCAATGTATTCTGTAATCTGTATTTGTTATTGATGTCAATATAGGTGAAACAATGAAAGAGCTTCCAAAGTGACCAAGGCTAGCTCATGGCCAACCCACACCCTCAGTCATGTTCTGGTCCAATAGCTCCCTGGATTTCTTGGGATCCAAGCAAAACAAAATAAAGTTTTGGTACCCTGCTGGCCCTGTCCTTCCCTGATACTTTTTCCACAACTCACCATTCTCCCTTTCCCAACCACCATGTGCCCTCGAAATACTATATAGTATCCTTATTCTTGATGGGAGCAATAGTGAGAAAATGTGGGTCCCCTTGCCAACACTATCATTAAATAACAATCCCATCCCTAACCTGAGAACTCCCTAGTGATAGATAAATATCCCTTATTGGTAAAAATCTTCTGATATGCCATGCACTTCACTCCTGATCCATGATGGGTGGAACTGGTAAAAATCTTCTGATATACTATGACCCTAACTCCTAATCCATGGTTGGGGGAACTTGTATAAATCTTCCGATAGCCTATGATCCTGATCCCCTGATCCATGGTGGAGGGAACTGGTAAAAATCTTCTGATATGCTATGACCCTGACCCCTGATCCATGGTGGGGGGAACTGGTAAAAATCGTCTGCTAGCCTGTGACCCTGACCCCTGATCTGTGGTGGGGGGAACTGGTAGAAATCGTCTGATATTCTATGACCCTAACCCTTGAATTATGGTCGGGGAACTGGAAGAAAACTTCTGATGTGCTATGACCCTGACCACTGATCCACGGTGGGGAGAACTGGTAAAAATCCTCTGATATCCTATGCCCCTGACTCCTGATTCATGACAGGGGAATTATTCTGGCCACTCAGCCAGTCCCCCCTCCTGCAGCTGCACTGCCAGCTCATCAGCAGATTGGTAGCATCATGTGCACTGGAGTGGGGAAGATGCTCTGCCTAGCATCACTAATAGGCTGCTGTAGAGGATTGCAGTGGAGCTCACTGATGTATTTTTGGTAACAAGAAAACACCAGCTCTGAGGTAGGTAGGTTTTGTGATAGAGTGGTATGTGTGTTTGATGGCCAGAGAATGCAGGCAAGCAATTCAGACAGGTACTAGGGGAAGAACAGTAAGTGCAGTAGTACTAGAACATTGCTTTCCGAGTCTAGTTTCTGGCTGCAGGGTCCTGCAGGACATATCCTGTGCATCCAGTGCCATGCCTAATGGGTTTGCTGCTTTGTATGGGCCCTGCACAAAGCAAGCAAGCTACAGATCTGCTGCCATGCTCTACAAGTCTGCCGCTTCCTGTAGGACCCACAATGCCCTGCATGAAGCATGCTACAGGTTCAGCACTGTGTCTTATAAGTCTACCACATTGGACCCTACACGAAGCAAGCTCCAACTCATGTGCTGTACCTGATGGGTCTGATGTTTCACCTAGGGTCTATGGGGTCCTGCACAAGGTAATCTATAGATCTGATGCTGTGCCCAGTGGGTCTTCTGCTACAGTGGAGCCAGCCATAATGCAACGCAGTAACTTGCAGATAATGGCATGTCACAAAATACTGCAATAATAAATTGTTTAATTACTATTGAATTACTGTGTTTCCTGCAACATACTGCAGCACATTGTGCAATACTGCAGCATTACTGTATTGCATCCTGGTTGGTGCCACTGTATGTGTAGGGCCCACAGTTCCCTGCAAGATGCAAGCTACAGGTCCAGCAATGTTCTTGACTGGTCTGCTGCTTCACATATAGCCCGAAGCCCTGTGGCCTGGCCTGAGGTCACAAAGGTGGGGTACTGTGGAGAGGGGGTGGAATCTAACACCACATTTCCATACTTTTGTAGTTCTTTACCCTTAACATATGCATTGAAGTGTTTTTTTTTTTGTTTTTTTTGTGTTAGTTTGCAGTTTATTATAGTGGTGAGGTAGCACCACTATATCGGGGTTGAATATGCAGTTTAATGTGAAACCACAGTTTTTGCATGTTAATAATGTGGCTTTTCCTAGATGGAATAGGCTGAAATTTGGCATATGTGTAGTCAGTTCTAGGATCTCAGGATCCTGTAAAATTAGCAAAGGTCAGTTTAGAGGTTTAAGAGTTCTAGAACCTTCCAAACACATAAATAACAATACCATAATAACATCTTTTTTTTTTAGTTTTTTAACCAGGAGTAGCACACTAAGCTAAAAGATTTTTTTTACAGGAGCGACCTGGGAGCACAGGGAAGTTAAGTGACTTGCTCAGAGTCACACAGTATGCAAGTGGAAGCTGTGGGATTCAAACCTAGGTATGGTTTGCTGGATGTCACCAGATTTGCAGCTCACAGCCTTAAACCACTGCGTTATACTGCCTCCCGAGGGAGGGGGCTGAAACCTGAAATGTTCTAGAATGGTTCTTTGATAGGTGATTTTAATGCAAAATGTGTAGCTTTTTAATTTAATTGTTTTAAATAAAGTGATATTACTGTACATGTACAGAACACTTTTTCCATGTTCTAAGGGTAATTTGAGTTTTTCAAAACTAGCAAACAGTATATCAGTTTTATGATGGGTGGGCCCAATTTCATGACTCAGAACTACCCTTATGCACATTGAATCACGAAAATGCCCTGCCCCCAGCAGCAGACACCCCCCAAACATTATCCAGTGGCAGCTACCCAACCCCTCCAATAGTAAACTGCTCTTGCCAGCAAGCAACAACTTGAACAAATCCAGTGGCAAAATCCTATCCTGTCCACCCACCTCAACTTCAATAAATCCAGCAGCAGATGCCCAGCCCTGCCACTGGTACTCCCTCTCCTGCTGACTATAAATTTAACAAATATGGCAGTGGGTACTCAATGCCAGTGCTTGTACCTCCCCTTTTGCCCACCTGCCACTAGATGTGGGAGTGTTTCTGTTGATATGAAACTTCTTGCCCTGGTGGCAGAGGAACTTTCCCATTAATTAATGAATCAAGTCCAAGTCAGAGTTGTTTTGGGGAAGGGGTGCAATAACCCCAGAAAGCAGTGTTGGGGTCCTGCGCCAACACTACAGCGACCTGGCACTGTTGTTGCTGTAGTGTCAGGTGCAGTAAAGTTATAGCAGTAGCGATGGTATACCATTCAATAGATGCACTGCTTTGTTTATTGCCCACAGAGACCTGCAGAAAGCCAGGTTCAGGCTGTGTCTGATGGTGTGCTGCTTTGCTACAGGTCCAGCCCCTTCCCCCAACCAATGGGACCACTGCTTTGCATATGGCACACAGGGCCCTGTGTGAAGGAAGCTACAGGTCTGTCCCCACTATGTCACTGCTTCATAAATAGACCCCAGGGATGCTCACAAAGCAAGTTGCAGATGTAATGCACTGCACATCATGATGCCGCTGTGTAAGCAGGTCTGGCACAGTAAGTGTTACTGTGCAACTACTTTGAGATACATTTTCCAAAAAGTAAGCAAATTAATTGCAAACAATCATATTAAAGCAGCTGTTACAAATGAAACACAAAGGGTATGAAGCAGATAAATGAAATATTAAGATTCAAAGTCTCTGGCTTAGGATTTGAACAATCTTGTAAAGCAGGGTTGGTTTTCCCCCAATATCAGCACTGCCTAGTCACGCAAAGTAAATGATGCAGCAATGCTTCCGTAGAGAGAGCCAGTATTAAAGTAATGTGAACCCTGTGTTGCATGCATACCTCTCAACTGTACCAAGTTAAGAGGAAAGTTCCTCATTTTTCTTCACAAAACCTCCCTGTTCCACATTGTGAGGACTTGTTCCACATTCAGTACTAACATTTTAAAGCAAAAATCTATAATAAATTATGCAAACAATATATTATTCAATTAATAACAGACTTTCTGAACATAAATGTAAACATTTTAACAGTGTTCTGAGCCTCCTAAGTAAAGATTTGATTAAGTGTTCCACATTTTGCTCATTTGTTCCACATTTTAAGAGGCAATGTTCCACATTTGGGGGACAAAAGGTTGAGAGGTATGGTTGTATAATCATTAAAACCACAAGGAACACCACATCACTGATTTTCCAAGGCTCCAGAGACTTTTAACTTTATTTTTCTTTTCATACTTTGCACGCATTGTACTTCAACAATAGTAGATTCACTAACACAGTTGTTTGCAAACTATATATAGATTATTTGTAAAAAAAACTTTGTTAATCCACCAGTTAGAGTTCAGATGAAACCGACAAAAATAGGGAAATGCAGTGTTAGTGTTCCAAACCCAAACGTCCCACCCCTACCCTGCAGACTGCTAAAGGAAAATCCATTACAGTTTCACATATCCCGTGTCTATGCAAATCAGGCCTGGGGTGTTACTTGGGGTTGCCAACCTTAACACATTTACCCCATTCCATCAGTAAAGAAGCCAAGATGTGCAGAATATATGAGAATGGGGTGAGTGTTAGGGATGACAACCCCAAGGAACACCCCAGGCCTGGTTTTTGATGACTCAGAAGAGGTGAAACCATAATGGTTTTTCCATTTTCTACCTGTAGGGTGGGTGTGGGATGTTTAGGTTTTGAACCCTAACACCACATCCCTACTTTTGTCAGTTTAATCTGAACCCTAACCGGTGCATTAATGAAGTTTTTTGCAAAAAAAAAAACACTATATTTTTCCAAATAGTATAACCTTCAAAACCTGTGTGAACATATCCTTATGTCTATGGAAGCTCAGGGCCCTCTGGACCCTACGCTTCCATCCCTGCATAGATACATACATTCATGCTGGTGCTTCCATTTCTCCCAAAATGCAATGTATTTGCTTGGTTGTACAGCATTTGAAACTTCCAGTGTTTTCTTATGGGAATTTTTTATTTTTTTTTATATTTATGCTTTTTTATATATGGCCCCTAAAATGCTTTTGGGGGATATTATGTGTTGTTCTTGTAGTACACATAAAGACCCTGGTGGAAGACTAGGTTTGTTGGCAAAAAAGGCCTAGCTTCACCTGAGCTCTTTTCTTCTAGGTTTGCTTGAAAGGACAGAGCAAGGAGCAACATTATCAGAGCAAGCAGAAACATTAAGGCTTCTTTTGGCTACTGTTGTGTTACCATTTTGTTTTGTGCTTGCATGTTTTGTTACTGTTTTATTGCTTACAGACTACTGCTTTATTATTCTCTGATTCAAACTGTTTTTTGAAAGGTATATTTTCTGCTAAATTGTTATAGGGTGTGCCTACATGTTTTTGTTACTGTGATGTGCTTACAGGCTTTACAGTTTACTGCTTTATTTTTTTCTGATTAAAATTGTTTTTTGCAGGGTATATTTTCTACTAAATTGTTACAGGGTGTGCTTACTGTTTTGTGCCTGCAGATTACTGCTTTATTTTTCTCTGATTCAAAGTGTTTTTGCAAGTAATATTTTCTGTTAAATTGTTGTGCAGGTTGTCTTGTTGAAATAAAGGAAAACACTCAGGGTGGGGGATCAGAGCTGTAGCTGATTGTTTCTGGAGGGCATAGGCTTGGTTTCACCCACCTTACCCCTCACCCCAACCACCCCAATTGCATCATTTCCTTTATACCAGGGTTTTGACATCACTTCCCCAAAAGGGCAAAGGACATAAACCTGTCATAACTTTAATAGCCCAGCACACTGTGTAGGGGGTAAACACATGCACACACTCTCACACACTAACAAAAAAAAGAAACAGGAAGGGAGAGAGACATGTGGGGAGTGGTGCAATGCACTGGTTGTAGGGTGGCAGTCTTCTAGGAGATGTTCTGGAGGCTGCGATGCTGCCCTATTTTCAGGCACCTTTCTGGTCTGAGGGAGGAGGTTGCATGTCTCCAGGTCGACCTGGCAAGCATTTAGGAAATCTCCTCCCCCAGCCAGGGACCACCAGAGCCACTGCCTCAGAGGTTGTCAAGAAAGAGGAGCAGTTGGACCACAGTGGGCTCAGGGAGGGTGAGGGTGGTGGATCAGAGGCACATTCCTTTAGTTGTACCTCTCCACAATTTATACCCTGTTCTGGTGGAGCATGGTTCCTCTATGGAGAAACCCACAGTGGAGAACAAGGAGGATGCTGGGAACCTCCAAAAAGGAGACCCAGCAGAGGGTGGCATGAGACCCCACAGGGGAAGGAAGCAACTCCTGGTGGGGGACTCAATCATTAGGAGGGTAGAACTGGGGGGGGAAGGGAGTGGGAGGTAAGGTGCCTGTCCACTGCCATGGCTGGGAAGGACAGGAAGTGAATCCTCAGGATTGTGGGAGCAGCTGCACAGGAGAGGGAGCTGGATGTTATTGTCCACCTCGGGACAAATGACCTGGCTGGGAATGGGATCAGAGCAATACAGGAGAGGTTTGTGGATTTGGGGAAGGGCCTTAGACAAGTAGCATGGATGGTAAACTTTTCAGAGGTGCTGCCTGTCTATGACATGGGTGAGGATAGGGTACTCTGCACCATGGGATTCAATGAATGGTTGAAAGACGGGTGCAGAGGCCAGGGTTTTGGCTTCACTGGGGACTGGGGTCTGCCTGGAGGGATGCAGGCCAATACTGGCAAGATGGTCTGCATCTGTCCAGGTGGGGAACCAGGATCCTAGGTGATAGGTATAAATGCTTCATTGGCAAGCATTTAAACTAGCCAAGGGGGGGTGGCACTGAAATGGACAGAGAAATCTCAACCCCCAACAAAACAGTGTATTTAGCAAGGTAAATACCAAGGTAGAGAAGTCGATAGGGAGCAGGACAGGGGTAAATGGAGAAAAAGGCAGTAAGGACAGGGGAGGGGGCTAAAAGGGTAAGGCCATCAAAAAAATGGAGAGTGATGAGTACCAATGCCCATAGTATGGGTAACAAGCTCCCTGAACTAGTGGCCTTGATGGAAGAGGGATGCCTGGATATCATGGCAGTCACAGAAAAATGGTACACAGAGAACCATGACTGAGATGTCAACATACCAGTACACATAATCTACAGGAAGGACAGAGAGTAACAGAGGAGGAGGAGGAGGTGAAGTAGCTGTCTACATAAGGGAAGGGATCAAAGCAATGGAATTAAAGGGTAAACAGGGAGGACAGGAGTCACTGTGGGTCACCCTGGAGACAGGAAATGGCACCACAATCCACATGGGGGTTGAATACAGACCCCCCCCCCCATCTCAGGGGGAGGAAATGGACAAGGAAATGATAGAAGACATCCTCAGAATGGCAGAAAAAGTGGAGCTATTGTTGGTGGGGGACTTGAATATGCCAGATGTTAACTAGAGCACCTTTGCTGCAGCCACATTGAAGAGTAGGGTCATTCTCTATGCCCTACAGGGGGCATGCCTCAGACAGCTAGTATTGGAGCCCACTCGGGAGGGAGCAGTCTTAGACCTGGTACTCTCAAATGGGGATGGAGAGAGGATCTTGGATTTAGAAGTGGGTAGTCATGTGGGAACAAGCAACCACCAAGCAGTGTGGTTCACGATAAACACAGCCATAGAGTCAAGCCATACAAAAGCGAGGGTACTGGACTTTAAGAGGGCTGACTTTGGCAAAATAGAGGAATGCCTCAGAAAAGCATTAGCAAATGGGCAAGATGGAAGGGTGGCAGAACAATGGGAAAAAATCAAAACTGCCATCACAGAGGCAACAAGCCTTTGTGTGAAGCAAATAAACAAATCAAAACAAAGGAAAAAAACACTATGATTCTCAAAAGAGGTGTTGGGCAAGGTTAGGGAAAAAAAGATAACATTCAGGAAGCATAAGGAAACACAGAAAAAGCAGGACATAGAAATGTACCAGTTAAAGCTGAAAGAAGCAGGGAAGGCAATCAGAACAAAAAAGGCTCAAATCAAGGAAAAGATAGCCAGCTCAGTTAAGAAGGGGGATAAAACGTTTTACAGGAACATTACAGAGTGAAGAAAGACCAGTAGAGGGATAGCGAGGCTTAATAAAGGGGAGGGGGTGCGCAGAGGATGACAGTGAAAAAGCAAGGATACTGAATGAATACTTCTGCTCAGTATTCACAAAAGAAGAGGAGAGGGAGGTACCTAAACCAGTCAATAGAAACACTCTGGATAGGGGGGTTGATACCATCCCATTCACAGAAGAAAGGGTTCTGAAAGAACTCCTAAAGCTGAAAGTGGTCAAGGCAATGGGGCCTAACAGGATTTACCCCAGAATTCTAAAAGAACTAAGGTGAGAACTAGTGACACCACTGATTACCCTCCTTAACAAATCATGGGAGGATGGTGTGGTACCTGAGGACTGGAGGTGGGCAGATGTGATTCCCTTTCACAAAAGTGGGAGCAAGGCAGAGGCAGCAAAATATAGACCTGTTAGTTTGACCTCAGTGTTAGGAAAAATGATGGAATCACTTCTGAAAGAAAGAAATGTTGAGTACCTAGAGGCCAGTGGGGCACAGAACCAAAGGCAGCATGGATTCACAGCGGGAAGGTCATGTCAAATGAATCTCAGATTTCTTTGACTGGGTGACCAAAGTATTAGACCAGGGAGACTGTGGACATGGCCTACCTAGACTTTAGCAAGGCATTTGACACAGTCCCACACAAAAGATTAATAAACAAGTTAGCCAGCCTTGGAGTAGGTCCCAGGGTGGTAGCCTGGGTAAAAAATTGGCTGAACAACAGGACACAGAGGGTAATAGTAAATGGAGTCCACTCCAAAGAAAGGGGGGTTACTAGTGGGGTACTCCCGTGGTTGTGCAGAGATCCGTAGACAAACCTGACATGTGCTGCCATGGCACAATAAGTCTAGCTCATACTGACCGTACAAATAAAAAATAAAAAAAATTAACTGAACACCCACAAACTTAGGCTGCATGTCTTCCTCTTCGGGATGTACAGATAGGACGCCCAATAGGTTTCATAGCAGGAGTTGTGCATTATAGCCAGTCTGTGACCAGTAATTTGCCACAGTTCATCATCTTAGTCAGCAGACACAGCACTAGATGCACAGTGGGAGGAATCTTATAACGAAACTGGGAGCATGCCCTGGGTTTGGGACATACAAGTTGGGGTGGGGGTTGGGGATTGGAAGTAACTGATGTACACATAGCAATGTATGCATTTGTATTGCTGTCTACATTTATGGTGCTTAGGCAGTGGCATATGGAGCTTGAAGAAGTCAGGTGCAACACTCCATCAATCCAAGTATAAGTGCAGAGTAACGAGAAAGATACAAGAGAAGTAAACATACCATGCCTTTGCCCGCTGACTTATGGAGGTTGTGTCAGTGCTATCAATGAGAAATGTGAGTAAAGTGCAGCTGTGCAAATCCATTGCTGCCTGCACGGGTACAGATGACAACAGCACGGGCAACAAGGATCCAAATGACATAGCCATTGAATGAACACATAACACACAGCATCAGAGGGTAGATCACAGAGGATATTTAGTGGCACTTTTATTGTACATGCCCTCCTGTGTCCAGTTCTGTCTTTGTAAGAGGAAAAACTAGTGAACTATAGACAAGTGATAGAGCGATCCATTGGCCACTGCCCAGCTCCAGCGGTATAGAAGGAATGATGTATTCACTGGCAGATCATCACAAGTGAACTGATATTACACAGTGGCATCCACACTTATACAGCAGCCCCCACCCCCACAATCATGCTGGCTTTGATAGCTATATGTTTTTTGTTATGCTTGCCTGTTTTTGTATGCAGCAGTGGAGGGACAGGAGCTGGTTAGGTAGAGCCAAAAGTTTAAGAAAGGAGCAGGGGCTATTGATGGAATACAACTTCATTGGATTAATATGGGTGCTCTATCTTGCCATCAATGCCATTTTCTTTGTAACCAACTTAGGGCAACTGCCCCTCAAACCTGGACGAGCCACACCATTCTGAGTGAAACGAAGGCTGACTGGTTCGAATAGGAAATTTATCACATAAATTGCGGACAACAATACCTCCTTGGAACACAGAGTGGTTAAGACTGCAGAATAGATGGCCATGTTATGAAAGGCATAATAAATATATACAATTGTTTCTCACATGTGTGTGCAGTTGGGTGCCACTGCACTCTACGTGCCTTTGTGTCCCTTGTTTCCAGTGCTGTGGCACTCAGTAGATGCATGGCCACAGATGAGTATCACACACCCTTGTTATTATCTGTTGTTATACGGTATCATCATTTTTTTGATGGGGTGGTGTGGGGGGGAGTGAGCTGGGGTTGGGGCAACATCACACAGGAGAGGACACACTGAGGGAGGACTGCAGAGACAATGACAGCATTGTGCAGATACAACATATAATGGTAGTGAAAAATAAAATAAGTTTTATTTTTAGCAAACACTAATAGGTACACATAACACAGGGAGATGACTACCGTACATCAGATAAGGATCATGCCACAGTACACTCTTGAGCTAAACCACACCACAATACAAACCACAAACACATAAATAATTGTGATCGATCCTGTGCATTGATATGGTATAGCTAGCAATTTATTTGGGGGGGGGGGGTTGTATACTTGCAGTGCTACATCAGTAAATAATTGCTTAGGTGGCATATGAGATGGGAAATAGCCTATAGGTGATAAACCACTCCATGCGGTACATCATTAGTGCAAAGTTAAAAGACAGAACTTGAAGGGTGATGCATGCAGAGTATATTGGAAAAGACCGAATATCCACTGATGTTCAATGTTATGTGGGCCCCATCACAATTAGTGACATTACCAGCTCACACAAAGCTCTGAAGTGAACATTAATTGCACTGACTCATAACAAAGGACATCAGTGTTCAGCAAGTCTTCTTTTACACCCATTTATTATTTGTACATCACCATGTTCCTCTCTCCCAATGGCAAAAGACATGGCCATACTGCTAATGTTAAGATTTGTCTACAAAATCATTGCACAGAGACCGCGAACAATGGCACCCCAACCAAACCCAAAACAACACCAGTAGCACAAAAACAGAGGATTGCACAAATGCCAGTTTTTGGTGATGTGAACACAAATATGTTGTACAGCACAAATCGGGTGGCTCAAGGACCAAAAGTGGAGTAAGGAAAAAATAAAGACAACCACAAAAACAATAATACCCGGTTGCTCACTCCACTTGTACTAAAAAACAATGTTAGGTTACTTTCAATACTTCATTAGTGCTATGTGTACATGTAGCACCCCCCCTGCCCCGGCCTTGTGCACTGCAATGTCTTTTGGTTTTTGTACAAGTGGAGTGAGCAGCCAGGTATTATCATTTTTGTTGTCATACAAATATATTGTATATGCATTTCAATGTCAGTTTCATACGACTGTTGGCTTGTGGCACTCCATCAACAGTGTCTTATGGTGTTGGCACAGGACCAGTGAAGAGGCTAATGGGCTGCTGGATCAGTTACATACTGAGTGCAGGCTATACAGACAGACATTGGACAGGTAATGCACATAAAATAAACTGCAAACTACATATGCTATGGGAGTGGCAATTACATAGTTGGGTCGGTCTCTGAATAGCACTGCTAGGGCACATTATTACTGCAGTGTGCAAAACCAACACTGGAAAGGGGAATGCACATTGAATGAATGGAGATCACAAATCTTACACCCTACATTCTGCTGCTGATGTGTATTGCTATGTGGGACACTCGGATTCCCATCAAAAGTTATCCTGACACATTAATCCCGACATTCATAACACCAACCAATACGCAATACCGACTTGACAAAATCCCAACATCGTCAGTGAGCTATGTAGCAGTCAACTACTGAGATCTGGTTCAGTTTCAGACATTTAAAAAAAAGAAAGGGCACAGAGTGGTAGCTGTTGCAAAGGCAATTACTCAGTCAGCAGTTAACTTCTACAGTTTTGGACATTTAAGTTATGCAAAAAGAAAAGGCAGCAGTGCATCAGGTTTGTTGATACTACCCCAACCATTACAGTGCTACTTATAGCACTACTCACAACTCTGCAGCTTCAGACATTTAATAAAAGAAAAGGATCTAAGTGGCAGACAGTGAAGACATTGAATCCCCCGTCCCAACAAAAAGCCTACCATAGTCAGGTTATCTGGTCAGGTTGTATGTTACTAGTATTTATGATGGCAAGTGCCTGAGATGCATGCAGGAGGATGCTGTCTTAGTGCATCTGATGTGCTTATGCTGCAGCTTGCTAGAATACTGGGCAAAAAAAAAAAAAAAACTCTAGCAGAGGTACTGAATTTGCAGGTCTGTGTCTCCTGAAAAATGGTTATGATGGAATGGAGAAGTTGGAAGACTGTATACCAGGGCACCACAATTTTACATTTTTTTTGTAGGTTTTCTTTAGGTTGCCAGTGCAGATTATATTCTGAGTGACTGAATCAAGCAACAAGTGGGAGTACCAATCTATGCCTCGAAAATGATCGACTCCTACATGTACTCTGCAGGACTTCTAGTTAAAACAATATGTGCAATGTGTTCTGTTGGCGATCATTTGTCGGGATTTAATTGGACAGTTATTTGTTGAAGTTTAAACAAGTTGGGATTCTGATGTTGGACTTTTAGTTGTCGGGATTGCGGGTGTCGGGATTGCGGGTGTCGGGATTGCCTATGGATCCCGTTATGGGTTGGTGCAATGGCTGAGACATTTCCATACATCACAGTGTGCTATGCATTTGCTGCCTTCACATGGAGGGATGATACCAGCAGACAGCAGGCCGAAAGTGGCACAGCCATTGAAGTGATTCATAACAGAGGACAGCAGAGTTCTGTTCACAGAAAAGGGGATATGTATATCAATGTGTATAATTAATGCATTACCGGGTCCATTTCTTCAGCCTGCAGAATACATGTTGCTATTGTCAGATCAATAAACACTTCATCCACTGATGTAATTAGCTATCATTCCATGTTCATCAATACAGAATTAATTTGGTGGCATTGGAACTGCAAGGAGTACGGTGGGACTCCAGTTCAGTTGCAGTATTGTGACAGAGTTCACAGGCAGCAGATTACAGTGTCTTGCACATAGAATAAATGGTAAATCATAAAAAAGAAATCCTTCTATATGAGTGCAGATGTCCATTGTTATGTGAAAAGGGACACTAGAAGCAAGAAATATGTTCAAAATGGCACAGCCATTGCACTTAATCAGAAAAAGCAGAACATAAGCGATCACAAAGCGTGGGAGATTTTTTTGGTCATCAGTTGTTTGTTGTGCTGTACCATGCCCGCTTCTGGCAACGGTAGACTAGACTACATTGACTCCTTATAAATGTTGAAATAGGACACAGTAAACAATGCAGACACTTACAACACAGCCAAGAATTGTGTAAAAAAAAAAAACAAAAAAAAAAAACCATACACAACCCTCCAAACCCACAACATCAAACACCACCGAAGTAATGTTCATGACTGACATGATCATGATGGAAATGTCAACAGAGAGCCTGTACATGTTATGTCTCGGTTACATACAGTACATCATTTTCTATTATAGTGCTCAATCTATAAGTACTTACTGGTGGCATAGGAGGTGTGAAGAGGCCAATGTACAAGTCAAGTGGTTGAATTATTGGTGAAGAGCACAGAGATGGAAACTGGCAGTTATGCACATAGAATGCATAGAGAAAAATTGAGCAGGGCTGTGGCAATTCCGTTACTTGCATTAAAGCATAATGGTAGTGCTTCATGAGTAATGAATTAGTGGGGAGGCATGGGACATGTGGAGTGTTAGATACATAGATACATAGACAGTGTCAGCAGATAAGGGCCTATGGCCCAACCAGTCTGCCCATTTAAGTCTGTATGTTCAGTTTATGTTTTCCTAGTAGTCTGTTGCCCCTTACCCCGACCTCCAGAATTCCTTTATGTCTATCCCATGCATTCTTAAATCCCGTGATTGTTTCAGCCCCCACCACTTCCTCTGGCAGGGTGTTCCACTTGTCCACCACCTGTTCTGTGAAGAAATTCTTCCTCATGTTTCCTCTGAATTGTCCTCCCTCCAACTTCATTCCATGCCCTCTAGTCCTGGAACATCTTTTTCGCTTAAAATAGTGTATTCCTGCACCCTGTTCCTCCCTATGAGATACTTGTATGTCTCTATCATATCCCTCTCTCCTTCTCTCCTCCAGGAGTACATGTTCAGTTCCTTCAACCTGTCTTCATAGGACTTGTGATGCAATCCATGCACCATCTTGTTGCCCTCCTCTGACCTTCTCTACCCTGTCTATGTCCTTCGTGAGTATGGTCTCAGAACTGTACACTGTACTCCAGGTGGGGCCTCACTAGTGTCTTGTATAGTGGAATTATGACCTCCCTTTTCCTGCTGGTGATGCCCCTGCCTATGCATCCCAGCATCCTATTTGCTTTGTCTGCTGCCTTGTCGCACTGTTTCCCTACCTTGAGGTCATCAGAGATGATAACCCCAAGATCCCTTTCCTGCTTAGTGCATGCTGTATCCTCACCCCCCAACTGATATATTGTGCCAGGGTTTTTGTGCACCATATGCATTATCTTGCACTTCTTTGCATTGAATTTCAACTGCCAAACCCCTGACCATTCTTCAAGTTTCTGCAGGTCCCTTCTCATTCTGTCTACCTCCTCTGGTGTGTCTACTCTGTTACAGAGCTTTGTGTCATCAGCAAACAGTGAAATTCTGCCTTCTAGGTCCTGTGCAATGTCACTGATGAAGATGTTGAATAGGACCGGTCCCAGCACTGATCCCTGTGGTACCCCACTGGTCACTCTTCCGTCTGTTGAGTGACAGCCATTTACCACCACCCTCTGTGTCCTGCCACCCAGCCAGTTACCTACCCACCACACTACTGTTCTGCCCACACCCATATTCCCCAGTTTGTGTAATAGTCTTCTAGTGGCACAGTGTCAAAGGCCTTGCTGAAGTCCAGATAGGCCATGTCCACTGCCCTCCCTGATCCACCTCCTAGTCACCCAGTCAAAAATTCAAGGAGGTTGGTCGACATGACCTCCCCTGGTGAAACCATGCTGCCTTGGGTCCTGTAGTCCATTGACAACCAGATGTTCCACCAATCTCTCCTTCAGTAGTGCTTCCATGATCTTCCCCACTACGGTGAGGCTGACTGGTCTGTAGTTCCCTGCTTCCTCTTTGTTTCCGCTTTGTATAAAGGGGACTACATCTGCTGTCCTCCAGTCTTTGGGTACCTCCCCTGTTTCCAGTGATTGGCTAAACAGGATAGCCAGAGGTTCAGCCACCACCTCTCTTAGTTCTTTAAGGACCCTGGGGTGCACCCCATCTGGCCCCATTGCTTTATCAACTCTTATTACTTCCAGTTCCTTCAGGACCCTTTCTCGTGTAAAGGGACTTGTGTCCATTTCTGCACCATTCTCACCCCTTGTACTTCTTTCAGACCCATTACCCTCCTCTTCCTCAGTAAAGACTGAGCAGAAATACCTGTTCAATATGTCAGCTTTACTGTTGTCATCCTCCACGCGGCCCCCATCCTCCCTCTTCAGTCTCACTATCCCTCCCTTTGTCTTTCTTTTTTCACTTATGTACTTGTAAAAGGTTTTTTTTTTCCTTTTATTTAGTTGTTTAACCAGGTATAGCACACTTTGTCCCCTCTACCCACTGATTTTGCAATGTGTTCTTCTGTCTGAGCTTTGGCTTCTCTTACTGACCTCCCTGCCTCCCTTTGCTTCTCCTGGTACTTCTCCCTATCCCCTTCTGCCTGTGTCTTTTTGTATTGCCTGAATGCAATCTTTTTGGCTTTCACTTTCTTTGCTACCTCTTTGGAAAACCATAATGGCCTCCTCTTCCTTTTCCTTTTGCTAACCTACTTAATGCATAATTCTGTTGTTCTTGTAATCCCCATTTTAAATACTGCCCACTGTTCCTCAACCCCTGATTCCTGTCCCATTCCCCTTAATGCCTCTTTCAAGTATCTCCCCATTTTCCCAAAGTCTGCCCCCCTAAAATCCAGGATATGTGTTTTTGTGTGGTTTGGTTCTGCTCTTTCTGTGATTTCAAACCACAATGACTGGTGGTCACTGTTCCCCAGGTGCTCTCACTGTTACCCTATCACACTGTCCCTGTTTAGCACAAGGTCCAGTATTGCCTTCTGCAGAGTTGATTCCATGACCAGTTGTTGAGGAAGGCACCCTGAAGAGTCCAGGATAAATCTGCTCCTAGTTGATGCTGCTGCTGGGATGCTCCAGTCCACGTCCTGGAATATTGAAGTCTCCAACCAATACTACCTCACCTTGTCTGCCATCCTTTGGATGGCTAGCGTCAACTCCCTATCTGTTTTCTTCCTTCTGGGCTGGTGGTCTATAGACCACACCTGTGCGGATGGCTGTTCCCATTTTCCTTTCCAGCTTAACGCAAAGTGTCTCTCCCCCATTTTGTTCCTCCTGGATCTCTGTGGCCCTTATGTCATTTTTCACATACAGTGCCACTCCTCCTCCCTTCCTGCCTGCTCTGTCTCTTCTGAATATGTTGGGAGAAGTACTGCAACAGTGACATGTAATGGCTGTATGAGAATTATTTGCTACATAAACATCTACAAACGATCACAGCACTGGGCACAAACTATGCACTGTTACAGCCATTGCACTAACACATAATATACATCATCAGCAGACAACACTTACGGGGTAATAATTGTCCTGTTTAGTCATTGTGTTTCATTAATCAGTTCTGTACTTGTTTCATGCACACATAATGTAACTAATGGAGCAGTGCTGTAGCCACTACCCAGGTTTGATAACGCATAATTCATCAGTTACTATCTGGAGCAATACCACTGAACTGTGTGTAAAAGTTGAAAAGCTTGCTTTACCGCCTCTGTTGCTTCTCATTCAAGCAAAAGGACTGTGTTAAAAACATTGCAATTTTTTATTTTGGGTAGTAGTGGTAGGAAGAACATTGGACCTGGTCTGACTGGGTCATCTATAAAATAATTACTTGTTGAAGTAAGATGTGTGACAACAATCTGGTCGGCAATGCCATTACCTCCCAGACAGAAGTGCACTTCTTGTTTACGATCATCGCAGAGTACAATGGTGTAAGAGCATTGACACACAGGCATTGATTATTCCAGCTCCATAAGTGTGTTTCTTTTGGGTTTTATTTTTTAATACATCTGCCCGCAACTGTATCAGTGCCATAGGTGCACCACACATACACAAAAAAACTGTTTTTAATGCACACACTTTTAGATCTACATTACAATGCTATAAGAAGACCTGACCTGACCTGACAATAATATTACTTCACATCACGTACAATACGCAGACTCAGACAAGTCAGTTGCACACTAAATTGATTAGCATGCAGCTGAAAGGACTACAGCAAACTTCACATGGCTCACTACTCCCGGATGACGTCGACGCTGAACACACCCACCCAGAGAGCACAGTGTGAGCATGCCAGTGGGGGGCTTGGACAGAGTGAAAAACAAAACACATTTACTGAAAAACTACAAGAAGAAAAGTAGGTAAAACTGCATCAGTTCACTATTGCGGCCACGGTGATCATTTTCAGTGGTGTGCTTTGAACAAAAATGAACCATTGCGCATGATCTTTAATGTAATTGAGATCTGATTGAAAGGGTTTCATTTTTGTTTGTTTTTTTAAAACAAAGTGAGGGCTTTTGCACGGTAGCTCATTAAGAGAGAGGGGAGGAGACTGCAATTAGAGAAGAGATGTATATTCATCAGTAGACAAAATAAGTGGAGAGAAATGGAGAGGGGGATAGGATAAGGAAGAGGAAAAGACAAGGGGGGGGCTGTTGTGTTAAAATAGATACAAAGTGAGGAGCCATGAAGAAGTGATAAAAACTGATATTTTATAGAGAAGGAAAAAGATATGGAAAAGAAACTGGGAAAAAAAAAAGTGTCGCCAAGAGGGGCTAAAAAACAGTACTCTGGAGCAGGGGTTGTGAGGAAATATGGGGAGGTATAAAAGGTAAGGAAGCAAAAAGCCCTCCTGACAGAGATACATATGCAGTGAAGTGTCCGAGAGCATAGAGTGGGGGGGGGGGAGACAGTGACAGTGACACTGGCATTAGGCAGAACTGACAGAGAGAGGCAAAGACAAAGGGAATGAGGGCAGGGGAGCACAGAGAGTGAGGACTTATAAGGAGGCGGTGGAACTCAAGCTTAGGTGGTTTATTACAGGGAAATGTTCAAGATGATAAAAATAAATGGGAACTTGTACATGTGTTAAGGGAAAGAGGCATAGAGCAGGGGCAGAAATGTCTTCGATCACTGGAATGACTGTACATGTCTTTCTCTTCATATAACATAAATGTATGAAATGTGCAAATAAGCAGCGTTAGATGAGCTGCATTACAGCACTTTCTTACTCACACTGTATGTCAGATGTGTATATCATATAAAATCCCTATATAAAGGTATATTACATACTGCTCTTGCTGTCAGTCTATACAAATATGTGCATATTGAAAAATGACACTATTTCATATACACATAAAAATCTATTATACACACGCGTTGTTATAAATCTGTTTCCATCAGTGCATGCCTGTTATATAGTGCACATCTCTTGGTATGTACTGGTCTCTGTAAATGTGTAGTATACCCATATATGAAAATATCTTGTTTCTCCATGCATAGGCAATATGCCTGGTCCCTCATGGTCCACTATTGTATTTACTCGCACTTCACTTAACGTCGGTGTCTGGCTACCCGGCCATAAGAATTTTGCATTTTTGCTCCTTAACACTTTGATGCTAGGCATGTGCTACCCTAAACTGTGTTTTTCATTTTAGTTGCCTAACTTCAATGTGCATATGTTACGCTCTGTATCTACCTATGTTATCCTCTGTATCTCTGACGTGGATCCTTTGCAAAGGAGTCTTTGACTCAAAGGTGTATTTCCGATTATTGTAATAAATAAATAGTAAGTTGCTCTCTGCATTAAAACACTGTGTATTTGTAATGCATATTAATATAGGCACATGTGTGTGTGTTATGTATAATGATAGAAAACTAGTGGTACATACAGAATAAACGGTGGGCAAGTGTGTGAAACAAAGTGATGGAGGGTTGTTATGGAACATAATAATCTATGAGATCAAAGGCCGAGTTGATTGTGATGTTCCACAAGCCCAAAATTGAACTGTCATGTTGTAACTCACACTTTCCCATTGTTTTATTTTTTCATATTATAGGGACAATCCAACAATTCTACAGGAAGTAGGTAGGATGCAACTCATTGCCCTTTAGGGGGAACATTAGTACCTCAACAGTTAAGTAGCAGTGTAGTGGCCCTTTATAATGTCACACTGAACTGGAGATGGATACAGAGTAGGAAGCACAGAATTATAGGCAGTAATTACCAGTAATAGCAGGCAGATAGAGAGCTGGCGGTAAAACTGTGGAATCAGGGAGGGAGCCCTGTTAAGTTATTGGGGTGCTCTGGTGGTTAGCTTATATATAGCATATGTAGGCAAGGTAATTTTTATTTGAAAAGGATACCCAATCCCACAGGCTCTGCGTGGCGTACAAAATGAATAAACAAATAAGAGACACAGCAAAAATCAGAATAAATAATATTCTATAGATTATCAAATAAAATTAATTTGCCGGAAAAAATTTAAAAGCATAGAGGCTGGGAACTGAGATTAAGACCTTAGCTTAAGAATCTCACTTATAAAGCTAAGTCAGGGAAAGCCTGGGCAAACAGAAGAGCCTTGAGGTGGGCCTTGAATATCTCCAAAGATGGGGCCTCCCTAATCCCGGAGGGTGGCAAATTCCACAGGATGAGGCCAGTGACACTGAAAGCCCTGTCGCCAGTCATTTTTAACCTCATCCTGGGAATCACCAGGAGGCCCCTGCCGGAGGAGCGGAAGGGATGGACCAAGACAGCAGGTATAAGAAGGTCCATCAGTTAACCAGGGCCCTGGCCATGTAAGGCCTTGTAGAATACGAGCCCCACCTTGAATAGGATCCTCCACCTGACTGGCAGCCAGTGTAGCTTATACAGTACCAGTGTAATGTGGCAGTATTTAGACTGTCCCATAAGTAACCTGGCAGCTGTGTTCTGCACCAACTACAGACTGTGGAGAAAACCTCCCATGACCCTGAGGTAGAGCGCATTACAGTAGTCAAGCCTTGATGTCACCAAGGCATGTATCAAAGTGGGGAGGTCCAGAGGCGGCACAAGGGGCTTTATCTTGGCAACATTCCTGAGATGGGAAAAACAGGAGTGGACAGTGGAAGATACTTGTGCTTCCATCATCAAACTCCTGTCTAAGATGACACCAAGATTCCACACCTCAGAGGAGGCCTTCAATGGGACCGATTCCAGAACAAGCCCGGTCTCTGCACCAGAGGCCATCCTGTCCCACACTGTGTTCGACTCCACCACCAATGCTTCCATCTTACTGGGGTTCAGTCATAATAAGCTGGAGGCCAACCAGTCATTGATCTTGGCAAGGCAGCTGTTTAGCACTTCTGCCACGTTAGATGTTCCTGGGGTAAAGAAAAAGTATAGCTGGGTATCATCAGTATAGCAAGGAAACCCCAAACCATACTTAATAATGATCCCCCTCTAGGGGCAGCATGTATACTGCAAACAGCATTTGGGACCAGACTGAACCCTGGAGAACTCCACAGAGTTGGAGACTAGTGGTGGAGGAGAAATTCTCCATCACAACCCTTTGCCTCCTGTTGGTTAAAAACAACTCAGCCCAGCAGATGACAGTACCGGTGAGTCCGCAGAATTCCCTAAGGTGGTCCAGCAACACACAATGGTCCATAGTGTCAAATGCTGAAGAGAGATTGAGGAGAACAAGAACTGTCCTTTCCCCTCGATCTCTAGCCCTGAGAATATCATTCTGCACCCAAACAAGTGTAGTTTCTGTGCTATGCCTCTCCCGAAACCCCAACTGGAGAGGTTCATATAACTCATGGGTCACAAGGTGCTCCTCCAACTGAAGCGCCACTACCTTCTCCACAACCTTCACCAAAAATGGGAGATTGGAGATGGGCGCGGTAATTTACCTTGACCTCCGGGTCCAAAGATGGTTTCCTTAGGAACGGTCTCACCAACGCCTCCTTCAAGGTGTCGGGGAAAACCCCCTCTGACAAACACCGGATAATCAATGGCAAACACCGGGCCAACAGCGTCAATGCATCTCATCAAGAAATGCATCGACACCTGGCCCAGTTCACAAAAAGTGTGCTTCAGATTGGTCGCTACCTCAATCATCTCATTTACCTCCACTGGCCTAAATTCTTTCCAACTAGATGGAGCGCACTCAGGACACTTCAGGCGACCACTGTCAGCTCTGGTCTGTACTTCCAGAAAAGCCCATAAATATATTATCAAGCCTTGCAGCATGTTATTACGCTGGGATGTTGCCTCAGTGCCCCGCTGTAAGTAACAACTGCTTAAAAAGCTGTTTTTCTTTTTCAGAACTGCATGTTTCATGTAAAATAGTATGTTTTCCACCACGGAGAAAAACCTTACACACATCACTGATGTTACTTTTGCTTACTTGAGTGTTAAATTTCATAT
Organism: Neoceratodus forsteri; assembly: GCA_016271365.2. Lineage (NCBI taxonomy): Eukaryota > Metazoa > Chordata > Ceratodontiformes > Ceratodontidae > Neoceratodus > Neoceratodus forsteri. Next base: position 556,256,840 of record CM057450.1, on the reverse strand, counting down.
TTTGTTCCAAATAATGTACTTCCCATATGCCTCTCATGTTGTACTGATTCATTTATCAGAAATTTGCATCAAACATATGGCAGGATGGCCCCATGTGATAGTTTTGTGTTTTTGTAGGGGTCCCTTGGTGCAGCAGGGTATAAAGAGTGCTTAAGTTATAGAGTAGTATATGGAGAATACTGGATGGGCAACTATGCACAACCAGTGTGTTCTGCCACAGGGAGGTTCTGACTCCCTCTGACCTCGACAGCGAAGTTCGAGAGGTCCATGAGAATCAGCACCACAAGGTGGCAAAAAACACTCACTGTGCATAGAGTTGCTCATCCTGTATTTTTATAGTGTATAGTACTGTGTGAAATGTGTGTTTTGTGAGTTCTTTTGCTTTAAAAATGAAACTGACTCATGCAGTCTCTAGAGGTTCTAGAATGCTGTTCTACCACAGTAGGGTAGAATCACATTCTGTGGCCTTGGAACTGTGGTAGAACAGCATTTTGAAAGGGATGGAATTCTATACAGAACGATACTCCACTATACACTATAATAGGATATATGGGTGCTAGTTCCAAAAGGATATAAAATGTTATTTATTTATTTAAAATGTGGTAAACAGGAAAGGCACACTGAGCTGAAGCTAGTTTCCAGGTGCCAGTTGCTGACATAGTACACAATAGTTCATGGCAATGGCAGAGGCCAATTAAGCAGTAAAACACAGCAGGGTGTGGTATATCATAGGACAGCAAAGCAAGATGACAGGACTCAATCTCCACTGTTGGTGTTCAGATTTTGATCTTCAGTTTCAAAACAACTGGCCCCCTTGAACTCTGGATATTGTTACGCTTCAGCTACATCATGAGACACAAGGCACAGCCAGGTGCCTTCAGCCATCCGAGAAGTGACAATAACCACACTCTGGAGTATATTATTGTGATTATCAAATGGAACCACCATGTATTAATAAAAAAAGCAGTTTTTAAAATATCTTAATAATAAAGTTTGATAAAGTGTAGGAGAATAATTAAACAGGCATTTGTCAATGCTGAATGTTGATTGCGTCACTCACTCAGTCTGTTTCTCCCGGTGCTGCAGGCTGCTCTTTTGTACTGGGCACTGCCTGCACTGGCAGCTTTTTCTGCCCACTAAGAAATCCGCAGCTGTCCCAAACAGCGCTCCATTGAGGTGACTCACTCCCCCTCTCCCACTCGCTCATTCTGTTTCTCCTGATGCCGCAGGCTGCCCTTTTGTACTGGGTTCCTGCCTCTGTTGGTGGCTTTTTCTGCCCACAAAGAAATATGCAGCAGTCCAGACACAGGTCTGTTGAGCCTGCTCACTCCCCCTCTCTCACTCACTTGTTCCATTTCTGCTGGTGCTGCAGGCTGGCCTTTTGTACTGGGCTCCTGCCTGCGCTGCAGCATTTTTTTGTCAGCAAAGAAATCAGCAGCAGTCACGATAGAGCTCTGTTGAGCTTGCTCACTCCTCCTGTCTCACTCGCTCATTGTGTTTCTCCCGGCGCTGCAGGCTGCCCTTTTGTACTGTGCTCCTGCCTGCATTGGCACCTTTTTCTGCCCACAAAGAAATCCACAGCTGTCCTGACAGAGCTCCATTGAGGTTGCTCAGTCCCCCTGTCTCACTCACTCATTCTGTTTCTCGTGACACTGCAGGCTGCCTTTTCTACTGGGCTCCTGCCTGAGTTGCCGCCTTCTTCTGCCCACAAAGAAATTTGCAGCAGTTACAATAGAGCTCCGTTGAGCTCACTCACTTCCCCTCTCTCACTCACTCTTTCTGGTTTTCCTGCAACTGCAGGCTGCCATTTGCTCTGGGCCCCTGCATGCATTGCTGCCCTTTTCTGCCCACAAACAAATCTGCAGCAGTCCCAACAGAGCTCCGATGAGCTCACTGACTCCCCTTCCCTCACTCACTCGTTCTGTGTCTCCCGCCGCTACAGGCTGCCCTTTTGTACTGGGCTCCCACCTGTATTGCCACCTTTGTCTGCCCACAAAGAAATCCACAGCAGTCACAATAGAGATCCGTTGAGATCGTTCACTACCGCTCTGTCACTTGCTCATTCCGTTTCTTTTGTCGCTGCAGGCTGCGCTTTTGTATGGGGCTCCTGACTGCTTTGGCACCTTTGTCTGTCCACAAAGAAATCTGCAGCTGTCCCGACAGAGCTCTGTTGAGGTCCCTCAGTCTCCCTCTCTCACGTGCTCATTCTGTTTGTCCTGGCACTGCAAGCTGCCCTTTTATACAAGGCTCCTGCCTGCATTGGTGCCTTTTTCTGCCCACAAAGAAACCTGCAGCAGTCCTGATAGAGCTCCGTTGAGCTCACTCAGTCCCCCTGTCTCACTTGCTCATACTGTTTCTCCCACCGCTGCAGGCTGGCCTTTTGTATTGGGTCTCTGCCTGCATTGACACCTTTTTCTGCCCACAAAGAAGTCCACAGCAGTCCTGACAGTGCTCTGGTGAGTTTGCTCACTCCCTCTCCCTCACTTGCTCTCTCGTTCTGTTTCTCTCAGTGCTGCAGGCTGCCCTTTTGTACTGGGCACTTGTGTTGGGGCCTTTTTTTGCCCACAAACAAATCCTCAGCAGTCCCGACAGAGCTCAGTTGAGCTCGGTCACTCCTCACTCGCTCGATCCTTATCTGTCCCAAAAACTGATTTCCGACAGTGACCGTGCTATTCTCCAGCAGGAGTGCAAAAACATATTTTAGCCAGGATGTGAAAAATGACAGCTGTACTGTTCATAAGGAGGTGTGAAAAAATGCCACTGTTGAAAATGTGGAGTGAAAATATTATAAATTTGCAAAAGTTACAAGGGTGCGTGGAAACAGTTCAACGCACGCTTGTAACACAGTCATGTTATGGAGTTTCGTCACTAAATTTTCAACATAGGGATTTTAGAACCTCTGCTCATGAACAGTGCCACCGTCATTTTCTTAATTTGTCCTGAACACTGATTTCCCACAGCAACCGCGTTATTCTGCGCCGGAACTGTGAAAACACATTTTGGTCAGGAAATGATAAATTACTGCTCTACCGCTCATAAGGAGGTGTGAAAAAAAAATGCCAGTGTTGAAAATCTGGCGTAACAGTGTTACAAATCTGCGAAGTTACAAGGATGCGTGGAAAGTGCGCAATGCACACTTGTAATACAGTCATTTGATGGGCTATCATCACCAAATTTTCAACATCGGCATTTTAGGACCTTTACTCCATGAACAGTATCACTGTCATTTTCTTAATCTGTCCTGAACAGTGATTTTCCACAGCGACCGCTCTATTCTGCACTAGAAGTGCGACAACACATTTCGGCCAGGATGGGAAAAATGACAGCTGTACTGTTCATAAGTAGGTGTGGGAAAATGGCAATATTGAAAATCTGGAGTGAAAATATTACAGTTCCAGAATTCATGAGGAGGGGTCCCAAAAACCCCATGTTGAAAATCTGGTGCCAAAATTCCAAAAAATGACTGGGATATGCATTAAAGTTGGAAAAAAACCATTTATTCCATTATACAGCTTACCGGCATTTCCTCAGTTCGCAGTCGGCTTTGAAGAGTGCAGATGTGTTCCTGGTCCCCTAAAGATTGTCGTGTTGAGCTCCGGAGGTAAGTATGGGGTGAGGGGGGTGTGGGGAGGCAGGATGTGCAGTGGGTGGGCGCTGGTTGCAGGAGGGGGCACGGAGACCTCCGATGGGCAGTTTCCTTTTTTACAGGTGAAAAATAAAAAACAACATCGTGGGACTGTTTTGATTTTACAAGGGCATGTGGCATGCTGGGGTGGGCTCCCAGCATGCCTCCAGAGTCTTTCTTTTGGGGGGGCAATCTGTAGCCGACGGGGATTGGGCACCCCCATCGGCACACAACAAAAAGGGTAGGGGTTATGCCGACGGGGATTGGGCATCCCATCGGCAGAGAATATAAGCGGGGGTTTACATAATGGTGATGGGGTGGGCTCCCCTTCAACCGCTACATAAACAATAGGACACTAAACCCAACATAGCGAGGTTAGGGGCCCCATTCGGCAAATAAGCGTGGTGGGGGTTTAATATTGTTTGTGAACATGGTGGCAAATCACTGCCATGTTCACAAACAATATCAGTCTCTAAGATCCCACCCTGCAATGATGGATTGCTCCCTCATTGCAGTGAATGGCTTACGCTGCAATGACGAGGCGGCCCCTGATTGCAGCGGCTGATTTTTTTACAGGTTGGTGGCACGCTGGCTGAACTAGTGTCAGCAGCAGCATGCCATGGTATTGGGGGATGCTGGACAACCCTTTAAAGGCTGTGGGGGGGAAATTGGCCACAACAGTGCTGTGCCACCACAACCTGCTTGTGGAGAAAGCTGCCACAATATGTTTCTTGAGCATGGATGCAATCAACATAAAAATAACCTAAAGTGGAACAGTGAGCACAGACAGCCACACACCCATGTGTGAGACTGATCCCAATGTGCATTTTGTGTTCAGAAATTTGCTTTAGTTACAATCTGCTATACTGCAGTAAACAGTAAGTATCAGGCTGATTCTACTTACTTCCAAGCTGACATGTTCTGTAACCAGAAATCCCAGAATCCCATGCAGCAGACATCTCAGCAGGGCTGTAGCAGTGGGAGATTCAGTAGCCTGCAGTGCATGTTGTAGATTTTATAAGCACTGATCTTTTGTTTGCTAGTCACGCTGTCCTCCCATGGCTAAGTAGAGGTAAGGACTGTACTTGGCCCTGGGAGAACAGCTGGACCAGCAAACATTTGATTTGTGCTTATAGATTTTCTAACATGCACTGCAGGCTATTGAATCTGCCACTGCGGCAGCCTATCTGATCGCTTCAGGTTCTGATATTTCTGATTATAGCAAATGTCAGTTTGGAAGTAAGCAGAATCAGCCTGATACAATCTGCTAAATTGTAGTAAACAGTAAGTAAACAAAATGTTTTTTGCACACAAAGTACAAATTGGAAACAGTTCCACATTTTGGTGTGAGGCTCTTAGTGCTAACTGTCCCCCCTTTAATGCACTTACTTTATCTTGTAGACAATGAGTGGCGCTGTTATGATTCATGTGTTGATAGCGCTGCTGTGTAGGATGCCATTAGTGTAGAAACAGCTACTGACTGAAGTGATTTTTTTTTTTATTGGAAAGATTTGATGTTTAGTGAGCCCCACCAGAGTTCATGAGAGTGAGGATTGCCAGCTGTAGCATAGGCTCAAGTGGGGAAAGTAGTGTTACTCAGATAGTGCTTTTGTGGATCCTATCACTATCTGTCAGATAGTGCTGGTATCCTACCTAGGATCCTACCAAAGACAAATGTAGGACCCAGGGTCAGATAGCAAAGGATCCTAGTTAGGATCCAGGGATCCTATGTCAAATAGTTAGAATCCAGGGTCAGATAGCAATGGATCCTAGGTCAGATCCAGGAATCCTAGGTCACATTCAGGAATCCTAGGTCAGATAGTTAGGATCCATGGTCAGATAGTAATAGATCCTAGGTCATATCCAGGGATCCTAGGTCAGATAGTTAGGATCCAGGGTCAGATAGCAATAAATCCTAGGTCAGATCCAGGGATCCTAGGTCACATTCAGGGATCCTCAGTCAGATAGTTAGGGTCCAAGCTGGATCTGCTGCTAGGATCCACAGGATCCACACTGTTTGTAGCATCCATGCATTGGATCCTAGAGGGTAGGATCTATGGTCAGATAGCACTGTTATCCTACTACAGCAACTATCTGGCCAAATGGGAGGCATCTCTTGGTATCTTAGTTTCTAGGATACCACCTGAGCAACACTAGGGGAAAGGGCTTTGTTTAAACACTACAAAGTATGAGCAAGGTGTGTGGTTAAGGGAGAGAGTAAAGGCTGAAGTCAGCAGGACTTAAGGTGCAGTTGGCGGCAGTACTGGCAGCACCAAGCAGGGGCACTGTCACAAGCCACAACAAGTAGTGCTACTGAAGTGCATGTGATTCAGTCAGGAGCAGAGAGTAAGCACCAGGAGTCGCAAAGCTCAAAGTCAGGGAACTATAGTACAGATAATCTGAAAAATGAAAATATTTGTGAACAAGTAATTGTAGGAAGGTAGAGAGGAGTAAGGAGCCTACAGAGAATTGAGCAGCTCTGTTAAGGCCTAACCAGATTCTGGAGATGCTGACATAACTAATGTAAGGGCAGCCACATATGTAGTGGGCAGCTCTGAATGAAGGACTTGCAGACAGATTCTTTGTGAGTAACAAAACATTGTCTGGGCCCCCTTTCTGCCAATTATTTTATGGTTCAGTATAATCTGGGATTAAAATTGCTTTCAGCAAATCATGTTTCTAGATTTTTATCATTCATTTCATAATTCTCATCCATTATGTAAGCGGATGGTAATCATAGGCATGCAGGGTTCGCCCATTGTTCATGCAGTGCCACAGCATGCCATTCAGATCAGTAAGTATTAGGGGAAGAGAAGAAGGTGGGTTCAGGAGCAAGAGGCAAGGACTGTAGTGCTATATGCACCCTCACAGATTATAAGATGTACTGATTGTAAGGGGTATCTTATAACTCCTGTTGTGACTAATTTTTCATCAGATTTTCTTTACTCTCCCTTTTTTGGGGACATTGTATTAACTTGATTTCCGGAACTTTTTATTTTATTTAGTCTTTGGTAACTGGGTAAGGCCCACTAGGCACATGTGCCTGTTTTCAGGGGTGACCTTGGAGCACCGGGGTGGTTAAGTGACTTGCTCAGAGTCACACAGTATGCAAATAGAGGTTGTGAGAATCAAACCCATGTCTGTTGGATGCAACAAGCTCATTCACAGCTTGTTACTCTGAGTCTAACCTGTAGGCTGTACTGCCAACCAGACACTGATAGCAACACAGTAAAAGGTCCCTAAACCCAGTGTTGGGATGTAGGGTGATCACAGGGGCTAGGCCCTCTCTAGGTTTGAACTGAGCATTGATAGTTCATTCACTACCACTGCCATTTACTTGTAAAGTGGAAGGGGCCTCATTTTAGCAAGACAGGGCCCCTTAAACTCCAGAAGCTCATAACGCGTATTTCTAGCATTGCTAAACCTAAGAAAGCAGTCAGAAAATTCAGTAATAAAGAAGATCCGAGATAAGACAAGAAAATGTATAAACAGTCAAAGCAGTCAGGGAAAGACAAGAAAACACTGGATGACATGGAATTACTTGATGCATGAAGAAGTTTCTTCTCAGCATATATGCACATATGTATTCATGTATATAGAGGTATACAAACATACATAGTTACATACATACAGGATATGCAATAGCCTGACTCCAATTTATCTTCCAAGCGTGAGAGGGCAGGATGATAATGTATGCGTAGCAGAATCACATGTGAATTAAGAAGGACTTGCCCCCTTGCAAGTGCTAAACTGCATATTTTGAGATAGACTATTGCATATTCGATTTTATACATAGTTACATAAATTGGGGGTATGCAGTGACCCGACTCCAAATCTGCAGTTTTATCTTTCAAATGTGAGGGGGTGGGACCGTAACTCATGAGTGGCAGAGCCACGGGAGAGTTATGAAACTCTTGTCTGTTTTCAAATGATAAATTATACATTTTGCATTAGACAGTTGTGTATTTGATTTTATACAGTATCAGTTTACTAGTTACAGCTTTCAGATCTGCTGTTTGTTTGAAGAGTTAACCGTTTCTCTTTGAATTCTACTGCTGGTTTCAGAGCTGCTCTTGGTAGTTTAAATGTCATCAGCATTATGAAAGCTGCCATCTGATTGGTGCAGTATTCTACTGTGCTGACACCTGACTTTAAAGTGATTGCGCCAGGTTTCGCAGATGCCTTTTTCACATAGTATGTCATTGCCGCCCGTACTGCAGATGTTGAAGCTGCAATTTGTTTGTAAAAAAATCTGTCATAGTCATTTCTATGTTTGCTTGCACATGCAGTGCACAAGAAACATATTGAGGTTAGTACAGCATTGTAGAGGTGTGGCAGTGTTGTGGCCAATGCAGAGGATGCTTTAATGGGCGCATTCCTCAGCCACCAATCAACAGGGAAGCTGCCGATGACAGCAGTTTCAGAGTGAGTGCCACACTTGAAAGAAATCTGCTGCTCCAATCAGGGACACTTTCATCATTGCAGTGGCAGATCTCTTCTCCCCCTCCTTTCCTGGCAACCAGGCACATTCTAACCATGCACATTACAGTGTACAGTAATGCACATGGCTGGAGTTATGAGCAACTTGTTTGCTCAGTGTGCCTTTCCCAGTGACACTTATTAATAAATAAACAAGCAAACATAATAAATGAGCCCCACCATGACTTTGCATAATTGACGGCTCCTGCTGCCCACCACACACTCTTCCCAAAGCTGACATCGGGGTGCCCAGTCCCCGCAACAGCATGTATCCCCCTCCCCCCATTAATGTGCCACACTGGGAGCCCACCACAGTGTGCGAAACTAATTATATTTCTGACACTGGGATGCCCACTCCTTGTGTTGGATGACCCCCCCTCAAGCCCAAACATGTCTTTTGCCGACAATGGAGTGCCCAATCCCTGTGTCGGCACCCCCACTATTGTGGCACACTGGGAGCCCACCCCAGTGTGTCAAAGTAATTCTTTAACTTTTTCTGACACTGGGATGCCCATTCCCCATATCGGATGTGCCCCCCCACCCAGCTGACCTAAGGGTGCTCAATTCCTGGGTCAGTATTGATCACCCCCCCTCCACTAGTCTGGCACACTGACTGCCCACCACAGTGTGCCAAAATTTATTTTTCATACTATTTTACTTGTAAAAAAGAAAACCATTCCCTGAGGTATTTTTTTTTAAACCTAAAGAAAAAGAAAACAGTCCCTCAACACCCTCGCCTCCCCTCCCCTCCCTCTGTGCACCCCCACAACCCCTCTCACCCGTACTTACCTCTAGATGTCCAGCACTGCAATCTTATGTGGACAGGGAACATGTCTGCACTCTTCAAAAGCCGACTGCAATCTGAAGAAAATCACAGTAAGCCCTATAATGGCAGTCATTGAGGGGATTTCAACTTAGGTTGATATTTCGGCCATATTTGGGAGATTTGGTACCAGACTTTCAACATGGGGTTCTTGGGACCGCACCTAATGGAAAGTGGCACTGTCATTTCTTTTCTCAGTTCTGAAACAGCGTTTTGTGGTTACTGTGTGGAATCACCATTCAGGACTGATTAAGAAAACAGCAGTGCCACTGTTCATGAGGTGGGGTCCCAAAAAGCCTATGTTGCAAGTTTGGTGAAAAAACTCCAAAAAATGACAGAGTTTCGAGTGTGCATTGTGCAGTTTGTATGCACGCTTGTGACTTCGCCAATTTTTTATATTTTCACTCCAAATTTCCAACATTGCCATTTTTTCATACCTCCTTATGAACAGTACAGCTGTCATTTTTTGCTTCCTGTCCGAAACGTGTTTTTGCACTGGTGGTGCAGAACGGCACAGTCGCTGTCCAGAATCAACTTTGGGACATAGTAATGAAATTACAGTGCCACTCTTCATGAGGGGAGGTCTCAAAAAGGCCATGTTGAAAATCTGGTGAAAAAATTCCAAAAAAATGACTGCGTTAAGAGTGTACATTGCACAGTTTCTACGCATGCTCATAACTTTGCCAATTTTTCATATTTTCACCCAGATTTTCAACATTGCCATTTTTTCATACCTCTTCATGAACAGTACAGATGTCATTTTTCACATCCTGCCCAAAATGTCTTTCACACCTGTTGCACTGAATGGTGCATTTGCTGTATGAAACCACCTTTCGGGATTGAGTAGCGAAATGATACTGCCAGCATTCATGAGGTGGGAGCCCAAAAAGCCCATGTTGAAAATTTGGAGTGAAATTACCAACAAATGCTCAGGGTGTTAGTGTTTCCAACCATAACACCCCAACCTGTACAGACTGACAGACGGAGGGGGGGGTGGCTTAGGGTCATTGGCCATAATGCTCATGCCATTCCACACCCACCCTGCAGCCACTGACCAGCATTGAGGTTTGCCTTGGGGTCTTTGGCCCTAATGCTCACCCCATTCTCCTATACTGCACCCATCTCAGCTTATTTCCTTATGGAATGGGGTAAGCGTAAGGGCTAAAGACCTCAAGGCATACCATGATACCTGTCAGTGTCTGCAGGGTGGGGTGATGAGGAACAGTGTGAACGTTATGGCCGACAACCCAGAAGCACACTCCAATGCCTGTCAGTCTCTGCAGGGTGGAGGTGGAGGTTGGCATTAGTTCAATACTTCACTGCCATTCCTGTTATGCATCTCTCTAACTCCTGCAGTATCAATGCCAATACCAGCAAGCAAACATTCAGCATTGACAAATGCTTGTTATGTTTGCTTGTGTGCATGCCCAAGAATCATTATGCAGCAGCTTAGGAGAGAAGCGGGTTGTGGAGGTGCAGCAGTGTGGCAGCCAATGCCAGCACTGCATTTGTGGGCTTGGCAGTGTGCACCCAATGCAGGCCCAGTGCAGAAGTGCCACCAACTTGAAATGATTTGGCCGCAGCAATGAGAGGCTGCCTCGTCATTGCAGCATCAGCAATTCCGCTGTAACGAGGGAGCGACCCATCATTGCAGGGCAGTACCTTGCCTGGTGTAACATATGCCACAACCTCACAGTCCCATATAAGCCGACAGGGGTGCCCAATCCCCCTGTTGGCATGCCAATGATCCAATTCACTTGCCGATGGGGGAGCCTACTCCCCTTCCCACATTTGTTGTGTGCCGATGGGGTGCCCAATCCCCCTCAGCATCATGCCCCCCAAAACAGTGTTTATTTGCTGATGGGGGCCCAATCAACTGTTGGCTTAAGTCCCCTCTTCTCCAAAACACGGACAGCACACTGGGATCCCATCCCAGTGTGCACAAATGAAACCTGATAAGAAAAAAACCTTCCTGCGATGTCCTTTTTATTATTTTTGTCCCTGAAATAAATAAAACAGTCCCTTGTGGTCTGTCAAGCCCCCTTCCACAACCCACGCCCACCCTTTGTGCATCCCACCTCCCCACACCCCCCCTCACCCCATACTTACCTCCGGAGCCTGGCATGATGATCTTTGGTGGACCAGGAACACATCTGCACTCTTCAAAGCCAACTGTGAACTAAAGAAATGCTGGTAAGCTGTATAATGGCATAAATAGAGTTTTTTCAACTTATGTGGATATCTCAGCCATTTTTTTAACTTTTGCCACCAAATTTTCAATATGAGGTTATTGGGACCCCTCCTCGTGAATACAGTCACTGTCATGGCATTATTAGGTCCCAAAAGGTAATTTCGCGGTCACTGCATGGAATCACCATTTGGGACTGATTAATGAAATGGCAGTGCAATTGTTCATGAGGTGGGCTCTCAAAAAGCCTATGTTGCAAATCTGGTGAAAAAAATCCAAAAAATGACTGTTTTACGAGTGTGCATTGTGAAGTTTCCACACTTCCTCGTAACTTCATGAATCTGTAATATTTTCACTCTAGATTTTCAACACTGGCATTTTTTCAGACCTCTTTATGAACAGTACAGCTGTCATTTTTCACATCCTGGCCGAAATGTGTTTTTGCACTTCCGACACAGAATAGCATGGTCGCTGTGGGAAATCAGTGTTCAGGACACATTACAAAAAATCACAGTGACACTGTTCATGATCAGAGGTACTAAAATGCCTATGTTGAAAATTTTGTGATGAAAGTCCATAAAATGGCTGTGTTACGAGTGTGCGTTGCACAGTTTCCACGCACCCTCGTAACTTCGCAAATTTGTAATATTTTCACTCCAGATTTTCAACATTAGCATTTTTCCACACCTCCTTGTGAATAGTACAGCTGTAATTTTGCACATCCTGGCTGAAATGTACTTTCGCACTTTTGGCGCAGAACAGCATGGTTGCTGTGGGAAATAAGTGTTTGGGACAGATTAAGAAAATCACAGTAACACTGTTCATGAGCAGAGGTGCTAAAATGGCTATGTTGAAAATTTGGTGACAAACATCCATAAAATTACTGTGTTATGAGTATGCATTGTGCAGTTTCCATGCTGCCTCTTAACTTCGTAAATCTGTAATATTTTCACTCCAGATTTTCAACACTGGCATTTTTTCACACCGCCTTATGAACAGTACAGCTGTCATTTTTCACATCCTGGCCAAAATGTGTTTTTGCACTTCCGGCACACAATAGCGTGGTCGCTGTGGGAAGTCAGTGTTCGGGACAGATTAAGAAAATCACAGTGACACTGTTCATGAGCAGAGGTGCTAAAATGCCTATGTTGATAATTTAGTGACAAAAGTCCATGAAATGCTTTGTGTTATGGTACATTCACACGCCCAGTTCCCTGTAACTTCACAAATTCGTAATATTTTCACTCCAGATTTTCAACATTGGCATTTTTCCACACTTCCTTATGAACAGTACAGCTGTCATTTTTCATATCCTGCCCAAAATATGCATTTACACATCTTGCTCAGAACAGTGCGGTTGCTGTGGGAAATTAATTGTCGGAACAGATTAAGAAAATAATAGTGACAGTGTTCATGAGCAGAGGTAACAAAATCCCTATGTTGAAAATTTGGTGAAATAATTCCACTAAATGACTGTGTTATGTGCAGGCATTATGCAGTTTCCATGTATGATCAGAAGTTCGAGCATTTTTAATATTTTCACTACATATTTTCAACATAGCCATCTCTTCACACCTCCCTATGAGTGGTACCACTGTCATTATTCATATCCTGCCCGATCTGTGTTTTTGTACATCTGGCACAGAATGGTATGGTCGCTGTGGGAACTCAAGTTTGGGACACATTAACAAAATCACAGTGCCACTGTTCATGAGAACAGGTCCCAAATGCTTTCATGAGGTATGGATCACAAAAAAGCCACGCTGAAAATTTGTAGTCCAAATACTAACAAACTCCTGGGGAGTTAGGGTTTCTAACCATAACATCCCACCCTGTACAGACTGACAGGCATCAGGGGTGTGCCTTTGGGTTGCCAACTGTAATGTTAATGCCATTCCACCACCACTCTGCAGCCAGTGACAGGCATCGAGGTGTGCCTTGGACTGTTCGGCCCCCGAGTTCACCCCATTCTCCTATACTGCATCCATTTCAGTGTATGTCCTTCTGGAATGGGGTGGCTGTAAAGCCGAATACCCCAAGGCACACCTCAACACTTGTCAGTGTCTGCAGGATAGGGTGAGGTGAAATAACATGAATGTTATGGGCGATGACCCATACGCATAACCCAATGCCTGTCCCTCTCTGCAGGGTGGAGGTGGGGTTGGCGTGAAGTTCAATACTTCACTGCCATTCCCACTCTGCATCTGTCTAACTCCAGCATTCCCAGTGCTAATACCAGCAAGCAAACAGTTGGCATTGACAAATACTTGTTCTAATTCCCTCAATTTTAAGAAATGGGTATGCAAATAAGCTCATGATTATTCATGAGCTATGAGGTGACTCTAAGTGCCATAGCCATGCCCCTTCATAAAGCTATTTTGAAGTGCTTACTGGGCATCCTCAGACCTCAAAACCAGAATTTTTAAAATTAGTAACTTGGGAACAAATTATTATTTTTTCATCAAACCAGTGAAAGGCATGTCTGTGGGCCAATTCCTCTCTACTCTAAAAAATTCAGACCATACTTTCAAACTGTCTGGGTGCAAGACTAGCTAGTAATGACCACAGCTCCATCTGGTTTGAGTTGTCCCTAGAGAAAGTTAAATCTAAATCCAGGACGGAGGTCTTGAACTTCAGATGAGCCAACTTCAATAGGTTGAAATGGCTAGTTAGGGGAAAACTGTTGGGGATCCATGAGAAAATGGAGGTAGACATCATCTGTGGGAAGGTAAAACAAGCCATTCTAGGGGCCATCAAACTATGCATAAGGACTGTGACAAAAAGGAACAGGCACAAGACACCCATTTGGTTCACAGACCAGGTCAGGAAAGCAATTAGGGACAGAAGAGAAGCTTTTCACAAATATAAGACAAACAAAGGAGATGGCAACTGGGATGACTACAATCTGAAAAGCAAAGAAGATAAGAGGATGGTGAGACTAGCGAAAGTGGTAACTGAGCTTCGGATCACTGCGGCAGTCAAACTTGGGGGCAAACACTTTTTCAATGCATTCAGGAGACAAAAACAAAAGAGAGGGAGGATATTACAGCTTTTAGAAGACGATAATGAACAGAAAGCATCTGCTTTGAACAACTTCTTCTGCTTGGTATTCACCAAGGAGCATGATGGGCCCATTCTGGATAGTGGCATAAAGGCTAATAAAAGTGGGATCCCAAGAACGGTGACACCAAACTTCACCACAGACAGGATCAGGGAAGCACTGGAGCATCTTAAAGTGGACAGAGTACCTAGACTGGATGGACTGCACCCAAGAGTACTGAGGGAACTTTCCAAGGAATTGGCAGATACCCTTTCACATTTGTTCAACCACTCACTACAGATGAGAACTTTGCGTTGGGGCTGGAGAAGAGCAGATATGGTACCTCTCCACAAGGGAGGAGGCAGGGAGGAGACCAGCAATTACAGGCTGAAGAGCCTCACATCTATAGTCAGGAAATTAATGGAAACATTAATTAAACAGGCTCTAGTAGAATACCTGGAAAAGAATGGATTTCAGGATTGGAGACAACATGGGTTCATAGCAGGGAGGTCACATAAATGTCTATTAAACAAGTTAAAGGACCTAGGCACTACTGGGTGTATAATTAGCTGTGTGGGAAATTGGCTGAAGGATGGACAGCAGAGAGTGGTGGTCAATGGGGTGAGAGAGAGGGGTCACTAGTGGGGTGCCACAGGGATCAGTCTTGGGACCAGTCCTTTTTAACGTGTTGATTGGTGACACTGGAAAAGATATTAAGGACAAAATAATACTCTTTGCAGATAACAGTAAGCTAGGTGGTTGGGTTAACAGTGCTGAGGTGGTGAAGAACCTACAGAAAGACCTGAAGAAATTAAAGAGATGGTCAAAGGTTTGGCAGCTACACTTCAATGCAAAATGGTGCAAGGTGTTGCATCTGGGTAAGGGGAACCCTAGAGCACAGTACTGTCTCAGTTGGGTCCAACTCAGCACCTCAGATGAGGAAAGTGATCTCAGGGTCATCATATGTGACACTCTTAAGCAGTCAGGCCAATGAAGCAAGGTTACAGCAAAGCAAATTAAATGCTGGAGTGTATAGGGAGATGTTTTGATGGTAAGGACAGGGAAGTGATCCTCCCACTATACAAGTCACTGGTGAGACCCCAAATGGAATATTGTGTTCAATTCTGGACCCCTCACCTTAGGAAGGAGAGGAATAGGTTGGAGACTGTGCAGAAAAGGGTGACCACAATGATTCAGGCCCTCCAGGGGCTTTCTTATGGGGAGCGACTAAAGACCTAGAACATGCACTCTCTAGAGACAAGAAGGGAGAGGGGTGATATGATTGAGACATGTACATTCATGAGAGGCATTAACAAAATACCTTACTCAGAATTTTTTAACAGAATAGAAGGCTCAGCCAACAGGGGACATGAATGGAAGCTACGGGGTGGGAGCTTCAAAAGTGCTCAGAGGAAGTATTACTTCACAGAAAGAGCCATTGGACTGTGGAATAGACTTCCTCCTGAGGTGGTGAGCACTAAAACTGTGGCAGTTTTCAAGAGAGGGTGGGATAGAGTAAGAGCTCAGCAAAGTACAGAGGGCAGTAGGGCTAGGTACTGGGACCCATAGAAGGCCTTGGTAACCCATGGGCAGACTAGATGGACCCAGGGACAGCACTAACATGTACCAAAAGGGCAAAGGTTGCATCCTGCCCAGAAATGCCGCTCTTCCCTTTACCAGTGGGTCCAAACTGATACACCTACTCTATTAGAATAGCTAAAGGAAGAGAACATGAATGGCTCAAAATCTGCCATTATGTTTTGACCCACAAGGTTTCTCTTTAGACACATATTTTTTTTTTTTTTTTATACCAGTGGGTCCAATTTGACCCCTTGTTTTAAAGCCCCCAGCGTTGTCACTGGATGGACCTATGGTCTTCTTCTGCATTTCTGTGTTGTCAATGACAAAAAAACAGAAAGCAAACAGCCATTTAATTTTTACATGTTTTACTATCCACATCTCAGAATCCACACATCTGACAAGAATGGAATTTGTCACATTAAGAGATATGCCCAATGAGACCATGCTTGCAAAGTTGTGTGCAAATCTGTTGAATGGTTGCAAATATATTAAAGTACAAAATTTGAAGTTTAACATAAAACCCACTGCTTAACCGTAACAATAGTGGTGCTACCATGCCACCATAATGTTGTATAGATATACACTGTATATAAATACATACTTTACAAAAAACATTGTTAAATGCATCAGTTAGAGTTCCACCATCAAATGTTTGGAAATGTGGCATTAAGGTTTCCAACCCTAGCACCCCACCCCCACCCTGAATGAACCAACAGGTGTCACGGGTGTGCCTTGGGGTTGTTAGCCCTAACACTCACCCCATTCCATGTATAAAGTAGCTGAGATGGGTACAGTATAGGAGAATTGGGTGTGTGTCAGGGATAAACAACCCAAAACACTCTAAAATATATTGGTCCATACTGAATAAATTGGTGTGGTGATAAGGTTGGAAATCTTAACATCACATTTCCAAACTTTGATGGTGGAACCCTAACTAATGCATTAATGAAGTTTTTTGCAAATAATTTCCTTACTTTTTGAGACAGTATAATAGTAGGCGTAATTACTTGTAGGAGTGCAGGGCCCTCCGGACGCTGTGCTCCTAACCATTGATAAGTTTTGACAGATTATAATTGTGTATTTGCTTGTGGGAGCACATGGTCCTGCACAACTATCAGTCCATAATACTATGCATATTTGCATGTGGGAACAGAGGGACTTCTGAACCCTGCACTGCCATCCATAAGGCCTGCACTCCCATCACTCAATAATAGTATTCATATTTGCATGTGTGAGTGCATGGTGGTATCCATCCATAATTTCTGATATATTGTAATCATAACCCTATTTGCCTGATGGAGCACATGGCCCTTGGAGCCCTGCGCTGTCATTGGTCCATAATGGTATTCACATTTGCATGTGGAAGTGCAGGGCATTCCTGGCCTGCACTCACAACCATACATATATTTTGATATAGCATATTGGTACCTTTTCAGCTGTAGGAGGCAGGGCCCTCTGGGCCCTGTGTTCCTATCTCATAGTGTGCAGGGTCAATGAAACATCTCACACTGCAATGATATCCTATAGAAAAAACATGAAAATTTGAAACCTTTGTAACTTGACACCAGATTCATTTATTTTAAGGAAACCGGCACATCAATAGGGCAAGCCCTTTTTACCCTGAAAAGCTCAGAGCAAATTGCAAACCATTTCTTCACAACAAAGTGACAAAGGAACACTTGCAAACACTTCACATTACAATGTTATCCTATGGAAAAAGAAGCAAAATGTAAAGCCACAGAACTCCAGAGGAAAGTAATATATTTTCACCAAGCCACCAAAATGCACATATGTGAGGCAAGCCCATTGCACCCTAAACATTTCAGCCCAAAATTCCAAACCATTTGTTTGCTATGAAGTAATAAAGAAACAGCTATATATAAAATCCTTTTTCACATATTGTGAAAAAGAATCCTTGACCAAGCTTCCTTTTCTGCAGTTTGTGGTAAAAGAAAATCCTTTTTCACAAAATGCAAAAAAAGGATCCTGTTTCGTGGTAAAAGATTTCTGTGATTTGCAGTAAAGCATTTCCGACGACGAAACAAATACAGTTCTCAAAATTTTTCAAACAAATTGACCACAGCATCCGATTTCTCAGTCCCCAATTAGGTAAATACAAATGTTGGTGTTTACCAAAGCCCTCTGGCCCAGATATTCAAAGGGGTTGTGCCTGGCGCAGCAAAGTTGCACCGGTGCAACCCCGCATTGCACACCGACAATATATTGAAAAGGCTGCCAGGCACAGTGCAACTCCTGATGCACCAGGGCGCAAAGTAATGGTATGCAGTGCAGATGCAGGGGGAGTGCTCATGCATATGTGGCACATCCCGATATTCAGCCCAGGATCTGCGCTGCATATGCTGGCACAACCCTGCAGTACACCGCATAGGAGAGCTCAAAGTTGAGCCCTTGCAGAGTAGAAACAACTCCGGGCCACCCAAAGGTGGGCTGCAGTATTACAGGGTGCAACACAGCAGCCTAACCTTGGGTGGCCACCTGCCCACCCAGAACACCGTCCACAAGCACACACTGACCCCAGAGCCCACCGCCTGTAGCCATGATCATGTGGTAAATGTATAAAAAGAAATCTCTGGTAGTCTACTGGCCTCTTCAGTCCCCGATTCCCTGATAATTATCATACATGACCATCCCTGATGGTCTAGTTGTGCCCCCTTCCACCCGAGTCCCCGATATATGTACATAAGACCATCCCTGGTGGTCTAGTGGAACTCCCCCACCTGCCCATTGCCACGATCATGGTACATGTAAGTTACAACATTCTCTGGTAGTCTAGTGGACCCCCCTCCTTCCCAAGTCCCCGATCACAGTAAATCACATACACCTATGGCCCTGGTGATCCAGTGGCTCCCCCATCCCTCCCACCCACACAGGACCCCTTGCCCACCCCGCTCCCTCGTCGCCGGTGGGTGGCTGCATCCTGCCTGCATATTGCCCGACCACCCACCAAATGACTGGTACAGTATGGGCTGTAAACGCCATTGGACCCCTGTGGACCTATGGGCTTGTAGGCATACTGTATTAGACAGTCCCAAATATGTGAATGATTCATTCTCATAATTGAACTATCTAGTACAGTGCTCTGCAAGCCATTAATCCACACAGGGGACCAATGGACACAGCCCATACTATACCTGTCATTCAGGCGACAGCTAGTCCAGTATCTTGGGTGGGATGCAGCTGCCCGCCGATGACGGGGGGTGGAGTGGCAAGGGTCCTTGTGGGTGGGAGGGTGGGGTGCCACTGGATCACCAGGGATGTAGATGTGTGTGATTTACTGTGATTGAGGATTCGGGGGGGAAGGGGGACCACTAGACCACCAGGGATGGCCATGTATAATAATTAATTGGGGAATCGGGGACTGGGGGGCCACTAGACTACCAGAGATTTTGTTTTACATATATACCACATGATCACAGCTACAGGGTGGGGGATGCCCTGGGATCCCCACAGCACATGTCATGCTGTGCAGGGCACCAGACGCAAGTCACTGAGCTGTCCTGTGCAAGGCATGCAAATAGGGCCATTATGACATGCAAATGGCTCTATTTGAGCCTTGCATATATTATGGCCTCATTTGCATGCCCCCTTCTGAATATCATGGGTGATGCGCCTAGCGCAACTGCACTTGCACTGGCACATTCCCATGCTTCCTATCTGTGGCTTGCGCCGGTGCAATACCACTGTGCCATGCACAGTATGTGCACTGACCCTACCATATTCAACGGTGCTGCTCCATGATGCATCCCCATTGAATATCATCTGGACCTGGTCCCAGTGCATCACAGTTGCGCTGTGCCCAGGTTTGCTCCACTGCCTGGTGCAATCTGAATATCCCGGCCTCTATATTTTTCACAATATAAGTTAGTTTGCCTTGCTAACCAAAAACAAGATGGTGGCAGCACAAGAAAGGATTCCACATTTGCTGCAAAGGATTCCACATTTGGAGTAAAGGATTCTGCATTTGTGATAAAGAATCCCTTGTTGAGCAGGACATCTAACTTTTCCCATAGGAAATAATGGGAAAATTTACAATTTAATAACTTTTGAATGGATTAATATTTTTCACCAAACTTTCAAAAGGCACATCTGTGACCCAAGAACTGTTTACCCTGAATGTTTCGCACCACAGTTCCACACAGTTTTTGTGCACTGGCATGACAAAGAATTTACACAAAAAAGGTAATTTTCAACTTTTTTGACACTCTATATCTCTGCACCCACATATCCAACCTGAACAAAACTTATCACATCAATAGGTCTTTGGTCCCTGATGTTGCTTGCAAATGTGCATGCAAATCCATTGAATTGCTTTGAAAGTTATTAAAGTGCAAATGTCTGAATTTAACATAGAAGGGACAACTGAACCCCAAATATAGAGGTGTGATCGCACCCCAATAACTAATAGCTTTACTGCATTTTCCATGCACAGTTTGGGGAGGGGGGGGGTGTTCAAGGTGTCCTGATCTGCCAAGTTTCGTTTCAGTTGGATGTGTAGGTCCCAAGATCAGGATAGTACATTTTTAGGAAAAATTGTGTTCATTTGCTGTTTCATTTTTCTCAACACCTACAGCCCAGACAGTTTGGAATTTTGATCTGAAATTTTCCAGGTAGAAAGGGTACGCAACAGAATGGTTCTTTTTACTTGGTTTGGTGAAAAAATACAGTATGACACCTTTCCCAAGTTCTAAGCATTTGAAATTGTGGTTCTGAGCATGCTAAGTAGAGTATCAAACATCTATCCAAAAAACCCTACAGAGCATGTTCAGAACTGACATTTCAAATCCTTATAACTTAGCAATGGACTAATATTGCTTCACCGAACCAGCAAAAGGCACATCTGTGGGCCAAGCCCTTTCTACACTGAAAATTCCAGACCAAATTCTAAGCCCTCTGGGTACTAGAGGATGACAAAAAAAAAACCAGCAAAAATGGCAGTTTTGTAACTTTTTTTACTATCCAAATCTAGGAATCCACAAATAGGGATGGAAGGAAACTTAGCAAGTCAAGAGACTTACCCTCAAAAATCATGCATGCAACATTTCGTGCCAATCTGTTGAACAGTTGCAAAGATATTAAAGTGCAAAGATGGAATCTCATGAAAAAAAATGTTCTCACAAAAAGGATCGACTGCTCACAACAAAGAACCCAAGAAGTTATCCAAAAGATTGAACTGAGCATGCTCAGAACTCCAAACTTTAAAATTAAATAACTTTGGAACAGATTAATATCATTTCACCAAACCAGTGAAAGGCACTTCTGTGAGGCAAGCCCTTTCTACCCTGAAAATGTCAGACCAAAAGTCTAAATTGTCTGGGTGCAGTGGGATAAAAAAGTGCAAAAAACATACATTTTTAATGTTTTAGCACTATGCATAGCTCGGAATCTGCAAATCTGATCAAAACTAAACTGTGCATGTTAAGAGATCCATCACTCAAGACAGTGCATGCAAAAGTTTGTGCAAATCCGTTGATCAGTTGCAAAGTTATTAAAGTGCAAATTTTGAGGTTTAATACAGAAACCCCTGCTCAACCCTAACTATAGTTGCACTACTGCACCACTATAATTTTTTTTACATTTTTTTTCCAAGTGCCACGCATTTGTGCTTAGTGAAGGCTTACATCTAGTACAGTACAGAACAGTTGGAGTTTTAATATAACGAATCAAAGACATTTGTTTCACCACTTATCTGTAATTTCTGACTTTTTCAGGAGGCACCTTTCTGTTGTACCTCCACAGTCTGTGCATCAGGTTACCAGGAAAAATGCATCATCCATTTAAGAATAATGAGTAAAGGGACAAAACCCTCCCCCCCATTAACATGACAGAGTAGCCATCCCTGCCATCTGTTTTTAGTCATTTTTTTCCTAAGCTTGTGTGTTAATTTTTCAATTTTTTTATATAAACAGTATATAGGAATGACTATGTCTTCCCATTGGTATTTAGTGGGGGGGGGAGGGGGGACTGGCTGCACGTTGCAGCCATAATATGGTCATGGCCATTTTAACTGCCATGAGTAAGCCCCCAGCTGGTATTTTTGATGGGTTTTGAAATAATTATTTGCAGTGAGACAAAAAAGGGCTATAGATGGGGTAAGGGATATAAAACCTGTTAAGTGTCTGCAGTTCTATTTCTATCCGAGTCCAGAAGTTACGTATTTGTGGGTAAGCCTAAAATACATGACTGTAGGAGACCAGTGCTTCATCACAATCTCCAGCACCCTGCTGTAGATCCTGGAATGTATCTGACTGCTATTTGGGAATAAGGAAATACAGAATTACCAGCTTCCCAGTAAATTCTTTCGTTGCTTGGATTGTGTCCTCCACTGAAATACAAATGCCGATGTCAGTTTCCCATTTCTGTTTAATGGGATCTGTGGAAATCAGCGGAGGAATATTCAGTGCTTTATTAGCCTGAGAGACGAAGTATGGAGGCATACCTTGTGTCTGTGTCAGAAGAATGAGCATTACCAGCTGATGGGCAGGATCAATAGTCACAGTTTGCACAACATCAGTTGCAGTTAATGTTTCACTTAGAGAAACCTATACGGGTACACGTTACTTAACTGGGACTGTTATTTCAAGTGTTGGAAGGATAAAGAGTGATCATGGCATACAACTGGTACAGCTGTATCAATCCCTGTCTTTTCCATTGACAATAATGGCCATCCAGTGACACTGGGTGAAATGTTACATTGTAGGGCATGGCAATTAGTTGTTAGAAATCTTAAGATGTTTGGATTTTTGCAGTAGTGCCCAGAATTCCAGCAGAGCATAGAACATCCAATTGTCCATTAGGTTAGACACTGGAAGTGGAGAGTTAGAGAAGATGGTTTAAGTTAACGAATTATGTAGTTCTGTACATTCTATAGTCATCCAATGGATGTTATAAGTAGTGTCTAAGCAGCAGCATACAGGACACAGCTGTGCTGCTTGGAAGTATTGTCTAGTAGAGCTAGAGCCCCGTTACTTTTTAGTAATTGTGATTTTTATAAGCTATTATGCATTTAGCACTACTCCGTAAGTATCAGAAGATGTGTTTGTCCCACTTTTAAACAGTCAGCTGAGAGGCAGTAATAGGGAGGTTTGAAACAGGTTTAATAAACTTCGTAAGAGAGTTATTTCACAGAGTCTATCCTATTGATCAAAGGCAAGGGGAAAAGCTGCCAGCTGGTGATGTCTCCTATGATAGTGGTCATTAAAAAAAGCACAGTTTAGGGTCTCCAGTTAGGTTAAGTCTCTGGGTATTATAACTCCTAAATATTTTATTTGAGTTTCATGCCATGTTATTTTACAATGGCAGCAAAAGTATGGTGGGGCGATCATAACCAAAGTGCATAACAGAGGTTTCGTCTATATTTAATTTATATCCTGATAGACTACCAACATCTCCTAGTATGATCCACAGAGCAGGGAGAGATTATGTTGTGTTAGGTATATTAATAAGTCAGCTATATGAAATGCAAGTTATTGGAGTCACCATGATAAGTAATGTACTTTTTGCAGTCGGACTGGTGGATGGCTTGTGCCAGTGGTTCCAACTTAAGGGAACAAGTAGCAGAGATAGTAGGTAGCCTTGTCTTATTTCCCATTGGAGGGTGAATCTAGAAGGCAGTATGCCACTTGCATGCTCAATTGCCTGAGGGGAGGTATTTAGTGCTTTAATCAAATGAAAACATAAGTGAAGAAAGCCAGATTCGTAAAGATGCAATATAACAATTTTCAAGGGACCCTATTGAATGCTTTTTCCGCATCCAGGCTCAGCAGCAAAGTCAGCTGCCAAATCCTAGACACGTGCTGGAGTAAAAGCAGGGTACATTTGATATTATTTTGAGTTTGGCTCTTCATTATGAAACCAGTTTGCTCCAAGTAGATTAATTGTGGCAGAATGTTCTCCATACATTTTGCCAAAATTGTGGTGAACAATTTATATTATCCACATTTAAAACGGAAATGGGTCGGGAGGATTCTGGTTTTGCATTATTGTTATTTGGTTTTAAAATTGTTGCGATAGTAGCATAGCTACATGAGATCAGTGGTGGGTGATAAGACTGGACCTTCTGAAATGCCATCAGAAAAGGGGCAAGTAAGAGAGATTTCTGGCATTTATAAAATTTGGTGGCAAACCCATCAGGTCAGAGGCATTTACCTAATTTGAAATAAGAGGTTGCTGAAGTTAATTCAGTGGCTTTAATTAGGGCAATTAAAATCTGATTTTGAACATCTGAGAGAGAGAGGTGGAAGAACTATGGGATCACAAAATGTCCGTATGTGCCTAGGTTTGGTTTTGGATCTTGAGAATAAGGGCCAGAATAGTAACTTTTTAAGACTTCCAATATTGCTCATTCTGGAATTCTTCAGTGTGTGTACATGGGTCACTGAGTTTAATAATAGTAGCAATTTTTCTTCTGCAGGCATTAGACCCTCTTCATAGTAGATTTGTTTTATGTAAAAAAGGACGTGTTCCATTTGGAATGTTAGGAGGTCTTGGATCTTATTTTGCGTTAATTCAGTTTGCGGTAGAAGACTAGCATCTCCTTGTTGGTGTGCTATTTGGATACATTTTTGGGTCTCTAGCAGTCATCTGCTATTCTCTTTTTTTACATTACCTGGAAGCATGAGCTATGATCTTACCTCAGATGACCACCTTCAATGTATCCTAGGTGATGGCTGGAGAGGCATTAGGGCCAGCACTGTGATGGAGAATTTCTGGGATCTTGTCCAATAAAAATTATTTTGGGGACATTAAGGAGGCTGGAGATGAGCCTCCAGGTGGTTGGATGGAGGCTTTAATCAAAGTCAAATGTTAGAATAATAGGAGCATGAACAGAAAGAAGACTTTGACCTATCTCCCAATCATGTACTTTAGTAAAGTGGGCAGCCGAGATAAGTAGTCTAGTCTGGAGTACATCATATCATGTCAGTTTGAATAAATGGTGTAATGTCTGTATAACTATACAGCTGACACCACACATTCACGAGGCCCAATACTCTAAGCAATATAAGACAGTGGCAGTGTACAAGGAGGGTTCTAGGGGTAGTAGAGGAGACAGTGTCTTTATTGGGATCTAAGAACATAGTTAAGTCTTCACGTATCACCAAGACTACTACTTGGTGCTGAACAATGTGATTAGAGAGCAATTGAATGGAACAGGAATCAGTTCCTGGGGGGAGATAAGGACTCACTAAAGTGTATTGCCCACCCAATAATGTGACCATTACTAGGGCCAGTCTGCCTTCAATACAATATATTTTTCTACAATAAAAACTGAATACTTACAGTATGTATGCGAACAGCTGCCATCCAGCATCGACCGTTCTGATTGGAAGAGGCTATAACCTGTCCAAAGCCAAACTTACTCAGCTTATGTTCAATTTGAGTTACGATGTGTCTTGCCATAGTAGGAAAGTGGGCTTCAATTTCTCCAGAGATGCTACAAACTTGCTGTGTTTTATCGGGTGGGTTAAGCCATTTACATTGTGAGAAATTATTTTAAGTTTCTACATTCTAGTTACATCATAGTAAGACATTTGGTGCCAAATCTGATTTGAAATAGGTTTGACCCAGGGTCTCTCCCCTCTTGCAATATTTTATAATAACCAGTAAGTCTCCAAAATTGAAGCTGATAACACTGAACCCAACAATAATGAACTAAGAGCAAGAGAAGTATGCTGAAATACAGAAAGTACATGCCAGAAAAACACGGTGGCAAAATCTGTCAACATTAAACTAGCCTAAAAATCATAGGCTGAGAAATAGCTGTTAACCAGAAATAGGGAGCACAACTATTAACAATGTACATTAGTGAAGTGACTCCTAAGGCAAGGGACTGGCAGAATGTGATCCCTATTGCTGTTAAGGGGATGTAAGTTGGTAGATCAGTCCCCTCCACTGTGACGGTAGTTTGCTCAGCAGATCCCCAGCAGACCTCCAAAGAAAGTACGTTTCCTGACATCCTGTATGACTGGCACCCTGTAGTGACAATCATGGACAAAGAAGTAGGGTGAGCAAGTACCCCCAATAACAGTACCATGAAACATGGCACTATCATGCATAGAGTCGGGATCTCCAAAATCTTCTTGAGTAAATAAAGAAAATAGAACTCTATTTGCTGGCACTAGCACATAGATATAACCTGACACAGTGATATGACATCTGGGGCCCAATATTCAAAACTTTGCCTGGTGGGCAAAGTGTCTGTGCCTCATTTGCCCAGGGATATTGTGCCTGTGCACAATATTCAGAGTGAGCTGTTGTGTTCACCAACAGGGTTATACCATGCAAAACAAAATAATGTATGTGGTTGGCAAAGGGAAGGGCGGGGACAAGAGAACTTGTGCGGGGCAATATTCAGTGCATTTTCACTGCATAAAAGGGGTTAGCACAGTCACTTTGTGCAGTGCAGCTACCACTGATCAAAACTCCAACTTACTCCAGGCAACCCTAGCAACACCAGAGCAACTGCCGCCAACAACCACGTCGGTGGTGGGGGAGCACACCTGCTCCCTGGTGGACAATGGCACCTCCCCCACCCTCCAAACCCTGGCACCGTGAAAAAAAGTGCATCCCTTGTGCCCCATGGCCCCCCTACCCCAGCCCTGGTATTTAAATATGAGTCAATGGTGCCTAGTGGTCCCCCCACACTCTGATCGCCATCCTGACATGTAAAAACAAAATATCCTGGTGACAAGTCATCCTCCAACCCTCTGATCACCATCCCAACATATAAAAACAAAATACCCTGATGCCAAGTGGTCACCCCATTCTCCAATTGCTGGCCCATATATTTAATATACAGACTCTGGTGTGAAGTGACCCCCCCCACCCGCCAATCACCAGCCCATATATGAAAAATTATGTACCTGTGGTCCAGTGGTTCCCCCAGTCTCTGCCATCCTGTAACTCGACAAAGGTTTCCTTGGTGATCTGTGGTTCCCCCCCCAGTCTCTGATCACTGTCCCATAACATCAACAATATCACCCTGGTGCCTAGTGGTCCCCCCAACCCAAATGCTAGTCCCTTCATGTTCAAGAACACACTCTGGTACCTAGTGGACTCTCCCACCCACCGAACATCAGCTCTGAAGGAAAGTGAATGCCCTGGTGCCTAGAGGTCCCCCAATCCTCAAATTGCTGGCCGTAGACATGATACATATATTCCCTGGTAGTCTGCACTCCCCCTTGGTTTCCAGTCACCTTCCCTCCCTGAGATTACTGAAGGTAATCAGAGGTAATCTTTGAAGAGTGTAAGAGATAAATAAAATTCAAGAAAATAACTCAGTCCCTGGTGTCTATCGGCACCCCCCACTCAGCAATCCCCCATACCCTTTCCAATGTAATCCTTCCCTTGCATCTACTGCCCCACCCCTGAACCACAGGCACCAACACCCACCCTGTCAGCCTTCCACCTGATGAGTTGGTGCTGCAAGATCCCATATGGCAAGCAGCATGGCCCACTTCTCACATCCTTGTCTGGCTGCCATAAAAAAATGCAGAGAGCCTGCTCCTTTGTAATGTACAGAGTGCATGTCTTCTGTACTATACAGGGAGCATGTGGCCTGTGGCCTGTGTACTATACAAGGAGTGCACTGTCCGTGTACAGTACACAGGCCATGTGCTCCCTGTACAGTACAGAGGCCATGTGCTCCCTGTACAGTACAGAGGATGTGTACTCTCTGCATTTTCTTATGCCAGCTAGCCGAGGAGTTGAGAGGAGAGCCATGTCACTTGCTGTATGGGATGCTGTGGCACTGGCTCATCAGGTCGGGGGGTGGCAGGATGAGTGGTCAATACCTGCTGTTCAGGGGGACCTCTAGATGCCGGGGAAAGATTACATTGGAAGGCACTGGGAATTGCTGGGGGAAAGGCTTCCCTGGTGGTCTGTGGTTCTCCCAGTCTCTGCTCACTGTCACAAAACATCAACAATATCACCCTGGTGCCTAGTGGTCCCCCCCAACCTGAATGTTAGCCCCTTCACATTCAAGAACACACTCTGGTACCTAGTGGACTCCTATACCCACTGAACATCAGCTCTGAAGGAAAGTGAATGTGTGCTCTGCCTATGGACCAGTAATCGGAGGGTTGGGGGACCTCTAGCCACAAAGGCATTCACTTTCCTTTGAGGCTGGTAATAGGTGGGTGGGGAGGTTCTGCTAGGCAGCAAAGAATGTTCTCAAACATGATGGAGTATGCAATCAGGGTGGGGGGGGGACACTAGGTACCAGAGTGATATTGTTTTTTTCACATACATTTTTCTCCCCTCCAGGTTACACCATAGGCAGCTAGCTCCTCCCTGCCCTGCCACCTATGTCTGTCTGCCCCCCCCCCCGGTACCACTGAGCCCCACTTACCCCATGGATGTCCCTCTGTGAAGGGGCCAGGAAAGGAAGGGCCATCCTCCCCACACCCAGAACTCACAATCCAGATTGGGGCTTCCAGCGATCCAGTGGCAGGGAGGGACACACTGGTTGGCAGGCAGAGCTTCATGTAGCCTACGATCACCCTATTTTCATCCCTCCCCTTCTACGGCTATGAGCACACATGCATGGAGGCATGTGTGTGCCATCTAATCACGTTCTTGCCTCCCTAACTCCAGTGCTACCACCCGACCTCCACCAGGAGACAGCCAAGGAGTGGGACAGCATTCCCTCCCTCCCCAGGAGAGGAGAGCCGTCCATCGGATGCTCTCTCCTCTCTCTCTCTCCCCTGCTGATCCCTAGCAACCCAAGCTTGCTCCAGAGCCTGGGTCACCGGCATGGTGTGAGGTGTGGAATCCAGCTCCTCAATCCTCAGCGCCACCAGGCAAGCCACCAGAGTGATATTGTCCATAATATGGGATGGTGACTGGAGAACCACTGACCACCAGGGACACCTTTGTCAAATTACGGGATGGTGTTCGGGAGACAGGGTGGAACTACAGACCACCATAGAAACCTTTGTTGAGTTAAGGGATGTCAATCGGAAATCAGGGAGGGGGGACCACTGCATGTCAGGTACATCATTTTTCATATATAGACTGGCAATTGGCAGGCAGGGGGAACCACTAGGCAGCGTAGTATTTTGTTTTTATATGTTGGGATGGCAATAGGAGGTGGGGGGACCACTGGACAACAGGAAAGTCCTTGCTTGTATGGGACCAGGCAAATGGGGTGGGGGGTGCCGTACAAACCTGACACCTCTTCCTATGAAAATAAGCTTAATGAGCATTCAAATGGCCCCTTAGTGCCTTGCATGCCCAATGGCTCATTTGCATCTGGCCATCTGAATATCGTGCCTAGGGCTACTGGTGTTATCGGGTCCGATGGTGCTGTGCCCTGCACTGCAGGGATCCATGTTGGGGCAACGCTACATGATTCAGTGCTGCGCTGACATGGTGCTATATTCAGCTTGATAGTGCCAGTGTGCTATCTGACTGAATATAGCATCCTTGGGATCCCAGGCAAATGGCGAAGCGCAGCGCAAAACTTTGCTTTCTGCTTTGCATATTTTTAAATATAAGGCCCCTGGTTCTCTAAAGTCATTACAGCACATAGTCACAGCTATTAGCTAAGTGCTGATGCTTCCTGAGCTAACTAGCTGCAGTGAAGTCTAGGTTATGAGTAAAAAAGGAAAAAAATAAAGATTTTCAGTTTTTTTCTGTGCTACTTGCTATTTAAATGTTGTGTAGTTTAGAAAAATAAAGACTTGTTCTTTTCTCTTTCCATCCCACACTTTCATTAGGGAAACACAGAAAAACAAAATGGCTCTGTTTAGTCAGAAGTCTATACAAAAACAAGCATTTGTCAATGTCTAATATTTGCTTGCTGGTATTAACATTGGAAGTGCATGAGGTAGAGAGATGCAGACTAGGAAGGGCAGTGAAGTACTGAAGTGATGCCAACCCCATCCCCACCCTGCAGAGATGGGTGTGCCTTTGGGTCATTGCCTAACGGTCACGCTATTTCACCTCTCCGCATCGTGCAGATACTGACAAGTGTTGAGGTGTGCCTTGGAGTGTTCAGCTTTACAGTCATCCCATTCTGTAAGGAAATACGCTAACATGGGTGCAGTATAGGAGAATGGGGTGAACTGTGGGGCCGAAGAGTCCGAGGAACACCTCAATGCCTGTCAGTGGCTGCAGGGTGGGGATGGGGGTGGAATGGCATGCATATTAAGGCCGGCAATCACATTTCTGCCATATTCTGTGCCTTTGACTCCATTATTTCCAGGTTGATGCTCTGATATGAAGGATTTTGGGTATGGGTTCCTGCTGCTGGGAAAGGGACATGTAAGTCCTTAATCAAGAATACTGACATCCTGGTACATTGTCAACACTCACACCCACCATCAGTCAGGCATCCTGAAATGGCTGTCCACCAGCACCACTCATGACCCTCTCCTTCAGTCAGGAGGGCCATGAGTGGTGCCAGTGGACTGTCATATCGGATGGCTGATTGATGGCATGCATGAGTGGTGACACTGTAATGGAGTGTTAGCGTGCATGATTGGGGTTTGGGGGCATGAGTGTTGCCCGATGGCTGTGATGTCTGGATGTCTGACCGGTGGTGTGTGTGAGTAGTGACAGTGTACCAGGACATCTGAATGCTTGACTGGGGGGTGATAACGTGTCTGATACAGACAGCTTGTGACCTAATGTGATTTTTGAATTGGGGGAGGGATCTGCAGGTGGGGTGGGGATCAATGGTAGCAACACTCATGCCCCCCCAATCAAGCATACTGACATCCTGGTACACTATCACCACTCATGCACATCACCAATAAGGCATCCTGACCATTCATACAACCCCCTCAAGTCAAGTATACAGTAGTAGCCACAGACATTGCTAGTTATTTCCAGATATTTTGCAAAATTTCTAAAGAGTTTCTCTGCTGCTCCTACTGTGGAAATGCAAAAAGCAGGAGATTTCTCTAGAAATATCACAGAAATTTCAGGAAATAGTTGGCAATGTCTGTGGCTACTACTGAGTACAGACATCCCGGTACACTGTCAACACTGACACACCACTAATCAGGCGTCCTGACATCACAGTCAACAGGCACCACTCATGCCCCCAACTCCCAATCATGCATGCTAAAACTCATCACCACTCACGCACAACACCAATCAGGCATCCTGACTGACAGTCTACTAGCACTATTCATGGCCCTTCCCCAATCCTTAGGGCCTCACCCACACTATACCCATTAGGGCACCAGCACTTCACTCACACCAAGCCATTTGGGCTCCAGGACTTTCTTTGCTGTGCCTCTCCAGGACCCAGGACCTCACTTACACTGTGCACTTTAGGCCATGGGACCGTATGCTTCTCATGCATCTCAGGGTCTCTGAACCTCACTTGCACCTTGCCCCTCAGTGCCCCACAACCTTGCATACCCCTCAGGGTCCCAGCACCACACTCACACCCCACTCCTCAGGGCCCTGAGGCCTAACAAGCACTGTACCCCAAGGGCTCCACCACCTCACTAGCACTGTGCCACCCCAAGGCATAAGGACCTCACCTGCAGCATGACCTATAAGGCCTCACTCATATGCCCCTCAAGTACCCCAGACCTGTGGCCCCAGACCTCACAAAGAGTGCACCTCTCAAGGCCTCGACACCTCACACACACACTGAGCCCATCAGGGCCCTCAGACTTCATACACAGCTCCACTTCGGGATCACGGGACACAGACTTCTCACACATTGTGCCCATCAGATTTCACAAACACTGCAGCCCTTGAAGCCCCTTCACTACACACACACACACACACATATGCTATCATTGGCCGCAGTACTCAGATTGGCTACCCCTGCCCCAACACGCACAACACTACAGCAGCAGGCAGCACAAAGAATGTTGCCATGCTCAGATTAGAATATGCTCAGGCAGATTCATGAGCTGTTACCTGCCTGATACAGAGCACACATACTGCAACCTGCGGCTGCTGGGAAGTAGGATTCCTGCATCCCACAGTGAGATTGCAACAGTTACATCTGCTGTTCAGGCAATGGCCACAGGGGCTTTCCTGCATCAAGTCCCATCCTCAATAAGGAATCATGTTTAGTGCTGGGAAAATAATCCTGGAGTTACAAGAAAAAAAATGTCAGACGGATCTGGGAGCCCTTGTGTCAATACCTCTCAGTTGTCCCTCATTATGAAGGGCATCCCTCACTTTAAAATTCAGTATCGCTCTGTCTCACATAGAGAAGTCATTGTAAACTCAGTCTTTAAAGCACAGATTCTTAACACTTTATGCTGCTAAAGCAAAATTAAACTCAGAGCAAACAAAATCACTACTTTGCAAAGTAATTTGAGCTTGCTTCTACATGTTTAACTATGTGTCCCTCGTTTTGAGGGCCAGTGTCCAACAGTGTCCCTCATTTCATTGACCTTTGGTCCAGAGAAGCCCCACAAATCAAATCACCAATTTGATTCTCCGACCCCTAGCCTAGAGTTGGATAATCTGGGCAGCATGAGACAGTGGCTGGATTAGTACTGGCGGACAAACCACAAGGTGCAGGTTCTAACCCTGCAGAGCCACTGCTACAGCTTCAGAGCTTCAGTGCATCTGGTAGTAGGGTTTGGTTCTGAGTGCTCCAATAATTAGACATAGCCCTCACTGTCCTTCCACCCCAAGAAGGCCTGCACCCTGGAGACATTATTTTATATTACAACTGATGAGCTAAACTGGCAGTGCAAATTAAATAAAGGACAAATTACTAAAATAAAGGACAATACCTAAAATATGCAATTTCACGTCACAGTCCTTATGGAGTAACCATACTATGATGTTTTTTGTGTATAGAGTAAGATTTTTTTTTTAAAGAGTTTACCCACACTCGATACACAGTTGCCCCCACCCCAGCCATACTGTGATGTATTTCTGACACGACAGGATGCAATGGGAGGGAGAGGGAGGATTTACTTCCTCTCGGTTGCTGGGATGGGGAATGGAGGGAGCGGAGCAGACAGCATGCAGTGGGGGGGGAGCGGGAGGGTTTACCTACATGCCGGGACTGGGAATGGAGGGAGCGGGGTGGACAGAACACAGTGGAGGGAAGGGGAGGGTTCACGTGCACTACAGTTGCCAGGTGGGTTATGGAGGGAGTGGGGTTAACAACACACAACGGGAGGGAGAGGGAAGGTTTACCTATGTGCTGGGACTGGGAATGGAGGGAGTGGGGTGGACAGGATGCAATGGGAGGGAGCGGGAAGATTTACTTGCTCTCAGTTGCCGGGATGGGGAATGGAGGGAGCAGGACAGACAGCACGCAGTGGGAGGGAGTGGGAGGGTTTACCTACATGCGAACTGGGAAAGGAGGAGAGGGTGGACAGGACACAGTGGGAGGGTGGGAGGGTTCACGTGCACTCTGATTGCGGGATGGGGAGGCGGAGCAGGGAGGACAGCATGCAGTGGGAGGAAGTGGGAGGGTTTACTTACACTCCTGCTCCCGCAATGAACAAAGAAGAGAGTGGGGTGAACAGAAATGTCTTGGCAGGCAAGGCAAGGCTTGCAATGATGGGGCACTCCCTCATTGCAGCAGCCAATTTCTTTCAAGGTGGTGGCATGCTTGTTGAGCTAGTGTCAGCAGCAGCATGCCACTGCATTGGATAAACAGGGCAAGCCCACAAATGCAGTGGTGGCATTGGCTGCCACACTGCCGCACCTCTACAACCTGCTTCTGCAGCAAGCTGCCGCAACATGTTTCTTGTGCATGCATGCAAGAAAACATAATGAAGGAAAAAAAGTAGCTTCCCCATTTGCTGTAAATGCTTATAAATCAGCCTTGAACTAATCACTTCATCTGTGTTAACTTTATGTCCAAATGGTTTCCATAAGTCTGCAAAGGGCTCTGAAGAGAGTTGTTTCTTTCTCTGTCTCCCAGTCATGAGTGCCAATTCTGATAAACTTTGACCTGTACAATGCTTTGGAAAAGGTCAGTTCATGCCTGTTACTGTGATATGGGAATAGGTAACTGCTCTGGGTATATTAATCTGGGTTACCTCAGCAAGCAACCTTTGATATGTATAACCACTCCAGCCCCAAATCCTGAAATTAGTAGCTATCCACAGATGTCAACAGTGTATTCAACCAAGAATTGTGCACCAGCACTCACATTCAGATCCCAACAAAATTACTTGCTCAATATATGCCATTGATCAAGTCACTCAGCCCCACTTCCAGTGCTCCAGTCCATCCAGAAGGATAGAAACAAAACCCCACTGAGAATAAGATATTGCATCTCCAGGGTGTGTGTGTGTGTGTGTGTGTGTGTGTGTGTGTGTGTTGTGTGTGCTGTACATACACAAAGAGTAACATGATGAAACACTGTGCATTTGTCTGTGCAATTTTTGTGTGGCTCCTGTCTGTACTAATATTGTTTAATTAATGAATGATAACTAAATGAACAGGAAACTAGACTGGAATTTTGTTCACCACATGGTCCAATCCAATCAAGTTTTTTTTTACCTCTGTATGTATTTACCCCCTGATATTCTGGGTAGACCTTCTGCCACTACCATTGCCTCCTCCTGCCATCAAGACCCCTGCTACCTGGGCTCCTGGAGACCCCTTGGGCCTCCCAAAGCTCAACACTGCATTGCCCCCTCTGCTTATGCTCCTGAGGCAGGGCCTTCCAGTGAGCTCCTCGGCAACTCCACCCCCATATTCAGATACCCATGACAGAGGTGATTGAAGCATGGGAACACAACCAGGAGCATGTAGAGGGAATCCTTATAGTGGATGCGGGGAACAGGAAGGCTTTATCCTCCTGGCCACTAAACCAATTTTCTCCCTTTTTCCTCTCCTGGAATGCGGCCATGGAACAAAGCCCAAGGCATGTGCAGATCATGTTGGTTCTGGCTGTGTCTCACCTCTCCCTGTATCAGCCAACTCAGTCATGCTGCCACCAGGCCTTTACTCACTGTCAGTCAAACAATGGAATTGCTAGCCTCTTCCCCCATCCCCCAAGGAGGTCAGTCCATAGATTCATAGAAGTAGCCATCGGGTAAGGACCATGCGGTCCACCTAGTCTGCCCATGGAAACCCCCAAGTAGTGTCTGTCTACTAGGGGGCCTTCAAATCTGCCCCTCCTGCTCGCAGTATACCCATGTACTTATCCCATGCATGTTTGAACTCCATGATCATTGCCACCCCCACCACCTCTTCAGGCAAACTATTCCAGTCATTCACCACCCTCTCAGTGAAGAAGAATTTCCTCATATTACCTAGGACCCTGCCTTTCAATTACTTAATACTTTGCCCACTAGTGTTAGAGGCTCTGCTCCATTGAAACAAACTCTCCAACTGTACCTTGTTAATCCTCTTTAAACATCTCAAACAAATCCCTCCTTCTCCTGTCCACCAGGAAGTACAGGTTTAATTCATCAAGCCTCTTCTCATAGTACATCCTCTGCAGACCCTGCATCTTCCTGGTAGCCCTCCTCTGCATAGCCTACAATCTGTCCTTATTCCTGCAGAGATTGGCCTTCCAACGCTGCACGCAGTATTCAATGTGCAATCATACCAGTGATAAAAAAGGGGGAGAAGCACCTCTCTCCTCCTGCTGGTGATCCCCCTTCCAGTGCATCTGAGCATTTGGTTAGCTTTTCCCACCACTTTCCCACACTTCTTTGCCACCTTAAGATCATCAGTAATAATTACTTCCAGGTCTCTCTCCTCCCTAGTGACCATCAGCACCCCCCCCCCAGGTGTGTATTCCGACCCTGGGTTCCTGTGCCCCAAGTGCATGATTCTGCATTTCTTAACACTGAACCTTAGTTGCCACTTCCTGGGCCACACCTCCAACTTCCCCAAATCTGCCCTTATCCTATCCACCCCCCTCCCATGTTCACCCTGTTACAGAGATTTGCATCACCTGCAAACAGGCATATTCTCCCTCCCACACTGTCTGTTATATCACTGACATAGACATTAAAAAGCATCAGCCCCAACACTGGCCCCTGTAGTACCCCACTGGTCACCCTCCCTTCCTCCAAGCATACCTTGTTCACCACCACGCTTTGGCTCCTATCCCTAAGCCAGTTTCTCACCCATTTCTCCATCTCTGTCCCCACCTCCAGGCTCCTC
The DNA here is from genome assembly GCA_016271365.2 of Neoceratodus forsteri. Classification (NCBI taxonomy): domain Eukaryota; kingdom Metazoa; phylum Chordata; order Ceratodontiformes; family Ceratodontidae; genus Neoceratodus; species Neoceratodus forsteri. The sequence goes on along the minus strand of CM057450.1, from coordinate 556,221,016 downwards.
AGCTTCATCACCAACCTCTTGTGTGGGACGCTGTCAAAGGCCTTTCTGAAGTGCAGATAGGCCACATCCATCGCTCCACCCTGGTCTACCACCCTGGTTACCTCAACCAAGAATTCTGTCAGGTTGGTCTGAAAGGACCTACCCCCGGTGAACCCATGTTGTCTCTGATCCTGTAGCCCTCTGGCATCCACTGCATACTCCATCCTCCTTCCCCTGGCTGGCCCCAGCTGTCTCACCCTCATTCCTGAACCTGGGTGACTGGCATCACGAGCAGTAGCAGTACCACTGTGATGGCAGATCAACCCAATCCAATCAACTTTATTTCTAAAGTGCCCTGCCCAAAGAAAGCTCAGCGTGCTGTACAAAATCATTGAAAAAAAAAAACCCTCATAAAAATACAGGTACGAATAAAATACAAACAGTGCAACAATCTCTGCTAAAATCAAATCAAATAAAAACAGGTAAGCACATTTAAGTATTAAAATAAATATTGAGGTGCTATCAAACCTGGATTTCAGATTCAAATAAGTGTGTGTGGGTGGGTGAGAGTAGACAGAAAGATGAAATTTGTTAGTAACAGTTTAAGACCAAGGTTTTGCCTTGTTCTTCCATCACAGACAGGTTCTAAAATAAGCTTTGTGAGGCCTCTGGAAACAGATCACTCAGTTGCCATGTTATGAAATAATCTCCCCAAGAGGATAGCGACAAGAGTCAGGATGCCCATCACGTCCCTGCCCCAGTGATGTCACTTAAAGCTCAAGGGGAGAGCTGTGAAGCTGTATGCTAGGGTGACTTGGAACATTTAATAGAAAAAACATGCATATAGTGCATATAGCCAGTCCTAATAGTCTGGGAATAGTAAATGCCGACTCAGCCCCCCACACACACACACAAACCTTATATATTAGATGGTATGTCAGAGTCCAGCTACAATATAATCAAATTTATTTCTCAAAGAAACAGATTTTATGAGCAGTGTAGTGTGACTAACAGCCAACAGAGACTGACAACAATGGTTTATCCAATACTGAAAGTAAAAGTGCAAATCAGAAAAGACAAAGACGCAGGTAAAAGGTATTTCTTTACAACCAGCAAGTCAGTGCGTGTTTGATGTCAGGCTGAGATCTGCTTTTGAAAACAGTTTACAGGAAATCTTATCAGTAAAAAAAGAAAAATCAACTGGGACTCCTTGTTGGAATATTCCGGAATGAACTGAGCACTACTTTGTTTACCGATCTGGACTGGATAGACTCAGCCGGTGGAACTTCTGCTTTAGTGCTATTCTTCTTTGTCTCTACCCTTTTCGGCACAGAGCAAAAAATGGCAGAAAACCAGTGGCTTGAGGAAGAGGTTTTCAAAAATCAGGTAATCATAATAATTATTTAAGGTGCTAAGAATGCCTGTGGGGAAAGTTTAGGATGGTAAGGTAATATTTTGTTGCTATTCAATTCATGCTGCACTGTATTACCTGCACGTAATCTGCCTTTATTAACGTATCCTGTTGAATCCTCTTTTGTTTGTCTTTTGTGAATGCTGTAAATAAATTCCAACTGTGCAACCCGGCATTTTTTTCTCGATCTGCTACTACCCCTACAAAAACAAGATGTCATAACTTAAGACTATTTCAACTAAATTCATGTCACATAAAAAAAATAAATTGTACATTTTGTTTCCTTTCTTTTTTGGGTTACTCTCCTCCCATTCTTCATGAGCAAGTTTATTTTCATGGAAATGTCATAGGAGTTCATATGTCCTTACTGCATCTGGTTTATTTTTTTAGAATTTATTTAGTCAGTATGCCACATAGCAGTGAAGTGACACGTCATTTTCAGTGGGGTCCTGCTCTGACCCATTTTCACTGTTAAGGGGACTGAAGCACAGAAAGCTCTAGCTACTGAGTCAGCACCTAAGACTGGTTAAATTTAACAGAGTGACTTCTTAGAAATGGTTGTCCGAGGGCAGAGCACATTGAACTGGATCTTATTTCCAGGTGTGACCTTGGGGAAGGGCTAATATAGGGGAGAAATAAATAGAATTGCAGGCAAAAAATTAAATTCAAATACATTACAAATATTAACAAAACAAAAAATGATACAATTTATCAGCAAACAGGAAACCTGTGGCTACAAACAGTTTGATATTAGTGAACAGACTTACAGCAATTAAAATAGTGCTAACAGAGATGAAAAGAAAGGGAAGCAGGTCAGGGGGAGGTAATGTTGTGGAACTTGCCTCTGTCTTACACAGCTTTCTCTCATCTAACTGCTCCTGCTTTAACCCTCCTTAACCATCCTCCTATACCTCTGCTCCTCTCCATTACTCACATCCCCTATTAAACCTTCCTCCCCTGAGCCTGCTTCTCTGCACGCTCCCCTCTCCCTTCACCACTTACCCCCTCACTCCTACCCCTAACCTTCTTCCATTACTAACTTGCCCCTGCTTAGGGCAGAGGTCTCAGCATCCAGGAGGAGTCTAGCACAGGGCAAGCCTCCTCCTTCCCCCTCTCCTCCCCCCTCTCCTTTCTACCCAACTTGTCCTTGCCTAAATCTGCCCTCTGTTGGGTTTCTTAGCTCCCTGGCGATGTCTACTCTCAGGTAAGTTTCTTCCCTTCCTCCTTTTTATCCCTTTCAGATCAAATCAAATCAAACTTTATTTATAAAAAAGTGCCTTTCCAAAACCAAGGCGTTTGTACATAATTCATTAAAATAAATCAATAAATAAAACAATTAATTAAAACCATAAATAAACAGGTTAAACTCATGACAGTGGCCTTAAAAATTGGTATATGCTAGACTAAAAAGAAATGTCTTCAATGCTACTTTAAAATTTTGGACGGTTGGGCAATCTTGCACCTGACGAGGTAGAGGATTCCACAGGGTTGGGGCCATAAAACTAAAAGATCTGGCCCCAGATGTCTTTAAATGAACCCTGGGAATCTCTAGCAATCCCTTGTCAGTGGATCGGAGAGAGCGGGAGGGACAGTAAGGATGAAGGAGATCTTGTAGGTAACCAGGTCCCTGGTCATGTAGAGCCTTATAGGTCAGCAAACCGACCTTGAAGGTGATCCTCCACCGTACTGGCAGTCAGTGTAGTCTGCGGAGCACAGGCATTATATGACTGATCCTAGATGAACCAGTCAATAGCCTGGCTGCCGCATTCTGCACAAGCTGCAGGGGGGTGGATATCAACCCCCGGTAACCCATGGTAAAGGGCGTTGCAATAGTCAAGGCGGGAGGTAATGAAGGCATGGACCAAAGTTGGAAGATCATCAGAAGGAACCAGGTGCTTCACCCGGGCGATATTACTCTGATGGTAGAAAGAGGTTTTGACAACTGCCGACACTTGAGATTTAAGTGTCAAACAGTCACCAAACATAACGCCCAGGTTCTGCACCCAGTCTGAGGTAGTTAGCTGAACACCCTCAAGCCATAAACCTGAAGGTGATCCCACCAACAGACCCACCTCCTGGCGACCTGGGTCCACAACCAACACCTCAGTTTTTTCTGGGTTTAACTACAGCCAGCTCACATTCATCCAATCCTGGATTTCAGCGAGACAGTTGTTAAAAACCGAAACAGCAGCATCCTGGCCAGGCACAAAAGACATGTATAGCTCAGTGTCATCTGCATAGCAGTGAAAACTCAAGCCATACCACCTAATAATCGCTCCCAATGGCAGCATGTACACTGCAAACAACATGGGTGCCAAAATTGGACCCTTCGGCACCCCACAGGATAAGGGTAGCGATGCCGAGGAAAAAATCCCAGACACCACCCTCTGAGTCCTACCTGCAAGGAAAGATTGAAACCATCTGAGGACTGTACCAGACAGTCCACAGTGGAACTAAAAGGTAAACAGGGAGAGGAGGCACTGTGGGTCACCTTGGAGACAGGAAATGGCACCACAATTCGCACAGGGGTTGAATACAGACCCCCATCTTGGGGGAGGAAATGGACAAGGAAATGATAGAAGACATCTTTAGAATGGCAGAAAAAGGGGAGATATTGTTGATGGGGGACCTGAATATGCCATATGTTAACTGGAGTACATTTGCTGCAGCCACATTAAAGAGCAGGGTCATTCTCGATGCCCTACAGGGAGCATGCCTCAGACAGCTAGTGGTGGAACCCACTTGAGAGGGAGCAGTCTTAGTCCTGGTACTCTCAAAAGGGGACAGAGAGAGGATCTTTTATTTAGAAGTGGGTAGTCATCTGGGAACAAGCGACCACCAAACAGTGTGGTTCACGATAAACATAGCCGTAGAGTCAAGCCATACAAAAGCGAGGGTACCGGACTTTAGGAGGGCTGACTTTTGGCAAAATGGGAGAGTGCCAAAGGAATGCACTAGCAAATGGGCAGGAAGGAGGGGTGGAGGAACAATGAAGAAAAACCAAAACTGCCATCACAGAGGCAACAAGCCTTTGTGTGAAGCAAATAAACAAAATGAAGGAATAAAACACTATGGTTCTCAAAAGAGGTGGCCGGGAAGGTTAGAGAGAAAAAGATAGCATTCAGGTGGTATAAGGAATCACAGAAGGAGCAGGACAGAGAACTGTATCAGTTAAAGCAAAAGGAAGCAGGGAAGGCAGTCAGAATAACAATGGCCCAAACTGAGGAAAAGATAGCCAACTCAGTTAAGACAGGAGATAAAACATTTTATATGTACATTAGAGAACAAAGAAAGATTAAGGGGGATGGATAGTGAGGCTTAATAAAGGGCAGGAAGGCTGAGTAGAGGGTGAAAGTGAAAAGGCAGAGATACCAAATGAATGCTTTTGCTCAGTATTCACAAAAGAAGAGGAGGGGGAGGTACCCAAACCAAAAATTAGAAGCACTCTGGATGGGGGGGGCGGAGTTGATACCAGTCCATTCACAGAAGAAAGAGTCCTGTAAGAACTCCTAAAACTAAAAGTGGACAAAGCAGTGGGGTTCTAACAGGATTCACCCCAGAATTCTAAAAGAATTAAGGGGAGAACTAGTGACACCACTGACTATCCTTTTTAACAAATCATGGGAAGATGGGGTGGTACCTGAGGACTGGAGGAGGAAGGCAGATGTGATTCCCCTTCACAAAAGTGGGAGCAAGACAGAAGCAGGAAACTGTAGACCTGTTAGTTTGACCTCAGTGGTAGGGAAAATGATGGCATCACTTCTGAAATAAAGAATTGTTGAGTACCTGGAGGCCAGCGGTGCACAGGACACAAGGCAGCATAGATTCACAGTGGGAAGATCATGTCAGATGAATCTAATAGATTTCTTTGACTGGGTGACCAAAGTAGTAGACCAGGGAGGGGCTGTGGATATGGCCTACCTAGACTTTAGCAAGGCATTTGGCACAATCCCACACAAAAGATTAACAAGTTAGCCAGCCTGGGAGTAGGTCCCAGGGTGGTAGTCTGGGTAAAAATTGGCTGGACAACAGGATGCAGAGGGGATTTGGAAACAGAGTCCACTCCAAAGAAAGGGGGGGTTACTAGTGCTGTACCACAGGGTTCAGTACTGGGACCAGTCCTCCTTATTGTCTTTAAAGGTAACATTGCAGAGGGGCTGGAAGGAAAAGTATGCCTCTGCAGACACACAAAGATCTGCAACAGTGTTGATACACAAGGGGAGTGGAAAGGATGAGAAGGTACTTGGCAAGGTTTGGAGGAATAATCAAATGTATAGCAGCTTAGATTCAATGCAAAGAAGTGCAAAGTAATGCACCTGGGAAACAAAAACCCAGAGGAACAGTACACGGTGGGGAGGTAATAACAACAACTAAAATGGAAAGAGACCTGGGGGTAGTCATATCAGATGACCTAAAGGTAGGCAGGCAATGTGAAAAGGCAGTATGGAGGGCTAGGGGATACTGGGATGCATAGGGAAAGGCATCACCAGTAGAAAACAGGAATGTTGTTATTCCCCTGTACAGACAGTTGGTGAGACCCCATCTGGAGTACTGCGTCCAGTTCTGGAGACCCCATCTCCGCAAGGACATAGACAGAATGGAGGCAGTTCAGAGGACGGCAACTAAAATGGTGCAGGGTCTGCAAAAGAAGCCATACGAGGATAGACTAAAGGAGCTTAATATGTATACCCTTGAGGAAAGGATGGAGAGGGGGGACATGATATAAATGTTTAAGTATCTCAGTGGAATCAACAAAGTCCAAGAGGGTAGCATCTTTCAGAAAAATAGATGTGCAAGAACAAGGGGACACAATTTGAAGATAGAGGGGGGACGGCTCAGGGGCAATGTGAGGAAGAATTTTTTCACAGAGAGGGTGGTGGATGCATGGAACAGCCTTTCTGAGGAGGTTGTAGGTCTAAAACTGTGGGATAATTCAAGAATGCATGGGACAGACATAAAGCAATTTTTGTGGGGGATAGGAAGAAATAGGCTGTTGGTTAAATAGGATCTGCAGCTTATCCTCTAGGTAGGGGAAAAAGGCAGACTAGGTGGGCCAAGCGGTCCTTATCTGCCATCAAAGTCTATGTTTCTAACTGTATTACTCATGAAATGTGGGAACCAAGACATGAACAGCTGTTCCATCACCAGAAAAACAGTACCTAAGTGGTAAAACATCATAGTCAGACACATGGGGAAATTAGTCCAAAATAATTTCTTGGCTTGCATACAGCTGGATTCTATTTTATTTCTAGAGGTCTAACTATGATTTCATTACACCAGATAAGCAGATTTTAGTTCCATGTTATATAGTTTTGTAGGTCACATTTTATATTAAACCAAGCTTGTTAATCAGAGCCTTAGAGGCATTCATTTTCACAAAATGTCTCCCCTGATGCTACCAGCACTTCTATGTGTTACTCTGCACACTGCAGCCATGTCTCAGAACCTATTTTCATTATACAACTCTCACCCCAACTCCGCTGCTGGGCAATCTGATTTCGCCTAACATCTCCCCTCTTTCTGGAACAATCTCCCCTCTGCTGTCCACTTTGCTACTTTTAATTTCTCCCTCAAAAGCCATCTTAAATGTCTCACTATCTCTTTCTGCTTTTGTCCTGCCCCCAACTGACTCCAACTCCCGGCTCCCTTCTCCTGTCCAGTGTTTTGATGGTTCTTGTATTTGCATATGGTTACCTCTTGTTTTATTTGATAAATCTTGCTTATTACATCACCTGTAATTTGATTATTGCCCACTTTACATTGTACCACTACGTGTGCCTTTGACACCTGCAATATTGATCTTTTCCTGCACTTTATTCCTACCATTGTGCATGCTTTTATTGTTAGCTACTATAACACACACACGCACACTCACCTTAATGTCTTTCGTCATCAGCAATTTTCAAATAAATGTAAAGAATACATATTTTTTTCTTAAACACAAGCATGCAAACAAAGACGAAAAAGAAAATTACAGATACCAGAGACAAATGCAAATACTAAAAACAGGTCCCATATACAGCCCTATCACAAGTGTAAAGAGAAAATGACTATAGTTCTGCTGTAGGTGACAAAAGTATCATTAGAAGTTGACATATATCTCTAACTCAAAAGTTGCCACTTACTGGGGGGGGGGGGATATGTCAGAGACAATGCAAATCAACACCTACCCTGCCCTGAGCTGCCAAACCCATCCAATAAGTAGGTAGTGTACCAATTACCACGGTGCATCGGCACTTTATCTTTTCTAAAAATCCTAAAAACATTTTTCAGCCCTACACTAATCCGTACAAAGGAAGCGTTGACCGCTCTTCGGCTGGGAAACAACAGGGGAGCGAAGTGAGCTATCAGAAGCAGCTGCCTTCTGTAGACCGCCCAGCATTCTTTTTTAAAAACGTCTTTTTTCTGTGCAGTACTGAATGTTACTGGACTGACTGTGCGCTGCTGTATTTGTTTCACATGTGCCTGCTTTTGAGAGCTATATTCGGGCTTGAGGTCAGAGGGAATCAGAACCCCTCTGTGGCAGAACACACTGGTTGTACATAGTTGCCCAACCAGTATTCTCTATTTTGCAACTTTTAAACAAGTCCATAAATTATTTTATCACTCTCATGTAGGACATGTTTTGAACATGTTGGTGTTGTCTTATTGCTCAACCCCAAAACTGAAAAGTTCATTAAAAATGCTGTTTTATTTTAAGCTCTCTGTATAAACAGGAGAGCACTGGTTTCAGTGTGAGATTATGCCTAGTCACCACGTGGGTTTGTCTCTAGGTTATTGCTGTCCTTGCATTCTGTCATTATTCTGTACAGCAGGATATTAACCCTAATAAAGGTCAGTATCTGTCTGTTATGTGAAGGTCTATCCTATGCGCTTGGACAGACAAAAGACAAAATCAGAAAGATGAAAACTGAAATTGTTTATCATCCTATTCTTGGGAAGGGATACCAGATCACTTCTTGAAGACAATGCTTGGAATCTGTTGATACAATACAGTAATAAAGTTATGCAAATCCAAGGGTTAAATGGGGAGGAAACATCTTGTTCTATTTTTCCCCATTTTATTTTTTTGTGACTTCATATAGTAAATAATGTTTGAACAGAAATAAATAACATTTTTCAAATGACTGGAGTACTTTGCTAATTAAACAGAAGTCAATGCAAACTCAGACATAAATGTGGTTGCTGGTGCAAAGGGGTTACAGCTAAAAATAATGCCAGAGGTATGTTGTGGCTGGGGTGCATGCACAATAGTACTGTATAATGGAACTGGGCAATACTGAACAAATACAGAATTAAACAACAGGGCCATAAGTCATTTTGTTGCTAAGAGAATTCTATTTTTAGGAACGTTTTGTCTGGTAAAATAGCGTTCCTAAAAGAATCTACTGTATGCTGCAACATTTTTTAGGGCTTAATTGGATTTAATGAGTCACTGACTCCCCTTTTTATGTTGTCTTGCGAGAGCAGCACAGACAACATATTGGGGTTGCTTGAAGTGGAAGAGCAGGTTTTGGAGGTGCGGTCGTGTTGTGGCCAGTGGCGCCACTGCTTTTTCAGGCTTGGCTGTGTGGCATGAATGAGAGTGCACACTGTCTATGACAGCAGCTGCAAAGCATGCCACCAACTTGAAACATTTTAGATGCTGCAATGGCGTGCCTTCCCTGGTGTAACATTTCAATGAGACATGGTGGCAGCTATGTCGTCCATCTCTCACAGACCCCAGAAAAGCTGACGTCGGGGGTGCTCAATCACCCTGTCAGCATCATCATGCCCCACCCCCCAGTTCATTTGCTGATGGGGGAGCTCAATCCCCATCGGCATCATGTCCCATGAGAGCTGTCTACCAGGGGGGCTGCCCAATCCCCCTTGGCATCACCCCCGCCGCCAAACACACTTTTTTTATTTGTCGATGGGGTGCCCAGTTCCCATAGGCTCCAGTCCCCCACCACTCCAAAACACACAGCTGGCATGCTGGGATCCTACCCCAGCATGCCAAATGTACCTATCAAAAGAAAAAACCTTCCCTCGATGTTTATTTATTTATTTTTTAACCTGTTAAGTAGAAAACGGTTCCTCATTGTCTGCGGCCCCTCCCCCCACCCATGCTCACCCACTCCGTACCCGACCTCCCCACACCTTCCCTTATTCCATACTTACTTCTAGAGCCTGCCACAACAATCTTCGATGGACCGGGAACACGTCTGCACTCTTCAAAGCCAACCACAAACTGAAGAAATGCTGGTAAGCTGTATAATGGCATCAAAAGGGTTTTTTTAATTATGATGCATATCTCAGGCATTTTGGGAATTTTGGTACCAGATTTTCAACTTGGGGTTATTAGGACCCCTCCTCGTGAATTCAGTCACTGTCATGGCATTATTCGGTCCCAAAAGGTGATTTTGCGGTTACTGCATGGAATCACCTTTAGGACTGATTAAATGAAATGGCAGTGCCACTGTTCATGAGGTGGGCTCTCAAAAAGCCTATGTTGCAAATTTGGTGAAAAAAATCCAAAAAATGACTGTTTTAGGAGCCTGCGTTGTGCAGTTTCCATGCACGCTCGTAACTTTGCAAATTTGTAATATTTTTTCTCCAGATTTTCAACATTGGCATTTTTCCACACCTCCTTATGAACAGTACAGCTATCATTTTTCACATCCTGGCCAAATTGTGTTTTCGCACTTCTCACGCATAATAGCGCGGTCGCTGTGGGAAATCAGTGTTTGGGACACATTGAAAAAATTACAGTGACTCTGTTCATGAGCAGAGGTCCTAAAATGCACATGTTGAAAATTAGGTGACAAACGTTCATAAAATTACTGTGTTACAAGCATGCATTGTGCAGTTTCCACACACACTCATAACTTCAATAATGTTTAATATTTTTACCATTGCAATTTTTTCACACCTCCTTATGAACAGTACAGCTGTCATTTTCCACATCCTACCCGAAATGTGTTTTCGCACATCCAGCACACAATGGCGCAGTCACTGTAGGAAAACAATGTTCAGAATACAATAATAAAATCACAGTAACACTGTTCATGAGCAGATGTTCCAAAATGCCTATGTTGAAAATTTGGTGAAAAAAACCCATAAAATGACTGTTACAAGCATGCATTGCTCAGTGTCCACGCACAGTCATAACTTCAAGAATTTGTAATATTTTCACTCCAGATTTTCAACATTGTCATTTTTGCACACCTTTTTATGAACAGTACAGCTGTCATTTGTCACATCCTGCCCGAAATGTAGTTTTGCACATCTGGCGCACAATCACACGGTCGCTGTGGGAAATCAACGTTCAGGGCAGATTAAGATAATCATAGTGCCACTGTTCATGAGCAGAGGTACCAAAATGGCTATGTTAAAAATTTGGTGAAATAATTCCACTAAATGACTATGTTATGACGTGCGATGCACAGTTTTCACACATGCTCATAACTTCGAGAATATTTAATATTTTCATTCCAGATTTTCAACATTGCCATCTCTTCACACCTCCTTATCAATGGTGAAGCTGATATATTAATGTGGTGCAGAATGGCGCAGTCACCGTGGGAAATCAACATTCAAGACAGATTAACAAAATCACAGGGACACTGTTCATGAACAGAGGTCCCAAATGCTTTCATGGGGTGGCGTCACAAAAAGGCCATGTTTTTAAAATTTGGAGTGCAAATACCAACAAACGCCCAGGGGCATCAGGGGTGTGTCTTTGGATTGTCTGCTGTACTGCTCACACCACTGGTCCTCTACCCCCACCCTGCAGCCACTGACAAGCATCAAGGTGTGCCTTGGACTCTTCAGCCCCAAAGTTCAACCATTTCTCCTATGCTGCACCGATGTCAATGTACTTCCTTGTGAAATGGGGTGAGCACAAGGCCCGACGACCCCAAGGCACAACACAACACTTGTCAGACTCTGCAGGGCAGGGTGAGGTGAAATGGCACAAGCGTTATGGCCAGCGACCCAAATGCACACCCCAATGCCTGTCACTCTCTGCAGGGTGGGGTGGGGTTGACATTGGTTCTATACTTCACTGCTATTCCTATTATGCATCTCTCTAACTCCTCCACTACCAATGCCAACACCAGCAAGGCAACATTCGGCACTGACAAATACTTGTTTCCCCCTGGGGCAGGTAACTCATGCCAAGTGACTAAATAAACTACAAAATGTTTCTACCTCTACCTATATATAAATATTGCTAGCTGTTGCTTATTTACTTTCTAGACTGCCCTGGTCTAACAACAATTGCTGCAGCTCCCCTTCCCTCCCCTCCCCCCAACAGCATTTTGCTGAAATTGGGGAATGGGGAATGGGGATGCAGTGTTGATGTATGTTTAGGTTTGGAGTAGTGTGGCACACATATATAGTTTGTATTCAGAAAACACAAGTTCCATTCACATGTCTTTCCACAGCTGCCTTACTCAACAGCTGGGGTAGTAGTCAAATGCTTGTACTTTGTGTATCTGCAGGATGATAAGGGTTCGGAAGCCCAAAAGGTGTTGCTACCTAACCAGGGGCAAATAGCTCTACCGTCAAGTTACTTCTCATGGAGAGAAACAGAACGCTAAAGGGAATTAGTAATAAAGCAACTAGGCAAATTCAGAGCCTGTGGGGCATGAAAACGCTTTCATTTTCAGTTCCAGTTGTAAAAGGTTCACCCATTTAAAGTTTACTAATGTAACATTTCTGCAAAGAAGTTGTAGTCTAAATCAGTCTAGATTTAAGTACTTTTATTTTTTAAAACCATTATTTTCATATGATTTTCCTGATTGCACCATTTAATGCTCATTTTGTTTTGTTTTTCACTCCACTTTTTTATCACTTGGTCACCAGCGCTGTCCACCTGTGCTTACTGACAACACAGCCCAATCTAATTCCTTCTCTCACACAAACCTGTCCTCATGGTGTCTAGAGGGCTATCCATCCCATGGTAGATTCTAGCAGGGAAGATCCCCTGCACATGGGGAGGACAGAAGCTAGTCAGAGTTCTGGAGTAAGAGTGTGACTGTATCATACTGCTGCTGCTGTCTGGGGTTTTCTGTTTCATTTATCCCAACCTCCGGGTACAAAGTGTGCAGAAAAAAAGCAGGGTCTGTAACAGTCAGAATTATGGGAAAATGGATGGACTTTGATTGTGGAATCCGTTTCTCTCTTCATAATACCAGCTGCACCTTTTCATCTTTACTCTCTTTTTCATTAAGAACACAAAAATCAGGCCCAGAATATCAAGGTATTATATACAACACTGAGGCACAAAAGAAGGGCCTTGTGGAGGAGGGAAAGGAACATTAAGAAAGCTTAATTTAAACTGTCACTACTCTGTACCTTTATTTAGTTTTTGTTAACCGGGTTAGGTGCGCTAGCCAAAGTTGACTATTTTCAGGCACGCCCCGGGAGAATACATACATAAAATGAGATGAGATTATACAATACATAGTATATAGTACAGGTAGGTTAGAATACAGATCAAGTCAGACAGTACTCGAGATAATACATATAGCTATGCAGAGATGACAAAAGTGACATTAGTACATGCAGATAACAACTGAAACTGGGCTAAGTGGCAGCTATAAAAACATTTTATAGCAAAGCTTGTTTAGAAGTGCATCAGTGTCTTGGGCAAGATAGGGTGGTTAGCTGTGAGGCATTAAGTCAAAGAATGTGCAGGGGTCCCGGGATAGGTGGCAGCATAGTTCTTTTTGAAGATTGGGTGGGAGTCAGCCTGCCTCAGGGCGGGGAGTTCAGGTGGCTGGCGCAGTGCAGTGAAATACTCCAGAGCCTTTTGAAGTAAGACGCCTGGGTACGGTAAGTAGAAATTTGTTTGCTGAGCATAGTCCGTGAGCAGGTGTCTGTGGCACAAGTAGAGCAGCAAGGGAGGAGGAGGTTTGGTTACGGATTACAAAGTCTGGGATGGTCCCTAGGAAGTATAGTCAGTAGGCAGTTGGGGAGAGCCAGCCTAGGGTCGCTATACAGTGTGCAGTAGTTCTTGAGGCGATGGGAAGAGGAGGCATACTGACATACTGTATGTTGTTATATGTTATATCCCATTTATGGAGAGCAGACTTAGGGGCATTAGCAAAAGTGGAGACACCATATGTCAGCACTGGAAGCAGAATACCCTTGGCAATTGCCAATTTGGCAGATGGTGTTAGCAGGTGACAAGTCTTATAGGCGATTCCAAGTTTGGCATTTGTTGCTTTACAGGTTGACTGGATGTGCAGACTGACATCAAGGGATTTATCAAGAAGGACTCCCAGGTATTTGAAGGATGTGACACAGTCGATGAGAGACCCCCCCAGAGTCATGGACTAGGAAGGGTTCCTTACAGGCCCCAAGTTTGGGAGCAGTGTGAAATAGCATGGCTTGGGTCTTTTTTGTGTTGAGGATGAGCTTATTAGCATTTAGGCATGTTTGCACATTCCTGAAATCCGAGGAGAGGTTTTTGTTAATGATGTTAACTTTGTCAGCGCTGGAGTAGAGGACGAGATCATCAGGGTATAGGATAGATGAGCAGTCGAGTATGGCATAATCTATGTTGTTGATGTATAGTGAGAAAAGAAGGGGTCCCAGGATGAAGCCCTGGGGTACTCCGATGTCAGTGCTATTCACATCCGAGAGAATGGAGTTGAATTTAACAAGTTGTAATCTGTTTGATAGGTAGTTGTTAAACCAGTCAACTACTGAGGATGAGAAGTTAAGTCTATGCAGAGTTGAGAGAAGCAGGGGATGATCAACAAGATTGAAAGCTTTGGTAAGATCGATAAATACTGCTCCAGTGAGTAGGCCTTTGTCTATGTTGCAGAGTACATCGGTGGAGAATTTGAGAAGAGCAGTTGAGGTACTCTGTCCTTTTCTGAAACCATGCTGAGTGTCTGAGAGAAGGTTGTTCTTTGTGAGATAGTCAATGGTTAGGGATGCAACAAGCTTTTCCAGTAGCTTGCTTAGCACAGAGAGGATGGCTATGGGCCTGTAGTTGTTGATATCCTTTGGGTCTCCTTTTTTAAGGATAGGCATAACTCGGGCAATCTTCCAGAGATCTGGGACAATACCAAGAGAGAGAGACAAGTGAAAATCTTGGCCAGTGGTGAGGCAATCAATGGTGCTGCTAGCTTAGGAGTCATGGCTCGAGTGAATCTGAGCCAGGGCTAGTGTTTTCGGATATGTTTTGCAATAGCCTTTGGACCTTGGATCTAGAGGTCAGCACCAGATGCAGATCTCTGGGGTGTGCAGTAAGGCTGAGATGCTATAGGAGGTGAAACGAAGGACGAAGTGTACTGAGACAGATCCGTGAATAATCTGTTGAAGGCATTCGCTATAGTGTTCAAGTCATTGCAATGCTCACCCTTTAGGATCCTATCCCCTGGGGTCGATGGCTGGGTATCCCCAAGAAAAGTCTTGATGTGTGTCCAGAATTTTCTAGGGACACCAGCAGAGTTTGTGAGTAGTTCCTTGCAGTAGATGCTCTTTGCTGTTCCGATTTGTTTCTTACAGGTGCTCCGAGAGGCCCTGTAGGTATTGTAATCCTCCAGTAGTCTGGACACTTTATACTTCTTCCAGAGTTTGTCCCATGTGTGCAGGTTAGCTAGCAGGTCCTTGTGTAACCATCTTGTTTGTTTATCCCTGACCCTTCTGGTGACCTTCGGGGGGTATGTTTATCCTGAAGTGCTGTAAAATTATCAATGAAGATATCAAGGGCTATTTGAACATCATGGAAGTGATAGATGTCAGACCAGTTGATACAGGATACTTCATAGAGGAAAGCTTCCACGTCCAATTTGACAAAGTTGGTAATTGTGATGTAGCACAGGGGGGGTTGGGGAGCAGTCTCTGGGCTCCATACACAGAAAGTGGGGTAATGGTCTGTGATAGCATCTGCCAAGATGCCTGCAGTTTGCACATGGTCAAGTCTATTCACCAGTACCCAGTCTATGAGGGTAGAGGTAGTTAGAGAAGGGGTGGTTCTAGTGGGTTCAGTTAAGATCTGGTGCAGGTTATAGCTCTGCGTTAGTGTCAGCAGTGTGCTGTGAGTTGGTCCCAGCCAGTTTAGGTTAAAGTCACCTAAGATTATGACCTCGTTTTGCTTGGCGTTTGTGACGGTTTGATTAAGCAAATCCTGAAGACCTGTGATACCTCCAGTGGGCTGGTTGTAGGCGCAGATTATGTGGAGTTTTTTTGTGCCAAGGGCAATGGTTGTGTGTAGGGACGCACAGACTGAGAGGGAGCCAGTGGGTGGCCAGACTGTAACATCAAGATTTTTTTTTATAGAGGAGAGCGACCCCCACTCCACGTTTTGGGTAAGGCCTATCTCTCCATATCAAGGAGTAATTGGGCAAGGAACATAAGGAGTCCAGAATGTGAGACTTGAGCCATGTTTCAGATAGGCAGAGTAGGTCAGGATTGTATTCTTTCGTCCATGCCTCGAGATCAGCAAAGTGCCTGGTAATGCTCCTAATATTATATGAGAAGTCCCTTCCTGAGACAGCCGATATGTCAGTGGGAGAGTGGTGGACAGAGGGTCCAGGGTTAAGTTCTACGTCCCCTGACAATAGGATGATGAGGAGTAGGAGAAACCGCAGTTTAATAGTGTGGAATGGGAGATGAACCAGTTGTGTAATTTTGTATTTTCTGAGCATACGAAACGAGCTGTAGGTACAACCCTTCAGAAGTGTAAGGGTGGTGTAGGCATGCACATGTTGTGTTTCGGCAATTTGGTTGGAGAAAGTAAAGTCGTTGTGTTGTGAGGTATTCTCTCCATGGTAGTTGTTGATGGGAACAGAAGTAGATACCCCATGTAAGCATAATAGCAGTATCAGAAGCATGATTCATCCTCCCAATCTATGAGTTGCCAGTTTTGGCAGGAGACTGCAAATGTTTACTGTAGCAAGGGTGAGTGTTCCGGAGTGACTCATGGTGAGCTACTGGGGACCAGAAAACTGATTGTTACTGTAGATCAGAGACCCAGAATGTGTTAAATTCCTGAAGGTGATGAACATTGGCCTAGGGCATACGCAGGATGTAAAAATCCTGTGTTAGAATCTTCCCTTTGTTCTCCAAAACAGTTGTGAATAGACCTCAAAGACAAGCACGCATCCTTTAAGAAAGTCAGACAGAAATGTGGATTCAATGCAGCACTCCACAACCCAGAAACTTGTATAAAAGATTTACTGACCTCACTTTTGCTTTTTGATGCCTTCCAAAAAAGTTGATTTATGATGAGCATGCCAATACCTGGTGGTGATGTTTTGTAGTTTCTTAGTCCAGTAAATGTTCATAGATGTTATGTCCAAGAATGGTCCAGTTCCTCCAAGCAGAAACACATGAAAAACCACAAAAAGTAAACAATTGTCAGAGACAAACACAAATAGCCAGCCACACTGATGTGCCTTAGCTTAGCAGAGTGACTGCCCTCTTGGAGCCATGGAAAAACAGGAACAGGCATGAAGTGAAAGCCCTGTGTTGAAGCACTGTGAGACCTACCCTCAAATCATTCTGAATTTTTTTGCCAGGGCTGAGACCCTACTAGACCCAGTATACCTTAAATCCTGCCTGCCTCAAGGACTCAGCTGGCAAGGACCCAATGGGATGCAGTTGCATAGCATTGCTCCAGAGCCACGCTGCAACCATTCTCCCTCATGCAAGTTTCTCAGTCTGCACCGGTGGCTGTATTGCACTGGAGAATACTGCTCTCTCTCGCCAGAGGTGGAGCGTGTCCTTGGGAATGCTCAGTCCTCCCCCCCCCCCGCCTCAGCCATCTCCCCAGCATCCTGGGCTTATTCATCCACACCGTGTCATTAAATCTGGTCTCCTCCCAGATGCCCTTAGTGACCACAACCCCATTTTCATTGTACATAAGGTTCATCTCGCTAAACCTCCACTGCCATTTCTGTCGACCTAGCGCTTGACTATTTTAAAGATAAATTCATTGCCACCTGGAATGCCTTTGCTCCTTTCAGAAGGACCAGAGTCCATGGTCATCACCTCCCCTGGATCACCCCTGAACTACTGGGCTGCTTCAGGGAGCATGACCGGGCCTGGAGAAAACACAAATCTAAACATCCAAACGACTATGCCAAGTACAGAACGCTACGCAATTCATGTACTAAAGCTACTAGACTGGCTAAGTCCGATTATTTCAACTCCTCATTCCTGACTAACATTAACACTACATCTAAATTCTGGAGGATAGTTCATGCCCTATTCTCTCCCCCTCCCCTCCTCCTCCAATTCTCAAAATAAATAACTCCCTAGTTTCCGACCCTGGCTCCCTGGCCAACTAATTTAATGCCTACTACACCTCATGTGCCACGTCTCTTCTAAATTCCCTCTCCCCATTGCCACCTACTAACTTTAGCCCTTCACCTCAGCCAGTGCCTACCCCTCCCCCATTTTCCTTTTTTACTATCTCCTCTGATGAAGCTCTTAATGCTGTCCTGTCTCTCAACTCTTCTAAAGGCTCCTCACCAGATGAGCTCGATCCTAAACTTATCTACCTTTCTGCCACTGCAATTGCTTATCCTATCTCCCCAATCCTTAACCTGTCCTTTATTTCTGCCCAAGTACCCTCATCCTGGAAACACGCTGTAGTCCTTCCTCTCCCCAAGGGTGGTGACACATCCACTCCTGGCAACTATTGCCCCATTTCCTTCCTTCCTACCCTTGCCAAACTTCAAGAACATTTAGTTCTCTCTCAACTATCACCCTTCCTCTCTGATTCCTCCTTCTTCACCCCCTTACAATCTGGTTTTCGGAAGAACCACTTAACAACCACCTCTTTCCTCAGGTTTACTGACTCCATCCTTTCAGGGATGGACGATGGCCTGATCACCTCGGCCATCTTTGCTGACCTAGCCAAAGCTTTCGAAATTGTTTCCCATCCCTTCCTTCTTGATTCACTCTCCTCAGCTGGCCTTGCTCCATCAGCCATTAACTGGTTTAAATCCTACCTCACTGGCAGGACCAAATCCGTGAGAATCCCTGATTCCATCTCCTCTCCCCTCCATTCCCCATTAACACTGGTGTCCCTCAGGGCTCAGTGCTTGGTCCCCTACTCTTCTCCATTTTCCTTAATTATCTTCCCACAGCCTGCTCATCCTCTTCTATCCACATGTACTCTGATGATACTGTTTTGTACAGTTCCAGCAAAAACCCTGCTACTGTGCAAACCAGCTTACAGCATGACCTCAACCAAGTTCAGCTCTGGTTTTCTTCTCACCAGCTTTTTCTAAATGCCAAGAAGACAGTCTCAATGACCTTTGGCACCAGGCAGAGATTTTCTAGGCTCCCGGCCCTACCCATCTTCCACACCCTTGATGGGATCATCTTGGAGGACACGTCCTCATCTAGATATCTGGGGTTTGGCTGGACCAGCACCTCAACTTCTTTGTGCATATCGATGCTATCCAGAAGATGTGCCCCAAGCTTGGTGCACTGTACAGGAATCGTAGTTGCATCCTGCTGACTGCGAGGCATGAAATTGTCCAGAAGATGATACTCCCCATCTTTGACTACTGTGACGTAGTCTATGGTGCTACTCCCAAATCTTCCCTTACCAAGCTGGACACTAACTCCTTCTGACGTTTTGCTATTGACTCCCCTTCCCGCTCCCACCACTGTGAACTTTTGCTCTCTAACCTTCCTTCCACTGTCTCTCAGATGCATCGCTCACTGTGCCAAACTAACCTCTAAATTCTGGTTTGGGGGGCTCCCCTCCTATCTCTCATCCTCTCTCTCTCCACTCCACCTCCCTCCACCCACTATCTCAGATCAAATGACGCCCGCACCTTGACAGTCCCTCGCTGCTCCACCCTCATCGGTCAGACTGATTTCGCCCATCGTTTCCCTAAAATCTGGAATTCCATCCCCCCGAAATACAAAACTCCTCCTCCAACTACTCCCTTACCTCTGCCCTCCACAATTACCTTTTCCTCAGCTATTCCTGCTTTAATCCAACTTAATACCTATCCCCAATTTCTGCCTTCCTACCATGACCCCCACCTCCGAAGGGTTCTCAACATCCTGAAGGGGGAAATCAAGAAATGGCTACCCCATTTCCTCATATTCAGTTCTTGCCTCTCCCACTCTCTTCTCCACCTGCCCTTCTGGGTCACCAGTGTGCACAACCTAACCCCATCCTTTTTACTCCAACAGCACTTGCGTACTACCTCGAGCCTGCTTCTGGTATACTCATGCCACTACAAATGATTCTATTGCATTATTACTGTTTTGTACACTAATATGTTCTTTTGTATGATCTTGGACATGTATTGCAATTTACCCAATGTTCCACTACTCTTTTTTGTACAATACCTTGTGTTCCAACTGTTGCACAATCTTACGATGTTGTATTGTTCGTACTACCCACATACTATTGTAACTAATCCTCCTTCACAACCCTATGTAACCCCTTCCCCCAGGTCACACCGTGAGACACACAACTTGTTGTTCAGTATGCCCTCCTGGTGAAACATTTCAATAAATAAATAAAAATTATTCCTGAACCCGGGCCACCAACATTGTGAGTAGTGACCCTACCGCTTCACAGATGGATCCATGTTCACACTGGATTATATCTTGTAAGCAAACAGTAACTATTCAGTAAGATATAGGTGAATGGTTGTGCCTTGTTAAGAGGTTACTTTGCCATTTCCTGAGGTATCCACCCTTATGTAGAGAAGTTCCTTCATAGTCGATCTGAGCTATGTAATCCTTCCTAATACTAGGAAGCAACAAAGTAAAGAGCGGAAAACAAAACCACACTCCATCTGAGATACAGGCAGTCAACCTTGGCTTAATGCAAGGTTACCAGTGACTGGGCTCACAGTCCAGGTGTCTGATGATTGCCAGTTATGCAGATAGATGGCTGAGTGTGGGAACAGGATGCAGAATGTGTCAAACCAATGCGATAATCTGGTGTAAGGGGACACGGGCAGGGTTGCAGTCATGCGGTTTGTGACAGGTGGTACATAAATGTAATACTACCCCAAATATATACAGTGGCCTTCAGAGATTAATTAATTAGGTTTTTATAGCTGCCTGTGCCTTATTTCACTCTGACTCCATTAAGAATTTGAGCTGTAGTTTACTTAGCCCCTCCAGCAGGTAGCATTTTTGGTATGCCATGAACTTGTCAGTTGCTCTTTATTCTTTGATGTTGCATAATTCTAAAGGATAAGGTAGGATCCTATCTTCTTGGCGAATCCCTACTGGATTTATTTATTAATTTAGAAAATTAATTTGGTTTTATATACAGTAGTATCTTTTATACACAGTGGGTTATATGCATGGTGCCACTCCAAAAGGGGGGGAGTAAGGAACAAGCAGCGTACTACATACCTACTACACGTTTTATGTTTGCTCAAAGTTTTTTACTGCCGTTAATTGATTTTGGGGTTTTGTTTTATTATTCTACAAGGGAAGGGCTGTTATCTAAGGTAAAAGTGTTACTTAATTCAGTCGCTAGATTTGTAGCGAAATCCCCACAAAGGGTCCATCATTGTAATCTCTTAGAGCAAGTGGGCTGACTTCCTTTGGTCAGAAAATACAAACTCCAATTGGGTATTTTGGCAAAAAAGGTGATACTTGACAGAGTCCCAGACTGTTTCTCTCTAATCTTTAAAACACAGAACTCTAGTGTTAATACATAGTCAACAGATAATTTTTCTCTTTGCATTCCAAGAATGCGCACTTCCCTAGGACAAAAGGTATTATCTTACATGTTACCTACTTTTTTTAATACAATACAGTCCGTTTTTGACTGTGTGAACCCTTCCCTCTGCTCTTTTAAGCATAGGTTGAAAAAGTATCTTTTTACAGAGTATAAGTGTAAATGTTATTGAATGATAATGTTGAGACATATTTATATGCATTTGTATGTGTATATTTCTTTTTTGTTATTTGTATTTTTCTTTTTAAGTTGTATGTATTTTATATTGTACTTGACTGTTATTTGTGCACCCATGAAAACGAGTCATTCAAACACCATGAGGTCTTGCTATATTATGACTTAATGCAGTTAGCCACTGCACTTGAACTGCCCCGGAGAGGAAAGAGTTAACTCCAGGGAGTCTGGAGTTCTACAGCGCGAGAGTGCTTATGCCAAAGCTCTATCTGGGCAGTTTCAAATGAAACTGTCAGATTCTTTACTCCGCTTCACTGAACAGTCGCTCCGGAGATCAGCTCCTTCAGCTCGGTTCATTTCGGTTCAAGCGAGTATTTTCGGTTCATTTGAACCGCAAAAGTATTTATTTTACTGCATTTCGTTAAAAGCTCTATCTGGTAAACCGTAAGTACAAAAATTAAAGTCTGTGTGGAAATTCAATTATCGGTTCGGGTTTGAACCGATCGGTTTGCTGAAATTAACGCTTTAAAGTGTTGGTTGGGCTTTTAGAGTGCGTTCCCGTTCTTATCGGTTCTAAAAACCTTGCTTTAAAATTAGGTTTTCAAATACCGTGACACGGTTAGGAACCGATAAAGTGTCTTGCCTGGCACTGCTATCAAAGGGCAAGTTTTTGGTTAGGCTGGCATTATGTCTGAGAAACCCAAAAGAAAAACCAGGCCCACTGGGTTTCAACACTGTGATGTCTGTGGGGAAGCCTTTGCCAAGGCTGACCCACACATCACTTGTGTTTATTGTCTGGGGGCTGACCACCTCCTGTCAGACTGCCAGGTGTGTAAAAATTTCCCTGCAGCCACCCTGGAAAAGAGATTGGGCCGGCTCAGGGAACGAGAGGCCAAAAAGTCCGCTGACCCGGATGGCCAGCCCAGTCCAGCACCCACTGGACCAGAGGGAGTGCCCTCTGACCAGGGCGAGACTTCCTCGGCAAAGGAAGGCTGGTTCAGAGGAACCAGTCCCAGTGAAAAAGACAAAGAAATCAGTAGGTTTGGAGTCCAAAATTGTCTCTCCAACTGCTGCAGAAATAGCTAAAGCCATACAGATTGTCCAGTCACTGTCTCAGGGTCCTGTCGAACCACCAACAGTTGGTAAAGGTTGGTTCGTTCAGTTCCAGTGGTTCAGGAGTATGATGTTGAGGAATTTTATGAACCACAGGAGGAGGAGGAATTTGATCAATATATGTGTGGCTGGGAGGGTCTGACGTGCCATTGGAACCAGACATTTCTCCAGACAGACCTTTAGAATCTCCTCCTATTCTGTCCGAGTCCCCTTCTCATTTTATGTTTTACAAAAAGGTTGCAGAAACCCTCCAGCTTCCTTTAGAGGAGGCTGTGGATGAGCAAGAGGAGCCTGATTATGTAGAAATGATGGATATACCAGAGTCTAGGAGGTTGTCTATTCCTTTGCATAAGTCATTTAGGAAGCAAACAACAAAGATTTTAAAAAATCCTCATTCTGTCCCTCCTGTAGATAAAAAAAAAAATGGACAGAAGGTATACTTTGTCAGGCTCTGATACAGACTTCCTCACTGAGCAGTGTAGTCATGTAGGTGTGGTACAAGCTGCAGCCTGTGACAAGGCTAATATTCCCCTGGCCTCACATCCTCCTGATAAGGATTCCAGGAAGATTGATGCCATAGTGAAAAAACAGTATATGGCAGCTTCTTTGGGACTCAGGCAGGCAAATTATATGGCTTATGTAGCTAGATATCAGAAATCTAGATGGGACACAGTATTGCAGTTAGCCAAGCAGGCCCATGGCCAGCTGGCTAGTGAGTTGGAACAGGTGGCTGCTGATGGCATTGAAGCCTCTAAAGTTCAATTTCACACTGCTGTTGATGTTAATGATGTTTCCTCTAGGGTCATGGCCACTTCTGTAGCTTTCCATAGGTTGGAATGGCTCAGATGCACTAATCTGTCCCAAGATACTCAGTCAAAGGCTATGGATTTTCCTGTAGTGGGTAATTCTCTGTTTGGGGAACAAACAGAAAACTATATGAAAAAGATGGATGAATACAGAACTACCTACAAAAGTGCCCAGGCTAAGGAGAGGCATGCCACTCCACAGAGGCACACTCCCAGAGGTAGTGGCAGGCCTTTCCACAGGCCTTTTTACCAATCTCAGGCCTCCTCTGCATTTGCACAGAGGGATTTCTTCAGAGGCAGAGGTAGACGGGGCACAAGTAAACCGTCCCCCTTCCCTCAGCCTAAGGCTGCTGCCAAGCAGGCACCCTGATGGGGTGCCCAGGGCCGATTCTCCTGTACCAGTGGGGGGCAGGTTGGCTTATTTCAGCCAGAACTGGGTGTCCCTAACTTCGGACAGATGGGTTCTGGAGGTAATAAGCCAGGGTCTGGTTCTCAGCTTCAAACAGTTTCCAAAGATGAGAGCCAGACATTTTCCTCCTGTAAATCCTACAGAAGCCCTTGCTTTGGAAGCAGAGGCTTCTCTCTTCTGGACTGCAAAGCAGTGGAAAGGGTCCCTCCTGCCATCAGGGCAAGGCTGTACTCAAGATACTTTCACCCAAAGACAGGAGAATGGCGGCCCATTCTAGATTTAAGGTACCTGAACAAGCATCTTTTGAAACCAAAGTTCAAAATGTTAACTCTGGCAATGATTTTGCCTTTCCTGAGGCCAGGGGACTGGCTAGCTTCCCTGGACCTCAAGGATGCCTATTTTCATGTCCTGATCAGGCCTTCTCACCGAAAGTACCTCAGGTTCGAACTGCCCTCAGGCCACTACCAGTTCAGGGCAGTGCCCTTCGGCCTTACCTCTGCGCCAAGGGTATTCACAAAATGTCTAGCTGTGGTAGTGGCTCATTTAAGAAGGCAAGGGGCTGCTGTGTTTCCCTACCTGGATGACTGGCTCATAGTGGGTCAGTCCCCAGATCAGGTAAAATCCCACTTGCAAGTCACCCAGCAGCTTCCCACTTCCCTGGGATTCCTGCTGAATTTACCAAAGTCAGTTCTGGAACCAGTTCAGGTACTAACTTTCATAGGTGCAGAATTGAACACAAAGTTAGCCAGGCATTTCTTCCCCGGAAAGGGTAGACGACTCATTGCCCTGGCATCCTCCTTTACCCCTGCGGGTCTCTCGACCAGCAAGGCATTTTCTGCAACTCCTGGGGCACATGGCTGCTTCCACAGCTGTAGTGCAAGGAGCAAGATCTCAGATGAGGGACATTCAGTTCCATTTGAGGGCCTATTGGTCTCAAAGGAGGACCCCTTCCAAATTGGTTCAGTGACTCCAAACTCTGATCCTGGCTCTCCACTGGTGGCAGGATCAAAGCAATCTAAAACAAGGGGTTCCCTTCATTCCCGTTTCCCACTCCCTCACCCTCACCACGGATGCCTCCCTGTTAGGGTGGGGAGCTCACTTGGGCGACCTGTCCACTCAGGGAGTGTGGTCTCCTCAGGAATCTCTGCTCCACATCAACCTTTTGGAACTCAGAGCTGTCTTTCCTTGCTCTTCAGGCGTTTTCAGCTTCTGTCCAGAACAAAGTAGTTCAAATCAGGACAGACAACACCACAACAATGTGGTACATCAACAAGCAAGGGGGCACTCGGTCATCAGCCTTGTGCAATCAAGCAATGAAGTTGTGGTCTCTGGCTTACTCCCTGAACACCTCCCTGATAGCAGTTCACCTTCCAGGAAGGACAATGTCCTGGCGGATGGCCTCAGCAGGATTTCTCAGGGCCATCACGAATGGGCTCTGAATCCTCAGGTGCTGGGGTCGGTCTTTGCCAGATGGGGCACCCCTCAGATAGATCTTTTCGCAGCCCCAGACAACCACTAACTTCCTCTGTTTTGTTGCAGGCCTCCAGTGCTGGGCTCAGTCCCCCTGGACGCCTTTCAGTTGGATTGGAAAGGGAAGTTCTTGTATGCTTTTCCCCCCTTTTCTCTTCTTTTCAGGGTACTAGTAAAAATCAGATCTCAGCCCTGCAAAGTGATTCTGATTGCCCCAGATTGGGCCAGACAGCCCTGGTACCCACTGCTTCTGTCCTTGACAGTCCACCCTGCCCTGAGCTTGCCCAGAGTCCACGACTTGCTGGCCTGTGCACAGGGGAGAGTGTGGTATCCGGACCTCAAATCCCTCCATCTCAAGGCATGGCTCTTGAGGAGTTAGAATTTGCTGACTTACACCTTTCTCAAGGTGTTCTGGATATTTTAAAGGCTTCAAGGAAGCCTTCCACTAGGGCCACTTACAATTCTAAGTGGAAAAGATTTTCCATCTGGTGCTCTGAGAAGCAGATTATCCCAGAATCTGCTGATCTGCCCATTTTACTGGACTATTTGGTCCATTTAAATTCCTTAGGCCTTAGGCCAGCTACCTTGAAGGTTCATCTGGCAGCTGTCTCTGCTTTTGTGTCAGCAAGGAAGCCTGCTTCCCTTTCTTCTCACCCTGTGTTTTCCAAGTTTTTTAAGGGGTTACTTCACACTAACCCTCCTTTTCGAGAACCAGCTCCTGCCTGGGACCTGAATGTTTGCATTGCTCAGTTAATGCAACCCCCCTTTGAGCCTCTGTCCTCAGCAGAGCTCAAGTTTCTAACTTGGAAAACTGTTTTCCTAGTGGCTATCACTTCTGCCAGGCGCATAAGTGAACTACAGGCCCTGTCAGTGGAAGAAGATTTTATCTCTTTCCACAGAGATAAGGTAGTCCTCAGGACTAACAGAAAGTTTTTGCCTAAAGTGGTTTCAGATTTCCAACTGAACCAATCCATCTCTCTTCCAGTATTTTTCACTGAGCATTCTTCCTCAGGTGAGAGGAGACTGCACAGCTTGGACGTCAAAAGAGCCTTAAGCTACTATTTGGAACGCACCAAGGGTCACAGGTTCGAATCCCTCCAACTCTTCCTTACCTATGGCGAGGTTGGCAAAGGGAAACCTGCCACTAAGAGGACAATTGCAAGGTGGATTGTCTCTTGTATCCAATTTGTTATCAAAAACTAGGTAGAGAACCCCCTCAGGACTGAGGGCTCACTCCACTAGGGTACAGCTGCATCTCTAGCGGCTGCTAGAGATATTCCCATTCTGGAAATCTGTCAAGCTGCTACTTGGAAAACAGTTCACACTTTTACCAAGCATTATTCCCTGGATATTCAGTCCAGGAGAGATGCTCGTTTGGCACAGCGGTGCTTCAGAGTCTATTTCTAAGTAGGTTCTTACCCTCCTCCATGGAGGTACTGCTGTGTAATCTATTAAGTCATAATATAAAAGACTTTCATGGTGTTTGGAAGAAAAATTACTCACCTTAGTAATTGCTTTTCTTCTCATGGAGTCTTGCTATATTATGACCACCCTCCGTCCTGCCCCTCTCAGAACTTCTACTTGGGTAGGGGTGGCAAATTAGTGCAAGCACTGTGTCATGCCATTGTAGTTTTTTTTCCCTTACCTTCTTTTATTTAGAGTTAGGGAACTAGGTTATTTTATTTAGGTATATATTGGCCCCCTTCCTGGACTTGAGTCTTTGGGGGAAGGGGAGGTCCTAATGGTGCTTGTCAGGGGGGTAACTAATAATACTATTATTCATTGTTATTATTGTTATTGTTGTTTATATTGTTGTTATTTCTACTAGTAGGTAGCCATTTGGCAGTGCAGAGCTTTCCACACAGACTTGTTGCTTAGTGTTAGCTTCGTAAAGATCTGACAGTTTCATTTGAAACTGCCAAGATAGAGCTTTGGCATAAGCGCTGTCACGCTGTAGAACTCCAGACTCCCTGGAGTTAACTCTTTCCTCTCCAGGGCAGTTCAAGTGCAGTGGCTAACTGCATTAAGTCATAATATAGCAAGACTTCATGAGAAGAAAAGCAATTACTAAGGTGAGTAATTTTTTCTTTTTGGCCCATTAACCTATCAGTATAAATAAATAAAACAAACAAACATACCTGTTAATCTTATCTCTGCTGTAGGAAGATGATGGAGTCACTGGTCAAAGAGGACACTGTGGACTTCTTGGAGAGCAACAGGCTCCAGGAAAGTAAACAGCACAGATTCATGGCAGGGAGGCTTTGCGAGACTAACCTGATAGTTTTCTTTGCCTGGGTGATGAGGGCATTGGATAGGGGCCACACTATGGATTTGTTCTACTTTGACTTCAGCAAGGCTTGTGACTTTTTGCTTCACAGATGCTTGATGAAGAAGATGGAGGATCTGGCAGTGGCTAAGGTCATACTAAACTGGGTAGGTAACTGGCTAAAGGGGAGGCAGCAGAGGATTGTAGTCAACAATGTCAAATCAGAAGAGAGGGAGGTTATGAGCAGAGTAACACAAGGATCTGTCTTGGGTCCGGTCCTCCTCAACATGTTCATCAGCGACATTAATGAGGGAATCCGGGGCAGGTTGTGTCTCTTTGCAGATCACACTAAAGTCATAGGAGGGTGGATAGCAATGAGGGAATTGGGGAAATGCATAGGAACTTACAAAAGCTAGAGGGGTGGTCTAAGATTTGGCAGTTGAAATTTAACACCAAGAAGAGTAAGGTAAAGCACCTAGGGAACAAGAATCCCAGGGCACAGTACTGGATGGATAGGGTGAGACTTAGCACTATGACTGAGGGGGTGGCCCCCTTTTGCCCAACACCCTGACAGCGAAACACAGAAAAAGACCACTACAGCGACAGTCGCTTTAAAGGTCCGTTTCCATGTTTCACTTTCCCCCAGTGTTGTGCCCCCTCCCCAGACCAACTCTGACCTGGAGTTAAGAATCCTAAAGTCTGGGGGGGGTGAGGGGGTGCAGACCCCCACAGAAAACACTGGTGGATTGGGCAGCACAATACCTGCATTGGTATCGTGCCGTTGCTGTGCGGGAGGTCGGCAGTTTTACTGTCGACCTAACTTAATGCTTCCGACTGAGGAATGGGACTTTGGAGGTATAATCAGTGACTTTCTAAAACAATTGAATCAGTGCAGCACAGCATATAGCAAAGCAAGTAGGATGCTGGGATGCATAGAGAAGAGTATTGATAACAGAAGGGAAGAGGTAATACTTCCCCTATATAGATCCTTAGCAAGGACACACCTGGAGTACTGCACCCAGTTCTGGAGTCCTCATCTCAGGAAAGATAGAGATAGGCTGGACACAGTGCAGCACAGAGTAACAAAAATGATTCAGGGCCAATAGGGCAGGTCCTATAAAGAGCGCCTCAAGGCTCTAAATATGCACTCACTGGAGACCAGAAGGGAGAGGAAAGATAGGATAGAGACATTTAAGTTCCTAAAAGGAGTTAACAAGATGAACTTCGGGGAACTGTTTAGCTTGAATACTAGCTCATGATCACCTGGAAATGAGTGGAAACTAAAAGGAGGGAGATGAGGAAGTATCATTTTACAGAAAGGGTGGTGGAGCTGTGGAACAGTCTATCAGCCAAAGTGGTAAGTGCAAAAACCATTGGTGGTTTCAAGTACAGTTGGGTCAAAATGAAGGTTGTAGTACTATACTTGCTTGGGGTGGCAGAAACAGGGAGGAGAATGGGGAAGAGGATGGGGAAGGGCTAGACCCCTGTAGAAACAGTATCCCAGGGCTAAATAGGGAACTCAAGCAGACTTGATGGACTATGGATCCTTTTCTACCATTATTTTCTATATTTCTGTGTTTCTATATCCAGGAACAGTTACCCCTGGTACAACCAGCTTCTCTCTTCACTCAGCTTAAGGCCAGTCACTAGAGGGCTCTCAAAGGGTTAAGTTTGACCCTGACAGTTGTCCTCTTGGGGGGAGTGCTTGAAGACAGAATGTCTGGATTTTGTGTACAGAGCACTCTGGCTTAGCTAGAAGTGGTATACTTCATAATGAATATGCATCATCCTACCCTCTTCCACAATTCTATTAGAAGGGGAGGCAAGCCTGGGTAGTCAGATTATAGTCATAGAGATCTGATGGATGGAGGCATAGTAAACTCAGCATCCAGAGGGAGGAGAAGGAGTCCAGCCTCCAGCTGTGACCAAGGCGGGGGCCTGTGGGCTCAGGGACAGTGGCAAGTTCCCTCAGTCCAGATGGCACTAATCCCCCATGGAGGCCTATGGTAAAACACCGTCAGGCTCAGCTGGGAGGATGGAGCATCCCAGAGTTTGCCTCAGGGACCCCAGTAGGTCAAGAACTAGCATGCACCACAGGGAGTAGTGGAGGGCCACTCCTCAATGGAGGTTGCTAGGGATCCACTCCTGCCATGAAAAAATGGCAATACAGCTCTGCTTGAAAGAGAGCACAGTTTAGAAAGGGCACATTTGTAAGTAAGCCTTGCATTAAAGATGTCCTGTTAGAGGATCATGAAAGGCCTAGGCAGTGCAGTGTAGTCCCCTGTGACAGGTAGCTAAATTTCTGGGTCAGCAGAAGGAGAGGATCTAGCAAGATTTGGGGTTGGGAAGTCCCCATGTGAGTGGTCAGGCATGGGAGCCCATTTCTTTGGGCCATTCAGGCTATCAGTACACTGTCGGAAGGAGTCAAGAGTGGCTAAGCCAGCTATCAATTATTGGTAGTAATGCCATAATGCTTACTTGTGTATCTCTCTTGTTATTCAGCATGGGTACTGTAAGTCAATTATGGGCACATAATTGCCCCCAGGGAAGTACCTGCCCAGCCTAGGAGAGTACCACTGCATGAATGGCCTTGGGAGTACCAGGCTTCTAGTGGTTCCATAGGGAGGTTATAGGCTGTTATGAAACCATAAATATACTGTTTTTTGACCAGATTCATTGAAACCATTAACATTAATGCCCCTTAGAGCAAGGGTAAACCTGCAACAGCAACTGTGGGAGTTTGTTCAAGGTAGATAGGCCCTGGGAAAGGTGGAGATGGAGATTGCAGCCCCAGTCAAAATGCAACGTGTACACCGTGACACAGCTAATACTGTACTTTATATGTAGAATCAAAGTGTTGATTGCAAGGGAAATGCCCTTATACTGTGAACTACTTTTATTGCCAAGTAAATGCACCCTGCTTGATCCCAGCTCCATCTCTAGACTCAGTTTGTGTGTGGTCTCACCTTTAATGGTGCGTCAGTGTATTGGCAATGGTGCCCCTACTTCAGTCCCTCCAGGCACATGATGATCAAGGCAACTGGTGCAGATACAGGTTCTCTGATGTAAGGCAGGTGCTCCTCTGATGAGAATACCACCATATACCCCTTGACACAGTGGCGTGTCTAGCCCTCACACTGGTATTTCCAATAGTATCCATCCCTCCAACAGTGGCCAAACCCCATGCATAGCAGGATGGGAGATGCCCGTTATCAGTCCCAGGCTGTGTGCTGGCTACTGCAACTTAAGCTGCAGTAGCAGCCAGAGCAATGCCAGGGATTACTGGGTGCATTTACATACCCTCCACACAGGAATGTAGCATGCAGAGTCAGTCAGTCCTGCAGACCAGAGCATGACAATTTAGTCGGAAAACATGAATTAACTGTTGGGGAGCACATGTGCATCCCACAGTACCCCCAAAACATACCCAGATGGCTTGGGGCACAGCAGTGTGAGTACACAGAGATGTCAGACAACAGTAAATAATAAAAGGTAGGCAGTTATAGTTCCAGTTCCTGTGACATCCATGTACTGCTGGCTATGGGGCTGCTGCAGTGACTCACAGTCCCCCACTATCCAGTGCTCCATGGTGCCCTACCAAGGAATGTCATCAAATGAGGACCCACACAACCATAAAATAGGCTCATAAGTATCCTTGAGCCTACCTACCTACCTACCTACCACCTCATGCACATTCAGGCTAGCACTGTCTGCTGTCGTCAGGATAAGGGGTCCTGTACACCATGGTAGGAGGCAGGCAGCACTAGTTCTGCTGCTCCGTACCATGATACAACTGAGATTCCTGAATCCAGCCCATTGTATCCCAAAACGCATTACAATCCATAAACAGCACACATTAAGCACACACACAGTGGTGAAATGAGATTGATTGAAGTTAAGGAAAGTTCAAGGGTTAGGTTTTGAGAAAGAGAGTGAAGTTAAGCACAGAGAGGTTGAGTGTAAGTTAATGGGGTCCCCAAGGGATGTGTCTTATGGTAGAAGAGACTCCGAGCATGAGGTTTTGGTAAGAGGACCATGAAGTGAACCTGAGTGGTTCTGTCTGCTGAAACCTCACAAGAGAGGTCTTTATACCATAAGAGACACCCCTTGGAGGCCCTTTTAAATTTAACTTACTATAAATTACTCAATTTTAGCTACAGTGATTTATGATAAGTTTATAGTCTTTTTTTTTTTTTTTTTTTTAACATGCAGTCCTCCCCCCGCTGCCAAAATGGAGTGCTCTCTCCAAATGCTGCCACACGAGAGCACACTGTACACAGAATAAGAGGTACAGTGGCTCTGCATGCTGATTGGCAGAAATCACATTAGTGATTTATAATGACATTCTTTTTTTTTTTGTTAAGATTTGTATCCTCCGTAGTGGACCTGGTTGGCTATCAGCCCTGTCCCTGTGCTCCATGGTCATCCCTTACCTTCTCCAGTCCATGAGCCGAGTTCCCTCATGGATTCCCCCACTTGTTGGGGTGAGAGGGGGAAGGCCATCCTCCCCCCAGGTGGTCACATCCAGAGTCACTCCAGGACCAGATCAGCAGGGCGGACCACCAAGACACAGGCAGGGCTTCACAAAGTCCAGGCCCCTAGAGTTTCCATTTTGTCCCGTTCCTCATGCCAAGGTGTGCACACAGATGTGCACACATGTGGAGAAATGCACACTTGCCGCGGAAGTCCAGCAGCTCCGTCCTGTTCTCTGATTCCCTGCTGACCTGCACTGGCACCAGGCCTCCGTCTGGTGGCGGTCATTCAGTGGGAACATCACTCCTCCCCCAGGAGAGGAGAGCAGTCTGTTGAATGTTCATTCTATCCCTCCCCTGCTGGTCCACATCAACCTGAGATCACTCACGATCCCGGGTCCCTGGTGGGGTGGTCAGTAACACTACCTCCACAGCACCGGGCTGGCTTCTATATTGACATTCCCAAGGTTATCTTTTGCAGATTACAATCCAATTTTGTCCTGTTTGTGAAGACTTGGGATTACTCAGTTTAAAGATCTTCATTAATTATTAATAAATGTTTTGTAATCTTGCATACTCTGCAGTAGCTCAAAAATAGTTCTGTGCTCTGATAGAATGCTAAGAATAAGAACAAAATGCTAAGCATTGGACAATACAGCTCTGGCTGGCTAATTCTACAGGTTAACTGTGTTGGTTTTTTTTTGTTGTTGTTTTTTTTTACTTGAACAGTTTCACCAACCACTCAACTAGCTGCAAGGTATGGTTTCTGCTCCACTTCATAATCTGTTTTGCCCCAAGGATCTTCAGTGGTATCTTTTCATTTCCTGGGGCTTAGTCTGATTACAGGGCTCGAGATACCATGAAGCATAACCTTTGAACAGCCACTTAATATTTTTCAGAGTAATTGATTACTGGTGAGACACTTTGGGGAGTACAAGGATGGTACCTGATCACTGCTCAGGACAGGAACTAGAAGTACGAGAACCTGATTACTGAGGAGACACAGAGTTGAGAGTACAGGGACCTGAGACAGAGATGAGAGTACAAGGACCCGATTATTGGTGAGACAGAGCTAAGAGTACAAGGACCTGGTTATTGGTCAGACAGAGCTGGGAGTACAAGGACCTGATTACAGGTGAAACCGAGTTTGGAATCCAAAAACTACATATTTGAATAGATTATGTATTTGAGACTGTAATGAACAAGTTGGCAATTGTGAATGAAGTTCTGAGCAGACAAAGCCATGAGGCTGAAGGAAAAATAATGTGCAAAATACTAAGCGTATGTGATAAGTGAAACGCAGCAGATGTTTACTTATTTAACAGAATCCACTTCAGGTTCTAACTAGGGAGGTAATTCATGCTGATTGTTCGTTCCAGTCCAGGATTCCTGGGCTGCTGGATTCCAGTGCTGGGTTACCTGAAGTGAAAGGCAGTGCACTTTTTTCTCTGCAAAGATGTAAGTTGTCTGTTTCTGAAGTAAATACAACTGTTAGTTTGAAAACTGCCAACACGTTTTTTCTTAAAGCAACTGCTTAGAGTCTGATATGCTACAATTATACATTTTTGATTTCCAGAGTTAGTGATCAGGCATTACTAAATACTTAGTTTCTTTTATCTCCTTTAGAAGTTTTGTAGAAGGTTCAGCTCAGTTTTCCTTAAACTGCGTTTTTTTTGGAGAATGTCTTTTCTTTCAGTTGTGCTGTGCTATGTCTGGGAGTGGGGGTTGGGGGGCCCATTTGACCATTGAATGCATTAATGTATTGCTACCTAATAGAATTCTATCTTTTCATTCGTGTCCTGTAGGAGCTTTGTAGTAAGGTCATGTGAATTGTCACCTCTTCATTGCACGTTTATATTGTTGTTTGTCTTCTGGAATGCCTTTCATTCATGTAGTTTTGCTGTGTTTCATGGTGGGGGGAGTTCTGTAGGCAGGGATGCTCCATTATTTGAAAATGTGACATCACATAGGTTTTTCATTTCACTGACATGAGCGAGTAATAGGTGGCCATCCTTTTAATATTGCATAATGATTTCATTTGGGATATTTCTGCTAGGGGCTCTGATGCTTTATGTAGGGTTTGGTTTGTTAGCAGTGGCACTGTGGTGTGGTCCACCTTTGAATACAGGTACTATAATATTCTTGGGAAGTGACAAACCTCCCTACAGTAGCTCCCTGCACCTCTTCTCCAGCCATTATCACTTTAAATCACAAACTAGGAACTGCATATTATCCCACAGTGATCGTCAGTGCCCCACTTAATGAATGCACCGTAACATGCTGATTTTATTACTCTGCCTACATTTGGCATTTTCTGTTTTGGAACTGTCACTTAATCCTGTATATATGCTTACCTCTGAGGTACTGTACCATGTTCTTCTACCTGGTTGGCTCAAGTGATAAGTAACAAATGGGCCTTTTGGTCCAGTGTAGTGTTGTGTGAAAATAAAATTTCACTGGCAGAATTACAGCAAAAGTAAAAATTTCATTCCACAACATTTCGTAATGCACTTTGGCAACTTTTGTGGAAATTCTGACTTAGAATGATGGAATGACTGTACAAATTGTGGATTAATGTATTAAACTGCAGACATAAATTCCCCAGAACTGAACACTGTCAGTAAAAAATTCTTTTTTTTGGTTTTTCATAAGTACTTTTTACCCCCTGAGCCCTGGCAGGTGGCTATGGTCCTCTGATTAGGAGGGACTCTCTCCAGTCCCACTGCTCCCATGCTAGGTGGCCCCCCAGAAGTTCCCCATGGATTGCCTCATGCGGCAGGGCCAGGAGGAGGTTGCTGGCTTCTCCCCCCCTCCCGGAGACCAAATCCAGGGGACAGCACCCGGGAGCGGTGGACCATCATTGAGCCTGAGAGGCTCGCTTTTCCTGTTTTGCCCCCCCCCCGCTGATGTGAGGATGTCGAGTTTGAGCATACCAACCCATACTGCTCTCCAGCCACCACCAGAAGGCAGTCAGTGAGTGGGATGACTAGTCCCCTTCCCCCCGAGAGAGCAGTCTTCCAGACGCTCAAGTCTCTCTCCCCCTGCTGACCTCCAGTGACCCAAGCTCATTCCTGAACCAGGGTTGCTGGCATGGCATGAGGTGTGGTGTACAGCACCTCAACCCTCGGCCCCACCAGGCCAGCATCAATAGTAAATTCTGTAGAATTTCTTTCCATAGCTTAATAAATTAATCTGCAATTCATACATTCACTTCACAGTTCAGTGAGTCCTCTAACTCCGGAATGAATGTATGAATTGCAGATTAATGTTTTACAATGCAGGAAGACATGCCACAGAACTGATCACTAAACTATGAAATGGTTATCTGTACTGTGGATTGATGTATTAAACTGCAGAACAAAGTTCCTTAGATCAGTCATTCCACAGTTCATGTGTATTATTCTGCAATTCAGCCAGCAAAGTTTGCAGAACGAGGCAAAAAATTGTCAAGCACAGTCAGAAGAGATATTTCATCACAGTCAGACGACATTTGTAAAATTTTGCAAAGTTTCCATGAACTTGGAATTTGCAGACTCTGACCAGCTCTAGTCTAGTGTATTCACTCAGTCATCAAATAAATAAATAAACTTATTTGCTTGTGACAGCCTTGCTGTCTGCACATACTGCACTTTTCTACATTGATCTAGTTGAACTACACCTGTGTGTGCCACTTTCAATAGTTTAGGGCACTGATACTTTTGGTCAGCGAGATGTGAAGGTGAGGATCCTGAAGCCTGTTTTTTGTTAGCTGCGCAGAATGTTGGAAACCTGTTGTCAATAACTTGTACTAAATATGTCAAGCCTAGGATTTTACCAACCTAGCTAGACCATTCTATAAATCTTGGCAAACCGTTCCAAATTAAGAGATTTCTTTTACGGTTTTAAATAAAAAAAAAAAAAAAAGAAATTCTCATCAGCAATTTCATTTGTTAGTGCAGCAGGAATTAACTGCCTCTCCCTGATCTTCTTTGGTCACTAACTCTAGGGCCCCAAATTACCCTCTATGGAATCTCTCTCAATCTCTTTCAGTCTCTCTCATCTACTGAATTTGTTCTCCTCACTTAGTTCCTTACTGACTGCCCCAAGCATATCACTTTACTGTATGTTGCTCATCTGAACATATAAACTTTCATCTGCCTGGATTCCCATAATGTGACTTCACAGCTGATACTCTACTTGAACCTTGATCCTTACCATCCCTAACAGCAATTATCTCAGAGAGTGGGCCCCTCCCCTTTTTTCTTTTATTTTCTGCTTATAATATTTGTGTGGCTTACCCTTGGGACCAAATAATTCAGGATCAAAAATGTAAACATTTTTCAGCCCTTGCTATCTCGGGAGACTCATTTTCTATTTGGCTGGGATAGAAACATAGAATCTGTCTGCAGATAAGGACCATACAGCCCACCTAGTCTGCCCATTTCCCTACTTGGTTTGGCAGTCCCTACTCTTATCTGTACTGCCTTTCCCCCACTCCACTGTATAGCAGGGTGCCTTTATGCTTTTCCCATGCACTTTTGAATCCCCATACTGTTTTCACTTCCACCACCTCCACTGGTAGGCTGTTCCACAGATCCACCACCCTCTGTGAAAAAATAATTCCTAGCACTCCCCTAAGCCTCCCTCCCTCCAGCCTCATGTTATGTCCCCTTGTCCTTGTGCACTTATTTCTCTGAAATATGCTCCCCTCCTGTACCCTGTTTATTCCTCTAAGATATTTGAAAGTCTCTATCATACCCCCTCTCTCCCGTCTCTCTTCCAGTGAACAGATGTTTAGTTCCTTGAGTCTTTCTTCATAAGGCTTGTGGTGCAGTCTATGTATCATTTTGTGTTGCTCTTCTCTGGACTGCTTCCATTCTGTCTATGTCCTTCCTGAGATGCGGTCTCCAGAACTGGACACAGTATTCCAGATGAGGCCTCACCAGTGATCTATACAGTGGCATCACCATTTCACTCCTCCTTCTAGTTATGCTCCTTCCTATGCACCCCAGCATTACGTGTGCCTTCCCTACTGTTTTTTTCCATTGTTTAGCTGACTTCAGGTCATCGGATATGATAATCTCCAGGTCTCTCTCCTGACTTGTGGTGGCTAGAACCTGTCCCCCCCCAATCCAGTATTCCTGTTTCAAGTTTCTGTGTCCTAGGTGCATCATCGTGCACTTCTTAACCAGGTCTGTCTTTATAGGTCTGGAAATACCTTTACAGTATTAGTAAATATCATTAAGTTTGGGACTCCTCCTTCATCAAGAGGCATCTCCTCCCATGGCCATCTGGGCTGATTTCTCATTATCACATGATTACACCAATCTGCCTGCTGGTCTGTTGCTTCACAACTTTCAGGGCAACCTGACTGTGAACTTCTGCCATTTCATAACATTGATTTTTAGACATTCTCTCTACTGGGGCAGTAAGGTATTTGGTGGTATCAGCCAGAATACGTGAGTCCCATATTTTATTCTCCCCTGAACACATCTGTTGGCTTATAAGTGATTACTTCACTAAAGTCTGCCCAAATCTACCAGGTCCCAACATTTTGGCTCCCAGCCTACTTTTTGGTATTATTGGCATGGTCCTCATTAATTGTCACTGTTCTGTTTACAGTACCACCTTCAGCATCGGCCTCTTTGCATAAACACATTTTGCAGATTCATTATTATTAAGGCTGATTTTACCACAGATGTAACAGGCTACAGTACTTCTACTTCATTTCTGGTCTCCCGCCCCTCATGGGGTACTACCAAGGAAGACATTTCCATTAGTTTCGTACACTTTATATACATGTACCTTATTCCGAATTTCCTTACCTCAGGGATTGTCTCGGGGTTATTAACCTGGGGTCCAGGTCTGTAGGCAGCAATGCCACAGTCAGCACTGGCAGCTTCAATACTGGGACCAAAACTGAAGATGTGCCACAGTTTTCCACATCAAAAAACAAATAATATTAAAAGAGAACTGCACCAAACCCAAAAGTCATTTTTACCAGTAGAACGTGATGTTTAATAACTGGCTCCAGTTCTGTTGTTCCATCGATGTAGGCATATCACTAACATTAGTGGGTGTTTCCATTTTACAGTTTGGTGTTAAGTGCCATTTAAGAACTGTGTGATGTACTATATGTCCCTCAACCACCAAGTTTTAAAGCAGAACATAGATGCAGTGTGCCAACAATGTAAGAACCAAGCTAGAACATAAACTACATCACACAGTTCTAAAATAGTACTTACTACCTGTATGAAAATCAGAAACACCCATTAGGATTTCAAAGCCTGTAGAGCTGAAAAAGTAACTGAAATGGAATCAGTTTTTAAAAATCAGCTTCTACCAGGGATAAAAGACTGACAGGTTCAGCACAATTCTCCTTTAAAGGTTTCCCCACATGTAGACTGCATACTCACATCAGTTTGAATAACCCCTAAATGTCCCTGAACCATCTTAATCAGTGATTTCTCCATTCAGACAGGTCTCTGTACAAGTCCTCTACTGATATCAAGTTCCTTCAATGCTACTTACATCATCAGCAGTCGATCCTGCTGTGGTCAAAGCAGCCCTTTTTGTGGACTAGAATGCAACGTCCTCAGTCACTCCTCCCTCTCAATTCAGGTCTTCAAGAGTCACCCCCTCCAAAAGGGCCATAAGATTTACTATCTTCTGTGTATGCTTTACCCCTCAGGTCAGAAGATCCACTCTAAATAGAAAACAAAGCATACCCCACAGTGAAGATTATTTTTCATAACCACAAGAAAAAAAATTCCCCTTGCCCTGGTACCCTTACCACATAGAAAGAGACTACATGTATAACAACCAAAGAAGTCTTTAAGGTGATTTATGGAAGGTTGCCACAGCAAACGGAGTAGTAACCTGCAGGAGCTGTGAATCAGTTTCCTACCATTCAAACTGCCAAAAAGTACTGTTTTCCATGAAAACATCCTTTTATTTTCTGCTGGTTTTATTCTGCCTTAGTAGTAGCCTTTGCAAGTCTGCACTTACTCCAACTTAGCGCTCTCCCAATCCTCTACTTCCCACCCCCTCCTCACCTATTCCTTTATATCCCCCCAAAACTCTGTAACTATGTTGTAGTTGTAAACAGTAGAGTCTGCTAAATGTATACTTATATGTATATCAGTATATGTGTATGTATTAGGTGTAATGTATCTATTATAGACCTACTGTATATGGTTGTTAACCTAGCTGCTACTGTATGTATCTTGATGCAATATTGTCTGTTGTCCTAAATCCCCTTCCCCCAGGATGTACCGTGAGGCGAGCTTCTGCTCAGTGTAACTTTCCTGGTGAAACTCTTCAATAAATAAATTATTTCTGTGCTCTGCTTCATTTGCATAACCCTGCCCCTTTTTTCTCAGTGCTGCAACCCCCAACCATGACATCGTGCAAGGGAAACAAAGTTTTTAAAGGGACGCTGTCAGTTTTCAGCCAACTCTTTACATTGTTTGTAAGTAGCTGTATCTAGCATTATAACGTGTAGAAAAATTCTAGTGATTTAATTGGCTGAAAGCAGTTCAGAGCTGTGCAATCACTGACCCATAATTACACTCCTGAACTACTTACAGCCATTCAGGCCCTATAACATAAACATAGAAAAGTATCATCACACTCTCACATTCTGACAGGAGCTGTCACTTCAGACCTGTCACTTCACCAGCAGGCAGTAGAAGAGAAACAACAACTACACAGAATGGCAAATGATCCTTTTGGCCTACCTGCATCAGAATTTTTTTTTTCCAGAAGCATTTCTGCAGATTGTACTATTGTAAACCCTAACAAAATAGGAGACTGCACTTTGATTAGGGAGATAGAAAAAACAGCTATTTACTGTACCCACAATGCCTCACTATGTAAATTAGTATACAGGCAGTTATATTCCTGTGCTCACTACAGAAATAGGGGACTACAGTAACATCTCTCAGTAAAGAAACCTTTTCAGCTAGATACTGTATGCACAATGCCTTGTTTTGAAAATAAACATATGAGAGCATTTGTTGTTGAAGACACTACAGAAATAAGAGACTGCACCTCACAGTAAGGACATTGGAAAATAGCTTCTTATTGTACCCACAATGCCTTGCCATGCACATCTACATATTAGGTGCCATACTGCAGTGGTTGGTACCAAAATAAGAGACCGTACCTCTCAGTAAGGAACATTTACGTTAGCTGTATATTTTACCCATAATTCCTTGTTGCTGTATGTAAACCAATGACAGCTCCCTTGCATGACATCATTCTGGGGGTCTGGCTGCACAGAGAAAACTGGAGGGCAGCCAGAAACAAAGTGCTGATAAAACATCAAAAAAATGACTATGACAGATTTTCTTTTACAAAACAAATTGCAGCTTCAACATCTGAAGCATGGCTGACAATGGCATACTGTATGAAAAAGGCATTTGGGGAACTTCTATAAATCACTTTAAGTTTCGATCCCTTCTAAGTACCCTTAATGGTTCTTGAAGTTTTTGCACCAAACTAATGTTCTGGTGTTCCACTAGAACCTGGGTCATATTGCTTTTATAGTATTCTTCTGCTGCCTTTGTGCCCTAATTCCAAACTTCTACTTACTGAGTCCTTGCAAGATAGACTCTACAATACCTAATGACTGAGACAATCCAAAAATTTTTTTTTTCCTATCTGCCTAAACAGCTAGGGTTGTTTGAATCCTAGTGCTGCCAGCATATCAGGGTGGCATGTAACTGTGTGGCCTAGACTATTTGGAAAAATTCAGAACGATGGGTCAGATGGATTTCAAAGTTCAAACACCTAAACCTTTATTGTACTCTTACTTTAACAGCTCCAAATTAAATGTTTTTTTTTCAGTTTTCAGTAAAAAATTATCATTAGCAATTTAATTTCTTGGTACAGCAGGAATTAACTGCCTCTCCCTGATCTTCTCTGGTCACTAACTCTGGGGTCCCAATTCAGCCTCTACTGTATTGGTTTACTCTCTCTTAGGGTTATCATTATCTTTTCGGGCCACTATCTCAGAGGCCTCTGATCCAGCCAGTACTGAATTTATTCTCATTCTCTCTCTCTCTCTCTCTCTCTCCCCCTCTCCCCTTTTCTGGCCACTAACTCTAAAGTCCTAATTCTCCCTCTAAATTTGTTCTCTCTTTCTCTAGGGCCCCCAATTCAGCCCATACTCCCTCTCTGGCCTTTCTTTATCATTTTTGGCCACTAAGGCTAGGACCACAAGTCAGCATATATTGAACTGGTTTTCTCTCTGTCTTTCCTTACTTTCCACCAGTCCTCCAGGCAGACTTCCCCAGCTTTGCCTGCCTCTGGCATACAGGGCCTTCCCCCTATACATTCAGCCACAACATCTTTCAGAGTTCCACATTGGCTTTGTGTTCTGTAGGGTTTACCTCTCCCTTCCTATAGATTCTAGCCCCACTTCACAGCTTCTTCTCTCTGGCAGTCCCGTTTTCATAAGAACTCATATCTCCCCCCTACTACCCAACAGGTATATGGGTTTCTCCCTGTGTGGCTTCTATGCAAGTGTCTGCTCTACGCTGCAAATTCAGCCAGCCTTTCTGTCTTTCCCTCAAGCTCTGAGCTAATGTCAATCTGGTTGCAGGTCTTCTTCATTAGGATGAGGAATTCAGCCCAGCTGGCCGCAATAATTTAATTAACAGCTGATTGTCTCTGGCAAGCCCTTACTCTGCTACCCAGCAAGTGCACTGTGACCTTAAAGGGCCTAATTCAGCTAAGGGCTGAATTGCCATGTCCTAGTTTGGCTCACTCCAGAGCCTCTGACAAAATAAAATCCCTTGGGGTTTTGAAAGTTACAAAGCGGGGGCAAAACTGACCCTGACACAATCTCATTTTTAAGTACTGCTCTTAAGGTTTCAATCAGGAATTTGTCTTTCTTGGGTGACTTTAGCAGAGAAGTGCGTTTAACTTGCAAGCCTATTTTTTTTTCCATATAAGTTGTTTTTCAGATACCATTTCTGATTCTCTTATTGTTTTCTCTTTATTGGCCTTTAGGTTAATTTACTGGTTGTTTATGACTTATACTCTGATGCTAAACACCATGTTAGAACTGCATGATGTACTATAGTTTACGTCACCATCCACAAGCACACATAGCACCCTGGTAATCTAGTGGTACCCCCTTCCTCCCATGTCCCCGAGCACTGTTAACGTACTGTACGACTGTCCCTGGTGGTCTAGTGGTGCCCCCATCCATTGCCGTGATCGCGGTGAAATCTCCATACAATAATTTCCTGATGATCAGTGGCACCTCCCACCCCTCCCACCCACAGAACCCTTGCCCACCCACTCCCCCTGTCATCAGCGGGTGGCTGCAACCCTCCCACACATACTGCCCGTGCTACCTGCCGATGACAAGTACAGTATGGGTTGTAAGTCCATTGGTCCACAGTGTGGACCAATGCGGCTTAGGAATACTGTACTAGACAGTTCAAATATGTGAATGAAGTCATTCACATATTTGGGACTGTCTAGTACAGTATTCCTGCAAGCCCATACTGTACCTGTCATCTCGGGCGGCGGGCGGGCAGTATGCGGGCAGGTTTCAGCCACCCACCAATGATGGGGGGCAGCAGGGTAGAAAGGGGTTCTGTGTGGGTGGAGGGGGGGGCTACTGGATCACCAGGGAATTATTGTATGGAAATTTATCGTGATCATGGCCATGGGTGGGGGCACCACTAGACTACCAGGGACAGAAGTACAGTACGTTAACGGTGCTCAGGGACATGGGAGGGAGGGGGGTACCACTAGATTACCAGGGTGCTATGTGTGCTTGTGGACGGTTTTCTGGGTGGGCGGGTGGCCACCCATGGCTGGTGGCTGCTGTGTTGCACCCTGCAATATGGCAGCCCACTTGTGGGTGGCCAGGATTTGTTCCCACTATTCACAGGCTCAACTTTGAGCCCCTCTATGCGGCGCAATGCAGGGTTGCACCAGCATATGTGCCTCACATTCCGGGCTGAATATCGGGATGTGCCACATATGCATGGGCACGCCCCCTGCATATGTGCCTCATACATTTTCATTGTGCCCTGGTGCATCAGGATTTGCACTGTGCCTGGCAGCCTGTTCAATATCACACCAGGGCGCAGTGCGCGGTTGCGCTGGTGCAACTCTGTTGCACCATGCGCAATCCCTTTGAATATCCGGGCCATGCCGATTTGTGTCTAGTTGTGTTGTCCGTACTTTATGTTTTTTACACAGATATCACAGAAGACCCCCCCCCCATGTAAATGAATGTGCCACTTTATTGTCCTTTTTGATAATTAAAATTAAACTTTTACAAGTTAAAATGTACAACTTTGGGTCTAGGCACTCAAGCCTGTACAGTAGTTCATGATGTCCCCAGAATCCCTCTACGTAATTACAACATTGTTACTGATTTTTACTTAGCCGAGCTGTCCAGAATGTGGATCTGATGCAGAATGACAGTTCCAAAGTTCAAGAAAAAAACAGTGCAGACTGAAGCTGTTTCTAATGATTTAT
Organism: Neoceratodus forsteri; assembly: GCA_016271365.2. Taxonomy (NCBI): domain Eukaryota; kingdom Metazoa; phylum Chordata; order Ceratodontiformes; family Ceratodontidae; genus Neoceratodus; species Neoceratodus forsteri. The sequence goes on along the minus strand of CM057450.1, from coordinate 556,177,751 downwards.
TGCACACAAACAAAGAAAACACATTTGCTTTGAGTGCAATAAATTGTTTGAACCAACTGCAGTTTGCATTGGTGTTTCTTGGACTTTGTTCCCTTGCTGTACTGCTGGCTGCACCTGAAGAGCCTAGTGAGAGCACCAAGCTGTTGGAGGAATTAAGAATGACAATTCCACTTCCAGAAATGCTTTTTAGAATTTCCTTTTTTTTTTTTACTCCTTGGATATTCTGAAAAGCATTTCTAGGTAAACTGCAAAATAATATTTTACAGATTTGGAAATCCACAGAATATTATTCTGTGGTTCGCAAAAATTTACAGCTTTTAAGAAGAAAATCTGCTTTCAGAATTTCTGAATTCCACTTCTGGTGGAATTATGTGGAATTTAGATGGAATTTCCAAAATTCTGTCGCATTCCATCCTACCCACGATCTAATATTCAATTTATAATAACTGGTAACAGTGAATTATGCATGAAAATCTGTGTTTCTCTTATACACCCCTGTGTATAATGGGAGGTGTATACTGGAATGACAGCTGTCAATCAGTAACAGCTGTGCCACATATCTGTTAATTCCTGTGCTCTTTCTGTCAGAGCCATTTATAACTATTAAATGCCTCCACTAAAATAATGTGCCATCCTGCTTATTAGCTTTGACAGAAAAAACACAGCAAGAGCATTTGAGCTTTTTAAACTTTATGAATATTTTTATTGTTAAAAGTCCTTTCATACCAGTTACTGCATAAGTTAAACATGTGGAGTTTGGAAATTTGGATTTTTTTAAATATCCTTTGTTTGGGTACCTCAGTGAACCACTCAAGCTTCACTTTCATGGCTTATTAGGTATTTCACACCTTGGTGTGCACAAATTCCTCATTACGAACACCTCCGTTGGATGTTGGGGTGGATCCAGTGGGGTAGTTAGATCATCATGATGTTCAGTTCCTTGAAGGGCCCACCCAATGAGAAATCCCCTACGGAGAAGATCCAGTACTGCCTGTTGCGTAATCTGGAGCCAGAGAAGCTCCTGGATGTGCTGGACATCTAGGGAATGGAATTAGCTCGAGTAGCTTGCAATGGTGGGACAGAGGCAGTCATTGATTGCTATAATTTGGCTATCTCAACAGCACTGGAGAACACTGCATCAATCCATGTCCACCCAATGATCTCCCGCTGAAGCTCGTCATGTTTTAATGCCAAGCTTAAGCAGCTGAAGAAGGTAACAAGGTGGAGGCTGCAACATTCCTGGATAAGATCCAGCTCAGTAGATGAGAAGATGGATCTTAGTTCTGACTAAAGAGATTATCAGAAGGCAGTAACTTAGAAAAAGAAAAGTTTCCTGTCACAGGTTATTGCCTCAAGAAAAAAAAAGTCTGGCCTAGTTTTTCTGCACCGTAGACAGGCTTTTTCATCCTGCCTATCTGTAGTCTGGGGGATCTTTGCCCCAAAATAGATGTGATAAGGCTAGACAGTTATTCCTGGACAGAGTGACCTCTATAAGGGTCAATATCATTACAGGTGGCCTGTCAGGGGCCAGCAGTGGCTGAGATGAGAGCACAGACGCACCCCATGGGTGTGAAATGAGTTTCATCCTGTTTCTGTAAAGGATGTCCTCAAGGTGGTCCCTGGGCTGCATTCCACATGCTGTGAGTCAAATCAAGGGTCTACATGGCTGCTGGTGGGCAGCTGCAAGGCCCTGTGACTGGTGTTTACTGGCTTTGTCCATTGTACCCTCTGAGGGTTGTTTCCCCTGAGGCTGTTAAAAAGCCTAGATGAGACCCCTCTTGAAAAAAACCTTCTCTGGACACAGAGGTACTAGTGAACTACAGACCTGTCTCAAACCTTCACTTTCTGGGGAAAATTGTCAAGAAGGTTGTAGTGACACAACCATAGGCATGCCTCCAGAAGTTCTATGTCTATGAGCCATTATTGCCGGGTTTCTGGCATTGGCACAGCACCAGGACTGCACTTTCAAAGATGTTCAATGTCCTGCTCCTGATAAGGGATGTGGAAAGCACTTTATTGTTGCTCTTCTTGATCTCTCACCAGCATTTGGCACCATGGATCTTGAGATATTGTTAGAATGCCTTGAAGAATACAGGGGACTTACCAGAACAGCCTTGAAATAGTTTGAGTCCTCCTGACCAGTAGATTGCGGAGGGTTGTGAAGAGGACTTTCTCATCGCAGCCAGTTGTGATCAACTGTGGTGTTCTGCAAGGGTTGGTTCTTTCACCCATATTATTTGTGGTGTACATGCTATCACGGGGATGAGTCATTAGATGGCATGACATGAATTTTCACTGCTAAGCAGATTATACTCAACTGTACCTGTCTTTTACAGCCGATGGGCAATCAGCAGTATCTGTTCTGGAGAAATGCCTTTTGGAGATCATGGACTGGATGGCCTCCAGCTGGCTGAGCTTAAACCTGGACAAGAATTAGATGTTTCTAGTGGAAGCAGGTCCTCAGGGGTCAGCTGCCAGGGAGCATTGTATATCCATCTTTAAATGGCACAATTTTGGTGGTTGGGGTTAATAATCTGGGTGTCATTTTGGACTTCAGGCTGTCACAAGAACATCATATGTTGGCTGTGGTCTACAGAGGATTTTTTCAACTTAGAAATATGCCTGTATCAGACCCCATCTGATGCAAGAGGATCTGGTGGCCCTGGTTTATGTGTACGTGACCTTGAGGGTCTATTACTGTAATGCTCTTTACCTAGGGCTATCAGGAAGGCTGTGTTCTGCCTACAGCTGGTGCAGAATGCTGCAGCCTGGTTGATCTCCAGATCACCCTTTTCAGAATATATTGCACCTCTGCTGTGGCTGCTGCACAGGCTTCCAATCAAGTGGCCCACCACATTTAATATCACATTTAAAACTTGCAAGGACCTGCATGGTTTGAGGCTGGGCTACCCAGAAGACCACTTAGCCTGGAATGCACCTAATTGCTAGCTCCACTCCACTGTAGAGTTTCTTTTGGTGGTCCTGAGGGCACATCTTAAACTGTCAGGTGATGGGGCATCCTCAGCAGTGACCCCACTTATCTAGAACTCAATTCCTTGATATCTTAGGAGTTTCCCTTCGCTGGAAACTTTTACAAAGGGGCTGAAATGTCAACTTTTTAAGTCAGCATTGCCAGAATAAGCCTTTGTCTCAGTGATTTTAGTATTATTTCAATGTTATTTATCAATGTTATTTATGTGTTATGTTTTTTTGTTGAAATGACCTGTACAGTGCTCCGAGTCTATTTAGGATAGGGAGCTATATAAAAAATAAAATACTTTGCCTTGCCTCCCCCTGCATTATTCTATATATGTGCTAGCCAGAAATATTGGATCAAATAGCATCCTGAAGCTGTGTATGGATAGCAAATAGTTTTGAAAACAGACTAAATTCAGATAGTTGAGTGGATGCTCAATTGAAGCGGAATTCACATGTCTTCATTTGGGCCGGACTGCACTAAGGCTGTGGAAGTCACCAAAACAGGGAGTTTTACCTGTATATGTGTTACAGTATCAAAGTCACTTGATCACCAGCATCCAACAGCAGAATGTTGGAAGCAGTCTAGCACTTGCAACCTGAGTTTGTGCCTCATAAACTGTATTTAGCACCCCAAAACGCAGGGGCATCACTAAACGTGGCATACTGGAAAGCACAGTTAACAAAGCACTAACCCATTTGTGAGTGGCACTATATGCCAGTGTGCAAAGCAGCCAACTTCACTTGTATATTGGTGCACTGGCATACTAGAAGGTTTGAAGAGGTTTGGAGAGGCAGTAAAGAGCCATTAGTGCCTTGCTATTTACCATCTATACAAATCAAGTGTTATGGCTGTGCCCCTTCCTTACCCCACCCCGACTGCCAGTTCAGTTTGCTGTAAATGTTTCCTGGCAGTCTCATGTCCCCCACCCAATTGACTGTTGACATGCAAAGCCAGAGATCAAGTAGGGCCTGCGGTGTTATACTAGGTAGGGAAATAGGCAGACTAGGTGGGCCAAGTGGTCCTTATCTGCTGTCAGTATCTATGTAATCAGTAATTGTTCACCGTTGCAGTCACAATATCAAAAACCAAAATTCAGCCTGTTCAGCATGCAGTTTCTCCAAACAGGTACAACCCTTTTTTTTCCCGTGTTATAGATAGGAACTTAAATGTCCTTCTGGAATCTTTTAAACACTGCAGTTTTCACAGTTTTAAATTACTTTTCGAACACTTTCACATGGGGAAGAGACACAAACAAAAAGGGAGCTGAACCCTTTCTCTTTCTCATGCTACAAGTGACTTAACCCAATTCAGAGCGTGGGTCTATTTGGGAATTAATCTAGCTGCGTTTGTTGTAAATAACTTGGCCTGTGGCCTCGCCCAACATCCCCCCAGCCATGGATTAATTTCCAATAGACCCACTCTCTGTTGTGGCTTAATCCTTACTTATTTGACTTGTTTGTCTTCTGAACTACTCAGGTTTTATTCAGTAAATACTTCTTTTGTGGTCCAAATGTTGGAACCACTCTGGTTGGTTGTTCAGGAGTTCATGGGTTAAACCGGTGCTGCCCTTCTCAACTGGATACATCAAGTATTGCTGAACATCATGTAATCTCCTTGCGTATGGCTTTCAGTATCACAGAATCTGCACTAATATATGTATGTGCAGATGTGCCTATGCATTTAAAAAAATAATACCAAGTCTTGCCCATTTTAGAACATGGTGCCTTGATTACATTACTCCGTGTGTCTATAGTTCAGCATTGATCATATTAAACTTTCAGTGGCTTTGGGAGCTATGAGGCCCCATAAACCCCTGTCTTTAAGAACTGCCCCCTATTATAAGAAACTGGCAGTGATGTGTGCGCTGAAGTTTTTTTTTTTTATGTAGATGCCAAACCCTAGTGGAGCCCCCTGTAATTCCTACACAGCTCTACTTTATTTGCCAGACATTTTAACAGATAGCTTCCTTGGACTTCTGACATACATTGGCATAAAATAAGTGTCCCCCCCCCCCCCGTTCTTTTCAGATAGAATCTTTTTCAGCAAAGCTCACATAGTGGGGGAGTAGTAAACAGATAATGTTAGCAGGGTTTATTGCTATTATAAATAATGGATGAGGCATTAACCAATTTCCTCTCTCAGTGGGAACTAATGCTTTGAAAGGCAGACAGATTGTAATACTGGAGCCAGTAGGCTACTTCTATCCATTCTATTGTACTAACATGACAGCCTTTTGACCTGATGTCCAAGGCACCCATAATATGGTCTGGTCTGGTCACTTTTTTCATGTGGGAACCTGCTTTTTAACTAAACATACTACTGTACTATATCAAACATCTGCTAAGGATACCTCCTCCTATACATCCCTACATATGTTTTAATAGCAGAAGGACTTATCCGTGGCAAGGTCTAAAAAAGAAAATTACTGCAGAAGACCCACTTGGCATGACAGTAATAATGATGCAGATCTGTTTAGTAAATATTGTATTTTATTTCCTCTTCTCTAACTATTCATTTTTTGTATATAATCCTTGCATGAATTTCCATTCTATAGTCACGCACTTACAGTAAAAGTCATTTTGTGAGTCTTTAGTCAATGTTTCAAAGTGACTCAAAAGGTCAAAGTCAGTGCCAGGTCATTCTGCTATCAGCAATCCTAATTCCTCTTTCACTGTCCTTTTACTGAAAAAAGGCCCAGGAAACAAGTCTCATTGTGGGAGCTCATAACCCTTCTGACCCATAACTTCCCTGATGGAGGTAAGGATGAAGCCAGGATTCTAGTAAACAAATTCATCCTACATGGGTAGATCTGCTGGTACTGTAGTTGGGCGATCACCCTGCTATTGCCCAGTTACCTTGAAACCAATGTTGATATTAGAAGGGGGCACACCAGGGCTCAGCCCCTATAGTTCTGATGTGTGCCCTCGTAGCTCGCACCTCACTGCCTTTACTTACAGTTGGAATGTTGCCACTTTTTAAAGATGAGAGACAAGTAGCTCTCAAAGCTCATGAAGTATAATTCCAGAACTGCTGAAACCTAGACCACCACTGCACTTGGATCCACATTTCAGGATGTTTTCTTTTAGCCTGAGTTTAAAATTTAGTGTGGACTGTCAGGAGACTTATTGTTATTAATGTGAGAGTTTACCATGACCCTGCTTTGGGCCCCTGGGAGTCACGCAGTATCAGCTGGTTTTGAGTAAAGAATTACATTTTTATTCTATCTGATGGACAGAGCACTCTGAGGAATGTTTGCTGCATGTTTTTATATAACAAAAATCATTGCACGCAATAAAAGAATTCAAAATAAATGTTATCTCCTCAACCTCCGACTCTCTGTCTGTTTGCTACAGCTGCTTACAGACTTCAAAATGAACTAGCTAGTGGGGGGCAATATAACAATCTATATAAAATATACCTAAGGAAAGCGAGATGATATTATCTGCATTCTGTGTGATCTCTTCTTAACATTCTAGTGTTTTTTATTTTGATTGACCAGTGCGTGTTTTGAAGAAAAACGACTCAGAGTCCCAATACACAGTCACAGTCACTATATAAAAATCTGTATAAAATATACCTAAGAAGAACTAGATGATATTATATCCATTCTGTGTAATCTCTTCTTAATATTCTAGTTTTTTTTTTTGTTTTTTTTTATTGACCAGTGTGCGTTTTAAAGAAAAATAACTCAGGGTACACAGCCGCAGTCAGTGTTGTCACAAAGACAGGGAGCAAAGCAGCCCCCCCCTGTGTGTGAGGAATATGACAAGCTAGGGTGTTGGCAGTTCCATGACATCCACATGCCCGGGGCGTAGTAAGGCATAAGATCACAGGCCAAGTGCCTTCAGCTCCCCAGAAAGTAGATAGAAAGAGTAGCAGGGCACTGCATGATGTCAGGCTGGTGCACTTCAAGGGTAGCCAACTGCTGTAATTGTACAGAGAAAAACGTCAGAGTGCACTTGGGGAGAATAAATGCACCTTATATGCTTTAATACAGACAAATCCATTTTTTGAGAGCTAATCCACAAGGACACTGACTGCAAAGCAAATAAACAGAGTCATCTGTATTTAGACATCTAAGGCACATTTTTTCTCCTCGAGTGCACTCTGTTGTTTCTCTCACTCCCTGAAAGTGCAGTTGTGACGGTACAACTGATGCTCTCAAGTGTCTTACTGCAATTATAAAATAGGTTAGTAACATTTTAAAAAGAAAACAAACTTAAAAACAAATGTTAGTCGTTGTTAGTACTGTCACTATGCATGGATTGTGGCCAGTCAGAATGCAGGAATTCCTCTACCGATTTTATCATCCACCACCATAAACTGCTGTATGCCAAGCCCTGATGCAGCTGCTGGGGAGGAAGCATTCCCCACAGACTACTGTAAGTCACATTATAAATGTGGACACTAAATGTTAATGGGTGCAAACAGGGTTTTTGCCACTAACAGGCTGTCATGTACCACCTACAGGGGTCTAGGCATGGCTTAGTGCCAGTTGCATGGTACAGCACTCTGCCATGTCCAGAGTCCACCCACCCACCTGACCACCACATGTTGAATAAACTGCAGCTGCCCATCTCCTGCATCTCCCTGAAGGAGTTTTAAATAGTTCCTTACCCTATAAGGCTTTGTGCAAAGCAATATTGGGGAAGGGAAGAGTTGGTGGGAATCTGCACAGGACACAAATGGCATGCTGGCCCCCTCCTGTCTCCCTGTGTTGTCATATTTCCCAGCACCACAATTCAGGAGCATGTCTGCAGTCAATCTGCACGTATTACAATGGAGAGCGAGACAGACCAGTGGTGCTGCGTGGTCATTGCAGCCCCTGATTTCCCACCAGTCAGTCGGGTCTGTGTATGGAGCCCCTTGAATTGTTGCCTCAGTCTCAAATTCGTGGGCCAGCAGATTTTTTTCTTGCATCCTATAATGAATTCTAAAAACAAAATAGGCAATAATGGTATTAAAATATAATAAAACTATACAATTGATTATGGGCAGAAAAGCCCAGAAGAAAAAGAACCTCCTAGAACCTTGCTGGCTCTAATGTCAAGAACCTCCTATCAAAAACAGGGACAGTTTGAGCGGTTTGTAAATCAGCTGACATTTGTATGTAGTTTTGCATCATTTGTATGCAAATGTATGCAAATTGTCAGCCCATTAGCCTTGTGGCAGCAGTGCCATTCAAGGTTCTGGTGACCCAGGTTTGGGGGCATGCCTAGGACAGCATCCCCATAGATGCTATCCTTCTCCAGGGAGGAAGGAAGGGCAGAAAGCTTTACTGCTATACACAGCCTGGGTAACCCCATTTGCAGTTGGAGCCAGTTAAGGGTAATGGTGGACACTTTCTGGCTCAGGCAGCGCCAGCTTCCATTGTGTACATGTGCCTTTAAGTCCTTGGCAGTGATATAATATCCTGAGAAGCAGGAGAAATCCAAGGAGGAAACCCCCCACTGTACGCAGTATTAAACTGGCCCTCATGGGTCCGAACGTACTGCTGCTTTCTGCCTTCCTGCGTATGAGGTTCTGTGAGGACAGGCTGTAAGACAAACACCACAACAGACCACCAGAGAATGCAGACTGGCTCCTGGACCCATTGGAAGGTGAAATATGTGACACAGAAAGTAAGGACATGGCTAGGTGTCCAGGAAGAGGATACCAGAGACAAAGAGGATAAGGCTGAATAATAAAGCAAAACTTACATAGTCCAACAAAAGGCAGCTTAAAGTCCTAACATTTTCTATCTTTTTTTCCTTTTTACTTAAGACATTTGCATTAAAAGAGGCCTGTTGCCCTTCAGGGTTCATGTACTCCTAATGCTTGTTCCCTAGCTGAGATCATAATCTCTTGTTTGTGACACTGCACTCAATCCCACCACAGTGGGAAGGAAGAAAGGAAAAGATTTTAGGATGAAATGGTGTCTTTCATACGCACAGTATGCTAAAGTGCCTTAAAAGCCATGAACAGATAAATCACCCATTAGGTGAGCACGGGAGATTATGTGAGATAGAGAGGTTAAAGCTCAGAGACATTCAAAATCTACCCGCTGCAAAAATAGCAAACAGAAAATCTTATTATTGTGCATAGCTCTATATGGCCATGTGTCCATTGTACAATGATTGACAATGTTTTTACTGATGTCCTGCATTTTACCTCTCCGTACTTTGTACTGCTCTGTAATATTTTTGTACTGCTCTGTAATATTTGTGACCCCGGGTCGACCCTGAAAAAGGGATTATAATTGTCTCAGTGGTCTTACCAGGTCAACAAAATTCAAATAAATAAAATAACTATTTTTAAAAGATGTCAGTTGTACTTCTATTTCAGAATTATTTTTCTTTTTCCTTTTCCATTTGCTAATTAGAAGGTTTTCTTCTACCCTTTTATGTTGTCTTGCTGGCACAGCGCAGACAACATATTGGGGTTGATTGAAGTGGAAGAGCAGGTTTTGGAGGTGCGGTCGTGTTGTGTCCAGTGGCGCCACTGCTTTTTCGGGCTTGGCTGTGTGGCACGAATGAGACTGCATGCTGACTACGACAGCAGTTGCAATGCGTGCCACCAAGTTGAAATGTTTCAGCCGCTGCAATGAGGTAGCTCCACCTCATTGCAGGACGTGCCTTCCCTGGTGTCACATTTCAATGAGACATGGCGGCGGCTGTGCCGTCCGCCTCTCACAGTCCCCAGAAAAGCCAACATTGGGGGTGCCCAATCCCCCTGTTGGCATCATCATGTCCCCCTCTCCAGTTGATTTGCTGATGGGGAGCCCAATTCCTGTTGGCATCATGTCCCATGTCAGTTGTTTACCAAGGGGGGGTGCCCAATCCCCCTTGGCATCATCCTCCCACCAAACACCCTTTTTTATATGCCGACAGGGTGTCCAGTCCCCATTGCTCCAGTCTCCCCCCCCATCCCAAAACAAGCAGGTGGCACACTGGGAGTCCATGCCAGCATGCCAAATGTACCTGTCAAAAAAAAAAAAAAACCTTCCTGCGATGTTTAATTTTTTTTTTTAACCTGTGAAGTAGAAAACGGTCCATTACTGTCTGCGGCCCCCGTCCCTCAACCCACACCCACCCACTATGTACCCCACCTCCCCACACACCCCTCACCCCATACTTACCTCCGGAGCCCGGCGTGTGCAGTGGACCGGGAACACGTCTGCATTCTTTAAAGCCGACCGTGAACTGAAGAAATGCCAGTAAGCTGTATAATGGCATAAATAGGGTTTTTTCAACTATGGTGCATATCTCAGGCATTCTGGGGAATTTTGGCACCAAATTTTCAACATGGGGTTATTGGAATCCCTCCTCATGAATTCAGTCACAGTCATGGCATTACTCCATCCCAAAAGATGATTTTGCGGTCACTGTGTGAAATCAGCTTTCAGGAAGGAGTAACGAAATGACAGTGCCACTGTTCATGAGGTGGGCTCTAAAAAGCCTATGTTGCAAATTTGGTGAAAAAAAAAGCCAAACAATGACTGTTTTATGAGAGTGCATTGCGTAATTTCCACACATGCTCATAACTTCGTGAATCTGTAATATTTTCACTCCAGATTTTCAACATTGTCAGTTTTCCACACCTTCTTATGAACAGTACAGCGGTCATTTTTCACATCCTGGCCGAAATGTGTTTTCGCACTTCTGGTGCAGAATAGAGCGGTCACTGTGGGAAATCAGTGTTCAGGTCAGATTAAGAAAATCACAGTGACACTGTTCATGAGCAGAGGTCCAAAAAATGCCTATGCTGAAAATGTGTTAACAAAAGTCCATTAAATGACTGTGCTACGAGAGTGCATTGCTCAGTTTCCATGGACCCTCGTAACTTCATAAATTTGTAATATTTTCACTTCAGATTTTCAGCATTAGCATTTTTTCATATCTCCTTATGAAAAGTATAGCTGTCATTTTTCACATCCTGTCCGAATTGTGTTTTCCCACTTCCCGTGCAGAATAGCGCGGTCGAGTGGGAATTCAGTGTTTGGGATAGATTAAGAATATCACAGTGACTCTGTTCGGGAGCAGAGGTCCTAAAATGCCTATGTTGAAAATTAGGTGACAAACGTCCATAAAATGACTGTGTTACAAGCGTGCATTGTGCAGTTTCCACGCATGTTTGTAACTTCGATAATTTTTAATATTTTTACTCCAGAATTTTACCATTGCCATTTTTTCACATCTCCTCAAGAACAATACAGCTGTCGTTTTCCACATCCTATCCAAAATGGTTTTTGCACATCCAGTGCACAGTGGCGCAGTCGCTGTAGGAAAACAATGTTCAGAACAGAGTAAGAACATCACAGTAACACTGTTCATGAGCAGAGGTCCCAAAATACCTATGTAAAAAATTTGGTGAAAAAATTCCGTAAAATGACTATGTTACAAGCGTGCATTGCATAGAGTCCACGCACAGTCATAACTTCGAGAATGTTTAATATTTTCACTCCAGATTTTCAACATTACCAACTCTTCAAACCTCCTTATCAATGGTGCAGCTGACAGTTTAATGTGGTGCAGAATGGTGCAGTCACTGTGGGAAATCAAGGTTCAAGACAGATTAATAAAATTACATGGACACTGTTCATGAGCAGAGGTCCCAAATGCTTTCATGAGGTGGGGTCACAAAAAGGCCATGTTTTAAAATTTGGAGTGCAAATACCAACAAACACCCAGGACGTTAGGGTTTCTAACCATTACATCCCACCCTGTACAGACTAACTGGCATCAGGGGTGTGTCTTTGGATTGTCGACTGTAGTCCTCTCGCCATTGGACCTCCACCCCCACCCTGCAGCCACTGATAGGCATCAAGGTGTGCCTTGAACTCTTCCACCTGAAAGTTTGGCCCATTCTCCTATGCTGCACCCATCTCAACATACTTCCTTATGAAATGGGATGAGCATAAAGCCTGATGACCCCAAGGCACAATTCAACACTTGTCAGCCTCTGCAGGGTAGGGTGAAGTGAAATGGCATGAGCTCTATGGCCAGTGACCCAAACGCACACCCCAATGCCTGTCACTCTCTGCAGGGTGGGTGGGGTTGACGTTGGTTCTATACTTCACTGCTATTCCTATTATGCATCTCTCTAACCTCTGCACTACCAATGCCAACACCAACAAGACAACATTCAGCATTGACAAATGCTTGTTAATGTTAGGTGTGATACAACAAGCAATACTTTATCCAGAGACTGGCATATATACAGTAGTTCTATTCCACTTCACACATCATCAGCATTGTGACCTCACTTTATATGGCACATGTGACCAATCCTCCAGCATGTGACTGGCTCTTCTTGTTCAGAAGGCACCTTCGCAATGTTTATACCAAAGCAATCATGCTGGCAAATTCCAAGTATTTTGCATCCACGCTCCTGAACAAGATTTAGCACTACTCCAAGTTCTGGAAGGTTATCCATTCCCTTTTCTCCATTCTGACCTAGTCTCCCAACCCTATTCTCAAGGTTGGTGACTCCCTCATCTCTGACCTTCTTTTGTTGCCACTTCCTTTAACTCCTACTTCATCACTTGTGCTCTCTCTCCCTCTCATCTCTTCCTTGCCCTCCTCCTCCTCCTCTCCCTTTCATCTGCATTTGCCCCTTCACTCTCTCCTTCTCTTTTTCCTCTCCCTCTGCTTCTCTTAAAGCCCTGCTTACCCTCACAAGGAAGGTAGCTCTGATGGTCTCGATCCTAAGCTTCTGCTTTTCTCAGCTCCTGCCATTGCTAGACCTATTACTTAACTCCTTAACCCCTCTTTTTCCTCTGCCACTGTCCCTGAAACTTGAGTGCAAGCTACTGTCATCCTTCTCCCTAAAGGTGGTGATCCGTCTTCTCCTGGTACTGTCCATCCCATCTCTTTCCTTCCAACTCTGACCAAGTTACAGGAAGATGTTCTCTCGCAAAACTCTCTTCCTTCTTTGACTCTTCCTTCTTCATCCCTTTCCAGTCTGGTTTCAGGAAATTCCACTCCACTTCCACCTCCCTGCTCTGTGCTACTGACTTCATCTTTTCAGATGTGGACTAAAGTCTGTTCACCTCCAACATTTTTGTTGATAAGACTAAACATTTTGATACTGTGACACACCCCATCCTTCTGGACAAGCTTACAGTAGTGGGTCTCTCTGCCTCCTCAGTCAGTTTTGCTCCTACCTTGAGAGTAGGTCTCAAGCTGCCCAGATCAGAAGTTCCCCTTTCCTCCCATGCTCCCTATCTGTTCAGCTATCCCTTAAGGCTCTGACCTGGGCCACATTCACTTTAATGTATTCCTGAACAACCTCCCCTCTGCCTGTTCCTCTGTGTCTATTAATATCTATGCTGCTAATACAGTGCTCATTACAGCTGGCGCCTCTTTCCATGACTTTACCACCCAGCTGCAGCTGGAGTTTTGACAATATTTAGCACTGGTTCTGGTAGAACCAGCTGTCCCTCATTGCCAAAAAAAAACAGTTTTCATGACTTCTAGCATTCCAAAGAGGCTTTACCAGACTCCTCCCTTCCATTAATCCACACCCTTGATGATGCTATAATTGAGGATGTGTCCTCCTTTAAGTACCTCAGGGTCTGGCTGGACTGTCATCTTAAAATGTCTCAGTTCACATTGATACCATGCACTGTAAACTTCATCCCAAAGTTGGTACACTATACAGGAAGACGGTGAGTATCCTGCTTCCTGTCCACAATGGGATTGTTTTAGAGATGATTCTCCCTACTTTTGATTATGATGACATAGTTTTCTGTGGAGCTCCCAACTCTCCCCTTGCCAGACTGGACCCCCTCATTTACTCCTGCTGTTGTTTTGCCTTAGATTGTCCCGTGGTGCTCTGTTGATGGTGAGGAACACCAGGGTCTGAATAAATTAGGATAGATTAAAGTTACCCAGACAAGGAGAGGCAGGAGTCATCCATGAAGTTTGATGCCCGCAGGGCTTTATTCAGTAACAATGGGTAAGGTGATATGGTCACAGGAGGGGTAAGCAAAACAATAGTAGCGAAAACAGTACTGCTTTTATCTCACACTACTTAGATTTTGCATGTACTACTAAAACAACTACAAGAAAGTATGTTGAGGTGCACCATGGCCTAATGCCACTATACTCTAAGATGATTTCCTAAAAGTTAGCTAACACAGAAAACTATACTGTATGTCACTATAATACCACTTGGAAAATCAGATGACACTTACTACCCCAAAGGAATTTTTACAAGGTCGACCTAGGTTTATTACAGCCACATCCATACAATGATAACAGAGTCCAATTGTCTGACGTCTTCGTGCCCACCGTCAAACACCGTTGGTAGCTACAAAGATAAGCAGAAAAGAACTTTAGGATACTTAGGCAATGATCCCAGCACAGGCCTGGTTAAGGTCACTGGGGTGGTGAGAGGTTTTGTAAACAGACCATAGGTTTCTTGGCATAAAACCCACTCTCCAAGGCTGTCGGCAAGAAGAAACCAGAGAAGCTGGTTCCTTGAACAAACCCACCTGCGGGTCATCAATTTAACACTGGATGCAGAAAGTTCCCTGGCCAAAACCCACTTCTGGGGCCACCAAGGGTAGAAACATAGAAACATAGACTTTGACGGCAGATAAGGACCACTTGGCCCACCTAGTCTGCCCATTTCCTTACCTACAGGATAAGATACAGATCCTAGTTAACCAACAGACTATTTCTTCCTACCCCCCCACAAGAATTGCCTTATGTCTGTCCCATGCATTCTTGAATTCTCCCACAGTTTTAGACCCCACAACCTCCTCAGAAAGGCTGTTCCATGCGTCCACCACCCTCTCTGTGAAAAATACTTCCTCACAATGCCCCTGAGCCGATCCCCCCCCATCTTCAAATTGTGTCCCCTTGTTCTTGCACATCTCTTTTTCTGAAATATGCTACCCTCTTGGACTTTATTGATTCCACTGAGGTACCTAAAAGTTTCTATCATGTGCCCCTCTCCCTCCTTTCCTCAAAGGTATACATATTAAGCTCCTTTAGTCTCTCCTCGTGCAGCTTCTCCTGCAGACCCTGCACCATTTTAGTTGCCCTCCTCTGGACTGCCTGCATCCTGCCTATGTCCTTGCGAAGATGGGGTCTCCGGAACTGGACGCAGTACTCCAGATGGGGTCTTACCAACTGTCTGTACAGAGGAATAACAACTTCCTGTTTTCTGCTGGTGATGTCTCTCCCTATACATCCTAGTATCCCCCCAGCCCTCCCAACTGCCTTCTCACATTGCTTGCTAACCTTAAGGTCATCTGATATGATTACCCCCAGGTCCCTTTCCATTTTTGTTGTTGTTACTACCTCCATCCCATTGTGTAATCTTCCCCTGGGTTTTTGTTTCCCAGGTGCATTATTTTGCACTTCTTTGCATTGAATCCAAGCTGCCATACTTCTGACCATTCCTCCAACCTTGCCAAGTCCCTTCTCATCCTTTCCACGCCTCCTTGTTTATCAACCCTGTTGCAGACCTTTGTGTCATCTGCAAAGAGGCATACTTTTCCTTCCAGTCCCTCTGCAATGTCACTTATAAAGACATTAAAAAGGACTGGACCCAGTACTGAACCCTGCAGTACCCCACTAGTAACCCCTCTTTCTTCAGAGTGGACTCCATTTATAATTACCTTCTGTGTCCTGTTGTCCAGCCAATGTCTTACGCAGGCTACCACCCTGGGACCCACTCCCAGGCTGGTTAATTTGATTATCAATCTTTTGCGTGGGACTGTGTCAAATGTCTTGCTAAAGTCTATTCAGGCCATGTCCACAGCCCCTCCCTGGTCTACTACTTTGGTCACCCAGTCAAAGAAATCAATTAGATTCGTCTGACATGACCTTCCCCCCGTGAACCCATGCTGCCTTGGGTCCTGTGCCCTACTGCCCTCTAGGTACTCAACAATTCTTTCCTTCAGAAGTGATTCCATCACTTTCCCTACCACAGAGGTCAAACTGACAGGTCTGTAGTTTTCTGCCTCTGTCTTGCTCCCACTTTTGTGAAGAGGAATTACATCCGTCTTCCTCCAGTCCTCAGGTACCACACCATCCTCCCATGATTTGTTAAAACGGGTAGTCAGTGGTGTCACTAGTTCTCCCCCCTTAATTCTTTTAGAATTCTGGAGTGAATTCCATCAGGCCCCATTGCTTTGTCCACCTTCAGTTTTAGGAGTTCTTTCAGAACCCTTTCTTCTGTGAAAGGACTGGGATCGACCCCCCTGTCCAGAGCGCTTCTGTTAATTGGATTAGGCACCTCCCCCTCCTCCTTTGTTGCGAATACTGAGCAGAAGTATTCGTTCAGTATCCTTGCTTTTTCACTGTCCCTCTCTGCCCACCCACCGTCCTTTCTATTCAGCCTCACTATCCCTCCCTTTGTCTTTCTAACGCTCCCTGATGTACCTATAAAAGATTTTGTCCCCGTTCTTATCTGAGTTGGCTATCTTTTCTTCAGTTTGGGCCTTTGCTATTCTGACTTCTCTCCCTGCTTCCTTCTGCCTTAACTGGCACAGTTCTCTGTCCTGCTCCTTCTGTGTTTCCTTATACTTCCTAAATGCTATCTTTTTCTCCCTAACCTACCCCACCACCTCTTTTGAGAACCCTAGTGGCTTTTTCTTTCATTTTGATTTGTTTATTTGCTTCACACAAAGGCTTGTTACCTCTGTGATGGCAATTTTGATGTTTTCCCATTGTTTCTAAACCCCTCCTTCTAGCCTGTTTGCTAGTGCTTTTCTAAGGCATTCTCCCATTTTGCCAGAGTCAGTCCTCCTGAAGTCCAGTACCCTCACTTTTGTATGACTTGACTCTATAGCCAAGCTTATCGTGAACCACACTGTTTGGTGGTCACTTGTTCCCAGATGGCTACCCACTTCTAGAACTGAGATCCTCTCACTGTCCCCATTTGAGAGTATGAGGTCTAAGAAGAACCGGAAAGATGCTTGGTGACGAACCCACTGGAGGATTACCACGACCTGGACGATGCTGCAGCACTTCAGGGGCCAGCAAGAACTTGAAGAATCTGAAGTGAAGATGGTTTTCTGATGCAACCAGGAACCAGAAGGATCTGAGGTGAAGTCAGTTGATTCTGAAGTATCAACACAGGGAACTGGAACAAAACAATGAAACAGCAGACACGTCCCGCACTGGGCTTTGACGGACTCGACTTGAGGCGAATGACCAGAGGATGCAGACAAGGTTCTTCCAGAATGTGCACACTCTTCTGCTGAGGGCAACCAACTTCAGGACATCTGGATCAGGAACCGTAAGACAACACTGGCACGGAGGACATGATGCACTCGAACTTCAGCAAACTCGACTTTGACCTGAGGAACAGAAGGAACAGCGGGTGCGACTTGCATGGATTTTGACGGACTCGACTTCGGCGAATGACAAGGATGGATTAGATGATCTGCTGGACAGATATTTTCTGAAGAAGAAGGATGATGAAGACATCTTCCTCTGGGTAGAGATTGATTCTGGATGCGTAGAATGACAGACTACACCATGGAACATCAACGTAGCAGAAGATTGAGTTTATCCCCATATGTTGGTAACACTGTAGCTAGTAGACACACCTTCTCACTATACCAAGAGAACTGATTGATGATAGTGTAATTTGCCAGGAGCAGGGACAAATTATCAAGATTTGGGGCAATTGTTCACTTGTGGGGAAAATTCACCTAAACAGGGGTAAATTGCACAATCCGGGGCAATTGGAACAATTCTGGAGTGATTGTTCAGATGCCAGGGGTAATTGTTCAGATACAAGGGGCAATTGTAAAGATGCCTGGGGCAATTGTTCAGATGCCAGGGGTAAATAACCACAATCCTAATGTGTCATAATACAGTCTTGGTGCTTTATGCAATTAACACAACCTTTCAGATGCTTGAGTAATAAGCATTTTGTATGAACAGTACAGTTGTTGATAATCACTTCACAGCATATTGTGTGCTAAGCTCCCCTTGGTTGGACCCTTTTGCCACTTAGGGGCTTCCTTTATAGCATCCGGCTACCCCTTAACACTGTAATGCGCATACCCAAATCCCTGCACTTGGATGCACCACTTGCCACTAGGCCTGCTGCCCTAAATATTTGGGGCCTGGATGCCCTATCCAATGCTGGGCCTGGCTGCCCTAATTACTCTGGGGCTGGCTTGCCCTAACTGTACTGGGCCTGTGCTGCCCTAATTACCATAAGTCCTGGATGTCCTACTGTACTGGGCCTGTTAAATCTGGGGCCCGGCGCTTCCCTGTTTCATGCTGGGGCTGATACTGTCTTTGGGTGCCAGGGGCTTTAGGCTGCCCTGTTAATGCTGGGACCTATACTTGCCCCTATTATACTGTGGGCCTGAAGCTGCCCTCTTAAACCTGGGGCCTTTGTGCATCTCTTTATGCTAAGGCCTACTTGCCCTCCTCGAAACACAATGGGCCTGGTTTGCCCTAATAACACTGGGCCTGTATTGCCTCTTTATACTTATGGCCAAACAGTGCCCCTTTTAACACCAGGGCCTAAACTTGCTGGGCCCTTTTAAGTACCTATTGGCCTGCTCAAGGCCTAGCTGTCAAGGATAGGGCTGGTCTTCCCACATATCCGCTCCCTTCTGAATTTTTAATTAAATTCCCCTTATGGGCCTTGAAACTGGCACCTCTTTGTGGGCGTCACTAGCCCCAATATTTAAATGATGTGCCCTAGCTGGTCTTTGCTTCCCTGATCCCACAATGGCGCATTCAGCTCTAAACAATTTATTATTATTTTTTTACTGTTGGGCGGTCAGCACTTTCCCTTTGTGCTGCTGCCTGACTCACCGCCCCGGCCTGGGGTGAAGAGAACTGCTCAGGAGGCAGGAGGTTTTATGGTGGAGGGAGGGAACCAGTGCAGCAGGGCCAACAATGCGAGGGACGATGGGGGGGCCTTGCTGGTCTCTCAGCGCCCAACGATGTGGCTCCTTAACACCACCGATGAGGGACCAGCTTAAACTTTTTTCATGTGCAATAAAATAATAAACGGTGCTATACAGAGCCCACACCACAGCAGGGGACCGAATTCTTCTGGTGCCCACGATGGCACCGCAGACTGCCAGACTCAACTGCAGGGCACAGCACCGGGATTAACACAGCGGTAGCAGCAGCAATTCTCTTCATTGACTGGAGGAGAGGCCACCCAGGAGTCGATGGGACTGGCTTCAAAACTCCAGATAAACCCATAGGTCCCCATCATACCCCAGCAGTCCGTTCAACTCCACAGCCAGCCCGATCCTGAAGGCAAATGGCTATTCTCCATTTGAAAAAGCACTCGGGTTGTGATTCTCAAACCCCAAGCTTGCGCCCACAAAAACGTCCAGGGACTTGAACAGGGCACCACGCACTGGCCTGGAACAGAGGTCCCAGCACATGGTTGACCACCTTCTTGCTGCCTGCTCGGGGGGAGGGGGGTGGAATGGAGCAGGCAGCAGAGAGAAAAAAAAAGACTTTTATTTTTTATTTATTTTTTTTTAAAACGATGCCCTGCCTGACACTTTTCTGGGGGTATGAAGCACTACAAAGGGGCTCCCACCACTAAAGCCCTCATGCTCCACAACACAATGGGGCCCCTGGACATCATAAACCCACTTACATTTCTGTGATGCTCCACTTAGTTTAACCTCTTACTTTGGGGCATTACAGTCCCCTCAGGCCCAACACTGCTCTCTCTACTCTGCCTTCTCCCTCCTCCATCTTGAAGCCAGGTGCCTTTCTCACTGTGCTTCCTTTATATCAAACTTCTGGATTAGTTCCCCTCCTTCCTACCTTACTTCCTTGCTATCCTCTCCCCCTCATTCCTCCTATGCTCTCTGCAGCAATGTTTTTCATTCCCTTTCCATTCCACTGAACAAAAGAAACTTCCGACACAATTTTGCTACTATGGCAGTGCTGCAGCTTCTAAAATAGGAACACAAAAAGCTACAAAAAGCCATGCACAAAACATGACTGCTCCATTCAGCAGGGCCCCCTGAAGAAGAAGTGCTTGGGTTTGAAGCCCTGGGATGTCAAGGGCCGATCAATCTCATTTTTACTCACCCTAAATAAACCACCTTAGATATATCATAACTGTATGCAGCATTTGTGTTTTGGGGATGGCTGTTTGTAGATTTTCACCTATCTATTCCAGCCAGGAAATCTGCCATAGGTTAAGCTGCCTTCCTATAACACTTTCCTAAACTCTGGTTCATCCATCCCCTGTCAGTCCACTCTGCTCTTCTCCCTAATCCCTTAAGTCTCTTTTTCATGACTTTTATACTCCCACCTGCAATTGTCTAAGAACCCTACACTTATCTGGTCTCCTTTCCCTACTCAGATTGCTCTCTCTCCCCAGGTATGCCTGTTGGGATCATTTCCCCCTGCTTATCTAAACTCAATTTCTATCTATTGCATGCACCTAGTTGTACTGTCATGCCTTGCAGGGTTTAAGATTGCGCTCCTTTTGATATACTATAGTGCTTGTATAAAACTATTATTTTTGTAATGCTGCTATTTTTTTTCTCCTCCTGCACTGCTTTCCATACCCTTCCCCCTCCCCCAGGAGCTACAGTATCTGGAAACAAGCTAACAGCTCAGTATGTCTTTCCTTCTATAACTTTTGAAATAAATAAATAATTAATTAACCAAAGAGAACAGAAAACAAATACTCAGATATAAGAAATAATAGCTCACTTCCTTTCAAATGTAATGTTAATTTTCGGGCATTACACAGGAGGAAGTTTACGGAGAGAAGTTGCATGACATGCAAAAGATCACACAGTAAGCGTCACTTCTGAAATTCAGACCTGGTTCTCCAGGGAAGCTTTATACTCCTTGTAAGGAAATGCAGATGGGGATGGCAGTAGTTCCATTCTCTGAGACCGACAGTGCCCACCTGTCCCACATCACATTCAATACAAGGTTACTTACATCACATTCAAATCTCTCCAAGGCCATTGGTCATACCCCTGTTTACAGTACATTGCTGACCTGATTTGTCCTTGTGTGACCAAATGGCCCCTTCACTCTGCCAGCAGTAATCTCCTTTTTGTTACCCTTACTTACCTAGTAATAGGGTCAAATCCTCTCCTGTGTTTCACAAGCTATAACAAGCCCCCTCCCCAAGGCTACAGACTTACCTGCCCATTCAAAGTTCTTATTAACATCCTATAATATCTTTTCTCATTTGCCTACAAGTTCCAAAGTTAGCATTTTACTGCCTTGTACCAGAAATGCGTGTGTGTACCAGCCAGTCAGAAAGGTTGCTACGGTGACAGAAGGGATCTTGTCATGCGAGACAGAAGGATAAAGTTCATACCGCTTGGAAAACACCTCTGAAAGGTAATATGCAAACAAAGCGACTGCATGCTGAATATTTACATAAAAAAAATAAAAGCCACTTCACCTCTAGCTGAAAACATTGGAAGAGTCAGAAATGAAATTACAATATTTGGCTTTTGCAAAAAAAGAAAGAAAAAGTACAAAACCTATTCTAGAATTGCTCTTAAGTTAGAATCCAAGTAAAATGGTGCAGAGGGCTTGTGACAGTTTGACAACATGGTTAGTTTTGGTTTCAGTACTGGTAGGAGTTACAACAGGGGCTAGGTATTCAAAATTGGGCAAAGCAGAGTGCGAAGTTTTGCACTGCGCTTGCCCATTGCCCATAACGATGAGGATGCTATATTCAGTCGGATAGTTCACTGGTGCTAGCCAACTGAATATAGGAGCAGGTCAGCACAGCACTAAGCTGAGTAGTGCTGCCCTGACAGGGATCCTGCCAGTGCAGGGAACAAAGCCACTTGATCAGATAGCGCCAGTAGCTCCTGATGCGATAGTCAGACAGCCCCATGCAAAGGAGCCCATTAGGCATGCAAGGCGCTACAGGGCCATTTGCATGTTCATTATGGGCACATTTGCATGTGAAGAGCTAGCAGGTTTATGCCTCTGTGTCTGGCTCCACCCCCAACCTGATTGTCTGAACCCATAGACAGTAAGTATTCCCTGGTGACCTGTGGTCCCCCCACCCTCTGATCATCATCCCAGAATGTGCAAAGGCAATCCCTGTTGCCTAGTGGTCCCCCTGGCCTCAAATCACCAGCCCTGGTTTTCCATGTTACATCCCTGGTGCCTAGTGGTCCCCCTGACCTCTAATCACCAGCCCTGGTTTTCCATGTTACATCCTTGGTGCCTAATGGTCCCCCTGACCTCTAATCACCAGCCCTGGTTTTCCATGTTACATCCCTGGTGCCTAGTGGTCCCCCTGACCTCTAATCACCAGCCCTGGTTTTCCATGTTACATCCCTGGTGCCTAGTGGTCCCCCTGACCTCTAATCACCAGCCCTGGTTTTCCATGTTACATTCCTGGTGCCTAGTGGTCCCCATGACCTCTAATCACCAGCCCTGGTTTTTCATGTTACATTCCTGGTGCCTAGTGGCCCCTGACCTCTAATCACCAGCCCTGGTTTTCCATGTTACATCCCTGGTGCCTAGTGGCCCCCCTGACCTCTAATCACCAGCCCTGGTTTTCCATGTTACATCCCTGGTGCCTAGTGGTCCACCGGCCCTGCTATCATCAGACCCACTATCAAATGTCAAATCCCAGGTGCCTAGTGGTCCCTTCCGCTCTGTGATTACTGGCCTGGTAACTGTAGAAACTGTTCCTGGTGGCTAGTGGTCCCCCCTCACTCACCCATGCACCAATTGCTGGCCCAATAACTGTAGAAAGATTTCCTGGTGGCTAGTGGCCCCCCTGCCCACCAATCTCTGGCCTAGTAACTGTAGAAACATTCCCTGGTAGCTAGTGGTCCCCCTGCCCTCTGATCACTGGCCTCGTAACTGTAGAAACTGTAACTGATGGCTAGTGGTCCCTTTGCCACCAGTCACTGGCCTAATAACTGTAGAAACATTCCCTGGTGGCTAGTGGTCTCTTCGCCACCAGTCACTGGCCTAATAACTGTAGAAACATTCCCTGGTGGCTAGTGGTCCCCCTGCCCTCTGATCACCAGCCTGGTAACTGTAAAAACATTCTCTGGTGTCTAGTGACCCCCCCACCCTCTGAGTGCCATCTCCAGTCTAAGCTAATAACTCCCTGGCATCTACTGGCTACCCTACCCATCCATGCCCATCCCTGTACACTATCACAGCATCCCTGGCATCTAGTGGCCACCCGAGCTGTGGACACTGACCACCCACTCTGCCAACCCACCCCTTACCTGAAGCTACAGTGCCATGGGAGTCCATATGGCAAGCACCACAGCCCTCTTCTCACCTCCTCAGCTGGCTGCTGTATAAACAGACAGGGAGTACACATGCTTGGTACTGTACAGGGCTTATGTCCTCTGTAATGTACAGGGAGTGCACAGCCTGTGTACTGTACAGTACACTGGCCATGCACTCACTGTACAGCACAGAAAATGCATGCCCTGTACATTACCTAGGACATGCATTCCCTGTCTGTGGATATGGCAGCAGGTCGAGGAGGTGAATGAAGGGCTGTGCCCATCACCATATGGGCTCCCACAGCACCAATGCTTCAGGTAAGGGGTTGGTTGGCAGGGTGGCTGGTCAGTGCCCGTGGTGTGGGGGGGCTGCTAGACACCAGGAACACAGTGATAGTGTACAGAGACAGGGATTAGTGGGTGGGGGTGCCATTAGACACCAGAGAATTATTAGCTTAGATCAGGATCAGTGCTCGGAGGGTGGTGGAGGCACAGTTTCTACAGTTACTAGGCCAGCGATCGTGGGTGAGGGGACCACTAGCCACCAGGATTGTGACATGTAATAATGGGGCTGTCAATCAGAGGGCAGGGGGGATCACCAGGCACCAGGGATGTGACAAGTAATACCAGGACTAGCGATTGGAGGGGACCACTAGCCACCAGAATTGTGACATGTAATAACGGGGCTGTCAATCAGAGGGCAGGGGGGATCACCAGGTGCCAGGGATGTGACAAGTAATACCAGGACTAGCGATTGGAGGGGACCACTAGCCACCAGGGATGTGACATGTAATACTGGGGCTGGCAATCAGAGGGCAGGGGGGACCACTAGACACCAGGGATGTGGCAAGTAATACCAGGACTATCGACTGGAGGGTGGGGGGAGGACTACTAGGCACCAGGGACCAATTTTTTATTTACCAGGGATGGTGATCTGAAGGTGGAGGTGGGGGGCACTGGAGACCACAGACATATTTTACTTTACTGTGGACAGCAACTGATGGACAGGGGTGCCTCAAGATGCCAGGGGTGTGTGTGCTCCCCCAACCACCAACATGCTTGTTCACTGCAGTGTCCTCGGCAGCCACTAAGGTTGCCTGGAGTAAGTCAGGGGTTTGAATGGCAGCATTTGTGCTGTGCAAAGTGGCCTGTGCTAACCCCTTTGTGCAGTACAAATGCGCTGAATATCACACTGTGCTGATATTCCTGTTCCTGCCCCTCCCTTTCCCACCCCATACATTATGTTTTCTTCATGCACTACATGCACTAACCCTGTTAAAGTGTGCAAAAGCCCCCTTTGAATATTGTGCACAGGTGCAATCCCCAGGGCAAACAGGGCACACTCACTTACTATAGATGTCGATAACAAGATTTTGTTTACTCAAACCAATGTGTTATGTGTGTGTGGGTGTGTGTGTGTGGGTGTACATGTGTGTGTTTTGCTTCCTTGTTTGCAAAACGGTTGCTTTAAAATTACTAAGTCAATCCACATTTTTACAGTGCTATATTAGGGATGAAGAGTTCCTACAATAAAGGAGCATAGAAATTTAAAGCAGGGCTGCTAACTTTCAGGAAACTTTAAGGTCCAAGGATAGCATCAGCCAGGTCAGTATTCTGAAATCAGCAAGGTAAGATATTATTGGTAACTGTGTAGGAATCTAAAACATACTCAGGTAAAACTGAAACTCATTTCATTGCAGAATAGCT
Source organism: Neoceratodus forsteri (assembly GCA_016271365.2). NCBI lineage: Eukaryota > Metazoa > Chordata > Ceratodontiformes > Ceratodontidae > Neoceratodus > Neoceratodus forsteri. The sequence goes on along the minus strand of CM057450.1, from coordinate 556,152,876 downwards.
CCTTCTTGTTAGAACAATTCCTGTAGCATACCCTTTAGAAGTAATATATATATTACAAAACTATGAGGTACACCACATCCAGCCACTCTCACAATCTTTTTTTAACATACCGCTCATGTCACCAGTGACCAGAGTTCAGGAACAAGTTGAGTCATCAGGGGCTAGCTGGGGGGGCCAGGAAGATCAAGCATTCCAGAGGATGCCCTCTTCCTCCAGGAAATGAGCGTAGCTTCCGCTGCTAAAACATTGTCACCTGGGGGAATGTTGCCTGGACTCTGCTGTGATATGCTCTGTGTGAGCAAGCACAGAGATAATAGCATTATAGGGCCCCAGAGGAAGGAACCAGAACATAGAAACTACCCTAGCTTATACATGATGATCTCGGGAGTGCTTGAACCCTGACCCCTGCCATTGTTCGCTCGTATCCATACTCTGGGAACTCCTGCCTCCATACTCAAAAGGAGGTGGATGTTGGATCTGGCATGATCACACCCCACCATGGGGGAGGGGAGCATATCTGTGGGGTTGAAAATTGAGATGGTGGTAAGGCAAGTGGCTAAGATGCCAGATGGGGAGGTGCTGACCACAGCCCAAGCTAAGGGGACCGAGTGAGTGACAGAACATAAAACAAAAAATTTAAAAATGCTCCCACAACTACCTGGTGGGACCCATCCCAATTTTTTCCTCAAACTAAGGATGTCAAACCTCAGATTATTTTAATTTTGACTCATAGAAGAATAGGCATTGCCAGCAGATAAAGACTATGGGTCCATAGATAAACATCTTAAGGACATTAACAAAACACCTGAAGGGCATTAACAAGGTGAAAGAGTCGAACATGTTTCAATATAAGAAAAATAGCAGGACAAGAGGACACAGTATGAGATTAGAGGGAGGCCAATTAAGGAGTAATGTGAGGAAGTTCTTTTTCACAGAAAGGGTGGTGGATACATGGAATGGCCTACCTCAGGAAGTGGTGGATATGAATACATGCAGGGCTTCAAACAGGCATGGGATAGGCATAAGGGAACAATACAGATGAGTATGACTAGATAGGCCATTGACAGTCAAGGCCTATGGCACATTCATAAGGTAGGAAAAAATGGGCCGACTGGATGGGCCTCATGGTCCTTATGTGCCGTCATCTTCTATGTTTCTATGTTTCTATCCAGTCTGCACATAAAGAGTTTCCTACCTATCCCCCTAACCTAATGTCTAAAAGGGGTGTTCTACCCCAAGCCCCCTTCCTCTTTTGCCCTAGCCACTCTCTCCCCAGCTCCTCCTCCTGGAATTATTTGCTCTTTAAACCTGTCTCAGCCATGTCTGAACCCATTTATAGTCTCTACTGCCACCACTTCAGCTAGTAATCTGTTCCATGGCTCCCACTCCCTGTTGGAGAACTTTCTAGCATCCCTCCTGAAGTTTCTACTGACTAGTCTCCATTCATGTCCTCTCATGACTGAACTACTTTTCCTGTTGAATATGTCTTTACAGTTCACTCCATTAATTCTCAGCAACCTGTACATCTCTATAATGCCACCCCTCTCCCTTCTGGCCTCTAGCTAGTACATGTTAGTACATGTTAAGATTCTCAAGCTGTTTCACATAGGATCTGTCCTATTGGCCTTGGATCATCTTGGTAACCCTTCACTGTACAAACTCTAGTTTACCCCCTGCCCTTTCTTAACTGCGGACTCCAGAAATGGGCACAGTACTCCAGGTGAGTCCTCACCAATGGCTTGTACTCGAGGCAACTTTACCTCTTTCTTCCAACTGGTAAATCCCATTTTCTTCCTAGTACATCCCAGCATCATGGTTGCCTTATTGTAAGCTTTATTGCATTGGCTGGATTGTTTGAGAGAGTCACTAATGTTAGCTCCCAGGTCCATTTCCTCCAGCAAGTACAAAGTGGCACACCTTATTACAGATCAGCTTTACTCTGTTTAGCACTATGTCACTGGCAGCTGCATAGACAGGGAGCCCCTAATCCATAAGTGACAGAGTGGCGCTAGCCACAATAAGATATCTAGCATCCCCAGTGAGATTGTTCTGACTATGGCACAGGGCACCCAGTCTTTTGTTAACTATGGTTACCACATTGTCAACATGGGGGCAAAAGATAAGGTCTCATCCAGAGTACTCCAAGGTATTTGAAGGTCACCTCCTGTTCAATGTTTTTCCCTGGCCATTTCAAATGACAAAGGGTGGAACTTTCCGCTTCTGTGTGAGCATTGAGCATGCGTGCATTCTTTGTTTTTTTGTAACTGAGGACCAGTTTGTTATTGGAGAACCAGCTTTCTAGTGACCTGAAGTTATAGTGGAAAGCAGCAGTGAAGCTGTCGTGGTCAGTGTTTTTGGAGTAGATGACAGCATTATTGGTGCAGAGGCAGCAAATTGGCTGTCTGACAGGCATCGGGCTGTTGATTTATGAAGAGACCAAATGATAGTGGCCACAAGAAGGAGCCCAGGGAGACACCAAATGTCAGACAAGTATTTATCGATCTTCATGTGTCGGGAGCAATTGGTGAGACAATTGTGAAACCAGTCAACTGTGTTCTGTGACAAACTCAGGCCAAGGAGTTTGCTAAGTAGGAATTTATGGTTGACCAGGTTGAAGGCTTTTGTAGATTGATATATATATATATATATGTATATATATATATATATATATATGTATATATATATATATATATATATATATATATATATATATATATATATATATATATATATATATATATATATATATATATATATATATATATATATAACTCTGATGAGGTCACCACTGTCAGACCCTCATGAATATAGTTGGTGTATTCCATCAGTGATGTGTTGGTGCTTGTAGTTTCCAGAAGCCAAGCTGCTGCACATATTGGACACTGTTTATTTTTGAGGTATGTGACAATTTGGGTAGAGACTATTCTCCAGAGAGCCTTGGACAGGAAGAGAGAGAATAAAAATGGGTCTGTAACTGGCAAGGCTAGTGCGGTCTCCACTTCTGAAAAATGGTGTAACCAGTGCAGATTTCCACTTCTTGGGGAACTGCTAGTAGCACAGGGAAAATTGTAGGTATGGGGTGGGAAAGTTCCTTTACTGCCAAGGCAAGAAGTTTCTTATCATCCAAATCACTACCACACCTAGTTTTGCCAAGTACCCTACTGATGTATTTTGAGGTGTCATTGACTGAAACAGCCTTAAAGTAGAATTTAGGGTATCGTGGTTCAGAGCCCACCATCTAGAAGGCTTCAGGACTGGGTTCCCTACATGGGGTCAGGGAAGGCTCAGTGGGGATGATGGAACTGAGGTCAGTAATGGCTGTGTTGCAGTAACTGGCAATTTTGGTGGGGTCAAGAAACTCTCAATCCTCTCCCATGAGTATTTGAGGAGTGGTTTCAACTCCCTTGACAAGGAGCTCTGAGACATTGTCCCCAAATCTTTTCCCATTGCTCCTGTTCTGGGCCTGCTGGTCCTTACAGAAGTCAGATTTTGGCTTTCTAATAATCTGGTGCACATATTGTGAGCTTTCTAGTACCTCTGCTGGCAGACAGGGGACACTGTTTCCTTGGCCAGTGCCCATGAGTTTGTCCCACTCCCTCATGCAGCCAAGGAATTCTGGGGTAATCCATCCGGATGGTGTTTCTCTTGCCTTGAATTTTTTGAAGAGTGCAACTTTATCACAGGCATGTATGAACTCGGAGACAGAGAATTCTAGTACCAAGTCAGTAATGGGAAAGGCATCTAATGAGCACCAATCAAATTGGGCCAAGTAAGATTTGAATTCAGGCACCTTCTCTTTGTTTAGGACTTGTCTGACTGTGATCTTGGGGGGGTGACCTTGTATGTTTAACTGCCCATAGATATTGCACCAGGGAGTAGTCACTTTGGGTTTCTGGCAGAACTTTGACAATTTTAATCCTCTCAGGGTGTGCAACTAGTACCCAGTCAAGAAGCATCATGGTGCCTATGTTATAATTAGTCCTGTTGAACTCAGTGACCATTTGTGTGAGAAACAGACTGGACAGCTTATCACTATGACCTGTGCTGGACTTAGCATTCCAGCGGATGTTGAAGTCACCAGTAGCAATGTAGTCCCAGTTCTCACTGAGTTGCATAAAGCAGTGAATAAGTGAGACTATGCCTGGATTCTGTTTACCCAGTTGGATATACTGGTATACAGACAGAAAGATAAGAGACTTGTGTCCTTGCCCTATGAAAAGCTTAACTGATAAGCATTCACAGACCCTGGTTACTTCTTTGATCATGATTTTAGAAGCTTGCAGGTCTGATCTGAGGTAGATGAGGCAGCCCCTACCTCACTTGCCTAATCCTTTACATTAATTCCTCTGCAGGGCCCACTGCCAAATGCTGTGGAACCATTCTCCCCTTTATTGCCTGATTTCTCCTCCATGCTCACTGTAGTAATCAAATACCCCTTTCCTCCAACCAACTGAACTCCCCCATGCTTCCAATATTAATGAAATATCCCTCTGCCCCACAACCCACTTAGTAGCAAAAATTCACCCTCTTCCCCAGATGGGTGCTCTGACATTAAGAAAAAGAAGAAATTACCATGCTGAGACAGAAAATGACACAGCTCTCTGCACACCACTTTTGCCAGCTACCATCTAACCCAATCTGCTTTAGGCATGTGCCATTTTTTTTTATTATTATTTTTGCAGGCTACACCCTTAGCAAAGGGCGAATGTCATAAAGGTCTTTTATTCTCCTAGCAGGACTACACAAAGCATAGTGGATGGACTTTGCCCAGCTCTACTGCAAGCTGAGGCAGTATATATAAAGACAGTGCAAGCCATCAGGGTAAGCCTGGACACATTTCTGCTTACCAAGGGAATAACAGGGTCCCCTAAATAGTAGAGTATATGGCAATTCTCTATAAATTAGTACTCATTACATAGCATACTTATTCATTTCTGCTTACGGATTTGGGGGAAGGTACACATGATAAGACCTAGAGTCATTTCTGACCTGAAATTGCCGTATTATTATGTGCACATGCAAGAAGAACCTCCCACATAAAATGAGATGTTAAGCTGCAGTATCTGTAGTGTATCATATCTACACTTTCATCACTAAGCCTCTGCTTTGTGGGCCTATTTTATTTCCCTATTTGCAGATTCTACACAACTCACCCACACACTAGTGGAAAAGGTGTGTCAGTCCTTAGACTGCATATGCCACCAACATCCATTCTGTGCAACTCTGGCAAAGAGCATACACTGGGGTACACGTACACCTTTTATCTCGTACATCAGCACCATCACTAGATTGCTTTTGATTTCTTCCAAAGGTATATGAAACTTCTGCTTCATGGAGGGAAACACATTTTTGTGTTTGCCGTGCATGCAAGCACAGCAAACACCTTGGTATGAGAGTGCCTTTTGAAGTGTGTGACACTGTCTGCCCAATGCAGAGCAGTGTTGCAGGGGCCTGACAGTGCCACACCAATCAGCACCCAGGCTGACCATGACAGAGTTTCTGGTTTGCTGGGCGCGGATGGCACCAACTTCAAAAGAAGTTGCCATCCCTTTTATCTGCCCAGCAAGCCAGGCTGATCTGTCATGGTCAGCCTGGAATGCAACAAAGAAAACCGTCCATTGATGTCTGTTACTGGTGGCCCTAACTGTCCCCCAGCTTGAACCTCCCTGTCAGCACACACACACACAGTAGTGACACTGGGGTGCTCAATCCCCCAGTGTCTTTCCCTAAAATAAAGAAAAACGTCCCTCATCATGTTTTTTATTCCCCTGAAAATAAGAAAACTGCCCATCAATGTCTGTTGCCACCACCCCCAAAACATAACACACTGACATTGGGGATGTTCAATCCCCCAGTGTCCTTAATTATTGTAACAGTGTCCATCCCAATGACATTGAGAGTGTCAAACCCCCAGTGTCCTCCATTAATCGAAAACTCCCTAAAATGAAAAAAACTGTCCTTCGTCATTTTTTTTTTAAAACCTGAAAAAAGGAAAACCATCCATCGTTGTCTGCTGTGTCATACCCCCACCCCCGCCCCATACTTACCCACCGGAAGTCCGTCTCTATACTCTTCTCTGGACCGTAGACACTTCTTCATTCTTCAAAGCCCAACTGCGAACTGAGGTAAGCGCTTCAATGTATTTCAATGGGGTGTTCAGTTTCAATGTGTTTCAATGAGGTTTTCAAGTTAGTAGCATAACATGGCCATTTTTTTATATTTTTGCCCAAAATTTTCAACATACCTTTTTTGGGACTCCACTTCATGAACAATTAAGTGACAGTAAGCAATTCTGTCCCAACAGGTTATTTCACGGTTGTTGCATGAAATCATCTTTCAGACAGGAGTTGAAAATGTTCACCACCTTTGTTCATGAGCTGGGGTCATAAAAGGCTATGTTGACATTTTGGGACAAAAATATTAACAAACAACAAAGTTATGAGCCTGCATTGAAATCTGCGAATGCAGGCTTGTAACTTTGGCAATTTTTAATAGTTTGACCCCAAATTTTCAACATAGCCATTTCTTCACAGCACCACATGAATGTGACAGCTGTCGTTTTTCAGATCTTCGCCAAAATGTATTTTTGCCTCCTGAAAGCTGATTTCACAGTCGCTGCGTGAAATCACCTTTCAGGCAGGAGTTGAAATTTTTCTCTGCACTTGTTCATGAGGTGGGCTCATAAGAAGGCTATGTTGAAAATTAGGCCCAAAAAATATTAACAAACAAAGTTATGAGCCTATGTTGATATTTATGAATGCAGGCTTGTAACTTTGGTAATTTTCAATATTTTGACCCCAAAATTTAAACATTGCCATTTCTTCACAGCACCTCCTGAATGTGACAGCTGTTATTTTTCAGATCCTTGCCAAAATGTTTTTTTGCATCCCGAAAGGTGATTTCATAGTAGCTGTGTGAAATCATCTTTTGGCCAGGAGCTGAACATTTTCTCTGCACTTGCTCATGAGGTGGGATCATAAGAAGGGTATGTTGAAAATTTGGGGCACAAATATTAACAAACGAGACAGTTACATTGCCCAACATCATCACTTCTACTTTGCATTCTTAAATGTTAATAAAATGATTCCTTCACTGAAGCAATTTTCAAACACACATCCCCATGACACCAGTGCACACAGCAAACATTCGGCACTGACAAATGCTTGTCATTTATGTATGGAAGATTTGCAGAACACCTTGTTTTTGTATAAGAGGTATCAGCTTTTTATTACCAGTGTCAGCAATCAACGCACCCTGAGACCAGTTAAGCCAGCTATCATAGGACCAGTTGTAACTACAACAAATTGCCTGACCATGCCCCCTCACACCCCTCCATTTACTTTAGCATGTCTTCTCCACTCAACCTCCCCTCAACCCACCATTTATCCCTATACCTTATCGCCTTCTTCCCCCACCCTTCACCTCCACCACATTACATACCTCTCTCTCGTACCTCCTTTCTTCACCCTACTGCCCGCTATCCCCGTCCCTCTGAACTACTGACAAGGCACTCTGTGGCTGCTTATTCTCTCTCCCCCCCACCCTCATAAAGTGTTTTTCTTGTTATTTTAACTTGCACCTATGTTTTGAGTTATTCTGCAAGTTTTGAATCCAAGCTGTATCGTTCATTGTAATGTACCTTTGCTTTCTCCTAGTGTTCTTTGTTTTGCAACCTATGACGTGGAACCTTTGTAAAAAAGCTTGCGCTCAAAGGTCTTCTCCGAATCACTAAATACATAAATAAAATAAACAAACTGCATAGCTTGCAAGGGTCATTCCAGAGCTGGAGTCTCCCTCACCAAAAAGACACTTTTGGTGCCAGTGTTTGAATTTTGGCACCTTTCGATGGCATCCAATCAGCAGCTGTCGGCTGGACGAGTTGCTGTGCACATAAATGGCCCCGATCATTTCTGACAACAGACAACCAGCGCACCCTGCAGCCTGTCAGACCAGCTGATGCAGGACTGTCAGGAGCTCCAGTGAATCACAGGGATTGTTTTGGAACTTGTAGGATAGCAGGCCCCCCCTCTCCTGAAAGATGTTCTTGGTGCCAGTGTTTGAAAGTTGGCACCTTCCAGCTGTGTCCAACAGCTTCAGCCATTCAAGCTAGTTCATAAGACCCAGACTGCTCCAGGACTTCTTCAAATACTGTAGTTCTTCAGATCTAGCAGCACTTTATGGAGTGGCCTGTAGTGGAGTGGATCAGAACAGAGTGGTGAAACTGCTTCAGTCCACCAGTGCAGCTGGTGCCTGGGCTAAAAACATGCTCGGGTATTTATCCTCTGTATCTAACTACATGTTTCACTAATAGCTTCTAAATTATTCTATAGTTAAACAAGTGGTTAACAGGTCTGACTCAGTGGTATTTTTTTCCATTAACTATACAGTATAACACTCCTTACAGAATCTGTTATTAAGTACTACTTTAGATATGTTGTCTATTTTTTTGTATTATTATTAGGGATGGGCTACCTATCAGGTAGCTGGATCGGGTTGGTCAGGTATCAGCATTTTTTGCTGGGTAGGGTAGTTTGGGTAATTTACTACCTTACTAGACATAATAGTGTACTTCGCAGACAGGGTACTGTGAACATGGCTAATGGGTCAGGTAATGTGTAATTGCAATGTTAAACCAGCATTACAGGCAGCCTGCGGAGTCCTCAGAGCAGGAAGGAGCAGACGACACCAGCCTGACAATCTAATTGGTAGGTGCTGGTGTCTGAGCTCCCTGTCTGCTGTGAAAGCATGCAGACTAGATCCAGATTTTGGTGCAAGAGGGAGCAATCAGCACTTGCTGCAACCACGATGAAAACAATAAGAAAGAAAGTTAATAAAAAAACAAACAAACACAACTTTTGTCCATGAAGGGGAACAAGGGTTGGTGACTGAAGGGGGAATAGTTGGGGGATTGAGTGCAGCAGTGCTTGGGAGAGAAGGAGAAAGGGGGGCCACTCATTGCTGGCAGCAGCTGTGAAAGCCATTTTGGCTGTATTACACACTGTCTGTTAGGTGTCCCGAGCCTGGTCTGTGACATAGCTACTCTGTGTTTCTCTGCAGTACAGTGAAAGCCTTTTTGGCTGTATTACACTGTCTTTTAACCTATTAGGTGCCCTGAGCCTTGCAATAGCTACACTGTGTGTGATGTCTCTCTATGACATAGCAAAAGCCATGGCTGTGCCTACTATATCTCATATTTCCCAGTCTAAGTCTACTAGGAGAAGCAAGTGCTGCTGCATGTGCAACTGCAAATGATGTGGACAATATGAATCCTAGCACTAATGAAGAACATAGTGACAATAATAACAATAATGTCACAAGGACTGGCACTAAATGTCTTCCTGAACCAAAAAAGCATGTTACCAATAAACTGATAGCATAAGAACTGACAGGAGTTACTTGTAGAGGTACTGAACATTCTGCCACATGTGCCAGGATACTTCTAGCTGCTGAAACAGCCTGCAAGGACAAGGATGTATTCTCCTCAAATGTATGCTCAGATGCTGAGGCAGAAAATGCTGATAAAGATGGTGGCGACAGTGCGAACTGGGAATGGGATAGCCCAAGCTATGTCCCACCTGATGATAACGATACTTCCAGTTCTTCTGAATCTAGTGGCAATGAGATCGGTACTACTGTCGTTTTGATGAGGGGGTAGGAGAGGATACCTCTGTCAGGCATAAGAGGCAAGTGCAGAAAAAAAATCATGTGCTAAATGTAAGAATAAGAAGATGAGCATGAATGAGAAAAATTAATGTGAACAAGGAAATGGTGATATATAGGGTTTCCTCCAGGTCCCTTGACTGTTCAAGAAATAGTGCCAGGCACTGTAGTACAAAGCACAAAGGGTAAATCTTCAGTGTGGAATTTATTTTATACTGACCCTGCAGACAACTCTCGAGCTGTATGCAGTCTGTGCAAAAAGAGTGTCAGTCATGGTGACAAAGCAGGACATTTGGGAACATCAGTGATGATAAGACATGCAAAGGCAAAACACCCAACTGAGTGGGGCAGGCAAGGGACAGTGTGGTTGGTATGGGCGGTAGTGGAGGTGGCGGTGACAGTGAACATAGTGACAATGAACTGGAAGCAGGAACTGACATTGAATCACTTGATGTGCCCTTACAGTCTTCCCAGACAAAGATTGTTCTCTTCAGACACCATCAAGTACTGAAAAATCCCACAGTAGTACTCCATGTGAAAAAGGCTTGAAAAATACAATCCCCCAGAAATTAAAAATATCTTGTCATTCTCATCAAGTAACAGGAAAAGAAAGTGCTACGAGGACATCAAAATTTGTCCACGAGCATCCAACATGCCAGCTGTTAATTATAACCATAGCAGAACTGTTGGCAGATCGTCAGCTCCCTTTTGCTTTGGTTGCCCAGAAAGGTTTCCTCAAGTTCATGAACCAGATTGAACCACAATACACTGTTCCCTGTCTAACATATTTCTCAGAAAAGGCTGTTCCACATTTGTATGACTTGGTGTGTAGTGCAGTCACTGAATAGTTGAAACTTTCTGAGGTAACGCAGGTTCATATAACTACAGATATATGGACCAGTAACCAAACAATTGACTACATGACTGTTACAGTTCATTAGGCAAATTTTCAGTCAGAAAGTAATAAGTCCCACTCTACTGTAAGTAGTAGGAAGCAGGCTATATTATGTGTTACCACTTTTGAGGAAAACCACGTTGCTGAGATTATTTTGCAGGAGCTGCAAAATCAATTCCAGAAATGGTTCACTCTGTATTCCTTATCTCCAGGGTTCATAGTATCAGATAATGGTGCCAGCATAGTCAAGGCTGTTAGAGATGGCAGCTATCAACACATACCTTGTTTTGCATGTTATTTAAATCTTCTCATCCATGGTTTCTTAAATGGAAACAGAAATGTTGAAAACCTGTTAGGTCTTGTTAGAAAAATATGTGGTCATTTCAGCCACTCTGTGAAAGCACAAAAAATCCTGTAGGGATGCAATGGTCAAACAACTTACCCTTGCATACATTAAAGCAGGAAGTTCCAACCCACTGGAATTCAACATTTCACATGGTGAAAAGGCTTATTGAATTGAAAAAAGCTGTACATGACTACACCACGCAGAATCAAATAGGTAAAGAAGACATCATGTTCAGCAGCTGGACTCTAATGGAGTCTTTGGTCACCTTACTGGAGTCATTTGAGGCTGCTACACATTATGTCAGTGCGGACAGTACAACTCTGAGTCAGATTCTTCCTCAAATCAGATTTCTTCACATTTTTGTTATAACATAAAGAAAAACTTTCAGTCAAAGAAGACACCACCTCTGTTATTCTGGCAGATGACTTGAGTCTCAGACTGTCAACTGATCAGAGAATAAATGATGTGTTTAAGAATGACACCTATGTGTTGGCTACATTGCTAGATCCCCCGCTTTAAGTGGAACATTGAAGCCATCCTTTCTGCAAGGGAAGACATTTAGTATTGGAGCAATCTTCTGCTAACTAAATATGACATTACCCTACAAACACCGATAACTGACGTATAGCAGTCAAACCCTGCTGAACCATCAGAGTGTTTCTCTGGCACAGACAATAGCACATCTCTCAATTCTTCAGTCAGCAGTGTCATCAGTGAGGGGAAAGGACATCTACAGCTACTTCTCAGGCATCCTATGTTCAGGGTCAGAAAAGGAAACCACTTCTGAGTCACCTGCAGCAACATAGACTGGTATCCCATAAAGAAAGTGCAACAGGTTCATCTGTCAGACTGGTAACCATCTCACGCAGCACCATGTCCTGGAGTACTTTGCAGACCATGCTGTGACTAGTCTCGAGGAAGATCCATTACTCTATTGGAAACACAAGAGAACAATATGTCCAGATCTAGCAAATCTTGTAATAATGTACCTCAGTTGTCCACCTTCAACCGTATATTCAGAACGCATATTTAGTGCAGCTAGAGGAATAGTCATTGACCACAGAACAGTGTTAAGTCCTGCAAATATGTAAATGCTAACATTTCTGACAACGAATGCTGAAAATTTCCCATTAGTCACAAACACTGAATTATGCAAGTCTGACCATGAACATGAACAACAGCCTGAAAACAGTGATGCTGAATATGATGAGCAGGCTATGTGTGAAATGAATGGAACCACCACCACTGCCTCCATGCCAGTCACATGTGCCACACTAGTACTACTCTTAGTGTTCTTTCGTCAGTCATCAATTTATATTACTGTATATAAGTCTGATCAATGCCCAACACGGGTATTATTTCTGGAAACAGCAGCAGCCTCACTTAGAGCAGCTGTACCTACCTCAGCAATGCCCTCCATGGGGATAATTTTTTAAAACAGTAGCAGGCACAATCACAACAGCTGCATCTCTTGCACCTACCTCTGAAATGCCCACCATGGTAATAATTTTTGGAAACAACAGCTCGCTAAGAAAGCCTGCATCTCTCGCACCTACCTCAACAATGCCTGCCTTGGGTATACTATTTGGAAACAGGGGCAAGCGCACTAAGAGAGCCTATGCCTCTTGTACCTGTTTCAGCAATACCCTCCCATGAGTATAACGGCTCAGGGCACCTAACAAACAGTCTAATAGTCCAAAAAAAATGTCTTTCACATGAGTTTTGTTATTGTCAGGGTTGGATAATCGGGTATTAGAAAATGGGCCTTTTATTTCCTGGCATCTCATTGGCTGTTATCCTTGCCAAGGGGGTACATTAACCTCCAATAGATGCCCAGGAAATAAAAAGTACCAGCCCAAGAGCCCCTTCACCCACTCACATATTCTTGTGCCCACCCTGCTTGCCTATTGACCAAAAGCAAACAACTAAATTTGAAATAGCCGCCATTTTTTTCTAGCTTAGCGAGAGACAGAGCTTCCCACTCGGCACAACCCTCATTCTTAAATTAAGTGTCATTTTCATATAGAGGCTCACAGCCTTTCCCCTACCCTGCCAATGTATGTCATTTTAAATAAAAATAGCTTCACAACAAGAAGCAGAATCGTAATATAAGCCACAATTGCAGTGAAACAGCTTCTCTGAGTGACCCCAGCCACTGAACTTGTCACTGAACTTCCCTGCATTACAGAATTACTTCTCCCCACATTTCAGCAGCACACATCATTCCGACTGCTTTAATACAAGAATTCACCTAACAAAAAAGCGAACATGAAAGGGAGAGAGAAGTGCCTACCACACTATCAATTTTATTTTAAATCAGCAAGAGGGTGAGCAGTCTACTCTTTGTATGCCATCAGCCCTGCTGTAACACTGCAAATGCCGACTGCACTTTGCCATTCATCCCTCCCGAATACTATGCCTCCAAATTGCAAACTGTAGATCTACCATCCCTACCAAGTGCTGCACCTCAAAATCTTCATTTTTTTTTACAACACCACTCTTTCGAGGTGCAGAGTACACTGCTCCTCTCCATCTCGTCGGGCATGCAGTATGAAACTGGGACTGGATACTTGTGCCACATTTGAAACCTGATAAAAAACAGTAACGCTCTTAAAATGAAGCTCTAGCATGCTAATTTTCCCTGCTCCAAGTCTGCACTCATAAAAGCTACTCAGCCCACCACTCCATTGCTTGCTCCCTCACTTGTCCTCGCTCCTTTAAAAAGGAACAAAGAGCAGTTAAGTTGTGACAGTGCTTCTACATAACGGGGGCGGTGGGGGAGTGTTGTAAAAAAAAACCCAGAAGATTTGGAGGTGCATACTCATTAGGGATGCTAGATCTACAGTTTGCAATTTGGAGGCATGGTACTTGGGAGGGATGGCAAAGTGCACTCGGCGTTCGCAGTGTAATAGCAGGGGTGATGGCATACAAAGAGTAGACTGCTCACCCGCTTGCCGGTTGAAAAACAATTGATAGTGTGGTAGGCGCTTCTCTCTCTCCCTTTCATGTGCGCTTTTGTGTTAGGTGAATTCTTGTACTGAAGCAGTCGGAACGATGTGTTTTGCTGAAATGTGGGCAGAAGTAATTCTGTAATGCAGGGAACCCCTTACTTGCTTAAGTCCCTAATTGCCATTGCTCCTTTCTTGCTAACAGCAACTTAAAAAAAAGAAAGAAACAATCAGAAAGAAATATGCTGGTGGGGGGTGCACCAGGTGAAACTGCCTACAGCCTCCAAAATATCAAAACTCCACGGCTTAAAAAATGAAAGAAACCACAACACTTTAAAGCAGGCGGAGGAACTATTTTATGACAAAACTTATTTTAACTAATATTTTAGGGCAAATGTTTTAATTTATTTATTTTTTTACAGTGCCAATTTTCTAAGTGCAATAATACCCTCCAGGGTGGGCGGTATTGTGCTACACCGGACCTTCCAGGGGCTATAAGGCCCTCCGCCTGCGGTGTCAGGCCTCCTTACACCCCTGGGCGGTCCGGTATAGCACAATACCGCCCACCCTGTTGGGTATTATTGCTTACGTAGAATGAGTTGGGTAGTAACTATTTGACCCGACTACTTATTTTTCATCCAGGTATTTTTAGGTACTTTTAAGGTACCAATGGGTAGTCTTGGTAGTTGAGTATTTTAGTACCCACCCATCCCTAATTATTACTGTGTTGTTAGTTACTGAATGTATCTTGGTCCACTACTCTGGTTCTTGTGCCCTCAAATCAACAGGTGGAGATTCTTTAAAAGCATGCACACTGCCCCTCCACTGTGTTAATGAGACGGTTAGAGCTAGTGGCCACTACAGAAACATGGGCCACCAGGAATAACGACTGGAACTTGGAAGTACTGGTGTACGCCATATGCTGGTAAGACAGTGGCAAGGAAAAAAGGAGGTGGGGTAGCTCTCTGTGTCAAGGTGGCCATAGACATAGTAGAGGATAAAGTCATTTGGGCAGTGAGCATAGAGTCAGAATCGTTGTGCGTACAGCTCACAACAGCATCAGATAAGAAGCTGCACATGGGGGTGGTCTATAGACCACTGGGACGGGGAAAGAGGGTGGCAGAGAATTAGGGGCAGACATTCAGAAGGGGGTCACAAAAGAGGAGGTAACGGTGGTGGTGGAGCCTCATCTACCAGACATAGATTGAGGCTTTTCAACAGCTATGAGTGCCACAAGCCAGGCCCTGACTGACAAGTTACAGAACTGCTGGCTAGTGCAAGTACAAGTACTGGGTAGTCTGACTCATGTTGAGCACACTCTGTAGCCCTACGGTCACACTCAGATTATATTTGCATTCATTTCATTTCATACTTACAAGGTCTGTGTAAGTGCATAGATAGAAGTGATTTTTTTGAGTCAGTTTTCTGAGGCTGTTCTTTAAATTTCTGTAACGTTTATAAGCTAGGGACGGGACCTAGCTGGGAGAATATTTGCAGTCTCTTGTGGGTTGAGTGGTTACTTAAAATCTGTGAAACAGGTGTCTGATTATAGGAGGAGCTGAAGCAGGCATACAGGAGATAGCAGAATTAAGCCCCACACCTTCCAGCATTCAACTGTGTGGTGTCACATCACGTAAGAGTCACAGAGTAGGAGTGTGGCATCTCTCTAAGAGACTCTGGAGGTCCTCCTCTGCAGGTAGTCCGCAGAACCACAGGGGACTCTGGAAGACAGTACAGGTACCACATAGTACAATTATAAGTGGCACAGCAGGTGCGTAAATCAATCCTAGAAGCTTCCACTGTTTGGGGAAGTTTTTAGTAATTATTGCAGTTGAACAGGATAGGCTAAGAAGTGGGTTATAGGGATACCCTATCTGGGGTAGCATAATAGAAAAAGTGTGAAAAAAACAGTGTATAGAGTCTGAGTTCTGAGAGGGTACTAGAGGTAACACACTCATTTTATGTCACAGATACATTCAGTACAAACACACCATGATGCAAAGGGTACATGGCGAGAGGTAGGGTAAGCGCAGGGGGTGCGAGACAATGGTGAACCATAGGGTTCTCTAGAAGTTTGGTCAGTGTCTCATCTTCAGGAATTTCCAAGCTGTGAAAGTGGAAATGGAAGATGCAAAGGCTGAAATATGCCACCATTGGGCACTACTACCACAGGCCCCTCCAAGGCCAACACAGGCCAGAGAAGGGGGTTTGACGGTATTGAGGAAGGAGGCAAGTCCAGTCTTGAGGAACTGGATCTGTGCACCAGCAGCAGGTTCACTCTATTGCAACAAGAGGTACCCCAATCTCCCCCACAAGGAAAGAGGGAATCAGCATGCCTAGAAGGCTGGAACTGTTAAAGAGAATGCCAAAGGGTGGGCAGAGCCCTATAGGGGCACATGAAAACAATTGTAGTGGGGGGATTCAATTGTAAAGGACACAGGGAGAGATCTGGGCCTCAAGCCCAAAGATAAAGGGATGGTCTGTTGTTTCCCTGAGAGACAGTAGATAGACTTATAGCCCAGGGGGTTGGAATTCATGTGAGGGGGGAGGGAAGGCCTGATCTAATTGCGCATGTAGGCATGAATGATTTGAGCAGGTGGAACATGGAGGTTCCGTGTCACAACAGCAATCATTAAACAGTGATCACTGTTACAGTGAATGTATATTGCCGGACAATCAGCGATGTACACTCCCTGCCAAACCCGACAACAGCGACGAAAACCAACGACAATGTATCTATGTGGGGGGCTGTGCTCCCTGCACCCCCTCAAATTAAGATTCTCAACTCCAAGGGGGTGCATGTTGGGCAGGGGGAGAAACCCAGACATAAAAAAAAAGTTAAGTGCTGCGCATGCGAAACAAAATACAAACCCATGCCTAGCCTGGAACCCTGGACCTCCCTCACTGCAGCCTGCCACCCTCACCACCACACCAGAATGGCAGCTCGGCAGCACACTACCAAACTGCAGCTCACATGTTTTTTACTTCCTGAACCCTCCCCTTCTGTTTCTTCGCCCTCGTAGCACCTTGCTATTCATGTCCCTAACCTGGCGCTCTAACCACGTCTCACTACCCTTTCATATCACAGGCGCTGAAGCTGAGTCACTCACAAGTGAGTCGCTCAATTTCAATCACTATTATAGTGTGCTATTGAACATGGAACAGGTGGAGTCAGACTTCTAGCTCTGGGAAAGGTATAGCAAAGGAGAGAGCAGGGGTGGTTCTCAGGGGTGCTACCACGGTCATGTCTGAATCAGAGGGCCAATTCCATGTGCCCGAGTTCAATGCATGGCAGCAGGGTTGGTGCAGGGATTATATCAGAAACTCCAAAGAATAAAGGGAAGAATATAAGGAAGGGGTTGGATAAAGAAAAGAAAGAAAGGAAAAAGAAGAGACAAAGTGATATTATAAAAAAAAAGACACAGAGTAAACAATAACACACCTATTTCAGATTAAACATCTCAAAGGCAGGAAAATGTTGCTGATAAAAAGGCAAACTCCAAAAATAGTCTATTAGGTAGTCAAGACAATGATAAGGATGTCATTCATATTCATGTTCAGGAAATGCAGGAAAACTTGCAAGTGACACCTGATTTCACAAAAAGAACAAAAAAAAAACAACCAGGAAGTGTCCCATGTAAATATTAACAAGAACAGGGAACAAGACATTCCGGTACAACCTAATATTATTATAGGACAACATTCTGACATTCATTTAACAGGAGATTAGACTATAATAAGAATTGTTAGGACTTATTTAGAGCAAGGAGGAATCTTAGATTCATCGAATGAAACAATAACACATCTTTTCAGGCAGAACTATGGATAAATAAAGCTAAGGAAACTATGTTAGCTGTAGTTAGCGATACAAATTATATTACTTAATGTCATCATTTCATTTTTATTTTATACCGGAAAGGCATGTGGGCAAAAAAAAAATTTCAATTTTCACACGCGTCCAGTAATAACAAAACATGGGTAGATATAAACACAGTTACAGAAAATAATATTTTTCAGAGACACACTAATTACATAGGTGGATATATACACAGTTAAAAAATACAACTTTACAGAAATGCACTTATAAGAAAAATGCAAGGCCATAAACATGTGTAAACATACTAACAGTATGCCAAAAACAAACATTCGAGCACTGTATATCTGTGTACAAAGCCGAATAAGGCAGGGTCTCGATGCACATATGTACAGAAAACATAACCTGACTGGTAGGGAATGGTGGTTAAAGAAAGCAGAGAGGAGAGATTAAAATAAGGGGGTGAGTAAGGCAGAAAGGGGAGTGGGGGAGAGTGTGGTTCACACATCCTGGAAAGGAGTAGCTAGAAACAGTTGATGGGAGGTTGTTGAGAAAGTGCTTCTTCAGATTAGCCTTAAAGGAATCAATGGAGGAGCACTTCTGGTGTATACATAATGGTTTCAAATGTTGGTTTTGCCAAACAGGTGTGATTTGAACAGAGAAGGCTGGAATTTTTAGGACTGAGATAGCTGCGCCGGTAACCTGGCAAACAATAGATAGGATATTGTTTGGTACAAGGCAATTAAGGACAATACTGAAAATGGAAACTTTTCAATCTGCTCTTATTATTTTGAAATGGGATTTCACTTTGGCTCCATGCACAGGTCAGGAGTTAAACCAGAATAAGCAGAATATTTAATCAATTTTTGATATTGAAAGACTCGATAGAGAAAATAACGCCATTCTTGTATCATTCATTATTTCATTATTGTCTGGGGCTTTGGACCTCAATATTAGCAAAAGTGATTTCTGTTATGTTAAGAGGGGTCAAGAAAGGGTGATAGGGGATCAGACTGATATACATGTTGAGCCCCATATTCAGAGCCGGCCGGATGCACACACAAAACAGTGCACCGTGCATAAAACCTGGGCTGGATGGCTCTGGCGCCATTTTCAAACAGAGTGCACAATCTGAACAGACCATGCAAGCTGTTTAAATTTTGGACCACAGTTGTGCAGCACACAGCAGGGGGTTGCCATGTTCCATGAAGTGTAACCAGGTTGTGAGGCTGACAATCCGCTATAGGGGTACTGCCCAGCGCACACTGGTGTGCACCACGGACTCCATGGGTGCTATTCAACCCAAACATACAGATGAGCTCATTACACATGCTTGGTGAAATGGGGCCATTTGCTTGCCCATTATGGGCTCATTTGCATGCCTGCACTGCTGTGAAGTGTGCCGGGCAAGCCCCCCCCCCAGCCCTGATCCGTATTATAATAATAAAGTTCCCACTCCCCATATCCCTGGTAGTCTAGTGGTTTCCCACTCCCCAGCCCTGATCTGTATATTAATAAAACAGTCCCTGTTCCCTGTATCCCTGGCAGTCTAGTAGTTCCCCCCTCCCTAGCCCCGATCTGTATAAGAAAACAAATGTGCCCAGTCCCTGTATCCCTGGTAGTATAGTGATTCCCCCCTCCCCAGCCCCAATCCTTAAAAAAGTAAAAATGTGCCCAGTTCCTGGTAGTCAAGTGGCTCCCCCACCCTGTTAGGTAGTGATCACATCACCCCGCTTCTCCCCAACTTGACCGGAGCCAGCGACTAGCACAGCCCAGCTCACACCGCACTGGCTAGCCACCAACTCAACTGTACAGGAGCGCGTATAGTACACAGTATATGCCCATTGGCTGACAGGTCAACAAATGGGTGAGTACTTCTACTATACATGCTCCCAGTCCTGTACAGTTCAGTCAGTGGCTGATTGGTGTGGTGTGAGGTGGACTGTGCTAGTCACCGGTTCCAGTCAGGTTGGGGGGGGTGGAGTAGTGGGTCACTGCCTAACAGGATGGGGGTGGGGGGCCCTTTGACTACCAGGGTCTGGGCACATTTGTATTTTTATATGGATTGGGGTTGGGGAGGGGGAACCACTAGATTACCAGAGATATGGGGACTGTTTTATTAACACACAGATCGGTTCTGGGGAGATGGAAACCACTAGACTACCAGGGTTACAGGGACAGGGGACTGTTTTATTAATATATGGATTGGGGATGGGGAGGGGGCGACCCACTAGACTACCAGGTATACGGAGAGCAGGCACATTTGTAGTTTTATACGGATCGGGGCTGGGGAGGGGGGAGCCACTAGACTACCAGGGATACAGTGACAAAGAACTGTTTTATTAATATACGGATCTAGGCTGGGGAGGGGGGAACCACTAGGCTACTGGAGATAAGGAGAGAGGGAGTTTTACTATTGTCACAGTGCATGGGGCTAGGGAGGGACCACTGTACTGCCAGGGTTCCCTGCCATAAACAGTGGGCAGCTGAGTCAGCACACTAGATAGGGTAGGGTTTCACAAGCATAATTCTGCACCAGTGCTGGGGGCCAATTTGCACTTCTGAAAAGTTTCAATATTGTGCTGCGCTGCGTATTCATGGGGTACCCCTCATTTGCATAGCAGCACAATATTGGGCTTGTCATCGCTGTCGGGGATGTACCGTGCATTTGTGCCCTTTGAATATGGTCACAGCTCCGACAACTGGCTTATTTCCAGGTGTGCGTGGCGCATTGCAGGTTATGCACCCGCACATCCACTTTGAATATGGAGGCCATTAAATCTGTTGAACTAGCACAGCAGATAATAGAGAAGGCAAATAGACTAGAACATTCTAATATTGTCATACCTTATGACACAGATAAAAAGGCGCAGGTCCTAGCCATTAGGATATTGTTAGGTAGCCAAAACAAATTGCTTACTGTTCTCATGGTTTATATACCCCGAGAACAAATCCTTGGCTTCAACAAGGTCATCAACTGTATAAATAATGTAAACCAAAACTGGGAGGTTGTAATCCTTGTTGATTTTAATATTTATTGGTTATCCCAAGATGCAGCCCCCTATAAGGATACCTTGTCCAGTATTTGCCTCTCTCAAATGGTGGAGGTTCCGATGAGGATTAACTACCAAACTGGGACAAAAATCCTGATCAACTGGGTCCTTACAAATCGCCAACAGAGAATCACTGATGTCTCGGTCCTCCCTGACTCTTTCAGTCACCACTCCCCTGTCACTTGTCTTTGGTCCAATAAAGCCCTAGAACCTCCTCCTATCATAACCTCAGGTAGGTTTGTTAGAAAAGGACAGCTCAGCTCCTTCAAAGCCCATCTCAAGCTGTTTGACTGCCCCCCACCTTGATGCCCTACAGGATGTAGACCAGGCCTTAGACCCCTTTATTTACACATTCAATGCCATCTGTGGCATCTATGCTCCAGTAAAAAAGAAGAAGCTAAAGAGTCCCAACAACAAACCCCTAGCAGTTCTGTTCAATGCTTCCTTTGCAACAGGTGATGTGCCTCATGACTGGAGGTTGGCCACAGTCGTATCATCATTTACAAAGGGAAAGCAGTACAGTCTAGTTATAGACCTATCAGTCTGAACCCAGTTCTATGTAAAATCACAGAAAGCTTCCTAAAAACTAAATTAGAGGTGACTTTAAACAATATTGCTTATAAGGATGCTAAACAACATAGCTTTTAGCAAATCCCTAATAAATAAATTATTCTTCTATGAAAATGTAATGGAAGCATAAATGATAATATACCAGTCGGCGTATTTTATTTGGACTTCCAGAAGGCTTTTGATAAAGTACCACATGGCCTACTGATGAATAAGTTGGATAAAATAGGAGTGGATAGAAGACTAATAACTTGGTTAAGGAACTGGCTAAACATGAGAAAGCAGCGAGTCAGAGTGAAAAGATGTCACTCAGGGTGTGGTGAAGTGGTTCCACCATGCCACATCAACAGGAATCCTGTTGAATGCTATTATAGTAATGGCACAATGCTGACAGTCGGCATTGTGCCACCCTGGAACACAAGTATTTTTTTGCAGGGGAGGTATCCCCCATGTAGGGGGCTCTGTCCTCTGCACCCCCCTCTGCACTAAAGATTTCCAACTCTAAGTCAGAGTTTTTCAGGGAGGGGGTGAACTCCCCGGAGACAGTAACATTGGTAAGGCAGCGGACCAGTACAGTGAACAGCTGATTCTGTCACTGTACTGGTCTTCACTGTCTTACCATCAATGTAGCAATGGTATACATGGTGAGGTGACTAGTGGGGTACCCCAGGGCTCAGTCCAGGGACCAGTATTGTTTGTGTTATTCATCAGTGACCTTCACCAGGGTATTAACAGCTGGGTGGTGAAATTGGGATGGCCCGTTGATACACCTGAAAATATTGAAGGATTGAAAAATGACTTGGGAAAGATCAAAATCTGGGCATCAAAGAATGGTATACCATTTAACATGGATAAATGTACAATCATGCATATGGGAAAGTGTAATGCAAAGCATGACTATTAGCTGAACGCAACTCCACTAAATAATGTAGAAATTGAAAAGGATTTTGGTATATTTGTAGACCCAAACTTAAATTTCAAAGTACATTGTACTAAATTAATACAGAAATCTAATTATATGATTAGAAATATTAGAAGAGGTTTTCTGAATTGATTTGCAAATTGTATCGCACCATTATATAAGTCATATATAAGGCCACATCTCGATTATAGATCTGCTTTGTGGAGCCCATATCTGAGGGGAGAGGTACAGCATGTGGAGAGAGCCCAGCATAGGGTAACAAAATGATCGGGGGCCTGAAGGGTCAAAGCTATGAGGATATGTTGCAACGTTTGGGACTCTATAGCTTAGAACAAAGGAGGATCAGGGTGATCTATTAGCTATGTACATAATTATGTAAGAAGCAGAATTGATGGAAGAATTGGGTGTTAAAATTCAGGTAAAGTCGGTTAGTCTGAGAGCGTACAAGCTCCAGATCAAGTTGGACACAGTAGGAAAAAATGGGAGATATAATTTCTTCCTATATTGTACCAGCAGCCTATGGAATCACTTATCTGATGACGTGGTGGAAAGCCCTAGCCTGGAGATATTCAAGAAGAAAATCGATACCCTACTACTGAATGTAGGGATTAGTTTAGCATGCTGATGCAGGTGGATGGTGCCAATGGGCATCTTGCCTTCTCCTGTCCATTACCCAGTATGATTACCCAGTATGAATGGCTGAATCACCCAAATGCTCCTTGATCACATGAGTACTAGGAATCATCTCTGGCACAGAGCTAAGGCCACTGGCAAGCTGGTAGACATTCAGAAGTATAGGGCAGTGAGGAATAATTGCATCCAGGAGATCAGGCTAGCTAAAGTGCAGTACTACAGAGATTGCCTCAATAAAACCTGGGGGAATGGGACTAGATTCTGGAGCAACCTTAAAGACCTCACTGGAAAGGAAAGCAAGTCCTCCCCCTTCGTGCTCCTAGCAGAAAAGAATATCACATAAGACCCTAAAACCATAGCTGACACTTTCAACACTGCCGTCTCTGATCTAAGCACTATTCTCCCCTCTGACTTCTTAGGTGACAAGGCAGACACCTCAGACTATACCCCATCTGACCATAATCAGCCCCCACCCAGTACCCCCCTCCTTTTTACATCAAGCAGATCACCCCTACTGAAGCCCAAAAATATCTTCAATGTACCCTGGGTAAAACTTGGAACAGTAGTGACACCCTAGATTTGAAAACGATTGCCCTCACACTTGATGAAGTTGTCCTACCCATCACTAAAATTCTAAACTTATCCTTCAGAAAAACACAATTCCCCAAGAGGTGGAAATCTGCAATAGTCAAACCAGTACATAAAAGTGGTGATTGTGTGATTTACTCTAATTACAGGCCCATATCCATCCTGCCTCCACTGTCCAAAGCACTAGAATGAATTGTCTCATACCAATTGGTGGACTACCTCAATAAGTATAACATTCAGTGCCCTCAACAACACAGTTTCCGCAAGGCCCATAGTACCACTACTGTACTACTCGAATACACGGACTATATCCTCGAGGTATAAAATAATGGCCACCTAGTGGGATCCATATACATTGATCTCACAAAAGCATTTGATACTGTTAATCACCAAACTCTACTCAAAAAACTACTTGCTCCTGGGCTCTCACCAGATGCCACTCTTTTGTTTAATAGCTATTTAGCCCATAGAACATAACAGGTAAAAATAAATAATACAATTTCTGATAGCAGGAAGGTGTCCCTAGGTGTTCCCCAAGGCTCCATCTTGGGACCCCTCCTATTTAACCTGTTCCTCAACTCTCTTCCTGGTGTCTGCCTGGTCAAAAAAACATCTACATGCAGATGACACAATCATCTTTTCTAGTAGCCCATGTCTAAATCACCTTAATAAAAATCAGTAAGGGAGTTTCACCATAATTGAGCAATGTTTCAGTCAGAACAAACTCCTACTAAACTATAAAAGAAAGAAAACAATGCTGTTCTCCAACCCACAAAACAAAAACAATCCTGTCAACTGACAATCTTAAACAGTAAACATGGACCACTGACCAAGTAAACACCCTCAAATATCTAGGCATTACCCTTGACAGCACCCTTTCCTACTCCCACCATATAGATCAGGTAGTAAAAACAGTCGACAGCAGACTCAGCTTACTTTATAGACACTGACACTACATGACAGTTGAAGCACTATCACTAGCAGTAACAGCTCTGTACTATCAATCATAGACTATGACCTAGTGGTGTACAGTACAGCTAATGATACTGCCCTGAAACAAGTCAGAACAGCCCTAAACAAGACCTGCAGGCTGGTTCTAGGTTCAGGCAATCTCATACATACCTGTGATCTGTATGCCCAGACCAATTGGCTTAACCTCCAGGGGAGAATAAAGTATCAGGTCTGCCTCACTGGTAAAAAAACAACCTTCTAGGCCTAACCCCAACAGCCTTACAGAATCTCATCAAACCTGCTTTAAACTCACATCTGACCAGAAGAACAGTGAGAAATGCCCTCCGCATTCCCTTTCATCACACAGCACTAGCCCAACGGTCCTTCTCCTATAGGGCTCCAGTATGGCTCCTTGAGCTCCCAACTGCCATAACTAACGCTCAAAAGCTTGGGCCATTTTAAAAAAAACTAAATAAATATCTGACTAATCGTTATGTATGTGATTGCACAGGCTAATTCCTATTACTCCACCCATTCCTACCCATCACCACTCACCCCCTCCCTCTTCATCACCCAACTCTCCCCATAGCCCCACCAACCCTGCCCTTGGTACTGCCAACTTCTGCCACTCTCCCAAATCCTGGTAAATTCCTCTATGCTATCAACCTACCTCTGCTCTCTGCCATTAACATTTTCCATCACCCACCCCTACATTCACTCAGTTCCCTTACTGATTCCTTTACTTCTCCCCACTGCTTAATGACAAAACTAACTCTTGTGTGCACTCCAATCTTTACCTCTTTGACTCTAGATATTTATCTCTACCTATGAATTTTTGAAAAACCTAATTTAGTTTAAATAAACTCTCCTGTAAATGCTATTTTATGTATTTATTTATACCAGTGACTACGTATTCCCTCTGTATATTGCTCATATCCTTGTACATTTGTTAAGATTTGTTTTCCTGATGTGGAATCTTTATAAATGAGCTCCAAGCTCAAAGGTCGTTTTCCCAAGACAATAAATAAATAAATAGTTTACTTGAACAACATAGGCACCAATTATGTCGCTCCCCCTTCTAACCCCTACTTGGTGGTTTAGAGAGCAATGATGTATCTAATGATGTTACAGAAATGGTGGTCGATAGTGCTAGCTTCTTATCATGGAATGTGGCTGAACATACATGTAAACTAACAGATAAAGAATGGCATACCTTTATTTCTGCATTTACTGTTCTAGCTTTCCAAGAGACTTGGGCTAGGGACATGTTTAATTAAATGGCTATGAGGTGATTAACTCACCAGCAATCAAACCTAAAAAATTTGGAAGAGGAATAGGTAGACTTGCTATATAAGAAAGGAGATAAAAATAATTGACATCTTTAAAGTGGAAAAACATTCCATTATAGCAACTGTGAAATGGGATGATCAATTTTTTATTATAATGAATATTTATATCCCCCCAAAAAATAATGTATAAGATTCAGATGATATCTGGACTAATCTCAGTGCCGATTTATATACTATTGGTCACAGATTTTCAAATCATGCTCTTCTGATTGTTGGTGACTTTAATGTCAGGATAACATTCTGACAATATTTTACTTTTGGAAACATGCATGGTTTTGGAAGATATCAGAAAACAGAATAGTCATGATAAACTTACAACTGAGAATAGGAAAAAAATTACAGAACTTTATAAAGGATAATCCACTGCTCATATTAAATGGAAGACTGAGAGGTGATGAGACCAGAAATACTACCTATCTTGGTCTAAATGGACAAAGCACTATATATTATATAATCTGTAATTTGGAAGTATATTATGTTTACAACTATTTAAAGTTAAAAATGACAGCAGAAAGTGATCACACACCCCTTATTCTGAAAGTTATTACTCATAAAAAGAATATATCTTTTGATAAAATGATAAACCCCTTTCCATTAATCGTTACAACTGGAAGACAAAGATTACGTATCACTGGTCCAGTGATAGACTGAGTTAATAATATTCTATATGGCCCGGAAACAAAAAAAAAGTATAGATAAAATTAATGAAACACAAATAGTAAACAGCCTGAAATCGATATTTGCATTAATACATACAAAGATACTGTATATACCTCTGATAATAAGATTAGAAATAAATCTTAGTTTAATGAATCCTGTATACAAGCAAAAAAAAAATTATGACTTTAGTCAGATGGACCAAGAAACATCCCTCTAGAACAAACTTTAACTATTTGAATAAGATGATGAAACAATATAAGGCCTTCCTAAAGGCGATACTTCGGTTCAGTCTTCACCAGGGAGAAGAATGGACCAGTACCTTCAGGTGGGAAAAGAGGAGCGGGGGGAGGGGAACACAGATGTGATAGAGGAGAATAGAATGAGTGAGGGGCTGCTGGCATTGAGGGTGGGCAAATCACCAGGCATGGACAGAGTACATCCAAGGGTACTAAAGGAACTGGCTGAGGAGGTAGCAGGGCCACTGGCAGACCTATTTAATAGTTCACTAGAGTAAGACATGGTACCGCAGGACTGGAGAACAGCACATATAGTGCCCCTACACAAAAGCGGTCCCAAGGATGACCCAGAGGAATTACAGACCAGTCAGTCTGACCTCCATTGTGGGCAAGCACATGGAGACCATACTAAAGGAAAGGTTGGTGGAATATCTAGAGGAGCATGGTCTTCAGGATGAGGCAGCATGGGTTCATGGGGGGGATCATGTCAAAAAAATCTAATTGACTTCTTTGACTGTGTCACTAAGACAGTAGACAAGGACCAAGTGGTAGACATCCTCTATCTTGATTTCAGCAATGCCTTTGACTCTGTGTCCAATAAAAGGTTGATCAGTAAGTTAGTGGATCTCAGGGTTGGGGAAGAGATGGCCAGATGGGTGGAAAAATGACTGAGAAACAGAACCCAGAGGGTGGTTGTGGGGGGAGAGTTATCTGGCACCAGATAGGTAACCAATGGGGTCCTGCAGGGCTTGGTGCTGGGGCCAGTGTTTTTCAGTGTCTTCATCAATGACATTGGGGATGGCATTAAGGGCAAATTGTGCCTATTCATAGATGACACTAAACTCTGGGGGAGAGTACACAGCTGAAGGGATACAGGACCTACAGGATGATCTGGAAAAGCTGAGGAAGGTGGTCCAGGATCTGGTAGCTTGGCTTCAATGCCAAGAAATGCAAAGTTATGCATATTGGAGCCAAGAATCCCAGGCCAGGACAGAGTACTACCTGTGTGGAGTCCAAATATCTGCATCAGAGGAGGAGGAGAATGACCTGGGAATGATGATCACTAGTGACCTGAAGCACTTCACGCAGTGCAAGAAAGCAGCAGCAAAGGCAATTGAGATGCTGGGATGCATATCTAGGGGGATCAGTAGTAGGAGAGAGGAGGTTATACTGCCCTTGTACAGGTCCCTGATAAGGCCTCATCTAGAGTATGGAGTTTAGTACTGGTGCCCACACCTCAACAATGACATTAACCTGCAGGAGAAGTTCCAGAGGAGAGCTACAAAGATGATAGTGGATCAGCAGGGTAAGGCATACGTGGAGAGGTTGAGGGCACTGAACATGTACTCCCTGAAAGACAGGAGAGCAAGAGGGGACATGATTGGGACCTTCAAGAACTTGAAAGGGATAAATAAGGTGGATAAGGAGAGTCTCTTTAAGCTGAGTGGCAACCATAACATGAGGGGGCACAGTCTTAAGCTGGAGCATGGGAGGTTTAGGAGGGAGATCAGGAAGCACTTCTTCACAGAGTGGGTGGTGGACACTTGGAATGCTCTGCCAGAAGAGGTGATCTCGTTGAAGACAATGGTCAACTTTAAGAGAGGCTGGGACAGGCATAGGGGGTAGGTAAGGATCATGGGTAGGGAGGATGGGAGGAGTGGGGAGAGAGGACAGGGATAGTAGCTCAAGCTGTGAACCCTGCAGTACAAGCAGATTAGATAGATCAAATAGTCTTCTTCTGCTGGCTTCTGTGTATTTTTGTATGTATGTTCGTACGTGAAGAGAACAGAATTCCAGGAATAACAATGAGATGAGATGTATGAGATAATCAAAAAAAAAAGATCAGAAAAGCTTTTGGACCATGGTAACTAAAGGGATAAATACTTTTCAGTCCTCCCTAGCAGTCTACATACCAAAGGAGACCTGGATTATACATTTTAAAGACATTTTCACAAGAGTAGATCTTCTAGAGGAAAACAACAAAATACTGCCCTGGTCCTTAGAGCCCACTACTGCTCTATTGGTTTTTACATTTTAAGAAGTGAATGTCCCAACCCTAACACCCCACACCCACCCTGCAGGCAGCAACAGGAAAAAGCATTATGGTTTCACCTTTCCTGTGTCTTTGCAAATGAGGAGTGGGGTGTACCTTGGGGTTGTTAACCCTAACGCTCACCCCATTCTCATATACTCTACGCATCTCAGCTTATTTACTGATGGAATGGAGTAAGCCTTAGGGTTGACAACCCCAAGGTACACTCCATGCCTGATCTGCAAAAACATAGTAAATGTGAAACCATAATGGGTTTTCCTGTTGCTGCCTGCAGGGTGGGAGTAGAGTGTTAGGGTTGGGAACCCTAACACATTTTCCTACTTTAGTCACTTTTAACCCTAACTGGTGCATTAATAACGTTTTTTGCAATGAATATATTTATCTATATGTAGTAGATATATCATAGGAGTGCAGTAGTGCCTCTATTGTTAGGGTTCAGTACAGTACTTAATGTTAAACACCTACTGTAACTTTGCACCTTAATAACCTTGGTGGTCACACTGCCATAGTCTCAAGATGTGGAAAGTTTCATGATGGCACCTTGTGTGGTTTCTGAGATCTGGATTCTCCTTATTTTGTAAAACGGTCACTTTTTTGTACACTTACCATGTTTTTTTTGGTGTCATGTGCAGCATAGATGGTACTGAATTTCTCCACAAATCTTTCAGAGTAGAAGCTGTCTGTAACAAGGTAATGCCTTTCGAAGGTTTTGTGAAAAATGTTAAACAGTTCCAAAGTTATAAGAATTTAAAATTTGGTTTTGGGTAGCTGTTTAGTGTGAATCAGAAACTTTTTGGTTCATGACACTGTTTTTGGTTCACATCACTTAGGTGTCACGAACTGAGAATGCTCCTCATGAACCAAACATTCTTTTTTTGGTTTGTGATGGCTGCCATCTTGTTTCTTCATTTTGTTTCCCACAAAAATATGAAAAAACATAGAAAATGACACTAAGAGAAAAATGAAAACATGCATCTTGCCAAATGAGACCTCCGAAGGAACATTTATTTATTTATTTATTTAGCTTTTGTTTACCGGGTAACTACACGAGACAAGTATTATGCCTATTTTCAGGAACGACCCGGGAGAATACAACATGAGGAACAACAGTCAAGGAGACATGGCAAAGAGAGTACAGTTTTTTGTCACAGTAAACAAACATGTGGGAAATACATTATTTGACGCTAGGGGAAATATATAGTAGAAGGCACATTTCAGATTATACACTCTAAACTAGCTAGTTCAACTGACAGATATATACAGGTCATCATACATAGGAGTGGAGCATAGCTCAAGGACTGGATTGGTCATAATATAACTTATAACATTGTCGTATACACCCCCTAGGCTAGTTGGATCGCAGACAGGTATATACAGCTCATCACATTTTTCTAAACATGCACATGTTAGACAGAAACAGAAACACTTGGTAGTACAAGTTTCTACCAAGTGACCAAGGTGCAATATGTCATGGTCAGCCTATGACCATGGAGCAATAATGGGTGTAAAAATACCCAAGGCTTTTTAGGCAGGAGTAGTCAGAAGTCATTGATACAGTGGAGGAAATATCTCCAGGAATTCAATGGAGACACCCTGGGGAGGTTCAGACAAAACAATATTACACTTTACTCTAGGGAGGTTTGGGTCAGTCGCACTCTAATGCTAGTTTTAGGAAACCCCACAGAGAATTTTGAAAACTTAGATAGGAGGGGGCAGCTCGGATATCCAAAGGCAGCTAATTCAAGAGTCTGGGTGCACTTATGGCAAAGTCCCGATCCCTCATGAGGGTCTGGGTAGGAGAGACTTTGAGCATCCCTGATGTGAGAGACCTAAGTTGGTAGGGGGTTGGATTCAGTTTAGGCAGAAGCCGGGCCAGCCCCTGGGGGGTGCTAGTTCTGATCACTTTCCCAGGGAGGCATTCCAAACCAAAATCAAGGTATCTAGCTGGTGAGAGCCAGCAGAGTTTCTCATATAGCTCACAATGGTGGGTGAGTCGGGCTAGCCTGGCTGCCGGTGTAAGGTTATACTTGGCCCTATAGGCCAGACCCAGTTTGCAGTCTGCCACCCTGGTGTTTGCTTTTTTTCAAAATGTGCCAGGAATAGTATTTTCAGACTTTGAGATTGTCATTGTCTGAGTTTTGGTTCATCAGACTTTTTTTTTTGTTTGAACTGAAAAATGTTTGCTTCAAGAACTAAACAATTTAGTTCACGAACCAAAACTTTTGGTGTAAATCAAAAATGTCACCTCACAAACTGAAAATGTTGGTGCAAACTAAAAGTTTTGGTTCATGAATCAAAAATGTTTATTCAAACTGAAAATTTGGGTTCGCAAACTAAAATTTTTCAGATCGTACCGAAAGTAGTCCTCAGTGACTGTAGTTATTGCTAACAGGCTGGAATGTCCTCCTGTCCCCCAGCAAAAGTGCCCTTTGTTTTGTAGCTTACATTCTGAATCTCAGTCTTCACTTACACTTCCCAAGTTACCATATAGTCAAGAGAAGTCTTCTGTTTTGCAGAGGACTTAGAAGGCCCTGCACTTCTGCACCTATAGCTGCATGGAAGAACAGGGCCTAGAAGGCCCTGTGCTTCTGTAGCCAGAATGAGTCTTGGCCCTGCATGTCTGCATCAGCAGCTACATGGAAGCACAGGGGCCAGAGGGTCCTGTGGATCTGCAGCTCCCCCCCATATAGCTCCATAAATTCTTTGCATTCATAGCCAACAAGTAGATGGACACTTCAGCTTCCATACAGACACTTCCCTTGGTGCAGGGCCAAGAGGGCCATGTGCATCTACATCTGTTAATGAAAGGGTTTGTGTGAATGATGATAAGATTCCAGTACCTCAAAAAGAAAGGAAATTCATTGCCAAAAACTGTGTTAAAGCACCAGTTAGTGTTCAACTCGATGCAAAAGTAGGGAATATGATGTTAGAGTTTCCAACCCAGCTCCCCACCCCCCAAACAGTAAAAGCACAAGACCGCATACGAAACCACAGACACCCATCATCAAGTAAGACAAACAAAATACCCTGTTTCCAGATGACACAAATGTTAGCACTGATGTAATGTCCAGAGGGCCCTATGTGAAGAAAGGAGATCACATCTGATGTTTACTCACAGAATGGTGTGGGCATTAGGGTTAACAACCCCAAGGAAGACCCCATCACTGATTTGCCAAGACTCCAGAGACCCAAAACCCTATTTTTTTTCCTTTAGCTGCTTGGGGGAAGGGGAGGAGTTAGGGTTGGAAACTGTAACACTATATTTCCCTACTTTTGTGGTATTAAGTTGAAAACTAACTGGTGCATTAACACAGTTTTTCGTAAAGAAGATATAGATACAGATATAGATATAAATACAGATATAGATATAGATATAGATATAGATATAGATATAGATATAGATATAGATATAGGGAAATGACATGGCCTGACTGAAGATATCATATTTATCTTCATGAGAGGCTAATGATATCATGATATCTCACAAGTGGCGAAGCCACAAGTGAGACATCTTAATATAATATACCCTCTGGCAGGGTTCTCTGCATCCTGAAGGGGTATAGATTGTCTCTCTCTCTCTTTTCCCCTCTCCTTTTACCCCCACTTTCAAATCCATATCCTACCCACCTCCGTTCTTCCTTATTCCATTCCTCCCCTCCTGTTCCCCTGACCCTCTCTTCTCTACTACCCCACTCAATTTCTCTCCCCTTCCCTTGTGCCTGATCCTAACCCCCTTGCAGGGTTCTCAGCAACCTGGATGGGTATAGATCTTGGCTGTCCCTCTCTCTCCCCCTCTTCCATCCCCCACCCTCTACCCCTTGTCTGTCCACTTCTCCACTTGTCTTATAACTGCCCTCCCTTGGGTATACAATAGCACTTTCGAATCTTGTGCTCAGCCTACTACTTCTAACACTTCTAATGTGTTATCCATCCTCTAACCTTCACCTCACTAGATCACCTGCTCTTGGGTTGTTGCAATATATGCTGTATCCGAATATGGTTTTGTTTACCCTGGCCAGTTGGTCTGGGTTATTTCAGCTCTGTAACTGTACAACACTGTTTTGTTTTAGAAATTGTACTTGTATTGTTATGTGTTTGCTTGTTCTTGCAATTCTTGTCCCTGCCCCACCCCACCCCAGACGCTTCGGAAATGAGCTGTTTACAGCTCATGTTGTCTTTCCTGGTGAAACATTTTCCAAATAAATAAAATAAAAAATAAAATAATTGGTCTCAAATAAAGAGAAATATGAGCTCATCAGTCAGGCCATGTCATGCTCTGTTTATACAAACATGTTTTGGGATAAACATGACTGGAAATGCGTAAAAAAGTGCTTGTGACTTTGAAATGTGTAACTAACTTTCGGCTTCTTTTATATTTACTGTACTTGGTTTAGAGTGGTTTCTGAAGTTTACTGCTGCTTCTGTTTGACTCATTGAGTCCCATAGCTTTACATTATGGCCAGTACATAATGAAAAGATTTAATGTACAATTCTTCTGTTTTTGCTTTTTTGAGGGGTATTTATCAGTGTCAGTGGCTCAGTAGGTAGCACACTCACCTGTGAGGCCGGGAGATCAGAGGGCTGTGGGTTCAGTTCCCACATCTGGCACTTGGGTTAATATCCCAGTACTGACACTGTAGTGCAGCAAGAGAGGGATGCTGCACTTCTGAGGTGCCGTCTTTCAGAAGAGACGTTAAACCGAGGTCCCATCTGCCTGGATTGGTGGTAGTTCAGGTGGATGTTAAAGATCCCATGGCACTTATCGAAAAGAGCAGGGGAATTTCCCTGGTGTCCTGGCCAAATTTCCCTCATTCACTAAAAAATACCACCAACAGCTTAATCTGGTTCAAGGTCAGTTGGCATTCATCTGTATCCCCCTCCCCCGGGTCGTGCCTGAAAATAGGTAGGATTTGTCTAGTGCACTTACCCGGTCAACAAAAACTAAATAAATAAATTTGTTTGCCAAAAAGTGAAAGAAAATATAATTTTTGCACTTTTTGTTTTCTGATTATAAAAAAAAAAAAACTAAATGGTATCTGTAAATGAAACATCATTCATTTTGTAGCTATATTTGTGCTGAACATTTTTGCTCACAGCACCATGGTATCATTTTTTATTTTAGATTTATTCATTGAGAAATTGAAAAACAAAACTGAATTTTGTGCCACCTTTTGCTGATTTAAAAAAATATATAAAAGGTGTCTATAAATGAAACATCACTCATCTGTACATATTTTTGTGCTAAACAATATTCGTGCTCACAGCACCATATTTCATCTTAAAGTTATTCACATTTGTTCATCAAAAAAGTTTAAAGAAAATAGCTTTTTCTGCCATTTTTTTCTGATTAAAAAAATCTAAAAGGTTTTTATAAATGAAGCACCCCTCATTTTGTAGATGTTTTTGTACTGAACAACATGTGTGCTCACAGTACCATACTATCTTTTTTGTTTTATTTTTCTGCCATTTTTTGCTGATTCTACTTCACTGACTTCAGTGCTGCTCTTGCCTATTGTGATGTCATCAGCATTGTGAAGGCTGCACTATGGTTGGTTCAGTATGCACTGTGATATGCCCAATTTTGCAAGATGATATTATCTTCCTATGTTTGGTCATTGTGACACTCCTTACTTTGCAAGCTAATATCTTGCTATATTAGATCAAGATAACACTTTTTATCTTGCTATTTATCTATTTCTTGCTATTTATCCTTTTTGTATTTATGTATTATATATATGGGATGTGCCACAGCTGCATCAGAAATATGTCTGATATTTTTCTGAAGTGCAGTTTGACATTATGACATCACGAGTGGCGAAGCTGCTTATGATGTCAAAGATCATAGAAACATAGAATTTGGCTGCAGATGAGGACCATTTGGCCTACCCAGTCTTCCCATTATTCCCTACCTAAAATATTACTGCAGACCCTTCTTGATCTCTGGCTCATTCTCCTACCCTCTTCCTTTACACTAAGATTCCATTATGCCTATCCATGCATTCTTGAATCCCACCACTGTTTTCACCCCATCACCTCAGCTGGTAAGCTGTTCCAAGAATCCACCACTCTTTCTGTGAACAAATACTTCCTTACATCTCTTCTGAATCTACTCCCTCCAACTTCACAGCATGACCCCTTGTTCTTGAGCACCTTTTATTCTGAAAAATACTTCCTGCCTTCTGGTGCCTTGTTTACCCCCGTGAGGTATTTAAAGGTCTCTATCGTACCGTCCCTCCTCTCTTCTCTTCCACAGTGTACATATTGAGTTCCTTTAGTCTCTCCTAGTAGAGCTGATTGATGCAAACCCCTCAACATTTTAGT
The DNA here is from genome assembly GCA_016271365.2 of Neoceratodus forsteri. Lineage (NCBI taxonomy): Eukaryota > Metazoa > Chordata > Ceratodontiformes > Ceratodontidae > Neoceratodus > Neoceratodus forsteri. The sequence continues at coordinate 556,117,880 of CM057450.1, read as the reverse complement.
TGCCATCCTATATACAGCCTCGACCCTGTCTATATCCTTCCAGAGATGTGGCTTCCAGAACTGTACACAGTATTCCAGGTGAGGTCTTAGCAGTGATCTATATAGAGAAATCACCATCTCCCTACTTCTGCTGGTGATGCCTGTCCCTATGCACCCCAACATCCAACTAGCCCTCCCAACTCTCTTGTTGCACTGTTTGGCTACCTTTAGGTCATCAGATATGATTACCACCAGGTCTCTTTCCTGGTTGGCGATTGTCAGTACCTCTCCCAGCATTTTGTACTCTGCCCCTTGGTTTTTGTAGCCCAAGTGCATTATTCTGCATGTTTGTACATTGAAACCTAGCTGCCATACCCTTGATCATTCTTTGAGTTTTATCAGGTCTCTGTTCATCCTTTCCACACACACCCAGACTGTCCACCCTATTGCAGACTTTGGTGCCATCCATAAAGAGGCAGACCTTCCTGTCCAGCTCCTCTGCAGTGTCACCTATAAAGACATTAAAGAGGACCATTACCAGCACTGACCCCTGAGGCACCCTGCCCTCCTGAGAATTAAGTCTTTTTACCACTACCCTCTGCTGCCTATCCCCTAACTAATTTCATACCCAGTTTACCACCTTTGGACCCACTCCTTAGCTACCCAGTTTGCTTAGTAGTCTCCAGTGTGGAACAGTGTTTAATGCTTTACTGAAATCTAGGTAGGTGACATCCATTATTGTCTGTTGATTAATTGATTGACAAAACTGCAAGCAAACACAGACAGTGCTGGTTGAAGTTTTCATACGTTTTCAAAAAATATGCATTATAATAATATCACAAGAACTACACATTTTCTTATACCTAATTGACATCAAAAGTCAAAACTTAAAAATACAGTGATTAAAGTCAAGTCCATCATTTTAAGAAAAAGTGGGTAGAACAGGTTTATGGTGCAGGGACTTCTTCGAATAAAAGAGGCGTAGCTATTTTAATAGCTAAAGGTACCCCTTTTTTTTGTACCCAAACACGGGCTGACCCTAACGGTAGATATATATTAGTTCAGGGTAGGTTAGGGGGAGTAGAAGTTGTATTGGGATCCATCTATGGGCCAAATCAAGAAACTCCCTCCTTCTTCACAGAGTTGGTTACAATTATAAGTCCCTTAGCAAACAGACCAGTCATCCTAGGGGGACTGGAATCTTGTGATCAAACCATTTGATAGGTCGTGATCTAAAGGGGACCATGAGTCACCGGCACAAAATATTGGATTTTCATCACCCTGAGTCTCTTAGATCCTTGGAGAATGCTCAATCCTACTTCTAAGGAATATCGTTTTTCTTGTACACATAGAGCTATTCCCATAGACTACTTTCTGGTCAACCATCAAGCCTTTCCCTTTGTTAGTGACACAGCTAATATGAGTAGAGTGATCTCAGATCACTCGCCCGTTTCTGAGCTGTCGACCTATGTCGGCAATACCTAGAGCCTCCTCTTGGTCACTTAATAATGACTTATTGAGGGATCCCAATTATTGCAGCGTTTCGTTTCCTTTATGGACTACACAATTGAATTTAATTGGGGGTTCGATATGTGCAGTAGATATGGTATGGTCAGCTCTTAAGGCTACATGGAGAGGAGAGTTGATAAGATATGCTGCAACTCATAAGAGGAAAGTAGGAACTCGTATCTAATTGTTTACAGAGAATTAAAATCTTAGAGGCTATGAGTGGCGATCACGAGGCCATCTTCATTTGAACATGAATTGGTGCATTAAGGGCCTGGTATTTGAGGACAATTAGAGAAGGGGTAGAAAGCGAAGGCTAGACTAAAAGCCACCCATTTAGGGTATGGCAATAAAGCAGGAAGATTCTTGCCTGGCAGCTAAAACAGAGGTTGGCAGCAAAAATGTGTCCACATTGAAACATCCCTGTACTAATAATTTAGTAGTGGACCCGAAGAGATTTTGAATATATTTTTGGGGTTTTATAAAAATTTATACTCCAGTACATTGTCCTCAGTTGAAAGAGATGATAATATGGAGAAGTTCTTGGAGAATCTTTCTCTCCCCAGGCTTTCTGGGAATAGTTGCCAGGGACTATGAGCCCCCTTTACTCAAAAGGAGATTAGTGAAGCCATTGATGACCTCAAGCTCGGTAAAGCTCCGGGCCCTGATGGCTTTACTGCTAAGTTTTTTAAAACATTTAAAGATCTTTTAGTACCATTGTTACACCAACTATATATTTTTTGCACGTGTCGCGAATTCAGGACCCTTCTCTCTTTGAAGCCAAAATCATACTCTTGCCAAAACCTGATAGGCCGACCGACATGGTTGGTAACTATGAACCGATCTCTTTACTTAGTATAGATATTAGATTTATGCTAAGATATTAGCTACTCGACTAAAATGTATGGTTAAATTGGTAAGTCCAGAGCAGGCAGGCTTCGTTGCTGGTCGCTCATCAGAAGATCATTTCAGGAAAATATTTTATTTAATCTCTGCATTGGAGCGTCCAGAGTTGGAAGCATCTCTGGTCTCTCTAGACGCAGAGAAAGCTTTCGATAGAGTGGAGTGGGGATTTTTGTTTCAAACCTTAACTAAATTTGGCTTTCCCAATGAGTTCATAAAACATGTTAAGTTAGCAATAAGACACAATGGGGTGTGCATTAGACAGTTCTAATGCATGGCTAGGGGGACATAGTGAGGCACAAGGCCACAGGCCGAGTGCGTCCAGTCCCCTAGCCGTGCATTAGAACTATCTAATGCACATCCCTTGAGTGGCTTATTGCGCTTATAAAATGGGCCTGTGTATTCCAAATGGGGGTTCTAGTTTTAGCTGTGCATTAGACACATCTAATGCATGGCTAACAACCAATCAGATTGCTTGAAATCCTTTGCCCATTTTATAAAGTCCTATATACCTGTCCGTCTGCAAAAATTCTTTGTAACAATTTGATTTCAGCGGCCTTTCCTTTAACTCGCGGTACCCGTCAAGGTTGTCCCCTTTCCCCGTATCTTTTTAATTTATATCTCGAACCATTAATTAGAGCGATAAATAGCGATAACGGCTTACATGGGATCCTTTTTGGGGACTCCGAATATAAGATATCAGCTTTTGCTGATGACCTCCTATTACACATTCGGTATAGTCGGGACTCTCTCCCCCGGGTGTTTCAAATTATTACCGAATTTAGTCAATTCTCAGGATACTATTTAAATAAAGGGAAAACTAAAGTTCTCCCGTTATCCCCCCTTTTGCAACCGTGTTGGTGCACGTCTTTAAATTTAGAATGGCAATCCAGACTCTCTATTATTTAGGTATTTGGGTTCCTAAAAACTTGGGAGAGCTGGTTGACTTAAATTTTAAGCCTTTGCTAAAATCAATTAAAGAAAATTTAGAGAACTGGTCGAAACTCTCGCTTTCCTTTTATGGAAGAGTTAATACAATAAAAATGATGATCCTCCCTAAGATCTTCTATTTCCTTAGTAATCTCAATGTATACCTCCCTAGTCCTTTTTTTAAAATGATCACTAAGTATGTGATTGACTTTCTATGGTTGGGGAAACCTCCTCGTAGGCCTATCAAAAGCTGACCTATTCAGGAAAAGTAGGAGGCCTCCAACTTCCAGATTTTTACATGTATTATTTAGCTTCTCACACAGTTAAAGTAGTTCCATGGATGTTGGATGCAAATAAGGAGCATTCTAGTCAGACTCTTGATTGGGTAATGGCGAGACTGGGGGGGTTAGATGTGGAATCTTGCTTGTTTACTCCTTGGGCAAGGATCCCTGGCAAGCTGAGAGATATCCCATTGGGCTGGAGCATAAAGGCCCTACATCAATTATATGCATTGCTGAATATCCCATATATTAAAGACGTAGCGCAACCCCTCTTAAGGAACCCTAATTTGTTGGTAGGAAAGCAAATGTTAAAAAAGAACATAGGGAACGACCCCAATAAATATAAACTTGCAGATTTTCTTTTTCAGGGCTTATTGCAGTCATCTGCTGTACTGGCAGAAAAGTTTAAAGTGCAATCTAAGGATAGATTTACCCTGTACCAGATCCGAGGATGTATAAGCTCCTTCCTCAAAGATGGCAGGGGACAGTTGAAGCAGGAGACTTGTTGAAAGAGAGATGGTGGACTCTCTCAAGGAAACCAATCTCAAAACTATACAAATTAATTCGAGCTAAAAAGGAATCAAATATTTCTCCTGTTTCATCTTATTGGGAGACTAGTTTGTCTCTTGGATGGACTGAGGGGACATGGAGGGAGATATGGGCTAATATTTACTCTTACGTTAAACAAGACAGATTAAGAAGTTTGCAATTTTTTCTTCTTCATAATCTCTATCTTTCCCCAGCAAAGTTAGCAAGGTTACATAAATCTAATTCACCGAGATGTAAATCATGCTGCTGTCCTGTTGCTACAACTTACCATTTACTTTGGGAATGCCCCAAAGAAGTGAAGTGTTGGGATCAAGTAGCTAAATGGCTGACTCCATTCATTAAGCTGGGTACCTACTTTAATGTCGAGTCTTGTTTCTTTGGTTTATACCGACAAAGCTTAAGGAAGCATGTTAGACATCAACTTGCATTAGTAGCGTTAGTGGCCAGCTGGTGTTGCCGTTACTGGAGCAGTGACAAACTCCCAACTTATAAGGAATGGTGGAATGAGTTCCTTACTGCTTTAAATGCTGAGAGGTTTGCTGCAATTTTTTATGGAACGATAGAGAATTTTAACCGTGTCAGGGATAGCTTTCTAAATCTTCTGAAAGATAGATATGGATATTGAGAAGCTGAGATTCCTCCCTATAATCTTTTGACTATCCGAGTTACAGAAGGAGTATGTTGCCCAGGTTAAGTCATAAAATCGTCTGGAGCTCCTTGCTTCTACCTAGTTTTTATTATTAATCGTTTCAACTATTATTTGTTTGCCCCAGCAGCTAGATATTAGGAACTGGACTAATTAGAGAGCAGTAGGATAAGGAATAGCTGACCTGGGTGGTTGAGCGTATTTAAAGTTACTGGGTGTAAACTGAGGCAAGCTAGCCCTAAATGTTTTGAGCCTTTCTAAACCTTTAGGTTTTTTTTTTTACTAACGAGTTGCTGCCTAGGGGAAGGGGAGGGGGAGAGGGTAGGGGAGTAGGGGCAGTGGGACCCTTCTTGGAACAGCTCACACATCAAAAACATTTTTTTATTATGTGATATGGTTTAGGGACCACTGCTGTTTTTTTTATGTATTTGTGCTATGGTTTATTTTATTTGATGTGTATGTCATTGTTATGTTTAATTCATGCAATAAAGTATATCTATTTGCAAAAAAAAAAAAATACAGTGATTAAGATTATATAAAGCATAAAAATACATGTTTGTGCTGGCCTTACAATGACAATCCTTAAGTCACATCTAAATAACATACAAATAAAGACTCACTATGAGTTGATTTCTGACTAATGTTTTTTTTTTCCAATTTGACTGTTTATGTAACTGATATCCAACAATTTAATTTGGTAAAAACAGACAATGAAGTTTATGCCACGGATCACGTGCCTTTTTAAACATTTCTCTTTTCATTTTTTTTTTCCTTCATGTCTCCAACCACTGTAACCTACACTTACTTAATGCTTCATAATAACTAATTTCACACCCTAACACTGTTCTAAGTACCATTTTCTGTATCATTTCTAGTTCCTCTGTTTCATTCTTTATGAGCCCACCATGCCACATAGCTGCCCAATATTCTAATATAGGTCTAACCACTGTCAAATAATAATATATATTAATTTGGATACTGTACATTTAATCAAGCCCTTTTCAAGGTAGTCAAAAAATATAGCCTACTATTTCACTTTTTTAACAATAACTGAAACTTGCTCTGCCCAACTAAAATCATTCTGAAAAATAATACCCAATAATTTTACCTTACCAACCACTTCAGCTTCCACCTCTCCAAAAATTAACTGATTTACTCCTTCCCATTTGCTCTGCCTCCCAAAATGTATCTCTTTAGTTTTACCTGGGTTTATTTACATGAAATTGTTTTTAGATCATCTTTCTATATAATCCAGGTCACTATCTCTTTAAACCTATCAGAATCATGGCAGGATCAACCAGATTACATAAATAAAGCATTCATTTGTGCCAGACAGGGGCTACTTTTTGTCTCCAACCCTCCCCCAATATTTGTGATCATTTTAAAAAATAGGTCCTCCACTACAGGGTGTGAGGGCATGCTTTAATATACACATGCCTTGGGTGGTTGAATGCACACCATGGCATGCATATATCAGAGCACAACTGCAGACCCTGTAGTAGATTATATATTACATATACATATATATTAATGTAATGGGGAGCAAGCAGTGGAGTGTTGGTTGGGATATGGCCATGGTTTAGGAAGGTGGTCATAGGACAAGATCATGTGACCTTGGGAGGGCTAGAGCCCCCCCAAAAAAAGAAAAGTAAAATACCCCATATAAAAGTCTGATACTTGTTGTCTGGTCCTGAGTAATGAACCGTCTGTTATTCACAGTATTTGAGAATTAATATTCAATACAACTTGTCGAGGCCTAGTAATAAAGGTTGCTTTTTGTTAAGGTATTTTTTCCATGGTTTTGACTCAAGAAATCCCATATGAGATGATGCAACATCTCATTATCATGCCTCTTCCTCTCTTCAGTATTTCGCATGTATTCCTGTACAACCTGGGAAATGGCGAGGATTAAGAGCAGCAGATCCCTATTCCAAATTGGAGACAGCTGATGATGTGTGTGGGTAGGGATGAGGAATAACTCAAGAGGTATAAACTCAGAGGGCTGTGGTTTCCTTTTGCATGTTTATTAAAAGCAGTGCATTGAGCAAGAAACTTATTAAGCTAGTGCTCATTTTCAATGGTGTCCTTTGTTATCCAAAAAAAAAACTCAGTGAAGTACAAGCTGCTGTTTCATGGGTTACATAAATCTCAATATTAAAGGTAAACAGATTTTTAAACAAAGAAGAGCAACATGTAGGTATACAAAACTTCAGAGTAGACAAGAAGGCTGCATGGAACGTGAAGAAAATAACTTCTTCCACTAGATCCACTGGCGCTTTTTACACAGATGCACATTTGTTTTTATTATGTTAAGTTTGCAAAATGCAGAACAGACATTTTTTTATAAAGTAATATTAATTTTTTTTTCAGTGAAGCAAATGTGGTGATGGATGTGATGACTTTGGGGCACATGCACCATGCTTTCAATTACAAACAGAAAAAAATGGGATGAAAAACATCCTGACAAGTCCAAGTTCTTTATTTAAGTTAATCAGTTATAAGCTTGCATGATACTAAACAAAAAACTGACATACAAGAATGCTTGTCACCCATCAAAATGCCCCTTCCACCCACTTTTCTGAAGTAATATCTTGCTACATTTGTTTCCCTTAAATACGTATCCATGCTCTTTCATAGATGTTTCTATTCGGTCTTCATTCACTGTATTACTTGGAAGCGAGTTCCACATTTCTGCGAAAAGCAATATTTCCACCTGTCAACCCTGAATATTTCTCTATGCCCCTAGGTGCAGATTCATAGATTTCTTTTACTTTCCGATATAGCCCCAACTCTTCATATAATTTGGTCATTTAGGAAATCATATAAAGCAATTAGATCTCTGTTTCTCCTTTTTTATAGACCAAACATTTGTAGTACTTAGCCTCTTCTTACATTCTATCCCGCTATCCCTCATTATCATTCCTGTTCTTCTTCTTGGAGCCCATTTCAGTCTTTCTGAAGTACACCCTTTCTGTGGTATGAATTCCAGAAATGGCAGTAGTACTCCAGTCGAGGTCTCATACTGTATATGCCCTATATTGGGGGTAGAGATGCAGTGACATATTTCTGGGTTAACTTCGCCATCACTTTGCTGAGTTACTTCACTGGCGAAGTTTGGGATAATCATCTCCTGAAGGCAAAGTTTTACTGGGGAAAGATTCAGCAGATTCCCACTGAGCAGGAGTAGTAGTCCTCGAAGCACTGGTGCTTTTATGCAGGTGGATTGGAGTGGTGTGTGTACCAACATGAGGTAATGTACCTGTATAAATTAAAGTCAGCAGGTGAATACAGGTGACACAAATAAATTCAGTTTCATTGTATCATGTGACCTGATGGGGGGTCACATGGCATGCTCTCAGTTCAGTGCCTGTGTTTGGTGAACGTCACAAGTAACTTCACTGGCAAAGTTCTGCTTCGCCCACTTTGCAAAATTGCAACCATTATGCGAAGTAACCCTTCACAAAGCAACTTAACTTTATAAAAAGTACTTGTAATGGAAAGGTGGCTACTAAGAACGCACACTTGGAGCCTCTGAAAAATCAAATCATCAAAAAGTGCATAAACTTATAAAGTTGCCTGACTTCACAAAGTGATTTGCGAAGCAAAGTTTGTGAAATTCATACATCTTTAATAAGGCTGTCGCATCACTTGATCTCCTTGCAGAGTTCAACCTTATACACCCTGACACCTAAGCTGCTTTCATCTATGCTAATTCACAATGCCTTCCCTGTTCGAGGTCTGTTATTATAATATATAAATCTCGTTATTCCTGCATCTTCCTTAATTTACTCCCATTTAAGTAATAATTTTCCTTTCTATTTTTCATTCCTAAATGTACTGTAACACTGTATATTTTTCTTTGTTAGATGACATGTCCCACTTGTTAGTCATTATCCATGTCCCACTTGGTTATCATTTGTATGTCCCTGTGTATACTGTTTTTCTCTGTTTCTACCACCCCTCCGAATTTGGTTTCTTTTGCAAATATTATTACCCACTTTTCTGTCCATTCACTGAAACCTTCTCTATTTATGTTAACAACTATTGGACCAAACATTAACAACTGTGACACCCCACTGCTCTCATCTTCTTCCTTGGATACAAAGTCATTAATTCTCACCCTTTGTTTCCTAACCGGTCTCTTATCCAGTTTACAGTCTTACAGCTATTCTCCAGTTTCAATCAGTTTCACATGTGACATCATATCAAAAGCTTTGCTAAAGTCCGCAAATACGATATCCACTGGTGTGCCCTTCTCTACACTGTTAATGACTGACTCATGAAGGGTCACTAAACAGGTCAGACATGATTTCACCTTTGTGAAGCCATGCTATTTCTTGTCCATAAACTTTAATTCTTTCAGTTCCTCATCAAATTGTTCCCATAAAAAAATCCCTTATTTTACATATGGTTGCTGTTAGAATATTAAGTATATAATTTGAAAGCTTGCCCTGTCCCCCTTTTTGAATTATGGTAAGCTGGGGAGGGGGTAGACACCAGCCCATTCAAGGTGGAGAGGGTACTAAATGAATTAGCAGGATTAAAGGTGGACAAGGCTATGGAACCCAAAGGGCTACACCCTAGAGTACTGTGGGAGCTGAAGGAAGTGATAGCAGATCCCTTAACTGGCCTATTCAACAGATCACTGGAGACAGAGGTGGTTCCAGTCAACTGGAGAAGAGCAGATGTGGTCCCGCTCCACAAGGGCAGATGCAAGGAGAAAGCCAGCAACTGCAGGCTGGTCAGTTTGACATCAGAGGTAGGAAAAGATAATGGAGAAACTGCTGAAGGAAAGAACTGTCAGATATCTTGAATCAAGGGAACTGCAGGATCACCAACAGCACAAATTCACAGAGGGGAGGTCATGTCAAATGATCTTAATTGAGTTCTTTGATTGGACAACCAGAGTACTAGATCAGGGAGGGGCAGTGGATGTGGCATATCTAGGCTTCAGCAAGGCATTCAACACTGTGCCACACAGAAGGCTACTGCACAAACGAAGAGCCCTGGGGGTGGGCCCAGAGGTGGAGAGATGGGTGAAAAATTGCTTAGAGAGAAGAAGGCAAAGGATGGTAGTAAATGGAGTTCTATTAGGGAGGGAGGGAGACCAGTGGGGTGCCACAGAGATTGGTACTGAGACCGGTCCTGTTCAATGTTTTTACAGGGGACATCAGGGAAGGGCTTGAGGGGAAGCTGTGTCTATTTGCAGATGATGCAAAGATCTGCAACTGGTTGGACACTTCAGGAGGGGTGGAGAAAATGAGGAGAGATTTTCACAAATTAGAGGAGTGGTCAAGAGAGTGGCAGTTGAGCTTCAACATGAAGAAGTGCAAAATTATGCACTTGGGGAGGAGAAATCAGGGAACAGAGTATAGGATAGGTGACCAGATTCTGGAGGCGCTAGAACAGGAGAGGAACCTTGGTATAATCATATTGAAGGATCTCAGGATGGCTAAACAATGTGAGGGTGCAGTAGCAAGGGCCAACAGGATGTTGGGATGCATTGGCAGGGGTTTCATGAGCAGAAGGAGGGAAGTGGTGATGCCCTTCTACAAGCAGCTGGTGAGGCCACACCTAGAGTATGGGGTACAATTCTGGAGACCATACCTCAGGAGGGACATGGATAGAATGGAGATGGTCCAGAGGAGGGCAACAAAAATGGTGTGGAGCCTGATCCACTCAACATATGATGAGAGGCTAATGGATCTTAACATGTACACTCTGGAGCAAAGGAGGAAATGGGGAGACGTGATAGAGACTTTCAAGTATCAAAAGGGTATAAACAAGGTGCCGGATAGCACTATTGTTCAAAAGAAATGACACTCAAATATGAAGGGTCATAACATGAAGCTGGAAGGGGGAAGATTCAAGGGTAATGTCAGGAAATTCTACTTCTCAGAAAGGGTGGTGGATAGATGGAATGCACTCCCTGAGGAGGTGGTGGAGGCCAAGACTGTAACAGGATTCAAGGCTGCATTGGATAGGCACAAGGGAATGTTAGAATTAGGGAAGGGGTGACAATTTCAGGGACACCTAGGGTCCTTGGTTAACTTATAGGTAGTGCTCTTCAGCAGACTGGGTGGGCCTGAAGGTCCTTATCTGCTGCCAATATCTATGTATCCATGTATCTGTGCATCACTGTGGCATCCTTCCAATCTAGGGTTTTTTTCTCAGTATCAAGTAATAGGTTAAAAAAGTTAAACAGGGATCTGATATTTCTTCAGACAGTTTTTTAAGACTCTCGGTGGAGCTCATTTGACTCTGCTGATTTATTCTCCTTTAAGCTTTTCAGTTTCTCTCAAACATTTACCATTGTGAACAGAGCTCTGTGAACTATGTTTTAGTTTTTCTGTTCCTGTCTAACTATTTTGTTGCTCTTTTGTACTGGTTCTTTTTAACTAAATAGTGAACAGAAACACTTGTTTAGCTCTTCTGTTTCCTTGTTTTGGTCAGTTATTATTCTCCTGTCCATTCCTGGTGGTCCTACAGTATCAGTAGTTTTTTTCTAATTGTTCGTGTGTCTGTGAATATTCTGTGTCAAATGACTTTTCCAATTTTCCTTTACTTGCTTTATTGATCTCTTACACATTTAATATTTTCTACTTACTTGTTTCTGCCCTCCCTTGTACCATGTGATTCAACATGCCTGTGCACTTTCCTTTTGGCTCTTATTCCTTTCTGAATTTTGTTTGTTAGACACACCGGCTTCACTCCCTTCTTATTGTTTTTCTGTTTGTTTTTGTTTTTTTGGGGGTATTTGCACAGGATATAGAAGGCAGAATTTCACTGTTCGCTGATGACACAAAGCTCTGTAACAGAGTAGACACACCAGAGGGTGTAGACAGAATGAGAAGGGACCTGCAGAAACTTGAAGAATGGTCAAGGGTTTGGCAGTTGAAATTCAATGCAAAGAAGTGCAAGATAATGCATATGGGGCTACAAAACCCTGGCACAATATATCAGTTGGGGGTGAGGATATAGCATGCACCAAGCAGGAAAGGGATCTTGGGGTTGTCATCTCTGATGACCTCAAGGTAGGAAACAGTGTGACAAGGCATCAGGTAAAGCAAATAGGATGCTGGGATGTATAGGCAGGGCATCACCAGCAGGAAAAGGGAGGTCATAATTCCGCTATACAAGACACTAGTGAGGCCCCACCTGGAGTACAGTGTACAGTTCTGGAGACCATACCTACGTAAGGACATAGACAGGGTAGAGAAGGTTCAGAGGAGGGCAACAAAGATGGTGCATGGGTTGCATCACAAGTCCTATGAAGACAGGTTGAAGGAACTGAACATGTACTCCCTGGAGGAGAGGAGGGAGAGAGGGATATGATAGAGACATACAAGTATCTTACAGGAGGAACAGGGTGCAGGAAAACACTATTTTTAAGCGAAAAAGATGTTTCAGGACTAGAGGGCATGGGATGAAGTTGGAGGAGGGACGATTCAGAGGAAACATGAGAAAGAATTTCTTCACAGAACGGGTGGTGGACAAGTGGAACACCCTGCCAGAGGAAGTGGTGGGGGCTGAAACAATCACGGGATTTAAGAATGCATGGGATAGACATAAAGGAATTCTAGAGGTCAGGGGTAAGGGGAAATAGACTTCTAGGAAAACAAACTGAACTTACAAGCTCAAATGGGCAGACTAGGTGGGCCATAGGTCCTTATCTGCCGACACTGTCTATGTATCTATGTATTTGGGTGGTTCAACTCAGCTTTAACAAGTTTGATTTTAGCAGAACCCATTGTTCACTTATATTTTTCCTAACCATCTCTCTACTCCAATTCCAGTTTCTGATTTCCTTTTTATTATGTTGGCTTGCGCGCATGCGCAAGAAACATCTTGCGACAGTGCGGATCTTGGGGGCGCGGCAGCTCTTGGGCGAATGCAGGGCACACATCAGTAGGTGCGTCCCTCATTCCCCAATCAGCCTGCATGCCACCGCCACACCATGAATTCATAATGGGATGAGCACATCAAAGCAAAGGTCAGCTGCAATAGTCATCATGGCGCACCATGAGTGGTCCTTTGCTTGCCGTGCCTGTCGATTATGATCATGGTCAGCGGTGAACGGCCGGCTCATGATTTTCCGACATCGGGGTGCCCAGTCCCTTGTCAGCAACCCCCTGCTTCAGTGTCGACGGGGAGCCACCCCCGCTGGCATCCCCCCATCTGCAAATATGGAATGCCGAGGGGTGCCCAATCCCCTCGGCTCAGCGCGCCTCCCCACTTTCTTTGCCACCGAATGGGATCCCACTCCCCATCGCATCACCCCCAACTGTTGAATGCTGAGGGGTGCCCAATCCCCCGGCTCGTGCTCCTCCCCTCTTTGTTTGCCAGCGGGTACTCATCCTCCGACGGCATTACCTCGTGGCTATGCCAACGAGGGTGCCCAACCCCTGTCAGCTACTGACACCCCCACAAAACCCATGTAGGTGGCACTGGGAGCCCACCCAGCGTGTCAAATGCCCTGTAATACAAAACTGTCCTTACACGGTTTCGCTTTTTTTTTTCTACACCTGAAAACGAAAACCATCCCTTGTAGTCTATATGCCTCCCTCCCCACCCGCACCCACCCACTGCGCACCTGCCTCCCTCACCCCATACTTACCTCCGGACTCCGGCGTGATGATCTTCACTGAACCAGGAACACATCTGCACTCTTCAAAGCCAACCACGAACTGAGGAAATGCCGGTAAGCTGTATAATGCAATGAATTGGGGTTTTTTAAAGTTTGTTGCATATCTCAGGCATTTCTTGGAATTTTGGCACCAAATTTTCAACATGGGGTTTTTGGTGCCCCTCCTCATGAATTCTGTCACTGTTGTGGCGTTAATTGGCCTCCGAAGGTGATTTCGCAGTCACTGCGCGAAATCACCTTTCAGGACCCATTAACGAAATGACAGTGCCAGTGTTCATGAGGTGGTCTCTCAAAAAGCCTATGTTCCAAATTTGGTGGAAAAAATCCAAGAAATGGCTGTTTTACGAGCGTGCGTTGCGCAGTTGCTATGCAGGCTCGTAACTTCGCACATTCACAATATTTTAACGCGGTATTTTCAGCATTGGCATTTTTCTGCACCTCCTTGTGAACAGTACAGCTGTCATTTTCCACATCCTGCCCGAAATGTGTTTCCACACTTCCGGAGCACAATTGCGCAGTCGCTGTGGGAAATCAGTGTTTGGGCCAGATTATGAAAATGACAGTGACACAGTTCATGAGCAGAGCTCCTAGAATGCCTGTGTTGAAAATTTGAAGCTGATACTCCATAAAATGACTGTGTTACGAGCATGCGTTGGCAGATTGCACGCATGCTCGTACCGTCATGCATTTGTGATATTTTCACTCTGGATTTTCACCATTGCCATTTTTACACACCTCTTGATGAACAGTACAGCTGCCACTTTACATATCCTGCCCAAAATGTGTTTCCGCACTTCCGGCGCAGAATAGTGTGGTTGCTGTGCCAAATCACTTCTTGGGACACTTTGAGGAAATGACAGTGACACTGTACATGAGCAGAGGTGCTAAAATGCCTATGTTGAAAATTTGGTGCCGAATGCCCACAAACTGCCAGTGCTGCAAGCGTGCCTTGCATATTTGCCACCCACCCTTGCAACTCTGCAACTTTCGTATATATTTGTATGCCACATTTTCAGCACTGCCATTTAATTACACCTCCTTATGAACTGTGCAGCTGTCATTTTTCACATCCTGCCCAGCATGTTTTCCCACACTGTACTAACAAACACCCACAGGGACACCCTTATGCCTCTCACTCTCTGTAGGGTGGGGGTGGGTTGGCATCAGTTCAATACTTGACTGCCACTTCTATGCTGCATCTGTCTAATTCCTGCACTGCCAATGGCAGCAAGACAACATTCGGTATTGACAAATGCTTGTTATGGCTGCAGTGGGCAGAGCCTGGAGCCGTCCTGTGGTAGCTCTAAAAACGAGCCACCAGATAGACACTAAAGAGCAGTTCCATTTTGGAGTTGCAGTATGATCATTCCGCAACTCCAAAACAGTCTGCTCACTCCCTGACCCCCCCCCCCCGCAGGTGCACTATTTCATTTGCCAGTCACCCACCATGCTCAAGATGGCCACTGATGTGTACTGTGCATTCATGAGTAGTTGCACATGCGTGACTGCACCGCAGCCATGTTGGGCATGGCGGACTTTCGCCGTGAGCTCGGCCTAATGTGTAGTGCGTATGCACAAGTAGTTGCATATGTGAGTCTGTACCATGGCCATGTTGGGCAGAGCAGACTATTTCACTGTGAGCTCAGTGAATGCGGCTGCAGCTGTGTGGGCTCTGGCCAGATTTTGTTCATATTGTTATGTCTGCAAGCTTCTTCTTTGGTTTCTGGCTTTATATATTGCTGCAGAGTACAGTCAATGGTAGTCTCAATGAATAGTTCACTTACTCTGCTGCTGGCTTTCCTCATTTGCCTGTCTGTTTGCTTGACATTAAAGTCTAGCATCAGTACCACATCTCTTCTCAGTGACATCGGTTTTTGGTTTCTCTCTATTCATCACCTAATTGTCTTCGCTGTTGCAATGTGGCAGCCTGTAGCACACCCTGATCAGAGTGGTCTTCCCTTTGTTGGCTTTTGTCTTTGCCCATAAAGATTCTGTTTTTGAGTTTGCTACTCTTGTATCTTATTCCTCTGTGGCATTTATTATCTCATCTAATGTTGGCTACTACCCCTCCACCTCACTTCTTTTTTTTTAATTCCCCTTTGAATAGATTGTTCCACTGAAGATTCTTCCACAGTATTTCTTCCTCTACCCACCATGTCACTGTTACTGCTATTATATCTGGATTATGCCTTAGTGCCAGTCCTTCTAATTGCCCCATTTTGTTGTCCAGACTTCTAGCATGTATTACTGTTATTCATTTTTATGTTACTGCTATGAATGCCAGCAGGAAGTAAAAATGCATGTCCCTGCCATCAGCAAAATGTGTCAGAAGTACAAATACTATAGTTATGTCCAACTGACTCTCACTATCATACAATGACAAAGAATTATACCTCATTCCAAACCATGGGATATAGTTTTCATTTGAGGCCCTATACCAGTCTTTGACCCCCCCCCCCAATATGAGCGCATGCATGTGGAAAAGAGGAGCTTCTCCTTCTGCCAGTTTTAAAATATTAAAGGTATTTCTACTGTTTGCTCTCTGAAAGACATAGAGATCCCTTAGGGAGCAATCTAGGTTCTCAAACCCTCATGTATTTCTTTAAATATTTATTGATACAAAAACAAAACACTCAAAATCTGGTTTGCACACTTTTCATGAAAGTGCATAACTTCCATGAACTTTCACATGGTTTCGTGGATTGGGCACAATATATGTAAAAGTACAGTTTCAATATTGTATTATGCATCTCTCTGAAATAATGCATATTCTCATTCACGTCGTGCCAGGGGAATGACTCACATAGGCGTAATCTCAGGATATGGCAGCCATTTTGTGCTATCCATGTGGGTTGTAGCACACCTTGAATGAAATTGTGCAATTTATACAATTTTGGTTCTGTAAAATGCGCATTTTGGAACACGTACATTCTCCACATAGGAAAAGTAGTGTAATCCTACCAAACTGCATTTTTTTAGAGGGGAGGGAGGGTGTTTCCCATGATTCCTGATGGTCTCACTGAGCATGCTGCAGTGCTGGCGGCCATCTTTATACATTTGAGAGAGAGCTGTCAGAGTAGTCAGGCCTATGGAGGTTAAATCTCAAGCAATCCTTGTTCAAATAAAGCCTAACATTTCTTTTTTATGGAGGAATCTGTCAGAAGTTACTTGGCAATGTTGTTTCTGATGTTATTTTTGTAGTACTTTCAGTTAAGAGGATGCATTTAGGAAAGTTTAATTCAGCCAGAGAAAATTATGTAGAAAAGCAACAGACTTTTTAGGAGGGCTCAGCACAAATACCCTACTTACAGGGGGTGCTTATGTCATACACAGCAGCACAGTACTGTAATGACAAATTGTGTTGCTGTTTCTATCTTAAAAGAAAAACATTTTGTAATATCTTTTAGGGAAGTGAATAGAGCAATAGCAATACAATCACCGTATGGGGAAGCAGGGGGTCCTGCATCATGTGTGTAGCACAGCAGTACACTTACAGTGAAATTAGTATTTGTCAGCACTGAAATTTGCAATATATTGTTTGCCCCAACCTACATAGTACCACTGCAACATTGTGATACTGTTTGTATCTTGAAATAAAAAAAAAAGTTGTCCCTTTTTTTGGTGAGGTGATCTGCCAGTACAATTTACAGTCATCCTACAGATGGAGGGTCTTGTCTTGTGCATAGCAGGGAGGTACGCTTGTATTGCTGTAATTACTGTTCAGCAGCGCTGAAATTCACCACATAGCTGTTGCACAGTCTTTCATAGTTCTACCATTACACCGTGTTACTGTTTGTATCTTAAAAGAAAAATATGTGTGTCCCTTTTTGGGGGTGATGATCATCCAGTGTCAATAAAATTGCTCTACTGATATGGGTGGGTGGTCCTGCATCATGTGTGCAGCAGCATGGTATGCTTACAGTGCTGTAATTACTATTCAACAGAACTGAAATTCATTGTATATCTTTTGCCCTGCCCAATGTAGCACCACTGTGACACTGTGTTACTGTTTGTGTCTTGAAATAAGAAAATGTTTTGTTCCTTTTTTTGGTGAGGTGATCTTCCCGTACCAATGCCGTTGCCTTACTGATAGGGGGGTCTTGCAGCATGTGCAGCAGCAGCATGGTATGCTTGTAGTTTGCTAATTACTGTTCATCATAATTAAAATTCACCCCATACCAATTGCGCAGTTCTTCTTAGTCCTACTGTCACATCATGTCACTGTTTGTATCTGGCGGTGATCAGCCAGTGCCATACAGCTTCTGTACTGATACTGCATAGTGTAACAGAGAAAACATGATGTCCTCTAGGAGCGATGGGATAAGATGTGGAAAACAAAGCAGCTGAGGGTGTGGGTGCCGTACATCAAACACTCATGCTCAGTCTTTGATTTCTGATATTTACAGAGTGCCATTAAAACTTTTTTTCTCCCTACACTGGGTCATTACCTCCCTCTGGGTTTCCTAGGTAGTGCTGCTGGGGACATGGAGACCAGATGGGCCAGTTTGCTTTACATCACTTATGTAATACAGAGAACGAGAGTGAGATGCAATGAACATGTTTTTGAAGTAGTCATTTCTGCAATTTTCAAGACTTTGACATTAAAAATCAATTGCAATAGCATTTATTGGGTATTTTCATGTATATTTGTAAAATTACAACTGGTGATGACGGGTTATACTGAATGGGCTGCACTGGCAAACGTTTAAGGGTACACTCACAGACTGACGTGTACTTCAGTCCTTCAAGGTTCAAACAGGAAACTGATTTTTATTCAGCAGATTTCGAGGTACAAAAGATCTTACTTTCGCCTATGCCTTTGCTCTGTTTGGCAGTGGGGTTTAACTTCAACCCCTCTTTCACATTTTATTTGGGGTTTCATAGGAACTGTCTTTGGTAACTAGCTTCTCACTGACAGAACCTTCTTTATTAGAAGTCTCATGATTCATTTCTCCCTCGCTGATAGCAGGCTGGTGTACAGGTATCTTCTTACATGGTGCTTCCATGCAGTGTGTTTATTCACTCCAGGCATGGTTCCAGTGCTGCAGAATCATAATGTCAGAAAACTATTTTCCTTTTAAGATACAAACATTAACACCACCTGACAGCGCTATAACGGATGGCATTAGCGATATATGATGCATTTAAGCGCTGATGAATCATATGACAGCACTGCAACCAGTGTGGTGCTTCCATGCATTGCGTCTCTCTCCACTCTACAGTGTAAATTCAGACAGCCTCTTTGTTTTTCCCCTAAGACACTAAGCTCATGTCAGCCTAGCTGCATGTCCCTTTAAAATGAAGACAAACCAAAGTTGACTCTGTTGACTTTCCTCACCCTCTCACAAAAGCAAGGTTTTAAAACTTTTTTGAAAGAATAAGACATTAAACTTATCACTTTCAGGGATCTCACTGGCATCGCCAGTTTCTTGAGTTAACTGGCCTGCTCCATGTGTCCCAGGCACACCCACAGTCTCTGCTGAATCTGTTAAAGAAAAGAAAAAAAAAATTGGGAGGGGGGTTAAATCACATGAAAAGATACCGAAGAGAGATATAAACACTTCTAACAATTATCACTGATACTCCAACACCCACCATAAATGCCTCGGTGACCCAGCATTTAAATGACTGTCCCTGGCCATGCAGCTTGCTGAGTATGGCAGCAAGTGTTCCCTCTATCCTCGCCATATCTTGGCACAAATCCACTACATCCCTCTGCAGTGCAGCAACAACTGGGTCGAGGGGCCACTCAAGAACCTTCTGTTGTGTTGCCAGGGGATACTGTGCTGGGGCTGGATGGGTCTGCCCTCTGGCTGCTCCCTCTGCCAGTTGTCTCCCTCCCACCCAATGTTTCTGTGACTCAGTCTGCTCCTCCTCATCCTCTCTGCTTGATATTTGGTGGACCCAGAGAAGATGCTCCGTTTTCTTTGGGGCTTAACCTCAGCCCCTCTCTCATGTCTTATTTGGTGCTTTGCAGGAGGCCCTCTTTGACAACCAGCTTCCCACAAACAGAACCTTCTTTGTTAGAAGTCTTATAATTAATTTCTCCAATCGTGATACCAAGCCGGTATAGGTTTCTCACCATATGGCACGTCCATGCAGTGTCTCTCTCCACTCCAGGCAGCAAATTTCAGTGCTTGCCTTATCATGATGACAGAAAACTATTTTCCATTTGAGATACAAACAGTAGCACCATGTGACAATACTATAAATTATGGTGCTAGTGATTCATGGTGACTTTTAGTGCTGCCGAATGGAATGACAGCACTGCAATCTATGTGGTGCTTCCATGCAGTGTCTTTCTTCACTCTACAATGTAAACTCAGACAGCTTCTCTGTTTTTTTTCCCCAAGACACTGAGCTCATTTCAGCCAAGTTGTATGTCCCTTTGACCCGAAGACAAATCAAAATTAACTCTGTTTACTTTGTTCACCATCCCACAAAAGAAAGGTTTTAAAACTCTGTAAAAAGAATAAGACATTAGACATTCTGCTTTCTGGGATCTCATTGGCACTGCCAGTTTTTGGAGTCCCAGCCAGAGCTGCAGCCTCTGAGGAATCTGTTAAATAAAATACACCCAAAATATGTTGGGGTCAAATCAGATAAACAGATACTATGGAGAGATATAAATACTTTTAACAGTTATCATTAAGGAAACTAACCAAGTGGTTGGGGGATAGCTGGTCCACATTGTCCACTCTGGTCACCCTTCTTTCTCGACTCTGCCACTCCACTGAAAACCACATATGACTGCAGGAAACAACTCTTTACATCTGTGCACCTCTTCTTTAACTGTGCGGTGGATTGCACCACACCAGTCATCTTTCTCCTAGACCTCTTAATTTTGGACCATAGGTCCTCCCTCTAGTGCAGCTTTAGGGCAGATACCCAAAACAGACTGCCATGGTACTTGAACATAAGGTCCAGAAACACCTCAAGCTCTTTAGCCCTGAACTTTGTGCTTCTATGCCTCACAGACAAGGCAACACACTTCTCTAAAAGTACAAAAAATTAAAATGCATTATGCATACAAACAAAACTATGCTAAACTTATCTATCTATCTATCTATATCTCTATCTCTGTCTATCTCTATCTCTATCTCTGTCTGTCTGTCTGTCTATCTCTATCTCTATCTCTATCTCTATCTCTGTCTGTCTGTCTGTCTGTCTATCTATCTGTCTGTCTATCTGTCTTTGTGTATCTATTTATTTATCAATCTACTGTATGTCTCTCTCTCTATCTATGTAGCTGTCCTTCATGCACTGAGAAACTTCAGCTCAAACTGGCAGTCACATGCTAATCATTAAAATATACAGTATTTCCTGCATCCTGGTAGGAAGTATGTCACACATTCACGTGAAACATGCTTCATTTAAAAAAATACATTGAAAGTGTGCATTTTCTACCAAACTCAATGCGACAAAAGCCCATGTTTTTCAAATTGTGCACTTTCATGATTTAGATAATGTGTAGTGTTGAAAAAATGGCGCAGTTACACAAAATGCAAAAAGTGAATTATGCTGGATTTCTGCACATTTTTGGGAAAAGCGTGCAAAAGTGAAATTGGTAATTTCATGCAATTTTGAAAGAGTACTTGAAATTTCACCCATCACTAGTTCTGACCAGATGTGCTCTCCACTTCTTGTCCTCATGGGTCATCACAGCGACACGTGTGAGCTATGGGGTAGGGGGAGTAATCTATTAGGGTGTGCAACAGTCCCTGTGGTGAGGGGGCATTATGACTCCAATACCACCACCACTGAGGGGTCTGGTGATGAACTGCTAGTGATAGAAAGGGTCCGGGGGGGGGGGAGTCAAAGCCATAACCAGTGTTAGAGATTCTGTATTCATTGTTCAGCTTCACCCCCTTCCCCTGGTGTGACATTGCTGATGGCATCCTGGGGCAGCAGTTCATGAGGAAGCCACGTGGATTCTACTGAAGTGGGTAGGACCTTAACAGCAATGCTTTTCATTAGTCCAGGGAAGTGGCACAAAAAGCAGTGCAATCCAAGACTCCAAATAATCTGAGGATGAAATGTGTTTATTTAAAGCAATATAAAAAATTTGGGTACTCATTTAGGCACAAAACTATGACTCATAGGAGCACTGTCCAGGATCCCCAAGGCATTGTGTTACACTATATTGTCACTGGTGTAAAGCAATATATAGAGGGAGTCTGGGCAATGCTCTTATGAGCCCTACATTTTGTACCTTGCATTTCTGTAAAGCTTTAAGTAGATGAGTATCAACCTCTGCTTATGTGGAACCCTGGAGTGTCCCATTCTCAGTGCCTTTTTTCCCAGGTTCAGGTCAAAATCACATGGTGAAAAATGGCACGGTCAAAAAGCGTGCTGTGCAGAAACCACAAAAGCGCACTGTCAAGAAATGCGTAAATATAAATAAACCAACTCCAAAACCATGCACACTTTTATGCCTGCACATTTTTGACTGAGCCATGTTTCATTGCATGATTTTGACCAGATACAGTTCCTTCCTGGTGGTTTTCACTACGTGGTCAGCACCAGGCGTCCATCCTGCACAAGCACACCTCCTTTGTGCTTGAAGTTGAATTAATACAAGCCTTGATGAGGGACTCCTGGATTGATATTTATGTATTTCACTCCTATCACCTATCTAACTAGTCTCCCACACAATGTTAGAAATGTACATTAAAACTTCAGTATATAGAGTGCACCTTTTAACACAAGAGTCCCCTTAACAGTGAAGGTCTTCAGGTACTGAAAGGTAAGGGTACTATTGTTTTGCTTATCAGATATAGTGATCAGTGTATTATTTAGTTAAATAGCATTGCATGTTTTGCTTGTTTGCACACAGTAGCTGATACTCCGTACAATTACTCTGATCAGCCTCAGGGAAGGGGCCAGGAAAATTGCTTATTAGTGCCCCATTACAAAAAAACATGAGCACCTAATAGTGCAGCTGTCCCTATAACTAGAAGGTTCATGCATGCCTATACTCATATCCAAGCAAAAAGAAAATGAAGCTGAACTGCAATCTGGGGATAAAGAATGAAATCTGATGGTGTTTTCACATGCTTGTCATCTCAGTGATATAAATCTGTGGCACAATTTATAAAGCAAAATTATAGCATACATATTCTCTTTATGCAATTATAAGCAAACAGTCAGAAGATATAATTGGATTCCTCTCAGTGATGTTAACATTTTCAGTAATGTAACCCTAATGTAGCCTGAATAGATGTATGTAAAGGCATACCAAACTTAAACAAGCATTTGTCAATGCCGAATGTTGTCTCGCTGACATTGGCATTGGCAGTGCAGGAGTTAGAGATACACAATAGGAATGGCAGTGAAGTATTGAACTAAAGTTAACCCCACCCCCATCCTGCAGAGACTGGCAGGCATTGGCGTGTGCCTTTGGGTCATCAGCTATAACGCTCATGTCATTCTAACTCACCCTACCCTGTAGACACTGACAAGTGTCGTGGTGTGCTTTGGGGTCTTTGGGTCATATACTTACACCATTCCAAAAGGAAATACACTGAGGTGGGTGTAATATAGGAGAATGGGGTGAACTTTAGGGCCAAACACTCTTGATGCATGTCACTGACTGCAGGGCGAGGGTGGGGGTGGAATGGCGTGAGCATTACAGCCAATGATCCCAAGTCACACCGCTGATGCCTGTCAGTCTCTACAGGGTGGGGTGTTACAGTTGAAAACCCTAATGCTGTAGGCGTTTGTTGGTATTTTCACTCCAAATTTTCAACATGGGCTGTTTGTGACCCCGACTCATGAAGAGCGGCATTATCAGTTTGTCAGCTGAAAGGTGGTTTTTCACAGTGGCTATGCCATTTGGCGACACAGGGATGAAAATACATTTTGGGCAGGATGTGAAAAATATCAACTGTATTGTTCATGAAGAGGTGTAAAAAAATGACAACGTTGAAAATGTGGAGTGAAAATATGAAAAATTAGTGAAGTCATGAGCATGCATAGGAACTGCGCAACACATGTCCTTAACCCAATTATTTTCAGGACTTTTTTAACCACATTTTCAACATAGGGATTTTGGGACTGCCCCTCATGAACGGTGGCACTGTGATTTTGTTAATTTGTCCCAAAAGTTGATTTCCCACAGCAACCATGCCATTGTGCACCGCAGGTACAACAACACATTTTGGACAGGATGTGAAAAATGACAGCTGTACTCTTCATAAGGAGGTGTGAAAAAATGCCAGTGTTGAAAATCTGGCATGAAAATATTATAAATTTGCGAAGTTACAAAGGTGCGTGGAAACTGCACAATGCACGCTTGTAACACAGTCATTTTATGGATGTTCATCACAAATTTTCAACATAGGCATTTTAGGACCTCTGCTCATGATCAGTTTCACGGTCATTTCCTCAAACTGTCCCAAAAACTGATTTTGCACTGTGACCGCATTATTCTGTGCCGGACGTGCGAAAACACATTTTGTCCAGGATATGTGAAATGACAGCTATACTGTTCATAAGGAGGTGTGGGAAAATGGCAATTTTGAAAATCTGGAGTGAAAATATTACAAATTCACAAAGTTACCAGCATGCTTGGAAACTGCACAACATGCGATCATAAAACAGCCATTTTTTTGATTTTTCCACCAAATTTGCAACATAGGCTTTTTGAGAGCCCCCCTCATGAACAGTGGCAATGTCATTTTGTTAATGAGTCCCGGAAGGTGATTCCATGCTGTGACTGCAAAATCACCTTTTGGGACAGAATAACTCCATGACAGTGACTGGATTTATGAGGAGGGGTCCCAATAACTCCATGTTGAAAATTTGGTGCCAAAATTCCCCAAAGTGGCCGAGATATGCACCAAAGTTGAAAAAACCCTATTTATGCCACTGTACAGCTTACCGGCATTTCTTCAGTTCGCGGTCATCTTTGAAGAGTGCAGATGTGTTCCAGGTCTACCGAAGATGGTCATGCCAGGCTCCGGAGGTAAGTATGGGGTGAGGGGGTGTGTGGGGAGGCAGGGCATGCAGAGGGTGGGCATGGGTTGGGGGAGGGCAGGGAGACCGCAGAGACTGTTTTCTTCTTTCACAGGTTTAAAAAAAAAAAAACATTCGGGATGGGTTTTGCTTTTCAGGGGCATTTGGCACGCTGAGGTGGGCTCCCAGCATGCCACCTGAGTGTTTTTGGAGGGGTGTGCTTTAGCCGACAGGGGATTGAACACCCCCATTGGCACTTACCGAAGAGGGGACAAGCCAGGGCATGGGCACCCCTCCTCAGCACACAAAAAAAGTGGGGGGGGCATTATGATGATGGGGATTGGGCTCCCCAGTCAACAAAATAAATGGCACAGGGGGGACTGAAGCCAACGGGGATTGAGCCCCCATTGGCAAAGAAAGACTGTTGGGGGGACACATGCTGCTGAGGGGGATTGGGCACCCCCTCGGCATACACTTTAAATGGGAGAGGGCCTTATGCCAATGGGGAGTGGGCTCCCTTCAGCAAATGAAGTGGGTTGGGGCACTGTGCACAGTGGCAGTCAGTGCCGCCATGTTGATTGAATGGTTTCACCAGGACAGGCACATCAAGAGGATGTGTTATTGTGCCCCTGCATGATTGAAGTGGACCTTTTCTTAGATCTGGTCACCACTTGACATATGCCAGGTGTTAGCGCCTTCAGTTGCCTTATTGGGGAATGAGGGAAGCACCTACTGATGTATGCCCTCTATTCACCCACAGTGACCTCACCTCCAAATCTGCTACTAATGCAATATGTTGGCTGGCACGCACGTACGAACCAACATAAAAAACAGGCCATGCAAACATGAATAAAATACGTCTGAGAGATAAAAGGAATGAGTGGGAATAAACCCCCTCACTCATTTTCTTTCCTCACATATATATCCCTTCCTTCCCCCTACTTGTCTTCATTAACTTTGCATAATGCTCTCTTTACATATAATTCCTGAAGAAGACATATGGTTGAAGCATTGCTTCTACCTCTGTTTTCAGTGTATATCTAATGTTACCAGGAGTCATGCAATCTTCCAGCTTGTTGATGTCTTCCTGAAGGTTGTCCCCATTCTCAAGGGAGTCCGCCAAGATACTGGGAACCATGTTTGTTTACAACAAAAATCTACGGAGTCATGGAGGGATGCCAAACATATGAGCTAACTTCTGCTTTGTGTGAGCTCTTCTCAAGAAATATCATATCTTTTAGTTGAACACTGAAAGATGCAGACAGCACAAAATAAGAAACAGGTTGTGGGTAAGTATTTTCTTTATTTTTATTGTTTTCAGGAGTATGGTACAGTTAATGCCAGACTGTAAAAAATGCAAGAGGAAATGCAGACACTTCTCTGCATATTAAGAATCATACAGTAGGACTGCTGATTTTAAAGTCCTATGTCACGTAATGTGAAGGGAGTCCCAAAGTATACAAAGTCCATCAGTGATATCATAAAGAGCTGCACACAGCAAAACTTTATCAAACATTCTTAACCAAAGGGCATCTGCCACTAACTGTGGCTGTGTCCTTCAACCATGAACAGCACATAATACAAATTATTTAACTTGAGCATGGGTCTTATTTCTGATTTGGTCAAGCAATACTTCAAACTCTTCTGTCACCTTTAAGCGGCATAATATTGCCTTTCAATCCTCACTTCTCCCAATGTTTTATCGATTTAAACTTCCTTATACATCATCATAAATGTATTAATTCTTAGCCCTCCCAGAACATTGTTGAAAATGGTTTTTTTAGAAATCACTTTGGTGAACAGAGTAAATAAAATGATTTACTGTTAAAAAGTGGTTCATCCAAAAGGCAATAAAGACTACACCAGAGAGCACAACTTAGAAAATTGTTAGTGCTACTCATTCATTTTCTCCTGGTCCCATGAAATTTCAGCCATCATGAGCCAGATATTCAAATATAAGCAAAGTGCAGCACATAACTTTGTGCTGCGCCTTGCTTCTTCCTGGGTGCCTGAAGATACTATTATATTAAGTGGAATACCACACTGGCACTATTTGACTTAATATAGGGTCATGTCGGCCCAGTGCTAAGCCACTTAGGACTGCCCCAACAGGGGTCCCAAAGTACGCCATCAGAATGGATAGCACTGGAGCACTACTTTCAGTATTCATAGGGACCCATGCAAATGAGCCCATTGGGCATACAAGGCACTAAGGGGCCATTTGCATGATCATTACAGGTTCATCTGCATGGGTAGCAAGGCAGGTTAGTGAAGCACCACCCCTGCAATTGCTTAGTCCCAGTCATGTATACATGTCCCCAGTGCTAGTGCCCCCCCCAATGATCACCAGCCCATTCTTTAAATTAAAACTATCCCTAGTGCTAGTGGTACCACATGATGATCGCCGGCCCCTTCAAGGACATTTTATCTTTGGTGCTACTGGCAACCCCCTCGCTCCAATCCCTGTCCCTGTGACATGTATAATATTCCTGGTGCCAGTGGTAACTCCCTACCTCCAATCCCTACCCTTACAACATGTATAATATCCCTGGTGCTAGTGGTAACCCTCCTTCCTCTGATCCCTGTACCATAGTACACTGTGATATCCATGGTGCTAGTGAACCCCCCAATCACTGCCCTGTTGTTCATTGTGATATCTCTGGTGCTAGTGGTAACTCCCCTTCCTCCCCCCAATCCCTGCCCCATTGTACATTGTGATATCCCTGGTTGTTGCTCCCCCATGATCGCCAGCCCATACATTCAAACAACTCTATGCAAATGCGCTATGCGGACCGTGTGGCCTAGTGGTTAGAGCACTGCACTATGATATAAATTACCTTTCAGCTGGGGGTTTGAATCCTGTCTCTGCCATATCACATTTACCTTTCACCTCTAGGAGCAAGGAAGTGATTCTGCCACTGTACAATGGACTGGTTAGACCACACCTTGAGTACTGTGTACAGTACTGGAGACCACACTTGAAGAGGGACATACAGCTCCTGGAGAGGGTACAGAGGAGGGCAACAAAGATGATATGAGGGCTAGGGGATTTGACTTATGAGGACAGACTTGAGGAGCTCTGCCTGTTTTCATTGGAGGAGAGGAGAGACGGGGGGACATGATTGAGGTCTTCAAGTACCTCAAGGGAATAAATAGGGTAAACATGGAGGGATCTTTAGACTAAAGCAGGAAGGCATCACCAGAGGCATGGTTTGAAGTTGGAAGGGTGAGGGGAAAAAGAGGAGGAGGTTTTCACTGAGAGGGTGGTGGACCCTTGGAATGCACTGCCTGGTGAGCTGGTTCAGAGATCCACAGTGGAGGGTTTTAAGAGAGGGTGGGACAGACACAGAAAGGGGATGTATCAGATGATGGCCTGTCCCAGGGGGGGGGATGGATGATAGGGGTTTCTGGAGCACAAGGGATGGGAGGGTCTCGGCACCCAACTAAGGATCTAGGTTCGAGCAGACTCGATAGACCATAAGGCCTAATCTGCTGGCAAATAGTATGTTAGTATGTAACTCCTCCCTGGCATCCAGTGGTTCCTCCTGCTATGGCACTTGGCAGCCCTCCATTCACAGTTCTCTCAGAGTCACCCATAGCACCAATGCTGAGGAAACAGTGAGTGGGGGGGGGTTACCAATGCTGTGGGAAGGGGACCACTGGATGGTATGGAGGGGTTGTTTGAACTTCCAGGCCAGCAACTGGATGGGGAGGAACAACAATCAGGGATATCACAATGTAGATTGGGGCAAGGATTGGTGTGAGGGAGGGAGGGAGGGGGCTACCACTAGCACCAGGGATATTATGCATGCCACAAAGGCTGGCAATCAGAGGGAAGGGGTTACCACTAGCACCAGGAATAATGTTTCCTTGTAGAATGGACCAGCAATCGACGGGGGTGCCACTAAGCACGAGGGATAGTTTTAATTTAATAAACAGGCCAGAGATCAGCAATTGGCTGGAGAGGGGTGTCATTGATCACAGGTGGTGATTGTACTCGCCCAGCAGCCAACCAGCTAAGTGGTTGCATCACCCCCATCATCCACTAGGGTTCCCCAGAGTTAAGTCAGGGTTTTATTTGGCAGTATTTGCGCTGTGCAAAAGGACAGCACTAAACCCTTTTGCGCAGCCCAAAACCACTGAATATGGGGTAGTGCACATATTCATGACCACACCCCTTCCGTTGCCCACATGCATACATTATGTTTTGTGGGGACACTAACCCTCTTTGCCTGTGCAAAAGCCCCTTTTGAATATGGGGCTTCAGCGCATACCCCAGTTTGCATGGACAAAGACCCATTAGCACCCGTGCAAACTTTTGAATATTGAGCCCCTTGTCTCTTGTATGTTAGGCAAGCAAGCCAATCCTGGCTACCTGGCTGCTTCCATTCCCAGTCGAATGCTGGGAAATCAAGGGAACAGCAACAGGGAGCACCATGGCCCCTGGTTATGCAAACAAATACATGTTCCAGTTTGAAAAAGGACGTATACTGAGACCAAGCAGAAAACCACTCCACATCAGTACTGTGTTCTGGATGCAGTTTCTTGACAATATAGTGTTCACCTGGCAAAGAACTGATGAAGTATTGCAACATTTTCTAGAATACCTTAATTCCAGAAACCCCCACTCGAAATATTCAGCTACATCCAGCAGAGAACAGATAGCATTTCTAGATATCCCTAATAAGTTCCAAAATGGTAAACTCACTACAAAGCTGTTCTGTAAGGAAACTGACCAAAACACTAACCTCCATGCAGCCAGTTTTCACCCATAAAACTCCTGACTCTCAACGTTGGAGGATGCAAATGCAGTCAGAAGAATCAAAAGTATCAGAAGGAGATGCAACTACACTTTCAGGAAAAGGGCTGTAGCTATGAGGTGCTGAATGAAGCTGCCCTAAAGGCAGACAATGTACCTAGGACTAATCCACTCCGAATACGACAGAGTGGATTCATGTGAATCCAGGGTGGTATTTGCAATGCATATTGTCATGAAATGCCCTAAATAAGAAAGACAATATAAAAACACTGGAGTGTACTTCAGGAACATCCCAGCATGTCCACAGCATTTGCAGCCAGGCCATTTATAGCCTCAAAATGTGCTCCAAATACTAAATCTTAGTTAGTATATATGAACAACGTGAGAGAAATGAAACCCACACACCAACTTCTGTTCGGACTATTTAAAGGAGCACTGCGCTGAACCTGTATGTCATTTTTCCCCGTAGATGTTTTTTTACATACATTTGACCCATTTCTGATATTGGTTTATCTTTACTGGCCTTTTAGCAAACACAGTGCATGTTTCTGATGTTCACTCTGTTGATAAGTGCCATTTTAGAATGATATGATGTAGTTTATGTCCCCTTTGGGCCACAGAGTTCCAGAGTAGAACATGAAGTGAAAATAATGTCCATAACCAAGGACATAATCTACATCATATAGTTCTAAAATGGTACTACCCACCAGAGTATAAAACAGAAACACTCAGTGAATCTTCTAAAAGGCCAGCACAGACGGAACAAAAAAAGAACATGAACCACTATTAGAAATGCAGCTTCTACAGAAAACACAGGCTTGTAGGTTCAAGGCAGTTCTCCTTTAATAGCGGAAGGTACTGGTGTGGCTGCTGCTCAGTATGTGGCCACACTTACAAGAAAGAAAAGTTCAGATAGCCATGCACAGGCAAAGTTTACCTCATTTGATCACCCATCAGTTGTCAGACAATAGGGATAATATATATCATTCAATAGCCTTGTGACCAACCTGATGTTGAAAAAGCCCTACTTGACCTGAAAACGTGAATTACAGAGCATAAGAACCCCACCAGAAGTGTGGCCTCACATTGCAAAGAAAGGGGCCACACTGGTGCATCGAATACTAGAGCATGTGGTACCAGCTAGCAAGAGGGGTGACTATAAGAATCAAATAGAAAGTTAGAAATGTGAGGGATTTATGAGCTGGGCACCCTCAAGGAACCCTGGGATCTTAATGTAGACTCCAACTGGCATGCATGTTGATAGACCTGTACCACCTCTCTCATGGCCCTTCTATTCCTAATGCTTTCCAAACCTACCTGCCACACCCCAATCCTTCCAAAAATTGCTTCCACCAGATCTACCCCTTCCAGTCCATCTCTTGGGTTTTGTTTAATATACTGGCAGTGGAACTAATTCCATGCCATCACATGTTGCTGTTTTTCTAAAAACTGGCACTATAGTTTGACAGGGAGGTTTTGCATCACAGAAATCCAGCGTACAAACACACAGTTGTGTAACATTATACTGTATGTAAGGCCGTGGTCAGAATCCCCTCATATACATTTTTTTTTAAGTTTACTGCACTTTATCCTCTTGCAACCTAACCAGCCCACATCAGTCCTGATGCTCAACATAGCCTCGTTACCCACCATCGCTGGGGCGTACCTCCACCTCACAGTTCTCATATGGATGATCTCCCATGGAGAGGGTAGCAGAGGAGGGCCAGGCCCTTAATCCCCAAGACAGAGTTGAATTGTCAAGTTGGCAAAGTGGAGAACCCAGTCAGAAATGTAAGACCTGCAGCGGGCAGATGGCATTCTGCATCACTCAGGAGTTTTTCTAATTTTCAGTCCCACTTCCTGATGTTGGTAAGATCTTGGTTGACAGGTAGCATCATGCCGTCAGTGCCCCCCTCCCTCGGTCCTTGTCTGCAGCTGTATCACCACCTGTGGTCACCCAGGTGGCAGTATTGTTGTGGAGACCAAACTCCCTCCCACTGTCTGAGGAGCTGAGCATCCATGGGCCACTCAGCCATCCTTTCCCAGCTGGGCCTCTGACATCTCAGGCTCGTTCTCAAACATGGGTCATTAACATCATAGTGGTAGCTTTTCTGTTGCACTGGCAGGCTGGCACCTCCTATACATTTTTAAAGGCCACTTTTTGGTCTCAGATCTTTTCATATGACCAGAATATGTGAGTGTGATAAAGATGGTGTATAGTGTATTATAAATAGAATAATAGATAGGAGACTGTGTATTATGAAGCTGTAATACCATCCAGAGGTTCCAGAGAGCTGTGAACCTTGACAGCAAAGCTCTAGAGGTTCCAATATGTCCCTAGAACCTCAAGATGGTATTCTAATCTGAGCAATCACAGTCGGCTATTTGTTATTATTTGTACTATGTCTATCTAATAGAGATTTTAAGTTGTACTCACCAAAGGTAGTGACGCCAAGAAGCCAATGACTGTGCATTGTAAAGTGGAACTGAATAGTAAACTTGTATAAACAGGAACACCAAAATGCTGAAACAAGAACAGTCTTTAAACAGGAACAGAATGTAGGCTGTTGATTAACTAGGATCTGCAGCTTATCCATTTGGTAGGGAAATGGGCAGACTAGGTGGGCTAAGCAGTCCTTATCTGCCATCAAATTCTATGTTTCTGTGTTTCTATGTCAAAAATAAAGAGTATATCATTTTTTTGTTTGTTTGTTTTTGCAGTTTTACTTAGTGTTCAGTTTGAAGAAGATTCCTGCTCGTTTTCTGACATTTTTCTGTTCAGTTTCTCATCAGCTTAAGAGCCCACTGACTTTTATTGTATGCAACAGCTACAGTAGAAGCCAGCTCACATTCATCTGAGAGAAGTGTGTGCGGCACGAGCGGACTGTTCCATCTTGCAATACTATTACTGGAGCTGCATTGAGAGTATTACGAAATCTCATAATACCACTAAAGAATTAATTCCAATGATGGTATTATGGTGAATTTTTTGTGTGCTTTGCAATAGCATTATGATGATTATCCATATTTACAGTATTACATAAAGAATAATGGATAGGTAAATGTGTGTTATAGATTTTTGTTCACACAACCAAGGTGTATGATGACCCATAAACCTCAAGAGTGAAGCTTGAGAGGTTTATGTGGTCATCACACACCGAGGGTGTGTGAAAAAAATTCGTAACATCAAACTTACTGTACCTATCCTTTATTTTTTGTAAATGCTGATGTGGAGGTTTAGAATGTATTTCTTGCAGCTTGAAAGAAAAATATTTTTTTAGCTACCGTGCAGTTTTATTTTTGTATAAATTGAACTGTACATGAATAAAACACAGTTGAAAATACTGCAGTTGAAATACTCTTTGTGAAACAATGGAATGCAACAGTTTTAACGTCTTTTCTTTGGGGAATGTCATATCAACTGGATTTCAGGTTATTATGAAGTGTCATGTCAACTGGATTTCGGGTGATTATTGCCTTTGGAGCATGATGACCCAAAATCCAGTTAATATGCCTTTTTGACACAACAGTAATCCGGTTGATATTTATGGTCACCAGTAATTATACTAAAATACTCAGCATTAAGATGTTATAACCAACTGATTCCTTATGAAGTTTCAAAATCTTGGTCAAAGGGTTTTTATTGTGAGTATATTTCTATTTATGAAGTTTAAGAATACATTGTAAAAAATACATTTAGGACTGTGTAGACTTTTAGCAGCATAGCACTTGCCTAATCAAAATGTTTAAGAGGTTCTGACATCAACACGGTAAACATATGTAAGAAAATGTTGGCTAAAGTAAAAACAGGGTGATATAACTAGTCACATCAGCAACATTCTGCTACAGAACTTCCGGCTCCCCTGCCTGTTATATACCCATAGCCAAGCTGGGGTTACTTGGTAATGGCATCTCTTAGAGGTGCTGGACGTCATGCATAGCACCAGTACACAGATGTGACTGGGGGTACATGAGGCGGTGCCGTATAGTGCTACTTGTACCAGTCTCCCAAGAGGTCACTTCTGAGCATGAACAGTTAGAACAGCTGCAAGCTTTTGCAATTTTAACATCAATAAACCCTGAAAGGGTAATAAAATCAGACTCTACATATGCTAGTTCTGTGAGTGAGTGAGAACAGTTGCTAACAAATAAAAGTGAGACAAAGTCAGTGTAGTGTTATGCACTTTATTATTTGAAACTCTGCATTATCCAAAAACTTAGTCTAAGGATATCCTCAGCATAATACCAGTGTGACTAAGTGAGAGCATTTAATAATGCATGTTGTTTTAAGGCAGTTGCTTAGTTCAGAATAAGTGCAAATGAAACCCTTTCATACCAGAATTTCCATGAGCATTTTAAAAAAAAGACACCAGGGAAAAATATAGTTGTTTAGAAAGAAGAAAAGATTATTGTCTAATAAAAAAAGGTAGCACTAACAGAACTGGTTTATTAAGAATCATTTACATCTGCATATATGAGATCGTTGCATAAAACAAATAAAATTACAACCTATCAGTGATAAAATGCTTCAGGAATATAGAATCAGCCAAAAAGATAGCACCTGGGAGATTGCAGGGGTGCAATAGTCAAAAGTCTAATAGCAGGCAAGGAAAATCTGTGCATTTACCATACCGCCCAACCATAACTTGTGCAGCTAAAGACATCTTACAACTTGTAGTTTCAAAGTAGACTGTTTTATTTAAATAAACAAGTTTTAAAACAAAGGTCAGGGGCATGACCTAACAGACAATGAGAATTTGGTCTCCCGACGTTTTGCATCCACACTGCCTGCTTTATCAAGGTGGTGACTAGTAGTTCATTACTGCTATTTCAAGCTACCTCTTAAAAAAACAGTGGCCCCCATATTCAGAGCCAGCCAGCTGAGTGCGCAAAAAGGGTGCACCGCATGAAAAAATAGAGCTGGCCAGCTCTGGTGCCATATTCAAACAGATAGCATGATTCCAGTCAACCGTGCTATCTGTTTGAGTATCAGACCCTGGCAAC
Source organism: Neoceratodus forsteri (assembly GCA_016271365.2). Lineage (NCBI taxonomy): Eukaryota > Metazoa > Chordata > Ceratodontiformes > Ceratodontidae > Neoceratodus > Neoceratodus forsteri. The sequence continues at coordinate 556,083,720 of CM057450.1, read as the reverse complement.
ATGGTGCACAGTAATTGTTCACCATGTTTGGTGCAGTGCTACTAGGGTGCAGGGCTGAGGACCACCCATGGGGTACAGCACAATGCATACTGGTTAGTCCCACAGCCCCCATAGGTGTTTTTCAGCCCAAACATGCAGATGAACCCATTGGTCATACACGGCACTATGGGGTCATTTGCATGCCTATTATGGGCTCATCTGCATGTGAATGCCAGTCCAAGTGTGCAGGGCCAGGTCCCCCCCAGTACCGATCCATAGAAGAATAAAACAAAAAACACCCTTTCCCTGATAGTTTAGTGGCCCCCTCCCCAAGCTCCAATCTTCACAATAATAAAAAAAAACTCCATTTCCCTTGTAGTCTAGTGGTCCCCCTCCCCAAGAATCGATTACCTTAATAATAAAAAAACTCCATTTTCCCAGGTAGTCTAGTGGTCTCCCCTTCCTGACCTCTGATCCATGTGTAACTAATAAAATCCCTGGTAGTCTTGCAGCCTCCCAGCCCCATCCTATTCATAAATAACCCCATAAACATGGTAGTGCAGTGGTGCCCCCCCCACCCCGACCTGCCCCTATTGGTCTTTCCAGACTGTGCCTAGTGGGCTAGTGGCCCACCCACCCCACCCACCCTGGTGGGCAGTGAACCACCACCCCACTCCTCCCCAGCCCTAACCCAAGCCGGCACTTAGCACAGCCCTCCTCACATACCACCATGGCCAGCCACGAGCTGAACTGTACCGAGTGTATAGTATAGTATATAGTACACACTCATTTGTTGACATAAACCAATGAGCGTGGTACTGTATACTGTACATGTTCTGGTACAGTTCAGTTGGTGGTTGGCCATAGCAGTGTGAGGAGGGCTGTGCCAGTCACTGGGTTGGGTTGGATTGGGTGGAGAGGGGTGGTGGGTCACTGCCTACCGTGGTGTGGGGCGGGGAGCCATTAACCCACCAGGCAAAGTCTGGAACGACCAATGGGGTCAGATCGGTGTTAGGGAGGGGGGGACCACTGCACTACTGGGTTTATGGGGCTATTTATGAATGGGACTGGGACTACCAAGGGTTGGGGATTTTATTATTCACACATGGATTGGGGCTCAGGAAAGGGGAGACCACTAGACCACCAGGGAAAATGGAAGTTTTTTTTACGTTCGCTTGCGCAAGGAACGTCTTGGGAGAATGGGACACTTTGGAGGTGTGCCCCTTCCCTGCAATCCCCTGCTCCATTGAGCAGGTGTGGCAGTCCTGCACCAATCAGACGTGGTGCTGTGTATGACAGCAGTGGTCTTCTCTTCAAAGAAAACCACCACTGTCATACACAGCACCGCGTCACGCCGCCCCCCCAACTCTTTGCTGCAATGCTGGGAGCCCACCCCAGCGTGGCAACGTCCCCACGTTGTCTGCCGCACGGGGTGCCCAACTCCGGCCAGCTCCAAGGCCCCCAGCTATTCTCCTGCCACGCTGGGAGCCCACCCCAGCGTGGGCAAACGCCCCGCATCGCCAATTGTAAAAACCTGTAAATTAAAAACCATCCCACGAGTCTCCCCACCCCTCCCACACAACCCGACTTCCACCCATCAAGACCTTGCTCTCCCCACACCCCTCACTCCATAGTTACCTCCCGAGCTCGCGCGACGATCATCGTGGACCGAAACACGCCTGCACTCTTCAAACCGACCGCGAACTGAGGAAATGCCGGTAAGCTGTATAATGGGCTAGACAGGGTGTTTTCAACTTTATTGTATCTCTCAGGCATTTTTTGGAATTTTTGCACCAAATTTTCAACATGGGGTTTTTGGGACCCCTTCTCATGAATGATGGCACTGTCATGGCGTTATTCTGGCCCGAAGGGTGATTTCGCAGTCACTGCAAGAAATCACCCTTTGGGCCCAAATAATTCCATGACAGTGACATCATTCATGAGAAGGGGTCTCAAAAACCCCATGTTGAAAATTTGGTGCAAAAATTCCAAAAAATGACTATTTTACGAGCGTGCGTTGCACAGTTCCTACGCAGGCTTGTAAATTCACCAATTTTAAATATTTTCACTCCAGATTTTCAACATTGCCATTTTACCACACCTACTTATGAGCAGTACAGCTGTCATTTTTCACATCTCACCCAAAACGTGTTTCCACCCATGTGGCGCACAATGGCGCAGTCGGTGTGCAAAATCAATGTATGGGACATATTAAGAAAATCACAGTGACACTGTTCATGAGCAGAGGTCTTAAAATGGCTATGTTGAAAATTTGGTGAAAAAATTCCTAAAAATGACTGTTTTACGAGCGTGCGATGCGCAGTTCCTACGCATGCACGTAAGTTCGCGAATTTTCAATATTTTCACTCCAGATTTTCAACATTGCCATTTTACCACACCTCCTCATGAGCAGTACAGCTGTCATTTTTCATATCCTGCCCAAACCGTGTTTCCGCCCATGTGGCACACAATGGCACAGTCGGTGTGCGAACTCAATGTATGGGACACATTAAGAAAATCACAGTGACACTGTTCATTAGCAGAGGTCTTAAAATGGCTATGTTGAAAATTTGGTTAAAAAATTCCTTAAAATGACTGTTTTACGAGCGTGCGTTGAGCAGTTCCTACGCACGCTCGTAAGTTTGCGAATTTTCAATATTTTCACTCCAGATTTTCAACATTGCCATTTTACCACATCTCCTTATGAGCAGTACAGCTGTCATTTTTACATCCTGCCCAAAACATGTTTCGCTTATGTGGCGCACAATGGCGCAGTCGGTGTGCAAAATCAATGTATGGGACACATTAAGAAAACCACAGTGACACTGTTCATGAGCAGAGGTCTTAAAATGGCTATATTGAAAATTTGGTGAAAAAATTCCTAAAAATGACTGTTTTACAAGCGTGCGTTGCGCAGTTCCTACGCACGCTCGTAAGTTCGCGATTTTTCAATATTTGCACTCCAATGACTTCCAAATACCTAAACAGCACATAGAAGCAAGCAACATTCGGCATTGACAAATGCTTGTACTTCTTTGTCACTGATTTTTTTAAGCCATGTCCAAGTGCCAAATACCAAGTGCAAATACCTGCAAGCGAACGTTCGGCATTGACAAATGCTTGTTATTATTGTGAAGATCAGACTGAAGGAGGGGGACCACTAGACTACCACAGAAAATTGAGTTTTTTTATTATCATGAAGCTTGGGGATCGGGCAAGGGGTTCACTAAACTACCAGGGATGTGGGGAAGTTTTTTATTATTCCACACATCGGGGTCAGGGAGAGACTCCTGAACTGCCAGGTGCCTAGCCCTTGACAGTGGGCAGATGAGTCTGTGCAATGTTAAGGCTAGGTTTCTGAAGCATTAAATTGCACTGCTGTTTCCAGCCATTTAGCACTTCTGAACACTTTCAATATTGTGCTATGCCGCATATGCATGGGGGAACCCTCATTTGCATATGCACTGCACAATATTGTATGTGATGGCACTGTTGGGGGTGCGACACACATATTGTGCCCTTTGAATATGGGCACACTCTGGACAGCTGATGCTATTCCTGGTTAGTGCAGCACAAACCATTTGTGCCATGCTAACCTTTTGAAATTAGGGCCCACTCAGTGTATTTATTATTTATTTATTTTTTTGCTATACATTTTCCTCTCCTCCATGGACTGGTCCCTATTGGCCCACCCCTGTGCACAGTCCCCTCACCATCCCCTCACAGACTTACTCAAGCCGGAGATATGCTCTGTCTTGCCTCCCAGAGTGAAACCACGGGAGGAAGCCCCACCACTTATTGGATGCTAGTATATATCCCAGAGAGGCTTCTATCCTGGGGTTATGCCCTGGCTTCCTCGCCAGGGTGGAGCCTTCTGCAGGGGGCTCACCCTCCCATCAGACACCAGTAATCATCTCTGGTGGTGCTGCAGGACCTGCGACTCAAGGTGGCCGTCATCCTGCTCTGCCCAGTTTTCTTCTTTTCCACCCCAGGAGATGGTACATGCAAAGGCATCAAGGGCTTAGATGCCGACATCTGTCCCACCTCCAACAATGATGCTGGTGCCAGTAGCTGCTCACCCCAAGCCTCTTCCAAAAGCAGTTATGTGCCGGACACTCAACCACCCTTCCCCCAGGAGAAGGAGAGCAGTCCCTAGGACACTTGATTCCCCCAAGCCAGCACTCAGACTCTTGGGTCTGTTCCCAAACCCAGGATATCAACATCACAAGCAGAAGTCTACTGCTGCACCACCAGACTGGCCCCAAAGATAGCTTATTTAAACAACAGGCATTATGGAGAGCTGTTCAGCAGCATACCCCATATCAAATACTATTACACAATACAGTATGGCAGTGGCATCTATACAAATGGACTATATGCACAGAAAAATACAGTAAAATTACACTAAAAAACACCATTATTTACAGAAAGCATAACATTTTCAGATTAAATCACTGTAAGAAATGATAATACACATACCATAAGAAATCCAGCTCTAAATTTCTTATTTAATCCTGGCCACTCTCTGGCCCCAGTATTAAAAATCCAATACCATTGCCACCTGAGAACTTTGTTCTTACAATCCCCCCCCCCTTCCCATCCTGAAATACTCTTTCAAAGCCAACAAATGTAATTTCAGGGTTTTCTCCCAAATGTTTATATACAACAGTAACATAACTTTGGTTGTTATCCCTGAATATTTTAAGGTGCCCCCCACCCCTATTCAGAAGGTTCTAATCGTCTTGCTAATATAAAAAGCATCCACATTGACATATAGCTGAAGATATGACACCTTTTGTATCACATGTTCCCAGAGGTCCCCCCGTGTCATATTCTGGCCAGTTTTTGGATTCAAAAATTCACAGATATCGGGGATACCCTTACAGGTATTAAATCTCCTACATGGTGCAGACCCCAAAGGAGGATCTGCCAGAAGTGGTGCCAATTGCTGATAGGATGAGCAGTATGATCTAGTCAATCTTTTAAAATTTCTTTCTCTTCCATAAACCATATTTGGTTTATATACCCTTCTAAGAACGGGATCCACTTGTAGAATATCCCAGTTTTTGCAGAGTACATTTCAAACCTGATTGGCATATGGGGAATAAGTTGTTACAAACGTTACCCTATTTTGAAACACTGAATTTTCAACATCCTTCAAGTTATCTCTGTATAATACATCATCTCTGTTTTGTTCACTGGTATACTGTTTAGCTGAGACAATTGAATTATTACTGTAACCCCTGTTTTTAAATCTTTTATTGAGATCCTTACACTGTCCTTCGAAATTTTCAGTGGTAGGGTACTGTAGTCAGCTGTCAAATACTGAATCCTGGGTATATTTTTTGCCATGTACCCTGGGTGACAGCTTGGAGCCAGAAGAACAGTGTTCTGATATGTGGGCAGGGGCTTTCTATGAAGGTAACTTTCTACGTTGCCATTAGTCCCCTTGTCAGATTTCAGATCTAGAAATTCCACGCTGCTTGTGCTACCGATCACACTAAAACAGACGTTCTCTGAAGTTGAATGGCTATATTCAAATAAGAATCACAGTCTTTCTTTTTCTCCCCTCCAGATCACCAGCACATTATCAATAAAATGCCTCCATAAAATGAGATTGTTAAAAAAAGTCAATAGTTTCATCATAAATGTAATCAATCTCCCATTTATCAACAAATAAATTTGCAACCATTGCCATGCCCAACACTTGTAAATAGTTTGTATTCTTGAAAGCAAAAGAGTTGTACTTCAATACAAATTCTTTTTCCCTAGTTTTACCTTCTCTTCTTTTCCTTACCAGTGTAAACTATGGGGGTGATCTCACTTCACTTGCAACTTTGTAGGAGTATTTTCCCTTCTGCTAGCCCTTCAACTTTCAGTAGATCTTCTCTGCCAGCCATCTACTGACTCTGGCTACTCAAATACAGCTGAGGGCTGGAGCTATTGTTTCTCAAACCTAATTATCAGGGGTAACACTGCTATCCCTTATACCTGGCTCCTAAGCTTATCTCATTTGCTTGTATAGCTGACTACCTAAGCCATTCCCTTTTTTATATGCCACTGGAGGGCAAACTCCAAACCTCTCTCATTGAGACCTGGGTACTTCTATGTCATCTCTCTCTCTCTCTCTGGTGATTTGGAATCTAACCCGGGCCCCCCTGATGGCATCGCTCCCAAGAACCCATCTTACTGGTTCACAGAAAAGGGGCTTATGCTTACACATATGAACATTAGAAGTCTGTCAGCTAATTTTGCACAGCTTGAAGCCTGGATTGCTCACAACTACCCTGATGTCTTAGGTCTAACCGAGACCTGGTTAAAACCCCCACATACCAGATCCATTATGTAGGATCAATGGATATAAGCTTCACAGATGTGATCATCCAAATGCTAAAAAGGGTAGTGGTGTTTGGTTTTATACCAGACAGGACCTTGACATTACGGTCCTCCTGGTCAACACTACCTGTCTATGTGAAACAATTCATATAATTATTACCTTAGGTCTCACTAAGAAGCTAAATGTAGTGTGCATCTATAACCCTCCTAAAAATGGACTAACAGGCCTGACTAAGGTAATTGACCATCTTTCCTCGCTAAAGGGTAGACAAGAGCTCATTGTTATGGGGGTCCTCAACCTGGATTGGCAAGGGAAAAACTCTAATCTCTATGCTGCTGAACTCAGCAGGTTATACCTGTCTCAGTTGGTCACTTTCCTGACCAGACAGGCTAGTTACAGCAGTCTCCAGTCTCTTCTAGACTGAATCATCTCCAACAGACCTTAGAGGATCAGTGCTGTCGGAGTTTTTCCATACTCAATCAGTGACCACTCCCCAGTGTACTGTGTTTGGAAGGCTAGGGTCCCTAAACCATCCCCCAGAGAAATTATTTTCAGGGATTTTTCCAAAATGGATAAGAGAACACTAATCTTGGAGCTACAGAACATGGACTGGGCACTGCTATATAATACTTGTTCAATGTGCTTACGCAACTAGATGAGATGAGATGATGCTTGTGTCACTTGATTTACTTTTGTGGTTTTCCACTGCTCTATCCATGAGATATACCACCCTGTATGGGTACGACACAAGGAACCCTAGAGGAGGGTCCTCCCCCCTTACAGGTGCTGCGGGAATGATTGCATCGGCTAAAGGTAGCTTAGGAATCAGCCCATGGGCAAGAGAGATGAGCTATTGGAGGAGGAGGGGTGGATGGTGGGCAACAAGAAATGAATCCTGGAGAGCCCCAGGATGAGTGACCTTTTTAAGCCTAATGGCAGAGTGACATAGTCGCTCTGCCCATCAAACCTCAGGCTTAAAGCCCTCCCATTCAATGTGCTTACACAACTAGATGAGATGAGATGATGCTTGTGTGACTTGATTTACTTTTGTGGCTTTCCTCCTCTCTATCCATGGGATATACCACCACCCTGTAGGGGTACGATGCAAGGAACCCTAGAGGAGAGTTGCCCCCCACAGGTGCCACGGGAATGATTGCATTGGCTAAAGGTAGCTTAGGAAGAAGCCCAAAAAGAATACCCAATCAGGTGTCAAGCACTGAAGAGGCGAGGATGATGACAGAATTAATTCTGAGAAGATGATAAGGACAGACTTCCTAAGGAGAGAGGGGAAAGCCGAGGCCACAGTCCACCTCCATCCAACAGCGGAACCTAACTAATTAACCTAAGAAAGTATTAACTCTAACTAATATTATGACCATTGGCATGGAGGAGAGGAAAAACCCCCTTTGAGGAGGAAACCTCTGGGGATCCAAGGCCTAGGTCGCCTTCCCTCCAGGATGATGACCTTTGATTTAAGGATGTATGTCATTAAAGAGAAGGATTTGTTAAAGAGAGGGAGATGAGTAGGAAGGATGATGATGGGATAGGGGAAAACCCTAAAAGAAAGCACAGATCGAAGAAGGAACATGAGGCAGCAGAGACCCGAGAAGGGTATGCTCAAGAAAGCGATGGGAAGGCATAGATCCATGTAGAAGTCAGAGGAGCAAGGGGTATCCAGATGTGCTCACGAGAAGACTGAGGATGATGCAGACTGATGATGATGATCGCCACAGGAGTGCAGATGATCACAGAGCAGCAGCCCAATATGAGAAGACTGAGGAAGAGGAGAAAGGAAATGAACTCGAAAATGAACTTGAATGATGGTGTGAATGAGGACCGGAGTCAGGAACTTGATGAATGTGGCAGGAGGGCTGCAATTCAATGAGATGGCATATGATTTATGAAAGGAATGAATGAACTCAGACGACAGTGGCATGCTCGATAGAGCAATGTGACTAAGTAGACTCCTCGAAAGGAAGTAGATTCGGAACTGAACTGGAAAAGGAACTTGAAAGATGATGGAGAGCCTCCAGCTAGCTCTTAGCAAAGGGCCACAGACAGGAAGGCATAGCCGTGAGTGGAGATAGATGAGGAGTGAAGCCATTATTGGAGTGAATCCTTGATGGCTGATAATGGTTTGAAGCCATGATTGGAGGCTCAATGAGATAAGAAATAGTTAAAGATGACTGGATTATGCGATGTGATTGATGAGACATTCGTCAGGAACTAGATGCTGGAAAGCGAGGAAGTATGATGAAATAAGAATGAGTGAATGATGACCAGAGTCATGAACCTGATACATGCGGCAAGGGGACCACGAGTTGCATGCTCTGGTTGAGTGCTCGATGTGGTAACTACGATGCGCAGGTCGAGGCGAGGTAGCATGGACCCAAAAGGGTCATGCTCGAGGAGTCGGTCGAAGAGGTAAGGAGGTCAATGGGGTGCCATAGGACCCGAGGAGAGGAGGATGGTGAAAAACCCCAAAAGAAATGGACAGGGCAGAGAAGGAACAGAATGGAGGGAAGGAAGTGACAAATGATGGGGGACAGAATCCAGACAGCTCCAACAAGGGGGCAAGCAGGGAGTGGGAACACCAGGAACACAGAGGAGAAAACCGAATACCGAAATAATGATGGCGAGGAAACTGACTACAACCAAAGAACCATGAATGGCAATGAACAGGTTAGGTACCAGGAGACAAGCTCGGATCAGCAAGAGGTGGCGAACAGCAAGCTCCAGGATCACTGTACCATCGTTATACAGACTCGCTGAAATTAGTGAATCTTCTGAGGTCGCTGGAGCTCGTGTCAAGATCCAAAGAGGTAGAACAGAGCAGAACAGGGCAATTAGCCATCCATTAAGATGCATACGTCCTGAAACAGAGCTGACGCCAAGGCAAGCTACTGTTATATCAAAAATAGAAAGACATACCATAACTCATATAAAGACATAAGTATGATGGAAATCTGAAAGACAGATATGGTTATAATAGGGTCCAGATGCAATTCAAGTTGAGCTTTGTCACATTTAACAAATGACTGACCCCCAATGGCAACTTGATGCAAGTACAGCACAGTATAAACACACACAAATAAGCTGATCAGATCTTATACTGCCAATGAAGCAGATGACTACAAATGTGGAAAAGATGTTCAATTGTGCAGCTAAGGACTGCCGAGAGAAGCAACAGGCAAGCAAGGAAGGGGAAGACCAGGATAAGAGTGGAACACAGGTGGAGGCCAGAAGGAAGGAGCGAGCTATGGAGCCAGTGTAGTGCTCCACTGAAACAAGCCAGTTGCCTGCTGAACGGTGTGGTAGCCTATGGAAAGCCTGAGGTGAGGAACCCCAGAATATCCTTCCCCGAGGTCAGGCATCCCACTGCAAATGCCCCCCCCAAAAAAAAAAAACAGCAGCACACAAGGAACAGGACCCCTACTCTTACAGCACGAGTCATACCCTGCACAGGTCGGAGCTGAAATGTTTGGGCACCCGAGTACCAGAGAGAAGGGAGCTGCGAAATACAGAAGAGGGAATGCACGGGGTGAGCGGCAGCGGAAATTGGGAAGGGCAGGAAGACGCCACAGGATGTGACAGGGTGGGGAGCTGATAAGGAATGAAGCAACGAAGGGAAAATACGAGGTGGGGGGTTAAGCGAGCAGAGGCTTATGCAAGCAGAGGGAGCAGAAAAAAGACGATGTACAAAGAGGAGTGAGCCAGCCAACAGAAATAACGCTGCAAGAGCAGTGGGAGAGATAGGATTTTAGAAATAAATAGTTAACAGAAATACGAACGGATTACAAAATGAAGTAGGTAACTAATTTCATTTTGGGAGGCATGAAGAAAACGAGCCAAAGAAGGTGGACACAAACAAATGGGCAGCCGGAGGCAGGTGAAGGAGAGGGAAATGTATCAGAAATCTAGATAGGTGGAGGAAAGCAGCGCCTCCCACTGCAACAAGAAATGAATCCTGGAGAGCCCCAGGATGAGTGACCTTTTAAACCTGATGGGGGAGTGACGTAGTTGCTCCGCCCATCAAACCTTGGGTTTATAGCCCTCCTATAATACAGAACATGCTGTTCAATACCTCCTCACTATGCTTTTGAACCTTCAAGACAAATATATCCCAGTAAAAAGGTGCTGTATCCGGGGATCTACTACCCACTGGTTAAATTCTTTACTCCAGTCTTCTCTCAAAAAGAGGGATAAAGCCTGGAGCAAAGCTAAGTTAACCCAGTCCCCATCAGATTGGGCAAAGTACAGAAGGCTCTGAAACCCATATAAGATTTCCATTAGATCTGCTAAGGGCAATTACCACCATCAGCTCCTTAGAACCTCTGTCAGTGACTCTCGTGGTTTTTGGAGTCATGTTAACACCATCATGGGGAAAAACAAGTGCAATGCCATCTCTGATGTGGTCGTGGATGGCTGTAATTGCAATAACCTGCTCACTATCACAAGGCTCTTAACTACAGATTCACTGACCTCTCCTCCTATACTGCATCTCCAGGGCCTTTACCTGTCGCTCCGAAGGATAATCTTAAACCTTCCAACCCATCTTTCTCCTTTCTCCCAGTCTCTGAGACTGAAATCTTAGGCTTACTTAAGTCCGTCTCTCTTGCTGGATCGGCAGGGGCAGATGGATTCTTACCAAAATTCCTAAGAACCGTTGCACCGTCTATAGTCTCTCCAGTGACTAGACTTTTCAACCTGTCTCTTCTTACAGGACATGTCCCTTCCCTCTAGAAGATTGCTTGAGTTGTGCCAGTCCACAAAAAGGGGGACACCACTAACCTGGATAACTACCACCCTATTGCCATCCTCTCCACCATCTCTAAAATACTGGAGAAAATTGTTGCTACCCAGGTCTCGGATTACCTGTACTCCTTCAAACTCCTCACTCCTGACCAACATGGTTTCCAACATGGGCATGGTACATCCACTGCTCTCATACAGTTTACAAATGATGTCAGACTTGCTATGGACAAAGGCTGTCTCACTGGGGCTACTTTTATTGATCTTACAAAAGCGTTTGATTTAGTTGACCACCCGCTGCTCCTATCAAAGTTGTCATCCCTAGGCTTCTCACTCTCTGTCACCGCCTGGTTCCAAAATTATCTTTTGAAGTGTCAATAATTTGTCCAGATCGGAGATGCTAAGTCCCCCCTTGCTCCTACTTGGATCGGAGTGCCCCAGGGTTTGATTCTTGGCCCTCTCCTGTTTATGGTCTTCATAAACGACATCCCACCACTCACTGGTGCTTGCTCGGGTCTGCTATATGCAGATGATCTTGTTCTTTACTCATCCTCCTCAAACCTCTCAGGTATTAATCTGAATCTCAATAGTGACTTCAATACCTTTCAGAGCTGGCTATTGCAAAACAAGCTTGCCTTAAATAAAAGTAAAACAGTGGCTATGCTCTTCGGTTCAGGTTCAAAAATTCAGTCCTGCACTCACCCAGTAAGTGTCAAAGTGCTTGATGGCTCTCCCCTTAACACAGTTACCTCCTTTAAATACCTAGGAGTAACCCTTGATCCCACCTTGGATTTTGACCTGCACCTAGACTCAGTCATTAAATCCGTCAATATTCAACTTGGCCTGGCATATAAGATGAGACATAGCCTAACATCCACGGCAAGGATGGCCATTGCACAGGGGGTCCTGAGACCCAAATTGGCATATGGGTTAATTGCCTTTCTGGCAACTACTGGAGGGCTCCTCCAAAAGTGGGATATCTGCTACAACAGCATTTGCCGTTTTGCTCTGTCTTTACCCAAACTTACTCACCGATGCACACTGTACTCCAGTTTGGGATGGTTTACCCCCTCAGCCTTCCATTAGTTTACTTCCTATTGTTTTATAAAGAATATAATCTCCTCCCAGATACCTGACAAATTGGCTCTACTGCTCAAACCTGTGACCTCTGCCTACCCACTGAGATAAGCTGACAAATCCCTTCTTGTCTAACCGAGATGTAAAACCAAAATGGGGGAGAATGCTTTCTCTAGTTGGGCCCCTAAACTATGGAACTCCCTTCCACTGAATCAAAGAATCTCCCCTTCCTCATGCAGCTTCAAACAGGAGCTTTATATGGCTCTTCTAAGCTCTGAACCCTGCTCCTGTTCTCTATCCAACCACTCCTGTACTGGTTCCTCCTAGTTGCCTACTGGCTCCAACCTCTACTACTCTCGAAACCTGCCTGGAAATCTTGCTATTTCCTCTCTTCTAGCACTTACTCACTAGTTGTATGACTTATGACTGTTAGTTATTTGCACTTATATTCCTGTTTTGTTGCTACATATAGATTCCTGCAAATGTACTGTCATTGCTGAACATTTTGTGTAAGTGTACTATGTCTGACTTCTACTTGTTCCCATTGTTTTCTTGTATCTACTATTGTCTACGCACCCTTTCTTGTAATCTCCCGGACCGTACCTGAAAATAGGCAGCTATTCTGTCTAGTGTACCTACCCAGTTAACAAAAACTAAATAAATAAATAAATAAATGAACAAGATCTAACAAAAATTCAGTAGGTGTTTTTTTCCGACTCTCTGTTCCAGAAAAAATGCAAAGCTTCTAAACCACCTTGATGGAGGATATTAGAATAAAGTGACTCAACATCCATAGTCACCACTAAACCACCTTGTTCAAGTCTGATATTGTCAAGTAGTCTCAAAACATCATTAGAAACTTTCAGATATGAACACAATTCTACAATTGACTTGAGAAAAGAATGTACATACTTCTATAGTGGTTCTGTTAGTGAACCTATGCCACTAATAACTGGATGACAAAGCGACTAACTAAATATCTGTGCACCTTGGGGAGGGTATAGATCACTGGTTGCCTAGGCTCATCAACAGTTAAAAATTCCTTCACCTTTTTTTAAGTTATACCCTCCTCAAAGGCAGTTTCTATCACCAACTCTATTGTCCTTTTAAACTCAAGTACTGGATCAGAATTTAGCTTGACACAAAACTTTTGATCATTAAATTGTCTGATCACTTCTTTCCCATAATCAGAAGGATTGAGGACAACCACACCATCAATCTTGTCAGCAGGTCTGATGGTCCTCCCAACTTTGCAAAGCTGCTCTCTCCTGTGAAGAAAAATACCTCAGTATCACTATTGACAACTTGCTCTCCTGCACTCTCCACATTGACAACACGGCCAAAGCTATCAACAAGAGCATAGGGCTACTTTATTGTCACAAGCATAGCCTCTCCCCTGAAGCACTCAGCATAGCTGTTCACAGTTTTGTGGGTTCCATGGTGGACTACAGGCTGCCTATATATCGTTCTGCCACAGATACTGCTCTCCGGTGCATAAAAACTGCACTCAACAAAGCCTGCTGGCTCACCTTAGGTACGCGCCGACTGACTCACACCTGTTATCTCTATGCCAGGGCACACTGGCTCACGCTCAATGGCTGACTAAAATATCAATCCTGCCTTCTGGCCAAAAATGTCTGCCTTGGTCAGCAACCACCAGGGGTCCAACAACTTCTGGTTCCCAGCAATAATCCATGGCACACCCTTAACTCTGAACACCAGTCATCTCGAGGACAGAGGTCCTTTGCTTACCGTGCACCGCTATGGTTCAGCTCCCTCCAGGAGAACATTGCACGCCTGCCCACACTGGGTACTTTCAAAATGAACTTGAAGCTCCTTATGATAAGTGAATCTTGGTGTGCCTGCCATCATTAGCACCACCTTTCCACCCCATCCCCTGCCCCCTCAACCCTTTCCTCTCTCCCCTGAGTAGGCCCTCCTGCTCCACCCATACACCTAGCACCCTCTCCCTCTGCCTCCAATCTAGTCACCTCCCTCATATCCCTACTGTTATACTGATATTACGCTCTCCTTTTGCACATTGCAATTGGGCTCCTTCCCTTCATCTCCTTTTTTCTTTTTTTCTTTAGCACTTAGCAACGCTCCAAACAACCTCTTGTTTGCTGACAACTGACTGGTTTCACCGTTGGGCACTGTAAATTGTCTGTTTTCCTGTGACCTGTACTGTGTTTGATATATAATCCTGTTTGTTTACCTTTGTATTTCTGCAATCCTTTGTATAATTTCACCTATCTGGTGTACTGAAATGTCCTGACGTGGAATCTATGTAAAGAGCTCTGTGCTCAAATGGTTTTCCGAGTAGTGAAATAAATAAATATTACAAAAAGACAAAATACTACAGTTAGACAGCATCTGTTCAAAGTGCATTCACGTTTCTTGAATGTTTCAATAGATTTTTTTTTGGGGGGGCAACATGTTGACTGGGGTTTAAATGGATCTCATACTATTTCCATGGACTGAGCTTCAGTAGGGGTGTTGCCTTTTGTGTTTCCAATTGAAAAAAATCTAATGCTTAATTGTCTGCACATACGATGCTGGTCAATTACACGGTCAGAAAGTCTGAAGCCTGACATGGGTACAAAGGATAAACCCTTGTTCAATAAAGATAGTTAATCATTAGACAGTTCATATGAGGACATTGTAATCACATTGCAGTCACTATTGTTAGGTGCAAGATTATTTATGGACTCCTTAACTTTCACTCTGTATTGTTCAGACTCCTTTGTTCTCCTCTTCTTTGTGCCCCCCGTGCCCCAACATTGGGCGTACCATGTGGCCACCACTAGAAGTGAACTTTGTTTCTTTGTTGTGGCTTTGGAGTTCATATCACTCCCATTTCTCTCTTCAGTGCAGATCTCGCTCCTCCTCTAAAAAACTTGATGATGAACTCTCCCCAGTTGGTGTCAGGACCTGCACTTTGATACAAATTCTCTTCACTGTTAGTTTTATTTAAAATCAATTTCAGATCATTGTCTTCTCTAGAGTTCCTTATTTATCTGCTCCAATTAACAGTTTTATTATTGGAAAAACTCTCCTTCATCGTGGATAATTTTTTTTTTTCATTTTGATGTTCCCTATATGTTTGTCGTATTCAGCTATAGTGGCTTAAGGTTATTTACATGTTCATTAAAATCACTACAGTTCTTAAATATTTGAAAGCCTTCTTAATTCTTTCTCAGATCACTTAAAACTTTTTGCATATTTTTTTGCATCTTCTGGAATCAGATTAATTTAAAAGAAGGCTCAAGTAAAATGTTATCCCATTTTTTAATAAAATCTGCATAGTCAAGCCCAAATGCTGGCCACAGGGTCAGTTGCACAGTCCTCGAGGCACTGTCTTGACATCAAGGTAAACTTCTAATGTGAGGCTTTGCCAGTAAAGGTGTCTTGCTTTTAGGGCAACTTTCTCCAAATTAATCAAAGCGTGTTTAAAATAGTCCTAGGACAAATCCCTATCATCCAATCCCTCTACTTGCAAGTGGGTCAGGAAAGGATTTCTCGATATTTAAATACACTATCACTTTAAGAGGGAGCTTTAAATAGCAATAATGAACTACTGATCAGCGCCTTGATAAAGAACGCAGTGCTCATGTGAAACGTTGGTTGGAGACTATCGTCTCACTGTCTGTTTGCTTGTGTGTCTGATCTTTGTTTTAAAACCTGTGTTTTTAAATAAAACTGTGTACCTTGAAACTACAAGCTGTAAGACATCTTTCACTGCCCAAGTTACAGATGGGTGATATGGTGAGTGCAAGGACTTTCCTTGTCTACTGTTTCATGAATATAAATACAACAGAAAAGAAGTACATAAATAGGTGGAAAATCTTTATTTGATTTTATTACTGCAAACTGAACGCGTATAGTAGCAAGCCATAAAAAATAATCCTGAAATATGAAAGAAACTTGATTCATGTGAAAGTTTAAGATCAAGCAGAGTGCCCCGTAGCTGTTGTACACAATTGGTGACACTAGTGGTAGGTTAATAGTGAAGCAGGACTCCATGGTGCTCCTTGACAGCATCTGTTGATAATCAGTCACCTTTGTCACTCAGTGATGTACAGTTAATCACAGTGCAGAAAGTTCAGAGAACAACTCTTACAGCAACATTAAAGTTCAAAATAATGTCAGCTTTTATTTTCAATAACTCAGCTTTTCAAACTGATAGTTCTTTTTTACTGCCACATAAAATCCAATGTTTTAAGATAAAGTTACAAATAAATATTATACAGGCGAAGTTGTGCCTATATATTAAGGTTAAGTCCCAAAAAGGCCATGTTGAAAATTTGGTGAAAAAATTCCTAAAAATGGCCGCGTTATACGCGTTCGTTGAAATTGTTCTATGCACATGCATAACTTTGGTCATTTTTAATATTTTAACTCCAAATTTTAAACATAGCCATTTTTTGACACCACCTCATGAACAATACAGCTGCCATTTTTCACATCCTGACTGAAATGTGTTTTCACATCTGTGGCACAAAATGATGTTTTGGCAGGGATTCGAAAATTTTCACCTACCGAGTTTATGAGGTGGGGTCATAAGAAGACTATGTTGAAAGTTTGGGGTCAAAATATTAAAAAATAAAGAATTTATTAAGTAACATTGTTTGCAAGGTTGTCCATTGCACCACTGGGGGAATATGCTGCCTTACCGTGCCAGTGAGTTGTGTTCAGGTATGAACTCAGTGAGTCAGTTTAATGGGACTAGGTTGATGGGGAAAGTGCTGCAGCATACAGCATCAGACCCAGCCTGGGTAGGGATGGAGTAGTGTTTTGGCACAGATGCCACACACTGTGGTGGGTCAGAGAACCTCTCCCACAAGGTATCAACATGTGTGCCAGGGCCTGCTGGGCCCATGCACTGGGTTAGGACTGTCTCCAATATTGTTTTTATCTCATTTTGCGTAGGTCCCAAAGGGACCTGCACAAATGAGGATACAATTCCTTTATCAGAAAAAGAAGAAAAATTATTTGTGCAAAAAACTACATTAATGCAGATATTAGAGTTGTAAAATGCAAAGTGCACTGATTTGCCAATACTTTGGAGACCCAGATCCCTAATGTTTTTCATTTCCCGTCTTTGTGCGCTTTGTGTTTTACAACCTTAATGTCTGCGTTAACATAGTTTTTTGCAAAGAATATCAGCAATACAGAATTAATTTAAACATTGTAAGTACAAATGTTTAAAACAGTTACTTGTGAAAAATTTGAAAATCCACACATAGGGACAGTTGACACATACAAATCAAATTATAAAGATTCATGTAGCTTTAACCAGCATCATGGTTTAAACAGCAAGGGATCAGCCTTGAGGCTTGGGAGATAAACATATATATGTTTTCAAATGCCACTGATTCAGAGTTAGGTCTTAATTTTACCAGTATGGAATCCAAAATTTGAAGGCTTTGATAATGGAGGCTATTCCTACCTTAGTTTCCATGGAACAGATCACTTATCGTATCCCTTCAGCTGATCTCAGCCCTGACCTAATTATTCTCCTACCCAGGTTACATGATATGTGTTCAGAAACCAAACCTGAGTCTTAGTAGGTCCCTTATCCCTTTACCTAAACAGATGTGACATACACAGTGCTTTGAAGAAAATAGCCACAGCCCTGTGTTTATTTACAAACCAACTTACAGCAAGTAGCATGAATTGCACAATTCAGTAGTGTCAGCAAGCCTTTTTAGGATAGTTAAAATCATCGACCGCTCCACCAACAGAGGACCATCTGGGCAGACCTGCCATGTTTTCAAAGGGGTATGACCTTCAGAGGGACTACAGCCTCCAAGGCATAATAGGTGGCTCCTGAGCCATTTGATGTCCACCCCACCCCCGTCAGAGGGCACTACGCATGCAGGCCAAAACCCAGAGATGCTATCCCCAGACCAGCCCATAGGGCTTCTCATTGTTATGGCTTCATTTCCTGCCATTCTCGGGAAAAACCCATCTGTTCCCCTCTTACCCTTTTGTGCACTACTTGCTTAAATGTTAAAGCAAATGTGGATGCACATAGCCCTCAAAGGGCTGCAACTTCCACTGCCTGAAGGCCTGAATCTGGGCGTCTCACAAACCCTCTGCCCTCACATTATTGTCTGCCCTAATGCAAAAAGAATGAGTACTGAACTCAGCTCAGTTCAACCTCAACCACTTAATGGCCCAGCCAGGAATGTATCAGAACTGCAATCAGTCAGCCAACAGCATGTACCATGTACAAAATGGCCAACCACTCATGCTCATGTGCCAACCTGAATCCCCTGATGAGGATCTCTCCACTGACCACCTCCAACTGCCATGTCTCTCCTGCTAATAGTTATCATTTTTTTCTGCACTCCCACCCCAAGGTGTCTCACCCTGTGCAGCCGCCCTTGGTCCCTGCTCCACCTCCTCATGGAGCTTCAAGGCATCCAGATCAGCAGGCATCTGAATGTGGCAAGGAGCTGGTTCAGTGCACTTCTTTTTATCCCCTTTCCCCAACCACCCCACGTGGACAATCTCACCATGGGAGTGGAGTGCCCCCTTTTCCCATCTCTAGAATGCCTGCTTCACTCCCAGCCGAGCACAAGGGAATATCTCATTGGCCCTGGAGGGACCCCTGCTCCCTCATTGTGCAATCCCTGTTGCTCATTCTTGTTTTTACTTTTTCTTTTTTTTTCAGGAAAAGACATGATTAGGCGCCAAGCAGCTCTACACTACAGTAGCCTCAACCCAATGCTTAGCCCCACTTATTACATTTGTTTAAGCTCTTTTTTTTCAACAACTTACAATAATTAACTCCCCACCATAAGCCTCATCAATGCAGCTTAGTAATCAGATGAAAGATTTGGCCAGAAAGAAGGAACAAAAAGGCAGAGCTGTCCAGCAGGAAAAAAATGAAAAGGTAGAGCTTCAGTGTCCTTCTCCTTTTATATCCTCTTTGTTCCTCCCATCTGAGCCAAGCTTGCCTTACTCCTGGGCGGCCCTAATCTCCTGACCTAACCTCTCACCTTTTCCACATCCCCTTGCTAGTCACCTACTCACCCTCTGCTTGGCATCTGGGAAAGGGCCCACAAACAAATTCTTGTTTGCTTCAAGGGGTCCCTCTTCACAGGCTAATATATGAATTGCACTGCATGCATATGTCTATAGCCCTCTAATCTTAGCCATTTCTAACCAAATACAGTAGGCAGCGATGTCTAGAAACATAGAAACATAGACTTTGATGGCAGATAAGGACCATTTGACCCACCTAGCCTGCTCGTTTCCCTACCTACTGTATAAACTCCAGATCCTAGTTGAGCTGCAGCCTGCCTCCTCCTTCTTACCACTAGTGTTGCCTTTTGTCTGTCCTATGCATTCTTGAATTCACCTACAGTTTTTGTCCCTACAGCTTCCTCAGATAGGCTGTCCCATGCATCCACTACCCTTTCTGTGAAAAAAATACTTCCTTACGTTGACCCTGAGTCTTCCTCCCTCCCTCTAGCCTCATATTGTGACCCCTGCTTCTTGCACATCTCCTTTTTTGAAAGATGCTGCCCTCTTGAACCCTGTTAATTCCCTTGAGGTATTTGAAAGTTTCTATCATATCCCCCCTTTCCCTCCTTTCCTCAAGAGTATAAATTTTGAGTTCCCTCAATCTCTCCTCGTATGGTGTTTGGTGAAGTCTCTGCACCATTTTTGTTGCCCTTCTCTGGACTGCCTCTACACTATCTATGTCCTTTTGGAGATGTGGTTTCCAGAAATGTGCGCAGTACTCTAGGTGAAGTCTCACCAACTGCATGTACAGTGTCATCACCACTTCCTATTTTCTACTGGTGATACCTTTCCCTGTGCACCCCAACATCCCACTGGCTTTCCTTGTTGCCTTCTCACATTTGGCTACCTTTAGAGCAGCAGTTATGACTATCCCCAGGTTCCTTTCCAGTTTGGTTGTACTTAATACCTCTCACCCCATTATGTATTCCTCTCCACGGTTTTTGTTCCCCAAGTGATTGATTTTGCACTTCTTGGCATTGAATCTGAGCTGCCACACTCTTGACCACTCCTCCAACCTATCTAAGTCTCTTCTCATTTTATCCAACCCCCCTGGAGTGTCAACTCTATTGCAGATCTTGATGTCATCTGCAAATAGGCATACCTTTCCTTTGAGTCCCTCCACAATGTCACCTATAAAGACATTAAAGAGGACTGGCCCCAGTACTGAACCCTGTGGCACCCCACTGGTCATCCCCCTTTCTTCAGATTGAACTCAGTTTACCACCACCCTCTGTGTCCTATTGCTAGACCACTTTCTAACCCAGTTTACCACCTTGGAACCCACTCCCAGATTGCCCAACTTGTTTACTAACCTCTTGAGTGGGACAGTGTCAAATGCCTTGCTAAACTCTAGGTAGGCCATGTCCACTGCCCCTTCCTGATCTACTACCCTTGTCACCCAGTCAAAGAAATCTATCAGATTCGTTTGACAAGACCTTTCTGTTGTGAATCCATGTTGCCTTGGGTCTTGTACCCCTCTAACTTCTAGATAGTCTGCAGTCTTTTCCTTTAACAGTGATTCCATTATCTTTCCTATCACAGAGGTCAAACTTACTGGTCTATAGTTTCCCGCTTCAACCTTGCTCCCACTTTTGTGAAGGGGTATCACGTTTGCCCTGCTCCACTCCTCTGGTACTACTCCTTCCTCCAATGATTTGTTGAATAGGGTTGTCAGTGGTGTCAACAGCACCAGCCTGAGTTCTTTGAGTATTCTGGGATATATCTCATCTGGCCCCATTGCCTTGTCCATTGTCAGTTTCAAGAGTTCCTTTAGGATGTTCTCTTCCATGAATGGACTGGCATCCACCCCTCTTCCCTGTGTGTGTCTACTGGCTAATTCTGGTACCCCCTTACTTTGAGAATAATGAGCAGAAGTATTTGTTCCAGGATCTCAGTTTTTCTAGGTCCCCTCCACCCTCCCCCTTTACTAGCCTCACTATCCCTCCTTGGTCTTTCTTCTTTTCCTAATGTACCTGAAGAAGGTTTTGTCCCCCTCCTTTACTGTCTGAGATATACTTTCCTCTGTGTGTGCCTTTGTGCTTCTGATCGCTATCCCTGCCTACCTCTGCTTCATTTGATACATTTCCTTGACTCCCTCCCTCTGTGTTTCCTTGTACTTTCTGAATGCCATTTTTTTTTCTCCCTAACCTTCCCTGCCACCTCTTTTGAAAACCATAATGGTTTTTGTTTTCTTCTTGCTTTGTTAACTTTCTTTGCATAGAGGCTTGTTGCCTCTCTTATGGCTGTCTTGAGATTGTCACACTGTTCCTCTACTGCCCCCTCCTCTCCCTTTGCCAGTGTTTTCTTGAGGCATTCTCCTATTTTTGCAAAGTCTGCCCTTTTGAAGACTAAGACTATTGCCTTTGTGTGATTTGACTCTTCTACTGTCTTTACCTTAAATCATACTGTATTGTGGTCACTGGACCCCAGGTGGCTGCCCACTGATACATCTATTATTCTGTCTCCATTTGTTAGCACCAGGTCCAATATTGCCCCATCTCGGGTGGGTTCCATCACTAGTTGTGTGAGGCATGCCCCTTGCAGGACAGCCAGGATGGCTGTACTCCTGGATGTGGATACAGCATAAGTGTTCCAGTTAACATCAGGCATATTTAGGTACCATACCAACAACACTTTCCCTTTCTCTGCCATTTTACATATGTTTTCTACTGTTACCCTGTCTGTTTCCTCCTTTGTGCTGGGGGTCTGTAGATAACCTCTGTGTGGATAGTGGTGCCATTTCCTGATTCCAAGGTGACCCACAGTGCCTCCCCTCCTCCCTACTTTCCATTTATCTCCATTGCTTTGATCCCCTATTTGATGTATATAGCTACCCCTACTTCCTTGTTTCGCTCCCTGTCTTTCCTGTAGACTGTGTACCCAGGTATATTAACATCCCAGTCATGGCGTTCTGTGCACCATGTCTCAGTGACCACCACAATAGCCAGGTCTCCCTCTGCCATCAAGGTTGCCAGGTCAGGGATCTTGGTCCCTAGGCTACGGGCATTTGCACACATGGCTCTCCACGATTTGATGGCTTTGCCCTTACTTGTTCCCATCCTATTCCTTCCCTCTCTGCTTCCCCTGACATTACCCTGTTTCAGTTCCTTGTGATTTCTCATCCTTAGTATCCTCTTGTCTGATTTCATTAACCTGTGGTTGGGTGAACAGTTGGTTTCCTTCTGTTTATTTCCACCTCCCCCTTTGGCTAGTTCAAATGTTCACCAATGAAACATTTAAACCTTTCACTCAGGATCCTGGTGCCCCCCCTCGGACAGATGCAGACCATCCTTCACGTACCAGCCTGCATCCCTCCAGGTGGGCCCCAAGTCCCCACTGATGCCAAAACCCTCAACTCTGCATCAGTTCTTCAGTCACTTGTTGAATCCCATGGTACGGAGCATCCTGGCCTCTTCCTTGCCATAGACAGTAGCACTTCTGAGAAGGTTATCGTGTGTACCACCTGTCTAAGACCCCTCCCCAACCCCCTGAATTCCCCCTGCACTGTCCCAACTTCATTGTCAGCTAGGTCATTTATCCCCAGGTGGATGACGACATCTAGCTCACTCTCCTGTGCTGCTTCCCCTGCCATCATCAAGATTTGCCTTCCATCCCTCCAAGCGGTGGTGCTGTGATGGCACCTTACCTCTCTCCCTCCTCCCTTTCCCACCCACTGTTCTACCCCCTCAATAATAGAGTCCCCAGCTAGGAGTTACTTCCTTCTCCTCTGGGATCCCTTGCCTCCCCCCTGGGGTCTCCATGATGGAGGTTCCCCGCATCCACCTTGTCCATCATTGTGGGAGCCTCCATAGGATATCCTTGCTCTGCCAGAATGGTGTAGGAGTCGTGGAGTGGAACCACAGGTGGGATGCACCTCTACCCATCCTACCTCACCCTCCCTGAGCCCACTATTGTCTAACCACCCCTCATTACTGGCATCCTCTAAGGCAGCTGGGGTGGCATTGGTGGTCCCTAGATGGTGGAGGAGTTGTCCCTAATCCTAGCCAACTCGGCCTGGAGACGAGCCACCTCCACCCTCAACCCAGAGAGGTGCATGCAGATAGGGTAGCACTGCATGGGGAACACCGAAACTGAAGTGAGCAAACCTGTTATAAAGCTGGTTCAGTTTTGACAGCTTCCCAGTTGACACCTTAGTGCACAAACAGCATCATAGTCTGGAAAACATCCAAACATAGCATTCACAGTGTTCCATTTAGCTTCCACTGACAAGCAGTGTCTCAGTCGGTACATCATTTAGTGCCCTTGCTGTGTTTTCAACTTGCTTCAAGTCTATGCCACAGGACTTTATTTTCCTGTACTGCCCCAGGCAAAGTTGCTATGACCTTGCTGGCCACCCTCATAGTCTCCTTTACATTTCTGGCAACCACATCCACCTGGATCTCTAACATCATCACCCGAGAATTAATGTTTTACTCTTTTCAGTCAAAGTCTTTCGTGGCTTGGAGGACCATTTTATTGCTTGGTTCTCCATAGCTCATGGGTCTCCCTTCCCTCCTGTGGCTCCCGCTCTAGATGTATAAGGCCCCAATTTTGCTTTGCTCTGGTCTGCTGACTGTTTTGATCTCACCATTCCGTCAAATTTCAAAATCCCAACTCAATCCTTTGCTAGACTGAGGTAAGCTCTACTGGATTATGAAGAAACTTTCTGAAAGAAACCAATAAAGTTATTCTACTGTAAGCTCTCTGCTGATGACAAGAGTGAGAGCTTTTTAAAACTCATGTTTCTATGTCAGCTGCAAGCTCTGCCAGCTGATTCTTTTTATAGACTACTATAAATAATTTTTCAAGACTAGCTTTATAGATCTGGGTTCTATGTGATAACGGCGAGCACTGAACGGCAGCCCGCGTTATCGCAATGTAAGGGCGGTGAAAACAATTTTGCCACCCTGACAACCTCGGCGCATTGAGGAATGGCGCTGGGGACTCTGTCCTTTTGCTTTCTGTGGGGAGGACTGCACCCTGTCACACCCCCTACCACGCAGGGGCTTCGCACCCCGCACCCCCCTACTAAAGGAGTCTCAACTTCAGTGGGATGCATGTCCGGGGGGAGGGGGAAAACAATAAGAAAAAAGTTTTGGGCCTGGCGCAACAAAACTGCAGTAGCACCCGGACCCAGAGCCGAACCCGGAACTCCATGCATCACAAGCAGATGCCAACCCCCGACGGCACAGCTCGGCAGCCAACTGCAGTGCCACCCCTACATCCCCTCCGCCCCCTCCCAGGCCATGCTCGCTCTCCCCCCCATGCATGTACATATAGCAACATCCTGTCACTACAGTTGCCCACCCCACCACATCTGGTCACCCCCCATCACCATTTAGGCTTTTGTCCACATCGCGTCGCCGTTTCAGACGGTGTCTTAATTCTGGCGCCAGTGTCACAGGCTACCATAGAACTGTACTCTTTTCAATTTCAACTGTGCTACTGCTATGATAAGAGGGGTATGTATGCATTAACAAGCTGAGTGTGAGGTAGGAATTGGAGAGTGGGCTATCAATTACCTGATCTGGATTTACCTCATAGTGGTGCCAGCTTTGTATGTGTGCTGCATGGTGTTGCAGTTATTGAGTGCACAAGGAAATGGCCCCCTGTTTCTGGTGTGAGCTCCTGAAACTCACGCAACACTGCCATTAACTAATAATGGGTAGCAGGGGTTGGTTTAAAGATAGGGCCCCTATACAGTGGAGCCCACCAGGATGCAATCAAATACTGCAGCATTCTGCAGCAGAGTTATTGCAGGAAATGAGGCAATTGTAGTGCTAGGTAATCCCTCTTGTCATGAGACATGCAGTAAACTGAGACACTGTTTTGTATCCTGGTGGGTCCCACTGTAGCTTTTAAAGTTCAAAAGATATAATTACACCACTGAAGACATCATCCCAGACCAATGAAACAGTGTGCACACGTGCATGTAAATGTGTTAATTTATGCTCACGTGCATGTGTGTGTCAGTAAGGCTCCAGGATATGAAGAATGGCAAGAGACTGAGGAGTAGAAGGTCACATACTGTGGTAAGTGTCAATTTACAACTGTATTTGGGCTGTAAGCTTGGTTCTGCAAAACAATCGAACACCTCACACTTCGGATGTTTGATTCTTTCAAACCACGGTTAACATTTATTGAAATAGGTGGACTTTTGGTTCGACTTGTTCGCTATGTTCTGAATAGGGCGAAACAGGTGAACTGGTCAAACCATGGACTGCCGTTCGCCTCATTACCATGTTACAGCTTGCAGCTCAACTCAACGAGAAACAGAAGAGGGGGTTTGTGAAGCGCAAAGCCAAGAGTGAAAAAAATCCAAAAGTAGTGTGCACCACAACCCCCCCTTCTATTTCTCAGTTCTAGACTAGTGGTTGCAGTTGCAGCAGTCCTGTTCCTGAGTGCTATTTGCCACCCAAAACTTCCAATACCAGAATTTAGCCTGATTATTAAGTCTTTCATTTTAGCATGATTTAGCCGTGTAGTACTATTTGTGACTGGCCCCAGCCCTATCACCCCCTCTCTTCTCACTTTCAGTCTGTCTGTGATCCTCCCTGGTCCCTGCTGCCAGCTTCCTGTTGGTCCAAACAAAAATAAAATGTGTTATAATCCATTACTGAAAAAGACCACTGAAGCACTGCGCTGAGCCACCCGTGGCCATCTAAAGCACACAACGCAGCATCCATTGCACAGGGTATGCTAATGAGGGCTACCAACCAATAACAGAGTTGGTAACCCTCATTAGCATACCCTGTGTGCAGGAAGCTGCTTAGTGTGTGAGATGAAAAAACAACCAAATAGCACACTCAAAACCTTTGCATTGCTCAAAATGCAATTCACATTTCTGGAGAAGGGTGCTGCTGGTGTGTGGCATCCAGTGCACCCCCCCCCCAAAGAAACATGGCATGTATTCAACATTCAAACATTTTAACTGCCTAATGGCTTTTCTTACTTTAAACTCCATGTAAAAAGGGGGTCCTCTTAGTTTTCAGATTGGAATTCCAAAGTGAGCAAGCTACACCACCCCTTCATGGTGAGACCCTTTCAGTGTAGTCCCTACACTAGCTTCTCAGCTCTGAAATGCCTGCAGTGGCTACTCATAATTATAGAGTGCTGCCTAAATTGGCTTAAATCACATGACCTTATTGGCTCCTTAGATTGATTCCACCCAGGAATTTCCAAAAGTGGTGGCAGGGAGCATGCTAAGGGGGTACCACAACTCCCAAAACTGAGATGGCCATGGGCAGCAAACCAAAGTGAACTAGTCCTCCATTTGGTAAACTTTATAGGGTCAACTACCAAAGTTCACACAGTCAAACTCTGGGAGGTTCACACTGCGCTAAACTTTATGGTCTACTTTCTGTTCCTTATAATCAAAGCGTTAATCAATGATGTGCAGCCTATAACAACAATGCAATAGTTTAATGAGGACATAAACTAGGGCAGGCAGTTCTAAAATTGTCTTTAGCACCTGTGTGTGTCAGACACACCCACTAAATTTATTGAAAGGCCCTTAAAGATGGGACAATAAGAGGACGTAAAGCAGTATTTGCAACACAGTTTCTACATAAAGTATAGGCTCCTGGGTTAGGTGCAGCTCTCCTTTAATATTCAGTGGCTGAAAATTCATTAAATAACTAGTTTAAACCAGTCTGATGGTGTGGAGGGTTGAGGCATTGGCTGCCTTACCTCCTGCCATGCCGGCAACCTGTTTTTGGGACCAAGTCGAGGCTGCTGGGGTTTGGTGAGGTGAGAGAGGATTGAGTGACCCAGGGATTGCCCTCCCGTCCTGGGTAGGGGTGGTCAGCCATTCCGCTCTCTGACTGCCACCAGGTGGAGGCCTGGTGGTAGTGCAGGTAGTGAGCCACTCATTGGGTGGGGCTGCAGCTCTGCAGAACATGCATGCCTTTATGCACATTTACTGATGTGTCTTCACAGCAGGAGTAAAAGTGAGAACAAGGAAAAGTGCGGAGGAAGAGCTTACTGAAGCCCTGCCCATTCCTCTGTGGCCCCCAACACTGCTCCTCTTCAGAGAGGAACTGGATATGTTCACGGGGGGTTAATCCATGGGAGTCTTGTGCCCCGAGTTAAGAGGGGCAAGTGACAGTTGTTGGGGATGAGGACAGGGCTGAGAAAGCCTGCCCACATTCCCTTATGGAAAAATGATTTATAGCAAAAAAAAAAAAAAGAAACTCTTTTAAACATGAAATAACATAAAGAAAAAAATAATTAAAAGCCGATCAAGGCAACCTGGTTCCGTTTTTTACCAATCTGGATCTGCCATACCTGGTTTTGAACTGTTCTGGAAAATTGTCATGTTTTTGATACATTTGAGTAAATCAGAACTCTTAAGTCTCCGAGGAAGGACCTGATTGGTCTGAATGCTTAGACACTGTTTTCTTTTTGTAAAATCTATGTTTGTCCAATAAAAAGTATCAAACCATTTGCTTCTGGGTCTGTTCTTACAAGGACCAATACGGCAACTAAACTAATTCCGTATGCCAGAACTCTTTGGAAAGAGATCAGTCAGAATCAGAACTGGATCACAACCAACCTTCCTATCCCTAGTACCCTAACTACCTTATAGTATTTCCATGGGCTGGCACAAGAGTTCCCCAACATGCCTGGAACAAGCCTGGAAAACAGTTATTCCTTTTCTGCTTATACATACATATTCAAGTGCCTGTATCACAACATCTTGCTATCTTCCTGGAAAAATAAACTGCCTGTCAGCTGCTCTTATCAGACCTTTCCTCCAGGATTTATAACTTGCAGAGGCAGTGTTTATTCTGAGAAATACTGCATCTGCAGTATGGCGTGAACAACAGAGTGCAGATCACTCTGACGGATAGCAGGCAGAAATCTTCCTCCAATGGATTCACTGGCCAACATGAAAGCATTGCTGATCAGTTCAGGTTCCTCTTCTGGGTTGGGCAGGAGTTGGATTGCTGGTTAGGGCTTACCCAGGCAGAGCATGAGCAGTGCACAGTTCTAAACCAGTGGTTCTCAAACCCCTAATCCTGCTAGTGCAGCCACCACAACTCGCTTCTGGTAGCCCTCATTTTTATTTTTCCACCCCAACACCCTATTGCTACAAATCTCCTTTCACATACTATGTAATCAGGTTCATGGTACCATTTCTCTTGAAACATATAACTAGCATTGTTTTGGATGGCACAGAATTCTAATTCTTTTGTATTCTGCAATTTTAGTAAGAGCTTGAAATAGCTGTGTGGACACACAGACTGCAGTACGGTCAGCATTAAACTGTTACTCAAATGACTTGTTGGCTAGTACTGGTGCCAGCAACTGACCCCAGTGGTTTCATTTGAGAAACATTGTTCAAAACTCACCGCAGTCACTAATGATGTGCTCAAATGTTGACCCAGGGCTGTGAAACAAATCTGCATGGGAATATTAATTAGAAGAACGCCCTCAGTTCCCTTTAGGATTTTTTTTTATGCAATTTTTAGATGATTAATTTTGAGTAAGTTATGTGATTTTCTTTTGTTTATATTTTAGACAGTGAGAATGCACTCTTTTAAAGTTGAATCAATGTAAAATGATGTACATTTAAATGATTTGTATGTGTAATAGAGCAGTCTTATTTTTTATGTTGATTGTGCGCATGCGCAAGAAACATATTGAGGCAGCATTCTCCAGAAGCAAGGTGTGGAGGCGTGGCACTGTTGTGGCCAATGCCCCCAAAGCCTGTAAAAGCTTGGCCCACTTCCCCAAATGCTGTGGCATGCTGCTGCTGACAATAGTTCAGCCAGCATGCCACAACTTTCTAATGTTTTAGCCACTGCAATCAGGGGCCGCCTTGACAGTGCAGCGTCAGTCATTCACTGCAATGAGGGAGCAACCTGTTATTGCAGGGCAGAACTTTGAAACACTGATATTGTTTGTGAACATGGCGGCGGCTTGCCGTGTTCACAAACAATATTAACCCCAACCGCAGAGGGGGTGCCCAGTCCCCCTCGGCAGCATGTGCCCCCCCTCCACTGTGTTTGTTTGCCGACGGGGGCCCCAATCCCCATCGGCTTCAATGCCATAAGGTTAACCCCCCGCTTATGTTGTCTGCCGACGGGGGTGCCCAATCCCAGTCAGCATAATGTAACAACCCCCCCTTTTCTTGTATGCTGACGGGGTGCCCAATCCCCCATCAGCTACAGCTGTGGCCCCCCAAACAGAAGATTCCATTGGCATGCTGGGAGGCTACCCCAGCATGCCACATGTCCTTGTAAAATAAAAAAATGGTACCGCAATGTCATTTTTTTTTTTAACCTGTAAAGAAGGAAATGGTCCCTCGGCAGTCTCCCTGCCACTCTCCCACAACCCGTGCCCACCTACTACGCACCCTGCCTCCCCACACCCCCCTCAACCCATACTTACCTCCAGAGTCTGGTGCGATGATCTTCAGTGGACCGGGAACACATCTGCACTCTTCAAAGCCGACTGCAAACTGAGGAAATGCCGGTAAGCTGTATAATGTAATAAATAGGGTTTTTCAACTTTGATGCATATCTCTGGCATTTTTTTGAATTTTGGCACCAAACTTTCAACCTTGGGTTTTTGGGATCCCTCCTCATGAATTCTGGCACCATCATGGCATTATTCAGCCCTGAAAAGTGATTTTACAGTCACTGCGTAGAGTCCCCTTTTGGGATTGATTAACAAAATGACAGTGCCAGTGTTCATGAGGTGGGCTCTCAAAAAGCCTATACTGCAAATTTAGTGGGAAAATCCAAAAAATGACTGTTTTACGAGTATGCATTGCACAGTTGCTACCCATGCTCATAACTTTGAGAATTTGCAATATTTTCACACCAGATTTTCAACATTGGCATTTTTTCAGACCTCCTTGTGAACAGTACAGCTGTCGTTTTCCACATCCTGGCCGAAATGTGTTTTCGCACTTCTGGCACAGAATAGCGTGGTCACTGTGGGAAATCAGTGTTCAGAACAGATTAAGAAAATCACAGCAGCACTGTTCATGAGCAGAAGTCCTAAAATGCCTATGGTGAAAATCTGGTGATGATACTCCATAAAATGACTTTGTTATGAGCGTGCGTTGTGCAGTTTGCATGCATGCTCGTAACTTCACAAATTTATAATATTTTCATTCCAGATTTTCAACATTGCCTTTGTTCTGCACCTCCTCATGAACAGTACAGCTGCCATTTTTCACATCCTGGCCAAAATGTGTTTTCACAGTTCAGGCGCAGAATAGCGTGATCGCTGTGGGAAATCCATGTTCAGGACACATTATGAAAATAACAGTGGCACTATTCATTAGCAGAGGTCCTAAAATGCCTATGTTGAAAATTTGGTGTTAAAAGTCCATAAAATGAGTGTGTTACGAGTGTGCATTGCGCAGCTTCCACGCACTCTCATACCTTTGCAACTTTTTCACTCCAGATTTTCAGCATTGCCATTTTGCCACACCTCCTTTTGAACAGTGCAGCTGCCATTTTTCACATCCTGGCTGAAATGTGTTTTCACAGTTCTGGCGCAGAATAGCGCAGTAGCTGTGGGAAATCAGTGTTTGGGACATATTAAGAAAATCACACTGACACTGTTCATGAACAAAGGTCCTGAAGTGCCTATGTTGAAAATTTTGTGATGAAACTCCATAAAATGACTGTGTTACGAGCGTGTGTTGTGCAGGTTCCATGCACCCTTGTAAGTTTGCAAATTAGTAATATTTTTATGCCAGATTTTCAACACTGGCATTTGTGCGCACCTCCTTATGAACAGTACAGCTGTCATTTTTCACATCCTGGCCAAAATGTGTTTCCACGCTTCCGACGCAGAATACCACAGTTGCTGTCGGAAATCAAAATCAGTGTTTGGGACAGATTAGCATCGAGTGACTGGGGGGGAGTGACCGATCTCAACTGAGCTCTGTCAGGACTGCTGCGGATTTCTTTGTGGGCAGGAAAAGGTAATAACGTAGGCAGGAGCCCAGTACAAAACGGTAGCCTATAGCACTGGAAGACACAGAACGTGCGAGTGAGGGAGGGGGGACTGAGTGAGCTCAATGGAGCTCTGTTAGGACTGCTGCAGATTTCTTTGTGGGCAGGAAAAGGCAGCAGTGCATACAGGGGCTGAGTACAAAAGGGCAGCCTGCAGCGGTGGGAGAAACAGAACGAGCTAGTGAGACAGGGGGAGTGAGTGAGGCCAATGGAGCTCTGTCGGGACTGCTGCAGATTTCTTTGTGGGCAGAAAAAGGTGCCAACACAGGCAGGAACCCAGTACAAAAGGGCAACCTGCAGTGCTAGCAGAAATAGAAGGAGCAAGTGAGAGATGGGGAGTGAGCAAGCTCAATGGAGGTCTATCATGACTGCTGCGGTTTCTTAGTGGGCAGGAAAAGGTGACAATGTAGGCAGGAGCCCAGTACAAAAGGCCACCCTGCAGCCCCAGCAGAAATGGAACAAGTGAATGAGAGAGGGGGGAGTGAGAGACCTCAACGGAGCTGTGTTGGGACTGCTGCACATGTCTTTGTGGGCAGACAAAGCCGACAA
Organism: Neoceratodus forsteri; assembly: GCA_016271365.2. Lineage (NCBI taxonomy): Eukaryota > Metazoa > Chordata > Ceratodontiformes > Ceratodontidae > Neoceratodus > Neoceratodus forsteri. The sequence continues at coordinate 556,052,013 of CM057450.1, read as the reverse complement.
CACAGGCAAGAACCCAGTACAAAAGGGCAACCTGCAGCAGTGGGAGACACAGAATGAGCGAGTGGGGAGGGAGTGAGTGAGCTCAACGGAGCTCTGTTGGGACTGCTGTGAATTTCTTTGTGGGCAGAAAAAGGCACCAATGCATGCAGGAGCCCAGTACAAAAGGGCAGCTTGCAGCAGCGGAAGAAACAGAACGAACGAATGAGAGAAGTGAAGTGAGTGAATGAGTTCAATGGAGCTCTATCGTGACTGTTGCAGATTTCTTTGTGGCCAGAAGAAGGTGGTAATGCAGGCAGGAGCCCAGTACAAAAAGGGCAGCCTGCAGCACCGACAGAAATGGAACGAGCAAATGAGAAAAGGGGAGTGATCAAGCTCAACGGAGCTCTGTTGGGACTGCTGCAGATTTCTTTGTGAGCAGAAAAAGGCACCAACAGAGGCAGAAGGCCACTACAAAATGGCAGCCTGCAGCACCAGGAGAAACAGAATGAGCGAGTGAGACAGGCGGAGTGAGCGACCTCACTGGAGCTTGTTGGGACAGCTACGGATTTCTTTGTGAGCATAAAAAGGTGCCAGTGCAGGCACAAGCTCAGTACAAAAGGGCAGTCTGCAACACCGGGACAAACACAATGAGCGAGTGAGAGAGGGGGAGTGAGCAAGCTCAACAGAGCTCTATCGTGACTGCTGTGGATTTCTTTGTGGGCAGAAAAAGGCAGCAATGCAGGGCAGAAGCCCAATACAAAAGGCCAGCCTGCAGCACCAGCAGAAATGGAATGAGTGAGTGAGAGAGGGGGAGAGAGTTACCTCAATGAACCTGTGTCAGGACTGCTTCAGATTTCTTTGTGGTCAGAAAAAGCCACCAACAGAGGCAGAAGCCCAGCACAAAAGAGCAGCCTGCAGTGTCACTACAAACAGAAAAAGTGCGGTGGGGGTGTGACCCACCTCAACGGAGCTCTGTCAGGACAGCTGCAGATTTCTTTGTGGGCAGCAAAATGTGCCAATGTGGGCAGAAGCACAGTACAAAAGAGCAGCCTGCAGCACCAGGAGAAATAGAATGAGCAAGTGAGACAGACGGAGAGAGCAACCTCAACGGAGCTCTGTCGAGACAGCTGCAGATTTCTTTGTGGGCAGAAAAAGGTGGCAACGCTGGCAGAAGCCCAGTACAAAAGGGCAGCCAGCAACACCGAGAGAAACGTAACGTAACAAGCAAGTGAGAGAAGGGGAGTGAGCGAGCTCAACAGATCTCTGTCATGACTGCTGCGCATTGCTTTGTGGGCAGAAAAAGACGGCAATGCAGGCAGGAGCCCAGTACAAAAGGCCAGTCTGCAGCACCAGTAGAAATGGAACGAGCGAGAGAAGGGGAGTGAGCTAGCTCAACAGACCTGTGTCAGGACTGCTGCAGATTTCTTTGTGGGTAGAAAAAGCCGCCAACAGAGGCGGGAACCCAGTACAAAAGGGCAGCCTGCAGTGCCAGCAGAAACAGAATGAGCGAGTGAGAGAGGGGGAGTGACCCACCTCAACAGAGCTCTGTAGGGACAGCTGCAGGTTTCTTTGTGGGCAGAAACACGTGACAACGCAGGCAGGGGCCCAGTACAAAAGAGCAGTCTGCAGCATCGGGAGAAACAGAACAAGTGAGTGACACAGGGCCAGTGAGTGAGCTCAATGGACCAACGCAATCAACATTCGGCATTGACAAATGCTTGTTTGTATTAGTGAGGTATTTTGTAGGTGCACTTGTGATACAGTACATTTTGGCTTGTGGAGCTTATTTCGTATGTGTGTGGTGCCTTGAATGTATGGAACTTCAGCCTCTTCCTTTAGGGTTTGGCTGCAATGGTATTCTAATAAACTAAACTAAAGGATTGAAATTGCATGTGTGCACCCTAGAGGCTTGACTTCAAAGCTGTGAACCTGGTTTCCCCAAGTTAGAATCCCACCACTGTCCCTACTCACTGTGTAGCCCTGACGAAGTCCTGTAACTTTCTGGAGCTTAAGCTCTTTTCTCAATCTGTGTCTCTGTATGTCTGTCTGTCTTGCACTCTCTCCCTCCCTCCCTCTTCCTCTCTCTCACTCTTCCTCCCTACCTCCCTCAACTCTATGTCTCTCTTTTTCTCACTCCTTGTCTCTCTTACTCCATCTTTCTCTTTCCCTTTCTCTATCTTTGTCCCTCCTTCCCTTTCTTACTTCCTCCCTTTCTCTGTCTTCTCCTCTTTCTCCCTCCCTCTCTCTGTCTCCCTCTGTCTGTCTCTTTCTCTCTCTCTTTTTCATCTCCTCTCAAATTCAAATTAAAAAACTTTATTGGCATGATAAGATATACAGCTATTTCTAAAGTTTATACATAGAACTATTTATTTATTTGAGTTTTGAAAACTGAGTAGGCCCACTGAGACAGCATGCCCTTTTCTCAGGGATGACCCAGAATTAGTTATATTCAAATTCACAAACTGTGGCCAATATTGCACATGACATCAGTAGTAAGGATGACAATAAGACACAAACATATTACAATGCACTTTAATACATCTTCAGTACGTTGCATTTTGAAGCTTACTGCAGGATGATATATACAGTAGTTTGCAGCTATTTCCTGGGGGGGGGGGATCTTGGGCAACTCTCATGATGAAACCATGTTCAAATATGTAAGCAATAAGACACTAGAGATGTACAACAGACATTTGTAATGCATGGCCAGGGGCAATGTAAGGCAAGAGGCCGCATGCTGTGTGCCTTCAGCCCCTGGCCATGCTTTAGAAATGTCTAATGCACACTCCAGAGTGTCTTATTGCACTTATAAAGTGGGTCCCTGTATTTTATTTTAATGTTATTACTGAAATCATCCAGTTAGAATACTAAAACTTTTAATTCTTTGATTTATTTTGTCATAAAATAGTCCCTCCATCTGTATCGAGATGCATTTTTGTATAACTTTAGGACTTATGTCCTCAATAGGCTTCCTTAGTTGTACTTTATAAGTGCTGTTTGAATGCTGAATCCTGAAGGGAAACTGTAAACTGAGCACATACATACTGGTAGAGTCTGCAAGCTCTACTAAATACAGTGAAAAATACCGTATTTCTTTATTGTTCTAATTCGATGTTTCTGAGGACAGAATACGGGAAGAGCTAGTGAGTATTGATTCGGGCGGGTGTTCCATTTATTGTGAAAGTGAGAGCAGCCAGCAGCAGTTAAAAAAAATGAGGATATTATCATGGCCCTTTAATGGCCCATAGTTTGTTTCTTTTGTTATGTCTTCCTGTTATTGAGGGAGAGTGTACCTGAAGTCTGGAGCCTCCGGGAGATGCTGTCATACAGAAAGCAGTGGGGGAAAGGGGGGATTGTACACGTGGCACACACACTCTCAATTGTTTCTGTCAGTGTGTTTATTTTATTTATATACGGGAGAGACACCAGTTCCAGCAGCTCTGTCTTTGTGATGCAAGCCTGATCATTTTAAAGTAAGAAAAGAGATGTACTGGTGTTTTTTTCTGTTTGTGCAACTACAAGGACTGCTAGCAGAGTGGACTGGCAGCCAGGCAGGAGAGGGGGCTGTAATTTTCAGTAAAAGCAAGCGGCCAGGGGCAGGTAAGAATGAAAAAATGTTGCCACTGGGTGGAGAGCTGCGATTTGAAAATGTAAGAAAATTCAAGCAAAACGCTGTTTTTATGTGTTACTGATTGTGGAGTTTAAGGGCTGTGAAGAGAACTGCTGGCAGCCGCAGTTCAAGCAACGAACATTCCATTTGCTTCTTAATACTTGATTTTTTACCTGTGGCTGTGGTTACCTGAACTTGTTGATAGCTGTGCATTAGATACTTCTAATGCATGACTATCAACCAATTAAAATACAGGATTTTCTTTACCCATTTTATAATCTAATCTACTGGTTAGGGTGGATAAGCCCACAAATAGTAATGGGTACCTGAAGAATATCAAAATATTGGGGCCAACCTTCTTCCATCCCACAGTGGTTCTCAACAAAGAGTCTTAAAATTGCCCACATGAATATAAGATGCCTCATGGCCAACCTTGCCAAGTCGGAGGCGTGGGTGTCTCATTACTCCCCAGACATTCTAGGGCAAATGGAAACATGGCTAAAGCCAAATATCCCTGATTTAATATGTGCTATAAATGGCTATAAGCTACTCAGAATGGACTGTTCCTCTGAAAAGGGGGAGGGGGCATTGCTTTTTACTTTGAAGACCATCTAAACCTTATAGCACAACCCATCGAGATCATATGGACCTGCCAAGCCCTCCATGTGGTACTGGTACTCAGGAACACAAAAAAGATTAATACTGTATGTGTATACAACCCATCCAAGAGTGGTCTCACAGGATTAACCAGCAGCATCATTGACTACCTGGCATCTCTAAAGGGAAAGAATGAACTCCTACTACTGGGCGATTTCAATCTGGACTGGACAGTGAAAAACTCAGGAACATTTGACGCAGCTCTCAGGAACCTACACATGTCACAACTGATCTCATGCTCAGCAAGAATATCTACACATAGCAGTCACCAGTCCCTGTTAGACTGAATCATTACAAACAGAGAGGGACAGATCCAGGCTGACGGCAAACTACCATTCTTCATCAGTGACCATACGTCAGTTTTCTGCACCTGGAATGCACATACATTGAAGCCTCCCCCTAAAGAAATTCATTTTCATGATTTCTCAAAACTAAACATGCTGCATGCAGGTCTCTGGAATGTTGGCTGGTCCCTAATATATCAGACTAAAGACGTTGTGCATGCCCTTGACTTCATCATTTCAACTCTCCAAGGACTACATGATAAACATGTGCCCCTCAAAAGGAGAAGAGTAAGAGGCTCAGTTACCAGATGGATGCACAGTGATCTACCAGCTGCCATAAGAGGTAGGGACAGTACCTGGGCCAAAGCAAAGAAATCACAACTGCAGGCTGACTGGGATGAGTACTGAAGACACAGAATTGCCTGTAAAAAAGCTATACGAGCCACGAAAAGGGAATAGCTGCAAATAGCTGCTGCAGACATCTGTAAGTTATTCTAGAAGTTTCTGGAACCACATAAAATCATTCATGGGCAGGGCAGCAACTGAACAATAACTGAAATGATGCTGAATGGAGCAAACTGCAACGATATCAATACAATGACAAACGCCCTTAATTCTAATTTTTCTGATCTCTCAGACTACATAACGCTAACTGGCCAGACCTCAGCTCCAACATCCTGTGATGAGGAACCTGCCCCCAAATTGTTTCACCTAAGGGCAGTCATCAAAGCTGAAGTGCTATGTCTCCTGAGTTCCATCCCAGTTTATGGATCGGCTGGGGCTGATGTGCTAATCCCAGGTTCCTCAAAACTACTAACCCCATCTTAGCTGCACCAGTCACTAGGCTTTTCAGTATCTCACTCTGCAAAAGAATAGTCCCTATGCTTTGAAAAACTGCACAAGTTGTACCCATCCATAAAAAGAGGTGATACCAAGAACATGAATAATAACCACCCAATAGCCATTCTATCTGTTCTTAACAAATTACTTGAGAAAATTGTGGCCAACCAGGTAACAGAGCACACTCAACAACATAACTATCCCCTGCACAACATGGGTTCAGGAAATCCTACAGTACATCTATGGCACTCATTCAATTCACCAATGACATAAAGATGGTTATGGACAAGGACTTGTATACAGGGGCAGTCTTTGTTGGCCTAGCAAAGGCATTTGACCTGGTGAACCACCCCTTGCTGCTATCAAAACTTGCTACAATTGATTTATCTCATGATTCTATTTCCTGGTTTGCCACCTACCTCACCAGGCAAAAACAGTTTGTGCAAATAGATAACTTCTAATCGGCTCTCTCCCCCACCAGTGTTGGGGTCCCTCAAGGATCCATTCTTGGTCCACTGCTTTTCTCTCTGTTTATCAATAGGTTGCCAAATATGACTGGTTCCTCCTCCACCATTCTGTACACTGATGACATGGTGCTGTACACCAGTGCCAAGGACATAAGCACCATCAATTCCAATCTAAAGACGGACTTTAATTTCCTACAAATGTGGTTAAAACATAACAAACTCCTGTTGCACACCTATAAGACAATTGCCATGCTTTTTGGCTCAGCACCCAGGATCAAGGCCAGTCACTCTGCTCTAACTATTCCAGGCCCTGACGGCTCTCCACTGGAATTGGTTGACTCTTTCAAGTACCTCAGAGTCAACCTAGAGCCATCACTGGATTTTAATCAACACATGTCAAATGTATGGAAAGCAGCAAACACAAAGTTGGGGCTTCCCTATAAAATCAGGTCTTCTCTTGCCACTGCTGCTAGACTGGCCATTGCCCAGGAGTTCTTAGACCCAGCCTAACCTACAGGCTTATGACATATCTGGAAGCCAACAAAGGAGTCCTACAAAACTGGAACACATATTACAACAGCATCTGCTGTTTTGCACTGTCTGTACTCAGACTCACACATTGCTGCGTACTCTACTCGAGCCTTGGCTGGCTCTCCCCAGCTTCCTATCATCAGTACACAGCTAGCTGTGCTATAGATAATATCATTAGAACTGGTACATCAGTGACACTGGCCAACATGTTAAGTCAAGCCACACAGGCCTACCTTTTGAGATCTGCAGAAAGATCTCTTTTAGACATACCCAAATGTGTTATGAAAATGGGTGAACATGCTTTTGCTGCATATGCTCCCAAGCTCTGGAACTCCTTGCCAACATCTGTTAGGCACTTCCAGTCACACCAGGCTTTTAAGCAGGAGCTGCGCATGTTCCTCATGGGCTCTGGCAAATGCACATGTAACTGATCTCTAGTACTCATTCTTAGCATGACTCTCTTCCACAACTTTTCTACACTTAATTGTTGGACTGTCGTATGAATTGCTTTCCGCTGCACTGCTAAAATAACATTCATGTTAGGGCCATTATTTTAGATGTTATGCAGTGCTGTAAAAACTGTGATGATACTCAAGTTGTTGGCTAACATTGTATGATGTGTTGTACTGTACTGTCACCTGTAATTGCTGATTCTTTGTCTGTAACTCTCCCGGGTCGTGCCTGAAATTAGGCAAAGTTTTTGTCTAATGCACCTACCTAGTTAACATAAACTAAATATATAAACTATTCAGGGAACCCACTCATGATGGGGCAATACTGGACCTGGTGCTCACTAGCAAAGACAGTGTTGTAAATGACAAAGTGCAAGGCCTCATGGGGACCAGTGATCACCGTACAGTGTGGCTCAACATAAGGATGGAGGTGGAAGTGAACCACACAAAGATGAGGAACCTGGACTTCAGGATGGTAGAGTTAAAAGATGGGTGAATGCCTCAAAGGTGGCCTAGCAGGTGGGGGGTGGTAACCTGGGTGGGGTGAAGGAACAGTGGGCTAAGCTAAGGGAAGGCATGGTAAAGGTAACAAGCCTCTGCACAAAGGAAGTGAGCAAAAACAAGAAGAAAAAGAGACCATGATGGTTCTTGAAGGAAGTGGCTAAAAAGGTAAAGGCTAAAAGGTCAGCTTTTAAGGGGTATAAAGGGATGCAGAGGGAAGAAGCTAGGGAGGTGTATCAAAAAAGACAGAGGGTGGGAAAGCAGTGAGGAGCACAAAGATGCAAACTGGGGAAAGAATAGCCCAAGGGTTAACAAAAGGGGACAGGGTATTTTTTAGGAACATAAGTGAAAAGAGGAAGACTAGGAGAAGGGATTGTGAGGTTAAGAAGGGTAGGTGGGTACTATGCCCTACCAGGTTAGAATAGTGAACCCTGAACAGTGCCATCTAAAGTGCTCTGTCAGGACTGCACAATGCCTGAATAGCAACAGGGGTAGAATAGCATATGACGACAACTGCTACCCCTGCAGCTATTCAGGTACTGTAGAGGGAACACAAGTATAGGAAAAGTGCACTAGCTGGTTGAGCTGCTGCTGTGACGGAGTGGATTAGGGCAGCAACAGCAGCTTGGCAAGAATGGAGCAGGAGTCCAAGGTTCTATTCCTGGTCTCAAGACACATCAGCTTCTCAATTTCCCCCTGTCCAAAGTGTGCTGTTGGTTTTTTTTTAAGTCCACCAACTGAAATTCCCCAGCCCTGAGTTCCACCTTTTCTCCGATGTCTGCCCCCCCCCCCGGAGTTAGATAATTAATTTACGGAGAGTGCGGGGGTGAAGCCTCTTCAGAAACACAAGTTGCTTTTTTGTTTTCTCACCAAGGTAGTGGTCCTCCATGTGTTTTCGGACCACTGACGTTGGCGCTATTATATGTTGTGGCATTGATTCTTGCCACTGTTCTTGAGGGCACCGTTTTTACTCTGCAGTTCTAGGCTGCACTGTTGTTAGAGGCAGTCTTTTGACCTAATACCTACTGTGCAGAAGAAGATCAGGAAAGAGCAGATATCCTGAACAAATACTTTTGTCAAGTCTTCACAGAGGATGGGGAAGGGGATGGGTCACATAAAAGCAACAGGGGTACTGGAAAAGGGGAGGTAGATGCAAGTCCCTTACAGAGGAGAGAGTCCTGAAGGGACTCACAAATCTGAAAGTGGACAAAGCTATGGGGCTAGATGGGGTGCACCCAAAGGTACTGAGGAAGCTCTAGGAGGTACTGGGTGCACTTCTGACAGTTCTTTTTAACTACTAACTGGAAACAGAAGTGCTTCCAGAGGACTGGAGGAGATGTAGTCCTGCTTCATAAAGCGGTAGCTGGGAGAAGACCAGCAACTGTAGGCAGTCAGCCTGACATCAATGGTGGGGAAGATATTAGAGTCATTTCTAAAAGAAAGGATTGTAGAGTATCTTGAATCCAGTGAGTTGCAAGACCTGAGGTAATACAGATCCATGGGGGCTGGGAGATCATGTCAGAAAAATATGATGGATTTATTTGATTGGATGTCCAGGGCAATAGATCAAGGTGGGGTTGTGGACATAGTCTACTTAGATTTCAGCATAGATTTCAACACCATTACACATAGGAGGCTCATAAAGAAACATGGCAGCTTAAGGGTGGGTCCAAAGGTGTAAACTGGGTAACAAATTGGTTAAGGGCTTCGCAACGGAGGGTGGTAGTAAATGGAGTTCACTCCATGGTAGGGAGTGTGACCAGTGGGGAGCTTCAGGGCTTAGTAGTGTAATAAGTCATCTTTAATGTCTTTATTAATGACATTGTAGATGAGCTGGAAGGGAAGGACTGCCTTTTTGCAGATGACACCAAAATATGCAATAGGGTGGACACTCCAGAGGAGGTGAAAAGAATGTGCAGAAACCAGAGAAAATTCGAGTAATAGTCAAGGAAATGGCAGATGGGTTTCAGTGTGAAAATATGCAAAATCATGCACTTAGGGTACAGAAACCCAAAGACAGAGTACAGTATGAGAGAAGATACCTAGGGCTATCTGGAGGTGACCTCCGCCAGCTGCAGTTGGTGCAGAACACTGCAATAAGATTGTTATCTGGAGTAGAAAGAAATGAGCATATTACTCCTGTCCTCCACGAACTGCACTGGCTGCCAGTCAGGTGGAGGATTGTTTTCAAGGTAGGGCTTCTTACCTACAAGGCCCTGCATGAAAGGGGACCAGTCTACCTGGAAGATCTCCTTGAGCCCCATTGCCCAACCCAGCTCTCTGTTTAGCCAAGGGTGGTATTCCTTGGAGTTTCCAGGGTTAGGTTGCGGCATTCTGGGGACTGTACGTTCTCGGTTGCCATGCATACCCTGTGGAACTCATTACCCTGATATCTCAGGGAGGTATCCTCAGTAGAAACCTTTAAAACAGGTCTAAAAATATTATTATTTCAACAGGCATTTGATTTATAACTGATATTAACCTTTTTTTTGTTATAGATAGATGTGTTTTAAATGTAGCTTATCTCTTGCTGATTTTATATGATATTGTGACAATATGTGTACTGTATGCTATATGTTATTTTATTGTTTTAATACTGTACAGCGCCCAGAGTCCCCAGAATGGGGCACTTTATAAATAAAGCATCTATCTCTCTAGGAGATGCTGATGGTCAGGAAACAGGAAAGAGACCTGGGACTAATCATATTTGATGATCTCAAGGTGGTGAAATAGTGCAGCAATGCAGAGGGTAGCTCCAGTAGGATGCTGGGATGCATAGGGAGGGATATCACCAGCAGAAGGAGGGAGGTGGTGTTGCCACTGTATAGATTGCTGCTCAGACCCCACCTGAAGTAATGTGTTCGGTTCTGGAGATCACATTTCAGGAACAGCATAGACAAAGTGGAAGCACTCGAGAGGAGGGCAACTAAACTGGTACCAGGTTTGCATCAGAATCCCTGCAATGAGAGAATGAACAATCTCCATATGTACAATCTGGAAGAGAGAAGGGTGAGGAGGAATATGACAGAGACATACATATCTCATGGGGGTAAATAAGGTACAGTAGGGGAGTATTGTATTTTTCAGAGGAAGAAGAGGCACAAGAACAAGAGGACATGCAATAAAGCTGGAAGGAGGTAGATTCAGGACAGACGTGACGAGGTGCTTCTTTACTAAAGGAGTGGTGGTGAATGCTTTGAACAGTCTTCCAGTGGAGGTGGTGTGGGCAAAAACAGTGGCGGACTTCAAGAATGAATGGGAAAGGCACAAGGGAATCTTAATGGGAAACAAGGGTGGAGAGAGCCAGAGATCAGGAAGGGTCTGGGATGACAGTATAGGCAAGGAAAAAAAAATAAGCAGATTAGGTGGGCCAAGTGGTCCTTATATGCCATCAAATTCTATTTCCATGTTTCTTGTACAGTTATAGAGCCTCTGTATACCAGCCTGGTTAGTACAAATCTAGAGTACTGTGCCCCATTTTGTTCCCCCACATCTATAATTGATAAAAAAAAAAATACGAGGTTGTGGAATGCAAGATGACCAAAAATATTAAAAACTAAAAACACTTGGGATATGAGGAAAGACTGCGAAATTTAGGCCTATTCTCCCTAGAATACAGAACTATAAGGGGTGAACACTGACGGGCCTACAAGGCTTTTAGGGACGGACTGTTTTTTGAATCAAATTGTTTAATAAGACAACCACCAATTAACTGCACAAGATCACATAAATTAAGACTACATGCAGAAACATGCAAAACCCTATGCAGGAAGCATTTTGTAACACAAAGAGTACCTCAATTATGGAACTCGCTCCCTGTGGAAGTTGTAATAAGTGATAACACAGAACAATTTAAATGTAAACTTTATCAGCACATGGGTGATAAAAACATTTCTTTACCATAGTTAGTTATACGACGGCGAGTTCATTATGGGCTTGCACCATGAACTTGTACAACCTTTGAACCTATGAATCATTTCTTTCCCCCAGCAGTATGTAAAGTTTAGCTTCATTTAGCACCCTCTTTCTCATTCGCTCTTTCTGTCTGTTTGTCTCTCTCTTCTGTTACATCATTTCTTTCCCTCAGCAGAACACAAATCTTAGTTTCATCATTTATGAAATGGAAATCTGATGTCTTTTGTGATAGCTCTAGTAAATATTGTTCACATATAGTTATATTTTGTACAGTGAATAATAAAATGCTTTTCTGTCTTTCTTTCTCCCTCTCCCTCCCTCTCTTTCCCTTCCTATCCCTCTTCCTCTCTCTTCCCCCTCTCTCTCTTGCTCCTGCTCTGTCTCTCTCATTAGCTCTTCTTCCATCTCTCTATCGCTTTCTCTCTCTTTCCCTCCTCCATCTCTCTTGCTCTCTCCCTCCCTCCCACTCTCTCTCACTCTCACTCTCACTCTCTCTCTCTCTCTTCTTCCCTTTCTCTCTCTCTCTGCTTACCTCTTTCAATTTATCCTAACTCCTGTCCAAGTTTTATGATTGCTGCAATGGTTCGTGCCTTAAAATTCCATTGGAATCCATCTGATGCTACACCATTTTCTCCAGAAAATGGCAGAATTCTGCCATTTACATTGATGACTTTTCTGTTCTATGTGTTACTGTGCACAGTTATGATGTCTGTTATGGTTTAAAGAGTGCCTTCTCAAGTTCTTTGCGTGAGAACCTCACAAAGCTAAACTGAGCAATTTTGGTGTGCAAAGTACTTGAAAAGAAACTCTTATAACCATAAGAGATATTGTACAGGAACTGTACATATGTAGAATAGAGTATTGGAGCCACCACACAACTAGGCTATTTTTCCACTGAGTAGATACTAGGATGACAAGAACCTTGAGAATGAAGCTCAAGAGAGTCATCTATTGTCCTGGTAACCACCAGGTGAAAGAATAGCCTTGTTGTGTATTGGGGCTCCCATACACTATTTAATATAGTGCATAGTGTAAAAACATGCTACAGGTCCTTTTCATTTGTTTTGTAAATGTCATTTTTTAATTTTTGAAAGCTCTACTCACCATGCATGTCATCACAGCCTGAGCAATAGTAGTGTGTCTGCCAATCAGCTGGTCAGCAGCCCATTTTCTTATGATGATCATACTATAGCAAAATAAAAAGTCATTCTGCCGCAGTACAAGCATCACTACTGCAGCAGAACAACATTTTACACAATATGGAATTCCATGCTTAACAAAGCCTCAGCATGCATTGTATAAACATATTATACATCACATTTAAGATTTCTGATTGAAAAACTTGAACTTGAATTCAAAATCAAAATGCTTTAATTTGCAGGAATTTCAAGCACCTGAACCCCCTTGAGTGGGAAATGAGCAATGCCAACTGATCTTAGAACTTCAAAATTTTAGAGCTATTTCCATGAGACGCTCATGTGTCTGGAATTTTTAGAAGTAAACAGTCCTGACTGGCAAAGAATGATGTCATGATTTTCAATATTTGCAAGAGAAACTGCAGGAAAAAGCTTTGTAATTTACACTAACTTGAGTAAATAATTCAGTTTATCTTGATATCTATTCAAAATGCGAGAAAAGAAACTACCAAAAAAAAGCCAGTTTACATAACCTTTAGTAAAATAAACCTCACAGTTTTACATACAAAACCAGCAGTTTACTTATTGTCTGAATTGTACTTTTCTGAAGTGGAATGGCAATTCTGCTGGAATTACGTCAGTGGACTTTATCATTTTGGTTGCTGTACGTTTAATGCCTTGGAGTACACTGTGTATGTAAGGGGCTATATAATACCAAATTCCTTTCCTTTTGGATAGCTTTATGGTTGTACAGGGTCATAGACACATCACATAATGCAGTGGAGAAGAAAACTGAATCATTGTCTTTCAGTAGGGGAGAGGTGCACAACTGGTCTCATTTCACATGTATCTCATCTATGCAGACATTAAATTACCAAGAAATAGAAATGGGCACAGCTGTAGGCTATTACTTCTCAAGATCGCTGTTATCTCAAAAAGTGTCAGTATAGGCATATTCTGTTGGGAGGATGGATCCATGCCCATTAAGGACAAAACACGGGGAAGAAAGAAAAGTGAAAGCCATATGAGGAGAGACTAAAGGACCTCTATATGTACACCCTGGAACAGAGATGGGAGAGGTGGGAGACGAGATGTATGATTAAGACATTTAAATACCTCACTAGGGTCAATAAGGTACAGGAGGGGAGTATTTTTCTGAAGAAAAGGTGCTGAAGAGCAAGGGGACATGCTATGAAGCTGAAGGTGGGTAGATTCTAAAGAGATGTGAGGAAGTATTTCTTCACAGAAAGAGTGGTGGATTCCTGAAACAGTCTTAAAGCAGAGGTGGTGGGGGTGGAAACAGTGGTGGGGTTCAAGAATACATGGGATAAGCACAAGGGAATCATAGTAGAAAGGAAGGGGAGGGAGAAAGAGCTATAGCTTGGGTATGGTCTGCAGTCATAGTGTAGGTAGGGAGCAATGGGCAGGCTGGATGGGCCAAGTGGTCCTTTTTCTGCCTTCAAATTCTATGTTTCTATGTCTCTTCACAGTGTTTTATGTGCACAACTGAAATACAGATGTGGTGTTGCCCAAAGATAGTGACCCATCATTGAGAATATTATGAATACATATTTTTGATAAAATGTCAAGAACTAAGAAAAATATGAACACATTTTTTTTTTGGTAACCAGGTAAGGCCCACTGGGCACAAGTGCCTGTTTTCAAGGGTGACCTGGGAGCACTGGGGAAGTTAAGAGACTTGTTTAGAGTCACACAGTATGCAAGTGGATGTTCTGGGGATCAAACCCAGGTTTATCTGCTGGATGTACTAAGCTCATTCACAGATCATTTCTCTAACCTCTAGGCTATACTGCCAGCCCAAAATATTTTTGACTAAATGACAAGAACTAAGGAATATGGAGACACTACTGAAATAGGTTCCTGTTTCATCTGTGGAAGTTGTGTTTATCAAGGAGAGAGAGAGAGAGAGAGAGTGAGAGGGAGAGAGAGACAGAGAGAGACGGGGGGGGGAGAGAGAGAGACAGGAGGAGAGAGAAAGAGAGAAACGGAGAGAGAGAGAGACAGAGAGGGAGAGAGAGGAGAGAGATGGAGAGAGAGACAGGGAGATAGAGAGTGAGAGAGGGCGACAGAGACAGAGAGAGAGAGGGAGAGAGACAGAGGGAGAGAGAGAGAGAGAGAGAGAGAGAGAGAAAGATTATACAGTATAGAGATAGCTGGTTTACAGGCAGCACAGTTTTGTAGCTAAGGAAATCTTCACTAGCAGTAAACAGGTCCTTAAAGTCAAACAGGAAGGCCAGATAAACAACTTTGATTTATGAAGGAAATTACATTGACATGAGCTAATCTTTGGGGCTGGAGTGTAGGCTGTTTAATACTGAGGCTACTTATCATACACTAAATAAAGTCACTATTATTAATAGAAGTGTCATTTATACTGCTCTAGTCATGCAGTGCCCCCATAATTCATCATCTAGCTGTCTACCTAAATTTTTGCTTGTCTTTTTGTCTGTCTATCAATCTAGTTATCATCTATCTAATCTCTATAAATTTCTAAATAGATATATCCTCTCTCTTTTACTGTCTTAAAAATTGACATATCTGAGGCATGTATCACTGACACGACAAACAAGAGTCTTGTTGGGCTGTGAGAGTTCAGTACATGTTTAGATAGTAGAACATTCAATTACTTTTAGTCTATCACTCTCCAAATGGGTCTCCTCTCCAACATTCCTCTTGCAGCCTGTTGGAAAAGTATAAGTCAGTACTTTAGAAGAACTAGCTCAAACATTTTAACATTTATTTGATATCATATGAAAAAGAACAGGAGGAAATGGGTTAAGCCTAAAGGCAGCATTTAAAACTACTGTATGTACAGTACAGTGCAGTCACACTACATGGCTTTGCACTGGGATGCAGACCCTGTTGAGGAGACCTCTAGTAAATTGGAAAATGCTTCACTCACCATAAAGTGTAATTGTCAGCATCGAATTTATTAAAAGTTCTAAGTCACAAATGTGAGATCCTGTCATACACCAGCATTTTGTTATTGTGATAGCTTCCTCACAGTAAACAGAGCAACTGGAAATATATTGCCATCAGTGATTTCTTTTTAAAGTATAACATCCTAGCTCATATTAATGTGTATAGATAGCTATCATCATGTAAGACAAACAACGTACAACTGTTTTCAGATGACACAAAAAGACATCCATGATCATGATTCAGTGCTTGAAATTTTGTAAAGCAGAGTGTAATTGTATATGATTGTCTGGTTGGGGTGTCTCACTGTGTAATTTTGCATCTTTTTTTTGGTTTTTCTTTTGTACTTCTGTTTTAATGTGTTTTTTTGGATATTGTTCATTTGTATTGTATGTATCTTGTGTTTGTTTGAGTATTGTTATATGTTATATGTTTAGATGTAACTTAGCGAGTCATACACAGGACTATCTTGAGAACAGGATTGTATAATCCTAATGATAAGAATCTCCTGTATAAAAATAAAGTTTTTATCTATCTATCTATCTGTCTTCTGCAGCCAATAATACAGATACAGATACAGATACAGATACAGATACAGATACACATGTACATTACAAGACATGCACACCCACTTCTGGCCCCAGAAATCCACGATAGTCAAATCACACCTCTACTTCTGTCTGTGGAAGCGCAGGCCTCTGTAGGGACAGTTCTTCTGTAGCCACAGGTACTCGTGCATAGTTCAAAACATACACACCCACCCATTTCTGGCTGCGGATTCCATTCCCTGATACTCAATTTACAACACTACTTCTATCTGCTGGGCCTGCACTTTTGCAGATCCAGATAGAGATCCATGATACCCAAAGTACAACACACTCCTGGATATAGAAGTGCAGCTCTGCTAATGTGTTATATCAGTGTACAATTTCTGTAGGGCCCCCCTACACAAATACCATACAACAGCCTTACGTACATTAGCTTAAAGAGCTAGTGCACTGCCTAAAATTAATATTAGTTTTTAAAAGCAGACAGCCATTACCCTTTATAACTGAGATACTTTTTCTTTTCCCTTTGTTTAATTAGAAGATTGTTTAGCTGATGTTACTAGGTGTAACTTGAGAAACAGCACTCTGCCTGGCAATTGACATCTCTAACTCTATTCCCCTACTACATCAGCAGCATTGTGGCCTCACTGACTATGACATCACTTCTGCTTAGGAAAAGCCACTCATTTGATGCCAGGTCAGTCACCTGTGATTAGAGATGGGTGAAATCAGCAAATTTCATTAGGTGAAATATTTTGCAAAATTTGCATATTTCGTGAAATATTTTGCTGGTGCAAAATGCAAAATTCCATTGGTGAAAAGCGGAATTTCGTCTGCAAAAAAATGAAAATTTGCCCATCTCTACTAGTGGTCCCCTGTCCCAGAGTCCCAATGTTGCTCCTAATATCAGTATTTATAAAACCACCTTTTCTGGTGGTCCAGTGCCTCCCCCCCATCCTAGAGTCTTGATGTTGCACTACATCATCGGCATTGTGATCTCACAGACAGCAACATCACAGGTAGAGATGCAGGTATATTTAATTTTGCCGGCAAAGTTCCATCAATATTACATCAATATGTATCAATTCACCTCGTCCTGGTAGCCTAGTTCGCCCCTCCCCAAACCCTAACATGTCCACAATGATAAAAAACAAAATATTGTCCCATTCACTGGTGGTTTAGTGATCCTCCCTTCCCTGAGCCCTGACTTGTCCACAAAGTTAGAAAACAAAATACTATCCCATTGTCTGGTGATCAAGTGGCTCCCTTCCTCAATCTCCATTGTCCACAAAGTGGATATTTTAAATACATACATATGGGACGACAATGGGGATCAAGGAGGGGGGCCACTAGACCACCAGACAATGGAGCAGTAATTTTATATTTTATCATTGTGGACACATCGGGGTTCGGGGAGGGAGGATCACTAAACCACCAGGGAACAGGACATTATTTTGTTTTTTTATCATTGTGGACACATCAGGTTTGGGAAGGGGGCCCTAGACCACCATGAAAATGGATGTTTTAAATATATATGTAAGGGATGACATTGGGGATCTAGGAGAGGACCTCTAGACCTCCAGACAATGGGACAGAATTTATTTTATCTTTTATCATTGTGGACATGTCGGGGCTCCGGTGGGTGGGGGGGGCAGTAGACCACCAGGACAAGGTGAATTCATACATATTGATGTTAAGGGCAACATTGGAACTCAGAGATGGGGGCACCGGACCAGCAGGAAAAGATGGTTTTATCGATATTGATATTAGGGGCAACATCGGGACTCTGGGACGGGGGACCGCTAGTAGAGATGGGCAAATTTTTGTTTTTTCATGAGCGAAATTCTGCACTTCGGACCACAGAAATACATCATGGAATGTGCGAATTTTGAGAAATGCTTTGAGGGCAAAATTTGTGGATTTCAATGGAAATTTGCTGGCAAAATTAAATATAGCTGCATCTCTACCTGTGACGTTGCTGTCCGTGAGATCAGAATGCTGATGATGTAGTAGAGGGGATAGAGATAGAGATAGATAGAGATAGAGATAGAGATAGAGATGAATATGTCAGCTGCCAGGCAAAGAGCTGTTCCCCACATCCAGCACAATATATCACATAGAAGACATTCTAATGAGCAAAAGGAAAAAGACCAATACTTTAGAAATAAAAAGTTACAACTGACTACTGCTTACAGTTTGTATTATTTTCCTGTCTACCTTTAATGTACATATGGACTGTGTCATGCATACATAGTTTGCATAGTGCACTTTCGTCCCCACATGAGTTGCTAACCATGGCATTATATGCATGTTCAGAATTTCTTTAGGGACCAAATGGCCCTTTGCAATTCCTGTAGTCCAGCATTACGTGGGTACCTGAAGAACTGCACCGCAATACCGCAAAACACACCCCATTTTCAATATTTATGTCCCAAATTCTCAGAACTTATATTTTAAAGGGGAACAGACAGCACAAAGCACCACCACACTCAAGTGAGGGGCTGGTCCCAATGTTCACTTTGTGTGAAAAACATTTTGGTTTACTAGCTGTTTACTGTAGTATAGTAGATTGTATCAGACTAATTTTGTTTAGTTCTTAGCGGACATCTTCTGTTACTACAAATCCCCTGCAGATAACATAAGATCAGTAGGCAGCGGTTAGAGATCCAATAGCCTGCAGTACAAGTTAGAGCTTTGTAATCTCTGATAAGATGTTTTCCAGTTCTGCATTTTTCTAAAGGCAAAGTACAGTCCTTGGTGACTGTATTTAGCTCAGCAAGGACAGTGGGACCAGGAAACAAAAACTAAGATCTTTTTTCTTTTCTTTTCTTCTTGGCTAGTGGCTGGCTATCCATCAGTTCATTCCCACCACTCCATTCCCCAGGACTTATCTCTACTTCCCAGAGTGCACAATGGCTTACTGCTCAGGGCAGGGCAGGGCTGCTGGGGAGGGGCCCCCGTCAGCAAACAAAGGATGTTTTGGGGGGGGTGCATAATGCTGAGGGGATTAGGCACTCCCTCAGCACTGGAGGCTGGTAATATTGTTTGTAAACATGGCGGCGGCTTGCTGCCCCATTCACAAACAATATTACACTAGGCAAGGCATCGCCCTGCAATGACGGGTCACTCACTCATTGCAGCGGAATGCCTGATTCTGCAATGATGAAGCAGCCCCTGATTGTTGCAGTGAAAACCTTACAAGTTGGCAGCACTTTTGGAAGTCAGTGTCATCAGCACACTGTGCCTCCATTGGTCCACCAGTGCCAAGCCCCCAGATGCAATGCCTCCATTGGCTGCCACAGTGCCGTGCCTCCACAACCCGCTTCTCTCCTAAGCTGCCACATAGTGTTTCTTGCGCACACGCGCAAGCAAGCATAAAAATAATATGCTGTGAGCAGTGTTATTCAGATGTGAATAGCTGCTAGAGAAGAGTCCTTTAGTGTTGAGAAATTAATAACAATGTTGGTGGATCCGGAGGGGAGATCAGAGTTTATAACACCTCCTCCCCCATTTTTAGTCATTCGCATGGTCAGATTATAATAAATTAGAGGGGTTCCCCCCCTAAAATACATGAAGCTGCCCCTTGTTGATGTTTTTTTTCCTTGTCTTTTCTCCACAGGGCTCTTGCTGTCAGGTGGGCTTTGGCTCTCTCCATGAGAGACCCCGCATCCGCTCTTGCTTGCCTCATTGCTCTTCTCCTGACCCCAGCCTGGTACCAGCAAATCCCCCACAGATTTACCCCATGGTGGCCCCCCAGTACACACAAATCCAGTTTGGCTGGTTGGGGCAGCAGGTCAAAAGTGTGGCTCTGGCTTCATGTAGCCTGCAGCATTCCCCAGTTCCCCAATTTTCATTTTTTTCTTGTCCCTCCCTCTTCACTGGGGTGTACACATCAACAGGCATATGTGGAGGCATTCGCACACTGCAGGGTCCCACAGTGCTCTCCCTTCTTTGGCGTCCCTGACCCGCACTACCCTCAGGCCTCTACCTGGGGGTAGTCATTCAGCAGGATCACCAAACCACCCTCCCGGGGACAGGAGAGCTGTCCTCCAGACACTCGATCCTCTCCCACCCCAGTGGGCCCGTATTTCGCTTGCACCATGAACATGGGTCACCGGCACGGCAGGAGGAAGGCCCCAATGCCTCAACCCTCCATGCCACTGGACCAGCCTCTTTGTGACATGTTTAAAGCCACCCCAGAACATTAGGCACCCTCTACTTGTAAGAGCCTGAAGAAAGGAAAGCTAAAAGCTTGGTTTAACCTTTCAGCTAATGTACATTCCCTTTACATGAACAGTTAGATCTGCTGCCTTCAGGATTCATGATTTCAGGAGTCCCACCAAGGGCTTTGGTATGTCTACCCATCTGGTGGACCAGACATTCAGGGTAGCATGCAGAAAGACTTTTTATGAATATGCCAAAAAAACCAGAAATACAGTGGCAGATCTGCAGTGATTTGAACAGATAGAAGCAGAAACATAGAAGTTGTTGGCAGATAAGGCCCACCTGGCCCGCTTAGTCTGCCCTGTTATTCCTGTCTACAGTACCACCCCAGTCCATGTTAAGTCTTCAGATTTCCCCCATGTTTGTCTTGATACTAAGATTCCCTAATGCCTATACCATGCACACTTAAAGCCTGCGATCATTTTAGCCTCCACCACTTCCACCAGGAGTTTGTTCCAGACCTCCACTATCATCTCCATGAAGAAATACTTCCTGATATTCCCTCTCAGCACCCCTCCCCCTGCAACTTCATGGCATGACTTCTGGTTCTCGAGCATCCTTTTCTCCGAAGAATACTCCCTTCCTGCACCTGTTTACCCCCATGATATGTTTATATGTCTCTGTCATGTCTCCCCTCTCCGACCTTTCCTCCAGGGATACATATTTAATTCTCTGAGTCTTTCCCTGTATGGCTTCAAGTACAGGCCCTGCACCATCTTGGTTTCCCTCCTTAGAACCCCTTCTACTCTGTCCATGTCTGTTCGGAGGCAGGGCCTCCAGAACTGTACACGGTACTCGAGGGGAGGTCTCACCGATGTTCTATACAGGGGTATTACGACCTCCCTCCTTCTACTGGTGATCCCCCTGCCTATGCACCCCAGCATTCTATTAGCTTTCCCCATTGCTTTGCCACACTCTGCAGCCACCTTCAAGTCACCCAAAATAATTATCCCCGTGACCCTTTCCTGCTTTGTGACTGACAGTTCTTCCCCTTCCATTTGGTATTTAGCTGCAGGGTTTCTGTGACCCAGGTGCATGATTTTACACTTTTTTGCATTAAAGCCCAGTTGCCACACCCTTGACCACTCCTCCATCTTGCTAAGATCCTCCCTCATTTGTCCCCCCTCCACCTGAGTATCTACCCTGTTGCAGATCTTGGTATCATCTGCAAACAGACAGACCTTCCCTTCGAGCCCCTCTGCGATATTGCTGATAAACATATTGAAGAGTACTGAGTCTAGCACTGACCCCTGTGATACCCCACTAAGCACCTTCCCCTCTCCAGAGTGGACACCATTTACCACCACCCTCTGACTACTGTACTTTCCAGCCAGGTCCCACCCATCTAACCACCTTCTGGCCTATTCCATGGCAATTTAGCTTGTTCACTAACCTTCTGTGGAGGATGGTGTTGAAGGCCTTGTTGAAGTCCAGGTAGGCCACGTCTATCACCTGCAAAGTCTGCAATCCCCTTGAATCCCTATTTGGACTGCCTGATCCAAATATTCCAAAGAAGCAGCTTTTTCTAGAACTAGAGGACACGATGGAGCAAGAACCCAATATTTCCCAGAGACAAATCAACAGATAAAAATGACTTATTGACTCTTTTCCAAATTAAATAATGACAATTGAAAAATGCTTTACTTCTGCTTTTCCTGAATTGAATTGAACTGAATACAACCTTATTGCCAAGCATAATTCTGTCTAGCCAATAAACCGAGTGTGTCTTACCTTAAAATAGTTTAAAGATACAGTTAAAACAAGAATAATTATAGCTTCTTTGCAATATTTAGTTGTAACATTAACATTTTACAGTTTAAAGTTCAAACTCCACCAAACTCTCCAACACTCTTTCCGTGAAATTGAAGACTGGCTCACTACCCAGCACCTTATTATTAACTACAATAAGATAAAAGTCATGATATTCACCTACCCTCAGAACCCACTGAAGAACTCCTGCCCCCAACTTCTCACTGCCAATCAGACCCCACTAGAACAAGTAAGCAATTTTAAATACCTAGGGATCACAATCGACAGAGGGCAGGACAGGGGTAAATGGAAAAATAGACAAGGGCAATTAGAGCAGGGATGGGGTAAAAAAGGATAAAGCCAACACTAAATGGAGGGCAATGAGTACCAATGCCCATAGTCTGGAAAATAAGCTTCCAGAGCTAGTAGCCCTGATGGAAGAGGAACACTTGGATATTATGGCAGTCACAGAAACATGGTACACGGAGAACCATGACTGGGATTTCAACATACCAGGGTACACAAGTTACAGAAGGGACAGGGAGGGTCAAAGAGGAGGTGGAGTAGCTCTCTACATAAGGGAAGGGATCAAATCTACAGAACTAAAAAGTAAAGGGGGAGGACAAGAGGCACTCTGGGTCACCTTGGAGACGGAATGGCATCACAATCCGCACAGGGGTTGTTTACAGACCCCCGTCTCAAGGGGAGGAAATGGACAAGAAAATGATAGAGGGCATTCTCAAAATGGTTGAAAAAGGGGAGATACTGTTGATGGGGGACCTGAATATGCCAGATATTAACTGGACGACATGGACTGCAGCTACATC
This sequence comes from Neoceratodus forsteri, assembly GCA_016271365.2. Lineage (NCBI taxonomy): Eukaryota > Metazoa > Chordata > Ceratodontiformes > Ceratodontidae > Neoceratodus > Neoceratodus forsteri. The sequence goes on along the minus strand of CM057450.1, from coordinate 556,029,353 downwards.
CAAGAGCAGGGTCATTCTCGATGCCCTACAGGGAGAATGCCTTAGACAGCTAGTGGTGGAACCCATTCGGGAGGGAGCAATATTAGACCTGGTACTCTCAAATGGAGAGAGGATCACAAATTTAGAAGTCAGTAGACATCCGGGAACAAGCGACCACTGCACAGTATGCTTCACGATAAACGCAAACCATGGAGACAAGCATACAAAGACAAGGATACTGGACTTTAGAAGGGCTGACTTTGGCATAATGGGTGAATACCTGAGAATGCATTAGCAAATGGCCAGAAAGGAGGGGTGGAAGAACAATGGAGAAAAATCAAAACTGCCATCATGGAGGCAACAAGCCTGTGTGTGAAACAAATAAAGAAAACAAAGCGGAATAAAAAACACTATGGTTCTCAAAAGAGGTGTCAGCGAAGGTTAAGGAGAAAAAGGCTGCATTCAAAAAATATAAGGAATCACAGAAGGAGCATGACAGGGAACTGTATCAATTAAAGCAGAAAGAAGTGGGGAAGGCAGTCAGAAAAGCAAAGGCCCAAACCGAGGAAAAAACAGCCAACTCAGTTAAGAAGGGGGATAACACCTTTTATAGGTACATTAGGGAGCATAGAAAGGTTAATGGAGGGATAATGAAGATTAATAAAGGAGAGGGGAGGTGGGCAGAGGGAGACAGTGAAAAGGCGGAGATACTGAATGAATACTTTTGCTCAGTATTCACAAAAGAAGAAGAGGAGGAGTTACCTAAACCAAACAATAGAATCACTCTGGGTAGTGGGATTGACACCAGTCCATTTACAGAAGAAAGAGTCCTGAAAGAACTCCTAAAACTCAAGGTGGACAAAGCAATGGGGCCTGCCGGGATTCACCCTAGAATCCTAAAAGAACTAAGGGAGGACCTAGTGACACCACTGACCACACTTTTTAACAAATCATGGGAGGATGGGGTGGTACCTGAGGACTGGAGGAGGGCAGATGTGATTCCCCTTCACAAAAGTGGGAGCAAGGCAGAAGCAGGAAACTACAGACCTGTTAGTTTGACCTCAGTGGTGGGGAAAATGATGGAATCACTTGAAAGAAAGAATTGTCTAGTACCTAGAGGCCAGCGGGGCACAGGACCCAAAGCAGCATGGATTCACAGCAGAAAGGTCATGTCAGATGAATCTAATTGATTTTTTTGACTGGGTGACCAAAGTAATAGACCAGGGATGGGCTGTGGATATGGCCTACCTAGACTTTAGCAAGGCATTTGACACAGTCCCACACAAAAGATTAATAATCAAGTTAGCCAGCCTGGGAGTGGGTTCCAGGACACAGAAGGTAATAGTGAATGGAACACATTCTGAAGAAAGGGGGGTTACTAGTGGAGTACCTCAGGGCTCAGTACTGGGTCCAGTCCTCTTTAACGTCTCTATAGGTGACATTGCAGAGGATCTGGAAGGAAAGGTATGCCTCTTTGCAGATGACACAAAGATCTGTAACAGAGTTGATGCACAAGCGGGAGATAGAAAGGATGAGAAGGAACTTGGCAAGGTTGGAGGAATGGTCAGACATATGGCACATTAGATTCAATGCAAATAAGTGCAAAGTAATGCGCCTGGGAAATAAAAATCCAGGAGAAGAGTACACAATAGCAGGGGAGGTGCTAACAACAACAGTAATGGAAAGGGATCTCGGTGTCGTGATATCAGATTACCTAAAGGTGGGTAAGCAATGTGAGAAGTCAGTAAGGAGAGCCAGGGGGAGACTGGGATGCATAGGGAGGGGCATCACAAGTAGAACAAGCATTTGTCAATGCCGAACGTTCACTTGCAGGTATTTGCAGTGGTGTTTGGCACATATGGTGCTTTACCCTAATGCCCTGTGCGATTGCTGGTATTTGCACAATAAATTTTCAGCATGACCTTTTTGTTACCCCCATTGTGCGCTACATAGGCGGAAACACGTTTTGGGCAGGATGTGAAAAATGACAGCTGTACTGCTCATAAGGAAGTGTGGTAAAATGGCAATGTTGAAAATCTGGAGTGGAAATATTGAAAATTCGCAAACCTATGAGCGTGCGTGGGTACTGTGCAATGCACGCTCATAAAACAGTCATTGTTAGGAATTTTTTCACCAAATTTTCAACATTGGCATTTTAAAACCTCTGCTAATGAATAGTGTCACTGTGATTGTCTTACTGTGTCCCATACATTGATTTTGCACACCGACTGCGCCATTGAGCACTACATGGGCGGAAACACGTTTTGGGCAGGATATGAAAAATGACAGCTGTACTACTCATAAGGAAGTGTGGTAAAATGGCAATGTTGAAAATCTGGAGGAAAATATTGAAAATTGAAACTTGGTTTAGCGCAGTATAGGAGCTATGCAATGAACACTCGTAGAAACAGTCATTTTTAGGAATTTTTCACTAAATTTTCAACACAGCTATTTTAAGACCTCTGCTCATGAACAGTATCACTGTGATTTTCTTAATGTGTCCCATACATTGGTTTAGCACCGACTGTGCCATTAATGCGCTACATGGGTGAACACATTTTGGGCAGGATGTGAAAATGACAGCTATACTGCTCATAAGGAGGTATGGTAAAATGGTAATGTTGAAAATCTGGAGTGAAATATTGAAATTAGCGAACTTACGAGGCCCGCTAGGAACTGCACAATGCGCACGGTCAGAAACAGTTATTTTAGAATTTTGCACTATTTCAACATGGTTTTTGGACCTTCTCTTGAATGATATCACTGTCATTATTCAGGCCCAGTGGGTGATTTAGCTACAGTGACCGCACAGTGACTGTGCATTGACTGCGAAATCATCCTTTGGGCCCTAATAACACCATGACAGTGACATCATTCATGAGAAGGGGTCCCAAAAAACCCATGTTGAAAATTTGGTGCAAAAATTCCAAAAAATGCCTGAGATATGCAATAAAGTTGAAAACCCCCTATCTAGCCCATTATACAGCTTACCGCATTTCTCAGTTCGTGGTCGGCTTTAAGAGTGCAGACGTGTTCCAGTCCACAAGATCATCGTGCGAGCTCCGGAGGTAAGTATGGGATGAGGAGGATGTGGGAGTCTGGGTGCGAGTGGGTGGGGGCGGGTTGTGGGAGGGGGACTGGGAGAAGCGCCGTGGGATCGCTTTGCCTTTACAGGTGAAAAAAAAAAATAAGAATAGGGGACGCCAACACTGGGGTGGGCTCCCAGCGTGGCAGAAGAATGGCTGGGGAGGCCGAGGAGCCAACGGGCATTGGGCACCCCGTCAACAAACAACAGCGGAGACGTTGCCGCTGGGGTGGGCTCCCAGCGTGGCACCAAAACTTTAGAGGCGGCATGACGAGGTGCTCTGTGACAGCGGTGGTTTCTTTGAGGCGAAGACCTCGCTGTCATACACAGCTCCGCACCCATTGGTGCAGGATCATGCACGCCTGCTCAATGGAGCAGTGGAGTTTGAAGGGAGAGGCACACCTCCAAAGTGTGCTACTCTCCCAAAACAGCATGCAAGCGAACGTAAAAAGGGAAGTGGTTATCCCTCTGTACAGACAGTTGGTGAGACCTCATCTGGAGTACTGCGTGCAGTTTTGGAGACCTCATTTATGCAAGGACATAGACAGGATGGAAGCAGTCCAGAGGAGGGCAACTAAAATGGTGCAGGGTCTACATCAGAAACCATATGAAGAGAGACTGAGAGAGCTTAATATGTATACCCTTGATGAAAGGAGGGATGGGGGAACATGATAGAAACTTTTAAGTGCCTCAAGGGAATCAGCAAAGTCCAGGAGGGTAGCATCTTTCAGAAAAAGAGATGTATAAGAACAAGGGGGCACAATTTAAAGTTAGAGGGGGGACGACTCATTGGTAATGTGAGAAAATTATTTTTCATGGAGAGAGTAGTAGATGCATGGAACCACCTTCCTGGAGAGGATGTGAGGTCTAAAACAGTGGGGGAATTCAAGCATGCATGGGACAGACATAAGGCAATTATATCGGGGGGTTGCAGGAAGTAGGCTGTTGGTTATCTAGAATCTGCAGTTTATCCAATAGATAGGGAAATGGGCAGACTGGGTGGGCCAAGTGGCCCTTATCTGCTATCAAAGTCTATGTTTCTATGTTTCTGTGACCCTGCTCTCAGCTTTAATCAACATATCCTACACCTCTCAACAGCCCTTAGCTCCAGACTGGGTGTACTATACCGTTTCAAACACTGTCTCACCCCTGAAGCATTACAACTTACCATAAACTCCTCGATCCTCTCCCTACTAGATTACGGCATCCTAATCTACAGTGCTGCACCATTCACAACCCTAAACAGACTCCAACTCATGCTTAACAAAGCCTGTCATCTTATTCTTGGATGTGATAGTTTTACACACTCCTGCTCCCTGTACAGCAGCACAAACTGGCTAAAGCTCGATAACTGAATTAGGTACCACTCCTGCCTTATGACCAAAAAGGCATTACTAGGCCTCACCCCACCTACCCTTGACCAAATTATCTTCCCAACACCTCCAGGCAAAACAACCCGTAGCTCAAACAAGCAGCTGCTATGGGTACCCCGTGGCCAGACTTCCCAGTTCCAGTGTATTTTCAATTACAGAGCCCCTTCCCGGACTAACACCCTCCCAAGTCATATAACAAACGAACTAAGGCTCGGCCCTTATAAATCCAAGCTAAGGAAATACCTTTAGGCCTCAAACCAATGTGACTGCCCTTGACACCAGATTGACCTATGCCTCTTTCAAACTAACCACTGTCATATTCCCCATACCATTTTGCACCTATGAAACTATATGACTATCAGCCTCTACAGAGCCCTTTGTAACCTTTTGGCTGTGCTAAAGAAATGAAAAACGAAACTACTGTCAGCAAACAGCTGAACAACTATGTAACCTCTTAGACTGTTTATTTTGTAATGTCCTGTAATCTGTATTTTAAGTACTGTCCCTGTACCTTTTATGTATGACGTGGAACCTTTGTAAATGAGTCACTGACTCAAAGGTCTTTCTGAATACTACAATAAATAAATAAAGAAAATGTCTTGTCTGAATCTAGCTGTAGAATGGGGAAACTTATTTGAGAAAGTGAAAAAGAGCACACTTCAGGTAAGCAGCAGGCTAAACCACAGTTTCCTCTGTAGCAAAAATAATTTTAAACTAAGATATCTTTGTTGCCACCTTGCATAATTAACACGCTTCAACAATAAGTGTGTCACATAGCATACTTCTTCAAGAAGTGCATCACAAGACACACGTCTACAAAAAAATGTAACACGAGGTACATCCAAAAATCATATAGATTTAGACCCCATTTAAGCTGAAGGAGGGCAGAAGAGAGAAAGGAACATGACAGCACGTCCTTCTGCCTAGGACTTTCACATGAGACATCAAGGTATGGCACTGTGCATTTTGAATTGCTATTATCTCTGATAATGAGCAGGGATGGATGATACTTGCATTTTATATTATATTATTTTTACTTTTTTTTATGATTGTATCTAAAAGTAGGAGAGACTTCCTCTCCAGTTAAAGATACATTGTTTGCTTGTACTGCTGATCCAAATGATGTTAATTCTGCATACCAGTTTTAAGTAAAGAATTAAGACAATATGGCATTTCCTGGTATTTCTTTTCTGTTAAATATTTTTACTTTTAAAGTTGTTGACTTACAATACAGGGGTAAAGCTTAATTGTGACTATGGGTGTATATATAAGTGGCATAAAAATATTAAAAGAAAAATAACTATAAAAGTTTAGAAAAAGGTAGTTTTAATCACACAAATAGACTAGACCATGATTGAGGTAGTGTGGTTTTAACTAAACACGCAGCCAAGTGCATGCAACATGCACACCCAGTTAGACTTCCCCATTCAAGCAAAATTTCTGAATGGGGTGGTTGCTCCCGAAGGTTTTGGTGATGTCAGAAGGCCATCCCATGTACATGGAGTAAACCCAAGAATGCAAGCTGGGGCTCAGGTTTGAACCCCAGCCAGTATCCCCCTTGATCCATCACCTTGGTCACCCAATCAAAGAACTTGTTCTGGTTTGTCTGGCAGGATCTTCCCTCCATGAAACCATGCTGCCTCAGATCCTGTGGACCATTAGCCTCCAAGTATTCCAGCAACATTTCCTTCGGCAGCAACTCTATAACCTTGTCCACCACAGAAGTCAGGCTGACTTGTCTGTAATTCCCTGCCTCTCCCTACTTCCACTCTTGTGCACGGGGCCCACAGTACATCAGCCTTTCTCTAGTCTCCTGGAACCACCTTTGTTTCCAGTGACAGGTTGAAAAGATTTGTTAGAGGTGCAACCTTATCCTCATTGAGTTCCCTCAGCACCCTGGGGTGCACCCTATTAGGTCCCATTGCCTTATCCACTTTTCAACATTGTAATTCACGTATGACCCTATCCACTGTGAAAGGGTTTGTGTCCATCTCTGTTACATTCATGCCCTTATTTTTCAGCACTGGACCACTGCCTAACCCTTCTGCCATGAATACCAAGCAGAAGTATCTGTTTAGCATGCCTGTCTTTTGGTGGTCTGCCCCCACACAAGTCCCTTCTTCCCCCTTCAGCCTAACTATCCCTCCTTCAGCCTTTCTCTTGTCCCCTATTTATCTGAAAAATGCATTGTCCCCTTTCTTCAAAGAGTTGGCAATATTTTCCTCTGTTAGTGCTTTAGCTTTCCTGACTGCCCTCCCTGCCTCCTTCTGCTTTTCCTGATAGATCACTCTGTCCTCCTCCTTCTGAGTTACTTTGTATCTCGTGAAGGCCCATTTGTTTGCTCTTAATTTTTCTACTACCTCTCTTGAGAACCATAGATGTCCCCTTTTTCTTTCCGAAGGAAGGCCAGTTACCATATATGAGTTGTTGGTGGCACAAGTAGCACTTTGATAACCTCATGCTACAGAGCTGCTTTGAATAAAAACAGTCACTCACAGACTAAACAGGAATATTGGATCATTTGTGTTTTTTTTTTTGCAGGGTTTGGAGTTTGTGAATAAAAATGCCAGTTCTTAAGAATACCTCCTCAAAAGTAAAGTCAGCCAAGGTGAATGCGGAGTTGGAGAAGAAGCACAAAGAGGTGATCATGGATAGCCTTCTTGAGGAGACCAACCCTTTCCAAGATGATATGGATGAGAATGAAAAGAACCCTTTCCTGGAAGACATGTCTCCAGTGGTCCAAAATCCCTTTGGGGATGATGAGAATGGCATCAATGAACAACTGTTCAATGGAAGCAAGGAAGGAAACTCCAGAAAGTATGGGACACTGGAAAAAATTGGAGTGTTGTCACCCTTAAAGATACTCAACAAGGTGAAAAAGTCTCCAGTGAAGGAGAAAGTACAGAATGGAGACAAAAGCTCGGAGAGGAAATCTTTCTTAGGCTCCATCAACAAGAAAACCCCTGAGCCAGAAGAAGAGGCTAACCTTAAGAGTTCAGAAAAGAAGAAAACAAGAAGGAGCTCAGAAGACTTTGGCTCTCTCCTGAGGTTCTCTTCAAAGAGGAAGGAGAGCCTGAGCAGTCTTGACTCAGGCACACTAGAGAGGGATTTTGGAGATGGTGACTCAAAGAAACGGTTGTCTTTCCTGAAACTGTCCAGAACAAGCAAGGTGAAGCGGGAGTCAGTGACTGAAAAGACAGAGCCTGAAACAACAGAGCCAGGGCAAGTGGCAGACACAGTGGAAAAAGTAAAGGAGCCACTGTCAGGTTAGATTTCATAATACTTCATGCATTCTTTAACTTTGCATTGTAATGACTTTATGACACAGGGAATGGAAACAAGTCATCACCAAGTGCCTTTGCATTATTCTGATAATGTCACCCCCTCATTATGTTCCTACATTTAGATTTTCAGCTGTATCATAAAATAAAACAAGCGATAACTGAGCATCTGTACCACGAACCGACAGGGGAAGCATAGAGGTGCAGCTAAAACAAGGAGCAATAGCTGTTTCTGTAGGACAGCTGTGCTACCTCCCTATCACTCAGATGGCATCTGGCTGAGGTGGGAAGCTGAGGTCTGTGCTAGTCATCACCTGTGGACCTGGATGTTGTCTATCTTTCGTAGTTAGGAGGTGTGAGTCGGGCACTGATGGGATGGAAGTTTGGTGTGAGGGTGTGGGCCACAGAGGTGCGTTTTGATAGCATTTGGGTGGGATGTTGGGGCACTAGATTATGAGGGAATAGGTTATGACAATGATACATTGGTATGGCAATGGAGAGGTGAGGGGGCAACTACGCCATCTGGAAGCTTATTATTACACCTATGGGCACAGTACTGTGGGGTAGAAGGTCCACTATACTACCAGGAATGTGTGCTACAAGTATTGGAACAGTGAATAGGGCTTGGGAGATGACTAGACTACCAGGGAATGGGTTATGTACATGAAAATAGGGATGGATGAAAGTTGAGAATTCCACTTTCCCGAAACTTCTGTGAAATTTCAACAATTTCTCGAAATGTTTCTAACTTTCGTCATCAGCAAAATTAGGATATTCTGTGGATTTTTGCCAGGTTCTGCTGACCTTTTCCCTGAACTGCAGAATAATACATCAAAACTGTGGAATTTATTCCATCTGCAGTTTAGATGTATTTTTTGAATAGTAATGCTGGTGTCTAGTGGCCCCCCCACCAACCGATTGGGGGCCCAAAGTAAAAAAACAAAAAAATAAATCCCTGGTAGCTAGCGGTCCCACCCCCACCCACCAATCAGGGTAGTATTATGTTTAAAACAAAAACCCGCCTCTGGTGGCTAGTGGTCTCACCCCCACCGACTGATCGTGGGTCCCATTATCTTGGAAAAAAACTCCCGTCCCAGTGGCACAAGCACCCACTCAGTCATTGACCGCTCAGTGGTCTGCTGGCCATGAAGGAGAGAGGAGGGCTGCACAGTGGCCCATTCAGGGTGAGGATGGAGGAGAGCAGGGTGGTGGGGGGCTAACTATCACAGTGGAGGGTGGGGGTCCACTAGACCCCAGGAACTGGGAATTACTTTTTTTTACCTGGGATTGGGAATAGGGAGAGGGGAATAATTTGAATAAAGCAATGGACAGCATTTTTTTTATTAAGGGGAAGGATCATAGGTGGGGGGGTCCACTATACACCAGGAAGTTATAACTCTTTGGGGAGCAACAATCAGCGGGTGGGGGTGGGGTCACTAGCCACCAGGCAGCGGGTATCTTTTTCTTTTATCCTAATGTGACCCAGCCAGGCATCTGCGGTAGGTCAGTATACACTAGAATTTTTTCAACATAATGGGACCCACGATTGATGGGTGGCAGTGAGACCACTAGCCACCAGGGAGTGGGTATCTTTTTCTTTATCATAATGAGACCCGCAATTGACAGCTGAGGATGGGACCACTAGCCACCAGGGAATGTTTTTTTTCTTGAACAGAATGAGACCCATGATCGGCAGATGGGAGTGGGAAATTAATGTTAATGTATTAAACTGTGGGCCAAAAAGTCTCAGACCTGACCACTGGCAGTATTCAGTTCTGCGGATTTTTTGCTGCAGTTTAATACATTAACCCACAGTTGATACATTTATTCTGTCGTTTTAGGGTGGAATTTCCATAGTAGTTGCCAAAATGATTTCTGAAATTTAATGGAAGCAAAAGTTGCACTTTCATGGAAATTCTGCTGGCAGAATATTTTTTCACATGTGCCTATTTCTGGTTCTTGGCACTGTGCCAGGTGCTGACAGACTTTTTTTTTTCTTCTAAAAATCTGACAGGGGGACTGGGGGGTGAAAAGGTTGGACTTGACTGGGGCAGAGGTGAGGGTGGCTAATGGATTCCACTTACCCCTGTTTGTAACCTGCTAAATCCCAGTACCAAGGATTGAAAGTGTATTAGGACAAAATGTTAAAGTTGAACTGAGGACAGCCTCTAAATCAAAGCCCAACCAAACTTGCCAATTTCCACATTTGCTCATCTTACTCCAAGTATAGAGAAGGTACTGAATAGCATTTCTTAGGGATCTGTGCTGGGTCCACATCTGCTCAACACATTTGTCTACAATCTGGATGCTTCTTGTGTCCCCAAAAGGCTGATTACCTTTGTTGATGGCATGAAGCTGGCACGGGTGACAGATTCCCTTGAGAATGAGGACAAACCTCAAGAGGACCTGACCAAGCTGGGTAATTGGTTAAACTCCTGGAATTTCAGCTTCAATAGATACAGTTTAGATAACAGCTAAATACAAAGCATTGTATTTGACTAAAACCTACACACTGTGTGGGGCTCCCTTTGTAGCAGAGGGAAGGGAGCAGGGCGTGGTCAGTGTGTTTGTTGTTGCTGGCCAGGAAATAAGGTTGAGGAAATATTTCCTGGTGTTAGCATCAGTTGCTAATACAATGTTATAATACATTAGCTAAGATAGTCAGGTATTGGCTGCTTGGTGTCAAAACAAAGAACACCCACAGTCTTTAGTGGCCATAGAACAAGGCTCACATCTAATTTCTACTGCAAGATTGGGAAATTATGTGATTTGTATGGACAGCCTCACTTCAAAATATTTGTAAAAGAGTTGCTGTAAGAATTCCAAAAGTTCAGATTTAACAAATGTAATCCAAATATTGCTTTGGATCACACAAATAAGATGGAATTGAAGGTCTTAGCTCAGTTACTCACTTCACAAACATACCACACGCAGGCTGGCTTACAGTCACTCTAGTTAAAGGAGGCCTTGGAATGAATGAACATGGTTAATGAATTACCATCTCTGCATTAAACAAGACACCTCCTTGTCTCCATGTGGAGATGGTAATTTGTTATGTGACGCCACTGTCTGAGGTCACAGTGCAGATGATGTAGTAAGAGGAATAGAACTAGATATGACAGCTGTCGGGCAGAGCTCTGTTCCGCACATCCAGCATAGTACTATCCCACAGAAAACTTTTAAAAGCATGTTGTGGCCAGAGTCGATAGGCCTGCAGCCTAGGAATTTGGGGGTTAAAATATTGAATATTTGCTTTTTAATATTTTCTACCGAATTTTCAACATAGCCTTGTTATGACCCTGTCTCATGATGAACGGCAGAAAAAATGTTCAAATTCTGGCCTAAAGATGATTTTGCACAGGGACTGCAAAATCAACTTTCAGGATGCAAAACACAGTTTGGGCAGGAGTTGAAATATGATACCTGTCACTTTCATGAGGTGCTATAAAGAAATGACTATATTTTAATTGTGGGGTAAAAATATTGAAAATTACCAAAGTTACGAGACTGCATTTGCAAAATTCAATATAGGCTCATAACATTATTGTTTTTTTAATATTTTTACACCAAATTTTCAACATAGCCTTCTTATGACCACATCTCACGAACAAGGGCAGAGAACATTTCAACTAGTGCCCAAAAGATGATTCCTTGCAGGGACCGTAAAATCGCCTTTTGGGGTGTAAAAAAATGACAGCTGTCACACTCATGAGGTGCTGAAAAAATATGGCTATGTTGTGAATTTGGGGGAAAAATATTTAAAATTTCAAAAGTTACAATCCTGCATTTACAAAATTCAACATAGGCTCATAACCTTTTGTTTTTTTTTATGTAATTTACACCAAATTTTCAACATAGCCTTCTTATGATACACCTCATGAACAGGGGCAGAGAAAAATTTCAACTCCTGCCCAAAAGCTGATTTCGTGCAGGGATCATAAAAGTACCTTTTGTGATAGATCTGCCTAATGACAGTTCAATTGTTCATGAGGTAGGTTACCAAAGAAGGCATGCTGATAATTTGGGCCCAAAATATGCAGAAATGTTCAACTTATGCCACTAAGTTCAAAACACCATTGAAATGGATTGATCTGCATACCTGTTTCTTCAGTTCACAGTTCAGCTTTGAAGAGTGAAGCCGTGTCTATGGTCCAGAGAGGTTTACAGCATTGGACCGGGGGGAGGGCTGTGGGTAGTGCGTGTTGAGCTGGAGGGTCTGGTGGGGGGACGGTAATGGCACAAAAGACAACAGTGGACATTTTTCTTTTTATAGGCTGAAAAAACCAAAAAAACTATGGGTGATCCTGATCATGACACTGAGGGATTGGGCACCCCCAGTGTCACTGTTGTGAGGGAGAGTTGGGTGGGGGGAAGGGAATAAAAATATGGGTGGTCACGAGGATCCCAATAATAACACTGGGGGATTGGGCACCCCCCCAGTGTCACTGTTGTGTTTTTGGGTGGGGTGGGGGTGTAGGTGCTGAGAGGGAGGGTTAGGTGGGTGCTGAGAGGGAGGGTTGGGTGGCTGGAAGGGAAAAAACAAATATATGGACAGTCACACGGAACACGATCGTGACATTGGGGGATTGGGCACCCCAGTCTCATTGTTTTGGTGAGTGGGTGCTGAGAGGAGGTTGGTGGGGGATGTGTGTAATTGAAAAAATGAGTCAGCCAGTCATGGTGTGTGGAACATGTAACAGTCCACCATGACCAAAATGACTGCTGCACCGTATTGCACATGCACTAGCTGTTGTGCATTCACAATGCAGTTTGGCAGCCATATTGGACATGGTGGAGTGTGCCATGACTGCCGACAGACAAAAAAGTAGTGCAGTGTGACTGACAATGCTGATAGAGAGTGGAGTGCTTCATGGGCATGGAGGCAACTGTGTTGCAATTCCAACATGTTGTTTGGTCAGAAGGAATGTGCTGCCTGCTTTTTTGGTAGCAAGAGGTCTGCAGGGCTATGCCCACTGCAGCCCTAAAAAGTGCTTCTGAAATAAAGTTACAGCTGACTGCTTCTTAAAATTTGTGGAATTTTTCTGTCTACTATCTTTGCTTCTCCTAGCTCTTTAAAGTTTATATTGTAATTTATTATGTGTTAAACTCAACATTTAAATCTGGCTGTCCAGTCTAAATTGAAAGAGAGTGGGTAGCAACAATGGTGGACCTTTGTTGCACTTGAATATCATTAAAGTTCACCAGAAAGTGTGAATTCTATGAAGGACTTAGGTTATGGTATGTTGGCGGCACCACTGAGTTACATTGCAAATATTTGCAAACTTTAATCTGGTAACTGCGTAGTCCTTTGTATATGCCCAGGAAGAGGAACAGGGCTGAAATTTGAATGGCCTTAAGAGTCAATTAGAATGCTTTGTGGCTCTCAGAACCTGGATCACAGGCTCAGTTGTTAAGCTCACTGAATAACCAGTGCCTCCTGCAGAAAGCAAGTAGTAACTTACTGAGGTTATTGGCAACTGTGTAAGCTGGGGAGAGGGAGACCAGAGGATGGGAATGGGAAAAGAAAAGGGAAGGGGAGCACTCAACACCAGGTATGCCATAGGGAAATTCTGTATTGGTAAATGTGGGGTGTCTTACATTTGTAAATGAGGGGTTCTGCATCAGTAACTGGGATGCCTGCTTTAGTAATGGCAGGGTAATTGGGGGTTGCCTGCATTGGTAACCGGAGACTGTCTGCTACCGGGGGTATCTGCACTAATAACTGAGTGTGTCTCATTGCTACATCAGCACCAGGAAGATTGTCTGAACCAATGGGGGTGACTGCATTGGTAATCAAGAGTGTTTGCATCAATTACTGAGGTGGTGTCAATATTGGTAATTAGAGCAGAGGTGTCTGCATCAGTAACTGGGGACTGCCTGAATCAGTAGTTGGGAGGAGGTGTCTGTACCTATAACTGCAGGGGTGTCTCCATTGGTAGCTGCAGGTGTCTGCATCAGTAATTTGGTGGGGAGATGCAATGCAGATAGATGCATTCTGTGTAAAATGAGTCCTCCACCATATGTCATATTATGCGATGTCATGGCAGAAGACTCTTTTTCATACTGAGTATCTTTTTATAACTTGTAAATGCTATCAATGTGTAAGCCTTAGGGGTCAATCCACAAAACATTATGCACCCCTGCAGTGGTACTTACTCAGCAGGAATATCAGCATGAAATGCATTCTGCACATGTATTTTGGGAGGTGGGGGTGAAGGCTATGCCAGTACACATCTACACAAGAATAGTGCACTCACATGAATCAAGGTGTTAACAGATTAAACACAAGCAGCCAAAGATAGCTTTGTGCTAGGTGCATTTTATTGAATTATTTTAGCAGCATCCCGTAGTACAAACATTGGCCTTGTGCTTTGACCAATTGGGTCTTCGTCACTTGCTGTGGCCCTCTTTGGGGTTTTGGGTCCTGAAAAGAACCCCCAAATAAACACCTCCTACTGTCTGGAGCAGCATGAAAAAAAATCTTCCTGTATGGCAGATTTATTTTATTTATTTATTTATTTAGCTTTTGTTAACCAGGTAGGTGCACTAGCCATGAAATTACTATTTTCAGGCATGACCCAGGAGAGTACAACAATCAAAGACAGGTACATAGCATGGCCCAGATATTCAAAAGGGTTGCGCGTGGTGCAACAGTGTTTGTGCCATGCACAACCCACTGTCTTGGCCCGATATTCCAAAAGGAAAAGTGCACTGCACAAATCCCGATGCGCCGGAGTGCATCAGTACTGTATGCAGGCACAGGTGGGGGGGGGGCGTGCCCATGCATAACCTGCACAGCCCGATATTCAGCCCGCGATGTGCAGAGTCATGCATGCACAACCCCTACCTGCGCCTGCACAAAGTTACGCTAGGAAAAAAAGAACAAGTGATGGCCACCCACAGGTGAGCTGCCGCATTACAGGGCGCAACATAGCAGCTGTGGCCACCCGAGTTCCTGCTGCACCTGGCGGCGCCCTCCCCATGCCCCATGGTGGGCATCCGTGTCGCAAACTCCCCCCAAGTCCAATATCCCTGGTGGTCCAGTGGACCGCACTGAGCCCAAACGCGGGCATCTGTACTAGAACCCCCCCCGAGTCCAATATCCCTGGTGGTCCAGTGGACAGATCGCTGCCTGATCGTGGGCATCAGTACCACATCAAAGACCCCTACTACCCTGGTGGTCTAGCTGCACCACCCACCCGCCCACTGAGCCCCACCACCCCGCTTCCCCATCAGCCGGTGGTGGCAGCACTACCCGCCTGCCACTTTGCCACCCGCTGACTGACGGTAGTCGGAGCAGATGCTTATTGTTCAGGCATGAGTATGGCGGCAGCCCATACTCATACGATCTCAGTTAAGATATGTGAATGAATCTATCTACATATCTGGACTGAGAGATGGTATGAAGCTGCACGCCCATTGGCTCATGCTGTGAACCAATGGGCATGCAGCCCTACTGAGCTGTCAGTCGGCGGGCGGCAAGGCGGCAGGCGGGTGGGGTGCTGCCGCCCGCCGGCTGACGGGGGGAGCAGGGCGGTGGGGCTCAGTGGGTTGGTGGGGTGGGAGGTACCCTAGATCACCAGGGTAGTAAGGGTCTTTGATGTGGTACTGATGCCCGCGATCAGGCAGCAATCGGTCCACTGGACCACCAGGGATATTGGACTTGGGGGGGTTCTATTACAGATGCCCGTGATCGGGCTCAGTGCAGTCCACTGGACCACCAGGGATATTGGATGGTTATTTTTTTATATTACAGGAATGCCCGCGATCGGGCTGCAGGGGGCATCGGTCCCCGTCGACTGCTGCCCGGCAGGGCGCCAGGCACAAGTCGTCGGGGATTGGCACACCTGCATGCTAATGGCATGCAAATGGGGCCGTAATGAGATGCAAATGGCCCCCTGTACGCCTTGCATAAATTATGGCCCCATTTGCATGTCCCCTTTTGAATATCGCAGGTGCTGTGCATGATGCAATGGCACTTGCGCCAGCACTTCTCCATGCTCCACTCTGGCCACTTGCGCTGGTGCAGTGCCACTGCGCCATGCACAGTGGGGGTGGCCAGGGTGCGATATTCAAAGCTGCTGCACCATAGCGCAGCTCCGTTGAATATCGCCCAGGTCACACCCCTGCGCAACAATGTTGAGCTACGCCCAGGCTTGTGCCACAGCCTGGCACAGTTTGAATATCCGGACCCATGAGTACAATGAAATTACAATGGTATAGGTCAAAACAGTCAGTAGTAATGAATACATGCAGCCAGGACAATAACATTCAATGAAATTTTCATAGAATATTTAGGCATAAAACCCCACACAGTCAAGGAGCAGATGCCACAACATAGCAGCAAAGAAATGTTGGTCAAATTAGTCACAACAATGAAGGTTCAAATAGGCAGCGAAACAAGGCAAGCGCAAATTCCTGACTGGGCAGGATGCATTATCACAGCCTCTGAGACAAGACTAAGGTGTGCTGGGTGGGGTGTAGATTATCCCTCAAGGAGATAGTAAGTGCTTCCAGCACTGAGCAGGGGATCCACCCTGCATCAGATTCAGACTTCCTATTGAACCCCCCTTGTCTGACCCAATTCTGCCCTCACCTCAATGCCCTCTGTCCAATGTCCTTGTGCTGATCTGTACTAATGGGCAAGGAGGATCGGAGGCAAGATGCTGTTCACTGTGAATCAACATCAGGGTGTGAAATTGCATTGGCTGACAACGTATAAATTGTGTGTATGCCTGCCCTGCTGTGGACCGAGCCCTGACGTTTCTCTTTACTAAATGATTACTGATTAACTGTCCTTCAGAGAACAGTCATAATATGTTATTTTTGAGGGGGGTTATTTTTGTCACGATTGTTTTTCTGTATTCAGTCACTTCCCAGAATTTCTCAGTGTGCTGTAATGTGTTTGTATTTTAGCTTTGAAAAGAAAAATCCTTTTCTTCAGTGATATTTCTGTCATTCTTGACCCCTGATAAGGAGGTTACTTCAGATTCCTTTCTTTTTTTCTGTCTGTTGAAAATACTTTACTTTTTAAGAAACAATTGAACCTTTCGACAGCTGCTTAATACAGGAAGCGACTGCATTAAATGGGTAGTGATGTGTTTTGTGGCATTTACACATTGCATAAAGATAAAAACTGTCAAAAAACCAGGAACAAACACAAACACAGTAGTACTATGCAAGGCCAGAAAACCAAGATGGCACAGATATACACATTAAAATTAGGGTGTTTTTTGTGCGAGTGCATACATCTGTGGGTGTGCATGTGTGTATAGTAGCTCTGTCTTTGGCATTTTTCCCTTAAGATTGACAGAGGTTTTATAAATAGGAAATATGCGATGACCTGACTCAAAATATGCCATCTGTCCTAAAGTATGGGGAAGGGGCAAGAATGTTATAGAAGTGAGTTAGGAAACCCCTGCCCCTCACAAGTGATAAAAAGGGGATACATTATGGGAAGGTATGTGATAGCTGAGATATCAGAACGAGTGGCAAGTGAGCTCGGGGTTATCACGAGTGGCTTTGCATAGCGGAGCCACGAGTGATTGTTCCCCGAGCTCACTTGCCACGAGTTTTGATATGTCAGCTATCACATATCTTCCCATCACGTATCCGTTTTATGCAATAGGGGTTCTCATATTTCTTTAAAATTTCTCTGTTTATAGTTGTACTTTTTATTTTCTTTTACCTTTGTTGTCTGGTGTTCTTTTCTTTTTTGTTGGTCGTCCATGGTGTTTGTTAATGGGTTTTAGTAGCAGTTTATTATTGGTTATTTGTTTTCATGGTTTGTGGGTTTTAATTTTGATTGGTTGTAGTGCTTTGTAGTTTTGAATCTGGTTTTGTGCGGTTGGTTGTGTGGTTTGATGTTCTCGTTGGTCATTTGCTTTAGTTGGTGTGATTTGATTGGTTAGTTTTGGTCTTCTTTGCTTTCATTGGTTAGTTTGGGAATTGGGCAGAGATTTCCTTTTCTGGGTTTCGATCACTGTGTCGGTGTTCGGTGTTTTTCCGTTCGTTCCTTTTTATTTTCTAAATGTATTTTATACAGTTTTCTATTGGGGTTGCTTTATGGGGATAAGGGTGTGGAATTACATTTTTTTCTGTATTTTTGGCATCTTTTTAGTTATCGTGAGGAGTCTGGGACTGTCGTATTTCAGGTATAGTGGTATTGCGTAGAGTTTTCCATTCAAGTATTTATTTCTTTTGTGGTATTGTTTTTTATTTTGGGGTTATCTAATTCTTTGTTTTTGGAATTGGTTATTGGGTGTTTTATTGGGTTACTTTGGTGCTTTGTGCAACTGCGGACCATATTCATCACCTGTGCTTTCCTTTTTTTGTTTACTCGAGCTGGCGAGGGGAACGCCGAATGCAGTCCGGCAGTTTTTGAGTACTGACGTGTACACAGTGCAGATAAACTGAGTGATGTAGAGACCTTTTGGATAACCAGAATAGTTTTCCACTGTGTACACGTCATGGTTAGAGCATTAGGCTGCGTTGGTGATATCACATTTTATCAAATGGGTTATCACTTCACCCCTATTGTACAAGAAACTGTATTTTAAGTCAGGCCATAGCATATCCAATTTATGCAATATCTGTTTGTTAGTTAAAGCATTTAGTATAAATCTGCTGGAAGATTTACCTGTTGCTGTCTGATCTGAATTACTGGCTTCAGTGGTCGTGCAGGGCTATTGGGATATCATTAGAACTGTGAAAGCTGCTCTATGATTAGTTAAGTGTTCCATTGTTACGTACTCAACCTTCAAGATATCAGCTGTGACTTACCGAACAGCAAAGGTAGCATGTTATCTTGGAGATTAATTGTGCCACAAATAAACACATTTTATATTCACAGCTTTATCACCACTGGTGCAGCATATTAAGGAATATAACTGACATTCTCAACATGTACAAGGGTTATGTTCACGAGTTTGCCTAGACTGAATCACCCACGAGTGACGCTATTTACTAATGTTGAGTATGTTTGCTCTGTATGAGGCATATTACTAGACCACTGATGCACATCCTTGTACACGAAGCTTGGTCTTGGGTCACAAGGGGGGGAGGGGGGAAGGGAGGGCAGTTAGTCTAAACAACCCTAATAGCACATTTCCAATCTTTGTAGGCATTGGGTTGACAACCTTATACCACATTTCCAGATTTTGTGGGCAAAGGGATGACAGCTCTAATAGGACATTTAGGCCCTGTTCATACTAAGGTGTTTAAAATGGTTTAAGGAGCTTAAACCATTTTAAAACATCCTAGCACAGTTTGCATCTGCACCTAACATGGCTTGTAGTCTGTTTTTAAAAAAACATGTTTAAACCCTGATAAGACCTATGCTTAAACACGGTTTTTAAAATGTTTTAGGATTCAATTCGGACAAGTCACTAGTGCGGATGCTTGCGCGGGGTTCTCAACATGGGTCAGCAGTGGTGCGTGTTAGGATTTGGGGCTACTGCACAGTGCATGACTGTAGGCAGTATGGCACAGTGGTTTAAGGCTCTGAGCTGCAAATCTGGAGACCTGAGTTTGAATCCCACAGCTCCCACCTGAATACTGTGTGACCCTGAGCAAGTCACTGAACTTCCCTGTGCTCCCAGGTTGCACCTGTAAACAAGCTTTCCGCTTAGTGTGTCTCACCTGGTTAAACAATTGGAAAACAAAAAGTTTCCTGATACACTTCTTAAACCTTTGCAGCAAACTCAGAATTCAGCTAGAAGTGAGGGTGCTCTGGTCTGTTATTAAAAATGGACTTGAACACTCTGGGTCTAGTGCGGACACTGCAGCATGGTAAGACTTAGTCCAATTTTAATAACGTTTTGTGTTACCATGCTGTAGTGTAAACAGGGCCTTACAGGACAATACAGGTCTGGACCTTAAATGATGCAGTAACATATTTTTTTTTTAAATAAATGTGATTCAGGTTCTGCAGCACCCGTGTATTAGGGTTGAATTAGTGTTTGTGTCACAAGCACTATTTGTGACGCCTTATAACTCAGACATCTTAGAACCTAAGGTTTTGAAAAATGGCATGTACCCTCTTAGTAATACAGGCTAAGTGCGTGTCAGTTTTGAAAACAATTGATCTACTAGTTTTGGGACCTTTGAGCACCAGCATTCCATAAAATATCCCCAAATTAGGACTTTTTTTTTTTGCACAGAAAATAGTAATAAAATGCACAGATTATAAACTTGAAAGTTTCTGGCTCATTAGATATTGACACAGAATGGGGCCTTTTGTTGACTGGCCACAGGCCAGATGAGTGTCTTGCCTCATGCAGGCCCACATCATCAAGCACGGCACAAGACTTATTGGTTGCTTCACACAGGGCCCTATGGGCCACGCATAAAGCAGCTGACCTGTATGGAATGGCAATGGATCCGTAGTATGCTCTGTACAGATCTCTATGGGCTGTATGAAGTGAATGACAGGGATGAACTGAAAGTTACTACTTGAATGGTCGTGAGAGGGGTTGGAGTGGCAAATTGCCCATCAACAAAATGTGGGCTTACAATGTCAAAAAAAGGATGGGTTATAAAAGCAAAGAAAAAAATGAAGCCACAACACATGTGCAGTTCATGCTTATTGGGATTTTGATTTTGTTTTTTTGGAAGTGTTTTCTTTAAGTACTATAACTTATTTTTAATTTTTAACACTTTCTTTTCAAATTTGAGGGTCAATGTATTTTCCACCATCCCACCAACAGGACTACTCAATTTTGAGGGTTGAATTGGCCCAGAGAAACATTTCCAGAGACACCAAATTCAACTGTTTTTGTCTAAACCATGTAGAATGTTGTTCCCAGCATTTCATAAAAATGCTGTAACTCTTTGGAAGCCTGAGGATTTCTGCGATCTGTCCAAGGTTTCAGTTCTTTTTTTTTTTATCTGGTTCCATCCTCCTTGGTTCAGCCTCCACTCCTGACTCAGCATTTACTGCCCTGGAACTTACCTTGGGTGGTGTTCCTCCCTGGCTTGCCCACCAGGGCGGGGCAGGGTCATTCCCGATGGCATTGCAGCTCAGTCACCGTCCAAGTGCCACGGTCAGTGGTGTGGGGCTTGTGATGAGGCAGGGTGTCATTCTGCAGTCTGGCATTTTTTTTTTAATGTTTTTCCTCCCCGGAAGGCATGGCATGTGGTGCACAGATGTCAATGTCCAGCATGCCTCCCACCAATGCGAACTCCAGCAGCTGCACCCCCGGCCTTCACAAGAGATCAGTCAAACACTGGATGTTTCCCACTCTACCACTTCGGAGGAGGAAAGCAGTCCATGGGATGTTTAATCCTCCCTCCCCGGCCGGCACCCTGACTCCACCGAGGTTGCAATTCTTAGAAAAGCTTAGACATTTTCAAAGTATAGACATTCTTGGACCTCCAGCTTTTTCAAGCTTTTCTGAACCATGAATGTCTAAAAACAAACACCGGGGCTATGCAGTAATGCAAGTCATGTCCCTGCTGCTGTATCCTGTGCCCCCCCCCCACCCAGCAATCTGTGCCTTTATGAGTGGTGTGCATTGTGGGCATGCCCCAGACATACTCCTTGACATGCCATGCATGTAGCTGTGTAAACGGCCAGGGGTTCAAGTGCAGAAGGGGACATACATCCAATGCATGCTGCCATGGACCTGCGGGACCTCTGATGTGCAGCTCATGGGCTCAGGGTTGCCTATACACTACGGATTCATGGCATGTAGGCAACCGACACCTTAATGCATAGGGCCCATTGTTCTGAGAAACTCTTAGACTTTTAATATGAGGCAACTGAATGGTAGTATTAGTAGTAGAAAAAGGTTTGGATAATATTATTTCTGCATTAGCAGTTTGTGAGACATTTAGGGTGAAGTGCTAAAAGAGAAATGACTACAGATATGAAACAAAGATGTTTAAACAGCAGTTCATAGGCAGGGAGAGGTAAAGTGTAATGTATGACAAGCTAAAAAAAATATTTTCTCCAACATCAAATCAGCCTTAATACATTTCTGATAATACCTGTCTGTTTTCTGATTGGTCTCAAGTGTATTATGATATCATGAATCTGAGCCTCAATCAATCCGCGTTGTTGTTATGAGCTAAAGAGTTAGACTTGCTGCCTCTAAGACCAGGGAGTCAAGGGTTGATCCCTGGGTCTAACACGTGCCTGTAATATGTTTACAGAAGTTGTCCCCCATAGATTTTGTAGGTTATTACAGATGCAAGTAGTTTAGGTTGCAGGACTCATTTGATAGCATGTCTTTGAACAAACGTGTTGCATATTTTTAAGATGGGCTGTGGTTCTGTCATATGTGGGAGCTGTTTGGCATTCATCTTGCTGAGCTTCAGATAATGAAGTGAATTTTTGTCTAATTTTCTCAACCCTGCTTTTAAAGCTCACACTAATAAAACAGCCCATTTAAATGTGTGTTGTGGCCTTTGTTTGAATGTATGAGTGGAGCAGCTTCAGGCTGATGGGGGTAAAACCTTCTTTCGCATTCATGACCGTCTTGGAAGTCAAGCATGAGTGAAAAAA
Organism: Neoceratodus forsteri; assembly: GCA_016271365.2. NCBI lineage: Eukaryota > Metazoa > Chordata > Ceratodontiformes > Ceratodontidae > Neoceratodus > Neoceratodus forsteri. Next base: position 556,007,129 of record CM057450.1, on the reverse strand, counting down.
AATCCTTGTCTTTTTATATAATATTATATTTTTTCCTTTTTTTTAGTTTGCACTCGTGTGTCCTCAGGCAGTTTTAAAAGACTCATAATGCTTTACTTTGGCTTTTTTTTTTATGATGAACCAAATAAAAGGAGCCAGTCTGTTTTAATATCTAACACAACTGAAAAATTAGGTTTTAAATCCATGTATTTTGTTAATTACAGTGTCTGCAAAAAAAAATCTTAATTTAGTGGTATTATAAGCAATTTATGCATGTTACAGCACTCAAACTATTGAAATGATTGTTTCAAAAATTAGCATGCCTATAGCGGCTGAAAATGAGAGTTGCTGCCGATTCTGTAAACCTTGGGTCCAAGGAAGGTTGAGTTATAAGCTGTCAAAATTGGAGATTCTGACACAAATGCCATCTAAACACTAATATATTAATAATATATTAGGAGGCAGTATGGCACAGTGGTTTAAGGCTCTGAGCTGCAAATCTTGAGACCTAGGTTTAAATCCCACAGCCCCCACTTGCATACTGTGTGACCCTGAGCAAGTCACTTAACTTCCTTGTGCTCCTAGGTTGCACCTGTAAAAAAGCTTTCAGCTTAGTGTGTCTCACCTGGTTAAATAATTGGGAAACATGTATATACTGGTGCCATCTTGCCAGTAAAATATTTAAACTACAGTGAGGAGCAAATGTAAAAATGATTGCTTGAGTAGTTAGCTCAGCTATAACCTGTTTTCTTGCACAAACTTAAAAAATCCCAAGAAAAGGCTGTCTTGATAATTGATCCGGGTCCAAGGGTCCAATGAACCATCAAACTGCTTACAAACAACAAGTTAGATGCTGCACTGAAACAATGTCTGACTTTCCTGCTGCAATAGTGCTTTTAGAAGTCAGAGAGGTTTCCATTGATGAACCTTACTGCAAAATGGCAGCCCACGAGTGACAGAGTCATTAATCAGCTGTATTATATTATTAAGGCAGCAATATTGGTTATCAGCAAACAGTTTCCTCTTATTGTTTGTTTTAGCAAAAATGCATTTCTGAAATTCTTACTTTCATCATCAGTGTATTTTGAACTCTTGCTCGTATTGTTAACTAAGCTTTTAGAGCAATTTTGCATTTAATGACTCACATCACTAAAGGTGGCTGCCACTCACAATTTTTTTTAAATCTCTTCCACTGAGGTTACCTGTTGAATGTACATACAAGGTTCTTACTGTGGATGTATTAAGATGATGTTACCACATGTTTTTGATGGTAAGCAGCACAGCAGCACAGCCCAACACCAATATATTTAATTTTTTATATGGTGGGCATGTCACGAGTGCAGACCATTTTGAAAAAAAAAATCAAAATACTGTATCTTAGACCAGGAATGAAAGAATGCAAAAAGAAAAAAATGGGCATAGTAATGTCCATAATGTAGCATAATGGCCAGAAAAAAAGTCATTATTTCTGGGGGGAAAAATATATGGTGACAAACAAATCCTGCTGCTTTAACTGTACGCTAAGGAGTGGGAATGATCACCATTAACATGTGTTTGTTGTCTGACATTAATCACATTTCCCTTCCAAAACATTCATATGTTTATGTTTGGTGGTTTATGACTGTACATAAATGTTCAGTGCTTAATGAAACTACATCCATGTGTTTATGGCCGCATGTCTGTGTTTATGTTTTGACTGTGTGTGTGTGTGGGTGTGTATACAGTGCTCCCAGATCGGCCAAAGCATTTTCCTGTAGCAGACCCTAATTTTTCCTGTATTTTCCCTGTAAAACCTTGATGAAATCCCTGTAGGTTTTCCTGTATGCACATGGGCTAGTAAGTAACCAACACCACCCCCCCGTTATGTTTTTCCACCTGTCAAGTGTGCACCATGGGAGCATCATTCTTTGTATTAGTATTTGGTAGATGTTTTACCCTAATAGATATGCCGATAAATGCCATCTGCTGCAACATTTCTGGGCTAGTATCATCTTTGTGACCCACGTACTTTTTATTTTCTCAATCATTGAGGTGTTTTTTAACATTGCAAGTTCTGTCAGACTTCCATTTGTTACTCACCCTATTGCCATCCGTTTAGTATGTAGACTTTACAAACATTTTTCCAAGAATCAGTGTTATACTGTGAAGAAGGGACAGCATCAATTGCATGACTCAGTCCAGGCAAAGAGAACCAATTTAATGCAGAACCACTTTTGTAATTAGCCACTGTGTATAGACCAAGGAAACTGCCGATAGTCAGGTATATGAATAAGCTCTGGCCAAATCTGGCAGGTTTACATAGTGTATGGTTAAAAGCAGATGGTACCTAAAGAAAAGAAACTGTCTGTTTTTAGGCTATGAGACTGAAGTGCACTGGGACATCAGATCAATTATTACCAGTATTTTCTACCTGCCTCAGAAGAGTTGGTGTGTGATGTTCGGACTGCTACCGCTGTGCCCACGACTCACTGGCAAACTTCTACTGCTCTCCTGATGCTGCGGCTGGAATCAGAACCAGTTGGTCCCTGCTGACTCTCCGGATACACGGCAGTGAATATTTCCTCCTTTGCTTGCTGCCGGATGATAATGTCCACGATGGATCATGCTCTCTCTCTCCACGACGCGACTCGACTCGCTGCTCTGAGCTCCAATTTAAACTTCCCGCGGTTACCTAAGGCACAATCTGTTTTTTTATAGTAGGGGGGCTCAGTGGCTAGCCTAACGGGGGCACTGTCTCGGCAGTCCAAGCCATGAGGGGCACGCGTGGCTCTACTATGTGTAGCTTATCAGGGATGCCTCCCAGCACATGATCACACAGCTCCCAGGAGTCTCAGGGGCGCGTGATCACAGCGTGTGAGGTTGGGAGGCACCAATCAGAGTTTACTCTCGCTGTCTGTGAGAGTCTCGGATGGCCATCTTTAGTGCACCTCTGTTCCCCCCGTAGCACTGGCAACAATCCCCGTAGATTGAGGAAAATACTGATTTCCTCCCCGTAGCCCGTTTTCCAATATAAATCCCCGCAAAATACGGGAATCCCCGTAGATATGGGAGCACTGTGTATACCAGTGAAGAAGTCTGCCTGGGAATTCAGCCCCTCAACTCTCGCACATATCGAGCTGGCTCCATAATGGAATTCCATGTACTGTAAATCCTGGTCTTGTAAGGACATCACTGGATGGACTGAAAGGTCCTATTGTACAGCATCCAGACTGATAACATCACCAAGCACTTCATCCTGGGTGGCTTAGTGGAGCAGGTGGAGCACATTACGATCCCATGTTGGAGACCCAGTTTCATGGCATAACCTGGCTTGTGGAGGCTGCATGTTCAGTATCTAGGAGAGGGTGATGTTCACCCACCACTCTAGCATTGTCTGTAATGGTGTAGCCTTGAAATCATGGGTAACCATGTGATGTTGGGGTTCCAATCACAGTCTGGCCTTGTGGGTGAACAGATATGATTGTGTTAGGAGAGTTTGAAGAATGACAAAAATATAGAAAATGCATCCATTCAATACTGAAATCCTAGCTGTTCCCTCCCCATCTCCCTTGTCACCAAGACCTAGCTCTGCCTGCTCCTCCCTCAGTTCCAGGCATCCCAGATGTTTTGTCCTGTACCAATCAGCTAGAGAATGCTCTGTGCACCACTGTGAAGGGTAAAGTCCCTGGGGCTATAGTTAGGGCTGGTGTTTTTTTTTTTCACTAGAGTGCCAGTTATGGTGCTGTGATGGTAATGAGCACCAGGGTTCGAATGAGTGAGGATAGATAGAATTCACCCAACAAGGAGGAGCAGGAGTCATCCAAAGAGTTTGATGCCCACTGGGCTTTATTCAACAACAGGAATAGGATGACATGGTCACAGGAGGGGAAAAATATAGCACTAAGAAATAGACAATTTCCATAAAACACTACTAAACAGTTACTGGATTTCTATGTACTCAGGTTATAGAACCAGGTAACTAAATCCTATTCTAAAGAAAAGAAATGTTCGGAAGTGCACCTCGGTCTAGTACCACTATACTCTATGTTACTCTTAGAATCACTTATGGCATAGTAGTACAATACTCTATGTCACTGTTAGTATTGCCTAAGGTATCGTAATACGATAACTACCCCCTGGAAGACCTTAGAACCACTGACTTAGGTTGATTACAACAATGTACAAACAAAGACACTACAGAGTCCAATCGTAGCTGAAGTCTTTGTGCACACTGTCGAGTAGAGTTGGTAGCTACAGAAAAGATGAAGATAAAGGAATTTTCTATGACACTCAGATTATGATTCCAGGTCAGACCTAGCTAAGACCATTGGAGTGGTGAGAGGTTTTTTAGACAGACCAAATGTTTCTCAGCATAAAACCCACTCTCTCTCTGAGGCTGCCGACATAAAGGAACAAGTGGAACAGGTTCCTGGAATAAGCCCCACTGGAGGGCTATCAGAATCAAACTAGCTGAAGAAAGCTCCCCAGTCAAAACCCACTCTGGGGCCACCAAGGATGGGAATGAAGAAGGAAGATTATTGGTGATGAACCCACTGGAGGATTACCAAAGACTGGACAGTGCTGTGGAAATTCCAATGCAACCAGGAACCAGAAGAGTTCAAAGTGAAGATGAATGTTTTTGAAGTGTCAACACAGGAGACTGGAACAAAACAAAAAAACAGCGGACACGTCCAGCACTGGGCTTCGACAGACTCTACTTGCGGCGAATGACCAGGGGACGCTGACAAGGTTCTTCCAGGACAAGCGCACTCTTTGGAGGGCAGCCAACTTTGGGACATCCGGATCAGGAACCAAGAGGTGATAATGGTATAGCGGTAGCAATGCACCTAGACTTTGACATACTCGACTTCGAACTGAGGAAAGCAAGAAACAGTGGGTGTGACTTGCACGGGCTTCGACATACTCGATTTTGGTGGACGACAGAGACATGGTTGAGGATCTTCTGGGCAGACACCTTCTGGAGAAGAAAGATGTTGAAGGAAGTCTTCTTCTGGGTAGAGACTGATTCTGTAGAATTAGGAAGGCAGGCAACACCATCGAGCAGTATCGTGGCAGAAGATTGAGTCTATACACATACATTGGCAACAATAAAGCTGGCCGATACACTTCCACACTGCACCAAGAGAATTGTTTGTTGCAGGGGCAATTTGCCAGGAACAGGGGCAGATTACCAGAATTTGAGGCAATTGTTCATTGCAGGGGCAATTTGCCAGGAACAGGGGCCAATTACCAGAATCAGGCACAATTGTTTTTTGCAGGGGTAATTGCTAGAAACAGGGGCAAATTACCAGAATCAGGGGCAATTGTTCGCTGAAGGGGTAATTTTGCCAGGAACAGGGGCAAATTCCCATTATCCAGGTAACTGTTCTTTGCAGGGACAATTTGTCAGAAACAGGGACAAATTACCAGAATCTGGGGCAATTGTTTGTTCCAGGGGCAAATTTCTGGGGCAATTGTACATTGCAGAGGCAAATAACCAGAGTTCTGGGGCAATTGTTTATTGTAGGGGCAAACAACCAGAGTGCCAGGGCAATTGTTCATTTCAGGGGCAAATAACCAAAATCGCAGTAACAACACAGTCTTGGTGCTTTGCAATCAACACAACAGTTCAGATACTAGTAAATACATATGTTCATTCATTGACAGTCACAATATGGCAGTTGTGTGCTAAGCACCCTTCTTCTCGCTGACCCTTCACAAGAGTACTGTACTTGTGGATCCTTCTTTGTACCAGGACCTGGCTGCCCTGGCAAACCCCTGGATAAAGGCCCTTGTTTCCACTGGGCCTCCCTTGCCCTAACCACTGGGCCCTCTGCCTACTGGGCTTACTTCTGACGTAAGGGGTAGCTGTGTCCCTGTCACTGCTGCGGTGGGCTCTACCCCTTTATGACCACCTGGCCTATGCTGCTGAGCTCTCTTCGTAGGCCTTGTTACCCCTTCTGGTACTAGGGCCTTTGCTACCCCTTCTAGCACTGGGGCCTTTACTACACCTTCTAATCCCGGGCTTGAATTACCCTTTTAAATCATTGGGCCTGCATGTCCCCCTTTAACTCTGTATACCTTCACCAGGCCTTACTGTCAGTCAGTTCCCCTTGTTCTGCCTCAGCACCACCCCTCTTTGAATATTTATTTATTTATTCCCCTTATGGGTCTTAAGGCAGGCCCCTCCCACTGGGCATTGCCTTGCCCAGATTATTTAAATTTACATAGCTGGCCCTCCCTTACCTTCTCTTATGGTGGAGCTCTGTGCACCTAACAACAAACGGAGAAAATTTTTTATTTTTAAAAGTTCAGGTGGTCAGCACTCTCCTTTCGTGCTGCCGCCAACTCACTGCCGCAGCCCAGGGTGAAGCTGATGCAGGAGGAAGGAGGTCTCTGGCAGTGGGAGGGAACTGTGGGAAAGCAGGACAGCAGATGGCTGGGGGCCTTTGGAGGGCTGACAACTCCTCAGGAGCGATGGACAGCTCTTCAGTGCTGCCGACGAGGGACCAGAATTTCCACTTTGTGGTTGGATGGCTGAAATGGGAACAGAATAAGAAGAGGGGCCATACAGAGCCCACACCAATGCAGAGGACCAGGATCCTTCTGTCTGGGAACCGCTGGACTTGGCTGGAGGAGGGATTACCAGTGCAGAGTCGACAAGACTGCTTCAACCACCAGGTAAGCACCTTGTCCCCATTGCATCCTCTAGGTCCCTCCTCAACAGCCCAGCCCGATCTGCCGAAAAACATCTCTCCTTCTTTTGAAAAGGCGCTCGGGGTTCTGGTTCTAGAACCCCAAGCCAGTGCCCCAAACAAATGGCCAGGATTCAAATCGGGCACCACGTGCCAGCCAGGGACAGCAATCCCAGCGTGAGGGTGCCCACTGTCATGCTGCCTGCTTGGGGGGAATTGGAATGGCACAAGCAGGCAGCAGGCAGCAGACAGAGAGAGAAACATTTTTTTTTGTTTGTTTAACAGTGCCCTGCATGATGATTCTGTGGGGGGAACAGTGAACCTGGGGACACAGAACACACCCCCCTTATGCTCCACAACACCACAGGGACCCCATGAACAGTCTAACCCCCCCCCCCATTATTTCTGTGGTGCCCCCATTCTTTTATCCCCTTACTTTGGGGCACTATATGTTCATTGTCTAGGGGAGGGTGATGTTCATCCACCACTCTAGCATTGTCTTTAATGGTGTGGCCTTGAGATCAAGGTTAACCATGTAATGTTGGGGATCCAATCCAGGCTGGCCCTGTGGGTGAACAGATATGATTGTTTAAGAAGAGTTTGAAGGGATGACAAAAATGGGGAAAATGCATCCATTCAATACCAATATCATAGTTGTTACCTCTCCTTCTCCCTTGCCACCAGGACTTAGCTCTGCCTGCTCCTCCCTCAGTTCCAGGCATCCCAGATGTTTCATCCTACACCAATAAGCTAGGGAATGCTCTGCGCCGCACTGTGAAGGGTGAAGTCCCTGGGGCTATAATGAGGGTTGATTTTTTTTTTTTTTTTTATTAGAGTGCCAGCAGGTGCAGAGCAGTGCCTCAATGGGCAGCAACTAGGGCAGGAATGAGTTGGCAAGAGGGGTGGTGAAGGTGCCATGGAGGAATAAAATATTGTTAAAGTGAAAACAAAAGCACCTCATCCTGTATCAAGTTTCTGCTGCACAAACAGTGCTGGGTGGCAGTAAAGTGGCGCATCACTTTCTTGGTTTGCTTGCTAACATGCAAAGCTCTGATTGGACTGGGTCCTTGCTGCCTAAAGGGTCTCCTTTTGCCTTATGTCCCAGCACTCTCCTGTCCACTTTCCCAAGCTGAATATTCTTGTTGTGCCAAGGTCCTGGATTAAGTCCTCAGTGGAACAGGCATTTTTATGTTGGCTTGCTCGCATGCGCAAGCAACATCTTACGCTAGTACTGGTTTTGGGGGCACGGCTGCTGTTGGGCGAATGCAGGGCATGCATCAGTAGGTGTGTCCCTCATTCCCCAATCAGTCTGCATGCCGGCGCTACACCATGCATACGTAATGGGGCGAGCACATCTAAGCAAAGGTCCGCTGCAATCTGAGTAAAGCTCGTCATATGCAGCGGTCCTTTGCCTGCCGTGCTCGCCTCCATTATGACCATGGTCGGTGAGCGGGTGGCCGCTTCAATGCTTGCCGACATCGGGGTGCAAAACTCGTTGGCAACCCTTCCACTGTGTTTAGGTGCCGACGGGGAGCCCACCCTCGCCGGCATACCCCCAAATGTTGAATGCTGAGGGGTGCCCAATCTTCTTGGCTCAGCGGCCCCCCTCGCTGTCTTTTGCACGCTGATGGGGTGGCTCACTCCCCGCCGGCATCACCCCCCCAACTGTTGAATGCCGATGGGGGTGCCCAATCCCAATTGGGATTACCTGCCCCCCCATGTTGTGTGCTGACGAGGGTGCCCAATCCCCCATTGGCTACTGACATCCCCCCAAAAACCCACTTAGGTGGCACACTGGGAGCCCACCCCAGCATTCCAAATGCCCTGTAACACGAAAACTGTCCCGCGACGGTTTTCCTTTTTTTTTCTTCCTGCAAAACAAAAACATCCCTCGTAGTCTAGATGCCCCTCCCCACCCGCACCCACCCACTGCTCACCCTGCCTCTCCACCCCCCACCCCATACTTACTCTCGGACTCTGCACGACGATCTTCCGTGGACCGGGAACATGTCTCACTCTTCACAGCTGACCGCAAAATGAGGGAATGCCGGTAAGCTGTATAATGCAATGAATAGGTTTTTTTCAACTTTGCTGCATATCTCAGGCATTTAATGGAATTTTGGCACCAAATTTTCAGCATGGGGTTTTTGGGGTCCCTCCTCATGAATTCTATCACTGTCATGGCATTAATCGGCCTCGAAAAGTGATTTCTCAGTCACTGTGCGAAATCACCTTTCAGGACCCATTAACGAAATGACAGTGCCAGTGTTCATGAGGTGTCCTCTCAAAAAGCCTATGTTCCAAATTTGGTGGGAATAATCCAACAAATGCCTGTTTTACTAGCGTGCATTGCGCAGTTCCTACGCAGGCTCATAACTTTGCGCATTCACAATATTTTAATGCTGGATTTTCAGCATTGGCATTTTTGTGCACCTCTTTGTGAACAGTACAGCTGTCATTTTCCCCATTCTGCCTGAAATGTGTTTCCGCACTTCTGGCGCACAATAGCGCAGTTGCTGTGGGAAATCAGTGTTTGGGCCAGATTATGAAAATGACAGTGACACAGTTCATGAGCAGAGCTCCTAGAATGCCTATGTTGAAAATCTGGAGCTGATAATTCATAAAATGACTGTGTTACGAGCGCAAGCGTTAAGAGATTGCACGCATCGTACTGTCGGGTATTTGTGATATTTTCACTCTGGATTTTCACCACTGCCATTTTTTCACACCTCTTGATGAACAGTACAGCCGTCACTTCACATATCCTGCCCAAAATGTGTTTCTGCACTTCCGGCGCAGAATAGCGTGGTCGCTCTGCGAAATCACTTCTTGGGACACTTTGAGGAAATGACAGTGACACTGTACATGAGCAGAGGTGCTAAAATGTCTATGGTGAAAATTTGGTGCTGAGCGCCCATAAACTGGCAGTGCTGCAAGCGTGCCTTGCATATTTCCCACGTACTCTTGCAACTCCGCAAATTCCGTATATTTGTATGCCACATTTTCCGCACTGGCATTTCATTACACATCCTTATGAACTGTGCAGCTGTCATTTTTCACTTCCTACCCAGCATGTTTTCCCACACTGCACTAACAAACACCCAAAGGGACACCCTAATGCCTGTCACTCTCTGCAGGGTGGGGGACGGGGTGGGTAGGCATCAGTTCAATACTTGACTGCCATTCCTATGCTGCATCTCTCTAACTCCTGCACTGCCAATGGCAGCAAGACAACATTCGGCATTGACAAATGCTTGTTAGTAACAGTTTCCCGAGTGCTGGAATGTGCTGTCTGTATGTGAGAACCACCTAACAGAGCATAGCACCACAGAGCTAAGGAGTGGACAGGCTTACTCTATGTGCACAGACCTTCACAGTATAGTGTTTGATTGACTTCAAGATTAACTGGTTTATTTTGTGTTCTGCTCTTGAACTGTTTATGTGGCTATTTGTTTTTTTTCTACTAATATTGTCTATTTGCTTTAATATGAGCATATGGTTTTATTAGCTGTTTTTAAAGTGTAAAACACTCCGAGCTCTTGGGGAGGAGCACCATACAAAATGCAGTGCCTTGACATTTTTAGAATGTGCTCAATTCCATCTTTACTAAACGTACGTTTTACAAGAAATCTATTGTCACTTATTCAATGCCTAGTTTGTATGAGCCTGTTTATTAAAAACAAGTTTTAATCAGTTTTTTTTTACTTTTTTGCCTCTTAATTTGTTTTTCGCTGCATTACCTCCTGCCAGCAGCCTTACCTAAAGGGCACGTACAGCAGCTTCATTACAATGTCCACAGGCTGTTGTACGAATGGAAAACCCTACAGTTCTGCTGCCCCCCTGAGAAATCCCTCTTTTTTTTTGCCCGGTGGAAAGTTTTAGACAATACACTTGAGTCTATTTCTGTGCATAGAAAATGCCAACGTGCACAGGCTGCAGCTGTCGAGTCAGAACCTGCAGATAGAGTGCACTGGGCTACCTAATAGAAGCTGGAACAATGACACACAGACTCCATTACTCAGGCAAGGAAATGAGCCAGCATTCCTTTTAGAACTGCAGTTTGCTGGCTTAGCCATTCTGTCTTATCTCTCTTCCAGATTAAAGTGCTGATTAGGGGAAGTTGTCCAAAAAAGGAGCTGACAGATTCCTGCTGATGTGACCAACGTAGGTTCACTGCCCCCTCTCCAGCACCCCTCCATATGCATAGCAATAATATTGTTTACCAGAGACTAGGGCACAGGAAACACTGAAGCACACTGTGTGCTGTTTTTAGCTTCAGGCTGTAGACATAATTGTTATTATTTTGGTGAGTCTCATCTGGCCCATTGTTACTTATGCTACACGTGGCAGCTGCAGCTATGTGCCCAGAAAAAGCTCTATGTTGGTACATGATTTACCCAGGAAAGGCACCAAATTTTACAATTACACAGAACATCAGGTGAATTTTGGGTTTGGTATCAATTACGGTATACCAGCAATATTTCTGTTATATAAATGTAACCTGGGTGCCACCTCCCAATGGGCTACTACACCTGCCTGCTTCCCTAACTGTAGGTTGAGGGGCATGGACTCTATTAATAATGCTATTGGCGTGGTGCCTCCACCCAGAGAAAATTTCAAGTGGGTTAGATGTCACGCTAGCACAACCCTCTGGGAAGTTGTACTTACCCACAGCCCTGACCAGTGGACACACACCTGGAGTTATACCAAACACTTTACTTAGGATACACTTACAATTGTTGGTGAGCGCTAATAATATGCTCACGGTTACCACTCTTACCAACAGGGCTGGGACTCCCTGGACTACCCTGTGCACCTGGAAAAAGGAAACCTGACAATAACAGCAATGCACTATCATACTGTTCCCAATTCCTCCACTATTCAGTAATAATATGCTCAAGTAGCAGATTGACATTTAAACAGTAAACTGATTTATTGGGGAATGTTAACACGGAATAGGCAGATGAATCAATAGTTGCTGAAAAGAAAGTAATCTGCTTAGATGGTGGATTTGACAATCACAAATAAAGCACCCCTGACTTATTTCAGTTAATAAAATCTGGGTACCCAGGTTCTAAGTTTGTTGCAGGCCTGAGCGTTGCCGCATGGTGGCCAGCATTGCAGCTGGTTGGGGCCCTTAAATAAAATAGATAGATAGATAGATAGATAGATAGATAGATAGATAGATAGATAATTTTATTTATAAAGCGCTCAATTTCATGGACTCTGGGCGTGGTACAATACAAATCGACAACAAAGTAATATAAACAGCAGCTCAACACAAACTTAAAATTCTCTCCATCCCATTAAAACCAAAATCAATCATTAAAAGCCTGCTGGAACAGATATGTTTTTAATGCTTTCTTAAAGGCTTCTACCGAGGGGGACCTCCTTTAGATAACCAGGAAGGGAGTTCCACAGAGTGGGCACCACCACTGAAAACGCCCTGTCCCCAGAATGCCACAGCCTCACTCTGGGAACTCCAAGTGGTTAGTGGTTCTTTTACTTTAATCTGTAGCCACATTCACCAGTGCTTTAAAACCAAAGAAACTGTAATCCCCAGGCTCGATGGCCTGTAAATACAGTCAAACCACAATGCAAACTTTGAAGGCAAATCAGATGGCAATTGTTTTGTATTAGAAGTTGCAGGGCAATGATCCTGAGGTTACTTATTTTACCAGAACCAATAGAGGTGATAGCTCCAGTCAAGCTGGACTCTCTCTCTCTCTCTCTCTCTTTCCAGGAATGAACATGGGGACAAGGGCCGACACGACTCACCTCCACTTCACGGCCTTGCCCATCAAGGTGGCCGCAACCTGCAATTCCTCTCTGCAGGGCTGACTTTAACTGGTCTTTGGCCAGGTTGGCTTTTGGTATAGCGCAAAGTCTTGTGGACCTTTGTGATACAGGCCCAGCACATACAACTCAGTCTCTGATGCAGTTTACACAGCCCACTCAGTTCACTCACTTCTGGGCTTTCAGTCTTTTTACTGTGAGCCGGATACAAATCAGGACAGTCTCCCCCTTTCCTTGAAACATGGCAGGAGATGCTCACATCCAGTACAGGCTCCACTTTTCATCTGAGTCCCTTAAATGATTCTCACAGCAACTCTTCCAACTTTCAGACAGTTCAGCCAGGGTTCACTTGATCAATGAATAGCTCTCTTTCCCAGCCTGGATAACTGACGAAATTGCCTTTTCTGCTTTGAGGCAGTTCAAACAGGCTATGCAGGGAGGGAAGCAAGCCTTTTCCAAGCATATCTCAGCTAAGACACACGTTCTCCCTACTTCTCAAGAGCTTGAGTTGATCTCTCCTTCAAAACAATCCTCAAGAACGGAAGACCAAGATCTCTGTATTTTGATTGGTTGCCCAAAATGTCAGTCGCAGTCCCGGAGCTCCGATTGGTTAAAATGGGAGCCAAGAGAAATGCTCACAGTTTTTTTCCCCAGAAAGCACTGTAACAAGGACCCACTAGGACCCCTGAAGTCCTGATTGGCCCAAAAGCAAAGTCCAGGATCAAACATGGCAGCTCCCTTACTGACAAAGTAAACAGTCCACATTTACAGATCATTTAAAACATAAAAGTCTGGATTTAGGAATAAACAAACACAGCATTCAATAGGGCTTCATATATATTGCCAAGTAGCTATACAATGAATCGTATCAGTGTACTGCCCAGCTGGTCACAAGCTTTGATTTTTTCCGGACCCAGCACAGGCTATTCACAGCAATGGCAGAAGTGAGCCCCTTAAAGTGGTAGCGTGGTGCCACCCATTCACACACTCACGTAGGAACAAGAATGGCAACAATACTTTACACTGAAGTATATGTACAGTACTGGACTTGCCAGGTTCTCAAAGGCAGAGCACCAGCTGAGACCCTCTTTTGGCAGAAGAACCTTGCTATGTCCCAGGAGATGACTTCAGGCAAGTCCACCATTTGGGGGGTAGGTTACTTTAAACCCATAACACTGTGGAGATCTTGTTCTTTCTTCCTTCCAGGAAGGTATGAACCAATCAGGAGCTACATGTAGCATTTCAGTCTGTGTGACTGTAGTTTTAGACAGGAAAGAATGGTATTTACTCACCTGGTAAAGGTGATTATCCCTGCAACCTTTCCAGTGCTCAACATCCCTCACAAATCGGTCCTCCTCTGTCATCCTGTTGGCTGATGCATGATTGTAAATTTTGGACTGCCAGGGAACAAGCTCCTGGTCACCACAGTCAGCCTCCAGTGAGAAACTTCACTAGCAGAAAAATACTGAGAACAAACAAGCACACCACAAACAGTACTAGATCAAATAAACGGCCCAACAAACAAACGTAGTGCACTACAAAGGGCATTTACCAAATAAAAAGCAAATTTAGCAGAAAGCCTTGTGATACAAGGGTAACTATCACATTGTAAAGCTGCTAGCAGGTCATATGCCTTATAGGAACACCATAATAGTGGCACTGAAAGAATACATAAGATTACATGTGTAAACTATATGGTGTGTGTGTGTATATATATATATATATATATATGCATGATAATACAGGTGTAACCTATTATGACTACATTAAAAAATCCCAAATGGATGGAGTCCATGGTGCTGGCACGTATCCAAAGTGGTTCTTGCTGCTTTGGTTCCATACTTACATATAATCCGGAGGCAGTCTGAGCACTGGAAAGGTTGCCAGGATAATCATCTTTATCTGGTGATTAAATACCATTATCCCCTGCAACCTTTCCAGTGCTCAACATTCCTCACAAATGGTATTTTTGTTGCAGTACCTCAAGGGAAAAATTCTCCTTCTGGGTGGGCCCATTACATGGAACCTGAAGCAGCCTGAAGCATAGATCTCCTTAATGTAGCCCTACTTACGAATGCTTTGTCCAATCTTTAGTGCCGGACAAAGGTGTGAACAGAGGACCAGGTTGCTGCAGCATAGATGTCCTGCACTGAGGCTCCTCCTCTCTTTGCCCAATAGGTTGACATTTCCCTAGTAGAATGTGCTCTAATACCCACAGGAGGTTCCGAACCCACCCCTTGGTATGCAGCTACTACTGCCACTCTTATCCTCCTAGCAATTGTTTCTTTAGAGGCTGTCTGCCCAACGCTTTTCCCTGAAAAGAAGACAAATAGCCTGTCTGACTTTTGAAAACTTTTTGATATGCTCAGATAAGCCTTTATGATGGACACCATTGTCAAGAGGATAGGTGCCCACCTCGGCACTCCCTCAGTTAGTTCATTTGATCAGTAGGTGAACCTCCTGTTCCAGATGGAAGAGAGATGGCACCTTGAGGACAAAGGGTGGTACTGTTCTAAGAAACACTCTGTTACTGTGGAAGGTTAGGAATGGCTCATGGCAGGACAGGGCCTGCAGCTCGCCCACCCATCTGGCTGAACACGTAGCTGTGAGGAAAACAGTTTTAATGGTAGTCCAATAAGGGGGATCCAGAATAAATGGAGATTTATGAAGAGCATCCAATACTAAATCCAGTTGCCAAAGAGGGCAGGTGGATGTGGTACAGGGAGATGCAATCTGAATCACCCGTAGCGGCCGGACAACACCCCGATGTGAACCTGTCTGTCCCACTCCAGGGAGTGAGCCTCACATGGCCAATATAGCCGAAGTTTGTACATTCAGTGAAGAATATGCAAGCCCCTTGTCTGTCCCATCAATGAGAAAATCTAATATTTGAGATAAGCCTACCACCAATGGCAACAGGCCTTTTACTGTACACCACTTATAGAAGATTTGCCAATGACTCTGATAAGTCTTATTTGTCGAGCCTGTCCTGAATTGCAAGAGTTGCTTAACCACCGGGGGTACCCCTCTTTCAGCAGTCTTTGCCTTTCAACATCTCTGCCGTCAGCTTGAGGGCTTTGGGGTCGTGATGCAGGGTGGGTCCCTGACTGAAGAGATCTGGCAGTGTGGTAGGGGCCACGGGTTTTCTATCAACATTGCTGTGAGGAGAGAGTACCATGATCGCCATGGCCAGTCAGTCAAGCCAGTGCTATCAACAGTACTGTGGCCTTCGGTGCTCTGAGTTTATGAAGTACTTTTGCAGTCATTGGGGTGGGTGGAAAGATGTAGGCTTTGCAGAAATTCCAGTACAGAGACATGATGTTGACTTCTGCCTGATGTCAGGAAATCATGAGTGGAAACGAGGTAGTTGAGTGTTATGATGAGACACCACCAGATCCAGCTGAAATGGG
This sequence comes from Neoceratodus forsteri, assembly GCA_016271365.2. NCBI lineage: Eukaryota > Metazoa > Chordata > Ceratodontiformes > Ceratodontidae > Neoceratodus > Neoceratodus forsteri. The sequence continues at coordinate 555,991,270 of CM057450.1, read as the reverse complement.
CCCCATCTCTTTGAGTGTTTGGAACACCTGGGGATGCAAGTGCCATTCCACCTGATCGAGTTTCACTCGGCTAAGCCAGTCTGCCTGAGAATTCACCTTGCTGACTAGGTAAGTGGTTGAGATCGACAGCAGATTCTGTTCCACCCATCTCAATGTCTTTAACACCTCCTTTAGCACAGCCTTTCTTCAAGTTCCCCCTTGTCTGTTTATGTATGCCATGGTGACCTTGTTGTCAGTTCAGACTAGCACCGCCTGTCCTGAGACTTGATGGGTGAAAAACAGCAGCATCCTGTACACTGCTCTCATTTCCAGCACTTTGATGGGCAGATGAGTTTATGATGAGGACCATCTGCCCTGGGTTACATGATGGCTAAGTACGGCTCCCTTGCTGAGGAGACTGGCGTCTGCAGTAATCGTGGCTATGGGTGGTGCTGCCAATGGCATTCCCTTCAGAAGATTATGTCTGGCCACCCACCACCTTAGAGTGTGCAGAATCTCTGCTCCTGGACTGTTCTTGTACTCAAAGTCCAAGGTCAACTGATCCCATGCATTCAGCACATATCTCTGGAGCAGACACATGTGCAGCCTGGCCCAGGGCACCACGTCTATCATGGATGCCATGAGTCCCAACAGCTGCAGGTACATATGCACCGACCTATTGGGGAGCATTTGTATCAGTGCAATAAGCCGAGTCATGTTGTTGACTTTCTCCTCCGTAGGTGTGACCAGTCCCAATGTCATGTTGATCCATGCACCACAGTGCGTTATGTCTTGGGTAGAACTTAGTTGACTCTTGCTCCAATTTATGACCCAGTCATGCTGTTGAAGGAACTGAATCATGGAGTCCGTGTCCGCCTGTGCATGTGTAGGGGACAGCACTTGAATGAGCCAGTCATCTAGCTAAGGAATGACGTGCACCCCCGCCTTGTGGAGAAGCGTGGCAATCACAACCAGAGTCTTTGTGAATACCCTCGGAGCTGAGCCCAGCCTGAATGGGAGACAGGTATATTGAAAATGTTGGCTGCTGACATTGAACCTGAGGAACCTTTGGTGACTGCGGTGGAATGAAATGCATAAATAAGCACCTTTTAAGTCTATTGACATTAGGAAATTGCCCTGCTGAATGTCTTGCAAGGCTGATTTGAATCTTGAATTTCTTGTTGATTACAAGCTTTTTGAAGAGCTTGTGGTCCAGTACTGGACAGAGATCCCCTGATTTCTTGGGGACCATGAAGAACATAAAGTATACCCATTATCTCACTCGGGGTATGGCACTGAAACTATGGCCAGGTTTTTGGACAGATTGACCAGTGCCTGCTGGATAGCTTCAGCTCTGTTGCATTGCTCGGGCATTGAGGACATGATTGGTCTGTGTGGAATTATCTTTGTGTGAGCTCTAAAGAGTAGCCCTAAGTCACAATTTCTCTGACCCATATGTCCATCGTGGTCTGAGCCCATTGATCGGTGAACAATAGCAGGCATCCCCCCCAACGGAGGTTTGTTCGCCTGGGCCCACCTCGATTCATTGGCTCTTGCTGCTGGACCCTCCTCTATGACCAGTTCTAGCCTTCTTGCTTGCGTTGCCTGGAGCCCTGAACTGCACCATTCTAGACTGGGACTGGGACTTAAAGGTTTTGCCTCTGGAGGACTGAATATTAGACAACTTTGTTTGACCTCATGACCCCTTAAATTTGGGATGAGAAGTCTGTGCAAAAGGCAGATACATGTCCTTCTTTTCCACCATCTGTTTAGTGCCAGCCTGGTCTTTGAGGAAAGGGGTGAGTAAATCTCCAAACAGATGCCCCCCCCATTAAACAGTAGTTTGAGAAGTATGGCCCTGGACTCCCCGTCTGCCTGCCTGAGCTTCAACCACAAGGCTCGCCTGGCATGGTTAGAGAGTACCGTGGCCCTGGTTCCAAACTTCATGATATTGGAGGATGCATTCACTATATAGTGTGCGGCCTGCAGAGCGTAGTCTGCATTGCCTGCTTGTGAGAAGGATTTGAGAATGGTGTCTGCAAGGGACTCCACCCAACTCAGCAGGGCCCTACTGGCATACCACACAGCCATGTCTGCTACCAGGACCATCCTCGCAACCTCATGAAGCTTTTTAAGGGATTCTTCCACTCTCTTGTCCATGGAACCTTTCAGAGTGGCTGTGCTATCACTGGGAATGACTGTACATCTTGTGAGGGCCGAGACAGTAGTGTCCACCTTAGGGGTCATTTCACCATTCTGCTTGAAGGGCCTGTCCAACTGGATATATCAGTTGCATGACCCTCTTCTTCAGGAGCCTTGCTGGTTCTACCGCCTCTAGTTCTTTGGTACGGATGGTGCCCAGTGCTGGGCAGGTTAGAAAATATTGCACGGCTGGGCTCTGTGATGCCGTTAGGAGTGGATCTGTTGGAGATTGTGACTTTTCTGGCTCCTCTGGGATCTGGAGAGCCTTCCTTATCATCTTGACCAGCTCAGCTACATCATCTTTGGGGTACAATCTTCCTGAAGAATCCCTGGGGTCTTGGTCTGGCTCCTCATTTTCTGTGGGTTCTGCCTCCTCATCTGCTTGCCTGCACCTTTCCTTCAGGAGGTGTGGTGAGTGCCTCTCCAGGCGCTTTCTGCAGAGCCCTGGCTGTGAGCCTGGTGGTTGTTTAGACTGCAGTTTTTCCAGCCAATGAAACAGGAGGCCCACCTGTGTGGTGTTGAGTGTTATTGATGCTGTTGGGGTGAGGGGGCATCTTGGTTGGATAGTAAATCAAGGCCAGGGGTCTGAGAGGGCCCTGCCTCTGAGATGGCCCAGATTGTGCACAGTGCCTCTGCCCTGTTGGTCTCCAGTAGCTGCATTCCCCCACTCAATGCAGGCAGGCATTGAAGTGATTGGCTGTTCTCTGAGGAACCTATGGGGAACAGAGAGAAAGAAATGTGTCAGGAAAATGCTTCTCTCCATAGCAGCCAATGTATATAAGCAACTGGTAGAGCTCGGAACAAACAGTGATGTGCCAGGGGAAGAAAACGCAGACAGCAAGACCCTATGAATGCATTCTCATAGTCAAAAAAGGGAACTGGAGACCCACTCAACTTGGCTGCCGCATGGTATTTTATGGCCTGCCATACATGAGAAGGTCACCGGGAACATCCTCATAAGAGGATGAGACTTCCGTTTCTCACAGGAATTGGCCAACTAACCCAACATGGCCACCATTCAGAATACCTCCCCAATATGGCAGCCATTCTCGTGGGATCGCCCAGGAATATCATGGGACAATATGGCCGCGATCTCACGAGGGCAGGCGTCCCACGATGTTATCCTGATGCCTCCTGTTTGGGCCTTATTTTATACTTTGTGGGCCCTAGGAAGGTCTGGGGGTGCTGTTGAGCTGAAATATGCCCCCTGGTGTTAATATTTCTTTAGGTGAGCATGTAGCATCCTGTAAAAACCCCTGGAATGGAAGAGGGGCGCCAGTCTCATGAGACCCACCATTTTGAATATGGCAGCCATGAGATTTCGGCACTGTGCATCACTGGGGAATCATGCATGACAGACTGTGGGGGGGGGGGTGAAAAGGGAGGCCTCCCTGATGACGCAGGTACATTTTCTACCTCACAGAAGCCAGACAAGGATATTTGCCCACCCTTTCCCCATGGACTTTGGTGAATGAAAAGTACTATGGTAGTCATTGGAGACTGGATAAAACATCTGAAGGAGCTGCAGAGCAACCCTGGGAATCCTTGGACCCAGTGAGTACTGTGCCAGATGGAGAGAGGTTGGGGATTGTCTTTAGCCCCCAGAAAGAGGAAGGGGAATCCCATGTTTGGGGGGGTGCCACCATCTGCCCCAAATGTACCTGATGTTGAAAGAGGATGCAGCTATACTGGGAGCTGCCTAAATACTCCCCTGGGTCCTAGTACCTCTCGTGCAGGAACTAGATAGTGTATGCCACTTGATAAGGGATGGATGCTACATGCGGGTCCATTCCGCAGGGGACGGCTGGTGGGGATGCTACAGTATATGAGGTTTCCGTACCTGCACAGGGGTGCAAGACAGGATGTTGCCAGAGGATCCAGACAAACTTTTCTCCCATGTCTCAGTGCTCTGAGTGGGTACACTGTCTGCATTTGATCTTATTTGTTGCTTTTTTTGTTTGTTTTCTGTTGCTTTGCCAAGGAGAGGCAGATTCATGCGGAAGGTTAAAGGAAAACCTGTAGTTAATTTGTGCTCCTGTATGTCAGCATGCTAAAATTAGGAAGAGTGGAGGATAAGGACAGCATTGGTAGGACAAAATTACCTGAGAGTTTGGGAGTGATCATAGATCATGACCAGCCACTAGGAATGCATGAAGTGAACTGGAGACTGACTGTGGTGGCCGGGGGCTTGGCTCCTGGCAGTTCAAAATTTATGATCGTGCATCAGCCAGTAGGATGATGGAAGATGACCCATTTGTGAGGAATGCTGAGCACTGGAAAGGTTACAGGGGCTAATGTGGTTTTCCCCTGCAGCTCTGCAAGGCTGAGATCATTTTAATTCATCTGTTGATTTGAAAAACCAAAAAAAAAATGTAGTACAATAGAGCCAATGGGCTGGGTTTTTAGAGCCCTGCCCCAACCTCACATCTGGGGCAGTTTTTCAAGAGTCTGCATCCCCCTCCCTTGCATATAGGTGCAGTTTCCATTGGCTAAGTATGTCCAAATCTACTGTATGTGTGGATGCAGGGTAGACAGTGGCAATGGAGTGTGTAAGTACATTTTTCTAAGCACTTAGCAAGTATTTGTACTCAACACCCCAGATGCTTGGTTTTTCACTGCCATTTGCTGCTCATTACTTGGCCAAATGAACAACAAATTTAAACACAATATCTATTCCATTCCCAGATGCCTAGAGCTAGTTTATTGGCCACCTGCCTCCCAAAACAAGAAACTTCCTGCCCTCCACTCCCTCATCATTCTCCCACAGATTTACAGTACTTTTAAAAAGAAAAATGGCAGATTTCTGGCTCTATGCCAGGAATATTCACCTTTTAAAAAAAAAAATCCTTCCAAGCTCAGCTTCAAAATTGATGTCCTCAGAATTGAGATTTTAAGTGGTGCCTCCTCGTGATCCTCAATCCTTGATTGCCAAATGCCATCTATTTCAGTTGTCCACATCCACTCACAGTGTGCCTGCTCTCACTATATGTCGGAGTGGCAGTCTCTCCCTCGAAGGACATGCTGCTAGGGTGGAAGGGGCAATGTCTGCATCACTGATCGTACTAGGCAGACTGACTGGTATAACTTTAGTTATAATACTACCTTATAAAGAGACTAGGCTCAAAATACAATATGTGCTATCTATACAACATTTAGAAGAAATGAATAAGTATCACCCAAAACACGAGTCAAAGAAAACACTATAGCCATATTTTCAATCTGCTTCAGCCATTGGGTTTTTGTAGAGGAGACTGACTGACTTGCTGTGCTGTGTGTTTACCTGGCTGTATTTTAGGGGCGGGAGTTGTTAGTACAGTAGTTGATCAGGTATTAGAAGTATTGAAATGGGTAGGTGCATTGCTATGTAGAGCTTAATCTTCTGTGCTCTGCCTGAGGTAGTGATGTAGATCCAGAACTGTACATATATAATTATATATGGGTATCAAATGTGATCTGTTCTGTGCAATCAGAGAGCAGTGTTTTTTGTGGTGGCTACCTTGGCATAGTATGTGATATATACAATATATGGTTAGGCCTAATTTCCATTAGGAAAACTGTATGTTTATTTCCCACTAATGCATACTAAGTCTACATTGCATTACCAGTTAATCAACTGTGACAGAATGAGCCACTAACTTATTAATAAATACATTACTAACTGATACTATTTTTCATTTTTTTACAACCAATAACCAGACTTTCATAAAAGAGGGTTTCTCAACAGTTGTAACCACCCCCCAACATGAACATTACAAAACCATCATGCATCTATTAAACCAGCTTTCACAACTGCTTGAGTCCCCTCCAATAAAAACAATAAAAGTATATTTAAAACGATTTCATAAAACTGACTTTGCAAACTATCCCATCGGCACAGTAATATTGCTACTGCTCATGGTGCTGGTGACCCGGTTTGGGAGTGAGCTTTGGTCACTGGGCAGCAGCTGGGTGGAAGGAAGGAATTTCTCCTGGGATGCTTTCCTCCTCCAGAGAGGGAGGCTGTCTGACATCAACATGTGAGCACCTCCTTCATGGTCACAGATGGCTCTTCCAGTGGTTTGCCTATGGGAGGGAGGATGCTGGCTAGTGGCATATGTCAGCATGTTTGCATGTGTGCACATGTGCACTTCTGCCACCAGTGTCCCAGGGCTAAAAGCACCCCGCAGGCCCTGCACTGCTGGCCAAAGTTGCCACCTGATTTGGAATCAGATTTCATAAGAGATTGGGGACCCTGAAAGCTCCATCATGGGGACAGGCCATGGGGAACTGAGGATAGGTCAAGTTCAGGGAAAAGAGGGTGATGGTGATGAAGGCATCAGATGAAGGGGCCAATCCATTGACGAAAGGGAAAGAAACAGTATATCACAAGAAAACAGTTCTTCATAAAGTACATTTTATACGTAATATACTGTCCTAAAAGTGACTTTGCACGCAATTTGGAGTCACTTAAACATATTTAACAAGCAACAGACATTCCTAAAAATGGCTTTGCAAGCAGGTTGAGTTCACATGACAACAAGCACACTTTATATGCAACAGATTTTCCAAACAGCAACTCTCAAACAGGTTGGATTCATTTAAAAAAGAGGCACAATACTTAAGCAACAGCATTTCATAACTACAGTTTCACAGTCAGTTTGGGTTCACTTAATAACAAGCATATTTTAGAAGCCACAGATGTTACTAAAAAATGATTTGCAAACAGTTTGAGTTCACTTAAGTACAAGCACATTTTACAAATAACAGACTGTTCTAAAATAGCTTTGCAAAAGGTTTGAGTTTGCCTGAAAACAAGCACAGTTTACCAATAGAATTCTAAAATAAAACAAAATGTTTAAATGTAGCTTTCATAGCATTATTTCAGTATAATTGCTCAATAGGTTACTTAACAACTGGATTGGCAACACATTCAAATGTCATAATAACCAGCTTTCACCATAATACATGCATAGTTATTATGGCATAGCTGTCAATCAAACCTGTTCAAGTGAAAACAACACTTTCACCTCATGTACTTTTAAGTCATGTCAACAAACCACCATTTCTTTTCATTGCTCCTTACATATGTTCCATTCTCAGTACAATAGACTCTAAGCAAACAATTCTCACAATGTTTTTGGAGTACCGTACTAGAAATTAAACATATCTTTTAGTGAACTTTTCTTTTCGGTCTGAGTTTCTCGGTACTTTCTGCATATTTAGTGGCATTTTCAGGAAGAGTTGCCCCAACCTAAACAAGCATTTGTCAATGCCGATTGTTGGCTTGCTGGCATTGGCAGTGATAGTATAGAAGTTACGGAGCAGCGTAATAGGAATGGCAGTGAAGTATTGAACTGAAGCTAACCCCACCACCACCCTGCAGAGAGCGACAGGCATTGGGGTGTGCCTTTGGGTCATCAGGCATAACGGCCACACTATTTTCACCACACCCCACCCTGCAGACACTGACAAGTGTCACGGTGTTCCTTGGGGTCTTTGGCTCTTATCGCACCCATTCCATTAGGAAATACGGTGAGATGGGTGCGATATAGGAGAATGGGGTGAACTTTGGGGCCGAAGAATCCAAGGCATACCTCGATGCCTCTCACTGGCTGCAGGGTGTGGAATGGTATGAGCATTACAGGCAAGAATCCCAAGTCACACCCCTGATGCCTGTCATTCTCTACAGGGTTGGGTGTAATGGTTGGAAACTCTAGTACCTCAGGCATTCGTTGGTATTTTCACTCCAAATTTTCAACATGTTTTTTTGTGTGACTCCACCTCATGAACAGTGGCAATATCAGTTTGTTAGCTGAAAGCTGCTTATGCACAGTGACTACGGCATTTAGCACCACAGGTGCAAAAACATTCCGAACAGGATGTAAAAAATGACAGCTGTATTGTTCATGGGGAGGTGTAAAAAATGGCAATGTTGCAAATCTGCAGTAAAAATATTAAAAAAACTGGCGAAGTCATGAGTGTACATAGAAACTGTGCAATGCACACCCGTAATATAATTAGGTTGGGGATTTTTTACAGCAGATTGTCAAGTCAGGCATTTTGGTGCCTCCGATCATGAACAGTGTCACTGTGATTTTCTTTATCTGTTCGAACAATGATTTCCCACAGCGACTATGCATCTCTGCGCTGAAAGTGTGAAAACACACTTCGGCCATGTTGTGAAAAATGACAGCTGTACTGTTCATAAGGAAGTGTGGAAAAATGCCACTGGTGAAAATCTGGACTGAAAATATAACAAAGTCATGAACTTACGAAGGTGCGTGGAAACTGCGCAATGCTTACTCGTAACACAGTCATTTTATGGACTTTTGTCACCAAATTTTCAACATAGCCATTTTAAGACCTCTGCTCATGAACAGTGTAACTGTGATTTTCTTAATCTGTCCCAAACATTGCTTTCGCACACCAACAGCACCATTGTGCGCTACATGTGCGAAAACACATTTTGGGTGACATATGAAAAATGGCAGCTGTACTGCTCGTAAGGAAGTGTAATAAAATGGCAATGTTGAAAATCTGGAGTGAAAATATTAAATTCACAAACTTACGAGCATGCATAGGAACTGTGCAACACACGTCTAAAACAGTCATTTTTAGGAATTTTTTCACCAAATTTTCAACATAGCCATTTTAGGACCTCTGTTCATGAACACTGTCACTGTGATTTTCTTAATTTGTCCTCACATTGATTTTGCACACCGACTGCGCCTAATGCGCTGCATAGGCGGAAACACATTTTGGGTAAGATGCTAAAATGACAGCTGTACTACTCATAAGAAGGTGTGGTAAAATGGCAATGTTGAAAATCTGGAGTGAAAATATTGAAAATTCATGAACTTTACGAGCGGTGTAGGAACTGGCGAACGACGACATGAAATAGCATTTTTGGAATTTTCCACCAAATTTTCAAAATAGGCTTCTTGAGAGCCCACCTTATGAACACTGGCAGTGTCGTTTTGTTAATCAGTCCCAAAAGGTGATTTCACATAGTGACTGCGAAATCACCCTTCGGGCCTGAATAACGCCATGACAGTGACAGCATTCATGAGAAGGGGTCCCAAAAATGGTGCAAAAATTCCAAAAAATGCCTGAGATATGCAACAAAGTTGAAAAAATCCTATCTAGCCCATTATACATCTGACCGGCATTTCCTCAGTTCGTGGTCGGCTTTGAAGAGTGCAGACGTGTTCCCGGTCCACCGCAGATCATCACGATGGACTCGAGGTAAGTATGGGAGGAGGGGTGGGGAGGCAGGGTGTGCAGTGGGTGGGTGTGGGTTGTGGGGAGCAGGAAACCGTGGGACCGTTTTCAATTTACAGTTTTTTTTTAAATTAAGACCTGGGATGTTTGCCATGCTGGGGTGGGCTCCCAGCGTGGCAGAAACTCTGGTGGGGGAATGGGCCGCGAGGGGATTGGGCACCCCGTCAGCAATGGCATCAGTTGCCACACTGGGGTGGGCTCCCAGCTTGGCACCCTGTACTGGGGGGGGGACAGTGGAGCTGACGGGGGATTGGGCACCCCCGTCGGCCATGGTATCAGTTGCCACGCTGGGCTGGGCTCCCAGTGTGGCACTCTGTACTGAGGCAGGGGAACTGCACATTATGTAAAGTGGACATAACGTCTAAACAAAGTGCAGCTGCATGACGAGCTTGTCTCTGATTGCAGCGGCACTTTGTTTGGAAGTCTCCATCACTTTACCTGTGGTAATCCAGCGCTAGCATGCTGGCTTATTGGGGAATGAGGGACGCACCTACCGATGCATGCCCTGCATTCGCCCAACAGCAGACCCGCCTCCAAATCTCCACTCTCCCAATATGTTGACTGCCGCGCAAGCGCGGCAAGCCAACATAAAAAGGTTTACAGGTGTTTTTTTTTCTTAAAGTGACTTTTTATGCAATGTATAAATGTTTGTGTTTATCATTAGCACAGAAATCAGGCATCTGACTCGCATAACTTGTGAGCACTACATTTTAATACTTTTAGTGAAATAAAACAAACATGCGGTAGCCAACCGGCCACTAAAAAACCATTAATATTTCCCCTGGCATGCTGTCAGACTTCCTCAGAGCGATCTGAAGCAAACCCTGATAAAGTGTCTAATTTATACTAAAATGGGGAGGGACTAACCCTTACTCCCACCAATAACAGTGCAAATATATACATCATGCGATGTGTTTTAAAAAATTTAAACATACACACAATAAAGACATTTTTCAGGAGCCTCAAAATACACCTTTATATATTCTATTTCCCAAAACTGTTGCATGGGGGTTTATTTCTGTCAAATCATTTTATTAAATATATTTAACTCCCTACACAATTCAGTGGTGTACTAAGGCTCAGTTATATCATTCGTTTCAAAGCTTGATCATTACACCATCCAGCAATATTCTGTTTCATTCTCAAACTAAATAAAGTGCATGTACATCTCTGGCTATATCTACATTCTCAAGTTTATATTTTTTATTAGCATCTGAACTTCTTAAGAAATGCAGTCGGATCAATACTATCATTGCAGCCCCTTGGATCTTGAGCTCCAGATTCCTATATCCAGTAACTCTCCCTCGTTCCCATTAGTTTCTTAATGTTTCCACTCCAGGGACCTACTTTTACTTGTTCTATGCCCGCAAACTTGATGTCATGGGACACCCTTGGGGAACCCTGCCCATGTTTCACTATTGCATAATTCATGTCCCCCCTCTCTAGTGTCTTGACATACTCACCAATATGTGTCTTGAACTGGCATGTAGTGCGGCCCACATAAAAAGCCCCGCAGCTACACACCAGCTGATACATGATTCATAGGTATCATAGGTAATTTCAGAGCTAAGCAGACTTACGTCCATTGTGCTCGCTGTTAACTCTAATTATTGTAACTACCTATTTTGTTTGCTATGCAGTGTTTGTCCAGTTTCCTCTTATGATTATGATTGCCTCATAAAATAAAATCCTTAACTGGCATTTGCTTGGGCTTACTTGCATGTTCAATAGTTTTACAGGTTATAATATGATTGCAGTAAGTACACTTACCACATCTAAAATTGCTCACTGGTGCTGGTAAGGAGTGGAGATTACTACTTATGGGTTCAGGGCTTTGTAATGCACTTCTAACCACCATGTCTTTAATGGTTTTACATCTCCTGAATACCACTTTAGGGCCTGTAGTATACACCTGTTGCAGCCTGGGTTCCAGTTCTAATAAGGGCCAATTATCTTCTGTGATTTGCATCACTTGATTGGCAGCTTTTGAGAAGGTGGTAACAAAAGGGCATGTCTGCTCTAGTCCTGTCTGTCTGTTTGTGTAAACCAAGTTATCCCTCCTATCCATATTTTGTACTTTATTCATGGCAGAAACAATACTGTGGTTGCTGTAACCCCTCTCCTTGAACCTTCTGATTTGTATATTTCTTTTTTCTTTAAATCCCCCCTTACAATTCCTAAGTGTCCTGATTAATTGTCCCTTAGGAATATTAAACGGGGGGGGGGTTAAATGCCAGTTCAAGACATGCATTGGTGAGTATGTCAGGGCACTAGAGAGGGGAGATATGAATTATGCAATAGTGAAACATGTGCAGGATTCCCTACGGGTGTCCCATGACATCAAGTTTGCAGGCATAGAACAAGTAAAAGTAGGCCCCTGGGGTGGAGACATTAAGAAACTAACAGGAATGAAGGAGAGTTACTGGATATATGAATTTGGAGCTCAAGATCCAGGGGGCCTCAATGATAGTATTGCTCTGACTGCATTTCTTAAGAAGTTCAGATGCTAAAAAAAAAATATTAACTTGAGAATGCAGATATAGACAGAGATGTGCATGCACTTTATTTAGTTTGAGAAAGAAATACAATATTACTGGATGGTGTAATGATCAAGCCTTTAAATGAATTATGTGCCTGGGCCTCAGCACACCACTGAATTAGTAGGGGATTAAGTGTATTTAATAAAGTGATTTGATAGCAATAAACCCCAATACAACAGTTTTTGGAAAAATGATATGCAGAGACATATTTTGAGGCTCCTGAAAAATGTTTTTTTGTGTGTATGTTTACATTTTTGAAAACACATCACGTGATGTATATATTTGCACTGTTATTGGTGGGAGTAAGGGTTAGCCCCTTCCCATTTTAGTATAAATTAGGCACTTTATCAGGGTTTGCTTCAGATCACTCTGAGGAAGCCTGGCTGCACGCCAGGGGAACATTACTGTTTTTTAGTGGCCAGTTGGCTACCGCGTGTTTGCTTTATTTCACTAAAAGTATTACAATTTTGCACTTACAAGTTATGCAAGTCAGATGCCTGCTTTCTGTGCTATGGGTGTTTTAAACTTTTTCTTTTGTGGCGTGCTTGCTATTTAATAGCACCGTAGCCATGGTACCTGGTGCTCTATTTTTTTTTTTACAGTGGGTTGTGTTTATCATTAAAGACAGTAAACCACAAAGCAAATACATTCTTCGGTTACAATTCTTTTCCAGCTGCTTTTTTTTATTTCCAATAAAAAAAAAAAAAACAGCAATTGCCAATTATATAAAATGAACTATTGGGTGTTGACATTGTTTATTTGTTACAGACACTGGATGTGTGATACCATCACAAACCACTTATGCTTGCAGTCGTGATTTATGTGATATCACTCAATTTAGGTATGTAAAAAACTTAAAATGTACAGCACCCTGTACTGTATTCTGTGTAGTATATTACAAACAACTGCTGGCATTTTCAGTTTCCAACACAAATAGAAATCACTTGCTAAGAAAGTGAGCACTCGGTACAGACGCTGGTGACAGCCATACCCTTCTGGCTCACAACATTATAATACGCGAGTCAGATGACTGAGGCTGCCTCTCTCACAGTCAGGTGCAATCAATAAAGTGATCACTTTGATGTTTACAAACTCATAAACGTTAATTCCTGCACTGTTGAAAGTTTTACAGTACACATCCACTAAAATAAGTTAATGTGTATATATATATATATATATATATATATTACTAGATAAATGTATTATGTCAAACAAATACTAAAAAAATGTTGTGTACTAGCAAAATAATGACATTTTTGAGGGAAGCTAAAGAGCTCATAAATCCACTCACCATTTGGGCTAAAGGTTAATGAGCGTGTTAATTTTTTTTCATGACATTATCTTACTCACTCTCTCTCTCTCTCTCTCTCTCTCTCTCTCGGCATATATAGACACACATACTTTTAAACAGGGCAAGTTAAGGACTTAAAAAGCATAAACACACACATCCTGGGGCATACTCTATCAAACCTGCAAATTTCAGGTCTGGAGTCTGTGCTCCACTATAACTTTGCCCTCAATGCACTGATTGCCACAAAACTTTCAGGATCCAAATATCCTGGCATCAGTTCTGTGCCTCTGAAATGTCTAGTAAATCAGTTGAACAGGGTTGGGTTTCAAGGTGCAAATATTGGATTTAACATGAAAATGATTAATAAACCCCAATATACAGTGGTGACTGTGCCAATATAATATAGTTCTTGCAAAAAACTACGTTAATGCAGACATTGGTGTTGAAGAACACAAAGTGCACAAAGTAGAAAAATGAAAATCCATCAAGGGTTTGCATCTACAGAGTCTGGGGGAATCAGTTGTGGGATATTCATTGGGGTTGTCAACCCTAATGCCCACTCCAGCCAATAGCCACATGTCGAAAGCACAAGATACAGCTCCAAGCCAGTGCCTCAGAGTGATTCATTCCTTGGAGGTAGAGAAATATGGCTTGCCACATGATGACAACAGAGTCAGTCATAGCTTTCTTCACACAGTGCCCTGCCCTGCATGAAGAAAACAGAACACATTTGACCTTATTTGAGCAGGGTGAAGTGGGCATTAGGGGTTACAGTCCCACAGAACACCCCACTACTAATTCACCAAGACTCCAGAGATCCACAACTCTAATATTTTTAATTTCCCTACTTTGTCTGCTTTGCATTCTTCCCTAGTATCTCCATTATCACAGTTTTTTTTTAAGAAATGTCCCTTCCTTTTGTGATAGTGTAATTGTATCCTCATTAGTGCAGGTTCTGAAGGGAACTGAACAAAATGAAATAAATACAGTAGTGGAGATCTTTCTAGCCCTGCTTCAACAATCAACTAACAAGTGAAAGACAACAGTATCTTAATACTAGCATTTGAACCATTACACCATGCCATCCTAGCATGGATGTGATACTAATAATATACATTTCTGATCTGGGTCCTGGGGATTCTGGCATGGAGGAACATAACATTGTGCCTGTAAAATAAGAATAGCAGCAGGGTCACAAAGGATCTCTAGCTCTTTAATAAATAATTGGGACAAACATGGTACTCAAAACATAAAACAATACTTCTCTGATACATCGTCCATGTCCTCCAACACCAGGGTTGACATTCTGTTGCACCATGTTCATTAGTCTACTGAACCTGTAGACATAAATTGGAAGATGGGTTAATGTGCATAAGAAAAATATCAATCCACTATGTCAGGTGGGAAGGGATTTTAGTTTTTTATGGGGAACTTAAAGTGGATTGGTCAGAAGGGAACATACCAGTGCCATGGCAGCAAGCTGGGTTCAGGGATGGATTTGAGTTACTCATGGAGGCCAGCGTGGAGGATGTGAACAGGATTTACAATCCCTGGGACCACTGTTCTTTCAGGGGAGGGGCAAGTTACCCTGTTCATTGACTGCCACCTGGGCAAAATGAAGCCACTACCTTTTGCATGCCCTGTAACACCAGTTTGATGATGGATTGCCAAACTGGCTGATAGTCAAAGGGGATGCTGTCCCTCACCCTCTTATCTCTGTCATATAGGGAATCTGTAGGGGGGCACCAAAGGTACAAGGTAAGTTCCTTAGATGGAGGGTGGTGGGGCTTGCTGGCTGACAGCAATAGGAAGCATGTTGGTGGTGGTGGGTCTGCAGTGACCTGATGGCACTGCCAGCTGCTCTTTCCCTGATTTTGCTTTCCACCCTACTTGTCCTGATGTACTGCATGGGCCAATCAGGCCTCAACACATGTACGTCAACTCTTTGTGAGGAGAAGCTCTCTGGCCCACCACAAGGTGTCACATGTGCAGCAGAACAGTGCTCCATCCCTTCCCAGGCTGGGGCCAGTACTGCATACCACTGCAGTTTCCCCAACCTCAGACCAAGCAGCTGGCTCACCGAGCTCGCACCTGAACTCTGAGCCACCAGCACAGCAAAGCAAAGTGATCCCCACTAGGCTAACAGTCATTCATGCAAACAAAGTTATTTCATAATTTATTTTTTGTAACATTTTGGCCCCAAATTTTAACATAATCTTTTTTACAAACTTCCCCTTCTGAACATGACCTGTGTCATTTATAAAATACTGGCCAAAATGTAATTTCATGCCACATGTGTGACAACATATTTTGGCCAGGATTTCAAAAGGAAACCTGTCACATTCATGTGGTGCTGTGAAAAAAATGTCTGTGTTGAAACTTAGGGGTCAAAATATTAAAAATTACCAAAGTTATGAATGAGCATTGAGAAAGTTCAATGTACTTTCATAACTTTCTTATTTTTAAGTATTTTTACCCTAGTAACAGTAGCTTGGCAGAAGACACCAGGAGAAAGGACTACTGTGTGACTGGACTTCTCTATGGGACAAAAAGGAGTAAGGCCATCAGGAAATGGAGGGTAATGAATACCAATGCCCATAGTCTGGGCAACAAGCTCCATGAGCAGATGGCCTTGATGGAAGAGGGATTCCTGGATATCGTAGCAGTCACAGAAACATGGTACACAGAGAACCATGACTGGGATGTTAACATACCAGGGTACATAACCTACAGGAGAGACAGGCAGGGGAGAAGAGGGGGAGGAGTAGCTCTTTATGTAAAGGAAGGGATAAAAGCAACTGAACAAAAGAGTAAACAGGGAGGGGAGGAGAGGAGGCACTGTGGGTCACCTTGGAGACTGGAAAGGGCACCACAATCCGCACAGGGGTTGTGTACAGACCCCCATGTCAGGGGGAGGGAATGGACAAGGATATGACAGAAGACATGCTTAGAATGGCAGAGAAAGGGGAGATACTGTTGATGGGAGACCTGAATATGCCAGATGTTAACTGGAGCACATTTGCTGCAGCCACATCCAAGAGCTGGGCCATTCTTGATGCCCTACAGGTGGCAGGCCTCAGACAGCTAGTTTCGGAACCCACTCATGAGGGAGCAATCTTAGACCTCAGCTCTCAAACGGGGCAGTGAGAGGATCTCAGATCTAGAAGTGGGTTGCCATCTGGGAACAAGTGACCATCAAACAGTGTGATTCACGTTAAACTCAGCTACAGAGTCAAACCATACAAAAGTGAGGGTACTGGACTTCAGAAGGGCTGACTTTGACAAGATGGGAGAGTGCCTCAGAAAAGCACTAGCAAACAGGCTAGAAGAAGGTGTAGAGCAACAATGGGGAATCATCAAAACTGCCATCACAGAGGCAACAAGCCTTTGTGTGAAGCAAATAAACAAATCAAAATGAAAGAAAAAGCCACTATGGTTCTCAAAAGAGGTGGCTGTGAAAGTCAGGAAGAAAAAGATAGCATTCCAGAAGTATAAGGAAACACAGAAAGAGCAGGACAGAGAGCTGTACCAGTTAAGGCAGAAGGAAGCAGGGAGGGAAGTCAGAATAGCAAAGGCCCAAACTGAGGAAAAGATAGCCAACTCAGTTAAGAAGGGGGATAAAACCTTTTATAGGTACATTAGTGAGCGTAGAAAGACAAAGGGAGGGATAGTGAGGCTGAATAGAATGAATGTTGGGTGGGCAGAGGGGGACAGTGAAAAAGCAGGGATACTGAATGAATATTTCTGCTCAGTATTCACAAAAGAGGAGGGAGAAGTGCCTAATCCAATTAACAGAAGCACTCGATCGATTCCAGTCCTTTCACAGAAGAAAGGGTTCTGCAAGAACTCCTAAAACTGAAGGTGGACAAAGCAATGGGGCCTGATGGAATTCACCCCAGAATTCTAAAAGAATTAAGGGGGGAACTAGTGAAACCACTGGCAACTCTTTTTAATAAATCATGGGAGGATGTTGTGGTACCCGAGGACTGGAGGAAGGCAGATGTGATTCCCTTCACAAAAGTGGGACCAAGACAGAGGCAGGAACTACAGACCTGTCAGTCTGACCTCTGTGGTAGGGAAAGTGATGGAGTCACTTGAAGGAAAGAATAGTTGAGTACCTAGAGGCCAGTGGGGCACAGGACCCAAGGCAGCATGGGTTCACAGCGGAAGGTCATGTCAGATGAATCTAATAGATTTCTTTGACTGGGTGACCAAAGTAGTAGACCAGGGAGGGGCTGTGGACATGGTCTACCTAGACTTTAGCAAGGCATTTGACACAGTCCCACACAAAAGATTAATAGTCAAATTAACCAGCCTGGGAGTGGGTCCCAGGGTGGTAGCCTGGGTAAAACATTGGCTGCACAACAGGACACAGAAGGTAATTGTAAATGGAGTCCACTCTGAAGAAAGAGGGGTTACTACTGGGGTACCACAGGGTTTAGTATTGGGTCCAGTCCTTTTTAATGTCTTCATAAGTGACATTGCAGAGGGACTGGAAGGAAAAGTATGCCTCTTTGCAGATGACACAAAGATCTGTAACAGGGTTGATACACAAGGAGGTGTGGAAAGGATGAGAAGGGACTTGGCAAGGTTGGAGGAATGGTCAGAAATATGGCAGCTAGGATTCAGTGCAAAAAAGTGCAAAATAATGCACCTGGGAAACAAGAACCCAGGGGAAGAATACACAATGGGGGGGTAGTAATAACAACAAAAAAGGAAAGGGACCTGGGGGTAATCATATCAGATGACCTTAAGGTTAGCAAGCAATGTGAGAAGGCAGTAGGGAGGGCTGGGGGTATACTGGGATGTATAGGGAGAGGCATCAGCAGCAGGAAATGGGAAGTTGTTATTCCTCTGTACAGACAGCTGGTGAGACCCCATCTGGAGTACTGTGTCCAGTTCTTGAGACCCCATCTTCGCAAGGACATAAACCGGATAGAGGCAGTCCAGAGGAGGGCAGCTAAAATGGTGCAGGGTCTGCAAGAGAAGCCGTATGAGGAAAGACTAAAGGAACATAATATGTATACCCTTGAGGAAAGAAGGGAGAGGGGGGACATTATAGAAACTTTTAAGTACCTCAGTGGAATCAACAAAGTCCAAGAGGGTAGCATCTTCCAGAAAAAGAGACGTGCAAGAACAAGGGGACACAATTTAAAGATGGGGGCGGTTCAGGGGCAATGTGAGGAACTATTATTTCACAGAGAGGGTAGTGGATGCATGGAACAGCCTTCCTGAGGAGGTTGTGGGGTCTAAAACGGTGGGAGAATTCAAGAATGCATGGGACAGACATAAGGCAATTCTTGTGGGGGGTAGGAAGAAATAGGCTGTTGGTTAACTAGGATCTGCGGTCTATCCTGTAGGTAGGGAAATGGGCAGACTAGATGGGCCAAGTCATCCTTATCTGCCGACAAAGTCTATGTTTCTGTATTTTCAGTGTAGTCTTTTTATGACCCCATCTCATGAACCTGGTAGTGACAATTTTCAAAACCTGCCCAAAAGGTGATTTTGCAGTAACTGCAAAATCATCTTTTGGGTCAGATTTGAAGAATTTCACTATCTTGTTCATAAAGTGGGGATTAAAAAAAGCCATGTTGAAAATTCTGGGGAAAAACATTACAAAACTACCAATTTCTCAGTAACATTTCAAAACACATTGAAATACATTAACCACACTTACCTTGTTTCCTCAGTTCCCAGTCCAGCCTTGAAGGAATAAGATGTGTCTAGGTAAATGGAGATTGGGTACCCCAGTGCATGCCAATAGATGCAGTGTTCTCCACTTGGGGTTTAGGAACCCTGATAATGAGTACTTTTTGGGTGGGGAGAAACTGCAGGTTTCTGGGAGGGGGAGATTTGGGGTGATCGTGGATGCCAAGATAAATAACTCTGAGCAGTGTAGGAGGGCTGCAGCTAAAGCAAACAAACAAATTGGATGCATTGCCAGGGGAATAACCTTGAGGATACCTTCCAACAGAAAATTACTGCACACAGCTGATAGAGTGACTCACTGCAGGGGTTGCTAGTTGCAACAATTGCAAAACTGTGTCCAAAGAAGAAACGCTCCACAATCAAACAGAAGCACACTGCTCTGGGTGAACACTGGATTACTGGTCTAAACTGCATAGAATAAAATTTTGTACTGAATTTCAGTATACAATTCATCAGTTTTCAGTGTGCTTCTGTTTGGTTGTGGAGCACTGCTTCTTTGGACATAGATAACCTTGAGGGGATGAGAGTTACTTCTCCCTCTGTATAACTGCCTGGTTAGACCGCACCTCAAGTACTGCATGCAGATTTGGCACCCGTACATGAAGAAGGACATTGGCCTTCTGGAGAAGGTCTATAGGAGGGTGACCAGGATGATTCAGGGTCTGGGGAAAAGATCCTATGAGGAGAGATTTGAGCTGAATATATATTCCCTGGAGGAGAGGAGGGACGGGGGTATATGATTGAGGTCTTTAAATATCTAAAGGGAGTGAACAAGGTCAGCCTAAATAGGGTGTTCCAGCTGAAGGAGGAAGGGGCCACCAGGGGGCATTCCATGAGGCTGGTTGGTGGGAGACTCAGGGGGGAGACTAGGAGATGTCACTTTACCCAGAAGGTGGTGGACCCATGGAATACACTGCCTGCAGAACTGGTGGCTGTTGATACAGTGGAGGGATTTAAAAGGGTCTGGGACAGGTATAAGGGTAAGGTAAAGCTAAGGAATGCCAGATCTGGAGGTGTACTGCAACTCCTATCGGGGATGGGGTCAGGGGACCTATGGGGCAGGCAGAGGGCAGCAACAATGTCTTGGCTGGATGCTGATTTTGAGCAGACTCAATAGACCTTTAGGCCTACTCTGTTGGCATCTTAGTATGTTAAATAATGGAAATAGGGGTAGGTGCGGTGGTGGCTGCTGAGGGGCGGTCAGTTGGGGATGGGTGGGTGAGGGGAACAGCTGCAGTGAAGCAGGCATCAGTGGACAGTTTTTTTATTACAGGAAGAGAAAAAAGATGTTGAGGGACAATTTTTTTTTTACTACAGATACCGACACTGGTGACTGAACACCCCAGTGTTGGTTAGATGTTTGGCGGCATCAGGAGTGAGCACCCCAGTGTCGCACACAGTTTGGGGGAAGGGGATTGGGCACCTCAGTGTTAGTTAAATGTTTGGCAGCACCAAGGGTGGGCACCCTGGTGTCCACACTGTTAGGGGGAGAGGGTATCATCTGAGACAGCACTGGTGATTGGGTACCCCAGTGCATATTGTTTGTGTGGCAGGGGGTTGGGGTGAGAAGTTTTCTTTACTTCACTTTAATAACTTCTTGTTATGTTTGCTTGTGCACATGCACAAGAAACATTATGCGGTAGCTTAGGAGAAAAACGAGTTGTGCAGGTGCAGCACTGTGGCAGCCAACGGCAGCACTGCATTTGGGGGCTTGGCACTGGTGGACAAATGCAGGTACACTGTGCTGATGACATTGATTTCCAAAAGTACCACCAAGTTGAAATGATTTAGCCACTACAATGAGGGGCCACTTCATCATTGCAGCGTCAGCCATTCTGCTGCAATGAGGGAGCGACCAGTCATTGCAGGGCAGTACCTTGCATAGTGTAGCATTTTTTGTAAACAACACGGTGGCTTGCCACCACCTCACAGCCACATGAAAGCCAATGTTGAAAATTTGGTGATGAAAGTCCATAAAATGACTGTGTTACGAGCATGCATTGTGAAGTTTCCACGCACGCTCATAACTTCACAAATTCGTAATATTTTCACTTCAGATTTTCAACATTCTCATTTTTCCACACTTCTTTATGAACAGTACAGCTGTCATTTTTCACATCCTGGGTGAAATGTGTTTTCGCGCTTCCAGCGCAGAACAGCGTGGTAGCTGTGGGATATCAGTGTTCGGCACAGATTAAAATAAAATCACAGTGACACTGTTCATGAGCAGAGATGCTAAAATGCCTATGTTGAAATTTCTGTGACAAAAGTCCATGAAATGACTGTGTACGAGTGTACGTTGTGCAGTTTCCATGCACCCTCGTAATTTTGTGCATTTGTAATTTTTTCACTCCAGATTTTCAACATTGGCATTTTTTCACACCTCCTTATGAACAGTACAGCTGTCATTTTTCATATCCTGCCTGAAATATGCATTTACACATTTGGCACAGAATAGCACAGTCACTGTGGGAAAACAATGTTCAGGACAGATTAGGAAAATCATAGTGACACTGTTCACGAGCAATTTGGTGAAAAGATTCCACTAAATGACTGTGTTACGTGCATGCATTGCACAGTTTCCACATAAGCCCAGAAGTTTGAGTATTTCTAATATTTTCACTACAGATCTTCAACATTGCCATCTCTTCACACCTCCCTATGAATGGTACAGCTATCATTCTTCACATCCTGCCCGATTTGTGTTTTCCTACATCTGGCACAGAATGGCATGGTTGCTGTGGAACTCAAAGTTCAGGATACATTAACAAAATCACAGTGCCACTGTTCATGAGAAGAGGTCCCAAATGCTTTCATGAGGTGGGGGTCACAAAAAGGCCATGTTGAAAATTTATAGTGCAAATACCAACAAACGGCCTGGGCGTTAGGGTTTCTAACCCTAATGTCCCACACCCTGTACAGACTGACAGGCATCAGGGGTGTGCCTTTGGATTGCTGTCTGTAATGCTCATGCCATTCCACCCCCACCTCACCACCCTACAGCCAGTGACAGGCACCGAGGTGTGCCTTGGACTCTTCGGCCCCAGAGTTCACCCCATTCTCCTAAACTGCACCCATTTCAGTGTGTGTCCTTATGGAATGAGGTGACTGTAAAGCCAAACACCCCAAGGCACACCTCAACACATGTCGGTGTCTTCAAGATAGGGTGAAGTGAAATGGCATGAACGTTATGGGCGATGATCCAAATGCATACCCCAATGCCTGTCCCTCTCTGCAGGGTAGAGGAGGGGTTGACGTGAAGTTCAGTACTTCACTGCCATTCCTATTCTGCACCTCTCTAACTCCTGCATTTCCAATACTAATACCAGCAAGCAAACATTCAGCATTGACAAATGCTTGTTTGATACTGTTGTGGATAAAAAGAACCCATAATTTTTTCTCCAGTTCCCTTTTCTCAATATTTGTCACATCTGTTTTACTCTTTAAGAATTTAGTATGCCAGGGTCATGCACTGAAAGTAATGGTCTACTGTGCCATTTCTCTCTTTTAAAATAAATCAATGACTGATTTTTGTTTGTCATAGTCTGCATCATTTCACTATACGGTACATTGGTTACACTACACATTAAGGACTGCTTTGTCCAATTTGTTTGCAAACCTACAGTGCTGTTTTAAGGTAACCTTCCTATTCTCATGCACAGCAAGCTTTACTTGAGACTAATCGCATTGTTTATAGCCTGTTTTCCATTTGCCAGCCCACAGTGCTGTTTTAAATGAATCTTTCTCATGCTCTGCAGGCTTTCCTTAGAAACTGGATACACTGTTGATCCTTACGTTAGAAGCTAAGTTATTCTGCATGTTGTAACTTGGGAGTCTCATTATTTGTTCTGCCCTTTTCCATCTTTAACTTTACAATGAATGTTTTATTTATTTTTTTATTTTTATTTATTTAGTTGTTTAACCAGGTATAGCACACTAAGCTGAAAGCTTTTTTACAGGAGCGACCTGGGAGCACAAGGAGGTTAAGTGACTTGCTCAGGGTCACACAGTATGCAAGTGGAAGCTGTGGGATTCAAACCCAGGTCTGGTCTGCTGGATGTCACCAAATTTGCAACTCAGAGCCTTAGACCACTGCGCTATACTGCCTCCTCAATGTAATATATTAAACACGCTTAATGCTCCTTACAAACAGCTCATGTGGTTTCACCTGTTAATTTGCCTAGGACATACTGTACCTCCACTTTGATGAATTCTTTAAGCTCTATATCTCACTGCTATGCTCCGTGTTTTTAGATTGAGGGCCTGTCCTCCTGGTAGGATTAGCTTCCAAAGGGTTCCACAACCTGTAGGCATGAGTGAGTTCAGTGACAATGCTAAGAAAGCAACGAGGTATGTCACTGGCTCAGTAAAACAGCACCCCTGCCTGGTACTAGCCTCTTGCTACAGCTGTCCACCAATGACAACTAGACAGGATATTGTGGCTGGACCTAGATTGGTGGCAGTTTGGTATTGTATCAATAAACTACACTTTCTTTCAAATATTTGGAGTTTAAGAATGTTCCTTCCCCATAGCATTTTTCAAATTCCGATTAGCATATTAAAGGGAAACTTCTTCATTTACATTTTTGGCAACAGCCTCTCTTGTGGGCTGGGTTAAGCAACCAGGATCAAACCCTCTTTCTTTTGGGCCATATAAAAACACCATAAAAATGTAAAGAAAATCAAATTTTCCATAGGATAAAACTGGAACTTTAACAAACTGTAACTCCATCACTCTGTGGGGTTAAGGAAGAATCTATGTATAAAAAAGGTCTCAACGAGTACTACAACACCAGCACATAATACCCCACCCCCAAAAAAAATAGGGGCTATATCAAAGAAACATAAAAATTAAAAAATGTAAATTCCCATAGGATAACATTGCAACTTTAACAAGCCACAACTTCATCAATAATTGGTGTTAAGGGACAATGTATATATCAAAAAGGGTGTCAATAACTACTACAACACTAACACATATTTGCCCCTAAGGATTCATGGGGTATGCAGTGCACCCCAAAATTACCTCCAGTCTTTACTATCGTGATAAATCAACAATGAAAGTGCAATCCATCATCAAAAATAAGTTGTATCTTATCTTCCATTACAACCATAGCAAATTTTATAGCAAACCAACAAAACTTTATTGACTTACGGGTAACAAAGCAAAAACATAATTTTTGCCCATATACAATGAACCACTGTCTGTTAAGAGGGACAATTAATATATTGGAAGCTCCTAAATGGAACTCTCACACAGAGGTCCCAAGAGCCTGCTGCAGCAACAGCACAGACTCCTTACACACAGCTCCCAAATGGAGCTCTTCCACAGAGGTCCCAAGAGCCTGCTGCACCAACAGCACATATAGTGACTTTACCTGTGTTAGCCCATCAACACTGCACGCTGACTGTGGCACTAAACAAGGTATGCCGACTAGTGTCTGGTGCCCACAGGTGCACCCATACTTGTGACCTTTACACTCAGACTGACTGGTTGCACCTCAAATGCAGGGTTACCTATCAGACATGTCTGTTCATGAAAAAAATCAGCCTCAGTCTAACCCCACCAACCCCTTCTTCAGCCATCCCTTAACATTTGCAACATCCATAATGCATCCTCAATGAATTACCTTGTCCCTTTCTGCTGGACAACACAGGGGCAGCGATCTTTCAGGTTCAGATCCCCTCCTTTGCTTAACGGCCTCCCCTCAGTGATTAATTCCACCCACCTCCCTTGACTCCTTTAAATGTAAACTATGCCAACACCTCACTGTTCTCAGTGGCTGTGACTGCCTGCATTAGGTCCCATCCCTACTCCGCACTTCCCTCTACCCCTCATAGCTTAACTTATTCTTGTTGCTGCATAACCTATGTCCCTCCCATGCCTCCTTATTTGCCTCTCTGTCCCTCCTCTTTCCCTTTTCCCTTCCCTGCCACCCCCTCTCTCTCTAAGTCTGCTTATCCTGAGCATGTAGCTGACAAAGTTACCTTATTGACTGCTTTGCTCCACCGCTTTCTTTTCTTATTTTAGCATTGTATCCCTAAATGATGATAGTCTGGGCCACACTTGTGCCTCCACACCTGTGGTCTCTTATATTTTATTGTATTTTGAATCTACTGTATTCTTTTCTATGGGTTTGTTGTCAGCTCATACTTGTCTGACTACTTGTAATGGTGACTGCTCACTCTGTTATGTACCTTTGACTTATTTGTTGACGCAGAACCTTTGCAAAAGAACCTAGAAATTAATAAAAATAAAATAGTTCTTTTTTCTTTTGAAATGAGCCCTACAAAAAAACAATTACAACCAAACACATACATTGCTTGGAAGTGCAGGGCCCAGAGATGGATGTGTGTATCTATGGAGGTATGGATGTATTTGTACAGGTCCCAAAAGGACCTGCGTGAATGAAGATATGATTGTAATACCTTAAAAAGTAAAGAAATTCTTTGCAAAAAACTGCATTAATGCATCAGTTCGGGTTCAGATGAAACTGACGAAAGTAGGGAAATGTGGTGTTAGCGGTGGTCATATGGCACCTTATTTGGTCATGGAATGGGATGAGTGTCAGGGCTGAGAACCCCAAGGAAGAGCCCACCCCTAATTTGCCAAGATTCAGGACACCAAAACCATAATATTTTTTCCTTTTCCTGCTTGGGAGTAGGGAGTTAGGGATGGAAACCCTAACACCACATTTTCCTGCTTTGATCTAAACCCTAACTGATACACTAACACAATTTATTGCAAAGGGAACATTGCTTAAGCAGGAAAGGCACACTTAGCCAAACCTTGTTTCCAGGTGTGACCTGGGAGCACAAGGAGGTTAAGTAACTTACTCAGGGTTACATGGTATGCAAGTTGAGGCTGTGGGATTCAAACCCAGGTCTTCAGGTTTGCAGCTCAGTGCCCTAAACCACAGTACTATACTGCCTCCTTTGGAAGGAATCTTATAGAATGATAGACAGACAGATGGATATGGATATGGATTAGATATAGATATCTAGAAACACACACCAATGGTAAATATATTGGATAAATAAATCATGTCATTTTGGTATGCAAGTTTATTTATACTTAGGAAACATGTTATTTCCACTTATAAAATGTTTTGGGAGTTTTCTGTGTCCTGATTGGCTAAGAGGTACCAGTGGCCGAGTCCTTATCAGGGCATTCTGTTCCAACTGGCACTTCTTCAGTCATTCAAGATGGAGGGCAGATAGAGATCACTGTGCCAAGCTGTGTTCTGCAGTGTGTGGCCTAGCTGCCCCACCAACCCTCTGAAACACACTACCTGCTGTGCACTGCATTATCGTACCTAGCTATGTACACTAGATCACTTTACAACAAAATTTCTGGCCTCTGCTGCCTCTAGTTGAAAAAGCCACCAATGAAATTATAATCTCATAAGAGCCACCTGCGATCCACCAAGCATCATCCTGCGTGATGCCACAAAACGGCTTTCAAATGAAAGCCGGCACCCACATGGCTCCACCAGCTCTTTCAAACCTTCTGTAAAAAATTGAAAAAAATGACCCAAATCAAGTACTGTAGTAACTCTGAGCGAACTGCTGACATCTGCGCTACCGCTCTCAATACCAAGCAGCAGGGCTACTCTTGGTGAACCTGGAAGTGGCTAAAACAACTGTCAAAACACCCTTGTGCCACAAATCTCCCCAAGCGGTCCATTCAAACATCCCTGTGTTTCCTTGCATAAAAACAGTCAGATAAAACTGCCAACGCTGATAGACAGATAAAGGAATAAACACTTTACTAAACATTGTGAGCCAGATTTTCAAAGCTCCGGGGATGCTGCGAGCCCCTGGTGCACCAAACATATGATGCACGGAGCTTGTGGCTTGCCCCTGTTGATGATTGGTATTTTCAATCCCTTGTGATGATTGCCACACCTTAGACCACAGTTTTGTGGTCTAGTGTGCACCACCCCTGGGAGGCACTGTTACAGTGCTTGCGCCAGAGCATTGGTGCAAGCTGCCGTAAATCGTGTAAATCGTTGCAACTGCACCTGAGCTTTGAAATTCGGGTGCAGTTGCAGCAAAGGGGGTTGGTGTACCACGGAGTTTAAAGTACTGTGGCGCAGGGCAGGATGCAAGCCCTGCGCCCAGGTTTGAAACTCTGGCTGTGTGTGTGTGTGAGTGTGTGAGGTGGTGGCAGGAATGGCAGCTACAGTTTACAGTGATGCAGGACTTCAACTAAGGAATCTGCATGCAGTCACCCTCTCCTGGAAACTGAACATTGTGCAATGGTACAATACAGTACATGGGCTAGGTGAACTATTTTACTCTGAATAGCAAATAAAATCTAATTTTTTTAACATTTATGTACATCTTTGTTCCTTTTTTAATTTGCTTATGAACCCATTTTATAAGTGGAATAAGACACTCTGATGTGTGGTTTATGGCCTGATAAGAGCACTTCCCAGGTGCTAAAGACACTCGGCACAAGTGCCTCATGCCTGATTATGCACCTGGGGCGTGCTCTTATCAGGCCATAAACCACACGTCATCGTGCCTTATTCCTTACACATAACATGCTATTTCCACTGTCTAGAAACAGAACACAGAGAACAATGGTCCGTATTGAGAGATTTCAATAGAAAGAAAGGCAGTTTTAAACTAAAACAAGGTAAAACACTATTAACAAAATTGACAGTAATGTGATATGTGTCAAATACATAATGGGTTGCAGTGCAGTAATATATTTATCTCCACATATGAATGGTAAGACATTCATGACTAACTTGTAGCTTCACCTTTTATGAGTTATGGGTTTTACCACTCACTAGTGGAGATAAATGTGGTGTTCCACTGTAACACATTATGTATTCCATATTTATGCAATACCTGTAAGCATAAAAGAGACCAGATAACTATATTATTTTAGCTTTCACTTGACATACAGTGTACATATCAAAATATTCTCACTAAAATATTCTCTCAGTAGGCCCTCACAAGCTGGACTGATGCCACATGATAGAGTATTCTAAAAATAAAATGCAGCTTCTGACACTGCATGCCTTGTAAGCAATGAGACATAATGGGGAGTTGGTTGTCATGGACTAAACACCTGACCAGGTGCATGATGAGGCCTGAGGTGCTTGCGGACAGGGCCTCTAGCATCTGGGATGGTGTTTTCTTGTGATGAACACCTGGTATGTCTTACTGTGCTTATAAAATGGGTCCCTGGTAAAAGTCTGGAAGATAAATTAAAAAAAAATTACACATAGTGACACAAGAAAAGCATTTTAAAGTTTTTTTAAATAATAAGAAAAATAGTCCATGTTCCATCTTTGTGACCAAGCCATAGTGTATTGTCAAACTAGTTTTTTTGTTTCTCTGTTTGATCTTGTTGTTTGTATTTAGCTTTGCTGGATTTAGAAGGAGAAAAAGCAATTCAGCTATAGTATCAGGGAGAGTGAGAGCAATATGGCTGAGTCAGGGAGAGAGACCACATCTTTCAGTGACCTGTTATGGTTGTGTCCACATCTGGGAGGGTTTGGCTTTAGTAAACCTTTTCCATGTATGCTATATTTAATGGAATGCCAATAAAACTGTATTTGTTCTTTCTTTTTTATTTTTTTTACAGTCTGTGACTGCAGTTTCAGCTATGAGAAAAAAACACTGTTTCCATTGTGGTAGCGGGAGTGATCGTCATAACAGCGTGATGCTGTTTCTCTAGCACCACACACAGAATGAGAGGGAATGGAGTGAGGGTCACCTGTGTCTAGCAGTGCCAGGACACTATCAACAACTGCAGTTTTTAAAAATAAATGGCAGTCAATTAAAAAAATGAAAAATGTGGCACAGATTGCGTTTGGGAGGGTGACGGTTGGCAGGCAGTGAACAGGGCATGTGACCAGCTGCACCAGAGCTGGATCGGGGGAGGGTGGGACAGCATGGTTTAACAGACCACCTTTGATTACTGGGTGCCAGCATATTAAAAAATCGACATCATGAATTAGTTGCCTACTCCTGAAACAGTGATACTACAGGGAGAAAAAAGGGTGAGTGGATGGCTTTAAATGCCATAGCTCATGTTAGCACTGTTTCAGGTTTTTTATGGGGTGGGAAGCTTTTAAAAAGTGTTCAAATGTAGTTTTTAAGACTATGGCAAGTCAAGTTGTTACGGCATTTAACCTTGTAAACATGGCTGCCAGAAATGAAAAATAAAACAATTCTGGGAGCCATTCATACCTCGGTGTGGTGCATCCTGGCTGCTAAAATTTCCTGTGTCGCACCTGAAAATAGGCACTTGACTGTCTAGTGAATTTACCTGGTAAACAAAAGCTAAATAAATAAATAAATAAAATGGTTCCCAGACAAGTGGTTGTTACTCCATAAGCACATATGCTCTGAACCCTCTCAGTGGGTCAGAATGTAGCATTTTTCCTACCCATTTTATAATGCCATTGAAAGCCCTGTGAAAACCCGTTGATCCTGTAAGTTACAGCTTTAGTAATATGACATTATTAAACGCTGCTTTAAAATCAAAATCACATTTTGTCTTTACCATGTCTTCCCTCAACCTGGATAAAAAATGCTGACTTTTTTAAGTTTATGTTTCCCTTACCTTGTGTTATCTCCCAAATAAACTGCATAATTTATTTAGCATTATAAAATGAATAGGAAATTTATTGCATTTTGATTGGCTAAGGGATACCATTTACTGTGCCCTTATCAGGACATATACTGGCATCTGGTACTACTTATGCCAACCAAACCACAGCACATTGTAAAATCATTGCCTCCAATGGCTCTGCACTGCAGCTCCACACCAAGCTGGATCCGCTAGAGCTACAGTAAGAGCACTGCCACCAACAGACATCCCTGTTTCTTTTCAAGCCCCCCTCCCCACACACACCACAGCTAAAGTACCTTCAGTACCCATTATTTTATTTTTACCAATGCCT
Organism: Neoceratodus forsteri; assembly: GCA_016271365.2. Lineage (NCBI taxonomy): Eukaryota > Metazoa > Chordata > Ceratodontiformes > Ceratodontidae > Neoceratodus > Neoceratodus forsteri. The sequence continues at coordinate 555,961,361 of CM057450.1, read as the reverse complement.
GCTTCTCCACTGTCACCTCCACAGTTGCCAGGCAGTATTCAAACATCCACCAAACAGTGACCGTTTATGTCTGCATTTATGCCAGAGCAGTCTCCATTCCTCACTGTCAGCCTCCTCTGTCCAGTCCTCGACCATATTGCTATCTAGTAAGCAGCAACAGGAAAAACTCAGAGGATCACATATTTTCAGTTGTAGTCAATATTTAAACCACAAAGGAGAAAACGCGAAGGACGAGTGCATCTGCTCTCCACGGCAGCCGTTGAGTGACACGCTTGCTCCAATTCAAGGTAGCCACTCACCTTAAGTGAAAATAAGCTGCAGTAACTCCAGCTTCAGTAATGCTAAAGGGGTGAAAAAACAATACTAACAGTAGGAAAACACAGTGTATGTCTGGAGAGTATGTGTGGGGGAGAGGGTTGAAGAAACAGCAGTTTAAAAGAAACACCTATGATGAAACACATATACTGTACATGTCCCCCCAAAGTGCCAACAGTTTGCTTGTTTGTGTGTTTTGGGAGGGGGCAGAGACAAACACACATCATTTCCCTCACAAGTTAAAATCTTTATACAGTTCTGCTGTTTGCTGTATTAGAAGGGACTATTTTCTTCAAAACTAACATATTTTCTTCACATAAAGTGAAAGAAAAGGATATATAAGCTCTCTTTACTTCTAAAACTGTACTAACATCTTCATACTATACTTTGGAAATTTGGTACCCATTTTATAAGTGGAATAATACACTCCGAGGTGTGGTTTATGGACTGATAAGCGCACTTCCCAGGTGCTAAAGGCACTCGGCGCAAACACCTCGTGCCTCATTACACACCTGGGGCGTGCTCTTATCAGCCCATAAAGCACACCTCATCGTGTCTTATTCCTTGCTCAACAAGTCTTCCTCTGCAAGAGCTTTGCCCCCCTGAATTTAAAATGAATTCCAAAGATATGCCTATGGGCTTTATAGCCCCGTAACTTATGGCTGCAAAGGACATTCGGTGCATAAAGTTTAATTTATTGCTTAGTCTATTTTGGAAGGGAAGGGATCATATATCTCACCAAACTGATGGCCACCAAATCCCTTCCACTTCCCTGTCTGCTGGCCCTGCTTCTGTGTGCAGGCGTTTTATGATATGTAACCAGGAAGAGTGCAGGGACATGTGCCATTGTAATCTATGAGGGGCATTTAAAAAAAATATTATACATTTTAAAGCAATGTTTTATATAACTGAAACCCACCACTCAATTGATAGTGATCCTATCAGTTGAGTGGTGGCTTTCAGATATATAAAACAATGTTTTAACATATATAAAAATGTTTTTAAAATACCCCTCCTATAGACTAAATCCCCACGTTCTCCCTGTTTAGATGTCATAAATCATCTGAGCACAGGGGCAGGGCCAGTGGACAGGGAAGTGGACGGGATAAGGTGGCCATTAGTTCAGCGAGATATATGATCCCTTCTCTTCCAATATAGACTGAGCAAAAAATTTAACTTTATGCATGGAATGACTTTCGTGGCCATATGATAACAGGCTATGAAACCCATAAGCAAATAATAACATGGTGGGAATTTCCTTTAACAATGTACTGTAACTGTCTGTCTGCTCACAGTTGGGAGTGGGCCTTTCTGTTGATTTCTGTTTTTGACCTGCGAGCATGGCCTTTTAATACAAATACTGCTATATATTACTGTTTGAAATGTTTTCCTGTTTATTAACAGGACTGGTAGTACAATGAGTGCCCTTGAATGTCTTAGACCCTCAAGGTCTTGAAGTAGTTTCATTCCCATTAACTTTGGCACCTGCCAAGATGCAGGGATTTTTAAGCAAATCCTATCTTGAGCACTGAGGTAATAAATCCCCCAGAAATAATACAGTGAGAACCATATCCCCATTTGCCATTCCTCTGATAGGGAAGTTAGTTATTGTTCAATTACTAGGAGGCAGGGGTTACATTTTGGAACGGTAAACTCCTGGAAGGATTAGGTAGTCCTTTTCTGGTTACTGATTTTAATAAATATCATATCAAAGGGGTAGTTTTAAATTAATTGTTAATTAATTTACTAGTTAATTAATTTTTTTATTTAATTATGGCTTTGATAACCGGGTGGGTGCACCGATCAAAAGGACCATTTTCAGGCACGACCTGAGCCATAGCATGGCACATTAAGCAATATATGTGTGCAGAACAGTAAATACAGGCCTCAACATGAGGTACAGAAAATTACAGAACAAGGGATCATTGCATAAGGTGCAATTACATAAGATACAAGGTGCTGAAAAAGGCCAGCATACAGGTTAAAAATACATAGTCACAGGCCAGGCAACAGGCTGAAATACAAGTCACAAAACACAGAGACCAAACATAATTCTCAGATATGATTCATAAAGTGCAAAATGCATTCAGGTACACTAATAGTGCACAGGTCAACAATCAGATTGGGACTCGGAAATTGAGTACAACACTTCCCCTTAGCAAATAACGCTGGGACTTAGAGTAGGAAGGTGACAGCAGCAGCCCCAAAATGTGAGGGAAGAGGACAGGCGCTGAAGTGGTGAGTGTAGAAAGGATGAGACCACACTAATGGGTCAGGGAGTGGGGATGGAGGGAAGGGATGCTAGAGATTACCCAGGAGACCAGTGGTATTTGGCTTCAGACACTAGCCAGTCTTTGAAATTGTTTTTGAAAGAGAGATGGGAGGTGGAAGAGCAGAACTATGTAGGGAGCCTGTTCCATATGGAGCGGGCAGAGACGGAAAAGGCTTCACTGCCCATGGTAGAAGAGATTTATGGAACTACCGGGGTGGGGGTTTGGATGATTTTCGCAGACTTCTAGCTGTCACTCTGCCCATGAGGAGGGACGAGTATGGGGACAAGTGGCCTCCTCTCAGAGTATTGTCAGCTAAGCAACCAAGGGCATAGTCAAACCGTCCTTGCAGTGGGTGCCAACCAAGTGAATGGTACAATACACAATGATGGGTAGAATAGGGGGCATGGAAGACACAGTGGCAGATACTATTGTCGACTGAGTTCAGTCTAGAGCTCTAGAATTTAGAGTGATGCTGGTCAGGAGTTGAGGTTTTTCCCAGCATCTCATCCAACCTGGGCGGTGTTATGCAATGCCAGATCCATCAAAAACAAGACAGTTATTATAGCTGATCTTGTTGAAACTGTGGATCTGGCTTGCTTCACAGAGAACTGGCTGGATGAAAATGCAGGCCCAGTATTGGCCTCTGCGGTCCCAGCTGGGTTCTCGGTGATTCACCGTCCGAGGTTGGATCATAGGGGTGGGGGTGTAGCCATCTTATTTAAGACCGAACTGGACTTTGTGGATGTTCCAGTAGGGTCTACCAGATCCTTTGAGTGCATCATGGGTGAGGGTGTAGGCTGCAGGATACTCCTCATCTACCGTCCACCAGGTGATTGGGGTATTTTCCTGCAAGAGAATGCAGACTTCATCATCGACATGGTATTGGAGTACCCCAGATAGATAATTTTGAGGGACTTCAATGCCTGGGTCAATGATGAACTCTCGCTATTTGGTCAAAATCTCCTCCAGCTAATGACAATGCTGGGCCTCACACAGGTAGTTACCTCCTCTACCCATATGGGAGGGCACTCATTGGACCTGCTGTTCCTCCTGGGGATGGACATCACTAATGTGGGGGTGGAACTTGTCAGCTGGTCTGACATCACAACATAGGGTTCAGTTTTGGGGCCCCCCAAATGGACCTACCTCTGTGGAGATGGTCCGGTACCGCTCTTTAAGGGGAGTTACTCCAGATGGTCTGTCGGCAGTGCTGGACCTATCAGGATTGCTGGGTGAAAGCATAAGTCCAGGGGTACTCGTATTGTCCTATAATAGGGCAGTGGGAGAGACCTTGGATTTGATTGCTCCTATTCGTGTTCGACCACTCACTCTTCGACCAAGGTCCCTTTGGTTTGATGGGTCCTTGAAGGAGATGAGACGAGTTGGCCGAAAGCTAGAGAGAGCATGGTGGAAGTCCAGCCTGGGCACTGACAGACTTAGATTGATGGAACATTATAAAGGTTATCAATCAGAAATCACCCGCAAGAAGGTAGAGTTCCTGTCCAGGGAGATTTCTGCTGTGCAGAACCGACCGGCCAAACTTTTTCAAACTGTTGACAGATTGTGCAATCCAATCTGTCTCCAGTCCGGAAGAGCTTGTTCACAAACTGAGTGCGATGGGCTAGCTCAGTTTTTCAAGGATAAGGTTGCCAGCATCAGGTCTGGAATCGGCCCTGCTCTCTCTAAGAGGGGTTGTGGAGGTTGACGGGAGGTGGTGAACACATGGTCTGTCTGGATGAATTTCGACCTGTCGGAAATCATGGACATTGTGAAGATTGTCCAGACCTTGCATCCAACCTGTTGTAGTTTGGATCTGGGCCCTACTTCCCTCTTAGTGGGTTGTATAGATGTAATTTGCCCAATTCTAGCTGAAATTGTTTGGAGGTCCTTGGATAGGAGTGTCTTTCCTGACCCCCTCAAAGAGGGCAGTAATTCAACCACTCCTAAAAAAATCTTCCTTGGATCCCGCTGATCCAGCTAACTATCGACCTGTCTCAAACCTTCCCTTTGTGGGGAAGGTTATTGAGAAGGTGGTTGCACTGCAACTGGGTAATCATTTGGTAACTCACAATGTCTGTGAAGCTCTCCAGTCTGGTTTCAGGAAGAGACATAGCATGGAGACTGCCCTTGTTCAGGTATTAAATGATCTCCTAATGGCTAGAGATCGAAAGGCTTGTACCATCTTGGTCCTTCTCAATCACTCTGCAGCTTTTGACATTGTGGACCATGAGGTGCTTTTGGAAATGCTGTGGTCCCTCTGTGGTCTGTCAGGTACAGTTCTTGAGTGGTTTCGATCTTTTCTCGTGGGTAGGTCACAGAAGGTAGTCACAGGAATTTATGTCTGACTCCCTTCCTCTGACCTGTGGTGTGCCACAGGGTTCCATATTGGCCCCCATGTTGTTCACAGTGTATATGCTGCCACTAGGAGATATCATCAGATGATACGACTTGAGTTTTCACTGCTATGCAGATGATACTCAGCTGTATATGTCTTTTATGCCCAGACAGGAGGATGTGATCCCAGTGCTAAATAGTTGTCTCTCCGAGATCAAACATTGGATGAGCTTGAGTTGGTTGAGATTGAATCCGGGTAAGACTGAGGTGTTGGTGGTGGATCCGGGTCGCCCTGGGGTGGGTCTTGGAGCTGGGTACATGTCAAGCCTTTGGCTTGACGGTGTCCAGCTCACTACTTCAGACTGGGTGCAAAACCTGGGTGTTATTTTTGATGCTGGCTTGACCCTGAAATCTCAGGTGTCAGCGATGGTCAAATCCTCATTTTTCCATCTAAGTAATATTGCCCGGGTGAAACACCTGGTCCCTCCAGACGACCTTCTGACACTGATTCATTCCTTCATTACCACCCGTCTTGACTACTGCAATGCCCTCTACCTAGGGCTATCTGGGGTTGATATTTGCCACTTGCAGCTAGTGCAGAATGCTGTGGCCAGACTACTGACTGGTACCTCTAGGGCCAGTCATATTATACCTGTGCTGTGCGAGCTGCAGTGGCTGCCAGTTCAGTGGCAGATCACCTATAAGGTAGGCTTGCTTACCTTTAAAGCCCTACATGAACAGGGACCTGACTACTTGAAAGATCTCCTGGTACCCTACTTCCCGAATCGCCCTCTCCGCTCTGCCAACGAGGGATTGCTAGAGATTCACAGGGTCCATTTGAAGACCTCTGGAGCTCGACTTTTTTCATTTGCAGCACCAACCCTATGGAATTCTCTACCTCGTCGGTTGAGAGAATGCCTGACCATCAGTAGTTTTAAATCAATGCTGAAAACATATTTATTTTCATTAGCCTTCCCTAATTAAGTATTAATTGATTGTTTTACTATACATATTGTTTTTACTGTATTTATATAATTGTACAGCACCTTGATTATGAAAGGCGTTATATAAATAAAGTTGTTTTGCTTTGCTTTAGCTCATTAAATATTAAGCCACTGTCTTTTCTGTTATTATTAGTTCATGATTTGATTCAACAGCATGAATTAGACTATTATGCCTTAACAAAACTTAGCAATAAGGTGAAGATCATTCTTTCTTGGTCGAATCTTGTTCTTTGAGCTATAATTTTGTATATACAGTAAAGCCAGTGGCCGTTATTGCAAATTATAAACTGGGTAGAAAGAATGCTGGCTCCTGAATGGCCAAGAGGTACTTTCGGCCAGGCCGTTATCCCTGCACAACAGCCCAGCTAAAAGTAGCTAAACAAAAATATGCTTAAATAAATATATCCAATTTATCATAATGGACCCATTTCATAACTGCTATAAGGCATTCCAAGGGTTACATTATGCTGAGCTAATGGCCCTTCTTGGGTAATGGAAGCCCTCTGCTTCACCTCGGGTTTCAACCCACCACAGGAAGGCCATTATCCCACCATAACCTACCCTCATCAGACCTTATTGCTTAATTGTGAACTGGTTTGCAAGATCAAGCCTACTGTGACCATCTCCTTTAAGCATTTAGTTGTAATAGTGATGGACTGTATTAAATTGACTGGTACAGTATAGCAGTCTCCTACAGATTACTCAGATTTCATTTTAGGTTTCTTAGATTTTTGGTGCGTCATTTTTGTAAATTTTGATAATTCATTGATCCTTCATGGCTTTAATCTTCACGCTCATACAAGCACTGACAAACACGTATGTGAGTTAATCTGCTTGACTTGCATGCTTTGGATCAGCTTACAAGTTCTTGGTCTCATGCTGCTGCTCGTACATTGGAGTTGCAGTCAGTGATACGTAACACTGTACTGCTGGATATCTAGATTTATGGAAGGCCTGTGAAAATAAACTGCATTAAATAACCCTGTCATTTTTGTTTGCTATTGACCTGCAGTGAGAATATCATGATATTCTCACTCCAAGTGGATAACAAAGCAAATGTTCTCACGGTATGTTCTTCAGAACAGAAACTGCTACACAAAATGGGCAAGCACACATACTGTATCTGCTAAGCAGTGTTCTATTCCTCGGGGCACAACCCCACAAAATAAAATGAAGTAAATGTGCCACAGGAATGACATTTGCAAACTGAAAAAATTCTATTAGTCATTATTTATAAGAAAAACATTAAATATAGTCAGTTGAAAACAAAAAAAAATTTGGCACACTAAAGACAATTGAGTGGTGTAATAAAAAAACTCATTGCAGCCTAAAATTGATATTAAAAAAAAATAATGTTAGACAGGTCTCAATCAATTCCAAACAGGATAAATGAAGCTCACCTTCAGAAACACTTGCAGTATAGTAGTATAGTCCCATTTAGCAAAAGTTCATATGACAGCAAAACCAGGCCTTCCTGCTTTCTATAATAAATGCTCATGTGCAGCCCAGCAAGTGTGACCTATTGTCATTAATATAGCCTCCCATTCTGTTTTAAAAAACTTTGGTGCAAAATCCGAGTGGCCTCCTAATACTCGTATAATCTTCAAATATATAAATTACTTTAATGCTAATACTCGTTTAACCTCCAAATATACAGATGGCTTAAATGTACTAAAATACCTTGGTGCAAAGCACACTTACCTCTATCTGTATATCAGAATAGTAGACAAATACAGATTCCCAGAATCATTTAAAGCCAAATACATTTTACATATTAAACATGTAATGCTAGCTTTTTTTTATACTCAGTGGCTCACACTCTTGGACTTGAATGAAAGATATGTTTGAATCTACTAGAATAACATAATCTATTCACCACAAAAAGCAATAGTTTCTGTACATCACCTTAACTGGCAGGTAATTAAAAAAAAAAAGAAGAACAATTCATTCAAGGCAAAGTGGGTTTTACACACTAACCATGTGGAGCCAGCATTCTTTGGTTCTGAAGCTTTTAGCTCTCAATTCCTAAAATGTCAGTCATGATGTGTAAATTATGCAGAGATAGAACTGTTAGTTTTCAACACAAAGTCCAAGAATCCTGGCACCCTAATTCAATAAACATCAGTTTTTCATTCACATGGGAGTCAATGAAAGGAAAATAAATGGCTTACAGTGCATTCAAGTATAGTCAAACAGGAGTCAGTCACAACATCTTAAGGCCACTTACAATCTGTACATTCAAGCTATGTAGGAAAATCTCTGGTTTGGAGATGTTTTTTTTCACTTTCCTACAGCAATATGCTGAATCACTCAAGCAATCAAAGTCATCACCCACAACATGCTATCATGATATTCTCAGTCTAGGTGGATGAATAAGCAAATATTCCCATGATATAGAAAGTCCTTTGAAATAGAAGCTTGAGCTCATTTCATTCTAGGACTTGACTGTTCTAGAAAAATCTAATTACAGATCTTCAGCTGTAATTTCCTTGAGACAGCAGCACATCCAACCATTTTACCGCACAAACCCATGCCACTTCAAAAATCAAATCTGTCATGGTACCATTACAAATGTGCCTGATATTTCTGTCACCCCTGTGAAGTCACTCCTGGCAGCACCACTCATGATGCCATGGAAATACAGACTGCTCATAATCAATATCAGGTATATTTTTTCTAGACCCATGCCATATCCCATATAACTCTAATATCAAAAGAAGTTGCATTGAAATGATTAGAGATTTCATAGTGATATGTATCTCGATATATCAAGAGATACTGCAACTTTTTACTGGCTGTCACTGTAGTGTTTCTTAAAGTTTTTCAAGTAAAGGATTGTTTGGTTCAGGGCATAACTTTCTCTGACCAATTTCTAGTTACTTTCATTCTCCGATTAATAAACTGCATACAGTAGACAGTCATGCATTTTTTTTCCTCTAGAACAATTGTCTCTGCCAATATTGACCAGTTTTCACAAGCGGTGTCTGAGGGGTATATTTTCTGCCCATCCCAGAATTAAGTCCCACTCTGGAATGACCGCTGTGGACAGAAATCTCTGCACCTGCGGAGTTCCGTATTTTCAACTGGTGCAGCTGTGGTGGATGTTACACTAGGTCCCACCAGGCATAACTTTTCCCTGCAGTGGCACCAAAAAAATTAGCTGCAAGCTGCCGTACATCAGGGAGCCAGTCATAAACTGGCTCCCCTTTTGAAAATGCCATGGCTGCGGGAAACTCTGCAGCTCTACAAGTGGCAACCCACTTGCCCCAGGATTTTCCTGCAGCTGCGGGATTTCCATGGGGTCTGCAAATCCAGCCCCGAGTTTGTAAGCATTGTGTAGGATCTCACAGCAGATACTTTTAATTCGGAGGAGTTACTGCACATTTGAATGCCTTCATGCCTTTAAAATCTATTGATCAACAAGAAGGTTATGATCCCCATAGATCTCCCATGACATGCAAAAAATGAAACAGGAAAGTCATAGATTTGAATTGATAGAAAAAGTAAACTATCAATTTACTAAGCAATATTTTTAGAACAACTATTACTTTATACTAATTCCATACAGTAGGTCAAACTACATGTGTCTGGAATTCTAATCTTATTCCACACTGAATGCAAGAATCCCATGTTTTTTAGTTTCATACTACTGAAAACATTAACTTGTTCCCATATACAGTATCTGATGATTTGGTCCTAATGTCTTTGGAAAAGTGCGAGGAAATAGCCCCATTTTGTGTTGGTAAGGTTGCATCTATTAGGGAGGATATTGGTGGTCCTACACAACCTTCTCCATATAGTACCTGGTAGACATCGACAAGGACAAGGTATTGAATAAATCAAATTTTAATATTTTACAAGTTGCTTACTTAAAAGTTTCTGTGGTATTGCCTTCTTAAAAAAGGTCACTTGTCCACTTGATCCTCTATAGCTCTTTATGTTTTGGATGCTTTCCATCCAAACTCAGTTGATTATATTACAAAAATTGTTAAAGGGGCACTGTTAACCTTTTTTGCATCATTATTATTTCTAGGTGAAACCCCACATTTTATGATTGCATACCTTCTCTAAAATTCATTTATGATGCTTGTTGTTTTATTTGCTTCCTTCCTTAGTAGACGTGAAATGCATGCTAATGGTGTAATTATAGTCAACCTTGTTTTGTTTCAAATTCTTGGTCAGCTCTTATTATACACTTCTTGAACATTTGGAACACCATAAAGCCACACAGCCACTCCTGATTCAATAGTCTCTTCTCCTGCCACTGCATCCTGAATGTCCAGACTGTGTTGGGGGCATTTCCACATCCAGGAAAGGTGCAGTAGTAGCTGATCGAGTAATGCAAACACACACATTTTTGTGTGGCAACACTAGAATGTTTGATAGTCTGTTTTTCACTTTAGAAAAGGAAAAGGTGAATCCAAATCAAACTACCAGCTTCACCAGCACGCTCTACAGAAAGTGGGCAATCAGAAAACAGGTTTCCAAGCTAAGAATAGTTTGAGGCCTAAAGGTGGTTGAGATTATTCCTTCAATAGCTAAACTTGTAATGTGGTTGTCCATCCGGACCTCAAAACTGCCACTTCAAAACAAACTCTGAAAATGTTAATCTTGATCCAGAAAATATTTTTAGCTTCTGCCCAGTTTCATATCTTCTGATAAATTCTAAGGTACTGGAAATAGGTATGGTGGACAAGTCCACTGAATAACTCAGATCACATTCTTTCTTTAAACATTTGCAATCAGGTTTCTGGATAAATCATTGCACTAAAACTATGTTGGTAAAGGTACCAAATTACATCTTGCCCAACAGTGACCAGGCAGCTTGCCCAATATTTTATCTTTTCAGACCTCTTGTTGATCATTTCATTCCATTGAATAATAATTGACAGGATCATTTGACTCTGCTCTTTTATGTTTCTTTCTTAATTTTAATTGTCATTTTTTGTTACTATAGACCAGTATGAGTCAGAGCCTAGACCAGACTTGTCTAGAGTCCCACAAGGTTCCATACTTGGTCCTATATCATTTACTATATACATTCTTCACATAGGCAAAATAAAGTTTAATACACAGTGCAATGCCAGATTGTTGCAGGATAATCAAGTATTAAATAATTTGTTTCCTGTTTTTTATAAATGGGAATATAACTCTATTTGCATCTTTGAGGCTTGCTTGTTTGCCCTCAGACAGGAAAAGAAAATATGAAATGAAATTTTGATGTAAAGCTAAGGAGATTTACTACTGCTATAAAACATGTACTGTTAAATAGTTTTATCTATTTGTACTTTTTCATATTTTTTTTTTGTAACCAAGAAAGGCACACTAAGCTTTGATAGCTTGTTTCAAGGTATGTCTAGTGCAGTGGGTTACATGGTCCTACAGTCTATTTTTATTGATAGGGGAAATGTTGGCCATGACACCACAGAAACCCCTCTACTGTTCTTTGATTAGTGCCATGGGATCTTTAGCTTCAGTCTAGACAGTGACCAACCATGGGCAGAATGGATATCAGTTTAACATCTCATTAAAAAAATCCTCCCTTGCAATCAAACTGTGTGATGCTCAAAAGCATGGAAATTCACCATCATGTAAATCATTTAATTGTATTTATTTTTCATTTAAAAGGTTCAAGTGTAAAAACTCTCAGAAAAAGAATACAGGAAGCCACCCATTTACAAACAAGAAACCCTCCATATCCAGGCCTTCAGTCCTCCAGCCTATGTCAAGGACAGCTGAGTTACACAGTTCCAAAAAGCAAGTACTAGTTATACTCCTCAGGCTGTCCCAAACCATGCAGGAATGTCAATAAAAACTAACCTAAGTGTCTCAATAAATTACTTGATTGAGGTAAAAAATATGTGAAAATGGGCATGTTTGCCCACATGCTTTTCCAGTATAAAATAAAAATGAAATGAAATGAAAATGCATGATTTTAATTGTCAGTCATTTATTAATCACTCACGAATCTATCAATTATATTATGAGCAAACTGCAACGGTGTTAGCCACTTGAAGTTAACTACATTCATTGCATCAACTTATTCCTAAAATCAGTTGAACCTCATACATAAATAACCAAAGTCCATGTGATCAAAAACCTTCAAGCCGAGCCCGTCATACTTTGTCTTTACATAGCTATGATTGCTTCTGTATAAATTACAGCATTACATCATCGGCTATAATTAGGCTCAAGTAAATGTCATGGTCACCAGGAAACAATACTGAAACCTGATATGAAACTGAACTTGAATCTTTTCTTGACTGCTTTGTGGCACAAATCACAGTCTTTGTCTATTTGACAAACTACTAAAACACTCTTTTCTATTCACATTCACATTCACATTCTGACACCCCCAAGTTACACTGAGTATAAAACAAAAGGCAAAGCATTTTATAACTCAGAACACTCAAATCACATATTATATAAGTGCTGTAGTGATTTATATTGTGGTATTTGTGGTACTTTAATAACCTTATACTGTTTAAATATGTAGATCTTCAGAAAGAAGGAACTCTGAGGAAAAACAGGGGGATGCGAGATTATCATGAAACAGAATTAACTAGCTCTATATTAAAGTCTTGTGCATGAAAACAACACTATGAATGGAGAGGAAATAAATGAAAAAAAAAAGGTCCTAAAGTAAAAACAAATGTTACAGAGACACTGTTTCATGTTTATAATTTTATGAATGCATTAGCAGCAAAACCAAGAATGGGACAGCAGGAGGGAAACAAACAATATGCAGTATAATACAGAGGTGATATGAAGATATAATTTGTGTGGACTCAGTGAAAGTTTTCTTGCAATGCAACAATAAATTGAGCCTCATATTAAAGTATGAAGGGCAACTGGTTACAGAGAGGTTTGGTTGAGGTACATGTACCCCCATCCAAGGGGCGTATTGATACACAACAGTTGTTTTATGTTTTATTTCAGAATTTTTGACTAGGAATGGAACGATGAGCCAAAGTTCACTTACAGGGCATCCAAGCAACACACGGCGGTTAAGTGACTTGCTTAGGGTCACAAAGCATTCAAATGATGGGTGTGGGATTCAAACCCAGGCCTGATGGGTGTCCAGGTTCACAGCTCAGTGCTCTAACTTCAAGACTAAGCTGCCTCCCTAACACAAAATCACTTCTGACATCACACAGGCATGTCAACCTCACTCCAAGCTGAATTAAGATTCAAGCCCTAATGATTCCAAATTAAGCCCTTTTTAAGTCTGCCGAGCCTACGCACTGTGAACTTCTTCGTATAGTGGCAGTGTGAGAAAACATGAAAGAAAAGAGCTGCTGGACAGCTGATCATTGTTCAGTGATGAAACAAATATGTGTGGAATGTAGCAGATTCGGCACATGCGCAGTAGCGCCACGGCTACTGCACATGTGCGGAAAGGAACACCGTGGGGATGCACTCCTTAGAGTTCAATGGGGACAATTTTTAAAAGCTTGTTTTTATACTTTCCAGTGATGATTTTGTCAAAGAAAGGCAGTCACTTAACTAACAAGGGCCTTGTTACTTAAGCAACTGCCTTGCTTTGACAAAACCATCACTGGAAAGTATAAAAACAAGCTTTTAAAAATTACTCCCATTGAATTCTATGGAGCGCATCTCCACGCTGTTCATTTATGAATGCGTCAAACTTTTAGCATTGACATTGCCCACTCCCCATGTCAGATGCACCCCCCAAACCCATCTGTATTATTTGCTGACATTGGGGGTGCCCAATCCCCATGTTGGCATGTATCCCCCTTCCACTTAACTGTGGCACACTGGAGCCCACTCAAATATGCCGAAATCATTTTTATTAATTTATGTTTTTTCAACACTGGATGACCCCCCCACCTGCCCAAAAATTGTAAGTGCTGACATCGGAGTCCCCAATCCCTGTGTTGGCATGCCCCTCCCACTATTGTGGCACACTGGAAGCCCACCCAGTGTGCCTAAGCATATTTAATTGTTGGTAACCTGTAAAATAAAGAAAACTGTCCCCCAAAGTCTTTCTTTTTCCACTGTAAAAAAGAAAATGGTCCCTCATCGTCTCCCATCCCCCTCCCCATCCCACCCTCCCTCTGGGACCCAGTTCCCTGCACCCCCATTACCCCATACTTACCTCAGGAGTTTGGGAGCACAGCAACAATCTTTTGTGGACTGGGACAAGTCTGCACTCTTCAAAGCCGACCAGCAAACTGAAGAAATGACAGCAAGCTGTATAATGAGAGTCAATGGGGAGTGGGGTTCAACTTAAGTTGCTATATCAGCCATGTTTAGGAATTTTGGCCCAACATTTTCAACATGGAGTTCTTGGGACCCCACCTCATGAACACTGTCACTGTAATTTGGTTACTCTGTCCCAAAAGGTGATTTCATGGTCTCTGCATGGAATCACCTTTTGGGACTGAGTAATGAAACAACAGTGCCACTGTTCATGTGGTTGGGGTCCAAAAAACCCAAGTTGCAAATTTGGTGAACTCGTAACTTCACCAATTTTTCATATATTTTCACTCCAGATTTTCAACATTGCCATTTTTTCACACCTCCTCATAAACAGTATAGCTGTCATTTTTCACATTCTGCCTGAAATGTGTTTTTGCACCTGTGGTGCCGAATGCCACAGTCGCAGTGCAAAATCACCTTTCAGGACTGAGTAACAAAATGATAGTGCCACTGTGCATGAGGTGGGTTCCCAAAAATCCCATGTTGAAAATTTGGAGCTAAAATATCAACAAACACCCTGGGTGTTAGGGTTTCCAACTGTAATGCCCCACCCTGTAGAGGCTGACAGGTGTCAGGAGTGTGGCTTGGGGTTGTCGGGTGTAATACTCACACCATTCTACCCCCAACCCCACCCTGCAGTCAGTAACAGGTATTGAGTGTGCCTTGGGGTCTTTGGCCCTAATGTTCACCCATTTTCCTCTACTGCACCCATCTCAGCTTATTTCCTCATGGAATGGGGTAAGTGTAAGGGCCAAAGACCCCAAAGCACACTGCAACACCTGTCGGTTTCTGCAAGGTGGGGTGAGGTGGAGTGGCATGAGTGTTATGGCTGATGGCCAAAAGGCACACCGCTAAACACCTGTCAGTCTATGGTAGATACAGTTGTCTTATTCTTCGTTTTAATCCATTTTTCAAATATCAGCTGTGTAATACTTTTAAGGACAAAACCTGCAGCATTTGTTTTACAACCCTGAGTCATTCAGTTACATGAATTCTATATACTATATCAAATCCCCTTCAATTCAAAAATAAACCTAAACATATTAGCAAGGTTGCTTAGAGGCTACACTGCTATTTATTCATGCACTCTGCACTTTAAACATTTTCACTGTAAGTACTTTATTACAATCTCAGATTTTATAAAGCACTAAAAAGCACTTTATTCCTAAAAGCACTGTCTAAGCATTGTATGTAGTATGTGTGCATGAAGTTTTGTTCATGTTGCAACCTTTCTTCATACTGTACATGCTGCCACTGTAGACATAGCCATGGCTGCTTAAGTTTTTTAGATACATCAAGGCATCTTGTTTTAGGGTGAGGGCATAGGTACCGGAAGGGGGGGAGCCACTAGGGCCATGGCCCTACCACTTTCATAAGTGGTCCTATCACTTTTTGCTATCATGGTAATATATTTAATAGGGGAAAATGTACCCCTTATGTCCTTGACCCTACCACTTTTCAAACCATTCTGGCACCACTGGGTGAGGGACCGGAAGGGTGAAAAAGAAACACAGAAAGGGAAAAAGAGATGTAGGGAGAGTAAAGAAAAGACTGTTATAGGTGGCCAACCTACTTCAGTGTTAGAAAAAAAGATAGGATAGATTTTTTTTTAAAAATACTGTTGCAACAGATTTTAGCAAGAACACAAAATAAGATAGAAAAGTTGTCCATCTGCCCAATCAATTCTTGTACGTAGAATGCAGATCTACCACATCCCTCACTTTCCTATTCCCAAATCTATCCCCCTCACATATGAGTCCCCATTCAGAAGTTGCTTCCTCCTCCTCTGGGGTCCTCTTCCACCCTCTTTGGGACCTCTGCTATGGAGGATCCCCACATCCTCCCTAGCCTCAACCATTAGTGCCTCTTTCTGGCAGTTCTGTATCACCAGAGTAGCATAGGGATTGTGTAGAGGTACCGGCTGAGGAATGTGCCTTTGACCACCATCCCCACCCTTGCTTTACCCTTTGTTGTGCAAACTGAGACTCACAAATGCTTGTATATATTCTGAAAGTCAGGTTAGTTTTCCTTGCACCCAATGAAGGAACCATTACTGGAAAGTGTGAAAACAAGCTTTTAAAAATTGCCCCCATTGCACTGTATGAAGTGCGTCCCCGCTCTGTTCGTTTACAAAGGCAGCGAACTTTCGACATTAACAAATACTTGTTTTCTTTTATTTTTATAATGTGAACACATAAAAATAATCCATATTGCACACTGTATAGTGGAAAGGAGTAATACTAAACATACAGATTGCTTTTACATACATTTATGGAATATACAAGGCCATCTCTTAACAAAAAATAAGTAATTGCAGTATGGACTGTAATTCCATGAGGTGTAATTAGAAGAGAAAAATAAGCCCAGTGTAGAAATCTACACTTAAAAACAGCATGTAAAGCACTTTCAGACCACAAACAAATTTAAGAAAAGCCCAGAATACAGAATGCAAAACTGTCATTTATTGACAAAGTGCAAGATACCCACAGCGGTCTGAGGTCCACAATAGAAAACCTCCTGGTGCTCCACAGCTCATTGTCACTTCATCAGAGGGTCACCTGAGGCTTCATCCCTCTCCCTCACCTTGCACCCCCTCAAATAAAATACCCCCCCCAAAAAAAACAATGGTGCAGGGGGGATTTTAACAGGTTTATTTTGAAAAAATAACTTGTTTTTTCATGACTAGTAGGTGTGCAGCAGGGTACAGAAATCCATCTTCTTATTTTTTTTGCCTGTGTATGTCAGCCTGCCAACCAGTTAGTGAGTGAAAGTAAAGGTCACTGCTGTTTAAGACAAGCCTCTCAGTGTGGTGGGGTGTAGTATGTCAGTGGAGCAGTTGTGTCTGTAATCTCAATTTGTACAGGACTGTGACTTGTGCATGCACTTGGCATGTTTGTTGCATGTGCATGTGCACGTAAGAATGCTTGATGGCTGCTCTAAGCCACCATTGCTAGCATCCAGAGGCAGTTGGGTCATGTCATTGTCATGTATTTGTTATCCATACGAGTAAAAAAAATGAAGAGAAGAACAAATGGAGAAAAGAATGCTGGGGGAGGACACACACAGTTAAATGTTGACCTTAACAGTTCTGCCAAGTACAAGTTCTGCAAGAGGTGGTGGTGGAGAGGGAACTTGTTATAGTGGGATAAGAACTGGGAGTCATGATCCTGGGCTGTGAGGACAAGGGCTGGGAATATGACAGTACAGTCAAAGAAACAATAGTTCAATAGTCCCTAGAAATCCGCTGGTTCTACTCCCACTGCAATGTGATCAGCCTTCCGTGCTTATTGTCCAATGAATCTGGTGAAGAAACCACTCTCAGCAACCCAGAAGCACACCAGTTTCCCTTTCTTCTTTCATGTGTTTCCAGTTTCTTGTCATGGGGTAAAACTATTCCATCTCAAAATGTAAAGGCTAATTACAAAAAAAATCTTATTGCATTTACTGGCCAGTTCTCTTCCCCCAACCCCAATCACCATTGGCTTCTTAAAACAGAATGAGGAAGGGAGTCAAACAGCAAGCCCAAACCATGAGTTCACTTTCACAATTCATATGTTTTCTTGACATATAAATAAAAATAGCATATAATAATAATAATCATAAATAGAATGTTACCCCTCAGCAAATACAGGAACCCACCTCTCCCACCCTGTCAATTACCCTGACCCCTGAATACATTCCGTAACCCCCCCACCCAACTCATTCTCTGACACCTAACCTCCTTCTTCCCCCGGCAGACTTGCCTTATTAATAAGGCACATGTATTGTAAATAAATCATGTTCCCACCCACACAAAATCACAAACAATCCACCTCCCTCCATCTCATCAACTAGCCCAAGCCCTAAATTCAAATGACAATCCCCCACTCTACTCACACTCTAGCACCCCAACATCCCCCCTTCCTTACAAAGCCCCAAAATTATAAGGATCCTTGCAATGGTGCACGGGTCGCATGGTGGAGCAACTGTTGTGCCCTCTCAGTCATTGTCCCAGTGCTAGTATGAATAAATGATGATGTCCACCTTTAGTAGCATCTGATTGGCTGTGCAGCATTTCTTTGTGCAGGGGATTCAATCAAGACTTAGCTATAACAAAATTTGCAAAAGAAAAGGGAAGCTTCAGCATTTCTGATTTCAAAGAGGAATCACTGGACTAATGTCATCAAACAAACTAACTTATGGAAAACAGTAACATTAATAACCTCCCTTAATGAGTGCAATACAAATTTGCTATTATGTGTCCCAGTGCTTTTACAGACATTATAGGTATCCAAATTCCAAAAGTTATCTACTCTCCCAAAATTCTTTGGGCAATCAGGATTCGCAAAAATATTGGGAAAATAACACGGAGGGAGTCCTTTCCCTTTGACTTACTGGACATTCTGCTCTGGGATAATTTGACTTCTAAATTTGAGGGAGGACTCATAAGAAGGGACAAGTAGGACATAAAGGTGATCCCAAAACTCAGTGTCATACAGGATTCCAGAACCAATATTATTCTTTCATTCAATGAACTACAAAGATTTTATGGCATCAAAAAGTGTGACTTCTGGAAATTTTTGCAACTGCATCATGTGTTCACTTCAGACCTATAATAGATCAAGTCCTAATCCCCGGAGAAGAAATTTGAAATGGGTAGTCCTCATAAGAGCTAAGAATGGAAAAGGAGGAGCCAGAAGAGTTTAAAGATTACTCTTAAACCTACAAATTGATAATACAGCAAATTCCAGACTTAGGTGGGGGAAGAGGGAGATGAGGTATAATATTTCTACTCAGCACTAGGATATGCTCTGATGGAATGTTTATAAATATTGTAGGGTGGCAAGGGGGAGGTTCATTCAATATAATATCCTGCAGTACATGTACTAAGCTCAGGACGTTTGAGAAAAATGAGAAGCAGAGGTGTGGCAGAGTGTTAGAAGTGTCAGGGGAAAGAATGCAAATCTATCACTCATCTTGTGGTCATACCCAAAGTTAAGCACACTCTGGAGAGAAGTCATATATTTCTGTTCAGGCATTCTGAATATTTGCATACTGTTAAATCAGGGGCTGTTAATTCTTGGAGACTGTGCTTCAATACAGTTCAGGGAGCATGCTATGAAGTTGGAGGGAGTTAAATTCAGGAGGGATGTGAGGAAGTAGTTCTTCATAGAAAGAATGGTGGATGCCTGGAACAGTCTTCCAGCTGAGGTAGTAAGGGGCGAAGACAGTGGTGGGGTTCAAAAATGAATGTGACAGACACAAGGGAATTGTAGGGATAAGGTGTGGGGGGGGGGGGAGATGGTGCCATAGATCATGTAAGGTTTGCAGCAAAAAATGAAGGTTAAAGCTGTGCAGACTACTGTAGGTGGGCTGAGTGGCCCTTATCTGCCGTCACAGTCTATGTTTCTGTTTCCATGTTTCTTCCTGACACACCAACAACTTTGGTTAATGTCAGCCGCACTGTTTACTACCTGAAGACGTTTTCTGAAGTCCAAGCTTCCCATTGCCTAATCTTGATACAAAATGGCTGCCCAGGTTAAATTGAGTTACTTCTCTCTAAATGGAAAATGCCATTCATCCCTTCAGTAAATGAATGGATTACATGAAGAAGTCAGTCACTCACTCACATCCATGTTAAAATAAGACTACTTCAGCTTCGTATGTATCAAAGTGCAAAAGATTTATTAAAGAGGACAGGAAATGGTTTCTAACTGGCAGCTGTTTATAATGTTCCCAGTTACATAAATGACATCCATAAGCCTAAATGAGTCACATGTTACTCTACCTGAATTAAAAGTGATGCAAAAATGTTTATTTTGCATTGTTTTGTGTTTATGGGCAGCATTCTCTCACAGTTCTTTTCATGGAACCAGTGATCTGGAGTCTTAACTATGTCACGGGTTGTGTACAGAATGCTAAGCATGAGTTGTTGTCATGTCAGAACCATGAGTTCTATACACAACCCGTGACAGTTAAAACTCCAGATCACTGGTTCCATGAAAAGAGTCAGAAGAGACTGATGCCCATAAAAACAAAACAGTGCATAATACGGTTTTTTGTATCATATTTTATTCGGGTTCAGTCACATATGGATCATTTAGGCTTCTGGATATCATTTATGTGACTGGGAATGTTATAAACAGCTGCCAATTAGAAATAATTTCCTGTCCTCTTTAAGGTGCCATTCCAATAAAAACAAGACTCTAGACATGTTTCGGTAATCCAAATGGCACCTTAATAAAGTCTTTTTCACTTCATTACATACGAAGTTGGAGTGGCCTTATTTTAAAATGTTGGCGAGTGCCTGATTTCTTTCGATTTTTTTGTCATGTGCATTAAATGAAAAGCTACAATCCCTTGGGAAGCTGGAAGCAAACAAAGGTATTAGTTACACAGTATTAAATAAGGTGGCTTTATTTAGTGAAGTATGGTCTCCCTTTCTAGATGAAATAAGAAACTCTTCAGTAGGTCACAGAGGGTGGGTAAATGCGGCCGAATATTACAGCCAGCAGGGTAGAAATGGAACAGTGTGCATACTATTAGCATTGTATTATTAGTTCACTTTGACATGTCATTGTAGCAACTATTGAACTGTACAATGCAAGGTACGGTAGCATTTACTATTTTATTTTTTATTGGTTACTTTTCATTGCTTTTATTATCTGTTTGTAAGGTTTTTGTTTATCAGTAACTTCGTAATTTGAAAATTCTGATAACAAATATATAAACTGAAAAAATAAGATTCTAATGAAAGAGGGAAGGTCTTATTTTTCTGGATATTTAGAGATCATACTGGGGTAAGCAATGCCTGCAAGTTCCAGATGGGCTGCAGTTGTGCAAGGAGGGAGAGTACTGGTCATGTCAAGGGACAGGGAAATAGGGGTGAGTGAAGTATCCTGGTGGCAACTTTGGTTTGGCTTTGACTGGGAGAGTCAAAATTTGGTCAGCTTCAATACTTCAGCTGAATCACTTTCACTCCCAATGTAATAACTGGCATAGGGCAAAACACATTACAGAAAAGGGGAAAGCAGCCTTGAGGTCAGTAATGACCATGAATTACTATAGCTTATGGGTGGCAGGTGCTGTTGACATGCCATAGTTGGGGATTGCTGTGTTTGCTGTGGTGTGACACAGTGCCAAACACATACAACTGCTAAGCACCCCCATCAGAGGAATAGTATCTCTTTGCTTCCTTTGCTGACCTCAAGGCTCACCCCCAACCCCATTTGTCCTTCTTTGCTCTTCTTACCAGTTACTATTTCAGTTTCGCATAGGTTTTCAAAATAAATTCCCCCCCAAAATATACATCCCTTAAAAGGCACCATCATACTATACCCATACAAGGACATTGCTTTGCATACCTTACCTGCCCAAATTTGTATAATTACTTATTTTATTTATTTTTTTGTAAATATTTTAAATTTTTTAATTTAAGTTTTTAACTTTTTCAATTTTTTTAACATTTCAACAAAACTTTACTGTACCAGCTGCTGTCCAATGGCAGCATCATTCTGATGTGTCCCTCCCAGACTGCCATGCTGCCCAAGGTGATCATTGTCACCCTTTGCCAGGGATTTAGGTGACATCACAGGTCTGATTTAACTGGCAGTGACTGTTTGTGAGCATGTGATGCTGAGACTGTGTTGCACTGAGGCAGTCAACATCTCCTACCTGCTCAAATTGAGCTCGCCAGTGATCTGTGGACTTCAGATGCCAGGGTGTGTCCATATTCTTTCCCTGCTAGTGACTGTGCAGCTAGGAGTAGTAGTGGTGAGCCAGACTGTGGTACTGTCAGCGAAAGTGCAGGAGCACTCACCTGCAGTGGGTGTGCAGTTAGCTGATGACACTTGTTGGAAGCTGAAATAATCAAATGGATAGGTGAAGCTGATACATGGCAAATTCAGTTTCGGAAAGGCTAGGAATTCAGTATTGTCTGGATCTAGCCTAGAGGTGATGTGCTGAGGCAAGATCCCCAGATGTGCTGAAACACCTTTCAGAAGCAACCGATGTTGGGGGACATCCTAGAAAGTACAAAGCCAGTTTAGCCAGTTCAGACCAAATAACTTTTCTGTCCTCCCAAAATCTGATGGCATCAATTTTTCAGTTAGACAATGGCTCTGCTAAATAATCTTCCATCATGTAGTCCGATGTCATGTCTGTGCTTTCATAGAAACATAGAATGTGTCAGCAGATGGGGACCAGTGCTCCATCTAGTCTGCCCCTGATGTGATCTACCCCCCCAAGATCTCCCTCTATTAGTTGTCACAATTTCTCTTTATGCATCCCACACATTTTTGAATTCCCTTACTGCCATGGCACTCACTATGGTGCCACCACCCTTTCTGTGTAGAAGAACTTTCACATGTTGCCCTTAAATCCCCCCGGCCCCAGCCTCATGCTGTGGCCTCACATTTTTGCAGATGTATTAAGCTGAAAGAGCTCATTTTTCTGGACTCTGTTTAACCCTGTGAGATACTTACAGGTATCTATCATGTCACCCCGTTCCCTAATCTGTTCCAGAGAGTACATGTTGAGCTCCATCAATCTGTCCTCTTAGCCCTTTGTTTGGACTCCGCTAATCATTTTAGTTTCCCTCCTCTGTACTGTCTCTAACCTGTCAATATCCTATTTTTGGTATGGTCTCCAGAACTGGACACAGTACTCAAGGTGAGGTCTCACCAATGACCTGTACAGTGGGAGGACCACCTCCCTCCTCCTACTTGTGATGACCCTACCTATGCACCCCAGCATACAGTTTGCTTTTAGTGCTGCCTTCTCACACTGGTTTCCCACCTTCAAATCCTCTGATATGATGACCCCTGAATCACACTCTTGACCAGAGGTGGTAAGCTTTTCACCTTCCAAGTAATATTCAGCTCTGATATTGCCCTTTCCTAGGTGCATGACCTTCCACTTCTTGGCGTTAAATCTCAGCTCTATGTGGATGACCATTCTTCAAGCTTGTGGATGTCAGCCCTCATTTGATTTACCCCCTCTTCTGTATCAATCCTATTGCATAGCTTTGTGTCATCTGCAAAGATGCACACCCTGCCCCCAGCTCCTCTGTGATAGCGCTAATGAAGATGTTGATGAGTAGAGGCCCCAGGACCGACCCCTGGGGTACTTCACTCATCACTGCTCTTTCTCTGCATACAGCACCACTTACCATGACCCTCTGTGCTCTGTCTTTTAACCAGCTTCTTACCCATGATGCTATTTTCTCCCTCACTTCCACCTGTCTTAGCTTCTTTAGCAGCCTTCTATGGGCCATAGAGTTGAAGGTCTTACTGAAGTTCAGGTAGGCCATGTCTACTGCTCCCCCCAGTCCGCTATCCTTGTTACCCAGTCAAAAAACTGTATCAGGTTGATCTCACAGGATCTACCTGTCATGAATCTATGTTGCCTGGGGTCCTGCTGCCCACTGGCCTCAAGGAATGCCACTATCTTCTCCTTGAGTAGAGATACCCATCACCTTACCCACCACAGAGGTCAGACTGACTGGTCTGTAGTTTTCTGCCTCTTCCTTGTTTCCTTCCTTGTGAATAGGAACCACCGTAGCTCTCCTCCAATCCTCCGGAACTACCCCTTCCTGTAGAGACCTATTAAAAATATCTGTCAGAGGTGCTGCCAGCACCTTTCTTAGCTCCTTTAGTATCCTTGGATGAATCCCATCCAGACCCATGGCCTTGTCTGTATTTAGTTTTGATAATTCTTCCATAACCCTTTCTGCTGTAAATGGGCTTGTGCCGACTCCTTCAGCCTATGTAGATCTGGCTGTCATGGTGGGTCCGTCTCTTTCTGCTTCTTTTGTAACTACCGAGCAGAAGTATTTGTTTAGGACTTCCATGTTTTCAGTGTTCCCTTCTACCATCTCCCCTTCCCCTGGTTTACGTCTGATTGTTCCTCCTTTGCTCTTCTTCCTATTCCTAATAAATCTGAAGAAAGTTTTGTTTCCTCCTAAGATGTCCTATGCAATAGTTTCATCTGCCTGTGCCTTGGCCGCCATCATTCATAATGCCTGCATGATGTTGCTTAGTGTATCCAACAGCTCCCATACATCTTTTGCTGTGTTTTCTGGGATTGGATTATCAATTTCTTCCTCTTTCCATCTGATGTCATCATCACCATCACCATGTGATGACCCTGGCACTGGAAGCAAGGGAAGTAGGCCAAAGAAGACGAGGAGGAGGTTGAAATTTGATTTTTGAGCATTGTCTGCGCTGCTCTGTCTGAAGTGTCCGCAAGATTTTCTGTTCGACATAGTCAACCTGTGCAGGAGGAATGCAAACATCTTTATATCTGGGATCCAGTAATGTTGCCATGCACAATTGGGTGCCCAGTTGAATGCTTTGAAATCATTCTTTAAGTTATGTCAAAGACATCTCTGCTACTTCCCCTGTAAGGATTGCATCCTGCTTCAGCTGCTGCGGAGATGATGAGCTAGTGTTAGTGCTACCACCAGCTCTACCACCTTGACCAGCACTAATATCCTGATCACCACTGCTCATGTCATTATCATCACCTCCTTCACCACCACATCTACCAGCACCACCACTGGCACCACCATGACCAGCTTTGGTTTGTTGGGTTGTTGTGGAAGATGGCATATAATGTTGTGTATGTTGTTTAAGTAAATTTACCAGAGGCAGGACCATGCTAAGAGTAATGGATTCAGCAGATAGATTTTTGGTGGCTTGTTCATAAGTTCTCACAACTGGAATCAGCCTTTTCAGCACACACCACTCTACCCGGGACCGGTATCCCCCTCAAGGCACATCATCAATTTCCATAGCTCAGAACACAGCTTTCTGTTCCACCAGTCTTTCGACCATATGAAAGACAGAGTTCCACATTGTCACCACATCTCTAATGAAGCAGTGTTGTGGGACATTGTGTTTCTGTTGGTAATGTCGGAGGAGCTTAGCACATTTGGGGAAATGACCGAAATAGCTTGTAATGTCCCTAACAGTGTCCAGTGTTTCTTTTAACTGTGCTTGTTTCTCAAGCACATAAGTCACTACTGAATTTAGTGCATGTGCAAATCAAGGTGCGTGGTAGAAACCCCCATCATTCGTGGCCTTCAGCATGTTACTCCCTCTTCCTGTCACAAAAATTCCACCTTCAGATTGTGAGGGTATATCCAAATGTCCAGCGGCGATTGCATGAAGTACATAATCTTCTCCCCACTGTGTTCCCCCCATGACTGACACATTAATTAAGGCACTTCTTATAGCGATGTTCCTCTGTGAGGCTGTCTGCTTCACAATAACCCCTGCAGGGGCTGGTATTGGTGGTGGAGGTGGAACAGTGGTGGTGCTGCTGGTGCTTGACACAACCCAATGAGCAGTGAGACTCAGTAAGCTTTGGTTTGTAATACAGTTCTAGATGCCACTTGTGAAATCCACATATCCCCCTCTGCCTGCTTTAGAAAGCTCACCATATGAGTGCATATGGCCTCATACATTGTGGCGAGAATATGCTGAGGAAACATGAAGCGAGATGGAATGCTGTATTTGGGTTTCAGCTCATGTAACAGTCTTTGAAAGCTGGTGTCTTCCACCATGGAGAATGAATAAAGATTAAGTGCCATCATCTCACCAATCAATTGAGTGATTCGCACAGCAGCTGGATAAAAAGGTGGCATTTTTGTGTGGGCATGTAATAACTCCTGGAGTGTGGTTCATTTGGTGGCAATAAATTCTGGACTAGCACTGGTGTTGCTACTGTGTCCACTACCACAATTACCCCTGCCTAGTGGTGGTGGTACTGGTGGTGGTGGTGTTGGTTGGAATGGTATTTTGGAAGAAGCACCACTAGTGTCAGATGACTTTGACTGCTGCTGCCATGGGGGCTGTATAATTTGAACAAACCACCTGATCCCACCTCCCATTTCCTCAGTGCTGCTGCTGCTTAATCTGACCTTTGTGTGTGGATTGTGAAGGGATGTGACTTTTTGCAAGATGCTATGTTCATGCTTTAGATGATCAGCCAGAACAAACAAGTGGTGCACCTGCAGGAATTGCCTCAGGGATCTTGTTCCCCCTGGCACAACACTAGAGGGGACGGGATGGTTTGTGGGGTGAAACATGTTTGCCAGGAGGCATCCGGGGCAGAAGGGACACAGGGTGCTATGGGGGTGTTGGGGAAACAGTGGGCATGTGAGAGGTGATGTGGTACCTGACAGGGTTGCTGTTTATATAACTAGTAAGCTAATAGGATGGTACCACGGGAGGGGGTCCAGGGACAAACCACGCCAGAGGCTGGGGCTGCTGCCAGGGCTGTGATCACCTGGGGCCAAGGTACTGTTTGTCCCTGGCCCCCCAGGTTACCATCCCATTAGCTTAATAGTTATATATACGGCGTCCCTTGCCGGGTGTCACATCACCCCTCATATGCCTACTATCTCTCCAACACCCCTTATGGCACCCCATGCTCATTCTGCTCCCAGAAGCCACTTTCAGAGCCCCACAATTCACCACATTGGCACTTAGACCACCTCATGGCTGGTCTAATTTGAGCCCCTTGCTGCTTCCATTGTGGGGCTTACAGAATATAAAAAAAGGGGATGGTGCAGCCCCACCATGGTGCAAGCCCTCTTGTGACCTGGTGCATGTGTGCTTTTGCTCCAAGGGTGGTGCAAGGGGGCTTTGCCACACAACATCCCAATGGCGCCGCAAACAGCATTTGAGAATCGGCATTGCTGCAAACTATGACACAAGGTGCCACTTGCATCATCCCCATTTGACGCAAGTACCATGTGTCATAGTTTTGCTTCTGAGAACTGGGACCCTGGACTTTGGAATGTTTACTTCTTGTAATGAGTCCTAAGGGAATGCCAGGTTTAATAACATTTGGATAAGTTGGCTGAAAGTCTTCCAATTTATTATTTTTGTGAACATTTCAGAAAATATTTCTTTGCTTACAACTCTGCCACCGTTAAAGTTAGAATCTGTAACAGAAAATTTATATGCATACTTTCTTGGAATAGTCTTAGAAACTGCTAAATGAGAAGGCAGTTGGTTAAGTAAGAAGTTCAAAATTTCACAATTTAATTATTTGTCACATTCTGTGAAAATGATTAAAATATTTAAATATCTGTAGCTCTACTGCTATTACAGATATACGCTGAACATTAGGCATACGTAGCCGAAGATCAGTGGGTCCTGGAATCTAACAAAACTGGAGAAATGTGGTTTAGTAGGTTAGCATTTGCTATGGAAATATTAGAAGTTATTATTTGCCAAAATTAGCTCAGAAATTCAATGACACATAATAGGCAATGCCACCAGAATTCCACTTGTGGAATTTAACTTTCATAATGCACATCATTGAATCCACTTGGCTGTTTGGAGCAGTTTTCAGTCCTGTAGCTCCTTTCTGGGTGACTGTTTGTCCCCCACCATGCTTGCTTCTCTGAACTTGACCAGATGGACTCTAGTCTGTGGACCCACTTGCAACACTGAGTTCCTCCTTGTTTTTCACAGACACGCTCTCTTCAAAACAGACCCACCTACTCCATTTCCTGTAGGACCTGTCCCTTTGGAATTGCAGAATTTCTCCTTATTCCTCCCATCATTTTCTTCCCCCAACCGGTCTGGACTTTCAAGTGTCATTGGTGCCCTGATCAGTCAGTTTTGTGGGGTGTGATTCTCGTGCATTCTGCAGTCAAGTGAGAACTGCCCCTGTAGGCTTCCTTGGTCCAGCTGGTGGTCTACTGTTTTCTCTTTGCTACTCAGCCCAGCCTGTCTTCCCTTGGTGAACCCATGCATCTAACTCCTGCCACTGGTGAGCCCTGCACTAGTTACCTCCCCTATTCAATAGCTCAAATCCCAATGACTTACTTTTCCATTTACAT
Source organism: Neoceratodus forsteri (assembly GCA_016271365.2). Lineage (NCBI taxonomy): Eukaryota > Metazoa > Chordata > Ceratodontiformes > Ceratodontidae > Neoceratodus > Neoceratodus forsteri. The sequence goes on along the minus strand of CM057450.1, from coordinate 555,933,375 downwards.
GACCATACCCCCTTCCTTCTCGAAGAACTGTAATCCATCTTAGCTTGGCTATTGATCACATTCATCTGACTAGTAGTGCAGACAGGCAAATCACCATACCTGCACTAGCATCATGGCTCTGTCTATAATGCTTCTCCAACACTCCTGCAACAGTAATGTCTAGTATCATACTCCATCATCACTAAAGATATATGAAATATGCCATGGCTGACTAAAAATATTGTATTTATTTATATCTGCAGGGTTTTACCTCTGTTGACCTCACAAGTGGGAAAGAAGTCAAACTCTGCAGATAAAAATAAATGTGATATTTTTAGCCAGCCCATGGCATGTATAATTTATATGATCACAGTGCTTCTCTGGCAAGATAAGTTCTTTTAATAAAGATTTCACTGTTTCTGTTTGATTTTATTGGTCTGCTTTTAAGTGCAGCAGAGGCCATTGCGATGTCATCCGGCATTGTGCAAGTTGTTCTCTCATTGTTTAAGAGCTCCTTTGTGACAACCTAAAGTGGAAATAAATGCTGATGACCTGCCTGAAATTGAAATAAATGATTTGTATCCCCTTTGACCTGTCATATATGAAAATGAATGCATTTATTTGCAAAATGTTATTCTCACAGTCATAGTATGAATCCATATACTTCTGTCATAATGGCCTCAGCTGCAACTAGTTATAATGTTTGGTGTTACTTGGTGCCACTGTTTTCAAATGCTAAAAATATACATTATTATATACAGGGTTGTTAAAGAGTCCGCAGGTGGCACTATCAGGAAACAATGCTTTGAATGCATGCACCTCCACAAGTCAGTCAGTGAGCTGTAGTGGTTAGCTGGCATATTGCAAGAATACAGGCTAGTGCACAGTGATGGTCTTCACTATTCTTGTAGGTTCTTCACAAAAGATACTGTCCAAACACTGGGCACCACTGTTCTTTTACTATGGAGCTTCCTATGAATGATATCTTATTGCAGCTCTACCCAGCATTTTTCCTTCCTCTGCAATGGCAGCTCAATCGTATGACTGGGCAAAATGTATGGATATGGCATTGACAAAATTATCACAAATTCTGCAGTTTTTCACAAAAGCTCATGAAATTCAACTTTAATTACTGATGTTATTTTGGAATCTTTGGTTGCCGATAACTTGGCCAGCCTTTGAGCAAGAGATTAGAGAGTTGACACACACAGTCTCATTTTAGATCAATGAACCTAGCAAAATCGGTGGGATTGTGTGTTTTAAAGTGATAGGGGTTTAAAATTCTACAGTCTACATACTTGTGAAATGCAATTTAAAAAATTCCAAAAGTTTAGAGGCTTATAACTCAATCTTCTTTAAAGCTAGAGATCTACTTCTCCATGAGGTAAAGGAATTGCAACATACCAACTTTGGTGCAATTTGGACAAAGAATTTGTAAATTAGCTGGAAATAATGAAGGTTTAAATTTTGGCAAAATGTTGTGAAATGTATGTGGAAATTTCACCGAATTTCACAGAAGTGAAATCTTAGTTGTGTCAGAATTCCACTGAAAGAAGATACATTTCACACAGCCTTTGTGGTTTCTATGACACTTTCAAGAAGGTTACATGTGAAAATTTACAGATGTCCAGCTCCACATGTGGCCATGTGATAAGCAGAGAAATATCTTCACAAAAATTAACAAAAAATGAAATGTTATACTTTGAGCCCCTTTAATTTTATAACTTCTCATCAAACTGTCAAGATATTGGGTATATTCTTGGGACATCTAACACCAAGTAAGCATGTCATATCACCAGTCTCTAGCTTAACAAACAGCTGAGTTATGACCAAATAAACACATTTTTGAAATGTCCATGCAGTTCTGTGGAATACTGTGAAATTCCATGAAATTTCATGGAATTTCACAAAACTTTGTCAAAGTTCCACAACAGTGGAATTTGCTAATTTTGCACAGCCCTACAGGGGGTCTCTCTAGCAGCAGGCATACGTGTTGTTAGTTCTTTATGGGGTTACGGTATGTAGTTAATCAAATGCATGTCATACCCAGACCCAGCATGAACGAAAGGCATGCAAATCCACTGTGAATGTAGCAGTACTAATGCTGGATACAAGAGCTGTTGAGTGCTGGTCTATAAGAATACAAATCCAGCAGCTGGGGGACTAAAATATGAGTCATTAGGAGAAAATGAGAAGTGGAATACGCAGATTGCTGGGTATTCCAAAGTTTACATAGCCTACTGCTTTATAAATCATAAAACAATCTCACACTGCATTTTTGCTGTGTCATGGAGTTCCACAATGAAGTACAGTATAGTGAAAGACAAATCAACAGTTTACACTGACATCACTGTAAAAATTCAGTAGTTCAAACAGGTACATTACTGGCAGGTGTCTCCTTTCCCCTCTCTCCTCCATGTAACCTGAGTGTCTCCTCAAAGTTACACTATTGTCCCCCAGTTATGGTAGTGTCTCTACCCAGTTATACCAATGGCTCCTCCTTTTATACCAGTATCTGAATTTCTGCAATGTCTGCTCCCAATGATGGCAGAGCCTCCTGTTGGTTATGTAGCAGTGTCTCAGCTGCAGCAGTATTTCCTCCCAGTACAGGATTGTCTCCCGCACCCCTTGTTGCACCATTTTCTCACCACAACATCCATGTCATTGTTTCCTCCCATTTGCACCAGTATCTACTTCCAGTCATACCAGTATCTCAGTTTCAGCAGTCTCCAACCACTTACAGCAGGGCATCCTCCTAGTTATAGCAGTGCCTGCTACCAGTAATACAAATGCCTCCTCCAAGTTATGCCACTTTCACAGTTGCAGCAGGGTCCCCTCTCAGTTGTGGCAGTGCCTCTTCCCAGTTATACCAGTGTCTTCTCCCAGATATGTCAGTGACTCATCACAGTTACGTAAGTCTCTCCCAGTTACAGCAGTATCTAATTAAGGATTAATCCATGATAGGGTGTGGGTTGGGTTGAGATTTACCCACACTAGATGTAAGTAAATCCCTGCCCAACCCACACCCTATTGTGAATTATTCCAATTATGCAATTAGGAAATATAAGAATTACACAAACAAAGTGAAGGAGGGTCTAAAGGCTTGTTTGTTTTCACTGGCTTTCCCTGATACTACCTGATAATATCTGATAACAACTTGAGTTTTTATTTGTTTTATTGTGCTATATTTATTACTATGTGTATATTTATGTATACTGCTTGTATATTATGGGTGGGATATTCAGAAGGGTTGCACGTGACACAACACAGGTGCGCCATGTGCAACCCACTGATGCACCCCGGGGTGATATTCAAAAGGGAAAGCACATGGCACAAATCCCGATACGCCGGGGTGCATCAGTAATGTAGGCAGCGCAAGTAGGGGGGGCATGCCTATGCATATTCTGCACATCCCAATATTCAACGTGGGATGTTCTGAGCAGATGCAGGTGCAACCCCTACCTGCGCCATACACAGTTGATCCAAAAAAACAAGGAGCAACAGCTGGCCACACACAGGTGAGCTGCCGTATTGCAGGGCCCAACACAGCAACTGCCAGCTGTGGGTGGCCACCCATGCTACGGCGGCACCATCCATCTTGGTAGTGCTCCCCCGATTGCGGGCATAAGTTTCAAGAAATGATATTCCAATATCCCTAGTGGTCCAGTGGACCACTTCCAGCCCGATCGTGGGCACAAGTATTTAAAAAATAAATGTCCTATATCCCTGGTGGTCCAGTGGACTACTCGCAGCCTGATCGTGGCAAGTATAAAAAAGATTAAATCCATCCCTGGTGGTCAGCAGTACCCTCCTCACCCTCCCACTGGGTCCCACCCACGCTCCCCCCGGTCAGCGGCAGTGGTGGCAACTCCCACTCACAAGCTGCCCAGCCGCCCGCCCGACTGACTGTACAGTATAGTACAGCTGTACACCATTTGTCCACAGCATGGGCCAATGGGCATGCAGACTGTACTGTACTACCCTGACGGATATGTGAATGGATTCATTCCATATCTGGACTGTGTATGCAATTCAGTCTGCATGCACATTGGCCCATGCTGTGGGCGAATGGGTGCAGCTGCTGTATGCAGTCAGTCAGCAGCCGGCCAGGTGACTTGCGGGTGGGGAGCTGCTGCCCGCCGCTGACTGGGGAGCAGGTGGCGGGATCAGTGGAAGGGTGGGAGGGGGTACCACTGGACCACCAGGGATGATTTTTGATCTTTTTTATATACTTCTGCCCTCGATCAGGCTGCAAGCGGTCCACTAGACTACCAGGGATATTGGAATATTATGTTTTGCAACTTATGCCCGTGATCAGGCATTGGGGCACTTTGCTGCTTGTGCAGGGAGCATCGGTCCCCGACAGCTGCAGCCTGGTAGGGCGCCAGGCACAGGTCACCAGGGATTGGCACACCTGCATGCAAATGGGACCATTGTGACATGCAAATGGCCCCATTTGCACCTTGCATGCTTTATTGCCCCATTTGCATGTTCACCGCTGAATATTGTGGTTGATGCACCTAGCACAGTAGCACTTGTGCTAGCACATCCCCCTGCCCCTCTCTGGCCACTTGTGCTGATGCAGTGCCACTGCACCATGTGCTATGCGGGTGGCCATGGAGCGATATTCAATGGTGCTGGGCAGGTGGCAGCACCATTGAATATCACCTATCAGCCCTGGTACATCCCAGTTGCGCTGTGTCCAGGCTTGCGCCACAGCCTGGCGCAGTCTGAATATCCCACCCTACATGTGTTTATCTGTTTTCACTATCTGTTTTTATGTAATTCTCCCAGAGCCCCAGGGACTGTGCACCATAGAAATAAAATTGCCTTGCCTTTTTTATTATATTTATGGTGATTTTAATAATGTATCCTTCCCATTACATAAAATGGTTAATTGTTGTTGGAAAGCCCTCTCATTCCCCTGAAGATGGCTGGCAGCAAGGTGAATGAGCTGAGCGGTGCGAGACAGCGATTAAAACTGAAAGTGTGCTGGTTACATCGTGGTTGTCTCCAACTTCAAAAACTGCAGCTTAGATCGGACATTTTTGTTGTTTTCACTTTTCCCGAATGGCTTGTGATTTTGCAGAATGGCGCACTTTGTGGGAGAAGAAAATGGTGGCTTTGTGAGAGTGTATTAGAATGCTAAGGGTTCTGTGTGAAGTGATTTTTACTTTTTTTTTATGTGTGGTCAGCTGGTACTTTATGCAGTGGTTATGCAAAAATTACTCCATGGCATAAAGTAGCAGCCGACCAATCAAAATACCAAATTTTTAAACCTCATTGTTTAATCCTGGTTATACTAGTGCTCAGTTGCAGCAGTGTCCCCTTCCTGTTACTACAGTGTTTATATTACTGCAGAGCCTCCTCCAAGTTAGATGAATGCCTTCTCCCAGTTACAGCAGAGTTTCATCCTAGTTGTATCAGTTATTCTAGTGCCTGCTCCCAGTTATGCTATTGTCTCTCTCCTTCCAGTTATATCAGTGTTTCAGTGACCTTCTAGTTACAATAAGGTCGTATCTCTGTTTCATTAATGTCTCTCCAGTTATGGCAGTGTCTGTGCTATGTTGTATCAGTGTCTCCTCCTAGTGTCTTCTGACCCTCCCAGTTATGACAGCGTCTCCCACTTATCTCCCAGTTACACAGGAGTCTCACCACAGTAGTTATGTCAGTGTCTCATCCTAGTTCCACCAGTGTCTACTCCTGGTTACACCAGAGCCTCGTCTTCCCAGTCACAGAGTCACAGTTACACCAGTGTTCTACCTACTAGATAAGAGAAGAGGGGTAGTCAGTTTTGTGGAAATTAATTCCTCTGTTTACAAAACTGTTCAGCAGTATATACCAAAATTCCACAACTTAAGGTGGAATATCACAACATTTTCCACAGTTTTTTGATATATGTGGACATTTTTCCAGTGGAATTACTCCAGCACTGCTCAGCACAGAGGGATGTTGAGGCACATTTTGTTTCAATATTGTGCCCCATGTTTTGGGAGGCACCATGTATGGATGGCATCAATATGGCAGTGGAAACTGAGGTGGCAATGGGGGGGGGGGATTTTGGCCATTAATTGTCAGGTAGGTGCAACAGTCATAGAGATTGTTCTTTTGTTAGTTAGAGAGAATGTGTTGGCACACAACCAGTGCTGGAAGTTGTTAAAGTTATTCTGGAGCTGTGCAGCCAACTCAAGAATTAAAGATCAGAAGGCAAAAAAGTGCTGTGCCTTCATATATTGTATATGTACTGAGGCACTCCACTGATGGTTTTGAACCTACTGCCAAGAATCGCCTTCTGTCAAGGGCCACCATAGTTGTAGTGGACAGAGGCTGTGGATGTACCACTGAAGTAGCAAGGGAGGCATGTAATGGGGCAGGTCATAGTGTAACAGTTTTCTGCTGGCTGAGCTAATGGAACTAGTCCTATAGCTCACGTATTAGAGCTGCTATTCTGTAGAAATCCTAAGGACCACAACCCAAGAGTTACCTCATATTTAATAACTGTGATTATGCCAAATATGAAAACCAGCTGGGCCAATTAAAATAAAAAGCAGAAAAGGTTGAGTATTATCCCAGCAAAATCTCCAGGAAGTTTTAGGACACGATATTTACTGCCTAGTTTCTGTATAAACTGTCTTCTGTTTACTCCCTCACCCCAACAACCCATGATGAACAATAACAAACAACAACCTCGTGTTACTCACACAACTGCATTTTCACAATCCAAATTGCAGTAGTTGCAGTAGTTTGCATTTGATATACTCTTATTTTGTTATGAGCATAACTCTCAGCTGTCCTCCAGTGTGAGGGGTGTCCTTTATTGTCCTCCTCAAAATTGCCTGCCCCACATCTGTCCCACATGGGAAAGCTGCTGCAGTAGAAATTCATAATATCATAATTTCCTAACTCAGAATTAAACTCTGCAAATGAAGGTACTGATTTCCCTAGTGTATTCGGCTTGTATCTCCATGTTTGACGATGTGATGTGAGAACCTGTGTGTCCTAAATTGCCCCTCATCTTAATTGTCAGTGTCCCCCATTTCAGTGACAGAAGGTTGAGAGGTTTATTTATGAAGTATAGTCAAGTTTTCGTTTAGCATAGCATCATATCAATCAGTGGGACTTTCACTGATGAGAGGTACTCATCCTCATCTGTTGAAGCAAGGCAACAGGTTGCTTCAAATTATCAAACGTATAGAATTCCCAGCGTTATTACTGAAATACAGGTACTTATTTCCCAAAAGTACAGACTAACATGGATACCACTATATTTTTGAGTGCAACAACTGGGATCAATAGTTGTGTTCTTGTTACTACAGCATGACTGTCTTACTAGAGCTAAATAAACTCTCAGCTTTGCCCCTGCATGTAGAATCACCCAGTGGTTGGAGGATGTTTAACACACACACACACACACACACACAAAAAAAACAGAACACAACTACCAGTTATTACTTAATTCACATTTGGCCAGTAGGTGGCAAAATGCAGGCTGAGCTGCTGGCAATGCAGATTAATTGTTTTAGGATGCTGTGTAATTTATGGCATGACTATTTGACAGATTTTTTTTCGGTCAGGCCTATACAATTATCAATAAGTTCATGAAAATCACTACTACAGGACCAAGTCAAATAGTTTGATGGGGGTTTCAGAATGGGCCTCTCTAAATAAAAAAGTTCACAAAATGGAATACTAACTTACTCTTCCATTGGTATTGAAAGACAGGTAACCTGTTCACGCAGTACTGTACCATTTTAAACTATATGAAAGTAACTTTTTAAAATCAAGATATGCAAGAGACAAGAAACTACTGTTAGACTATGACTGTGGAATGAAGGTCAAAAACCTCAAAAATGTCGTGCAAGTTTGCCTCAGATACTAACAGAAATATATGTCTGGTAGTTCTTTTGGCAGATACTCATCAATATCTAGAAAAACTGTTAGCAAGGTTAATGACATCAGAATCTGAAGAAAAAATTAAAAAGATGCGTGGGCTCTTAAGAGCAATTAATTATGATACATGTCCCACTTGGGTATGTTAGGCTGAAAGGACAGTCCTCCAGCATTTGATGGCAATCATTTTAAAGAATGGTTGTTTTAACATGGGAAAAGAAAATCTGACAAAATGTGCCTTTCAGACATGATGGCCATTTGTCTCATTTCAACTGGGATTGGAGATTACAGGCTTGCTTGCTATCACTGGTAAGGCAGGTAGCCAGAAAACTCCATCGTGATGTCCTGGTTACGGTTGGTAAATTTACCAGCATTTTCTAGATATAGTAATGACAATGTAAATAGTGTCATTCATTTCGTATCTCTGTACTGGTCCACTTAATTATGTCTCATATTTGTAAAGACTTTTTGTCGATCAAATAAAGCAAATTTGAAATTAGCAGTGCTGCATGAGTAAGGCCCGTGTATCTGATCATATGGAGAGGTACATTGTGGATTGCTGGGACAAATTAAGTTAACCCACCTGACACCCCAGCTCAAGTGCTATCATGAGAGTACAGGTTGCAGAAAAAAATGTCTGTTTTCACAAGGACTAGAACTGTTCTCATCAATATGAAGAAAAAGAGCTAATTGGCTGGATAAGCATCTTGATTTTTAACTTTTGGTTGCAAATTTTATTCAGATTTTCTGTATTACAATAAGAAAATTCAGAAAGACTGCACATGGAAACAATGCAGTGATAGACATTACAATACATAATGGATAACACATGACAGTGGGTGTAGTTATAAGGGAATAATGCATGCTAAAGGTGGATGTTGGGCTTGAGACCTAATTGAGTGCTGCAACCACCTGAGAAGTACATTATTCCCTTATGACTGCAGACCCTGGAGTATGTTATTCTACTTAGAAAATGGGCTTTTATTTGTTAAAAAAATATGCAGTACCAGTGAGGTGTGTGTGGTTGTCAGATGATAATCAAAGGTCATGTGACATGTTTTGACCCATGAGGTTACAGGATGTTTATGGCCTAGTTTATAAATAATGGCTCAGCTTATGAGTATACTGTGGAGCTGGCCAGGATGCAATGCAATGTAGTGTCTTGAGTTAATGCATGACAAAAGGGATTAACTGCTATCGAAATTGCCTTCTTTACTGCAGTAACTCTATTGCAGTATGCTGCAGTATTGGGTTGCACCTGATCGGCCACACTATATTTGAAAATGCAGGGTTTAAAAACATTACCTTTATATACAACAAGAATAAACATTGAAAATGCAAATAAGTTCTGTTAAGGCCCTGAAGATCTTTACCTGGCTAAATATTCAGATGTTTGTGATTTATTTTTCTAGTACTGGAAATCCAGAATCTGATCATCAATCGAGACTTGTTGATAGCAGACAAACACATTATTGAGTTGGAGGCAGAGTGTGGGACAGAGATTCAGAAAAATTCAGAGGGAGCAGATGAAAACAAAGATGATGGGCGGAAGGCCAAGGATGTGTGTCTTCTCTATCAGTCTCTCATAAAGGAACTCTGGTCTGTTGTTAAGGAGTCCTTGATCACCGCAAAGCCATGCTCAACCCTTGAACTGGTGGTACAAGTCATTGAACAGGAAGAGGAAACAGATAGGAAGTGTCTGGATAGGGCAAAGGAGTCTGTGAACTGTATTCCTGCCAGGCCAAGGGAGTTCAAAAAGAAATGGCTCGAAGCTGTGAACAACTCTGTAAATGAGAGACTCTGCCCGTGTAATGAGGCAAACATAGGACAGATTAACAGTTACATGGACAAACTTCGAAAATGCACCGTTGAGGACATGAATACTGTGAAGACATGCATAGTTAAATACTACCCCAAGGATTATGACATTTATAATGTCTATGTCAAAAGTTACCACAATGGAATTTCCAGTCGACTCACAGAAATTGCTGGCAGAATGCTGGAGATTAACGAACTGTATTTTGTTTTGGACTGGCAGTATAATATTTACAATAGGTAAGATCATCTTAAATTAAATGAAGCCAAATGCTAAAAACTATGATTTCTATGTGGATAATTATTGTAAATATCTGAACCGTATAGCTGATGCCCACAGCAGACTCTTCCTTTCAGTTTACAAAATGGGACTAAGAGATTCTGGGCTGTAATTGGTGGCTTTGATCACATGTCCATGCACAGATTTAGCCCACTGTATGGTTGTTTTAACAAACTTCTGTATTTTATCCATGGGCAAAGTAATAGTCAGAGTTCCATGATAACAGTGCACTTCTAAAGAAATTTAAAACAGTCAACTGCACCACAGCAATATGAAGAAATGTCAATTTACTTTTTAAACTAATGTTGTTCTACTGGTTAGAAACAAATGTTTATGACAGCATTTTATAAGTGCAAAAACATGATCCAGGGTGACATTAAGCAGATCACCACGCACCCTGGATGCAATGTTTGCTGACATGTTAGACAATGGAATATGCTTTGTAACAACATTAGATCACCTCTTTCTTCAGAAGGAGGCATACTGGTGCTCTGCTGTAGGTGACAGAAGTCAAATCACCCTTCAGGCTGGCAACAGGGATTGTTTTTTGCCCCTTTCCAAGAAAAGATAGTGTACTGGTCAGTAAAGCTGCTTCACTGGCTTCCTGATGAGGAACTCCTTCAGAGTAGAGAGTCTGTACCTGGTACTTTGTGATTTTAGAGGGAAATACAAAGGCACAGTCTGAATAATCTGCATCCACATCACACATTAGCTGTCAGAGTTGAATAGAATCATGAAATACAGAGGGAACATTGCCAACACTGGTCATGCTTGTGTCCCTATTTCAGGTAAAGCACATGAGTTTTGTTTCCTGCATTTTTTCAAGGTAGTTGTATCCACCTTACCTCCCCAATGTTTCTGGCTTTCTAGCGGTATAATTTTAACAGACTGCATCCTTTCCTACACATCTGTAATGTTTGTTCAGTTTTTTCCCCCACTATATTTAATTGTGGTATTTGCTCCTTGCCCTTTGGTGCATTAAGTTAGGAGAAGCAGCAGCATCAACTGTGAGGCACTGCTAGCTTTTCATTTTCTCCCCCGATCTTGTACCTCAGGGTTGCAGCAGCGTGCCTGTACATCGTCAACACCAAGCCAAAGCTCCATGCATATGTCCTTCCCGCCCTCTCCGTACTCCCCCCCTCCCAGTTACACTGCTATCTATGGTCACCCGGGGGGATTATTGCAGCGAGACATGCTGTCAACCCTCATTGGAGGATTAGAAGGTGATTCTCTTCCAGCTGGCTAAAGGTGAGCAAATGTGAAAATTGGCAACTTCAGTTCAGCTTTGATTTGGACCCCCTGTATTCGGTTTGGCTTTGAGACTTCAGCCAAATACAGTTCAGATCCTTGGTATGGGACTCTAGCTGGCTAAAAATTGGGATAAGACACATCCTTTCACCACCTCTCACCCATTAATGTCAGTCTCTTAGTTTCTCCAGTCAGATTTAGTTTTTTTAATACTTAGCACCTGGCACAGTGCCAGGAGACAGAATCATTTTTTTAAAATAAAGTAATGTCTTGGGGGAGGCTAGAAGGTGACTGGGTTAGAAAACGAGGTGGCCAAAGGACTAGCCCTGACTGCCTGGGAAAGACTAAAGTGCTATTTTTTTTATTATTATTATTTGGCTGAAGATCAAAGTGGCCAGACGTGGTGCAAATGTTTGAGCTGAAGTGAACGTAAAAGTGTTGATATTTGGCACATTCTCTGAATACATTTTTGGCAGAGCTCGTCCTTACAGCTGGCCTGATTAAGCCTAGGCTTGGGGTATAAACACAGGTCACCAGTCAAGCAAGTGACTCCGAATGATGTAATGCTCTCAGACTCGATCCTCATCCAGCTGGTCTGTGTCACTGTCTAAGTTTTGAGGTATGAACCTGGTCACAGCCAAGCAACAGTCTTCTGATGACACTATGTTGTTAGGCTGGGCTTCAGCACTGTTTTTTTATCAGTTTTTTTCTTTCTCCTCCCTTTTGTACACATTTGAATCTTTAAAAGATTTGAGTGCCAATGTTTCTTTAATTCAAACCTTGTTTCTAGAAAAATGTACATTTCTTACCTTTGATCTTTTTATTACATTTATCGCTGTATCTCCCCACTTTCCAGGGGAGTGAGGAATTATTCTGAGGTCACTTGCAAACCTGTTTCTCCTGTGTTTCAGTGTAAACCCGTGCCACTGAACCATGAGGGTGACTAACTTTCTTATCATTCATGGGAACCTACGAAGAATGTGAACGTTTCCCATGCAATATATGAAAACCTATCCATAGAAGACATCTGCAGAAGTGCAACTTGTGAATTTCTGTTCACCGTGCTCCAGATTCAGTGGGAATATACTGTACATACTCACGTATATGTTGACCTCACATATAAGTCAACCCCCCCTTTTACTGCAGCAGGTTTTGCAAGATTTCAGAAATAATGCTGCTACCTAAATTGGATGCAGAAATCTGTCTTGTAGCCAACATAGGTCACAGAATCTGTTTTTATGTCCAGAACCTGACACAAAAGCAGGTTGTGCACTTGCAAACATTGTTATCCATTGTAAACTCCAGAGATACAGTAGGTCAGCCTTGTATATAAGTCAAGTCCCCCTTCTTGGATGCCAGTTTTTAGCACCAAAAACAAGGCCTATACGTGAGTATATACAGCACATGTGTACGTCCTCCAAGAATAAATCCCAGCATAATAAAAACAGTCCCCTAGGCTGGGCAAACTTTTAATCCTACAGTAGAAGCACTAATCTTTTTTTCCCCCAGGATGCACAGTAAAATGTTTGAAACCTGTGTCTCATTTACAAATGTGTCCTAGGGGTGGTAGCTGTAAGGTTGCTGCAACCAAATAGCACTCACATTAGCACTGATCAGCCTCAGCTTTTGCTCATTTAAGGGAGGTTCCTTATTTAACCTATCAGGAACCCTGTGTCCTCTTTGTATAGATATTGCTGCCCTACATTTAATACAGCATATATTAATATTCATTTCTGAGGCTCAACTAACAATAAATGTTTTATAAACACCAAGGCACAGATTTTCGTAGCATTTAAATGTTTTGCCTTGAATTCTCCGACACTCGCTCCATGATTTTTGTTGCATTTGCATTACTTCGGACAAGAATGTTAGATCACAAAAAAAGGTGCTCTTTTATTGGAAGCACCACAAAATGCGCATCAAAAATGATGCATGCATCAAAATTCTGACACACGTGAGATTGTTTTTGATGAGAAGTGAGTAAAGTGTTGTAAATGCATTAGAATGTTTGCAAATTGCCAAAATGTTTCTGGCACATTTACAGGGACATAACTGCAGTAGCAAGACTGCCACCATGGGTGCAGAGTTTGGGTTTTCCCAGGGGGGCTCTCAGGCTCAAAACTATTGGCCTAGAAAGTGAACCTATTTTTAGACTACCCTATCTGGGGTGGAGGGGTCGAACCTGGAAGCCCCCCAAACTCTGCACCTATGACTGCCACAGGGTCTGGTTTCAAACCTGTGAAAACATTGGCCTTCGACTCCAAGATTTTGTCATGTGACCTTGGATTTTGTCCCTTTCCCCCACATTTAGAGGGGCCATGTCCGTCATTTGGGTAGCAGAGGATGAGAGCTATGTTACTTAAAGTCAGCACTCATGCATTCATATATCACACTCCATCTGTTCCAAGGGATGTTAACAGGCATCTGAGAATGATAGTTGTCTGCACATCAATTTAATGACACCCAAAACGTATCAGCTATGTTGATAAAAAGCAAGCGTAATGCATATGTGAGTAACAGGAAAATGGGTGCTGACTGTAAAGTACACAGCATTTCACGTAACTGCTAATCTTAGCAAGAAAAAGATGCAGACCCGAAGCTGAGAATCATACTTGTATATTAATCCAAATAAGATATTAATCATGTACTAGATAACCTAAATTACAAAACTGTATTTTAAGCTGCACCAACTAGGCTTTCTTTTGTTTTTCTTGTTTAAGGCAATATCTTTTCAGTCCACATTTCAGAATCAGCAAATTTCTTAGGAGTTCTTGGTTTTTAAAACTGGTTCTGAACTGGGTTTGTGCCACTCACCAGAAGGAGGTGGGTGAGACATTAAAAAGGGAAAAAAACATCTATCACTGGCAGCAGCATAATTTACTGTGCCAATAGCTTTCCACATCCTTGAGCATGTGAATGACTGCCCCCTTCCCTGGCCACCAGCTGTTATGATCCATTCCATCCCCTCAGTATGCCATTGCTCCATGACTGGGACAGGAGATTCCACCATGGGGGGGTTGAGGTTCTAATTCCATGCAGAGGCATCAGTGCCTGTGTCAGAGGCCACTCCAGGGTTAGTAACAGAGACTCCAGGTAGGTCACAGGTGGTGGGTGGTACCTAAGGTAGGCACAATGAGGGGAATGAACAGAACAAGCAAACAAAAAAAAAAGTGGTTCTGAAATCTACACATTCTCAAAAATCAACACCTTCAAGGAGGATGCTATCCTTTATTATGAAATGAGTAGGAAAAATGTAGGAAGCTGATAACTGAGGACCTCAGAACCCTGTGCTGTTATCCCAGCACAACGGCACAGGAAGAAGATCTGAGCCCTCTTTACTTTGCCCAGCTTTGTGGATATCACTACTCCTTCCCTGCTGCTGATGACCACCCACTCACTCCAACTCTGAAACACATACCCCCCATGCCACCAACTGCAACTCTTCACCTGGATTCTGATGCCACAGACTGCAGCCCTTCTCTCACTGCCTCCTACCATTCTCTTTTAGTTTAACAAAACGTTCGCCTGCCACCGACTGCAGTACCCCATAATCTCTTCTCTCTCTTTCACCTGCCACTGTTGTTGCCACCTCAAGCAGCTTGATCCTGTACTATTGACATAGAAAAAGATAAAAAATAACTCATCTGGCCTGCACAGTGATGTGGTGGGCTGATGCATCTGACTTCTTACCTCCTGCCACATCAGTGACCCGTATTTGGGAACAAGCATGAGTTGTTGGGGGTCGGAAGGGTAGAAGATGATTGAGCATCCTTAGGACAGCTCTCCTCTCCTGGGGATGGGATGGCAACTGCATCGGCCCTTGGCTACCACCAGGTGGAGGCCCAGTGGCAGTGCATTCAAAGAGTGACTCAAAAGGTATGGCCATGGATCTGTGAGACATGCAGGCCTCCACATGCAGGTTACTGATGTGAAGCCACTGCAGGGGAATGGGACAAAAATGAAGAAAGGGGTCCTGAGGCAGAATGAAATCCTGTGCTCCTCGCCGGACCCGCACCACCCCTTGGACACCTGGAGCCACACTGGACTTCAGGACTGGAGGGGAGGATGGCCCTCCCCTCTCCTCTCCTCTCCACCACAGGGGCAGCCTGTGGGGCACAAGCTCTGAGGTTAGTCCAGAGGAGGTGGGTGCCAGTTGTGGGGTGAAGGGACAGGAGCTGAAGCTATGCAAAGGGATTAAAAAGCCATATTTAAAAAAAAGAATGGCTCGCCTGCATTTCTAAAATTGTACAGCTCCACCTTATGTGTATGCCTGTAAATCTCCAATTTGTCATGTGCGCTATGCAGTTCTTTCATTATTGACTTCTAGGTTTGCCACCACCTCACTCAAACCAAAATAGCTTGCCAAAAAAATATTGCTAAACAGGATAAATAAATCTCCTGGCCACATCGAAAAGCCTAATGGCTGACAACTATTTGTCCACACTTCCATGGCAACAATGTAGTTTACCAATAGTTTTATGTGTTCCATGTCACCACCTGTTGGCCAAACCCCACACTACAGACATTGAAAATACTACTCTTGTCTTCTTTCATTTTTTTTTTTTTTTTTTTTATAATTTCTGGATCAATGCAAAAAAAACTTAAAAAAAATAAATTCTCTACAAACACTTTATTAGTTCCATTTTACAATTACAATAAGGCACTTCATTGTGTGTGTTGTGATGGGATAATGGCACATATCGAGAGGTGGACTCACATGGCCTTCAGCCTCATGTGTCAAGGCTCCCGAGGCATGCCATTATCCAAGCATAACACACACCCTGACATGTTTTATTGCTTAAGTGATGGTGAACCACTGAAAACTAGGTGATCTGATGAATCTAGATTGGCAGTATTAGATGATAATATCTACCTGTGATTGGTTTACTGCTATTCATGGCAGTATAGCCTAGAGGTTAGAGTAATGAGCTGTGAATGAGCTTTGTACACCCAGCAGGCCTGGGTTTGATTCCCACAACCTCCACTTGCATACTGTGTCACTCTGAGCAAGTCACTTACTCACCAGTGTGCTCCTAGGTCTCCCTTGAAAACAGGCACTTGCGCCTAGTGGGTCTTGCCCGGTCACCAAAGAATAAAATAAAATATAATCTAATAATATCCAATGATTATAACAGTTGCATAATCTGTGAATATGTCAGTATGACTCAATGGGTATATGATAACTGGGGGAATAGCACAAAAAAAAAAATTATTCCAAGAGCTCATGAGTCAAAAAGAGCACTGCCCAGGGTAAATGAAAATAACCACATGAACTGTGTGTCACTCTGCAAAGCAGAATCAAATTAATGGGCAGCACGCAATGAAAGCAGCAAGAGTAAAGCTTTTTTTTTTCATACAGTTTCTGGGTTTTACGTAGTTTTTTCCTTGGCCTCTTGCACCCATAAGGCCCCTGATGCAGCACGCGATGTGGAGGCATGTACATGCCATTCGGGACATCCTCACTTTCAGTTGTGCTGTTATCCACCTGCACCAGCACTGAACCTCCATTCAGTGACAGCGGGACTATGGGCAAGCGACCCCACCCCTTACCCAGAAGAGGAGAGACAACACTAGATCCTGCTCCCACCCCACCTCCATGCTGGCACCCCGATGATCCCAGGTCATTCCAGAACCCAGGTCACTGATGTAGCACGAGGTGTGGCATCCAGTGCCTCAACCCTCAGTGCCAGCAGGCCAACAGAGTAAAGCTTTTTTAAATACATTAAACCATTATTAAAATTATGAATAGGTGGTTCAGTGCTAGAATTCTCGCCTGCCACATGGGAGACTTGGGTTGGATTCCCAGCCAGTGGACTGTCCCTTTGTGTCAATGTCAGTGGCTGAGCAGGTTACACACTCACCTCTTAGGACAGAAGATCAGAAGGCTGTGGGTTCTATCCCCACACCAGGCACTTGGTAAATCACAGTACTGACACTGTGGTGCAGCATGGGGGGGGGGGGGTGCTGCACTCCTGATATGCTATCTTTCAGATGAGATGTTAAACTGAGGTCCCATCTGCCTGTTCTGGTGGTAGTTCAGGTAGATGTTAAAGACCCCATGGCACTTCTTGAAAAGAGTAGGAGAATTTTTTAATTATATTGAACAATACGTTCAAAATCATACAATCAACAGAAAAGAAAACAGCTGTACATCATAGTGAAAAATAAGAGAATCCCTTCCCAGGTCAAAATGTATAATTAAAGGACAGAAAACAATAATAAAGAAGGGAAGTAACTATGAAATCTAAGTAACAGGTATAAAATGAAAAAAAAAAACACAACAGCAAAGGAGTCCTTGGTAAACAGTAAAATCAATATGTAATTATACTAGCCAAGAAAATGACCCTCACCAGTCATCAAAACAAGCAGCAGTTGTATAACGCTGTCCCCTGTCTTGAATTCTAAGGATGTCACACAGAATAATGTGTAGCAATTCCCCAGCACGGATATATTGCTGCTGCAAAGCAAATCTACAGCAGATTCGCAAAATCCAATTCTTGAAGCTAGCAAGAATCACCCTCAAACTACTATTAGTATGCTGATCCCAGCATAGGGGAAAAATTCCCCCAAAAAGAGCTTTGGGAGAAACAGTACAAGAAATAGAGTGTTTCAATCTATCCAAAACCAAGTTACAAAAGTCTTGGATGTATGGGCACTGAAGACAGAGGTGATCTATAGTTTCAATCATATGGGGACACGTGGGTCTGGGACAGTATTGTTCTGTCTAATATTTGTGTTTCAGATTCCCTTTGACGGTCACTCATTTATGGGCACATAACCATATCACATCCCACATTTTCACTGGGATTCTGTGATCAGTAAATAATGATCTGATGCAGGTTTCGTTAAAAATAGATCTGTCAGGAAAAAAACTGTTTTAGCAAGAAAAAATGAATATGGAGTACCATGTCATAAAAGCATTTATGATTCAAAGAAATAAGGAAGAACGGCAGTAACTCCTATTGTTTCAGTTTATTAAAACAATCATTAAGGTAACTAGTAAGCTTATAATGTCATTTATTTTTGTGCAAAAAAGAGCCCACATCCCACCCATGAAAAATCAAAGCAGTGTGGGACCTGACACAAACAGTCCATTTCCAGGAGGAGGAAAGTAATAGTGGTTTGAGGTTTGCATAAATGAAAATGCTATGGAAAAAAACACACTGCAGGGTTAAACATCCATAATCCTCCAGATCTACAGTCAAGTTATGAGACACCTCATTGGATGAGGTTCAGTCTACTACCGCATAAACGTTCAAAGATGCAAAACAAAATGGTTATATTAAATGCACACTGAAAATAGAAAATAGAGTTAAAAATCAACGTTTTGACCATAAGTCTTCTTCAGGAAATATCTAAAAGAGAAAAAGCAAAGTCAGTGTAGAGGAGAGGTAAAATAAGGAATATATATGTGGAGAAAGTAAAAAAGGGGGAGGCTCTGGGAGAAGAAGTGATAAATGGCAAGATAGCCGGCCCGTCGGCACAGCCGTTGGATTTCCGCTTGTGATGCCGGTGACCGGATTCAGGAATGGACCGGGACACGGAGGGCAACACCCGGGGAAAAGGATTGAGCATCCTTGGACAGCTCTCCTTCTCGAGGGGAAGGCAGGGCAGCACTCGACGCCTGGCGGCACCTACGGAGGCTGGGTTGCCGCGTTACATCGATGCTCAACAGTACGTCAGGATGGGGCAGACGCAGGTCATCATTGCACGTCCCCATCCTGCTTAAAGAGGGGGGAATAAAAAAAAATTCCGAACCTTGCCGTCTATATAGCTCTGCCCCGTAAGGCCCTCAATTAGCCTCTAAGAGCCGGTCCCGACCAGATATCAGTACATGACTCCGATAATGGGAGGGTCGGTACGCAGCCCCGCCTCTCTGGGGAAAGCCAGGGATAACCGTGGGACGAGGCATTTCTGGAGGTGGAGGCATAAGGGGTCCGTGACCAGAGCTGAAAATAACAACGGAGCAGGAGGCAAAAGAATAAATTAAAAAAAAATAAATGGCAAGATAAAGACAGAATCTGGAAAACAAAAGTGATGATGGTGAGGACAAGGCATAATAGTGAATGAAACCTTTCAGTCTCATCAGGCGGACATTATGTGACAGATGGAGACATCTGTGGGAAAATGAAATGGATGTGTACAGATACAAACATACTTTAGGGAAAAGAAGAGGTGACTTAAAGATATTAGTAGAAAATAAGTCTATCATTTAAACTGGAGGGCTGCAGGGAGCCAAGGCGGATGATCAGCTTGGGTTCCATGTTTTTCCTATGGTCAGAATCCCAGAAGCCTTGCTGAAGGACACAAACAGAAAGATCATTGGCACTGTGGTCCCTGGAGATAAAGTGGGATACAATGGGTTTATCAGTGTCTCCATTCCTGACTGCCTGTAGTGTTCTCTGAAATGGTCAGCAAGGCATCTACCAGTTTCTGCAATGTAAATAGCTGCAAACGTCCTGCAAGGAATGCAATATACCACATTAGCGGAGGTGCATGAGAACTCCTTGGTGTTGTGAAAAACACCTGCGAGCCCCTGAATTTCTGTCACACTAGAAATAAATTTGCAGGTGTAGCAGCGAGTTCTGTTGCAAG
This sequence comes from Neoceratodus forsteri, assembly GCA_016271365.2. Classification (NCBI taxonomy): domain Eukaryota; kingdom Metazoa; phylum Chordata; order Ceratodontiformes; family Ceratodontidae; genus Neoceratodus; species Neoceratodus forsteri. The sequence goes on along the minus strand of CM057450.1, from coordinate 555,913,568 downwards.
GCTTGATACCTGGTAGGGAGGAACTGTTAGGATTAGGTAGGCTGCTTCTTACCAGGAGATTCCGCACTGCTACACCTGCAAACTTATTTCTAGTGTGACTGATATTCAGCGGCTCACAGGTGTTTTTCACATCACCAAGAAGTTCTCATGCACCTCCAGTAATGTGGTATACTGTACTCTTTGCAGAAAGTGTGCAGCTATTTACATCAGAGAAACTGGTAGACACCTTGCTGATCATTTCAGAAAACACTACAGGGCAATCAGGAATGGAGACACTAATATACCCATTGTATCCCACTTTATCCCCAGGGACCACAGTGTCAATGATCTTTCTGTTTGAGTCTTTCAGCAGGGCTTCTGGGATTCTGACCATAATAAAAACATGGAAACCAAGCTGATCATCTGCCTTGGCTCCCTGCAGCCCTCCAGTTTAAATAATAGACTTATTTTCTACTAATATCTTTCAGTCACCTCTTCTTTTCCCTAAAGTATGTTTGTATCTGTACACATCCATTTTCATTTTCCACAGATGTCTCCATCTGTCTCCTTCCCCCACATGTGTCACCTTTCAGCCCTCTTACTAGGCCCTGTTAATTAATCCCCACCTGGGGACTTCTCTAGCTCATTCACTGCTATTATGCCTTGTCACTCCCATCATCACCTTTTTGTTTTCCAGATTCTCTCTTTATCTTGACATTTATTGCTTCTTCTCCCACAGCCTCCCCCTTTCTTCTTTCCCCACATATATATTCAATATTTTACCTCTCCTCTACATTAACTTTGCTTTTTCTCTTTTAGATATTTCCTGAAGAAGACTTACGGTAGAAACGTTGATTTTTAACTCTATTTTCTATGTTCAGCCTGCATTTAATATAACCATTTTGTTTTGCTTTCAGACCACATGCTGACACAGCACATTGTTTTTGGTTTTACATTGAAAGAAGCAGCTGTACAACCAGATCTCCAGGTTTCAGGGAGGGTGGGAACATAACTAAGATACAGAAAAACGGGAATTAAAAATTGATTGAAAAGACCCATTTTTTATTTCCCATATTCCATTGCTGGAATTTCTGATGCCCAATACCCAACTGTTGTTCCCAATTAACAAGTGCCATGTTCCTGGGCCCAAAGAGGATCCCCTGCAATTTCATTGGAAAGGGAAGCCAGGGGGTCCACATACAGATGTAACAGCCAGGATACAATACAGAAATGCTGCAGAATATCACAGAATGCTGCAGCTTACTGCTGGGGCCATTGTAAGTCATGGCAATTAAGCCCTTTTGTCAAGCAGGATTTTGTGACATGTCATTACTGCAAGTTACTGCTCGTCATTGTGGCTGACTCCACTGTATGTACAAGAGCTTTTCTGAAAAATTATAATAGCTCCAGTGGCATCTGAGAAAAATTGGAGAAGCCCCTTTTTGCCACCATTCCATAATCCCTATCGGCCAGTATTAGACAGAGATTGTCTGCATATGCAAGAGTCTTTATTTCAGGGGACTGTGCAGACAAGGAAATCTCACCTAGAATTCTTGCCTGCCATGTGGTAGACCTGAGTTTGATTCCCAGCCAATGGACTGTTCCTTTGTGTCAGTGTCTGTGGCTCAGCAGGTTACACACTCACCAATGAGGCCAGAAGATCAGAAGCATGCAGTAAGACATGCCTTCCAGTTCTACTGCCCAGAACAAGCTGAGAAGGGTTCCTCAATTCACCATAGTGAATCCTTTTAAAACATAAAAAGCTGAATTCAGATCATCTCTTAGTTCATTTTTTTTCCCTGGAAAACAAACCTAGACTTTCTCAATGTCCTTCATAGTTTAATATCTCCATCCCCTTAGTCAGTTTAGTTGCATTAAGATGCACTGTCTTAACTGCTGTAATACTCTTTTTATACAGCATTCTACAAAATACTTTAAATTCAGTTTCATCACAGTTTTGTAGAGGGGCAGAATCACATCACTTTCACACAGGGTTGTGCAAAATTAAACTTCTGACAGCAGAATTTTGGCAAAAGTCAGAATCTCACTTTTGTGAAATTTCAGAACACACTTTGGCAACATTCACAGAAATTCTGACTTAGAACAGTGAAATGAATGTAAGAATTGTGTATTAATGTATTACACTATGGAAAGAAATTCCGCAGAACTGATCATTGTAAGTGGTCAGTTCTGCAGAATTTCTTTCTGCAGTTTAATACATTAATCTACAATTTATTCATTCATTGTGCAGTTGTGCAGAAAGAAATTCTGCAGAACTGATCACTGAACTGTGGAATAATTACATGTATTGTAGAATGATCCATTGAACTGCAGAATCAAATTCCTCAGAACTCTTTCCACAATTCATGCGTATTATTCTGCAGTTCAGCCAGAAAATTCTGTGGAACAGGGTGAAAATTCACCAAACATATTCAGAAGATTCTGATTTCACCAAAAGCAGAAGTTTGAAATATTTGCAATATTTATGAAATCACAAAAGTTCACAACTTCCACCCAGCTCTACTTTCACAGGGATGGGGGGATATAATAGAGGCCTTCCAATACCTGAAGAGGAGGCCAGCCCGGTGGCACTGAGGGTTGAGGCGCTGCACACCACACCTCGCACCATGCCAGTGACCCAGGTTTGGGAAAAAGCCAGGGCCACTAGGGGTCAGCAGGGGTGAGCAAGGATTGAACGTCCAGAGGACTGCTCTCCTCTCTCGGGGGAGGGAGGGATTGCTGTCTTGCCTGCTGATCGCCCTCTAGCAATGGCTAGAGGGGGATACAGGTCAGACAGCATGTCACCAACGTTCACTGTCGGACAGGGAGAGGGGATGGGAGTGAATGAGAAAATGGAGCTGGCAGTCTCTGTGATGGCCCTGACTTCACCTGCACCTGCACCAAGCCCCAGGGTCTGGATGTTGGTATCCCAGGGAGGGTAGAAAGCCAGCACTCCTCACTTCTGGCCCTGTCATGGAGGGGGTAAGCCATGGGGATTCCCAGGGAGGGTTAGTGTGGGAGATTGGGGCAGAAGAGATGAGCTCCCCCATGGGGGGGGGGCAGTAGCCACCTGCCAGCTCTGCCAGAAAAAGCTCTATGGGAAAAAACAAATAACTGAAGGGGTTCTACAGAGGAAACAACAAGGGTCTACTCAAGCTGAGGGAGGAGGGGACTACGAGAGGCCATAGTCTAAAGTTAGCAGGGGAGGCAGCACAGAGGGAAGGTGAGAGGCCATTATTTCATGGAGATGGTGGTGGCACCCTGGAATGCTCTGCCAAATGATCCGGTAAAATTTGGAACTGTGGGAGGTTTCAAGAAGGGCTGGGACAGGCATCGGGGTATGGTATGGTATGGGATGAGGGTATGGTTATCACCAGAGGTATACAGGGAGGGAAAGTGGGTGGGGGGGAATAATGGGGGAGGTAGAGCAGCTACTGTACACTATCAGTGAGCTGCCGGGCAGACAAGATATAGTAGACTGTTAGGCCTAATCTGCTAGCAACTATGTATTTATATATGTATGTATGTATTTATGTATGTATGTATGTATTCATGTATGTATGTATGTGTGTTTATGTATGTATTTATGTATGTATGTATTCATGTATGTATGTATGTTTATGCATGTATTCATGTATGTATGTATGTTTATGTATGAATGTTTATGTATGTATTTATGCATGTATGTATGTATGTTTGTATTTATGTATGTATGTATGTTTGTATTTATTTATGTATGTATGCATGTATGCCTCTGCTGCATATTGCTGTGATAGCATCCTTATCATCAAGTGATGACCCCAGAACTTTTTCATGGTCCATTGTCTTGTCAATTTGTTTTCTATTTAAACAGTTCTCAAATCAGTAAATAGATCATATTTATTGTCCATAGAGAGGTGCTGAAATGTCTAGATCTTGATCCTCTGATGGGTGCCCAGGAACTGGGGCCACTACTCCCTCCAAAGACTGTAGAACACTTGGAAGAAGTCTGCCTCATTACTGTCCAGGTAGGCGATAGGCACCTTATTAAAACTAAATTAACGAAATGCACTCCTTCCATAGCAAACATCACTGTAATTTTCTGACCTCTTATATGTTCATGTTTTTTGGTGAAGTTGATTTCTAACATTTCAGCCTTGATTCCCCTGTTTCTCATTATGACACATCAGCCATGTCATACACACACCACCTAAACTCTGGCTGCAAAGGATATGCATGGTGGTCTCCTTTGTGGCTCCATCAATAAATACTTGTAGTGTCTAATTGTTGCACCAAAGGGATGCCCACATGAAGAAAGGGAACACTGTCTGCATATATGCAATTATAACAGTGGTGGCCAATACACCTTGTATTAGGAGGATCTATTTTGGTGCATCTCAAGAAGCTCCGAGATCCACCAGCGATAAAGTGAACAAAAAGTACAGTGATTACGCTCATCAGGTGTAAGGATCTTCACTGATTCAAAAATGCAACCTTTGTTCCAAGAACCACCAAAAATCTCTTGAGATCCACCAGTGGCTCTAGATCCACATATTGGCCACCACTGCATTATAAAAGAAAATGATTTTTTTATCTAAATTAAATTTCTGTAACTGCACTGTAATTGTCCGGTAGGCCTCTAACTCCCCCTTGGCCATGAAAGACACCACACAGATCTTGAGAAAATGGCCACAGCCATGGTTTCATTTAATTTCCAATTTTACTATTACTCTTTATTGAATATCTTAATTACTTTATAATATTAATATTCCAGATTAATACCTGTTAACCTTTTTAATATTGAGCAGTAGGGTGCTTCCGGGAGGGAGCGCAGACCTCAGGCCCCTGCACTGCCCATAACCTGGGAGATCTCTTCTGGTGTTGGCAGAGGTATCCCTCAGCAGTAGCAGGACAGGTCAAATGGACAAGGTTCCGGCAGCTGCCCCCGCCTGGCATTGCCGACCTTGAAGTCTATGCTGCTGAGACTGGACCTAGACCCCCCTCCCATGTGGGTTCAGGTTCTGTGATTCCTCCATCCTCACACTGACCAGGAGCCCCAACACCTTCAGGAGAACTGGCATCATCCCCTACTTTTCCGCTACCTCTCTCATGCGCTCCTCTCGCATCACCACAGGCCCAACCAGGTCCGACCCCACAAGTCACCTGCTCAACCCTGTCCTCCAAGATCATTTGAAAATCATGCAGTAAGCTATCTAAAACTATGACTTGCAGCTGACCTTCTGAGCCCACCACTAGGCCCTGCTGTGCACAGTAAATGCTATCATGCCTCAATGCCATGCCCCCCAGGGACTCCATAAAAGCTCTCATCTCCTTGTTGATCTGCATGCAAGCCCTGTTTAATGCGGGAATCTTGTTTGCATGAGTCCATTGCTCTCTCATCGACAAGTGTGACCAAATGAGAGTAATGCTGGGCCACCAGCTTTTAATAGATCATAAATCATCCTTCATAGCCAGAAGCAGGTTCACCGTCTTCCTGCAGTGCAGGTCTTCTCTGCCCAAGTGAATCAACAAAATGTCCAGTGCATTACCCCGGTCAGCCTCCCCTTGCAATCTCAGAAGCAACCCTTCTCAGTGCTTACCCTTCACCCCTAGCCACATGATCCAGGCAGCATGTTGTGGCAGAGTGGGTTGCTTCCACCCAGCTGACCAACTACCCTCTTTGCTGCCCACCAGATGATAGAATGTCCACATATCCAGATGCGCTTAAGGTCCTCCTCAGGGCCTGTAACAGATAAGAAACAATTACTGCAAGTGTGGTCTCACATAACTCAGGAATGCCTGAGACTTCCACTGTCCCAAGGCCTGTATCTCCGAGTCTGAGAGGCCCCCACTCCTGGCATTTGTTGCTGCCCCAATGCGGAACAAATGGGTGCCATAGTCCCCAGCATGTAACCCCATTTCCTGAATAGCTTTCCACAGGATAAACCAGAATTCATAAGCCGTCATCGGGCTGCCACCCTGATGCCAGAAAAAGGTGTCCCCCTGCCTGGAACTGCATGCTCGATAGTCAGCTATGATGCATGCCACCTGCCAGTCGACCCCTGCTGGTACCTTAACTTCATGCCTGCATCCTGCCTCCCACTGTTCCATCTTTGACCTGCCGAGATGCAGGAAGACCCTGTTTCCCATCGACACCACATACTACAACATCAGGCTTGGGGTGCCATTACCCTTGGAAGGTTGCGTCAGCTCTGACACCCTATAAGCCCCACAGAAAGCTATCAGGAACATTGTACTAAACAGCTGGGCTTCTAACTCATCCCTACAAACCTTGGACAAGACCCCTCCATGGCCTCCAACCTAACTGAAGTGATGGGCCATTTGGGGTGATGGTTACCTTTCTCTGCCAACCCTCCAGCAATGTATGCACCTTAAAAGCTCTAGTGGTGTCCACCATCCCCATGGCTCTGGTCACCCACAACAAGCCCGCCAGGTGTCGGGCCATCACTCCTGGTGAGTGTCCCACTGTTCTCCCTGCCATTACATACCTGCAGAGTTGGTCTGCCAGAATGGGCCACATGTCCGGCCACCCCTTGGCCTCCTGCATGGCTATGTAGTGTTCATCCCCCAGCAATACGCTGCCCTTGTGCTGGGCATGATGGAGTTACCTATGCATCTCCAAGTCTGTCGGTCACCACCTAGGACAAGAAGAGAGGCACCCGTTGTGGCTCTTTGTCTGCTGCTAGCGCCAACTTGAAGAATCTGTCCCACTGTGAATGAGATAAAGCATCAGCAATTCCATTATCAACTCCTGGAACATGTACTGCCCTAAATGTAATGGTAAACAACATACATTTTAAAATGAATACCCACATCAAGTCCCCCAGTGGTCTCAAGTGACCTACCTGATGATTGATCGTATGTACCACGCCCACGTTGTCTGACCTGAAATGCATTGATTTGTTTCTTAAGCTGGGACTCCAGATGCACAGGGCCACCACCACTGGGAAGAATTCCAGCAGTGTGATCTGCTTTCCCACCCGGCCTCCAGCCAGCCAGCTGGCCATTTCCCTGCACACCATTGCCCCTTAAAATAGACCCCGAACCCCAGACCGCCCACTGCGTCAGTATACAATCCCAAAGGTGTCCCCCCCATGACACCTGCCACAAGGTCACTTCATTGACGTGATCCAGAAACAGCTGCTAAACCAGCAGATCCTTCCAGAACTGTGTAGTAACCTGTATTCTGTGATGAGGTCTTCTACAACCTGACCCCCTCCTGGCCGCATGAAATTCCAGCTCCCCGGTATTACCCGACATGCAAAATTGAGGGGACCCACCAACTGCTGCAACTCACACATGGTGATTTTCTTACACCCCAACACCCTGTGTAACAGAGTCCGGAGGGTAGTCAACTTGTTGAGAGGCAAGTGACAGAGCTTGTTCTCGGAATCGATTTCTATGCCTCAGAAAGTGAGGGAGATCCCTGGAAGTTCAGACTTTTCCTTCACTAACGGGACTCCAAACTCCCTGCAGACCTGGTTGAAGGCCATAACCAGATTTTTACAAGATGAAGAACCTGCGGGACCCACAAACAAGAAATCATCATGATAGTGTGCTATGCTGTCATTGCCTGCCACTAGGGCTGTGACCCAGTGCAAGACCATGCTGAATTTCTCAAACACTGCACAGGCCACCGAACAGCCATAGGCATGCAGTTGTCCACATAATAATCGTTCTTGAACTTCATGCCCAACAGCACCCTGTCCTCCTGATGCACTGGCAGTAGTCTGAACACCAACTTGATGTCTGCCTTTGCCATTACAGCTTTGGGCCCTGCTGCTTGCACTACCTCCACCACCTGGTCGAAGGACTGGTAGTGCACCGAAGTGTGCTGGTTATCAATGTGATCATTCACTGAGTTCCCTTCCAGGTATGACAAGTGACTGATCATCCAAAATTCCCCTGGGGTCTTCTTGGGCACTAAGCCAATAGGTGACACCCTTAGGTTTGGCAGTGCTGGCCTGGAGAAGAGGCCACTCACTCGCACCATCCATCTTTCTTTTTCCAGTTTTTCCCACACAACTTGTGGCCTGTCTCTAGCTGACCTCAGGTTCTTTGCCTCATGGCCTCTAAAGACAGGAGTACGGGATCCTGAAGCCCACTGAAAACCCCCTTTCCAACAAGTTTGCAGCTGCTTTGTCCAGGTACTGATCCAGACATGGTTTAATCTTTCTTATCCGAACCAGAATGGGAAGGCTTACCACCTTGAGGCTTCCAAAACCTGCCTCATCTTTCCTTCCCTTTTCCTCTCGCCCCCACACGTCGAGGAGCACTGCAGAAAGGAATGCTGCCTGCTCCAGGCCAAGCATGCATGCTTGAACTGACAGTTGGTGTGCATGCAGGCCGATTGGTTGAATGTGTAACACAGCCGATGGGCGGGGCTGTCTGTTGGTCGCTGAGACATAGCCTGGATAGGGAGACCACTGTCCATGTGCTGCACTCCACCGCCTTGCATCACATCCACCATCAACGGCATATCTAACTTGCCCCAGCTCAAGGCAGTGTCCAAGTGCTGTTTACGAGGAAACTCCTCATCATAATCCAGCCAAGCCGTGCTCCCTTTCTTGTGATGCATCAACAAAATACAATGCATATAATTGAGGACTTCTACCCCTTGTTTTTTGTCTGCCTGCAACACGACAGTGGCATAAATTAAGACGGCTACCACCCAGTTGTCATAAGTGCGTGAGACCTTGACTTTCTTGCTCTCCTGGTCATCCTCTTTGTCCTTCTCCTTATTGCTGTCCGTGTGTTCCACGGGCAATTGAGAAGGGAGAAGATGTCCATGTACTCCCAATTTCTGATCTGTTACTTGACCTTGTCCATCAAGTGAGTCCCCCACGGGGGAGTCCATCCCTGCATATGGGTTCTCCGGCAGTGGTAACACTGGTTTGTCTGGTGCCTGCCCCTCTGTCCCTGATCTGGCCCCCCCAGATGGAGATGGCAGCAGTCTATTCTTAATCTCTGTCACTAAGTCCACCACCACCCCGAACAACTGCTTTAATCATTCATCGGTCACCACCCACAGGCTAGCGCCTGGCTTGGGCTGCTCACTACCTGGTCCCTCCTCCTCTGATTCATCAGGGGCCCTTGGGGGCTCATCCCCATTGGACTCTAGCCCCCCAGCAACTAGTGGTCCTTCTGACTCACTGTTGGAGGACTCTCCCTTGACTGCCCCTAACACATGCCTTACCCGACTGGCTCCTACAAGTGCCCCATCAGTAACCTCCTTACCTGCTGGGCAGGAGAGTTCAGCTGGCATCATTAGCTTCGGTTCTCCTACCCTCTTCTTTCTGGGAGGTGTCACTGACTCCTCCAGCCCTTCCAGGCATGCCTCCAACCAGGCCACTCCATTCCTCTTGTATAGAGTGCGTAGCTTGTTCTCCGCTGCCGCCAATGCCTTGGATGTTGGGTTACACTTCCTGAACGACATCATCTGTAATGACAGCTTAATGGCCCCCCCAACAAAATTCATTAGTAACTGCCACAAAATGCTCCCCCCTAACATGGCAGGGGGCCCCTACCCCACCAATTGCATGGATTTGATAGCCACAGATGTCTCGACCATACAACCACCACCCCCTTAATCTCCCCGAGTGACCAGGCGAAGATGCTCCGGAGTCCTGGGACAGTCGGCGGAAGCGGTGGTACTCAAACCTGGATGACTCCCTACAGTTCATCCCCAACCACCTTGACTACCTGCTGAACTGGAGTGCATGTGGAAGCTGGCATGAGGAATCAGACCTCATTCCTTCTACCTGTGGCCAAACTCATTCTGCTGGCGGGGGAAGGGCAGGTGATATATTGGTCCTCCTGGTAGAAGCAGATCTGGTTAAGCGCTGATCTCCAAACTGCAGGAACCAACACAAAAACGTATTCAATTATTTATTTTTATGTATTCATACATATATTAGCTAAACGCTAGCTGGCAAATGGCAAGATGACCACTCTCCATGCCTCGTAACTGACGTTGCATCCTAGAAGCTCCCCTGGCCTGGAATATCTCACTGGCTGCTGACACACCCTATGATGTAGAGGAGAAGGGAATTAGGGAATTGTAGTCTGGAGGCCAAGATGGCCGCCAAAATCGCGACTCCCACGAGATCATGCCGCCTGTCCCAGGCTGCACCATCACCCATACAGTGGGGCCAGGATGTACAGTGCCAACTCATGCCTAGCCTGAACTCCAGGCCCTTTTGTGCGCAGGAAGCCTCAGGGGGGACCATGACAACGGGAATGGAACCACCCAAGAATATGCCTGGCCACTTATGCCTGACTGTGCGGGCCAATGATGCTGGATGAAGCAGCTGGAGCAGCAGCCCAGTCCGGGGAAGGGCCGCCGGGTGGGAGAATAGCTGAGCCCATTCACCATGACCAGGTAAGCCCAGCCCCAAGCTGCCACCAAATATACTACCAATGCAGTACAAGCAAGCAAAGGGTCAGTCTGAACTAGGAAATGACATTTGATGAGCTCTCTACTTTAATAGTAAAAACCGTAGCATGTAGCTTCTCACACCCTCACCAGCTCTACCCGGAGGACTGGGGCTAAAATAGGTAGGGCCCCGGAGAAGGAAGATCCTGCAAGCCTCTACAGGCACAGCTGGCACAGAGCTTACCATGCACCGTCTGCACTATCTAAGGCACCCCAGCAGCCATCCAGGGACTGCATCGCCAGTGCGGGGAGTCCCTGGATGGCCTACAGGATAAACTCACTCACCCTAGCAGAGAACCCACAAAAACAATAGCCACAGTGCTAATAAAAGTGAGGAAAACTCTCCCAGACTTAGACTTTCATATGACCCAGCTCTGTCCCCCTCCAAGGCAGAGTCTTGCTGTCTCCCCAGGCCCCAGCTACCTTACTTTTCTGTGTTCACCAGGGAGTTGATGATCCGATGGGTAGAGGAGACAGAGGACTGGACTCAGGGCAGCAGTCCAGTTATCCTCTCATCTCCTCCCCCTCTACCCCCCGGAGGGCTTGGCAGTGCCCTATCTCAGGCCATGTCCGAAGTTTGCAGACCACACCCCTGGTCCGGCATCCTGCAACCTCTGCTTGGCCTATGGGGGGGGGCCCCCCCCGGACAAAAGGCCGGCTGCTGCAATCCTTGGGCAGCCTCTGTATTACAATGTAAGAGTACAACTGCATGGTAACTAGTAAGAAATTCACTTACATGGATCAAATAACTGCTCTGTAGTTGTAATGTACCAACACTTTGGCAGTGCAGTTTTGTGTACTACGCACAGGCTTGCTTCTATTCTTGGGCTTAACTCCCCCCTTTTCTCTCCCCTCTCTATCCCTCTTTCCTGTCTCCATAGTTTACTTTCAAGAGCTTCACCCAGTGACTAGTGGCAACTGTTTGTGGCCTGTATATCACTTTGCAAAGCGGTGCATATCAAAACTCTCAGCCTGTTAGCACTGAAATGCATAGCATCAGCCTTCAAAATGCAGAGGAAATGATCAGAATGTATATCACTTTTTATTTTAAAGAAAAATATGCCTACAACTAGTAGGCCCACGTGTTTACTGTTAAGAAATGTTCAAGGTCCTTGGAATTCTGCAGATCCACCACCACAGAATTTTCCTCAGACTGTGCATCATGCATACTGCAGAATATATGTAGTGTTGTGGAACGCCCATGGAGAACTCACAAAACAGGCAGTTGAGCTCATTGTGGGTGATTGAGCTTTTTATCTTTCGACATACACCAGCCTGGAATACACTCATCCCCCAAAGCACTCCAAGCAGTCATTCTGATATGTTTCCTTCGATACGAGTGATGTCACTCTCTATCAGTTCGAAATGCCTACTCACTGTGGGCTGGGTCTCCATTAAACATAGAAACATAGAAGTTGACTGCAGATAAGGACCGCAAGGCCCATCCAGTCTGCCCATTTATTTTTCTACCTTATGAATGTGCCACAGGCCTTTGCTCTGTCAATGGCCTATCTAGTCATACTCATCTGCATTGCTCCCTTATGCCTATCACATCCCTGTTTGAAGCCCTGAACTGTATTCATATCCACCACTTCCTGAGGTAGGCCGTTCCATGCATCCACCACCCTTTCTGTGAAAAATAACTTCCTCACATTACCCCTTAATCGGCTCTCTCTAATCTCATGCTGTGTCCTCTTGTCCTGCTATTTTTCTTATATTGAAACATGTTAGACTCTTTCACCTTGTTAATGCCCTTAAGGTGTTTGAATGTTTCAATCAATCATCTCTCTCCCTCCTTTGCTCTAGGGTATACATATTGAGTTCGGTTAATCTGTCCTCATGTTTTCTGATGCAGTCCCTGCACCATTTTGGTTGCCCTTCTCTGGACTGCCTCAATTTGGTTAATGTCCTTGTGAAGGTGTGGCCTCCAGTACTGCACGCAGTACTCCAGATGGGGCCTATCCAGTGTCTTGTAAAGAGGGATTATTACCTCCCTCTTCCGACTTGTGGTACCCCTACTAATACACCTCAACATCCCTCTAGCCTTACCTACTGCTTTAGAGGTCTGCTTGGATAATTTCAGGTCATCGGTGATGATGACGCCCATGTCTCTTTCTTCCCTTGTGACTGCCAGCAACTCCCCCCTCCCAGCCTATAGGTGGCTCCAGGGTTTCTCTTCCATATGTGCATGATCTTGCACTTCTTTGCGTTAAACCCCAGTTGCCACTCTTCTGACCATTTTGCTAGTTTATCCAGATCTCTTCTCGTTCTGCCCACCCCATCTGGATCATCTACTCTGTTGCAGATCTTGGTGTCATCTGCAAACAAACAAACCTTACCCTCAGGTCCATCTGCACTGTCACTGATTAAGGTATTGAAGAGGACTGGCCCCCAGGACTGATCCCTGAGGTACTCCACTTGTGACTTGCATCTCTTCTGACTGTATACCATTTACTACCACTCTCTGTTTTCTGCCCGTCAACCAGTTTGCCACCCAGTTGACCAACGTCTGACCCACCCCAAGCCTATTGTTAATCAATCTTCTATGTGGAACAGTATCGAAAACTTTGCTGAAGTCAAGGTAGGCAACATCAACTGCTCCCCCCCTTGGTCCACCACTCTGGTTACCCAGCCAAAGAAATCTATGAGATTAGTTTGACAGGACCTTCATTTTGTAAACCCATGCTGTCTTGGATCCTGTGCTCCTATAGATTCCAGGTGTTACACTATCCTTTCCTTAAGGAGTGCCTCCATAATCTTGCCCACTACTGAGGTAAGACTGACTGGTCTGTAGTTCCCTGCCTCTTCCCTGCTACCACTCTTGTGGAGTGGGATCACATGAGCCCTTCTCCAGTCTTGTGAGACCTCTCCTGTGCTCAGAGACTCGCTAAGCAGTTCTGATAATGGCTCTGCGAGTTCCACCCTTAGCTCCTTTAGTACCCTGGGATGTATGCCATCAGGTCCCATTGCCTTGTCCACCCTGAGCTTATCGAGCTCTTGTAGCACTCTTTCTTTTGTGAAAGGACTAGTGCACACCTCCCTCCCCCCGTGTCTATGGTGCAGAGCTGTAGGCCCAGCCCTACCTTCTCTTCAGTAAATACTGAGCAGAAGTATCTATTTAGAATAGATGCTTTTACATGGTCCTCCTTCTCATACGCCCCCTTATCCCCTTTGATCTTAGCAATACCCCCTCTGGACTTTCTCCTTTCACTAATGTATCTATAGAAAGTCTTGTCACCTTCTTGTCACCTGCCTTACTGCCTTCCCTGCTTCCCTTAGGGAAGTTTGGTATGCCTCCCAATCTTCATCCTGCTGAGTTCCCTTATATTTCCTGAAGGCCAGCCTTTTGGCTCTGACCCTTTCTGCTACTGTGTTTGAGAACCAAAGTGGTTTCCTTCTTCTTTTGCACTTCCTTTTCTCAATAACATGGTGGGATGTTGCTTCACGTATTGCATCTTTAATGCTTTCCCACTTTGCCTGTACCCCCTCACCTATATTTCTTTTTGCCAGGGCTAGCTTAACTCTGTTGGCCATCTTACCAAAGTCAGCTCCTCTGAAGTCCAATATTTTTGCCTTGGAATGGGATGATTTTGTTCTAGTGGCCAAATTGAACCATACCTTGTGATGGTCACTGGCTCCCAGGTGACTTTCTACCTGGAGATCTGTGATCCTTTCCCTGTTAGTCAGTACTAGATCTAGGATAGCTCTGTCTCTTGTGGGTTGATGTACCAGTTGTTTGAGGCCCTCCCCCCGCAGGGAATCCACCATGTGTCTAGTTCTGGCAGATGTCCCTGCTGGTATTGACATTGCAACCTTTGCCTTGGTCTCTCGCTTCTCGACCAATGGCTCACCTCCAGGTTTGTTGGGGTCATCTTCATGCTGGGTCATAAATATTTCTTCAGCTTCTTGTGGCAGTGGGATATCAAATGCAATCAGAGGTATGTCTGCCATTTTTTAATTTTGGGCGGGGGGGCTTTTTGTTTTTTTTGGATGTGAAGGAGGTTGCACAGTAAAGGCCAAATGAAAAAAAAGAAACAGCTGATTTTAAATCTTATGAAATTCCATGTTGCAGCAGTGATTTTGTAACTTTAAACTTTCTGTAATTAGTCCATAAGTAACCGATCACAATTCAGTATTGTTCCTGCTGTTCTATAATTTCAGTGAGGTCCTGTTTTTACTCATTGGTATGCTGCATTTATTTAGAATATCTCAGCTAAAATGCAACATCTCATTTTCAGTGTGGTACCACTGTCACCCATTTGCATGTTGTTTTTACCTTGAGTAGCCTAGCAGAGAGAACCAAAACCTAGTTTTAATGGGCTCCTGCGTTCACCCATTTGCGTACTGTATTTGCCAGGATAGCCAGCCCAGGTGAGATGAAATGTCTCATTTTAGAGTGGTCCTGCTTTTACATATTTTTATAATGTATTTACCCAAGAACACAGTTGAAATGACACATCTTGTTTTTATTGGGGTCTTGCTTTCACTCATTTTACATAGCATTTTGCAAGTGCAGCTAATCTGGGATGTCATATTTCATTTTAAGAAGGGTTCTGCCTTTACTCATTTTTATAATGTAGCTACACAGGATGACCTAGCTGAGATACAGAATCTCAATTTCAGCAGGGTCCTGCTTTGCCAATTTTTACAGTGAATTTACCAAGGATAGCCCAGTTGAGATGCAATGCTGCAACTCATTTTCAGAGAGATCCCGCTATTGCCCGTTTTTACAGTTTATTTACCCAGGATCATTCAGCTGAGATGCAACATTTCATATTTTGTTTTTAGTGGGCTGTGGATTTTGCCTGATTTTACAGTGCATTCACCTAAGAAAGCCCAGGTGAGAAGCAACATCTCATTTACAGTCAGATGCTACTTTCATCCATTTTTATACATTCTGTTTAGATCACCATTTCCCCTCACCAGCTTCCAAGTCCTCCTACCACCTGCTGAAGCCCTTCTGCCTGCTGTAAGATTCTGCCAAGAGTCCAACCCACCACTGTCCTCTGTTCAACAACCTCTCTGGACTCCCAACAATAACCCACAGCCTGTACATTGTGGGAAGGACCCCCAGTTCTTCCGATCCTGGAGGAGAATCCACATTCGATGGTCAAAGTCTGGGAAGAAGGGGTTAAAACAAGGCATGGGAAGAATTGGTAGGGCCCTACTGTGGTGTGGAGCTCAGGGCAGCTTCATTTGCCTCGTGCTGCTAGGATATTTTATCCCAGGTAAGCCCTCCCTTAATCCTGCCTAGGGCATGATCCTGAGGAGTCACCCAGTAGAGCACCTATCAGGGCTGTCAGAAGGGAGGGTTTGCCTTTGGAATTCCCCTGCTGGAACCGCTCTGGGCATGCCACACCTCCATGTCACTCACCAGTAGTGTTGTGTGGAATTTTCAAATTCCAACAAAATGGAATTCCATGGAATTTTGGGGAATTCCACCTTATTCTGTGGAATTATGTTGGTAGCAGAATTCTGGAATTTTAAAAGCCAAATGGTTTTCACGGATTAGTCATCTGCCATTTATATATCAACCACTGATTCCTTTATCGCAGTCTTCAGAAAATGTTGTGGTTTACAAGATCTGTGGTTTGTTATTCCATGGATTATATTGAAATGCTTTTCAAAATTCTGACAAATCCAAAAAGAAATTCTGAAAAGCATTTTGGAAGTGGAATTACCATTCATGATGAATTTCGCATTGTGCTCAGCTCTACTCACCAGGCAAGCAGGTATGTGCCAATGTAAGGCCTCTCCAATGGGAACACATACTCTTCCTATATGACATGCCCAGCCCCTGGCTCACCAGGGGGCAGTCATGCAGCAAATGTAGGTGCCCTTACTCCCTGAGGCAGAAGGTGCCCAAGATGAATGCCAGAACCCCACCTCGCTGGTTGTCTCCAGACATCCTGGGCTCATGGAATGAACCCAGGTTGTAGGGATAGCAAGCAGTAGCTCTACCATGATGCTAGACAACTGGCTTCCACCAGTTTTTTTACTGTATTTACCCAAGGGTGCCCTGTCCCGGTGGGATTCTTCAGTGGGTTCCTACTTCTACCCCTTTTTATATTGGATTTATTCAGGTTAGCTAAGATGAGATGCAATATATCTTGTTTTCAGTGGGGTATGCATTTTATTAGCATTTGCAGTGCATTTACCCAAGATAGCCCAGGTGAGGTGTAACATCTTATTTACACTGGGGTCCAACTTCCCCCAATTTTATGTTTGCTTGCACGCATGTACAAGAAACATAGTGCCACCATACGAAATTTCATAGGTGTGCCACTCAGCTTCCAATGCCCTGCTCCCTTTTGCAGCCACTGTCTCACCACACCAATACATGTAGGAGCTGTCTATGGCAGCAGTTCAGATGCAGTAGCACACAGTTGAAAGTGAAAAACCACTGCAATCAGCAGTGGTAACATGTAGGCAATTTGCATACTGCCGTCGTCGGCATTATGCAAATTGTCTGCACGTCATACTGCATCTGAACTGTCTGTCATAGACAGTTCTTCCTCCCCTGATCCGAACACCTACTAGCACGCTGGGAGCCCACCCCAGCATGCTCATGCACTCCCCCCACCTGCACACTGTATGGCTGACAGGAGTGCTCAATCCCCCATCAGCTCCACTGCCCCCCCAAAATAGAATTCCAGATGCCACGCTGGGATCCCACCCCAGCCTGGCAACAGTCCAATGTGCATTTGGCCAACGGGGTACCCAATCCCCCGTCGGCTCCACTGGCCCCACCACACAACCTTCCAACTGCCACGCTGGGAGCCCACTCCAGCGTGGCAACAGTACGCCATCCGTATGGCCAATGGGGGTGCCCAATCCCCTGTTGGCTCCATTGGCCCCACCAAACAACCTTCCAGATGGCACGCTGAGAGCCCACCCCAGCGTGGCAAAGGTCCAGCATCTTCTTCCTGAAAAACGGAAAAAAAAAAAACCTGTAAAAAAAAAAAATGGTCCCTGGATGATTGTCTCACCCCCTTCCCCTATCCGCGCCCACCATCTGCGCATCCACCTCCCCACACCCCATACTTACCTCCAGAGCCCGGCATGATGATCTTCGGTGGACCGGGAACACATCTTCACTCTTCAAAGCTGACCGTGAACTGAAGAAATGTCGGTAAGCTGTATAATGGCATAAATGTTTTTTTTTCAACTTTGATGCATATCTCGGCCATTTTGGGGAATTTTTTCACCAAATTTTCAACATGGGGTTCTTGGGACCCCACCTCATGAACTCAGTCACTGTCATTTTGTTATTCAGTCCGAAAGGTGATTTTGCGGTCACTGCGTGGAACCACCTTTTGGGACCGAGTAATGAAACAACAGTGTCACAGTTCATGAGGTAGGCCCCAAAACCCTATGTAGAAAATTTGGTGAAAAATTTCAAAATGGCTGTTTTATAGTCGCTGTACAAGTTCCTACGCATACTGTGAATCTTCAAATTTTTAATATTTTCACTCCAGATTTTCAACATTGCCATTTTACCACACCTCCTTATGAGCAGTACAGCTGTCATTTTTCACATCTCACCCAAAATGTGTTTCTGTGCATGTACCGCACAATGGCACGGTCAGTGTGCGAAATCAATGTTTGGGACATATTAAGAAAATCACAGTGACACTGTTCATGAGCAGAGGTCTTAAAATGGCTATGTTGAAAATTTGGTGACAAAAGTCCATAAAATGACTGTGTTACGAGCATGCATTGCGCAGTTTCCACGCACCCTTGTAAGGTCACGAATTTGTAATATTTTTAGTGCAGATTTTCTACAGTGGCATTTTTCCACACCTCCTTATGAACAGTACAGCTGTCATTTTTCACACCCTGGCCGAAATGTGTTTTCGCACTTCCGTCGCAGAAATGCATGGTCGCTGTGGGAAATCAGTGTTCAGGACAGATTACAAAAATCACAGTGACACTGTTCATGAGCGGAGGTCCCAAAATGCCTGTGTTGACAATCTGCTGTAAACAGCCCCAAAACTAATTACAGTTTCAACGCACGCTCGTGACCTAACCAGTTTTTTTATATTTTCACTCCAGATTTTCAACATTGCCATTTTCACACCTCCTCATGAACAGTACAGCTATCATTTTTCACATCCTGTTCGAAATGTGTTTTCGCACCAGTGGTGCCAAATGGCATAGTCGCTGTGCAAATTCAGCTTTTGCCTAACAAACTGATGTTGCCACTGTTCATGAGGTGGGGGGTCACAAAAAACCCATGTTGAAAAATTGGAGTTAAAATACCAATGAATGCCTGGGGCGTTAGGGTTTCCGACCATAATGCCCCACCTTGTAGAGACTGACAGGCATCAGGAGTGCGACTTGGGATTGTCGCCTGTAATGCTCATACCATTCCACCCCCACCCACACCCACACCCTGCAGCCAGTGACGGGCATTGAGGTGTGCCTTGGATTCTTTGCCCCCAAAGTTCACCCCATTCTCCTATACTGCACCCATCTCACTGTATTTTCTTATGGAATGGGGTGAGCATAAGGCCCAAAGACCCCAAGGCACACCGTGACACTTGTAGGTGTCTGCAGGGTAGGGTGTGGTGAAATGGCGTGGATGTTATGCCTGATGCCCCAAAGGCACACCCCAATGCCTGTCAGTCTCTGCAGGGTGGTGGTGGGGTTGGCTTCAGTTCAATACTTCACTGCCATTCCTATTATGCAGCTCTCTAACTCCTACACTACCAATGCCAATGCCAGCAAGCAAACATTCTGCATTGACAAATGCTTGTTGTATACTGTATTTACCAAGGACAGCACAGCAGAGATCAAATAATTCATTTATAAAGGGGTCCTGCTTTTGCCCATTTTTACACTGTATTTGCTCAGAATGGCCCAGCCCAGGCAGAATTCAGTATCTCATTTTTACTAGGATCCTGCATTCACTGATTTCTACAATGTACTTACCAAAGACATTTGAGCTGAAGTGTCACATCTTAGTTTCATAGGGATGCTGCTTGTATTGGTTGTTGCACTGCATTTATCGAGGCTAGCCTGACTGAGATGCCATACCTTATTTTCAGTAGGGTCCTGGTTTGACCAGTCTTACAATGTTACCTCAGTAGCCCACCTAAGAACCATTTCTCAGTATTGTCTTGTGTTTATTCATTTTTAGGCTGCTTTCACACATTTTTTATTTAAAATTTGTTGACTGGGAAAGAAACATTAAGCCAGGATTCATTTCCAGGTGCAACTCCGGAATGAGGGGGTAACAAGATAGAATTGACAACAGATAGTGGTAAATATAAATACATGTAGAGGAAACTGAAACAACATTCAACAATTGTGAAAGTATTTACTGTGGATAGTCCAGCTGGGATACAGTATCTTATTTTTTGTAAGGTCCTGCTTTTACATATTTTGGGTTTTACTGTGAGTAGCCCAAATGAGATGCAATATCTTGGTTTCTGTGAGGCTCTGCATTTTCCCAAGTAAGACTGTATTTTCTTAGGATATCCCAGGACTAGGGTTACCACCTGTCCTGATTTTCGCTGGACAGTCCTGATTTGGGCAGCTGTGTCCTGCAAAAAAACATGAAAAATACTAAATGTCCTGACTTTACAGTAGGACAATTATTTTCTAACTTTCCACTAAATGTTCTAGAAAACTACAATAGCTTAACTAAAATACCTTAAAATGATAAGAAACAATAGAAACAACTAAGAAACTAGAATACTTAGCCCTTAATTCTGATTATATAGAGAAAACAAGTCTGTTGCATCTGTCGAGGTTAGGTACTGTCCTGCGAAAAATCATGTTTCAGTAAGAAATGTCCCACTTTGGGCTTCTTAAAAGGTGGTAACCCTACCCAGGACAGGTGAGCTAGAGTCACCTTATCATCACTACCCCAACATGCACTGTGCCATTTTTATTTACACACGACTGTTTACTGTTTACGGCTGTATACAGTGTTGTATTTAAATTATGGCTGTATACAGTGTTGTATTTTAAATTATGCCAGAACATGAGACCACTGCCTCTGTAAACACCTGTTATCCTGTCATTGTTACGTTGAATTTGAATTGTATTTGTAGCTGTTCTCCTTTCAACCCCTTCCCTGGGTCACACCTGGAAATGAGCATTGGCTTAGTTTGCCTTTCCCAGTTATCAACTTTTAAATAAATAAGTAAATAACTACTGCACGTAGAGTTTGATGGCAGAAAACACCCAATGGCCTATCTGGTCTACTCACATGCCTCTATGAAGCTGTGCTCAGCTTAAACTGGGCTGGAATTATAATCAAACAGCCCTAGTGGTTTTTGGATGCCCCTTCCCTGGAATACCCCCATCATCTTTTTGAGTAGTTTGTACTGTTCCCTGGTTATGTGTCCACTCATGTGTTTCTACCTAGTCATAGACATTAGGTGGACAACCTCTTTGGCTATCTATGTCCCCCATCCTCCACCCTCTGTGTAAAGAAAATTTTCCGTATGCCATTTTTGGGGCGATGCACTGATGTCACTGGCATATGAGTGACAGCATTAGAGCACCTGTGATCTCACTGACTGGGATGCTGGAGCGCTGTGTTTTACGTCTGCTCAGTTTAGTGTGCTGGAGCATTTTTGCTGACTGGGATGTTGGAGCGACAGTTGAGTGTGTTGGAGCAGTTGTTGTCTGTATGCAGGTTTTGACAGGGTTTCTGGAGGATGGGCAGGTGGTGTTAATTCTCACCCAGGATATGTGCTGTAGCGGGAGTTACCTTGCAGCGTAGGTTGCACTGTGCTGGAGGTCTGCATTCTGGTATGTTGGCAGAATTTCTAGATAGTGCCAGAGGGGATTTACTGCTCAGTCCAGCTATTCCACTGGTTCCCACTGGATTTGTGACTCAGAGTATGTTTTATGTATTGCCAGGGGGTGTGGGACACTTTGGTGTGTGTGTGGGAGGTTTTCTTTATGGGTGTGATATTGCAGTGTTGAGCTCCCCTCACTCTTGGCTTATTGATGCAGTGCTATCTGTATTGTTTGTATTTTTGTGGTGCTCTAAATGGGGTTGGCATTTTTTCTGTCACAATGTAGTGGTGGAACCCTTTTTGAACCTGTCCTCGATTAATGTCCTTGTCTGTCTTCTCTTCATAGTGCCCTCTTTCCTCATGCAGAGTTCACTGTGGTCAAACCTGTTAATACCCTGTAAGTACCCTTAAATCTCAATCATGCCCCCTACCTCCTGGTTCCCTTCAGGCTGACAATGTGTAAATACTGAGGCTCCCAGCCCCTTACCTTGTGATGTTCCTTGCTGTGCCTGGGCTATTTTTGTGACCCTCTTCTGAACAGACTCCAGGTGATCCCTTTCTTTCTTTCTTTAGGTGTGATTTCAAGAACTGCACACAGCTTACAGATGTGGTCTACCAGAGCTTGATATGTAATACCTTTTGCTTTTACCCATTTTGACAATGTGTTTAACCAGGATAAGCCAGCAGAGATGCAACATGTTTTTAGTGGGTCCTGCTTCTACACACTTTTACCATTTATTTACCTTCCCAAGATGCAATTTCTAAAAAAAAATTATATTATATATATATATATATAGTCTATGAATGTGTGTTTGACTATGTGTATAAGGCTGATTTGGACACCCATGAAGATGCATTTAACCTGGCACCCACATAGACACCCTCTTGCTGAAACCCTCAAACAGGGGACCACTATGCTGTGGAACACTTGACCCAGTTACATAGAGGGGCATTCATCCTATTGCTATTGATGACCCACAGTCCTATTGGCTGGGGTTGATCATGTGACCCAGTTTTGTTACAATGTCAGCATCTTTGTGGGGAGATATTTCCAATTCTAAAGGGAATTGCAGAGTACCATTAGTAGTAGAGTTTTTTTTATTCATTTATTTAATTTTGGTAACCAGGTAAACCCACTGAGACCTTGACAGTCCCTTTTTCAGGGGTGACCCAGGATTAATCACAGGTAAAAACATTCCATGATGTTACATTACAATAACACGCAGACATTTTGTAAGTTACACAGTGAACATAGACTGGAGAACAGCAGATGTGGTAATGTTTATAATACAACTTCTAGTTAACAATTTGGCAAGTTTCAGTCAGCAGCACTCAACATAGGTCAATAGATAGGTGACATACATAGTTACAGAAAAAATTGTGGTAGGGAAATATATGTCTCAGAGGATAATTCCAGTTTCAATGATTGCAAGTGCATTGGGTAAGTTCTAGCAGATGAGCCTTAAGTCCTTTTTTGAACTCCCCCCAAGGGAATTACATGTCTGCATACTAGCAGGAAGAGAGTTCCAGAGGGGTGGGATGCTGGCTGAGAATGAACTCTGTCCCTGGGAGGACCGGACTTTGGGCACAGTGAGGAGCTGACGGCTTGAGGATTGAAGGAGCCTGCTGTTTTGTTTGGCAGACAATGTTGCCACCAGGCTTGGTGGAGCATTGACCGACCATAGCTTGTAGGCTAAGCAAAAGGATAGGTACTCAAGACACCCTTTCAATGGAGGTCAGGATAGGGCTTGGAGCACATGACAGTGGTGCTCCCTTAGCTGAGCCCCCAATGGCAAAACGGCACACCCTGTGATAAAGGGTATTAAGTTTTTGCATTTCACCACCTTTTACTGTGTGTAGCACTGGTGACCCATACAGTAAGGTGGGTAGTAGGGTTCCTGTAACAATCCTTAGCCGTGGGTCCTGTGTGAGGAAAGGGCTGAGGTGGTACAGTGGCCCAAGTTTCTGATTCAATGTCTTGGTCAGTAGTTCAATATGCGGCCTGAAGTACAAGTCTAGTCTAACATTATGCCTAAGTACTTTATCGTGTCAGCTACCTCAATCCTTGTGCCATTTGTGAGGCTTGCAGTTAGAATTGAGGCTCTGTCTGACCCCCAAGCTCATGGAGCTGAATAGACTAGCCTTCTTTTTTTATTATTTAACACAAGTCTGTTGGTAGCCAGCCAATCCTCGAGGAGTTGCAGGTCATTTGTCAATGAGTTGTTCAGAGAGCTCAGGTCCTTGGAGGACCTGTAGAGCACTGCATCGTCTGCATATAGGAGTATGTTCACCTCACCACAGTGATTTAGCATGTCATTTATGAAAACAGAAAAATAGTAAGGGCCCCAGGATGGATCTCCGGGGAACCCCATTGAGAATTTGGCAATTCCCTGAATGTGCACCTTGCCATCTGACGAATTGTGACCTCCCCTAAAGGTAGTCAGTAAACCACTGATCTGTCAGGCAGTCTAGGCTTATGAGTTTGAGTTTCACTAGTAGCAACTGGTGGTCCACCAGGTCAAAGGCCTTGGTGAGGTCTATGAAGACCGACCCAGTGGACTGGCCTTTGTCTAGAGCTGAGAAGATATGATCGGTGAAGCAGACCAGGGCAGTGTCTGTGCCATGTTTTTTTTCTAAATCCATGTTGTCTAGGTGTAAATATGCCATTCCTCTCAATATAGTCTGTTAGTTGGTTATAGATTGCCCTCTCCAGTACCTTGCTAAGGATGGAGAGGATCGAAATGGGCTAATAATTTTTCACAAGTTCATGTGAACCACCTTTATGGATGGGTGTGACAAGGGCAGCTTTCCACAGTGAAGGAACTGTCCCTTTTAGGAGGGATCTGTTGAGCAGCCACAAGACAGGAGCAGCTATGGCTGGCACTGCAATCTTCAGCAGTCTTGGTTCCAGCCTGTCGTGCCCAGCTGAACCATGGGGTTTTATCTTCATAAGTAGTTTTAGGACCTCATTTTTGGACAACAGCTTAAAATGGAAGTTAGAGAAGGGTGGGGTGTTAATGGAGTCAGGTATGATGGGCATGGGAGCCCCTGCATGTGGAGTCTTGAACTTATTCATGTCAGTGAAGAAGGAGTTGATTGCATTGGAGGCGTCCAATGGGTTCTTTAGGTGGGCGCCGTTAGCTATTGTAGAACAATTACCCTGGGTAGGACTGCCCTTAATAAGGCACCTCCCAACTGCAGTGTTGTGAATACTTCTTCACAGTGCTCTTTGGGGGGGGGGGATTAACACCAACGAAGCAGTTAAGGAAGATCTTACATAGATCAGGACACCTCCTCCCTTTTTGCCCAGTCTGTCTTGTCTGAAAGTCTTGAAACCTTTTAGCTCAACCTCATGGTCCAATACATGTGGTTTGAGCCAGGTTTCCAAGACTGCAAAAATGACTGGAGAGTAAAGGTTCACCCAGGCTTCCAGTTCGAGCATCTTTGGTCTGAGGCTGTTGATATTCATATGGGTTATTCTTAACCCTTTTTTTTGTCCTTACATCTCAGAGCCACAACATTCTATGAGAAACAGCATGTTGCAATTTTAGTCTCAGCACAGTACTAAAAAGATAGATAGATAGATAGATAGATAGATAGATAGATAGATAGATAGATAGATAGATAGATAGACAGACAGACAGACAGATACAAATCTTTATGTTTATACAAGATAAAGGCTGTTAGGACAGAAGTCCTATTTACACAATCATCCTGTTACTGGTGCCTGGTTATAGTGGCTGGTTACTGAATAAAAATTGGTTACAAAACAAAAATGAACACAGTTAATACAAATCACGTTACCTCAAATAAATGCAAGCACAATTAAATAAAACAGCATACTCAACTTCCTAAATTATACCAAATATCACACACATAACATTAATACATATACTCATCCAATGTAAATGACCGCACTACCCAGGTTTCAGTGGCAATCACAGTTGTCTATTAATTCTTGACTTAAGGCATTTTTAAAGACAGATGGACTTAACAAATTTCCTAATTCTGGTGAAACAGCATTCCATAGTTTGTACACATGGTAAAGTGTAGCCATTGTTCTATAGTTCTTTGTAGCCTTGAAACTGTTAAACACTGTTTTTAATTTCTCTTTGTTTATACTTATGTTCGGGGTAGTCTACACTGTCCTCCCCATCCCAAGAATTCTCCTCTTAAGTCTCTTAAGTGGATGCATGGAATACCCTTCCTGAGGAGGTTGTGGGGTCTAAAACTGTGGAAGAATTCAAGAATGCATGGGACAGACATAAGGCAATTCTTGTTGGGGGTAGGAAGAAATAGGCTGTTGGTTAACTAGGATCTGCAGCTTATCCAGTAGGTAGGGAAATGGGCAGACTAGGTGGGCCAAGCAGTCCTTATCTGCCATCAAAGTCTATGTCTCTATGTTTCTTAAAAGTCATTATTACTCCCTGTTTTTGCCCCCTTGTTTTAAGAGAGTCACATTTCAAGCCGCCAAACATTAAGCAGTGATGGTATCATAGAGGCATCTCAGTATGAATCTAGCCAAGTTATTATAGGCAGTACCTAGTTTGTCCACTAGAAAAAATCTGCAGTAAGCAGATACACCATGCTTCCATACTCTAAGGATGGGTGGCTCATTTGAAGTGTAATAGTCTTCCTAGCATTTGGGGGGCTTGCATAAGCCTTTCATCTTAGCACTCCATTTCTGGAATTTGCCTATTTGTTCTATATGATTTTTAAACTTTAGGATGATGTCAACTAGTACTTCCAACTATTTCTACTCTTCCACCATTTTAAGCACTGAGCCATTTAAAGAGCCACTGACACCAAAAGTGCTACATTGCAGAATCCGAATAAGCATACCCCCAATAGATCTCATACCAAAAACTAGATTTCTACATTACTTCATTCTAAAGTTAATAGCCATTTTGTAACTCTGATTTCACTACCTGTCCAAAAAAGCCTGTTTCAGTGAAGAGCTGATGATGATGTCATCTAGGAACCTCACAGTCTAAGTATTCCCAGTCAAACTGGTGCTGCCTGTTTTACTCGTGAAAACCATTGCACATGATCTTTACATCTTTGGAGAAACAGGTCCTATAAGCTTGCTGACAGGGAATATTAGACTGTGAGATCCCTAGATGACATCATCAACAGCTCTTCACTGACACAGGCTTTTTTTAACAGGTAGTGAAATCAGGGTTACAAAATGGCTAATAACTTTAAAATGCAGTAACACAGCAATCTAATTTTTGTTATGGGATTTACTGGGGGTATGCTTATTCTAATTCTGCAATGATCACTTTTGGCCAGATCACGTCAGTTGCTCTTTAAACATCTGAATTTTAATTAGCTGACACTTTAACCACCCTTCTTGTGTTGTCCAAAGCACATTGTGTTGGTCTTTTTTGCGTTAGGACAACATTGATACTTATAAAAACATTTTCGGAAATAATCAAAATCCTTCTGCAGATTAAGTTCCATTTCTAACTGATTTTTATGTTTGCTTGCATGCATGTGCAAGAAACATAGTGCCATCATCTGAGTTTTCGGGGGTGTGGCATCCCTCTTCCAATTCAGTCAGTGTGTTTGCAGGCGCGGACGCAGTTCTCCAATGCCTGCTGGAGCTGTCTATGACAGCTCCAAAATGCAGTGGCGTACAGTTGAAAGGGAGATATCGCCTGCTCATCGCGCGTGCTCCCCCCATACATGCACATACACACACACACATGCACGCAGATGTTGCGTGTTCGCTTCACGCACACACTGTGTAGCTGACGGGTGCCCATCCCTCGCCTGTGCTGCACCCCCAAAGCAGAGTTACATATGCCATGCTGGGTGCCCACCCCAGCATGCTTTAACATCGTGATAGCAGACGGGGTGCCTAATCTCCGTCGGCTCCACTGCCCCCGAGTACAGTGTGCCACGCTGGGAGCCCACCCCAGTGTGGCAACAGATGCTATTGCCGACGGGGGGTGCCCAAACCCCCTTCGGCTCCATGCCCCCCCACCAGCCGTCCTTTTGCCACGCTGGGAGCCCACCCCAGCATGGCAAACATCCTGCGTCGTCATTTAAAAAAAAAAAAAACCTGAAACTTAAAAACGGTCCCTTGTTGTCTCTGCCCCACCAGCGCCCACCCACTGTGCACCCCGCCTCCCCACACCCTTCCTCACCCCATACTTACCTCCGGACTCGCGGCGATGATCTTCGGTGGACCAGGAACACGTCTGCACTCTTCAAAGCCAACCGCGAACTGAGGAAATGCCGGTAAGCTGTATAATGGGATGGATAGGGTTTTT
Organism: Neoceratodus forsteri; assembly: GCA_016271365.2. Classification (NCBI taxonomy): domain Eukaryota; kingdom Metazoa; phylum Chordata; order Ceratodontiformes; family Ceratodontidae; genus Neoceratodus; species Neoceratodus forsteri. The sequence continues at coordinate 555,886,119 of CM057450.1, read as the reverse complement.
TCTACTTTGCTGCATATCTCAGCCATTTTTTGGAATTTTTGCACCAGATTTTCAACATGGGGTTTTTGGGATCCCTTTCATGAATGCTCACTATCATGCGTTAATGCGGTCGAAGGGTGATTTCGAGTCACTGTGTGAAATCACCTTCGGGACCGAGTAATGAAATGACACTGCCACTGTTCATAAGGTGGGTCTCAAAAGCCTATGTTGAAAATTTGCGGAAAATTCCAAAATGACTTTATTTACGCGTCATGTTGTGCAGTTCCTATGCACACTCTTAAGTTCACAAATTTTCAATATTTTCACTCCAGATTTTCAACATTGCCATTTTATTACACTTCCTTATGAGCAGTACAGCTGTCATTTTTCACATATTGCCAAAAACGTGTTTCCGCCCATGTAGCACACAATGGCGTAGTCGGTGTGCGAAATCAATGTATGGGACACATTAAGAAAATCACAGTGACACTGTTCATGAGCAGAGGTCTTAAAATGGCTATGTTGAAAATTTGGTGAAAATATTCCTAAAAATGACTGTTTTACGAGTGTGTGTTGCGCAGTTCCTATGCACACTCGTAAGTTTGCAAATTTTCAATATTTTCACTCCAGATTTTCCACATTTCCATTTTATTACACTTCCTTATGAACAGTACAGCTGCCATTTTTCACGTTACCCCAAATGTGTTTCCACACATGTAGCGCACAATGGTGCAGTCGGGGTGCGAAAGCAATGTTTGGGACAGATTAAGAAAATCACAGTTACACTGTTCATGAGCAGATGTCTTAAAATGGCTATGTTGAAAATTTGGTGACAAAAGTCCGTAAAATGACTGTTTTACGAGAGAGCATCGTGCAGTTTCCACGCACCCTCGGAAGTTCATGACTTTGTAATATTTTCAGTCCAGATTTTCACCAGTGGCATTTTTTCACACTTCCTTATAAACAGTACAGCTGTCATTTTTCACAACATGGCTGAAATGTGTTTTCACACTTTCAGCGCAGAGATGCGTGGTCGCTGTGGGAAATCATTGTTCGGGACAGATAAAGAAAATCACAGTGACACTGTTCATGATCAGAGGTCCCAAAATGCCTGTGTTGACAATCTGCTGTAAAAATCCCCAACCTAATTACATTACGGTGTGCATTGCACAGTTTCTATTCACTCAGTGACTTCACCAGTTTTTAAATATTTTTTACTGCGGATTTGCAACATTGCCATTTTTTACACCTCCCCATGAACAGTACAGCTGTCATTTTTCACATCCTGTTCGGAATGTGTTTTTGCACCTGTGGTGCTAAATGCCGTAGTCGCTGTGCATAAGCAGCTTTCAGCTAACAAACTGATATTGCCACTGTTCATGAGGTGGGGATCACAAAAAACATGTTGAAAATTTGGAGTGAAAATACCAACGAATGCCTGAGGTGTTAGGGTTTCCAACTATAACGCCCCACCCTGTAGAGAATGACAGGCATCAGGGGTGTGACTTGGGATTCTTGCCTGTAATGCTCATACCATTCCACACCCTGCAGCCAGTGAGAGGCATCGGGTATGCCTTGGACTCTTCGCCCAAAGTTCACCCCATTCTCCTGTCGGCACCCATCTCACCATATTTCCTGATGGAATGGAGTGCATAAGGGCACAAAGACCCAAGGCACACTGTGACACTTGTCAGTGTCTGCAGGGTAGGGTGTGGTGAAATGGCATGGCCGTCATGCCTGACGACCCAAAAGCACACCCCAATGCCTGTCACTCTCTGTAGGGTGGTGGTGGGGTTGGCTTCAGTTCAATACTTCACTGCCATTTCTATTATGCAGCTCTGTAACTTCTACACTACCAATGCCAATGCCAGCAAGCAAACATTTGGCATTGACAAATGCTTGTTTGGTTAGCTACAAGACTGTATCATCTGCATACAGTTTAATTTCAGAACATTTGGTAAGTTGTTAACATAAAGTAGAAAAAGCAGGGGGATAAAATCAAACCATGGGGAATGCGCATAAAAGGTGCTATCTGGCTGATAAACTCACCTCCACAGCAACTTGTTGAATTCTTCTAGCTAAGTAGGACTCAAACCAGTATTTATCTCCAGTGACACCCCTATTTCCTCCATTTTAATTAAATGAATATTATGATCTATTTGATCAAAAGCTTTAGAGAGGTCAATGAACACCACTCCCACAGATCTCCCCATATCAAGTGACCCCGCTATTATAGCAACAAAATCCATGACAGAGGTGTCTGTGGAGCTCCCTGCTCTGAAAACAGATTGGTGGAGTGTCAATATATTGTATTTTTTTTTTCTAGTATTCATACAGCTGTTTAATAACTATTTTTCAGAGCTGGGAAATGATGGAAAGAGGCACTGCTGGGCAATAATTTGAAGGATCATATGTATACCCACCCTTATAGATAGGGGCAGCTTTTGCAGTTTCCATGATTTGGGAACATGACCTTCTGTTAAACTTTCATTGACTAGATTAGTCAATACTGGGACAAGGTTTGCTGCCACTAGTTTTAGAAATATATCTTCTATTTGATCCATTCATAGGGAGTTTTTAGGGTTTAGTTTATTTAATTTATTTATTTCAGCCAAGATTTCTCTGACCCCAATTATTCTAAACCTAAACTGTGGGATTTCCTGATCATGTGACTTGATAGCCATTTAATAAAAATCATAACAGAATGCAATAACATACTATGTTTACTACAAATGAAATAAATTATACAGTGGACACACTGGAACATGCCAAAAAATGTTTCCTACCAAAATCCCACCCACTTTCTTCCAAGCACTAAAGGAATGTTTGTATGTTTGTTTTTTTCAACTAAGTGCATCTTTCATTAATACACAAACTGATTTAGCACCTCTTTTTGTTAGAAAATAATTACAGAAGATATGAAACAAGAACTGGAAAAAGAAGAACAAAGATGGAAAGCAGATTCAAGGATTGAAGAATTTGAATCCATACTTTCTGCCAAAGTTATCAAGGTATTTTTCCATTTTAAACAAACTCTTTGCTCATGTATTTTAATACTTCCTTAGGGCTGGGTACAGTGTATCTTTTGTTAGGTGATTCTGAGACAATTCTAGTTGTTGCATTTGCAGAATTATATAAAAAAACTGATGGTAAATACCATAGAAATGTAAAAAATTATTTGTCACAACAACTTTTTCTTCATTTGGAAGAAAAAAAAATCATCAAAAAATCCACAAGACAGAAAGTAACTATCTTGTGGATTTTTTTCTATCATGTTGCTGTTTTTTTTTTATTGTTTTGTTGATTCTTCTTTGCACTTTAAAACATTTTCTGAAATGTATCTTGTCATGAAATCTTTTTTCTCCGCATGATGGGAACTTAGGCAAATTTAGCCCATCCCTGAGTTTTACAGACAACAAGCACCCACAGAAAACAGATGTGCTCTAAAATAGTAAAGCTAAGGGCTTTATTGTGATTTGTTTACCTTTTTATTAAATTTATTTGCCCCTGAAAAAGAATCAAGTTGGGATTCAAAGCACTGGGGTTTACCTAGCCCTTCATCTTGGCTAGTGCCTTTTTCACAATAAAGCACTTTGTCATACTATCTTGGAGCATGTCTGGTTTTTATGCCCATCCGCTCTTATTTGTTGTCTGTTTCCCTGTGTAGGTCTTGTCATGGCTGCAGCAAGCCCCCTTTCTGTGTGCTTGTTTTGTGTGCCATTTGCTTCCATATGTGTAACAGCACCACCTGCTAGGATCAAGTGGTCTTATAACAATTTCTGCTGTGATATCTTGCAGGATTTTGTGGGAACGCAATGCACTCTTGTGACAATTACTCCAGTTTCCCACACAGTAAACTGTGACACCTAACACGGATGGCTTGGTCCTAGTGGACAACACAGTATTTACCTAAGATCCTCAGTTGAGCTGTTTTGTGCAATTGTCTAGAACGTTCCTTCAGGGAGTGGGCTAATCATGGGTGTGAGAGATGAGGACACTTACTTGTGCCACCAAGCTGGGTCCCAATGATTGGCCCTTGCACACTCAAGGTTTGCTTGTTCAGTTTTTGCTGGCCACTAGATAACCATGAAACACTCACTTCTGGCTAATGCCAAACACCACCAGAGACAAAACCCCAAACAAACAGTATAAATTTTATTTTTATTTATTTATTTACAAAATGTTTCACCAGGAAAGACAACATGAACTGTAGAGCAGCTCATTTCCAGAACCATCCGGGGCTACAATAGTTGGGTGAGGCAATCATAAAACAAAATCAAACAATACAGGTGCAAATTCTTTTCATAACAGTGTATTAGATTACAATATTATAACACAATGGCCAGTGGCTTAGGTACTAGTAACATATAGTTGGAGAACTTATGTGTTGCAGTCGGGGCCTAAAGACCAGAAGGCCAGGGGTGAAGCAAACAAATAATTAGAGAAGTGCCTAGAGTTGGGAGTCAGCATTGGCAAGTGCTAGTGAAGATCAGAGAGAGAGGTGGGAAGGGGAGGTGGGGGAGAAAGGGAAGGTTGTCTCGACGGGAGCCCCCCTTCAGGATGCTTGAGAAACCCTGCAAGGAGGGCGGGATCAGACATGAAAATTTGGTGGGGGAGGAGAGAGGGAGAGGGAGTTAAGGGGAGGGGTGATGAGGGTAGCTAACCAAGTAGGAGAGAGTAAGATCTGGAGGGGGGCAGAAGGGAGGCAGAGATCGAAGTTCTGATAGGGTAAACTAGGAATGTTAGGTGAAGAAAGATAAGCAATTGAGGAGCAAGTATGCATTTGAGAGGGGTGAGAAGTAAGTGGATCAGCACCTGAACTGGGGTTGGAGTCCTGTTTGAGGGTAATAGGAGGGAATGGGATGGTGGACTAGGGAGAAGCAAAAGTTTAGGGATGGAATAGGAGGTTGGGTGGATAAGTAAGGATTTGATGAGGGGATACAAGGTGTTGGGGTAATGGAAAGGAGGAGGGAAGGGGGAGAGATAGGTGTAGATGAGTGACAGAAGAAAAGTGGTGCCTAGGGGTAGAGAGAGGGAAGACAGGGTTGAGGACTGAAAGAAGGAAGGATACATGGTGATAGAGTAAGGTGCAGGAGGGGTGGCAAAGAAGGGCTAGGGGCAGGAGCAGCAAGAGGAGTAGAAGTTGCTTAGAGCTAGGTGAAGGGATAATGGGGAAGAAGAGAGTCAGATCGGAGGAGGAGGAAGCTAGTTCCAGAGTTTGGGGAAGCGGAAGGAGAATGCTTTCTGACCTATGGAGGTGTGGCAACAGGTTGGCAAGAGTGCATGAGTCAGAGGACTTTACAGGGTGGGAGGTGGAGGGAAGGGAGAGAGGAGGAGAGGTAAGAGGGGAGGGACCCAAGCCAGAATTTGGAAGTAAACAGCGTAATGAGAAAGGTGCCTGCACTCCAGGGAAGGCAGCACTAGAGAATGGTATAGAATGCAGTGAAGAGTGCGGGTGGGGGAATCAAGGGCAAAGCGACAGAAAGCATTGAAGAGTGAATCCAGTCTGGCAAGGGAAGACTTGGGAGCAGCACTGTAGAAGATGTCACCATAGTCAAATATGGGGAGTATCATTTTCTGAACAAGTTCACGCCTAACCAGTAGTGGTAATGAACTGTGGTTTCTGTAAAGGGCGCTGAGCTTGAGGCACAATTTCTGCAGAATAGCATCAATATGATCAGAAAAGTTAAGGAGTTGGTCAAGCCATACACCCAAATATTTAAAAGAGGTGGAGTCCTCTAAAGTTGCACCATCAAGGATGTGAAATGAGGGGAGGGAGGGAGGGCAGCCGAGAGAGTCTCTACCTAGTGCCAAAGGTCATGCAGACTGTCTTCTTGGCATTGAGAAAGAGTTGATGAGAACTTAGCCAGCATTGAACATTATCGAAGTCGAGTTGAATTCTGGTAGTCACATCGGAGGGTGAGTGGCCAGAGGAGAACAAAACTGTATCGTCAGCATACATATGGATAAGGGACAAGGAGCAGGCTGACGGTAGGTCATTTAGCAAAATAGAGAATAGGAGTGGGTCAAGAACGGAGTCTTGAGGCACACCAGTGGAGACTGGTAATGGTGGGGCTGTAGAGTCAGCAATTCTGACAGATTGTGTTCTGCCTACCAGGTAGGATCTGAACCAGTCACAGGCAGGCTCTGACAGGCCAGCTGACAAGAGGGTTTCAAAAAGGAGGGAGTGGGAGACAGTGTCAAAAGCCTTAGCAAGGTCGACAAAGATGGCAGACGTGATGTGGCCTTTATCCATGGCAGAATAGATACAGTCCGTGAGCCTGAGTACGGAGGTGGTTGTGGAGTGGTTCCTCCGGAAACCAGACTGGAAGGGAGTGAAGAAGGAGGAGTCAGCAAGAAAGGGAGAGTTGGGAGAGAACTAGGTGATCCTGTGCAGGTAAATGGGCACCTACAAAGGAAATCTGCCATTAGGTGGAAGAACAGACCTACAGTATGTGAACCTAAAAGTACTGTCTGTGTACTGTAAGTTACAAGATGGTTCAATAAATGGTATCACTTTTCCTGTTTTGTGCATTTGTAGAAGAGCTATTATGGCTATGAATATTTCTGACATTCCTGTGTGTAATAAGCAGGAGACTGGATGACAATAAACATTTGCAACAGCCACAGCTTGTCCGACTCCATCAGTGACCACTCCCCTACTTATATTCTCTGGTCGAACAAAACTTAGCATCCCCACCACCACCACCACCAAGTACCTGTCCTTCCACAATTTCAGCAACCCTGACTTCATTAACCTACTACATGATGTTAATGCAGTGAATTGGACTGCCCTTTATTCCCTGATGGATGTCTCAGTGGTAGTGAACTTCTTCACTGAAGCCCTCCTTCGCATTCAAGATAAACATTTCCCTATTACTATAAGAAGGGTGCATGGTGACTGCACCAGATGCTCAAAAATGTGATTTCTGTCAGAGACTTCACACTGAAAACCTTGCCAACCCTCAACAATTCTGGAACACCCTTAGCTCCCTCCTTACTCCTCATTCCCATAGCCCTATAGTCCACTTAAACTCCCCCACCGGCTCACTAACTGATCTGTTGGAGGTTGCACAAGCGTTTAACATAAAATTCACTCTTCTCTGTCCATCTCTGTAAACTCCCCTCTCAGCAACCCCCTACTCCTGAAGGGGGCGCTAGTGACCCACCTTTTCCATCCCCTCCCCCTGTCACCCCCCACCCCACCTTTTTACTTTAGGGTAATCACAAAAAGCTTACCACCAAACTCCTTAAGAGCCTCCCCTCCCATGGTAACCCTGGCTCCAATGGCCTCTACCCCTTCCTGCTCAAGCTCGTAGCCCCTGCCATCTATAAACCTCTGACTTTTATTTTTAACCTCGCTTTGGCTTTATCTGTCTGTCTCCATGACTACTGCACGATGTAAAGACTAAGAAGGAGCAAGTGTGCAGTTGTAATCTTGTGACAGGCGCTTGAGTTAGCAGTGATGATGGAGGCACACGTCATCAAATATTGGGCCAGTAATCGGAGGGTGGGCGGTGCAACTAGACACCAGGGAAAATTTAAATTTTATGGGGCCAGCAATCAGAGGGTGGGAGGTGTCACTAGACACCAAGGAAATAGTACATTTTATGGAGCCGGCAACTGGAGAATGGGGGTGCCACTAAACTCCAAGGAAACATTAAATTTTATGGGGCCAGCAATTGGAGGGTGGGAAGGTACCACTAGGCACCAGGGAAATGGTAAATTGTTATGGGTCAGTGACCAGAGGGTGTTGGGTGCTATTAGAACCAGGGGGATATGAAATAATTAGGTGGCTAATCACTGGAGGGTAGGGGGTGTCACTGGACACCAGGCAGTATTTTTTCCTATACCAGGATGACAGGGAACTGAACTGTGTAATAATTACATGAACTGTGGATTAATGCATTAGTTCTGCAACTCATGTGTATTGCTCTGCAGTTCAGCAGGAACATTCCACAGAACAGGGCAAACATTTTCCAAACACATTCAGAAGATTTCTGATTTCACCACAGATGGAAGTTCAGAAAATTCCATGAAAGTTGGTAAACTTTCACAAACGTTCTACTAAAGCAGAATTCACAGGTTTTACCCAGCTCTATTACCTGGGCCACCTGGTTCCCAAGTCTGTGCCCCATTTGCTAGACAGCATTGTCCTCCATCCTTGTCTACCCTTCATCCCTAAATTGGGATCCCCCATACAAATCCCACATAATTTGGATGCCAAATAACAAAAAAAAAAACTCTATGTTGGGCCTAGGCTGTATCTGCAGCCTCCCCTCAAGAAAAAGAACAGTTGTAACATCCCTCACACTAGTAATCCTAATCACCCATTAGCAAAGATCACCCTCCCCACTCAGGACCAAAGATGCCATGTATCTTGAGAATCAGTGCCTTCAGATCCCCTGATATTAGACATTTCCAATTGATATTATCCAATCCCACACACCATCTGCCAACGCTTGGCTTTATCCTTCAGGCCTGGTGAAGCAGTCAGTGTGGGTGTAGGCAGACATTGAGAAGGGTGGTGCATGGTGTTGGATGCAATCACTCTGAAATGTCTAACACTACAGGGTATGGGGCTGGCACTGAGTGCAAAGGTATGGGGTACCTTTGGGTCTGAGTGGGAAGGTGGGGGGCATGCTTTGTTAAAGGGTGGGTGATTATGATTAAAACAGGAGGGAGATGTTAGAATTGTTGTTCAGAGGAGGGATTACTATAGCCCAGGCTGGCAGTGAGTTTTTGTTACTTATTGGTAGCAGTGGGGGCTGCAAGGCGATGTTAGGATGGGAGATGGAAAGTGGACTCAGTATTGTGCACAAAAGGGGAGGAAGGAATGTAGCAACAGACTTGTTTTCCTCTCTCAAGCTGTGGGCTGTCACACAAAATAATGCTTTCTGAATACCAGTCCAAGTACTTTGATATTAAGTATTCAGATCTGAATATTGGGATGTTCCGGGTATTTAGGTTAAAATATTCATTCTGGTGCACACCCCTAGTTTGTGATTTTCATTTTAATCTGCAGAGGTATTCCCATGCTCCAGAGGTAGAATAGTATATGGGTAGGCTCTGTTCCATATGAAAACCAGCCTGACCAGCATCCTTATAACATATGGTGGAATGTTGTTTTGCATGGAAGTCCATGTTTAGAATAGCGTTGCAGTGCTGCAGTGCTGACATCAATATGTTGTGCTGTAGTGGTGATGTCACTACTGCAGCACAGCAGCATAGGATGCTGCCACACAGCTGCTTTCCTTTAGTCAGCTGAGCTAGAAGCTGTTCTTTTTTTTTTACACTCGAACTTACAGAAACAAATGCAGCTGCACTCACTAGCCTCAAGCTGAATCAATAATTTGAGCCCACTACCAGCCCTCAAGTGTCTAACCCCCTCACCTTCATTCACCCTACACCCAGCTCCTACTAATCAACCAGTGCCCAAAGTTGTACCGTTTAACTGGTAAAATCTGTCAGTTTCATTTTGATCATAGAACAGATCAAAGCAATGGCAAATGTTGTTTTTTGTTGGGTTTTCCTTTTACTTGAGGCACTTCTGTGACTGCTGTGTAAAGAAATATACTATACAGAATAAAATATGGCCAACCACACATAACTCAGCATGTACTTCCATCTCAGGGTTCACATGACAGCATGGACCTCTCGAGCTTTGCCCTCAAGGTTCATATGCTGCCACCTCAATCCTTCATGGAAACACAGCCTTGATGTGCATAGATGCCCATACATTACTCTCTATATGATCTCTCACTCTGATATGACTGTTTCTCTTTCTACAGATACTAAGAAACCATGTTGATAAAGCAGCCTCTATCACAAAACCACTGGGAATGAGCATTGCACTCGGATGCCTAGACAGCTTGGCTGACTTCCTTCAAGGGTACTGCCTTACTATTTCATACTTCTTTATTGAGTTATATAATAATTTTGCATTCATACTATGTCTGTACTGTTACACTTGCCCAGATAAATATGGTGTATATAATGGTCTGATTTAGAATATGCAAAGTATTGTCATGAGTCAGATGGCAGGATCATAACTTATGAAAGGAAAAGCCACAAGGGAGTTATGAAAGCCCTGCCCCCATCACAAGAGATGATAAATGGCACATTCAGAGTCAGGACGATATGTATTCAATTTGAACAGTGTGCTTGAAAAAATTTAAATCTTTTTAATTAGTTCTTTTTAGGGAGATGTAACTGTTTCTGTATGATTTCACTGCTTGAACTTGGGTGCTGTACAGGCAATTGTAATGCATCAGGCTTTGTGTAAGCTGCTCTCCTATTTAAGTGTCACATTCTGACCTGTCCGTAGTGAAATCAACACGCTGATGCCCTATCCAACGTGGAGATACTGAAATAGAGATGATATATAGATGACAACCACTACCTGATCATGAAGAACAGGAAAGTGACTGTTTGAATTCTCTGAATGATGTCCATTTGGTTGTGCGGACTATGACACCACACAAAAAATGAGAAATAAGCGCAGCAGCCGTTCTTCCCGATCATTGCAGTGGCTGTTATGTATAATGTATTTTGAACTTCTGCATTCTATTTTCTCACAGCATGTCCTACTATGATGTGGCCAGGCAAGCAGAATAGCTTGCATGATGAGTTCAGAGCTGCAGAATAGCAAACGATGCAGGCAGGTGAGTAAATACAGGAGTGGAGTCATAGCGATTATATACACTGCCTGTATTTACCATCTTCATACATTATGGTCAGGATAGCGATTATATACACTGCCTGTATTTGCCATCTTCATACATTATGGTCAGGATAGCGATTATATACACTGCCTGTATTTGCCATCTTCATTCATTATGGTCAGGATAGCAATTATATACACTGCCTGTATTTGCCATCTTCATACATTATGGTCAGGATAGCGATTATATACACTGCCTGTATTTGCCATCTTCATACATTATGGTCAGGATAGCGATTATATACACTGCCTGTATTTGCCATCTTCATACATTATGGTCAGGATAGCGATTATATACACTGCATGTATTTGCCATCTTCATACATTATGGTCAGGATAGCGATTATATACACTGCCTGTATTTGTCATCTTCATACATTATGGTCAGTATTTTCAAAACTAGCCATGGGGCCTGTGCCACATTTTGGTGCTATCCCACAAATTGTGCATGACAGTTAGACCAGCTAAAATAAAGGAGAGTTGCAAAGTTTCACTTTGCCGGTAAATGTTGGTGAAATGCCAAACTTTGTGCTATGTGATGGCTAATGTGCACTTGGCACTTTGTCAACAAGTCATCTTGCAAAGTCTGTTTTTTCTTATAACTGTTTAACAAGTGGGAACAGTATGTTTCCATCTCCCACCATCTCGTACCACCCTATTTCACCCTCCTCCACCCAGCCCCAACCAGTATGAATTAAAAAAAAAAACTCCTCTGGGGGCATTAGAGAGCCATCTTCCAGGCTGGTTGTGCCTTGCATGTGTTTTCCTCCGCGAGGTGGTAAAAATACCAAAAAACTCACAAGATAAAGTTAAAAGTTTGCAAAATAGTTGCCAGATATTGATACAGCATCTCATCCAGAAATGACTGATACTAAAATCAGCATGGGCCATTCGAAAGCACATCAACAAGGACCACCAAAAGACTCACCGTCTGGTACTAGCAAGGCCATGGGGGCTTTGGGTAAAACTGGAGCCAGTATCCTGAATCCTTTGATGGACCCACCTTGGCAAGCAAAGCTCAAGTCCATGCGGGTCATAGACTTTTAAATAGAACTTTGCAGAAACTGGAGACTCGTGATGCAGCAATCAAAACCTTAACAGGCTCTGTTGCCAATTCTGAAAAATGGGTGACTACGACTTTGACTGCAGTGGCCTCACTTACTAAAGAAAATGGTCAGTTGTATAGCTGCATGGAATGCTAAAAAATGAGATTAGAGCTTAGAATCTCTGCACAGTAGAAGTTCTTGAAGGGGCTGAAGGAACAGACTTGCAAAGTTATCTTTTAGAATGGCTAAAAACAAAACTCACCCTTCTGGAAAACTTGCAGGGGTCCCTCTTTAAAAAAAGGTGATCATGTGAATCTGAGGGTTTGGCCCACATCGTCCACCAAGCTTCGTACCATTCTGCTCATGTCATTGGGATCAGAGATAAGGGATATAGTCCTTCTTGTAGCAAAAACAGCATACCCCTTAACTATAACTGGAACAGACATTAAATTGTATCCCAATCTTTTGTTTCAGACAAGAGCTAAACGAAAAAGCTTTGACACTGTAAGACAGAAACTGAGAGCACTGGGGATAATCCATGCCTTCCTACTACCTGCTAGGTTTGGGTAGTGTATGAGGGCAAGACCTGGCAGTTCACTGACCCTCAAGATGCGGGTCGATGAACAGAGAAGGCTGAAAAAGAATTTATTGCTCATCATTAAACCCAAGAAGCTGCACAACGTTCATTGGAGGAGGACTGAACTGTGAGCTAATGTTTCATGTCGCACCATGTCTCTATAACTATTACAGTGATGCCCTGTGTTGTTTTTGTGTGTGTGTGTGTGTGTACCTTTCTAACCCCAGTAATACTCAGGTATTCCTAACTTTCTGCAGTGTCCCTTTAAGCCAGAACTTCCCAGAGAGGATAGAACACATGCAAATGACGGAACTCTTTGCATGTGACAACTATTCAGATGCTGCCTTGAACTAACTGCCTTAGTTCTAAAACTCCTCAGCTTTCACTCTCCGCCTATAAAGTCTAGTCACTCAGAGTCTCGCTCTTCAACTTGTTCCTGTGACGTGAAGAAACTTATAAATATGTATAAGTATCTTTTTTCTTTCATTTGCTGCCTTTTACAATTTGTTATCAGTAATTTAACCTAGTTTAGCATTATTTTAATACTTTTCGTCGGTTCCTCCCAGTTCAGTATAACCAGTGTGGAACCAATTTAGTTTAGTTATTTTGGGGGGTTTCTGACTAAAAAACCCAGTTAGTTTACTTTAAAAGTTATTTTAAATATTTATTTTTGTAACAGCTAATCTCGGTTCATCTTCTTCATCGGTTCCGGTTCTCATTGGTTCATTATTGGTTCGGGAACCGACCGCAACCACTACATTTTTGTAAAAACCTTTAAGTAACTTAGCAGTTAACATTTTTATTGGTTACCAATAAAATGTCAGAGAAACCTAAAAAGAAAACCGGTGAACCTGGTTTTAAAAATCGTTCTGATTGTGGGGAAGTGTTTGCTAAGGCAGACAAACATAATCTGTGTGTGGCTTGCCTTGGATATGATCACCTTAATGAAGAATGTGATATTTGTAAAATCTTCCCAGAAAAAAAACAGTGGAGAAATGCCTGGAACAGCTTAAGAGAAAACTTCCTCCACCTAAGGGTCCCTCTGGTTCTGACCAGCTGATACCCTCTTCTGCTGTGGGTGAAACCACTTCAATAAATGCCTCAACCCCTGAGATGGGTGACAAGGGTGCTAAGTGGCTTACTGAACTGGCTGACTCCCCAGTTCCCTCAAAAAAAACAAAGTAAACAAAGCACACAGAACCCCAACTGAGAAAAAGGGGATTTCTGTGGGCACTCTAGTACTACCTTCTCCTCGTGAAATTGCTCAGGCCTTTAAAGTGGTCCAGGCCTTACAAGGTCTTTTTCCCACTGGCCAGCAGTCACCTGTCCCAGTCCCTGCTGGACATACTGGCAGCTATGGTAAATCCTTTTCGATTGAGGAAGAAGATTATGATGAAGAGGAGTATGAGATCTCCTCTGAGCAAGACTTTGGTTCACCCCTAGAACCACTGAGGATTATTCCTCACATTTTACTTTTGAGAGAAAAATGGCTGATGCCTTGGACATCACCACAAGAGAACAAATAGAGGATGAAGAAGAGGTGGAATACCTTGAAATCATGAGGTTAACACCCACAAAGACACTCCTCCTGCCTGTCAATAAATTCCTCAAGAAGGATACCTTGAAGATTTTACAGACCCCTAATTCTGTCCCCCCCCCCCTTGATAAGAGGCTGGATAAGAAGTACCACTTGGAAAGGGAAGGGGCAGAATTTCTGTTTTCCCACCCTTACCACCAGGGGGTGGTGCAGGCAGCTGCCTGTGACAAGGCTAAGATTCCTTTGGCATCTCAGCCATCAGATAAGGAGTCCAGGAAGATGGACAGTATGGCCAAAAAAGGATACTTGTCAGCTTCTTTGGCTATTAGACAGGCAAATTTCCAGGCCTACGCTGCCCAGTACCAGAAGTCCTTATGGCAGTCTGTATTGGCCATGGCACAAAATGCCCCTTCACCCTTGTCTGATGACCTGGCAGAAACTGCCAGATTTGGCTTAAAGGCAGCCAAGTGTCAGTTTCAAATGGCTGCTGATACCAATGACACAGCAGCCAGATGGATGGCAAACACTGTTGCTCAAAGGAAGTTTGCCTATCTAACAGCTACAGATCTTACCCAGGATACCCAAAACAAAGGCTGTAGATTTCCCCTTGGAAGGAAATTTACTTTTCAGTGGAATCAACAGTGGCTTATATGAAGAAGGTGAATGAATACAAAGCCACCTTCAAGAGTAACTTGGCTAAGGAGAAAACCTCTCCATACACCAGACCCTATGGAAGGGGAGGCAGGGGAAGGTCCTTTCATACTAGGCCCTTTTTCCAGCCAATGGATGCACCCCAATACCAACAGTACCCCCAGCAAGGGTACTTCAGAAGTAGGGGCAGAAAGGGTTCCAGGAAGGAATCTCAAACCCAGTCTCAACCCCAAAACAAGTAAACACCCTGACGTGTCTTCACAGGCCACCTCCTCTCTACCTGTTGGAGGTAGACTGTCTCACTACCTCTAGACTTGGCAAAGGATCACTACAGACAAGTGGGTCTGGAGGTAGTGAGTCAGGGACTGTCTCTGAATTTCAGATCCCTTCCTCTTCTTAGAACCAGGGTGTTCAGTTCACCCTCCCTCACAGAAAAGAACATGCTGGAGGCAGAGGTTCAAAACCTGCTGCTGTCAAAGGCAGTGGAACCTGTCCCAGTTCAGCAGAAAGGAAAGATTTTCTATTCCAGGTACTTCCTTACCAGAAAGAAAAATGTGGAGTGGCAGCCTATCTTGGATCTCAGGATACTAAATAAGCATTTAAAAAAACAAAAGTTCAAACTGGTAACTTCGGCACTGATAATGCCAACACTCCAAAAAGGAGACTGGTTGGCATCACTGGACCTAAAAGATGCCTATTTCCACATCCCCATAAGGGAGTCTCAGAAAATATCTCAGGTTCAGACTCCCATTAGGTCACTATTAGTTTTCAACCCTGCCATTTGGCCTAACTTCAGCCCCAAGGGTATTCACAAAATGCTTGGCAGTGGTTGCGGTACACCTTCAAAGACAGGGTGTCACAGTGTTCCCATATTTGGACGACTGGCTGGTGGTGAGAAAATCACCAGACCAGGTCAGACAGCATCTGCAGACCACCCAGGAGTTTCTGGAGTCCCTGGGGTTCCTGATAAATCACAAAAAATCAGTTTTCCTACCTGCACAGGAGTTGCAGTTCATAGGAGCAGAGATCAGCACCCTGCAAGGCAGGGTCTACCTGCCTCTGGGCAGGGTAAGAAGTCTCCAGCTGATTGCAAATGCATTCAGCCTGCATGAGAAAAATACTGCAAGGCAGTTCCTACAACTCCTGGGCTACATGGCTGCAGCCACAGGCACAGTCCTAGGATCCAGGTTCCAAATGAGAGACATCCAATTCCACCTAAGGGCACACCGGTGCCAGAGAAGAGACTCCCTTTCAAAGCTTATTCCAGTAACAAAAAATTTGTTACAAGCACTTCAGTGGTGGAAAGAGTAATCCAACCTAAGGGAAGGGGTTCCTTTCCAATGACAGCCTCCATCAGTTGTTCTCACAACAGATGCATCTCTATTGGGGTGGGGTGCCCATCTAGGGGACCACACAACCCAGGGCACTTGGTCAAGTGCAGAGTCTCTCCAGCACATAAACTTGCTGGAACTCAGAGCAGTGTTTTTGGCACTAAAAGCCTTCACAACACTGGTACAAGGGAAGGTGGTACAGGTCAGAACAGACAGTACCACCACAGTGCACTACATAAACAAGCAAGGAGACACCAGGTTGGGTCCTCTCTGCACAAAGGCCATGAAAATTTGGAGCCTGGCTTACTCCTTGAGAGCTTCCCTGCAGGCAATCCACCTACCAAGGAAGGACAACACCCTGGCAGATGCTCTGAGTCAAATCACCCAGGCCCATCACGAATGGGCTCTGAACAGGCAAGGGGTGGAAGTAATCTTCAAGAGGTGGGGCATCCCAGAGATAGACTTGTTCACATCCCACCAGAACCACCATCTTCCTCAGTATTGTTGCAGACCACCAGATGAGAGCACACTAGCTCTGGACTCTCTGGCTTTGGACTGGTCAGGGAAATACCTATATGCTTTTCCTCCCTTCTCTCTGGTGTACATGGTATTGCTCAAGCTCAGGTCCCAGTCAGCTTTAATTATCTTGATAGCCCCAGACTGACCCAGGCAGCCATGGTACTCTCTTCTGCTCTCCATGTCTATAGCAGAGTCAATACACCTCCCTCGGAGGCACAACCTGTTAACCTCCAACCAGGGGAGACTTCTGTATCTGAATCTCAGGGGTCTCAAGCTCAAAGCCTGGCTCTTGAAGACCTAGACTATGTAGGTCAACATCTCTCTGAAGCTGTTTTTGGACAGCCTGAGTGGTTATAGGAAGCCTTCCACTAAGAAAACCTATGCCTTAAAATGGAAGAGGTTCTCTATCTGGTGCTCAGCCAGGGAGCTGGCACCAGCTCAGGCCGGGGTTCCAGCTGTTCTTGATTACCTTTCTTATTTGCATTCCCTGGGGCTATAGCCCAGCACCCTCAAAATACACTTGGCTGCAGCATCTGCTTACATTTCTGCTGAAAGAAATGTGACAATAGCTTCAGACCATATCTTCAAGAGGTTATTCAAGGGTTTGACCCATCTGCATCCCCCTCATAGGGAACCAGTGCCAGCTTGGGACTTCAATGTGTGCATAGCTAAGCTCATGGGACCTCCTTTTGAGCCCATGTCCTCTGCTCATCTGAAATATGTCACTTGGAAAACAGTTTTCCTACTGGCAATTACTTCTGCAAGAAGAATCGGTGAGCTTCAGGCTGTCTGTATTGAAGAGAACTACATTTCATTCCACAGGGATAAATTGGTCCTGAAGACAAACAGGAAATTTCTCCCTAAGGTGGTTTCTGATTTCCACCTAAACCAATCCATTACCCTACCTGTCTTTTTCATGGAGCATCCCACTTCTGGTGAAAGAAGTTTTCACAGTCTGGATGTCAAGAGAGCTCTCAGCTACTACATGACAGCCACTAAGGACCATGGGCAGGACAGAAAACAGCTGTTCCTGACTTATGGGGATGTGGGAAAGGGTAACCCAGCATCGAAAAGGCCAATTTCTCGATGGATAGTCCAGAGTATTCAGTTCTGTTACACTAAAGCTGGAAGGGAATCCCCAACAGGTTTGAGGGCCCACTCCACGAGAGGGACAGCTGCTACCTTAGCAGCTACAAAAGATGTTCCACTGGTTGACATCTGTAAAGCAGCTACCTGGAAAACAGTACACACCTTTTCAAAGCACTACAACCTGGAAATTCTGTCCAGGGGTGATGCTAGGTTCAGCACAGCAGTCCTACAAAGTCTGTTTCCTAAATAAGGTGCTGTGCCCACCTCCAGAGGTACTGCTTCATAGTCTGCAGAAAGTTATGAATACCTGAATATTACTGGGGTGAGAAGAAAAAAATTACTTACCATAGTAATCTTGTTTCCTCCCAGTGATACTCAGGTATTCATAACTTCCCACCCTGCCTCCCCTTCTAGAACTTTTAGCCTCTGCACTCCTGCATACTGTGCTTTCTGAGGTATGCATGCCACTTTCTGGCACAATTTTAGTGAACAAGGTTCATGTTGTGTTTCCCCCCCTTTTTCCAGGTGACTCTGACATTTTTGGGAGTAACTGTTGTGTTTTCTCCTCCAGTTGGAGGGTTTATTTAAGGGGTTATGGGTTTAACTATTATTATTATTATTATTGATTATTAATACTACTCAGTATTCATAGCTTTTCTTTTCTTGGGACCTGCCTTTCCAGGCATCCAGGAAATCTGAGGGGTTTTAGAACTAAATCAGTTAGTTCAAGGAAGCATTTGAATAGTTGTCGCATGCAAAGAGTTCCATCATATGCATGTGTTCTATTCTTTCTGGGAAGTTCTGGCTTAAAGGGACACTGCAGAAAGTTATGAATACCTGAGTATCACTGGGAAGAAGCAAGATTACTATGACAAGTAATTTTTTCTTGCAGCTGTTGTTTAAATGCAAACCTCTTATATAACTGAGGCTGTGAATCAAAAGGTATCCAAGGGAATTTATTGTTTTATGAAGATTAATTTGGGTTTAGGCCATATGGGCGTGGTGGGAAATTCACCATTTTGATGCTCCTTACTGTCTACACTCCACAGGAAAGGGACACTGTTGGCAGTGGACTTGCCGTGTAAGATCTAAAACAATAATCCAAAGTTTGTTTATACTTAAATGTATTCAGTGTTTGAGGTGTGAGTTGTTTTTTTGGCTGCTTGACTCTCAGTTTGTTAAATGTTTTGACTTGTGGCTTTCATATGACTTGCCAACCTGTACTTGGGGGGGAGGGGAGCCCCTGCAAAGTAAAGAACATTTTTCTCTCCCTACAAGTGGAACTGGTTTAATAGCAGGATTGAGATAGTCTTCCTTATGTTCTATTCTCCCTCATGGACAAACCTGCTGTTGTTCTAGAGGCTGGCAATTTCTGAGAGACAGTATTCTTAACAGGACATTGTCCCGGTTCCCCCCACTTCTACTGTACCTGAATACATGGGATATCAGTGTTTAACCAAATACTGTACTAAAATAGTTGCATTGTTTCACAAATGCACTATACCCTGTATGAGTATGTGGATATTATTTGTTTATGAAGAAATTAATAAACATACTTAAAAAAAAAAACTCCACAGCACTCATCCCACACTCCTCCTAACCCCAGCCAAGTAAAATAATATGTAAAATTGTCTTCTCCATCTTACGAGCACCAAATCCCATGTCTTCCTCCTGGCCAAAAATAGACTGACACCCTTCCCATCTCAGCACCCAACTCACCCTTCATCCTCATGTAACAGTAGGGCCCAGAGGGATCAGATTTGGTTGAGAGGCTTGTGGCAAGGGGTTACAATACTGGTCTAGTTACTCAGGCCTATGTTGAGACACTAACAGTAGACAGGAGCTCACTATTAGAAGTAAAAGAAAAAGAAACAGATAATGGCCTCCCGGGTTCAACTTTATTACACAATACACACGACATGCTACCAAAATCCAGAAAATCCTTAATAACAATTGACACAATCTCACTTCAGACCCCCTTCTTAAAGATGCCACTAAAGAAAAGACATGCATGGTCTACAAACGTGGCAGGAACCTTAAGGATATGTTGGTACACAGTTACTATGGCAATGAGACATCAGGGAATTCACGGGGTACCTGGTTACCACCTTTACCAAAGGGGAGCTTCACTTGTGGCTACTGCAAGTTATGTCTCAACACAGGCCAGAGTAACTAGACCAGTATTGTAACCCCTTGCCACAAACCTCTCAACCAAATCTGATCCATTCACTACAAATCAGTATCCTCACTGCAATTTCTTCGTACTCTCATCATTTGGGCCTTGGGAATGTTGTTTACCATATGGCGTGGGTGGCATCTAGAGGCCAATAGGAATGAGTTACGGTTCGTCTCCTTCCTAAAAGATCTGTTTTGTATGTGCCATCATCTTTTTTGATCATTTTTAGACCTAGCCAGGAGACGGACCTAACATCACTCTGAACCAAAAATTTGAAGTTCACATTACTTTTTTCCAAATAGGTGACAAAATCACCTAATTCCTCCTTGCTGCCATGCCACACCATAAATATATCACCTATAAAGTGACACCAAATGTCGATCCTATCATAGAAAGGATTGACCTGACTGTCATAGACTGTTTCTTTTTCCCCATTTGCCCAAAAAGAGATTAGCATAATTTGGGGCTAAAGGCGCACCCATAGCTGTCCCTTTAATCTGGAGGTAGAAGGAATCCTGAGAAAGAAAATACTTTTTCTGAAGTATGTGTTCTGAGCATTCCAAAAGAAATTCTTCTTTACCCTGATCCATGTCTGGATCCCTAACCAGCCAGTACCTAAGTGCTGCTAAATCCTCACTATGGGGTATATTTGTATACAGGGAACAGACTTCCATAGACACAAGAAGCCAGTCTGGTTCAGATTGCATATCATTTACCACCTCTAGAATATGCATAGTATCCCTTACTTAAGAAGGCAAGGCACATACTATACATTCTTCCCGATATGCACATCCAAAAAAGTTAACGATGGTTCCACCAGGGCGCCTATACCCGTCAGTATAGCTCATCCTGATGGATTCCATAAATCCTTGTGCATCTTGGGAAATATGTATATGCTGGCCTTTACTGGACTAGATACTGTTAGATACATCAGTTCATTGTGGTCAATAATGCCATCTGATGCAGCAGAGAACAAAAATGCATCAATCTCTCTTTTAAACTTCAGGCTGGGGTCCCTCTTCAGTTTGCTGTAAAAATTATTGTCAGATAACTGTCTGGAGATTTCTTGTATATAGTTCTCAGTGGACACGACCACAATAGAACCACCTTTGTCAGTTGGCTTAATGGTAAGTTGCTAATTATCCATAAGTTCTCTCAAAGCCTGTGATTCCCTTTTTGGTTATGTTGATATAGTCCAGAGAATTATCTGTGGCCAGCATAGTCATAATTTCTTGCTCACAGGCCCTCTCAAATACTTTAACAGTCTCATCGTATACTGGCATAAAACTAGATGGAGGTTTAAAAGGCCTTACCTCAGGGAAGGTCTTATCACTGCCACCTGATGGTGATAGCTCTGCTATTGCCCCTCGACACATCTTTTGTTTCTCAAAATGCGCCTTCAACTTTAAAGTCAGAGTAAATCTGTGCAAATCAATGTATACATCAAATGGTTTAGTGTCTAATGTGGGTATAAATGATAAGCCTTTCTGAAGAATAGATAATTGTTCCTGTGTTAGATCCTCATCAGATATGTTGAATACAATATTTTCCTGATTTCCCTGGTTTATTTGGTTCTTTTGCCACGTCCCTTGTATACGGTGTTTTCAGCCTCACCTCTTGGTCCTGTTCTTTTTCCTGGGCTGGGTGCTGGTGTCGTTTGGACTTGTCCACTCAGTAGTCTCACTTCCCTCACTGGTTCCTCGAACTGTACAGTCCTGTCATTCCTCCTGTGGTAAAGTTGAATATCCTGTTCCTCTTCTAAAAAAATCTCTTCCACCTCAGACTCATTGTTGGAAGTATAAACGGGAGACTGACTTCTGTTTTTTAAGCTGGATCTAGTAGGTTGGGATGGGTGGGTATTATATTGTTGATCTGGCTGCTGATTGCCTCGGTTCTGTTGACCCCTATTCCTGCTCCAGCTTCTGCCACGGTTATTCCTGTCTC
Source organism: Neoceratodus forsteri (assembly GCA_016271365.2). Lineage (NCBI taxonomy): Eukaryota > Metazoa > Chordata > Ceratodontiformes > Ceratodontidae > Neoceratodus > Neoceratodus forsteri. The sequence continues at coordinate 555,864,547 of CM057450.1, read as the reverse complement.
TATTATTTGCTCCTTTATTCCAGTCAAAAACCCTGTCCTTGAGATAGTCCTGTCTATCTCTCTCAAACTGTTTGATCTTGGTTTGTTTTCTTTTCTTCTCTTGTTTTTGAACATTGTTCCTTAGTTTTCTTTCTAATTTTCAAAATCTGGATGATCATTATAAATAAGGACTGTAGCTTCTTTTAACTGGATGTCACCTAGGACCTCAAGTTGTTGTGCCAAATAATCTTTAATGATTGTCTTAATAAGGGCATCAGTACCTATTTGTAATGAGTTTTTCCAGCCTCCCATAAAGATTTCCCTCTCCCATCTGTAGCTGGGCTTATTGGTTACTCGTAGCCCTCTAGGTGATCTTCCTATTTTGAGATAAGCTTCTAATGCCATGCACCCCCAGTTAGACCAGAGGGCCTAGTTCTGCTGGCAAATTCATGTGTTTGTATGAAATGAAATGCAATGCTCTGACTCAAAATATAAAATTACTTTTCAAGTGTGAAGGGGCAGGACCACAACTCATTAGTGGCTGAGCCTCACGTGAGTTTTGTAATGTCAAAACTATCCTTGATAGTTTAGTGCCCACCTCCCTACAGACTAGAATATGAGATGCAGGACTGACTATAAAGCCAAAAAAGAGACCGGGATGGCTGAGGTGGTATGCCTGGAATATCATATGGGAGCAGAATATATCATGCCTGAACCTGCTAAGGTAGATGAAGTTAAGTTTTGGCCCACCCTAAACTAATAAGCAGCTGATTGCAGTCCCAGGAACTGTGAGACACTATCACAAGTTCATCCAGAACTATAGTACAAATGAAGCCCCTTTGCCAACAGCACAGCTACAGTAATAAGCTGCCAGAAAAGATTCAGATGATGTAGTGCTGTGAAAAAGCATCCCAGTAACTGAGACTGGCATTGGGAGTGGTTTTCTCACAAATGTCTGGTAATATAGTACAAAAGTCAGTTGTTTGACTCAGTCAGAATATGCAACAGTGGGAAACAAATTATTCCAGCATTGAGAAAGAGCGTCTAACCATTGTTTGAGCAATGAAGAAATTGCAGCCATACCATTATAGGAGGTCATTTACAGTGGTCACAGATCACAATCCCCTACTATGGTTGAACAGTATGAGAGTACGATTGGGCAGAATGCCAAACTGTTGCATGTGAGGATCAGCCTCCAGGAATATGATTTCATCATGTAGCATTGCAGTTGGGTGCAAAATGTTAATATGGATGGATTGTCACACCAGCATGGACAAATAGGAGGAACAGGGACCGATGGGCTTTAAATTCTATTTCTGAGTCATACAAGTGAAGCAGACAGAGCAGCAGATCTGTCTCCTTCAGCGCACACACTGTAGTACAGCACAGAGTAGGAGGAACAGTCACTTGAAGGCTGGTTTCTATAGCGAATAACCCTCTTACCCTTCCATTCCCACCTAGAAGACAACCATGTGACTGCATAACTCATGGAAAAATTGTTGGATTATTCCTTGGAATTTAACAGTAAATGGTTCAATTTTGGGATAAACTACAGAATTTAAAAACTACAATGTGACTGTGTAGCTTGAAATAAGGTTTAGTAGGTGGAACAGTCACTGGAGAGAAAGACAGAAAGAAAGTTAGGGCTGCTGCAGCAAATAACAATTAGACCCCTCTGTTCCCCCAAGAAGTGGACTACCATGTGACCGTATTGCTTGTAGGATAATGTCCACAGACTTAACAGGGAACAGTAGAATTTTGTAATGAACAGTGACATGTGAAACTGTTTTTTTTTTCATTAAATTTCCACAGTTCATGTTAAAACTTCCCATGTTGTAATTTTCATTATTTTCCCACAGTTCATGTTAAATTCTTCAGTTCCTGTGAATATTTTGCAAATACTGGCAATATTCTGTGGAATATTACAGATTTCACTAAAGACAATTGGTCAGGATTCACAAAAGCTTTTGAGAGTAAGTCCCACACCGCAACGCCAGTTACGGACCAAAATCTCCGCAGCTGCGGAGATTGAAATTTACTACCACAGCAGTTGTGGTACAGGTTATGGATGGTCCCACTGGCCATCAGTATTCCGCAGCTGTGGGGATTTCCTGGGCAACATCACCTGCAAGCTGTCGTATATCATTGAGCCAGTCACAATCTGACTCCACCTTTGTGAATACTTGCAGCTCCAGGAAACCTGTGGATCCGTAAATGACAACCCACTTGCATCAGGTTTTTCCCGCAGCTGCGTGTATTTCAGGACGTTCGTGAATCTAGCCCAATGTTTTGTGAAATTATGAAAAAACTGCAGAATTCCATGAATATTTAGCGGAAGCAGAATCCACATATTTTGCCAAGCACTAATCCTCAGTACAGATTAACTGTGTCCCCTGATGTTTCCATAATATTCATTAAAGTCAGGAAGAAACTGAAGCTGATGGGTGCTCTTCATTAGTCACTGCTCTTACACTCTTTCTACAGTTAGTTCTGCTGGGACAGGCTTAAAGAGCTGCTGTATGTTCTTCAATTACCACTGCTGTTATACCACTGCCAACAGTGACTGTGAGATGCCAATACTGAAGTAGCTGTGGGCTCACCCACTTCCAGGTCTCCTTCTTCATTTTCTATGGATGAGGCCCTTAGTGCTCCATGGCACTTTGGTCCTAATTTCTGCAGCAGGGCCCCTAAACTTCTGTGGCAGTGTTTGGTCATTACTGCATTGCTATAGCAGGATACAGTCTTGCCATTGGCTAAAATATCATATGATATCATTGATGATATCACATGTTGAGCGAATACTGTTGGAAGGGCTTCAGGATAAACAAGAAGAGGAAGGGATCAGGGCACTATGGAAAAACTGTACATTTCAATAAAAACAAGTATTTGTCAATGCCTAATGTTTGCTTGCTGGTATTAACATTGGAAGTGCATGAGGTAGAGAGATGCAGAATAGGAAGGGCAGTGAAGTACTGAAGTGATGCCAACCCCAACCCCACCCTGCAGAGATGGGTGTGCCTTTGGGTCATCACCTAACAGTCATGCCATTTCGCCTCACCATAGCGTGCAGACACTGACAAGTGCTGAGGTGTGCCTTGGGGTGTTTGGCTTTACAGTCACCCCATTCTGTAAGGAAATACGCTGAAATGGGTGCAGTATAGGAGAATGGGGTGAACTGTGGGGCTGAAGAGTCCAAGGTACACCTCAATGCCTGTCAGTGGCTGCAGGGTGGGGATGGGGGTGGAATGGCATGCATATTACAGCCGGCAATCCAAAGTCACACCCTGACACTGGTCAGTCTCTACAGGGTGGGACGTTATGGTTGTTATTTGTGTTAGGGCATTTGTTGGTATTTGCACTCCAAATATTCAATGTGGGATTTTTGTCACCCCATCTCATGAAAGCATTTGGAACCTCTGCTCATGAACAGTGGCAGTGTAATTTTGCTAATCTGTTCTGAATGTTGATGTCCCACAGTGATTGCACCATTCTGTGCCAGTTGTGCGAAACCACATTTCGGGCAGGATGTGAGAAATGACAACTGTACTATCCTTAAGGAGGTGTGCAAAAATGGCAATGTTGAAAATCTGGAGTGAAAATATTAAAAATTCTCGAACTTACGAGTGTGTGTGGAAGCTGCACAACACACGCTCTTAACACAGGCATTTTGTGGAATTTTGTCACCAAATTTTCAACATAGGCATTTTGGGACCTCTGCTCATGAACAGCATCACTGTGATTTTCTTAATTTGTCTTGAACATTGATTTCCCAGAACGATGTGCCATTGTGAGCCGTATGTGGGAAAACACAGTTTGGGCAGGATGTGAACAATGACAGCTGTACTGTTTATTAGGAGGTGTGAAAAAAATGGCAATGTTGAAAATCTGGAGTGAAAATAGCAAAAGTTCTTGAAGTTATGAGCGTGCGTGATGCTCGTAGCAGTCTTTTTTTTGGAATTTGTTCACCAAATTTGCAACATAGGCTTTTTGCGAGCCCGCCTCGTGAACAGTGACACTGTCATTTCATTAATGGGTCCCAAAAGGTGATTCCATACAGTGGCCATGAAATCACCTTTCGGGACCAAATAATGAAATGACAGTGATTGAATTCATGAGGTTGGGTTCCAAGAACCCTATGTTGCAAATCTGAAGCAAAAATGTCCAAGATATCCACCTAAGTTGAAAAAAAAAAATTTTATGCCATTATACAGCTTACTAGCATTTCTTCAGTTTGCGGTCAGCTTTGAAGCGTGCAGACATGTTCCTGGTCCACTGAAGGTTGGGTACTAAGGCAACCAACAGGATTTATTTAAGTTAAGGTATCGAAAAAGTACATATTTTGAATATGGTGAGGTGTCCAGGTTTGGAGGCCACATCTCTAATTAAGGACCTAGGCAGTGTAGAGGAAGTTCAAAGAAGGGCAACAAAGACAGTGCTGAAGATGCACCAAAAGTCTGATAAGGGGAGAATGGGAGATCTCAGTATCTATACCCTGGTGGAGAGAAGAGATGGGGAGCTAGGACAGAAAAAAATATCTATAAGGCATAAATAATGTACTGAAGCTGGGGGGTAGAATCTTTAAGAAAAGGAGATATCCAGGAATGAGGGGGCCATGGCATGACAGGAGGTTCGAAGGTGGTAGAGTAGACTAAGCAGTAGTGTGAGGAAGTATTTCTTCATGGAAAGGGTGGTGGATGCATGGAATGCAGTCCTAGTGGAACTGGGAGGGTGCAAATGCAGTGGGGTGATTTAAGCATGCGTAGGACAGGTATTGGGTAGCAGCTAGCAATAGGAATGAGAACATACAGCCTGAGATCAAGTAGTGTCTGCTGCTTTTACAGCAGGCAGGGAAAATGTGCAAACTATACTGACATAGTTGTGGTCCTTAACTGCTGTCAGTTTCCGTGTTTGTATTATTAATATATAATTAATGGTCTCCGTTTTCTCCCATTGCCAAAACTGTGTGTTAAATGCCGTAACACCTGAGTAGATGTTACGGCATTCGCGCGCTCCCTTTGAACAACAAAGCGCTCGAGACTAAACATAGCGCAACGTTAAATTGTCCTTGTCACAGAGCGGGAGCTTCCAACTGTCCCTGTTTCCGCAAACAGTACTGACGAGAAAAACACTTACTTCTCTGCATTACCTCCATCCCCAACACACTCTTGTGCTTCTAGGCTCACTGGTAAACTGAGGTAATGCAGAGAAGTAAGTGTTTTTCTGTCAGTACTTTTATGGAAACAGGGATAGTTGAAGCCACGCCCTTTATTTAAAACGGAGCCCTTCAATTATATAAAATAAAATATGGAAAAGTGTGTCAAACTCCAGATTTAACACACACCCTCGTTGTTGGATGGCACTCATAAACCCTCGGGCTTAAGCCCTCGGGTTTATGTGCCCATCAACAACTCGGGGGTGTGTTAAATTCTCGTAACACACTTCTCCCCATACTTTATCCTATATGTAATAGCCCAGATTTAAACCAACTACATCAGACATGCCCTACCCAATGCAACCTTCGTGTGTGTGCCAGAAGCTCTAACCACAACCATAAAAAAAAGAAAACATCTGCATCAATATTGTGTAAAACAGCAAAAGTTATGCGATCTGTGAGCAACCAGTTCACAAACAATACCGCCAACAGTTTAATCTGGTTCAACTTCCGTTGGTTACCATCTGTATCCCCCTCCCCCCGGTCACCCCTGAAAAAGGGAATTTTAGTCTCAGTGGGCCTCCCAGGTCAACAAAATTGAATAAATAAATTAATTAATTTATAAACAACATCAGAAAAGCACATCTGGGGAACTAAAGACTAGATCAACACTACAGAAATACTCAAGAAACTATTAAAGCTACATGGTCTTTACTTTCTTTCACCTCTCCAAGAGCTTAGACAGGAAAACACAATTGCTGAAATAAACTGATGGTGACCAAGAAATACTGCTGTTGAAATAAGTTAATACGTTAACTGGTGGCTTGATAATACCGACCGCCCAGGGTATAATGAGGCCTGACGCCACAGGCAGAGGGGTCTATAGCCCCTGGACGGTCCGGTATTGCCCATACCGCCCACCCTGGAGGGCATTATTGCGCTTAGAAAATGGGATCCCTTTACCACTTTTATCTGTGATTTAAAAAAATTAAAAAAGCAATGTAAAAAAAATTAAGTAAAAATGATGTTTTACTGTTTGTCTTGTAAAGTAGTCCCTCCATTTTTTTTTTGTTTCATGTCCTGTTGCCTGCTCGAGAGATCCATTCTGTTGTCGTCATCCCACCCCCCAAAAAAACACAAGAGATGTTTTTCGAAATGCTTCATGAGCAGTCTGTCGGGATCTGTTTTAGTATTTAATTAAAGATGAAAGGTTTTTGTCCTACTTGCATGGCTCTGTTTCTCCGATTGATGCCGATGCAGGCCACAGACACAGATGCGCTTGTTGTAAATAGCCCATTTCATTTGAATGAATGAAGCGCGATCAGCCATGGTGGTCAACAGAGCTGGTATCTAAGCGAGACTGGGAAAACGGGCTAGATTGTAGGAGCTGGAGGACGAGTGGGGAGAGCGCTGGCAAAGACAAAGTATTGCTAAAAAATACATTTTTGTCCTAAAGAAGCTGAAGCTGTAGCTCGTATTTGTCGGCAGCACTCCTCTCCGTCGCTATGCGCAAAAAAAAATGGCGACAATTTTATTTTGAAATTCAGTGTTTTAGCCAATCGGAGAGAGGGATGGGGTGCCCAAGATTCACACAAGTAATAGGGCATCCTGAATTGGACCTTGTTTTCGACCGGGCCTCTACTGAAACTTAATGTACCCCCTTGCTGTAGCTCTCAGCCAATCAGAGAGCTCCTACAATCTAGCCCATTTTCTAAGCAGCTATATGGTGCTTTGTCTGAAGGGTGAACGAATATATTTGGTGTGCTGTGATTATGGACAATAGTCTTCAGTAAATGAAGTACTTGGATCAGAACCTCAGAACCATTATATGGTTGCATGCAATATCAAAAGAAGTTAATCTCATTAAAATGCTGGTAGCATGGTGAGAAAAGGTGCAAATTACACCATTCAATTAAATCGAGCTTTAATTGCAATGCTTGCTTTTGAGTGATAGGGTAGGTTTTCCTTGTATACAGATTTTAAATCTGCATGGATTTTGATTCAAATGTGTGAAAAGTTTGGGTGGCCCTGCTGATTATAAACTTGAATGTTCTGTGGGGGCTGGTGACAGTGATCACTTACTTCTTAAAAGATAGGTGACTTGTCACCAGAAGTACATACCTCATATCAGACAAAGCAGCCCAAAAAATACTACATACATATATGTCTGTAAAGATGCTGGTAAAACAGATTATGTATAAAACAGATTAAGCATATTTAAAAAGTCGCCTCTGTATAGATAAGAGAATTCCAACCTGGCTCAAACAAAAGTGCTACATTTAGTAAAAAAGCTATTGCATAATGCTGTGAAAAGCTATTTTTGTGCAGTCAGCACTCAAGCGATATCTTCAGTTGGTCAGCATACGAACTTGCCAGCAGATACGGGCTATGTGGTCTATCTAGTCTGCTCGAGTGTGCAGCACTTCAGCCCATTAGACTGCAGCTGCCCCCCCCCAATAACTCTTCCCTCCCCCAACTGCCCCACCCCCTGGTGTGTATTTTCCCCTTGAATTTGTCCCACCCCCTCTTGAAGCACCCCACAGTCTGCACTAATACGAGTTGCTCAGGCAGTGCATTCGACCCTGTTACCACTCTTTCAGTGAAGTAGTGTCTCCTCCTTTCCCTCCTGAGTCATCCCTCCTTTAACTTCAGGGAGTGCCCTCTGGTATCTCTTTCATTCTGGAGAGTGAACCCACCCTGGAAGCCTACTCTGTTCATCCCCTTCAGGTACCTGAAGGTCTCGATCATGTCCCTTTTTCTCTTCTATCCTCCAGGGTATACATGTTGAGATCTTTTAGTCTTTCTTCGTAAGTTCTATCCCTCAACCCCTAGATCATCTTTCTTGCTCTTCGCTGCACTGTCTGCAGTGGTTTGGTATTCCTTTTCAAGTACAGGCACCAGAACTGCACACAGTACTCCAAGTGTGGCCTCACCAGGGACCTGTACAGGAGCAGTATGACTTCGCTACATCTGGATGTAATCCCCCCTGTTATGCACTCTAGCATCCTGTTAGCCCTAGCCGCTGTCTTCCTATACTGGGCCGAGTGGTTTAATTCCCTGGTTAGTAGCACCTCCAGATCCTTCTCCTTGTTGGATGTGGACAGTTTGATACCATCTATCCAATAGCTGTATCCTAGGTTTTTGGCTTCAAAATGCATCACCTTGCACTTCTTGGCACTGAACCCAACCTGCCAGGTTTGCAACCACTCCTCGAGTCTTGTCAAGTCCTCCTGCAATAATTTGCCACCCTCCTCCCCATCCACCTCAGCACAGATCTTGGTGTCATCGGTGAGGAGGCTGATCTTATTCTTGATCCCAGCCGCTATGTCTGTGGTGAAAATGTTAAACAGGACTGGTCCCAGTACTGATCCTTGTGGGACACCACTTGTTACTGCCCTGGGCTCCGATGCCCCCCCCCCACAACTACCCTCTGTTGTCTGTTCCTCAGCCAGTTTTCTACCCATTAGGCTAGCTTCCACCCTATACCAAGATTCCTCAACTTGCAGGTCAACCTTCCATGTGGCACTGAATTGAAGGCCTTGCTGAAATCCATGTAGACTACATTGACAGCATGGCGCTAGTCCAGTGCCCTCATGACCCAGTCAAAAAAATTAACCAAATTTGGCTGACAGGATCTGCCAGTGATGAACCCGTCCTGTCTGTCATCTTATAGATCATTATATACAAGAAACTGCACCAGCCTTTCTTTGAGGATAGATTCCATCAGTTTCCCCACAACTGCGGTGAGGCTCACTGATCTGTAGTTCCCTGGTTCATCCTTGGGCCCACTTTTGTGGAGAGGTACCACACATGCCTCCCTTCAGTCTCTGGACACACATTTCATATTTAGCAAGGTGTTGAACAGATCCACCAGTGGCTATGCCAGGACCTCTGCCAGCTCCTTCAGCACCCTGGGATGTACCCCGTCTGGCCCAGATGCCTTGTCTACCCACAGGGAACTAAGGCCCTCCAGCACCCTTTCCACTGTGATGACCTTGTCTGTAGTTGTCTCACCCCCCATGCCTGCACCCCCTTTCCCTCCAGGAATGGGCCCATCCCTCTCCCTTGTGAACACTGAACAGAAATATTTATTAAGTACTTCTGCCTTCTCGGCCCCCTTGTCTACCCACCCACCCATTGCCTTTCCTGATCCTAACTATTTGATCCTTGCAGTTCCTGTTTTCCCTGATATACCTGAAGAAATCATTTTCCCCTTCCTTAATCCCCTGTGCTAATTTCCTTTCCCTGGCTGCCTTTGCAGTCCTGACCGCTCTGTTCACTTCCCTGGATTTCTTCACATAGTTTTCCCTATTCTCTGCCCTGTTGGTTCTCTTGTAGGTTCAGAAGGCCCTTCTCTTACCCCCCCACCTTCTCCGTGACCTCTCTGGTCATCCAGCTTGGGTGCTTGGTGCTTGATTTCTTTTGCTGGCTCTTGACACAAGCTTTAGTGGATTCAATTAGCCCTAGTTGTATGTTTGTCCATTTCTGCTCTGCATCCATGTCAGTGTGAATGCCATTTATGTGTGTTCTCATTAATTACCCCATCCAGCCAAAGTGTGCCTTCCTGAAGTCCAGAACCTTTGTTTTTGTATTGTGGATTTCTCTACTCAAACTGACAGAGAACCACACTGTGTGGTGATCGCTACCAGCCAGTGGTTCCTCCACCCTTACATCTGTGACCTGTTCCCCATCCTGCTGCGCGTCCTGCTTTTAAGACCACACAATAAAAGTATTACAATCATAACATATGATATGATGTAACACTTTATTGTTTGATTTTAAATGCAGAAAGCACAGCACACCTGCCAGCCCAGGCAAAGAAGTCATATACTGCTGACTGACCACTCAAAAAGGTTACTGAAAGGAACAGTACAGCTGGCATACTGTAAGCAATGCAACCTTTCAAAATGCTTGTGGCTTTTCCATCTTAAAGGCAAATACAGAAATACAGAATTCACTTTATTTAAATACAGTGTGTTATATGACGAGTCAGACTGCTAGCACTACAGTAGAGCAACTTTTCTTATTATTCTGCTTTCTGACTAAAGTGCACATTCTGATTAGAACATTGGTTGGAACCAATGCTACAGTTGGAATGCGCACTTTAATTAGAATGTAGAAAGCACATAATCACCTGCTATTCTGCGAGCAGTCTGACTAGTCCTATAAAACACCATACTGAGAATGAGCAGTTGTCGCACACAATTCAGTTCACCCCCCCGCGCACACAGACAGGGCAGCTTACCCTACATGTAATGTGGTTAGAGAATTTAGAGTTCCATCTTCCACTGGCCAATTTAAACTGCTATGCCTTCTATTACAGAGCAAGAAACATAAGTCAAGCGCCTACCATTAAAAAAAAGAGTAGAATGAAGGCAAAGCAGCCGTCTTGGTCTGACTCTGTATCTTCTTCCAGGCAGACTGGTAGTCACGTAGTCACAGTCACTGGCAGCTGCTGTGGGCGGTCAGCGGCAGACCATGGTGAATAGCTGGCTGCTGCTTAAAGAATCATTTTACTTTATTAATATCAAATTAATCCATTATTAAATGAATTGCTTAGTTTCAGTACAGTGTCTGACAAGAATTGTCAGACTGCTAGCAGTAGAGTAAGTGATTTTTTTTTTTATTGTGCTTTCTAATTAAAGGGCACAGTCCCACTCTAGCACTGGTTGGCATGCAGCGCCAGAGTAGGAATGTGCACCTGAATCAGAAAGCACACTAAAGCCTTGTTTACACTACCACATCTGCAGTGCAATTAACCCATGTGCACAGGTTAATGTGCTGCAGATGTCAAAGTGTGAACACTCACTGTTCCACCTCAGAGTGCCTTCACTTGAGTTTTTATCAACACAGCAGGAGAAGGATCACCATGCGACTCGAGAGGATTTGCCCTGTGTGTGAATCCGATGCACCTTGCAAATTACCCATCGTGCTGTGGACTCCCGTCCCGCCCTCCTTTGTGCTGGAAGCAGGAAGACCGCGAGTGTTTACTTCCCCACAAGCCACAGCAGTTCATTGTCCCCTGATTGAACAAATGAAAGAATGGTACAAATAAGCACAAATCAGAGGTCAGTGTCTTTTTTTTACGGTGGTGGGGTGCTGGTTAGCATACATGTGGTACAGTGTATTTCACAAATAGTAGCTTTTGCGCCAACACTTCCTGTATATTGGAAGGCATGGCAACCACCAGACATGACATGACATGTGAGAGAGCATGTCAGAGCCACGTCACACACCCTCTTGTGGTGGACAATGGGGATGCGTGTAAATGGAGACACAGCAGATGCACAAACAGCTCCGTGCACTCGGAGCAGCACAGTGGTCAATTCGTACCCGCGGTGTAAACACGGCTTAAGAAAGCACTTACTCTGTCTGCCGGCAGTCTGACTATTCCTGTAAGACACTGAATTGAAACAGCGTGGCTGCCTAAATGTAATGCACATGAAAAGCTCTACTAAACCACATAAAACCTCTGAGTACAACAAGGATAGGAAATATAAGCAGTGGAGGTTTAAACTTTAAGCATCCACTGCTTAAATTTCCTTGTATACAAATGAGAACTTCAAACCATAAACAAACTTCTGTGTAATACATTTATAAACTTTGTGCAGCTGCTGCAGATACATATCTGCAGCAAGTGTTCCAAGTTTATACATCTTTAATAATCCTTCTTTTAAATTTGATGAGATATAAAAACTACTATTAGCTGTGCCTGCTAATAATATATTGCTATTGGCACAGAATAAACAGCAATCAGCACAAATAGGTGGGCTACAAAATGGCAGAGAAGAAAACCAGTGCCTATGGTGAATTTCATATCAGCCAACTGTTAACTGTCCTCAGTTAATTTTGCAGCACTTCTTTAGCCGCAACAAACCCCTAACCCCCCTCAGTGTCTATCCCACACAAAAAACAAGTCAGAGCACACCCTGAACCCCACCCCACCCCAAGAAAAGGGGTAACTCAAATGTAACATTAAAACATTTTTTCAGCCTGAAGTGGCAACTTACTGATTTGATTTCAAAAGGAGTGGGGGGTGTCTTGGTATTCACCTCAGGGCCCATTTACAAACTGTGGCCAATATTAGCTGCTTGCCCTTGTGAATCTCATTCATTAACTGTAAATGGGATTCTAAATGAGGGGTGTTGCATATGGCATACATCAACAAAAAAACAAGTCTGAGCAAGTCACTTAACTTCCTTGTGCTCCCAGGTTGCACCTGCAAACAAGCTTTCAGCTTAGTGTGTCTCACCTGGTAAAATAATTGTTAAAAAAAAAAAAAAGTCAGAGCACACCCTGGCCCCTCCCCCCGAAAACAGGTGAAATATAACATTAAACATGTTTTCAGCCTAAATTGGCAACTTACTAATTTGATTTCAAAAGGAGTGGGGGTCTCAGTTTTCACCTCAGTTAGGGCCCTGCTGTAAGTCACCCAGCTACCAAGGTTTTGGCAGACCACCCATTAGCTGGGTCCCTACTCTAAACTGCATCTGCCCAGAATGGCTAACCTTTATTTAGGGTGCAGCAGCATCACCCCAAAATAGCCTTAATTAAGGTGCGGTGCCCAGCCAATGTGCAGGTCACTGGCTGGGAGTAGCTAAGTGAGAAAGCCATGCTTCTCCATTTACAAACGGTCTGTATCCAACGGTCTGTATCCAATATTAGCTGCTCACCCTTGCTCATTCATAAACTATCAATGGGGATTATAAGGGGGTGCTACTCCATATGGCATACATCAACAAAAACAAGTGCAAGTACGAGCACACCCTGCCCACCGCCCAGAAAAGGGGCAACTGTACCACTGAACATATTTTTTCAGCCAAAAAAAAAAGAAGAGAGAAGCCTATCCCACACATTGCGGCAAGTAATCCCTCTGTGCCAAAAACTAAATTACAACAATCACTATATACTAGGGAGACTCGCAATGAAGGCTAGTCTGGAGGACCACACATTTACACAATCACCACCTGATCATCATGGTCTGTGCATGGTGTTCTTTTGTGAATGATCTAACAAATGCAAACATTATTGATGCAATGAGTGGTCCTTTGCTTTTTTGAACAGCTGAACTAGTAGTCTAACGGCATGACATGCAGGAGTATAGAACCAGGTGGCAAAACAGTTCAATAGGAATGAAACAACTATGTGGCATAAGTTAAAAACATTGAACATATGCTTGAACAAACTTTGAACATATGCTCGAAGTGCTCCCAGTACCATTTGCTACTAGACAACTGTTTTTTTCAGTAGGAGATTCAGTCCTGTCACTGTTTTGTACCACTTAGGCCCTGTCCACACTACACTCAAAAAAGCTGTAATGGTTTCAAACTGTTACACACTGTAAACATTACAGTGTGTCCACACTGCCAGTGAACAGTGTGGATAACGGTTTGAAAACATTACAGCCTGTCCACACTGAGTGCGATAGTGTGTGTGTGGCCTCAACCACGTAGTAGCAGTGCACATCCCATGATGCACTCGGTGATGACAGCTGCATTTTGAGACACCCTTCTACATGTCCTATGGGGTACTGACTATGCATATGGTACAGTCATATTATGTAAGGAAACATATTTTACTGTTATGAGACACACTTATATTGTGGAGGTGACAGATAGAGGTTCGAGGGAGGAGGAGATCCGTATGTTGGAATCTGGGGCTACGTCAGTGAGAGGGGGAGGGAGAGAGAGAGAGAGAGAGAGAGAGAGAGAGAGAGGGAAACATGGCATCAGCTCTGCCAGTATTATGGCACCTGGGCACAACAGACATTCATGTACTGTTGCTGTATGGCTGAAGGCAGACCCTCTACTACTGCCTTCAGTGTTCCCCACTGCTCCACTGTGCACAGTGCCACACGTCTATTGTCCACCACAGCAGTGCTCCATGATGCACTCAGGAGCTCCACTAATGTATGTGTTCACTGCTGGCACTGCTCCACAGGTAGTATTGCTGCCACATCACACATGGGCAGGCAGGGTACTCCTGACACAGTGGGAGGAGTCATCAAGGACAGTACATGGATACCATCAGGAGGCGGCCCTTGGGGAGGCAAGTGCAGACAGAAAGGTAGGTTAGGTGGGGACATGAGGGTACACGCGGGGGTGGACATACAGCTGTCAGGGTACTGCGGTATGGAGGTGTCCCAGTATTGCAGCCTACACCAGTGCTTCACGCTGCCATCTGCATATGTCCTGGTGGCCTCCAACCTCCCTGCATGCAGTGAAACAGTGCTGCAATGCATGCAGGTATAGTGGGAGACTGGAGGCTACATGTTGGAGTATTTAGACACACACTGGTAACATTACAGGACTGTAACCATTACAGAAACTGTTTTTGAAACCACCTCACAACAGATTTCTGTAACGGTACCAGTGTAAATGCAAACCATTACGGTAACGGTTTGACCCCTCTGTAACATTACAGAGGATTTTTTTGGTGTAGTGTGGACAAGGGCCTTAGTGTCTGCATAGCTGAGCAGCTGTACAGTGTATCATGTCACTGATGTCAGTGACCACAGATAGGCTGAGATAGCAAAACAGTACAAATGTCAGCAGTCTAGAAGGCAATTTATTTTTATCCCACTTGTACAGTACCTCTGCTCTAAACACACATGAGATTGATCCATTTCACATATGCCCATTCCCCTGTAAAAAAATAATCTGTTGTTACTGTATATTATATAGTTTAAACAAACTTACTGACTGACTGACTGCAGTGCTACTGCTAAGCCAAGTTTTTGTCAATTCTAATTTCCCTTCTCCCGTCCTAATCCCAGCATAGCAGCTATTGATCCTCCCAAGCCCAGCTGAGATACCAAAAAGAGCTGGGGAAAAGTAGGAAACAAAACATCAACCTATGGGCAGCTTACAGCTAGTCTAGCTGGACTTGTCTGGGATGGTACTTCTCCTCGGTGGACTAAGAAGGCTCTCTCGGCTCAGCTCGTGGTTGCTGAGGGTGGGTTGCAGGTCCTCTCCTCCCAATGGACCGTCTCCCGGTCCCACTCTGTGTCAGCAATCTGCAGCGGTGGCTGGAAGGAAGCCAAAGAAAAATAGCTGCTGAAATAAAAAGTAATTGACAGTACAGCCACACTCGGCAGCTCAGGTTGGCGGTGCAGACTGGCCTGTGGTTGCCGGTTGTTGCGTAGTGTGGGGCAGGTGGTCTTGGCTCCTCCCTGTCTCTAATCCAGTTGCCGGGATGGGGAATGGAGGGAATGGGGTGGATAACATGCAGTGGGAGGGAGCGGGAGGGTCTAATTACCTGCCGGGACCAGGAATGGAGGGAGCGGCACGGACAGCACACAGTGGGAGGGAGCGGGAGGGTCTACTTACTGCTGGGACTGGGAACGGAGGGAGTGGGCTGGACAGCATGCAGTGGGAGGGAGCAGGAGGGTTTACTTGCTGTCAGTTGCTGGGATGGGGAACGGAGGGAGCGGGGCAGACAGCACACAGTTGGAGGGTGCGGGAGGGTCTTATTACGTGCTGGGACCAAGAATGGAGGGAGCAGAGAGGACAGCATGCAGCGGGAGGGAGCAGGAGGGTCTAATTATGTGCTAGGACCAGAAATGGAGGGAACAGAGTGGACAGCATGCAGTGGGAGGGAGCGGGAGGGTCTAATTACATGCTGGGACTGGGAACAGAGGGAGTGGAAATGGAGGGAGCAGGGCAGACAGCATGCAGTGGGAGGGAGTGGAGGGTCTAATTATGTGCCGGGGGAGCCACATGATGCCTTCCAGCTAGCGGCTGTGCTCCTGATCTGCTCTCTCACCTCCCACCTATTACTGACAGCTTTCTGCTCTTTTATTGGTGGTTTTGTATTGCAAACTTACAGTATAAACCTCCATGTGTCATCCGGTCATTGCTGAGGTCACGCTAGGATAGACGCAGAGATAAGGCAGGCCTTACCGATGCACACACTGCCTGCAACCCCAGAGAAAGGCAGAAAAAAAGGCAAGTCACAAAGTGGCTCCTCCGCTCGCACTACTACTATACCTTTGCAGTCCTTGCCTCTCACGGAGGAGCATTTCTTGGCTAAGTTGCAACCCTTCAAGGATTTGGTGCATACATTTACAGAGGAGCTGAAACACTTAGGAGAGATCTGAACTTGACAACTAGGAGAGTGGGAGACGCAGAAGCCCGCATTACCTCGGTGGAAGGTTGGAGGGACAGAACTGATATGCAGATCGCATCACTAAAGCAGAAGTTGGCTAAGATGGAGGGGAAGCTGGAGGACTTAGAAGGAAGAAGCCAGAGAAATAATTTGCTCATTTTTGGATTGCCAGAGGATGCTGAGACCTCCTCTCCAGTGCTGTTTACCCAGAAGCTACTAGAAAAAAATCACAGGACCTTCCCTATACCATATCTGTTACATCGTGTAGCAGGCCCATCGTTCTCTACGTGCTAGGCCACAACAAGGGGCACCTCCACGGCCACTTATAATAAAGTTGCTGAACTTTCTGGACAAGCAGTACATTCTCCAAAATGTAGGGATCTGAAGGAAATATCCTGGGAGGGGCAGCGCCTTCGTATCTCGCAAGATTTGCCAGCTACGGTCCGACAGAAGAGGGCCACATTTCATCCTGTGGTTACCAAGTTATTGGCGCCCTCTATCAAATTTAGGAGCTATACCATGCTAAACTGCAAGTGTTCTGCCAAGATACCTGGCATTCCTTTGAAAGCGTGTAACAGACTACCGGGGAATTGCAACGTCTGCTCCTGGAATTTTTCAGTGCCCCTTGACTTGTCTTCTACGGAACTTGATTCGTGGACAAGTTTCCTGCCTGATATCTGCTATAATTGCTGGTGCCTTGTAATGGGACTTAATTCACCTTGTATGGTCTGAGTTAAGGACTGATATGTTTTTGTACTCTCCCCCTTCATGTCTTTTATGTTACGGTCTGGTTTTATAATCTCTATGTTTGTTAGCTTGAAATTCTAGTCTGTGGTGCTCTATAACAGAGGGCCCTCTTGAGTTAATGAAGCCCACCTCATGGTCGTAGGGGGAGACAATCATAATTACAGGTGAGCCCCTGGCCTGCTATGTGACTCTATATAAGCCGATTTAAATTCTCGTTTTAAACGGGGGCTAAAATATACCTCTTTAAACCTGAAGATTCTTTCACAAGATTTTGGGTGCTATTCTTTCCGGTCACCCTAAAGTTTTGCTATTTCTTGTTAATTACTTTACCGTTTGTATTTTAGGAGTTGTGGTCGGGGGGAGGGGGGGATGCAGAGGGAATTAGCCAGTATGCTTGTGAGGCTGACATGAGCTAATAAGGGGGGTGCTTCTCTCTGGATGGATCCTGGATTTGCGATTGATGTTACGTGGGATTTCTCAATGGAGAGATTTGTGTTGGGGTTTATTAGTTGTGTGGGGATTCTTGCTTTGGAAGGGTTGGTGGGGGGGATTGGGGGAGGCAGGGGGCTGGGGGGAGAAGTTTTGGAGCAACTGGGATGCAGGTGGGCGGTGCACCAGTAATAAGGGTTATTGTGAAACAGGAATATGGCTAACCTCTTAAAGGTTGCTTCTTGGAATGTTAAATGGGTGAGATCTCCCCTCAAGAGGCTTCAAATCCTCAAGCATTTACAGCTACTCCAATGTCAGGTCAGCTTCCTCCAGGAGACACATTTATTAGCATCAGAGACCAGTCTTCTCTGGAGACAGTTTATAGGGCAGGGATATGGTGCTGGGTGCACCTCGGCAAGCCGGGGAGTGGCCATCTTGCTTTCCCGTCAGGTTCCCTTTCAATAACGGCAAACACTCGCTGATACTAATGGGAGATACATTTTCATTACAGGTCTATTGGACAATACTGAACTTATTCTGGGCTGTGTTTATGGCCCGAACCAATCAGACTCCTCTTTTTTATGGATCTTGCAGATCAAATTTTGAGGTTCCCTCCCCTTCCCTTAATTATAGGGGGTGACTGGAATGTCACTCCTACGTCTGACCTTGACAGGTCAGGGGTTTGGCAAGTGGACTTAACCCCTGAGCAGCGCTCTGTACATGACATGGTCCAATCCTTAGGATTATGTGATCCTTGGCGGCCCCTGCACCCGCAGGAACAGATATTCACTTATTACTCTCCAGCCCATGGATCTTATTCTAGGTTGGACTTTGTCCTTACTAGCTCTTCTCTTTTCTTGGGGATACTGGATGCTGAATTTGGCCCTCAGGCCCTTTCAGATCACTCTTTGGTATGGCTTACACTTTTCCTTGTGTCTAATCAGGATAAGGACATGATTTGGAAATTTTATAACCAACTATTGTCTGATAAATTTCTGGTTGACTGGACAAAGGACCATATTACTTTGTTCGCCCAGCAAAACTCTGGGTCAGTGGGGAAGGTGGATCTGGAGCGGGCTGCCTGCAAATGCTGTATTAGGGGAGAACATCCATTTGGCATCCAAACTCAAGAAAGTCAATGCTGCGTTGGTAGCAGACCACCTGCAACAGATCACTGCTATTAAAAACTCTTTCCCCTCAGACCCTAGATGATATCCTACAGGAACTGATTGTTCTGCAAGATAGATATGTGACTCTGCTAAAAGAAAAGGCTGAGTATACCCTTTTATAGACCAAGGTGAAATATGTTGATCAGGGGGACAAGGCGGGCCACCTTCTGGCTCTCCATCTGAAACAAGTGGAATCTTCTAGATTGGTAACAGCTCTTAGGGCACCAGATGGATCCACTTTGTCCTGTTCCTGAAAAATTGCCCAGGAATTTGCTATTTTTTATGGAGAATTATACAGGTCCTGGACCCGCCTTAAATCATGCTTAGATACCCTCCTCTGTCTCCAACAGTGTGATCTCCAGTGTTTAACTGAAAAACAGCAGTCCTTGCTTGCTCAGCCCATTTCTGTGTCAGAGATCCACCAGGCTATACTCAATTTGGCCCCAGACAAATTCCCAGGTCCTGATGGATTTACCTCCAATTTTTATAAAGCTTTTGCAGAGCAATTGCTGCCCCTTCTCTCGCGTTTTTTTGCTTATATCCATAAACGTGGCTTTTCAGACCAAGGCCTCCTTGAGGCTCTCATTGTGGTACTTTTGAAACCTGACAAGTCTCCAGACTTCGTGGGGAATTATAGACCCATTTCTTTAATTAATTGTGACATTAAAATCTTGGCAAAAATTTTAGCCTCTAGGGTACTCCGAGTATGTGATGGTCTCCTGAGTCGAGAGCTGGTGGGGTTAGTCCCTAATAGATCCTTGTTGGATCACTTCCAGAAATTGTCACGTATTTTCTCTGCATCCAGGGAGATGGATGTTCCTATGGCCTTGGTTTCCCTGGACACAAAGAAGGCTTTCAACAGGTTTGACTGGTCTTTCTTGTTCCTGACTCTCAAGGCCTTCGGTTTTCCGCTGGACTTTATAAAGTGGGTGCAGATTTTGTACTCCTTCCCATCTGCGAAAGTGTATTGTAGTGGGGTTTTTTCTACCCCAATACCCATGGGTTCCAGCACGCAGTTGGGCTGTCCGCTGTTGTCCCTCTTATTTAATCTGTATTTGGAACCGCTACTTCGGAGACTACACAGATCCCCTGGAGTGACTGGTACTCCAGTTGGCTCTTATGTTTTCCTGATGTCTGTGTATGCGGATGATATCTTGCTTCATTTTTCCCATATTGACACTTCCCTCCCTGCTGCACTAACAGTCATCGAAGAATTTGGTACCTTTTCGAATTATAAGCATAATGTTAGTAAAACAGTTGTCCTTCCCCTTACGGTGTCAGTTAGCAGGCAGGATGTGGTATTTCTGGGCTTAACATGGTCTCCCCATTCACTTAAATATCTGGGATTGTTCCTGGCCAGGGATTCTTTCCTTATGCGCTGGCATAATTTACAGGATTTGTTGCACTAGGTTCAGCAGAACTTGAATCATTGGCGGGCTCTACCTCTTTCCTTATGGGGTTGAATTTCAGTCATCAAAATGAACGTACTCCCACTGTTATTTTATCCCCTACATATGCTTAATTTCTGGATACCACTGAAGTGGTTTCAGAATTTGCATCATATTATTACAAAATTTATTTGGCAAGATAAAGCTCCAAGAAGAGTATATAAAAAACTGGATGCTTCAAAATACATGGGTGGACTTAAACTTCCCCATTTCCTGATCTATTATATATCCAGCCACTTCAGTAAACTTCTACAGTGGTTCCTCCCATCTTCTGTTGGTCCCCCCCTTGGGTACATACCTCCCTGGTTGGATCTGGAGATCTACCTCTTGCAGCGGTATGGGATGGAGCTGTCCTCCCTGTGATATATTCCTTGTTCTAGCCTCCCCATTAAGGTCAAGGAGTCAGTTATGGGGGTCTCACTTAAAGTGTACTCGGAATATTAGGCACTGGTAAAATCTCCCATTTCCAAGGACATCTCCCAGCCCATTTTTTATAACCTGAATCTTAAAATAGGCGGGCGGCCCATTAAGAGGACTGGCTCTCTCATTCGGAACCCCTGGTGATTAAAGACTTGCTGGATAATGGTGTGTTAAAGTCCTTGGACATAATAATCAGGTACTTAGGTCTAGGTCAGCAGTATATATTTAAGGTGCTTCAACTGAGGCATGCCTTAATTCAATGGTTTGGCCAGGGGTCTTGGACCACTGATTTCTCTGCCTTTTTTCTGTAATTTTCTCCCATGTTTCTCAGAAGCATACTGAGTTCTCCCTGTGTAATGTGCTGTTTTCTCAGTATGCTCTTGAAGTCGATGGTTCTTGCCCTTACTGGGACCAATTGTTTTCCCTTTCCAAGCAATGCTAGTTGGATATTTGGAAAGGTAATTATCGTTATGTGGGGCAAGATAGACTGCAGCTTATGCAGTTCAACATATTAAATGATCTGTATTATACAATGGGGTATGAAAATCCTGTAACCTTATTTGTCAAAACAGATCACATGACTGTGGTAAATCCTCCAGTATACCCACTGTAAAAGTTTTCTGTCACTATAAAAACAAAAAAAAAACAAGTTGAACATTGTGTAATAGCAATATACCATGACAGGGAGCGGGTATATGGGTGGATTTACCACTTCTGGTGTGGTTAAGTCACTCGGCTGCGCCTCGTGACCGAACCACACCAGGCGTGGTAAATTCACCAATGTACCCACTCCCTGTCATGGCATATTGCTTAACTATACCCCACAGAAGATGGCAGGAATGGGGCTGTTACAGTCATCCACTTGTACTAGGTGTGGTGAAGAAGAGGGTTCCCTCTTACATATTTTCTGGTCTTGTCCAAAGGTAGCTCTGCTGTGGAATGCAATAGAGAGTAGAGTTGACCCTCTATTGGGGTTACAAGGTTCAGAAATTTGTATAATTGGGGGATCTGGATTTGATTCCGGTGCTAGAGTGCATATACTTCATGGCTATGATTTCCCTATAATTAAAAAAAGTGATCCTCAGACACTGGCTAGATCAATCTGTAAGCTCTCATAATGAATGGATACAAGAGCTGCTAACTAATTTATTGATAGAGCATTTCATTGCTCGCTTTCGGCACAACCTTAAGGGTTACGAGAAGAAATGGAGTAAACTGCACACTTTGTATACTGCTTGAGGAGGTTAGTGTAGAGCAAGGAAAGTACTATGAGGCCTGTATTGAAATATATCTTCTTGTTTGTTGTCATATGACATTCTATTACCCACAATTTTATGTTCTGCAAGGTATGGGTGTTGCTCCGAGGGGGAGTGATGGAGGGGAGGATTGCATGCCTCTGGGGGGCGGGATATCCAGACACTGTTGCTACTTCATTCCTTCCATGTTATGGCATATGTGGATATATTTAATAAAGCTTTCTAAATAAAAAAAGGAATACAAAATTATGTGCCAGGACCAGGAATGGAGGCAGTGGGGTGGACAGCACACAGTGGGAGGGAGCAGGAGGCAGTGGTGTATGATGACCTTTTTAGCAAGGCATGCAATTACAAAAAGGCCAGGGGTGTGGGAGCCTGGGCGGCCCCCAAAATGCTGGGAGTCAGCCCCCAGAAGCTTTAGAATTTTTTGAAATTTGTGGTGCATTTTGGGGGTATTTTGACACAGTTTAGAATGTGTATGCCATCGCCACCATTATTCCAGAGCAGGTGGAGCAGGTGTGCCCTTGGGGGCTCATTGATGCCTGGCTGTGTGGTGAGTAGTGTTGTGAGAAATTGGAATATTTTACCCAGAGAAATATTTTATGTATTAATGCATTACACAAAATATTTTGTTATGCAAATGAGAAATTTCACCCACGGTTGTAAACTAATTTACCCCCTAAGTTGGCAAAGTTTACCATGGGTGAAATTTCCCCCACTGTAGGCGAAATTCCTCCACTTCTGGTGAAATTTTGCCTCCCAGGTGAAATTCTCATTGGTGGTGGATCAGGAGCTGGTGAAATTAAGTGGCAACCGCATTTTCACGGTAAACATTTTATGCAGAATGGCAGAATTTGCCACACTTCACAGAAATTGGATTTTGCTGCATCCCTAGTGGCGTAGACGACAGCACAGAGTACTCTGGAGTTTGGAATTTGAATGGGAGCAGCATCCTGTGGGGAACCAAACATTTATCAAGGGAAAACAAGCATCTGGCTTTGTTTATGGCAAGATAAGCCAGGGAAGTGTCAAAGATCCTTCCTCCCTTTTTAGGAAACACTTCTGGCTCAGTGGCTGTCACCTTATCTTATTGAAGTCCTTGCTCTGGAATTAAAATCTGACTTCTCAAAAGTCAGGAATTCAAGCAAAGTACTTTTACAGAGAAAGTCCAAACAGTTTTATCTGAATCTTGACCCTAAGCAGACTATAGAAACATAGAAACATAGAATTTGACAGCAGATAAGGACCGCTTGGCCCACCCAGTCTGCCCATTTCCCTACCTGATGGATAAGCTGCAGATTCTAGTTAATCAACAGCTTACTTCCTCCTGCCCCCCACTAGAATTGCCTTATGACTGTCCCATGCATTCTTGAATTCTCCCACTGTTCCTGACTCCACAACCTCCTCAGGAAGGCTGTTCCATGCATCCACAACTCTCTCTGTGAAAAAATACTTTCTAACATTACCTCTGAGCCGTCCCTCCTCTATCTTCAAATTGTGCCCCCTTGTTCTTGCACATCTCTTCTTCTGAAAGATATTACCCTCTTGTACCTTGTTAATTTCCTTGAGATACTTGAAAGTTTCTATCATGTCCCCTCTCTCCCTCCTTTCCTCAAAGGTATTCATATTAAGCTGCTGTAGTCTATCCTCGTATGTCTTCTGGTGCAGACCTTGAACCATTTTGGCTGCCCTCCTCTGAACAGCCTCCACTCTGTCTATGCCTTTGTGG
The DNA here is from genome assembly GCA_016271365.2 of Neoceratodus forsteri. Classification (NCBI taxonomy): domain Eukaryota; kingdom Metazoa; phylum Chordata; order Ceratodontiformes; family Ceratodontidae; genus Neoceratodus; species Neoceratodus forsteri. The sequence continues at coordinate 555,841,112 of CM057450.1, read as the reverse complement.
AGATGGGGTCTCCAGAATTGCATGCAGTATTCCAGATGGGGTCTCACCAACTGTCTGTACAGAGGGATAACAACTTCCTCTTTTCTATTGCTGATGCCTCTCCCTATGCATCCCAGTATCCCCCCAGCCCTCCAGAGAAATTCTCATTGAGTACTAGAGGGCTGCCTTCCTACAATGAGAAAATGCACCCCACAAAAATAAATAAATTGTTTAACTAGACAGCTTTCCTATATGGCCTTGTTTGAAAGGCAAACAATATAACATGGTATTGTAACATGCAAACTAAAGGTTGAGGTGCTGGGCCCAAAGATCTTAGCAGGATAAAAAAGTAATACAGCAGTGCCAAAACGCACACAATTACTTTTTTATCCTGTCAAGATCTTTGGACCAAGTACTGCTTCTATAATGTACATATCACTATTAGCCTCAAATTAGGCATTACCCAGTGGTTTCCAGTATTTGTTAAAAAATTACAAAGTATTTTAGTTCACATCTGGTAGTGCACAACTTAATTGAACTGCGGAGTACAAAAGGGAAAATAGCAACATCAGTCTTTTCTAAAGTTGTTATATGCGCTGGTCTATGGTAAAGTGCTTCCATATTATTTGCCCACAGTATGATGTCCAAGTCAGTATTTAATAATCAAATAAAGTATTTTGCTTTTGTAAACAAAATTGTTTACAATATATGTAATGTTTTGAAAAATTAAATTGCAAATAAATAATTAACCAAATCTCCAACCTCCAATAATTTTATTTCTTACACCAGATAACATACCAGATAACATACAGCCCTATTTTTTAAAGGAAACAATAAATCAAATTAAACTACCACTATATGTAGCATTCAACAGACCACTTAAGAAAGGGGTGATACCCGATGACTGGAGAATAGCTTCACTAATTCCAATATGCAAAAAGAAAGGGAGTAAGAAAGATACCAGGAATTACAGACCCTACGTCTCACCTCAATGGCCTGTAAAACCCTAGAAAAAATACTAAAAGCCAGACTACAAAAAGAGCTGATTGAAAATGGACTAAATGATTGAAACAGTCTAAAAGAGAAGTAAACTGGTTTCTATTGGGTAAGCAGGATTACATTCACCCCACTAGTGTGGGGAAGGCAGTCTCGGTAAAACCGAGTACACAAAAATAAAAATATTGTTTATCATGACGTGAGTCAGTTTTCTGAGTAAGCATCTTATTTATGTTAAAAATACAGTACTTGTCTTTGATTTGAGTGTGTCCTGCTAAAACATTTACTAAAAGTTTTCCTAAAGGAAATGATTTACTTAAAGTTTGAGCAGAACGCGTTACTTAATGCTAGGCATTTCAGGAACTGATCCAGCGAAATGTGGCGTTTTAACTGATTAGGAAAGGGAAAGGCGAAATTGTTTAACCAGGACAGACACAGTAAGCCAAAGCTCGATTCCAGGCGCGAGCTGGGAGCACAAGGAAGTTAAGTGGCTTGCTCAGGGTCACACAGTATGCGAGTAGGGGCTGTGGGATTCAAACCCAGGTCTCCAGGTTTGCAGCTCAGAGCCTTAAACTACTGCACTGTAATTGATTATTTCAGAACTTAATAAGTCTGTAGGGAATAAACTTTGAATGGAGGCCAGGCCAGTGTCTTTACTCTTTTTTATCATAATGAAATGGCCTGCCTAGGGTACTGTACAATTATCAATGTGGCATCTGAGGAGTTGTTACCTTACATGTATTCTACTATGTGGAGCTGTGCTGAGATCAAGGGATGACAAGCACAGGAATACTATTTCTGTAGTTTCCCCCAGGGCAAGCAGCAAACGTATTTTTTTGTACCTATCCATATGGTGCCTGAAGGAGCTGTCAACAGGGTTTGGAGAACTTGCTCATTGCATTCTTATGTGTTGCCCACGCTGCCAGAAGGGCTCTACTTGGCATCCACACATCTTGCTTGTGGAGTCCAGAGAGGCCTTTCTGCATATGCTGTAATTAGTTGAGTCCTATTGTATATTGCAGTGTCAGTGCCTCAGCAGGTAGCACACTCGCCTCTGAGGCTGGGAGATCAGAAGGCTGTGGGTTCTATCCCCACAGCAGGCACTTGGGTTAATATCCCAATACTGACACTGCAGTGCAGCATGAGGGTGGGGTGCTGCACTCCTGAGGTGCCGACTTTTGGATGAGATGTTAAACCAAGGTCCCAGCTACCTGTTCTGGTGGTAGTTCAGGTGGCCGATAAAGATCCCTTGGCACTTCTCGAAAAGAGTAGGGGAATTTCCTCAGTACCTTGGCCAAATTTCCCCACATTCACTAAAATACCACCAGCAGCTTAACCTGGTTCAAAGCCAGTTGGCATTCATCTGTATCCCGTCCCCTAGGTCATGCCTGAAAACAGGCAGAATTTGTCCAGTGCACTTACCCAGTCAACAAAAACGAAATCAATAAATAAATATTCTTCAGTGAGCAGCCGTGCTAGAGTCTTCTACAACTGTACTGTTAGGTGCTTTTTTTTAATGTTTTCCATATTTATTAATCATTTGTCACATTTTGTCTGTGAAATATCACAGTCCAGCATGTGCAAAATACTTAAAAACATGCACATCTATCCTGATGTGGTAACTAAATAATTAGGTAAATTTTTTTTTTTCTTTGGTAAGCAGGTAAAGCTAACTGATTACAAGGGTACAGGGGTAACAGGGGAAAACTGGGAGTTTAAGTAATTTGCTCAGTGCAACAAAACATATAAGTGGAGGTTATGAGGATGAAAAAGGGTCTACTGAATGTACCAAGCTTATTCACAGCTAATTGCTCTAACCTCTAGGCTATAAAATGTGCCCACAGTAACCCAGCTGAGATGCAGCATCTCATTTTCCATGGGATTCATGCCTCTACTTTAGGGTTGGTTGGACTGAAGTACATGGAGGTCAAATTACTTGCTCAAGGTCATGCAGCAACACAAATTTGTTGCTCAGACTTGGAGCATTATTATGGGGAGCTGTAGAGAAAACAAGGGATGAGAAAAAAAATCTTTTTTTTTTTTTCTAATATTAAAGTGTCCACACAATAGTATTAGGGCCAGAACGGAATGGAGCAGCAACCAGCAGTTGGAAAAGTGATGGCTGCTCCCTCTGTGTTTGACATTCTCCACTAGGGAATGGATACCATTTAAACAAGCATTTATCAATGCCGAATGTTTGCTTGCTGGCATTGGCATTGGTAATGTAGAAGTTACAGAGCTGCATAATAGAAATGGCAGTGAAGTATTGAACTGAAGCCAACCCCACCACCACCCTGCAGAGAGTGACAGGCATTGGGGTGTGCCTTTGGGTTGTCAGGCATAACGGCCACACCATTTCACCACACCCTACCCTGCAGACACTGACAAGTGTCACAGTGTGCCTTGGGGTCTTTGGCCCTTATGCGCACCCCATTTCATCAGGAAATACGGTGAGATGGGTGCGGTACAGGAGAATGGGGTGAACTTTGGGGCCGGAAGAGTCCAAGGCATACCTCGATGCCTCTCACTGGCTGCAGGATATGGAATGGTATGAGCATTACAGGCAAGAATCCCAAGTCACACTCCTGATGCCTGTCATTCTCTACAGGGTGGGGCGTTATGGTTGGAAACCCTTACACCTCAGGCATTCATTGGTATTTTCACTCCAAATTTTCAACATGGTTTTTTTGTGACCCCCACCTCATGAACAGTGGCAATATCGGTTTGTTAGCCGAAAGCTGCTTATGCACAGCGACTACGGCATTTAGCACCACAGGTGCAAAAACACATTCCGAACAGGATGTGAAAAATGACAGCTGTACTGTTCATGGGTAGGTGTAAAAATGGCAATGTTGCAAATCTGCAGTCAAAATATTAAAAACTGGTGAAGTCACGATGTGTATAGAAACTGTGCAATGCACACCATAATGTAATTAGGTTGGGGATTTTGCAGCAGATTGTCAACACAGGCATTTTGGGACCTCCGATCATGAACAGTGTCACTGTGATTTTCTTTATCTGTCCTGAACAATGATTTCCCACAGCGACCACGATCTCGCGCTGAAAGTGTGAAAACACATTTCGCCATGTTGTGAAAAATGACAGCTGTACTGTTCATAAGGAAGTGTGGAAAATGTCACTGGTGAAAATCTGGACTGAAAATATTACAAAGTCATGAACTTACGAGGGTGCATGGAAACTGCACAATGCTCACTCGTAACACAGTCATTTTACGGACTTTTGTCACCAAATTTCAACATAGCCATTTTAAGACCTCTGCTCATGAACAGTGTAACTGTGATTTCCTTAATCTGTCCCAAACATTGCTTTCGCACACCGACTGCACTATTGTGCGCTACATGTACGGAAACACATTTGGGCGACATGTGAAAAATGGCAGCTGTACTGTTCATAAGGAAGTGTAATAAAATGGAAATGTGGAAAATCTGGAGTGAAAATATAGAAAATTCGCAAACTTACGAGCATGCGTAGGAACTGCGCAATGCACGCTCGTAAAACAGTCATTTTTAGGAATTTTTTCACCAAATTTTCAACATAGCCATTTTAAGACCTCTGCTCATGAACAGTGTCACTGTGATTTTCTTAGTGTGTCCCATACATTGATTTCGCACACCAACTGCGCTATTGTGTGCTACATGGGCGGAAACACGTTTTGGGCAAGATGTGAAAAATGACAGCTATACTGCTCATAAGGAAGTGTAATAAAATGGCAATGTTGAAAATCTGGAGTGAAAATATTGAAAATTCGCAAACTTACGAGTGTGCGTAGGAACTGCTCAACGCATGCTCGTAAAACAGTCATTTTTAAGAATTTTTCCACCAAATTTTCAACATAGGCTTTTTGAGAGCCCACCTTATGAACAGTGGCAGTGTTGTTCTATTACTCAGTCCCGAAAGGTGATTTCGCACAGTGACTGCGAGATCACCCTTCGGGCCCGATGAATGCCATAACAATGAGAGCATTCATGAGAAGTGGTCCCAAAAACCTCATGTTGAAAATTTGGTGCAAAAATTCCAAAAAATGGCTGAGATATGCAGCAAAGTTGAAAAAACCCTATTCATTACATTATACAGCTTACCGGCATTTCCTCAGTTCGTGGTCGACTTTGAAGAGTGCAGACGTGTTCCTGGTCCACCGAAGATCGTAGCGCCGGAGTCCGGAGGTAAGTATGGGGTGAGGGGGGGTGTGGGGAGGCAGGGTGCTCAGTGGGTGGGTGAAGGTGGGGGCAGAGACTGCGAGGGACCGTTTTTAAGTTTCAGGGTTTTTTTTTTCCTGTACATGACAACGCGGTACGTTTGCCATGCTGGGGTGGGCTCCCAGCGTGGCACAAGGATGGCTGGGGGGCATGGAGCTGACGGAGGATTGGGCACCCCCATCAGCAATAGCATCTGTTGCCACTTTGGTGGGCTCCCAGCGTGGCACCCTGTACTGGGGAGGACAGAGGAAGCCGATGGGATTGGGCACCCTCCGGGCTATACAATGTTGACCACGCTGGGGTGGACACCAGCGTGGTATATGTTGCTCTACTTGGGGGGGCGCAGCACAGCTGACGGGGGATTGGGCACCCCCATCGGTTACACAGTGTGTGCGTGGGGGGGCTGAGCACAGGCAGTATGCGTGCCTGTGTGTGTGTTGTGTGTGTGTGTGTGTGTGTGTGTAGGGGAGCGCGCATGAGCAGGCGATATCTTATCGCTGCTCACTGAAGCATAGCTCCCTCTTTCAACTGTACTCCACTGCATTTTGGAGCTGTCATAGACAGCTCCAGCAGGCATTGGAGAACTGCGGCCACGCCTGCAAACACACTGACTGAATTGGAAGAGGGCTGCCACACCTCCGAAAACTCAGATGATGGCACTATGTTTCTTGCACATGCGAGCAAGCAAACATAAAAACAGGAACAAATGAAAGACAGCTTGCTGGAATCATACTTTTACCATATATACTGCCAGAATGAATTATATTTAGTGCACTGCGGGCAAGCATTAGCGGAACACTTGTAAGAATGGGGGGGGGGATAAAAGAAATATAAAAAATTTTGCTTAGTCACCATATCTTTCAAATCTTTGCATCTGACCTGTGGGACAGGAATGGTAAGCCTATATAAAGAACGTTACTTTTGTCCTGCCCACAAGCTGCTTTAAAACAGATTCTGTTTGTTTTATAGCAGCTTCTGGGCAGGACAAAAGTAACTTTCTTTACATAGGCTACCCGCTCCTGTCTCATCCCACCACATTTCTGGCCACCACTGTTTCTGATTTCAACAAATTCTCTTACTTTTTGAGAAAGGAGCCAAAGTTAGGGTAAAACTTGTAGTACTGCTTACCTTTCAGCAGTTGTTTAAACATGCTGCACCCTCACATTCGGAGACTGATTCTCTCTGGAGCTGACAGACTGTCACTGCTGCCCGCCACCACCGCTACTGCACCAGATCAAAACTTTTACAAATAAAAAGTAAGTGACACTGACAGGGGGAAAAAAGTTAAAAAGCTGAATAATAGGCATGCAATGCATGCCATGCATACAACGAATGCATGCCGCTCGCAGTGCTCCCAGATCCAAATAACCATTCATTTTCTAAACAAAAATAATGCACGGGAGACATAATCAAGTGACAGAGAATTTTGTAACTAATACTAATCACTTGCACAAACAACCCAACTTAGTGATAACCATGCACCAGCTAAGATGATGCTCAGGGATGAAATCTCTGGCTAAGTATTTGACATAGTGTTTGAACTTGTGAAGCAGACACTCAGTTGGGGAATACACACTTGTTTTAGGTAGAGACCATGGTTACAGAAAATATCAGGGATACTTGACCAGATTTGGGGACACATCAAGATATGTCCCCGAATCTGGCCATGTATCCCTGATATTTTCTGTAACCATGGTCCCCTACCTAAAACAGGATGTTGGGAGATACTGTATGCCTGGGGTTATTGCTTGCTGCATACAGTACAGCAGTTTGGTGAAAAGCAAGGATTGACTGTCCCAGGAATAAGGTGGCACATTTAATCCAGCTTTATAAATGTAGCCCTGCAGTTTCTTAATCATTATAGGTTCCAATTCAGAAAAAAAAGACATTCAATTAATCCTTCAAAAAAATGGTATACATAAAAAACAATCCCGAGATACCAATATGTGAGTAGCTACTGTATGTTCATCTACACAGGAGGCATTACAAGTTCCTAAAGCAGTTACAATAAGTGGTTTTAGTGATAAAATAAACCCCCCCACCCAAATAAAATCAGACTGACATTTAGTTACCCTGAACTCCCAATGAGCAACAACTCAGCTGCAACCCCGAGGCTCCCCAAATGAAGCAGGTAAGGGCTAAAATGCCAAGCATATAATACCCCAGAACAGAGAGGATAACATTTGATAGTGTTGTTTTTTTTTCTTCACCTGCACAGCTCCCAAAGAAGTTTAGGAAGGATGTTGCTCTGTTAGCATCTCATTGACTTTCACGTAATGAGTTTGCAAATGAGAATGCAGAGCTAATTCATAATAAAGTGGTGCTCTGAACAATCAGTGCTGCTTCAAGGTACTGGAGCCCCATCATGTAGCCTTGATTGTGGCTCTTTCTCTGCCTTAGACAAAGCCCCTGGAATTCTGTGATTCTGCAGTTGTGGAATTTTCCACAGAATTTGCATCATGCTGTGGAATATATATATAGTGCTGCAGAATTTATTGTTTTTGGTGAATTTTCATTCAAATATACTATTTTTCCATAGTGTCAGGCTTTCTTTCCCATCTCGTTTATCCTGAAGCCCTCCTCTGCATTCAGCATGTGATGTCATCGATGACATCACATCATATTAAGCCAATGGCAGGACTGCGTTCTGCCAGAGAAATAAATAAATCATGCTGCAGAAATCAGAAACTGCTGCTGCAGAAGCCAAGGAACCCTGCCACAGAAATCAGAACATTTTGCTGCAGAGCACTAGGGGCCCTGGCCTTAGGTTACAAATAATATTATAATATACCTTATGTGGCTTGCATACCTCTCAACCTCTCAGCATTAAAAATAATAGCACTGGCCTTAAAAAAATCATAGCAAATGGCCAGAATGTGGAACACTTTGTTATTTTAAAGAATAGTATGTCTACAAATAGTAGGCCCCATATAGTTAGTGATAAGGAATGTTTCTATCTACTTAGCTCAATTATTAAATAGTTTGTGTGTCCAGAAATAGCTCTAACATCGTTAAGAATATCAGTAAGCCTATGTGAAGGAAGGGTAAAAATGAGTGTGAAAATCATAGTGCTATGTGAAATACATAGCAGCTGAGAGGTATGGTGGATTGTTTATTAAGGGACGGGTAAATCCCCTTGGTGTTCACTCACAGAGTTAGCTAGGTATAAAAGCCCCTTGTTCACTAAGTAACTCGGCCTTTGAATCAGTTGGAAAAATATATGAAGAATGCAGGAAGAAACTCACCGGTAACAATAAAAGTAAAAGATTTATTCAGTAATTCTAACTTCACGGCCAGGCAATACAAACACCCTGATGTTTGACAGCATACTGTGAATATGGTCCTAAAATAACAATAAAGTTGTTCCTTCAAACCACATGAAGTCTTGCTGTATTTTGACTATTGCAGTTAGCCCCAGCACTCGAACTACTCCTGAGAGAAGAGGGTTAATTTTCTATGCAGAGCATAGAACGTTGAGCTCGAGCTCGGTTCAAACCTCTGTCTGCTGCACTTAGAAGCACAACAGTCAGATTCTTTACTCCGCCTAACTGAACGGTCGCTCTGGAGATTTCTCCTTTGCTTGCAGTTCGAAAGTCGGTTAAAGGCTTCGGTTTTACCGATTATTTTTTCGCAAGTTTCAATTCAGATCTCTGTCTGTTTTACAGTAAGTACTAGGTAGTGAACTTGACATAGTAAACTTGTGGAAATGATAAAAATTGATTTTCGACCGGTTCGACTGAATCGGCCGTTTAGTGAATTACATATTCTGTCTGTTTCTAAACTTAGAGTGTGGTTACCGGTCCTTATCAGTTTAAAAAAAAAAAAAAAAAAGCATTTTCTTGTGGTTTTTTCCAATACCCGTGACACGGTTAGAAACCGATAAGGGCATCTTGCTGGTTGTTTGCCATAAAAAGGGTAAGTTTGTGGTTAGGATGGCTATGTCTGAGAAACCCAAAAGAAAAAGTGGGCCCACTGGGTTTCAACACTGCAGTGTGTGTGGGGGGAGGTCTTTGCTAAGGCTGAGCCCCACACCACCTGTGTTTACTGTCTGGGGTTTGACCACCTCGATTCAGTCTGCCAAATCTGTAAAATTTCCCTAAGTCTACCCTGGAAAAAATGATTAGGTAGGCTTTGGGATAAGGAGGCAGTGAAGTCTGCTGACCCAGATGACCAGCCCGGTTCAGTTCCGACCGAACCTGAGGGAGTGCCCTCTGACCAGGGCGGTACTTCTTCAGGCAAGAGGAGAGACGATCCTGAGGGATTGGTTCCTACAAAAAGACAAAGAAAAGAAAAATCGGCCAGTTCAGATCCAGAGACCCATTTTCCAACTGCCGAAGAGATTGCCAAAGTGATAAGGATTGTAGAATTGCTTCTCCCAGTTCCGTCTGATCCAGCGCCTTCTGGCAGGCACTCGGTTGGGTCGGTTCCTCCGGTTCAAGCTTATGTCTCTGAAGATTTTTATGAACCGGATTTGGAAGGGGATGAAGATTATGATGATGATGATGACTATGATGATGGTGGGGAAGGTCTGGATGAGCACATTGAGCACATCTCCCCAGACAGGCCTTCTGGTGTTTCCCCTCCTAGGCTTTCGGAGTCCCCTTCCCACTACTTGTTTTACAGGAAAGTGGCAGAAACACTCCAGCTCCCTGTGGAAGAACAAGAGGAACCTGATTATGTGGAGATGATGGACATCCCAGAGTCCAAGTGACTGTCTATTCCCCTTCATAAGTCTTTTGGGAAACAGACACAAAAGATTTTAAAAACTCAAAATTCTGTACCTCCTGTCAACAGAAGGACGGACAAAAGGTACACCTTATCAGGTTCGGGTACAGAGTACTTGTATCAACAATGCAGCCATGTTGGGGTTGTGCAGGCTGCAGCCTGTGATAAGGCTAATATACCCTTGGCTTCACAGCCCCCAGATAAAGACTCTAGGAAGCTGGATGCCATGGCAAAGAAACAGTACACAGCATCCGCCTTGGGACTCAGGCAGGCTAATTATATGGACTATGCAGCTAGGTACCAGAAGTCCAGGTGGGACACTGTACTGGCACTGGCTAAGCAGGCCTCCCCCCAGCTAGCCTTAGAGCTGAAGGGGGTGGCTGCTGATGGAATTGAGGCATCTAAGGTACAGTTCCATGCTGCTGTGGACTCCAATGATGTGTCATCTAGAGTCATGGCTACATCTGTGGCTCTTTGGAGAATGGCTTGACTCAGATGTACTAGTCTCTCACAGGACACCCAGGCTAAGGCCATGGATTTCCCTGTGGTGGGTAATTCTCTGTTTCGGAAGCAGACAGAGAATTACATGAAAAAGATGGATGAGTATAGGACCACCTATAGGAGTGCACAGGCCAAGGAAAGTCAGGCAACTCCTCAAAGGCAGCAAGCTAGGGGCAGGGACAGGCCTTTTCATAGGCTGTTCTACCAAGCACAGGCCTCTTCTCCTTTTCCTCAGAGGGGGTTCTTCAGAGGGAGAGGCAGAAGGCGGATGAGCAGGGCTGCATCCACCCCTCAACCTAGGGCTCCTACCAAGCAGACACCCTGATGTGTCAGCCTGGGTCAACTCCCCCATTCCTGTAGGAGGCAGACTGGCTTACTACTTCCAGGACTGGATGTCTGTTACCTCAGACAAGTGGGTCCTGGAGGTGGTAAGCCAGGGGCTGGTTCTCAGCTTTAAGAAATTTCCAAAGCTGAGGGCCAGATCTTTTCCACTTGCAAGCATCTCTGAAACCATTGCCTTAGAGGCAGAGGTTTCCTCTCTACTGGCTCTAAAGGCTGTAGAGAGAGAGTTCCTACATTGCACAGGGGCAAAGGTCTGTACTCCAGGTACTCCATTACCCCAAAAAAGACAGGGGAGTGGTGACCCATCCTAGACTTAAGATACCTGAACAAACATCTTTTAAAACCAAAATTCAAAATGGTGATTCTGGGAATAATCCTTCCTTCTCTAAGGTCAGGGGACTGGCTAGCCTCCCTGGACTTAAAAGATGCCTACTTTCACATTCCCATCAGGTGCTCCCACTGAAAGTACCTCAGGTTTGAATTGCCTTCAGACCATTATCAGTTGAGAGCTATGCCCTTTGGCCTGACATCGGCTCTAAGGGTATTCACAAACTGCCTAGCAGTAGTAGTGGCCTTTTTAAGAAGGAAGAATATTTCCATATTTCCACACCTGGATGACTGGATCATTGTGGGTCAGTCCCCAGACCAAGTCAAGTCAGACCTGCTAGTGACTCAGCAAGTGCTCACTTCCCTAGGATTCCTTCTCAATCTTCCCAAGTCAGTTCTCAAGCCCGTACAGCTCCTCACCTTCATAGATGCAGAGTTGGATACAGTCAAAGCAAGAGCTTTACTTCTCCTGGAAAGGGCAAGGGCTATTGTAGAGCTTGCTTCTTTATTCCACCTTCTGGTCTCTCGGCCAGCAAGACACTTCCTTCAGCTTTTGGGCCACATGGCAGCTTCTGCAGCAGTGGTCCAAGGGGCCAGATTTCAGATGAAGGACATTCAGTTTCACCTGAGGGTCTTTTGGTTTCAGAAGAAAGATTCTCTAACCAAACTAGTTCCAGTGACTCAGACTCTGATCCAGGCTCTCCAATGGTGTCAGGATCAGGGCAACCTCAGACAAGGAGTCCCATTCATCACTCAGTCTCACTCTGTGGCCTTAACCACGGATGCTTCTCTATTGGGGTGGGGAGCCCATCTGGAGGCTCTCACAGCCCAGGGACTGTGGTTCCCCTCAGGAATCCCTTCTTCATATCAATCTCTTGGAACTCAGAGCAGTCTTTCTGGCCTTGCAAGCTTTCTCTCAATCAGTGCAGAACATGGTGGTTCAGGTCAGGACAGACAACACCACCACCATGTGGTACATCAATAAGTGCACAGAAGCCATGAAATTGTGGTCCCTAGCTTATTCTCTGCAGACCTCTCTGATAGCAGTCCATCTTCCAGAAAAGGACAGTGTGCTAGCAGATGCATTGAGCAGGATCTCCCAGGGCATCACGAATGATCCCTGGACCCTCCGGTGTTAAAAGTGATTTTTTCAAGGTGGGGCACTCCAGAGATAGATCTCTTTGCAGCCCCAGACAATCACCAGCTTCCTCTCTTTTGTTGCAAACCCTTAGTCTTGGGCTCAGTCCCTTTGGATGCTCTGATCTTGAACTGGAAGGGGAAATTTCTATATGCCTTCCCTCCTTTTCCTCTTCTGTTCAAGGTTCTTGTCAAGATAAGGTCACAACCTTGCAAAGGGATTCTGATTGCTCCAGACTGGGCCAGGCAGCCTTGGTACCCCCTCTTGCAGTCCCTAGCAGTCCATCTTCACCTGTCGCTTCCCAGGAATTACAACCTGTTAACTTCCTCTCAGTGGAAGATTTGGTACCCCAATCTTCGGTCTCTCAATCTCAAGGCATGGCTCTTGAAGAGTTAGAGTATACAGATTTGCATCTGTCCCAAGGGGTTCTGGATATTCTCAAAGCCTCTTGAAAGTCTGCCACCAGAAAAACTTATAACTCCAAATGGAAAAGATTCAGCATTTGGTGTTACAAGAAGCATATATCCCCAGACACTGCTGAATTGTCTACAGTTCTGGATTATATGGTTCATCTTAATGGCCTAGGCCTCAGACCAGCTACTCTCAAAGTACATACAGTATGTCAGCTGTTTCTGCTTTTCTGTCAGTGGGAAAGCCTTTCTCACTGTCATTTCACCCTGTATTCTGTAAATTTTTCAAGGGATTGCTTCATACCAATCCCCCCTTTAGGGATCCTACCCCTGCTTGGGATCTTAATGTTCGCATTGTTCAGCTTATGCAACCCCCTTTTGAGCCTTTGTCTTCAGCAGAGCTTAAGTACTTGACTTGGAAAACTGCGTTCCTGGTATCTATTACCTCTGCCAGGTGTATCAGTGAATTGCAAGCTCTGTCAGTGGAGCCTGATTTTATCTCATTCCATAGAGATAAGGTGGTCCTTAGAACTAACAGGAGTTTTTTTCCCTAAAGTGGTTATAGATTTTCATCTGAACCAATCTATGTCTCTCCCTGTGTTCTTCACTGATCATTCTTCTTCAGGAGAAAGAAGTTTACACAGTTTGGATGTTAAAAGAGCACTAAGTTACTACATTGAGCTTACTAAGGCTCACAGGTGTGACTCCCTCCAGTTGTTTCTCACTTATGGGGAAGTGGGAAAGGGCAAACCTGCCACTAAGAGAACTATTGCCAGGTGGATTGTCTCTTGTATTCAATTCTGCTGTGAGAAGCTAGGCAAAATATCTCCCTCAGGTCTGAGGGCTCATTTGACTAGAGGTACAGCTGCTTCCCTGGCTGCGGCCAGGAATATTCCTTTGCTAGAGATATGTAAAGCAGCCACCTGGAAAACAGTCCATACATTTACCAAGCATTACTCCCTGTACATCCAGGCTAGGAGTGATGCTCGGTTTGGTACAGTAGTACAGCAAAGCCTATTCCCAAGATAGGTTTGATTCCCTCCTCCATGGAGGTACTGCTTGGTAGTCTGCAATAGTCAGAATACAGCAAGACTTCATGTGGTTTGAAGAAAAAATTACTCACCTTAGTAATTATGTTTCTATGCCAGCCCGGTGGCGCTGAGGGTTGAGGCACTGGACGCCACACCTCGCGCCACGCGCGGCGGCCGAGTTCGGGCGAGCCTAGGTCGCCGATGGGTCCAGCGAGGGGCAGGAAGGATTGAGCGTCCGGACAGCTCTCCTTCCTGGGGACTGAGGTTTCTCTTCCCAGCACTGCAGCGACCTGTGGTGGAGACTGAGGTACCACAACACTCAGGGCCGGAAAGAGAGGGTTGAGGAGTTACGGCAAGAAGTTCCCTGATGTCATTGCACTCTGTTAGGAGAAGGAGGGAGTAATGAGGGAGGGGGGTGGGGACAAAGCAAAAAAAAAAAATACCCAGCAAGTGGATAGGCGATGGCACCTGTATCCACCAGGACCACACTCCTTACCTGGGCCGAGTCAAGCCCAGCCCGAATTTGCAGATAGAGTGCCCTGGGTGGATAGGGTGGCCCTACCTCAGGGGGCTCAGAGCTGGGGGGATAGCCGGGCTGGTGCCAGGTTTCAGGAGGCCTCTCAGGCACGGAGGTAGAGTCAGGGGGTACTACAGGATGCCTGAGAGAGTTCCACTGGCTGGAGGAAAAAACAGAATTTGAAAAAAAAATAGTAATTATGTTTCTTCTAATGGAATCTTGCTGTATTCTGACCTCTCTCCCTGCCTCCCCTCTCAGAACCTGTTTTTGGGAAGTGGGCTGGCAGGTGCAGTGTTGCACCCCAAGGGTGCATTTGGGCACTCCCTCCTTTTAAGAGAGGGGGAGTGGGTTATATTATTAATTTAACAGTCTTAAGTTGTTCACTACCTGGTTTTTGATTTTGGATTTCTTGACTTGAGTCTTTTGGGGATCCAACATATTTGGTTGCCATTTGGCTAGTAAAAATGTTACAATTTCCACATAGTAGTTAGTTAGTATTAGCCCATAAGAATCTGATGGTTGTGCTTCTAAGTGCAGCAGACCGAGGTTTAAACCAAGCTTGAGCTCAACGTTCAATGCTCTGCATAGAAAATCAACCCTCTTCTCTCCAGGGCAGTTCGAGTGCTGGGGCTATCTGCAATAGTCAGAATACAGCAAAGACTCCATTAGAAGAAACATAATTACTAAGGTGAGTATTTTTTTTCTTAGCAACCATTCCCATACTTCCGCATCATGTTGCCTTTATAACACAGCCTGCAATAATCATCTGCAGAGTGTTCAGGGCATTCTTTTCATTCCTCAGTTGGGCTCTTTCACATTAGGCTACCAGCGGGTGATGTCACAGAACTGCCAACATGATGATGTCATCTACTGCATTGTGTCAGTGTGAGGGGCCCAGTATACTGTAGCTGAAAAATCATTTCCCTGCTTAGACTGATGAAGAGGTTTTTTTTCGAGCATTAGCCCATTCATTTTTTCCAGATTTTGGATTTTACTTTTTCATTCATCCAACCCTGACTAGATTCTAACTGCCATTTTCATGGCCACAGAATTCCATCCAAAAGACTCCACCTTCGCCCTTGAGCATCCGCTCCTTGTGTAGCACTACTGTTCACCTAGACTGCACCTGGGGTAGGGTCCTGTCATTTACTGCCACAGTTAGTGCTGTCGTGCAGTCTAGCTATTAACTGAAGGAATAAGTGCCTTGGTAACCAGTTTCCAATCCTGTAGGGAGGAGAGTGGAACCCAAGGTGACCAGGGTGGCTAGAGCAGACAGGACATCACTTGTCCAATATATGTAGGGATTTTTCTATTATCTCATTCCCTCTTATGCTCTCCTTATCTCTCTCTCCTTGCTGACAATGACCTCATCTCCAATCTTATTCATTCACACCAAACTGTGACTCCACATAATTTCTGAGAACCTGTATTTAGGACTTCTGCTTTAAACAAGTGCTTTTTTTTGTTTTGTTTTTTTCATTTATCTCCCTTCCTCTCTCTTTATTTGATAGTTCCCTATTCTTGACCACTTCACTATATTCTGCCTAATTTCCCAGATACATGCAGAACAGCTTCTTTTTCAATTTGAGTGTTGTATTCATTGCACCCTCCATTTCACTTTTTCTGAATTACCTTGAGAGCATGATGCAGGAGATCACATCATTTTTTATTAGATTACCTGTGGCAGGTTGCTCGGCACTGTGGTGACTGGACTTGGACTATCCTGCAGAATGGAGCACCAGCTGCTTTGCCGCTAAGTTCACTCTCTCCAGCTGAGTCCCCAAATTGAGTGGAGCACTGCTTTCAGGTACCGGAGATGTGGACCAAATGGAGTGTGTACTCTACTGGAACCAGGAACAGAACCACCCGAATGTTTATCGAACCGCTGCGTAGCGTGTCAGACTAGCAGAGTGATGCTAGGAGCCGAGAGCTGAGAGTTACTGAAAGTGATAATCATCTCCCACTTGGCACATGATTTACCACTTTGTCAGGGATCTCTGTAAATCTGGGAGCACTGCGCTCACCACCAGGAGGGTCTAATTACATGCCAGGACCAAGAATGGAGGGAGTGGGGTGGACAGCATGCAGTGGGAGGGATAGGGAGGGTTTACCTATATGCCAGGACTGGGAACAGAGGGAGCGGGGCGGACAGGATGCAATGGGAGGTAGAGGGAGGATTTACTTGCTTTCAGTTGCCAGGATGGGGAATGGAGCAGACACCATGCAGTGGGAGGGAGCAGGAGGGTTTACCCATATGCCAGGACTGGGAATGGAGGGAGCTGGGCAGACAAGACGCAATGGGAGGGAGTGGGAGGATTTACTTGCTCTCGGTTGCTGGGATGGAGAATGGAGGGAGCAGGGCAGACAGCACGCAGTGGGAGGGAGCCGGAGCATTTACCTACATGCAGGACTGGGAACGAAGGGAATGGGGCGGACAGGGCACAGTGGGTGAGAGCGGAAGGGTTCACATGCACTACGGTTGCCAGGATGGGGAACAGAGGGAGCTGGGAGGACAGCATGCAGTGGGAGGGAGCGGGAGGGTTTACTTGCTCTCAGTTGCCGGGAGGGGAAACGGAGTGAGCGGGGTGGATAGTACACAGTGGGAGGGAACGGGAGGGTTTACGTGCACTCCTGGTGGTGGGACGGGGAACAGAGGAAACTGGGCAAACAGCACTCAGTGGGAGGGAGCGGGAGGGTTTACTTACAGTGTGAGATGGGTGCCTGGATGGGGAACAGAGGGAGCGGGGTGGACTGCATGCAGTGGGAGGAAGCGTGAGGGTTTACTTGCACTCCTACTCCCACACAGACAACGGAGGGACTGGGGTGAACAGAAATGTCTCAGCTGGTAAGACATGCCCTGCAATGATGGGGTACTTCCTCATTGCAGCGGCCAGTTTCTTTTAGGCATGCCCTGCAGTGATGGGGTGCTCCCTCATTGCAGCGGGCAATTTTTTTCAAGTTGGTGGCATGCTTGCTGAACTAGTGTCAACAGCAGCATATCACCGCATTGGATAAACAGGGCCAAGCCTGCAAATGCAGTGGTGGCATTGGCCGCCACACTGCCACACCTCCACAACCTGCTTCTGCAGCAAGCTGCCACAACATGTTTCGTGCGCATGTGTGCAAGCAAACATAAAAAATCGCCAATCACAATGAATTTTGCAACACTACATATACTCTGTATCATGAGGCAAATTCTGTGGAAAATTACGCAGCCATGGAAAGACAGAATTCCAGGAACTTATCTATAGAATTCCCTGCTGGAAGAAGTTGTAGCTGGACACGCTCTTTGTTTCCTTGCAGCCAGCTCCTTCCAGTGTCTTGTTTTTGACTAGCCTTGAAATCCTGGCCAGAAACTGGCAGTCAGCCAGCTGCTATTGTGATTAGGCCAAAGACTAATTTCTTTGACAGCTGTTGTAAATTGCCACATTGACACAGGCATCCTTACTGCTGATCAGTTGCCAGCCCAGCGTAGGCATTCTAAACCTGTAAATGTCATGTTATCAAACCAGCTCCTTGAAATGCCCACAGCCCTGTCGTGAGTCCTGCCTTAAGCTGTGTGATGTGATGTGAACTCATGACCCCCAGATGCCCAAGAATCCTGCTGTACTTAACAGCCCTCTCACTTTGTAAGAACCCTCAGTACCCAAGAGAGCAATAAAACTGCTAATTACATTTTGGCAGAACATAATTAGCATTCTATAAAAATAAGAAAACATTTCCTTTCAAAGGAACCAAGGGAGCCAGGGGGACTTCTTTTGTTTTAAAAACAGAAAAGTGTTCCCCAGGATTTTTTAAACTTGGCTTGCAAAATGCTGCTAGATATTTTGTCACTGAAGAGTTAATATAGAAAGAAAGATAAAATTAGAAATTATGATCTGAATAGCCTGTACTGCAGGCATTTCAAGTGGCGGATGCTGTATGCTGTGATCAGGTTTTATTTTAAGGCCTGATGTAAGTCAATGTACCAGTACGTGCATCCTCTGCCTCTTTTGGGTGTGAGCGGATCTCTGTGCCACTGGCCAGGCTGAGTTTCCAGTTAAACTACTAGTGCTGTGCATGTCTTGAGCTGCTGAGCCACTTCACGTCAGGCAGTATGGTGGCACTGCTAATATATCTTGATTGTTTATAATTCGTTTTTTTATTACTATCTTTTAGAATATTTATCTGGTGTGCCCGTTTGTAGTGTACTGTATATTTATTTAAATTTATAACTGGTAAGTGCAATTTTGGAACACTTTCTGCTGTTGTGTGTATTCCTTCAACTAGGTGATGTGTCTAAACAAGTTTACTCCAATGTGAATTTTTTCATTAAAGGGGGTGGCGTTCAGTGGTAGAGTGAGAAAAGTCAAACATGGGGAATGGAGGTGAGAGAAGTGTCATAACAGAGACTGGGTCTCCAAATACATCAGGGGCCTGATATTCAAAAATGGACAAAGCAGAGCACAAAGGTTTGCACTGCACTTGCCCAAGACCACAAGGATGCTACGTTCAGCTGGACAGCACACCAGGACTATCCAACTGAATACAGTGGCATGTCGGCACAGTGCTAGGATGAGTAGCGCTACCCCAACATGGATCCTACCAGTGCAGGGAACAGCGCCACCAGACCCGATAGCACTGGTAGCTCCTGGCATGATATTTAGATGACTCCATGCAAATGAGCCCACTGGGCATGCAAGGCACTAAGGGGCCATTTGCATGCATATTATGAACACATTTGCAGGGGAAGCAGTGGCAGGTTTGTGCCACTATGACTGGCTCTGCCTCCACTCTGATTGCCCAGTCCTGTGAAATTGAGACATTTTCTGGTGCCTAGAGGCTCCCTGCCCTCCAATCACCATCTTCGCTACTTAAAATCCATTCTCTGGTGCCTAGTGGTCTCCCCCACCCTCTGATCACCATTCCCAGTAATGTAAAATCCTTTCCCTTGTGCCTAGTGGTTCCCACCCTCCGATCGCCATCCCCGGTGAAATCCAAATTATCCCTGGTGCCTAGTGATTCCCTTCACCCTTCAATTGCTGTCCCCAGTAAAGTAAGAGCCTTTCCCTGGTGTCCATTAGTCTCCCTGCCCTCTGCCCTCTGATCAGCATCCCCAGTGAAATCTAAATAATCCCTGGTGCCTAATGGTCCCCCTTCCTCTGATTACCATCCTCAGTGCAATCTAAATTATCCTTTGTGCTTAGTGGTCCCACCACCCTCCGATCACCATCCCCAGTGAATTCTAAATCATCCCTTGTGCCTAGTGGTCCCCTCACTCACCGATCGCCATAACCATGCCAACATACTGATCCCTATTATCTATTGGCCCCCACACCACAAGCACTGACAAACCCACCCTGCCAACCCCCTCCTACCTTCAGCACTGGTGATGCAGCTCCCATATGGTGACCAGTGTAATCCTCTTCTCATCTCCTCTGCCAGGTGCCATATGGAAAGACAAGGAGTGCACGTCCAATGTACTTTACAGGGCATGCATCCTCTGTATTGTACAGGGAGCATGGCCTGTGTACTGAACTGGGAGCGTGCAGCCTGTGTACTGTACAGTGAATGATGTACAGTATACAGGCTGCACACTCCCTGTACATTACACAGGCCGTGCTCCCTGTATAATAAAGAGGACATGCACCCTGTACAGTACATTGGACATGCATTCCCTGTCTTTCCATACAGCGGCAGGCCGAGAAGGTGAGAGGAGGGCTGCACCAGTCACTATACAGGGGTCGCAGCACTGGCACTGAAGGTAAGGGGAGTGGCAGGGTGGGTTTATCAGTGCCCACAGTGTGGGAGGTGCTAGACACCAGGGATGGGTACATTGGCATGGGGATGGTGATCGGTAGGTGGGGGGGACCACTAGGCACAAGTGATAATTTAGATTTCACCAGGGATGGTGATTAGAGGGTGGGAGGGACCACTAGGCACCAAGTATAATTTAGAATTCACTGGGGATGGTGATCGGAGGGAGGTGGGACTACTAGGCACCAGGGATAATTTAGATTTCACCAGGGATGGGGATCAGAGGGCAGGGGATGACTAGGCACCAGGGATAATTTAGATTTCACCAAGGATAGTGTTTGGAGGGTGGGGGGACCACTAGACAGCAGGGACAGGATTTTACATTACCAGAGACTGTGATGGGAGAATGGGAGGCACTACTGGTCACAAGGGACATTCTGTACTTTACTGATCATAGTGATCAGTGGACGGGCATTCCACTAGACACCAGGGGGCAGGACTGCTCCCCCAACCGCCAATGTGGTAGTTGCCAGTAGTTGCTCCAGTGGCTGCCAAAGTTGCCAGGAGAAGTTGGGGTTTTGATTGGCAGTATTCACAACATACAAAGTGACCTGCGCTAACCCCTTTGCACAGCGCAATTGCAGTTGAATATCACGCAGTGCTGGTATTCTTGTCCCTGCCCCTCCATTTACCCACTACATACATTATTTTCTTTTGTGTGCGCTAACCTTTTTAGAACATGGAAAAGCCCTCTTTGAATATTGTGCACTGGTGCAAACCCCAGGCAAACAGGGGCAATCACTTTGTCCACCAGGCAAAGACTTACTAATTGTGAGAAGTAAACTGAGCGGATAGGGAAAAAAAGCTTGTTTGTTATAACATTGCTCTGCCACGTCCAGTTACCAACCCCAGAACTATGGCTGATGATTTTCATGAATAAAACGCACAAGGGACTCTTTAAATCATTCATTTATGATCCTCCTTGATAAAAGATTAATTTCCAAGACCTTGGAGAACATTAGTGCACAATCTTTGCTGGGGAAGGATGGGGGGAGGCTGGCTGGCTAGCTGCAGTCCCTGCAGAAGAAACAATATTGAAGTAGGGCTCTACTGTGGACAAAGTGCACACAACAAACACTGTTTACAAATAACTGAGTGTACTCCAGAGTGAGGTTGAGCAAGGGTCAGTAGGTGGGAATACTTGGAACAGCTTGCATGGTTGAGGCTGTTTACGGAAAACTGTTTTATATTGTGGAAAAAGTAGTACAAAGCTTGTTTGGGCATGTGCAAGAAACCTCGATCATCATCTCAATTAGTGTAACGCCCCTGCAAATGGGGGTTCCCAAAAGTCTTCCAGGAGCTTGCCTGAATGCTTCAAGTCTGGGCGGTATTCGTGTCTGAGCTGTTTAAATGTGGTTCCAAGTGAGTGCTATTTCAGCCTCCTTGTACTGTCGTTTTAAGAGCTGTCTGCTTGCAGACTTAATTAGTTTGTATGGGGGGACTGTGTATTTAATGCTTGAATCCTGCCCAAGCTGCTGCCAATTCGCTCCGTTTCTGCCGTCGCTACATGTGCAGAGGGAGCCTTGTTGAAAGATATAACTGTTTGCCAGAAATCTGTTAGAGTGATAATGAAAATACAGTTTGTCTAACCTGCTTTCCCTTCAGCAAGAACTGTTTCAGTGTAGCTCTTTCATTTTGGTTCTGAATTGCTGACTTGGACCAATCAGAATGATAGGGAGACCCTAAAATGGAGCCTGTGGACAAATCGGAACTTGGACTCTCAATTTTGAGCCAGCCACAAGGGGACTGTATGGGTAGTGACTCTGGGAAATGTAGTTTTAACCTTGGTGCCTTTTTCCACTAACAGAGGGAGTCTTATTATGAGTGACAGCCTAACCAGCCAACAGAATGGTGTGGAGCTAAAGGAAATGCCCTACTCTGTGACTGGAAAGATCAGATCAGTTGTGACAGTGAAAAGAGAAAGAGCTCTGTGCTTCTGCGGTGTATAATTTCATGCGGGAAGCATGTGTGAGGCCCTGAGGTTCAGCCTGCAGCTGTTGTAAGTGCCATTTTGGACTGAATCCGATTTGTGAGGAGAAAGAAGGAAATCTGAAGAACGAGAACCAGGCTCACCCTGTAGAAGACTAGAGAAATTGTTGAATCACGCTCGGTCTGTCAGGAACTGAAGCTGCTGTGTGTGCACCCAGGTATTTTGCAGTAAGTGTGATCGGGATTGAGGAGCAGCCTGCCTGGTATAGTACTTTCCTTTTACATATGAATGTACGTAGTGCTTGTGGGGAATCGCTATTTCTAATCCCCTGTGCTGTGTGCTTTGTGTTGAAGCTGGAAGCAAACCCCAGCTTGTCTCGGACTAAATCTGTTTGCTATCAACTGCAGTGGGGTCCAGTCACAAGGACTTGTCTCCATGCCCGGTTGTTCTGGCAGTCCAAAGAACATCCACCATCCAGTCCTCAGCTTGGATATTGCTGAGTACAAATCAGGGTATTCCTCTGCAGCCTGTTTTCAATCACAAGTGTCATCTAATTCTTGTTGTTTTTTTGCTTCATGGACTGAGTCATCTGGCTCCGGATTACAATTGGGTGTTGTGCATATGTTTTCTTCTACAGGGCCCTATTCATCTGCACCTGCAGGGCAACCCCAGGCAACGGACAAGGCTAGCCCCACCACCCAACCTGGGTACCCTGAGTTTGACTTTTCAGACCCTGTATGTGTGTACAGTGCTGTGATTTAATGCCACCAATTAACCTGATTTCCCCCTTCCATGTTACCGTCCCCTAAATAAATCAGATGTGATGTTGTTAAACTTTAAACTGTCTGAAGTGTCAGTACCTTCATGCCAAGCACTGTATTGGTTTGTGTATGCTGTTTAACCTTATTTTTCAGGGGGTCCTCAGAGATGAACCTGCTAATCAGTCTCGAGGGTAAGTGGTACCTTATGATTGAACAGTGTGTACATGTGGGGTATTGGTACTGTATCTCCTTTGCATCATGTGGGCCATTAGAGGGATTAGAAGGGGGTCTCAGTGTCCCAGAGAGCTGTGACCAAACTAGACCAACCATTACAAACCCTGACCTCTGGGTGGAGGCACCCGCCATAGAACCTAGGCCCCTCAACCTGTCAGTAGTCAAGCAGGCAGGGGTAGTAGCCCTTGGGATAGCGCCACCTGGGGGTTACATTCGGATAGTATCATTTTCAAACAGCAACTAAAAGGAGTTGCACAAACCTCACCATCACTAGGCAATGTCCACACTTTGTCTACAAAAACTATATTGTTCATAGAATGATTGTTTATTCAGGCTTCATCCTCCAAAGTAATTATTGCCTCCATGCATTATGCTCATATAACACTGAATGCATCTCTTATTATTTTGTCCGCCAACCAATTAACAGTGGTAGCCAGTGATGTGATGCAGAATCTCCAGACATATTACAATATATTACAGGAAACCCTTTTCATTTCAATTGGGTTTTTGTGATATTTCCTGATCTATGTAGATATATAGTGCATCTTGTCACTTCTACCACTGTACCACATGTGTATTCTGTTCACACTACAGTTTCTCCAGCTTTGCTTTTTTGGGACACGTCCATTGCCCACTGAACAGTTTAGCCTAGGCATTGAATTCCTGGTATTGACACAATGGATGTAACCTTGGACTAAATGAATGTCATGCTCAGGATGATTTTTGAAGATTTTTTTTAAGTTCTTCCACAGTGCTAATGTTAGATGAACTGCCAATTATTATCTACCTTTTGAGGTTAGTCAACAGCAGTACTGGCAACACTTGCAGCTTGGAAGTTTAGAAGTCCCCGTACACAGCTAACCCGGTGTTGTTATAGGAGACTGAGGTCTGAATATAACTGGGGCTTTACACTCTTGAACTAATGGGGACCAGACAAATCATAGAGGTGGGGTGCTTGATTACTGGGGACAAAGGATACAGGCCACTTGTTACTAGAGCCACAAAACCATTCAACTTTGAAGCAGTATTGTCTTTGGCTGTGACTGTACTGTAGATATGGGCAGGCGGCCTGATGATCAGGCTAGTGAGATGGGAGAAAGGGCAATCTAACTCATCAAAAAGCCACCTAACTGGCCAACTTGTTTGCCATATGGTGTAGTAATTGAATTTCTTTTTGACAGACAATGGCTTGGAAACTAATGCAGAACATCCTCTTCAGGCAGGCAGCGGGATTAGCAAATTGGTGATATGTATAGTCTGCCAGGTGAGGGCTCAGCTGAGTGAACTGAAGCATAGTCAGGTGAAGTAATTTGCTTCAGGTCACACAATGAGCCAGTGACTATACCGGGATTCAAATCTGGTACAGTATCCCCTGTTCCCAGTTCTGTGCTTGAACCACTGGTCAACATTACCTTTGTGATGGTGGAGGGGTGAACATACGAATTTGCCAGCAGAAACAGGCCACATGGTCTATCAAGGCTGCTCGAGTGTGCAGCTAACACCCTCACCTTGCAGCTGCCCCACCCCTCCCCCTTCACAATTACCCCCATTCTCACCCTGTCCCATCCCATTTTTAAACTACCCACTGTCTTACAGTATACTACCTCCTCTAGCAGAGTGTTCCATTCCGACAGAAGCCTGTCTGTGAAAAAGTGTCTCCTCATTTCCCTCCTATATCTTCCCCCTCTAATCTGAGACCATGCCTTCTTGTGTGTCTCCCCCTTCTTAGCTTAAATATCCCTTCAGTACCTGTCTTGTTTATCCATTTTAAGTACTTAAAGGTCTCAGTCATATCCCCCCGATCCCTTCTCTCCTCCAAGGAGTACATATTAAACTCACTCAGCCTCTCCTCATTTGGCCTGTCTCCCAATCCCTGGATCATCTTTGTCACTCTGTGTTGTACCCCTTCCAGTAATCTTACATCCTTCTTCAGATATGGGCACCAGTACTGCATGCAGTACTCCAGGTGTGGCCTGACCAGTGACATGTAGAGAGGCAGGATCACCTCCCTGCTCCTGGAGGAGATTCCTCTTGCAATACATCATAGCATCCTGTTGGCCTTTGCTGCCGCCTTCCTGAACTGCTCTGTATTGTTCATTTTCCCTGTTACAACCACCCCTAGATCCTTTTCCTCCTCGGTGGTACCTAGCTGCACTCTTCCCAGCTGGTAACCCCTCCCTGGGTTCTTTGCTTCAAAGTCAAGTACTTTGCACTTTTTAGCATTAACCCCCAACTGCCATGCTTCTGACCACTCCTCCAGTTTGGTCAGGTCATTCTGCAGCCCTGCCATCCTGCTAGGTCATCCACCACTGCCCCCAACTCAGAGCCATCAGCAAACAGACTGATCTTATTCCTGATGCCATGCGAGGTGTCCGCTATGAATATCCTAAACAGCACCGGCCCTCATATCGATCCCTGTGGCACCCCGCTTGTCACAGCCCTTGGAGATGACAGCTCCCCCCCCCACTACCCTCTACTGTCTCCCCTGCAACCAATTCTCGATCCATTTAATCATCTTAGTCCCCACCCCTACGTATCTCAACTTTCTCCCCAACCTCCCATATAGCACAGAATCAAAGGCCTCGCTGAAGTCCAAATATATGACATCCACAGCGTGGCCCTTGTCCAATTCCCTTGTTACCCACTCATAATACTCAGCTAGGTTAGCCTGAAAGGATCTACCCAAGACAAACCCATGTCGATGACCATCCTGGAGCCCATTGTCTTCCAGAAAGGTCACCAGCCTCTACTTCAGGATTGTCTCCATCAACTTCCTCACAATGGATGTTAGGCTTACTGGTCTGTAATTGGCAACAGCTATGTGTATGAGGCTGGTTAATGAATAGGATATGATGAGCAGATAGTGCGGCAGTGACCACCAACAGCTACATGTATGACGTCCTTATTATTAGAATTTTTAGTAAGAGTCCAACCCATGTTTCTTTTATTTTGTGTTTTATGTTTAGCCAGGAAAGACACACTGAGCTGAAGCTCATTTCCAGCAGTGTCCTGGGTGTACTGGGAGGTTAGGTGACTTGCTCAGGGTCACACAGTATGCAAGTGATGGGTATGAGTTTTAATTCAGGACTGGTGGATCTCCAGGTTTGCAGTTTGGTGATTAAACCCTCTAGGCTATCCTGCCTTCCATTAAAGCACATTTTATGCTTTCATTAAAGACAGTAGTGAGGTGGGAGAGAGGCCCCACCCCAGACTGGAAACTTGTAAACAAGGAATTAAAAAGAGCTATCCGATGGAAGCCCAGAGTGCGCACTGCCATGCAGAAGGACCAGGTTTGGGAGTAGACTGTAGTCTCTTGCCTTGGGCCGCTGGATGTGGAACACTGTGATGTCGGTGTAGGAAGCACTTTTGATATCTGGGGAGGGTTAAAATATGCAACCACATATGTACACCTTTTCAGGCAACCTGCAGCCATATGTTGTGTCTTGGGGGTAGGGCAAAGTAAAACACAAATATGGCAACCCATTATGAAGGGATATCAATTTCCTTGCCACACACACAGACACACACACACACACACCTATTTAATAGTTAAATAGCTCTTTACGGTGTATGCTCTGTGAGGGTCCAGACCACTCTATGATCACTATTAGCAGTGTAACTTTGTGTGGCATTAACCCCGCCATCCCCCCATAAGTCTGACATGGATTGGGAAGCCAGGGAAGTTCCTATGTTGGTGGCTGGAAGAGATGATTAAATGTGTAAATTAAAAACAACCACACCAGAAATCTAAAGTAACAAGTCACAGCATTTACAGTACTTTTGTTACTGGACAGAACATAATGCTAAGCAAGCAATCACACATAACAAGGTGTGGGTTATGTCCTGATAAGAGCATGCCCAGGTGCGATATGAGGCACAAGGCACTTGCACTGAGTGCCTTATGCACCTGGGCATGCTCTTATCAAGACATAACCCACACCTCGGAGTGTGTTGCACTTATAAAATGGGCCCCCCCAAGTAACTATTTAAGAAAAAAAAATACATTGCAAAATATTTTTAAATGTTAAGGTTTTAATACTGAAGTAATAAAATAGTCCCCCTATTTAGGCACTACCCTCCCCCCTCACACACACACACACACACAAACACACACACACATATGCACCAATACATATTGGTAAGATTGTGCTTCCCGCTCTCCACAGACTTTTAATCCCCCAGCTGAAAGCCAAACAAGCCCTCCCCTTGTCACATTTAAGGCTCTTAAGATAGCCCGTCAGTCCTGTCCACTCCTCCCCCAACCCTATGGGCATGCAGTGTTTAGTAGTGTGGCAGCCTGCCTCCTGAAGAACCAATAGAAGGAAAGGGTCATAATGTCAGCACGGTAAAAGTTCACAACCTTTACTTTCATTTGGGCTTTCTTTTTAAATTGATGCCCAGTTGATTCTGAGTGAGTGTGTCACTTGCCGGCCACCATACAGAGCCATTTCCAGGTTTGCAGTTTTGAAACTGTTGCTCTGTGTTGCCATTGCAGCCAAGCTATCAGTTCTTTTGGTCAGGGTCAAAGGAATGACAAAGGCAAGGGTGAACAGATAAGAGGTGCAGGGAGGGGGATTAAAGGAACTGAGCAGGGAACAGAGCTACACAAATGACAGTCCGTGGGAGAGCCGTGGCATGGATCAGTGGTCCAGGTATTGTCCACCGGAGTACTGGTTAGTTTGGTTACTTTTCAAGGTTTTTTTTTTTTTAGCAGAATAAACTGGATCTGAAAATGGAGCAGTGTGCTTGGCTGCTTGGGGGGAGGCTGCAGGTTGGTGACATCAAGCGAGCTCCGGTTTTAAAATAGTTTGGTGGTTGGCACAGTGATATCTGTTGTTCTGCATCCTGACTGGCTGAAGAGGAGCTGGTTGGCATTATGTCCTGATATGGACATGGCTAGAGGTACCTCTCAGCCAATCAGGACACAGAAAACTCTATGCCCATTTTATAATGTATGTTATTGTCTTACTTTTGGTAGCACATCTTCAACTTTGCATTTGCAACCAGTGTTTTAGTCCTTGGCCTCCCATGTACTAACATACTGCAATGTGTGTTGACTTATTCAGGAATGCTTTTAGGATTCTCCTTAAATTTTCTTGTGCTACTGTGCAATTGAAAGTATTGAACTGTGTTTCTTGTTTTTTTTTGTATCCAGTTTCTTTTTCCACTGAATACTGAATGTGCGGTCATCAGCTCCATGTGTCCTGCTAGCTAAATACTTTAAATAAATAACACATGTATAAATATATATATATATATATATATATATATGTACACACACACACACACACACACATAGATATATATATTTATACAACAGGGGTGAGGTGATATCTCCTCTAATAAAAAATGTGTATTCTTACCCCAGTGAAATAAATTATGCTGATGTAAGCACTGTGATAATATCAGACATTTATACACACAGTGCCTATGTCAGCAGTCGATATTATCACACTCGTTAAGTCACTGTCATCACTCCTGATTTTTGTTTTTTTGTGGGGGAGCTACTTTCAAATGTCCTGAAAGTGTTCCCGTGCTGCAGTCAGACAGTGACTCTAACTGACAGGACAACTGCTTCAGAAAACAAAATACGAGCCATACAACACACAGCCAACCTGCAAGAGATACCAGAGGAATAAGCTGTTACCTTTGAAATTTATTTTCCTTTTCTATGTTGTCCTGTGAGCCAGTCTTGCAATATCAAAAAAAGTACTGTCATGAGCCACTGAACGTTACTGGATGAAAAAAAAGCTAATGAGCACCTGCATAATCACTTACTTCAAAATACATCAATAAAATAAATAAAAGTTACTTCACCCAAAAAAAGAATCACAAGCATAAAATCCAGAAAAGTAAACTGATGTAAGACTCAGAAAGGCTAACTCATATGCCCAAACAAAGCCCCTCCTGCGGCCTAGAAACCACCAATCATAACTGACGCAGAGGAACCACTGCAGAAAACGATTAAAATCACACTCACTCACAGCAGTCATTCACACTGCTAACCAATAAGAAACTACAAATACCGTCCTCTCATAGAAAAGCAATCTGAAGCCATTCACAAAAGCACAGAACACCCGTGGAGACCACTCACCGCATAAGAAAAACTGGCAAACAAACAATAACCCACTAATTACATATACTGAACCCCTATTGTATAAATCACATACATGATATGCGACAGTGTGATTCAGGAAATGTTTGCATTCGTGCAGAGTGACCTCAGGTAATACCACTTGTGGCTCCACTGCACTCCACCACTCATGATATTACTCAAGGTCACTGCACTCACCCAAATATTTACTGTATTACAGTTGCCCATCATGTATCCCATATATATGTGCGTGTGTGTGTGCGAGGCTGCCACCAAGGGTGTCAATTAACGCCAGCTGTGTTGGTAGTTTGAACATCTTTCAGCCACTACAAACTGAGACCAGTGCTTTAAGAGATAAAAGGCTTGTTAATCCATTAACAAGCCACTGAACCATTCCAGCTGCCACAGCAAAAGTTTCCTAAAGAGGGAAGTAGCAGTGACTGTCTTGAATATGAAAGGGAAAACACCATCAGAAACAAAATTCCCAATGGCAATCACGGCATGCTGTAACTGTACAAAGAAGATGGTTAAAATCACTCAAACAGGAATTGGATCAAAGGAAGACGGGCTTTCCTTCATGGAAAAGGCAATAGTGCAAGTATGAGTAGACGAGGAAAAATATAATCCACTTTAGAGGAAAGATGTTTAAGGAGGGTATTTATTTATTTATTTATTGAAATGTTTCACCAGGAAAGGCACACTGAACAACAAGTTGCTCATCTCACGGTGCATCTTGGGGGAAAGTGTGGTGGAAATACATACATGCATACAACAGCAAACATTATTACAACAATATTGGCAGTGGCGAACAACAAATAACAGAAGGAACATAATAAGTGTGCCATAACAGGTATCTGCCTCTGTCTCCGAAATCAAACAAAGGGGCAGAGGACACTGCAGAGCAGGACACTGCAGCACAGGAGCTAGCACAATAAAACTCACCCAAAACAGGAACCAAAACAAAAAAAGCAAAAAGAAAATCCAGAACACTTCTGATCATAAGAGACTCCATGATTCGGGGAGTTGATACCTATCTCCAGCTAGGGGTAATGGTCAAATGTTTCCCAGGTACAGCAGCCTGGAGAGACACTGACCACATTGCTAAAATTGTACATGAAGCAGGAGAAAACATTGATGTCCTGGTACACATAGGGACTAACGATCTCACCAGCCGGTCAGTTGTGGAGATCAAGGAACACCTGACCAGGCTGGGTGTCAAACTATCATCCATTTCATTGGCATCTCCTTCTCTGAGATCCTGCCAGTCTGGGAGAGGGGGGGCAGATGGACGGAAGGTCAGAGAAGGGGAGATAGGGGAGCTAAACATGTGTCTCAAGGGCTGGTGCCAGGAAAAAGGACACAAATTTGTATGTAACTGGCAACAGTTTTGGAAGCGAAAGTTCTTTAAATTCGATGGACTGCATCTGACTAAGGAGGGAGTCAGTGCATTGGGGCAGAAGTTTGACGTCTTTGCAGAATATTTAAACTAGCAAATTGGGAGAGGGGTGCAGCACCCAATATGTCGAATGGGAAGAACACCCCTCCCTCCTCAGCAAGTGATCAAACAGGAGTACAGCATGTTTGTAGTTCATTTGCATCATCAGGTAAGGAAGAAGGTCTGGCTCCCCATACGACGCACAGGGGAAATGCCAGACCTCGCCCAACAAATAACACTGAAATCTGGCCAATGGAAAATCATGTACACAAATGCTCGCAGTCTGGGAAACAAGATCCCAGACCTGCAGGCAACAATGACAGAGGCTAAACTGGACATAGTAGCCATTAGCGAGACATGGTTCTCCAGAAACCACACTTGGGAGACTTCAGTACCCGGCTATGTACTATTCAGAAGAGATTGAGGTGCAAAAAGGGGGGTGGAGTGGCCCTTTATGTCAATGAAAACATCAAAGCTACAGAAATTCAGAATACACATAAGGAGCCAGAGGAACTGTGGGTCACCCTGGAAACAGGAAATGGGACAGCCATATGAACTGGGGTTATCTACAGGCCTCCAGACCAGGAGGAGGACATAGACACATTACTGTTAGAAGATATACAAAACATAACAGCTAAAGTGGAGGCTCTGATAATGGGAGACTTCAACATGCCAGATACAGATTGATTAATACCAGCAGGAACATCTGCCAGAACTAGACACATAGTGGATTCCCTGCAAGGAGAGGGCCTCATACAACTGGTACAGCAACCCACAAGAGACAGGGATATCCTAGATGTAGTACTGACTAACAGGGAAAGGATCACAGATCTCCAGGTAGAAAGTCACCTGGGGGCCAGTGACCATCACATGGTATGGTTCAATTTGGCCACTACAACTAAATCATCCCATTCCAAGGCAAAAATATGGGACTTCAGAGGAGCTGACTTTGATAAGATGGCCAACAGAGTTAAGCTAGCCCTGACAAGAAGAAATACAGGTGAGGGGGTACAGGCAAAGTGGGCAAGCATTAAGGATGTAATACTTGAAGCAACATCCCATTGTGTTAGAGAGAAAAAGAAGTGCAAAAGAAGAAGGAAACCACTTTGGTTCTCAAAAACAGTAGCATAAAAGGTCAGAGCCAAAAGGCTGACCTTCTGGAAATATAAGGGAATGCAGCGGGACAAAGATGGGGAGGCTTACCAAACTTCCCTAAGGGAAGCAGGGAAGACAGTAAGGCAGACAAAGGCCCAAACCGAGGAAACACTAGCACAAACAGTAAAAGAAGGGGACAAGACTTTCTATAGATACATTAGTGAAAGAGACTTGGGCATCATCATCACAGATGACCTGAAATCATCCAAGCAGACCACTAAAGCAGTAGGTAAGGCTAGGGGAATGTTGGGGTGTATCAGTAGGGGGTATCACAAGTCGTGAGAGGGAGGTAATGATCCCTCTTTACAAGATACTGGTTAGGCCCCATCTGGAGTACTGCATGCAGTACTGGAGGCCACACCATCACAAGGACGTTAACAAAATGGAGGCAGTCCAGAGAAGGGCAACCAAAATGGTGCAGGGGCTGCATCAGAGAACATATGAGGACAGATTAATGGAGCTCAATATGTATATCCTGGAGCAAAGGAGGGAGAGAGGTAATATGATTGAAACATTCAAACTCCATAAGGGCATTAACAAGGTGACAGAGTCTAACATGTTTCAATATAAGAAAAATAGCAGGACAAGAGGACACGGCATGAGATTAGAGGGAGGCTGATTGGGAGTAATGTGAGGAAGTTCTTTTTCACAGAAAGGGTGGTGGATGCATGGAACAGTCTACCTCAGGAAGTGGTGGATATGAATACAGTGCAGGGCTTCAAACAGGCATTGGATAGGCATAAGGGAGCAATACAGATGAGTATGAATAGATAGGCCATTGACAGAGTAAAGGCCGATGGTACATTCATAAGGTAGAAAAAGAAATGGGCAGACTGGATGGGCCTTGCGGTCCTTATCTGCCATCAACTTCTATGTTTCTGTAAGAGCACAATTGTATACAGAAGTTACAATGGACAGGTAAAGTGCATTACGTTAGGATAACACCTTAAATTCATGGTGACGGAGTCATTTAGCCTGAAATAAATGAGTGGATAGGGAGTAACAGCATAGGTGGAAAGGTAGTGAGGCTGGGAGGGGAGCAGATGAATAGGAATCAAGGTTATAGATATAATGATAGTTGTAGATTGATAGGAATCTAAAGTCATAGTTATATTGGTAGTTATAGATAACCCAAAGGAATGGCCAGGTAGGGATTTCAGCAGGGATAGAAAGTAGTAGGTCTGGAAGGGAGCTGTAATTCAGAACAGTTACTTAATACATTGATAGAGGCAGAGGAGCAGGTCAGGAATACCAGGTAGGTTAATTGCAGGTACAATTCAGAGAGAGGAAATTATGTAGGGCTGAAGTTATAGAGGAGTGGGAGGAGGAGTGGCAAATGTGGTGAGGAAGTGAATTCCACAGTTTTGGGAAGTGATACGCGAAAGCAGCCTGGCCTACAGTGGTAGACCGGTGAGGGACAACCAAGGAACGGGAGTCATAAGATCTAAGTGAGTGGGCAGAGGGAGGGAGGACTGATAGAGAGGAGGTGAGATAGGATGGGAGCGATCCAAACCAGAATTTAGAGACAAATTTAGCACAATGATGGAGGCGTCTATTTTCTAGTGAGGGAAATGTCAGGGAGTGGTATAATTGACAGTGGTGGGTGAGAGAAGGAGAGTCCAGAGCGAAGTGACAGAAGGAGTTGAAGAGGGTATCCAGTCTGGCTAAGGAGGTCTTGGAGCACTACTGTAGACTACATCACAGTAGTCAAAAATAGGAAAAATAATCTTCTGGACAAGTTTGTGCCTAGCCAGGAGAGGGAGGCAGTTCCAGTTCCTGTATAGAGCCCTGAGCTTGGAGTGCAGCTTTTTCAGGATGGCGTCCACATAACCAGAGAAGGTGAGATATTGGTCAAGCCAAACACCCAGATACCTGAATGTGGAGGTGTCCTCAAAGACTGTCCCATCAAGGGTATGGAAGGAGGGCAGGGAGGGGACCCTACAGAGTCTCTGCCTAGTGCCGAAGGTCATGGAAACTGTCTTCTTGGTG
Organism: Neoceratodus forsteri; assembly: GCA_016271365.2. Lineage (NCBI taxonomy): Eukaryota > Metazoa > Chordata > Ceratodontiformes > Ceratodontidae > Neoceratodus > Neoceratodus forsteri. Next base: position 555,807,535 of record CM057450.1, on the reverse strand, counting down.
TTTAGAAAAAGTTGATGAGACCAAAACCAGTGCTGAACATTGTTGAAATCCTGCTGAAGTCTGTTTGCAACATCAGAGGGGACTGTCCGGAGGTGCAGAGGACCATGTCATCTGCGTACATATGTATTGAGGTTGATGTACCAACAGATGGTAGGTCATTAAGAAATATGGAGAAAAGTATAGGGCCCAACGTGGACCCTTGAGGGACACCAGTGTTGATAGAGAGGGGGGAGATGTGGAGTCAGTGATTCTGACAGACTGGGTCCAACCGACAAGATAAGCTCTAAACCAGTTAGTGGCTGAGTCAGTCAGACTTGCTGAGGAAAGGGAGTTTAGTTGTAGGGTGTAGGAAACCATGTTGAAAATCTTGGCTAGGTCGACAAAAATGGCAGCCATGATTAGACCACTGTCCATCCCTGAGGGGATGGAGTCAGTAAGCCTAATCAGGGAGGTGGCGGTGGAGTGGTTTTTCTGAAAACCAGATTGGAAGGGAGTGAAAAAGTTGTAGATAGAGAGATACGAAGAGAGCTGGGCAAGAACCAAGTGCTCCTGCAGTTTGGCAAGGAGGGATATGGGACGGTAGTTCCCCGACGAAGAAAGATCACCACCCTTAGGTAGGGGAAGAACAATGGAATGCTTCCAAACAGGTGGACTGGCTACCATTTTGAACGAGAGGTTGAAGAGGTCAGACAGTGGGGCAGCAATAGCTGTAGCTGAGAGATATAGCAGCTTGGGGTCTAAGACATCAGGCATCAGGTATTGTCACTGAGGATGTTAGAGAAGGAGGTGTCAAGCAGTTAGCAGATTGATTATGTAGTAATATTATTGATACAACATACAAAGCTCTTAACAAGTTAGGGCTCCAGTACCTTCACACAGTTCTGACCCCTACCAGGTACTGTACTTACAGTAGGTAATCCATGCTGGGGGCAGGGCTTGCTTCCCATCCCTGTCTCTGATTTTAACTATGTGGCGAGACCTTGCATTTCAGGTAGTGGCCCCTTTCCTCTGGTATGCAGCATGCCATGTAATATCCACCAGACACCATCCTTCAATGACCTCTTTGATTAAGTTTTCCCAAGGCTATGCTATTAGGACAATTTTCACTTTATTTACTTACTGATTTATGTACTGGGTAAGCTTACTTGGAACAAGTCCCTTTCACAGAGCCCACCCAGCAGCTCAATTCATCCCATGTTAAGATATATATATACCATGTGATTATATTGTGGGGTTTGTTTTAGTATTTTTTTTGTAAGGCACTCTGAGCCTTGCAGTGCACCATATAAACATGAAACCATGCCATACCATAAATAATGGTGACTCTAGTTCAGGCATAACTGGCAATTCCTGCCCATTTGTGGACTAAGAAAGTGGTAGGATTTCTGGAGCTGGATAAAGTAGAATGCAGTGACTAGTTGAGCCAAAACTGTGTGTGTTGCCAATAGTATTGAGGTGTGGAGGGTGGCATAGAACTCAGTTTTTAATTGCTGCTACGATGTTACTTTTTCTTTTAGAATAATTTTGCAATTTATTTTCAGGTACCAGAAAAAAGTTGAGCTACTTCATGAAAGCCTGGGAGAGGCATCAAGTCCATCATCTGAGACTTCTGTCTCCAAGATAATTGCTACGGTCAACTGCTGTCCTCCATTTAGGTGAGCACCGAGTAATTACAGAATCATTTTACTCAAAGTCCTGCCTTCTCTGTTTTTTTTTTTTACCCTCCCAAGGCTCCTGCATGTTCAGATCAACAAACATGATGTGGTGCTGTTCAGTGTTCTTCTTCCTTGACTCGTCCTCTTCTTTCCTTTCACCTATTCAGTCTGCTTTCTGCAGTCATCACTCAGCTGTTTTCTTCCTCCTTCAGGTTACTGACTCCATGTTAAAAGACAAGTACCAGAGCCAAGTCACAGAAGCCAGTTTCATCAGTTTGGCAAATGTCTTCAATACAGTGGCCCATCCCCTCCTACTGGACAAGCTGGGGAAGGGACTGTCTGACCTGGTGATTGGGTGGTTCCATTTTTACCTTTTTAAACAGCATCCATTGGCCCAGGTCTGCAAGGCAACATTGTCTATCTGCCCATCAGGTTTGGCATGCCACAGGACTCCATTCTTGATGCCACCCTATTTTCCACATTTTTCAATGACCTTCCCTCAGTCTTACTCTCCTTGTACATGCACATGTATGCGAATCACACTGTACTCTTTGCTTCTGGGATATCAGTTCCTGAGTTGGAATTGTTGCTTCAGTTGGACTTTGATAATGTCCAGCACTGGTTATACTCAAACCATGTCTCAGGTGATGCCAAAAAACTGTCTCCATGTCCCTTGGCACAAAGCAAAGTATAGCTGGGCTCCAACACACACCAGTCTGCAGTATGCTAAATAGTACCACACTTAAAATTGTACCCCACTTTCAGTATCTCCATTTGTGGCTGGACCAGCAGCTCAGCTTTTCCATCCACAACAATGCCATGCATAAAGACTCCAGCCCAAAATAAGGTCTGACTCTTTTATGACTAATCAGCAGTAAGGAATAGACCAGGTTCAGAATATTACCTTTGAATACAGGACTCGTCGGTCCAGAATGGTGTATGTACAGTGTCTTTGGTACTGGTATGAGGCTGCAAGACAAAGCTTTGTGGTTGATAAACTGCCTAGAAGTAACTCGGGATCAGGACTCTGGGTATAGGATCAGGTGTTAAATTGAAGTACTCTGAAGAAAGGGGAGTTACTAGTGGGGTGCCACAGGGTTCAGTATTAGGACCGGTCCTCTTCAATGTCTTTGTAAGCGACATTGCAGAGGGACTGGAAGGAAAAGTATGTCTCTTTGCAGATGACACAAAGATCTGCAACAGAGTTGATGCACAGGGTGGGGTGGAAAGGATAAGAAGGGACTTGGCAAGGTTAGAAGAATGGTCAAATGTGTGGCAGCTTAGATTTAATGCTAAGAAGTGCAAGGTAATGCACCTGGGAAACATAAGCCCAGGGGAAGAGTACACAATGGGGGTGAGATACTAACAACAACAAAAATGGAAAGGGACCCGGCGGTAGTCATATCAGATGACTTAAAGGTGGGCAAGCAATGTGAGAAGGCAGTAAGGAGGGCTGGGGGGATACTGGGATGCATAGGGAGAGGAATCACCAGTAGAAAACAGGAAGTTGTTATCCCTCTGTACAGACAGCTGATGAGACCCTATCTAGAGTACTGTGTGCAGTTCTGGAGACCCAGTCTCAGCAAGGACATAGACAAGATGGAAGCTGTCCAGAGGCGGGCAACTAAAATGGTGCAGGGTCTGCACCGGAAGACCTATGAAGAGAGACTAAAGGAGCTTAATATGTATAACCTTGAGGAAAGGAGGGAGAGGGGGGACATGATAGAAACTTTCAAGTACCTCAAGGGAATCAACAAAGTCCAAGAGGGTAGTATCTTTCAAAAAGAGGTGTGCAAGAAGAAGGGCACAATTTGAAGAGCAGGGGCAGCTCAGAGGTAATGTAAGGAAGTATTTTTTCACAGAGAGGGTTGTGGATGCATGGAACGGCCTTCCGGAGGAGGTTGTGGAGTCAAAAACAGTGGTTGAAATCAAGCATGCATGGGACAGCCATAAGGCAATTCTAGGGGTGGGGGTAGAAAGAAGTAGGTTGCTGGTTAACTAGGATCTGCAGCTTATCCATTAGGTAGGGAAATGGGCAGACTGGGTGGGCCAAGCGGTCCTTATCTGCCATCAAATTCTATGTTTCTATGTTTCTATGAAGTGAATTGCCTTTTTCTGCATGATGTGCCCTGCATAGCCAAGTATAAGTTTGTGTTCAGCCTGTGTCTGAACAACGTTGCCCAGCATGGCTGTCACACGAGCTAAGACCTGAAACAGATCAGTCAGCTGCTGAGATTTGTGCTGTGATCTGCTTCAGGGAGGTAGGATGAAGGAGCAACAAACACCTGAACATTGATGGTGGTGGTTGTGGGTAACCACTGGGCTGTAATGAAAACTGGGACATAATTTGTGAGTGCTGGAATATATGCCCTGCATACACTGGGTGCTGTGGCACCTAGGAACCCTAGCCATACCCCTCCCTAGAGTGGGAAAACCCCATACATAACCCAACTACCAAGGGTCAGCTTAAATGTGGCTTATTTGATTCTCACACTATCTCACTATATCACTGGCTGAGTGAGATGGTTTATAGTCCTCCTTTTTGGCTTATTTGATTTAAACATTTTATTTTCATTTAATGCTTATTTCCACTTCTCTCTAGTGCTTCCCCATTCTGATGGCTACTACCTAGCCCTACACCCAACTTGTTTCAGCACTTGCTCCTTTTCATATCCCTTGTTTGCTCCTTCAGGGTGCAGCTTACCTGGCAAGCTCAATCATTCAAGGTGGTGGCCCTTAGATGAGGACCTCCTAGATAGAGTTAGTGGTCATTTGGGCCAGGGCCTGAGGTTGCCTCATCCTCCTACTGTGCTGCTGGGGCCATTTCAATTTTGTGCATTCCCAGCTCCTGAGAAAGTCTGCATGCTAGGGGATCAAAGTGTCCACATGCACATAGCGAGGCAGCGCAGTCCCGGATGACGTCCTTCACTTCCATTGCAGTGTCTCTACTGCACTGCCAGGTGGCAGTGTTGCAGGGGAGGCCATAACTCTCCATCCCAGGAGAAAGAGGCTGTCCTCTGGGATGCTCAAGCTTCCTTATCCTGGCCAATCCCCAAAGACCCTGGCTCACTTCTGAACCTGCTTTGCTGGCACTGCAAGTGTTAACACTACTGTTACACTGATAGGCTGGTTAATTTTCTAAAATCTGAAGCACTCTTTTTAAAAATATTATATAGCATAGATAAACTAAGAGAACTGTAATTCCATTATCTGGATGGGGGTCAACCTTATCTGTTCAGATAGCTTTTCTACCTCTGCTTCAGGTCCAAACTAACACATGTGGTGAGGATATTCAAAGGTATTAGTGCCTTGCAAACCATGATTTGCACTCAGAAAGCAGGACAATCACTAGAAGTAGCATATTAAAAGGCACAGTTAGCAAGGTGCTAACCTGTTAGTGAGCTAGGACCAAAGTATGCCAGGTGTCTATGCAAATTGCTTTACTGCACCTTGTGTACAGGCACTCTGACATACTCAGATGATTGTGGAGTTGTTAACCAGCCACAATACTGAATGCCTCTACAAACATGGGACTAACTGCCACAGTGGTGCATCCTCCCCATCACTGTTCTAACGTAGACTTAACCATTCTCTGGTATTCTAGTGGCCCCCAGGCTACCCTCGCAGTCTAGTGTCTCCTTCCATGATCACTGTTCTGATCTTAGTGATCTTAATGATCCTTGGTAGCCTAATGGCCCCCATCCCTGGATCACTGTCCTGATTTTTGAGAAACCTATCCCTGCTAGCCTAGCAGCCCCCATCTGCAGAGTACTGTCCCAATCTTAAATAAACCTATCCCTGATAGCCTAGTTGCAGACATCCCCAGATCACTGTTCCGGTTTTAGATAAACCTATCCCTGGTAGTCCAGTGGACCCCTGCCTGTTTACTGGCACACCAGCTGTGCACCCCCACCACAGTACATCAACTCAGCATCCCCCAACCCCTGTGGGCTCCAACTCACCCATCAGTAAATTTCAGAGCCACTGACGGGTCCAGTACAATGACCGGCATGGACCTCTGCACACCACCATATCTGGCTGCTGCAGTTTGACTGACAGGAAGCCAGCATGCACATACAGTATAAACAGCTGTTCCATTCACCATTTTGGACCTGTCAGCGGCTCTTGAATTTATGGATGGGTGAGTCTGGGGCTGACTAGAGATGGGGGTGGAGGGTGCTGAGTGGGTAGGCAGAGGTGAGGGTATTCTTTGGTGTGCCAGCAATAAAGTGGGGGGGGGGGGCCCTAGTGGAAAACTGACATACAGTGGATTTTAATGCCCAGTGCTGTAGGCACGGTACATTTGTGCTACTGGAGATCACTTTTTCAACCGGAGGGACAGTAGTATTCCATTATTAGCCAGTAACTCCATCCATAGTTGTTTTATTAAACCTTTTTTTATGACAGATTTGTGCAGCTTGAAATAAGCTTTATTTTTCTGTTTGAGTATAGCATTTGATTTCTGTTAACTAGCAGCTGCATTTAAGGAGCTGGAGCTACTTTCAACCAGTAGTTGAACACAGCAACTTTTAGCTAGCAGCCAATAGTTTTAAGATCAGCAGTAGCTTTTTATAATGAGAAGCCAGGCTATGGAATACATAGCTCATGCTCAGAAGACTATTGGCCGGTATGAGGGCATTGGTTTGGAGACTATTTACTGCTGTTATAGCAACATGGCTATAGCAGACAGTACAAATATTTACCAGTGTTTCAAAATATAGAGCTAAAATATTGACCCTAAGGAATGAACTATGTAAGCAGTAAGACATTACTGGTTGTTGGTTGTGTTGGTTTTGCTACATACCCATGAGCATAGTAAGGTACTGTCTTCAGCCCCTAGAAATGTGGTAAAACATGTATGACCAAAATCCTGAAAGTATCTTATTGTACTTTAAATAGTTCATCCTCTGGGGTCAGTACTTTCCACTATATCCCTCAACTCCTGTCGATATATGTACAGTACAATATAGATTATACATATATAGATGAGTATTGAGGGAAATAAAGGGGGAAATATTAACTGTCAATACCTTCAATGTTATACATATTAGATCTATCCACTAGCGTGCATATTGCCTACGTGCTACATATCTGAGGTGCATAGGCAAACCTACATGAGACTGCTGCACTGCAGGGGTCCAGTGGACCCTCAGTGGCATTCACTAAAGATGCACAAGCCCATTGCTCAGGCAATGCTGGAATATTGAGTTAGAAAAGCTGTTTTTGTTTGGTTTATGGTTTTGCTTTTGCAGGGCTCAGTCCTAGACCTATTGTAGATCTGTAAACCTGAAATGATTGTTACATTTGTGAAGTCCTACTTTCTGTGAGAACTCAGTTGAAGAACTTGGTGGCGTGGATTGTCACTCGTCATATGGTGCTGTGAGCCACAGGGTGAAGTTGAGGGTATGATACAGTAAAGAGATAAGACAATCACTAATTTTTCAAAAAAGATTTGCTTCCCGTACCTTTTTTCAGGATTGTAGTGTAAAATGAATTATATGCCGATAATGAGTTAATTTTCTGTGTCACTGGGAAATACAAGCAAATTGAAAATGAAGCATCTAAAAAATAATTTTAAAATCCTAGCAACAAACAAAGGAAAGAACACATTAGGACTAAACACACACACACACACACACATCAAAACACTCTCTGTACAACATATTTTGTTTTCAGTTTTGATGTAGTTACCCATTTAAGGGTGTAAGATAGGTGAAAAAGGCCTTGCTCTTGTGGTCTGGGTTTAGTTTGGTGCCTAGGTAAGTCTTTTAGAAATGTTTCCTTCAGTACAGATTTCCCTCTGTCATCTGCATCTTCTGCTTGGGATTTATTTACTTAGCATAAGCTTGCTCTGTTTGTTTTTTTTTTTCAACAAAAAACAGTCAGAGCCGGTCACAGTTGGTGGTGCTCACAGGTAACCAGCAGAACGAGAAACCAAATTCAACCTTGGCACACACTCACGCATGAAGGAAAAGGCATCCAGGATAAAAATGATTCATTTCTTTATTCAAAATAATTCTAGTATAACACACCACCAGTGTAGCTCAGATTTCACGCCGATATACCGCGCTTTGTCAAGAGATCTCTTGACAAAGCGCAGTGCACCTGCACGAAACGTTGAGACTCTCCTGTCAGTGTGGCAGAGGTGTTGGTGCTGCTGAATTTTTTTGAATAAAGGAATCAAGATTTTTTGACCCTGGATACCTTTTCTTCATGCATGAGTGTGTGCCAAGATTGAATTGTGTTTCTTGTTATTTTTTCCTAATTCCTGAGTTTTAGGTGGCTCTTTGAGGTTGCTTTTCTTTTAACGTTTAATTTCATTTTTAGATTATTTCTTGTTTTGCAATCCTTGATGCTCTATTTGGATTCAGCTGTGGCGGCAGTTTTTACCAGTTTGTAGAATTTTTGGTAGATTTTCATACAACTGCATCAAACATTTGATGCGAGTGCAGACGAACTGATGCAACTGTGGAAAAAGTAAGGCATGTGCAGAGAAAATCACTGCAAGTGCACAAAATGGATACAAAAGCAATTGCACAGAAGTAGGTGCATGTGTACATACAAACTGACACAAGTCCATCAAACATTAGAAAAATGGACAGAGCAGACACAGAATGTGAATGCAATGTGCATGTCATAAGACCTTGGGGAAGTTTCCATATGGGATGTTCTGTCTATTCTGTACTAGCAAAACACCAATTTTTAACCACCTGGTCCCCAAACTGCTAGTGGTCAAGGTAAGGTACATCTTGTTCCATGTTTGGCAATGGCAATACAGAGTTACAAAGGTTCCTACTCTGCTATCTCAACAAGTTCTTTTACAAAGAAGATCACATGACAAGTATGCAGAGGAGCAGTCCTTTTCTTCTACCCAATTCATAGCATACCTCTCCCTCAGAGGGTTCCAGGCAGGCATGTCCAGATGTATTTTGACATCCATCACAGAACATGGGTGGAAAGGCCTTTTTTATATTTAAATGCATCCCCAGACTGGTTCTGGCACGGCACCATTTCTCAGTCAGCCTGGAAGGCCCCTAAGGCAAACTTAATTCTACTGACCTTCAAGATCTGGAGAACCCTTAGGATTCCAGAAAGGTGGACGAAGAAGGTGAATGGATAGAGGAAGTTCTGTTCTTCTGAATCACATTTCTGTTTGACTCAGAACATATTTCTTTCCTAGATGAAGAGACATGTAGGTTTTGTAGCTACCCAAGAGGCACTCTACCATGATGTTAAATGTTAGTCCTGTCTTGTCCTCACCAGGGAGCACTGCCATGTCCTTCCCTAAATTTGAACACATTATACAAAAAAAGTTGAATGGGATAATGTGGATAAGAAGTAGTTTTCCAAGGCACAAGAAGAATGCTACTCATTCATTATTACTTTGGTAAATAAATGGGATGCTCCTCTGATTACAGATGTAGCCATCTCTTCTGCAAATATACAGTTATTCCAGAAAAAGTAAATGCTCTCAGACCCTAATTCTAATTGCCTGCAATCAGCTTGCAAATGAGTATACTCTACATCCTGTTTTGGTTAAAGAGTAGCATTGGCTTCAGAACTGGTAGCACCAGCACTATGTGAATGGTCAGCTACAGTACTGTAGCAGAGGAGATGTTGGAGGATTCGCCAGTCAGACACCACCTTCCACCGTGTATATGGCAGCCTCCCTTTTAGAGGATTCCATGGTGGATCTTAATTGTGCCTCAGCTTGGAGGTTGTACTGGAGTTGTGGGCGCCCTTGAATCAGTTTGGCTATAGCACTGGTCATCAATCTTGCCTCCAAATCACATTTTCCTAGTGAGCCCTTCTCCAGGGGCAAGTTGTTTGGTTTGTGGTTAGAAGTCATTTTTTCTTTTTACTATAAAGCTTTTTTTCCCATTGGTGTCAGGTGGCTATCAGCCCTGTCCCTGCTCCCTCCTGACCACCATCCACCCTGGACCTTACCTGTCAACAAATCTCCCAGGAATTCCCCTCTATGGTAGGACCAGGGTATGAAGGGCTGTCCTCCCCTATTCAGATATGGGCAGGGCGTCCAGACAATGGCATGGGTCATAGGTGAGCAGACAGGGCTTATCTAAACCTGCACCACTTTTTTGTTTTCTTCCCACACACCTCTTCTGATGTCATGTCTAATCCCTGCAGGCCTCAAGCAATTACTGGCATCCCTGCAGAGGTGCAAGCTTCCTGGTCCATTGCAGGGGTCACCAGTATGGTGTAACCTTACACCATCTCTCCCAAGGTTGGGAACAAGCCAAGTAGCAGTGTCTCCCCAGCTCCTGGGCTGCCCAGCTGGCTCGCCGAACTCATTCCCCCATTCACCCCCTCTCCCACTCCTTCCCACTCCTTCCCTCTACCTCCCACACTTTTCTCCTATCCCTTCCCCTCCCTGCTCACCCCCTCTCCCTCTCGTTTCCCTCTACTTCCCACAGCTTTCCTCCTATCCCCTCCCCTCCCTATGAGCCACTTATAGGTTCCCCAGTCCCCCTTCCCTTCCTAGTTCTGGCTACCTCCTTCCAAATTGTGTGAGAAGGTCCCATTGACTGCGTCTCCTATTAGCTAGGCCCTCTTGACCTGTTCTCTTTTCACTGTGTCTTCCCTGTTATTTATTTTCATTGAATTTGGCTTGTACTATCTAGTATTTGTTGCTCACCCTCTATAATGCCTCTCTACTAATACTTGCTCTGTATCTTGCACTGTTTTTTTAATTGTATTCTAGCACTGTAATCACTTTGTAAACGTGCACTATAACACCTTGTTAACTTTCGATGTGGAGCCTTTGTACATGAGTCTCTGACTCAAAGGTTTGTAATTCTGATATTGTCAATAAATAAATTAAATAAATAAAATTCACAAACTCAGGTCATCTGCAGTTGAGCATGACTCGCTACCTGTTGGGCCTTCGAGCACCCCCCAAAAGTCATTCTTAAGGAGCGTAAGGATATGACTTGTTCCTTGCCAAGTACCAAGACTCAGCAAGCCTCCAATAGTGGCTACAAAAGTTGGGGGTTCAAATGTGGCCATGGTGGATCTCAATTGTGCCTCAGCTTGGAGGTTGTGCCCCCCAGGACAGTTGCTCATGGGCAGATTTGATGGACCCTGGGTCTCCTTCTGCCATTGTTTTTCTATGTTTCTTTGGGTCCGGTGCTGTTTGGGCTATCTGTATCGGATATCTCACATGGGGTTAGGAGCAGGATCAGCCTGTTCACAGATGATACCAAGATGGGGGCAGTAGTTGATGAAATAGAAGGGTGGCAGGGGCTACAGTGGGACCTATACAAGCTGGAGGAGTGGTCAAAAAGGTGGCAATTGGGCTTCAGTGCAAAGAAGTGCAAAGTTATGCACTTCAGGGCAAAGAACCTAATGAGAGAATATTGGCTGGGAGGGGTTCGACTGGGGGTCACTGAGGAACAGAAGGACCTGGGGTGCTGGTAATGGAGAGCGTGAACCACTCTGCTCAGTGCAGGAAGGCAGCAGCTAGGGCTAACAAGATGCTAGGGTGTATTGTAAGAGGATTCTTGTCCAGACATAAGGACATTATCCTACCTCTGTACAGGTCCTTGGTCAGGCTGCAATTAGAGTACTGCGTCCATATCTGAAGAAGGATATAACGCTGCCAGAGGGGGTGCAGCACAGGGTGACGATGATGCAGGGGATGGGTGACAAAATCTATGAGGACAGACTGAGAGACTTGCGCTTGTACACCCTGGATGAGAGGAGGGATTGGGGGGGGATATGATTGAAACTTTCAAGTACTTGAAAGGGATCAACAAATCTGGCACAGAGGGGTTATTTAGACAGAGACAGGGTAGGGACACAAGGGAGCATGAACTACGATTGGAGGGAGGCAGATTTAGGAAAGAGATGTGGAGGCATTACTTCACGGACAGGATGGTGGGGAAATGGAACACCCTGCCAGAGGAGGTTGTATCCTGCAGGATAGTGGGCAGTTTCAGAAGGGTATGGGACAGGGCACAGGGGTGGGGGGAGATCTGGTTAGGCAGAGCTGACATATCTCAGAAGATGGGAGGGGGGAAGGAGGGTGGAGTAGATGCACTATAGGGGCTAGCTGCACACTCGAGCAGACTTGATAGACCATGAGGCCTGTTTCTGCTGGCACATTCGTATGTCCGTATGTTTTTATAACTTCCATGGAATTGTTATTACTTTTGAGGATACCAGTGAGGTAAAGCTGCCTTCTCAAAATTAAAGTCTCAGTAAAATAGAGGCTTCTTTTCGTTTTCTTTTTCTTTCTTTATTTTTTTGGTAACCAGGTAAGGCCCCCTTGGCACAAGTGTCTATTTTCATGGGTGACCCGGGAGCACTGAGGTGGTTAAGTGACTTACTCAGTTGCACATAATGTAAGTGGAGGTTGTGGGCATCAAACCCAGGTCTGGTGGACAAGCCCATTCACAGCTTGCTACTCTAACCTCTAGGCTATACTGTCAGCCCAGTACTGTACTTTTTCTGTACTGTAGTTTTCTGTACTGTAAATTATTTGGGACAGCCAACCGCAAAGTAGATCTATGCAAATTTCTTTAACTTTGTTTGGCATTTCTCTACATGAAGTGGCCTGACTTAGCAAAGTGCTACTTTACATAGTTATCTGCCTGGTAAAATGGGCATGTCACCAGGTGGAGACTACGTTTAGTGGTACTTCAATAGCTAAGGTGCCACTTCACATAATGCTGCCTCTCTAAAACAACACATAGGGGCCCTTCATTAATGAAGTGCCACTATGTTTTTTTCTTAGACTGCAACTTTGTATTTAACCCCACCCTCATTAACATAAACCAACCTCCCCCATAACCAGTGTAATAACATGTTACCCACACACCCCACATCCCAGTAACACCTACCTCCTGCCTCCCCCCAATTTTCCAGAAAAGTGTCTGTAATGAGAGAGAGTTTTATTATATTACTAGTACAAAGACACACCCACTTCAGTCCCATTCAAATATACAATATACACCCCCACCCCATTCCACTACCCACTGGCACCCAGCCTCCTCCTACCCCATCACCAAAAAAAGGATACAGTCTTTGCTGGCAAGGTAGACACCATTATAGGAAAAACTTTTCCCGTAGCAGTGACCAGCTGTCATCACTGATTCATTCACTAAGAATCAGTGATGACATACTAGTAGTAACAACTGACTGGTTAGTGTTGTCAGCCAATGGGCTTTTACTACTGGCATGACTTCACCAATCCATTCATTGTGAATAAATCATTTTTGGCAGTTGGTCACTGCTACGAGGGATAGTTTTCTTTTTTACAGGTGTCTTACTTTGATGGGTGCCAGTGGCTGATGAGAGTGTATATTATATATTCGAATTGGACCGTAGTGGGGGGGGTAGGAATGTCAATTGTGATACTGACACACTGGGGTGGGGGAGAATATTTTTCTGCTAATAATAAAACAAGACTTTAATTGCAGAAACTTTGCTAGGAAACTAGGGGGATGGAGAGAGCTATGAGGGGATGGGATAATATAAATTTAAACTGGCGGTGTGGGAGAGGGTGATTTTATGCTTCAAAAAGGTGGGGAGCTTTTTTAAACAAAGCTTAAAGAAGAGATTCACAGTGTGTACAGTAGTTGAGGTCAAGTCAGGAACTTCGCCTTGCTATACCTTATGTGATTTTCCCGACTTTGTCTCATCTATGCCAGCAAATCTTTTCCACAAATGCCAGCTGGGAGTCTAGATAATAAAGCTCAAAGCTCAGGAGTGCTATTTCTCCCTCCCAATTTGGCCATTGCAATGCTGTCTGTGGGCTGGAAACAACTTGAGGAAGCATAGGCTAGATGCCCATTTCAGACTGCTATATTAGCCCCATGTGTGTGCTTGCACAAAGTTGGAAAAATAAACAACCCTTTACCAGAATGACAGTTAAGGCATGGGTGGGAGCCCATTAATAACTGGACAGAGGCCTAGCCTATCCGCTGATGAATTACATATACTGTATATGCCATTAAGGGAGAAATAGGATGTGATGTGTTCCTACAGCTGGGCCTTCTGGGTTGCAGTAAATGGAGACTGCAGGTGACTGGAGACTTATATGAGGGGGGATTTCTAAAGTCCTTTATGGACCTTAAGAAGAAATACCAGCTGGAGGTTCAGGCCTTCCTCATTTAATAAAACATTAGACACCTAGGCTGGCCCAGTGGCATGGAGGGCTGAGACACTGATGCCTTACCTCTTGCCATACTGGTGACCCATGTTCGCGGTGCAACTGAGTTGCCGGGGGTCAGCCGGGGAGGGAGTGGATCGAGTGTCCAGATGACAGCTCTCCTCTGCTGGGGAGTGTAGCTTGTCGGTCCTGCTGAATAACTGTCAGGTGGAGGCCTGAAGGTAGAATGGGGTCGGGGACGCCAATGAAGGGAGAGTGGTATGGGACCCTGCAGTGTTCGTATGCACACTAACATGTTATGCCCCAGCAATGGGGGGGTGGGAACCAGGGAGAAAACAGGTGAAAAACACCCTCGGTAGTGGGATGAAGATCGACTCCTCACAGGCTTCTTACTGGTGGCCAGGCACAGCCACAGTCCTGTGGCAGAGGACAGTGCTGAAGGTAAGTCCCAGAGGGGCTGGGTGATAGGACTGGGGGGGGGTTGGTCAGATGGGGGCTGCTGAGGAGACCAGGAGGATAAAGTACATACAACAGCAACAACATTAGACACCTGATGGAGTCCTGTGCAGTCTCTGCTAGGAGTCCTTATCGAGCATGATGTTACTAAGCCATAGCCACTAATCAAACTCCTGTCAGCCCACTGTATTCTGATGCTGGGTAGCTTGCCAGAGGATCTATGCCCTTTAAGGAAGCATGGAGTAAAGTCCCTGGAGTCGGAGTCCAGTTCACTGCAGAACACTGGTGGGCAGCAGTGGCACAAGAAAGGACATGTGCAAAAAAGTAACGAACTGGGGCAGGTCCAGTATAACTTTCTGTACCAAACCAACAAATTTCCGAACACAATCCATAATTATATCCCTAGCAGAGACCCCATATATCCTAAATGTCAAGAAGGAGAGGGGACTTACTTCTGCATGTTTTGTAATTGCCTCAAGCTTAGAAATTACTGGAGTGAACTACACCACATCATGGAGGCAGCAATGAGGAAGCAGCATCCTTGTACAGCTATGAAACTATGTCTTACTAGGGGTAGAAATTACTAAGGGCTCGGTGCAGAAACACCCACTGTGGGGTTCGGCTCTGGTGTCAGCCCAGAAAACACTTGCTCAAAATTGGTTAACTGGGGATCCCTCGCCCATAGCCCAAGGGATTCAAAACCTTCTGAGTCATCTCAAAATAGCTAATGAACAAGGAGAGACATTTCAAAATATGTGGAAACCCCTAAAAGAAGCCCTGGAGAGGAAAAAATTCTCAGCACCATAGCATATACTAAACTATGATAAAGTGTAATGCACTACATTAATAGATGCTTAGTAACTGACATAAATGCAATACTATATGAAATATCCCTAATATACATGTCAGCATGAATGTTTGAGTAAGCAAATGTATTTATTACATATATAAAAAGTACTGAAATACTATACTGCTATAGCTTTTCATGTATCAAGCTGTATTTAAAAAAAAATTCAATAAACAAATTTTACAACAAAAAAAGTCACCACTTCTAAAATTTGCAACACCCCTACTGCAGAGGTGGGTCCTCAGCATGAAGACATGTAGGCCCATCCTCCTCCACAGATTTGGGGTGTATGCCTACAGAAGTTTTTTGACAGATGAATCCAGACCACATCAGATGCAGGGGTACTAGAGATAATTTCACAGTGTTATGCAATAGGGTTCTCTTATCTGCCCTTCAGGCTCTGGTAAATCCCAGAAATCAAAAAGCAGTTGGCCAAATATTAGATCGCCTTCTCAACATAGTGCAGTAACTCCAGCTCCCCCCATGGAAAAGGGGCACGGTTTTTACCCTGCTTACTTAATAGTGCCATAAAAAATGTGGGGAATACCATCCAATCCTGGATTTTTCCAATTTAATTCAGTTTGTGAAACTGATCTGGTACAAGACGTAATCTCTGAGGTCAATCATTGTGGCAATTTCCTAGCCTCAAGAGACCTACTAGATGCTTATCTACGTATTCTGATTCAGTAGTTGCACCAGAAAATTCTCAGGTTTGCCATCTGGGATCAACACTTTCAGCATCAGGCTTTCCCTTTCAAGCTAGTCTCTGCACTGAGAATAGTTATGAAGGTCTTAAAAGTGATGATGGATCTCTTTCAGTGAAAGGGTCATCATATTTATTCTTATCTGGAGGATCTCCTGTTCTGAGCAGATTCGAAAAGTCAACTCCCTGTTCAGTCTGCATGACTTTACAGATCATGCAGGAACACAGTTCAATATTAAACTGGGAGAAGAGTTTCTTTCAACCTTCTCAATGTCATGGAGAACCTCAGATCATTTTTCTAGATAGTCCTCTAAGAGTATTTCTCTAAAAGATAAGAGTGAACAGTCTCATAGATCAGATTAATCAGTTAAGGAAGCACAAGGTTGTGTCAGCCCACAGATGTCTCCAGATTTGATGTTTAATGACAGTGACAATAAAGATGGTTCAATGGGCTAGACTTCACATTAGATCTTTTCCTCCTATCTCTTTGGTTACCAGCCTTGGACAAGTACCAAGGTCTGATCTGACTGGTGGTTGAACCCTCAGAACCTCTGGAAGGGATCTCCCTTAGCTCCACTGGAGCTGGTCATTCTAACTACCAGTGTCAGTCTGATGCACTGGGGTGCAGTATTAGACCAAGTTCCAGTCCAGGTGACCTGGTCACTGGAGGAACTGAGCTTCCAAATTAATGCCCGAGAGATCAGAGCAGTCCATCTGGCACTGATACAATTCAAGGACAGAGTTTTCCAGAAAAGGGTCAAAGTTGGGTCCGACAATGCAGTGACCATCACTTACATAAACAGGCAAGAGAGCACAAGAAGACAGGGGATTTTGACAGAAGCATAGTCATTTCTTCAGTGGATGGAAGACAATATTTAATCCCTTTCAGCAGTTTGTCAGTGGAAAACTCAGCTCAACTTTCAAGCAGGCTGACATAGGCACCAGTGGGTTCTGGTGCTTTCAAGAGAATGGTTTCTGAATCAGTAGATATTCTGAAGCCTTTGTTGCCAATACTGGGATCCAGAGTACACCTCTTGGCCTTCTGCAGCAATGCACAGGCTGAGATTTTATAGTCGGTACAGGTGTTCAGCATCAGAAGCAACAGACACGATGCCTCCACCATAGATTTTCAGCAAGGCAAATATGTTCCTGTTGTTTCCATTACTCCCTGCAGTGTTAAGTAGAATTTGTGGATCGCATGGTTGGTTCATTCTAGTCACTCCAGTGTGGCTTAAAAGGCCATGGTTCTTGGACCTCATAGGTCTAGCAGTCAAGGCACCTTTGAGACTTCCTCAGTATTACAGTCTTCTGTGTCAAGGTTCTCTGTCTCATTCCAGTCTGGCAAAGCTTCAGATGGCAGCTTGGCTCCTGAGAGGAAAAGGATTCTCAGACTAGAATATCTATGAGAGAGGTTTTATTATTATTTTTTTATTTGGTTTTTAGTGACCGGGTAGGTACATTAAACAACTGAATGCCTATTTTCAGGAACGACGGGTTGATACCTTGATATCTTCATGGAAACATTCTGCTCTAGTGGCTTCTGACAAAGAGTGGTCAGTTTCGTCCCACTTTGCCCCTGAGTCAGGGTTTCAGCCTAACAAAGTAGCCATGCCTCAGATTTTGGAATTTCTTTTTATTTATTTATTTAAAAGTTGGTAACTGGTAAAGGCCCACGGAGCTGAGTCTAATTTCCAGGTGCGACCTAGGGAAGGGGGGGGGGGAGGAGAAACAAAGTAAGCAGCAGTTACAAACAACTGAAGTACAAGAACAACAATATGAAGTGCAATACAGTGACAACAATAGTGATATGTATACAGTGAGGGTAAAAAGACAGCAGTGCAGATCATTGGTGTCAGTTACTGATTTACAAATGTATGATGGGAGTGGGGGTAGGACTAATTTGGATTCGAGAAGGGCAAGGCATTCAGGGGAAAGGAGGGAGGTTGAGGGGAGTGTGAGAGAACATTAGGAGTGGGGAGAGGTGGCAGGGGAAGGGAAGTGGGGGACGGGGAGGGAGTCAGAATGACAAGGCAGACAAAGAACTGTCTCTCAGTACCTTAAGGGTGCAGGTCTCAGCTTTGGGTGCAGTATCAGTCCTTGTGAGGTTAATCCCCAAGGTTCTCAGGCCGAAATTAACCAGTTTTAGAACTTTAAATAGAAAAAGCATATTCACAGATCCCAAGTTCCACCTTGGAATCTAAATGGTGTTCTCAGTGCACTCTGTGGTCAGGCACATGAGCCTTGGCCACTAGTTTCAGAGGCCATTCTGTCCATCAAAACATGTTTTTCAGTAGCAATTTGCTTTGCTAGATGGAAATGAGAGCTGCAGGCACACTCCTGTGAGGAACCATATATGATAGCCCATTAAGATAAGGTAGTGCTGAATACAGTTCCTTCATTCTTTCCTAGGGTTTCCACTGAGTTCATGTTAACCAAGAAATAAGCCTTCCTTCCTTTGCCAAAAGCATGGGAGCACCAAACAAAGGCAGTTGCACAAACTAGACATTCACAAAGCTGTGAAATGTAACTTATATAGATACCATCTGTTAGGAAATCTTGATGGTCTTTTTGTATTATTTGGAGCAGCAAAAAGGGACCAAAAGGCTTTTCAAAGTGACCTTGGCTAGATGGTTTATAACATTTATAGCACAGACCTATATGGTGCCAAAATCGTCACTACCGAAATTGATCAAAGCACATTCAACAAGCATTTGACAATCCCAAATGTTGTCTCGCTGGCATTGGCATTGGTAGTGCAGGAGTTAGAGACACATAATAGGAGTGGCAGTGAAGTATTGAACTGACACCAACCCCACACCCATCCTGCAGAGACTGACAGGCATTGAGGTGTGCCTTTGGGTCATCAGCTGTAACACTCATGCCATTTTACCTCACCCTACCCTGTAGACACTGACAAGTGTTGTGGTGTGCTTTGGGGTCCTTGGGCATTATACTTACCCCATTCCATAAGAAAATACGCTGAAGTGGGTGCAGTATAGGAGAATGGGGTGAACTTTGTGGCTGAACATTCCAAGGCACACCTCGATGCCTGTCAGTGGCTGCAGGGTTGGGGTGGGGGGTGGAATGGTGGAAGCATTACAGCTGATGATTCCAAGTCACACTCCTGATGCCTATCAGTATCTACAGGGTGAGGTGTAACAGTTTGAAACCCTAACTCCATAGGTGTGTTAGTATTTTCACTCCAGATTATCAACATGGGATTTTTGTGACCCCACCTCATGAAGAGTGGCAGTATCAGTTTGTTAGCCGGAAGGTGATTTTGCACAGCGACTGTTCCATTTGGCATAATAGGTACGTAAATACATTTTGGGCAGAATGCGAAAAATGACAAATGTATTGTTCATGAGGAGGTGTAAAAAAATGGCAACGTTGAAAATCTGGAGCGAAAATATGAAAAATTGGTGAAGTTATGAGCATGCATAGAAACTGCTCAATGCTCATCTGTAACCCAATTATTTTTGGGGGGGGTTAAACTACATTTTCAACATGAGCATTTTGGGACCTCCCCTCATGAACAGTGGCACTGTGATTTTCTTAATCTGTCCCAAAAGTTGATCTTCCACAGTGACCACACCATTGTACGCCACAGGTGCAAAAACACATTTTAGGCAGGATGTGAAAAATGACAGCTGTACTGTTCATAACGCGGTGTGAAAAAATGCCAGTGTCGAAAATCTGACATAAAAATATTGCAAATTTGCGAAGTTACAAGGGTGCATGGAAACTGTGCAACACACACTTGTAATACAGTCATTTTATGGACTTTCATGACCAAATTTTCAAAATAGGCATTTTAGGACCTCTGCTCATGAACAGTGTCACTGTCATTTTGTCAAACTGTCCCAAAAACTGATTTCGCACAGCGGCCACGCTATTCTGCACCAGATGTGCGAAAACACATTTTGGCCAGGATATTAAAATGACAGCTGTACTGTTCATAAGGAGGTATGGGAAAATGGCAACGTTGAAAATCTGGAGTGAAAATATTACAAATTCATGAAGTTATGAGCGTACGTGGAAACTGCACAATGCACGCTCATAAAACAGCCATTTTGGATTTTGTCACCAAATTTGCAACATAGGCTTTTGAGAGCCCCTCACGAACAGTGGCACTGTCATTTGTTAATCAGTCACAAAAGGTGATTCCATGAAGTGACCGCGAAATCACCTTTCAGGACCGAATAACGCCATGACAGTGACTGAATTCATGAGGAGGGGTCTCAATAACCCCATGTTGAAAATGTGGTGCCAAAATTCCCAAAAATGGACTAGATATGCACCAAAGTTGAAAAAACCCTATTTATGCCATTATACAGCTTACCAGCATTTCTTCAGTTCGTGGTCAGCTTTGAAGAGTGCAGACGTGTTTCTGGTCCACCGAAGATCATCGTCCCAGGCTCCAGAGGTAAGTATGGGGACAGGGGTGTGTGGGGAGGCGGGGTAAGCAGAGGGTGGGTACGGGTTGAGGGAAGGAGCAGGACAGACTGTGAGGGACTGTTTTCTGTTTTACAGGTTTCAAAACAAAAAGAACATCGTGGGACTTTTTTTTTTTACAGGGGCATTTGGCACGCTGGGGTGGGCTCCCAGCATGCCACCTGAGTATTTTTTGGGTGGTGTTGTAGCCGATGGGGGATTGGGCTCCCCTGTCAGCACTTGCAAAGGGGGGACAAGAGCCGAGAGGGATTGGGCACCCCCCTCGGCACACAACAAATGGGGGGGACAATATGCTGACTTGGAGTGGGCTCCCCCATTGGCATATTAAACTGGGAAGGGGGGACTAAAGTCAATGGGGATTGGGGGGCCCCATCAGCAAAGAAAGACTGTTGGGGGGCATGATGCCGAGGGGGATTGGGCACCCCCTTGGCACACACATGAAATGGGAGGGAGGGAGGGGCATTATGCCGATGGGGAGTGGGCTCCCCTGTCAGCAAATGAAGTGGGTCAGGGTATGCTAACAGGGGGATTGGGTACACCTGAAGTAGGTGCTCTGCATGATGGCAGTCAATGCTGCCATCTTTATGGAACTGTTTCACCAGGAAAGGGACGCCGCTGCGTGGCGAGCTTGGCTCTCATTGCAGCGGACATTTTCTTTGATCTGGTGGCCAGTTTACATGTTGCTGGTGTCAGTGTCTGCAGTTGCCTTATTTGAGAATGAGGGACGCACCTACTGATGCATGCCCTACATTCGCCCACAGTGACCGCACCTCCAGATCTGCTACTACTGCAATATGTTGCCTGGTGCACAAGTGCGAGCCAACATAAAAAGGGCTATAGCAGCCTCTTGGACAGAGATAACAGACACCTCAGTTCAGCAGAGATGATAGACGCCTCAGTTCAGAACTTGTGTAAAGCAGGAACTTGATCTGCCTTGCACACATTTACAAAACCTCACAAATTGGACATTCTGAGGTCTGCTGATGAAGCCTTTAGTCGTAAGGTGCTTCAAGCAGCAGTAAAAACAATTTGCATGCAAAATCAAAGGAATACTCTTTCTCCAAAATTATTTTGGTGGTACTCCATATTAAACCCCAACAATGAATGACTGGCCCAGTGACAGTGTGGAATGGCACAGAAAGAAGATTCTATCAGGCTTAAGATAATTTCTTTTTCTGTTAGCTCCAACATTGTCACTCAGCTTACCCAAGAGCGTTTCTCTCTTTGGAGAATATCCACAACTGAGCTTTGTTTTGACTTCATAAATGTCTAACCAGATCAGTTAACATTACTTGTTTCAGGTATATATTATTCTGTGCATAGTTCCTTTATTCAGAGTTCTCAGATGAGAGTTCAATGTTGAAGTTGCCATGACAGGAATTATATTAGCAAACCTGATGATAGCTCTTGAGTCACACATGATACGATGGAGACCCAATGCTATCTATACATTCCAGTAAGGCAGGACTGTGATTTTCTACATTTTAGGGATTAAGTTAACCATGGATTAGATATGTAACCCCCTCTATGAATGGGGGTTCCCAAAAGTCTTCCTTGGGTGTGCTTAAATGTCCACTGCCAGGTGGGTGTTCTGTGTCTTTACAGGAGTAAAAGTGATTGCATGCGAGTGCCATTAGCCTCTGTTCCTGTCTCTTTGAGAGACATTATTTTTGTAATGTATAATTAATCTGGGTAGGGGTCGAGTGTTTCCAGGCTTGAGTTCTGCCCGAGCTGCAATAATATTGCTCTGTTCTGCCATCATTAATGGTGCAGTGGGAGCTCTGTTAGAACTGGTAATTGCTGATTAGCTGCTCTAATAATAATGGTATTATAGTTTGTGTAACCTGCCTTTCTTTGCAGCATGGACATTTCTGTATTGCACCAATCAGTACCTTCTGGGGAGCTTAAAATGGAGTCTGTCCCCAGGGGTCTTGTGGGATTGAATTTCTGTCGAAATTGGAGTTTTTTTCATTTTGGTGCCTAAATGGACCTGGAGGGGGAGCCCTTGCTTTGACAGACAGATGAATCAACCAACCGAATCCTTTTTGGATCTGAAGGAAGTCCCGGTGCTGCCTGCAGCAGACAGTCAGTCTGAGTGTGGAGCTGCGTGAGTGTACAGCTTGACACATTCGAGCAGCTGCTCCTGCGTAGTTGCTCGGGAAACTGGTGGAAAGGCTGAGTTTGGCCTGCCTGCCTACTTGTCCCTTGTGAGGGAATCCTTTAGCCTGAATTTAAACCGGACTTTATCCGAACCAATTGTGACCTGAATTACCGAATTGTGACTGCCTTATTGCCTGAAGAGGACCGAAGATTTGCTCCATGCGATCGGCCTGTCAGGACATCTGACTCGCCACAGAGATCACAGTTTTGCTCAGGAAAACTGAAATTGCAACCGGACTGTCATCTGATCTGTGGTATTGTGTTTTGCTTTACTATAAATGCACTGTATGCCATCAGTGGGTCACGATTTGGTTCCCCACTACTAAGGTGTGTCATGCTTGCTGGAAGCTGTCTCCAGCAGCTATCAGACTGAACTCAAACTGTTCACCCAGCCTGGGCCCTGCCACCTTGGCTCAGTCAGCTACATCAGATGCAGAGATCACCATCGACGAGAGACTTACCCGGGGATCTGCCCCCTTCGCAACATCTTGAACAGCAACAACACCTCGGTGATTCGTGTGGGCCCTGCTTCTCCTGGCATACCAGCTTGTCAACCTGCAGTCTCCATTTCATCCCTCCTGTGTCTCGAATTGGGTAGCATAAGTAAACATCAGGGTAGCTCCCTGCAACATCAGCTAAATCAAAAGTGTTGTCATCTGATTCAATTGTTGTTTTCTTGTCACGAACTGAGCCTCCAGGCGCCAGATTACAAATTGTGTGTGGTTGTGCATGCTTCTTCTTTCCATCACAGGGCCCCAACCAGCTGCAATGCTGGTCTACCCCGGGCAATGTGTCAGGCTAGCCCACCTTTTTCCAACTGGGTACCCAGAGTGTGTGACTGTAAAGTGACTCTAAAATGCATGCATGATTGTCTGATTGAATCAGTTACAGAACTAATCAGCCAAATTACGCCTCTCCCTTGTTCATTCCCCCCAAATAAATCAAATCTAATTCTTTTTGCATTTAACCTAACTGTGGTTCCATTTTGTACAAGAAGCGCTGTACTGTTGTTACCTGCAGTGCCTAACCTTATTTTGCCGGGGGTCTCCAGGGTCGAACTGGTGGAACCAGCCCTGGTGGTAAGTGCAAACAGAGTGGAGATCTGTATGCTGATTAGGGGTTATTGTAACTGTGTCTGTTGTTCATTGCTTAGGCCACTAGAGGGGGAAGAATGGGGGGTTACAGTGTCCCAGAGGGCTGTACCCAGGTCAGCTACACCATCAATAACCCTGTCCTCCGGGTGGAGGCACCCATTTTCAGTACCCAGGCCCCTTAACCTGCACCTAGCTATGCAGGCAGGGGTAGTAGCCCTTGGGATAGCGCCACCTAGGGGTTACAGATATGCTACTCTAAATCTCTGAAAGATGTATAACTGATGATTCAAAGCAAACTCTTACAGAGTAGAGTGTAGCCAAGGGTTCCACAGCACCTTAAATATGCAAATGAGCTCCTCTGTTGGGCACAGAACAGAACCTGCAGCTTGCTTTATGTGTTGCCCTGTGGTCCATAAACAAAGCAGCAGCAGGTGCATCATCATACACATTGTGCCACACCTGCAGTGGACTTCTTGAGTGGCCCACACTAAACCTGTAGCAGACTTCATGAGTGCTACTTCTGAAGTAGCCACATCATCACATGCATTGCACCAGACCTAAGGCAGACTTCATGAGTAGCTCAGATGGCCAATCACAAAGCACCTGCATAATTATACACACTGTGCAATACCTGTAGCCAGCTTGGTGACTCGTCCTGCAGGCTCTTTATAAAGCAGCTGCATCACTGAGCACATTGCTGTAAACCCAATAGCTTGCTTTGTACATGGCACTGCCCAGTCATCAACTGTATATTTTTCTTATTTTTGGACAAAGGGTCCAACATTCAAACATTAGCAATAGCACTACTGTGGCTTGCCCCAGTGCTGCCTGGGTTTGCGGCTTGTGCTGAGGGTGGGGCCAAATTCAGAGGCCCAGTGAGGGAGCTGTAAATGCAGCATCACCCATGCACTAACATAACACTGTGGCAATGCAAATGACAGGGTCCTCTCCTGCAAACAGATGCAGCAGCATGTTCAAAGATTTGTAATGGCAGTTCAGGTGTAAGACCTTGTTTTTTTCTTTTAAGGTTTCCACCATCACATAATCCCTGGGGGAACGAACAAATGTTGGATAGGATGTGGTAACAAAGGGGACCACTGCCATACATTCTGTGAATTTATTTATTTATTTAAAATTAGTAACTAGGAAAGGCACACCGAGTCGAGGCTGTTTTCAAGGTGTGACATGGGGGAAGGGAGTACAGAAGGAACAGAGTTACAAAACATCAGAGAGCAGTTACATAGGCAGCATCACAGATGTAGTAGCAGTGCGGTGACCTGGAATATTAACAATATGGATTAATGTGGTGATATGTGGACAATCATGTGAGAATACAGTAAAGTGCACAGTTACTGCTGGGGTAGGTGTCAGTGCTAGTGAGTTCCAGAAACAGACCTTGGGTAGAGTCATAAATTGCCCAATTAAAGGGTGGACCAATCAGGAGACGGGGTCAAAAGACACAGGATGAAAAGTCAAGGGGGGGGGGTTGACAGGGGCAGGAGGGTGCAGAAAGATGCCTTAACAGATGTCTAAAGGCACTGAGTGAGAGGAAGAGGTAGAGGGAAGAGGGGGGGCAGATTTCAGAGGGAAGGGAGGCAGTAGGAGAAAGCAGCCTGACCAGCAAAGGAGTGAAGATGGGGAATGAAGAAAGTTCAGGAATCCCTAGAGTGCAGAGTAAGATGAGGAGAGGATAGGGGAGAGAAGTGAGGAAAGGTAGGAGGGAAGGGACCCAAACTAGCATTTAGCAATGATGGAGGCACAGTGGGACTGGTGACATGACAATAGTAGGAGGATGGAGAGGAGGAATAGAGAGAGTAGTGATGAGTACGGGGGAGAGTTGGAAGTGAAATGACAGAAGGCTTTGCAGAGGATATCCACTCTAGCAAGGGAAAAGGAAAGGGCATAGACCACCTCTCCATAGTCAAAGACTAGGAGAACCATTTTGGTTACCAGCTCCTGGTGGACCCGGAGAGAGAGAGAGAGTCCTTATTGCAGTATAAGGCACCAAGTTTAGGGTGGAGTTTGATATGGATGGTGTTGATGTGGGCAGAAAAGTCAAGCTTGCTATCAAGCCCCACACACCAAGTTACTTGAAGGCAGAGACAACCTTCAGAGGGGCGCCATCTAGTGTGGAGGGGAGGGCGAGCCTGGCCAGTTTCTGGCTGGTGCAGAAGGTCATAGATACAGTCTTCTTGGTGTTGACCCCGAGTTTGTTGGCTTGGAATCAGCACAGTACATTGTGGAAGTCATGCTGGTACGGACCTTCCACAGCTGAAGCTGAAGGGCTGGAGGTGTAAATGACCATGTCATTTACATGCATCTAGATATGAAAAGAGACATAAGCAGAGGGGAGGTCATTTAGGTAAATGGAGAACAGGACGGGACCCAGGATGGAGCCCTGTGAGATGCCTGCTAGGATGGGGAGGGGGACAGAACGCCTCCCACCTTTACTGACTGTAGATGGCCCATGAGATATGAATGGAACCAATATATAGCAGAAACTGAGAGGCCAGCAAAGCTCAGCTTCTTGAGGAGGAGAGAGTGGGACACCGAGTTAAAGGCTTTGGCCAGATCGATGGATATAGCTGCAGTGATATGTCGGTGATCCATCAAAGTGAGGATAGTCAGTTACTCGAGGCAGGAAGGAGATGGTTGAGTGGTGCTTCCTAAACCAGATTGGAAGGAAGAGAGGAAATCAGTGGAGTAAAGGAAGTCTGCCATGCTTGTCCAAAGCTGGACAACTACTGGGCCGCTGTTGGATATGTTTACATGTTTGGTTATGTGTAAATGAATATGTGTTTAAAATAATGTGAAGAACACTCAATAAAAAGCATGAGTGGCAAAAAAAAAAAAAGACAGTAATTACAGTGCCCTAACACTCCTTGGGTCATCATAAGGCAGGGGACACTCCTAATAAAAACTGTCTTGACACTCCTCAGGGTAACTGGAGAGCAGGGGATACTTTAAAGTAATTACAGAGCCCTGACACCCCTTGGCTCGTAATAGGGCACAGTATACCTTGGAGGAATTACAGAGCCCTGATATGCCTCAGGTCATAACTGGACACAGGATACTTTTAAGTATTTATAGAGCTCTGACACCCCTTGGGTCACATGAGGGCAGGGGGATACTTTAAAGTAATTACAGAGCTGTGACACCCCTTGGGTCATATGAGGACAGGGGGATACACTTTAAAGTAATTACAAAGCCCTGACATCCCTCAGGACATAAGAAGGCAGAAAATACTTTAAAGTAATAAAAGAGCCCTAACACCCTATAGGTAAATAACAGGACAAGGGACACTTCGAAGTAATAAGAGTGCCCTGACACCAATCAGGGGTCATCGGAGGGCAGGGTGTACTTTAAAGTAATTACAGAGCCCTGACATCCCTCAGAACATAAGGAGACAGAAAATACTTTAAGGTAATAAAAGAGCACTAACACCCTATGGGTAAATAACAGGGCAAGGGACACTTTGAAGTAATAACATGTTTCAGAATGTGTCTGGATATCCTGATCATCATGAGGGCTAGTGTCCTCATTGTCCCTCATTTTGAGAGTCCATATCCCTCATTTCAGTGACAAAATGTGAGGTATGGTGCATGCTTCCAAGACCCTACTCAGCACAAAGAGTGCTAAGCATGGCCATAGTGTATACACTCCATACAGAATGACAAAGGGAAAGTAAGAGAGATAAAACAGTCATGGAGAAACACATTTGTAGTACTAAATATGCATAAGGGGATTTGATTGGCCCAAAACCAAAAGGTCAGGCTTCACAACACAGAGGCCTCTCTTCACACATCTGGGACAGGGATGTTTGCTGACTATATCCTAGGCATTTAATGCATTAAGCAAACAATACTTTACAAATTAATGAAAATTTAATGACAAAAATCAAAAGCCATTAAACAACTTGCCAGAGGATCAGAATTAATGAGTTTACCTAACTTGAATGGGAAATCAATGAACAATGTATTTTAATGGGTCTAATTGCTAGCAGTAGTAAGAGCAATAGAAACTGATGTTTTTATTTTAGATGACATTTGCACCAGCTTAGCTGCTGCACACATGGCAAGCATGCGGCATGTGAACCTGATGTGATTTTTAAATGATGTTCACTCCAGCTTAACTGCTGCACTCATGTCAAGTGTGCAGCACACAAACCTGATTTGCTTTTTAGACCTGGTTCACTTTATGTATGTGAACCACTTGCAAACATTGCACAATTAAGCATGTGGCATGCATTTTGCATGTATGCAGCACATTTATATTTCTGTAAGGGATAGCCAACGCACTGAATCAAATATTTGAAAAAAATGTATACCAAAAGGATTGATGCATCTGATCCTTAGAATCACACCACCAAGGGGAAAAATTCCAAGTACCTGCTCCAAATTTTGATTAGTAGAGCTGCTAAAGCTATTTCACAGAAATGGCTGCAAAAGTCCCCACCAGACATGAAGTTGTAGTTAACTATTAGCAGAAGGGTTCAGATGATGGAAAGCAACACTACCCAGCACTTACAGAAAGATAAGCGTACAGCAAGGTGGCTACCCTTAATGCATTATTTGGAACAGCATTCAGGCCACTCGATTGTGGACCAGTTGGCTGGGATAGCAAATAAGGTGTCACAGACCAACCCTAAGAAGGTGAAGCTTGGCAAGAACAGAAAGTATATAGGGGGTTTCCTCTTGCTGTGGAAAACTGCTCACACCTATGATACTCTGTGATGATTGTACATACTTCGATGAAATGTAACTAATCAATTGATCTTGTGTTTGTTTTTTTTTGTCTTCATTTCATGGTAGATGTTAACATATTGTGCACTGTTTCTTGGTTGTATTTTACAAAAATGTTAAAAACTTTAAAAAAAAAAAGAAAGAAAAGGACTGGACTGGACCCAGGACCAATCCTTATGGCACACCATTGGTGACCTCCCTCTCTTCTGAATTGATACCATTAACCACAACCCACTTCTCTCTTCCTTCCAACCACTTTCTCATTCATATAACTGTGTCCTTCACAGCACCCAGTTCTTTCAGCCTCTTCAGCAAACGTCTGTAAGATATGGAGTTGAAAGCCTTGCTGAAACTGAAGTCGAGTAAATCCACAACATGGTCCTTATCCACTACCCTCATTATGCAGTCAAAGAATATTATCAGGTTGGTCTGACAAGATCTCCCTGCCATGAACCTGTGCTGTTTACTATCCTGGAGTCCATTGCTCTCCAGGTAGTCCATGGGGGTCCTCTTTGACTAGAGTCTCAATCAGTTTACACACAACAGAGATAGACTGACAGGTCCAAGTTACCCAGTTGCTGCTTGTCCCCACTTTTGAGCAGACTACATCTGCTACTCTCCAATCTTTTTGAATTACCCCTGTCTGAATTGAGCTATTGAATAGCTCTACCATGGGTTCAGTTAGTTCCATTGTCAATCCTTGAGCTCCCTCGGATGCATCCCATCTGACCCTGGGACCGTATCTATCTTTACGGCTGGTAGCCCTTTCTGAACCCTTTCTCTGTTTAATACTTGTTGCCTCATCTCAGGGATACTCCTTAAAGTCACGTTATTGCCACTGTTTGTCAGAGGCCCTCTGTCTTTCTCTGTGAATGCACAGCAGAAGTAGTTGTTGAGAATGGCTGCTTTCAGCCCCTCTTCCTCAATTACCTAAATTCCCTCTGTTAGCCTAACAATTCTTCCTCCCATCTTTTGTTTTTCCCTAATATATCTAAAGAGCTGTTTTCACCTCCCTTGTCCCTCTCCACAACACACAGGTCTGTGTCTGCCTTTGCTTCTCTGACCACCCTCTTGGTTTCCCTTGGTTTCATTTGGTACTCCCCCCATTTCTCCTCCCCTTGTTTTTCTTTGTACCTGATGAAAGCTTTTTGTCTCTCACTGCTTCCCTGACCTTTCCAGAGAACTATACAGGTCTCTTGTATCTGTTCTTTTTGGTTACTGTTCAGGCAAGGCTTTGTTGCCTAGAGAAGGGCCCCTTAATTGTCCCCCATCTCCTCCACACCCTTGATGCTGTCACTCCACCTAACTTATCTCAGACCAGCTCCCTCATCCGGATGAAGTCTGCCCTTCTGAAATAGAACCATAGAAACATAGATTTTGATGGCAGATAAGGACCGCTTGGCCCACCTAGTCTGCCCATTTTCATACCTACAGGATAAGCTGCAGATCCTAGTTAACCAACAGCCTATTTCTTCCTACCCCCCACAAGAATTGCTTTATGTCTGTCCCATGTATTCTTGAATTCTCC
Organism: Neoceratodus forsteri; assembly: GCA_016271365.2. NCBI lineage: Eukaryota > Metazoa > Chordata > Ceratodontiformes > Ceratodontidae > Neoceratodus > Neoceratodus forsteri. The sequence goes on along the minus strand of CM057450.1, from coordinate 555,777,765 downwards.
CACAGTTTTAAACCCCACAATCTCCTCAGGAAGGCTGTTCCATGCATCCACCACCCTCTCTGTGAAAAAATACTTCCTCACTTCAGCCTTTAATGAGGGCTTATGTGTCCAAAGGGCCAGGTCAAACCATATAGAGTTATGTTTACTGGACCCTCGTGGTTTCCCTACCCTCACTCCTCCTATCAGTTCCAAGTTGGTGAGCACCACATCAAGAAATGTAGCTGGACACAATTTTCAGACTGAGTGTAGCCTGATCTATCATTTACATCTATGTCTAGTATTTTTTATCCGAAAACTGGATGCAATGTACCATAAAACACTTAAAAATTCTGCAAACAAGTCAAACTTTTTAAAATAGCCCCACATTATGACTGGAAAATCCCACCCAATGAAACTAGGAGTTTTGGCCATCTTACCATTTTTGAAAATCCCCCCCCCCCCAGCATCTCTTGCGTTGAGGCAACATGAGGCTGTAGGCCAGTTGGCTCTCAGCACACATGGAACGAGGGTCTCTGTCTCTCCATTAATGCATCACCCTGGAGTGTGTTATTGCACTTATTAAATGACCTACTATTGTAAGTGTTGGCTTAGAAAATACAGCATTGTGCATTTCTGCGTGCTTATAGGCAAGACAGGTGACCTGATTTGCTCATTCAAAAAATAATACAATATTTGTTGTGATCATCCTGGCCCCTTTTATAAAAATATATATTCTGGGAATGTATCTTTTTTTGTCTCGGCCCCATCTCTGCTGTCCATGCTCTTTGCTGAATGAAATGCTGATCACTTACACAAACTTAGTATTCTGCCAGATCACCATAGATGCAAAGGAGCACAGCAGTGTGGTACACGTGCAGTATCTCACTAAATCTGAGACTTCACAATGTAGGATTTTTTTTATGTCCAGTTCAATTCAGCCAAGATCAAGCCCATCCACCTTTTTAAGAATTGAAGGGGCCAACGCTGGAATGTGCACTCAAGATCATAGTTAGCTACTAAAGATGTATATTCCCACTCAGCACAAGCATATTACCTTTGTGCTTGCTGAGCATCCTGCACTAGACGTTTCTCCTCAATGTGAACGTACCTCGAAGCCTGCAGTTCCTGTAAACTCCTGCATGCATGAGTTTGGAATTTTTTTAGCGTTAGTAACTAACTGGTGGTGCTAAAAGTACATGCTCTTCTGAGCATTGTGACCTATATCTGGGTCCAAAATGAGCACTGCACTTGTTTGTTCTTACAGTTTGAAATAGCCAACCATAATCCCAAGCATTTCTATTACCTGACGCTAAAACGCACCCTCGGGATCACAGTCACCTATTTCAGACTGCCAGAACAAACACTTTCAATGTTCATTTTGAATCCAGGCATAGGTTGCCATAATTAGAAGAACATCTACTTTTTAGCCCCCAAAATTAATTTACAGTGCTTAGAAAATCCCAACCTCATGCATGCATGCATGAGTTTACTGGAACTGCAGTCTGCAAGGCACATTCACGCTGAGGAAAGATGTCTGGCAGCAGATGTTTGGGAAGCTCAAAGGTAATGTGCTTGGGCTAAGCAGAAATAGATATTTTAAAAAAATAAGAAAATAGTTGTTATTGCACAGATTGGGGTGCAACAATGGGTTGTTTTCTCACCTAATATATTTGCTTGTGTGCATGCGCAAGAAACATTATGTGGCAGCTTAGGGGAGAAGCAGGTTGTGGAGGTGCAGCACCCTGGCAGCCAAGGGGGACACTACATTTGGAGGCTTGGCACTGGTGGACCAATGCAGGCCCAGTGTCTTGATGACACTGGTTCAGCAGAAGTACCACCAAGTTAAAATGCTTTTGCCGCTGCAATCACGGTCCGCCTCGTCATTGCAGCTTCAGCCATTTTGCTTCAATGAGGGAGCGACTCGTCATTGCAGGACAGTACCTTGCCATCCGTATGCCATCCTGACCGAGTACATTTTCCAACGGGGGAGCCCACTCCCTGTTGGCACACTGTAACCCCTTCCCCATTTGTTGTGAACTGAGCGGGTGCCCAGCCCCACTTGGCAGCATGCGCCCCCCATAGCAGTCTTTCGTTTGCGATGAGGCCCCAGTCCCCATTGGCCCAGCGCTCCCAGTTCAATTTGCCAGTAAGGAGCCCACTCCCCATCAGCATAATGTCCCCACCCCAAGTTTGCTGTGTGCCGAGGGTTGCCCAATCCTCCTTGACTCTCCCCAACTGGTATGTGCCGCGGGGTGACCAATCCCCCATCGGCTACAGCTCCCCAAAAACACTCAGATGGCACGCTGGGAGCCCACCCCAGTGTGCCAAATGTCCCTGAAAAGAAAAAAAACAGTCCTGCAATGTTGTGTTTTTTTTAACACCTGTAAAACAGAAAACGGTCCCTCATAGAGTTCGGTGGCCCATCCCCCAACCCATGCCCACCTTCTGTGCACCCTGCCTCCCCACACCCCCCTCACCCCATACTTACCTCCGGAGCCCAGCGCTATGATCTTCGGTGGATGGGGAGCATGTCTGCACTCTTCAAAGTCAACCGCAAACTGAAGAAATGCTTGTAAGCTGTATAATGGCATAAATCGTTTTTTTCGACTTTGGTGCACATCTCGGGCATTTTGAGGAATTCTAACACTGTCATTGAGTTATTCGGTCCCAAAAGGTGATTCTGCGGTCACTGCGTGGAATCACTTTTCAGGACCGACTAACAAAACGACAGTGCCACTGTTCATGAGGTGGGCTCTCAAAAGGCCTATGTTGCAAATTTGGTGAAAGAAATTCAAAAAATTACTGTTTTACGAGCTTGCGTTGAGCAGTTTTCAGGCACACTCGTAACTTCATGAGTTTGTAATGTTTTCAGTCCAGATTTTCAACACTGGCATTTTTCCACACCTCCTTATGAACAGTATAGCTGTCATTTTACACATTCTGGCCAAAATGTGTTTTCGCACTTCCGGGGCAGAATTGCACGGTTGCTGTGGGAAATCAGTTTTTGAGATAGATTGAGAAAATGACAGTGACACTGTTCATGAGCAGAGGTTCTAAAATGCCTATGTTGAAAATTTGGTGACGAAAGTCCATAAAATGCCTGTGTTACAAGTGTGTGTTGCGTGGTTTCCACGCACCTTTGTAACTTTGCAAATCTGTAATATTTTCACTCCAGATTTTCAACACTGCCATTTTCACACCTCCTATGAACAGTATAGCTGTCATTTTTCACATCCTGGCCAAAATGTGTTTCGCACTTCCAGAGCAGAATAAGCGAGGTCACTGTAGGAAATCAGTGTTTGGGACAGATTAAGAAAATGACAGTGGCACTGTTCATGAGCAGAGGTCCAAAAATCCCTATTTTGAAAATTTGGTGACGAAAGTCCATAAAATTACTGTGTTTTAAGCGTGCGTTGCACTGTTTCTATGCACCCTTGAAACTTCACAAATCTGTAATATTTTCACGCCAGATTTTCAACACTGCCATTTTTTCACACCTACTTATGAACAGTACAGCTGGCATTTTTCACATCCTGGCCAAAATGTGTTTTTTGCACTTTTGGCGCAGAATAGCGCGGTCGCTATGGGAAATCAGTTTTTAGGACAGATTAAGATCTAGTGAGTGAGAGAAGGGGAGTGAACAAGCTCAACTGAGCTCTTTTGGGACTGCTGCAGATTTCATTGTGGGCAGAAAAAGGTGCCAATGCAGGCAGGAGCTCAGTTCAAAAGGGCAGCCTGCAGCACCGGGAGAAACAGAACGAGCAAGTGAGAGAGGAGGAGTGAGTGAGTGAGCTCAACGGACCTCTCTCAGGACTGCTGCAGATTTCTTTATGGGCAGAAAAAGGTATCAAAGCAGGCAGGGGCCCAGTACAAAAGGGCAGCCTGCGGCACCAGGAGAAACAGAATGAGCGAGTGAGGGAGGTGGAGTGAGCAAGCTCAATGGAGCTGTGTCGGGACTGCTGCAGATTTCTTTGTGGGCAGAAAAAGGCACCAACGCAGGCCGAAGCCCAGTACAAAAGGTCAGCCTGCAGTGTTGGGAGAAATGGAATGAGCAAGTGAGAGAGGAAGAGTGAGCGAGCTCAGCAGAACTCTGCTGGGACTGCTGTGGATTTCTTTATGGGCAGAAAAAGGCGCCAATGCAGGCAGGAGCCCAGTACAAAAGGGCAGCCTGCAGCGCTGGGAGAAATAGAAGGAGTGAGTGAGAGAGGGGGAGTGAGCGAGCTCAATTGAGTTCTGTCAGAACAGCTGTGAACTTCTTTGTGGGCAAAAAAAGGTGCCAACGCAGGCAGAAGCCTAGTACAAAAAGGGCAGCTTGCAGCGCTGTGAGAAACAGAACGAGTGAGTGAGTGGGAGAGGGGGAGTGGGCAAGCTCAACAGAGCTCTGTCGGGACTGCTGCGGATTTCTTTGTGGGCAGAAAAAGGCGCCAACGCAGGCAGGAGCCCAGTACAAAAGGGCAACCTGCAGCACCAGGAGAAACAGAACGAGCGAGTGACAGATTGGGGAAGGAGCAAGCACAACAAAGCTGTGCTGGGACTTTAGAGTTGCCGCCCTCCCACCCAGGGTCCTCTGTGGTCCTACATTACAGCAGGGTCTCTGGGGTGGGGCCAAGGCATGACTGAATACGTTGAGGAGTGCTGTAATAATACAGATTTAGTTGTTCTGTTTATTTCTCTAACTGAGCTAAGTACTGAGCTATACTGTTATGATTGCTGTAATAATACATATTTATTTGTTCTGTTTATTTCTCCAACCGAGCTGAGTAATACTTGGAGTGCAATAGGAATTTTAACTGAGCTAAGGGAAACTATATGAGAGCTGAGAACAAAAAGTATGGTAGCTGAGGGGTGAAAATGGACAAGGAGGCTTTAAGATTGCTACAGTAAGGGGGAAGAGATGTAGGAGGGGTATCGACTAGGAATAGATTTGAGCCTCTGCTATGGGAGGGGGGGGAGCAGGAACATACTGAAGGGGGGAGGACAAGCAGGGCATTAGAGGGATGGCAACTGGTAGGGGAAGAGATAGCGAGGACAAATGGGTAGAAGGGGGTTAGTAAGAAAGGAGGGGTGGTGACTGAAGGAGAGAAGGCTATGGGAAGGGGGAAGGATGGGAGGGGCATCACTATCGGGGTAGAAGGGAATGGGGGCTCTAAATCAACAACAACGGTGATAGGAGAGGGGTTGGAAATCAGCAAGGGAGGAGGGGAGGTCGACATGTGAAGCCCAGTAGGAAGTAGTCAGGCTGGGAAGGGGTTCAAGGGGGTTGGGAGGAATAAGGCAGAGAAAAGGGGTGAGGCGGAAGTAGGGAGTACAGATACAGAAGTCACAGAGGGTGAAGCTGGCAGGGGTAAGGGGCAGGGAAGATCGAATACTGGGGTGGTGGAAGGGGCATTAGAAGGGAAAAGTGCTAAGGGACGGGGGGTACTCGTCCTGGGGGATTGTATACTGAAAGGGGTGAGATGGGGCAGAAGGGGGAAGGCACAGCCATATTTGGGTTGAAGCTATCCCCAGGTTGACTGCAGGAGGGGTAGGGCAGGTATTGCTCAAGTGTGCAGCAAGGGGGAGGAAGAAACCTCATTTGCTGTTGCATGTGGGTACAAATGACTTGGCGGTGGAGACTGTGGAAGTAGTGAGCGGGAGTTTGGAGTAGTTGGGCAAGCAGTTGTGAGGGTGTGGGGAGTCGGTGGCATTCTTGGAGTTACTCCCCTATATATAGGTAAAGGCAGATGTGTAGTGACCCTGGGAGGGGGTGGGAAGAGTGGTCTGAGTGTAATACAGAAGGCAACACCACCCGGTAAGAATAAGGAGGATAAAGGGTGCTGACTACCGGAGGAGGGACACAGGCCAAGGAGGAGAAGAGTGAGGAGAAGGAGGGGTATGGTTGGAAGGTGGTCTCACTCTACGCAAGAAGCCTGGGGAACAAAACTGCTGAGCTTCAGGCACTCCTTTCAGAGGGGAAGGTGGACATTGTTGCAGTGACAGAGACTTGGGCCACAGAGTACCATGATTCGGGCTTGGCAGTCCCGGAATACAGAATATACAGGAGGGACCGGGGGGGTTGGAAGGGGGGGTTGTTGCACTCTATGTGAAGGAAGGGATTAAATGCATAAGGGATGAGGGAGAAGAGGAGAGGACAGAGGCACTTTGGGTGCAGCTCCTGGACTCCAAGGGCAGAAATCTGAGGCTGGGAGTGGTGTACAGACCACCAGCCCAATCCAGGGAACTGGATAGGGAGTTAGCAGAGCAGATAAGTAGGGTGTGTAGAAGGGAGTGTGTGGTGATAGTCAGGGATTTTAGCTTACCATAGGTTGACTGGAGCACCCCGTCACTAGCAGTACCAGAGAGCAGGTGTTTCTTGATGCATTCCAGGATGGCCTTCTCACGCAATTGGTACGTAGGCCTACAAGGCTTGGTAGCACTCTGGACCTAGTACTGGCAAATGGGGAGGTGGTGAGGGAGGTTAGGGTGGAGGACCCACTAGCTGGTAGTGACCACCAAACAGTGTGACTTGTTGTCACGCTGGGCAGGGAGACAGGAGGCATGGACACTAAGGTGGTGGACTTTATTAGGATGGACTTTAGGGGGATGGGAGCAATACTGCAAGGAAGACTCCAGGATATAAGGCTGGGGATGGATGCAGAACAAAAGTGGGGAGTCATAAAGACTGGGCTGACAGAGGCCACAGTAGCCTGCACCAGGGCCAGGAGTAAGAAGAGCAGAGGCAAGAAACCATGCTGGCTGAACAAGGAAGTGCTGCAAGGGGTGAGGGCAAAGACGACTGCATACCGGAAATACAGGAGAACAGGGAAGGCAGAGGATAAGGAGGCTTTCGTGAGTTCGTCCAGGGAGGTTGCCAGGAGGGTGAAAAAAGCTAAGGCCTCCAGGCAATTAAGTTCCGAAAAGGGCATAAAAGGAGGGGAAAAGGACTTTTTTAGGTATATCAGGGAAAAGAGGAAGTGCAAGGAACATATTGTGAGAATAAAGCGGGGAAGGGATTGGCTGGAAAAGGGGAGGAGCAAGTGGAAATTCAAAATGAGTACTTCTGCTCCGTTTTCACTAAGGAGAGGGATGGCCCTCTACCACAATGGGCTGGGGTGGTGGGGAAAGGGGGGGAGGAGGTGACGGACTAAGTGATCACAGGAAGTAGGGTTCTAGAGGGGCTGAGGGCAGTAAGGGTGGACAAGGCACCAAGTCCCAATGCATCCACCCCAGGGAGATGGCGGAGCTGTTGGCTGAGCCACTGGCAGATCTGTTCAACACCTCTCTGGAAACGGGGTGTGTGCCCCAGGACTGGAGGGTGGCCCATGTGGTGCCCATACACAAGAGTGGGCCTAGGAAGGAGCCAGGAAATTATCGGCTGGTAAGTCTTACGTCCATAGTAGGTAAGCTTATGGAGCCAATGCCGAAGGAGAGGCTGGTGGCATTCCTAGACAGTAATGGCCTCCAAGATGGGTGGCAACATAGGTTCATCTCAGGGAGGTCTTGTCAAACCAACCTTACAGTATTGTGACTGGGTGACAAGGGAGTTGGACAGGGGCCATGCGGTACATGTCCTGTACTTAGACTGCAGTAAGGCCTTGATACAGTACCTCATGGGAGACTGGGGGAGCTGATGGCAGTGGGGTGGGGAAAAAGTTGACTAAATGGATAGAGAACTGGTTACAGGGGAAGGAGCAGAGGGTGGTGGTGGGGGAGTAGCTCTCGACATCAAGAGCAGTGACAAACGGGGTACCACAGGGGTCAGTGCTGGGCCCGGTGCTATTTGGGCCTTTATCTCCGATATAGCACATGGAGTGGGGAGCAGAGTTAGTCTGTTCTAACAGTATACCAACTTGGGGGTGGTGGTGGACAAAGAGGATGGATGTGGAAAACTGCAGGGGGACCTAACCAATCTAGAGACATGGTCGGTGGAATGGCAGCTAGGATTCAATGCAAAGAAGTGTAAGGTGATGCACTTCAGGGCTAAGAACCAGAAGAGGGACTATTGATTGGGGATCAGAAAGGAGGAGAAGGACCTAGGTGTCTTGGTAACTTGGAGCATGAACAACTCAGCCCACTGCATGAGAGCAGCAGTAAAGGCAAACAGGATGCTGGGGTGCATCGCAAGGGGGTTCTCATCCAGACACAGGGATATGATCCTACCTCTCTACAGATCATTGATCAGACTACACCTAGAGTACTATGTGCAATACTAGAGGCCATACCTGAGGAGAGATATAAAGTTACTGGAGGGGGTGCAAAGGAGGGCAACAAAAATGTCAAAGGGGATGGAAGGAAAGAAATATGAAGTTAGGCTGAAGGACCTGAACATGTACACACTGGAGGAGAGGAGAGATACGGGGGATATGATTGAAGCATTTAAATACCCAAGGGGGTAACTAAAACTAGCACCGAGGGGGTGTTTAAACTGAGGAGTGGAAGAGAGACAAGCTGGCATGGAATAAGGTTGACAGGGTATGTTTCAAGAGGGAAATGAGGAGGCACTACATTTCTGAGAGGGTGGTGTCTAGTTGGAATGCACTGCCAGAGGGGGTGGTAACATGTAGGACAGTCAATAGCTTTAAGGAGGAGTGGGATAAAGCAAGAGGAAGACTTGGGGGCAGGGGCTGGGACAAGTGATGAAGGAACTGGGGGGAGGAGACTGGGGCAGCTGCAATCTAGGGTGCTAGCTGCACACTCGGGCAGACTTACATAGACAGATTGGTGTGTTCTGCTGGCAGATTCGTATGTTTTCATGTAAAATCACAGTAACTCTGTTCGTGAGCAGAGGTCCTAAAATGCCTATGTTGAAAATTTGGTGACAAATATCCATAAAATGACTGTTACAAGCGTGCATGATGCAGTTCCCTCACACCCTCGTAACTTCGCAAATTTGCATTTTCACTCCAGATTTTCAACATTGCCATTTTTAAGTCCTCCTTATGAACAGTACAGCTGTCATTTTCCACATCCTGCCCGAAATATGCGTTTATGCATCTGGCACAGAATACTGTGGGAAATCAATGTTCAGGACAGATTAAGAAAATCATAGTGACCGTGTTCATGAGCAGAGGTCACAAAATGCCTATGTTGAAAATTTGGTGAAATAATTCTTCTAAATGACTGTGTTACATGCATGCATTGCGCAGTTTCCACATACGTTCGGAAGTTTGAGCATTTTTAATACTTTCACTACAGATTTTCAACATTGCCATCTCTTCACACCTCCCTATGAATGGTACAGTTGTCATTCTTCACATTCTGCCCGATCTGTGTTTTCGTACATTTGGCACACAATGGCACAGTTGCTGTGGAAACTCAAAGTTTGGGACACATTCACAAAATCAGAGTGCCACTGTACATGAGAAGAGGTCCTAAATGCTTTCATGAGGCGGGGGTCACAAAATGCCCATGTTGAAAATTTGTACTGTAAATACCAACACATGCCAGGGGCAATACGGTTTCAAACCAAAACGTCCCACCCTGTACAGACTGACAGGCATCAGGGGTGTGCCTTTGGACTGCTGACTGTGATGCTCATGCCATTCCAACCCCACCCCCCACTCTGCAGCCACTGACAGGCATTGAGCTGTGCCTTGGTCTCTTGGGCCCCACAGTTCATCCCATTCTATATTGCACCCATTTCAGCATATGTCCTTATGGAGTGGGGTGACTGTAAAGCCGAACACCCCAAGGCACACCTCACACTTGTCAGTGTGTGCAGGATAGGGTGAGGTGAAATGGCATGAACCTTATGGGCGACAACCCAAACACTTGCCCCAATGCCTGTCCATCTCTGCAGGTTGGAGGTGGGGTTGGCGTGAAGTTCAATACTTCACTGCCATTCCTACTCTGCATGTGTCTAACTCCTGCATTTCCAATGCTAATACCAGCAAGCAAACATTCGGCATTGACAAATGCTTGTATTGTTAGAAGCATACTGGTCACTCTAGATCTGTAATACTGTACTAGATAAAGGATGACAGTGCCCCTTTAAGGGTTACCCCTTTAATTTAGTACGTGATAACACAGCACTCTAATTTATCTCTGCTTCTGATGTGGGGTGAGGGAGGGACATGGACCTGTAGACTTTTCTGACCTTAAATTACAATGTTACTTATTCTGGTGCTTCTTTTACAGGGACAATGTGGAACACCTGGCCAGTTTTAACCCTGCTGTAAGCGAAGAGGCAAAAAAGAAAGCAATCGCCTCCCTTGACAAAGTTGTGAGCCTTGGTAACCGAGAGTTGATCCACCAACTCTTTGAAGATTTAAAGGTACACCATAACTGAAAAAAATGATGACTCTTTGATAAAATGTAGTTGTCTAGTGTTTTTTTTGCCCCTCACAGTGGTGCCGAGTCAGATTCCTTCCTCTCTAATCATGTTGTGACACTATTGTGAGGATGCCCTAAATGATGACCAGACATAATGACTAGAAACACATAGAGATGGCTGTGTCCATTCTTGACAGTTCATACCTGAAGATGTTAATTGACATGTCTAGACAAGAAAGAACTTGACACTGAGCACCACAGTATATCCCCTTCAACTTTCTTTCCTTATCTGCACTCCAACCGTCATACCTCTTGGATCACTTTGCATCCTTGGACTCTCAGTTAATGGCCTCCTCCCATCACTTTCAACAATCTCTCCTTTGTTAGAACTTCCATGCTGAACCAGGAGGGAAGGGTCCTGGTCACCTGAGTGACAGAGGTAAGACCCCTCCACCAAGATGTTATGCATGACATCATTGGATGCCTTTGCATATAACACCAATACCCTTCTATGCATTGGGGGGGGGACTCTGTTTTATTTCACTTGTCTAGTCTTCTGGGCCACCTGGGGGCATTCACGCAATGGTAGATGCATCATGCAGGTGCTACACATCCTGGCAGACTGCACTACTACCACCAATCAGCTCAACTGAGATCCCAGGTTGGAAATCTGAACTCAGAGGGCCCCTAAAGTTAGCTGGCATGCTCACTGCTAGGCTCTCATGCTGTTATAACACCCTCTTCTAAAAATAATAAGCCCTGTATGTGTGTTTTATATATGTAAAGAACTCTGAAATCAAATATTAATGGCAGAATTGTACAAAAACTTCTAATCCTCACAATTACGCAACTGTTGGGTTTACATCAATAATGTGTCTGTGGGGATTTAGCTATAGCCATTCTAAAGATCCTTTAAAGTAAATGACATAGAATTCTACTTGGCTTAAAAAAATAGCTTCAAACAGACTTAACTGACTCACTTTGAAGTAGCCATTTTGAATAAGGCTGAACTTAGAGTGTTTCAATTTGCACAGCATATACACTCCCAGAGGGAATGAGTGTTAAAATTGAAGGTGGAGGGTAACAGTGCTTGTAATCAAAATATTGGGCCCTATGCATGAATGGGAGGGTTATACACCCTGGAGGTGCATAACCCACCTGTGGAGCACCGCACCTGTGGACAGGTGCGTACCAGCTGGAATTCACTACCAGCTGCCACCTGTCCGTGGCCCCACCCCCGGCACGCAGGTCCATGCAGGCCAGCTGGGGGAGGCATAGCAGACCCAGCTGGGCATCCAATTGGATGCTTGCCCGGGTCTGTAGTGGATCACTAGAGCAGCACGGCGTGGGTCCAGATGTGTGAATTGCACCTGCTAACACCCGGACCCAGGCACGATGCCCCATCAGGCTCCAGTTCACTGGCATCACTCCCGGTGCACGGGGGCCATCTGCAGCACTCTCCCCATCTCAAGTCACCCTGGCACTCATGCAGCAAGGCATCCCCCCAATGCACACACCGCACACTGGTGTGCCTGCTGTCCCGTGCAGGTGACCCCAGAACACTATATCTCCAACCCAACACATGTGTTCCGTTGTCCCCCTCCCCCGGCAACAGGTGTGGTACCGGGTGCCTGATGTCCAGTGGCACAGCCCTCCATACACCTCCACAACTGCTGGCCATCTGATCTACACAGGCACGCATCAACTGCATGCCCCTGCATAGGTCAGACAACCGGTGACTGCAGGGGTGTGTGAAGGGTTGTTCCACTGGTCGTTGGGCACCTGGTACCAAGCCTGCAGGTATGGGTATGATGTTGTCGGTGCTGGGGAGGGATTTTCCGTGCTCCACTGTTGACCAAGCCAGCACTACAGGGCATTGGGCTGCATGGGTATGGCAGTGCAGCCATGGGGGGGCAGCAGTGGTGGTGGGGATTGCCCTGTAGAGTGTGGAGGGTGTCTGCCAAGGGAGTTCGGGGTTGGGCCAGCCACAGCTGTGTGGTAGGGCACTTCTTTCCTGCTTGTGGGCTGCTTCTCCAGTCCAGTGTGCATGGGGGCTCTGTGCATAGGGCCACTTCCGGTAGGGCTGTCCCTGGCATACCTGCCTGCCCCCTATGCATCCTGGTGTGCAGCACTACTCACAATGGTGCATGGCACATACTGCTGCCATGTCCCTGGCACACACACCCTTCCCACCCAGGTGCGTTGTTGTTCGCCTGCCCGGGGGGTCGGGCATGTGCCAGCTGCATGCACCAGTCGTGAATGGCGCATGACTATCACTCCATGGTATTCTGACTTAGCTATGCTAACATGCCCAGGTTACGTGGTGCATTGGCATGGCTCTTTGATACTGCAGCTTCTGACACAGATGGCACCACTGGTACTGCACTCCTACCCCAATGACAAGTACAAAACTCTGTTACTAACTGTTTACAGTAGTTTGGCTATTCTGCACCTTTAATTCTTGTTTAAAGATCAAAAATTACTTCTCCTTTATATGATTAAAGAGCTTGTACCTAGTGAAAAGTACTGGTGGAAATTCATCCCTAGAACAACGTTGTGTTGCAGTAGCTATGTCATTTTGCTGTTGTGCTGCACTAGCTGCACAGCTACTGCAGCACAACAACATAGAACATCTTCACACAGGTGTGATGAAGCAGCTGTGGCAGTGAAGAAGTGAGTGGCCTTGGAAAGAACCGCTACAGCCCGCACTACTGTAAGGCAGTTTTTAGTATGAGGGGGACCTTGTTTAGACTAAGGATTATAATTATGGTTGCCCATACACTATAAAAGATTGTGTATGAGCAACCATACACATACAAGGCTATTTTTTTAATCTCAAGGTTTCCCTGGTAACGAGCTCTGTTGTTACCACGGAAACATCTTGATTGAAAAAACAGCCTTGTTGTGTATGGTTGCTCATACATTATCCTCTATGTCATAAACCTAACGCTAATGTCATCTGAATTATTTACCTATTCATTTTTTTGTATATGGGTAAGCCCACTAGGAACCAGGCCTATTTTCAGGGGAGACCCAGAGAATACAACATTTACTAATTGCAGACATTTCAATTATATTATACGGGTACAATAACAGAGTAATATTCCACAGAAGAGGTATTGGCCATCAGAAGACTAAAATTCTCTACTGCTAAATTTGTAGTCATTTTACACCCAGAGTTATAATTGGAGATCTCAGCGTGGGTAGTATTTAGGACTTATTTCACAGAAAGGGTGGTTGAGCTTTGGAGCAGATTACTGGTGGTGGTTTTGGGGGCAAGGACCATTATGTGTTCATACATGGGTGGTACAAGGCCAGAAGACCAATAATCCCACTTGGGAGGAAGTGGGAGGCAATGGAAATGGGGCAGCAAGAGAGAATAACCCACTAGGTCGGGAGGGGGGGTGGTAGTAACTATGGGCAGACTTGATGGGCCATTGGTCTCCTTTTGTCATCAGATTCTGACTGTATGTTTCTGTGACTAATGCCACACTTTAACAGGCAGTTATGGGCCTGAGGTGAAGTCAAGGGAGCTTAATAATCAGCTGGCTTTCACCACTGCATCCCCCCCAGCAATGCTCCATTTATTTAATGATTCATTACCATTTGCACTGTACATTTTGCCAATTTGTACCACTTGTTTAGTGTTTCCACTACATAAATGATTTAATGATTCTTTACAATCAACATGGTAAATTGTACTTTTGCAAATGTCTGTACTTTATATTGTTGGTATTCTGTGTTATTCCTCTGCATGTGTTACTGTTCATAATTTGGTAAATCTTTGCAAGTTTGTAAATGGTGTACCATGCATTATCTGATATTCTGTATCATACAATGCACTTGTCAATTTATTCATAGAAACATAACATCGTAGACAATGACAACAGAAAAAGACCACTAGTCCATCCAGTCTTCCCATAAACCCTAACAAACCCATGACCTATTGTCCACACAGGGTTCTAATGCATACTATCCACTCCATGCTCCTTGCCCTACCGCTGTCTCCCTGAGACAACCACTAAGCCCGTCACTCTTTCCCAGCCATGTTTGAAACCATTGATAGTTTTGGTGCTCACCACATCAGCTAGCAGATTGTTCCACGGCTCCACCATGCTTTCTGTAAAATAGAACTTTCTCACTTCCCTCTTGAATCTCCTCCCTCCAGTCAGTTTCCACTCATGCCTCCATGTTCTTGATCCACTATTTATGCTAAATAGTTCCTCATAGTTTACCTTGTTTATTCCTTTCAGAATTTGAATGTTTGTATTATATCTCTTGTCTCTTATCTGGCCTCCAGCAAGTACATGTTCAGTGCGCTGAGCCAATCCTTGTAAGATCTGCCCTGCTGGCCCTGAATCATTTTGGTCACCCTACATTGTACTGTCTCCAGCTAGTCTTCATCTTTTCTGAGGTGTGGACTCCAGAATTGGGCACAATACTCCAGGTGGGGCCTCATAAGTGATCTATAGAGAGGTAGTAATACCTCCTTCCTTCTGCAGTCAAAACCCCTTCCTGTGCACCCCAACATTCTGGTTTTCTTACTGTAGGCCTTATTATACTGGTATGATTGTTTTAGTGAATCACTGATGATGACCCTAGGTCTCTTTCCTCAGCGGTCATGCACAGCTTCACTTTGCATCCAGTACTCTGTCCTCAAGTTCTTGTTGCATGCTGCATGCATCACCTTGCACTTTTTGGCATTTTATTTCAATTGCCAAACCACTGACCACTTCTCTGGCTTTTGCAAGCCTCTCTGCATCTCTCTAACCCCCTTCTCACTGTTTATCCTGCCATAGAGCTTAGTGTCATCTGCAAAGAGACTCACCTTGCCCTGAATTCCTGCTCCCATTTTGCTAATGAACATATTGAAAAGGACTGGACCCAGGAATCAATCCTTGTGGCACCCCACTGGTGACCTCCCTCTCTTCTAATTTGACTACATTAACCACAACCCTCTCCCTTCAAATCAGTTTTTCACCCACCTGTCTGTCTTTGTACTCAGATCCTCCAGCTTCTTCAGCAGCCTTCAGCGAGGCACTGATTTCAAGACCTTGCTGAAATCAAAGTAGAGTAAATCCACATTATGATCCTTATCCACTACCCTCATTAACCAGTGAAAGAATACTATCAGGTTGGTCTGACAAGACATTCCTGCCATGAATCCGTGCTGTTTATTGTCTTGGAGTCCAATACTCTCCAGGTAGTTTATGAGGTCCTCTTTGACTAGTGCCTCCATCAGTTTACCCACAATAGAGGTAAGACTAACAAATCTGTAGTTATCCAGTTGGTCCTTGTCCCACCCCCCACTCCTCATGGAAAGGGACTACGTCTGCTACTCTCCAGTCTTTTGGAACTACTCCTGTCTGAATTGAGCTATTGAATAGCCCCAGCAGAGGTTCAGTTAGTTCCTTTGCCAATTCCTTGGGCCCTCTAATTCATCCCATCTGGCCCCAGACCTTATTTATCTTTCGGGCTGCTGGGCCTTTCCAAGCCCTTTCGCTGGTTAATACTTGCTGCCTCATCTCAGGGAGCCCCCTTACAGCTGCCTTCATGCCACTCTCTGGCAGAGGCCCTCTGTCTTCTCTTGTAGTACAGAACAAAAGCAGTCATTAAGAATGGCTGCTTTCTGCCCTCAACCTTAAAGGAAAACTACACCCTCATATCTTCTAAATGTTATTTGTTTCCATGTCAACAGACAACTCTTTTCATGTAGCTGTTGAAGATGTATGCAACTGCATTAGTCACTTTTCACAGTTCATACTAAGCCCTTTAACTGTTATGGGAGGCTCCATTTCGTGGTTGTTGAACTCTCATTGTTCGTGACAGCTGCATTAGCATATGAGAACATGATGCATAATCACCCTTTAAACTCTCCAGTCTGCCTGTCTGCTTGATTAATCTACAAAGAAACAAGCTTCAAGAAGGTGTGAAATACGACATTTACCTTCAGTGAGCTCTGCAAACTATCTGAGTTATAATGCAGGATTTTTACCCTTTAAACTTCATTCAGTTAATGAGTTTCCAGAGAGTTTTTGCAGTGTATTTGTTCTTCCAACATAGAGATACATGGTATAAATAGTTGATCTGACATCATGTTCTCATATGCTAATACAGTTCTCATGGACAATGAGATGTCCACAACAATGAAATGGAGATCCCCAGGACAATCACAGGGGCTACCATGAGCTGTGAAAACAAACTAAGGCTAACACATACAGCCTTAACAGCTACAGGAAAGAGTTGTCCGTTGACATGGAATCAAATAAAGTTTAAATGATATGAGAGTGTAGTTTTCCTTTAAATCACCTTCCCTTCCTCTGCCAGCCTAGCAAGTCTTCCTCCCCTTCTTTCTTTTTTTCTTAATATATCTAAAGAATTGTTTTTCCCCACCCTTGACCCCCTCTGTAACATGCATCTCTGTGTTTGCCTTTGCCTCTTTGACCACCCTTTTGGTTTCCCTTGTCCTCATTAGGTTCTCTCCCCAGTCTTCCTTCCCTTGTTTAACTTGTACCCGGTGAGGGCCTTCTTTTTGTCTCTCACTGCTTCCCTGACCTTTCCAGAGAACCATATTGGTCTCTTTTACCTGTTTCTTTTGATTACCATTCATTTAATTTCATTTCTTTTTATTTAAACTGGTGAGCAGATTGGCAAAACTGCCATTTTTCAGAGTGACCAGTATACATAAAACACTAGAGTGCAGTTAAAACATTACATAAAACATGAACAATTGGAATCCAGCAGTAAAACATTGTACAATCTGGATTTAAATTTATCCAGGTTACTACTACTCAAAACAGACTGGGGCAGGTTATTGTAACAAGTGATTGCCTTATATTTAAAAGATCTTTTACCAAAAGATGAGATGAACCTGGGGATAGAAACAGCAAATCTATCTTGGGATCTAGTGGAAAACATATTAGTACTTCTTGGAAATTTATCAATCACTGTACTAGGCATCATTTTGTGAAGAAAGATTGAAGCTTTATATTCCGTGTACTGCTTAAGAGGAAGACATCCCATAGATTTATGTAAGTAACAATGGTGAGTGGATCCTGTCATACCTGTTGCAGACCTACAAATTGTATTATAAAGTGTATTTAATCTATTCAACTTATCAGTCAGAAAGAAATAAAAAATACTGCCATAGTCAAACTTTGAAAGTACTGTTTGCCAATAATGTACGGGACTCTGGGACCAAAACATTATTTATCCTATACAATATACCCAATCTATTGTGAATTGTTTTGATTAACTGAACAATGTGGGTCCTGGATGTAAAATATTTATCTAAAAAAATTCCTAAATAACACAAACTATCAAAACAGTCAATTAAAGTTCCTAATAGATCAAACATTTTAAAGTTATAAGAGGAAGGCTTGCTGGGATGGGAAAAATATATAGACTTGGTTTTATTGGACTTTAATAATAACTTGTGGGACATGAACCAATTGTGAATATTGTTGAAGTCCCTTTGAAGTGTTTTTTTGAAGACAATAAAGGTCCTTATTTGAACTGAAAATAACTGCATCATCTACATATAAAATTAACCTGGAATTAATACAAACTGTAGGCATCAAATTCAAAAATAATGAGAACAACAAGAGGTCGAAAATAGACCCCTGTGGGACTCCACATTGAATCTCCCTAAAATAAGATTGAACCCCTTCAATAATAGTACAATGGGATCTCCCTTGCAAGTACCCTGTAAACCAGGAAACTGAATACAATGAGACACCCTGTTTAGAGATGGTGTGCATACGAAGCTTGCGATCAACCAGGTCGAAGGCCTTGGAAAGGTCCATGAAGACTGATGCCACATGAAGCCTCTCATCCAGGACATAGTCCATGAACTCCACCAAGGCTGTGATTAATTACCAATCTCATACAAGACTTTGCTGCCTCGAGAATGTCCCCATTGAGTGCCCTAATCTTTCTTCGACGTCCCTGATGCTGCCCATTCTATCATGTTCCAGACCAGCCCCCTCATCTGGTTGACTTCTGCCCTTCTGACATCTTGAACTCCAGCCTTTGATGAGGGCTTACTTTTCCCAAGGGTCAGATCAAACTAGATAGAATTATGGTCACTGGATCCTAGTGGCTCCCCTACCCTCACTGCTCCTGCCACTTTCAAGTTCACAAGCACCACATCGAGAATGGCAGCCTGCCTAGTGGATTCCATAACTAGCTGCACTGGCAGGCATTCCTGCAACGTATCCAACAGGGCTAATATCTGACATTGTACTTTGTGTTTGTCTCATTTGTTTATTGTATTCCTTACCAGTTTGTAATCCCCCAGATCACACCTGCAAGCAATCTTCACCTTAAAGTGCTTCTCCTGGTCAACAAATTTAATATACATACATAAATGCAGGTGCTTATGTATGTTAATACTACAAAGAAGACCACTCCACTTGTATTATTTGGTTATGGGAACTGCAAGACAAAGGTAGGCAGTTCTGATACCCTTAGAATGTAAGTGAGGCCACTCTTATAACTGTTAGTGTTCTCAGCAGCAGTGTTCATTTATAGATCTGGGTTTATCAATAATATATTTTAAAAATAAAAAAATAAAACTTCCCTGAATGAGCTTGTTTCTAAGCCCATGAGACTCTTTACAGAATGAGCATGTCACATGCAGGGGAAACAATTGCTCCAATAGGTAAAAACTGTTTTCTTGATCTGTAATTACAATTTTAAGTAATTCAACCTTTTACATGAAAATATAATTGAAGTATGTCTTCATTTACTTAAGAAATGTTCTGGACAGGCGCTTTTCTCCCTCTAGGCTGAGGGACCTGCGCCCTTTTGATAGCCCCCGTTGCAACCCAAAGTATATAGGCATTGCCGTGCAATGAGGAGGCAGAGAGGGAGGGGGGTTCCCCAGCTGGTGAGGTCAGGGAGAGGCCCTGGGGTGAAATGGGCCCAGGATAGGGGAGTGTATTGCCTGGTTCCCATACCCAAGGGCTTCACTGAGAGTGGGCAAGTAGCCTGCTCCTCCAGGGCCTCTCATCCAACCTGGGCATTGTTATGCAATGCCAGGTCTATAAAAAATAAGACAGCAATTACTGCTGATCTTGTTGAATCATCTGACCTGGCTTGCATTACCGACACCTGGCTGCACGAAAATGCTGGTCCCATTTTGGAGTCAGCTGTCCCAACCGGGTACTCGGTAATACATCGCCCTAGGTTGGATCATAAGGGTGGGGGGGTCGCTATTTGTTTTAAATCAGAATTGGGCCTTGTGGAGGTTTCAGTGGCATCCCCTAGATCCTTTCAGTGTATCATGGGAGCAGGTGTGGGCTGCAGAATCCTGCTTGTTTACCATCCACCCAATAGCGAGAAAGTCTTTCTGCAAGAAGTCGCAGACTTCATTGTCGACCTGGTGCTGGAGCCCTCCAGGTGGTTGGTCCTGGGGACTTCAATGCCTGGTCGAAGATGAACTCGCATTTTGGTCAAGACTTTCTCCAACTAATGAGTTCGTTGGAGCTTCACACAGGTGGTTACCGCTGCTACCCATATTCAAGGTCACTCTTTGGATCTGGTGTTCACCCTGGGGATGGAGATCAGGACTGGTGGTGGAACCAGTTGGGTGGTCTGACCATCACTCCATAAGGTTCAATTTTTCGCCCCTTACGAGATCCACCCTTTGGAGATGGTCCAGTATCGCCTTTGAGGGAGTTACCCCGAGGGTCTGATGGCAGTACTGGACCCATCGAGTTGGCCTATGGAGTGCATGGAACCAGATGCCTTAGTGGTGCACTATAATAATATGGTGCTGAGGGCACTGGATTCCATTGCACCTGTCCACGTTCGCCCCCTCTCCCTCTGCCCTCTGTCCCCTAGGTTTGATGGGACATTGAGGGTGCTGAGGAGAGTGGGGTGAAGATTGGAGCGTTGTTGGTGGAAATCTGGCCTGGAGGGTGACAGACTTAGATTGATGGCCCATTACGTGTACTATCAATCAGTAATCTCCCATAAGAAGGCAGAGTTCCTGTCCAGGGAGATAACTGCATCAAGAAACCGACCTGCTCAGCTCTTCCTGACCGTCGACAGACTGTGCAATCCAGCCTGTCTGTGGGGTCAGAGAGCCTTTTCACAAATACAGTGTGATGAGTTTGCTCGGTTATTTGAGGATAAGGTGTCATCAATCAGATTGGAGATCTGCAGCATACGTTCAAATGAGCATTGCAGTGACCGATGCGGGGTTACATGCCCTCAGTCTACCTGGATCGATTTTGACCAGCCAGCGATCATGGATATCATGAAGATTGCGACCGACTTGCTGTAGCTTGGATCCTGGTCCTACGTGCCTCCTTGTGGGGTGCATGGATGTGATCGGACCAGTCCTTGCGAGAATAGTCTGGAGTTCTTTGGATCAAGGGGTGCTCCTGGAGTCTTTGAAGGAAGCTGTCATGACACCCATTTTGAAGAAACCTTCCCTTGACCCTGACTGCCTCGCTAACTACAGACCGATCTCTAACCTGCCCTTTTTGGGCAAGGTTATTGAGAAAGCAGTCACGTTGCAGCTGGATGACTTTCTTATCACCCATGAAGTCTATGATCCTCTCCAGTCTGGTTTCAGGAAGAGGCACAATACTGAGACGGCATTAGTTCGGGTACTTATTGATCTCCTAATAGCGAGAGATCAGAAGAGCCGTTCGATCTTGGTTCTCCTTGATCTCTCTGCAGCATTTGACACTGTGAACCATGGGATGTTGCTGGATCACCTGCAGCTACTCTGTGGACTGTCAGGGACAGTCCTCAGATGGTTCCACTCTTTCCTCACTGGCAGAAGTCAAAGGGTAGTTTCAGGGATTTTCTCTTCCACTCCCTTTGCTCTGTCCTGTGGGGTGCCGCAAGGCTCTGTGCTTTCTCCCATGTTGTTCATGGTGTATATGCTGCCATTGGGAGACATTATAAGGCACTATGGGCTGAGTTTTCACTGCTATGCAGATGATACTCAGCTCTATATGTCCTTTGTACCCAAACAAAATGATGCCGTGTAGGTTTTTAACAACTGCCTAGTTGAGATTCAGGACTGGATGAGTGTGAACTGGTTGAAGTTAAATCCAGATAAGACTGAGGTGTTGGTTGTGGACCCGGGTCATTATGTAGAGAAGTTGACTCCTGGGGTCCCCTCTGGTCTTTTTATTAGGGGATACACATTGAGACCTTCTGAACAGGTGCGAAACCTGGGTGTAATCATTGACAGTGCACTGACGCTAAAGACACAGGTATCAGCCACTGTCAAGTCATCCTTTTACCATCTGAGGAATATCGCCTGGATAAAACATCTTGTTCCGCATGATGACCTTCCTGTGTTGGTTCACGCTTCTACTTCTTCTCGCCTTGATTACTGTAATGCTCTATATCTAGGGTTGCCGGGGTGGATCTCCGTCGCCTGCAGCTGGTGCAGAACGCGGCAGCCAGGTTGTTGACTGGGTTATCAAGAACTTGCCATATTGCACCTGTGCTGCACAAACTGCACTGGCTGCCAGTGCAGTGGAGAATCACCTTCAGTGTCGCATTGCTGACCTATAAGACCCTACACACGGTCAGGGACCAGGCTACCTGCAAGATCTCCTTTGTCCCTTCCGCCATCTCCGCTCCACTGGCGAGGGATTGCTAGAGATTCCCAGGGTTCATCTTCAATCATCTGGGGCAAGGGCTTTTTCTTTTATGGCCCCGACCCTGTGGAATTCTCTACCTCGTCAGATTAGAGAGTGCCTGTCCGTGGAATCATTTAAGAGGTCTCTGAAAAGCCACTTATTTACACTAGCATTTGGATAGATTATTTTATGGTCATTTTATTGTTTTATGCTATTATTTATTATTGTTGATGTTTTATTCTTGTTATGTATCAGCGCTTTGATTTATTGAAAAGCACTTTACAAATAAAATTTTGATTGACTGATTGATTGGTTTACATTAGTGATTGTTACCTGTGAGATAAGGACTGCTAGTTTGTCAGAACACTGCTTGTATATGTGCAATGTTGTGAAAGGTTTATAATAGCCAGTAGAGATCTTGCAAATTTCTAATTCGCTGGTGAAGTTAGTGTAAATCCATATTACTTGCATTCGTGAAAAATTTGAGAATTCTGTGACTGAAGCAGCCAACCTCACCAATGGTTTTTTTTTTGTTTTTTTTTTAAGAAAACTTAAAAAAAAATACTCCACCCCTCCTTTGTGCTGTATTGGGTGTGGGACTGGAAGTAAATTAAAGACAGTAAGGAAGGTGGGGGAGTGCATTTGGCACATGGGTGGGGGAAGGGATTATCTTTTCTTTTACAGCCTCAGCAGCAGGTATGATGTTTGCTGGGGCAAGGGGAAAGAGGGAGGAGGGTGCTAGTGGGGGGGTATTGAATGGGTAACATTTTGCCACACTGAGGTTGCCTTGTTATTTGCTGGTGAACTTTGTCGAATCTGCCTGGTGAACAACAAGGAGAATTGCAGTCCCCCGATCTGCAAATCTACCAAAATCTGCAGATTTGTTCATGGGGCGGATTTTGGCAATTTCTCACATCTCTAACACATCTCTAACAGCCAGTCATTTCATGAGTAAGTCATAGTTATTTGAATACCCAACAGATTAATTCTTAAAAAAATCCTAGTGTTGGTATTCTGAATCTCTTCTTCATATTTCAGCCCATCTTCAATAAACTGATGAGAAGGAAATGGCTGAACAGCCCTGATGCTTGCAATGAGCTAGTGTCTACAATAAAGGATCATTTTGAGTGCATCAGAAAGATGAAAAAACCACCTTATCAGGTATTGTTCCCTTCTAGGGACAGCAGACTCATTTTATATCATTCCTCCAGTTTACATGCAGATAATAATTGTATATGCCTCCTGTATGCATGCTGAACATTTGGAGCAAAGAAGGTCCGTAGTATAACTTGTACTGCATGTATTTTGTAACTTGCATGTCATGCTATTTCTCAACAGACATCTATGGAAACTTGAGCCAAAAATCATATTAAAAAAACTCTTTTGCATGTCAAATAACATTCAAAACCACAGTTCTAACTAAACTGGGGCAGAGGGCTTCCTCTAGACATTGACTGAATATGCTGCCCAATGAAGGGATGACTTCTTTAATGAGTTCTACCATTGTCTGACTCCCAAGGTTAAAGATGCCCTTTTTATGGTTTATTATTCTGTCAGGTTCATAGGTGATTTGCCTTGTGGTTGGCAAATGATAGCCCACATGGGATCTGGAACAGTGCACATCCAAAATAACATCAGATTTCTGGTCACTTTCCTCGGCTCGTACTATATATTAATTGGAGCAAAAAACTGCAGTGATTTAAGCAACAACCAGGGATGCAAGACAAGACCACAAAAAAAAGCAAATGTTCCATTACAATATTGTATGCCTCTTAATCCTGCTGATTATATGGTGTGGTATTCCCTCCAGTGTCTGTGAGTTGTAAAATACCACCTGTTCTCTTAGTAAGTAAAATGAAAGATCATGCCTGGTCTTCCAGCACCCAGCATTTGATGAAGTTAGTACAGGTCCAGGAGCTACTGTGAGCTAAGAATCAGGAATCAGCAGAGGGAAAGGGGAAAAGCTCCCATTCTGCTTAACAATAAACCTCATCTGGTTGCTCTTGGTGGCAGGCATCGAATAGTGGATGCTATTGCTAGTTCATGCTCCTTCCACTGCAAACAGTAAGGAGCTGGTTATTGTGAAACTGTACACATGAGTGGCTCACTCCCACAGGGTGGCTCACGTAAGAGTGGCATGAGTCACCCTGTGTGAGTCTACCTGGGGAGGCTACAGGGAGGTAAATTATTGCAGCAGAAACAGTAGAATTAAAAGTCTAGTACAGCAGTGTGGGTCTATGTTTTCAGTATCCTGACAGGTTCTGTATGGGTATTTGGAAATTCCGTGTGTGCTTTTAATAACATATAGTTGTTGTTAATATATATTATAAATTAAAGTACTGTTATGGTAATAGAGTAATAGTGGTAGCCAATAAGATTTGTTTAAAGTTAGATACCTGTTGAAAAGCTTGTTACATATGATAATGTGGTTTTTAAAAATCATTTTGAGATATTACTTGATTTTCTGTGCTTTAGGACATCATACCCCAGCACTTTAGAAATGGAGGCTTTAGAAATAAAGGTTTATACACATAAACACAAGGGTACCCAAATAGTTTGAGATGAATCTAAGCAAGGGTGGGGAGGTGACATAATGTTGGGTATATTGCCTTGCACAACAAAACTTAGTTTGACATATTGGGTTGTTTTCCAGAGGGTCATGCTGACAGGGTTGGGCCAGTTTAACCCTCTGGAAAATCTGTACTAAGAATACTTTCAGTATAGTAAGAATTACTCTAGGAAGTATTTTTATAGGCTTTGTAAAAGAATACCGGTTATAGGTCTATTGTTGGGGGTGACATTCATCCAAATCCTGGTCCTTTTGATAGTAATATTAGTATTAACAATAGTACTCAGGACTCAACTGCAGTTCGGTTAAAACAATGTGGCCTGTGTATAGTCCACTTGAATGTATGTAGTCTTCTCAAAAAAATTGACCATTTGAGGGAATGGACCATTAAATATGGTCCTGATATTATTGTTACAACAGAAACATGATTAAATGAGAAGACTGCAGATCATTCAATTGGACTGCAAGGTTGTGGGATCTGGAGAAAAAACAGAAATAAAAGGGGAAGGGGGCTGATAATTTATACATCTAATTCCCTGCATGTGACATATATTAATCAACAGATTAGGTGGCATGGTTCTGGAGTATTGGCTCTGGAAATGCAAATTCCTTTTATGAAGCCCCTAATGGTAATTGGAGTATATCGTCCAACAAAATGCTCTTGTGAAGTATTAGATGCCTTAGAGGATTTTCTTGGGAATTATTGATCCTCGCATGCAATCTTCTTGATTGGTGACTTTAATATAGATTGGAAGACAGTTAATAGTGATCATAACATTAAGAATATGTCTACAAATTTAGGTCTGACCCAATTAATTAAGGGAATTACTAAGGTTAATACCAGAAACCCAAGAGCATCTACTACCCTAGATCTAATGTTGACTACAGACCCTGAAAAGTATGAGGAAAGTGGAGTCCTTTCAGATTCTTTTTCTGATCATCAGATAATTTCCTGTGTTAGGAATCATAAAATAAAGAAACAACCTAGAAAACAAATTCAATTTAGGTCCTATAAAAACTTTGACTATATAAGCTTTATGCTTGATTTGGACAATCATAATTGGGAAAGATTAGCTTTGACTCCTACGGTGAATGAAGCATGGAATCTTTTTTATGAAGACTTCATGGTTATCTGCAATCGACATGCTCCAATAAGATATAGGAAGGTTATATTGAAAAATTCCCCCTGGTATAATGGACATCTTTTTAAATTAAAAAAGTAGATGGATAGAGCATGGAAATGAGCAAAAATGACAAACAGGGATGTTGACCTGGTCAAATATCGGCAACTTCGAAATAAATACACCATTACACTTAGGAATAGTAGGCAAGAGTATTTTAATAAAGAACAAATGTCTAATCTGTCTAAGAATCCCAGGGAATTTTGGAAAACAATGTAAACAAGCATTTGTCAATGCCAAATGTTTGCTTGCTGGCATTGGCAGTGGTAGTGTAGAAGTTACAGAGCTGCGTAATAGGAATGGCAGTGAAGTATTGCACTGAAGCCAACCCCACCACCACCCTGCAGAGAGTGACAGGTATTGGGGTGTGCGTTTGGGTCGTCAGGCATAACGGCCACGCCATTTCACCACACCCCACTCTGCAGAGACTGACAAGTGTCACGTGTTCCTTGGGGTCTTTGGCCCTTATGAGCACCCCATTTCATTAGGAAATACAGTGAGATGGGTGCAATATAGGAGAATGGGGTGAAGTTTGGGGCCGAAGAGTCCAAGGCATACCTCGATGCCTCTCAGTGACTGCAGGGTGTGGAATGGTATGAGCATCACAGGCAAGAATCCCAAGACACACCCCTGATTCCTGTCATTCTCTATAGGGTTGGGCGATTTAGTTGAAAAGCCTAATACCTCAGGCATTCGTTGGTATTTTAACTCCAAATTTTCAACATGTTTGTTTTGTGACCCCACCTCATGAACAGGGGAATATCAGTTTGGTAGCAGCTGCTTATGCACAGTGACTCTGACATTTAGCAGCACAGGTGCAAAAATATTCCAAACAGGATGTAAAAATGACAGCTGTACTCTTTCATGGGGAGGTATAAAAATGGCTATGTTGCAAATGTGTAGTAAAAATATTTTAAAAAATGGTGAAGTCACGAGCGTACATAGAAACTGTGCAACGCACACCCGTTATTAGGTTGGGGATTTTTTATAGCAGATTGTCAACTCAGGCATTTTGGTGCCTCCGATCATGATCAGTGTCACTGTGATTTTCTTTATCTGTGCCGAACAATGATTTCCCACGGCGACCACACGCATCTCTGCACTGAAAGTGTGAAAACACACTTTGGCCATGTTGTGAAAAATGGCAGCTGTACTGTTCATAAGGAAGTGTTGAAAAATGCCACTAGTGAAAATCTGGACTGGAAATATTACAAAGTCATGAACTAACGAGGATCGTGGAAACTGCACAATGCTCACTCGTAACACAGTCATTTTATGGACTTTTGTCACCAAATTTTCAACATAGCCATTTTAAGACCTCTGCTCATGAACAGTGTAACTGTGATTTTCTTAATCTGTCCTAAGCATTGCTTTCACACACCAACAGCACCATTGTGCGCTACATGTGCGATAACACATTTTGGGTGACATATGAAAAATTGCAGCTGTACTGTTCATAAGAAAGTTTAATAAAATGGACATGTTGAAAATCTGGAGTGAAAATATTAAATTTGCAAACTTACGAGCATGCATAGTAACTGTGCAACGCATGCTCGTAAAAGTCATTTTTAGGAATTTTTTCACCAAATTTTCAACATAGCCATTTTAAGACCTCTGCTCATGAACAGTGTCACTGTGGTTTTGTTAATGTGTCCCATACATTGAGTTTGCACACCGACTGCGCCATTGTGAGCTACATGCGGAAACACGTTTTGGGCAGGATGTGAAAAATGACAGCTGTACTGCTCATAAGGAGGTGTGGAAAAATGGCAATGTTGGAAATCTGGAGTGGAAATATTGAAAATTCTCAAACCTACGAGCGTGCGTGGGAACTGTGCAACGCACACTCGTAAAACAGTCATTTTTAGGAATTCTGTCACCAAATTTTCAACATTGCCATTTTAAGATCTCTGCTCATGAACAGTGACACTGTGATTTTCTTAATGTGTCCCATACACTGAGTTCGCACAACGACTGCGCCATTGTGCGCTACATGGGCGGAAACACGTTTTGGGTGAGATGTGAAAAATGACAGCTGTACTACTCATAAGAAGGTGTGGAAAAATGGCAATGTTGAAAATCTGGAGTGGAAATATTGAAAATTCGCAAACCTATGAGCGTGCGTAGGAACTGCGCAACGCACGCTCGTAAAACAGTCATTTTTAGGAATTTTTTCACCAAATTTTCAACATAGCCATTTCAAGATCTCTGCTCATGAACAGTGTCACTGTGATTTTCTTAATTTGTCCCGTACATTGATTTCGCACACTACTGCGCCATTCTGTGCTACATGGGCAGAAACACATTTTGGGTGAGATGTGAAAAATGACAGCTGTACTACTCATAAGAAGGTGTGGTGAAATGGCAATGTTGAAAATCTGGAGTGAAAATATTGAAATTTCACGAACTTACGAGCCTGCGTAGGAACTGCACAACACACGCTCGTTAAACAGTCATTTTTTGGAATTTTGGTACCAAATTTTCAACATGGGGGTTTAGGGCCCCCTTTTCATGAATGATGTCACTGTCATGGTGGTATTTGGACCTGAAGAGTGATTTCGCAGTCACTGCATTCATGAGAAGGGGACCCAAAAACCCCATGTTGAAAATTTGGTGCAAAAATTCCCAAAAATGGCTGAGATATGCAATAAAGTTGAAACCCCCCTATCTAGCCCATTATACAGCTTACCGGCATTTCCTCAGTTCGCAGTCGGCTTTGAAGAGTACAGACGTGTTCCCGGTCCACCGAAGATCGTCGCGCCGGAGTCGGAGGTAAGTATGGGGGTGTATGAGCTGGGTGCACAGTGGGTGGGTGCGGTTGTGGGAGGGGTCGGAGACGCACTGCTGGACCGTTTTTCCTACAGGTAAAAAAATAAAAAAGGCGTCGTGGGACCATTTGCCACGCTGGGTGGGCTCCAGCATGGCACAAGGACTTTGGGGGCGTTCAGACGACGGGGATTAGGCACCCCGCCGCAAAAAAATTTAAAAACTTGCGGGATGCTTGCCACGCTGGGTGGGCTCCCAGCGCGGCACAAGGACTTTGGGGGCCTTCAGCCGACGGGGGATTGGGCACCCCATCGGCAAAATGACTGATTGCCACGCTGGGGTGGGCTCCCAGCGTGCGCCTCACAGGGGGCGATGCAGCTCAGCGCGGGGATTGGGCACCCGTCGGCTCACACATGCGTGCGGGCGGCGCGCATGCCTGCGGCTGGGGGGGGGAGCTGCGTGTGAGCAGCTTCTTATCGCTGCTCACTCAAGCGTAGCTCCCCCTTTCAACTGTATGCCACTGCATTTTGGAATGTGTCATAGACAGCTCCAAAATGCATTGGCTTACAGGGGCCGCGCCTGCCAGCACACTGCCTGAATTGGAGGAGGAGGTGACACACCTCCGAAATCTCCGATGATGGCACTATGTTTCTTGCACATGCGTGCAAGCAAACATAAAAATGAATGAGATACAAAAAAATGGATTACCCTGAGGACTTTGAAATAAATGATGTTAGAATCTCATTAGGTGAACAGGTGGTGGATAGCTTTAATAACTATTTTGTAACCATGGGTGCAGCATCCCTTCCCCAAAATCCATCTATTTATTTATTTATTTGCTTTTGTTAACTGGGTAAGCACACTAGACAGCCAAGTGCCTATTTTCAGGTGTGACCCGGGAGATTACAAGGTACATTGCAAGGTACATACATGAACATCAGGCAAATACAAGTGGAGGATTACATTACATAGAATTAGCACAACAGGGACTTTACAAGCATCAGATTTCATCAGGCAAATAGTAGTGAAGAGTTAATATAAAGTGACCAGAACACAGGGACATTGTAAGACAACAATACCAAAAACAGGTATTACAATACAGTATTAAACGCTGCAGTCAGTAGGACGAAGTGCGGTGTGAATTCATTGCTCCAGGCAGCAAGTTGTAAGGCTAGCAGTTAGAATAAGGAGGAGTCACAGTTGGGATAGAGTGGGCCCAGTGCGAGAGAAAGGAGTGCACAGTTATAGTGCTAAAGTTATAGTCTAAAGTTCCTAAATCTGATACCTTATGGGCCAATAAACAGCAGAGTTTGGAGGGCTTTGATTTTTATTATATTACTCAGAGGCAAATACAAAAAGAATTACTGAAAATGAATACAAAGAAAGCTGGGAGTTTAGATGGAATTGCTAATATTCTACTTAAATATGCATTAAATATATCATACCCGTTGGCATTTATTTTCAATAAGACTATCATGGAAGGGCAACTCCAGGATAAATGGAAAGTGGCTAAAGTAATCCCGGTATTTAAATCTGGATCGAAGTTTAGTATAGAAAATTATAGACCTATTTCGTTATTGCCAGTGGTTGCTAAAATATTTGAAAAAATAATAGCAAAACAGATCCAGGAGTTTCTTGACGTAGGTAAGATTTTGACCAAGTATCAATCTGGGGTTAAACCCCAACATGGTACCATGTCAGCTTTAATAAAAGTAACTGGAGATATTGTCAAGGCACTGGACAGGAGGATGTCGATGGGGCAATTTTTGTTGACTTGTCAAAAGCATTTGACACCTTGGACCATGACATCCTCCTGTCCAGATTAAAGTCCTTGGGGTTATTTATGAAGGTAATACAATTATTTAATGCATATTTAATTGACAGAAAACAGCAGGTAGTTATAAATGGTTATGCTTCAGAATTTAGAACTATTATTTCAGGAGTACCTCAAGGATCTATTCTTGGGCCTATTCTTTTCAATTTATACATGCACAGTTTCTCTTTATCACACCAGTGGGTAGGCTGGCATTTATATGCAGATGATATCATAATCTATTCAGAAGAAACATCAGTTTGAGAAATTGGAACAACATTATAGGATGCTTTTATAGAGCTTCAGATTTTCCTTTTGGAAACTAGGCTTGTCTTAAATCTTCAAAAGACTCAGGTTGTATTGTTCTCAAGGGAAAAGAGGGATGGGCAGGAAGGTTCTTTAAGAATTAAAACTTTGGATAATGTCACCCTCCAACAAACACATAATTATAAGTATTTGGGCCTGATCTTGGACAGTGAGTTAAAATGGTCCACACATGTGGACTATATGTTAAAAAAGGTGGGAATATGTTTGGGGGCTTTATATAGAAATGAAGGATGTATGACCGAGTATACTAGAAACATGTGGTTACAACATTGGTACTCCCCTTATTGGATTATGGGGATATAGTTTGTATGGAAGCAGCTAATACAGTATTGGCTAGGATAGATTTAATGTTCAATAAATTTGCTAAAATTATATTGAATGCACTAAGAATGACCCATAGATGACAACTTTATGAATCTCCGGGATGGATTTATCCAAAAGATAGGAGGTTAGCACATGTTCTAAACTTTATGGTAAGGTGTAACAAGGGCAAGGCTTCTGAATACATATTAGATGAGTTACATATTACAGAAATTGGGACAGGGCTTTGCTCTGTGAAAAGTATTGAATACATGCAACACAGACTGAGGACAGAATTTGGTCAACATTTTTTTTTCTAGAGATCCTCAGACTTGGAACACTTTACCATTTAGTTATAGATCACATACAGTACCTAGGGGAAATTAGTTCTTGGTTTTATAGAGAGGCACGTAGGAGCATCAGAGAGGGAGTGCCTTGAGTTAGCAAATATTAGTATTATGTGTAAGTCATAACCTGGATGTTTGAAGTATTTGCTGTAATGATGTCCATCATTTTATAATGCTGTATGTTTCATGTATTGTATAAATACAATATTGATAGGTTGTATGTAAGTTTATTGTATTTGTACTTTGATGTATCTGATGACTACCCCTTTTACTTATGCAATTATATTGTTTTTTATTTATTGTATTTGATTCAGGGCCGCAGTGGAAATGAGCTTGTCTCAGTCGAATGCACCTATTCACTGTGATTAATCAGATGAATAAAAATTTTACTACTACTACTTTTCCTGTATGGCTCCCTGATTTTTAGCTGAGCAACTTGACAGGGCCTTGAAACATAGAAAAATAGACTTTGACAACAGATAATGACTGCTTGGCTGACCCAGTCTGCCCATTTCCCTATCCATTGGATAAACTGCATATCCTAGTTAACCAATAGCCTACTTCTTCCTACCCCCCACTAGAATTACCTTATGTCTGTCCCATGACTTCCTGAATTCCCCCACTGTTTTTGACCCCACAACCTCCTCAGGAAGGCTGTTCCATGCGTCCACCACCTTCTCTGTGAAAAAATACTTGCTTACATTGCTCCTGAGCCATCCCCTCCCCTATCTTCAAATTGTGCCCCCTTATCCAGCCCGCCAGCTCAGTGGTTGGATTTCTGCTTGCGACGCTGGTGAACGGGTTTGGGGAAGAGTCTAGGTCATCAGAGGCGGCTGGGAGAGAAGGATTGAGCGTCCCTAGGACTGCTCTCCTTCTCCGGGGGGAGGGGGTTCCTGCGCTTGGTGCGGGTGTGACACCTAGCGGAAGCTGGGTGTATCACCCTAGCACGATGCATAGTCAAGGGGCACTTGAGAGGGACAAACGCAGGCATCATTGCACATCTCTGCCCCAGCCTATAGGGACAAAACCCCTCTCTGCCAGACGTCTCTATGATGCCCTGCCCCCGAGCTTCAATCAGCTGCCTGGCCGAGGGCTCCCCCAACCAGACACGGTTCAACGGTATCAGTTCCTGCCACGGTGCCATGCCCTGATTCCTGGGTAAGCCAGGAATGACTGGGGGAGTGAGGGGCTCATTAGGCAGTGGAAGTCTCGGGGGCACCGTGACCAGGTCGAAGCTCTGACAGACGGCGGAGGGTCAAAAAAGTAAGATAAATATGAAAAAAAAAATTGTGCCCCCTTGTTCTTCCACATAGAAACATAGACTTTGATGGCAGATAAGGACTGCTTGGTCCACCCAGTCTGCCCATTTCCCTACCTATTGGATAAGCTGCACATCCTAGTTAACCAACAGCCTGTTTCTTCTTACCGCCCACTAGAATTGCCTTGTCTGTCCCATGCATTCTTGAATTCCCTACTGTTTTTGATTCCACAACCTCCTCAGGAAGGCAGTTGCATATGTCCACCACCCTCTCCATGAAAAAATACTTTTCCATGTTGCCCCTAAGCCATCCCCCTTCTATCTTCAAATTGTGCCCCCTTGTTCTTGCACATCTCTTTTTCTAAAAGATGCTACCCTATTGGACTTTGTTGATTCCCTTGAGGTACTTGAAAGTTTATATCATGTCCACCCTCTCCCTCCTTTCCTTGTGGAGATGGGGTCTCCAGAGCTGCACACAGTACTCCAGATGGGATCTCACCAACTGCCTGTGCAGAGGGATAACAAGTTCCTGTTTTCTACTAGTGATGCCTCTCCCTATACATCCCAGTATCCCCCAGCCCTCCTTACTGCTTTCTCACATTGCTGTCCTACCTTTTGGTCATCTGATATGACTACGCCTGGCTCCCTTTCCATTTTTCTTGTTGTTAGTACCCCCCACATTGTGTACTCTTCCCCTGGGTTTTTGTTTCCTAGATGCATTACTTTGCACTTCTTTGCATTGAATCTAATCTGCCATTCGTTTAACCATTACTCCAACCTTGCCAAATCCCTTCTCATCCTTTCCACACCCCCCACCTTGTGTATCAACCCTGTTGCAGATCTTTGTGTCATCTGCACAGAGGCATACTTTCTCTTCCAGTCCCTCTGGAATGTAACTTATAAGACATTTAAAAGGATCAGTCCCAGTACTGAACCCTGCTGTACCCTGCTAGTAATCCCCCTTTCTTTGGAGTGAATTCCTTTTACTATTACCCTCTGTGTCCTGTTTTCCAGCCAATTTTTACCCAGGCTACCACCCTGGGACCCACACCCATGCTGGCTAATTTGTTTATTAATCTTTTGTGTGGGACTGTGTCAAATACCTTGCTAAAGTCTAGGTATGCCATGTCTACAGCCCCTCCCTGGTCTACTACTTTGGTCACCCAGTCAAAGAAATCCATTAGATTCATCTGGCATGACCTTCCCACTGTGAATCAATGCTGCCTTGGGTTCTGTGCCCCGCTGGCCTCTAGGTACTCAACAATTCTTTCTTTCAGAAGTGAGTCCATCATTTTCCCTACCACTGAGGTCAAACTAATAGGTCTGTAGTTTACCTCCTCCAGTCCTCAGGTACCACACAATCTTCCCATGATTTGCTAAAAAGGGTAGTCAGTGGTGTCATTAGTTCTCCCCTTAGTTCTTTTAGAATTCTGGAGTGAATCCCATCAGGCTCCATTGCTTTGTCCACCTTTAGCTTTAGGAGTTCTTTCAGGACCCTTTCTTCTGTGAATGGACTGGTATTGACCCCCCTGTCCAGAGTGCGTCTATTGATTGGTTTAAGTACCGCCTCTTCTTTTGTGAATACTGAGCAGAAGTATTCATTCAGTATCCCTGCTTTTTCACTGTTAACCTCTGCCCATCCACCCTTCCCTTTATTAAGCCTCACTATCCCTCCCTTGGTCTTTCTCTGCTCCCTAATGTACCTATAAAAGGTTTTATCCCCTTGTATCCCCCTTCTTAATTGAGGTGGCTATCCTTTCCTCAGTTTGGGCCTTTGCTATTCTGACTGCCTTCCCCGCTTCCTTCTGCTTTAGCTGGTACAGTTCTGTCATGCTCCTTCTGTGTTTTCTTATATTTCCTGAATGCTAACTTTTTCTTCCTAACCTTCCCTGCCACCTCTTTTGAGAACCATAGTGTTTTTTTCCTTCATTTTGATTTGTATATTTGCTTCACACAAAGGCTTGTTGCCTCTGTGATGGCAGTTGTGATTTTTCCCCATTGTTCCTCCACCCCACCTTCCTGCCATTTGCTAGTGCTTTTCTGAGTCACTCTCTCATTTTGCCGAAGTCAGACCTCCAAAAGTCCAGTTCCCTAGCTTTTGTATGGCTCGACTCTATGGCTACTTTTATCATGAACCACACTGTTTGGTGGTCACTTGTTTCCAAAGGGCTACCCACTTCTGAATCTGAGATCTTCTCTCTGTCCCCATTTGAGAGTACCAAGTCTAAGATTGCTCCCTCCTGAGTGGGTTCCAACACTAACTATCTGAGGCATGACCCCTGTAGGGCATCTAGAATGACCCTGGTCTTGAATGTGGCTGCAGCAAAGGTGCTTCAGTTAACATCTGGCATATTCAGGTCTCCCATCAACAATATCTCCCCTTTTTCTGCCATCTCATGGATGCCGTCTATCATTTCCTTGTCCATTTCCTCCCTCTGAGATGGGGGTCTGTATACAACCCCCGTGTGGATTGTGGTGCTATTTCCTGGCTCCAGGGTGACCCACAGTGCCACCTCTCCTCCCTGTTTACCCTTTAGTTCTGTTGCTTTGATCCATTCCCCTATGTAGAGAGCTACTCCTCCTCCTCTTTTACCCTCTCTGTCCCTCCTGTAGATTGTGTACCCTGGTATGTTGACATCCCAGTCATGGTTCTATCTCTCTGTACCATGTTTCTGTGACTGCCACAATATCCAGGCATCCCTTTTCCACAAGGCCACTAGCTCAGGGAGCTTGTTACCCAGACTATGGGCATTGGTACTCATTGCTCTCCATTTCTTTATGGCCTTATCCCTTTTAGCCTCATCCCTGACCTTACTGCTTTTGCCTTTTTCTCCATTTACCCTGTCCTTCTCCCTATCACATTCTCTACCTTGATGTTTACCTCACTAACTACCCTGGTTTGTGGGGGGGGGGGCGTGGCTGGGTTTTCCCTGCTTCTTTTCAGTGTCTTCCCACATTACTAGTTTAAATGCTTGCCAATGAAGCATTTAAACCTATGACTTAGGATCCTGGTTCCCTCCCGGACAGATGTAGACCATTGTGCCAGTATAGGCCTGTATCCCTCCAGGTGTACCCTCAGTCCCCAATGAAGCCAAAACCCTGAGCTCTGCACCAGTTTTTCAATCATTCTTTGAATCCCATGGTGTGGCGCACCCTAGCTTCACTCATGCCATAGACAGGCAGTACCTCTGAGAAGGTTACAGTGCATGCTACTTGTCTAAGGCCCCTCCCCAACTCCACAAACTCCTCCTGCACTGCTCTGATCCCATTCTTAGCCAGGTCATTTGTCCCTAGGTGGACAATGATGTCCATTTCTCTCTTCTGTGCTGCTGTTCTAGCAATCCTGAGGATTCATTCCCTGTCCCTCCAAGCCATGGCACCAGGAAGGCATCTTACCTCCCTCTCCCCTTCTTCCACCAGTTCTACCCTATTAACAACTGAATCCCCCACTAGGAGTTGTTTCCTTCCCCTGTGGGGTCCCATGCCACTCTCTTGTGGGTCTCCTTTGTGGATGATCCCAGCATCCTCCTTGGTCTCCACTGCAGGTGCTTCCATAGAGGAGCCATGCCCCACCACAATGGCGTATGAATTGTGGAGAGGTACAACTGGAAGGATGTGCCTCTGTTCCACCACCCTCACCCTCCCTGAGCCCACCATGATCCAACCACTCCCTTAGACGCCTCTCAACTGCCTTAAATAAAGCATGTCGGCTCATCACTGGTGCTCACCGTCTCACCCACACATGTGACCTGTACACTCAGACTGGCTGGCTCCAACTATCAAACCGCATAAAGTTTCTCACCTGCTCCATGGTCAAAAAAATCTACCTTGGTCTTGCACCTTCTGGGGTCTCAACTCTGTTACAACACCCGGATTAACAGAGGTTGCCCTTAGGAGATCCATGCTACAGCTACTGAAAGTCCCCCACTGTCACACTTCACAGGGACAATGCTCTTTTACTTATCGAGCACCACTCTGGTTCAATGGCCAGCCCAACCATCTCATCTGCCCCAACTATTGGTATGTTTAAAACTAGGCTCCAGGACTATCTCACTACCAACAGCTCCTGTGACTGCCCAACTTAACCTTGTTTCTCCACTTCCCTTTCTGCTCTAATTTGTCCCCCCCTCCTCCCCTCCTTACTGGATTCTACCCTCACATCTTGGTATACCCAATGCTGCACTTTACACCCTCTTGCCACCCTTCCTACATTCCTTCTCCCCCCCTACCCTCTTCCCTCTCCCTATGACTCTGGCACTTCTTATCTGTTGTCTATTTTCTCTGACAAATGCCGCTGGCTGCCTTGTTACAATGCTACCCTTGAACTGTATTAATCTGTACTCTGTTTGCAATGTCCACATTGTTGTAATGCCTGTCTTGATGTTCCCCATAATTTGTATTTCTCTGACGTGGAACCTTTGTAAAAGAGCCATGGCTCAAAGGTATTTGTAATCCTAGATTTGATAAATAAATAAATAAGCTCCTCTTTCTTGGCAACCTCTGAGGCAGTGGTGGTGGCCCTGTTGGTCCCTGGGTGGGAGAGGAGGTCCACCAAATCCTGGCCAACTCAGCCTGGAGATGAGCAACCTCCTCCCTCAGCCCAGAGAGGTGCCTGCAGATGGAACAACACTGTATCCTCCAGAATGTCTCATGGAAGACTGCCACTACACAGTCACTGCACTGAACTACTCCCAGCATGTCTTATCTCTTTTTTTTTTACATAGTACTAAGGTCAGGGAGACTAAGAGTGGGGGACTTTAATTTTATTCAGATGGGGAAGAATGGGATTTTACAACTGGGGATGCAGATTTTTTTTTTCACCAATCACGTGCCTTGGGTAATAACTACCCATGGCATATGCCCCTGCTAAAAGTGGTGGTGAGTCAGCAGGCATGCCTTGCCCTACACTGACAGCGACCAAGAAAAGACCCTTAAACTTACGAACACACACCATCACTCAGGTCCCACCCAAAACCGTTTCTCCACTCATTAGATCATATAGCTTCTTGTAATTTGCATTTTTAAAAACATATTTTCAGAGATTGCCAGAGTCAAGAGAGAGAGAGATTCCAGAGCTAAGGATGGCAGGAATACCACTAGTCCAGGGCCATCAGGCCCAAGAAAAGATTTTTGATTTTGCTCCAAAATAGTACATTTTGTGTCCCCAAAGAACTGAAAACCCCACCTTCAATTTGATGCGGGGGGGTCACTTCTCTTGGGGTCTACATACAACATTTTGGAAGTAAAATCAAAATGTGTTGACAGTAAAGAATGCCACTGGACCACAGAAGGTATGGGTTTCCTTGTCAGCTTTTTGAGGTGCTCATGGTGGTAATTTGTTTTGGGGGCAAGACACAACAAATATAGATTCCTACACACCAGCAAATCATATTGGCCCTATGCACTACTGGGTGTAGGTTACACACCAAAAGCACGTAACCCATCCACACAGCTCTGCATCTGCGGACAGGTGCGCACCAGCCAATATCCACTACCTGTCCATGGCCCTGCCCCCCCAACATGCAGGACTCCACAAGGTAGCCAGGGGTGAAGTTGCTGTCCCGGGTGGGTATTCAGTGGGATTCCAATCCCGGGTCCCACAGTGGATCCCTCACGCTGCACGGCATGGGTCCTTACCCTGCTGAATCTGTAATGTCCAGTGGTCTCCTCACCCAACCACAGCACCGCCCTCCCATGCCAACATACCTGCCCAGTGGTGCCACAGGAATGGATGGCCAGTGGCACAGCCCTCACCACACCTCCTCAACCACCGCCCATCTTACTACTGCTGGGAGCGTGCCCCTATAAATGGTCAGTGTGCTCCAAGCAAGCAGCAGTTAGATGGCCAGTGGCTAAGGCAGTGTGGTGAGGGCTGTGCTGCTGCCCATCCAGTGCAGCAGCACCATGGGGAAGGGGTGCCGAGCAACAACTGGGTTAGGGCCATGTTGGGTCCTCCAGCAGTCCATGATGGGGTGGGGTGGTGTTGGGGGGGCAGTGGTACCCTGCTACCACATGGACAGGGCCAATCTGGTTTGGGGGGGCATGGCACTACGGGCACCCATCCGATTGGCAGCTCCAGTCCTCCAGTTCAGCCCAGTGGGCTCAGGCAGCATGGAGGGGGTCAATTACAGGTCCAGCTGCACATTGCAGGTGGTGTCCAAGGGGGTGTGCAGTGGGTTATGGCAGGGTCCCAGCTGCTGTAACCTGCGTGTATTCCTGAACCCACGAGGCCAGCACTACGCAGTTTTGTGTATACTGCATAGTGCTGGCATGCCCCCAGAATGCCCCCAGTGCATTACAGTCCACGTGGCCAGGGGAGTGGCCACATACGTGCCCTGCACCCCATTTGTGAATGACGCATATATCTGAGGGACCCCGTTCCGCATCATTGAGGTGTATTGATGCCAATGCACCCTGTTTGTGTGACAAGTTGGTATCGTGCATAGGGCCCGTTGTCATGCTTTGAGAGAGGGTTACACAAAGACTGCTTTGAGCTACTGCTCAAACCCTAGGAACACCACACCACACAATCACTAAGATTCAGGAATGTGTGTACCCAAACATCACATTTTCTATGTATTATGAATTTTGTGTTGGAACCCTGACTGTTGCTTAATATAGTTTTTTTTGCACTTTTTTTTTTTTTGTTAGTTATTTAATCAGGACTAGCACACTAAGCTGAAAGCTTTTTTACAAGTGCGACCTGGGAGCACAGGGAAGTTAAGTGACTTGCTCAGGGTCACACATTATGCAAGTGGAAGCTGTGGGGTTCAAACCCAGGTCTGGTCTGCTGGATGTCACCAGATTTGCAGCTCAGAGCCTTAAACCACTGTGCTATCATGCCTCTCTCATCCTTTTTATGTCTGCTTGTTGGGCATGTGTAGGCTAACATCTTGTTACAAGAATAGCATTTCAGAGGTGTGTCGCTGTCCGGTCCAGTGCAGCTCAGGTTGCAGTGGGCTTGACAGTGACAGCCCAGTGATCAGCAAAGCAACCAAACTGCTGTTATCCACAGTACACCAGGAGGTGTGGAACTCCAGAGTCAAGATGGAACTGAGCTACTGAAAGGGATACAGGCTGCCTAACTTTTTGCAGAGCAGGGTTTTGGTGAGTGCTGACTTAGTATTGTGGCAGATGTCCTTTGAAAACAGGACTCACGATATCCACACTTTGGTACAATATTTCATACTCTACCCTAACTGCATGACTCAAGTCCCTGACATTTCTGTCATTGTTCACCTGTTTGCTTTGCTTTGCTTCAGAGAGGGCTTTTTGTCTCTAGTGTTTACATATCCATTATACTAGTGTAAGCTCCCACACACAGCCAAAAAAGAAAATGGATGAATAACCAGATGGCAGCCAGTGAAAACAGCTAAGTCAAATACAGCAACTGGAAATTGCCCCCCTCCCCGACGTGCATCCTCCCTGGAGTAGATATATATATAAGAAAGGGGGGTGTTGGGGCAAAACAAAACTTGTTGTATTTGACCAAGCTCTTTTGTATTAGCTGATCTTATCTATGTCAATCTTCACCATTCATCATGGGAGCTTTTTCATTTATTTATTAATTTTTTGGGATGGGCAGAGCCAATGCAGTGATGGTGCCACCCTCGAGGCTGACGTGACGTGGTGCTCACGAGTTGGCCGTCAACTGTCGTCGGCGCCACCCCCACATCAGTTCTTCATCTCCCGCCATAGAGGTCGGACCTCGTGAGGAGCCTGAGAGAAACTGTGCCATAGCTTGAGGCCTAGTTCGTTCAGCCTACTTGCAGTCGAAAGTCTGTCGGTTCTGTTTTGCCTCGCCGCTCGACGCCGCTGACCGGTAAGACTATTCCTTTTATTCTGTTTTTATTCAGTGATGTCGAGTACTGTTTTTTGTTGATTTTCTGGTAGATCATATCTGATTCGAGGGCAAAAAGTCATCTAAGACAGGGCGGCCTCCTATGCTTTGGTGCCCCTGTGGCCGGCGTTACTCCATCACAGACCTTCATGATCGGTGTCTCCGCTGCCTTGGTCCATCTCATGACATGGATAACTGCGATGCCTACTTCTCTATGGACTGCCGTGTCATTGAGTTGCATGTGTTTAAAGTAGGTCAAAAGCCCAAGGCGCAGACGCTTGACCCTTCCTCCGGGTCCCCTCCTGGTTCTATATGGACCATGGAGGAGGGGGCCTCCACCTCTCTTAGTCTTTCTGCGGTGGGGGCTCCTTCCCCAGTGCAGGAGGCCCATTTCGGCCTTTCTGGAGGCACCGCCCCAGCAATTGCCTCCTTGGAGGCGAGGGCTCCCCTAGTGTCGCGCCCCGGGGCCTGCGGGTCTAGGCCGGCACTGTCCGCTGACGCCGTTTCTGGGTAAGGAGCCACTTGCAGCTCCACGCAGTCTCTCTCTGTGCTGTTTCTGCTGTCAGCACTGCTTACAGTGCTGATAATGGGAACAGCACCATGGGAGGTACACCTGCAGTTTCTGGAGCTGTTTCTGGTCTTGGCACCATTCTCAGCACCGAGACTGGCGATGGTGCTGTCTCCAGCTCCAGCGTCATTCGTGGCTCCGGGGAGGGGGACGGCGCCATGGTGGTGCCTTCTCTGGTTCTGAAGCCATTTGTGGTGCTGGGGGGCAGTTGGGCACTGTCATCAGCCCCGTCTCTGGCCCTGGTGCCGTTCACAGCACCGGGATGAGGGCAGCGCCATCGCCAGCCCTGGCTCTGGCTTTGGCACCGTGGTTGGTGCCGTCTCCGACTCTGGTGCCGTTCACGGCACCAGGGAAGGGGACGGTGCCGGCTGAGGTGCCAATCCTGGGATTGGCACCTCTTGCAGCCCTGGTATGGGCAGGGGTCAGAGGGTGGTCTGGTATAGGACCTCAATTTCCACCTCGGAGGAGGAGGGTTCTGGGTTGGATCAAGACTGGTTTCCGGACTCCTCGGAATCGTCTGACCCCTCTGGGATTACCTCTATGGCCCACACTCGGCCTCCCTCTGGGGGGCAAACAACTTCTCCTGATTCTGGAGTCAGTGGCACTGACCAGCCGGCAGTGGTCCAGGTGGCTGCTTCTGAGTAGCCTGGAGTCAGGGGGTTGTCTGTCCCTTCAGCACCCCCATCTTTGGAGTGCCTGGACAGTCAGTGTTTGGGACAGCACGGAGCACCCTTGGAAGGGGAAGGTGCTACACCCTGGGTGGTCTCCTCAGAGCCCACTCGGACTTGTCAGTTGCCTGGTCTGGTGGTTATGAGGCAGAAGGCTCTTTCAGAGTTTGAAGGGGTCGAGGGGCCTGAGTTCTGTGTGGTGGCCTCTTTCTGGGACCCACCCAGGTTCAGGGAGGAGCTGCAGTGTGGATTCTCACCTTTCCCCTTCTCTCTTCTCTCTTCTCGAGAGGAACCTCTTTCTTGGAGGCCAGGGACCATCCTTCTGGACTCTCACGGTCCCGGTCACCTCACAGGGGGGACTCTTCCTTAGGGCACGGTCTTAGCTGTTCCAGTTGGGTTGATCAGCTGTTGGCTGCTGGGCTTTCTGGGTCTCCTTCCCAGTTGGGAGCATTTGCTAGGCTCTCTTGCCTGGGCAGAGGATGTTCCTCTTCTTTGAAGGATTTGGCCCCTATTCCTCTGTCTCCATTCCCCTCTCTCCCCCTCGTGTTGCCGGTCCTAAGGGACCTTTGACCTGGGAGCAGTTTAGGGGGGTTGGCTGCTCATTTTCCAACATATGTCAGAGCCATGGACATAAGGATGTTCCACCCTCCTCCTGAGCAGCCACCCCTGAATCTCTGGACTCATTCGCTTCCTCATCCCCCTCCTCAGAGGGAGAGGAATCATCCATCCGCATTTCTCTTGTGGCTGAGTTTAGGGGTTGGGGAGTGGGGTGAAGTGGGGCTTCTCCTTTATCGTGCTTTGTCACGAGGATGATGGATGATCTCCAGATCATCCCTGGCTCAGACAGCAATATGGAGCATTTGATGCACACCTTTTTAGGCGAGTTCAGTGTGGCCAACCTGGTGGTTCCTGCCTGGCCTGTCCCCTTTCGGGAAGCGTCACTGCATTTTGGCGGCGTCCCTTTCCAATGTTCCAGCCCCAAGGGTTGCAGCTAGAGGTACTGTGCTCCCAGGTCTCAGGTCGCATGCCTCCACCCACTTTCAGGGTTGACGCA
The DNA here is from genome assembly GCA_016271365.2 of Neoceratodus forsteri. NCBI lineage: Eukaryota > Metazoa > Chordata > Ceratodontiformes > Ceratodontidae > Neoceratodus > Neoceratodus forsteri. The sequence goes on along the minus strand of CM057450.1, from coordinate 555,735,232 downwards.
GTTGGACACTCCTTCTGGGCCGCACCCCTCACCATGACCGGCCCCCAGATTCAGACTCTTTGGATTTTGATTTCTGGGGTAGGAGGGTTTTCTACTTGGCATTGATCTTGTTATCCACCACAGCTCATCAGGCCCACTATGCATCCTATAAAAGGTTCTTGTGGTCCAGGCTAGGTCAGCTCCTAGCCTCTCTGCCTGATACAGAGGTAACCAGACAGGTCATCTCACTCTCTGCTCAGGGCCTGGAGCTAGCAAGGCACCAAGCGAGGGTATCCTGTGACGACAATGAGGTAGCTTCCAGAGTCATAGGGATAGTGATCTGCATTAGGTGGATGGCATGGCTTCGTCTTTCCCAGTTGTCACCCATGGCCCAGCATAGGCTGATTTCCTCCACCGACCGGAGAACCCACCTTTTCTCCTATAGGGTGAGACGGCAGCTGTCGGGGCACCTTCCTTCCCCCTCCAGGGGGGGTCCCTGTCTCACTCAGACCACTCTTGGGCCTCGCCAGGCCCGTATGGGTTCTCTCCTCCAGTTTATCCCCAACTGAGGGCTAAGGGGATTAGTCCCTTAGGGTCCTATCGGGCCTCCTTCGGGGCGGGGGGCTCGGTACTCACCCTTCTGTGATGAATGGTGAAGACTGACACAGATAAGATATGAAAATTACATACCTATTGTAATTCTTGATGTTTCTGTGTATCTTTACCATTCATCACAAAATCCTGCCCACCATCCCCCCCTGGGGCCTCAGTCTCTGGGTTCCCTCCTCCCTCTGTGTGTCTGTCTCCTTCCCTCTTTCCCTCCCTTTGGCCAGGGATGGGGGGACTCTTGAGACACACAGGGTGGACCTCAGCTTACAGTTTAGGAGGTGGGGAGGGGGGTGAAGTGGGGCTTCTCCTTTATTGCCTTGTGGCCCTCCCAACCCCATTTTGGGGTGGGATGGTGAGATGGAGCCCCCTTATCCCCCCCTTCTTCCTCTGTCCTCTGAGACTAATCCCAATTCTTTTGATTTTGGGGGAGGTTCTTCTTCCAAAGTTCCTCCCGCCCTCTTTCCTTTGGATAGGGGAGAGGACATGTCTTGACTCCTGCCCCCCCCCCCAACCTTCCTTCTCCTTGTGACTAATCCCTTTGGGCTAGTCATCCTCTGACAGGCATTCTCAAATGCTATGAGTAAACCTCGCTTGCCTTGTCAGGTTTTTCTCTTAAACTACTCCTCTGGGCAGATGGTCAGAACTTGTTCAGGGTCTAACTTGGGGGGTTCGGACCGCAGGGTCTGTGGACACTGTCCTCTGCCCTCCCAATATTTTTCCCTCTCCTTCTTCCTACCTTCTCTTCTTTCCCAGAGATTGGGCCCCTCCCAATCCCTTAGTTTCCTTTTCCCCTTCACTATGTCCTCTCAGTCGCTTATTCCTCCTTTGTTTCGTATATCCTTTCCTTTTATCTGTCCCTGGGACTCTCTTGTCCCATTCCTCTCTCCCTTATTTCTTACTCTACGGTGACTCAGAACTGACGAGGGGGCGGCGCTGACAACAGTTGACCGCCAACCAATGAGCACCATGTCATACGTCGGCCTCGAGGGCTGCGTCGGGTTCACCCATGGAAAAAAAAAGGCTCCCATGGGGTCCTAGCTTCTGGACAGGTACCCATTTTGTAATGAATGGTAAAGATACACAGAAAGATCAAGAATTACGGTAGTTACATAATTTTCATTTTTTTGGTGGTTGCTGTTTATTCTTAGCAGTTTTCACATGGCGCCAGACTGACTGGTTTTAAGTGTTAAAATTACTGTCTTCTGTAATGTGGGGCAGTTGGGACATACTGTAGCTGAGCTGTACAAAAGTAGAAGATTCATAGTTTAAATCCTGCCCAGAGCAACCCACTGGTAAATTTTTTCAACCTTCACAAACTTAACACGTTTTCTTTTTTGGTTATTATACCACAACCACAATGCTACAGTGGAACCCTGGAACATAGTGAAAGGGTAGATGTGTTAGTCAAACAATAATTGCAAGAGACTTACTTTGTGCTAGATGAAAACAAGGCATTTTTTTCTGTTAAAAGTCATCTGCTTCTTTTTCTTATTTCCTAGTTTTGGCCATTATTCTCAGTTTGTGGCATCACAGTAATTTTCACCGCAATAGATTATGAAGTTATAAACATGTTATGGGGAATGCTTTTAAGTTTCTAAGTTCACATTTTTGCAGTGTTGTGTACAGTATATGAGTGCCGGCTGCGTTTTTTCATAGTAGCCCAAGCACTTCTGTGCAATTGCTGTAGCAAGAACCATTTTTGTAGGTTTGCTTTAGATTGTGAATGACTAGATTGTCTGTTTTATGCCTTGTTTTAGTAAATGACAGGATACTTAAGGGGTTAGGTCACACAAGAACTGTTCATTTGCAGTACACTGTGTGTGCTGCTCCACTACTGTTTGAATTTAAGCAATAATGCATGACGAGGCATGGGTTATAAGATTTACCCATGCCTGGTGTGTGTGTTGTGTCATGAGGCTGAGTGACTTTAGTCACACCAGAGGAGGGTAAATAACTTTATTTTTGCTGATTTTGGCCCCCAATGTTTTAACAAATTTCTTGTTACTCCACCTCCTGAACAATGACAGGTGTCATTTTTCAAATCCCCTCCAAAACATGTTTTCATAGTCGCAGTGCAAAATCACTTTTCAGATGGGATTGGAAAAATTCCACCTGTCTTGATCATAAGATTAGGTCATAAAAAAAGTATGTTGGAAATCTGATGTCAAAATTTGGGAGCCCACTGAAAACTGGATATTGCTTCTAATCTGGCCTATCCTGGGTAAATACAGTCTAAAACTGTATATAAGCAGGACACCACTGAAAATGAGGTATTGCATCCCATCTGGTCTGTCCTGGGTAAATATATAGTAAAAATGCATAAAAACAGGACCCCAGTATAGGAGAGGCCACAATGAACTGTGCATCTGCGCTGCCCTATCCTGGGAAAAATACATTGTAAATAGCTGGACCCCTCTGAAAATGCAACTTGCCTTTCAGCTAGGCTATCCGGGGTATATATACTGTATTATAACAAGCATTTGTCAATGCCGAATGTCTGCTTGCTGGCATTGGCATTGGTAGTGTAGGAGTTAGAAAGCTGCATAATAGGAATGCCAGTGAAGTATTGCACTTAAGCCAACCCCACCACCACCCTGCAGAGACTGACAGTTATTGGAGTGTGCCTTTAGGTCATCAGGCATACTTGGCCCGCCACATTTCACCACACCCCACCCTGCAGACACTGACAAGTGTCATGGTGTGCCTTGGGGTCTTTGGCCCTTATGCTCACCCAATTCCATCAGGAAATACAGTGAGCTGGGTCCTGAATAGGAGAATGGGGTGAACTTTGGGGCCAAGGAGTCCAAGGTACACCTCGATGCCTCTCACTGGCTGCAGGGTGTGGGATGGTATGAGCATTACAGGCGAGAATCCCAAGTCACACCCCTGATGCCTGTCAATCTCTACAGGGTGGGACATCATGGTCGGAAACCCTAATGCCTCAGGTGTTCGTTGGCATTTTCACTCCAAATTTTCAACATGGGTTTTTTTGTGACCCCCCACCTTATGAACAGTGGCAATATCAGTTTGTTGTAGACAGCTGATTTGCACAGTGACTTCGCCATTTGGCACCACAGGTGTGAAAACGCATTTCAAACAGGATGTGAAAAATGACAGCTGTACTGTTCATGGGGAGGTGCAAAAAATGGCAATGTTGAAAATCTGCAGTGAAAATATTAAACAAGCATTTGTCAATGCCGAATGTTGTCGTGCTGGCATTGGCAGTGGGAGTGGTGGAGCTAGAGATGCATAGTGCTGTGATTTTGTGAATGTGTCTGAAAAGGTGATTTTGCACAGCGAGCACGCCATTGTGCGCCACAGCTGCGGAAACACGTTTTGGGCAGGCTGTGAAAAATGGCAGCTGGACTGTTGATAAGGAGATGTGCACAAATGCCAGTGGTGAAAATGTGGCATGAAAATATTGCAGATTGACAAAGTTACAAGGGTTCGTGGAAACTGCACAATGCACGCTTGCAACACAGTCATTGTATGGAGTTTCGGCAGCAAATTTTCAACATAGGCATTTTAGGACCTCTGCTCATGAATAGTGTCACTGTCACTTCCTCAAACTGTCCCAAAAATTGATTTCGCACAGCAGCCGTGCAATTCTGTGCCGGATGTGCGAAAACACATTTCAGGCAGCTGCAGTGTTCATAAGGAGGTATGGAAAAATGCCAATGATGAACAGCTGGAATGAAAGTATTACAAATTCATAAAGTCATGGGCGTGCATGTAAATACTCATTTTATTGACTTTCGTTCCCAAATTTTCAGCATTGGTATTTTAGGGCATCTGCTAATGAACAGTGTCACTGTCATTTTCATCATGTGTCTCGAACACGAACTTTCCACAGCGACCACGCTATTCTGCGCAGAAACCGCAAAAACAGATTTTGGTCAGGATGTAAAAAATGACAGCTGTTCTGTTCATTAGAAGGTGCAGAACAATGGCGCTGTGAAAATCTGGAGTAAGAATATTAGGGGACTATGACGTCACGAAGGTGTGTGCAAACTACTGGTAGCTGCAGCTCATAACACAGTCATTTATGGAGTATTGTCACCAAATTTTCAACACAGGCATTTTAGGACCTTTGCTCATGAACAGTTCACTGTCATTTTATATGATGTGTCGAACACTGATTTCTTTAGCGTACGTGCTATTCTCTTGAGCCGAAAACACATTTTGGCAAGTATGTGAAAAATGACAGCTGTACAGTTCACAAGAAGGTGTAGTAAAATGCCAATGTTGAGAATCTGGCATGAAAATAGTGCGGATGTGCTAACTTATGAGAGTGTGTTTCGCAGTTGCTATGCACCTTGTAAAACAGTCATTTTATGGAGTATTGTCACCAAATTTTCAACACAGGCATTTCAGGACCTCTGCTCATGAACAGTGTCACTGTCACTTTTGTAATGTGTCTCAAACACTGATTTCGCACAGCAACCGCGCTATTCTGCGCCGGAAGTGCAAAAACACATTTCGGCCAGGATGTGAAAAATGACAGCTGTACAGTTCACAAGAAGGTGTGGTAAAATGCCAATGTTGAGAATCTGGCATGAAAATAGTGCGAATGCGCTAACGTACGAGCGTGCGTTGCGCAGTTGCTACACATGCTCGTAAAACAGTCATTTTATGGAGCACTGTCACCAAATTTTCAACACAGGCATTTTAGGACCTCTGCTCATGAACAGTGGCACTGTCATTTTCGTAATGCATCCCGAACACTGAGTTTGCACCACGACCGCGCTATTCTGCACCGGAAGTGTGAAAACCCATTTCGGCCAGGATGTGATTGAGAATTTGGCGTGAAAATATTGCGAATTCGCTAACTTACAAGCGTGTGTTGCGCAGTTCCTGTGCACGCTCGTAAAACAGTCATGTTTTAGATTTTTCCCAGCAAATTTGCAACATAGGGTTTTTGAGAGCCCCCATCATGAACAGTGGCACTGTCATTTTGTTACACAGTCCCGAATGGGGATTCTGTGCAGTGACTGCGAAATCACCTTTCGGGACCGAATAACGCCATGACAGTGCAAGAATTCATGAGAAGGGGTCCTAAAACCCCATGTTGAAAATTTGGGGCCAAAATTCACAAAAATGCCTGAGTTATGCAGCAAAGTTGAAAAAACCCTATTTATTCCATTATACAGCTTACCGGCATTTCCTCAGTTCGTGATGCGGCTTTGAAAGAGTGCAGAACATGTTCCCGGTCCACGAGATCGTCGTGCCAGACTCCGGAGGTAAGTACGGGTTGGAGGGGGTGTGGGGAGACAGGGTGCGCAGAAGGTGGGTGCAGGTGGGGGGAGGCGGGCACGGAGACTACGAGGGACCATTTTCATTTTACAGGTTAAAAAAGAAAAAAAAACATCGTGGGACAGTTTTTTTTTTGCAGGGCATTTGGCACACTGCGGTGGGCTCCCAGCGTGCCACCTAACTGTTTGGGGGGGGGTGTCTGTAGCTGACAGGGGATTGGACACCCTCATTGGCAAACAACACGGGGAAGGAATTTATGCGAAGGGATTGGGCACCCCATCAGCATTAAACAATTAGGTGGAGTTATTTCTGCCAGCAGGGTAGGGTCCCCATTGGCACACAGAGAAAGGAGGGCAGGGTAAAAGCCGAGAGGGATTGGGCACCCCCTTAGCATATCACAAATGGGAGGGATGCTTTATGCCGATGGGGATTGGGCTCCCCATCGGCACATTCACAGGGGCAGGGTTTGTCGTGGGACTGGGTACCCCTGAAGTCGGCAGTTTGACTGCCAGTGTGCCGCCATGTAAGTAATGGTGGCGAGCACGGCAAGAAAAGAACTGCTGCATCTGACGAGCTTTGCTTGAATTGCAACAGACCTTTTCTTAGATGTGCTCACCACATTATGTATGCATGGTGTGGCACCAGCATGCAGGCTGATTGGGGAATGCGGGACACACCTACTGGTGCATACCCTGCATTCGCCAAACAGCGACCGCACCTCCAAAGCTGCACTGTCCCAAGATGTTGGCTGCGCAAGCATGCCAACAGAAAAAACTGGTGAAGTCATGAGCGTGTGTAGAAAATGCACAATGCACACCCGTAATGCTATTAGTTTGGGGATTTTTTACAGCAGATTGTCAACACAGGGATTTTGGAATCTCCGCTCATGAACAGTGTCACTGTGATTTTCTAAATCTGTCCCAAACAGTGATTTCCCACAGTGACCATGCATTTCTGAGCTGGAAGTGTGAAAACACATTTCGCCCATGGTGTGAAAAATGACAGCTGTACTGTTCATAAGGAAGTGTGGAACAATGCCAGTGGTGAAAATCTGGACTGAAAATATTAGAAATCCATGAAGTTACGAGGGTGCGTGGAAACTGCGCAATGGTCACTCGTAACACAGTCATTTTATGGTCTTTTTTTCACCAAATTTTTAACATAGCAATTTTAATACCTCTGCTCATGAACAGTGTCACTGTGATTAATCTGTCCCGAACATTGATTTCGCACACCGACTGTGCCATTGTGCGCTACATGGGCGGAAACACATTTTGGGTGAGATGTGAAAAATGACAGCTGTACTGCTCATAAGGAGGTGTGATAAAATGGCAATGTTGAAAATCTGGAGTGAAAATATTGAAAATTCGCAAACTTACAAGCGTGTGTAGGAACAGTGCAATGCATGCTCATAAAACAGTCATTTTTGGGAGTTTTTTTCACCAAATTTGTCACATAGCCATTTTAACACCTCTGCTCATGAACAGTGTCACTGTGATTTTCTTAATTCACCAAATTTTCAACATAGGGTTTTTGAGGGCCTACCTCATGAACTGTGACACTGTCATTTCATAAATCGGTCCCGAAAGGTGGTTCCACGCAGTGACCGTGAAATCACCTTTCGGGCCTGATTAACAAAATGACAGTGACAGAATTCATGAGCAGGGGTCCCAAAAACCCCATGTTGAAAATATGGTGAAAAAATTCCCAAAATGCCTGAGATATGCAGCAAAGTTGAAAAAACCCTATTTATTCCATTATACAGCTTACTGGCATTTCCTCAGTTCGCGGTCGGCTTTGAAGAGTGCAGACGTGTTCCCGGTCCACCGAAGATCGTCACGCCGGACTCCGGAGGTAAGTATGGGGTGAGGTGGGGGTGTGGGGAGGTAGGGTGCGCAGAGGGTGGGCGTGGGTGGGGAGGAGGTCAGGACAGTCAGCAAGGAAGGTTTTTTCTTTCAGGGTTTTTTTTTTTTCCCTTAGATGATGCAGGACTTGTGCCACGCTGGGGTGGGCTCCCAGCATGGCAGCTGGAAGGCTGTTTGGGGGGGCAGTGGAGCTGACGGGGGATTGGGCACCCCCGCTGGCCATACGGACTGTTGCCAAGCTGGGGTGGGCTCCCAGTGTGGCACCCGGTAGTCTCTTGGGGGGGAAACAGTGGAGTCGATGGGGGATTGGGCACCCCCATCGGCCATACAGTGTGTGCATGGGGGGCAGCATGAGCACGCAATATGCGTGTGTGTGTGGGAGGAGCACATGAGCACGTGATATCTTATCACTGTTTACTGAAGCATATCTCTCCCTTTGAACTGTACGGCACTGCATTTTCAACTGCTGTCATAGACAGCTGCAGCATTCATTGGCAAACTGTGGCTGCGCCTGCAAACACACTGACTGAATTGGAAGACAGGGTGCCACACCTCCAAAAACTCGGATGATGACACAATGTTTCTTGCACATGCATGTAAGCAAACATAAAAATTAATAAAAGAGGGAACCAACGAAGCTGAGATATTGCATCTCAGCTATGCTATCCTGGGTAAATACAGTATAAAAATTGGGAAATCAGGATCCCACTGAAAACAAGATAGCATCTGAGCTGTGCTATCCTGGGTAAATGCAGTACAAAAATATGTCAAAGTGGGACCTCGTTGAAAATGAGATATTGCATCTCAGCTGGGTTACCCTGGGTAAATATACTGCAAAACTGAGTAAAAACAGAACCCTGCAGTGCAGAACCCCACTGTAAAGGAGATGCTGAACTAAGATAATCTGTCCTGGAAAAATACATTATAAAAGCTGAACCCCACTGGAAGTGAGATATCACATCTTACCTCTACCATCCTGGGTAAACACAGTATAAAACTTTAAAATCAGGACCCCATTGCAAATGACATGTTACATCTTATCTGCTCTATCCTGGGTAAATACATAGCAAAAATGTGTACAAGCAGGACCCAGTACAATAGCATGAAATCAAACATTCAGAATTGACAAATGCTTGTTTTAAAGGCTATGTGCATCTTTTCAAACCATTCCACTGACATGCTAAACCCTTAAACCCAGTGCCAATCATGGGTATCCAAACGGTTATTTATTACCAGAAGCATACTAAAATGCAGTATATTGCCAATGCCAGCTGCAGTCTAATATTTGTTTTCAATGACTAGAAAAAGTAGGCTAGGAAATTGCCTATTTTCAGCCACTTCCCAGGTAAATAAAATAATGTAGGAGAAACAAAGTATAATGTACAATAAAACTTGGTCAAAGCTTGGTTTTACAGTTATTTAAGGACAGACACAGTACATATTTATATATAATTGGTAATGACAGTCAGGCACATGTAACATACAATTATGGGAAAAGTAGCATGTATGACACTAAAATAGTTCACATGTACATTTGAAACCACTTATGTGATTTCCATCAATCAGTGCACAGAGCTGCTGTACTGCTTTTCTCATGTACAGTGTTCGCTCATGTAGGAAGATTGGGAGTGGAAAATTCCACTTCACAGCCAGGAGGAGGACAACTTAATTTAACTTAAATGACTGTAGCAAACTCAATTGTAAGTTACTACAGCGTCCATAGGGTTCTCTTACAGTATAAGAGACTCCTCTCATGAGGTTTGGACACCCAGTTTCACTTTAGGGTTCTCACACCCAAACTTCATGCTCAGTCTCTCTCTCATACCATAAGAGGTCCTATTAACTTACAAGAGCTGACCCTGAGCTGTGCTGCACCATGTACTGCAGAAGTGTAACAGATAATGTTTATAACGATGCCATGAGCGGCCCCATATACAGTTGCAAAATGTGGAGCACAGAGTGGCCACAGTGGTCACTTTGCACCGTGGTTTTACTTTGTGTCCCATCATGCTATGCACAGCAGTGTCACAAGCCTTTCCAAACATGGTTGCTCAGGACATTGCAATGGAACAGAGAAAGGGCAAGGCATGGAGTATTAATTTAGAGGCTGGTAGCAATTTGTATACTCGGTCATACACCAGCACCCAGACACCACAATCGCATGCCACAATGTCACCAGTGCTGTAGAACTGTGTCGAGCAGCTCTTCGGGGGGGGGGGGGGCAGAGGTATGTAACACTGAGGAGGACATTTTCCAGGGGATGGAGATCAGCAAGGGCAAATGTATGTTGGATGTAGAAGACAGATGGTGTGGAGAACAGAGTTAGAGAGTGGGGATCCACTGAATGACAAGGACAGCTTTAGGGCTTGGGGGGGGAGGACAGTGGACCATAAGGACAGATGGAGGAGCAAAAGAAAAATAAAACTTTTGGTGGCCCAAAAGAAGGCCTAAAACAGTGCCATGTGCCCTAACCCTGGGAACTGTGCACTGTATAGCACCATGTGACTAGTGCTATGCCCATGCACAGTCCTTGTGGGTGGTGCAGTTAGGTGTGCTTGGGAGTGCACAGCTTGTTTTGTAGCCCCAAACATCTGGTGGTTGGCACATTTGTATTGCACCATAGAATCACAGGAACATCAAAAAGTGACAGACAGAAAAAAACCTTCCAGTCTGTCCTATGATTCTCTATCTGGAAACGCTCTCAATGGTTCACAATCTCCAAATCATGGTGGCCTGAAAGGTCATTTAAGGTGCGACCACCAGAACTTATTGGTGGCCTCATTCTTTATTTTTTGTCACCTTAGACCCCCTGGTATACACCAAACCCCCAAATATATAACACATTTCTTTTCACACGGTATGCATTATCAAATAACTGCTGTATTGTCACTAGAAGTTTTTACTATACTCACTGGTACAAAACTGACCTTTATGGGGATTAGGTGAGGCAGGGGATGTCAACTAAGGATCGGGGAGGAGGCAAGGATGGACATCAGGGAGGAGGGATTTGCACGGTTTGCTCTCAGTAAAATCATGTTTTTCTGAAAAAAGGTAAATTGCACTGCGCTTGAAGCCTGGTAACACTTCCTAAAGCCATCCAACTTCCAATTTGCCTGTATGCAGGGCACATACAGATGATTTACACATGCACTTGAGGTTTTTGGCACTACCTGGTGTATAGATTTAGACAATGATATATGTGCTTTTGAATGTTGCTAAGTACATAATCCACCACTTGGGCCAGCAAAGAACATTTAGCATGGCACTAACTGCTCCAATATCCTTGCCCAACAGATTTACTACTGTCCTTGAATTCAAAGATGATAGAAGTATAAAACAAATGAAAGTTTTCTTCTGGTACAAATTAAATATAGAATATAATGGGCTTCTATGGAATATATGAACTTTGATTCATTTGGAAGTTTTCTTAGTACATTACTGAGTACTACATGAAATTACAAACATTTCTTAACAGACACGGTATTGTAAATAAGGGAAGTGCTCTAGTTAGTTTACTCATGACTTCGTCATTTGAGGGACATCCCTTCTGCAGCCTTGCTTAGGCAAACCTATCTAGTGTGGACAGTGCATGCAGGGGAGGTGTGGTTGAGGCAGATGATGCCTATAACAGGGCAGTGACTGAGGCACTCGACTCCCTTGCACTGGTCCGTGTATGACCCAAATCTTCTCACTTGAGGTCCCCATGGTTTGATGGGGAGCTCAAGACATTGAAGATTAAGGATCGGAGGTTGGAGCGCTGCTGGCAGAGGTCCGGGTTGGAGGCAGACAAACTGGCCCCTGCATGCACTCTATAGTTTGTACCAGGGGGCAATCAACCGTAAGAAGGCAGTGTTCCTGTCCAGGGAGATTGCTGTTGGGAGAAACTGACCAGAGATGCTTTTTCGGACTGTGGACAGGATATTACATACTGCCTGTCTACAGCTGAAAATAGCAGTTTCTGAAGCCTTGTGCAATGAGTTTGCTTGGTTTTTCTCAGACAGGGTGTCCACCATCAGGCAGGGAGTTCTGCCAGTGGGCCATACTATGGCCAACAGTGGTCACCTGGATTGTCGACAAAGCACTCCGCCCGGTTGGGGGGAGTTTAAACCAGTGGAGGTGGCTGATGTCATTGAGACGATCTCAAAACTGAAGCACACATACTGTGAACTGGACCCGGCGCCGACATGTTTCTTAGTGGGATGTATCGACGCTGTTGGTCCAGTGTTCACCTTTATTGTCTGGTATTCCTTGTCAGAGGGGGTCATCCCAGATGCCTTGAAGGAGGCGCTGGTGAGACCCTTCTGAAGAAGTCATCATTGGACCCTGACATCAAGGTGAATTATCGACCGGTCTCTAACCTTCCATTTTTAGGAAAGGTTGTGGAGAAGATTGTGGTACAACAGTTGGGAGATCACCTCATGGCATTTGATATCTATGAGCCACTCCAGTCAGGTTTTCGTACAGGACATTCAACAGAAACCACATTAGTTTGGGTGCACAATGATCTCCTCGGGGCGAGGGATCAAGAGGAGGGGACAGTTCTCATTCTACTCGATCTCTCTTCAGCTTTTGACATGGTGGACCATTGGGTGTTACTTGACTGCCTGAGGGACTTCTGTGGACTCACCGCCACTGTCATTTGCTGGTTTGAGTCCTTTTTGACAAACAGAAGACAGAGGGTGGTGATGGGGAATTTTTCCTCATCTTTGAGCCTTCTGTCTTGTGGGGTACCTCAGGGTTTGGTGTTGTCACCGATGTTGTTCACCGTGTATATGCTGCCCCTGGAAGAGATCATTAGGAGGTACAGCTTGGGGTTTCATTGTTATGCTGATGATACCCAGCTGTACTTATCCTTTGACCCTGGAACATCCAATGTGGTGGAAGTATTAAATAACTGTCTGGCAGAGATCAATGACTGGATGGCCTCTAGCCGGTTGTGACTGAACCCCGATAAGACAGAGGTACTGGTGGTGGAGTCGAACAGGAGGTGTGAGGGGTTGCCCTCTGGGGAAGATTCTGGACTTGTCCTAGGGTCTGTCCCATTGATGGCTTCCTCTAAGGTGCATAATCTTGGCATGATGTTTGACAGCGGTTTGATGACGGAATAACAGGTGTCTGCCATTGTCAAGGTGAGCTTTTTTCATCTGAGAAACATCATCAGGATTAAGCACCTGATTCCACCCCTGGACCTCCCCACCTTGGTAAAATGCATTTGTAACATCTAAGCTTGACTACTGTAATGCACTGTACCTGGGGGTCTCTGGAGGCACCCTCTGTTGACTGCAGCTAGTGTAGAATGCAGCTGCCAGGTGTTGACTGGTCAGTCAAAATACTGTCATATCACCCTGGTGCGGCGGAAACTGCACTGGCTACCAGTTCGATGGAGGGTGCTTTTTAAGGTGGGCTTGTTCACCTACAAGGCCCTACATGGACTGGGCCCTTGCTGCCTGGCTGACCTTCTTACACCTGCTGCCTCAGTTCGTCCCCTCCGGTTCTCTTCGAGGGGCCTCCTGGTGATTCCCAGGACAAGACTGAAAACAGCTGGTGATCGAGCTTTTAGTGTCGCCGGTCCTGTCATGTGGAATTTGCTTCTGCCATTGGTGAGGGAGGCCCCATCGGTGGAGGCTTTTAAGGCATGCCTGAAGTCTTATCTGTTTAGTCAGGCCTTCTCAGATTCTGTATGATACCATTGTTATCAGTCCTTTTTAATACTTAAGAGGGGTTTATTTATATATAGCGATTGGGTTTGTATGGTGGAATATTTTTTTTTTACATATGTATTCGTAAATTAAATCTTTGTGTTTTGTACAGCGCCCAGAGCCTCTGGGATTGGGCGCCAGAAAAATAACATTTGCCTTGCCTTACTTGCAGAATGAAATTCAAATCTTGCTACAGCACAGTCTTCTTTTTTTATTATACATTGACACATCTGGACTCTCTCTTTGTGGCAGACCTTGGTGAATGAAATCCACCGCCAGCTCATAATTGAGTACATCAAACCACTTGTGGAGGTACGAATCATCTGCTCCTCATCGAAGATGCGGAAGAAAATGTCCAACAAACTGATTGAGGAATCTAAACAGTTAAAAGCGCTCTTTGTAGACCTGGTAAGGATCATCAAGACATATCTTAATGGAGTTTCTCATTTATATAAGTAAGAAACAACAGTATTTTTTCCATATACAGAACCCTTGTATGGACTCATTTATAAGTTAGTCTTGATTTTAACCTGTAAGTTACATGCCCACCTTGACTAGAAAAGTAAACATGAAATATGGCAATATTGAGCATGTAAACACCTTCAGGCATTACTAAATTTAAAGGGTAAGTAAACATTACAGAGATCACTCCACCTATGAAAGTCTACTCAAAAATCTTTCAAACAAGGTATTGGGTTTACCTGTATGTGTCAGGAGAAGTCCTGAGATATGAATGCCTAAAGCATCTGTAAATTAAATTAAGAAGCTGCCATTTCATGGAGCCTTGGGACAGAAAGTGATGTCACTCAGGGCCAAGCTGCATGTTGTTAGTAAGAGCTCACCCTCAGTGATATCAGGACACATCTGGAAAAGATCAAATACCAGTTCAGCATATCCTTCCTGAGGTGAGGCCTCCAGAATTGGACTCTGTATTCCAGGTGAGGCCTGACCAGCAATCTATACAGTGGTAGTACCACTTTATAGATCGCTGGTCGAGCCCTCACTGCTCTGAAGTCCAATTCCCACCTCAGGAAGGACATTGACAGGGTGGAAACAGTACAGAGAAAGGCGACAAAAAAGATTCAGGGTCTGCAGTACATGTCCTAGGAGGAAAGACTTAGGGAACTGAATATGTACTCCCTGGAGCAGAAAAGCGAGAGATGGGACATGATTGAAACATTCAAGTACATAAAAGGCATTAACAAGGTACAGGCACAGGGACTTTTTCACTTCAAGAAGAGCTCCAGGACCAGGGGACATGACCTCAGGCTGCAAGGAGGGAGGTTGTCCACCAACACCACAAAGTTTTTCTTCACAAAAAGAGTGGTGGACACTTGGAACCGCTTGCCCCAAGAGGTTGTGGGGGTCAACACTGGGGGTGATTCAAGAATGCATGGGTTAGACACAAGGGAGCCCTGACTACAAAGGGCAACTAGAGTGTCAAAATAGATCTAAAACAAATGGGCAGACTAGATGGACCTAGCAGTCTCTTTCTGCCGTCAACTTCTATGTTTCTAAAACTTTTGAAATAAATAAATATATTCATTTGAGTTTCAAGTTTCCATGAAATGGCTGCTGTTGTGATTTAATTTACAGATGCTTTAGGTATTCATATCGCAGAACTCCTCCTGACACCTACAGGTAAGCCTAATGCCTACTATAGTTTAAAAGATGTTTTCATGATATTTCACAATTTGTGTGACCAATGGAGTGTGTGTTTTCCCTTTAACTAAGTCTTTGACAGTTTGGTGGCTTGGTACTCACCCACAGTTATGAAAGATTGTTCCCCCTAGTTCTGTCCTCAGGCTGCACTGATCCTGGGGCAGTCCTGATCTTGGGGCAGTATTGAACCTGGGACAACACTGACCCCAGATCAGTGCTTCAAACAACATGAAGTCTTGCTGTATTCTGACAATCTGCTGTATTCTGACAATCTGCAGTTAGCTCCTGCCTTTAAACTGCCCCAGAGGGTATAGGGTTAATTTTCTATGCGGTGCATAGAACATTGAGCTCGAGCTCAGTTGAGGTCTCTGTCTGCAGCACTTTGAAACCCAACCGTCAGATTCTTTACTCTGCCTCACTGAACAGTCGCTCCAGAGATTTCTCCTTCAGCTTGGTTCAAAAGTCGGTTAAAGTGTCAGTTTAATCCAAAATTATTTCCACGTTGTCAGTTCAGGCTCTGTTTGCGGTACCGTGAGTACTTAGATAGTTTTCTGTTTTACTTTGTGGAAATTGTGAAACTTGTTCGATTGGTTCGGCTGAACCGATCCAATAGTTGAATTCTTGTACTTTTCTTTAGTGTAGGGTTACCGGTCCTTATCGGTTTAAAAAAATGTGTTTTAAACGTTTTTTTCCAATACCCGTGACACAGTTAGGAACCGATAAGGGAGTCTTGCTTGGCGGTTGCTGAAAAAAGGGTAAGTTTGGTTAGGTTGGCTATGTCTGAGAAACCCAAGAAAAAAACCAGGCCCACTGGGTTTCAACACTGCAATGAGTGTGGGGAGGTCTTTGCTCCAAATTTGTAAAAACTTTCCTAAGTCTACCTGGAGAAAAGATTAGGTAGACTTAGGAAAAAGGAGGCAGAGAATTCCGCTGACCTGGATGGCCAGCCTGGCTCGGTTCCGACCGAACCAGAAGGAGTGCCCTCTGACCAGGGCGATACTTCTTCGGGCAAGAGGAGAGCCGATCCTGAGGCATAGGTTCCTACGAAAAGGAAAAGAAAAGACAAGTCAGCCGGTTCGGATCCAGAGGTTCATGTTCTGACTGCTGATGAGATTGCCCAAGCAATTCGGATTGTTGAATCGCTTCGCCCGGTTCCGTCTGATCCGGCTCTGTTAGCTAGGGGTTCAGTTTGGTCGGTACCAGCAGTTCAGGATTATGCCCCTGAAGATTTTTATGAACCGGAATTTGAGGAGGCATTTGAGGAGGAGGGGGATTATGAACAAGATGATGACTATGATGGAGCAGAAAGTCTGGATGTGCCCATTGAACCGGACATCTCCCCAGACAGACCTTCAGGTGTTTCCCCTCCTAGGCTCTCTGAGTCCCCTTCCCACTATCTGTTCTACAGGAAAGTGGCTGAAACTCTCCAGCTCCCTATGGAGAAAGCCACAGAGGATCAAGAGGAGCCTGATTTTGTCGAAATGATGGACATCCCAGAGTCCAGGAGGCTGTCTATTCCCCTGCACAAATCATTTGGGAAACAGACACAAAAAATGTTAAAGTCTCCTAATTCTGTACCTCCTGTTGATAGAAGAATGGACAGGAGGTATACTTTATCAGGCTCAGACATGGAGTTTTTCCACCAGCAATGCAGCCATGTTGGGGTAGTGCAGGCTGCAGCCTGTGACAAGGCTAATGTTCCCTTGGCTTCACACCCCCCAGATAAAGACTCCAGGAGGATGGATGCCTTGGCAAATAAACAGTACATGGCATCCTCTTTGGGACTCAGGCAGGGTAATTATATGGCCTATGCAGCCAGGTACCAGAAGTCCAGGTGGGACACTGTACTGGCACTGGCTAAACAGGCCGCCCCCCAGCTGGCCAAGGAGCTGGAGGAGGTGGCTGTGGATGGGATTGAGGCATCTAAGGTACAGTTTCATGCTGCTGTGGACTCCAATGATGTGTCATCAAGAGTCATGGCTACATCTGTGGCTCTTTGGAAAATGGCTTGGCTCAGATGTACTACTCTCTCACAGGACACCCAGGCAAAGGCCATGGATTTCCCTGTGGAAGGTAATTCTCTGGGGAGCAGACAGAGAATTACATGAAGAAGATGGAGGAATATAGGACCACTTATAGGAGTGCATAGGTCAAGGAGAGGCAGGCAACTCCTCAAAGGCAGCAATCTAGGGGCAGGGGCAGGCCTTTTCATAGGCCTTTTTACCAAGCACAGGCCTCTTCTCCCTTTTCACAGAGGGGGTTCTTCAGAGGGAGAGGCTGAAGGCTGATGAGCAGGGCTGCATCCACTCCTCAGCCTAAGGCCCCGGCCAAGCAGACACCCTGATGGGCCTACCTGGGTCGACTCTCCAATCCCTGTAGGGGCAGGCTGGCTTACTTCATCCAGGACTGGGTGTCTGTTACTTCAGACAAGTGTGTCCTGGAAGTAGTAAGCCAGGGACTGGTTCTCAGCTTCAAAAAATTTCCGAAGATGAGAGCCAGATCTTTTCCACCTGCAAGTGTCTCCAAAACCGTTGCCCTAGAGGCAGAGGTTTCATCTCTTCTGGCATTAGAAGCCATAGAGAGAGTTCCTACCCTACACTGGGGAAAAGGTCTGTACTCCAGGTACTTCCTTACCCCAAAAAAGACAGGGGAGTGGTGACCCATCCTAGATCTAAGATACCCGAACAAACATCTTTTAAAACCAAGGTTCAAGATGGTGACTCTGGGAATAATTCTTCCCTCTCTAAGGCCAGGGGACTGGCTAGCCTCCCTGGGCCTCAAAGATGCCTACTTTCACATCCCCCTCAGGTGCTCCCACAGAAAGTACCTCAGGTTCAAGTTGCCCTCAGGCCATTACCAGTTCAAAGCAATGCCCTTTGGCCTAACATCAGCTCCAAGGGTTTTCACAAAGTGCCTGGCAGTAGTAGTGGCCTTTTTAAGAAGGTAAAAGATTTCCATTTTTCCATATCTGGACGACTGGCTCATAGTGGGTCAGTCTCCAGGCCAAGTCAAGTCAGACCTGCAAGTGACCCAGCAAAGTGCTCACTTCCCTGGGATTTCTTCTCAACCTCCCCAAGTCAGTTCTCGAACCAGTGCAGCTTCTTACCTTTATAGGGGCAGAGCTAGATACTGTCAAAGCAAGAGTCTTTCTTCCCTGAAAAGGGCAAGAGTTCTTATAGAACTGGTTTCTTCCTTCAGCCTTCAGGTGTCCCGACCAGCAAGGCACTTCCTTCAGCTCTTGGGCCACATGGCAGCTTCTACAGCAGTGGTCCAAGGGGCAAGATTCCAGATGAGGGACATCCAGTTCCATCTAAGGGCCTCCTGGTCCCAAAGGAAGGATCCTCTTACCAAACTGATTCCAGTGACTCGGACACTGATCCAAGCTCTTCAATGGTGGAAGGATCAGGATAATTTAAGGCAAGGGGTCCCATTTGTCACTCAGACTCATTCAGTGGTCCTTACCATGGGTGCTTCCCTTTTAGGGTGGGGAGCTCCTCTGGGGGTTCTCACAGCCCAGGGACTGTGGTCCCCTCAGGAGTCCCTTCTCCATATCAATCTCCTGGAGCTCAGGGCAGTTTTTCTGGCCCTGCAAGCTTTCTTTCAGTCTGTGCAGAACAAGGTGGTTCAGGTCAGAACAGACAACATCACCACCATGTGGTACATCAACAAGCAGGGAGGCACTCGGTCTATGGCCTTGTGCATGGAAGCTATGAAATTGTGGTTGCTGGCTTATTCCCTGCAGACCTCTCTGATAGCAGTCCACCTTCCAGGGAAGGACAATGTGCTAGCAGATGCACTGAGCAGGATCTCCCAGGGCCATCACAAATGGTCCCTGGATCCCCTGGTGTTGAACGTGATTTTTTCAAGGTGGGGCACTCCAGAGATAGATCTCTTTGCAGCCCCAGACAATTACCAACTTCCTCTGTTTTGTTGCAGACCTCCAGTCTTGGGTTCAGTCCCTCTGGATGCTCTGATTTTGAACTGGGAAGGGACATTTCTGTATGCCTTCTCCCCCTCTCTCCCTTTCCTCTTCTGTTCAAGGTTCTAGTCAAGGTAAGGTCACAACCTTGCAAAGTGATTCTGATTGCTCCAGACTGAGCCAGATAGCCTTGGTACTCCCTGTTGCTGTCTCTAGCAGTACATCTTCCCCATCTCTTCCCAGGAATTACAACCTGTTAATCTCCTCTCAGGGGAGGATTTGGTACCCCAATCTTCAGTCTCTCAATCTCAAGGTATGGCTCTTGAAGAGTTAGAGTATGCAGATTTGCACCTGTTCCAGGAGGTTCTGGATATTCTCAAAGCCTCTCGAAAGCCTGCCACCAGAAAGACTTATGACTCCATATGGAAAAGATTTAGCATTTGGTGTTCCAAGAAGCATCTCTCCAGGCACTGCTGAAGTGCCTACAGTTCTGGATTATATGGTCCATCTTAATGGCCTAAGCCTCAGACCAGCTACTCTCAAGGTACACTTGTCAGCTGTTTCTGCTTTTCTGTCAGTGGGGAAGCCTTCCTCACTATCATCTCATCCTGTGTTCTGTAAATTTTTCAAGGGATTGCTTCATACCAATCCTCCCTTTAGGGATTCTGTCCTTGCCTGGGACTTAAATGTTTGCATTGCTCAACTTGTGCAACCTCCTTTTGAGCCTATGTCCTCAGCAGAGCTTAAGTACTTGACTTGGAAAACTGTGTTTTTGGTAGCCATTACCTCTGCCAGACGTATCAATGAATTGCAAGCCTTATCAGTGGAACCTGATTTTATCTCATTCCATAGAGATAAAGTGGTCCTTAGAACTAATAAGAGGTTCTTGCCCAAAGTGGTTTCAGACTTCCATTTGAATCAGTCCATGTCTCTCCCTGTTTTCTTCACTGATCATTCTTCCTCAAGGGAGAGGAGGCTGCACAGTTTAGATGTTAAAAGAGCCCTTAGCTACTACATAGAGCATACCAAGGGTCACAGGTTTGATTCCCTCTGGTTATTCCTCACTTATGGGGAAGTGGGAAAGGGCAAACCTGCCACCAAGAGAACTATTGCCAGGTGGATTGTTTCTTGTATGCAATTCTGCTATGAGAAACTGGGAAAAATTCCACCCTCAGGCCTGAGGGCTCATTCCACAAGAGGTACAGCTGCTTCCCTGGCTGCTGCCAGGGATATCCCTCTGTTAGAAATTTGTCAAGCAGTCACTTGGAAAACAGTCCATACCTTTACCAAGCATTATTCTCTGGATATCCAGGCTAGGAGTGATGCTCAGTTTGGCACAGCAGTACTTCAGAGCCTATTCCCAAAGTAGATTATGTCCCTTCTCCATGGAGGTACTGCTTGGTAATCTGCAGATTGTCAGAATACAGCAAGACTCCATGTTGTTTGAGTTAAAAATTACTCACCTTAGTAATTATGTTTCTTCTAATGGAGTCTTGCTGTATTCTGACCTCCCTTCCTCCCTGCCTCCCCTCTCAGAACCTGTTTTTGGGAAGTGGGTGGGCAGGTGCAGTGTTGCACCCCAGGGGTATCTTCAGCATACCCTCCTTTTTACTTGGGTGCTTATATTATAATCTTATTTGAATAGGTTTTTGGTTTTGGGTTTCCTGACTTGAGTCTTCCTTTGGGAATCCAAAACTTTTGTTGCCAGTTGGCTAGTTAAAAATTTTACAATTTCCACATAGTATAGTTAGGGAGTGTTTGCTCATAAGAATCTGACGGTTAGGTTTCAGAGTGCTGCAGACAGAGACCTCAACCGAGCTCAAGCTCAACGTTCTATGCGCTGCATAGAAAATTAACCCTATACTCTCCGGGGCAGTTTAAAGGCTGGCGCTAACTGCAGATTGTCAGAATATAGCAGATTGTCAGAATACAGCAAGACTCCATTAGAAGAAACACAATTACTAAGGTGAGTAATTTTTTCTTCTGTGTTAAGATAATAAACAGAACCCAGAAACTCAACAACCAGCAGAGTTTAATAGTGGTTAGGGAAACAGGACTGCAAACCAGGACATCTGAGTTTGACTACTAGTGCCCCTCATTTTACTTAATTTTCAGTTTTCATTGGAGTAGAGATCCATTGCAGTGTGGTGAGAAAGAAAATGTCATAGCAAACTAAATTACTACTGCATCTGACTGCACCCAGTCCACGCTGCCCCTAGGTCAGTGCTAGGGAGAACACTATGGTATGAGCCCAACCCGCAGGGCTGTGCATCCAGTGTTTACAGTGGAAAACTATTAGATCACACAACATTGGTTGATTTGAAACTGTTTTCTATTTTTTGTTTTTTAAGGTAGACATACAAACATCACCAACCCCTAAAGTCTTTTCTCCATACCCTTCATTTCGTTTGGTAAAGTGTTTTTTCAGTTTTGCAGTCACCCAAAGTGAGACTCTGTGTAGTCCTGAATGCTTGCAAACTGAAAATAACTTGTTGAACCAATAAAAAGATATCAAATGAGCCCAGCCTATTATCAAAGCGTATGGTGCTCCAATGTAGACAATTAAGGTTTACAGTTAAACCTGCCCACCTGCTCTGGGGCAGTTGTGCTCTCCAGCTCTGGACAGGGTGAGGGAAGTGGCATTCTAGGTCAGGCACTATGAGGGTATCATGGCTGGAGTGAGAAAACTGTAACAGAAGTGCTGTGGTTCACACACATGATGGCACAGTAATAGAAGTCCCCCCATCCCCACACTATCTATTTACAGTACTTTGATGATATGTTCCACATTTCCTTCCAATCCTCTATCACACTTGAGGAGCATTTACCCACCAGACCTTCTTTTCTTCTCTATAATGACCCTCTGTTTCCCTACCAGGAATCCACATCCTCTTGGCTGAACCCTGCAATTCCCCACTTGGCTGAAATCATTATGCTGGAAGACACGGCATCAATCCAGATGGAGGCGGGGGTCCTCATAAGAGACTTTCCAGACATTCAGTAAGTGCAGGGCTTTCTGGATCGCTTTTATCTAATGAAAATAAATTCTGTGGAAACAAACAGCTTTTACAGTAATTGGTGCTCACAAACTCAAAAAGATAAGGGATTTCCATCATAATGATAATCAATGAATGTTTATTAAAATGTGTGTGAAAATGGAAATTAATTTTAAGACTCTTGGTGGTGGGAGGGGGTACTAGTAAATCAAGGTTACCAGTCAATATGCTGTATGAGGTACAGCTAAGGAATAATAACGTATCAAAAATAGCATTTGCATTTACAGTACACCGATTTTATTGTCGTATATCAACTATCAGCGTTTTCCCAACTCCACACATCTTTGATGTGGAAACTGATATCAGTCAGCTAGGAATCACAACCTGTCATTTTGAAAGAATTTGACATCAACAGTTTGGCAAAACTCCCACAAAAAAGGGGAGGGAAGACTCACAGAGAGCCAGTATCGTAGCCTTGGAGGTAGTATAGTGCTGTGGTTTAGGGCACTGAGCTGCAAACCTGGAGATATGGGTTTGAATTCCACAGCCCCCACTTGAATGCTGTGTGGCCCTGACCCTGAACAAGTCACTTAACTTCCTTGTGCTGCCAGCTCACACCTGGAAACAAGCTTCATCTCAGTGTGCCTTTCCTGGTTAAACAATTTCCCCTTTCCTAAATAAAAGGAAAGTTAAGTACTTTCCAATTTTAATGGCACAGAAGTCAAAATTGTGGATTTAGTTTGAAAGCATGGACAATTTGCCAGTAAAGATTCACACGTGCTTCCAGAATTTGGTCTCTTATAGATACTGACTTCCAAACTTGAGACCAGAGAAGTATTTTTACATCAACAAAATGGGAATGACTTTCAGTTTCAGACCCTTCAAAGATTTTGATATCTGCCCAGAAGTATTAACTGAACTACTGCCTGCCAGCAACAAAATGTGTAGCTCCAACCCTCAAAATGTGGAGCAAAGGGCTAAAATTTGTAGCACATTCTTAATTTTGTTCAATGGGAGACACAGTGGACCTGAAATTCAAAAGTTTGCCCAGTGGAAAAGTGAATGCCCACCTTTTGCCTGGGGTTTGTACCAAATTGCAATATTCAAAGGGGGTGGGATTATGCGCTCAATGGGATAATACATGTGCAAGGACTGGTGCACCAAAGGAGAGGCAGGGACATGAATAGGAGCACAGTGCAATATTCACTGCTTAAGCACTGTGCAAAAGGAATAGTGAGTGCAAACCAATTTGCGTAGCAGAATTACTGGTGAAAAAAGGTTGACATACTCTGGGCAACCCTAGTGGCCAGTGGAGACACTGCAGTCAACAACCAAGTTGGCAGCTGGGGGAGCACACCTGCTCCCTGGTGTCTAGTGGTACTCCCCACCATCTGATCCCTATTCCTGAATATGTAGCAATATTCCCTGGTGTCTAGTGGCACCCCCCATCCTCTGATCCCTAGCCCCATTGAAAATAAATTATTCCCTGGTGTCCAGTGGTTCCCCCCATCCTTGATCACTAGTCCCATTAAAAAAAAAAAAACATTCTATAGTGTCCAGTGGTCCCACCATCTTCCAATCCCTGGCGCTGTTAAAAAGAAATCATTCTCTGGTGCGCAGTGGACCCCCCCCCCAATCACCAGCTCCAGTAAAACTCACCCATTCCCTGGTGTTCAATGGTAACCCCTACCCTCCAGTCCCTGGTCCCAGTAAAATAAAATAATTCCTTGGTGTCCTGTGGTTCACCCCACCCTCCAATTGTCATCCCCAGTAAAACAAACCCATTCTCTAGTGTCCATGGATACCCCTATCCTCTGATCCCCAGCCTTGGTAAAACTAAATCATTCCCTGTTGTCTAGTGGCACCCCCCACCCTGATCACTCACCACAGTTTCATACAAGTGTAACCCCTAGATGGCGCTATCCCAGGGGCTACTACCCCTGCCTGATTTGCCACTAACAGGTTGAGGGGCCTGGATCCAATGGCGGGTGCCTCCACCCAGAGGTCAGGGTTTGCAATAGTTAAACTAACTTGGTCACAGCCCTCTGGGACACTGCAACCCCCCTTTCTTCCCACTAGTGGCCCACACAATATATCAGAATTACCTTCACAGTATACACTTACCCCCAGGACTGGTTCCGGCACTGGGACCTCCTGTGAAATGAGATACAGTGCAACAATCACAGTACAGTACTTTAACATGACAAATACCTCAGGCAGTATAACTCTGCTGAAACAAGCAGCTCTGAATTTATTTGGGGGATATAACAAGGACAGGAAATCAGGTTAATTGCTTATCACTCTAATAATCTACCTATGGCTCTGCACAGGCCTATCCCTATCAGTTACTGTCCCTAAATACCCAAGCCCTAGTGGCTAGTCCAAACCGTGGCAGCTAGTGAGGGCCCTTTCACACAGAAAAAGGAGAATTAAACAGTCAGCAGTACAGTAATTCCATTTGGATGTAATGTGGCAATTCAACAGGAGGCGACCCTGAATTAGTACTCACGACCTCCAAATAAGATAGGGTCCTTCAATGTCAGCAGGGCTCACTTGAGGTACACAAACCTCTTTACACATCCATATAAAGCACTATACCCAGGCAGGCTGCATCTGTATCCCGATCGCAATTACTGCACAATACCGGGAGAACACACAGCAGATTCAGTTCCTGACAGACGAGAACACAATTTTCAGCAATTCTTCCAGTCTTCTACAGGGTGAGCCTGGTTTCTCCTTCAGAGATCCTTTGATTCTTTTCACAGGGACGGTTCAGTACCTAACAAGCTGCAGAACCGGAACTCTGGGGCCTTTACTATGTTTTTTTTTTGACTACAAACTGCACACTGAAAATGCACAGGGCTCCTTCCTCTTCGCTTACCTGCCAGCTCAACTGAAGCTCCAACCCGACAAAACTGGGCACTTCCTTTGAGATCCTCCCAGTTCTTGACTGGATTGGCCCATCACTCACAATAGACTGCTACTGTTGGTCAAAAAGGCACTGAAAGTCAAACTACATCTCCCAGGTCTACTGCCATACAATCCTCTTGTGGCTGGCTCAGATTATGAGTCCAAGGCACCATTTAGAGCCAAGCTACTCCCACACTGATTGGTCCAGTTCAGCAGTTCAAAACTAGATATGGGAACTAGAACAACAGTTCTGACTGCAAAGAAAGCAGGTTAGACAAACTGTAATTTCATTATTACTCTAAATAATTTGCTTGAGCAATTCATCCTTTCAGATGAGGTTCCTTTGCACTCCTAGTGACTGCAAAAATGGAGTGAATTAGCAGTAGCTTGGTGGTACTCAATCAAAGAAACACACAGTCCCACCTACAAACTAATTATGTCTGCAAGCAGACAGCTCTTAGAGAGTAAATACCAGAGGTACTAAAAAAACTCACTGATAAATGACTTGAAATGCAAAACACCACCATTCAGGCTTGGAGCATTCAAGCAAGCTCCTGAAGTCTTTTAGGAACCCCCCCCATTTGCAGAAGGTTACACCCTTCACAATAAGGAAAGCTTGGCGTCCGCGTCAAGCAAGTACCATAGTTTCAACTGCAACCATATACATTTGCATTAGGCTACATGCATGTAATCATCTGATCAATATATCATTTACCAAGAACACATTTTCTGAAACATTGCAATCGTCCTCTTTACACGGTATGCATACATTGTGCCATAACAAGTTATTACCTGCTGTACGCAGGAAAACTTGAAGGAGGGGCCTTCCCTATCAGTTACCTTGGGGCTGGATGGGACAAGGGGCACCATGTAGAAGGCACACACAAGTAACTTGAGTTGGGCACTGACTGGCCAGTTTGGGCAATGAGCCTCGGACACATACACTCCTTATGGACAACATGGAGAGGCAGAGTCCGGGCCTCCCAAGTGAACCCATAACTGAGGTGCACCACAGGCTTTGACATCGACCAGTCTTTCTAGGGAACTGGTTATAGTCTCTGCACTCTGAGCCTCATTTTCCTTTGTCCTCACTTGTCAGGGAGTCTCCATGGGGAGTAGAGGCTGAGGCAGGGGATTTCATCAGGGTTACAGTTTCTGAGTCCACAACTATTTGGCTCGCATGGAGGAGCTTTAGGACACTGGCAGTGGACTGTCAGGAACCTCAAAATACTCTTCTTGTTAGTGTATCACCTAGTCTGCACCCCAATCTATCATTTTCCTCACAAAGCTCAAACAGTTCAACCATGCACAATGATTCCATTTCATCTGATCTGATGCTGCACTTGCTCTCTGGGAGCATTGGCTCCAGGGATGAAGCTGGGGGCTTAGACAGTCAGACGGCCCAGCTTTGTCTCCAGTATTGACTAGGGATTGCCCGAAACAATTGACTCAGTTCGTAAGAAGGATAGTATTCAAAGTCACTCTCACTTTCTTCCGATATGGACTGACAGTCATGCTCAACTGGGAACTTGTGGAGGAACACTTTAACTCTAGCTTCTGTGGGTGCAGACTTTCTTGGTCTTTTCTTGGCAGCTCTAGTCACTGGTCCAGAGGGCATCTTCTAGGGGCTCAGACTCAATTAAGATTGGTCCAATGGGCATCAAATGATTTCTATGCATTGTTTTACATCTTTTGAATTATTCTCGAGGCCTTACTTTGTACACTGGCAGATCATCTAGTTTACCTACAATGTAAGGGAGATGGTGCCATCTATCAACAATCTTGTGCTTACCCATGCAGTCCCAGATTTCTGCAATACGATCGCCCTCCTGGAGTTCCTGTGCGCTCACCTTTTTATCATACCTTTCTTTGTTTGGCCCAGATTTCTTTTTTTTTTGGCAGCCATGGTTTGAGCCAGTTGGCTAGCATGAGTTAGCTGGGCCTTTAACTTTTGCACATACTGTAAATAGTTGTCAGCTTGAACCCCATCAGGAGAGACCCCAAAACACACATCTACTGGTAGTCGCAGCTTCTCTCCAAACATCAGGCGTTGGAGGAGAATCCGGTGGCATCACTTTTGGTGCAGTTATAAGCATGCCAGGAAGTGCTAATTTGTTGGCTCCATCTAGAAACGCCCTTTGGGTGCAGGGTGCCTAGCATATCTAGCAAAAGCGGTTGAAAAAGTTCAGGCTGTAGAGTCCCCTGGGGAAGTGGTAAGGGTGGTTCTGGACTTCGCACTCCCCACAGAGAAAGCTTATCTCACTTTGATCAGGCGACTCAAGTCTCTCCCTTGATCAGGGTGGATTCTTTGTGGAGCCCCACAGTGAACAAAAAGTTTTCTACAAGTACTTTGGCCACAGTGGATGCTTTCTGGTCTTTGGTGGGGAAAGCTTGGGCATATCTCGTGAAATGGTCAGTGACCACCAGCACATTACTGATATTTCTTTGATCTGACTCCAAACTCAGAAAAATCAATACAGACCAACTCCATGGGTGCACTGGTGGTGATGTTAACCGAGAGGCAGCCCTCTGGGGCAAAAGCTTTCCTCTGTAAAGCGACCTGGAACGAAGATATGTTGCTCCACATCAGCCCCATCTGAGCCAATAGAATCTGGATCTCACCAGTCAAGTGTTCTGTCTATACCAAGATTTGTGTGACATGCAGGACCTCAGTACTGGTCTCGCAGAAGGCAGTGGGCAGCACTAGTTGTTGTTTGTCTACTTGTCCCCTCTGTCTACTGTTTCTCTGTATAACAGTTTATTGATCAGTTTCAACTTAGGACCTTCTTTGTATAACAGTGCAGTTCTCAAATCAGTGGAGCGTAATTTGGACACATCTTTTCCTGCATAGAGGCTTCTAAAGCTGCTTGATCATGGGATCGCCGGATTGAGCCGCCGAATACTGTCATTGTCCAGCTGGGAGGTGCACCAATGTCTGTGCAGAAAAGTGGCAACAAGCAGCAGTATGCAATACTCAGGGCTCCCAAGCGATACTATACACGGTCACTAACATCCGTGGACATTGTTCCTCCTATCAAACTACGGCGGGGTGCCGAATGTCGGGTTCTGCCAATCGGACCCATCATTCTGAGGAACAGGCCTCCGGGAGGCAGCCTAGCATCTATGTGGATTCAGACCTGCTGCCAGTAATGAGAGCATAGTCATATGTAGATAATACAGAAAGCCACCTATGGCCAGTGGCATCCAACAGCTGAGGAGTCTGCACATAGGTCAAGGATTATTGTCAGTTTTACTAGTATTTTAGCCCCATACAAGTACTCATGGAATTGGTCAACAACAGCCCACTTCAAAGCTAGGAACTCTAACTTATACAGGATAGGTCTTTTCGGATGGGGTCAGGGCTTCTACTGGCAAAGGCCACTGGTCTCAGGCCATTCTCGGTGCCTTGGTCCAACATCACCTCAACCCTGAAAGCTTAGCATCAGTGTGCAGGACGTGAAGGTTTCTTGGATCGGCATAGGCCAGCACTGGAGCATGGGTAAGTTGATATATGATCTCATGAAAAGCAGTCTCACAATCAGGGGTCAGCGGGCCCCGATACTTCACTCGGATGATACACCTCTCTCAAGTCTTGACGGGCTGACTTTTGGTGGCATTTCTTGTGGGTTGGGGATACCCTTGAGTAAGGGTTAAGTAAAGGCGGATCACTCTTGAATAGTCCTTGATGAAGTTACCCGATAATAACCACAAAATCCCAGGAATCTTTGCAGTTCTTTTAGATTTTGGGCTGTAGCCAGATGGTCAAGGCCTCAACTTTACTGAGTGGGTCTATATTCCTGCGATTGGATACTATGTGCTCACATACTTTACTGATGTTTGAAAGAATTGACACTTATCAATGGACAGTTTAAGGCCAAAGTCCTCCAGTCGGTCCAATACCTAAAATAATCTGCTCTCATGTTCCTCCAGTGAGCTGCCAAACACACTAACATCATCTAGGTATACCAGGCACTCTAGTAAGTTCATGTCCCCACTGCACGCTCCATCAATCGTTGAAAAGTGGCTGGGCACCTGAAACCTCTGAGGCATCCTCATGAATTCATGAAGCCAAGCGGACAGATAAAGGCCGTCTTCTCACGGTCCTCTGGGGCCATCGGGATCTGGTAGTACCCACTGCGGAGATCCAGCACAGAGAACCACTTGCTCCCGTTTAGGCAGTCAAAAGCATCTAGATACGGGCATTGTGTACTGATCAGGGATAGTCCACGGTTTAAGGTGCGATAATCCACACATCCTTACTGTTCCATTCTTTTCTCCTCACTACCACAATGGGGAAGCATAGAGCTTCTGGATTCTTGTATTACACCAGCAGCTAACATCTCTTGCAGATGCAAAATCTCACATCATCTATGTCCTTGGGTACTTGGCATTCGAGACCTCTCCACTTAAATGGTCTTTAAATCATGCAGCGAGATATTGTGCTCAGCTCCTTTACATCCACATCCCATTCCTTTAAAAAAAACACCTGAGTCTCTCTGGGCAAGTTTCTCACTGATCCTCACTTTCCATTCAGCTGGCAGCAGGAGTAGCGAAATCAAACAAGTCAAGTTTTCTGTCATTCTTCCTTGAACTCTTGCTTGGGTAGCACTGCAGTGTCTGCACAATGCACATTAGCCAGGATGCAACTCTGTTTACTCAGATGTCTCTTTCAGACACATTATGAACTTGGACCATTACCCTTCTGGCATAAGCATGGGCTCTAGCGGGCAAAATACTGAAGCTTGACCAGCAGTCCCTCTGGCAATTTTCCCGCCTGGGTCATCAACATTAATATTTTATTCTTAACATCCTTTCTGATAAGGCCTCTCCCTGTAAGGTACTGGGCATTTGGCGCACAGGATCAGAGACTCAGGATCCTTCTTCCGATACAATTCCGACGGTTCCTCTGGTTCTGTTTTTTCAGCATCTCTCGTGCCTCATAGGCCTTCTTAATTAAAGCAGAACTCTTAAAGCTCTACTAGTCTTTGACCCTGTTTTTCAAAACACAACTGTACCAGCCTCGAACATATGAGCATTTGTTCCAATTAACAAAGGGACACCATCATACAGTCCAGTCGAGGACACACTAAGACTAGGGTCTCTACTTGTTAAGCCACTCAGCCACGCAGGAGGTGGGGAAAGACAGCAAAATCCGATATACACGGAATAAGAGGGGTAGGCCTTTTCCTTAACCCCCATACATGCAGTCCTTCTAATGGTTGTAAGTGCGTCTAGCAATGCTTCTGATACCAATCCTGGAACATAATTGTCACTTGGGAGCCACTGTCTACAGCGCTTGTAGACACTCCATTCACCTTTACAGTGGTCTCCATGGAGGACCCACTATTCTGGACCAGTCTGGAGAGGCGTGTAGTGGGGCCTGGGCAACTGACCTTACAAGGGCGTGAATTAGCATTTTTGGTGCCCTCACTGGGATCATGTTGTGCACCTTTTACTCACTGATTTCTTCTCGAAGCTCTCCTTGTAGCCTATATGCAACTTTGTCAGTGTCTTTTGGGGACTGGCATTCACCTTTTCATGTGCCCATCTTTCACAATTATAGCAAAACATACTTTCTGGAGTTTGAGCTGGCGGCGCCAAACTGGGAGCCAGGGGGGTATTACTAACTTTGAAACCTGGGTGCCATCTCTGTCTGGCGTGATAAGCATTTGGAGACATCTAGTCAGTTTCTCCACTTCCATGGTCAAGGAATTGAGTTTGGAGCTGTTATCAGCAGGAGATACATGGGTGGGTACCCCACCCCCTATAGCAGATACAGTCGGATATAGGTCCAGGCACGTACTTGCAGGCGTGGCCTTCATAAAGGGACTGTTTTTGAATTCCCGGATCTCTCAACAGTTCGACGCCCCATTGTGGCATATCTTTTTCCTTGTCAGAGCACCATTGACTGTCAACCTCTGCCCCTGAACTTCACTTGATGGGTCACCCTCAGTCACTGTCGGTCGTAGCCACAGCTGTTGGTGCAGGTACCTCCGAGGTCGCCTTTTCTCAACTCTCGAATTTCTCTCATTAACTCATCATTAGGAGGGTGGGATTCCAGTCGATTTGCCAGGCGTAACTGAAGCAACAGCAGTTCTGGAAGGGGCAGACTAAGGATTCTGTCCAGTCTGGTTCGGTCCAGTTCAATCGGCTGGCAAACTACCCTTTCTGAGGCATTCTTGCAACAATTTTCCAGCGAGAGACATACACAGACAACCAACTCCCCTTGGTACTGTTGTGCATTTCTTACTCTCCACCATAGGTCCTCTCATCAGAATCTGGGCTCCCATGACCACATTCTCCAAGGCCTCAAGATAGGCCTGTGCAGTCGCTTCAAGGTTACTGGCCGTTTAGCCTGCGGATGGTAGCCAGGGCAGGACCTGAGGAGGCTCTCACTAACCCTCTTTAAACTTTTTTAAGCCTTCCGAGCATTGCCATTCTAGCGCCTTGGGGGCAACATAGTCTATCCAGGTCTCCCAGACCATCCTCCCTTGGGGGAGTGGGGAGGTGCCAGAAGATCCTCAACCTGCGTGAAATCGTGACTAATGGCAGGTGCAGAAATAGGAGTCTGCATTGGTTCAGCCACCATTACGGGCACTGGAGCAGGAGAGGGGTGTTGGGGAGGAACACCCAGGTGGCAAGAATAGTTTCTTCAAGTCCTCCACAGTTTTCCCTCTCCAGCAACCATTCAGCAAATTTCTCCTCAAAGTTTCAGATAGTGGTGGAGGCTGATTCCCCGGGTCTTTACTGTCCTTAGTTATCACTCTCCAAGCAGTGAGGGCTCCCTCTGGGGTAATGGTCTGTGGCACTTGGAGCTATCTATGGGATCCTTAAACTCTACTAGGGCCAGGAAAGTGTGGGTGAGCAGATTAGCATGCCGACCACCACCACAGGTTTTGTAAACCTTCCACCTGGAAAGTACTCCTGCACAGTGTCGTATTGATACCCAGGGGGATGTCCAGGATAAGCATAGCATTTGGGGTCGATCTCCTCCCCAGTACACCACTCCACCAGCTGATTGCACAGCCACTTCCTGTCAGGTACCCATTTTTTCTTAACAGTGGTTCGTAAATATGGCCACTAGAGGACACACAATCCAGCGGTGCCTCCAAGATGTAACCCCTAGATGGCGCTATCCCAGGGCTACTACCCTGCCTGATTTGCCACTAACAGGTTGAGGGGCCTGGATCAATGGGTGCCTCCCACCCAGGGGTCAGGGTTTGCAATGGTTAAACTAACTGATGCAGCCTCTGGGACACTGCAACCCCCTTTCTTCCACTGAGTGCCCCACACAATATATCAGAATTACCTTCACAGTATACACTTACCCCAGGACTGGTTCCGGCACTGGGACCTCCTGTGAAATGAGATACAGTGCAACAATCACAGTACAGTACTTTTATACATAGACAAATACCTTCAGGCAGTATAACTCTGCTGAAACAAGCAGCTCTGATTTATTTAGGGGATATAACAAGGACAGGGAAATCAGGTTAATTAGCTTATCACTCTAATAATCACCTATGGCTCTGTGCACAGGCCTTCCTCCTATCAGTTACTGTCCCTGGGTACCCAAGCCCTGGTGGCTAGTCAAACCGTGCTAGCTGGTAGGGGCCCTTTCACACAGAAAAGGAGAATTAAACAGTCAACAGTATAGTAATTCCATTTGGATGTAATGTGGCAATTCAACAGGGGCGACCCTGAATTAGATCACGACCTCCAAATAAGATAGGGTCCTTCAATGTCAGCAGGGCTCACTTGAGGTACACAAACCTCTTTACACATCCATATAAAGAAAGCACTATACTAGGCAGGCTGCATCTGTATCCCGATCGCAATTACTGCACAATACCGGAGAACACACAGCAGATTCAGTTCCTGACAGACCGAGTGCAATTTTCCAGCAATTCTTCCAGTCTTCTACAGGGTGAGCCTGGTTTCTACTCTTCAGAGATCCTTTGATTCTTTTCACAGGGCAGGATTCAGTCCTAACAAGCTGCAGACCGGAACTCTGGGCCTTACACGTTTTTGACTAAACTGCACACTGAAAATGCACAGGGCTCCTTCCTTCTTCACTGCCAAAGCTCAACTGAAGCTCCAACCGACAAACTGGGCACTTCCTTTGAGTTCCTCCCAGTTCTTGACTGGATTGGCTGTCACTCACAATAGACTGCTGCTGTTGGTCCAAAAAGGCACTGAAGTCTAAACTACATCTCCCAGAGTCACTGCCCATACAATCCTCTTGTGGCTGGCTCAGATTATGAGTCCAAGGCACCATTTTAGAGCTAAGCTTACCCCACACTGATTGGTCCAGTTCAGCAGTTCAAAACTAGAATGGGGAACTAGCAGACACAGTTCTGACTGCAAAAGAAAGCAGGTTAGACAAACTGTAATTTCATTATTACTCTAAATAATTTCTGGCAAACAGTTACATCTTTCAGATAGGTTCCTTTGCACTCCTAGTGACTGCAAAAATGGAGTGAATTGGCAGTAGCTTGAGTGGTACTCAATCAAAGAAACACACAGTCCCCATACAAACTAATTATGTCTGCAAGACAGAACTCTTAAAGAGACAGTACCAGAGGTTCTAAAAGCACTCACTGATAAATGGCTTAAATGCCAAACACCATTCAGGCTTGGAGCATTCAAGCAAGCTCCTGGAAGTCTTTTAGGAACCCCCATTTGCAGGGGGGTTACACAAGAAGTTCCTGGTGTCTAGTGGGCCCCCCGCACTGTCCACACCAGGTACACCACTCTGCACCCCCCCCTTACCATAGTCATTGGCACCACAGGAGTCCACACAGTGACTGGCATAGTCCTCCTCTCACCACCTAGCCGGCTTCTGTATGCAGTGACAGGGAGGGTGCATCCTGCATACTGTAAAGGGAGTGTGCACTCCCTTTACAGTATGCAGGGCACATGCCAGGAACTTTTTGTATGAAACTGTGGTGAGTGATTGGAGGGTGGGGGGATACCACTAGATGCCAGGGACTGGTTTAGTTTTAGAAGAGCTAGGGCCAGGGATCGGAGGGTTGGGGGTACCACTAAACACCAGGGAATGGGTTAGTTTTACTGGAGCTGGGAAGTGGAGGAAGTGGGGACCACTAGACATGAGGAGCTGATTTCTTATTAATGGGACTAGGGATTGGTGGATTGGGGAGACCATTGGGCACCAGTGAATAGTTACTCTTGTATGGGGACGGGGATCGGAGGGGTGGAGCCCGTCACAGGGGCACAAACTTGCCACCACTTTCATGAAAATGTAGCCATAATAGGCTTGCATTTGGCCCCTTAGTGACTTACATGCCCAATGGGCTCATTTGTATTGTGCTGGCTGAATTTTGCAACGGGACTTCCAGCGCTATTGGGTCTGGTGCGTTGTTCCCTGCACATCCCAGATCCATGTCGGAGCATCACTACTCAATTCAGCACTGCACTAACATGCCCCTGTATTCAGTCG
The DNA here is from genome assembly GCA_016271365.2 of Neoceratodus forsteri. Classification (NCBI taxonomy): domain Eukaryota; kingdom Metazoa; phylum Chordata; order Ceratodontiformes; family Ceratodontidae; genus Neoceratodus; species Neoceratodus forsteri. The sequence continues at coordinate 555,700,880 of CM057450.1, read as the reverse complement.
GATGGTGCCAGTGCACTATCCAACTGAATATAGCATCCTCAGGGTCATGGGCAAGCGCAGCGCAAAGCTTTGCACTCCTCTTTTGCCCCTTTTCCAATATCAGGTCCCATATGTCTAATGCTAAATAATGCTTCTATAAGTTAGTTTTATTTTTCATTAATTTTTGATTGGTTTGCTTGCCTGAAAATAGCTTTACAAGTATGAGGATCATCAGTGTACTGTAGAACAAGTGATGGTGTAAAATCGATGGTGTGAAATTGATGGTGCAAAATTGGTGGTGCAGAATCGATAGTGCAAAATCCTTAACATTATGCTTACAGCACAGCACTTCCAGGGCACTTGGGCAGAGAAAGATAAAGCAGGGAGCAACCACATTTTTATCACTTGAGAAAAAAGAAACTATTTAAAACATGTACATACAGATGGAATTAGAGGATCATACATACTGTATGAAGAAAACTGGAAGATGTCTGAAATCTTTTATTTGTAATGAAAATGGTAAGATCTTGAAGGAAAACTATAATACTTTGTTCTGAAAAAAATGATGTTTTCTTGTTTACCAAAGCTAAGCTTCTTAGCTCATTGTTCAAAACTATATGTTGCTCAGATAGGGAGACCCGAGACTCCTATATTCAGGAGGGTAGCAAGGCACTAACAGCAATAGCATTATGGTGACTGAATATAGTGCGTCTGAACAGGATAGGGGGCCATATTTAATGCCTCTGTAGTGCCACACACAGTGGATAATGTGATCATCCTAAATATACCACTGGGCACATTCAAAGGAGGTAGCCCTCTTGTGTACAGGGCAGAGTGGTATAAGGAGAAGATTTTGAAAGTGCAAAACAGCTGCAGAAGAAGTGTTATTTACCCCTTTCACAGTCCTACTCTTACCAGAGAGCAAAGTGGTGAGCAGCCCCCCCCCCAGCACTGGATCCAGGCAATGTACAGACACTATCCACCTACCTGCCTCAGTCCCCATAGTGTAACACATAACTCCTTGGTAGTCCAGTAATACCATTTCCGGTCCTGATCCCCATTGTGTAAGGTTTTACTTCTCTGGTAGTTCAGTGGTACCACCCTCTTGCCCCAATCCTTTTTGTGTAATGTTTTAATTCCCAGGTGGTACAGTGGAACCTCCCCACTCTAGCCCTATTGTGTAAAGGTTTAACTAACTGGTAATCCAGTGGTAACCCCTCCCACCCAATCCATGTAGTATAAAGTTTCAACTCCCCTGTAGTCCAGCAGTACCCCTCTCCTGCTCTGACCCAAATTGTTTAATGAATGAACTCCCTAGTAGTTCAGTGACACCCCCTTTTTGCCCTGATCGCCATTGTAAAATGAGGCCCACCTACACAACACCTACAACTCACCACCTCCACACCCCTGTCCAGTATCCAAATCAACTGAATAACCTCATCACTGTGGCTGGAAAGAGTGGTGGATGGTGACAGCACAGATCCTCCTCTCACCATCTCGGCCAGCCTCCATCTCCATAAGAGGGAGTAAGCATGCATACTACAGAAACTGCTGTTTCTATAATGCATGTGTGCTTTGTTCCTGTCATTCAGATGGCAGCAGACCAAGATCAAACCTCCTCAACCTTGAAGAAAGACTCCACTACCAAACCTACCTACTAGCCAAGAACATTTTTCTCGGGCTCTTCCCCCCCAAGGGTGGCTGTATCCCTTCAACGTGCCACCCCAACAGTGGCCACCCACAACTCGGATAAGGCCACCCTACTGGTGCCAAGGACCAGGACCTCCCTTGCCCAGTGATCCTTCTACTACAGGGCTCCCTCCTGGTTCAACTCCCTCCCAGTTGACATCACCAACACGCTCAAAATTGGTCCATTTAAAAACGCCCTTCATGACGACCTTTTTAACACACACTGCTGTAAATGCAACTAACTAAATCCCTGCACCCTCCTCAGGCCTCCGAAGACTCTGGCCATCCTGCTCTCTACAACCTCGACAAAGTCCTCTGGACTGCTCATCCCACCCCCATCCCTTAGCTGCTCCTATCTGAAAATATTTTTGCTACCCTCATTGTTACTACATCGTAGGTACTTATGTCTCCCAGTTGTGTCACATGTTACCTATGGAAATTGACTGTACATAATGCTCTGCATCACTTTAATAATGCTTTATTACTGTAATCTGTATATCTTATGTACTCACTGTCTGTATTTAGAACATTGTATTATTGTTTTGTCCTCACTGTGACGAGATGCCTTTGTAAACGAGTCTCTGATGCAAAGGTTGTAAATCCGATTGTACAAATAAATAAATAAAATAAAATCATGAGATGAGGGTCTGTGCCAGTTGCTGTCCATTACCCATCCTGCCAGTAGTGGTGGGGTTTGTTAAGTGGGTCAGGTGCCAGACATGGAAATGGGGGTGATGGGTTCTGAGTAGGTGGGATTTGGAGGGACACGCTCATTTTACAACAGTGATTGGGGCAGGGGGGTGGTACCACTGGACAACCTCTGAGTTAATTTATTACACAGAGGGAATTGGGTGAGAGTGGGGTGCCAGTGGACTTCCAGGGAGTTAAAACTATAAACAACAGGGAAAAGGATGAGAAGGGGTTACCACTGGACTACCAGGGACATTCACAATATTGTGTTGGATTTGGATGGGAGGGTACCACTAGACTGCCGGATATTTCTTTTTTATGGAATAAGGATAGAGTGAGGGTGGGGATGTCAACCAAGGCTCTGCAGAATGCTGCCCATACACATGTGCAAAGACATTATGCAGAGCTGCTAATGACCACATAATGGACCCCTTAGTGCCTTGCATGTTGTATGTAATCATCAGCATGCCAGCTTCTGATTATCTCTCCCAGGGGCAGGTCCCTAACCAATTTGGGTTGCACTATCCCCTTTGCTCCTGGGTGTCTGCTGTCAGTACGGAGCTGTGGTAGCACCATGGATATGCACTTTGCATGGCACTAGCAAAAGCCCAATATTCATACAGGCAGTGTGTGCTGAACAAGGCATGCTGCCTGCAGGAATATGGCTCCCTGACTGCTATGTTTTGCACAACATTAGTGTGTGCGTGGTGCAAATGGTCGTGGCTGAATATGGGTGCTAGGGTGTATACGCTGCACCAGGGACTGCTATAAGCTCAAGAAGGAGGTCACCCATGGGCCGAAGTTGCGTCAGGCTAATACATGAATCAATGGCAAACTTGGGAAGCTTCGCAACTCTCCCTTTAATGTGGCAAAAATAGAGTGCAAATCACGAAAAAGTGTATATAAAAGTATACAAATGTATTTACTTTTTATATAAACACTTTAATAGAGTTAAAAGCAATGCCAGCCCCGCAAAGAAGTCTGACAGCATTTCATTCCCACACTCTGAGCTTTATAAAGTGATGGACAAAGCTCTGAGTGTGGGAGCGAAACGCCATCCAGGCTTCTTCAGGGGTGTCGCAACTTTTAACTTTAGTAGTGCGTTTATATATATAAAGTAAATCAATTTGCATACTTTTATTCATACTTTTTTGTGTGATTTGCACTCTATTTTGCCACATTTAAGGGAGAGTTGTGAAGCTTCCCAAGTTGCCCACTGCTATAAGCTTCTTGTTTCCCCTTAGGTGGGACAACAATGATAAGACCACATGTAATAAAATAATATTTTATTTACTTATTTCAAGAGTTTCACCAGGAAAAACATACTGTACTAAACAGCTAATTTCCAGTTGCGTTCTGGGGAGAAGGGGATTTGGACAGCACACTAATAAGTTACATCAGTAATGCTGCAATTATAATAAACGGAATAATGATGAGAAGTAAGATGTACACAATAGACAAGAGGAAGCACAGTGATCAAGTAATGCAAAACATAGCACATTAATAGCAACAGTTCAGCAAAGTGCAACCAGCAGCAAAATGAGGGAGGGAAGGGAGATTGTGAGTGCAGATCATTATCATGGTATCGCTGCGGAGAAGGCTAATGGAAACCCTTTTGTGCAGTAATGTAGGCAGACTTTCTTCACAGCCAAGCAAAATATAAGCAACAGAATTTAGCAAACATATTTGACTGTGGTAAGCTGTTAAAAATCTGCTTTTCTTACTACAATATTCATAACTACTGAAAAACATAATTTAAGATTGATAATAAATAGAGCCATTCATAGGCAACCTTACATAAGGCGGCTAGCATTCCATTCAGTGGTTCTTGTCACATTGTGAAACCAGGCACACAATACTCAAGTAGATACTAATGTCATCAGAACCCTGACATGGAATAATGGTAGATACAGAGACACATGGATGTTGACAGCAGATAAGGATCTCTTGGCCCACCCAGTCTGCTCTGTTTATCCTTACCTAGTATGAGGTCTGATGCACAAACTGAACTCCAGAGCACCCCCTCCTTACCTCCAGGATACCCTTGTGTCTGTCCCTCTCCCTCTCCTTCTTGAATCCTGTGACTATTTTAGCCCATACCACCTCTTCTGGTAGGCCATTCCAAGCTTCTACCACCTTCTCTGCGAAAAAATATTTTCTCATGTTATCCCTGAGCCATTCCCCCCTTCAACTTCATACTGTGTCCCCTCGTATTGGAACATCTCTTAATGCCTGGTGTAGTGATTGCTTGTGTGGTTGCCTATATATATATATATATATATATATATGTTTTTGTTGATTAATATTTATTTTAGCCAACATTATGACCCCGATTTTTCTCTTAGAGTGACTTACTTGAATTAGATGACACAAAGATGCAAATGATAGAAGCATTGACCATAATGGCAGGAAAAGACCAGAGGTCCATCCAGTCTGCCCACATTCTCTATGATCCCTGAAACCTATTGTTCCTCCTGGGTACTAACCCTCCCCATCCTATTCCCATTCTCCTCCTTGGGTACTAACCCTCCCCATCCTATTCCCATTCTCCTCCTGGGTACTAACCCTCCCCATCCTATTCCCATTCTCCTCCTTGGTACTAACCCTCCCATCCTATTCCCATTCTCCTCTTGGGTACTAACCCTCCCCATCCTATTCCCATTCTCCTCCTTGGGTACTAACCCTCCCCATCCTATTCCCATTCTCCTCCTGGGGTACTAACCCTCCCCATCCTATTCCCATTCTCCTCCTTGGTACTAACCCTCCCCATCCTATTCCCATTCTCCTCCTGGGTACTAACCCTCCCCATCCTATTCCCATTCTCCTCCTGGGTACTAACCCTCCCCATCCTATTCCCATTCTCCTCCTGGGTACTAACCCTCCCATCCTATTCCCATTCTCCTCCTTGGGTACTAACCCTCCCCATCCTATTCCCATTCTCCTCCTGGGTACTAACCCTCCCCATCCTATTCCCATTCTCCTCCTGGGTCTTCTTGCCCCAGGCGACCACTATTCCCTTCATTCTATCTCATGCCTGCTTGAATCCCCTGACTGTGTTTGCACCCACCACCTCAGCTGGCAGGCTGTTCCAGGGTTCCACCACCCTTTCTGTAAAGTAGTACTTTCTTATATCGCTCCTGAATCTCCCTCCTGTTAATTTCCATTCGTGACCACATGACCTTGAGTTGGTATTCAGGGTAAATAATTAGTCATGTGCAAAATAAAAAATTCCACAGGCGGAATTCAAGTGAAAGTCTGACTTTTGCTTCCGCAGTAGTTTGGAAATCCATTTCCGAACTTCTGCGGCAATTCCGCCCACAATTGCCACCCAACCCAGTTGCTCAAAAAGCCCCTGGTGGTTGTAGATTCCTCTCTCCACCTGCGCCACAAGTACAGAAATATCCCTGGTGACTAGTGGTTCCTCCCCCACCAGATCACCTGCCAGACCTGAAAGAAATCTCCCATTCCCCAGTGGTTAATCCCTCCCTAACCCCATCACCTTCCCGGATCACGACAAATCTGACCTGGTGGCTGTGGTCCCTCCTCCCTCCCTCCCTCCACCATGACCAAGGTGTCCAGCAGTAACCACTCCCATCCCTATCTCCATCCCGATCATCGTAACTCCAGTCCGTAATGTAATTTGAAAAAAAAAATATTCCCTGGTGGTATAGTGGTTTCAACCCCTGACCCCTCCCAATCCCTGATCCCCAGTCCCTGAAAAACATTCCCTGGTGGTCTAGTGGTTTCAACCCCTGACCCCTTTCCATCCCCGATCCCCAGTCCATGAACAAATTCCCTGGTGGTCTACTGGTTTCGACCCCTGACCCCTCCCCATCCCTGATCCCCAGTCCCTGAATAAATTCCCTCTTGGTCTAGTGGTTTCAAACCCGACCCCTCCCCATCCCCGAGCACCAGTCCCTGAATAAATTCCCTGGTGGTCTAGAGACTTCAACCCCTGACCCCTCCTCATCCCTGACCCACAGTCCCTGAATAAATTCCCTGGTGGTCTAGTGGTTTCAACCCCTGACCCCTCCCCATTCCTGATCCCCAGTCCCTGAAAAACATTCCCTGGTGGTCTAGTGGTTTCAACACTGACCCCTCCCCATTTCCGATCCCCAGTCCCTGAATAAATTCCCTGGTGGTCTAGTGGTTTCAACCCCTGAACCCTCCCAATCCCTGATGCCCAGTCCCTGAATAAATTCCCTGGTGGTCTAGTGGTTTCAACCCCTGAACCCTCCCAATCCCTGATGCCCAGTCCCTGAATAAATTCCCTGGTGGTCTAGTGGTTTCAACCCCAAACCTCTCCCCATCCCCAAGCACCATTCCCTGAATAAATACCCTGGTGGTCTAGTGATTTCAACCCGGACCCCTCCTCATCCCTGACCCCCAGTCCCTGAATAAATTCCCTGGTGGTCTAGTGGTTTCAACCCCTGACCCCTCCCCATCCCTGATCCCCAGTCCCTGAAAAACATTCCCTGGTGGTCTAGTGGTTTCAACCCTGACCCCTCCCCAATTCCGATCCCCAGTCCCTGAATAAATTCCCTGGTGGTCTAGTGGTTTCAACCCCTGAACCCTCCTCATCCCCAATCCCCAGTCTCTGAATAAATTCCCTGGTGGTCTAGTGGTTTCAACCCTTGACCCTCCCCAACCCGATCCCCAGTCCTGAATAAATTCCCTGGTGGTCTAGTGGTTTCAACCCCTGACCCCTTCCCATCCCTGATCCCCAGTCCCTGAAAAAATTCCCTGGTGGTCTAGTGGTTTCAACCCCTGACCCCTCCCCATTTCCAATCCCCAGTCCCTGAATAAATTCCCTGGTGGTCTAGTGGTTTCAACCCCTGAACCTTCCCCATCCCAGATCCCCAGACTCTGAATAAATTCCCTGGCGGTCTAGTGGTTTCAACCCCTGAACCATCCCCATCCCCGATCCACAGTCCCTGAATAAATTCCCTAGTGGTCTACTGGTTTCAACCCCATACCCTCCCATCCCTGATCCCCAGTCCCTGAATAAATTCCCTGGTGGTCTAGTGGTTTCAACCCCTGACCCCTCCATATTCCCGATCCCCAGACCCTGAAAAAATCCCCTAGTGGTCTAGTGGTTTTCAGCCCGACCCCTCCCATCCCCAATCCCCATCCTGAATAAATACCCTGGTGGTCTAGTGGTTTCAACCTGACCCTCCCATCCACAATCCCCATCCCTGAATAAATACCCTGGTGGCCTAGTGGTTTCAACCCCCGACCCCTCCCCATCCCTGATCCCCAGTCCCTGAATAAATTCCCTAGTGGTCTAGTGGTTTCAACCCCCGAACCCTCCCCATTTCCGATCCCCAGTCCCTGAATAAATTCCCTGGTGGTCTAGTGGTTTCAACCCCTGAACCCTCCCCATCCCCGATCCCCAGTCCCTGAATAAATTCCCTGGTGGTCTAGTGGTTTCAACCGATGAACCCTCCCCATCCCCGATCCCCAGTCCCTGAATAAATTCCCTGGTGGTCTAGTGGTTTCAACCCCTGTCCCTCCCCATCCCCGATCCCCAGTCCCTGAATAAATTCCCTGGTGGTCTAGTGGTTTCAACCCCTGAACCCTCCCCATCCCTGATCCCCAGTCTCTGAATAAATTCCCTGGTGGTCTAGTGGTTTCAACCCCTGAACCATCCCCATCCCCGATCCCCAGTCCCTGAATAAATTCCCTAGTGGTCTAGTGGTTTCAACCCCTTACCCCTCCCCATCCCTGATCCCCCAGTCCCTGAATAAATTCCCTGGTGGTCTAGTGGTTTCAACCCCTGACCCCTCCATATCCCCGATCCCCAGTCCCTGAAAAAATTCCCTAGTGGTCTAGTGGTTTCAAGCCCCACCCTCCCCATCCCCAATCCCCATCCCTGAATAAATACCCTGGTGGTCTAGTGGTTTCACCCTGACCCTCCCATCCACAATCCCCCATCCCTGAATAAATACCCTGGTGCCTAGTGGTTTCAACCCCGACCCCCCCATCCTGATCCCCAGTCCCTGAATAAATTCCCTAGTGGTCTAGTGGTTTCAACCCACGAACCCTCCCCATCCCCGATCCCCAGTCCCTGAATAAATTCCCTGGTGGTCTAGTGGTTTCAACCCCCCCATCCCTGATCCCCAATCCCTTAAATAAATTCCCTAGTGGTCTAGTGGTTTCGACCCCTGACCCCTCCCCATCCCGATCACCAGTTCCTGAATAAATTCCCTGGTGGTCTAGTGGTTTCAACCCCTGAACCCTCCCCATCCCCGATCCCCAGTCCCTGAATAAATTCCCTGGTGGTCTAGTGGTTTCAACCCCCGACCCCTCCCGATCTCTGATCTCCAGTCCCTGAATAAATTCCATGGTGATCTACTTGGTTTTAACCCCCGACCCCTCCCCATCCCCGATCCCCAGTACCTGAATAAATTCCCTGGTGGTCTAGTGGTTTAAACCCCGACCCTTCCCCATCCCCAATCCCCCGTCCCTGAATAAATACCCTGGTGGTCTAGTGGTTTCAACCCCCGACCCCTCCCCATCCCCGATCCACAGTCCCTGAATAAATTCCCTGGTGGTCTAGTGGTTTCAACCCCCGACCCCTCCCCATCCCCGATCCCCAGTCCCTGAATAAATTCCCTGGTGGTCTAGTGGTTTCAACCCCTGAACCCTTCCCATCCCTGATCCCCAGTCTCTGAATAAATTCCCTGGCGGTCTAGTGGTTTCAACCCCTGAACCATCCCCATCCCCGATCCCCAGTCCCTGAATAAATTCCCTAGTGGTCTAGTGGTTTCAACCCTTACCCTCCCCATCCCTGATCCCCAGTCCCTGAATAAATTCCCTGGTGGTCTAGTGGTTTCAACCCCTGAGCCCTCCATATCCCGATCCCCAGTCCCTGAAAAAATTCCCTAGTGGTCTAGTGGTTTTAAGCCCGACCCCTCCCCATCCCCAATCCCCCATCCCTGAATAAATACCCTGGTGGTCTAGTGGTTTCAACCCTGACCCCTCCCCATCCACAATCCCCCATCCCTGAATAAATACCCTGGTGGCCTAGTGGTTTCAACCCCGACCCCTCCCCATCCCTGATCCCCAGTCCCTGAATAAATTCCCTAGTGGTCTAGTGGTTTCAACCCCCGAACCCTCCCCATCCCGATCCCCAGTCCCTGAATAAATTCCCTGGTGGTCTAGTGGTTTCAACCCCCCCATCCCTGATCCCCAATCCCTTAAATAAATTCCCTAGTGGTCTAGTGGTTTCGACCCCTGACCCCTCCCATCCCGATCACCCAGTTCCTGAATAAATTCCTGGTGGTCTAGTGGTTTCAACCCTGAACCCTCCCATCCCGATCCCCAGTCCTGAATAAATTCCCTGGTGGTCTAGTGGTTTCAACCCCGACCCTCCCGATCTCCGATCTCAGTCCTGAATAAATTCCCTGGTGATCTACTTGGTTTAACTCGACCCCTCCCATCCCGATCCCCAGTCCTGAATAAATTCCTGGTGGTCTAGTGGTTTCAACCCCGACCTTCCCATCCCCAATCCCGTCCCTGAATAAATACCCTGGTGGTCTAGTGGTTTCAACCCCGACCCTCCCATCCCGATCCCCAGTCCCTGAATAAATTCCCTGGTGGTCTAGTGGTTTCAACCCCTCACCCCTCCCCATCCCGATCCCCAGTCCCTGAATAAATTCCCTGGTGGTCTAGTGGTTTCAACCCCTGACCCTCCCCATCCCTGATCCCCAGTCTCTGAATAAATTCCCTGACGGTCTAGGGGTTTCAACCCCTGAACCACCCCCATCCCCGATCCCCAGTCCCTGAATAAATTCCCTAGTGGTCTAGTGGTTTCAACCCCTGACCACTCCCCATCCCTGATCCCCAGTCCCTGAATAAATTCCCTGGTGGTCTAGTGGTTTCAACCCCTGACCCCTCCCATCCCCAATCCACAGTCCCTGAAAAATTCCCTGGTGGTCTAGTGGTTTCAAGCCCGACCCCTCCCCATCCCCAATCCCCAGTCCCTGAATAAATACCCTGGTGGTCTAGTGGTTTCAACCCTGACCCCTTCCCATCCACAATCCCCAATCCCTGAATAAATACCCTGGTGGCCTAGTGGTTTCATCCCCCGACCCTCCCCATCCCTGATCCCCAGTCCTGAATAAATTCCCTAGTGGTCTAGTGGTTTAACCCCGAACCCTCCCCATCCCGATCCCAGTCCCTGAATAAATTCCCTGGTGGTCTAGTGGTTTACACGACCCCCCATCCCTGATCCCCAGTCCTGAATAAATTCCCTGTGGTCTAGTGGTTTCAACCCTGACCCTCCCCATCCGATCACCAGTCCTGAATAAATTCCTGGTGGTCTAGTGGTTTCAACCCCTGAACCTCCCATCCCCGATCCCCAGTCCTTAATAAATTCCCTGGTGGTCTAGTGGTTTCACCCCTCCCCATCCCACTGACCCCAGTACCTGAATAAATTCCCTGGTGGTCTAGTGGTTTAACCCGACCCCTCCCCATCCCGATCCCCAGTCCTGAATAAATTCCCTGGTGGTCTAGTGGTTTCAACCCGACCCTTCCCATCCCCAATCCCCAGTCCCTGAATAAATACCCTGGTGGTCTAGTGGTTTCAACCCCGGACCCCTCCCCATCCCTGATCCCCAGTCCCTGAATAAATTCCCTGGTGGTCTAGTGGTTTTAACCACCGACCCCTCCCCATTCCTGATCCCCAGTCCCTGAATAAATTACCTGGTGGTCTAGTGGTTTCAACCCTGACCCCTTCCCATCCCCGATCCCCAGTCCCTGAATAAATTCCCTGGTGGTCTAGTGGTTTCAACCCTGACCCCTCCCCATTTCTGATCCCCAGTCCCTGAATAAATTCCCTGGTGGTCTAGTGGTTTCAACCCCTGACCCCTCCAACCCCGATCCCCAGTCCCTGAAAAAATTCCCTAGTGGTCTTGTGGTTTCAAGCCCACCCCCCATCCCCAATCCCCAGTCCCTGAATAAATCCCTGGTGGTCTAGTGGTTTCAACCCTGACCCCTCCCCATCCACAATCCCCATCCTGAATAAATACCCTGGTGGTCTAGTGGTTTCAACCCCTACCCCTCCCATCCCAGTCCCCAGTCCTGAATAAATTCCTGGTGGTCTAGTGGTTTCAACCCAGACCCTCCCATCCCGATCCCCAGTCCTGAATAAATTCCTGGTGGTCTAGTGGTTTCAACCCCCCATCCTGATCCCCAATCCTGAATAAATTCCTGGTGGTCTAGTGGTTTCAACCCTGACCCTCCCATCCCGATCACTAGTCCTAAATAAATTCCCTGGTGGTCTAGTGGTTTCAACCCTGAACCCTCCCCATCCCGATCCCCAGTCCCTGAATAAATTCCCTGGTGGTCTAGTGGTTTCAACCCCCGACCCCTCCCGATCTCTGATCTCCAGTGCCTGAATAAATTCCCTGGTGATCTACTTGGTTTTAACCCCAGACCCCTTCCCATCCCAGATCCCCAGTCCTGAATAAATTCCTGGTGGTCTCAACCCGACCCTTCCCATCCCCAATCCCCCGTCCCTGAATAAATACCCTGGTGGTCTAGTGGTTTCAACCCCCGACCCCTCCCCATCCCCGATCCCCAGTCCCTGAATAAATTCCCTGGTGGTCTAGTGGTTTCAACCCTGACCCCTCCCCATCCCGATCCCCAGTCCCTGAATAAATTCCCTGGTGATCTAGTGGTTTCAACCCCTGACCCCTCCCAATCCCTGATGCCCAGTCCCTGAATAAATTCCCTCGTGGTCTAGTGGTTTCAACCCCAAACCTCTCCCCATCCCCAAGCACCAGTCCCTGAATAAATTCCCTGGTGGTCTAGTGGTTTCAACCCCGGACCCCTCCCCATCCCTGATCCCCAGTCCCTGAATAAATTCCCTGGTGGTCTAGTGGTTTCAACCCCTGACCCCTCCCCATCCCTGATCCCCAGTCCCTGAAAAACATTCCCTGGTGGTCTAGTGGTTTCAACCCTGACCCCTCCCCAATTCTGATCCCCAGTCCCTGAATAAATTCCCTGGTGGTCTAGTGGTTTCAACCCTGACCCCTCCCCATCCCAATCCCCAGTCCCTGAATAAATTCCCTGGTGGTCTAGTGGTTTCAACCCCTGACCCTCCCCATTCCTGATCCCCAGTCCTGAATAAATTCCCTGGTGGTCTAGTGGTTTCAACCCCTGACCCTCCCCATCCCAATCCCCAGTCCTGAATAAATTCCCTGGTGGTCTAGTGGTTTCAACCCTGACCCTCCCATCCCGATCCCCAGTCCCTGAATAAATTCCTGGTGGTCTAGTGGTTTCAACCCCTGACCCATCCCCATCCCGATCCCCAGTCCTGAATAAATTCCCTGGTGGTCAGTGGTTTCAACCTGACCCTCCCATCCTGATCCCCAGTCCTGAATAAATTCCCTGGTGGTCTAGTGGTTTCAACCCTGACCCTCCCCATCCCAGATCCCCAGTCCTGAATAAATTCCCTGGTGGTCTAGTGGTTTCAACCCCGACCCCTCCCATCCCAGATCCCCATCCTGAATAAATACCCTGGTGGTCTAGTGGTTTCAATCTGACCCTCCCCATCCACAATCCCCATCCCTGAATAAATACCCTGGTGGTCTAGTGGTTTCAACCGACCCTCCCATCCCGATCCCCAGTCCTGAATAAATTCCTGGTGGTCTAGTGGTTTCAACCCTGAACCCTCCCATCCCGATCCCCAGTCCTGAATAAATTCCCTGGTGGTCTAGTGGTTTCAACCTGACCCTCCTCATCCCGATCCCCAGTCCTGAATAAATTCCTGGTGGTCTAGTGGTTTCAACCCCTGAACCCTCCCATCCCGATCCCCAGTCCTGAATAAATTCCCTGGTGGTCTAGTGGTTTCAACCCCTGACCCCTCCCATCCCGATCCCCAGTCCCTGAATAAATTCCCTGGTGGTCTAGTGGTTTCAACCCTGACCCCTTCCCATTTCCAATCCCCAGTCCCTGAATAAATTCCCTGGTGGTCTAGTGGTTTCAACCCCTGAACCCTCCCCATCCCTGATCCCCAGTCTCTGAATAAATTCCCTGGTGGTCTAGTGGTTTCAACCCCTGACCCCTCCCATCCCGATCCCCAGTCCCTGAATAAATTCCCTGGTGGTCTAGTGGTTTCAACCCACCCTCCCCATCCCCATCCCCAGTCCTGAATAAATTCCCTGAGTGGTCTAGTGGTTTCCAACCCCTGACCCCTCCCATCCCTGATCCCCAGTCCTGAATAAATTCCCTGGTGGTCTAGTGGTTTCAACCCCGACCCCTCCCATCTCAGATCCCCAGTCCTGAATAAATTCCCTGGTGGTCTTGTGGTTTCAACCCTGACCCTCCCATCCCATCCCCAGTCCTGAATAAATTCCCTGGTGGTCTAGTGGTTTCAACCCCGACCCTCCCATCCTGATCCCCAGTCCTGAATAAATTCCCTGGTGGTCTAGTGGTTTCAACCCTGACCCTCCCATCCCCGATCCCCAGTCCTGAATAAATTCCTGGTGGTCTAGTGGTTTCAACCCTGACCCTCCCCATCCCCGATCCCCAGTCCCTGAATAAATTCCCTGGTGGTCTAGTGGTTTCAACCCCTCACCCCTCCCCATCCCGATCCCCAGTCCTGAATAAATTCCTGCTGGTCTCTAGTGGTTTCAACCCTGACCCTCCCATCCCAGATCCCCAGTCCTGAATAAATTCCTGGTGGTCTGAGTGGTTTCAACCCGACCCCTCCCATCCCAGATCCCAGTCCTGAATAAATCCCTGGTGGTCTAGTGGTTTCAACCCTGACCCTCCCATCCCGATCCCCAGTCCCTGAATAAATTCCCTGGTGGTACCATTGGGTTTTAAAGTTTTAAATAGCCTCATGTCACTTGCCATTCTGTGGATGATGTTTCTGTTCTCTTGTTGTGTCAGAATGTCTTCTCGGTTTCCTAGATATGTCAGGTTGAAGCATGTTTCCATGTGTTTTTTTGGTCAGGATGGCACTTTTATTGTGATTTTGTATTTCCATGCTGAAGCATTTATGCCCGTGACTGATTTCTTGTGAGGAAGGGGCAGTATTTGGAAGAGTTCAGTGAGCTCGCGCTGACTGTAGCCATTAGTGCAGCATGAGCTAGACTGACAGCGAGTGATTACAACCACCTGGTTATAACACAAAATATCAACTGAGCAGATGTAATGTAAAATAAAACTACTGTCATCCATGAATAAAAATGATGCCCAGTAATTAATAATAGGATACAATCTACAAAGTCAGAATATGCTTTATTTTGAACTAAACATCATTGCTGGGACTCTGGTGAAAAGCAAGTAAACTTCTTGCATTTTGTCTTAAGAAACAAATTACCCAAAACATTATTAGTGGCATTGGTGACAAAAAGGGGGTCACTTACAAACCCAGTCATATAAATAAAATAATTTCTAGAGTTCTATCAAAACCTGTTTGAATCCTAAGGATACCTAAATATAGAATACATACATTCTTTCCTGGCAGCATCTAAATTACCCCAAATTATAGAAAGAAAAACAGGTTATTGATGCCCGATCACTGAAAGGAGATTAGACAGGTTATTTTATTTATTTATTTATTTTGACTTTGGTAACTGGGTAGGTGCTGATCCATGGACCATTTTCAGGCATGAGCCAGGCCACATACTGTGGCCAAGAGTATAATTTAACAGGGAGCATATGAAAGTGGTTACAAATAAATAGAAAGATTGCAAGATACAATAGATTCAAAGTTGTCAGAGCACCATAATCACAAGCACAGAAAAACAGCATCAGAAATCACAGATTAAACAGTGGCTTGAGAATCAAGTGACCTACTCTAAAAACAATACTGGGAGAAAGAAACAGTCAAGACCCATGGGTACATTTGTGAAAGCAAGGTTCAATGGGGAGTAACTAGAACACAGGGGTAGATGAGGCAGGAGGTGGGGGAAGGAGGGAAAAGAGGAGGGGGACAGGGGAAGGGGATTTGGCAAGGGAAAAGTGAAGGGATACTAGTTGTGTGGAGGGGTGGGCAGTAGAGGAGGCTACACAACAAAGCATTTGCAGGTGGATGCCAACTGGAGCCAGTCCTTGAGACAGGTTTTGAACTGGTGGTGGGTATCTATAGAGTGCAGTTTGGTAGGTAGTTTATTCCATACAGTAGGGGCTGGCACTAACAGGGCTCTACTGCCCCTATTTGTGGATACCGTGGGGATGTACAGGGGATACAGTTTGAGTGGAGGCTGCGATGTGGGGTGCAGGCAGTGAGGAGGGAGAAAGAGAGGATTCTTGGCCAATATGGATGCCAGAATCAACTATGCAGTGCAGGGCGAGGTTGAAACTGGCTTGCAGTGGGAGCCACCCCAGCAAGTTGTAGAGGGCACAGTGGTGTGTCACGTAGAAAGCCGACAAGGTGAACCAAAAGGCACTGTTGTAGGCTTTTGAGAGTTTGGCCATGCTAGTTGCGAATGTCCTGGAGTAAATAGGGGAGCAGTAGTCCAGGATAGGGAGAAGATTACTCTGGGTGATGGCAAGTCGTGCCTCTGAGGTGAGGTATTGCCAGAATCTGAAAACAGCACCTAGTTTTTGGTGGAATCTTGGGACAAGAGAGTCTATGTGATCAGAGAAGGAGAGGGAGGGGTTGAGCATGACTTTGAGGTATTTAAAATGCGTGACTTCTTCGAGAGCATATCCATCAGGGGATATGATGCTTAATGGGGAGCCTGACTTGTATTTAGCTAAGAAGGGCTTGGACCCAAACAGCATTGATTTAGTTTTTTTGGCGTTGACTAGGAGGAGGCTCTCAGCAAACCAGTTATGGGCTGCCGTATAGTTAAGTGAGAGAGCGGAGGAAATGATGGTAGGGGTTTTATCACTGCAGAAGAGCATGAGGTTGTTGGCATAGAGGAGTGAGTGACAGCTGAGACTCTCCAAAGGAAGGGAGTTGATAAATAATGAGAATAGGAGGGGACCCAGTATGGATCCCTGGGGGATACCAGTGGAGATCAGCTGTGTGGGGGAGCAAGCAGAGCCAATGCACACAAATTGGGAGTGATCAGTGAGGTAGTTTTTGAACCAGGCTGTGACCTCCAGAGAACAGCTAAGGCAATTAAGTTTGGAGAGGAGGAGGGTATGATTTACCATATCAAAGCTTTGAGAGGTCAACAAAGACCACGCTGGTGGTGTTACCACAGTTCATTTTAAGGATGTGGTTTGTTAAAAACTGAAAAAGCAGTGGTTATGGAAGAAACATTAAAACCTCATGTTAGAGGTTATGTGATATATATGATCAGAAGCTGGTGGTGATGACTTATAGAACAGTTTACTTAGGTAGAGGAAAGGATGAAGTCGGATGGCAGTGCATTGATCTAGATCACTAACTTTGAAAATGGGGATTACCTTTGCATTTTTTCAGGGATCGGGCATGGAGGAGGAGAACAAATGAGGGTTCATGATAAGCGTGAGTGGAGTGATGATGGCAGGGAGAATAAGCCTAAGAAAGACAGAGGATAGTCCGTCAGATCCGGGAGATCCATGGTTAGGGATGCTCTTAAGTAGTTTGGCTGTATCGGTGGGTGAGAGTGCTTTGAAGAAAAAAGGGGGAGTCATGGGCTCAGTGATAGACCCGAAGGGTGTTGGCTGGGTGATAGGGAGGGTAACTGGGTTATTTTGCAGGCCATTCGGAAGTTTGCTCACGTACATGGTAAGGTCAGAGAATTTGTCATTAAAGGCTGTGGCCACCACCAGCATGTCTGTAATAGGGCCGTCAGCAGGGTTCAGCTGCATGGCTGGCTTGCTGGAGGGGGGGGTTTAGAAGGGAGCCAGTGGAAGCCCAAAATTTCCTAGGGTCACCCAGGTTTGCTTTTTGGAGATTTTGAAAATGAATTTGTTTTAGTGATTTTGCCAGGTGTTTATATAAGTTTCCCCTATTCCTTTAGTCATTCCAGAGGGCCGGGGATGGGGATGCCTTGGAGGTGGACCAGGCACAGTCCCTATCCTTCATTGGGGTAATGAGCTGTTTTGTAACCCAGCGTGAGCAGCCACCCCTGACCCTTCTATTGTGATTGGAAAATTATGGTCCTGTAAAGTCAGGAGGGTCCTTGCCAAAAAGAGTACTGCCTGGGTTACATTTGAAAATGGGTAGAGAGCAGACCAGTCCAATGCTCTTGTCTCAGCGAGGAGTTTAGAGATATTTCGGTTCTTGAAATTATGGAAGGACAGGTATTTTTTTGGGGGGGGCACTGTAAGCTTGAATGACCAGAGAAGATATGTGGGGGAGTGGTCACTAATGGAGTTGGTCATGGTGCCAGCGTGTAGTGCACGATCGTCCCTGTTTGTGATGATCCAATCCAGCAGCGTTGTAATGGCTGCTGAGGTTTTGTCTGGTGGGAAGTGTAATGGTTTTGACCAGGTTGTGTTGTTTTAGGTGGGAGACGTAGTCAGGCTGGTGGGTACATAGCCAGTTTAAATTGAAGTCCCCCTTCCTAGGAGAATAGAGTCTCAAAGTGGGGATAAGGAGCTTAGGCTAGTGATGAAGCTATTGAGACCCATGGTACCAGCAGTGGGAGGGTTGTAGCAGCAGCCTATGTAGAGTTTTTTCACAGGTTCCAAGAGTAACTTCAGAGAGGAGCCATTTGCTTGGTGAGACTGGATTTGAGCAGAGAACAATATGTGCTGAGAGGGTTCCCTGATACAGCAACCCACTGCCCTTTTTGCCTGGCCTATTGAGACAGAGGGAGGAGTACTCAGGCAGTTGGTAGGTATGTCATCATGATGTGATTTCAGTCATGTTTCGAAGAGTCCCAGGATGTGAGGTTTATAGAGCTCAGTTCAAGCCTCCAGATCAAGGAGCTTGGAGGCAAGATTGCATATACTGATGTGGGCAATTTTCAGCCCAGAGACATTTGCCCAGATGCTTCGAATCGTGATGTGGGAGTTTGGTGGGACGGGGTTACACTCAACATCACTAGCTAATGGGAGGAGGGATAGAAAGAGGATATATGGGCAGGAGGAATGGCAGAGGAACAGAATATGGAGGCCAGGTAGTGGTCAAGTAGCCGACGTTCAGAGTTGGAGAGAAAGGAGAGAGGTGATGGGACCAAGAAGGAGCATTCCCATTGGGAAGAAGGGGAGGGAGGGCCGGGGGTGTGGGGCAACCGAGAGGTAGGCAAGGTATTCTTGGTCCCGAGCCATTAATGTGGTGCAAGTGTCCGTGAGTATCAGGAGGTGACAGTGAGGCTGCTAGCAGGGTGAGCTGTAGCAGTTTCATTGTGGCAGTAGAGGACAAAAGTTGGAGGAGGAGAAATTTGCACCCTGGCAGAAGAGGTAAGTTGGGAGCAGTTGCTTTAGAGGGCAGATGGGCAAGAGGGGCAATGAGCGGGGGTCAGGTGCAAAACAAAAATAGGAGGACTGTAACTTTGAAGATAAGAGCTCAATTTAGACAAGCCAATGGGGACAAGATTTGGTATGGAGAGGACTTGAGTGGATTTAATAAGTGGCGGTGGGAGGGCTGAAATATTCAGCTGAGACCCACGCAGCCTAAGGAGAGCTAGGGCCGTATCCGATGCTTGGACTCTCGGAGTGGGTGGCAGTAAGCTCCTCATGTCGTGAGGCGCTGAAAGATGTCCAGTTCTAGATCATGGATGGCGGTGTTAGCTCAGAGGGCTAGAGGACACCTGAGGAAGAGAGGGACAAGACTGGGGTTAGATAGAGCCAGAAATGGTGGAAGAGATTAAGTGAAACAAAAAGCACGAAGAGCTGTTACACTTAAATTGCTGCTAAATGGAGAGTGGGTCTGCAGCAGCCAGAACTAGACACCAGCTAGAGCAGCTAAGGGAAGAGGGTGACAAAGGCACTAAAAGGCGGGGCATGCAAAAAGAAATAAAAAATAACTCTGGGGCCCAAAACACAGAATGCAGTCAGGATTTACAAAATGGCTAACATATATACTAAACAGTTAATTACATTCAAATCCAGTTCTTAGCACTTAAAACAGAATTCTAGCTTAAATAAGCAATTCAAAAAACCCTTATGTTACTATGCTCAGCAGAAGCTTAAATTTAGCAATGGCACATTCAAGTTTGACGCTTAGCGTGAGACTGTTCCCCAGCTTCCCCGGACTAGACAGAAATTCGGTTGCAGTGCTGGGGGACAAAAAGAACAAGGCAGTAGTCCAAAAATCAGCTGAAAGGATGTATGTAAGGAATTTGGCAGTGAGTAGTAAAGATTGGAGCCAAGTCCAGTCTGCGTAGAAAATTGAATATCTCGGTCAAAACAGACGAGCCAATCAGGAAGCCCCAGGTAGATGAGCAACCAATGAGGGCTTGTCTCTGTAAAGGTGGTGATTTTCAAAGAAAAATTCAGATGAGACCCATGTTGAGAGCTGGGGCCGTATCCTGGCCTTACTTGATGCTTGGTATCTGGAGGCGGGTGGCAGCAGGCTCCTTGCCGAGAGGTACTGAAAGACATCCGATTCCAGACCACGGATGGCGGTGTTAGCCCAGAGGGCTAGAGGTCAAGGACCCCTGATGCTTGGTCTCTAGGAGAGGGTGGCAGCAGGCTCCTAGCTCCGGAAGGCACTGTAAGATGTCGGTTCCAGACCACGGATGGCGGTGTGTGAGAGGGCCAGAGAAGGCTGATGCTTAGTCTGTGGGGTAGTTGCGCAGGCTCCTTGAGCTGCAGGTGCTGAAAGACGTCCGGTTCTAGACTGTGGATGGCAGTGTTATCCCAGAGGGCTAGAGGTTATAAAAGAAGCTACAACTGGTAAAACTCCAGGACCCGATTGGCTCCCTGGAGAGAGAGAGAGAGAGAGAGAGAGATATTTTGGTCCTACTGTTAATCTCCAACTTTCTTTAGTATTTCAAGAGTCCTTTAAAACTGACACCCTACCAAATTCTATGAATGAAGCCCTAATCTGCTTACTAACTAACTAACAAAGGCAAAGACACTATGGAATGATCAAATTATCAGCCCATTTCTATCCTAAAATTTGATTATAAAATACTGGCAACATTTTTAGCTAAAAGACTAACCAATGTTATGCAAAATCTTATTGGAAAAGAGCAAGTTGGATTTATGAAAGACAGGCAAGCCTCTGATAATTTGTACAGATGATTTTCTGTTATTTGGGTGGCCCAACAAAATGTTTCTCCCTCTTTTGCTATTTCTCCAGATATGGGGAAAGAATCTCTCTCTCCCTTGGAATGGAACTTTTTACATGGGTTGTAGACCATAGAATTTTGCACCACAAATTAAACAAGGAATGAACTGTAAACTTACTAGAAAACACAGGAGAGGCATATTTCTTATTGAAGGTGCAGCTGTCAGTGCAGGCCTAGTATTTTTCACTAAAAATACGCAACAGCTTAATCTGGTTCACGGTCAGTTGGCATTCATCTGTATCCCCCTCCCGAATTACGTTGCTGAAAAATAGGCAGGATTTGTCTAGTGCACTTACCCGTTCAACAAAAGCTAAATAAATAAATAAATAATAGTATGCCATAATGAAGAGGCTTTGAGCTTGAAACATTGGCAATATATGTGCAGTTCAGGAACTGTCTGAGGCTAAAATAATGAACAATATGAAACATATGAAATAGTGGTGAGTGAGTCATTAGTCTAAAATCTGGGTTATATACAGCAGGTTATACTCGAACAGACTCCTCCCACTTCTGCATCTTTCTTTTGTCTAGAGACATTGGTAGCCACACTGGATAGTCCATGGATGTAAATCTGAAATAGCTAAATTAAGAGAGATATTATTAATGTTACAAATAAGATGAGATTTTGGTAACAATAACCAATAAACTATGGTAACGTTAAACAGAGGGACTAATCTTAGGTACACAACTAACCAAAGTAATAGCTAACAAATGCATTACTAAAGAAGCAAAAAAGACTAGCTGTAGATGTGCACTTTAGCAGCAGTAGGCAGGTAGCACAGGGCACAAATAGGTGCATGCTAGAGGGACTGCTAGAAGAGATCACAGGCAGGACTCTGACACAAGGGAAGTCTCAGATAGGGCTCCTGGTTAAAATAGCTAAATAGAAACAGTGCGGTCCAAAACCACACACGGCAACACAGCTAAAGCAAGGCTAGCACTCAATAATATCGTAGACTGCTAGAAAACAACAAGAATGTATGCTAGCTGGAGGCTATGTCCCCGCCTCCCCCGACTTAAATATAACCTAATCTGCTGGGATTAAACCTAGGGAAATAAGTTGAGGGAGAACAAGAAAAAATAAAACAACACAGGTGGGGGGGGTGAACACAAAATACACAACAGTTAGGAGACAGGGAACAGAACCCTGGTCTCCAAGACATAGATGCCGGTTATATGGGCCGGTGGGCCCCAGGCTCCAGGAATGTTCTGCAAAGCAGCCCAAGCCCCACCAGTACTGGCTTTGGCTTTCAGCAGTTTCAAAACAGCAGCAGGCCAACAGCATTTTTCCCCCAAACTTTCTGGTGACCTGCAGCCCAGTCCCACCCATGAAGTGTGAGCGAGCAAGCACTGTATAAAAGTGCTGAAAAACCTCATCCCCAGGCACCTATTGGTTGGTGGCACATGCACCTGTTTGAACTGAAGTCGCAGAGACAGCGTGAACTGAATTGGGCGGCAGGCCAGGCAGCAAGGACTGAAGTAACAGAGCGAGGCGGGTGAGCCGAGGTGACACCCAGCGCCCAGTGGGCAGTCAACATTTGAGTATGGCAGGCTGGCAGGGCACCATTACCTTGCAGCCAGTGGCCCAATGTGAGTGAGGCTAGGGTCGGGATCCAGACAGGGATGGGATCAGCCGTGCCATGTATTCTGCTTTGGAGCTGGAGAGCTAGCAGAGGTCTGAAGAGCATAGAAGGGGAGAGAGCTGAAGAAGAACCACAGCCGAGCCTAGCTTTACCAGTCCTGAAGTGAGTAGCAACGTCTGGCTGAGTCATCCATCTCTCAATTGTCCAAGTATGAGACTGTCTTCACTCTTCTCTGACTAACCCCTGGGTATGATTGGCGGTGAACTAGTGATGACAAGACAAAACAAGCACCATGAGAACATTGCTTCCTTCATATGCTGTACAGACAGCATGCAGCTCAGAACTGCGGGCTCTTTCCTTGAAGCGAAATCCCTGCAGCCAAGATGCTGTCATCCACAGCTCGCCCATCCATTAGTGCAACCAGACATGCCCGCTCCAGCATGCGCTACATTGGCCAGGTCACCACACACCTCCAAGAGTCGCATTGTCCCAAGATGTTTCTTGCACATGCACGAAAGCAAACATAAAAGAGGGCATGCTGAGAATGGTGCTCCCACTAGCAACTTGTCTTTGCCTGCACATGAAGCTTTCTCAAGGGTCTAATTTGTCACCAGTATCCTTAAATACTTGGTGTTTAAAAAGTATAAGGCATTTACAGTGCTACTAAGTGCACATACAAATATAAGATAAAATCGTAAAAACATCCTTTGCATCGTATTTGTACTAAACATGTTGTCAAGATCATAGATTTATATGCATGTAGTCACTGCAACTGTCCCAGCCAGATAATAAAACAATTGCAATCTACAATGCAGATTCCAACAATAAAAAACATCTGTGACTATTTGCATCAACATAATCATGAATCTAAAGAAAGCCATGTGATTCCATCAAAAATATTGTGCATGACAATGTAGAAGCCTGTCATAATAAAAGGCATTCTTCAGTTTTCCCTCATAATAGGTGCTATGTACTATTGTGGGACGGGTATGCGTGATTCACGCATACTCAGCCTGTATAGCCATGCACCTGGGGACAGGTGCAGGTGCACAGTATGCACTGTCCTTGTCACAGGGCACCTGTCCATGTCCCTGCCTCCTGGCATGCAGCTGCATGGGGCAGATAAGGGACACAGGCGGGCATCAATTGGATGCCTGTCCTGGAAGTCCAAAGTGAATCTCTGCTCTGTATGAGCAGAGATTCTGTAGAGCATGGGATCTGACAATTTGAAAAGTACAGGAAGTGCCCAAATGGCTGTTCCCAGCCCTCTGTGTTAGCCTGGTGGGTTGGGGAAGCACGGTGGGGAATACCCTGTCTCACCACAGCCAGTAGGTGTCTTGGTAGCACAAAATACAACAGGATCCCTGGTGCTGTATCCTGTGCACCCTCCACTTGGCACTCTGCCCTAATGTATGACATGGAAGGTGGGCATGCCCCAGACACGACCCTGGACTGGTCACGTGAGTAGCTGCATGATCCATTCACATATCTAGAATGTGTAGTACAGTATGGGCTGCATGCCCATTGGCTCACACTGTGGATCAATGGAGTACAGCCCCTACCTATGGTGTCAGTTGGCAGGCGGTGGGGCAGCAGGCGGGTGGGGTGCTGCCGCCTGCCGCTGACGGGGGAGTGGTGTGAGTTCAGTGGGCAGGTGGGAGGTGTGGTACCCGCTGGGCCACCAGGGATATTGGGCGTCATTTGTTTTTAATACAAATGCCCACGATAGGGCTGCAAGAGGTCCACTGGACCACCAGGGATATTGGACATTATTATATGATTACAAATGCCCGCGATTGGGCTGACAGCGGTCCACTGGACCACCAGGGATATTGGACTTAAATTTATTAGTACAAATGCCCGTGATCGGGCTGCGAGTGGTCCACTGGACCACCAGGGATATTGGACTTAAATTCATTATTACAAATGCCCGCGATTGGGCTGACAGCGGTCCACTGGACCACCAGGCAGATGGAACGTATTTATTTTAAACAGATGCCCGAGATCGGGCATGGGGGGGGGCGCCGCCATGAAGGTGCAACCGGAGCTCAGGTGGCCACCCACAGGTGGCAACTGCTGTTTGCTCCCTGCAGCACAGCAGCTCACCTGTGGGTGGCCAGCCATTATTCCTATTTTTTGGCTCAACTGTATGCGGTGCAAGTAGGGTTGTGCATGCATGGACTCAGCACAGGAGTCCCTTAGGGATCACTCCTGGGACCTACATTATTTTTGATTCATGTAAACACAGTTCCACAAATCATGGAGAAAACCCATATATGATTGGATGTAGATGATGATACAGTACTTGTGGCTATTGGTAAGAATAGAAAGAGACAGAAAAAACCTCAAGGATGATTTTTAGCACTTTGTAGATGGTGTTCAAACTTCAGGCTGGTATTAAATGGTAAATCTAAAACAATGACATTCGGTTCAAAATGAACACAAAATGGGTAATGAAATTTTGATTAAAACCACCAAGGATGAGATTCTTGCTCAGGTATCTGAACACAAGTACCTGGACGTATGGTTTGGAAGAAGCCTGGGTTTTTATTTATATATAAGAGAAACTGCAGGAAGGAGCAACACAAGAGTAGGTGCCTTTAGGGGCTCAAGGCATTGCTTGGACTATAAAATGAGAGAAACTATAGTAAACCAACTACTTGTCCCTGTAATTGATTATGGAGCTCATATTTAGCAAACAAAACATCTCTGACTAAAGTCAATAAATTATATAACAAATTGGAAAGATTTGTATTAAAATGTGGTTTCTGCACACACCACTGTGATATGTTTACTAAATTAGAATGGAAGGATCTTGACACTAAAGGAAACAGAAGATGGACTTGCCAAATATATAAAATCCTATATTCACATAATCCAATATATCTGATGGATAAATTACAATTAAGAGACCATGGGTGGGATATTCAAAGGGGTTGCACATGGCACAACAGTGTTGTGCCATGTGCAACCCAGTGATGCACCCCGGTGAGATATTCAGAGGGGTTTGTTGCACTTCACAATTCCCAATGCATTGGGGTGCACTAGTAATGTATGCAGTGCTAGTGCGCGGGGGGCATGCCCATGCATATGCACACATCTCGATATTCAGCCCGGGATGTGCGGTGCATGTGAGCTGTTTCCTGCCTTGCACTGCACAGGGGGGTGCAAATATGTGCCTGTAAAAAGCAGGAGCATGTTGGGGGACACCCACAGGTGGGCTGCCATATTGCTTTGTGCAACACATCAGCTGTCTGCTGTGGGTGGCCACCCGACCTCCCCAGACCCAGGCCGGGTGTCGTGCCCCCCCTCGCCCAATCGCGGGTACATATATATATAATATCCCTGGTGGTCCAGTGGACCCTAACACTTCACCCGATCGCGGGCATAGTTAACACAATCCCTGTTGGTCCAGTGGACCTGAACCCCTGCCGATCGTGGGCATAAATTAAATTCCTGGTGGTCCAGTGGACCTGCTCCCTGCCGATCGTGGGCATATATTGACATTAAATTCCCTGGTGCTCCAGTGGACCTGATCCCCTGCCCAATCATAGGGCATATGTTTAGAAACCCCTGGTGGTCCAGCGTACTCCCACCCCGCCCACTGAGACCCTGCACCCCCGTGTCAGCGGCGGTGGCAGTTCTCCATCCCAAGCTGCCTGCAGACTGACAGCGTGCAGTACAGCTGTGTCGCCTATTAGTCACACTGTGGGCCAATGGGGTGCAGACCATACTGTATTATATGTCCCAAAATGTGAATGGTTCATTCACATTTGGGGACTCGTGTAGCCAGTACAGTCTGCATGTCCATTGGCGCCCATGCAGTAGACCAACAGGCGTACAGCCGTCACTGTGTGCTGTCAGTCGGCGGGTGGCCGGCAGGCTTGGGGGGGAACTGCCACCCATCGCTAGCAGGGGCAGGTGTAGTCTCAGTGGGCGGGTGAGGGGGGTACGCTGGACCACCAGGAATTTTTTAACCATATGCCTGGGATCGGGGCCACTGGACCACCAGGGATTGATTTCACTATGCCCGTGATTGAGCGATGAGGTAGGGTCCACTGGACCACTGGGGATTGTTGTACATATGCCTATGATTGGGTGATGAGGTAGCGTCCACTGTACCACCGGGGATTGTTGTACCTATGCCTGTGATCGGACGATGAGGTAGGGTCCACTGGATCACCAGGGACATGTATATATTATGCCCGTGATTGGGCAGGGGAGCAGATCCACTGGACAACCAGGGATATATTTATATGATGCCCACAATCGGGCAGGGGAGCAGGTCCACTGGACCACGAGGGATATTTGTGTACTATGCCAGTGATCGTACGTTGGGGTGTGTTGCCTGCCTAGGGGACAGGGGGTGTCGGTCCCCAACGGCTGCTGCTTGGCAGGGTGCCAGGCACAAGTTACTGGGGATCACACACTGCATGCAAATGGGGCCATAATGATATGCAAATGGCCCCATTTGTGCCTTGCATACATAATGGCCTTATTTGCATGCTCACGTCTGAATATCACTCTTGCTGCACCTAGCGCAACTGCACTTGTGCTGACGCAGCCCCTTGCTCCTCACCTACCACTTATGTTGGTGCAGTGCCACTGCGATGTGCAGTGTGGGCACCCCCAGTGCCATAGTCAACTGTGCTGAGCCATGGCACAGGCGCCATTGAATATCGTCCAGACCATGCCCTGGCGCAACCCAGTTGCGCTGCACCCAGGCTTGCGCCCCTGCCTGGCGCAGTCTGAATATCCCACCCCATAAGTATGGGCTAAGAAACAGAAGTGTAAATAGATTTATTTATTATTTTTTTCCCCAATTGTTTACCCCTGAAGTGACAAACAGACTTGCTGAAATTACCTTTCCCTATTTGGTTTCTAAATTTTGGAATCTTCTGGATCCAAAAGACAAGGAATTGGTCACAAATCCCAAACTTTTCAATCTTTACTTAAGTAAAGAACCTTGGATGGGATGCTAGTATGTACCATGTCCACATTTAGAGAAATAATTAATATGGGTTAAAAATTAATATGGGTTACATAAGTAATGGGTGGCTACTCAAATATGACATAGTATTACTGATTTTAAAATACATCAATGTTAAGGGGTTAGATAATTTAAAATGACATAAATTATATATTTTAGGTATATATACAGAGAGATATAAATATGAGCGGTGTTTATTATACATCTATTTTTGTATGTGTGATTTAGTGTTTTTTTTAGAAATATTTGAATGAGAATCAAATGTATAACAGGGTCACCTTGAAAACAGGTCCTCTGGATCTAATTGTGTAAGGTGTCATCTTCCTGTATAAAAATAAGACTTTACTACAATAATCAAGTCTAGAAGTGATGAATGCATGCACATGTGCGGGAAGGTCTTCAGGGGGAATCAAGGTTTTAATGTTGACTGTGTTCCTGAGATGATAAAAGCCATTCTGGACTTCAGCTGACACCTCAGCTTCAAGTGTCAGCTTCTCATCCAGAATGACCCCCAGATTCTTAATCTTAGCAGAGGCCAGCAACCCAGAGAAACCTTGCCATAGGTCAGTCCCCCTCATTGGTAACCCCTACACCGCACCTCCAACCAGGATCAACCACCAGTACCTCTGTCTTGTCTGGACTGAGTGTCAGACAGCTAGATGACATCCAGCCCTGGATCTCAGCCAGGCAATAATTAAAGATCTTGACAGCACCAGGCATCATGGCAGCAAAAGACAGATACATTGAGCATCATCAGCACAGCAATGAAAACCTAGATCATATGATCTAATGATCCTTCCCAGGGGCAGCATGTACACTGCAAACAACATGGAAGACAGGATTGACCCCAGGGCACTCCACAGAGCAGGAGCCTCAGGAGTGAGGAGAAACTTCCCATCACCACCTTCTACATCCTGTTTCCAAGGAAGGAGTCAAACCAATGGATGACAGTGCTGGCGAGTCCATAGTACTCCTTGAGGTGGTGCAACAACAACCCATGGTCAACAGTGTCGAATGCCGATGAGATATCAAAGAGAAGCAGAAATTACCAGTCTCCTCAGTCTCTAGCACTGAGAAGATCATTGTACCCCCTGACCAATGCCGTCTCAGTATGGTGCTTCAACCTAAACCTGGACTAGAGAGGTTCATAGATGTCAAAAGCCATGAGGTATTCCTCAAGCTTCAGAGACACCGTCTTCTCAATAACCTTATCCTAAAATGGGAGGTTAGCAACAGGTCTATAATTTGCCAAGCAGTCCTTGTCCTCAGATGGCTTTTTCTGAAGAGGTCTCACCAACATCCACCTCTCACCAGCTTGGTACCACTGGGTCAAGGTGACCCAGTTTGAGAGATCCAAACCCAACTGAGGACACCTCGTCAGAGAAAAACTGAGCAAACTCTTTGTAACGAGTGAATTAATTTTCTGTTATTGGTTGTAGGCAGACCAAATTTAAAAATTTGTCCACAGCCTGGAAGAGCTGAGCTGGTCAAATTTTCCCTGCAGCAATCTCCCTGGACAGGAATACTGCCTTCTTATGGGAAATCACCCTTAGATACTCACCATAGTGAGTCCTCAAAGCCAGTTTTTCCTTGTCAAACCTAGATCTTCTCCAACAGCTCTCCAATCTCTTACCATTTGACTTCTGCTCCCTGAACTCCCGTCACACCATGGGATCTCAAGAGTTGAGTCAGGCATACATGGACCAGTGGAACTGCATCGACTGAGTGGCAATAGCCATATTATCGGTTGGCACTGCTTCCTTTGATCCAATCGCACAAGCAACCATCATGCTTGAGAGATCCACTACCACCAGTGGGGAGGTGGAGTCTGATCCAAGATGGCGACATGTGCTTTCCGATGGGTGGCGGTGCAAGTGTCTGCCTGAATCTTGTCTTCTATTAGCTGAATTGAAGCTTACTCAGCATTATGTGGTAAATATGCTTGAAGGCATTAGTAATATCTGAGCAAATGTAACACTGAGAAAGCTGCTAGAAATCTGGTGTAGATGCTGAATATGTCTTTACCTAACACCCAAAAAACTACTTCAGCACATACTACATGGGACCCAAAAGATCAGCGCAAGCATCAAGCCTCTAAGAAAAAAGGAAACAATTGACTTCCCTGAGCCGCATTAGCCGACTTAGAGGATCATACTCCTGATAATCCAGAAGCCTGTGGAACGCGAACTCGAGCACAGCAGCAGAAAATTGAATGCTTTTTCCCCTCAGCCACAATTTTTGAGGGCAAACCATTGTCCCCCATTCCTGACCTTCCCCTCACCTGCAGTAGACTCCGACTGTGAATGTCCGGTGCTTCACCTAAAACAGGAGAACTTGCATTATTCCACCATGGATGAAGAGGATCAGGGCTGTTTGGGCTCTGTAATATTCACAGCTACTAGACTTCTTGCAACAGATAAGGTCAGTACCTCAAACATGGCTGAGAAAGAGAAATAACTTAATGGAGGGGCAATGGTGTCTCAAAAAAATGGGCAACCTGGTAATAAGGCTGCAGCTGCTAGATGCCAATGACATTAATAAAATCAGTTCACAGAGTCCTGTTCAGAGCTCTGAACAAGTTAAGTCCTCTGAGATGGAAAATACTAGCAATACTACAGTTCACAATACTGGTATGCCATTGTTAAATGTGTTGAGCGAGTTTCAGGTTGAAATACGAAATGAGATACGAAATGGTTTTGCAGCAATTATGACCTTACTAGCTGATTTTTCAAGTGTTCTCATCACTATCCAGCAAAAAAAAATTGAAAATCTGTCTTTCAGAATCACTGAAACTGAAAATTGCATAAGTGTATTGGAAGATTAAATGACTCCTCTTATTAAAGGTCACACTGAACATAATCAGCTTTTACAGGAGCTTCAACACAAAATTGCGGCCTTAGAGGACTGCTCAAGAAGAGCCAGCATTAAACTAATTGGCCTTCCTGAGGGTATCGAAGGAAAGGAAGGCTCCTTAAAGTTTTTTGAAAAATTCTTAACTACAGCTTTACAACACCGATACCCCGAAGACAAAATCACACTGACAGAGCCCATGGGGGTTATACTAAGATTGGAAAGACGCTGGTGGAAAACTCCCTGAAGTGGATAGGCCTGGATTGTTAGAACATTATAAGATCTACCAATCAGCAATTTCCCATAAGAAGGCAGAGTTCCTGATCAGGGAAATTGCTGCAGTGAGGAATAGACCAGCCCAGCTCTTCCGGACTGTGGACAGACTGTACAATCCAGCCTGTCTACAGACTGGTCGAGTGTTGTCACAAGTACAATGTGAGGAGTTTGTGAAATTCTTCACTGACAAGGTATCCACCATCAGTGATAAGATCTGCCAGCACCCATCCATTAGACCTTGCACTGATCAATTGGGTGGTACTAATGCCCAGTTCTTGGTTCACTTTTAGCCAACCGGCAGTCACAGATATAGTGAGGATCATCCAGACTCTGCAACCTACCTACTATAAGTTGGATCCAGGCCCTACTTGCCTGTTAGTGGGGTGTGTAGATGTCATCGGCCCAGTCCTGGTTGGGATAGTAGTGGTTTCATTAGAGAGAGGAATCTTTCCAGATCCCTTAAAGGAGGCGGTGGTGTGCCCCCTTTTGAAAAACCCTCTCTTGACCCTAACTGCCCAGCAAATTACAGACCGGTCTCTAACTTCCCTTTTGTAGGGAAAGTTATTGAGAAGGTGGTTGCTCTGCAGCTGGAAGATCATTTGTCCAGCCACAATATCTATGACCCTCTCCAGTCCGGCTTCAGGAAAAGGCTTAGCACGGAGACGGCTCTTGTTTGGTTTTAAATTATCTCCTGATGGCGAGAGATCAGAGAACCCGTTCCATTTTGGTTCTCCTGGATCTCTCAGCAGCATTGACACCATGGATCATGAGGTGCTGCTTGACCGCCTGTGTTTTTTCTGTGGACTAAGAGGGGCAGTCCACAGTTGGTTTCGATCCTTCCTTGAGGGCAGATCACAGAGAGTGGTGTTGGGGATTTATACCTCGGCCCCTCACTGGCTGCCCTGTGGGGTTCCGCAGGGGTCGGTGCTGTCCCTCATGTTATTTGCAGTGTATATGCTTCCATTGGGGGACATTTTAAGGCAGCATGGGTTGACTTTTCATTGTTATGCTGATGACTCTCAGCTGTACCTGTCTTTTGTGCCTGACAGGAGTCTGATTCCATCACAGTGTTTAATGACTGCCTGCTGGAGATTCAGGAGTGGATGACTACTAGTTGGCTTCAGTTGAATTCAGGAAAAACTGAGGTATTGGTGGTGGACCTTGGAGTGAGGACAACAGAGGCTTGGGCTGGGAATCCCTCAGGTTTATATCTTGGGCGGGCCCCCCGCTTATGGCCTCAGGCCAAGTGCATAACCTGGGCGTGGTATTTGATGAGGGCCTGACCCTGAGGGTGCAGGTGTCGGCCGTAGTCAAGTCTGCCTTTTTCCATCTAAGGAATATTGCCCGAGTGAAACACTTGGTCCTGCCTGAAAATCTTCCTACCTGGTCCATGCCTTTGTCACCAGCCGTTTTGATTCCTGCAGTGCCCTCTATCTAGGGCTACCGGGGGTGGACATCTGCTGCTTGCAGCTTGTGCAGAATGTGATGGCCAGGTTGTTGGTGGGAGTTCCTAGATCTAGCCATATAACACCTGTGCTGCGTGAACTGCACTGGCTGCCTATACGGTGGTGGATCACCTTCAAGGTCGCATTGCTTAACTATAAGGCCCTACACGATTTGGGACCTCACTACCTGAAAGAGCTCCTGGTGCCTTACTGCCCCATCCACTCACTACGATCCTGTGATGAGGGATTGCTAGAGATACCCAGGGTATATTTAATGACATCTGGAGGAAGATTGTTTGCCTATATGGCACCTACCCTGTGGAATTCTCTACCTCGTCAGATATGAGATTGCCTGACTGTGGAAAGTTTTAAAAAACAGTTAAAAACTGTTCTCTTTAACCAAGCATTTGCTGGGACTTAATAACTAAGGGTTATTTATGATTATTGTATCTATTGTTTTTATATGGCTTGTTTTTAAATGTTTGAATTATTGTAAAAGCACCTGAGCTTGGGAAGGGTGCTTCAAATAAAAAATGTTTTACTTACTTCCAGATTTCTCCAACAAAAGAATTAAAAGAGCAGTCTTCATACAGTCCCACTGTTTTCTAGATCATGAAGCAATATTACAACACGTCAGAATTAATAAGGGTCTTTTTCATGAAAATGTGAAAGTTTCAGCCTATCCAGACTTATTAGTGGCCACTATGGAACAGCGCAGATCTTTTGAAAAAGTTAGAGAACTTTTACGGCAGAACAAAATGAAACACTTCATGTTGTATCCGGCCCAGCTGCATATATTTCATCATGGCAAAGTGTTAACATTTTCGGATTCTAGGAAAGCCGCTGCTTACTTACATTCTTTGTCATTGGATGAAACCGTAACTTGAAAACTCAAAACTGCGATTAGCTTTTTTGCAGTTGTGGCCACTGTAATGATGTTTTCGAAATTCTGTCAGACTGGGTATACAGGATGCGTAACAACCAGAATGATCGCTCTGCTGCTTCTTTGCAGACTTTGGGTTAAGACTCATTTTGCTGAACTATATTAACTAGAGGTTGGGGAATGGAGTCTTTTATGTAATCCTCTCTTTTTTCTGGCATAATATATGAAAGCATAAATTTTGAAACTGCTGGGTTAGAACTTTGCATCAGTTACCACAGGAGAGCGAACAAGTGATGTCCATCTGGAATAAGTTTTTTTGGGGGGTGTTACCATGCCTGAATCTGGTTTGGCTCCTTTTTAAACAGTTTCTGGTTATTAAAGATGTGGCATTGTTACATAAATTCTGTACTGGAGCTGATGCAAATGGTGTTGACTATTTCAGAGTGTTTTTGTTTGTATTCTGCTATTACAAACTTTAAATGAATTTAGACATAGTTCGGTGATGGAAAGGCTGCACAATCTAGATAAAAGAAAACTGGTCACTGTGGATAAGATTTGCAGAAGGGGTGGGGTAGATATATATATGGTTTTCTTTGATGGAATGTTTTATGGCACTTCTCAAAGTATTGTATGGTACACCAAATTCTGGCAAATGAGATTAGTCACAAGACAAATTCTTCCCTCTGGGGTATTTGCCCTGGACTGCTTGTGTGTAACTATACTCCCATGATGAAAAAATGGTTACTCAACTGAAATGTGCTAGCTGAATGTTAAGGGATGCTAGACCATCACAAGGCATATAAAATATTTAACTGGCTAGATAAAGATGGGGTGAACTTGTGCCCTTTTCAGGAAACTCATTTATCCATACAGAGTTTCTTTTTCACTCTAAAAGATGGGGAAATTGCATAAATGGACCATATAGGAATAATTCTAGGGGAGTGTCTATATTTTTCCAAAGATCTTTAATATTACAAATTAATAAGCAGTCCATAGATAAGGAAGGCCGCTACATTATAATTCATATTTCATTAGCTGGCCAGACCTACACTATAGGAAATTTATATGGCCCTAATGAAAATTCTCCCGCTTTTTTTCTAAAAAAATTTCTGGAGCTTAGTTCTTTTCCAGCACCTTATATAATTAGTGATGATTTTAATCTTGCCCTAGATCCAGTGTTAGATTGGGTATGTGTTGGGACCACAGATCTTCTGCTGCCTCTGTGGTGGTACAATTCATGCAGGATTTTCATTTGACAGATATGTGGAGAGCATGTAATCCAAAGGCGTAGCATTTTACTTTTTTTTCTCCAGTGCATACATCTTACTCCCAAATGGATTTTTTCTTGCTTTCTGAATCATGTCGGTATCAAGTGATCAAAGTAAATCATGGCAATGTTATTATTTCAGACCACTCCCCCATTTTTCTTTATCTGCAATACTTGGATAGAATTCCACAGAAAAAATTAAATTTGATCAATTCCTTATGAAGGATTCTAATTTTCTCAAGAAGATGAGAGTAGATATTGAAAATTTCTTTTACCACAAATACTACAAGGGATACGAATATGGGAACTTTATGGCAGGCATTTAAATCATACATTAAGAAGAGTATTATGACTTTTTGGAATAAAAGAAATAAGAACAAATGGAAGAGAATTTAAGAATTAGAAACAGAGATCCTTCATCAGGAAAATATACACATGCAAACTAATGATCCAACAGTATGTATGGAACTAGCCACATGTAAGGAACAACTGAATAGTTTACTTACTGAAGATACAGAAAGACAAATATTATATTTAAAATCGAACTATTATATTATGAGGATAAAGTCGAATAAAATATTATCATGGAAACTTAGAACAACAGAATCACTTGATACCTATAATACAGAATCACTTGGTACCTGTAATACAGAATCACTTGGTATCTATAATACAGAATCACTTGGTACCTGTAATACAGAATCACTTGGTACCTATAATACAGAATCACTTGGTACCTGTAATACAGAATCACTTGGTACCTATAATACAGAATTACTTGGTACCTGTAATACAGAATCACTTGGTACCTATAATACAGAATCACTTGGGCCATGTTGTTAATTTCCCAGCCAAAATCAATGATGCTTTCAAACATTATTACCAAAATCTTTATTCATCTGGTAGTTCCTGCACTGGTGAAAATATATAGAAATTTATTTCAGAACTCCATTTTCCATGCTTAAATTCACAGCAGCTACTAGATTTAGAAGCTGAAATTACTATGACTGAAATTCAGGCTGCAATTAAAGCATTGCACTCGGGCAAGGCTCCTAGTCCTGATGGACTTATTTTAGATCTGTATAAAGTTTTTTCTGATATCTTAGCACCTCATCTTAAACAATTATTTGACTATATATTCCAAACAAAACAACTTACCCCATCTTTTAAAGACAATAATATACATGTTTTTTTTTTTGCAGAAACTCAAAGACCCACTATTGGTTAGTTCTTATCTCCCCATTTCTCTCATTAATATCAACACTAAAATCCTGACCAAGGTCCTGGCCCCAGGCTGGAGCAGGTGCTCTCTCATTTAATCACCCTGACCAACATGGGTTTATTAAAGGATGATCAATCTCATCAAATATAAGAAGAACCATGAATATCACAGACTATTTTACAGATTCAGATCTTTCATTGCTTCTACTTGATGCTAAAAAAGCTTTTGATAATCTAGAATGGGAATATATTAAAGCTATTCTGCCCAAGTATGGATTTGGTCCATATTTTTGTGAATGGATGGGGGTGCTCTCCTGGTGGCCAGGATCAAAACTAATCAAGAAATTTCTCAGCTCTTTACTTTATCTAGAGGAACCTGTCAAGGCTGTCCCCTGTCCCCTCTTATTTTTGTTTTAGCAATTGAGCCATTTGCTTTGGCAAGAGGAGGTCAACTAATATTAAAGGCCCATGTATAGATCATGTGGAACATCACATCAATCTATATGCTGATGATTCATTGATATATGTCAAAAACTTAAATCAGTCCTTTCCCCATCTGTGATATTATTACACAATTTGGTTTAACCTCAGGATATAAAGTTAACTGAGACAAATCAGAGTTTATGGACTCCAGTGGACACACGGATCCATTCAAACTCTTCGAACTTAAAATCAGAAGAGTTTTAGAAATGTTGTATCTGGGCAGCTCTCTATATGGTGAACTAAAAAATTTGCAAGCATTAAACTTGGATGTATTAATACAAGAGGCTAAAGAATTGTTTAAATGATAGGAGACTTTCCCCTTAACACTTATTGGTTGGGTCAACACCATAAAAATGAATATTCTTTGGAAGTTTTTGTTTATTTTTCTGAATGTTCCTATCATTAGTAAAGATTACTTTTTTAAGGGCCTTAAAACACTAATTAAAAAATTATTGTGGAAGGGCAAGAAACCCAAATTAAAAAAAGAGAAACTTAAATCCCCAGTGACAGAAGGTGACCTTGTACTTCCATGTTTTAGAAATTATTATTATGCTGCAAATTTAGCTGCTATACATAATTGGTTTAAACAAATTGAAACTGATTATTCCTTTAAGAGGGAAACTTATTGCTCGCCATATAAAAACACCTGTATAAAGCATTGTCTATATGCTGGACAAATATAGCCGCAAATTGGACTCTATTATTTTGCTCTAGAACTGTGCTATATTTGGCACAGAATGTTTTGGACAATTAGCCTCTCTTGCCCTAAACACTCACCTATATATCTAAATTCAATTTTTGCCTTTTATTTCTGACCATATTTTTAAAAACTGGTATGGAAATGGGTTAATGGAGATTAATGAATTATTGTCAAGCAATCAGGCTGTTGAATTTGATACCCTGAAGGGTGCCTACAGCTTAGCTAATAACCAATTTTATGGTTACTTACAAGTGAAGGGCTTTATTAAGCAGTGTTTTTACTATCCTAAAAAGGAGAAATTAGTACACATTGAAGAAATATTAACATCACCAAATTCATATAAAATAATTTCCAGAATTTATAAATGGCTAATCCTGGGTTTCCTTATTATCCTAAATGACTTAAAATCTAAATGGGAAATAACATTACAACATAGCATCCCATCTTCCCTTTGGAATAAAATTATAAACACTAAGGGCTGGGGTTTTAAATTGGCCAGATTTAGACAAATACAGTTTAATATACTTCAATGTATATATTATACTCCTCACCGGCTTAGCTTAATGAATCCTGATATTTCAAACAACTGCCCACGATGTCTTCAATCACCTGGCACTTTACAGCACATGCTAATTTTGTGCCCAGCATTGGATGACTGGTAGAATCAAATATTATCTATTTTGTCTCAGACTCTTTCTCAAAATTTTTACAAAGACCCATTCTGGATGCTACTCCAATTCGGAGGGTCCATGTCTAATTTGCACCCATTTGCACGTACTCTTATTAACATTGGTCTCATAGCTGCATTTAAAATAGCTCTTATGAAATGCAAGGACAAGAATCCACCTAGCTATATTAATTGGGTTAATGCTATGATGGAAATACATCAAATTGAAAGAGTGTTTTATTCAAATGCAAAACAAATGGCTAGATTTCAGCAAATTTGGACACCATTCAGTAATGTATTATGAGTATCCCCTAACAATATTATTGTGGTTAGACCCCTAGGGTAAATCCAGTGATGGTGAATGTTTGATTGACTGTATATTTGCTGTATTTATATTGCTAGAATCAGTTATTTATTTATTTATTTATTTAGTTAAACATCAGTTTAGAAACCTTTGAGCCAGAGGCTCATTTACAAAGGTACCTCGTCACAAAGAGGACATCAGAACAGTAGTACAAGGGACACAGTACTTACAACAAAAAAGTTACAGTTCAATTACAATTTTGTTTCAATAGAATACAATCTCCAACGAAGCAAAAGATAACAAAAGGTGCAAAACTTATGGTTGGGGGAGAGCTGGTGGGAGTAGAAGGGAAGGTGATAGGGGAGGAGGAATTAGTAGGGAAAGGAAGGGGGGGAGCCACTCAGTGAGCATTGTCAAACAGAGTATATATTTTTTTTTTATTTTTTTTTACATTAGGCTAGCGGCAGTTGCATTTGCGAGAGCTAAGCAGGAAGTTTCTGAGCCTGGGCTTAAAGCAAGCTAAGGTTAGTGAGTTTGAGACACTGGCAGGAGGGAGTTATACCAGTGGGGCGCCGGTGAGGAATGCCCTCTGACCTTGAAGGTCCTGGCTCTCAGAATAACTGGGTAGCTCTTGACAGGCTACTGCGTGATCAGGAGTCGAGTGCTGTATGGCCAATGGAGTTGGATAGGCCTATGGTGGATAGGCCACGGGGGCTTTAAAGGTGAGCTGGCATGTCTGATACATGAGTCGCTCTTCCAGGTTGAGGTAGGAGATAGGTGTACAGCTCACATGTGTGAGTGAGTCTGGGAGCACCAGTGATAAGTCTGCAGGCCTTATTACCTGTGAGAGGCTAATCTTGTTGAGGGCAGTCTGATCTGCTGAGCCATAGACCGGAAGGCCATAGTCAATGAGAGACATGACAGAGGAGGTGACAGCCAGGAGGCATCAGGAGGGAGCATTTCTTGTGCCGGTAAAGAATGACTAGCCCGTGAGTTGGCTACAGAATTTAGGCAGATATATGTCCATGGAATGAAAGTGCAGGGTCAAAGGTTATACCAAGATATTTATAGGACTGCACCTGGTCAATGACGAGATTGGGTGTGGAGTGGACAGCTAAGGAAACTTGCTGTACTTATTTTGGGGTGGGAGAAGAGCATCGTTTTGTTTTCTTGAGGTTGATAACAAGTCGATGCTCAGTGAACCAAGTAGCTGCAGAGTCAAAGACTAGTTGGAGAGAGTTCTGTGTAGCATGGGGTCATTGTGGGAGGCAGCGAGAACAGCATCATCAGCATAGAGAAGCATCTTACCCGTACAACTGCTGGGTAGGAGTTAAGAAAGAGTGAGAATAGTAGGGTCCAAGAATTGAGCCCCCAAGGCACCCCAGACAATGGGGCATGTTTCAGAGAGTACCGTTGACTTTCACACATTGGGAGTGGGCAGAGAGATAGCTGTGCACCAGAAAACAGGTCCTGAGCAAAGCCTATTGAGTCGAGGTGGAGAGCAAAGAGGATCTGACAGTGCTCCAGATGGCTTTAGACAGGTCAATGAATATAGCACCAGCCAGGCACCAGAGTCCAAGGAGGCATGGAGGAAGTTGGAAAATTCCAGGAGTGCTGTATTGGTACTATGACCTGCTCTGAACCCGTGTTGTTCAGGGCAGAGAACACTGTGCTCTGAGGGTAGTCAGAGACTTGGGGCGCCACAATTTCTCTAGCGCCTTAGAGGGGAGGAGGATTGAGATGGGTCAGTAGTTACCGAAGAGTCCTGTCACCACCTTTATGGACAAAGGGTAACTGTGGCAATCTTCCAGGAAGAGGGGAATTGTCCGAGACAGAGTGATTTGTTGAAAATGCACGTAATAGGTAAGAGGACCTGATTCAGGACCTGACGTAAAAGGCAGGGATCAAGTGAGTCATTACTGATGGTGTTACCTTTTAGGGCTTTTAGCAAGTAAGGCCTAGCTTTTGCATGGTGACACACGCAGGTGGAAAGAGGCGGGCAATGGGTGGTGGTACAGATGGAGAGGTGGACTAGAAAAGTTACAGGAAGTACTGAGCTAAGGTCGGTAAAGGAGTTATTGAGGTGGGTGGCAATGAGGGCAGGGTCAGAGGAGACGGTACCATTGATGTTGAGAAGAGAAGGAGAGGGGACTGGGAGTGACCATTCAGTTGCTTGATGTTGTCCCAGAAGCACCTGGGGTTCCCCCAGGAGGAGGGAAGAGAGGCATGGTAGTATTCCACCTTTGCTTTGCGGATGGCCCAGATGCACAGGTTGCAGGCGGCAGCATAGGACTGCCTGTCAGCTGAACAGCCAGTAGCAACAGCAAGGTGCCAAAGATTGTCACATTGCTTAAGTTGCCACAGTAGGGCAGGGGTGATCCAAGGGGCATGTTTCACTTTGGACCTCCTAGCAGTTATGGGAGCAAAGATATCACAGGCAAAGTTGAAAGTGCTTACAAAGAAGGCCAGGGCCAAGTCAATGTTGGTTGCCCTCGTCAGAGGGGACCAATCAGTGTGGGCAAGGAAGCGCTTAAGGCCTATGAGTCCCCCAGGCCTAAGCCACCTTCGAGAGGTGGTTTTGACCGGGGATGAGGGCGAAGGGTTTCCCAGTTGAAAAGCACAGGGAGTGGTCACGGTGAGGCAGTCAGGAGGATTTGGATGTTGTGGATGCGATTGGCCTGTTGGTGAGGACCACATCCAGGAGGTGCTTGTCCCTCCCTAGGGTTTTCTAGTAGGCTGTGGACCAGTTGAGTTAGGTCAATTGAATCAAAGCCTCATGGTGGGAGGGAGGACGAGGCAGAGCCAGTTTATATTCAAGTCGCCCACCAAGATTTGGTCCGACGAGTTGGGTAGGGAGGTGAGGGTAGTCAATTAGTGGGCCCAGGGCCTGGGATTGGTTCTTGGGGTATGTGAGGCTACGGTTAGGAATAATGGGCCTCTAGCTGGGTCAGGGGACAGCTTTAGAGTAAGTGCCTGGGCCTCATGGTCGAGGTCAGGCAGGGGGAGTGGTAGCCCCATGAGAGAATCCTTCAAATAGAAGACACAGCCCCCACCTCTCCTGCCGACACGGTCCAACTGGTGGAGAGTGTAGCCGGGGAGAGAGACATGAGAGTTAGGAATGGAGGGAGACAGCCCAGTTTCAACCAGGGCAACAACATCAGGTTTATGAAGCGTCACCCAGCAGTGTAGAGAGTCCAGTTTTTTCAGGAGGCTACAGATGTTCATAGAAGCAATGCACAGCCCAGGAGATTTCAGGGGGAGGACCAGTGCTGCCAGGCCCGGGATTGGGGTGGACATTGCCTGACAGGAGCAGGAGGAGGAGGGCTGATCTGGGGAGTGCACAATGGCGGGATAGCTTTGGCGGAATTGGAGAGGGGGTGATGAGGGTGATCACCAAGTGAAAACAGCTACTAGAGAGCAGTAAAATGTGGCAAGTGAGGTATTGGGAGCAAATTGTTCAAACTTAATCAGGCTCCCTCTAGTGGCAAAACAATATAAGGAGCTAATGGAGAAGTTGGGTGTTTAAAAAAAAAAAATGAAGTCTTTGTTACCTCTGTACTATTTAATGTGTACCGCAAACTCTGAGCTGCCTATTGGATTTTGTACACTTGGATATTTTTTTTAATGCAATATAAGTCTGAAAAAAGAAGAGAGATCCACCACCACCTGGTGTCCTT
Organism: Neoceratodus forsteri; assembly: GCA_016271365.2. Classification (NCBI taxonomy): domain Eukaryota; kingdom Metazoa; phylum Chordata; order Ceratodontiformes; family Ceratodontidae; genus Neoceratodus; species Neoceratodus forsteri. The sequence continues at coordinate 555,660,039 of CM057450.1, read as the reverse complement.
CCGAAAAGGTGTTAAGGGTTTTTTCAGTTGAGGGTCATGTGCTACCTGTAAATATGCTGTTAGATCAAAACAGTTGTATATCCTAAAACTAATAAATCAATTGAAATTAGTTTTTTTTTTATTGTAAAAGTAGCTGTATAATTTATGCACTATAGTGTAGCTGCAAAAAAGTTTATGTAGTGAAAACTGCAAGGGAGGCTAGAACAGGAATATTTGAGCACCTTAGAGCATCCTACCAACAGAAAGCTGGCAGTACAGTTAGAATTCATTTTAAAGATGTTCACGAAGGAGATAATTCGAATTTTAAGTTTATGGCCTTTGATAGGGTTCAGCAACTTGCAGAGGGAGGAGATAGAGGTAAAAAATTAGAACAACTGGAGGCACGATGGATTTATGTATTGGAATCATTAAAACCAAGGGGTTTGAATAATGAAGTCAATTATACTGTTTTTCTGTAAAAAGAAAAACTATTTAGTGATGAAACGTGGGTCTTTTTTATGGACTGTTGTATATTGGGTTTAAAGTATGTATTTGATATAACATATGTTGCATATAGAAATATGCTAATAGATTTTTGTATATTGAAAATAGGAGATCTAAGCTTATTGATATGGAAAGTAGAATGCATGAAGTAAATATACATTTTATATTTTGTATTTTTTATCACTTTGCCACTTGTTTTTTTAGGCAATAATCTCCAAGTAGGAGGTTGCCCTTCAATGAGTATAATAAGAAACTAAGGTATACTGATAAGTCTAAACCACATGGATATAAAATACGTGAGTAGCACTTTAAGAATGGGCAGGCTATTTTGTTAAATTTGAATCACTGAATCACTGAAGAAACGGGAGGTATATAATGGCAATTCCCATGGAGATTATGTCACCCCAGACAAAATGACATGTAGGTTACAAAGAGTCAGGTAATGCACGTCTCAGCACTTTGCCATTTGGGATCTTTCACTTTGCAGCTTTTTTTCCTCTGAAGTATATTCCAGTTACAGCTCAATATGCATCAAGGCTAGATCGATAAGAGCCATGTGTCACAAGAAGAATTTCTAAAGCATATTCAGTTGCAACTCAAGGCTAGATCGGTAAGAACCATGTGCCATAAGAAGAGCTACTTGAATTGAACTGTATTTTGTAAATGCTGTTATTTTATCAGAGTTCTTCTGCTTTTGTGCTTCTATAAATTACTGCAAATGTAATGATTTTCACTGAAAAGGCACTTTCCCAATATTTGTTGCACTGGACATTATTTGCACAAAGTACTGCTAGAAAAAAGCCAAGAGAATTTGATGCTTGAATTATTTCAGCAATAAAAGTATATATACATCTATCTATGTGTGACCTGTTCCACATGTTTTTTTGGAAAGAAGTGTCCTTCTGGGGACAACCCCTTCAAAGGGTAATAGTGAACCATCTCCATAGGGAGTGGATAGTAGCATGGCCCCAAAGAGAACCTCACTGTGCAATGATCCGACCAATTTACCAGATCAGTCCTGAAGTCATTAATCTCAAGTCCCAGTGAGAACACTAAGTTCAAGGCATGACTAGCTGATGAGTCACAGAGGTAACCACCTGTGCAAGACCCAGTGAATCCATCAACTGGAAGAAATCTTGACCAAATTGAAAGAGTTCATCATTGATCCAGGTGTTGAACTTGCTCAGAAATAACCATTTTGGGTGACTCCAACACCATCGCTATGATAAAGTTCAGAATTTCTTTAGGAAAACTCTCTCATGCCCTGGAGGCAAGTGCACCAGAAGGACCCTGCAACATGTACCTGGATCCATTTCACAGTAAAAGCTGCTCAGTGGGATGGGTGCCAGTGACAAATAACACCACAATGTGGCTAAGTCACAGCACTCCTCACTCAGACACAGTTAATAAGGTAGTCCAGGCAGAAAAGCAATTTTACCTTTTATTAGAAGCAAATGCAGATCACACAGACACAAAACAGTAACCAGCCCACTTGGAGCAGGTAGTCTCCCTAGGAGTGTATCTGAGTGAGGAGTGCATTGACAGTACTTGGATCCCTGTGCATGGCCACGCATGTAAACAATGACGTAACCACAACTAAGTGCATGGTAAAATTTAATTTGGATCTAAAACAGAAGGACATGCCCCACCCCACAGCCCCCCATGGGTAGTGCACCACAGAGAATCCAGCTGGGACAGCCACCTCCAAAAGATGATCGACATTGTCATCCAGCCAGGTCTCAGTTATACAAGTCAGACTGAGAGAAGAACCAAACATTAAATCTTCCATAATGACTGTTTTCTTCCCTCACCAATCTAGGATTGTAGCACACTGCTCATAAGGGACATATGGAGGCTGCTGGCCTTTTAGTTGCCTGCCCACATGGTCCAGTGGGATGCCAGGTAGGGCACCAAAAACATCTGGCCTCTTTCTTAAACCCATTTTGCCCATGGCCACCTCCTGGTCTTCTCCAGACCTATAGTGCTGTGCCATTATCACACCCTGTATTCCACTGCCCACCATCCCACTTCCTAACAATATCCCCCTCCCTGCAGTACCTATATGCCACCACTGGCAGGGAGGGGGCATCAAAGGGGCAGAGGTCTAGCAGCTGGGAGATGGAGTAACTAAGCCGAGAGGCCCACTGTCCTTTGCACATGGTAGAGACAATACAATACTTTCCACACTCTCAACCAAAAGCTCCCCTACCCACAACTTCCACAAACCTACTCTAACCACCCACCAGCTAACTATGCACTCAGTTAACTCACACACAATAATACAAAATAAAGCTGTATCTGACACACACACATACTCCCATTCATACCACTACACTCACCATCCAAACCCAGCCTTGCCCACCCAATTCAGCTAAAACACTAAAAGTAAACGGTCCTAATAGGAAAACCCATAGTAGTAAACAGTCTATGGTGCAGGTATTAGTCCAAATAATAGTCTACAGCAGAGAGTGAAATGTCTTAATTTCTGAAAATGCTTGGCTATAAACCATGAGATAATGGTCTGTGCTCTCGCCAGAGAAACCTGAAAAAGATACCAGAGAATGTTCCAAGGCAGCGCTCCACCACCAACAAGCAACAAGCAGTTCTCAGTATAGCACTTAGATAAAACAATTTGAACCTGAGGGTTCTCTGACCACCCATGAGTTTAACAGTAGAGACCTAGGTTCACAAGCTCGACCCACAAAAAAAACATTTACTGGGGACATTTGTAAAGGGTGACCAGGAGTGGGGCACTGATAGATTCTAATCTCAAATCCAGAGGCACCCAGCAGACACAACAGCTTTCTAGCTTGAGCGAAATTCAGCAACAGAAGCTGCCATGGTTTCAACATAGCAGAAAGAGTGCCCGCTTGTACTTATGTTGATCCTTTCAGCTCAAGTCTACTCCTCTTCTGGCACCACTCCGGCCCTCTACTTCCAGCTCTTTGACTCCAACACATCCATGTTCTCAGAAAACCCTTGGAGACTGCTCAAAACTCACCGACCCTGTGCAAAACACCTGACAAGCTCTGAACCAGGTCAGTACTCCGATACCAGTGCTGGAGTTCCTGAGAACAACATAAAGATATGTGTAATGGTGCCCAAACTGATAATCAAAAATTATATAATGCACCATAGACTGAAAACTGACTAAAAGAAAAAAGAACTAATCTCCTATCACCTACTCACTCTTTCCCCTAGCTAACACTATTTTCCCCTAATAACTACTACTAACTAATAATGCTACAACTTTAAAACACAAAATTAAAAACTTAATTTTTGAAACTAAACTGCAACTTCCAAAAAATGCACCTTTAGGGTACTTCACACAGGTGTAGTGCTAAATGTTTTTTGAGCTTGTTATAAACCAGCTAGAGCTCTAACGTTTACAGCACACCCAGCCCGGCAGACATCTTACAGAGAGCTCAGCAGAAACCAGCTAACAACTATTGCTGTCCAGAATGCAGTATTCGGCTGGTGGAACTCTGACAGAATTGGAATCCTGCTTTCAAAATGCTTTTCAGAATTTTTTAGTAAATTTCATGGAATTCTAAATGCGTATTGCTGTTTTTTTTTTAATTTAAACTACAGATTTGTTTTCTACAAATGATTATTAATGAAGGAGTAGTTTTCTGCAGCTTACAGTGGAGAATCAATGTAAACTCCAGAATTCAGGGACTGTTTCTAAACTCACAACATACCATCAAAACATCTGCTGGAACCCCCAGGTAGGTGTTTAAGGGCCATCAGATAGCACCTGGGTGCATTTCTGATGCAATTCATATATAATGGTCACAGAAAAGTGATTTGCAGAAAACAATACAGAATTTCAGACTTTTGCAGCAGAACTGCAGAATCACAATATATTCTGTAGCAGCATGCTACCATTTTGCTTCTGGTGGAAGTCCAAGGAATTTGTTGGAATGTTCAGAAATTTTTGAACAACAATGTGGTGGGTGGTGGTGGTGGAGGACTGTAGGATAAAGGGGTGAAAAGGGTTCCTGGTGCATCAGATGATATCTGTGCACTTTGCCCCTTGTTCTGCTGGATCACTCCAGGTCCTCACCCAGCCACCTACAAGTACAACACAGTTTCTACCTCCTTTATCAGCAGTAGAGCTGTGTGACGTGGATATGACTTACTATGCAAACCAAATGAAGCAAAATTGGGCAATATGCCATTTCTTTAGTCCCTAGACTTTTTGAGCTTGTGCAGGGAAGTGAGAAAAAAATGCAAGTTCGCTGCCTCTCTTACTTTGCCAGTGGCATTGCCATGCAATCCCCGTGCTCAGCCGAAACAGTCGACAGTTGATTCTTGAAGTCTACTGGCCTACCCTTATCACCAACTGCCCATGTCAACCTCTGCCCTACTCCCAACCCACACAGTATGAAAGGACAGTGGACTTATATCTTTTAGACCACTGCCAGAGCTGTTGCCTGGAAAGTAGTTGCTATACATTGTTGCTGCACTGGCTGACTGTATAACAGGGGAGAACTGCCTTTTCTAGTCTCCGTGGATTGAGGTCAGGGTAGAGGTTGGGTGCAGGTGACTAGTGTGTGTTACTGTGCTATGTGGGGGGAGATACACTACCAGAGATTAAAGTACTTCACACAGTTGGCAGCAGACTTTTGTCCAATCACATTAGCAAGAGGGATAGAGAAAGAGAGAGAGAGAGAGAGAGAGAGAGAATGAGAGAGAGAGAGAGAGAGACAGAGAGAATGCATTGAATGGCAAAACTTGGTTCATCCAAAAATAATTTACCAAAGTCCCAGAAAGAATTGAACACTTTACAAAGAACTAGGTACACCCCAGTAGTTCATTATTAAATGGAGCAAGTGGCACTGTGTGCTGGTGTGGACTACAGTCAAGAAAACCGGACTCCCTGATGAAGGAGCAGGTGTAGCTTTCATATGCATAGCCAGGGGGTGTTCCTGGGTGCACAGAACCCCCCCCCCACTTGGCAAAATTGTCTGGCATTAGTAAAATCCAATTTGCCCAGTTTGCCAAAACTGTCTGGCTTGTTACTGACAAATTTTATCCCCAACCCCTTTGCCAGCCAAAAATGTCTGGCTGCTTGTAAACTGCAAATTCTGATCAACTCCCCACTCCTGCTTTTACTCACAGCTGTACCAAATCACCAGCCGGAGGTCCATGTATACCAATGTAAATACATATAAATACTTTTTAATTTTCAAAGTACATATACATCAATTTAAATGTTCATATCTTTATTTAAATTGGTATATGAAGTTCATTTAAATCAGTACATACAGGATCCTGCAATTATAAAATAATACATTAATACAAATATAATTTCCTGGCAATTTCATTAGATTCAGATATAATATCAATGGTATGTAAGATAACATTAAGATTTACAAATAAATATATATGTGTTCTCTATATCAGCACTGAGTGACTTAGTTACAACATATGTTCTTATATAATACATCAAACAAGAAAAAGACTTAATAATCAATATATGTCAATGTATTTTTCAACATTTTGAAATGATCATTTCCCATTTCTACTCATAGTTCCGTGACCTAATCGCCTAACATTTTTTTATTTAATGTTTTCCCCATTATCCTCATAGTTCCTTTAGCTCCTACCTCCCTCATAGCACAAACCCACATGATGCACTATGTTTGTCCCATTGCCACCCCACTCATGAAATATGATCCTTTCCCTCCACTTGGTGAGATATTATATTTGAGAAACTGATCTTGAACATTTCTTTCAGATAAGATATCTTTAAATTAAACACCATACTTATAAGATTAAACAAGCATTTGTCAATGCCAAGTGTTGCTTGCTGTCATTAGCAGTGGAAGTGCAAGAGTTAGACAGATGCAGTATAGGAATGGTAGCGAAGTATTGAACTGACGCCAACTCCACCCCCACACTGCAGAGATGGACAGGCATTGGGGTGTACCTTTGGGTCATTGCCCATAATGGTCATAACATTTTACCTCACCCTACCCTGCAGACACTTACAAGTGTCGAGGTGTGCCTTGGGGTGTTTGGGCTTTACACTCACCTCATTCGATAAGGAAATATGCTGAAATGGGTGCAGTATAGGAGAATGGGGTGAACTCTGGGGCCAAAGAGTCCAAGGCACACCTCAATGCCTGTCACTAGCTGCAGGGTGGGGTGGGGTGGGGGTGGAATGGCATGAGCATTACTGTCTACATTCCCAAGTCACACCCTGATGCCTGTCAGTCCCTACAGGGTAGGGCATTATGGTCATAAACCCTAATGCCCTGGGCGTTTCTTAGTATTTTTACTCTGAGTTTTCGACATGGGCTTTTGGCGACCCCACTGCATGAACAGTGACACTATCAGTTCGTTAGCTGAAAGGTGATTTTGCACAGTGATCTGACATTTGGCACCACAGGTGCGAAACACATTTTGAACAGAATGTGAAAATGACAGCTGTACTGTTCATGAGGAGGTGAAAAAATGGTAATGTTCTAAATCAGGAGTAAAAATATAAAAAACTGAAGTCACGGCAGCGTGTAGAAACTGCGCAATGTGCACCGTAATTAGTTTTGGGATTTTTACACCAAATTTTCAACATAGGCATTTGGGACCTCCACTCATGAACAGTGTCATTGTTATTTTTTTAATCTGTCCCGAACAGTGATTTCCCCAGCGACCACGCTATTATGCGCCGGGAGTGTGAAAACACATTTCAGCCAGGATGTGAAAAATGACAGCTGCACTGTTCATAAGGAGGTGTGGAAAAATGTTAACGTTTAAAATCTGGAGTGAAAATATTACAAATTCGTGAAGTTACGAGGGTGCATGGAAACCGTGAAAAGCACGCTCGTAACACAATCATTTGATGGACTTTTGTCACCAAATTTTCAACATGGACATTTTAAGACCTCTGCTCATGAACAGTGTCACTGTGTTTTCTTAATCTGTCCAGAACATTGATTTTGCACACCAACCATGCCATTGTGTGCTACCTGTGAGAAAACACATTTCAGGCAAGATGTGAAAAATGACAACTATATCATTCATAAGGAGGTGTGGGAAAATGGCAATGTTGAAAATCTGGAGTGAAAATATTAAAAATTCTCGAAGTTAAGAGCGTGTGTAGGAACTGCGCAATACACACTCATAAAACAGTCATTTTTGGGAATTTTTTTCACCAATTTTCAACATAGGGTTTTTGGGGGCCTACCTCATGAACTGTGACACTGTCATTTCATTACTCAGTCCCAAAAGGTGGTTCCACACAGTGACCATGAAATCACTTTTCGGGACTGAAAAAAAAAATGACAGTGACAAAGTTCATGAGGTGGGGTCCCCAGAACCCCATGTTGAAAATTTAGTGAAAAAAGTCCTAAAAATGGACGAGATAACCACTTAAGTTGAAAAAAAACCTATTTATGCCATTATACAGCTTACCGGCATTTCTTCAGTTTGTGGTTAGCTTTGAAGAGTGCGGAATGTTCCCAGTCCACTGAAGATCATCACGCCAGACTGGAGGTAAGTATGGGGTGAGGGGGTGTAGGGAGGTAGGCTGCGAGAGTGGGTGGGCGGGCTGGGGAGGAGTGCCACAGACAACGAGGGACTGTTTTCTTTATTTTACAGAACTGAAAAAAAAGGACACCGCAGAACTATTGGCAGACTGGGGATGGGCTCCCAACGTGCCACCTGGATGTTTGCTGGGGAAGGAGGAATGGAACCAATGGGGATTAGGCGCCTTGTTGGCCATACAGTGTGCTGGGGGGGACGCATGAGCTGAGGGGGACTGGGCAACCCCTGGGTACACTACAAATGGAGGGGCGCATCATGCCAGTGGGAATTGGGCTACCCCATTGGCAAATGAACTGGGGGAGAGGGCATGCTGACAGGGGGATTGGGCACCCCTGTCATCTTTTAGAACTGGGAGAGGCAGGCGGTGGCTTTTCATCAGCTTCATGGGGACAGTGAGAGGCCAATGGAGAGGCTGTCACCATGGGGACACCACACAATGCAGCTGTAATTGGCTGTTGCAGTCAGGGATGCCCCGCAGCAAAAACAGCTGATTGTGTAGTGACAGGGTGCTCCCTGATTGCAGTGGTGCAGTTTCTTTGAGCATAGCGGCATTCTCATTAACTGCCGTTATTGACAGCATGCTCCTCCGTTCACCGCAGCAGAGACCTGCCCCAGAACAGACTGCTGCCATTCAGCACAACACTGCCGCACCTCCACAACCCGCTTGAGAAGGAAGCTGACGCAATGTGTTTCTTGCACATGCATGCAAGCAATACAGAACTAATCATTCAAAATGCAACTGTGTAATTTACCAGTTTTCTGACATATACAGTAGGTCTCTCATACACCCCATCTGTCATTAAGCTTCTTTCTGTTTGTACTGTAAGTTAATAGGGCCACCCAGGGCATCTCTTATGGTATGGGAGACATGAGTTGTGTGAGGTTCTGGTGAGAGGACTGCAAAGTGAAGCAGAGCAGTTCTGTCTGCTGAAACCTCATGAGAGGTGTCTCATACCATAAGAAACCTCCCTTAGAGGCCCTATTAACTTATATTATAAATCACTCAGGTTTGGCTTAAGTGGTTTATAATAGGTTTGAACCTTTATTTTAATTTCCTTCTGCCATCATCCCCCAGCACTGAAGTGGGAGCACTCTCCAGTAATGACCCTGCATGAGCCCTCACTGTACACAGAATAAGAGGTACAGTGGCTCTGCACACTGACTGACTGAAATCACCTTAGTGATTCATAATGCTTACTGCAGTGACGTGCGGGTGCTCTATTCTGTAGGCAGACTGTGCATTCCTTCTAAAATAATTTGTGGCATCCTCAGTAGGAAACAGCAAAAAACAAATAAGGACATGGATATTCATTACAAAGCACCCCCCAAAAAATGACTTCACATTCATGAAGTGCTATATCCTCTCACAGTCAATGATGACACCATGAATGAGGAAATCTGAAATGTAACTGAGTAAAATGAAGATGAAGGTTGATGGATAGAGCTCCGTCAATGCAGGGCAGAACTGCAGCAGCCATCCGAGAACTGAACATAGGTTCAATTCAGAGTAAGCGAAGAATATTTTATTTCATACAGGCCATCTCAGTTATCATTTCCCACTTCTCATATGCAACAACCAAGTGCCCTCCAACAGCAATCAAAAATTCCAACACCACCAAGAGACCCAGCACGCATGAATAATGGCCAGGTGCTTTACTCTCCTCCTCTTGGACAGCACTGTATGTGTCAGTTACAACAATTACTGACGATATCGCTAGCATAGTTTACTCCTTAAGCTTCAAATGTTTGTTTTAGCCACAGGGGTACTACATCTGCAGGAAACGCTGACCTGATCTCAGGGGTTTGTTTTACTATTTGTCATGTGAAAATATTTATGAAATACAACAGACCCCTGATGTTGCTTATCAGTTGATGACAATGCTGGCGCACTCACTGCAGCAGCAGCGTACTGTACTTTTTTAGGAGTTACAATAAACAGTGGACCATTGTTTTTCTTAAGACCATATGGACAAATCAATCATAATATACGTGGCTCGATTGTTTTACACACATAAATGGTACTGCCAGTTCCATTCATAGTAAAGTCCTGTTATGATTCCTCTCCACACCTCACTACCAAGCTTACTTTTGAGATGCAAGAACTGTGTTCTTATGCTCTGCTAGAAATATGAGCAATCTATATCCAGAGGTTTCACCAAAATATCAGCTTAGGGATTTATTCTTTATTTTGCAAATTAAATAGCCAGGTTAGCTCAACTGACATGCAACATCTCATTTTAATGGGTCCTGCTTCTACTCAAGTTTTACAGCAGGGAGGTCTAAAGCACATGAAGATCATTTTGCTTTCTCAAGATCAATCAGTAAGTCAGTGGCAGTAGTGGGATTCAAACCTAGGACTATCATGGTCACAGTTTAGAGTACTAACAACAAGACTGGACTAGGAATAAGGCACTAAATCATAATCCCTTATATGATCTTAAAAAAAAATATTACTGTGCCACTGTTAAAACAGATATTTGTTATATATTAGGGGTTTCCAACAAGCCAGAATACAAACAAACAGTATAAACAAGCACTGTATTATATACAAATGCAACTGTATTGCATTAATCAGCAAACAGACCAAATGTACACAATGCTAAAGAACCCCAGCACTTGGTGTAAGAAACAAATCCTCAGGGTTAACTGCTGAATCTCACCATTGACTGCATAAAGGCTAAGTGATATACAGTAGTCTTGGCTCACCTGACACTTAAATTGAACATAAATATTCAGGATTAAAATTTTCAAACTCACAATTTGTTATTGAGCTGATCATTGTGTGGATTCAGAAGGTAACAGTCTTTAAACCACAAAGTAAACACTGGAAATACTGGATGCTTATTTATTTGGGTATGTATTTATTTATAAATAAATAAACACCAGTGTTTCCAACAAGCCACATTTCCATGTGAATAGAATTACAGTATATGGGCTCATTGTTAATAGTTTGATACATGAGGAATAACATAACAGGTTGTGTGGTTATAAGAGAATAATGCATGCCTTGGGTGTTTGTTAAGCATCAAACATAGCAGAAAGCCACAAACACCTGAGCAGTGCATTATTCTCTATGAGCTTGGCATGTGTTAGCTCACTTATAAAATGGGCTTTTATTTGCTAAAAGAAATATGTAGCTCTGGTGAGATGTGCGCTTGCCTGAAAATAATCAATGGACATGTGATATTTTCCTACCAATGAAGTTCCAGAATTTTCCTAGCCCATTTTAACTCTTGCTGTGCCATGGACTGATACAGCTGTCCAGATTTCCTATGCATTCTAATTCTTGAAGGAGCAAAAGTGATGGTTAAGGACTACATGATGGAGCCATAGAGAAACTGTCAAAAGTAAAACAAAAGAAGCTTGGATGCAGGTCAAAACAACATGTAAGTCCACTGTTAGGACACAATACAAAATACAGTATTTTATTAAACAAAGGTAGTACCCGTCCACAGTGCATCAATGTTTCATGTCACACTGGCGCTTTGTCTTGTTTAAGAAAATATTTTTATTGTGTCCTTACAGTGGACTTGCATGTGGTTTTGACGAGCAGACAGACTTCCTTTGTTTTACGTTCTAATTCTGTCCGCAGTCTAAGGGTTAAAATTGAGCAATAATACACAAGAGGGTGTGGTTAATCATACGATATCATCATTCCTTGGTTGTGTTGTAGTGAATGAGAAGAAATCAAGTTACTAAACTCACAAGAAGAGGCAATGTCCATCATATACCTCACCCTGGTGAATATAAAATGGCCCATAGGTGCTGGGGGTGTGGCTCATTTTGATTAGTTCCAGCTAATGACTGGGTAGCAAGGGCAACTGAGAGGGGCTAGGCAGTGGATGTCCTGTCCTTAGACCTCAGCAAGGCCTTTGATTCTGTGCTACATGGGAGGTTGGTTAGCAAACTGGGTTATCTGGGAGTAGGAGAGATGATGATGGAGTGGGTCAAAAACTGGCTGTGGCTGTGGCATAGGCAGCAGAGGGTTGTTGTAAGGGGGAGCACTCTCATCTCCAAGGTTTGTAACAAGCGGGGTTCCACAGGGCTCAGTGCTGGGTCCAGTGTTGTTTGACATCTTCATTGCTGACATAGCAGATGGGGTTAGTGATAAGATCAGCATATTTGTTGATGACACAAAGACCATAGCAGTGGTGGAGAGCACAGAGGGGTGTATAGGACTGCAGGAGGACCTGGATAAACTCAAGCTCTGGTTAGACACATGGCAGCTGGGTTTCAACACAAAGAAGTGAAGGTTATACACATGGGAGCCAGACACCAAAAGTTCTGCTACATGCTGGGGGAGGGTACAGTTATCCAAAATTGAAGAGGAGAAAGATCTTGGCGTGAAAATCACAGGGCAGATGAACCATTCAGCGCAGTGCAGAAAGGCAGCAGCTAAGGCTAATAAGATGTTGTGGTGTATTGCCAGGGCATCACCTCACAGAACAGGGAGGTTATCCTACCACTGTACAGGTCACTAGTCAGACCACACCTGGAGTACTGTATGCAGTTCTGGTGGCCCTACTTAAAGATGTCAAGTTGCTGGGGGGGGGGGGTGTAGAGCCACCGGGATGATAATGGGAAAGGAGGACAAACCCTACGGGGAGAGACTGAGAGAGCTCAACATGTACTCCCTGGAGGGATAGAGGGGATATGATCAAAACCTTCAAATATATGAGGGACATAAGCAAGGTTAGTACAAAGGGGATTATTAGATTAAAGTGAGGGAGAAACACTAGGGGGCACAGTCTGAGGTTGGGGGGGGAGGTTCAAGAGGGAAATGAGAAGACATTACTTAACAGAAAGGGTGGTGGATGGGTGGAACGCACTGCCAGAGGAGGTGATAATGTTAAAGTCAGTGGGGTGGGACAGGGTCAGGGGAAAGGACATTACCATACCGGGGGAGGGGGAGCAGCTGCAGTGTAATACACTACTAGCTGCACACTTGAGCAGACTCAATAGACCTTAGGGCCTATATCTCCTAGCATTTTACATATGTTCACATGTTCATAATGATAGTATGATATAATGAGTCTGCATCACATGACAGTCAATTCACTTTCATGATTCATCCAATCCATTTTATAATTAAGATACACAAATCCCTAGCTCCGTGTAACCTTGCTCAAGTCACTTTGTAATGGTTCCCAGAGGAAAGGGCAAAGTACTGTTATATACCACACCCAAAATTACCTGCCTATGTTTCAACTTTCCTAGTTATAAAATAGGAAGAAGCAGGACCCCACTGAAAATGAGAAGCTTCATCTCTGTTGGACTCTCATGGGAGGTGCCTTTTTAAAACAATGTTTTATATTCCTCATAATCTTTCCAGGTTAGTTTATCTTGCTGTAAATTTCAATGGTGTAGGTTAGCTGGGGTGAGGATTCATGTGGGGGAGCACCAGTGTTATGTTGTCTAATATTAGTATTTAGATGGAATGATTGGTGAGTAATCTGTTGTACCCCTAGACCTGGAGAAGTCTTCCAAAACCTAGAGCCAATGGCCTTTTGTTTTGATTTGCCACTTAAAAAAATCTAAGAAATGCACAAAGCAGACAGGAGCTATGGTATCCTTTCACCTCTGCTGTCCTAGCTCAAAACCTCTGTTGGTATAATTAAACAATAATCCATGACAGAATGTGGTTACGAGGTGATTTACCTATGCCTGTTGTGGTTCAGTCATGAGGCCACAGGCTGAGTGCCTTAACCACACCAGAAGTAGGTAAATACCACCATAACCCATATTCTGCAGCAGTGTCAGATCCAGGATTTTAAAAAGGGTCCTGTGGCAAAAATGAACTGGCTCTGACTGAGAGAGGTTGGGCTGTCAGCAAGCAGGCAGAAAACTTCTGTGTTTGTCATCTTGTAGTGAACATGATAACACTTGTTGCTGGGCCATAATAAACTACATTGTTGTTATGTTGGAACTATATTATGTTGGATTGGTTCTATGCCATATAAATGTCAATGGGTCATGCTGCTGCAGGATCTCTAATAATGCTGAATTTGCCACTGCCCTAAAGTGGATTATTGTGATTATACAATTGGTACCAAGTAAATGTTTGAGAAAAAAATATTAAACACATTAATTTTTTTTTTTAAAAGTACTTTTTTAAAGATTTTTACAGTAATATCCTTCCTCCATAGAGAAATAGTCATGTGTAGCTAGGTAGAACATGGAAGGAGTTGTCCTGCCCCTCCCCCCATGAACTGCAGATACACATTCATAGGTAGCTTCTGTTTCTTTTTTCATTTTGTAATTGTTTTTAAATCAGCATTTTTTCATGTAATTTGTCATTACCACTTTACCCATGGGTTATGGTGAGATTTACCCATGGATAAAGATGCTAGTTGACCAATCAGGTTATTGGATTTTCAGACTCTATTGAATAATTTATAATAAATAACTATGGATGCACTGAGAAACCAACAGCTAATTATCTACAAGACTGAGCTTGAGATTCAACATTTGACAGAGGAGAAGACATAGTGGATATGTGATGGGTGGCAATGAAATAAAGTTTTTATCTTCATGAGTGGTCAGTGACCTTTTGACCCTCACGAGTGGTAAAGCCAGGGGTGAGGGTACAAGAGGCCACTGTCCATGAATGAAAATAAAAAGGATATCTAATAGATGCCCATCACATGTGCAGGTTGTACAACTGACATTAGTGCTTTAAAAAGCATTTAAAAAAAGTTTGCTTTGTTGATGTCTGACATTTTAACTTATCCACAGCTGCAGCTTGGATAACTGAAGTCTGTACTTGCTCCAGTACAGCAGAAGGCAGACAAATTTCTGTACTCTACTGCAGGAATAACAACTGTGATGTGCCATACTAGCTGGACTTAAATGTATTTAGCTAGCTGTGATTCAGTGTCTCACACAATACATTTTCTTATTGAAAAAGCTATAACGCCCATTGTTTAATTACAATAAGGCACAACATAGGTGTGGTATATCATAGGATATTGCCACGCCTCAGGTGGCTGGGCATGAGACCGCAGGCCGAGTGCATTCAACTGTCCGAGAAGTGACAATATCCCATCATATACCACACCCTGGAGTGACTTATTGCTATTATGAACTGAATTGCATATATGTATCAACACAATATTTTACAAAAAGCTTCTAAAATGTTTTGGTAATGCATTTTGTAATGTGTAGGGATACATTGAAATAATATAGTCCATTTAGTTTTTGATGTGGGCAGTAGGTGGCCTTATTGTAATGCTTTGTTAGAATGAGGAAGAACTAGGTTGTGAATTGAATTAATTTTTCTTTTAATTTGTAGTTGCTTGTTCAGCGGGTGACAGGGTTCTGAATTTCCGAGCAGGAATGGTGCTGGCAACCCATGACACAAAATCACTTTTTGACGTGTATTCCAACATAGAAATTAATTTATAAGTTCACCCTGATGTCAAAATACTAGTGTAGTGCTTAAAATGAGTGTTATTTTAGTTGGGAAGCTTTTGAAAACTAAAGCCGTGATTCTGAGGAAGTGCATCAGTGTGCGCTCACAGATGCTGATATGCATGCTCGAGTCTAGCGCTTAGCTTCGAAGTTAGTTAGTGGAAAAAACATTACATTGAACAATTAAATATTTTTTACATTAGTGTCAATTCAGTAGTTTATTTTATGTCCGGATTGTAAGACTGCACCACCGGAGAAGAACAGGAGCAGCTGACTACGGGAATTTTGTGTAAAGAATGATGCAAGCAGGAGTACGCACGAGGGCTATTGCTGCTGCAACTGTAAGTTCGGCATAGCTTGCCCGTACCGTCCAGAATGAATTTTTTCTGCGGTGAGAAGGTTGGTGACGGGAGGTTTTCTGAAAGCCTTGATGATGTAGCCCGATATCATCACAGCTTCAAAAACCTCTTGGCCAATCAGCTTCATGTATTTATGATCCCCAGTTCATAATTTGAATTATACCCTGATGTAAAATGTATAGTGAAAAGCAGCACTCTCATTGGCTGCTTGGCACCTCTGAGCAGGTGTAAATCCTGCAATCACCAACGAAAGAGGTGCAAGCGCTTTGTTGTTACAGCTCTCCTCATAGCAAATCATCCGATTCAATTTGACATCGAATGGTCACCATCTTTCATCACCAAAGTCAAGACACAAATAATTAAAACAAATGGAGTCTAGTTTTGAATTAATAGACTCTAGTGAACTTGACTCAATATTTAATTCACTGGAGTCATCTGATCACATAAGTGTAGCAGTTGGTGAAGAAATCATACATAAGCGCCCCAGTAGTTCCGCTGTTGCTACGGAGTCCCCAACCGCCAACATGCCATCAGTGGTCCTCCCAGCCATCCTGTTATCAGTCCTGGAGCCACAACACTCAGTTCCCGCTGGCTTCACCCAAACTGCGGGCCCATCCATCGCTGTAAAAAGAAAACACAAGCCTCACCAGGAAATAACCGATTAGCAAATGGAAAGGCTAGAACTGCAGCGTCATGAAATAGCGACTCAAAAGCAAACTCGATGGGCCACAAATGTATTCAAAGACTGGTGTACACAAAAGGAGACTTGCAGAAATGTAGCCTCAATCACTACATCAGAGTTAAACAACATACTGAGGGAATATTACAGCACAGTAAGAAATGGTGATGGCAATGAATATGTCCTCAGCAGTTTTGTCAGCCTACGAGCAGGCCTAAACAGACATTTAAATGACCCCCACTAGGTAGATCATTCAACATAATGAATGATACCGAGTTTGCCACCAGTAATAACATTTTTAAAGCAGTTGTAAAACATTACAGAAAAGAAGACAAAGTTAGGCAGAGCACCATGAGCCCCTGACATGAACGAGCTGACAATAATCAGGAATTCCAGAGCAGTTTCCAACAACAGCTATTGATTAGTGCAAGGTGTGCTAGATAGCCAGCTACACTTTGCACCAAGAGTGAAACGAGGGTGTCCGACAGCTTAAAGTTAACCTTTTACCTATAAAAGTTTCTGAAAATGGTCAACAATACTTAACAAAATCCTTCAACGAACAGACCAAAACCACAAAGAGATCGGTGAACCAACCAGACAGCACAGCAGAGGTTGCATGTTTGAGCAACCCAATGATCCTCTTTGCCCAGTAAAAAGTTTCACCAAATACATTTCTAAGCTGCCCCCTAACCCTCCAGCTTTATTCCTCCACCCCAAAAGATTCTCCCAGGACATACTAAACAAGCATTTGTCAATGCCGAATGTTTGCTTGCTGGCATTGGCATTGGTAGTGCAGAAGTTACAGAGCTGCATAATAGGAATGGCAGTGAAGTATTAAACTGAAGCCAACCCCACCACCACCCTGCAGAGAGTGACAGGCATTGGGGTGTGCCTTTGGGTTGTCTACATAACGGCTATGCCATTTCACTACACCCTAGCCTGCAGACACTGACAAGGGTCACGGTGTGCCTTGGGGTCTTTGGCTCTTATGCGCACCCATTCCATCAGGAAATATGGTGAGATGGGTGCGGTATGGGAGAATGGGGTGAACTTTGGGGCCAAAGAGTCCAAGGCATACCTCGATGCCTCTCACTGGCTGCAAGGTGTGGAATGGTATGAGCATTACAAGCAAGAATCCCAAGTCACACCCCTGATGTCTGTCATTCTCTACAGGGTGGGGCATTATGGTTGGAAACCCTAACAGCTCAGGCATTCGTTGGTATTTTCACTCCAAATTTTCAACATGTTTTTGAGACCCCCACCTCATGAACAGTGGCAATATCAGTTTGCTAGCGAAGCTGCTTATGCACAGCGACTATGGCATTTAGCACCACTGGTAAAACACATTCGAACAGGATGTGAAAATGACAGCTGTACTGTTCATGGGGAGGTGGAAAAATGGCAATGTTGCAAATCTGCAGTAAAATATTTAAAAATATTGGTGAAGTCACGAGTGCATAGAAACTTGCAATGCACAATTCGTAATGTAATTAGTGTGGGATTTTACAGCAGATTGTCAACTCAGGCATTTTGGGACCTCCGATCATGAACAGTGTCACTGTGATTTTCTTTATCTGTCCCGAACAATGATTTCCCACAGCGACCACACATCTCTGTGCTGAAAGTGTGAAAACACATTTCGGCCATGTTGTGAAAAATGACACCTGTACTGTTCATAAGGAAGTGTGGAAAAATGCAACTGGTGAAAATCTGGACTGAAAATATTACAAAGTCATGAACTTACAAGGGTGCACAGTCATTTGATGGACTTTTGTCACCAAATTTTCAACATAGCCATTTTAAGACCTCTGCTCATGAACAGTGTAACTGTGATTTTCTTAATCTGTACCAAACATTGCTTTCGCACACTGACTGCACCATTGTGTGCTACATATGCGGAAACACATTTTGGGCGACGTGAAAAATGACAGCTGTACTGTTCATAAGGAAGTGTAATAAAATGGCAATGTGGAAAATCTGGAGTGAAAATATAGAAAATTTGCAAACTTACGAGCATGCGTAGGAACTGCGCAACGCGCGCTCGTAAAACAGTCATTTTTAGGAATTTTTTCGCCAAATTTTCAACATAGCCATTTTAAGACCTCTGCTCATGAACAGTGTCACTGTGATTTTCTTAATGTGTCCCATACATTGATTTCGCACACCGACTGCGCCATTGTGCGCTACATGGGCGGAAACATGTTTTGGGCAAGATGTGAAAAATGACAGCTGTACTGCTCATAAGGAAGTGTAATAAAATGGCAATGTGGAAAATCTGGAGTGAAAATATTGAAAATTCGCAAACTTATGAGCATGCGTAGGAACTGTGCAACTCGTAAAACAGTCATTTTTAGGAATTTTTTCACCAAATTTTCAACATAGCCATTTTAAGACCTCTGCTCATTAAAAGTGTCACTGTGATTTTCTTAATGTGTCCCATACATTGATTTCGCACACCAACTGTGCCATTGTGCGCTACATGGGTGGAAACACGTTTTGGGCAAGATGTGAAAAATGACAGCTGTACTGCTCATAAGGAGGTGTGGTAAAATGGCAATGTTGAAAATCTGGAGTGAAAATATTGAAAATTCACGAACTTCAGAGTGTTGTAGGAACTGCATAGCGCTGCGCTAAGTAAACAGTCATTTTAAGAATTTTCCGCAATATTTCAACATAGGCTTTTGAGAGCCCACCTTATGAACAGTGGCACTGACTTTCATTACTTGGTCGAAAGGTGATTTTCGCGCAGTGACTGCAAAATCACCCTTCGGACCCGAATAATGCCATGACAGTGCAATAATTCATGAGGAGGGTCCCAAAACCCATGTTGAAAATTTGGGCCCAAAATTCCCAAAATGCCTGAGATATGCAAAAGTTGAAAACACCTATCTATCCCATTATACAGCTTACCGGCATTTCCTCAGTTCGCGGTTGGCTTTTGAAGAGTGCAGACGTGTTCCCGTCCACGAGGTTGTCGCGCCAGAGTCCGAGGTAAGTATGGGGTGAGGGGGTGGGGAGGCAGGGTGAACAGTGGGTGGGCGTGGGTTGGGGCAGACACAGCGAGGACCATTTTTGATTTTCAGGTTTTTATTTTTAATGAGATGCCGTCGGGACATTTGCCACGCTGGGGTGGGCTCCCAGCGTGGCAGAAGGATGGCTAGTTGGGAGTGGAGCCGATGGGGATTGGGCACCCCATCGCCATAGCATCTGTTGCTACGCTGGGGTGAGCTCCCAGCATGGCACCCTGTACTGGGGAGACAGTGGAGCTGACAGGGGATTGGGCACCCCATCGGCTATACAAGTAGTAGCCACGCTGGGGTGGGCACCCAGCGTGGCACAGTGAACTGTGTTTTGGGGGACGAGCACAGCCGACGTGGAATTGAGCACCCTGTCGCTATACAGTGTGTGCTGGGGGCGGCAGTACCCAGCGCGTGTGTGTGTGTGTGTGTGGTGTGGTAGGGGAAGGTGAGAACAGGTGATATCTTATCGCTGCTCACTGAAGCGTAGCTCCCCTTTCAACTGTACTCACTGCATTTTGGAGCTGTCATAGGACAGCTCCAGCAGGTATTGAGAACTGCAGCGTGCCTGCAAACACACTGACTGAATTGGAAGAGGCTGACACACCTCTGAAAACTCGGATGATGGCACTATGTTTCTTGCACATGCGGAAGCAAACATAATAAATGGGCATCTAGTACACACACAAAATAATGGGTGTAAATTACTTAGGTGGAA
The DNA here is from genome assembly GCA_016271365.2 of Neoceratodus forsteri. NCBI lineage: Eukaryota > Metazoa > Chordata > Ceratodontiformes > Ceratodontidae > Neoceratodus > Neoceratodus forsteri. Next base: position 555,639,822 of record CM057450.1, on the reverse strand, counting down.
TGCTGCCAAGTATCTGCAAAGAGGCAGAGTTACCAAACTGTACACAAATCATTCACTATGTGCCACGCTGTGACATTGCTGAGTGAGTCGGGAATGGAGGCCCGACAGATAATCAGCATAACAGGTCACAAGAACAAAGCCTCCTTCAGAGCTACTGGTGCCCCAGCCTCAGAATATCAAAATGGGGCAACATAATAGCTGGGCAAACATCCCTTGAGGCAGCAGATCAATGTAAAAAAAAATCCCAACACAAAGAGAATATCCAAATAGTCATCACACCCAAGCACTCTACACACAACACATGGAAGTGTGCAAACCAGAAATATTCCTCACTACCAGTGAACAGAAAACTACATACCCGATGAAAAATGAGCAGCCTACATGCATGGAGAGCAGCCATCTGAATACTGCATTTCTCCACCCAGAAATGGTGCTTAAGCTGCATGACTACTGCATCCCAGCAAGCATCCTGACCCGCCCACCCATGGCATCTGTCGGAAACCTGATCAATTATGGGACCGTGAATTTCCACACAAAGTAACAGGGTAAGTGAGAAAACAATAAATAATAATAGAGTGTGGTAAATTCATGGTAGAAAAAAAAAAACTCATAGCAACTTTTTTTTTTATCATCAGGTGATCTACCCCGACAGAGAGGTCTTCCACCCTTCCCCCAGACTTCAGACCAACTAGTAACGTCAAAGTTAAACATCTTAAAGAAACAGTTCCACAAAACTCAAAAAGCAGTCAGCTTAAAGAAACAATTAAAAAAACAAAGTAAATTGAAATATTAAACATGTTTTTAGCGTTTTTTCGATGCACTTACTCTGTGAACTGTGAATGATCTAATTAAACACAGTACTGGTAAACATGATTGTTCCTCATGTAATGACAAGTTTTCCTCAAGAAAATTAGAAGCAATAAATTTACAAACTTTATGAGTTTAAATAAATAAATAAAATTTGTGCTCAACAACCTTAACTGCCTGGACTATTTTTATGTGGCGTATGTATATTTACATAAAAAATGTAAATAATTATTAATTGATCTATAAATAAAAACTTTCTTTTTAAATAAATTAGTCTCTTGTGAGGGTATAATTGCAATACACCACTCCAGAGTATGGGTTATGGGGTGTTTACCATGGCTGACGTAGATTTGACAGCTCAGCCTGCAGCCTCATGGTTAAACTACACCAGCCATGATAAATCACACCATAACCCACACCCTATCATGGTATATTGCTTAATTATACAATAGCAAAAAGCTGTCTTGGATTCTGATTGGTCAGTATATGTTTGTTGTAGTGAGATTATTTGAGCACAACCTCACAACATAAAATCAACATACAAATAATTGCATAGCAAACTAAAGACTCAACCACAATTTCTTTTACCAAAACAGTTTGACAATTTACAATTAAAGTATAAATGCACAAGTTTAGTTTCATATAAAAACATATTTATTTATATTGGAGGGGTGACAAAAAATTGTCATGGCTAAAACATTTCATAGTTAGGCAGAGAGAAAGTGTCAGAACATCTCCTTTATATTGTGGGATCAGTTTTACAGTTTTATTTATTATGAGGAAACACACCACATATGAATGCACTGCATCATGGATATGCAAATACCTAATTGCCTGGTATTGCATAACACACTACAATGATACCAGACAATTGATTATTTGCACAACCATGATGCAGTGCTTTCACATGGGGAGTGTTTCCTCCAAAAAAAAAAATAAATAAAACTGTACAACTGATACTATAAGACAGATGTCCCTACACATAAAATGAATGTTCCAAGACTTGTTCTCTGCCTAATAGCCATCTACATGTATTCATTTAGGAACCCACAGTATTAATAAATAACAGCCATTGTATAATTGCAATAATGCACTGTAATGTGTGGGTTGTGTTGGAGGCAGTAGGTCTTGTATCTAACTAACCCCAAGTGTGAAGTTATGCAGCACAATCCACACTCTGTCATGCATCACTGCTTAAATACACATATGTTAGAAGAGATGGGTGAAGCTGGCAAAATATGTTTTATGCTCTATAAATTAATTTGTGCAGTTCATGAAGTACAATTTATACAATTCTCAGAGTCCGATTGACTGTGAAGTGAAAAGTTTTGTGGGTGAAATTCTACACTTACGATGAAATTCTGTACTTTGCAACAAAAAATTCATGATTTGGACAAAGTCAGAGTTGCTCAGGTCTGGGAATACTTTCAAAGCGCTGTGAAGTGCACATTTTGGCCACTTTGTGTGAACTTCACAGGTGAAGTTATACTTACCACATCACACGTGCCAGTGATTAGGCATGTTGGTGTTGGTCCTCCTGTTCAACTCCCACCATAAGGAAGGGGCAGTCCTTGTCAATGTTTTAGTGGTGACAGGTAGGCAGGGGAGGATGAAATATAAGGAAGAAAAAAATGAAAGGGAAACAGCTTTTCTACCCATACTGAAAATACATAAACGTAATCCCAGTGAGAAGTAGGGGCATGACGCAGACTATGTTATTTACTGTATCTTCCTGAGTGAGGGGGCAGGATCACAACTCCCAAGTGCCAAAGCCACATGTGAGTGATGAAGGTCCTGCCCCCTGACAAATAAAGACAAAGGTCATATTCTGATTGAAGACATCATCTGGTTTAAACCACACATTTCTAAATATAATCCTTTAATGTGAGCTTTTCTAGAGCTTTATCTGTTTATCACAATATATTTTATTGCATTTTCAAATTACAATAAATACATGAATGTATTTGGGTTCACATATATAACAGATAATGTACAATCATAGTCATATTTGTACAAAAAAGTCTGACAGATAAATACTGTACTTGTTCACAAGGACAATTAGAACTTTGGTTAGAAAGTTGTGTACAGGAGCTGCACTGTCATGTCATCAAGTAATTGTTTCGTATGTGACATATTTTAGTTATGCTATCTTTGTGACATCTCTAGCACTGAGTCTCTTATTTTGAAAATACACCACCACCCAACATGATCAAGTGCTCTGTGTTGAATTTCAAAGTTTATTCCTTGACAAATTGGAGTGATTACATAGAGTTTCTGTAATTATCCTGTAATATATCCGAGCAAAAATGACAATACTGCACTTCATCCTGGTGGACAACACAGTGGGTGGGATATTCAGACTGTGCCAAAAAGATGCGCAATAGCGGGAGCAGGTGCAAGTGCAGTGCGCCATTGTGCAACGGGTGCGATATTCAAACCAAGTGCAGGCCAAGATGTGCCTGCGTAACGTAGTTGAATATCACACCCAATGCACCATGGCACAACAAGGGATGTGCAGTGGAGCAGGACCAATGCACAGTAGCACACCCAGGGATGCGCAGGGACAAAGACAGAAAGCAGCAGTGCACCAGCCATGGATGTGCCATGCATGGAGGAGCATGCAGCAGGACAGACAGACCAAACACCCCCACCACCCTCCAGGGCAAGGCCCCTATGAGCAGCACAAACAGAGGTGAGCCGAACGGACCACCAGCCCATTAACCCTGGCACCAATCCAACAGCAGACATGGGCCAACAGTCCCCACCTGCAGGGCAAGGTGCCCCAGCACTGTCCTCCTGCAAACAGTGACCGTAACACAAGGATGGCCAGGACCCTCCCATGCCACGGCACCACACCAATGCAGACCACCCCCAGTACAGTGATCCCGAGACACCCAGCCCAGAAGCATGACCAAACAGTGCATGGCACCGAAGGCATGCCACTACCACTGTGACAATGCAACCCAATCCCCATGGTGCCATGCACCACAGCCCTTCCGTTACCCTCCCTGCATGAGGCGAAACTATCCACTGACACCACCACAGCATACACAAGGCCTCCCTGCATGTCCCCACAGTGGCACAGCAAGGAGTTCAGTCTGGCAGCAGTACCTGAGGGACCCCGCAAGTGACAAGGCCCATCCTGGACACCACCACCAGCAGGATGGCACCCTGCACACCTACCAATGCACACACCCCGTCCCAGCACTGGCCCCACCAGCCAGAACAGCAGCCTACTGTGGCGCATGGAGGCATGCGACGCATAGGAGACAACACAGGGCACATACAAAGCCCCCCCATCCCAAGGGTACCCCGTCAAAGAGCCACACATAGCAGAGCAACAGATGCTGCCATCGTGAGTCCCATGGTGCCAAGTACCCATGGCCTGCACACCACCATGGTGCTGGTGAGCCTGCCATGTGGTGTGTGCACCACGGACCGGGTCACCACCTGCATACAGCAGGACCTCATGTGACAGTCACCAGACCACAGGCACTGCCCCAGACACCATAGACTGCATGGAGGGGTGCAACAACAGCACCACCCACAGTGTCAACAGAGGCAGATGGTCAATAGACCAGGGGTTGGGACGCCAGCTGCCTGGGCGCCATGCCTGGAGGATGGCTGGTGTGGACTGCCATCAATGCTACGTCAGCATCCATGCATGTGGTGGTGGGGAAGGCAAGACCATGCGAACCACAGACACGCAAGAGGCACAGCCGCATGGGCTCGGCACACACCGCTGGGGTGGATGGGACATAGCACATACACCAAAGCCCACTGCACACAGGCAAACAGTGCACAGGGCACATCACACATACCCCAGACAGTTCCCATGGCCCCCACCCACACCAGTGGAGGATCCCTGGCAGACACATCCATGGCCAGGCCAGCACCACCACACAGTAGCCATGCACACCACTGCAGCAAGGCACCATGCTTCCACTGCAAATCAGAGACCGACACAGTCGTAGTAGGAAAAGTATGTATAACGTAACTGGAAACAACAACAACAGGAGCTATTTACAAAGATATATATTTATATATATATATATATATATATATATACAGTGGGGAGGGATGTGCAAGGGACAATGGGAACGGCAAGGAGGGGGTCATAGGGTGTGGGGTACAGTTCAGGGAGGTAAAGAAAAAGTGCAGGTGCTGCAGGCCCTACTGGTGGCCCCTGTCATCCCTGTGCTCCCTGTGCCGCCTTCTGTGCCGCTGACATTCACCCCTCTCCATCCCCTGCAGCACCTCCAGCATGTCCCGGATGACCTGCAGGATCTCCTGGATGTTCCGCTCCAGGGACGTCCAGTGTTGTCCACCTAGGACAAGGGAGCAGAATCAGTATGTGTGACTGGCCAGACCAACGCAGCCCACCCAATATGCAAGGCATACAGCAGTGACCTGCACCCCTGGGATGGCATGCGACCACCCACAGTGGGTGCACCCACATTACCCTCCTACCCGGGCACCTGAAGCCATGCAAACCGCTGCACACCCCCACCGCCCATGCACTGCACAGCACCATCATAGCCATCCGGCGTCATGGCAATGCAGTGGGATGGCAATGGCACAGCCAGGTGCCCAGTGCACACACGGCCCACCTGCGACACCTACCCACACATGCAGCCCTACAGGATGGTGCGGAGGGCACCATGGGACGCACACAGCAGTAGGGGCCATATGCAGGGGGCCATGCCCCACCACCGCTCCTCCAACCCACCATGCACAGTTGTAAGGGGAAACACGGCACTCACCTGCATCCCAGTCAGCAGGGCGCTGCTGACCCCCGGCACCACCACTGTGCCCTGCCTGCATGACCACACCACCATCTTTGACCTGCCTGCCATGCTCAGCGATCCTCCGGGCCTAGAGTGCAAACATGGAGAGAGTCCCATCAGTACACGTCTGAACCATAGCCCCCCCCCTTGAGGTGTGCATGGCCACACAGCCCGTCCATGCCACGGTGGCACGGGGTGCACTCGATGCACCCCCACAACCGGCAACACAGGTACCAGCCCCCCCCCGGCAGCATGGTCTGCTGGTCACCATGATACCAGGACAGATGGATAGTACTAGTGTGGTGAAGGAGCATCTACCTGGCCGTGGCACGGCGCCCTACCAGGCATGCTCCTGCAGTCTCCCTAGGCAGTTGAGGTCACACCGCTGGAGGTCCCCATAGTGGTGGTGACACTACTCAGCAGTCCTGCTGCTCCCTGTGGCCTCCTCAGGGCCCTCTGCCACCTCCTGCCACACCGCTGTGCATGGCCTCAGGAGGGGAACCTGGCCAAAAATGGCACCTGCATGGGGCTCCACAAGTGCCACCAGATTTGCTAGTTCTACTGCTGTCCACACTGGTGCTCTGGGTGCATGGCATGGTGCTGACACTGGCGAGCACAAAATGGCACCCTGTAGCGCACGTGCCCCACATGCAGAGGTAGCGCGGTACTGCACTGCCAGTCGCAATCACGCTAGCACCGGACTGCGTAATACGGGGGGGCAGCCATGCAGACCCATGGTGCCCAGAGGGCAAAGGTCAGCCACAGGTTCAAGGGTCTGTCCGCGCACAGAGCGCCACAGCGCTATTGGGAGGCCCTGCATGTAGTGCTTAGCAGGTGTGTGTGTGATGCCATGCGGTGGCCTACCACGCTGATGTACCATGACGCCCTGGCGCACCATGGCATGAGCACCCTCTGGGCATGCGCACGATGAGCTCCACAGGCACAGTAGCAGCTGTGCCCTGTACTGCCTCCTGTGCACAGTGCATCAGCAGCACCGCTAGCATCAGCGTCAGCACCATGGGCATGCATGGAGTGGTGCCGATTGCGCACGTCACAGTGGTGCACCACAGCCTGAGCACACTCAACACCATTGCGCAAGGCACAACAGCGCGATATTCAGCCAGGTTATGCTAATCAGCTCGTGAGCCATTCCATGGCTCATCCACTGCATTTGCATCCCATTACAGTTGCGCCTGCCCTCATTTGCATGCAATGCGCTATAAATATGTGACCTGGGAATGCATAGGCCATGGATTGGTATTGCAGTCCTTTGAGGTAGGTGGCATGCTGTGGGGACATGGGAACAGTGGTCTGGGAGGGCTGTATGGAACTGCACAGTCCAAGGTAACACCTGTCCATCCCCAGGCACGAGCATGACTGAGCGAGAGGATGAAAAGGAGTAGGGAAGGGTGCGAAAGAGGAGGCCCAACTTTACCAGGGCAGAATCCGATGCCCTGTTCGATGTCTACCTCAACAGGGAGCCACTGATCAGTGGACAGAGGGGACATCACAGGCCCATCGGGCGGTGTGGGGGTGGTGGCATGTGCCATCAACCAGTAGGGCAGCCACCAGCGTTCCATGCAGGAAAAGGTTGGCACGGACAGGAGGCAGATCAAAGATAAGGTGGCTGCCATCAGGGCAGCACGTGCTGCCACTGGTGGGGGCCAGCAGGATGTACCCCCACCTGACGCCACGGGAGGAGCAGGTGGCCGTCAGCATGCGGTGTAGTGCCATCGAGCATGTTCCAGGCAGTGGCTTCCAGACAGGCAGCAGCCCATCACTACATGGTAGATCCAGTGCTGGCAGTGTGTGGGTGGCGGGGGGGGCAGGCCTCAGGTCCAGGCGGAACCACTGACGGTACTGTGTTCTTTTTTCAGCTCCTGAACATCTGCATGGGGCAGCAGTGGTGGGTGTGTCCACCGAGGGGAAGGATCTGGACACGGTGGAGCACCCATCCACCTCCACAGGTGTCCAAGGGACCGACCATCTGCAGCCCTGCACATCTGTCCGGACTGATGCCAGTGGTGTGGGTGTGGACATGGCCCTGGCTGTGTTCCAGTGTGACACGCTAATGGTGTCCAGTGTGCTGAGACACGGATCGGGGCCAGCTCCAGCACTGATGATGACATGATGCATGTCCCAGACAGGGATGTATGTGGGACACAGGATGATCCCATGGATGGCATCCACCCAGGCGGTTCCGCAGGTAGTGCTGGCATGGCTGCCTGCACAACAGCCCTTGCCCAGGCTGCATCTGTGGGCTCCAGTGGGGCAGCACTGGCGTGCGGCCAGGGTAGTGGGGCTGTTGTTGCTGCTGCAGCCGCGCCAGTGGTGCCTGGCGATCAGCAGCCAGAGGGCCAGCGGCAGCAGCTGGCCAGTGTCAATGTGGGGACAGGGGTGAGGGGTAGTGCACCACGTGTGGACGTACCCCAGGGTGGCAGCAATGTGTGGTGCCCACCATCGATGGGCGCTGTGCAGCAGGGCCAGGAACACCATGGGGGACAGCATGCTGGACATGCAGATGACCCCTTGGACAACCACAGCCATCTTGTCCAGGCCTCAGTGGATCAGCAGATGTAGCTCGTGGTGGCAGTGGATGCACTCTGTGTGGTGCTGCACCAGGCAGAGGAGCGGCAAAGCAGGGACCATGCTCTGCTCCTGGCAGAGTTGGCTCAGCAGCGGGTGGATGTGACCTCTGCCATTGACAGGCAGACCACTGCAATGGCAACTGTCATGGCTGCACTGGCCAACAGGATGGGTGCCCAGCCACCGCACACCCCGGAGAGAGCTATGTTCACCCCCCATTCTCGGCATTGTGCGACCCCCTGCCGTGTCGATGCTGGGTTCAGCTGTGGGCATACCTAGCATGCCTGGTGCAGGCATGTTTGGTGGCCTGCAGACCCCTGCATGGACACGGTCACATTCATGCAGCATTACCTCTGGGGGCCCTTCGGTGCCACCCCATGAGGCCACTGGTCAGCCTGGTACAGCTCGCAGGTCTCGGCAGGGCCACCCACGCATCTGTGGCAGACGTGCTATTGTGCTGCATGACTGACCCTTCCCCCTCCACAGCCACTGTCTGCCACTGCCTTATGCGCACTGCGGTGTTCTTTGTCGCGTTGCATAGTGTGGTGCCCAGCCCTATACCACACATGGTCCCTGTGCATACCCTCCCAGCTGCTGGCCACTGTGGCATGTGCATGATGATGCCTGCGTAGGCACTGTCTGCCACTGTGCAATGGCGCTCAGCCCTGAGGCACGCTGAATGCCAGCCACTGGGCATGGTAGTGTCTGGTCCTGTGTGGGTGTGGGGCCTGTTGGGGTGGGCATACCTGTCGCCCTGTGGGCATGGGTTGGGGTGCATTGTATGTGTGTGTGCGTGCTGCATGCAGCCCTGCTTGTCCCTGCCTTGTGTGTGGTCCCCCGCCCATTCCCCCCCTGATGCCGTCCTCCCCAGGTGTCCACCCTGCCTGTCTGTTGGCTGTGCCCTTGCCCTTGGTGGTTGCACGTGGCCCTGTTGACCTACCTGTGTTGTCCAAAGTGCTCCTCTGCAATGGTGTCCCTGTGCTGCTCGGCCATCCGGGCCAGCCAGCGATCCCTTCGCCCAGGGGGTGGCTGCCCAACACCAGCTGGACTGGTGTCCTCTTCATCCCCACCACTGTTCCCTTCCTTGACCTCAACGGCAATGGTAGTGGCAATGTTGTGCAGGATACAGCAGGCCAGGAATAGCCCACAGGCCTTTGAGGGGCTGTACTGTAGGACACTGTACGGCACTGCCCGACATGTGCAGGCAACGGAACTGTGCCTTTCAGCAGCCCGAACACCCACTCAATGACATTCCATGTTGTGGCGTGTGCCTCATTGTACTGTTGCTGTGCTGGGGTCGTGGGGCACCAGTATGGTGTGAGCAGCCAGGGCCATAGCGGGTAACCTCTGTCACCTGTGTGTAGAGGGGATTCATTAGCATGGTAGTCTGTGACACTGTGCCATGGGCCGTCATGGCCATTCCCCATGGCACCCCTGCCCATGCCCCACGCCCCCCCACGTCTGCACCCATTGATTAGCCTGCTATGCATACTCACCTACCAGATGGCCAGTGGGGATGTCCCCACTCTCAAACCTATGGTACAATGCAGACTGGTGCCAGATGAAGGCATCGTGTGCTCCCCCAGGGTGCATGGCACAGACATTGATTATGCGCCCCCTGGCATCGCACACCATCTGGCAGTTGACACTCGGGTAAACCTTGCGGTTGATGTATGCCGCCCCCTCTGGGCCAGGTGGCATACGGATGCCTACATGGGTGCAGTCTATGGCCCCAAGCATGCCAGGCAACCATGCTACCCTGTGGAACTCCTGCATGTGTGCTGTGCACTCCACCTGTGTGCTGGGGAAATGGATGTACTCTGTAGTATGTGGCAGCAGTGCGCTGAGGAATTATGTGAGTAGGAGTGACGCGGCTGACTGGGTTATGCCTGTCGTGTCCTCTGTTGGTCTCTGGAAGGTGCCCGTGGTGAGCGGGCACATGATGGCTGTGATCTTAGTCTCCACAGACAGCGCATGGCTCTGTCGTGTGGGTGTCTGCATCTCATCACTACACAGCTCACAGAGCTGCCTCAGAATCACCCGGTTCAGGCGGTACCAGCCCACAATCTCAGTGTCACTGTACTGTTCGAAGGTGGTGCAGGCATGGTACAGCCTGTTCTGGGCATACCACTGATGGGCCCTTCCACGGCCGTGCCTCCCTGCTGCCTGCCTTCTCACACCCCTCATCACTGCCTCCATCTGGAAGGTGGCACTAACCATATCTCTGGTTTGTGTTCCCCTCCGGGTGGCTGTCTACCTGGTCCCCCACCCAGCTGTGTGTTGCTGGTGCTGCCCCTGCACTGGGTACACCTTTGGCTGTTCACCACTGTGTGCCCTGCCTCTTGACCACTGCCCTCCATCTTCTGTGGCATGCTTAGGCCCTCACACACACACACGCACACACACACACACCTTCTCTTACTCGCACACACCTCTGGTGGGCCCCCGTCCACCTCCTGGCCACACCTGGCCCCTGCTTCCTGTCTTGCCACTCTGTCTCTGTGCTCCCCCGCTATGGCTCCTCTGTAGCGCATTCATCCTCCCCTCTCTTTCTCCCTTTTCTTTTGGCTCATTTCCGCTGCGCACAACTTCCACTTGCTCCGCTACTGCACATCGCCGCCTACTAATATCGCATCGTAATACATTTTTGTCTTGGTTATGCCCCCCTGCACTTGTGCATGCATTCATTTCTGTTGTGCTGCGGCACATTGTGTGTTGTGCTGTGCTGCTACTCCCACTGAATATTGCACTATACAGGCATATCCGCTTTTGCCTTACAGGCACATCCCTTGTAGCGTATGGTGCAACTGTCTGAATATCCCACCCAGTAGGTATGCCATCAAAAAATAACACCATTTATCTGCAAAGTGTTTTCTCACTGGTGTGGTATAAAAATATTTATAAAATGAATAAGAACATTTAAGCAATCAGATTAGGTAAGGCCCTCCAAGGTGTGCAATTGTGTCAAAATATTTGCACACTTTAGCACCAGGACTTGTTAGTAGTCACATCACAATCAACAAATCAATCCTCATACTCTCTAGAACTGACCTGCCATCAGAAACATGGCTGCCACCAGTACTCACTAAAAAAAACTTCCGTTAAACCACAAAAATAAAACTCCCTTAAATTAAAAAATAATTTAATTAATTTAAATAAATGTTGTTTTCCCTCATCATGCTTTCACACGTTCACATATATAAATTAAAAAGTGAAGTACCACTCACAGTTTTAATCTCTGGTGTTTCTTTGCTGACCATGAAAAAATGCCCCTCCTGTTCATATCTGGTTACCAGGGAAATAATTGCTGCTTGTTGATCCATACATGGTACAATTGAATCTCTGGCTCTGTATTAGGCATTTTGGTGTAAGTGTGGGGGTGGGGTGAGGGGGAGACATTTTGGCTCCTCCTATTCCATGATAAACAGTTCATCTGATGAATGTGGAGGAAGATGGAGAAAAAAAGCAGCAGGGTGAAGAAGGGAGGCAGTAATAGGAGGGAAGAGTGGGGAAGGTGGGGAAAACAAAGTTAAATGGGCAGAGACAGATCTAAGCTGCTTAAAAGAGTACTGTATTTCTTAAAAGCATGTATATTGGAACCAGCTAAGTGAACCTGTTCAGAATAAATGTACATCCCCCATCCCTACAATACTAGCAAGTTCAGTAGTTTTGAACATTTAAGTCTTTCCACTGAAAATACACAGATTGGTTTGAGATATAACGAAGGTAACTAATATGTTTCCTGTTTAAAAAAATGCACTGTTACAAAGGTTTTCATTGGCTTTTATTGCTTTAGCTCACCCCTATATAGTTACCAGCATAGGGACCGAATGCTTTAAGGTAAAATGGAAGCATACTTCACTGAAATGTCTTTATGCTTTTTAAATAATTTCTTTTTCTTTACATTTTAAATCAGGCATACAGTATTTAAACACTTTTGTATATGAAATTAGATACCCAAAGGTATGTAATTTTGGTTAGATAATCACAGTTGCATTTTCCATGCGCTTTAGAATGGCACTCAGCCATGCCTTGTGTGCCTAACAGTGTACTTGGGGCATGTGATTATCTCACCATAATTACCATATACACCCTGTAGTTTTTTTTATTGCATACTTATTAAATGACACAATCAGTACATTTTAGGTCAAGGTTATTGCTGTTGTGTGGGTATTTGTATGCACCAAAAGTGAAGCCCACCAAGGTCTCTCTCCCTTGTCCCTAAACCATGACTTGAGAATATATGTGTATGGGTGTTGCCGCAGATCAATATGACTTACACTGGCATCGTAATAAGGTATGGTCACTCGCCAACTAGGAGAGTATATGTGGCATTCAGATTTTTTTTTTTGGGTTATTCTTCTGTGAGTCTGCCACGACCCCGCCTCAGTTGTTCCCCAGGCGCCATCCCCGGACATCAGACCCTCCTTGTGCACTCCTGTGACTTACCCTTCGTGAGCAGGGTGGTGGGGAGCGACTCAACCCACCCCAACGGATCCATGCCAGGGAGGCGCCCTTCCAGGAATGGCGCCACGGGGGAACAACTTTGTGCTGCCGGGCTCGCTTTTTCGCTGTTTTCCTCCCGGCGGGTCATGGCGTGCAATGATGCCAGCGACTGGGTGCACACATGCTCCTGTGCGTGCCCCAATCAAGCGTCTGCCACGACCCGCCCCCCCAAGCTTGCAGCTACGTGCTGTCGACCCCCCAGCCTCCGCTAGGGGTCAGGCAAGCCCCGCCACCCAATCTCTCCCCAGAGATGGAGAGCAGTCCCTTGACGCCAATCCATCTCCTCCCCAGCCGACCCACAGCGACTCCATGCCCGCTCCCGAACACGGGTCGCTGGTGTGCGCTGATGTGGCGACCAGCCTCAACCCTCAGTGCCACCTGGCCAGCTGGCATTCAGATCTTTGATAATAACAGAAAATCTCAGCCTTGGACCTAAAGACAAAATGCTTAATGAAGGCAGGTATCTGAATCATGTTATCCTGTAGTCATTATTTCTATAGATATGTCATTGCCTACACAAAAATAGAAGTGCAGCCACTAACATACTTGAGAGAAATTTGGAGAGGGTGGTTGATCCATGGAGCAGAATACCAGCAGAGGTGGTAGGAGAAAGGACCATTAATGGATTCAAGCATGGCTGGAACAGAGTGAGGAGTCTGAAAATTACACCAAGGAGATGTAGTATTGTAGACATTGGGGAGGGACTGGGGTGAAAACCCATCCTGGACAGTAGGTCAGGATAAAGTAGGAAACACAACAGAGTAGACTGGCTGGACCAGTGGTCTTTTCTGCTGACAGTGTCTATGTTTCTATAAGGATAGGTTTCCTTCCTTTTCTATATATTTGTGAATCAAATGCTGACATATTTAAGACTATAGAGTGATGTAATGTGCACTGTTAGGGTGCGAGTTTGCAAACCCAAGTGAGTGGTTCTGATCAGTGGTTGAACATGAAATGTTTAGGTGGTGGAACTCTCACATCTAGATGTTTAGGTGGTGGAACTCATTTCTAGGTGGTGGAACTCTCCAACACTAGTCAATGGAGAAAAATGACAGGTGGTGGAATTGAGTTCTGTGGGCTCCTGCCCAAGTTAATTCCTGGTTCTGGTACTCTAAGGATGTACAGCACAGGACTTTTGAAATCACTCTTCTAGCTGACAGAGTGCAGTCATGGGACCCATTTTAGAATACAAACTGAGCCAGCACCAAATTTGTATTAAAATAAAAAAAGACTCCCATGTGACATGTTATTTTAAACACATCTGCATGTAAGACACACTTAGCAGAATAAAAGTGTCTCACATGCAGGATAACAAAGTGTTCTGTATGGCCCAAGTGCATTCCCTCAATCCACAATAATGAAATGTTTTATGAAGTAAACACAGAATGAGACTTAATGTGGAGAATCTGTTTTTATTAGTTTTTAAGAACGGGCTTACCGAGGACAGTACATGGACAAAGCAACATTTTATTCACATTGGGGTTCTGTGTCTAGCCACTTTTACAAATGGGGGAAATGAAGTACTAGTAGGTCAAGCAATCAGTGCAAGTTCACATTGTGAGTGCAGTGGCAGTCCTGGCATTTGAAATGTGGATATTGAGGTTCACCATTTTAGGGCCAGATTTTCAAAGGTTCTCAAATGGCACAGGGACTAAATCCCTAAGCGCAACTCACTGGTGCCCAGAAAATTCCATGCACCGGTGAAAATGCTATTTTCTGTGCTCTGGCAGCATTTTTTCATTTTTGCCCAGATGCTTTGCCTAGTGATGCCAGACATAGCATCTTCAAAAAACAAATTGTACAGGCTTCTGCTTAAAAGTCATGAAAAGCATTTTTTGAGAATAGTGCCCATGCAGCAGAAGTAGTGATTGCACAGGGGAACCCTCCTTTGTGCAAATCGTTAGCTGCACATGCGCTACTGTTTGCTTTTAGACAACTGGGCTCCTAATCTCTTACCACTAGATTGAAAGGAGGACTCCTTAGGCTGACATTCAGCTATTGGTGAACAAAAGACTTGTTTCTTCCAAAGGTGTGTGTAGGGGAGTGGGTTGACACCTTTTCTGTTCATAGTTTATAAACAAATAATTTTGCTGAAAGAATTCAGTAAGAGTATGACATTACAGTAGCTAACATGTTTAAATCAATCATGAATTTAACACAGAGAAATAAAAATTAACCAGCTGAAATGTAAGAACATGAAATTAAATAATGTATTGATACAATATGCACGCTAAAATATTATAACTATGTTTTTTAGGAAAAATAAGTTAAAATGGAAGTGGGAGAGAACTAGAAATATAAAGTCCAGAAACACAAAGTTTGCCAGATTGTAGATATACGGTTATGATTCATTTAAGAAAGTGCAGTGTTTGAACAGTACCCATAATCACTTTTTATACCAACAATCTTATTTTTTTCACAGGATAACAAATAATTTATTCTCAGAAACTTAAACATGATTTAACAAAAGGGTATACCACAAAGCAGATCCAAAATGTTCTTTTCTGTTTCTGTTTTGCCAGTGATGGCTAGACATTCTGGTCTACTATATCCTTGCAAAGGTACATGTAGGATAGGATTTCCAACATTTAAGGGGAAGCCCACAGCAACACATAACTAGTCTCTGTCTTTGAAGGAGTTTGAATGACATGAACCCCAGGTTCTTCCACCTCTATTTACAAGCAGTTCTGAAGGTTCAAGTTTATCAGAAGAATGAGGCACCCCAACTAAACTTCTGATGGCAAAACTGTCCCTCACAAAAAAAGTATTTGTGCATATTTATGTTTGCAACTAAGCATTCTGCCAGCTCCGAAACCTGACTTAGGGTTGCTGGCAACTTTTTTTTTTTTATCCAGCATCCTGTATAGTCTAACGTAATCACGTGCTCACAAAAACATATGTCCACCTTGCAGTGGAGAATGCAGGAACGTTGTCATATCATCATTGACCAAAATCTTATGCATGAATCACTCTTTTCCCACTGCAACTTTGGATATCTAAAACCCTTGATTTCCATAGTGGGCATAGCAGGAAGTTTGCTCCAAACTGCATGGTATGGGTTGACATTCAGCACTGATGACACACCATGAAGAGTAAAACCTTCCGATCCATTAAAACTGCCGACCTTTCATATTCTGAGGTTTCATCTTCATGTCCATATAAAAATGTACTCCCAGGAGAGGTGAGTTTTCAGGAGTCATAAGGAATTCATTTATTGGGAAACAATCTGTTGTCTGTTGGGGCTGAAGAAACAAGGGTCTTCATTTGATTTCAGTGGACCTTTGGTTAGAGGAGGTCTTCCTCTGTGCCATCACCTTCCTGGGGTCTGCATCTCTGGACAACATGGAGAAACAAGAAATCATGGATTGGGAACCCGTTGGAGTACACATTGATGCAACGGACTTCATTTGTGTTGTGAATATCAGCAAAGAGTGCCGGTCCCGGACAGTTCAGTCTGGCTGTCACTATGCTCAAAGTCTTTCATGATGTTGAGGATCTCTTGCCAACAGCTTGATTTGTCTCACCTCGCACATCCAAGACAGCAGATACATGTTTCTTTCTGGAAAACAGTAACAGAAAATGAGAATAGCCAAGAATGCATGTATTAAACGCAGCATGCCATGTTAAGTTTAATACATTTTGTTTGACAAAACAGAAGGGCTTAGTAAGTCTTCAGGACCTCAAAATCCAATATGTCAGGTAATTGAGGCTGTCTAAATCGTTTGACTATACAGAACTTATGATAGCATGCACCATGGAGGCTTGTTTGAATGTACTGTGGGCTATGCAGTCTTATCTTGTTAAAAACAAGAATAGGGACAATCTCATGTCATTACTGCCAATGAAACATAGTCTGTACAAACATACTGATGTTGCAGAGGAAAACAAAGCTGTTTTCTCATCCCAGTCTTATTTATTCACTGATATTAAGAACATGACGGACACTATCCCTCCCTGATTAAAAATCTGTTCAAGTAAAAGCCTGCCCTTACATGAGTGTCTTAAATTTGATAAAGAAACATTCTAGACAAATGTATAATAATATTAAATTATTTTTCCATAGATACAGTAAATTTGCACTGCAGTTTAATTTATTGTGTTCAGTTTCTGCAGTTGCTCATTAACAGGACAGGCACAGCAACATTCATCAGATCCTAAAAAAGCCCTGGATCAGTTCTTGGACTTGAGGCCCTAAACTAACCAATGGCACTGGGACTAGGGCAATAATGAAAGACAATAAGTGTTTTATACAATGCGCTGAGCTAGTGCTTTGGCTAGGTTACTTCCTGATATTGCCCTGTACTGTTCCTGCTTCCATCCCTCGGATTCAAGGCAAGGCTCCTCCACACCTTTGATATCCTGGTGGCGCCCTGTGTCTTGTTAGGTTTAGGATGTTGATAGTGTGCCAATGCAACTAGCATGCACACACACACACACACACACACACTACACATACTTAAGCAGTAAATGTGCTGCACTTCCAGCTTTGAATACTTTTACATACCCAGTGGGAATAATTGTTCCTCAGTCTGGTTGCTGAGGACAAGTGCTCTTCAAGGGAGGTTTGCATACGTCCTGTATTTTGTCATTGATGGGCAATTGTGAAAGGCAAGGGAATAATGGTACAGGAGATCACTGTCTACCACAGGCTTCAGTCGGGTTCTGTACCATTTACCTGCACATTTCTGTAACAGTGCAGCTGTAGTACTCCCACTTGGGATGAAGAGTAACTGCGTTCCCCTACTCAGTCAGTACGTTGTGTCTTTGGAACAGACCACTGTACTGTGTGCTGAAGCTTTGTGATGTGTACTTGCATCAACTAGCTCTTAATGAGTACCAGTAAATATATATATTTTTTATTTCAGATCTATTTTGATTTTCAGCTGAAGTGCTGGAGGTGAATGGCATGCCTCTAGAGCATTTGCTCTCAGACATTTTCATAGTAAGTCACTCTTAATCTGCGACCCCCCCCATTAGAACAGAACAGAAAAATATATCTTATATAATAGGGGTTTGCTGATAACATATATGATAAAACCACAGATCACCACCACACACTGATAATGAGGGAATGACGTGTACACAGTGGAAAACAGCATCATTTGTCAGCACTCTCTCTACACAGCTATTGTTATCTCCACTATGTACATGTCAACACGCAGGAACCTAATGCACCTCATTACATTCCAACAAACCTTTCCCGCCTTCCCCGCTTCATTTAAAAAGGAAGCCAATTCTCAAACTGCAGCACTACATTAAAGCTGGACCCCCCAGCCTTATGTAAATAGTGCACCAAGTAACCATTTACTGAATTAAATGGAGACTAAAGACTACATAGTTGCACCAAGCACAACAATAAAGTAAATGCCTATCCCATAACGATGTGAAATGCATTCATAACAAAACTGTTTAATAAAACTACAGAAAACCCTTTAAAATAAAGTAGCCAGTATCAAAATATGAATACTGTATTAGTACCTTCACCAGTGGAATTCCAAAGAGCGATGATAAAAAGAAGTAGTGCACATGAACTCATGTGTAACGTCACACACTTCTGCCCATAAAATAACCAAACAAAACTTAACTAAAATATATTAAAAGAGACATAAAAGCTGCTCAAAATAAATACCGAAAGTCGTCGGAGAAGCCAACACCCAGAACTGCATGACTCTGCCTATACTGCCAAACAGCAAGTCAGAACAATGACCCAGAAGTAAACCAATCACCAACAATGGATAGCTAACAACAACAAAAATGAAGCACAACACAACCAATAGCACACCATATAAAATCAACTAACCAATGTGCTAAACCCATTCACATACCTCTGTAAGTACCACCAAAACAAAAGGAACACCGGAAAGAAAGGTAAAATTCATATAACATAAAGATACATACTGTGCGAATAGCAAAAAATTATATCAGCAAACCCCTATTGTATAAAATGAATACATGATGGTGACTGATGTGATAGCTGATTATATCAGCACTCATGGCAAGTGAGCTTGTGGTTCAACCACTCGTGCCGATATATCAGCTATCACGTAAGTAACCATCATATATCCCTTAATATCATGCTCTGTGTAGTGCACCAGGAATAAAGTGAGATGCCTCTGTGCAAGTTACTGAGTTTATTCCCTTTACATTATCTACATTTATGACAGTTGATGGATGCAAACATCCGCATGTGGTTCACACAGCTGGGCTGGCACCTTTTCCCTGATGAATGTATATGAGTGCAACAGCAACTCTTGAAACAAAACAACAGAAACCTCACAGTTGTTTAGTACCTGATATACTCCCATATTTACTTGAGTGCCCACTGGGAACTAAGCATCACAGTTTAAGAACCCATGCTTTACACCAGTATGCCTCCCCCACCATATAGTGGTCATACACAAAACAGAGCTGTAAAACACAACATTGAGATTACTTGAAAAGGATTAACACAAACACCCCCTTCTGACTGGACCAAAAATATGCAGAGTGTGCACACCATAGCTGTGCACAAAGCCTTACAGGCACAGGGTCTCCTTATAAATGAGCCCTCATCCCTGGGAGCTCACCCTAGATCCTGTTTTAAACTGAACATTGAGGCATGGGTGAACAGAAGGAACGGGCAGCAGGATTTTTTCCAAAGTAAAATACATCGTAAGACTAGGTGTTGAGAGCTAGAGATCCGCAATTCAAATGCTTGGGTCTGATGCACTTGAACTGCAAACTGCAGCTCAGCTTTGGTCCTACCCCTACTGACTGTTTAGGAAATAATGAGATCTCTGCTCCAATTGAATGTTTGTTTTTCTTACATTTCATCAAACAGAAACATTCTGACAGCTTATTTTTGTACCTGTCTTCAGTGTGAACATCAGCTGCCTTAGCCTGATCAGAGAAAGGAACTGCCTGTGTTAACATACGCTATTCAGAATCAGTCACTATTTAAACACACTGTTCTGTCCGTTAGAGTGTCAGAGCACCTTTCTTCTGCAAGCTCTTTGAGCATTAGTACATAGCATCCCCCGATACTCAGTTATCCATTATCTGAAACTCAGTATTCAGCAAAATTTAAGGAAAATAAAAAAGTAAAAACAAAAAAAAACTCTATTGCTGTCCAGGTGACTTGTGCTAGTCCCTTAGTCACCCCCTCCCAACCCCAGTTATTTCCCACCCCGCACCATCCTCCACTATCCTTAATTCAGCGCCATCTTGAAGTTCAATATCACCCTCCCTAACTCACTCCCCCAGGCCCCAAAATATAATTTAGTAGGGGCTCTGCCCTCACCTCGATCCCAAATCTGGGAGCTGTTAAGAATATAGATTCAGGTTAACTCAAGTACCTCTCCCAAATGTGCAGCACGCCACCCCTGAAGCAGAAGTGCATCTTACAGTCAAAGCTTACCAGGACCTCCTTGTAAATGAGCATTGCTCAACGGAGCCTTTTCCTGGTAAAATAAATAAATACAAATACTACATTTTCACCAACATTCTCACCCTGGAGGAAAGACTACAATATCACACTTGTCTTCTCACCAAAAATTCACCCGGGGTTGTCCCCCTAGGGTCTCTGCCTCCCTATTCTCGAGCTCCCCCCCAGCAGTGACTTGCTCCACCAACAAACACATGTGACCATGCCCAGGGTCAGTACAACGAAATTCCCCTGGCCATTACCTCCATCTCCAAATTAGGGCACTTTAAGACTGCCCTAAAAATGCATTCTCTCTTTGCGCCACTGCCAGTGTAACTGCTAATCTTCCTCTCTGGCCTAGCCCCTTCCCAGAGCTGCCCTAGGCTGGTCCTTGACAATGTTTTGTCCTAGACAGTACCCACTAGCTCAGGTTCCCAGCTTATGGGTCCACTGACTTTTCTCAAGCAGACCTAAGTGCTAGCATTTGGGCTACGCTGTCTATATCAATATGTACTACTCCCAACTGTTAGTACTGCTGAACTGTATCAAAGTATGGTACCACAACTCATAGCCACCAGTTGTATATAATAGCACAATTCTGATCACTGTATACTGATATTTGACAACACCCCTGAGGCTGCATTTGCTCTGTAACTGCACCATTTGTGTCTCCATTCAATACCCTATCTACTACA
The DNA here is from genome assembly GCA_016271365.2 of Neoceratodus forsteri. NCBI lineage: Eukaryota > Metazoa > Chordata > Ceratodontiformes > Ceratodontidae > Neoceratodus > Neoceratodus forsteri. Next base: position 555,619,039 of record CM057450.1, on the reverse strand, counting down.
TGTATAGGTCAACAGCCACTTTAGCTACTGTATGTAAAATACTTCTGTCTAAGCTGTGATTGTTATACTACTGTCCTGTCTCATTGTATGTACGATTATGTTGATGCGGAGCCTTAAATAAATAAATAAATACATTTTGAGCTATGCTTTTTTGTTCCATTTTAGTTTGCCCTGGCCTCCTGTCTTATACAATATTCTTCTTCCCATTTTTTAGCCAACTTTAGCATTTCCTAACATCTGAACTAATAAAAGGAATTATGGCTAGTACCAGGTTTTCATTCTGAGTTCTCAGTTGCTTTGTACATCTTTTGTCCCATAAGGTCACTGAGCACTGTTTGCTGCCTGCTAGCTCATCTGAAACAGTAAAAGTGATGTTAAACAATGGAGGGTCAAAAATAACAGGGAATACTGAAGAAAACCTAGACTGAGTCATTAAAGAAAACTTTGCTGAACCAGTAAGTCCTTTTTTTCCCAATAGAAGCTGTTTTTTAAGTATTGGTTTTAAGTGCTTTTAATGTGTATAGTAGAGCATTGTTCTGTATAGAATTCCATCCTTTTCAAAAAAAAATTAAGAAAGAAATGCTGTTGTACTATAGTTCAGAGGTCATGGAATGTGACTGTACCCTTCTGTGGCACAACAGCATTCTGAAACCTCTAGAGACTGTACAAATCAGTTTTGTTCTGAAAGTGAAAGAACCACTGCATGCACATTTCACATAATAGAGTTCTATACACTATACAACATACAGAATGATCAACTTTATGCACAATCAGTGTGTCCTGCCACCTCTGGGTTCTGATTCCTATGGATCTCTCGTCTCGATCTTCTCTCTCAAGTTTAGTAGGAATTAGAACCCCTCTGTGGCAGAACATGCTGGTTGTATGTAGTTGTCCAATCAGTATTCTCAATGTTGTTCCTCTTGTTTTGGTCTTTTTGATAATCACCAATTTAAAATTGTGTAATGTAGATGATGTCCCTCTCAGACACAATGTTATGGAACATAGATGTATTGAGATAACAATGTTAGAGCTCATGAAGTTCTAAAATGGTAAAATGGTCCTTACCACCAGTGTGCAAGTCAGAAGCGCTCACTGAATTTAAAAAAAAAACACAATGCAAATGAAACAATAGCAGAATTGCATCGGTTCCATGTCAAGATAACGAAAATAACTGGATGGCTAGCAAAATAGTGAGGGCACCCTGCCAAAATCCAATTCGACACATAACAACAAATGCCAAACACCAGCTTGGCACACTTGTAAATTAATGTTTCATGCGGGGGGGGGCTATGCCCCCCGCAACCCCTTTGCAGGGGCACACCCCCCATTCTTTAATAATCACCTCCGAAGGGGGGCAGACACTGGAGGAAAGAAGAGGGACTGAGGACAACAAACATTCTAAAAATAAACACAAATGCCTGCAAATGAAAAACTAAAAACTGTTTCTTGGTACAGTCCTGAACCCAGGACCACCAGCACTGCAGCAGTCCATGTCCCTACCCGCTACACTAGGCAAGTAGCTCATCAGTGTGATGCTCCACAAACCCATTTAACCCATCCCACTTCTCCCCTTTTCATCACTATTCCTCCCTCACCATTTTTCCTCTACCTCACTATTCCCTTCATTCACGATTCATTCCCATCATCGATCTCTGACAGCAACCAAACTGAAGCACTCATTAGTGAGTCACCCGCTTTGGTTCGCTATTATCATGGGATACCAATTGTATCTAGTATTTGATAGCACATCTTCTACTGGAAAAAGTGACTTACAGATTCAGTGCAGTTCTCCTTATTAGAAAGAATGCTCCTTTCATTTTTTAGAATGGTTAAAAAAAGGCCTAAATGAAACTCAAAATGGGGATAAAAGGATATGATATGTTTATTTGTCATCCTGGAGTTACACCTTTGAGCTAGGAACTCATTTACAAAGGTTCCACGTCATTGTTAGGTGCACACAATAGCAAGTGAATACAGACTGTTAAGCGCAAACATTGGTAGATACAGACATTATATATGTACATTGGTAAGTACAGGGAGTAAAAATCATGGATGCAGTTCAATACATACAAATGTTAATGTACATAAGAAAATTGTAGCTTAACTGGGAACGCATAAGACACAAGGCAATTAGGAGGAGGAGGAGGAGCAGAGGAGGGGGTGAGGAATAGAGTGGACTGAAGTTGCCTTTGTCATGGAGCTATATGGGGGAGAAAGGAGTGGGGGCAGTGAAATAAGGGTGAGGGAGGGATGGGGACAGAAAGAGGGAAGAAAGCACTATGATATTGGTAAGGAATGGGCAGTAGTGGGGGGTAAGTGGACAGGAGAAGGCATGTGTTGGGGTGAGTGGGTGTGTGAGGAGGGAGAGTGGAGAAGAGAGGAAAGATAAGGGGCATGACGAGAGAGGGATAGGGCCCCCTATAGGGCAGACATGCTATCCAGTTGTTCAGGGAGCAAGATGCCACTACCCAACGCTGCCTCTGGGCTGCCGTAGATGTTTTAGGTGGCTCCTGGGTTCTTGTCTCACTCAGCAGCGAGGGGGAGTCCTATCCAGAAGAAACAAAAGGCATTGTGCCTCCACCCAGAGAAAGATTTAAGTGGGCCTGATGATGTGTCAGTACAAACCAGGCAGCATAGCGTAGTGATTATGAGCATTGAGCTGCATGCTGGGAGAACTGGGTTTGAATGCCACAGCCACCACTTGCATACTGTGTTACCATGAGCAAGTCACGTAACTTCCCTGTGCTCCCAGAATGCACCTGTAAGCAAGTCTTGGCTCAGTGTCTTTCCTGGCCAAATAACTGTAAAATAAAAATGATAAAATGGCTTTAAAAATACTGCATCCTGATTGGCTGGCTGGCACGATTTACAATGTGTAAACCATACTAGCACCCCATGGGAAGAAGTGCCTGCCAGCCACCCCCACCCCTTCACATGTATCACTCTGATGCCAAAACTTTAAATGAACTGGCCACGATATTGACTCTCCAGGTAATGGCAACGGCTGCTCGCTAATGCATGCTCTATATTGCCTCCATTTCCATAACACTAACAGTTATTGCCACAGTACCCAGTAAAACATACACACATTTCTTTATAGGTCACCTAAAACTCATTCAGAAAATGTTTTTTTTTTGTTACCAGTCTGCTCTCCATGATGCTCACACCCTGTCCGTCCTATGTTGCCGACGAGACCCAGTATCCTCCATGAAGAGTGCCAGAGTCCAATCGCTACAGTGCTCCAGGAGGAAGCGGCAGAGCAGAAACAAAAGCATTGTAGTTCTCTGAAACAGACTACTTTATTTTCTCAGCCCAAAAGCAAAGACAACTGGTAACTCACACTCACAAAGCACAGCAGCAACCTACGATATGCATGCACACAACAACAACAAAAAAAAGAAGCACTGCTCCATAGTAGAAACGGACAAAACACCAAGCACTAAAAGCTGTCCCAGCTCATAAAACCAAAGCAGAGTCAGGACGCATTCAAATTGGGATATGTGCACAGTGGCAAAGGTTTTGTATCCACCCAAAAAAAATTTAAACCAGGCATAACAAAACACTAGCACAGTACCACCGCAATCCTAGCAGCCAGCGCTATCTTTTTCTGGAGCAGTAAGAAACACAATAAAAATACATTAAAATACCCCCCAAAAAATTTAAATTTGTTGTTCCTATCTCAACAAATAGGATGACGTTGTATAACTGCAATATCCCACTCGAGGGTGTGGGTGATGGCGAGATTTACCCACTTCTGGTGTGGTTTACACACTCAACCTGAGACCTCATGACCAAATCACACCAAGCATGGGTAAATCCTGGCATCACCCACACTGTCTTGTAGTATATTGCTTAAATACACCCCCTGAAATGCTGTACCAGCTTAATTCCCCACTGTGGTTACACCTCTCAGGGAGCCCAAGTAAATATAACAGTTCCTCAAACAGTATACACGGTGGTATGGCAATCTATAATGAGAGAAGGGTTAAACAACAAAAAATAACTTTATTACAGGAATGGGCCCTGAAATGGAAAAGGGTTAATGTAGCAACTGTTCAGTGCGGCCCCTTTACACTTCTTCCGGGGGGAGTACTACCATCCTTACACTAGGCTGCAGTTAGACAAGCCCTTAGCTGGTATAGCTGGATAACCAGTACATGGTTGCCATTAAGAAGTTCCAATAAAGTGCAGCTGGCTTTGTCCACGCCACACCACAGGACAGTTCAGATGCTGTTGTAGTCTTCTTGTACTGGAGGTCACTACCCTCTTCCATCTGGTGCCATGATTTATGATCTTTACCAGGGAGCTCCCCCACACACACTTCCCTGGGTACCCAGGTGTTGGATCGCAATAGGTCTATTGTAACTATTGCTAGCTGGCTAGCATCATTGCACTTTATACAAATGGAGCAACACACTCAAATAAACATCCCTCAAAGGCCATGCAATTACTTACGTGGCTTCAGACCCCAGAACATCGGGCACTTGTAGTCCAACCCAATGATTAACTTGCAACAACTCCTAAACACAAGAGGAGTTTTCTCTTAAAGCAGCTCCACCCTGCAGTGCACTCACAGTTCCATGACCAGCTGGCTTCTCCTTGTGCTGCATGCCTCAGATTTTCTGTTGTCTTTCTCTGGGTGTTTCCATCTCAGCAGGGCTCCCTCTTCAGAACTCACTTCCTCTACCCTTCACTTGGTAGCTGGATCTCAGCTCCCTCACAGAGGTTCAACCCTCTCTCTCCCTCTCTCTCTCTCTCTCTCTCTCTCTCCTGCTGAGACCCCATGCTGACCCCATGTCCCAAGTTCCTAGACCCTCAAGGCAGCAACCCCAACATTGCCATAGAGTGCCAGCTATGGACCTGGACCAGCAGATCTGTTTTCAGCTTCTTGATCTACACTGTCCTCAGTGTCATCCCATGCAGGCTAGCACACAATTGCCGCCATTCTCCTGTAACAGGATTCCACAGCAAAATTTGTCTCATAGATGCTCAGTCTGAAAAATGGCACAGCTCAAACTCTCACTGGCAACAGGTTCAGTGCCATCCAAGATCACTGGCAGATCTGCCAGCCTCCAGCCCAGCTCCCGTCTTATATCCATATTTTTGGGACAGCTCCCAGTGATGCAGATGGCAGTTACTCAGTAAACGTAGCAACCCATAGGTCCATAAAGGGCACCAGAATCTTTAGTATGTCCTTCTACCTGAGGCTTCCATGACCTTGCTCTGAAAGGGACTACTGAACCTGTAATTCATTTTCTCTGTAAAAGCTGATTATTAAATACTGGTTCCAAATTTGTTAATGTTTCAGCTACACAGGTTTCTTGGTGATCCCCGTGAGGGTTTCTGATTTGCACACTGCTGGCAGGAGCAATTTTAGAACTGCATGATGCAGTGTATGTCCTTGCTCAGATCTCCCACTGTTGACCCAATGCAGCCATGTTCTACTGTTGGTCTCCGTGATTGAGAGGGACATAAACTGCATGATATGGTTCTAATATGGAACTCACCACTGATGTGTGTATTGGAAACATCCCCTAAGGAAACTAAAAGGCCTGTCCTGCTAGAACAATAAAATAATTGGAACCAGTATTTAAAAAACATCTTCTACTGGGGAAAAAAGGACTTGCTGGTTCAGTGCAGTTCTTCTTTATATGTGTGACACCCCAACTGGCTGTCCTATGAATCACTAGTAACCAAGATTGCAGCAGTCATGGAGTCCTTGAGCCCTAGCCCCAATGTTCTTCTTCCTGTGGGCTCCTGCCTCTGGTTCCTATTCCCACCCCCCCCGGTATAGGTGGCAGAGGTGGGGAACACTCTCTGGTTGTGGACGGGTTGTGATTCCAGCAGTCCTCCATTGGCTGCGGCCACCCACCTTTGATGCTGAGCTTAGACTGCAAAATCTTGGTTCATAGTCCAGGAGGTGGTTCTGAGGGGTGCTGCCAGCTTCTGCCTGTCTCCAGTTCACAACATTCAGGTCCTGGTGGCTGAAGGAGACAAACTTGAGGTAGTAAGTGACTGGGGCCTAGACCAGAGGCCCGAGGTAAGCCAGATTCTTTGCAGGGGGGGTACATATACAAGACAGGAGATGGTATCCTATCAGGATACTGAAGCTGAGGGTCCTGGAATTCATGGACCTGACTTCGGTATCCCAAAATGAGGGGTTCCCGACATTTCTGCCCGAAAGCGAAATTGTATTTCACTGGGCGAAATTATATTTCACCTGGCAAAATGCTAGGTTATGCCTGTGGAACATGGTTCTGCCTGGCATAACCTTTTGAGGGCAGCAGAGTGAGGTGTTGGCTAAGCTGCTCCATGGTGTGGAGCAGTAATATCCCTGCAGCTTGGCCAGCAGGCTTTTGGGGATGGGGTTCTGTTCCCGGTAGGGGAACATTTTGCAAATTAAATTTTTGCACCCTCCAACTTTACTACCAACTCCAAGGTCCGCTCCTCCTTGGAGTTGGTTATTTTAGTTAGGGGGTTTGCCCCCCACATAACACAAGTCCCCGTCAGGGATTTTGAAATTCAGTCTCCTGACCTCAGTATAGTGTAGGCTGGGAGACCAAATTATAGGATATCATAATATATCCCAGGAGATAAGGGGCAATCTAAAATAAAATAAAAAATATAGGTCATAATTGTCACTGCTGACAAACACTGCTGCTTTAATATTTATATTGGCATCTGACTGTTTAAGTACACAGTCAGTACCATGGAAGGGGCAGGGGAGTGGTATATTTATTTTATTTTATTTAAACAGCAGTTTGGAAAACCTTTGAGCCATAGGCTCATTTACAAAGGTACCTTGTCACAGTAAGACAAACCAAAATACACAGTATAGCAGTACAATACATAAGTATAACAGTAAAACTAAGACATAGATACAAACAAGCTGGTACAGGTAGGATGGATGCAAACAATACCAGAGTTATGTCGTCCTTAGCAGCTTAGTAATAAGCTTTGTCATAAGTATTGAGTACGGCTTTGACTAGTGGCTATATTACACTGATGATGCTAGGTAGACTAGTTGGTCAAGCTACCTAGCATCATTAATCATACAGCCCCCTCCACCTCTCCCTCCTACCCAGCGTGACCAAATGCTTATACTGACAGATGACTGCATAAGCATTACAGGCATGTCCCCCTGCAGGCTGTAGAGAGGAAATGATGATGTTAGCCTGAATATGGGCTCTTATTAGCCCCCCAAATTGAGAATTGGGTTTAGGAGGGGGCTAAATGCAATATTCATGAGCTAGGTTGGGGGATTGAATTTAGAGACTGTGTCAGATACTCGCACAGGAACAAATTCTTCAAAGTGTCTATGACAGTGCACAGCTACAGTATGTGAAACACTGGAACAGCCTGCCGTGTTGCTCTCTCTTTTTGTTGCACTTATCAAAATAAAATGGCACTGCAGCATTTATCTTTTGTATCGTAATTGCTTTTGTGTGGTTGTGTATGTGCATTTTTTAATTTTTCTCCTGTTTAGCTGAATCAGTGCACCAGCGCAGCCTTTTGTTTTCCCCTGTCTGTGGAAGACTCAGGAGAGGTTCAGTATTGATGGTGAGAAATGACTGGGGTTGGGGTAGGAGTGGCCAGTGGCCACAAGACTAGCCCTGACCACCGGGGAGGGAATGGAATTTTTTATTTTTCTTTTTTTGTGTTTTTGTCCTTTTTTCCTGAAATACCTCAGAATTGGGAACAATACTTGGCACTGAAATCCAAGTGCTGAGTGCCCATTTTTTTTCATGGCATTCTGGAATTAATATTTACATATCTCCATTGCCTGTACATACTGATTCAACAATTCCCAGGGTTTTCTAATAGCAGGAATCTTTTACGTTGCTTCTTGTTTCAGTTTCCTGCAACGATACTCTCTCAAGAGGACAAACTGGGTTTAAGAGAGTTTTTGTTTGAGGAGGCAGAGTGGGATCTTTGCCATGGAACAATTTTGCCCCTTACCTATAATTCTGGTATCCAGATATGACATATCTCTGTAACTGGTGTAGCTTTCTGTGACAGTGGTTGGTTGGTCTCATACTGTGCATTTAACAAAGCTCCATACTGCGGTACAGTGAGGGTCAGGTAAGAGTGTTGCCTCGGAATTAAAGAGATTTGCCAAGATAGGCATATGTACCACACACATTGGTGCCTTACCTCCTAAGAATGCAATCTATTCATATGTACCTCATAAATGTTCTGTAGTTTTGCCATAATTTTACTCGTAATTTTATCTTCACTGGGATACTTTCACTTCCCAGACTTTAGATCTGCCCTCTCGCCACCTGGCGCTCAGCCAATTTTATGACATGATGGCAGGAGAGACAAGGGGATGTGCTACATTATAGTCTATAGGTACCTTGCTAACACCATGCCCCCACCTGCTTTGAGCCCTGGCCACAGAACTTTGGATTCAGACAACAGGCCTGATATTGCCCCTGCTAAGGGTGCTGCCAAGAAGGCCATGGCTGAAAGAGCCAGTACTGAAAAAGTATTTTTCTTAGGCTTCTGTTTCTGGTCCTTGTGGGATGATGCCACAGAGTCAAGGGTGTTGTTAGAATTATCTATGCACATGAGATGTCCTTCCACCTCAGAGCCAAAGAAGTTGGTGCCCAAGAAAGAGACATCAGCCAGCTTGTGACCACAAAGGTGGACAGGTGCAGCCAGGTACCGTGATGCATGTAGACAGCCACTGCCATGGCACAGGCACAGGAATCACCCACATCTGAGGCTGTCTAGAGCTGGTGTTTAGGCAGTGACTGAACTTGGTCCCCGACCAAACTGCACCAGCAACCACTGGTCAGCAGGAAGGTGAGGGAGGATCTCATCAAGCACTCCCAACATGGGTGCCCAACGTTGGCCATCATGATGGAGTAGCTCACCTGATGGAAACCAAAGGATCTGCAGCATACACCTTTTTAGATTTGTGGTTAGTCTTGTTTGGAGGCCTGTCCATGTCCCCTTGGCCCCTGGATTTATGGAAGGCCAAGTCAGAGACCAGTCTTTTGACTTAAGGTTGGTCTGAGAACCCTAAAAGGGACCCTGTAGGGACCACAGACTTCAGGACCATATGAGTGGAGGGTGCCAGTCAGGATGCTGGATGCTGCCAAAGCTCTAGGACCGGTCCCAATATGACCTCAACCATGGGAAGAGCAACCCCCAGGGAATTGTTCCTGTCTAGGAAGTCTCTGAAAGGGTACTTGGCCCTTTTCTGGACAGGCTCAGAGGGGCATTCATTGATTCTGATATGAGCTAGATTAGCACCCCAAATGACACTGGCCCATGCCTAGTGGTCAACTCCTCGACTGAGCCACAGTCAAAGATATGAGTCCCAGAGGAAGCTATGTATGATCAGTCCGAGTCGTCTGAGGACTTCTCAAAAATGGTCCTCAGCTGTTTCTCATTGCAGACCACCCAAAAACCCTTGGATTGGGTGATCTCCACCAACAACTGGCCCAGCAAGCTTGTGGCCGATCGGGCCTCCTTGGTCAGAGCATACACCTTCCACTGTGGTGATAGCGGCTGCACCCTCAGGGGTGGAGAAGCAGTTACGAGGAACACCAGCAATGTGTGGACCAGTGAGGGCATAACTGGTGGCTGCCAGTTGACTGATAGTCCAGGGAGTAGAGCCCTACCCCACCCTGCAGTGGTCTGCTGTTGCCAGAGGATATTCTCGTAGCACCTGCGCATCTTCCTTCGGTGCCTCTCCTCACTCGAGGATGAGGAGGTCAAGGAGCAACAACAGCAATGCCTCCCTGTGGATTGGGACCAAGAACAGGACAACCTCAATCTAGACCTCGACCTAGACTACAACCATCGACCCGAGGGTTGACACCGAGAGAGCCCTCTGGCTGGTTATACTTCTTGCCTCTTCACAGTAAGGAGGAGAGGCTTATGGGGCTCACCTACTGGTGGAGGCAACTCTCGAGGTAACCTGGTCGAGGACATCGACGGGCCACATCCTCTTGAGTGAGGACCGGGAGAACCGGGGTCTAGGAGACCGAGTTTTTGATCTCATCCGACAGCCGGTCAACAGGCTCGAGGAAGATCTCCATAGCCTGCTTGACTGAAGTCGAGGTCAGCAAGCCTGGTAAGGGTACAGAGGAGCTCTTGATCTTTCCCTCGACTGAGGGAGTCTCAGTCACCATCGAGTGGTCAGGGGAGTCGAGAGATCAAGAGAACATCAATCAGTCCCGGTCACATGACCAGCACTGGCAGCGCTTATGTTTCTTTTCTGCAGTGGGCAGGGCTCTTCCCCAAGGTCCGGAGGGCCATGCACTTCTCCTGGAATCCTTCTGAGAATGACCCTCTGATGCTGGCCCCAGATGGAAGCAACACCAAAACTGAGGAGCTACCTACCACAGCGGCTGCAGCTTCCTCCTTGAAGACCACAAGTTGCAATGCAGACCTGGCAGCTGCCAAGGTCTTCTTGTGGCCCTTAGGCTGAGTCATCAGATCCTGCTCTGATGGCCGGCTGAGGGTAAGTCTTTGTTTCCTGTGTTCCAGAGACTATAGCAGCATGGACAAGCAGAGACCATACCTAGCCATGTCATGCTGCTTACCCAGGAATTATAGGCATGTGTTGTGTGGGACAGTGACTGACATCTTCTGCTGGCACTGAACACAAAACTTGAATCCTAGCTTCCATGGTTCCATCATCAATCATGAGGGGGAGTCTAAGGACCAAGGAAAAAGGAGAATACTTCAGAATTCTTCAAAAAACAAGATTCACCAACTCAATACCCAATGGTTGGCCATTTAATGCTTCAAGAAGGAACAACACCTGTTTTCTTTCAGAGTTGGATGGAACAGTATATAAGGTTCAAAAGTCAGAGTTCTGAAGATACTTGCAAACATGACAAGCAATCCTTGATAGGCGCCAGCTAATGATGGCAGATTTACAGAGCTCCCAGATACTATGGAGCAATGGATGAAATACTCATTGAGGCTTGGGGGAAGGATATATGATTTCATCCTATAAGTGCATTGACCTCTCCTTCAGGTGCAGAAATCAGACTGGGAGAAGGACATGCAGGTATTTATAATAGACAGTTCCAGGGAAAAACTTTAGCGACAAGCACGCAAGGGCTTTAGGGACATTTGATATCAACTAATACAGAAACAAATACTGCATAGATGGTATAGAACCCCAATGGCCTTGCACAAGATGGGGGTCTCTGGCAACTCCCTTTGTTGGCATTGTCACAAGGTAGAAGGCACCCTGGAGCACGTACGCTGCCCCCTGAAGAATTTCTAGTCTCAGATACTAAACTTCTGCAGCACCACTTTAGGGCAGTCTGTCCCACCTGATCCACAACTTTGGATTTTGGGGGACATCTCAAATGTAGTCCAGCACCTTGGTAAAAGTAGACACTGGCTTCTCCCAGCAGCTCTGGAAGCCAAGAGACAGATACTACTTTGTTAGCATACGGAAGTAGCCCCTTCCTGCTCAAACTGGGTAACAGCTGTCTGTAAGTTAGCAGAATATGAGAAACTATCCCATGCCTCTCAGCATAACCTCCCCCAATTCCATGCTATCTGGAATCCCTTTTGAACCACATAGCCATTTTTCAAATAGACCTTAGCCATCTTGACTCTCCCCCTCCACTGCCTCCACTCCCTGACTCGCCTCTTGCCTACTACACAGGTTTTCAGATTAAGGCTAAGGAGTTAGGGAAATGTTTGGGGGCCCTTGAGAGAGACCTATCACATACAATTCATTGTAAGTGGCTAGCTGTTATTGAACAATGTAACCCTCTGCATGCCACTTGGCTATTAACTGTGTCATTAGACATATCTCTGAACATCTCCTTATTTCTCTGTATTGCTTGATATTAGCATAACCTACATAGATGTAATCATGCATTTCTGAAAATGTCAATAAAAATGTTAAAAAAAATGTCCAAAGGCCCAGTCATGGCCACTGTCTTCAGCTGTCACCTACAGCAAGTGTCCGAAAGCCTGCTCAGGTCCACCAATCATAGTCGTAAACTTCTGCTCACTCCAAATGTTAGATCAGGGCCACAGACCTCAGCTGCCATCTGCAGAAAATCTCCACAGGCTGAATATGGACAATGAACTGACCTTAGCCACTAGCCACAGCATTCTCCAAAGGCCTTTGTTGTGGAACAGATCTGGGATGGCCACGGTAAAATAAAATATGTGATTTTATTTATTGGTAATCCTTGATGTGTGAGCAGATATGGTGAAAAAGTGGGAAAAGGTGGGTTACATTAGTTGAAATACAAAGAAACATGCACAACACCCAAATCCATGGTCTGTTTCTCAGGAATATAGCTCAGCCTCCCTACTAGGGCAGGAAGGAAGACCAAATGTGCACCACCCGACTCTGGCTTGGCTGCCTGCTGGAGAAAGAATGGGCAGGATGCAACCTGGAGCATTTCAGAGGGAGGAGAGACACACAGAAAGAAGCAGCAGGGCCTGGTAGTTGTGTGTAAGATGATAGAGGGCTAAGAAGCATTCACTTAAAAAACAGGCTGTTGCTGTCTGAGCATGGTGTGTGTCCCCATGCAGATCTGTCATCACTGCTAGAGGAGTAGCATGAGAGTAAAACTTAACGCACTCTGCAAGTTGACCCACTAGAAGAGTGATGGGTACACTGACTGGCTGCTGTGGTCTGACAGATGCACTGATTTCTTGCCAAGGAGTTGCAAATTGCTAATCAGCTGTGATTTTACTGGACGTCATGCCAACAATAATTAGTCTAACACACCCCTCCATTAGGGAGAGGGTTGCTGTTATTGGCCTCCAAGGACCTAGAGGGAGCTCTGTGGTCCTGGAATGGCTGGTAGGGAAAGGGTTAGTGCCTGGCTCCCTGGGTTCTGGTGAGGAGAGGAGTTAGGAGGCATACTTAAGGGGGACCAGAGGTATCAAGAGAGGGGTTGAGTAGCTGGCCCATCAGTGCAGCGTTTGGGCTATCACACATGATGTTGGTGACTCGGGTTCAGGAATGAGCCTGAGTCATTGAGGACTGGTTGGAGGAGGGAGGGAGAAGGATTGAGCACCCCAGAGGACACTCTCTTTCACTGGGAAGGAAAGGTCCCGTCCTTCGCTGAAATACTGCCACCTGCCTGACCACAGGTGATGGTGCAGTCGGACTCCTGGTGGGTGGGCTGGGACACTGTTGACATTGGGACATAGCCAGGCATTGCATGTGCATGCCCCTTCATTTTCTAGTTATGACGTCCTATGGGGAAGGTCAGGAGAAAACAGGAAAAAGTGGCTTTAGTTCCAATGACAAAGTCCCCTGGTATATCCAGGGCTGGTCTTGCCTCCTTAGAGTGTCTCCTGATAACTTTGAGGTTGGGGGTATATTGCCTCCCTATCCCACCCAGGGGTAATGGCTCTGTGGAGGATGACATCCGAGGTAAGTGGGGGTGCCCGGCAACCACAAAGAAGTCTTGCAATGGGCAATGGAGACAGCAAGGAGGCATAAACAATAAACAGAAAAAAGAGAGATGTTCAGGAACAGAAGGAGTATGAGGCCTAGTAGGATACCAGAAAGAGGAGGTCCCCTATGTCTCCCCCAAAAGGGGGGCTCCCTAATGACTTTCATGCCTGAGGCAGGGTCTGAGAAGAGGTCCAAGAACCATAGGACAATATTATGGGACAGATAGGTGGGGGTTCCTCTGGGAGAAGGCACAATGGGAAGTGAGTAGTGTCCCCCTTAGTGAGAGTGAGGGTTGGGGCAAAGGGCACCATAGTCCCTATAGGCCTTGGTTGCTAGAACTCCACTTGGGGTACCCCTGTAACCTGCATAAAGGCTTGAGGGCCTGTGAGGGCAGTAATTGATGGTGGCACAGTGAAATATCAGTAAGTTGTATGTGAAGTGTGTATCCTTGAAATGACTGGCTTTGAAAACTCAGTAAAGAATCTATTTGCACCTATACAGGTCTGCGGTTCCTTTATTGATGAAATGAGTCCAGAGATAAGTAAATATACTATGTGGGCTGTGGCTGGAATGGCATGGTAAATCATGTGAATCCCATCTCCAAAATATAGTTTCCTGGATGTAACATCCAGTGTGCACTCATGTATTTCATGGAACCACCTCAGGTGGAGATACCATGCTAATGAAGTCTTCCACAGTGTTTTCAACATCAAGAACCCAGGACCGCTTCCTCAGTGTTTGGGAGGTTTTCTCCCTGAGAGCCCCTGATTGTGGCTTGCATTTGAAGGCACTGCTGGGATTTGGGGTGAGAGCTACCATGATCACTACCAAAAGTATACTCCAAAAATGTTTTGGTGATTGAGATTGAGAAAGGAGAAAAGCGGCCATTTTTCCATTTATGTTGTTTAACACCACATTCCAGAATGGTGCTGGGCCATGAGTTAGCAAGAGTGTGTGTTGAAAAAGGCATAAAGAACATTCAAAGATGTGTGCTTGCTCCTCAAGTGAAGAGGAGGAGTTGAATCTGCATCATGTGCCCCCTTCCCCCGGTACAGGCAAAATATCATAAGCAGATGTGGATGAAAGAGAAGGACAGTCAATTAAATCAGCAAGCTGAGAGAGGATAGACAAGAAATAACAGAAAGAGGAGAAAGAGAGAGGAGAGCGAGGAGGACAGCAGAAAAATGAACAGGAGGTACACACAGAGACATGAATGAAAATAAAAGAGCACAGAGAAAGAAAGGAAGGAAAAGTCATTCCTACATAGAAAGGTAAGAGATAAGTTTTACAATCATAACTGAAGAAATCCCTGCTAATTTACACTTAGACTGAATGAATAATGTACTGTATAACAAACCATTTTTAAAGCTGCACAGTGTTGCTATGCAACAGCCATTTAGCTGTACTGTAAGTAGGACTGCAGGCAAAACCAGAACAACTGTTTCAGAATTTTGTCACTCCGCGTGCATCACAATAATAGTTCATTAAATTATTGCTTGAGCCCCCTCCCTCCAACCTCAATCCATGTAAGTCCAGGCCAGGAGTGATGGGCAACTCCCACCCCTAACACCACTCAACCCTCTCCAAAGCAGCATTTCATGATACCGTCCTCTCCATACACTTAAACAAGGCTTTCACTACTCCAGGTACTGTGCCTGGAGTCGCCACCATGTTAAAACACCACCCCCCACCCTAAGCTCTCCCTTAGACCCAAAATAACCTTTATTGTAATGTTAGGGCCCCTTCCAGACCCCCCAACTCAAAATTTGTGTTGCCAATCATACAACTCCAGGCTAGCTCATTCACCCCCCCAATGAGCTATTCATTTACAGTCAAGTTAGACTGTACAAGTGCACCACACACACCTGGGGTGGAGAGGGGAAGACAGCTATATCACCGAGTGATGTGAATGTCTTGGCTTCCTCCTGCTCCGGGAGCTGGAAATTTTCTCTTTTTTTAAATTGTATGGGGAGGAGAGGGAAGAGGGATGACTGAGTTAGCTTTTGAAATACATGGCTATTAATCAGCCATGCATAATAGAATTATGGGGCCTTAGGGTGGGTGGCATAGGGAGTGGGGCTGGTTAGAAAATTAAGAGGCAGTATTAGTGTGGGTTATAACATATTACCAATTAATTTCCTGCAACCTGACACATACATCTTACAATAATACAACACACAAAAAAACAAAACCTTACACATCAAAATAATGGCCAAGCAGTCATTGTTGGCTCTAGCCAACTCTTGAATTACAACTCTGCACATTGAGACAAACTGGAGCCCATCTGTTGGATTTTGTCTGCACTTACTGCATGTCTACACCAGGCATCATAATCCTCTGCTTGTAACATCACAATGATTTTCACAGCAACTAATTATGATGTCACAAGTTAAGGATTGTGGTGTATGCAAGGTGCCAGGACAAACAGAGTCTAATTGACTATAATGCTGGTTTCATGTTAATATGCATAGAAAGCGAAGAAGATAAATGCACAAAAATATGAAATATAAGGTGATATTTGCCTAAATAATCACATTTTTTCATTGTGTACCCTAAGGCATCAGGCTGTCTTTAAAATGATAGTTTGCATATAAGAAATAAAGTGAAAAGCGAATTTTAAGACAAAAAAATGAATATATTAAGTTCTACAAGAAGAAGGCAAATTGGACAAAATACATTCACATCACTCCTCAGCCATGGGGCTATATAGGAGAGAAACACCCCCAGCTGACAGAGTCATACTGTAGGACTCCAGCTGTGGACCTATCTGTCTAGAGCCTTGGAGAGGGTTAAGTGGTGTTAGGGTTGGGAGTGGCCACAGCTAACGCAGGATTGGCAGAATGGGGACCAAAATAAATAAATAAACCTCTTGATTCTAAACAAGTGATATGAGGCAACAATCATGCCAACATACTAAAAAACAGAAACAAAAAAAACCCCAAACAGTCCCCCCCCAAAAAAAACAGAAGGACCCTGTTAAAGAGCTAGTGGAGTCAAAACAAGCAGACAGGAAAGTAATACAAAGGTTAAGAAGTAGTCAGTTGTAACTTTTTATTTCTGAAGTATTTTTCATTTTCCTTTTGCTCATTAGGAAGTCATTTATGTGATAATATTGTGCTAGATGTGTGGAACAGCTCTTAGCCTGCAGCTGACATATCTATCTCTGAGCCCCACCATCATCATCCATTGTGATCTCACAGACAGTGACATCACAGGTGACTGATCTGGCAGCCACTGAGTGGTGTTTCTAAGCAGCAGTGATGTCACAGTTGGTGAGATCACAATGCTGATGGTGTGTGTGGGGGGATAGAGCTAGACATGTCAGCTGCCTGGCAGAGTGCCATCCCACACATCACGCTTACTAACATCAGGTGAATAATTCTTTAATCAAACAAAGGGAAAAGAAAAAGAACCCAGCTATACAAGGTGATAGTTGACTGCTTTTGCAAAACTAATATTAGTTTTGGGCAGTGCACTAGCTCTTTAAGAAAACCTGTAGAAGACAGAATACATTCTTTACTGTGGAAGAAAGAACTTCTTTATTAGAACAAATCCTTTACAATACAGACTACCATGCAGTCATATTTTATACAGCAACTTTCACTCAAATATATCCCAAAGCACTTTACACTGAGGAATGATACAGTAATAACAAAAAGAAAATAAACAATTATGTAATAAAAGAGCAAATGACACCAACAGAACAGAGGGAGAGTGAAATTGGATATGAATACGTCATACAATTAGTTCTGCAAAGTGGGATACAGTGTAATTTAGTATCAATGAAATTAAAAGCAGATGGTAGTGCTTTTTTGTCAGTCAACAAAAAAAACACTGTATTTAACAAGTTAACAGAAAATCAGGAACACTGATGAGAAGCTGAAGATGACTCATAGGCAAGAGAAAAGAAATGTGTTTGAAGGAGACTGCAGGGTTTCAAGAATGAAGGGGAATAAGTGAGCTGGAGGGAGAGAGGGAGGGAGGGAAGGAGTCTGCTTCATATCACAGAGCAAAGATACTGATTGACTGCCAACCAGTGGTTGAGAGGTGGTGCATGAAGGGCAAAAAGGAATGGGGAGTACAGAATGGAGAGTACGCCATGGTGAACTCAAAGAGCTAGGGAGGTACAAGCAGAGGCCACAAAGAATTTTGAAAAAAGCAAGGCAACTTTGCACTGGATGTGATGTTGGATAGGGAAAACTGGAAGTGACGAAGGTGATCGAGCAGCTTCATTTTTTTTAACTCAAGTTTATTCAAAACCTTTAAGACAGTGAGTAATACAGCATTAATACCTCTTTTCAACAGATAGAATATTCCATAAGATGACAAATCCATATAATAGAAATGACTGACAGTCAATTTAGTAAAACCAAAATACATATTGTGACATGGGAAGAGGTATATAGGGGCAAAAATCTCAAAAATGATTTTATGGAAATAATTTTCCCAGATTTAGTCCCTGTCATATTTAAACCATGTAATAATAACAAAGACATTTTATCAAACCTCCACTAACTTAAATTTTATATGAACCAGAGATGTATAAAATGTCAAGGTTCAGAGTGCACCACCAAAAATACTGGAAAAGGAAGGTCCCAGAGGAAGGAGAACAACAATGAAGTACAGAGAGGAGGGAATTTCGAACATGGATGGTATTATAGCAGTCAAGGTGAGAGAAGATGAAGGTAAAAGTAAAGGTTTGAGCAGAGGAGATGGTCTAGGAACTGACACATGTGGGCAATACAGTGGAGATCCAAGAAAGTAAATTCACAGACCATAAAGATGTGGGGGAGCAAAGTTGGGTTCTGGGTCAAGGAGGACTCCATAATTTCTGACTGAGGAGGAAAACGAGAGGGGAATGTTAAAGAGGGCTAAAAGCTGAACTGTGGAGGAAGATACTTTTGTTCCCTATGGAGGAGGATCTCAGTCGTAGCAACATTTAATTGAAGGAAACAGCTGGTGTCAGGAACTGATTTTGTCAAACCAAGAGGAGAGGAAACATAGGCCAGGAGCAGAGAAAGAGTTGAAAGAAATGTGCTGTGTCATCAATGAAGACGCAATACGTGAATTTGAAGTCAGAGATGATGAGGCCTGCGGTATGGAAGTGGTAGCTAGAAAAGAAGAGCAGAGCAAATAAAAAGTCTTGTGGAACAGCATAGAGTAGAGGCCAGGGTGAGGTAGGAAATCCACACTTGATACAAAGACAGCACAGTCTGAGAGACTAGAGCAAAACCAGGAGAGCACCAAAGACACCAACACAGTGCTCAGGATGGCCAAGGAGGATTAGGTGGTCAACTGTGTCAATGCAGCACTATAGTCAGGAAGGATTAGGACAGAAAAGGAGCCATCATCAGATGTACTGAGAAGATCTCTGTTAACATGAAAAAGAGCAATCTCAGTGCTTTAGAAGGGGTGGAAACCAGACTGAATAAGATGAGAGGAAAAAATGAGAGAAAATATTTGATTGGTGGGCCAGGTAGAAAGGATGGAATGGATTCAGAAGATTCCAGTGCTATGTAGAGGGCAGCCAAAAGCAATGAGAGTATAGAATTGTATTGGATATGCAATAATAATCTAGGCAGGGGTTCTCAAATGGTGAGACCAGCCTCTTTGGGAAGGCCCCAACCTGTTCCAGGGGAGACTCAAACAAGTCTTCAAAAAGTATTATATTTCAGTTTTGAACTTTATAGATTTTGTGTGAAGGGATAAGGCAAACTGAAAGAGGACAATAGTAGGTGAATTTATGTATTTATTCACACGTCTGTGACCAGGAAATGTACTGTACACTGAGCCATGGATTATTTCAGGTGTACCCAGGGAAGGGTAGAGAGAGAATACAATTCAAAATGTAACTGCGAAACACTCAAGCAATACGAAATGAATAAAAGTGCAAACAAATTAAGAACAATACACCAACAATGGGAGGAACTATTGATCATTTGACTGGCAGCAGAACTGTCCACATATGAGAGTTAACCATACAGGTACTAGGAATAAGAGCAGGAGGGAGCAAAACGATCCCTGAGAAGTTGCTTAAGAGCAGGATTAGAGAGAGAGGCAGAGGCCAGCAGGAAGGTTATTCCAAATGAGGAAACAGAAGAAGCAGTCTGACCCATGAAGGTATGGCAGTAAGGGTAACAATTGGTTCGAGAGTCAAAATATTGGAGCAACTAGGTTGTCCTGTTGGGGGAGGGTTACAATAAGCTTAATAACATGAGAGCCAGCTATGCAAAGAGGTTTCAATTTATTCCTGATGTACTGTGACAAGTAGGCTATTTTTCAATGGGGAGGCCTAAAATATTTCAGTATTTTGGAGGAGGCTTAAGATCTTTTCCATGGCTTAGGGGAGGCTCACTATGACAAAGTTTGAGAACTGTTAATCTAGGGAGGAACTGGGGAGGAATTTAGGAGGGGAAAGCAAACAGTCAGCATCCAGGTAATGCAGTTTAGATCAAGTATAAAAAACAAAATCAAAATACAAACACATTTCACAGACCCAGCATTTGGGGGATGGATTCTACTTGTTTGGAAAGAAATTCTATTAGACTTACCATTTATGTTTGCTCCATGTTGTCATCTAGTTCTCCTTTATTGTTGGGTTGCACATTTTGCGACAGAGGCTTGCATGAAGGATCGTAGAGTGCATTAAAGGTTGCACCAAGATCCCATGGTGGGCTGAAGATCTATATACCTTCGATTTGGTTCTGCTTGGTTCTTGTGAGAGGGGCCCTCACAAGAACCAAGCACTGCACCCTAAGCTAAAACTTGTACTTTCCATGTACTGAGAGGAGACCTTTGTCTACCCCTTCTGAAGGAAATCCAAAATCTGGGGAATAGATGCTTTCCCAGGTTGAAAACCTGCCTGTTTGGCCCAACAGAGAAAGCTGACCACAGTCTATCATAGGGTGTCATGATCATGGCTGTTTGCTTACACCTATAATGGATAATTTTTATGAATAAACAGACAACAAACTAAAGTTTCAGAGCTGTTTGGTGTCCTTAATAGTTTGGTGGTGAGTGTCTGAACTGCAATTTGTATGTTCATGATTGTTTTTGTGAGTACCACCACTACAGTGCGCACTTTTGTGTTTTTCATGTTTACTTAGTATCCACTGTATTATTTGACCCCTTGCTTTGAGTTTGGTGACGGCCCTTTTTTGGCCTTTACTGCCTCCTAACCTTCTTAGGGAACCAGATTGATCTCTTGTACCTCTTGTTCTGGAAGAAAATCCTTTCCATCCAGGTTATATGATGGATGTCCTGCTATATTTGGATGTGCCCATCCCAATACCCCCCCCATGAGGGTGGGGTCTACTTCAAATAGGGTGTAAGACAAGGAACACATTTCTGCATCCTAGTTGCTTGATCTTTTTTGTAGAAGAGATTATTGAGATACACTGGTTGCCATTGCCATGAAGAATGATAGCAGAAGTTATGGAGCACCATATTGTTTTCGTTAGCTCTATGTTACCCAGTGCAGAGAAGGGGGTGGGCAATAAACCAATGGGACTTTCTCAACAGGATCCAGCCCTGTGATATTGTACATTTCCAGGTCTGACTTTCCCCATGCCATGGAGGTGTGGCCCACTGGGGAATCATATATAAAAGTCTCTATGCCGCCCCCAAAGGAACTGCTCTGGTCAAGCTATCTGTGCTCCTTTGGTGGGAAAACTCACTGTCTTCACCTTTGCCTTTTCTTTTGTTGTCAATGTATTCTTCTGTGTCAGCAAACCGTGTAATCCAATAACCTCGTGCAAGTATGGAAAATTCCTTGACAACACCTTATGGGACCAAGGGACCAGTTCATCTGTGTTCTTCATGGTGACCACTACATTTTTTTTTATTCCTTGGTAACTGGGTAAGGCCCACTAATCACACATGCCTGTTTTCAGGATGGACTCAGGAGCACGGGGGTAGTTAATTGACTTGCTCAGGGTCACACAGTATGCAAGTGGAGGTTGTGAGACTCAAACCCAGATCTGCTGGATGTACCAAACAAATTAACAATTCATTACTCTAACCTCTAGGCTACTGTAGGTTATACTGCCAGCCAACCTGACTTTCAAGTCTGCATGCAACATAACCTTAGCACTTGAACTTGCCTGAAAAGATACCAGGGAGCTAGCAGGTCACTTGGACCCACCAAGGGGGTGCCATCACAAAGTTGCCCCACACAGACTCACAGGGATCAATCTCAACCATGAGGTGATTCATCAACATCACACTCTCCTCATCAAGCTCCTCAGAAACCAGGCACACATGCCAAGGCTAAACAGGCTTGCTACCACTGTGGAGGAGACAGGTCAATGGCAGGACATGTAACTATTTTGGTAAGAAAAGCACCGCAGCCGCGACAAACTATGGTCATCTGGCACAAGTTTGCAGAAGTGCACCACACACAGCATGGGTACAGTATGTGATGGATACTCAGTCAGAGACACTGGATGGGAAAAACTCCTTGGGCCTCTTCGCTTTCTACAACACCCAAGGCCATGAAGACAGCATCTGCCTTAATCTGGGGTTAGCGGGCATGCCCATGAGCATGCAGCTCCACCCTGGAGCGCCAGTGTTGCCAGTACAACACATTTATGCAACCTGTCTCAAACAGCGCCCACTATGACTATCCCACATCTGGCTAATGTCCAACACAGGTGATTGGATTCCCATGCTGGGGAGATTCAAATTCCTGTGTCTATGATTTAGGAGAGTGGACACTAACCCTCATTGTGGTAAAAAGAAGCCTGCATTGCTAAGCAGAAACTAACTGAAGAAAATGAAACTAAATTGGCATAAGATTTCTGACTAGGGCTGTGGCACAGACACCATAGGGTGTGATCAAGCAACTGCAGGGCAAACATGCCCTATGTTTCAAGACAGCTATGACATCATTTGGGACTTCAAGACAAGCAACCAAGTCGTAGAAGGCACCGCACCCAGCTTTCACAAATCTTGACCAGTGCTGTATGGGCTGAAGGAGGCAATTTAGCAAGAAATGAATAGGCTGCAGCGACATGGAATTGTGTCCAGAGTGGCAAGAAGCCATTGGCTGCAACATAGTAATCTCAAAGCACAACAAGCCAGTGTGGCTGTGCAAGGACTACAAGGTCACAATAAATCACTGTGTGGATCCAAACCCATATCTGTTATTCATCTGCGAGGACCTATTTGCTACACTGGCATGTGGTAAAATCCTCAGCAAGATGGACCTCTCATTTGCCTACCAGCAGATGGAATTTAACCCTGAGTCAAAACTAAAGGAATATACCAGTATAACTGGCTGGTCTAGGGTGTGCCAATGGTTCTGGCCATCTTTCAACATACCATGGACTGCATTTTATATGGCCTCCACTGGGTCATCTGCTTCATGGATGATATTCTGGTTACAGCACCCACGATGGAGGAGCACCTGCAAATCCTCTACCAGGTCACATCCAGGCTACTAAAGTACAGGGTGAGAGTCAAAACTGAAAAGTGTTAGTTCCTGTAGGATTCTCCTGATAACTGGGTTACCACATTTACACCCAGGGGCTGCATCCACCAAAAGAAGAAGTGGTGCCTATCATCAGCAAACCCACATCAAGCAACTTAATGGAATGTTGCTAATTTCTGGGACAGCTGAATTATTACAGTGGGTTCAAGGTGAGCCTGTCCACACTGCTGCAACCCCTACATGATTTGCTACAGAAGGACTTGAGTTATATCTGGTTATCACAATGTGAGGCAGCATTCCAAGCTTGCATAAAACAGCTTCTTGACACAAATGGTTAGCCCACTGTGACCCTCAAAACATCCTAATGCTGGCATATAATGCACCTCCATATAGAGTGGGTGCAGTCACCTCTCACATCTTGCCATCAGGAGAAGAACAGTCAATCACTTTAACTTCCAGGACCTGGTCTTCCAGTGAATACAATTATGCTCAAATAGAAAAGGAAGCACTGAGCATTATTTTCAGCATCATATACGTCCACAACTGCTTATTAGCTGCAGGTTCATACTGATCATGGTTCACAAGCCTCTTCTGGCCATTCTAGGGCTGAAAGCAACCATACCACCCTGAGAATGCAGCGCTGGACTTAAATAATCTTGTTAGCATAATAGTATGACATATAGTATCAACAATCCCAGGACCATACCAGTGAGGATTAATTTTCCTGCCTGCCATGCAAAGCCACCCTGGAGAAAGAGGATGATGGAACAATATTTCAAAACTCCTACCTCGAGGAGCTATCCATAGCCTGCCGAGATGTGGCAGAAGATGCCTGATGGGATTCAGTCCTCTTAGAGATTCTGGAGGCTATCACATTAAATGGATGGCCTGCACTCAAGAAGGATCCAACTCTTGGGCACTTCTTTGAAAATAAAGATAAACTATCCACAGAACATGGCTGTTCTCTGTGGTGTGCCAGAGTGATGATTTTCCAAAGTTCTGAAAACAGCTGCTTGATGACCTTTAGGGAGTCAACCCAGAATTTCAAGGATAGAGGCATTTACATAAAGATTCTTCTGGTGGCCTGGATAAGATCACAGCATCCAAGATCTAGTCAGCTCATGTGCACCTTGTGCAGCCATCCAAAATCAACCCACCACTGCACCCTCCATCCGTGGCCCTGGACAACAACACCTTGGGAGCGCATCCACATTGATTTTGCAGAGATCAACATGCAACATTTTCCAGTCATGATCAATATCCACTAAAATGAACTGAAGTCATCCCCACGTAGGGGACCACTAGAGAAAAAACAGTGATCTACTGTGACATCTGTCCACTTCCTACGGACAGCCAAAAGAGTTAGTGTCTGACAGCAGTCCTCAGTTCTACTTTCAGGACTTCAAACACTTCCTAAAAATGAATGGGGTTCATCACATCCTGTCTCTCCAATACCACTCAGCCTCAAATGGAGCAGCAGAACATGTAGTATGAACCTCCAAGAAAGCATGGGCTAAACAAGTCACTCAAGGCACCTGGACTATATCTAAATCCAGTGGATGATGAACTTTATGTTTACATACCAAAACACCCAGCATACAGTCACGGAATAAACACCAGCCAAATTGTTTATAAATGTCACCCATGGACTAAACTCTGTTAAAACCAGATTTGTCCCACCAAGTGCACAATCACCAACCACAACAGCAGAAACATGACAAAGTTCCACAGGTGCCCACATTTTTATGACTGTGGGCGAAGCTTACAGGAGTATTGCATGTACAAAAGGAGTGATGTCATGTTTTCTGTCCATGGAACTGACTGAAGGTGTAAATAGTCTCCTCCACCTTAACCTTCTTCAAGAAATGTTTTCCACCCTCAAATAAATACTCTTCATGTTAGTCAATGGTCGAGGGTACTATTTTCTTTCTTAAATGGGTGGTGCAAGAGCTGGAACCTGAGTAGTGGAGGCAGCATTGTTTTTGGGGAGAAGTAAGGTCCACCCCACCTCCATCCAAGAAGTCTCAAAAGGTCCATCCCACTTTTTTTATTTATGTGGAGGCATGAGGTGGATCTATTATCCTGAAAGAAGACTCACATGTTTGGGATGTGGACCAAGGAACTGAACAATCCTGTGGAGTTCCTTGCATTTTGTTAAGGACTAGAACAGAAGGTACTTAAAATGCCTTCAAACTGACTTAAAAACCCTTGGAACAAATGATTATCAGAGTCACCTGGTGTCTCAAAAGGAAAAACTAAGAAGTGTCTAAAACCTAGGAAAATAGCTTTCAGGTATTTCGTAAACATTTATATACTAAAAACAAAATTCAGCTTTTGGGATTAACAATATTTGTTTACCATATTCTATCTATCTATCTATCTATCTATCTATCTATCTATCTAGTTTGTCTTTTTAGTAGTTTCAAAATCTTGTATTGGTGTTACTAATGCATTTAGAAATACATTTTTTTAATTGTCTTTACAGATAACCTTGAAAGCATTGGTGTTATTAATGCATTTAGAAATACATTTTTTTAATTGTCTTTACAGATAACTCATGCATGTTCATGAGAGGGCACCTGTTTTGGGGGATGGGGATCAAATTATTTTAATCATGGGCACAGTACTTTGTAAACACAATCTGTGATGAAGTGTACTTTTCTTGTTAAGTTTGTGAAAGCTGTTAGAAATAGAATGGGTTAAACACTTCCTGGAACTTTCTGCATAACAAGTTCCCATGGCATCTCACAGCATTTGACATCAACATCCTAAAAGCAGTCAGTGTGATACTTTACAGGACATTGCATAACAAGAGACCTAGCCTTCCTTTCCAAATAATATACCAACTTCATTCTCAGGCAGGCAGTTCTAGGCTACTGTTTATATTCTACTGAATCTTCTTAAAGGAAAACTGCATGTTAAAATCAGGAATATATGTATTACTACCAGTTTTGAGTTCTCACTTCAATCCAGTGTTTTGTTTCTGCCTAGGCTGTTAGGGATGTTTTCTAATTTTCCTGGGTGTTTTATGACGTCTGGGGCTGTCATTCAGGTTTGTTTTATTGCATCTTCTCCAAGTTAGTCTTCACAGCATACCCTTTGGTTTGATGTCTAATAGCCCCTATAGCAGGCCAGTGTCTTGTTACAGTGTTTTGCTTAGCCACAGCAGAGAGAAAAAAACACTGCAGCCAGTGCGGAGCTGTTGTCTTGTCTCTCCAACATAACCTGTTTGTGGACATATTTGGCACTGAATGAAATAAACAACATGTCATGATGTGCATGTATAACTCCCAAGCACCTTGAATTGTCTCTTTTGTGATGTAACCACACAGTCCGAGGTGGAAATGAGCTCACAAGTCTTACAGGTGTGTTGATTGCAGGGTCATGTGCCATTGTGTGACATGGTATTCTGTTCTGGTGAAAGCTTGCTCCTAATAATACTATGCAGATAGGAGTACAGTTAAATAGTGTCACATTTTTACTCTGTAGGTATTCGGATACATGATCCCTTTTATTTAGGATTTCATAACAAGTTGAATTCCTTTGGGAACAATTGCAGTGACTGATGTGAATAAAGGTTCATTAGGAGGTGTGTGTGTGTGTGTGTGTGTGTGTGTGTGTGTGTGTGTGTGTGTGTGTGTGTGTGTGTGTGTGTGTGACAGAGAGAGTATCTCTGTTCAAGGTGTTCCCCCGCATTATGGTGATGTGGGGTGGGGTAGGGGTGTATTGTTTGTGTGAAGAGGAGGAGAGAAATTAAATTTTATCACTTTTTCAGATTCCTTAGACACTTCTGGTATACTAAGTTGTTAAATTCTCAGTATATATTGATATCAGTACATATCAGGCTACATGGTCTTAATTCCTTGGTGGTCCTCGACTAGAGTTTTTGTTTGACACTAATACTGTCAATTTATATTTAAATTATGATTTATAAAGTCCTGTCACTATTCTTGAGGTTTTTGAAATTAAGGGCATGATATCTAGCTGGAGAGTACAGCTGGGTGATAGGTCCAGCTAAGTTTTACACATCATACAGTGCGCTACTGATTTTTTAAGACAACTTTACTGGTAATTTCTTGTCTATAATGCATGCATTGAAACTTCTTGGAGTCCTAAGACATTCTTAGTATGTCTTTAATCTGGGTGGGTTGTTTTCAGTAATCACATCCTTATACACATTGTGACACTCATAGCTTGATTTAAGAGTCATCTGCTCCAGCAGTGTTATCTTATGTCAGTTAAATTTATACGCAGTAGGATTCTTTGTATGTGTTTTGCACCAAGCACATTTGACCCTGGGAAACCCTGGCTGAAGGCAATATGGTACTGTTAAACTTCTCTGACATCATCATCTGTATTTTTTAAATGGGTATTTTAAACCAGTGGGAATTTTTTCTGTTTTTTCTGCATGATCTAGCTGTTAAAAGTATTGTTTTTTCTAAGCAACGGCCATTAGGCTTCTGAAGAAGGACTGGTTAGTCCGAAAGCTAGAGCACTTTGTTCTTGTTGTTACATCTATGTTGGTCCATTAAAAGGTATCAAATCATTTGATTCTGGATCTGTTCTTGCAAGGACCAATACAGCAAATACTATATCTAGATTTCAACATAGAATCAGAAAAATTCATAACGTGCTGTATTGTGATTCAATGAACTGATAAATGGGGATTTTGGTTTCTTTTACAAATTCATTTTTCCTGACCATGGATATACTAAAACAAAAATTTCTCAACAAAATGTTTTTAAATAAAGAGCTTAACTCACAGCAGCAGAAGAAACATGTTGGCATTAAAAGCTTAGTGGTGTGGATGTAGAGGCACCAGTATTTAAGCATGACTTTGGTAGAGGATTATTTGTGACTGGGGTGAGGCGGGAGGGAGGGTGAGTCTTGATATTTGTAGCATAATGATTTTCTGAAACTTCAACCTTCAATGGGTTAGACTCTGCAGCCATCTGTACAGTATATCATTAAGCCATATGCAGTGTGGTATGGGTGAAACCAGATCACTAGACCAGGACCAGTGCTATAAAATCTGCACTGAGCACAGCTTGTGCAAATATTGCTGATCCAGTAGATCAAATAAATACATGCAAATAAATACTAGCCTCACCTCGTAGCTTCAACCTACCCTGGAAGTGACGTTATTACATGATAACACACACCCTGTTATGTCTTATTGCTTAAATATGCCCTTTCTCGATGTACTATACTTTGATTCAGTTAGTGTATGGAACAACCTTCATGTGAACACTCTGGGCTTCTCTTTGACTCCTGATGTCTATTTGCTTTAGCTATTGTATATTGTTTGAACTGCTTTGGTCTTCTTGATGTGGTGCCTGTGTGCCTAAACTATGTAATCTGTTTATTTACTGCTACCCATGTATCTCCAGTGAATGATTGTTATAACTATCTGCTCTCTGAGCCATTGTTTTTGGACTTGTTAACTGTGCTGTCTTTGTATTAGTTTCAACGAGATACCTTTGTAAATGAGTCTCTGACTCAAAGGTTTGTAAATCTGATATTTTTTAAATAAATAAATAAATGTTTATGTTTAAGCCTATGAAACACCCTTATCTAGTTAATGCATTCACAGTCATAGTGGCTCTGCCAGAGCTTGTTCATGCAGGAAAGAGGGTGATGATCTAAGACTTGCAAAGCCGTAAGTGACTTTGGAGTCCAGAGACAGTGCAAGAGACTCAGTGGTCCTTATCTGCAGGAAAATTCTGTTTCTATGTTATTAAATCTGATCTGTCTGCAGTAAAGAAGAGTTTTTTCTGCAGCTAAGTGCAAGGAGTATAATCAGTTCTTTCTGAACAAGTTATCCTCTGTTTGGGCCAGGATCTTTTCATGTGGTCTGTTCCTGGCCAGCAGTGTTCATTCAATGGTGGACAATAGCACTTCATATCAGTGGAAGGAGTTTGAGTAAGTTCTGGTGGAAGATGTCTTCCAGTTGGTCTCCAGGTTGCACCCTACCTACTGTATACTGGGCCCAAGACCCACTAAATGTCTTAGTGCTGGTGGGGGGACTGGGTCTGATACTTGTTGAGATTATCAGGTGTTTCCTGAGGGAGGGTGTCTTTCCCACTGCTCTGAAAAAGTGGTGGTGACTCCTCCCAAAGAAACTATCTTTAGACCCTGACATTTTCATGAACTACAAGCCTGTTTCAAACCTTCAGTTTCTAGGAAGATTATTGAAAAGGTGTTAGTGGCACCATTGGAGAACTGCTTGGAACAGTGTGACATCTAAGAGCCATTCCAGTCTGGTTCCCAGCCTTGCTACAGCACTGATGCCAGCCTCATCACGGTGCACCATAATTTCCTCCTGGTGGGTTATAGTCAGAAGTGTGCTATTCTGGTTCTTCTTGACATTTCCTCGCCATCTGAGATGGTGGACCACTGAGGGGGCTGTTGGAACAGCTGATGCATCTTGTAATACTCACACAGACAATGTTGAGATAGTTTGAGTCCTTCTTTTCTGGCATAGTGCAGCAGGAAGCCTTGGGGTATTACATCTGGGGTAGTACTGCACTCAGCTGTGGAGTGCCTCAAGGCTTGATCCTGGACTCCTTGTTGTTCACCACATACATGCTGCCATTGGGGGAGATTATTTAGATGGTACAAGATGGGTTTTCACAGCTATGCTGATGATACCCAGTTCTTGTTTTGTGCTCTAGATATGGGTGCTGCAATCATGGCCTCAATGGGCTTTAGCAAGGGCATTAAGGAGCTCCAAGACTGGTTGACCACCAGCTGGTTTAGTCCGAATTCTACAAAGGCAGAGGTGCTACTGGTAGTACTGGTCCAGTGTGGATCGGAAGTGAATGGTGGTGGTTTCACTTTACCATCTCTAAATGGCATCCTGCTTGGAACTGTGGATAGGGTCTGAAATTTGGGGGGCACTGTGGATTCCAGGCTGACTCTAGAACATCAGGTGTCAATGGTTGTTCCTAGTGGCTTTTACCATCTGTAAAACATCGTTTCAATATTTGTGGAATAGCAATAGGGAGAGATGAGGTATATAGTGCTTGTGTAACTTGTAGTACTTTTTGTGGCTTTACTCTATTCCCACACTGGAGTAGTAGGTATGTAGGTAGTAAGTTGTAGGAAATAGAAGGTCCATGAACAAGGGTGAGAAGAGCTCCAGAGAAGGAGAAGGAGGGGATGGTGGTGGACGAAAAAACACTCCCTAAGCAAGGGAGGTGTGTTAGAGGAGGGCTTAAGTAGAGGTTGTGGGAAGAGCTATTCCCCACATTGAACCTCGGGCAAGCCCTCCCATTCAATGTTTGTGGAATAGCAATAGGGAGAGATGGGGTATATAGTGCGCGTGTAACTTGTAGTACTTTTTGAGGCTTTACTCTATTTCCCACCCTGGAGTAGTTGGTATGTAGGTAGTAATTTGTAGGAAACAGAAGGCCCAAAAAGATACCTCCTCCAACTCACAGAGAGTATGACCCCCTGGCACTCAGGAGAGGAAAAACCCCCAGTTGGAGGAAACCTCTGAGGACCCATGGCTGGAGGTCTGCCCATCCTCTGGGCATACTAAATGGAGAAGGACCTAGGTTCTAGTAACCATAGTTAATTTGAGGTTGGTGAATTACTTGGAGAGACGATAATCCTTCCTCAATCCATGGATGATGCTGATTGCATGGCGATCCTGAGGTTGAAGAGTATGTCTGTTCTAAATGAGTGATAGAATCCTAAGTATGAAGTAAATCCAGGTGAAGGAGGATGAAGGAAGTCCAAGTTTCCAGGATGATAAATGATGCTTCTCCAACAGAATTGCAAGGGTGTGATGGGCAGAGGGACCATGATCAGATTGATAAGGTATTAAACTAGGAATGGTGGAAATGCAATGGTAGAAAAAGTCATTGGTGAATGATCCAACTTGTGAAAGGTTTGAATGTAAGGGTATGGTCTAGAGGCTAGGAACTCTGTATTGAGCAAGAAGTCACTAATGAAGCATCCATAGAGTAGAAATAGTAGAAGAGTCTTTAAGTGCCCTGGAGATGATTGTTCGTTCTCGATCCAAGAATGATACAGACTGAATGATGATCCTTAGGATGTTGGGTAGATCATTTCTGTAGGAATGGTAGAATCCTATGTGTGAAGCAGAGCCAGTTAAAGAAGGGCTAATGTAGTCCACGTGTCCGAGGTGACAAAGGATGCATGTCCAAAGGGATTGTAGGGGCGTAATGAGTCGGGAGAGCAAGATTTGATCAATATAAGACCAGACAGTACACTATAGGAGTTGTGATGATTTGTAAAGTTATGGGTGACTGATCCAGTTCGTATAAGGTTTGATATTCGAGGTAGTCTGGAGGTAAGAATCGATTAGTGAGCGATAAGTCACTAGGTAAGCATCCCAGAGTAAAATGACTAGAGGAGATTTTTGAGTGCCTGATGAGAGTAATGCCATAAATGATTGGTAAAGCACTAGAGGAAGATTTGCAGAGCCATCCAGATGATAGCCTAATATAGACGAGGAATAATTGGAAATTCGGTATAAGGAAAAGATGGCTTCTTGGGTCATGATGTTCATGACTTTGTATTCAAATCCTCTGCTGGTATGCTGCCTGAAGTAAGTGTGGGTATTCCTGTGGTGTGATCATTTAAGAGATGCACTGTGGTGGCAGAGGTGGAGAAGTTTACAGGTAATCCAATGCTGAAGTACTTGAGAGAAGCTTGGGGCAGATGAGAGGAAGAGTCTGTAGGCTGGACTGGTAGTGAGATCGATTAGTGCAGGATGCCATAGGATTTTAGTGCTATAGCAGATTAATACCGATTGGGATGCAAGGTTGAGTTGGTGAATTTGTCTTGGCTGTTACGGATTGCCAGTTAAAATTCAGGAGAGCCAGTTCTAAGTGATGGTCTTTACTGTAGAGATTAATGAAGGCACTTCAAGAAGAAGAG
The DNA here is from genome assembly GCA_016271365.2 of Neoceratodus forsteri. Classification (NCBI taxonomy): domain Eukaryota; kingdom Metazoa; phylum Chordata; order Ceratodontiformes; family Ceratodontidae; genus Neoceratodus; species Neoceratodus forsteri. Next base: position 555,587,291 of record CM057450.1, on the reverse strand, counting down.
GCTGAAGGGTCCGCTGGAGAGTGGTTGACCCGGCTGAAGGTACTAGGTGAAAAGCTGCAGATAATAGTATAAGGAGTATCGATGTCCAGGAGTGAAATTGAGGTTTGGATGGTGTGGAATCAGTAATCAGCTAGCTGTGGAGGTCTCATGACAAATATTCTGGAAGATATCTCTGCAATTCCTAAAACTAGCAATGACTGTTGGGAAGTAGGAGTCAAGTAACTTGGTCATCAGAGTCAGTGTTGAAATAACAGGCTGCAGAAGGTAAAATTGATGATGTCCATTGTTGAATGGGTTATCTTGCAATTCCCGGTATCTGTAGAAGTGGTGCTGATTACGAAGTCTGAGTGTAACAGAAGGATTTAAGTTGTTTCCATGTATGAGGATAGCCAATGAGACGAGGCATACAGAGAAGTCATGGTGATTAGATGGACAGGGATCGGAGGGTATATCCAATAGAGATGGAGCAGGGGAGATGGTGATACAATCACCAATGGAACCGGGCTGGATCCGGAAGGGGAAGTAGTGCTAGGAGAGCACATGGGACAGGGAAAGGAGGAGGTGCTGCAAGTGCTGGGTGCATAGAAAGCCCAAAAAGAAAATGAGACAAAGGGAAAGAGAGAGGGGAAGAGGCACCAGCAAGAGAAAATGGCCAAGACAAGGTAAGAAACATGAACAACAAATTCAAGGGTGGGGAACAAACCAGAGCAGCAGTGAGGTGAGGGAGCAGCCACAAGCCACACAGAGCCAGGAAAAACACTTCCTAAGCAAGGGAGGGGTGTTAGAGGAGGGCTGAAGTAGAGGTTGTGGGAGGAGCTATTCTCCACATTGAACCTCGGACAAGCCCTCCCATTGGATTAAACTTTCGTAGCACCCACCAACTTGGTGACAATAGTGCTGCCTTTGGTCACATCTAGAGGAATTACTGCAGTACTGGTCACCTAGGGCTCTCCATGAAGCTGGTGCATTGCCTTCAGTTTGTGCAGAATGTAGCAACCTGGCTGAATGCTGGGATCTCTGAGTCTGAACATATCGTGCTAGTGCTCCATGGCTGCATTGGCTGCCTATTTGGTGGTGCACCAGCTTCAGGGTGTGTTTATTGACTTATGAGCCCTGCATGGAGTGGGTCTGGGTTTCCTGAAAGACCTCCTGATTTTGTACACTCCCAACTGTTCACTCCCATCTTCTAGGCGGTCTCTTCTCTATTCATAGAACACGGCCTAAATCTTTGGGGGACTGCACATTGGGATTGCAGCACCATTACTTTGGAATGCACTAATCCCCCCTCCCAAGAAGTTAGAGGAGCCTGCTCAGTTGAATTGCTCAAAAATAGCTAAAACCTTACCTATTCAACATCTGTTATGGATCTGGTGATATGTTTTAATTTTGTATTTGTGTGCCTTGCTGATTTATGCTGTTTGATTTATGCTGTTTGATTTATGCTGTCTGATTTATGCTGTTTGATTTATGCAAAGTGCCCACAGTCCACAGCTGACCAGTATGGATTGGGCAAAATGAAAATAAAATTGCCTTGCCTTATATATTTAGAAAGTTTGGCCAGGAAATACACAATAAGCAAAAGCCTGTTTCCACATTGTCCCGGGATCACAGGGAGGTTTAGTGACTTGCTCGGGGTCACACAGCACACAAATGGCAGTTGTGGATTTCAAACTCATGTCTACTGGGTCTCTAGGTTCACAGCTTGATGCTTTAACTCTCTAAGCTATACTGCCTCAATCTTGTGATGTGTTAGTGCACACTGGTTTGACTGATTTGGCTTAAATATTGAACCAGCTGGTGACCACCAACTGATCTTGTGAGTAAACAAAGTTCCACCAGTAACCAGGCTGCTCGTCCCAGAAAATTCAACAACTTGTTTACTATGCTCATTAGTAGTACCTATATTAGAATTACCCATGATACATAGATATATAAAATTTGACAGCAGATAAGGACTCAGTGACCTATCTAGTTTGCCCATATGCCTATCTGAAGCTGTACCAGGCCTGCACAGTGCTGGTGCTATTAGCTGAGAGCTGTTGTGATTTTTCAGCCCCCCCATCCCAGAATATGCCCGTCCCCTTTTCATGTAATTTGTGCTGTTCCCTTGTGTTTGACCCACCTGTGCTTGTTTAAATCCAGTCACAAACTTTGCATAGACCTCATCATAGGGCAAGCTATTCCACTCTTCCACCTCCTTTACCAAGAAAAACTTCCTTCCGTCCTTCTTTAACCCCCCCCATCAATTTCCACTTGTATCTTCTCAGCACTGAGCCCTCATTCCTCATGAACAGTTTACTGCAGTCCACCTTAGTGATACCATTCAACTACTTCACTTGTACTTGTGAAGGTATTGGACTTCAGGAGGACTGATTTTGTCAAAATGGGAGAGTGCCCCAGAAAAGCACTAGCAAACAGGCAAGAAGGTGGAGTGGAGCAACAATGGGGAAACATCAAAACTGCCATCATAGAAGCAACAAGCCTTTTTGTGAAGCAAATAAATCAAAATTCGAGAAAAAAACACTATGGTTCTCAAAAGAAGTGACGGGGAAGGTAAGGGAGAAAAAGATAGCATTCAGGAAGTCTAAGGAAACACAGAAGGAGCAGGACAGAGAACTGTACCAGTTAAAGCAGAAAGAAGCGGGGAAGGCAGTCAGAATAGCAAAGGTCCAAACCGAGGAAAAGATAGCCAACTCGGTTAAGAAGGGGGATAAAACCTTTTATAGGTACATTAGGGAGCGAAGAAAGACTAAGGCAGGGATACTGTGGCTGAATAAAGAGGAAGGTGGTTGGGCAGAGAGTGACAGTGAAAAAGCAGGGATACTGAATGAATACTTCTGCTTAGTATTCACAATGGAAAAGCAGGGGGAGATACCTAATCCAGTCAATAGAAGGACGCTGGATAGGGGGGTTGATATTAGTCCTTTCACAGAAGAAAGGGTTCTGAAAGCACTCTTAAAACTGAAGGTGGATAAAGCAATGGGTCCTGATGGATTCACCCAGAATTCTAAAAGAACTAAGGGAAGAACTAGTAACACCACTGACTACCCTTTTAATAAATCATGGGAGGATGGTGTGGTACCTGAGGACTGGAGGAGGGTGGATGTGATTCCCTTCACAAAGTGGGAGCAAGACAGAGGTAGCAAACTACAGACCTGTCAGATGACCACAGTGGTAGGGAAAGCGATGGAATCACTTCTGAAGGAAAGAATTGTTGAGTAGTGTACCTAGAGGCCAATGGGGCACAGGACCCAAGGCAGCATGGATTCAGTGCGGCAAGGTCATGTCAGACAAATCTAATTGATTTCTTTGACTGGGTGACCAAAGTAGTAGACCAGGGAGGGGCTGTGGACATGGCCTACCTAGACTTTAGCAAGGCATTTGACACAGTCCCGCACAATAGATTCATAAACAAATTAGCCAGCCTGGAAGTGGGTCCCATGGTGATAGCCTGGGTAAAACACTGGCTGGACAGCAGGACACAGCGGGTAATAGTAAATGGGGTCCACAGTGAAGAAAGGGGGGTTACTAGTGGGGTACTGCAGGGTTCAGTACTGGGGCCGGTCCTTTTTAATGTTTTTATAAGTGACATTGGAGAGGGACTGGAAGGGAAAGTATGTCTCTTTGCAGATGACACAATGATCTGCAACTGGGTTGATAGGCAAGGTGGGATGGAAAGGATGAAAAGGGACTTGGCAAGGTTGGAGGAATGGTCAAATGTATGGCAGCTCAGATTCAGTGCAAAGAAGTGCAGAGTAATGCACCTGGGAAACAAAACCCCAGGGGAAGAGTACACAATGGAGGGTGAGATACTGACAACAACAAAAATGGAAAGGGATCTGGTGATAGTCATATCACCTAAAGGTAGGCCTGCAATGTGAAAAGGCAGTAAGGAGGGCTGGGGGGATACTGGGATGCATAGGAAGGGGCATCACCTCACCAGTAGAAAACAGGAAGTTGCTGGCCCTCTGTACAGACAGTTGGTAAGACCACATCTGGAGTACTGTATACAGTTCTGGAGACCCCATCTCTGCAAAGACATAGACAGGGTGGAGGCTGTCCGGATGAGGGCAATCAAAATGATGCAGGGTCTGCACCAGAAGACATATGAAGAAAGACTAAAAGAGCTTAAGCTGTATAGCCTCGAGGAAAGGAGGGAGAGGGGGGACATGATAGAAACTTTCAAATACCTCAAGGGAATCAACAAAGTCCAAGAGGGTAGCATCTTTCAGAAAAAGAGATGTGCAAGAACAAGGGGCACAATTTGAAGATTGAGGGGGGACGGCTCAGGGGTAATGTGAGGAAGTATTTCTTCACAGAGAGGGTTGTAGATGCACGGAAAGGCCTTCCTGAGGAGGTCGTAGAGTCAAAAACAGTGGGGGAATTCAAGAATGCATGGGCCAGACATAAGGCAATTCTAGTTGAGGGTAGGAGGAAGTAGGCTGTTGGTTAACTAGGATCTGCAGCCTATGCATTAGGTAGGGAGATAGGAAGACTAGGTGGGCCAAGCAGTCCTTATCTGCCATCAAATTCTATGTTTTACTTATAAGTCTCTGTCTTGTCCCCCTTACCCTTCTGACTGCCAGCGTATACATGTTGAGGCTCGCCAGTCTCTCTTACTGTTTCCCTGCTTCCTCTGGATCATTTTTGTGGCCCTCCTCCAGACAGACTCCAGGCACTCCCTTTCCTTGAGGTGCAAATTACAGAATTCCACACAATATTCAAGGTGGGGCCTCCAGGGATCTGCACAGGAACAATATCACCTCCCTCTCTCCTTCCACTGGAAAATCCTCTACCTGTGCACCCCAGCATTCTGTTGCTTTGCTGCATAGGGCAGTGCATTTGAGGTTGTCACTGATGCTGACTCCTAGGTCTCTTTCGTCAGAGATCTGATCCATCCATACACCTCCCATCTGATGGGTTTTTATTGACAAAGTGCATAACTTTATACTTTTAAGCATTAAATTAAGTTGCTGTATTGTGGATCGCCTTTCTAACCTTTCCAGGTAATTTTCATCTCCCTTATCCCCACCTTAATATCCATTCTACCACAGATCTTTGTGTCATCTACGAAGAGGCTGACCTTGCCCTGGATACCCTTCCCTATATTGCAGATGACTCGTCAATTAGTACCGTTTTGGTGGTGGGCGAAGTCCCCAAGCTCCGCTTCTTGGAATATTTTACGTATTCACAGCGAGGGTCACCCATTACTCTACATTGCGAGCGTGTAACCGCCTTTGTTTTTGAACACAAAGTTCCATTGATTATGATGGAATTCACGTTAACTTCACCTTGTATTGGTCTTTAAGGTGAATTTTGCAGTGATTCATTAGGCAGGTCACATGGGCTCTATATTGTCTTGCACAGCCTCAGTTCATTGTAGTGTGTGTAGTGAAAGCTGGAGACAGTTTGCTCTGAGATTCAAACCTTCTAAAACCTCTAAAGTGCCTTTTGCATCAAAATTTTGTGTCCAAATTTAGTACATCATTTGCAGAAAACTCTTGTGTGTTTATATCATCAAGCGTTTATTGATTTTGTGTGCACATTGAATGTTAATGTAGTACATTCAGTGTCTGTACTGACAGACACTGTAGAAGTGTGCTCGGGAGGGGCGATTCTGGTGAGGAGATTCACAGTGAGAAAAGCAGTCTTTCCAACTGTTGTTGGGTAGCTACTAGCTAGTGTGTTAGTATTTGTGTGTTGATGTACTACACATAGTAACTAGTAATTTTGATAATTTTTGCTGTTTGCTGTGGTGCAGAGATTTGGTTATAGTGTAGTGAACTGTTAAATTTTCTGCACATTACCTGTAGTGTGTGCGTGTGTTCGTACAAGTCAGACACACTTCATTGTGCCACACTGTAATCGCAGCACTCTGAGTCTCATCAGTCTGCAGTACTTTTTACTGCTTCGTTCTATCTACTTAGTTGACTGGTACTGCAGCTGGCCCCCCACAAAAGGTATAATTTTTTCCATTTTGGATCGTATGACCACTGGTTAAGGTGTTGTTGTGCCTGTGTGGCTGCATCTGTTGAGTGTGCAGTCTCCATTTGTCTGTGCATCTGCATCTGTTTAGGGCCCAGTCTCCATCTGTAAGCCACAGTTGTTGTTTTTGGGCTTCCCATCCACCTCAAAGTTCAGAAATCTAAATTTGTTGTTGCTTTTGTGTGTAATCCAAACAAATGCCTGCGAAGAGACGTACATGCAAAGATGTTTCTGGCCATGGCACTGCTGCCAGTGGCAAGAGTGGCTGTGGGCGTGGTAGTATGCAGCCTAAGGGCACAGTTGATGGCAGTAAAGGGATTTAGCCGAGTATGTTTTTCACTGTGCAGTCTGTTGCTTCAGTGATGGTTGGAGATGCTGTTGTCTCTATCTCCGCTGGTGGTGGTAGTGAAGTTACTGATGGCATGATTATTGGCCCAAGTTCAACCCGTAACAAGTTAACAGGTTGCCAAAATACTGTGGAGTCTAAAGATGCGAGTCAGAGTGTAGTTGATGTCACAGTCCCCCGTCCCTGTCCCCACAGTAGTTGAACATGATTCTAATCCTGACGATGACTCACAGTCACAATGTAATGTTTCCAGTGCTGTTGAGGTTATTCCTGAGCCATCCAATAATTCAAATGCTGAAGAAAACATAGTGGATGATCATAATGAGGCTGCGGTTGGAATGTGTTCTCCACAGGACAGCATCAAATTGGAATTGTGGATGTGAATAATGATTTTGATGATTTCAAGCGACCCCAGTTGGGAAGCAGAAAAAGAAAGTAAAAGTGGCTGTGTTTAAACAGTCTGTTAGTAAATCAGCCTCTCCTCAAAGTTGTGATGTAGCTGTGCCTGTTGATGATGATGACCCCATAATAGTCATAGATTGTGATGGTCAGGTAGAGTCAAGTGTGCCCAAAACAGAAATAATGCAGTACACCCCATTTCAGTGTCTAAAAACTGGAGTCCAGTATGTAGCATCAGGGACATGTGAAAAGTAGGGCTTACAAATCCCTCGTTTGGAATTTTGTACATGATGCAAGTGATGAAACAGTGGCAATCTGCCAGCTTTGCCAAGCACATGTGACGTGTGGTAAAAGGGTAGCCATCTGGTCGCTGGGGGCCAGCATACACATCTGAAGAGCAGGCTCATGGCACTGTGGACTCGGCACCAAAGGGGAGCTAATACCATAGGGGGGTTCATCCTCATCCATCTTATTGAGCATGGTATCCCTTCCTTGACTGGAAGTAGCCCAAGTAGCCATGTCTGTAGTAGTGGTGCAATAACACGGAGGATTACTACAGGCATGAGGAGGAGGATTTTGAATTGTCAGGTAGTGGACAGAGCAGCAGTGGGAGTGGTCTATGCAGTATTTATAGTTCAGCATCAACCCCTGTGCTTAAAACGGGAAAATAACATCATTTGTTGACTTGTCTCCTGTTCACCCCTTATCACCACATGGCAAAAGTACCCCACCATGGCAGTTCACAGAGCAGAGCCATTTGGCATACCACATGCAAAACGAGATAATAACCTAGCCTCGCTGCACAGTCTTTTGCCCGAACATGAAATACCCACCAAATCATGTGGTGTCATGTGAACTGAATGCTGCTGTCATGGAAATGCTGGCAACTGACCTTTGCCTTCTCCTTTGTGGATAATTCTGGATTCCAGCATTTTGTGGCATGTACCTGTCCCAAATGGAAAGTCCCATCCAGGACCTCCTTTTCCACCCGTGTTGTCCCTGAGTTATACCAGACTGTGACAGAGTCTGTAAGACATACCCTTCAACATTCTTCCTCACCATACATTCACTTAAGTATGGATATGTAGACAAGTGGCAAAATGACGGTAGTTCCTATTTGCGTATTATTGCACATTGGGTGCAGGTACCAGGGGTTGTCTGTGCTGGCGGGATTGGAAAGCAGTGTAATAAGGCAGACTGTCATGGTAGCAACCTTCAGGGAATTAGACAGCATGCGATGCTTGCAATGTGCAGTGTTGCAGGGTCCCACACAAGTGAAAACATGATAGACTTGCTACTAACAGAAATTGATGAGTGGCTGAACCCTCTGTCATTCAAAGCTGGCTTTATAGCTAGTGACAGTAGATCAAACGTCGTTAAATATATCAGCAATGGTGGCTTTGTGAGGGTTCCCTGCATGGCCCACTGTTTAAATCTTGTGGTATAGGAGTTTCTGCAGCACTCTGACATCAAGCAAATGCTGTCAGTTGCACGCTGCATCTGTGTACACTTTGTATGCTCTGGAAAGGCCTGTGACCAACTTAGGCAGCTGCAGATTCAAAACAGCCTCCCTCATCACCGCCTCAAGCTAGAAATTGTCATGTGCTGGAACTCAACACTTTACATGGCAGAGAAGTTGTATGAACAGTACAAAGGCATCTCTGAATACCTAGTAATGCACACTAACTGTGACAGTTCAGGGGCCTCAGTGTCTATGACAACTGAACAGTGGTGCCTCATGGACTCAGTGATATCAATTTTGAGGCCATTTGAACATGCAACACAGGCAGTGAGTGGTGACACTGCATCCATTAGTCAAGCCATTCCACTGCTGCAGGTGCTGAGGCAGACTGTGTTGAATCTGCAGCCTAGCCTTGATGTGTCGGGAGAAGGTCAAGCAGCGTACTTAAACACATGCTCACAGTTGGGCCGCAATGGCCATATCCACTATTCACAAAGTGCAGAATTTGGAATAGCAACAATGCAGGACCCACACTATAAACATGGCATTGCATCCTTACTGGAAGGATGGCCTGATCAGGTTCAAAAACTTACTGAACAGGGGAATGGGAAAGGAAACATTGTTTAACCAGGAGTAGCACACTAAGCCGAAGCTTGTTTCCAGATGCGACCTGGGAGCACAAGGAAGTTAAGTGACTTGCTCAGGATCACACAGTATGCACCTAGGTGGCTGTGGGATTCAAACCCAGGTCTCCAGTTCTGCAGCTCAGAGCCTTAACCCACTGCACTATACTGCCTCCATAGACAGCTGGTGCGATTGGTTCATGGGGCACAGAAGTCATGTGCAAAGTTTGGCAAACCGCATCAAAACAAGACTGAAGGTCACTGGAGTAAGCACATCCAGTAAGGTGGGCCGCGGGTGTGATCGCAAATTCTCTCACTGTAAGTATTACCTGAGCAACCACTCCTGTCGTCACGGGGCAAACCACACCACTGGGTTTTGTCTTAACGCCGCTTATTTGATCAAACACACATGCATGTGGACTTCTACAACGGAGAAGTTCTCCGATTACAATTTACAGCAGCTTTTATAAGCTAGATTTTGCACTTTTATCTTGAAAAATACCAACATTTCAGTATAAGCCAATCATAAGACAGCATAACAAGTTTTTTAGCAATGTAACAGAAAAAACACATTTGATATGCATGAGGTATTTTCACTGCTTATTTTATTTCTTTCCCATTACTGCTTGATACATATGCCTGGGTCAAGCTGACCTGAGAGAGACAATGAGTTTCACTCACACCATAGCAACGCAGCTTGCTCTTCAATGCTACCACGTGCTGTTATTTTTATATTTTGCCCAGGCATGCTCTTATCTTTATATTTTGTCCAAGCCTGTTATTCAGGCTGGTACAACCAGTTCTGCTCAGTTTTATCTATCTTTCTGTTTTTACAAATGTACCTCAAGTAACCTCAGTACAAATTCTATAACCCTTAAAAAGAAAACATGAACTCAGAAATTTCTACTACATTCATTATGACTTTGTTACAGCATGGCTTTCAAAGCAAGCATAGCTTCAAGGCATTTAATAGCAAATATAGCTTTAGGATATATAAAATTTCCTCAGGGGCAAGGGGTGTCAGCAAAACAGGTTGCCATTAACCCACTTTGGAGTGCCTTGTCTCAAGTAGGAATCTGTGACCTCGATGAAGCCTGTGAACAGGTGGATGACTCATCATCAGGACTGCATGCAGCACAGAGAAAGGCTGACACCTATTTGGCAGAAAACATGCATCTGTCAGTACCTGATGATCCCCTGCTGTACTGGAGTGGTAAGGTGAATGAATGGCTAGAGCTGACTTCAGTAGCACTGAAGTACCTGACCAGCCCACTCTCTAGTGTAAGTATGGAGAGGGTATTCAGTTCTGCGGGGGCAACAGTGTGTGACCATCCCACTAGCCTCTCACCCACAAATGTCAGCATGCTGACATTCATAAAAATGAATCAAGGTCACAAACCAAGTTGAACTAGCACATCTGTGTTTGTACCCTATCAAGATGATGGTTGTGCTGATGATGTGGGCAAAGTAGACCATCCTGTGGCAGCATCAGTCGGTCTACAATTGAGATTGATGATTCAGTCATGGAAAAGAATTCTGATTTGGCACAATTCCAACCTTGACGACTGTGAGGGCAGCCTCTTTGATCAGGAGGATGAGGATGATGGTGCTGGTAGTGTGTGATGGGTTTAAAGGTTGTCACATTTCTGTAATGTTAACTTTTTTTTCGTTTATATAAGAAAAACAGTGTCCTTGACTCTCATTCCATATGACAGATATGCACAAACAATGACTAATCATTCTATTTTACCTTCCCATTGGTAGATTTTCAGAATGCAGTTAACAGAGTGTGATGCTGTCATTCTCAAACACAGTCAACATCATGAATACAACTGTCCACTTTTTGTAGGCACTTAAATCCTGCTGATTAAATGACAGATATCCTCCTCCTGACACTGAAAGACTGGAACACACCATATCCAGCCACCCATCTGGTTGAGAGTGAGAGACAAAGAATGTGTACCTGTGCCCATTGCCCAATGAATGATCCTGCAGCCAGTCACAGCCACCCATCTTGATGAGTGTGAGAGACAGAGAATGTGTACCTGTGCCCATGCCCAATGAATGATCCCACAGCCAGCCACAACCACCTGTCTTGATGAGAGCGAGAGACAGGGAATGTGTACCTGTGTACATGCCCAATGAATGATCCCACAGCCAGCCACAACCACCCGTCTTGATGAGTGTGAGAGACAGAGAATGTGTACCTGTGTACATGCCCAATGAACGATCTCACAGCCAGCCACAGCCACCCGTCTTGATGAGAGCGAGAGACAGGGAATGTGTAACTGTGTCCATGCCTCGAAGGAACTCACAGCCAGCCACAACCACCTGTCTTGATGAGAGGAGAGACAGAGAATGCGACCTGTGCCCATTGCCCAATGAATGATCCCACAGCCAGCCACAGCCACCTGTCTTGATGAGAGAGGAGACAGGGAATGTGTACCTGTGCCCATGCCCAAGGAACCCGCAGCCAGCCACAGCCACCATTCTTCGTATTATCAGTAGTTTACAGTGAGTATGTACTAATTTGTCATCCTATGGTTTTTCCTTGAACTGTGTAATGCTTCCTAACCATTTTATAGATGACTTTGTCACCAAATACCAGCATGTGATTTCTGCATTTTTTCACAGGTTCCACATATAAACTGCAACAGGACAGGACTCGGAGTACTGCAGTACCACAACCACCTAAAGAATATCGTTTTCAGGTAAGTATCAATTGTATTCCATCTGTTCTTTTTTGTCTTTCATTTTTTCAAGCCGGTGTAAAGCATACAACGGAGGTGACATACAAGCCAGATAATATGTTTTTCATGCACATCGGTCACTGGCTTACTTTTATCCTGGTCATGACAACACGTCATGTAATGTGACAAGTTAATAGAGTGTGCCAGTGCATGTCACATACACTAAGGTTGTTAGTTGGTGTTGTAGTGGCTTACTAATAGCTTAGTATTTTAAGCTGGATATAAGAGACAGGAACAGCCACACTTGTAACAGAATGTTTTAGTGCAATGAAGTCTGAATAATTTCTTCTTCTTCGTCTTTTTGCAGGTAACATTTAGGTGCTGTGTGCTGCCATCGGTGCTTTCTTCAAATCAGAACACGTGCAACTTGTATGAATTTGGAAGATACACAGAAAACCTGCAAAGAAGACAAAACCATTATTGAAACTTGTTTTCAAATGGTGCCCCACCCTCCCCATAAAAAATACATACCTTTCATGGCTTTGACACTAGTTTTGTAGAGCAAAAGTGAGCAGCAAGCCAAAATGTGCACAACCAAAGTAGGACTCGATAACCTATGAGAGGAAAAAAAGACACATATATCTATATATAAATACATATATATATATATATATATATATATATATATATATATAGAAGTAGTCACTCCTTATAGTTAGGGTTGAGTAGGCACTTTAATGTTAAACCTCAGTTTTTGCACGTTAATAACTTTGCAACTGTTCAACGGATTTGCATGAAATTTGGAATGTGCAGTCTGGTATGTTAGATCTCTTGATTTACCAAGCTGTGTTTCAGTCAGAGTTACAGTTTCTGTGCAGCAAAATGCTAAAAATGCTTTTTTCGCCAGTTTTGACACTTTTTACTGATGGTTCTACGATCACATCATGTGGTCTTTGGTCTGAAATTTGGAGCGTAGAAAGAGGATGGGTAAAAAATAATACAGCACTGATTTGGTAAAAAATATCAATCTGTTCCAAAGTTATTAAATTTTTAATTTTCAGGTTCTGAGCATGCTCAGTTCATGCCATGATTTATATGGTTATTTTTCAGACAAAGATTGGGCTCACGGTCAAGGATTTTGTAGCTCAGGGACTAGGATCCTGGCCTGTGAGAAAATTCCTGTCCGTGAGCCGCCATCTTGCTTTTCAGTTTTTCCCCAAAACAAAATGTTGTAGCTTTCTCCACGGGTGACTTTTGGGCCAAGTGAGGCATGGGTGTTGTTCAGGGTGATCCCTCTACAAAGCCATGCCTTTGGTTTTCCTCATTTTGGTAAAAAAATTGCTTTTTAAAATTTAAAAATTCTTTGACCGTGACTTGCTAACAATCCTAGTCCATGAACTGTCAAAATCCTAGGGCGCGAGCTCGCGGTCAAGGATTTTGCTACTCATGGACTAGGATTTTAAATTTTTTAATTGCATTGCTAGTGAACGGTTTGGTCTTTTTACTTGAAATTTACAGGGTATTGAGGGGGATGCCCTACACGTGTGAATTATGCTGTTTAGGTGTTGGTGAATTAAGTGGTTCCATAGATATGCCATCATGAAGTTGAGATTTTCCCCATAGGATAACATTGTGGCACCCATTGCACATTTTGGTGTCTGTATCTCATAAATGATGCAAGATATGGATTCAGTTGATATATGTTCCGAGCAGTGCTCATTACCACGCTTACAATGACACTTGAATTTTTTTTCTAGCTGCCATGGTTCCCGAGATATCAGCAAATTAGTGTTACATGGGTTCCTTCTCTTATAGGGCTGCTGTATAGCCCATACCTATGTGTACATGGGGCGCAGGACCCAGAGGTCCCACACTCCCACACATGCATATCATTATGCACAAATGGGCAGCTTGGTGGAGGCGCAGAGCTCTTCCTCAGTTCTCCCACCAACCTGTTATTTACTAGTTATATTACACTTTTTCAAAAAGTAAGGAAATACATGGCAAAAAAATGCATTTAATGCATCAGTTAGGGTTAAAGCAACAAAAGTGAGGAAATGAAATGTTAGGATTGAGCCCCTAACTCTCCAACACCCCACCATCCCTCCCTCCTCGACAGACGGACAGATGTCAGGGTGTGTCATGGGGCCCAACTCTCGCCCCATTCAATGTATAAACAGGTTGACATGCTATAGTAAAGGAAAATGGGGTGAGAGTTAGGTCTCATGATGCCATGGCACACCCCAGCACCTGTCAGTCTGTGGAGGAGGGGAGGTGGGGTGTTGGGGGGTTAGGGGCTCAACCCTAAAGTCTTGTTTCCTCACTTTTGTTGCTTTAACCCTAACTGATGCATTAAACACAGTTTTTTTACCATGAATATACTCAGTGGTGGCTCTACAACAGGGCCCACCAGGGCACGTGCCCCGGTAAAAAAATGCTGTGCCCCAGTTGGTGCCCCATATGGTGCAAAGCTTCCCATAGTAACTAATATATCAGTGCCCTGGTTGCCATCGGTTGTGCCCCAGTTGTGCCCTGGTAACCATTTGTGGCTAGAGCTGCTACTGAATTTACTGTATATATATATATATATATTTATAAAATGAAGATGATGATATTCTCCAAATCAAGTGTTTTGATTGTATAAAACACATCACATGACCACGCGTATATCAGAGCGTGACCACACCCCGGCACTTTTACCCCCCCTCCAAAACAATTTTGCCATTTTATCAGATAGATAACCCACTCTACGATGTGCAGTCGCACTCTGATATACGCACACCTTGGGTGGTTGAAGCACTTGGCCTGCGGCCTTGTGCACACAATGCACACCAAGGCATGTGTATATCAGAGCGTGACTGCACACCTAAGAGTGTGTTATCAATTGCATATATATATATATATATATATATATATATATATATATATAACCCTAGGTGGCGTTATCCCAAGGGCTGCTACCCCTGCCTGCTTGGCTAGTAGCAGGTTAAGGGGCCTGAGTTCTGAAACGGGTGCCTCCACCCGTAGGTCAGGGTTGGTAGTGGTCAAGTTAACCTGGGCACAGCCCTCTGGGACACTGTAACCCCTTTCTTTCCTTACTAGTGGCCAGAACAATACACAATAATCACTTTCACAATACCCCTGATACACCACACAAGTACCCACACTGTTTGTGCTTACCACCAGGGCTTTCCTCTGGCCCAGCCCTAGAGACCCCCTGTAAAACAAGGTTATACACAGCAAATATCAGCAGTACAGTACTTTTGCACAAACTGGAACCACAGTCAGGGTAAATGCAAAAAAGAGTTTGATCTGATTTATTTAAAGGGCTTGAACAAGGAAGGGGCGTAATCAGGTTAATTTGCTTAAAGGCACTATCAGTCAAACAGTTATGCATACTTCAGGGTCCATAAACAGTCACACACTCTAGGTACCCAGATGGAGAATGATTGAGCTAGCCAGGACGTTGCAGCTGGTTGGGGCCTGTGATGGAAGAAACATCATGCACAACACACACTATTTGTAATCCGAAGTCAGAAGGCACAGTTCATGAAAAGAAAACAATAAGACAATCGGATGACACACTTTTAGATTAGGCTGTTTTTGCAGGGAGCTACCCTGGTGATTACTCACGATACCCAAGACTGGACACAGGCTGGACAAAAATCGAGACAGCAGGTGGTTAATCTGGAGTGCCAGGAGAAGCAGGGCCCACATGATTCACTGAGGCATCGTTCCTGTTCAAGCGTGGAGCAGGGGGCTGATCCCTAGGCAGGTCTCTCGTCAGTGGCTTTCTCTGCAGGCAGGGTAGTCTGACAGGGCCAGCGTGGCATGGCCCAGGCCGAATGGAGATGAACGTGGATTCAGTCCGATTAGCTGGATAAAGCTTCCAGGAAGCAGAACACAGTTCACACAGTGTGGAACCAAATCACGACCACTTTCAATACACAGCACATTTACATATAAGAAATTCTACTGTACAGGCAAACCGCTCTCGGTCACGATCACAAAGTCTCTGCACAAACCGATTCAAAGCGGCTGGAAATCCTGACAGGCTGATTGCATTCAACAAATCTTGGTCTTCTTCAGGTTAAAAGCCTGGTCACAGTCCAGTGGCTTAAATAGTCCTCTAGCTTCGAATTCAGTCGAATAAACTCTATTTTCCCTCTCAGGGAATGAACAGGCAGGCCAAAATTCAGCCCTTTCACAGTTCTCCCATGCAAAACTACACAGAACTGCTGCTCAAAAATCGCTTGAGCTGTTACTTCTTCACTTCTCAGCTCAAAACTGAAACTAGTTGCAGCAGCCTGGGAAATTCCCCAAGATCCAAAAGGTTCGGTTGACTGATCCTCCTGTCAGTGACAACAAAGGCTCCCCTTTCAGGTGCAAAAAGACACAAAAAGCCCAAAACTTCAATTCCTACAGATTTTGACTCCAGACAGCTCCTGTAGTCCGGCTCCATTTTAGGTCTCACCAGTACTGATTGGTCCAATTTGCAGTCCAGTACCAAGATAGTGGAGATAAACAAAACAGTCCTTGCTGCAAAGAAGGCAGGTTAGACAAGCTACATTATCATTATCACTCTAAATGATTTTCAGCAAATAGTTACATCTTTCAACAGAGCTCCCTCTCAGATTTCTTATGACTGCAATCCAGGCAGCTCTTAAAGAGACAGTACACAGAGGCTATACAGGCACTCTCTGGCAATCACAGTTAAACTGCTAAAACACAGGACACCAGCCTAGCAGTGAGTATTTAGGCAAGCTCGAGGAAGACTTTTCAGGAGCCCCCATTTGTAGGAGAGTTACATACATATATATATATATATATATATATATATATACACATATATTTTTTTTCTAGAAATTTAGTTGGTTAAAAGATGTCACCTGAAAGTACATTAATGCATGCTGAGTCTCATTTTCATCCCCCATGTGAATCATAGGATTTTAATTCACTTCCAGGGGCATGTGGCCACTTGGCCATCTCCCTTGTGACTTACTATGACTTGGGTGTGCATTAATATCGATAATGCACACCATGTCATTGCTTATTACAGATATATATATATATATATATACATATATATATATAAAATAAATGGGTGAGAAAACCAATAAAAATGTTATCTCCTGATGTACAAAACATGCCACGTGACCGTGCATTATCCCGCAGTGACTGCATGCCTGCACTTCTTTCTAGTTTTTCATCCCCTGAAAACAATTTTTGCTATTTTAATAGACAGATAATAAACTACAAGGTGTGTGGTCATGCTCTGATACATGCACTTCTTGGGTGGTTAAATGCACTCAGCCTGTGGCCTCGTGCCTCACATCGCACACCGAGGCATAAAAAAATCAGAGCATGACCTCATGTGTGGATTATCTGTTACATATTCTATATACATTATACATGATTAATATATAGTGTGTGTATATATGTATATATTCATTGCAAAAAACTACTTTAATGCATCAGTTAGGTTGAAGCGACAAAAGCAGGGAAAAGAAAGCATTAGAGTTGACACACTAACACCCGCGATGCTCCGTTACTCCCCACCCACCACATACCAAGTGACGGGGTGTGCTTTGGAGTCATCAGCCTAACTCTCACCCATTAAATATGTAACAAAGCTCACAAGATACAGTATAAGAGAATGGGGTGAGAGTTAGGCTCTACAGTTCGAAGGCACTCCCTGTCACCTGTTGGTCTGTGGTGGGTGAGGGTGGGGTGGGGTGGTAGGGAGTCGGAGGGTATTAAGGTGTCAACCCTATCGCCTCATTTCCCTGCTTTTCTCACTTCAACCCTAACTGATGCATTAACATAGTTTTTGAAGTATATATATATATATATAAATATAAAAATATATATATGTATAAATAAGGGATATGACATGGCCTGACTGAAGATATCATATTTATCTTCTTGAGAGGCCAATGATATCATGATATCACACAAGTGGCAAAGCCATGAGTGAGATATCTTGATGTCATTGGCCTCAAGTGAAGATAAATATATCTTCAGTCAGGCCATGGCATGTTCTGTTTATACAACATATGTTTTGTGCCCTTGAAAAACAACCCCCCCAGACATACTGTAACCCCACATTTCCCCACCAACATAAGAGATGACACATGTTATTTAAATAAATTATTTGGTTGATCTTGCTAGTTTAAAGTTGTTTAAAGGCTACCTAAACACAAATGGTATGGGGCATACTGTTCCAAAAACCCTCCCATGGAAGCAGAGCAGAGCAGACAGGGAGAGGTTCTGAATCCTATAAGCAGTTACCTGAAATCATAAGTTTTAGACCTTTCCGGCGAGTTTTTTCTTAACGCTGAAACCAGGAAACATTTTCACACCACCGCACTGTCCAGAGGCTAAGACTGCTGGGAACGTCAAACACAATGATGTAGTCTTAGCAAGTCAGGACATTCTATTTATTCAGTCCCTATGAAGCCTTATGTTCTGTGTGTAAAACTAGCAGTATATATGTGTACCTTGAGATCTTTATCGCTATGTAACATATACAGTACGGCAGCCTTGTTCAGAGCAACGGATATCCTGTGCAACAAAGACATTGGGGCTGCTCCATAGATTACAAGACCATAGTCTACAATGGACATGACAGAGCTGTATATAGCAAGTCGGAGGGCTTCTGCAGTAAGGCAGTGTTTATGTCTATGTAGGAGACCAATCTTGACATTGACAGTCCTGGCTACATTATCTATATGTTTAGCATAGGATAGACAGCTGTCTAAGGTCACCCCCAGGTATTTGAAATGTGATATTTGTTCAAGAGGACTCCAAGACAGTTTCTGATGGTAAGCGGATGGGATTTGTGCTTGTTTTGGGTGCTGTTGAACATCATTACTTTGGTTTTCTTGTTGTTGAGGATCAGTTTATGTTTAGAGAACCAGTCCTCCACTTCTGCAAACCCGCTCTGAAGGTGAAGTTCCAGTTGCTTGGGGTTGTGGCTGCAGGAGTAGATGACTGCATCATCTGCATAGAGGAGGATCCTTTGGTGGCAGAAACAAGGTAGGTTATTAAGGAAGATGCTGAATAGGAGTGGTCCCAGGATTGAGCCCTGTGGCAGGTCAGAGGATGGGCTGTCGGTCAGATATGACATTGGCTATTTTCACCCATTGAGAGCAGTCTTCAAGATAGCTTGAACCAAAGTGTTGTGTCAGAGGAGAGGCCAGTAGCCGTAGCTATTGGAGGAGTAGTGAGTGATGGACAATATCGAATGCCTTAGTGAGGTCTATGAAGGCAGCTCCCACTAAGGTGCCCTGATCGAGATTGATGAATAAAGTCAATGAATTCCATCAGGACTGAGGTGGTGCTGTGCCCCTTCTGGAACCCGTGTTGCTGCAGGCATTGAATAGAGTATTTTTCAGGGTAGTCCACCAGTTAGTCAGCAACAATGTGCTCAAGTGCCTTGGATATTGGTGGGAGGATGGATATGGGTCTGTATTTTGTGTGATGGGTCCTGTCTCCACTCTTGTGCACTGGGGTGACTAGTGCTGATTTCCAAACTTAAGGAAATTGCAGAAGTTGTAATGATAGATTGATGATCTTAGTGAGGAGCATCACCCACTCTTCCTCAAGAGTGAGAGCTATGAGCTTAAGATCCAGTGAGTCAACGCTATGCCATGATTTACCTTACACTTTGATAAGGTATTTTCTGGTCATTCATGCTGAGACCATTTTGAAGTAAAAAGGAGGTGGTTCAAGGGGTTATTAGCAGGACAGCAGGTACTGGGTGAGTGAATATCCATGAAGAAGTCTGAAGGGAGGACACTGGATAGGTCAGTAAATGTGTTGTTGAATGTGTTTGCTATGGTTAGCGGGTTCAGGGTTGGAATTGCATCGATATTAAGCATGGAGGGTGAGGCCTTAGAGTCTTTCCCAGTGACATCTTTTATGTTGCTCAGAAGTTTTGCTGTTTCCTCAGGTATTGGCAAGCATTTCCTTATGATGTTTGGATTTCATGATGCAGTTCAGGTTGACAGGCATTCCTCGCCTTCTTGTATTCCTGAACATCTGTTTGCCTGACACCCTGGCACAGTGCCAGGTATGATCTCTGTGCTTCATCTTAGCAATGAGTTCTGGTGCAATCCAGGGGTTTACAGTGCTACAAACCTCCATTTTCTTAATGGGAGCATGGGTATCACAGGCATTGTTGAATTGTTTTATGAAATAATTCAGTGCCAGGTTGACGTCATCAAAGGCATTGAGAGGGGACCAGGCAATGTTGCTGAGTTCATTTTTTAGATGTTCCAGATGTCTACGTTTTAACAATCTACTGTAGATAATCAGGGATGGGAGCTTGCAGAATTTATTGGACCAACTGCAAGAAACAAGGGAGTGGTCACTCATAGAATCTGGATGTACTGCCACGTTGGAGATTCATTGTGGGTGGCTGGAGAGTATCAGGTCCAGAAGGGTACTTGTTTCTGTCTTATAGTTAGTCCTTTTTGGGGATGTAACAAGTTGGGCAAGGTGGAGCGACAAGATAGCATCTCTGTGTGGAGAAGCACTAGCAGAAATCACAGTTGACATTCAGGTCACACAGTACTAAAGTTTCAGATTCATGGTTGAGGCTACAATGTAGTCCATATGCTGTGGTAGCCTGTCCTATTGTCTGTTGGAGGCACATAGGCAGAGATTACTGTCAAAGCTTTATTTTGGGCCCCAAGCAGTACTTTAATGATTAGTGCCTGGGCCATGCAGCCCAGACTGGCTGAAGGCAGGTGTATCCTTTAAGTGTCTCTTTCAGGCAGATGGCACAGCCACCACCTCACTTGGTGAACCTATCCGGCCGGTAAAGGATATACCCAGGTAGAGTAACTGCAGAGTCAGGAATCTCTGAGGAAAGCCACATTTCCACCAGTGGCAGAATGTCAGGGTTATGTTGTGAGATCCATACCTGGAGATTATCCAATTTAGTCTGCAAGCTACAGATGCTGATAGTTGCCAACTTAATAGTTCTTTTTTTAGGGCGGTTGTGTGTGGATGCAGGTCCAGCAGGGCCAGGGTTAGGGTGAACGTTGCCTGACATAAGCACTAAAAGTAGGATGATTTTGAACAAGAATCCTTTAAGTTGTTTGTAGAAAAGCTTATTGGATCTTCTGGGGCTGAGGCACATTCTGTGTTCCAGCGCAGTACCGTGAGCTTAACTGGAGTAATTAGGGTGGGTATGAAGCACGAACCCCAGCAGTAAGCCACCCTGTGGAGGCAGCAGGAGTCAGTGGCAGGACCAGTAAGCCTTGGATAACAGTTTAAAATTACCAGTGATAAAGCAGGGGTCATAATGGAGATTATGCTCGATAGTGGTATGGATAGGAGAACCGGCATATCACTTTGTGAAGTGCCATTTCTTAGAATCAACAGCAATATGAAAGAGAAGGATTGGAGGAGGTGGACATAGCCCATGTTCGTAGGAGAAAGAGCTCACATGTAGCCCTGGTTTCAAAAAGGGCAGAGGAAGCAGGCAAATGTACACAGAGTTGTGATGATAACAGCTGGGGAACAGAGTGTGTGATGTGCCAGATAGGATCGGAGCCCCTAGTGGCAGCTGCATATAACCTGCTAATGGTGGAGTGGACACAATAAATTTCACTCCTACCAGAGATATAGCCCTCTAGTGGCTAGAAGAGAAGTTGAAGGCTTGCACCTGTTCAGGGCAGAGTAGCCTGCAGGTCTCTGGCTGTCTGGCAGTCGAGCAGGTCACCATGGAAGAGCTGCCAGAGAAGGAGCAGCTCCTATGGGGAGAAGCTGGAGGTGTGCACCCGTTCAGAGCTGAGTAGCCTGTGAGTCTTTGGCTGTCTGACAGGTCACTGTGGAAGAGCCGTCAGAGAAGGCGCAGCTCCCATGGGGAGAGGTTGGAGGCATGCACCCATTCAGAGCAGAGTAGCCTGAGAGTATGCACTGCACTGACATGAATGGGCACAATATTTCTAGAGCATCTAGTACTACTTAGTGTTACTATTTACAGACATCAAAGCAATCGCAGGAGTGGAGTAATAGACACCCTTACTACAGCAGTCGCTTTCAGTTTTCTAAATTGCAACTATAAATAGCACTAACAGCTAAAGAAAGATCGTGCCCACACAGGTCAGTGGAGTGCACACTCACCATTCATTTTCTAACATCACAAAATTAACATGGGGGTGCCTGCCTGCATGGTGGCATGTCAGCAGGTTCATGAAACCCACAATCATTGCAGTAGGATAAATTCCACAGAACATAATTTACCATCTCAGCCTTGACACAGCGCGGGTACAGCGCAACAACATTAGGATTGCTATGTGGGATGGGGCACCTCCATCTGTGTGCTGGTAAAATAAACTTTTGGGAAATGTATTCTACTGCAATTGCTGTGGATTATTAAACTGTGGATAGGGGACTGAGAGTCATACTGACTGTTCATACTTCAATAGATGGGACTGCATGGTATGTTATTAATACCATCAACACTGGACAAAGTCTTCTATCATATATGCTTGCAGGGGGCTAAGTACCTGACAGTGTGCACCTGCTCTTTAACAGATTGTAACATGGGGAAGAGGAAGGGTTGCACCTGATTGGACAACGTGCATCAGGTGGGGATACATTATTTCTCAAGTAATGCATGCCCACACTACAATTAATACATGGGCATGCTAGAAGTCATGTATGGTACAGTACCTACACCCACCAAGATACGCATGGTATACGAATTAGAAAACCACACGAGAAGGAGTGTAGATATGTGGTGGCAGCTACGCAGCAATCACGTATTTCAAATAGTGTCTAACTAGACAAATTTGCCTTCCCAAAGTTTATTGTGGGAGAGAAAGAAAAGAATATTATCTTTACATGCTCTGCATGCACCCTGTTGTAATTTTGTTTTCATTCTGTGCAGCTGCATTGATGTTCCCACCCACCCGAATGGAACTCTACGATGTCGGACAGGTCTATAACACACTAAATGAGTAGAGTGTGCCTCATCAATCTGATAGTAGACCCTTTTTTTCTCTCCTATACCATTTAATGATTTCCAAAAGTGCAGTGGTTTTAGCAAACCACAAACAAAACTCTGTCTTGTACTTAACATTTGTTTCCTGTACTCCTGTAACAAAAGTTGCAGAGGTCACAAAGTTCTGCACAGTGCAAAGTGCAGACGAATAAATCGTAGATGTAGCAAATGATCTACTTAGGAATTTACAGAATTCATCTGCATAACATGGAGGCACTGACATGTAACGCCCATTAAGGATGAGGTAAATTACTTTAAAACACATTCTTCGTGCTATGCCTAGTACTTTCTGCAGTGTCCCACAATCGATTGCTTGTCCTGCACTTCACCATCAGACCACACACTGAACATGAAATGTCCGACCACGGCACAGAGGTAGGAACCAAAAATAGGGAAAAGAAAGTTATGAAATTCTGTTTCATGACCACAATAACTAAATGTAACATGGTGAAGAGAAAGAACGAATGGGAGCTGAACCCTTTCTCTTCTCCATGTTACAAGTGAATTAACCCACTCCAGACCATGGGTCTATCAGCTATTAATGTATGGCTGGGTGGTTGAAACCACGAGGCCAAACCTCCCCAAGACATACGTTAATACCTGATAGACCCACACACTGTTGTGGGGTAATCCTTACTTATTTCAATGCTGCTTTAACACAAACAACATGACAGGGAGAAAACATTACTGCCAAAAAAAGTATTACTGTTTGTAAACAGATTATTAACTAGGAATATAAGGAAGGGAAGGACAGCATTTTTTAGGTTACTTTCTTCAAACTGGTTTTAGGGGGTGTTTTTAAAATTTTGGAGGGGGTGAACAAGGTTACGACTGAGAAAGAAAGACAACACAAAATGAAAATTATACACTAAACAAAAACTCTAAGGTTCTAGGTTATGGTGAGACAGCAGCAGTTGGAGCATGGACATAATCTACAGTTGGAGACCCTACATACACTCCAACTGCTCTTCAAGGTTCTCCACTCTGTTGGTAAGGTGGTCTTCCACACTCCACATTACATCCAAATCAGCCTGTATGGCAGGCATTGTTACAGGGTTTCCTCCAGAGTCATCATGTGCAGGTGCAGGTTCTGGAGCAGCCACGTGCTCCCTGGCCCTTCTGCGCTTCACACCTCCACATGCAGGTGAGGCCATGCTGCCACCTGTTGCCCAGCAGGTGCATTCCCTCTATGTTCTGCTGCTTTGCCTCCCACTCCACATGGTGGTGGTTAGCAAGATCGTGCACTGCCCACCTGTCCCCAGATGAGTACCCCTGGGCCTGACGCACAAGCACATCACATATCTTGCATTTCACAACACTGGGCTCACCGGGCAGTGCACTGAAGAAGTCCACACAGCAGAGCTGGGGAGGACCAGGCACAGGAGGGAGCAGGTGTTATGGTTATGAGCTGCTGCTGGTGCACAATTGGGAGGACAACTGCTGCTGCGACTGCAGCTGGCTCTGCTGCATGACTTCCTGCTGCTGATCCAGGGGCCATGGCAGGCAGTGGATGGGCAGTGGTAGGTGCTTAGCGGGGTGCTTGCATGGTGCCAGTGCCTCCTCTTTCGGGAGGGAGCATTAGCAGCACTAAAGACAGTGCAGCAATTGATGCACATGATGCCACTGCACATACATGGCCCCATACTGGCCCTCTGTGTACCCTTAGAGGAAACAAACCCACCCTCCATTTTACACACAAAATAAAAAATCACTATTAAGAACAACTACTGAAACAAAAATAACAAATTCTAATCAGATCCACCATGCTGCATAATGAAGTTAGTGAAGTGTGTGGAATTGTTAAGGAGGTATGGAGAAACAACACAATGATTTGTAAGCAGTAAGATTTATTTTAGTTTCTGTTCTAAGAAAGGCATCACATTATTAGAAAAATATATGGAGTGTATATTTTAATGTAAGGAATAGGAGGCAATATAGGTTTACAAAAGAACTCCAGAGCAAATGCTACTGAGGTATGTGTTATCCCGGGTGATATTGGCCAGACAGTCAAATTTTAAAGAAAACACAATTGCACATACCCCAATAATGCAAAGCATCATGGGAAACATATTCAAATCCCCATGATGGTACAGAAGGTGGCAGTACATGAAAAAATAATGGCTGGCATATGTTCAGCCTTGGGATTATTTACAGTTTTTTTTTTTTTTAGAGAAACAGGGTTTTTGTCCATGAGGTGATGTCAGTTATATTTGTCAGGAAGTCAGGTGTAATGATGGACTGTTAGCAGAGAAAATGTGACAGTAACTTTCAGAGGGTGTCGCTTTTGATAAGGATAAAGTAGTTATGCTTGTGATAATGGGAATATTACTAAAATCTGAGGTCTATGCAGAAGTGGAGTACAAATATGCACACTTTCATAAGTATGTGCTCAGAGTGCAGGCAAATGTGATATGGAGGATTGTTTTAGAAATAGGTAAAATAGCTATATATGCAATTGATAGAAAGATAGATAATTACATATACATATATATAGAGAGAGAGAGACAGACAGACAGGCAAAATAGGAATGGCAGTGAAGTATTGAAGTGATGCCAACTGCACCCCACCATTCAAGAAATGGACAGGCATTGGGGTGTGCCTTTTGTCATCATAACGCTCATACTATTTCACTCCTCACCTCACCCTGCAGACACAGACAAGTGTCTAGGTGTGCCTTGGGGTGTTCAAGCTTACCTCACCCCATTCCATAAGGAAATACACTGAAATGGGTATGGTACTGTATAAGAAAATGGAATAAACTTTAAGCCTGAAGACTAGATGGGCCAAGCGGTCCTTATCTGCCATCAAAGTCTATGTTTCTATGTAAGAGTCAAAGGCACACCTCGATACCTGTCACTGGCTGCAGGTTGGGGATGGGGGTGGAATGGCATGAGCATTACTGTTGACAATCCCAAGTCACACCCCTGATGCCTATCAGTCCCTACAGGGCAAGGTGTTATGGTCAGAAACCCTAATGCCTTGGGCATTGTTATGTGACTCTTAACCTAGCAACAGCATTTCATGCATTACAGTATAAGGACAAGTAAATGTTTTTAATACATTTACAGACAGTTACGGAAACTTAATTTTCTTCATAAAATCATTTACATTTAGTAACAGTGGCAGTACAAAGCAATTACCCAGACAACTTGAAAACTGTAACTACTTTATATTGTACACTGATACCCCATAAAGGACCTCCGTGAAATTGAGATGCAAATGTCACACATTTATCAGTTTTCTAGCAGGAATATTTTACTATCCTAAATACATTTCTTGCTTCAGTAACTTCTCAACACATCTACCTATTTATTGACATTTTACACCTGCTATGTATGTACTGCTGCTTACTACACTAACATCATGAACCATAAAACAGATGACTGCCATAACTAGGGAGGCAGTATAGCATAGTGGTTTAAGGCTCTGAGCTTGAAATATGGAGATCTGGGTTTGAATCCCACAGCCCCCACTTGCATACTGGGTGACCCTGAGCAAGTCACTTAACTTCCATGTGCTCCGAGGCTGCCCCTGTAAACAACTTTTCAGCTTAGTGTGCTACTTCTGGTTAAACAATTGAAAGAAAAAAAAACGCAATATATTATTTTTCTTGCTTTATTTTACTACTACAATCTTTGACTAATACATCCATCCTTAAATGTACTTTTTATAGCTTCTGTGTCTGTGACCTAGGCAGAACTACACTTAAAATCTTACACATAAATAAATAAATCATCAGAATAACATTTATTTCAGTAGTATCTCCTTTCTTTTGAGGTGCCCATGACACTATGTATATATATTTATATCTTTTAATTTCAAAGCACTAAACCTATTCAAATGCACAAAACACAAGACTTTATTCTCTTCACACATTACTGCTAAACTTCAGGTCACAGAGAGATCAAAATGTAGAGTTTCCCCTAGCTATTTGGGTGGGTGCTTTAGCTGTGTGTGTGTGGTGGTGGGGGGGTTATAAAAAGCTTTTAAGAAACTGACACTCTAGTATTCAATATGGAATAGTCTTCTTTGGGTGACATATTCTGCTCCTTTGTGGGCGTATACCTTAATTGTCATTCTTGTGTTGCAAGTGCTTGCTTTCCTCAAGTGCTGTAATTTCAGGATGCAGTTTCATAAGTGCTGTATGAGGATGCAGTTTCAGGCACTCTTTAATTACTTTTTCTTTCCTTCTGAACCTTAAGCTCTGATGTCCCAGGCAGCTCTGATAGTCAGTTGTTCCAGCATGATAGATCCACCTCATGCCCTCCCACATGAACCAAAAAGGTGGGGTGGATCTTTAGGAGCTTCTCAGATGGTGGTGGGGGTGGATCTTACTGGAAAAAAACAACTAATGCTGCCTCCCACTACTCAGGTTCCAGTTATTGTACCTCCCATTTAAGAAATAAAATAGCGCCCTACAAGCATTGACTAACATGAAAGCGTATTTCTTTGAGGGTGGACAGCATTTCTTGGAGGAACATAAAATGGAGGAGACTATTTACACCTTCAGCCAGTTCCATGGACAGAAAACATGACATCAGCCCTTTTGTACATGCAAAATGTCTGCAGGCTCTGCCCACTGCAGCCGTAAAAATGGGTAAACTAAGGAATCAGGACGTGGAATAAGAACTCAGACTCAAAAGGGGCACAACTCAAAACAACAAATAGTCAACTAAATTACCAAAAAAGCTCTAAATTCAATGAAAGATTTGAAATATAACTCTCTTCTCTCTCTCTCTCTCTCTAGCAGACAAAAAGTTCTTCACCAAGTCTAGGCAGGGAAAAGGAAACTATTTACTGTCTTGCCTAATTAACTTCCTGCCTGCAGCATGTGACCTGCAGACTGTGATTCTGTGACTCGTGATCTGTGGGCTGTTTCATTATCACACACTTCACCTTTGTGTGTTAATAAGGCGAAGTCAACATGAAGTCAGCAACGTGAAGTCACTCATTATAATGGGGACTTCGTGTGGCATTAAACGAACGCGAAGTGGGGCACTTCGTCTGCACTTCACCAAAGAATTTTAACTTCACTGTGTCTCTAGTACCATTCCAAGAACTGATCCTTGTCATATTCCACTTGTTACCTCCTTGCCCCCTGAGTACTCCCTGTTCATGACCACCCTCTGAGTCCTTACTTCCAGCCAATTTCCTACAGGCCTTATCAATGTGTCCCCATCTCCAAACTACTCAGCTTTTTATGAGTCTTACATTAAGTACAGAACTGAAGGCTTTTCTGAAGTCTAAATATAATACACCTACTGCTTGGCCTCTGTCCACTGTCTGTAATACCCAGAGGAAAAGTCTATGAGGTTTGTCTGGCATGATCTGCCCAACACAAACCTATGTTATCTCCTTTCCAGAAGCCCACAGACCCTAAGAATGCCACTATATTATCTTTATAACAGTCTCCAGTAGTTTACCAATGACTGAGATCAGGCTGGCAGGTCTCTAATTTTCTAAGTCATCTCTACTCCCACTCTTGTGGAGTGGCACTGCATTGGCCAATCTCCAGTCCACCAGATCCACCTCTCTTTCTAAGGAGAAGTTAAAAGGTCAGCCAGCAGTGCCACTAAGGATTATACAACCTCCTTGAGTGCACTAGGCTGCAGCCTATCAGGACCTGGTGACTTGTCCACTTTCAGGGACCAGAGTACCTTGAGCTCCCTTTCTACTGTGACCATTTCCACAGCCTTCGCCCTCTCCCTCTGGCATCACACCACATTCTGGGAGTGATCCTTTCTCCTCTACTGTCAAGACTGAATGGATGTACTTGTTCTGCAGAGCTGCCTTCTTTCCAACCTCCTCGCCCCATGCCCGTTTTCTCAATCTGTCTGTTCCTTCTTTTGTCCTCTTTTTTTTTCCTTATGTACAGTTGCAGAAATGGGCATGGTCAGATATTTCCTGGAATTTTTGTGATAGCTCTATAAAAATTCTCAGCCTGCCTACTGTACCACTGTAAGGCCACCAAAGAGAAGTTCATTGGAAATATTGTGAATCATCTGGAATTATCTGACTATGGGGCCTATGCACAAAAAAAAGGGTGCCTAAGCACGTGTAGCTGAGGAGCGTACGCAACCCTATGATGGGAATTCGAGCATTGGACCACATGCAGCATTCACAATCTGCATGCAAAGTGGATTCACGCCCGATCCCCTGGCCATGTGGACAGCAACATGCCAGGGGTGGTGGGGGCATGCTAGGGGCATGCCAGCACTAATGCCATCCACCAAGATGAGTAAAGGTGTACCAGAGGGTGTAGCAGGGCATCTGTTATGCTAGGGGAACCCAGTCTGGCCCCCATCCTTCACAGTGGCAGCTGGACCTCCCCAACAGGGTGCTGACCCACAGGGCTGTCACCCCATCACATGGCAGTGCCCCAACCCCAGGGCTGTACCCAGCAACAACACCCCCAACACACACTGTGGCACCATACCAGTGTTGGCATTTGGCCCACCCACCCAGAGACACACAGTGCACTGCCACTACAACAGTGTCCCTCCCTGTCCCTCCATGCAGTGCCCATGATCCCTTGTGTGTGGTGCACTATTGGTGGTATGGTGTCACCTGACCTTCCCTGCCTGATCATGGAATTCCTGCCCCATCAATGGTGGTCAGTGGCCCCCACCGCGAGCACCAACATCACTGCCCACCCCGTACCCACCAGTTGGTGCTGCACCCTGGACATCCAGCAGCACTGCCCCCACACACCACCTTGGCCAACAGCCATCTGAGTGATGCTGGGAGCACACAGTTATATATAGGCAGTACACTCCTGGCATCACTTGGATGGCCAGTGGCCATGGAGGTGTGTGCTATGCCGTGGGATGTCCGGGGTGGTGGGACCAACTGGTGGTACTGGGGTGAGTGGTGGTGGTGTTGGTGTTGCAGAGGGGGCCTCAGACCACCATTGCATCGGCTGGGGGCCAGGCTCAGTGCCAGGGGGTGGGACAAGGTCATGGGGTCGGGGTTAGAATTGTACTGTTGGGGGAGTGGCCACAGCCAGTACTGGGCATGGGATACATTTGCAGTGTGTGTGTTTGTGTGTGTGTGTGTGGTTGCCTGCCACAGCATGCTGTGCCCACTGGGCACCATTCTGCTGGGGGGTTACTACATCGGGGATGGGTTACTGATGTCTGGTGGGGGGGCGGCACATGAGATGGGGGTCATCCAATTGAGGTCTGTCTGTGCACTGGGTGGACACAGGCCACGGGCTTGGCCAGTGGGCCACTCTGTCAGACGGGGACTAGCCATGCAGTTCCAACCTAGACCCACG
Source organism: Neoceratodus forsteri (assembly GCA_016271365.2). Taxonomy (NCBI): domain Eukaryota; kingdom Metazoa; phylum Chordata; order Ceratodontiformes; family Ceratodontidae; genus Neoceratodus; species Neoceratodus forsteri. The sequence goes on along the minus strand of CM057450.1, from coordinate 555,557,490 downwards.
CCTCCCTGCTCAAGTAATCCACTGTGGAACCCAGGACAGGCATCACAGCCTGGGTCCGCAACTCCACCCCAGTCCGCCCTGTGCATACTTGCATGCCGGGGGGGGTTGGAGCCATGGATAGGTGGCTTCTGGTTGTGCATAACAGCATGTGTGCACCTGTCTATGGATGCAGAGGTACGCGGGCTGAGTATGTGCCTTTGGTGCGTATCTTCCGCCCCATTCATGCATAGTGCCCTATGTCTGTTGCTGCAACTGTATCAACAAAAGGCGTTGTCTCCTTCTTTGATCCCCTCTGCTGTTTGTAGCTCTGTAGCAACCTTGGTTTTCCTCACCATTTTATTAGCTTCTTTCATGGCATTTCATGATGGCACTCCAGCCACTGTTTTCAGCAAGTACTTTGAAATTTATGTTCTGCACAACCATTTATCTCATCACTTCTTCCTGAGTATAAGAGAGCTGCTGTATGTATGTTGTTCTTCTCTGAACCTATTCATCGTGTTTCATAGCCAACCAGAAAATCCATTTAATATGCCTTGATAATCTGTATGAACACTTCGGTCTTCTTGATTCTTTTAATATCCAGACATTTCACAGAGCTTCTGGTTATTGGACTGACTCTTAGGAAGGGAATCATCTTCAGTAGGGCTTTCATGTGTGTTAGTAACATAGTAGCACAGTATTGTGGTGGCAGAAGGGACTTAAGGTCCATGTTGTTTGCCCTTCTGTTTGCATGGTAGTGAGAATACCCAATTTAGTATGAACACACATCCAACTGTATCAGCTGGAATGCTATCCCAGTTCGTCCTGTGCAAATCTCAATGCTATTCTCCTTCAGGAATTTGTCATGTCCTCCCATCTTTGAAAGCCAGAACAGCACTTGCTTCCATAGCCTCAGCGGGAAAGCTATACCACTTCAGAACCACCCTTGTGTGAAGTAATGTTTTCTAATATTTCCCCTTATCCCACTCCCCCCACACACACAAACACACCAAACACATATACGCGCACACTCACACGCAAACACACATACACACACACACACACACAGTGTGAATGCATTCCTCCTAGTTGTTCTTGCACTCACCAACTCAACCATAAGTGTGTACACCACCCTGTCTGTTCCCTTTAGAATATGGAACCCCATGACCATGTCCCTTCTCAGTCTAGTCTTCTTGAGGCTGAACAAGTTGAGTATGTCCAATCTCTTCTCACAGATCTTACATACAGATCTCAATACTGCATTATAACACTGCTGAATATATGCCCAGGTGTTGTTTGCAGTTTTGTTGTGCATGACTTCTAAGTAATAGGTAACCCATTCTACGATTGTGCGGTCACGCCCTGATATCCCGCGCCTTGGTGTCTGAGTATGCACAAGGCCACAGGCCGAAAAGCCAACCACCCGAGGCGCGGTATATATCAGAGCGTGACCACACACCAGAGTGGGTTATCTATCTTATAAAATGGCATCATTGTTTTTTAGGGGTAAGTGCAGGTGGGTCACGCTTGATATACACACCATCATGTGATGCTTATTCTCCAATAAATTCCAAGCAATTTCCTACCCATTTTATAAGTATATGTAAATGTATGTTGTAATGATATATGTTATTCCTTTGTAAACCCTCAAGTCCCCAGGCATGTCTGAAAATGAGTCATTGAACCAGGCCATGTACCTTCCTGGTTAAATTAAATAAATAAAAAAATGAATAAAACTAAACCACTGGCTAGCTTGGTGTCACTGTGCCAGACACTCTTCATCTCTTCAGTGTCCTTCCTGTACTGCAGTGACCTGTACTGGATGTAGTGCTCTGTGTGTGGCCTAACCAAGGTCTAACTCAAGGGAGGATCATGCTCTTCATATATCCCTGGGCAGCATTGTCTGAATTGTCTATATAGAAAGAACCTTCTAAACTGAGCAAGGGGGTATTTTAAGCCAAAGCCATCCCCCTCCCTTACCCTCAATTATTAACCTGTACTTTCAGCTGGCTGGTAATAAACCTGTGGACTGTTCAATATCACTTAAATCTGGAGGGATAACAGTCTTTGGTCACATCAAGAAGAAAGGGAAAAGGCAACAATAAATTTTTTAATGAAGCCTTGAAAATGTCAAGCTGAGTTTCAGCGTCAAAAGCTGAAAAGTAAAGTGCTGAGCCTGACAGAGACCTCAGCGTTACGGCAGTAGCACTTCCCTTTTCTGCTTGCCTCTTAGTGGCTGGTGACAGCTTCACATTAATTTTGGTTTGCAACATTAAAGACTTTTCCCAGAAGAAATACACTTAATGTTCCAAACAGCGATCTGCAATCAATTAATAGCATTCCAAAATGTACTAATCTGTTTTTATAGACGCTGCTGGAGTCCCAACCCACAGTAGTTTAGCTCTGTGAAGTAACAAGAACATATGTTATTCTCAGGCTAAAAGCACAACACCTGCATTGCAGTCATAGATAAAAGGCATTTGTAAAAGAGTTTATGCTTTCATCAATTTCATTGTAATATACCAATGTTCTCTGCCAGATGAAAAATGTAGTAAAAACCCCGGACATTCGTGACGCTTCATAAAACTGCAGTATAAAGCTAAACAACTCATTCGTGCCAGGGAACTGGGCAGTGTCTTTACTGCTGCCAGAAAGGCCATGCCAATCACAGCTATACTGCCTGATAATGAAATTGCAGTTGTCAGTGAGAACTGCCTTAAAGAGGAACAGTCAGCACAAAGGTTCCCACAGTCAAGTGTGGGGCTGGTCCCGATATGCACTTTGTGGGCAAAACATTGTTTTTTGTTTACTGTAGTATAATAGATTGTATCAGACTAATGTTTACTTCTAGGCTGGCATGTTCTGTAAGTACAAATCCCAGAATCCCCTACAGCTGACATCAGAGCAGTAGGCAGCAGGGAGAGATTCGGTTTTATGTAATAAAGGCGAGTCTGTAATCTCAGCGAACAATAAGGGCGAACACATATCCACCCTAAACAAAGAGAGCAAGCAAAATTTTGCTGATCGTCGCAGGGAGCAGCGGTCGCTTACTCCCTAACACAGGCCAAGAAAAATAAAATGTTTTATGCGTGGGAGCTGCACCCCCCTGTGGAGGGATTGTCGGATAACAGATGGAACCAGACACAGAATTTCAGGTTCAACACACAATCTCTGTGTGATGTTTATTTAAAACACGGGATAACCGTAAGCAATGGCATATCCCTTCTTTAACTCATTGCCTCCTAGAATACGCCTGTAGACGGCAACAAATGTACTGCAGTGTGTCCTAGAATGACTACAGAAGTCACCTACAGACTTCCTGTGTGTCCTAGTAATGTCTGGAGAAGTCACTCACATGTTTTAATATTACTTGCCAGCCAGAATTACTATATACTATATATCATGTACTATATACTATATACTAAGAAAGATACATAGAAGGCCAAAGCCTATAATTATGTATCTCCATCTTGCTGGTACATCATCCCTTGTTCAACAGATGTTGATCGAGTTTGTGTTTAAAATCTGTATGACTATGTGATTGCACTATAGTGTCTGGCAGTGAGTTCCATATTGGGATTATTCTTTGTGTATAGAAATAATGCCTCTTGTTATTTCTTGGATAAGTGTTTATAATTGATGGTTATGACTTTAAGGTCACATTCTCGTGATATTGAGGGGATTCCAAGTTGAGCCACTAATTGACTATCAGTTGATAATTTATACATTAAGAGAAGATCTCCTCTAGTTCTTCTGTGCTCTAATGTATAGAGATTTAATTCATCAAGTCTTGTATGGTAGTCCTTGTTAAACATATTCATTACCATCTTAGTAGCCCTCCCCTGGACACCCTCCAATCTATTTATGTCACTTTTATGATAGGGGTTCCACAAAGGAGAACATTAACCTAGGTGTGGCCTCACATATGCCCTATACAAGGGCAGTATACAGCCTCTTTCCCTTGAAATAAAGCTCTTTTTATACAACCCAGTGCTCTATTTGCCTTATTTATAATGAAATTGTAATGACTGTGAAAAACTAAGTCACTAGTAATTATTACGCCTAAATCGTTATTCTGTTTAACTGATGTGAGAATTTGATTATTTAGTGTAAACTGATAGTGACTATTAGTTGTACCAAGATGCAAATTAACACATTTATTGATATCAAAGGACAATTGATTAGAATTGACTGCATAGCACCATTAGAAAGATAATGTTGTGCTGAACAACTTTGCCACTGATACTTTGTGTGTATCATGTTCACTTTAGGAGTTATTTACATTTGTTTATGACATGGTGTGTATGGCAGACATTTTCTCCATCAAGAACCACCTAAGCACTCTGAAGAAAACACACATTCTGGATATCTCAACCAGTATAAAACAAAACCAAAATGAGCACAGTTGACTGCATAGCACCATTAGAAAGGTACTTTGTGTGAACAAGTTTGCCGCTGATATGTTGTGTGTATCATGTATACTTTAGGAGTTATATGTATTTGTTTATGGTATGGTGCGTATGGTTCAGATTCATCCCTCAAACCTCACCACACACCTTGACTAAAATGGGGAAAATAATGTTTAATACAGAAATAGCTGGTTTTTACAAACAAATTATTAAATCTACAGTGTGAAAAAGTATTTGCCCCTTCCTGATTTTCTCTATTATTGCATATTTGTCACACTGGATGTTTTCAGGTCTTTAGACAAAATATAATATTAGATAAAGGGAACCTGAGGAACAAATAACACTTTTTTTTTACTTATTTCATTTATTTAATGAAAAAGTTAACCAACACCAACGGGCACTGTGTGAAAAGTAATTGCCCCTAGTTAAATCAACCCAATTAAAGGGATAATTAGAGTCAGCTGATTGAACACAGCCAGGCTTGATTACAGCCAGCCCTGCTCAGTATAAATCTCACTTATTTTGACCCTTACCATCAGAGTCACATTGCCAGCACAAAGATTTAGCAAGCACATTATGCCATGATCAAAGGAAGTTCCTGAAAAGATCAGAAAAAAATGTGTTGCCCTCTATCAGTCTGGAAAGGGTTACAAAGCTATTTCTAAGGCTCTGGGACTCCATCGAACCACAGTGAGAGCCATAATCTCAAATGGAGAACACTTGGAACAGTAGTGAATCTTCCCAGGAGTGCGGCCTGCCAAAATTACTCCAAGAGGCAGGCGTAAAATCATTCAGGAAGTCTCAAAGGATCCTAAAACAACATCCAAAGAACTGCAGGCTTCTCTTGCCTCAGCTAAGGTCAGTGTTCACGACTCCACAATCAGAAAGAGACTGGGCAAAAATGGGCTTCATGTGAGAGTAGCAAGGCGGAAACCACTGCTAACCAAGAAGAACATAAATGCTCATCTCTCATTTGCCAAGAAGCACCTGGATGATCCACAAGCCTTTTGGGAAAATGTTCTATGGACAGATGAGTCCAAAGTGGAACTTTTTGGATGACATGGATCCCATAATGTCTCGCGTAAAGCAAACACAGCATTCCACAGTAAGAACACCATACCAACAGTCAAACATGGTGGTGATAGTGTGATGGTGTATGATTTTCTGCCTAAGGACCTGGATGACTTGCCATAATTAAAGGAACATGAATTCTGCTCTGTACCAGAAAATTCTTAAGGAGAATGTCCGTCATCCTTCCGTCAGCTGAAGCTGAAGCGTAGGGCCATGCAGTAAGACAATGATCCAAAACACAAAAGCAAGTCCACATCAGAATGGCTAAAAAGAAGTAAAATGAAAGTTTGGAGTGGCTTAGTCAAAGTCCAGACTTAAACCCAATAGAGATGCTGTGGCAGGACCTGAAACGAGCAGGTCATGCTCGAAAACCTACCAAATGTTACTGAATTAAAGCAGTTCTGCGAGGAAGAGTGGGTTAAAATTCCTCCACAGCGATGTGAAAGACTGATATTGAATTACAGGAAGTGTTTGGTTGCAGTCATTGCAGCTAAATGTGGCATAACCAGTTATTAAGTGTAAGGGGGCAATTACTTTTTCACACAGTGCCAGTTGGTGTTGGTTAACTTTTTTTCATTAAATAAGTGAAATTAAAAAAAAAAACAAGTGTTATTTGTTCACTCAGGTTCCCTTTATCTAATATTACATTTTCTCTAAAGACCTGAAAACATCCAGTGTGACAAATATGCAATAATAGAGAAAATCAGGAAGGGGCAATATTTCACCACTGTACATCTAAAGTCTGGCTGTTTAATTTGGTGTTGATTTGTTACATATTTACCAACAAAAGAAGGCTTAAGTTGCATTTTTAGTGGACAAATATTTTTTTGCTGTTTCGACCAGCATAGAAAAAACTAAATTATCTATTATTACTTGCATACCGCTGTTGGAAAGGTAATTTTATGCTGAACAATTTTGCCACTCATACTTTGGGTCTAGCACTTATGGTTTTTGTGCTATTAGCATTTGTTTGCAGCATGCCAATTATGGCTTGATTTTGCTTAGAAAGGCCCAGGATTCACTGTTAACAGTATACAGGAGACAAGTGCTGCAACTTCAGAGAGCTCCTTTGGAGGCAATGAGTTAATACATCAGTTTGCAGCAACAAACTATGCCTGTTCTTCTTCTGCACTTAATCAGCAACTACTGAACCACTGATTTATCTCTTTAGTGAAAATTATTTTACTCCCTATGTTTGTCTTCTGTGTTTGGGTGATGGGGAGCTCAAAAAAAGAAACACTCCAAAAACAAGCTAAAGACAAAGAACCTCAGTGCAGAAGCACTGAAGCAAGGGTTACCCCAAAGGGCATTGGCAATAAAGCCAAGTTTTCAAGGAAACACAACATCATACATACTCCATAATGCAATGGGATTTATATGCAAATCACCATGAACTTTTAGGCTTGTTCTGCTTAAAGCAGGAATGCATGGTGTCAAAGGGCCTCTCAAACAATCTGTAATTTACATGCATTTTAAATACCACAACTACCAGTAACTTAATTTTTATAACACAGTCCCCTAGTAACTTTTTACCTTTATCAAAACACCTAGTGTCATGGTATTTTCAACATTTACAGGTTCCATTCACATAAGGCATATACATCAAGGTATTTTATGACATAGTGCTATTGCATACTAAATCCAACAACAAGGAACACAGTCTGTTGTTTTACATCAGCTTGGAGGTCACCACAATAACCTCCCTATATGAGGACCTGAGAGGTAAAAGAAAAATTAAAGAGGACACTATAGCATAGTCAAGAATGGGAAGGGGGATGCCCATAGGTGGGCAACCTTGTGGACTATAAATTGTAAAGGATGTCCGCTGGCCCACAGGTGCATTGGTTGGATTTCTGCTTGCAACGCTGATGACACGGGTTCGGGAATGGACCCGGCAAGTTGGAGGGCTGTCATCCTATGAACTGCTCTCCTTCTTCAGGGGAGGGAGAGGTAGAGTGTCCAGCGCTCAACAGATCCCTAGTGGACATCAGGGAATCCATGGGTGACCGTGCCAGTATCGTTAGAGGTAGGGGAGACCCTGACACATTGTACATAGTCGCCTGGGGCAGCACACTCAAAAAAGTTGCTGGCCGCTGAGGATGAAGCCTACCCGGCACCTGGCCTCTATGGGTCCCTGCCTCCCTGCTGACCAATTCCAGCTCTGTGGCATCACTGGCCCTGAACCCCACCCTGGGGGGGGATGCCAGGGAGGCAATGTCAGTGGCAGTTCCCGCTGACACCTTCTTCTATCGTAGATGGGCCAGTTTGGTGTCATAGCCCCACCCTGGGGGGGTAAGACAGGGGGTATCTGTGGGGGTAAGGCAATTAGGGAATGAGGCAGGGTGGTTTGGGGCTGGTGCAGAATAGTGGGGAGGTCGGAAGCCAGAAAAATAGAAATTGAAAAGGATAGATTTGGCTGTGAAATAGAAGAACTGTTGCAAGAGATTTAAGAAAAGGTCAGTCCTCAAGATCTCCCTATCATACCCTCGAATCCCCAATCAATTTATTCTCAACCCCAGGGGAGCAGACTTAGAGGCAAAATAATAAAAATAAAAATGAGAAAAATCTGTCCTGTAGGCAGATTTGAATCTGGATCTACCAGGTCAAGTGGCGATGGCTCTGGCCACTCGTCAAATGGCAGCAGCTTGGCACAGCTGCAAACAAATGCTTATATCATGTTACAGTGAGTGCAGCTCACAACTACTCTTCCTGTAACCTACTCATCAGTGTTTTTGTCACCGCTGTCAATAAGAGTGGTATTATTGAGTCACTCAAATTGAGCTGCTCAATAATACTCATTCACATCACTATACACCAGAGATTCAACAGCCTGCAGTGCATGTTAGAGTTTATATAAAGCGTGATCTTTTGTTAGCTGGTCCTGCTGTCCTCCATAAGCTAAATACAGTCACAGAGGACTGTACTTAACTTTTGGAGAAAAGCAGAACTGGAACATGTCTGATTCGAGATTATGAAAGCTCTAACATGCACTGCAGGCTCTTGAATGTCCAACTGCTGCTTACTGCTCTGATGTCAACTGAAAGAGATTCAGGGATTTGTAGTAATAGAAGATGTCAGCCTAGAAGTACACGTAAACAAAATTAGTCTGATATTATCTGTTACTGTGGTAGCTATTGTCATTTTCAAAGATTTTGTGCCATAGTGCTGGGCATTGTAGTCACTGTGTCTTTTTTTCCGATATCGGAATTTTTTGGATGCAGAAGTTCCAGCAGTGGCCTGCAGATGTCACTGTTCCATGTTTATACTGTGCATGTGTCACCCTTAATCATGACCTGGGGAGAGCATTGCACAGACGTACCAAGTGATAGGTGATCTAGGTCAATAAACACTCTAAAGCACCGCAACGCGCACAGCACCACCACAGCACTGCTTGAGTTCATGGGCTTTATTCACAACTCACTTGAGCACAGCGAGCTGGTTGGTGCAAGATTTATCGATTTGTCAAAAGCATTTTACATGGTTAATCACGACCTACTCACTGAGCAACTAGATGTTATTGGTCTGTCAGACAATACTGTAAGATGGTTCAAATCCTACCTCTGGACCAATCCCAACAAATTAAGATAGACAATGTCTACTCTGATGGCAGACCAGTTTGCTTGGGTGTTCTGCAGAGCTCCATCTTGGGTCCCCTAATGTTCAGCTTATTTCCAAATCAGTTTCCTAGTTCCTATACTAGCAAAATTCTGCTCTCATGAGATGATGCTGTCCCCTTCTCCAAATGCACAGACCACAGATCATTGGAGCTCACCCTACAAGACAGCTTCTCCTCTGTGGAAAAATGGTTCAAGGCACACAAACTTGTCATGAATTATAAAAACAACAAAGGCAATGATGTTCTCCAGCCTGCAGAATCGACATCAGTCGCACCCACTTACCATTACCAATGATGAAGGTGCATCACTTGAACAGGTACAGCACTTTAAGTACTTGGGGGTTACACTTGACATGTACCATGTCATTTGTCTACCATAGAGACAATGTAGTAAAATCACTCAATATACGCATTGGCCTCCTACACAGGCATAAGCACAGTCTCATCCATGAAGCACTAAACCTTGCTGTCTGCAGCTCAGTCATCTGTCTTGTGGAGTATGGTATTGCAATCTACGGATCTGCAATGGACACAGCCCTCCACTGTATCAAAGTCGCCTTAAATAAGGCATGCCGCCTCTCCACCGGTTCAGAACATCAAACCCACACTGTGACCTTTATACCCATGCCAACTGGCTCCAGTTCAATAGTGGACTTCAGTACCAGACCTGCCTGCTGTCCAAAAAAGCAAGTCTAGGCATGCTACTCATAGGCATCCAGAAACTCCTCACCCCCTTTGAATGCAGCCACACCACAAGAAGCTCTGGGAACATGGTCTTCAAGGTTCCAAGATGTCGCACCACTCTAGGACAAAGGGTCTTTGCCCACCAGGCACCCAAATGGACTAACAACCTGCCACCAAGCCTCTTTGCTATTCCAATGCTGGGTCCTTTCAAATGTGGGCTACGATCATATCTGGTTACCAAAGCAAGTTGCGACTGTTTCGTTAAGGCCTCCAGCTCTGGCTTTTCGTCAACCTAAAGTACCTCCTGGCACTGTCTATACCCACATTTCTTCCTTCCCTAAACTGTACCACCCTCCTCCCCTTCGCTTCTACCCCTGCACTGCCAGGTGCCTCTCCGTCCCCACATTTCTTCCCTCCCTAACTGACCCAACCTCCTCCCCTCACCTTCTACCCTACCCTACCTCCCCATATCCCTTCTCCACCACTCCCCTTCTGCTCCCATTCCCTCTTCCCCTTCTTATACTGACATCCTGCTCTGATCCTGCACTGCCCCCTCACCCTCTCACCTGACACCCTCTGTTAACACTTCCTGCTACTGGCACTGCCAATACTTAAGTATAAGCCTCCCTCACCAGTGATGAGGCCCACCTTCTGGGCTGATTTTCATTATATATTCTCTCTCTCTCCAGTTTGTCTTCTCACTATTACCCCTCTCTTCCTGAGGCAACCCTTCCCCTTGTTCACTCTCTCTCCCTCCCTCCTTTTTTTCCTTTTGTGTTGGCAAGTACCATGGTATATAGTGTTTGCTTATTTCAGTCACACATGTAACCTCTTGCCTAATTTGCCTTAATTGTTTGTTGTCCTCTTATGGCCTCTGTGGTAGTTTGACTCCCCCCCAATCCGAAAGCAGACTTTGGCATTTCTTTTCCCCCTAAAGTCTACTATAGTAGCACTTCTTTCTATTCTATTTTTTTGAATATATCTTTTTCTACTATTATGGGTAGGCCACCCATTATAGTATCTTAAACTCACTTGGCTGTTCCCTCTATATATTCTTGTTTATCCCTGCCTTAGGCCTGCAAATTTAAAAACTAAGGAACCAGTAAGAAAGAGCTGGTTATTGAATATGCTCTGTGGAAAGCGTGAGTTCCAGTCAGGAAAACAGAGCACAATATTTTTCTTTATGTATTATGCCCCGATGCACGTTTGTGCTATAGTCCAGCCCCTGTGGGGATCTGGTAAAGACAGGGACATCTGTTCCTTGAAAGGAGCCATGTTTAGCTTTGTTGTGAGAGAGAAACAACTGCTGTTGGTTACGGAGGGTAAAGGAGCCGAATATGATCTCAGAGAAGTGAGATCTGCCACAAGAGAGAAGCCCGTAGCATAGGAAAGCGTCCCCATTGTAAAACAGTGAGAGACTGTGTTTATTTTTTTTCATTTTATCTTTTTATTGAAATTTGAGTGTAACCTCTAGGGGGCGCTATCCCAAGGGCTACTACCCCGCCTGCTCAGCCAACAACAGGTTGAGGGGCCTGGATCCAATGGCAGGTGCCTCCACCCAAAGGTCGAGGTTCAGACAGTCGAAATCGACTTGGTCACAGCCCTCTGGGTTACTGCAACCCCCCTTTCTTCCCACTAATGGCCCACACACATTATTATCAGTACCCCAGCAATATACACTTACCCCCAGGATAGGTGTGATCCTCTGAACTCTCGAGACCCCCTGTGGAATAAGATGCAAATACACAGTTGCCCAGATACAGTATTTTAACATAAACACACAGTTCAGTCAGTATATATTTGCAAAACAACCAATCTAATTTATTCAAGGGGGGAATAACAAGGACAGGGGGAAATCAGGTTAATTAGCTTAATCACACTACTATGTCAGAGCTCTGTGCACAGGCTAAAGTCCCTAACAGTCACTGTCACTGGGTACCCAGGCAATAAAGGGCTAGCCAAGTCCGGTGCAGCTGGGTGGGGCCCTGAAGAATAAACACTTGTAAAATACCACTTTTGTAGTTGAGAGCCAGCAGGCTCAGTTTGTGCAGCCAGCAAGGGGAACAGCCCAAACTTGCAATCAATAAATCAAGTAACAGGGAGCTACCCTGATATTTTACTCACGACTTTTGAGACAGCACAGTTCTCCCTCTCTCTCTCTCCTCTAATGCAGGACACTAGCCTGTAGTAGGACACTCGACACATTGATATGTAACAGCAAATGGGTACCATACCAGGAGCGTGCTTAGGGCCCGACCGAACTCACAGTTAATCGGGAGTCGCAATGCAGCTTCACTTTTTCCTGACAGACCAAGCACGATTCAGCAGATTCTCCAGTCCTCTACAGGGTCAGCCTGGTAGGTAGCTGCGCACTTGCACAGTGTCCTCTGACCACTGCCTAGCGGATTTAGTCCGACACTCACCGGCGATTGAGCTGCCTGAAACTGGCCTTCCACATTCACTTCCCGTGTGAAAACTCAATGGCTCAGGAGCCCAGAGCTCCTTCCTCGCTCACAGCCACAATGACTCTGCCCCTTGGCAGTTTGGGCAGGGAATCTTAGTTCGGGGGCCACACGATCCCATTGGTGGGCTGCAGATGCCAGTCACTTAATACTGCCCTCATTGGTGCAAAAAGGCGCCACAGTCCAGAACTTAATTTCCCAGAACTACTGGCTGTATCCCCTATGGTCAGTCGGCTCCAAGGAGAGTCCTGATTCTGGTTGGCTCAAGCGGTCTCCATTTTAGTTACCCCTCTTTACCCCATTGGCCCAGCTCAGCAGTCTAGGTCCAAAATGGAAGGGCCAAGCACACAAAGTCCCAGCTGCAATGAAGGCACGTTAGACAAATTGTAATTTCACTAATACCTTAAATGATTATAGCCAAACAGTTACATCTATCAAGTGGGCTCCCTTTGCACTTTCAGCAGCTACAAAATGGAGTGATTACACCACAGCTCAGGCAGGATTCGAGCAGGGAAACCCCAGTCCCCCCATACAACCCACTGGAGCCTGCAAGCAGGCATCTCTTAAAGAGACAGTACTGGAGGCCTTAGGCACTCTGGCGCCCGCATCTAGCGGCATTACGCTGAACACCAGTTAGGCAGGGAGCATTTAGGCAAGCTCCGAAGCTTTTTAGGAACCCCCATTTGTAGAGGGGTTACACAGTATATAAGAAAGCACACATCTAATACAATAGAAGACTATCCTCCATGTGGGGTATAAAATATCACTTAACAAAACACACTATTTAGGGTAAACATATTGGAGAAGCCTTATATACATATATTGATTATAAAACACAAACCTAGACAGGATGTAAGTGGAGAGCAGAAGAGTTACAATCAATAGGGTATTATAGGATCAGAAATAGCAACCATGTATGAAATACATGCTAGACAGGCTATGGCAAGGCATTCAGTAAATTGCAAAAGTGATAAATATGGTAATATGAACAATGTTCAGTAATGGAGAGGTGAAGATAAGAGAAAAGTGTGCAAGGAAGAAAGAAGAGAGAGAAAAGCAAGGAAAAGGGATGGAGAGAGGGAAAACAGGGAAAAGGGAAAAAAGAAGAGAAATCTGTGCACAAAAGTTTTGAGAAAACCTAATCTGAGAGCAAAATAAGAAGGAGGACTAAATATCCCTAAGAATTAGGGTCTAGAAGAACTAGGTTCAATGTATTTGAAGTAATCCTGCCAACATCTGTCATATACAGTGAGTCGGTTATGAGTAACATTAGATAATCAGTCTAGGGAGGCATACTGAGAGAGGCTTTGAAGAATATCTGAAAGAGAAGGCACCAGAGTTGATTTCATTTCATAAGAATCAGGTGTTTGACCAGAAGAGAAAGTATATTTAGCCATCTAAATGTGCATTTGAGAGGAGAGAGCTATTGGGATAAGGATGCCTAGAAGGAATAGCTTGAGGTCAAAAGGTAGTTTTTGTCCTGTTACTCTGGAGGCAAGTAAACAGACTTTATGCCAGAGCTTATTAAAGGTGGCACAAGACCACAAGATATGAAGTAGATCCACATTGGCCAAATTGCAGAGCCAGCAATTATTATTATTTAATAGGTCCATTTGTTGAAACACAGAGGGGGTTCTATACCAAAGATGTAGGATTTTAGTTTGTATTAAAGAACTACGGGCATCTTTAAAGGTATTATGTGAAATACACCAACAATTACTCCATTGTGCATCTGAAATATTATAGTTAAGAAGAGTACTCCATTTTTTTTGGCCTGTATAGACTGATCAGGTAGATTATCAATATTGTCTTTGTAAATGGAGCTATTTAATTTTACTGATAAATTAGTCCAGTGCGATATGTATGGGTTTAGAAGAGTATGCCTATACACTAAACCAGGGTGAGAGTTATAAGCTGCCCGAATTTGTAAAAACTTCTAGAAGTCCTGTTTAGGAAGTTTCCATGTGACCTGCAAGTCTGAAAATGATCTAAGAGTGAGTGAATTCTGGTCCAAGATATCTCCGAGAAAGAAAATGCCTTTGTTCCTTCATGTACGACAGAAAATTGGGTGATCTTCTAGAGTGAGCAGTGGATTGAGCCATAATGGGGCATACAATCAGAGTGTTGGATTGGATTTCAGGAATTTGTGGGTTAGTTTCCAATAAAGAACAGAGGATGATATAGTCAGGTGAGATTTTAGTTCAGAGGAAATGGGATTAAAATGAAGGAAATGGGAACTCCTCCTGGCACAATGCGGATTCCATTGCAACCCATAGTGGTGAGTGAGGGAGGGTTTCTGAAACAATTTGATGGTTTGGCCATTCAGAAAGCTCAGAGGTAGCTTTGAACCAGAGGAGTCCGAATCCTCTTTTTCCAATGTGGTTGAAGTTTGTTGCAGTTAAATCTTGGTGGTTTCCCATCCCAGATAAAGTTACCTATTAATTTATCAATTTTAGCAAAAAAGGAGGATGGTAAGACTAAAGGAATATTGGCAAAGAGGTAAAGAATCTTGGGAGAAATGGACATCTTAATGGCTGCAATTTTCCCCATGAAAGAGAGATTAAGAAGCTTCCATCTTTCCACAATTATTTTGACGTTATCAAATAAGGGGTTAAAGTTAATGTCCCATATCTTCCCTAAATTACTAGTAATTTTGATTCCTAGATGTGTTATACCCTGTGGTGACCAGCGGAATCCAAGAGGTATGTTCATAAAGGCTTTACAGTGGTCGTTAAGGGGCATAGTTTGTGATTTGCCATAATTCAAAGCAAGGACAGAAATTTTAGTAAAATTATTAAGCAAATCAACCAACAGGGGCCCAGCCTCATTCAGGTTTTCGAGTAAGATTAAGAGGTCATCCACATAGGAGAGAGAAACATATCTTGAATTGCTCACAGGTATGCCCATAATGCCAGAAGATTGACATAAACAAGCAGTCAAGGGTTCCATGGCTAAAATAAACAGGAAAGGTGACAAGGACAGCCTTGTCTAGTTCCCTTGCTAGATGAAAGTAAGAGGAAAGGTGGAATTAGTAAGTACTTTAGCAACAGGGAGTTATATAATAGCTTGATCCAGGAGGAAAAAGTATGAGAAAAACTGAAAGAAGATAAAACTTGATGAAGGTAGTCCCAGTTTAAGGAATCAAAGGCCTTCTCAAAATCAATAGCTATGGCTGCAGCTGGTGTCTTGAGGGATTTGGCTTTGTGAATTAAATTAAATAAGGAATGTAGGTGATCAGAACCAGATCTATGTTTAATGAAACCAGCTTGCAAACAATGAGTTAGCTTGGGAATCAAGGATTCAAGTCGAGAAGTTAGTAGTTTAGCAAATATCTTCCTATCCATGTTTAATAAAGAGATGGGCCTATAACTTGCGGGGTGAGTAGGGTCTTTTTCTTTCTTAGGGATTAGGGTTATGATTGCTTCGGTCCAAGATGTGGGAAGCTTGCCAGTATTGGAAGCTTCTTGACAAACATTAAAAAGAAGGGGACATAACGTTAGGTCAGAAGGCAGTTTAATCATTGCAGGCAGCACATGTAATAAAAGCGCAGTAGTGTCTCCTGATTCTACACCCTCAGGGAAGCCAAAAAATCGTAAATTGTTGCGATGATTACAATTTTCAATATCGTCAGTTTTGGCTTGTAGGGATTTAATAGTTCGATCTTGATTGAGGACAGTAGCCTGGAGGTCATGAATAGTAGTGGTGTTACAGGCCGTTGCTTTCTCATTAAATGCAATTTTTTGGCTAAAAGTTTCAAGAGTGGTCGCATTCTGTTGGGTGGAGGTTTTTAGATCATTAATCTCAGTCACCAGTTTGGAAAACATTACTTCCACTCTAGCAAGTGAGCTTTGCTGTACTTGGAGATCTGCCATAATGCTGAAGGATGAGGCCTAGTATGCTGCAGTACAGTGTAGAATAAATGAATATAAGTAGATGATGGATCAAAAATGACTTACAAACTGTGTCAGACAGTAAGATTACAGGATGGTCACAGGAGTTGGTACCAAAGAAAGGTCTGGTGAAGGCTGGATGAGGTTAGATTGCAGTCATTCCTGCAGAGGTTCTGAACTATGCTGCCATCTTCTCAGAGACTGTATTTAAACAGTCCAGGAGATTGCTCACCGGCCTCAGTGCCCTGAAAGTGCAAGACTGTCACTTTCCTTGGCAGCGTCTTGTAATGAAACAATTTATTCTTGCTAAAAGAACCCCCTTGTGAAATAAGAAGGCTAACTTCTTTTTGTAGTTAATATATTTCTTTGCACTTTCTGTGCTCACTGGCACCACTCTTTTGGCCCTCAACGCCTCTTCTCCCCTCTCTCCCTCTTCTCCCACCAAACTCAACCCTGCTGGTCTCTTTGTGAGCTGCTCCCACCCAGATCTCCTGTCTCCTGTACCGGCCAGCTTGTACCTGGCAGGAGCCTCCTCCTGAGATCTCCTGCACTACCATCTCTGTGTTGCTGGCATATCCCCATGGGTAGCCACGAGGAGGAGCGGCTAAGTGGAGACTGAAGGGGGCATGCATGCACAGCCAATGCAGAGAGTACAGTCCTGAGAAGGGACAGAAAGGCCATCATCTGGTGTACTGGTGCAGCACTTTCCTCTGTTCTGGACTTGCCCAACCTCCACCACATTCATTCGAGCGCACACACGACTGGCTTGGGGGGGTGCCTGATGGCACGTGGTCACCCACGCTTTCACCAGCGCCTCTGCCAGCCACCACCAGAAGTCACTACAGAATGGAATTGAGAGCTCCCTCCCCCCAGGAGAAGAATGTCCAAAGGATGCTAGCGACCCTCCCTGCCGGCCTTCATTCCTGAGTTCCTGAGTGCGGAACACAAATCCAGGTCACCAACGCAAGAGTGATCCCCCATTCCTCAGTACCACGGAGCCGGGCTGTAGTTAATATTGTTGTTGAAAAGTTTCAACACAGTAAAACATTAAACATCAAGTGGCATTACATGACAAATGCAGTCAGTAGGGTACAGATATGCAAGAGAAAATTCTCAAGAATATGGAGGAATGTCTCCGGCATTAGGCAACAAGGGAAACAGCAGAGAAGTCCAACATTAATTGGGTAACAGTCCCAAGGTTCTTTACAACCTACCCTAGTTTCCAGTACTCTGTGGGGCACACATTCTTGAATGCTCATGGGGCTCAGACACATGCCTGATGGGCCATGCTCAGCTCATGTATGTTGCCTCCTCCTGGATTGTATGGCATCACCAGGATAGGTAGATGACTACTCCTTGACTATCCCTTGACTCCATTTGTATGGCCCAAGGCTGCTCTTCTTCACCACCTCAAGGCCTGAAGTAGCTTGTAAGAACCACAGTCAATACCCTTGAGGGTAGACCCTCACTTCTTTTTCTCCTCCTCAAGACCTTGGGGCCTCCTCAGACTCTTAGCTGTCTTCTCATGTTCTCTGTTCTCAGGTCTTCCTGTTCCCAGGTCTCAGATCTCATCACAGGTACCTCTCTCTTGCTCTCTCTCTGTCACTCCTTGCTGCCTTTGGCCAAAGCACACTGCTCCACCCTCTTTTAGAGAGGATAAGTAGCTAACCTCCTGTGCTGCTGTTCTCCTTCTCAGGCCACTTCAATGTTATGTATGGTTTTGACCAGGAAGCATTGTCCTAGTAAACCTTCTTTGAATTCTTTCAATTTTTGTTATGTCAACTTGGTGGTAAGGGTTCCAGACATGAGAGCAACAGTCCAGACAGGGTCTTACGTACAATTTAATGGGGTAACGTCACACCACTGGACCTGCTAACAAAAGCTCTTGTAATACAGCCCCATGTTCATTTAACAGTTTTAACCATGTTGTTACATCACAAATGCAGTTTGAAATCCTTAGTTATTATCACACGCAAGTCCCATTCTAAAGATACTGTTCTTTACTAATGAGGTTTTTTTAGCACCAAAATGTAGAACCACACATAATCCATTTGCTATAGTTATGGTTCTGTTTTCCTTTGTGCTCAGTCTGCTAAAAGGTTTAGATCATCCTGAACAGACTTGACATCTTCCTAATTGTGTACCTGACTGAGCAATTTACAATTGTCAGCAAACTTGATAAACCAGTTTGTGATCTTTTCTTGCATCATTATGTCACAGATGGAAGTGGAGAAAAGACTTGGGGCACGATTCCAGAAGGGCATACGCCGGCGTGAGGTGAGATACGCCAAACCCCATGGCATATCTCACTACCTACGCCAGGCGATATGCCAGCCCCTATTCCAAGAGGCGAGTTGCACCTTGGCATCTGCGGACTGCGACAACGCAGGTTGTGACAAAACTAATGCTGCAGCCCGCAACGTCTGGTGCAACTGAGGGTTATGACAGCAGCCTAGCCCAATTCCAGTAGGGTGGCTGTCGTAACCCGCAAGCATAATTATGGAAGCCACAGTGGCATGGCTAAGTTAGAACAGCTCTGAGCTGCTCTAAGTGGCAACCATTGGTTGCCCTATCTATCGCTATCTATCTATCTATTGATCTATTGGCTGCCCACCTCCTGGCACCGTGGTAACAGAGCAGATGTGTCCCCCTGTGTCCCCAAATGCATAGCCCTGCCCCAACCCCCCAAATAGCAGGGACCCTTGGGGGTCTGTTCTCCTGCACACACCCCTGACACCTGTGTCTCCTGTCCTTCCCCCCTCCATGCCCACTAGTGCATCTGGTGGTGTTCCAGGGTGGGGGTGCTTTGGGGGGGGCCATCTGTTGCCCATCGTGAGTTGCGACTTGTGGCTGGAATACGTCATGCATGGGCTACTGCCACATGCATGGCGATATCACAAGTCGCAATTGCTGGGACCCCCCACTTGGGAATGCGTTGGGTCCTTATATGTCGCGTTAACTCACAACCAGGCAAGTTATGCCGGCCATCTTGAGTCTGGCCCCTGGTTCCAACACTGATCCTTGGAGCACTCTGCTGTCACCTGTCCTATTTGAAAAAGTAAGCCATGGACACTTCCTGCCTGAGTTCTTAAAGTCAGACTGTCGTTTATCAAATTAAATGTCCATTTGTCTATTTTTGTTCTATTATTTCTTTATTCAGTTTTTCCCCTTTTTCGCCCATCCCTACCTGCTCGTTCTTGGTGCGGATGTGTGCGTGTGGAGGCATGCGGGTGCCACATACTGCCAGATTCCCCACCCTACTAGCTGCCCCTTCCACTTGCCTACACCACAACCAGACCTCCACCCGGTGGTGACAGGACTACGAGAGAGACAGCATACTCCCGGGAGAGGAGGCTGCTGGTAGGCTCAATCCTACTTCACCTCCCCGGCCGGCTCCCCCGATGACCCGAGGTCATTCCCTAACCTGAGTTGCCAGCATGATGCAAGGTAAGGCTAGATGCCTTAACCCTCAGCACCACTGGGCTGGCCACATTTGTCTATTTTAGTGTTTCAAATTTATCAGTTAGGAATTGATGAGATACTGTATCAAATGCCTTACTGTATTCTAATCACGGTACATCAACTGGGGTGGTAGTGTCAAAATGTGTAGCTGTCTGTTTAAAAAGTCAGCAGCTTTGTGAGATTTACTCTTCATAAACCCATGTTGCAGTTTGTTCCTGTACCCATTTGTGGATATCTGGTTTTCTAGATGGTCCTTCATTGCTGATTCTATGATCTTGCCCTGTATAGAAGCTAGGCTAATTGGACTGTAGTTTGCTCAGAATAGATTTGTTACTACTTTTGTGGATCAGGACAACAGCCCTTTTCCAATTCTAAGACACTAAGGGTCAGATATTCAAAGCGGAGCGCCGGGTACAAATCAGTTGCGCTGAATTAGTACCAATTTGCTACTGACTTCACAATATTCAAAGGACATTTAGCACTGGAAGTTAGGGGTGCTAGCACCAACGCTTAAATAATAATATATGCAGGAGGGACTGAGGAGGGGTCCTGAATGCTGGAGCACTGGCATATTCAAAAGTATAGCGCTGCGCTAGGCATTAGCGTGACCTGTAGCGTGGTAGCTAAAGCCGCAAGGAAAAGCTGATGGTAATGCAGCGGTGCCCCCAACACACACACACCAATCCCAAACCCCTTGTCCGTAAGTAATATATGATACCCTGGTAGTCTAGTGGTCCTCCCACCCCCAAGCATGGATCCTGTCCCTCATTGAAAATCAAATATATATATTTTCCTGGTAGTCTAGTGGTCCCCCACCCCAAGCATGGCTCCGTCCCTCGTTGAAAATCAAATATATATATTTCCCTGGTAGTCTAGTGGTTCCCCCACACGGCAGTGACACCTGCTCATCCCAATCAGACTCCAAGAATGGAGTCGCGACCGCTCAGTCCTCCTCTCACCACCACGGCCGGCGCCGACTGAGGGTACAAATGAGCTACTGTAATGAATTCCAGGATCCTCCGTATGGTCTTGGATGAAGTCCTAGTCCCCTGACTGACCTTCTAAACTGGTCTCTATGCCTGGGTCAGTTCCCAAGTGCTTGGAAAACTGCTGAAATCACACCCACACATAAGAGTGGGGACCAGTCCACCCCCAACAATTACCGGCCCATCTCCATCCTCCCCCCACTCTCTAAAGCCCTTGAAAAAGTGGTGTTGATCCAGCTCTCTGAATACCTAACCAAGTATGACATTATGTGCCCAGAGCAGCACGGTTTCCACCCAGGACACAGTACAACCACGGCTCTCCTGGAATTCTCCCAACACCTGCATGCTGCTTTTGACTCTGGCAGCCTTGCAGGAGCAGTGTTTATTGATCTCTCCAAGGCCTTTGACACTGTCTGTCATCCCCTTCTACTCAGCTCTCTCCACCAACTTGGCTTCTCTGGCAGTCCCATTACCTGGTTCTCTAGCTTCCTTTCTGCTAGATACCAGCATGTCAAGAATCAGCAGCTCCCTCTTCCAGCACTCTTCCATCTGCTCTGGGGTCCCTCAGGGCTCCATCCTGGGTCCATACTTTTTAGTCTCTACCCAACACCCTCCCAGCTCATGTACCGTAAATGCTCCTCTGATGAAGTCCTCATTGCCTCACATCCCAATCCCACGTCCCTCCAATTATCCCTCCAGCAAGCTTACAACTAAGTCGAAGGTGGTTCGTGACTGCAGACTGGTCGTTAACCTAAGAAAACCAAATCAATGCTCTTCTCCCACCACCAAAATAAAGCTAAAATAACCCTCTTGATTATCCCCAGAACTCTGCACCCGCTAGAACAAGTGACCACATACAAGTACCTAGGCATCACGTTTGATACTGCCCTCTCCTTCCACACCCACATTAATGCCCTGACAGCCTCCATTAACTCTCGGATTGGCCTGCTACACTGGCACAGGGACTGCCTGCCTCAGGTTGCCCTCAGGCTGGCCATCACCTCCTCCGTCTTGTCCTTCATGGACTATGGCTTACCCATCTATGCCACAGCTGACAACACTGCCCTCTCCAAAATCCAACTCTCCATCAATAAGGCCTGTAGGCTCCTGACCGGTGCCCCCAGCTGCACTCACACCTGCCTTCTCTATACTACCACCAATCTGCTCAACTTTGAGGAACGACTGCTCTACCAGACCTGCCTTCTCACTAAGAAATCACTGCTAGGACTCTCCCTTGGGGGTCTCCACCTCCCTACAGGGTGTGGGTGATGACAGGATTTACCCATGCCTGGTGTGGTTTCCTCACTCGGCCTGCGGTCTTGTGGGCAAACCACCCACCAGGTTTTGTTAATCCTGCCATCACCACACCCTGTGTGAATATATTGCTTAAATGACCCATGGCAAAAGGGCTATTAGTCTCACTACCCACATTAAAATCCTTACGCCTACCTCTTGGAACTTTAAGCTTTCAAATGGAAGCCATTTTTCCCCTTACAAAAATTTTCTACTAGCCTCATTGTATACATATGTAATTTAACCAATGAAATACTGTACTACTCATATTTTTAATTTTGTGTTCCTTTTCTTACTATCAGAAATCCCCCTGCTATTCTTGCCAAATTACCAGGGATATCTCTGCTGCTTGTCCTACCACAGATAAAATTGAAGACCAGTACCGTATCCTTCTGATATGTGTGTGTGTGTGTGTGTGTGTCCCAGGGGTGTTGCCAAGATTTCGGAATGGGGAATTTTCAGAAAGGAAATCCCATTATTTAGTTGTAAGCAAGATGATGGTGAATAAAATGTATTTTTAATCACACTCATGCAGCTTTGGGACAATCCCTATTTTCAACTCTCATCCTGTACATAAGAACATCTATACATGAATTAAAACATTTGGACACATTTACATACAAAAAGTGTATCTTTGTAACATGCTTAAATCAATAGCACAGTTTAGATATATAGGGCCTTATGCACCATAGATTAGATTGCCTACCCGCTGCAGCCCAATGGCATGTCGGCAATCCCGAGTGCCAGTTCCATGCACGGAGAGCCAGCAGACCCACGTGCTCAAGCATTGGAAGGGATGTGCATCCCTTCTGTACTGGATCCCGCCAGCTGGTCACTTGGCTACGTGCACAGATGGTCCAAGGAAAGTGTCAGAGGTGTGCCACACTCTGCACCATTCACAAAAGCACGGAATGGTAGGTGAAGGGGATGCAGGATAAGCAAGCAGAGAACCTGCTGTATCTGTTGCCCCCTGTTGACCCCCACTGACCACAGGAAGGCAGGATCCTCCCACCATGCTGCCCCAACCCCACAGTCAGGCAGGGAGGGCTGGTGCAGCCACTGGGGCACTCACCACCATTTCCAAATGTGGGACCTACATCATCCTGCAATCCCCTGCTCTGCATGGAGCAGATCTACTGTAGGACCAGGTTGGGCATCCCATTGGCTGCCTGCCTGTGTCTTCTGGTTTGCACTCCATGATCCTGCGTGCTGGGGGGGAAGGGGTGCATGGACAGGCACCCGGCAATTGTGAATGCCAGCCACCGTGCCTGTCTGTGGGTGCAGAGTTGTGTGGGCGGGGTACATGTCTCTCGCGTGTACCCAACCCCCATTAGTGCATAGGCCCCATAGATTTTAGTATCAACAAATAGTTTCAGGTTACATATAACTCTACATTATTTTCAGTATAATTGACTTAGGGTAAGCAAATATAAGGTGAACTAACAAGCGTGGTATATTATGATTATACAATGATTTCATTTTAGTAAAAGAGATAGGCACTGACTGGTGGAGGCTCCAGTGAAGATGTGGGATGGATGGCTTCTTGCTCATCTGGCATCAGGTGCTCGACAGATATGCTGTTTTGTGAATTTTGTACATTTGTAGAGATTGTATGCATGTCCAGAATATTCACAAATATTAGTTCTAGCTCCTGTTCATCTATAATGTCAAAGGAGCAAGTCATTTTTCTTTAATTTCCCACGGTCAGTAAGCCAGTGGAGGCAATATGGTGGTTGGTGTGTTTGATGTTTTTGGGATGCAGTGATATGCACGCCGTTGGGGGAGATGACTGGTTGGTACTTTTTCCCATGGGGTCATTGCATGATTTACACGTTGTAAGTCATGCCAGCCAGCCAGCCAATCAGGATACAATATTGTTAGAGCCATTGTATAATGCAGGATTTAAAGTGACAAGTAAATCCCAGGATGCCCTTGATCATATGGGGGGGGGGTAGAGGGGAGAACCGGGGGACCAGCATTACAGTCAGTCACAATAGCAGCCATTGTAGAAAGTGGGAGCTCAAAAGGTGTAGCATGAACAGGCAGACACAGGTGGAGGCAACCCCGCAGCTGCAGATGGGACAACAATGTCATGTATAGCAAAATTTATAGGGGTATTGCCCAGATGCAGTGTCTCAATATGCAGCCACTCTTCAGAAAGCACATTCCCTGGAACCTGCACAGACAGCGAGGAGGCAGGAGGGAGAACTGAACAAGCACTTACCTGTGCGGACTGAGAATCAGCCTGCAACTCACAAACTGGCAAAGAGACAGTACCTGTTTGAATATCCAGGGGAGCAGGACTCAGGAGCTCTACTCCTTCAGCATCCAGACACACAACTTGAGAGCAGTCCTGCTGTCAATCGACCACCATCTCAGACCTCTGATTAGTTCTTAATGCAGCTTGTTAATGCTGTTCTTTCACAGCCAAATGACCCAAAAGCAGCTTGTTTCTTTTTTGGTAAGCCAAAGCCAGTAAGTCTCCATCACACTCATCTGATGACACGGGTTTAAGTTCCGGCCCCGCCACATTCTCTATACATTTGGAGGCTTGTACACCCATGCATTCATCCTCCATAGCTTCCACATCACTCCAGGTGGGGAGGGAAGCAAACTCTTCCACCCTGGATGCCATTCCACCGTCCACGCTGCCAATACTCCTGACCGGAAACAGACAGTGCCCCCCCTATCCAAGAGTAAGGGAATTTCCCTGGTGTCTTGGCCAAATTTCCCCCATTCACTAAAATACCACTAACAGCTTAATCTGGTTCAATGTCAGTTGGCATCCATCTGTATCTGCCTCCCCCAGGACAAGACTGAAAATAGGCAGAATTGTCTAGTCCTCCGTTCCGGTCAACAAAAACAACTAACTAATAAATAAATAAATCTAGGAGCCTGCCTAACATCAGCCGTGAGTCAGCCATCTGCTGTTCATGCTGCCTTTCTGCTGCTCGTCTCTCTACACATCTACTGGATCGAGCCTGTGGCTAGGGTTTGCTTCACTCTTCCTGCTTAGGTTGCTGTCTCTGTTGTTTTGGTAGCTGTGACTGAATCCCCTAACCTCTGAAACTCCTGCATCATGGCTATCTATCTTGCCCTTAATTCTGTTTTATATTGCTTATTGTTGTACTGTATATCACAGTACAGTCAGAAGTCACCTACCAGCTAGACTTTTCAGCTTGAGGTTTTCACTGTTGTATCAGCTATCCTACTTCCCTGCCTAGATTAGAGTCTCACAGCGCTACCTGTTGTTGTGTGTCTCCTAGGCCTGGTAGCTAGTGGTATCCACCTAGTATACACCATCCTGCTTGCTTGAATCACCCTATCTAAAACAGTGTTTATACCCAGTTTTAATTCTGCTTTACTATGTTGGTTTTATCTGAAATTGCCTAATTAGCCTGTATTCGCTAAACAGTTACTGCTTTTGCTGCTGCATTATCTAGTCTGTTACTTGCTTGGTGGTTAATCTCTGTTCAGGTGTCTGATATTCATGCACCCTGCCCTCTGTCATCCTTCACCCCCTCCTACCCTGTCCCGACTGTCTCCTTCCCCTTCTTCTGTCCCTATTCTCTCACTCCCTCTTCAGCTTGCTTTTTTCCCCAACCTCCCTTCTTCCCTCCACCCCACTATTCACCTTGCTCTCCTCCCCCCTGAACCTTGAATTCCTTCGCCAAGCCTTCCTTTTCCTTCCCTATCTCCCTCCTCTCTCTACCCACTGTCCTAGGGGGCACAAGTCCCACTCCATTCTTCTGCTCCTTATCCTGCTTCTCCTCCTGGCTGGTGATGTGGAATCTAATCCTGGTCCCCCTTCTCCTGCTTCCTCGTCCTCCTCCACTCCTAAAGACCTCAGCATATTCCATGACAATGCTAGGAGTCTCCTCCCTAAACTTGACTTACTCAGTGTTTTGGTCTCTCAATACTCTCCTGACCTCCTCTGCATCTAAAAATGTTGTCTGTCCTCAAGAATACCTGACTCTAGCTTGGCACTCCCTGACTACCTCCTCTTTAGGCAGGAACATAATAAATGGGGCGGTGGTGTCATCTTCTATGTCTGCCAGAACCTTTCTTATTTCATCTTTCTCAGGAACTCATCACCCTTCTCTCATGAGTTCCTTCTTGTTATGCTTTCTTCCCCTCTACCCTTCCCATCTTCATTGGTGTCTTCTATGCCTCCCCTAAAATCTCCTTTTCCTCTCTGGTTGACTCTCTTTCAGTTCTTGCCTCCCACTACTCCTCTGGTGAACTCATCCTTCTTGGTGACTTCAATATTAATTGACTCTCCCTGGCCTCCAAACCTACCTCCCACAGGACTGAGGCCCATAATCTTACCAAATTTATAACTGAACCCACTTGGCTCAATCCTCATTCCCCCAACCACACCCTCGTGGACTGGATTAATTCCTCACAACCCCATTGTAATATTACAGCAGGTATTCTGCCAGATGCCTTCAGCAACCACTGCATGACCTTCTGTGTCAGGAAAGTTTAGCCCCTAAATACATTTGATCTAGGTCCCTCCAGTTGCTTAACATTAATGCCCTCCTTAATGACCTTGCTGCAACTGACTGGTCTCCATGCTCTTGCCCCTAACACTGACATAGCCTCTCCTATTCCACACAAATTTACTCTCATCTGGGACAAGCACACCCCTCCTCAGAAAGTCCAGGGTAAAGTTTCCACCATCCCTGGATTACACTTGACCTTGTTGACCAGTGTAAGTCCCGAGACCAAGCATGAACCTGTTTCAAATTCTTCCACCCCCTGCCTGACCTCTTGTCCTATAGGTCATTCTGAAACTCATGTACGAAGGCTGTCCATGTCGCTAAGGCTCACTACTTCAAAACAACTTCAAGAACAACCTTACATCCCCAGCAAAATTCTAGAAGGTTATACCCACCCTCTTCAACCCCACCCAGTTCACTCCTCCTGACCTCAAGGTAGATGGTTCACCAGTCTCTGACCCTCCATCTGTTGCTGCTCACTTTAATGAGTTCTTTTTTACTACCTGTGTGCTCCCCCTCCCCCAGTCCCTCTTATCTCCCTATTCCTTCATCCTCCTTTCCACTCCACTCATCCCAGGGATTTCACTTTTTTCCAGTAACTCCTCAGGAAACTATGCTTGCCCTTTCCTGGCTTAACCTAGCTAAGGCCAGTCCTGAAGGGCTGGACCCTAAACTCCTACACCTCTCAGCACATGCCATCACCTCTCCTCTTACCTTGTGAACCTCTCCTTCTCACTATGTGCTGTCCCCCAGTCCTGGAAGGTTGTCAAGGTTCTCTCTCTTCATAAAGGGGGTGACCTCTCCTCCCCTGGCAACTTCTCTACTCCCTCCTCCCTACTCTTGCAAAGCTGTAGGAGAAACTTTTCTACTCCAGACTTTCTGATTTCCTCTACTCCTCCACCTACCTCTCACCTCCCAGTCTTATTTTCAGAAGCACCACTTCACCATCTCCTTCCTGCTGCTTGTCACTGACTCCATCCTCTCAGAGATGGATCAAGGACACATCATTTGGCTATTTTCATTGATCTGGCCAAAGCCTTCCATCTTTCTCAATGACCTTTCCTCAGCCTGTGTCAACTTGCATATCCATATGTATGCAGACGATACAGTCATCTACACCTCCGGCCCCTCAGTCACAGCTGTGGAAGGCCTGTTCCAGCAAGACTTCCACAATGTCCTGTGCTGGTTCCACTCTAACCAGCTCCAGGTCAAAACTAAAATACAGTGTCCATGACCTTTGGCACCAGCCAGAAATTGTCAGAGCTCTCCCCATCCTCATCTTTTCCATTCTGGGTGATATCCCCCTTGAAGTAGTTCCTTCCCTTAATGACCTTGGTGTGTGACTAAATAGTAGGCTTCTCTACCCACATTGATGTCATTCACTCCAAGCTTTGCTTCAAACTTGGTGCCCTGTACCACAACAAGAACTGACTTTTTTTCCTATGTCTGCCCGGAGCTGGTCAACAAAATTAGTCTCCCAGATTTCTACTATGCGGATGTGGTCTATGGCACTGCCCTCTCCTCTTCCTTCACCAGACTGGATACCCTCTGCATTGCTTTTTGCCACTTTGCTACCAACTCCCCCTCTCATACTCACCACTGCTCTCTCTACTCCTCCCTATCCATCCTCCCTCTCCCTTCACATTGCCAGTTCCACTATGCCACCTTCATCTCCAAAGACTGGTTTGTGTTCTTACTTTTACACCTATCTTCACTCCTCTCTTTCATACCCTCTGCCTCCTACTCCCTTCACTCCAGGGGCTCTAGCACTTTCTCCATTCCCCACTCAGACTCCTCTGCTGGGATGTCTGCTTTCTTCTATCACCTCCCTTGCTGCTGGAACTTGCTCCCATCCTCTCTTAGTCTCTCCATCTTGCATCTCTCCCTTAGATATCAGCTACAACTTCTCCCTGCCCCCTCCAGCTCCTGCCATCCTTCTACTGGGCCCTACTCAACAAGGTTTCCCCCATGATGGACTCTCACCAGTATATCATTGCTGTCTGTGTTGACTTTTCTCCCCATCTCTGGCACTGTCGCTTCACTACCAGCACTGTGCACTTTACTTTTTTTAACAGCATAAATATTGCTGTTTAGAAAAAGGGTTGGGAATTTCCTGCCCAAGGTGGGCATTTATGTGGCAACAGAGACTGGGAAATAACAAGTCCTAGGGCCAACTGCCCTATTAGCTGCTGGTATCATTGTACCAGCTTTAGAATTTTCAAAAATTCAAACCCTAGCTTGCCACCATTTTGTTTCTGACCCACAACAGAAAACAAACAAAAAAAAAGACTAATTACCTTTCAGTAAATTTTAAAGTTCTTGACCTCCAGACCATGGACAGTGCCTTCAGTGGCAAAAGATGACAGCCTTCTAGCAGAACCACAAAAAAAAGAAGAACTGGAAACATTTAAACAAGAAGTGTGTTTCAGTCACCTCAGAGCAGTTCAACCACATAGACGCAGACAGGACAAAGTTAATACAAAAAAACACTGTGTGGACTTTAAAAGTCTTCAAGGACTGGATGACCACTAAAAACTGTATTCCAACTGGCAGAATGACACTTTTGAAGATCTAAATAATCTTCTTTGCAGTTTTATGCCAAAGTCAGAATAGCCACAAGAGAACGGTACTACATGTAGGGGTACAATGCTCTCTGCACGGGGCTCAATCAGCACATGAACAGCCCCTCCATAGGCCACAACACTAGCATAATTGTGGACTTGAGATTTAAGTCTAGCAATAAAGTACTGTACTGACCACCATGCTCAGGAAATTAGGAAAGGAGCAAAAGGACTCTGCTGCCCACCATCCTGCAATTATCCAAGCTGACCTGAAAAAGTTACATGAATCTGCAATCTTGTCCCATGATACTGCACCTGGCCTTGTACTTAAAGTCTGATAAGACATCCAGACACCCATGGCCAGGTGCAGCCAGGAGTGTATGTGGGAGCTAACTACAAATTCTTTACAGTAGAGACTGGGGTTAGTGTTCCAAGCCTGATTCCCAGCCTGTGCATCTGAAAAGGAGAGAGGCGTCTGCACACTGGAGCTATCAGCAGAAATTCAGAAAAGTGCTACTCATTTCTTTTACAGGTATACACCGTTGCCTGTGTTTTCCTGTATGCTTAGTCTGCAGAGGTAAATGAAATTCTGAATTCTTTCCTGTACATTTTGCACCACAAGTTATTTGGTGCCACTGTTTCTGGTTTCATTTGTTCCCCCTTAGGCATCAGGAGTCCTGCGGTGGGGGAACCATTTCCCAGGGAGAAGAAATGAACATAGTTACATGCAGAACCAGTACCAGAGGACAGCTGAAGGCACCTCAGAGGAGCATTGGATGAGAACAGGGAAAAGAGGGAAATTGCCAGAACAGAAAAGTGTCTCAAAAAAGAAAGAAAACAAATTAATTTTAGTTGAGACTCTCTGCAGTAAATGTGCTTTTGGAGCGATACCCTTTCACTCTTACCGTTTTCTCCCTCTCTCCTTTCTCTACTAGCACATCTGAATGTGTTTGGCTTGGCTGACGTATTTGTATTTGTGTTTAAGCTAATGCTTGTATTAGATACTGTTCTTATATTTTTAAAGTTTTTATTAGTTACATAGAGCTTTTTGAATTTCGCGCTGTGAGAATCACATGACTTACCCCATAGTTTACAACATGCATGCACTGGCATCCTAGGATTGGAGCAACCATCTTCTGGACACCAGCACATCATCGTGCTGTCAGTCTTCTGCAAATAGTGCTGGGTTTTCAGTGGCAATATTTGACCCAGTAGCAATTTTTTGTAAATAGTGCTAGTTTTTTCTGCTTGCAGTCACTTGGTGGCAATATTTGGCCCTAATATGTATTAGGCTGTGCTCGGCCTTTATTTTTTTTACTGCTCGTCTCAGCAGTTGGAGGATATCTCCATTTTGCACTGCCCTGTATATGGTGCCTATTCAATACATGGTGGAAGCCCTTAGCACACAAGCTACCTATAGGTTGCGATCCAGGTGGATGTGTGGATTTTTGGAACAGCTCTGTAATATGAGCACAACCGCTGAGATAAAATAAATGGATCATTCGATGTAAGTCTTATACTTTCAGTACCTTTAAGATTTGTGTTGTATTTTAATCAAATTCTGTGTTTTTCTTGTGCATATTTAGTTGCTAGCTGCTAGCATTTTTACTGTTTTTCTGTTTTTAAAAGCATACGCAGTCAGTGTCCCAAATAGTGGTATTGCCATATCGTAGTGCCTTTGAACTGTTTAAGTCCCTACAGGTTGGTGTGCTTAAGAATTTTACTAAAAGCATTTTTATGTTGCTTGCACGCATGTGCAAGAAACATAGTGCAATCATCTGAGTTTTCGGAGGTGTGTCAGCCCCTCTTCCAATGCAGTCAGTGTGTTTGCAGGTGCGGCCCCAGTTCCCCAATGAGTGCTGCAGCTGTCTATGACAGCTCAAAATGCAGTGGCATACAGTTGAAAGGAGAGCTCCGGCTTCAGTGAGGCAGGCTCTCCCCCATCAGCAAACACGGCGCAAGCATGCATATTGCATGCTGATGTACTCCCCGCATACACTGTATGGTGCGACAGGATGCTTGCTCCTCCGTCAGCTTCATGACTCCCCAACAGCTGTCCAGGTGCCACGCTGGGGCCACCCAGTGTGGCAACAACTGTTATACGACAGGTGCCCAATCCCTGTCAGCTCCAAGGCTGCATGCCCCCCAAAGTTTCCGGTGCCACGCTGGGAGCCCACCCCAGCGTGGCAATCTTGTTTTGGCTGACGGGGTGCCCAATCCCCATCAGCTCCACGTCCCCAAACAGCTTTTCCTGCTGCCACGCTGGGAGCCCACCCAGCATGGTAAATGTCCCATGTCATCTTCTTAAATAAAACAACCTGTGAATTAAAAACAGTCCCTCATAGTCTCCTGCCCCTCCCACATCCCACACCCACCCACTGCACACTCTGCCTCCCCACACACCCCCACCCCATACTTACCTCCGGAGCTTGGTTACGATCATCGGTGGACCAGGAACACGTCTGCACTCTTCAAAGCAGACCGCGAAATGAGGAAATGCCGGTAAGCTATATAATGGAATAGATAGGGTTTTTTCAACTTTGTTGCATATCTCAGGCATTTTTGGGAATTTTGGTCCCAAATTTTCAACATGGGGTTTTTGGGACCTCTCCTCACGAATTCTTGCACTGTCATGGTGTTACTCGGGCCTGAAGGGTGATTTCACAGTCACTGCGTGAAATCATCTTTCCACACTGATAAATGAAACAACACTGCCAGTGTTCATAAGGTGGGCTCTCAAAAAGCCTATGTTGAAAATTTGGTGAAAAAATTCCTAAAAATGACTGTTTTATGAGCGTGCGTTGCGCAGTTCCTATGCACGCTCGTAAGTTCACGAATTTTCAAGATTTTCACTCAAGATTTTCAACATTGCCATTTTACCACACCTCCTTTTGAGCGGTGCAGCTGTCATTTTTCACATCTTGCCTAAAACGTGTTTCCACCCATGAAGCGCACAATGGCGCAGTTGGTGTGTGAACTCAATGTATGGGACACATTAAGAAAATCACAGTGACACTGTTCATGAGCAGAGGTCTTAAATGGCTATGTTGAAAGTTTGGTGAAAAATTCCTAAAATGACTGTTTTACTAGGTGCATGCTGGTACAGTTCCTACGCATCACCGTAGTTCACGAATTTTCAATATTTGCACGCCAATGACTTCCAAATATCTAAACAGCACATAGAAGCAAGCAGCATTCGGCATTGACAAATGCTTGTTTATATTTCTCCTAGTCAAGCTCTGTTCCCTACATGGTTGGATATTGGATAGACTACTTTAAATGCAGAACACTGTAATTACTGTGTGAGGCCATTTGAAAGTTGGACGGTGATGAAGGTCAGCCTGGTTGGACAGCTTGGGAAAAGCATTTTAAACTAAAGATTTTATAAGGACTTTACCAGTGGGGTAAGAGATCATGATGAAATTATTCTCAGAACTAAATATATTTTACATCAAAGAGAGAAGTTTCTTCTTTTTGGAACCTGAACAAACTACAACAGGAAAAAGGATTAAATCAAAATAACTTTTTTTGGCCCAAGTGTATAATAAATTGCTTTTATAGAATTCTCATAGACTTCATGATCTATATACTACTCCTGTTACATATATTGAATATTTCAAACTATTGTATGTGTGCTGGATAGTTATGAACTTAATTCCCTCTTTCTTGTAGTTCTAATAAGATGTCACTGTTGAGCAATATCGAGGACATGGAGTAATCTTGCCCAATTGAAGTAATGAAGTTAAGGAATGATAAATTGAGTAACGTAGACTACAAAACTGAAAAGAATAGCAATAAAAATAATGATTACATGGATAAGGTAAATAAAAGATGCATACCCTAAAACATCATCCCTCAGGCAGTCCTCACCTAGTTTGTTAATCAGGTGTGATGACAGTCCTTCTGGCAATTATATTTTAAAATCAATGAAGGCACTGCAAACACAAAATCAGTCACTTAGAGGACAGTATTCCAAGCTGTATGGAGGGACAGCACCACATATTGAGAGAACTGTAAGTGTAGATGAAAACACTGATAAGAAAGGGAACTATCTTATTGACTTTAATAATTTTATTATTCCATTTACGAACAGGGGAAAAAATGTAATAATGGATGAAAATAGTAAAATAACTGTGAGTATACAAGTTCTTGAGGAGAACTCAACACAAAATAACCTGAATCCAGATTTACTGGAGGATTACAATGGTCAGGTAAATATCTTGATTTGTAAACAAATTTCAGAAATTAAAACAGTTTCTGTATGTACTAACCTAGTGATGGGATCAATAAGGAACGAATTAGAAGAACAAAAAAAGCAGTTAGAGGAACTTAAAACTGTAATTAGAACAGCAATGGAAGGTAAGGAAAAGAAGAGAACTATTCAGAAAATTACAACTGAGATTACAGATAAAGAATTTAAAGAGATTCTAGAATGTAGGAATAGAGAAAGGTGTGAGAAATAAATGACTAAGTTAAGAGAAGACAATAACAAGAAAGGAAAATTACGTACCTACCGTAATTCTTGATCTTCTTGGACGAGTCTCCACCACTCATTCACACTAGTGGGGATTGGCGCCGGAGGCACTAAGACCCATCGGGAGCAAACTTTTTGCTGGAGGATCGGCGCGAGAGACGGCGTCGCGAGACACGGAGCCGCGAGCAGCGTCGAGTGTAATGACCATCTCGGCGACGACCCTCCAACCGCCTCAGTACCTTTTTTACCAAGGAGGCAGCACAACTAACGTAAAGGGTAAACCCAACATTAAAAAACGGACATAAGATAGTCCGTATGACCCGTGTAAGAAGGGTCAGCAAAGAAGTCCTCATGGCCTAAAGATTTGAGGGAGTGAAGACCAATACAGCGGTGAGCTCGGGGGATGGAGGGTGGGCGTGTGAATGAGTGGTGGAGACTCGTCCAAGAAGATCAAGAATTACGGTAGGTACGTAATTTTCCTATCTTCCTGGACATAAGTCTCCACCACTCATTCACACTAGTGGGAGAGTACCAAGCTGATAATCCCCCAAAAGGGCGGCAGGAGAGCCAGAGCTCACGTGTCTAAGATAGAAGCCCATTAAGGATAGTTCTGCCGAATGCGGAATGTCGCCTGGCATGAACATCCAGTGCATAGTGCTTAACGAAAGTATGCACTGAGCTCCAGGTAGCGGCGTTGCATATATCTGCAATTGGAACATTGCGAATTTCCGCTAGGGATGCCGCGACCGCCCTAGTAGAGTGAGCGTACACTCTACCTTCTAATTTAACTTGAGCCATGGAATAGCAATGATGAAGGCATGCCACTAACCATGAAGAGATACATCCATAGCAACAGGTTGACCCAGCCGGTGTCGCTGAAAGAAACGAACAGTTGCTGAGTCTTATGAACATCCTTGGTTCTATCTAAATAGAACTGCAAGGCTCTCTAACATCCAAGGAATGAAGAGTTGCGTTCCCTTC
Organism: Neoceratodus forsteri; assembly: GCA_016271365.2. Lineage (NCBI taxonomy): Eukaryota > Metazoa > Chordata > Ceratodontiformes > Ceratodontidae > Neoceratodus > Neoceratodus forsteri. Next base: position 555,523,120 of record CM057450.1, on the reverse strand, counting down.
ATTTTGGAAATTAGCGAAGTAAGCGGAGTACCAGAGGTTGGTTCAGATGGAATTCTGACACAACCTTGGGAAGAAATTTAGGATGAGTACGGAGAACTACCTTGTCCTTATGGAATACAGTATACGGAGGGTCCGTAACCAGGGCATGTATCTCAGAGACCCTGCGGGCTGAGGTAATGGCCACCAGGAAGGCAGTCTTCCAGGTAAGAAATTTTAGCTCACAGGTAGCTAAGGGTTCGAAAGGCTTCGAGTGAGCATGTCCAGCACCAGGTTAATGTCCCAGGCTGCAACTGGACGCTTAACAGGGGTCTGGTATGGAGAATCCCTTAAGAAATCTCTTCACCATAGGTAACTGAGCCAGAGTTAAGGAAGAAACCGGCTCATGGAAGCTGAGATGGCACTAAGGTGAACTTTAACTGTGGAGTACTGAAGACCTAAGTTTGATAGGTCCAAAAGATACTCCAGAACCTTGCAGGAGGACAGGAAAAGGATTCAAGAGGATTTTGCACACCAGAGAGAAAACGTTTCCATTTGGAGCGTCGTTTTCGAGGTGGCTGGCTTCAAGCAGCCAGAAGGATGTCTGAGACTCTACGAGACGTTGAACCGATTCACTTCTATCTCTTCAGGAGCCAAGCATGAAGGTGAAGTGATTTCAGGTTGGGATGGACCAACGAACCCTGAGTCAAAAGACTGATTTGCAAAGGAAGTGGTCTCGGAGAGGCTGCCAACATACTGTTGAGTAGAGGAAACCATAGTTGCCGAGGCCAGGAAGGAGCAATGAGAATCATCTTGGTCCCCTGAGACTCGAAATTGAGGAGTACTCTCTGGATTAGAGGAAGTGGTGGAAAGGCGTAAAGAAAGCGTTTTGTCCACCGCAGCCTGAACGCATCCTGACAGAAAATGCCAGGCCCTGGATTTCTGGAGCAGAAGAGAGGCAGTTTTGCGTTGAGTGGGGATGCAAAAAGGTCCAGGTCTGAGTCCCCACTCTTTGAACAGGGACCGAGCTACTGCTGGATCGAGAGACCACTGTGAGGTCTGCCTCCGCTCTGCTGAGGTGATCTGCTAGGTCGTTTGTATACCTGGTAGATAAACCGCTTGAATCAGAGACTTGTGCTCCAAGCACCACTCCCACACCCTCATTGCTTCCCTGCAAAGGGATAAGAATGAGCACCGCCTTGCTTGTTGATGTAATACATCACTGCTTTGTTGTCCATTTGAAGGAGAATGTTCTTGTGACAAAGGACATCCTTCAGTGTTCGGATTGCATAGAGGACCGCCTCATCTGCAGGACATTTATGTGGAGATGAGTTCGAACTCAGTCCATACACCTTGAGTGTGGAGGAGAGACAGTGAGCTCCCCATCCCATTAGCGATGCATCTGTGGTGATGGAGATCTGATGATCCGGGGAGCAAAGGGAATCCTTCCAGGAGATTGTTTCTTGAGACCACCAGGTGAGAGACCTTCAAGGGCTCCGCCACCTTGATGGGATAAGACTGGGGTGAGAGGTCGGGGACCACTGAGTGGAGAGCATCCATTGGGTGGTTCTCATGTGCAGTCGGGCCAGAGGGACAGTGAAGACCGAGGATGCCATGAGACCCAACATGCGTTGCATCGAGAGAGCTGTAACCGATTGGTTCTCCCTGATGTAACGGGCCATACGTAAGAATGTCGAGTCTCTGTCCCTGGAAGGAAAGCCGGCTGAAGAGGTGTCTAGAAGCGCCCTATGAAAAGGAGCCTCTGGGAGGGTTGCAGTTGAGATTTTTCAATTCAGCAGAACTCCCATGGACGTGAGAAGACGAGAAGTCGCTTGCACGGCTTCAAAGTCCCTGGCCGAAGGGGCTTGCTAGAAGCCAATCGTCCAGGTAGGGAAACACTCGGAGTCCGACTTTCCTGAGATGCGCCGCGAGAACTGCACAACACTTTGTAAAAACTCGCGGCGCCGAGGATAGCCCAAAGGGCAGGACTCTGAACTGATAATGCTGACCCAAAGCTACAAACCTGAGGAATTTGCGGTGGGTCGGGTGGACGGGGATATGCTGGTAAGCATCCTGCATATCCAGAGAGGCCAGCCAGTTGTGCTGATGCAGCAAGGGTAACAGGGTACCTAGGGAAATCATCTTGAATTTCTCCCTGGGGAGGAATTTGTTTAACTTTCTGAGGTCTAGAATGGGGCGCATCCCCCCAGATTTCTTTGGAACCAGAAAGTAATGGGAGTAGAACCCTGTGTTTCGCAGATGCGGGGGCACCAGTTCTATTGCCCTGTTGTTCAGAAGACCCTGGATCTCCCGGTGAGGAGGTTCTGCTGAGGCCGACAACCTGGGTTGTCGTATGGGAGGACAATTCGGGGGTTTCAAGAAATTGAGAGAATAACCCTCGCGAATTATCCGAAGGACCCATTTGTCTGAGGTTATGGACTTCCACTGGTTGTAGAAGTACATCAGACGACCTCCCACCGGAGGAGAAAGTTCCACCTCGGGCAGAGTGGATGGAACTTGGGCCAACGACTCATAAGGTAGCGCTGGGAGCTTTAGGTCCCTGCGCTTTCAGCTGCGTCTTCTTTTGAGGTTGGGCAGGTTGGCTTTTATGGAAGCTTCCCCTGCCTCTGCCTCGAAAGGACTGACGACTATGAAACTGACGTCTGTTCACATGCCCCCGAGAGGGGGCAGGCGGAGGTCTGGCCAACTTAATGGCCGATCTAGTCTTCTGAGTGGCCTCTAAGGCTTGCTCCACCTGAGGGCCAAAAAGAAAGGAGCCATCAAAAGGCAGCGCCATCACCTGCTGCTGAGCATCATTCGTGAAGCCAGAAGTACGCAGCCAGGAATGGCGCCGAGTACAAATCCCCGCGGCTGCTGAGCGAGAAGCAGTGTCGAAAGCGTCCATGGCGGCTTTGACCTGTTGGTTATTGGACTCAATACTCTAATAACGGTCAGAAGAAGCTCTGACTTGGAATCCGAATCTGGAAGAGCTTCAACCATTCTTTTCATAGAGTGCCACAGGATATACTCATACTGAGAAAATAGCCTTGATAACTGGCAACACGCATACTTAGAGTGGAGGCAGCAAAGACTCTCTTACCTAATGTATCAATCTTACTGACTCTTTGTTAACAGGTCGAGCTGTAGTAGTTTGAGGAAGAACCGACCTTGTCTTCTCTGCCAGGACTACAATAGGATCCGCAAAGGCTTGGGATGCCAAAATGGGACGATCCTTGGGAGCTGAATACTCTTATCAATGGATTTAGCCACTGAGGGAATAAGAGCAGGGTTATTCCATACCATTTGAGACAGCATCTCGAAGGAAGGCTGAATCGAGGAGTCAAATCCGTGGGATCTCCAAGCATGAAGATACTGGAGTCTTAATATCTTCCTGGATTGATGTCTGTAGTCTGGAGAAAGAGTGGATCCCAGGTTCTTCAACAGAGACTTAAAGGACAGGTCCTCACCACACAGGCTCTGTAGCAAAGAAAGATCCTGTTTCTCCACTTCATCACCCAACCAGCGTCTGGGTCAGGCTCACCATCAGTCTCCCGATGGTCCAGAAAGGACTGTTTGACAGGAAAGGAGGAAATTAGGAGAGGAGGAAATGGCAGAAAACAAGGGAGAGTCCCTGGTCAGCCGCGCCGGAGACGGCAAAACGGGCTGAAGACGGCACTCGAGGAGGCGACGGCGCCGGAGAGGCACGCTGTCCTGCAAACGCCTCGGCGGTGTGCGGACGACGCCGCGACGGCATACAGCGATACCGATGCCGCGAACGACGCTGCAGACGCACCACAAACGGGCGCCGCCAGATCCAACGGCATCACACCGGCGCGTGGCGACCACGCTGGCGCCGCTTAACGCACCGGAGACCACGCTGGCACCGCTAACGGCCACGCAAGCTCCGGCGCGCCCAAAACGGCGCCGACACGGCCACAGACCCTGCAGAAGGCACCGGAAAAGCCCCGGGAACCTGGAAAGCAAGAGAAGGAAAAAAACCAGGAGATAAGGGCATCGGTGAGGCCCCCTGCGCCGCAGCCATGTGAGGGGGGGAAACACCTAAGCACGGAGTCGCTAGCACCGAAGAAGGCGCCGCGTGACTAGGAAGGTCCAACCGCCCTACCTGATCGCCGGAGGAGCCCGAGGGCTCCGAGGTAACCGAGCCAGGCAGAAGAACCAACCTCCGAGCCCATCGCCCATAAGAGCGCCCACTGATGAAACTGCTCATCTGGAGCCCTACCTATAGGCGGAGGGCTCCAATGTCGAGAACGACGATTATCGGAAGTTGGCGCGACTCCGAAGAAGGAGACCGTGACAACAGCGACAACCGACCGTCGACAGCGCGGAACATACCAGAGGCGTTACTCGGTGATGCCTTCTCTTTTTGACCTGTGGGCCAAGAAGAGCTCGAATGAACGGCGCCGAGAATGCAACCGTTTATTTTTATGCCGCCCATTCCCCCGGGCATCGGACTGACCGTAGTCGGAACCCCACTGAGGAGAAGGAGGCTGACCGGACCAGCCCGCTGACTGAATAGCTTACACGAAGTCTCCCTACCGCCATCTGACCTGCTCATGGTCGACTCCGCCCAGTAGGCCGAGACTTCTCCAAGTAAGTTAAATTTAAATATTAGAAAATTTTACGAAAAAAAGAATAAAACTAGCGATACTACTATCATTGATAATGTTACAAAAACAAACTGAAAGCATAGCTAGTTTGAAGTTTGACTCTCCATTTCAAGCGGCGACGTCGTCACTGAAGCGCACTCGGACGGCGGAAAAAAGGAACTGAGGCGGTTGAGGTCATCGCCGAGATGGTCATTACCGCCGAGCGCTACCGCTGGTGTCAGGTCCGCGCCGCCTCGCCCGACCCTCCAGCAAAAGTTTGCTCCGATGGTCTTAGTGCCTCCGGCGCCAATCCCCACTAGTGTGAATGAGTGGTGGAGACTTATGTCCAGGAAGATCAAACAAAGTAAGACAAAGGACACAGGAATGCAGACAATTCCACACATATTATTTAAGAACTGGGTAAAAGAGATCTGTGGTTGACAGCATGAAAAATGTGAGGTTGACACAAACTATGTTAAGGAGTCACAACAACAAGGGCAAGATGTGAAATTACCAACTGTCTACTTCAAAGGTATACTAACATACTATTTGCCAGCAGATTAGGCCTTATGGTCTATCAAGTCTGCTCGAACCTAGATCCTTAGTTGGGTGCCAAGCAAAGGAGCGACTCCTTCTTGTTTAAAATTGCAGTGTATAATATTACTAAAACTCTGTTAAAAAAATAAAGTCTCTTGAGAAGACTTTGTGTCAATGTACAGATACAGAGCATTACCTGATAAAGGTTTTGTATGTCTGATATTGAGGAATTTTACATCACACCAGGAGGTACTAAAAATTCAAAATGAGGTTGGAAAAATAGGCATTAACCTTGATACCACAACAAGAAATTTTGATACTAAAATGTACACTTTTAAACAGGAGGAAAAATTGCAACAACAAGGAGGAAGGAAAGCAGGAAACAAACAACAACAGCAGACCATAGTTACATTAGATTTTTACAGAAACCAGCTGTCATGGAGTATGAACTGAAGGGCTCACCAGAATATGATAAAATAATCAAGGGAAGAAACAGAGAGGTCAGCAAATTAATAACAGCATAATTCTGGATGAATCATGGGAGCAAGCACCAAATAAGAGAGAATGCTAGAAAATGTGGTGCAACTGTAGGACAGATTTGCCACTTTATAATCAGTTTGAGATGTTGTCACATTTGTCAATCAATTCTACTTTGGATAGTTCAACTACAGAATTGTCTGACGTGAAATAAAAGAACCATCCAGGCCCCTTCAGAAAAAGGAGTAAGGATTCTGTCCTGTAATATTGCAGGAGTAAATGGAAAGATGGATGATGATACCTGGTACTCCTTGGGCCAGATATTCAAAAGGGTTGTGCCATGCGCAATAGGGTTGCACCTGCACAAGTCCAAAATTCTCCATTCTGCGATATTCCGGCAGGAGGCACTGCGCCACTGAAAACATGCTGAGCAACAGCTAATGCAAATGAATGCATGCTGAACTGGAGGAGGAACCATGCATAAACTGCACAGCCCAATATTCAACCGGTGCTGCAGAGTTAATGAGCGCCAACTAACCTGCGCCTGCAACACAAACCAAAAATAAAAGGATTGAGTTGAGGGCCACCCACAGGTGAGCTGTCGCGTGCAGGGTGCAACACAGCAGCTGCCAACTGTGGCTGGCCCTCAACCCACCCCCTGTGCCCCCCTGCAGCCCGATCATGGCAAAAGAGTGAAAAATCACCCACCACCCCCACTGGCCCGATCGCTGGCATAGCTTAAATTCCACCCCCACCAGCCCGATCGCGGGCAGCAATGTGTCTCCCCCCCGAACATATCCCTGGTGGTCCAGTGAACCGATAAGCCTGATCGTGGGCTGGAGTAGTATAAGACACACACACCCCCGAACACATCCCTGGTGGTCCAGTGGACTGATAAGCCTGATTGCGGGCTGGAGTAGTATAAGACACACACACACACCCCCGAACACATCCCTGGTGGTCCAGTGGACCGATAAGCCCGATTACGGGCTGGAGTAATATAGACACACACCCCCAAACACATCCCTGGTGACCTAGTGTCCCCCACCCACCCACCCACGAAGCCCCACCACCCGCTCCCCACAGCGGTGGGTGGTAGCATCCCACCGCCTGCCACCCCACCGCCCACCGACTGACTGCCCAGTAGGGCTGCATGCCCATTGGTGCAGAGCAAGAGCCAATGGGTGTCAACCCATACCGTCCTAAGACAGTCCAGATTTGTGAATGAATGTATTAATTCACAAAACTGGACTGCCTTGTCCAGTCCTGGCAGGTGTGGTGGGATGCTGCTGCCCGCTGGCTGCGGGGGAGCGGGTGGTGGACACTAGGTCACCAGGGATGTGTTTGGGGGGTGTGTCTTATACTACTCCAGCCCACGATCGGGCTTATCAGTCCACTGGACCACCGGGGATGTGTTCAGGGGGGTGTGTGTGTCCTATACTACTCCAGCCCATGATCGGGCTTATCGGTCCACTGAACCACCAGGGAAATGTTCAGGGGGAGACACATTGCTGCCAGCGATCGGGCTGGTGAGGGGGATTTAAGCTATGCCCGTGATCAGGCCAGTGGGGGGTGGCGGGGGTGATTTTTCACTCTTTTGCCCACGACTGGGCTGCAGGGGGGATTGGTCCCCGATGGCTGCTGCCTGGCAGGGTGCCAGGTGCAAGTCCTCGGGGATCGGCGCACCTGTATGATAATGGCATGCAAATGGGGCCATAATCAGATGCAAATGGCCCCCCCTGTGCCTTGCGTGAATTATGGCCCCATTTACATGTCATCTTTTGAATATCAGATATTTGCGCATGGCGCAATGGTACTTGTGCCACCGCAAGTTGAATGCACCACTCTGACCACTTGCGGTGGCGCAAGTTCCACTGCACCATGCACAGTGGCTGTGGCGGGGTGATATTCAAGGGATTGCTGAAGGTGAAACTCCTTGAATATCACTCTGGCCACACCTGTGCAATATTTTGTGCAGCACAAGGGCTTGCGCCACAAAATAGCGCAGTTTGAATATCTGGCCCCTTAAGTATAGACTATGACATAATACTACTGCAAGAAACTTGGCTAGATGCTAACTCTCAGATAGAGTTTAAAGGCTATAACAATACTGTTGTACCTGGGGAAAAAACTGATTTAAAAGGATGGAATAAAGGTGGCTTAGTGGTTTTATTTGATACCAAGAATAAGTGGCTTATAAGGAGGACTTCTATATCAATGTATTCAGATTGGTTGGCTTTAGAAATGATGACAGAAAAAATAGACTTTTGCCCTAGTGAATGTGTACTTTCCCCCTACTTTGAATAACATGGAATTTGAAACTCAACTGAAAGAATTATCTTAGTACATAGATGAACTATGTTACTATATGGACAATAGGCACATTATAGTAACGGGAGACTGAAATGCCCACATAGGTAATCAAGATGAGTTAGACGTCTTCCATAATTTGAAAGATATGGGCTATTATCAAAATATTCCTCTGAGATAGTCTAAGGATTTAAGAATAGATAAAAGGGTGACTTATTATACATTTTATTGTTAGACATAACCTTTGTATTGTAAATGGGAGAAATAAAAGGACAGATTGGGGGACTTTACTTTTCCCACTAGGAAAGGCAATCATTATTGGATCTGGCAACTATTAATATTGCTTTTTTTCCCCCCCAAGGATAGAGGTCTTAGAAGTACTGTATGAAAATATATCTGATCATTTTCTAATTACTATGTTAGTAAATGTTGATCATGACTTGAAGTCAACCAACATTATGAAAGATGAAGAAGAAGCTGATCAGCATATGATGGTCACAAATAAAAAGATTAAATGGGAATCTGCAATGCCAATAAAAATGAATAGGTTACAACAGAATGAAGAAGTATTAAGAAAAAAAGATTTATTCCTAACAGCATCTGATGGAGATATTATTAATTGCTTTGATGACCTAAATCTCTATATGAAAGAAATGATAAAAACAAAAGCTCATGGATATGAAACAGAGACAAGAATACTAGGAAAAGCACCTAGGTATGACAAACAATGTAGTGGCTTTAAGAAACTGTTAAATAAAGTTACCAGACTCGGTAGAAAGAACATGGATCACAACTTTAATAAGGACCTCATTCCTAAGAAGGAATATAGAATGCTTATAAAGAAGAAAAAAAAAAAAAGGACAGAATAACAATCTATGGGCCTCAATGCAGAAAGCAATCCATAGGAAAAATAGCCAAGATTTTTTGAAATTAGTCTTGTTTGCAAAAAAGGGACATAATAGAAATATAGATGCTAATATTTCAGCTAGCAAATGGGCCAGACACTTTGAAAAACTGTACAATAATGACTTAAACTGTGAAAAATAGTTTATTGCTGAGATAAAGACATCTAAAAAAGGAAGGTTATATGTGGCATAATATTACAAAGAAACAAATAGAAAATGCCATCAGTTCACAAAAAAAATAAATAAATAAAAACAACAAAGCTCCAGGTACCAATGGCATTACTGCAAATTTCACCAATATAATATAGATAGGTGGAGCAGTATTTTCTATAAATTATTTCATCATATAATGAAAACAGAAGAGATACCTAAGACTTGGCAAATAGCAGAACAGGTACCACTTCACAAAAGGAAGTAAACAATTGCCAGTAAATTATAGACCAATAGCCTTGCAAAATATATTTGCTAAGATATTTTCTAGCATTTACTACAGAATTACATTTCTGGGTAAATCAAAATAATATTCTGAGTAGCCATCAATTTAGCTTTAGGAAAACATTAGCTTGTTGATTGTCTATTTATATTAGCTCATCTGATTAGAAAAGCAAATGCAGGGAAAAGTACTTTGTTTTTTTACATTTTTGAACATGTCCTCTGCCTTTGATAGTGTGAACAGGGGCATTCTATGGAAAATTCTAATAGTGGGAGGCATTGACAATAAACTACTTGCACTAATAAAAAGATTATATACAGATACATTCAATCAAATAAGATATTAAACAGATGGTAAATTGGCAGAGCCATTAAAAGTCAATAAAGGTGTTAAACAGGGTTGCCTGCTGGCATCCCTGTTACCTAATTTATATATAGATCAAACTGTCCATAAATTACACAAATGTAATACTGATGCCCCAAAGACTGTAAATACTAATTTGAACATATTATTATATGCAGAAGATGCTGTGCTGGTGTCCAGAACTACAAGTGCACTTCAAAAGCTTTGACCTGTATTGCTACAACTTTAAAAGACTTGCAGTTTTCTATTAATGTGGACAAAACTAAGATTTTGATTATAAATAAGGCAAAACAATTTAACCATAATTGGATGATAAATAATAAAAACATGGAGCAAGTAGATAATTATCCCTGTTTAGGAATTATAATACATAATAAAAGTTTTGGAACCCTCATATAGAGGAAAGTAAAAAGGGGTGGGGAGGCAGCTAGTGCTGGCAATAAATACACTTTCCAAGCAATATATTAACAACTCAGCTACAACCCTATTGGAAACATATAGAATGAAGGTAGAGTCAACTATTCTATATGGCTCAGAGTTTTGGGGAGGACAGAAAGATGTGAAAAGTTTAGAGCCAATACAAAATTGATATATTAGATTAACATTGAATCTACCACAGTTTATTCCAGCAGAATTTATGAGAGTAGAAATAAGAACTTTATCATTGGTATCTAAGGTAACAATATGTCAATTAAATGATTTTTTTAAAATATGTAAAAGTAAGGAAGGAATCAGATTCCCTATGAATGCTGTAAAGATAGATTAATAAATGAGCCTAGGAATAATACACAACTAAAAAGGATGGACATGGATAAAGGAGTTGGGTAATTCTCAAAGGAAAATTGGTTTGGCAACTATTGCAAATGTGGAGTATATGGAAAATATCAACATGGCTCGAGATATAGCTTTGGAAAGAATACAAGATATCGCCAAGCAAGGTGACCTTGAAAGAATTTCACTAACTACAAACTTCAAACTTATAAAAACTTAAAGAATATACTGTAAATAAAAGGAAAGCATATATTTACATAGCAAGTGTGAAAAAAATCTCCACTACAAAACAATAGCCAATTTAAGGTTTGACATTAATGCAGGAATTTCGACTTGTTTTATGGGCTGGAATGTTTACAATTAGGTCTAAATTGTAAGAGTGAATGCTCAGGAAAATGGAATTCTGGTCATATTTTATTAAATTGTCCAAAACTGAATATATTAAGAGAGAAATGGCTTTTACCGTATTTGATTAAACTTGAAAATAGAACCAAGGAATAAAAGCTAAGGTTTCTATTGAACTCAAATGATATTGCAGTTCTATATAGTGTAGCACAATATGCCACTGCCTCCATTAGATTATTAAAAAATATGACGTGATAGAAACTTTTATATTTATGTGTATTAGATATTTTTGTATAAATGTATTATTTGTTTTTAATGTATAATTTTTATGTGTTACACATTTTTGTAATACACATTTGTAAATAAACTTGAAACCTGAAACAATGAGACTGATTATAATGGCTTACAGTACGTCATGCTGAGTCACAATGAGCAGACAAAAAATTGCAAAGATCCTACAGAGCCAAATAGAAAGAAGTACCATGGGTTCATGCACTAAGAACCAGTACATCCACTCTGCCCCATGAAATCTTTCATAAAATACCTCAAGAAGATCCCTGAAGATCCTATTGCATATTACTTCCACTCATGACACCAGCCTCAGTTATACCTGGATAGCCAGCAATGCTGGTACACTAAAGAAGCAATCAGGAAACACTTCTTTGGCTCCCTCATGGCCAGGGCCACTGGAAAATTGCGCCCGCAATTTTTTTGCGGAATCCGCAATTTTCACCATTCTCCTCAAAAACTGACATGTTCCGCAATTTCTTGCAATTTTTGAGTTTTATATTGAACTGTGTAAAAAGTATTAACATTTTTAATAAAATACTCTCAAATATATTGACAATTTTGCATGCTGACTTGGTTTGGCCAAAACAATGCAATGCAAATGGCATGGTTTTATGTGACATTGATTTCTTTTGAATCCTTGTCTTGTTTGGTTTCAAAATCCACTGGCCAAGCATAAGTACACTTAAACACTTAACATTTGTTCTGTGTTGAAGCAGTCTGTCAGAAAACTTTTTGTTGAAACACAGACTGAAACAAAAGATTGGATAAAAGGTGCAAATTATCCAATTCACTTAAATGGGGTGCTAACTATAAAGCCTTTTTGTAAGTGGTAGGGCAAGTTTTTCCTTGTGAGCATACTTTCATTCAGACTAGTTTTGATTCAAACAGCTGAGGATTTTTGCATGGCCCTTCCAATTTAAACTTGAATAAGCTAGTTGCTAACAGTGATCTCACTCTTAGCAACTACCCTCTAGATGCTCACATGCAAAGACTATAATAAAAGCCTGACTAAAATCTAAAAACAAACTTATAAAACACAGAATGTATCTGAACATTTTATCTTTAACACAATCATTGCACCCAGGGTAAACAAAGGTAAATTACAGGGTACCCTGACTACTGTATGATGCAGTAAAAGTATATTGGTATTTTTTACATTTTTGGTAACCACGTAAGGCCCACTAGGAACAAGTGCCTATTTTCAGGTACAACCCAGGAGCACTGTGGAGGTTAAGTGACTTGCTCAGACTTGCACAGTATACAAGTGGAGGTTGTGGGAATCAAACCCAGGTCTGCTAGATGTTGTCAGCTCATTCACAGTTTGTTATGCTATCCTCTAGATTATACTGCCAGCTCCAATAACCTCCAGATTTATTGTTTAAATATGTGATTTCAGAAATAGCGTACAGTACCTACAGTACAAATTATGATCATTAAACACTTTAACAACATTTTACTAAAACTCAATTATTCACCACTCTATCTGCTTATTTTTTCTTGTACCAAAGTGGGTGAATAGCTAGCAGAGCACTTTAAACAGCTGTTGGTTAGGCTGCATTATTCTACAGCCAGAAACAAAAAAACATATATTTCTTCTGGCTTTATTTAATATTGATTTGCTGTGGCTCACTTTATAGAATCTATTTAGCACTGTATGGGGTGGATGCTTCTAAATTTTGGAAGATAGGCAACGCTTACAATAGCTTATCAGTTTAGTATTCTTTTTAGGAACATAAACTTTTCTTTATGTTTTAAACATATTCAGGTGTCACGGTATTCATTTAGCAATTTATACTTAGAAACATAGAAACATAGAATTTGACGGCAGATAAGGACCGCTTGGCCCAAATAGTCTGCTCATTTTCCTACCTAACAGATAAGCTGCAGATCCTAGTTAACCAACAGCTTACTTCCTCTTACCCGCCACTAGGACTGCCTTATGCCTGTCCCATGCATTCTTGAAGTCCCCCACTGTTCTTGACTCCACAACCTCCTCAGGGAGGCCATTCCATGCATCCACAACCCTCTCAGTGAAAAAATACTTCTCACATTACCCCTGAGCCGTCCCTCTCTATCTTCAAATTGTGCCCCCTTGTTCTTGCACATCCCTTTTTCTGGAAGATGCTACCCTCTTGGACTTTGTTAATTCCCTTGAGGTACTTGAAAGTTTCTATCATGTCCCCTCTCTCCCTTCTTTCCTCAAGAGTATACATATTAAGCTCCTTTAGTCTTTCTTCGTATGTCTTCTGGTGCAGACTCTGCACCATTTTGGTTGCCCTCCTCTGCACAGCCTCCACTCTGTCTATGTCTTTGCGGAGATGGGGTCTCCAGAACTGCACACAGTACTCCAGATGGGGTCTCACCAACTGTCTGTACAGAGGGATAACAACTTCCTGTTTTCTACTATTGATGCCTCTTCCTATGCATCCCAGTATCCCCCCAGCCTTCCTTACTGCCTTCTCACATTGCTTGCCCACCTTTAAGTCATCTGATATAATTACCCCCAGGTCCCTCTCTATTTTTACTGTTGTCAGTATCTCACCCCCCATTGTGTACGCTTCCCTTGGGTTTTTGTTTCCCATGTGCATTACCTTGCACTTCTTTGCATTGAATCTGAGCTGCCATACATTTGACCATTCCTCCAACCTTGCCAAGTCCCTTCTCATCCTTTCCACTCCATCAACCCTGTTGCAGATCTTTGTGTCATCTGGCTTTGCAGAGGCGCGAGGGGTTGGAGATGGATACAAGGGGCCTAAGTGGCTGGACTGTAGACGGTAGGTAACATCTTTACTTTGTGGATGATAGAGGCGAGTGCTGCCATGCTAAGTAGTGGCCTACTGGTGGCAGCATTCAGTAGTGAAAGTAAACTGCAAGGAGAGATGCTTTATTGAGCAGGCACCGGAGGCATTAGTGAAACTATACTGGAAGAAGTCAGGCATTACCATGCAGGCGTTGGAGGTCGACGTCCCCAGAAGGTGGGCAGAGGTGCGAGGGATTGGAGAAGGTAACAAGGGGCTTAAGAGGCTGGATTGAAGATGGTAGGTGCCATCTTTACCTTGAGGATGATAGAGGCATGTGCTGCCGTGCTACGTAGTTGCCTACTGGTGGCAGGAGGCACTAGTGAAAGTCAGCTGCAAGGAGGGACGCTTTATTGAGCAGGCACCCGAGGCAATAGTGAAACTAAACAGGAAAGAGTGAGGCATTACCATGCAGGCGAGGGAGGCATCGTCACCAGAAGCGAAGCAAGGCGCTAGGGGTGAGAGATGGTTACCAAGGGGCCTCTGTGGCAGGAATGAGAGATGGTAGGTGCCATCTTTAACTTCTTGAGATGATGGGCGAGTGCTGCCATGCTTCGTGAGTGGCCTACTGGTGGCAGGAGGCAGTGGTGAAAGGTAAGCTGCAGGAGGATGCTTTGTGAGCATGCACGGAAGCAGTGGTGAAACTAAAGTGGAAGAGTGATGCATTACCAGGGCAGCGTGGGGCGTCCTCAGAAGCTGGGCAGAGGCCCGAGGGGTTGGAGATGGTTACAAGGGGCCTAAATTTGTGGACTGAAGACTGCAGGTGCCATCTTTAACTTGCGGACGATAGAGGCGAGTGCTGCCATGCTAAGTAATGGCCAACTGGTGGCAAGAGGCAGTAGTGAAAGTAAGCTGCAAGGAGTAATGCTTGATTGAGCAGGCACCGGCATCATGAGTGAAACTAAACTGGAAGTAGTGAGGCATTACCAGGCAGGCATGGGAGGCGTCGTTCTCAAAAGCTGGGCCGAGGCACGAGGCATTGGAGAAGGTTACAAGTGGCCTAAGTGGCTGGACTGAAGACGGTATGTGCATCTCTACCTTGTGGACGACAGTGGTGAGTGCTGCCATGCTATGTAGTGGCCTACTGGTGGCCGGAGGCAGTAGTGAAAGTAAACTGCAAGAAGAGATGCTTTATTGACCAGGCACCGGAGGCATTAGTGAAACTAAACTGGAAGGAGTGAGGCATTACCAGGCAGGCGTGGGAGGCGTCGTCCGCAGAAGCTGGGTGGAGAGGAGCTCGAGGGGTTGGAGATGGTTACAAGGGGCCTAAGTGGCTGGACTGAAGATGGTAGGTGCCCTCTTTACCTGGTGGACGATTGAGGCGAGTGATGCCATGCTACGTAGTGGCCTACTGGTGGCAGGAGGCAGTAGTGAAAGTAAGCTCCAAGGAGTGACGCTTTATTGAGCAGGCACCAGAGGCATGAGTGAAACTAAACTGGAAGGAGTGAGGCATTACCAGGCAGGCGTGGGAGGCGTCGTCCGCAGAAGCTGGGCGGAAGCGCGAAGGGTTGGAGATGGTTACAAGTGGCCAAAGTGGCTGGACTGAAGATGGTAGGTGCCATCTTTAAGTTGCGGACGACAGAGGCGAGTACTGCCATGCTACGTGGTGGCCTACTGGTGGCAGGAGGCAGTAGTGAAAGTAAGCTGCAAGGAGAGAAGCTTTATTGAGCATGCACCGGAGGCATTAGGGAAACAAATCTGGAAGGAGGTATGCATTACTAGGCAGGCATTGGAGGCGTCGTCCTCAGAAGCTGGGCGGAGGTGAGGTTTGGAGATGGTTACAAAGGGGGCTAAGTGGCTGGACTGAAGATGGTCGGTGTCCATCTTTAACTTGCGGACGATAGAGGCGAGGGCAGCCATGCTACGTAGAGGTCTACTTGTGGCAGGAGGCAGTTGTGAAAGTAAGCTGCAAGGAGAGATGATTTATTGAGCAGGCTCCAGAGGCATTAGTGAAACTAAGCGGGAAGGAGTGAGGCATTGCCCGGCAGGCGTAGCTGGCGTCGTCTCAGAAGCTGGGCGGAGGCACGAGGTGTTGGAGATGGTTACAAAATCGCTAAGTGGCTGGACTGAAGATGGTAGGTGCCATCTTTAACTTGTGGACGATAGAGGCGAGTGCAGCCATGCCATGTAGTGGCCTACTGGCAGCTGGAGGCAGTAGTGCAATTAAGCTGTAAGGAGAGATACTTGATTGAGCAGGCACCAGAGGAATTAGTGAAACTAAACTGGAAGGAGTGAGGCATTACCAGGCAGGCGTGTGGGGCGTCGTCCTCAGAAGCAGGGCGGAGGGCGTGGGGTTGAAGATGCTTACAAGGGGCCTATGAGGGTGGACTGAAGACGGTAGGTGCCATCTTTAACTTACCGACGATAGAGGCAAGTGCTGCCATGCTACGTAGTGGCCTATTGGTGGCAGGAGGCAGTAGTGAAAGTAAGCTGCAAGGAGATGCTTTATTGAGCAGGCACCGGAGGCATTAGTGAAACTAAACTGGAAGGAGAGAGGCATTACCAGGCAGGCGTGGGAGGCATTGTCCTCAGAAGCTGGGCAGAGGCGCGAGGGGTGAGATGGTTACAAGGGGCCAAAGTGGCTGGACTGAGACAGGTAGGTGCCATCTTTAACCAGATGATGAGGAGGCTGAGTGCTGCCATGCTACGTAGTGGCCTACTGGTGGCAGGAGGCAGTAGTGAAATAAGCTGCAAGGAGATGCTTTATTGAGACAGGCACGGAGGCATTAGTGAAACTAAACTGGAAGGGTGAGGCATTACCAGGCAGGCATTGGTGGCGTCGATCCGCAGAAGCTGGGCGGCAGCGAGGCGTTGGAGATGGTTAAAAGGGGCCTAAGTGGTTGGACTGAAGGCGGTAGGTGCATCTTTAACTGCAGGACGATGAGGCGAGTGCTGCCATGCACGTAGTGGCCTACTGGTGGCAGGAGGCAGTAGTGAAAGTAAGCTGAAGGAGAGTGCTTGATTGAGCAGGCACCAGAGGCTTAGGTGAAACTAAACTGGAAGGAGTGAGGCATTACCAGGCAGGCGTGGAGGCGTCATCCCAGAAGCAGGTCGGGCGTGAGGGGTTGGAGATGGTTACAAAGGGGCCTAAGTGGCTGGACTGAAGATGAGTGGGTGACATCTTTAACTTACAGACGATGGAGGCAGTGCTGCCATGCTACGTAGAGGCCTACTGGTGGCAGGAGGCAGTAGTGAAAGTAAGCTGCAAGGAGAGATGCTTTATTGAGCAGGCACCGGAGGCATTAGTGAAACTAAACTGGAAGGTGAGGCATTACCAGGCAGGTGTTGGAGGCATCATCCTCAGAAGCTGGGCGGAGGCGCGAGGGGTTGGAGATGGTTACAAGGGGCCTAAGTGGCTGGACTGAGGCCGTTAGGTGCCATCTTTAACTTGCGGATGATAGAGGCGAGTGCTGCCATGCTACGTTGTGGCCTACTGGTGGCAGGAGGCAGTAGTGAAAATAAGCTGCTAGGAGAGTCACTTTATTGAGCGGGCACCGGAGGCATGAGTGAAACTAAACTGAAAGGAGTGAGACATTACCAGGCAGGCGTGGGAGGCATCGTCCTCAGAAGCAGGCGGGCGTGTGAGGTTGGAGATGGTTACAAGGGCCTAAGTGGCTGGACTGAAGATGGTAGGTGCCATCTTTAACTTGCGGACGATAGAGGCGAGTGCTGCCATGCTACGTAGTGGCCTACTGGTGGCAGGAGGCAGTAGTGAAAGTGAGCTGCAAGGAGAGATGCTTTATTGAGCAGGCACCGGAGGCATGAGTGAAACTAAACTGGAAGGAGTGAGGCATTACCAGGCAGGCGTGGGAGGCGTCGTCCGCAGAAGCTGGGCGGAAGCACGAAGGGTTGGAGATGGTTACAAGGGGCCTAAGTGGCTGGACTGAAGATGGTAGGTGCCATCTTTAACTTTCGGATGACAGAGGCGAGTTCTGCCATGCTACGTAGTGGCCTACTGGTGGCAGGAGGCAGTAGTGAAAGTAAGCTGCAAGAAGAGACACTTTATTGAGCAGGCACTGTAGGCATTAGTGAAACTAAACTGGAAGGAGTGAGGCATTACCAGGCAGGCGTGGGAGTCGTCCTGCAGAAGCTGGGCGGAGGCTCGAGGGGTTGGAAATGGTTAAAAGGGGCCTAAGTGGCTGGACTGAGATGGTAGGTGCCATCTTTAACTTGCGGACGATAGAGGCGAGTGCTGCCATGCTACGTAGTGGCCTACTGGTGGCAGGAGGCAGTAGTGAAAGTAAGCTGCAAGGAGAGATGCTTTATTGAGCAGGCTCCAGAGGAATTAGTGAAACTAAACTGGAAGGAGTGAGGCATTACCAGTCAGGGTGGTAGGCGTCGTCTGACGAAGCCTGGCGGAGGCACGAGGCATTGGAGATGGTTATAAGGGGCCTAAGTGGCTGTACTGAAGATGTTTGGTGCCATCTTTAACTTGCAGATGATAGAGACGAGTGCTGCCATGCTACGTAGTGGCCTACTGGTGGCAGGAGGCAGTAGTGAAAGTAAGCTGCAAGGAAAGATGCTTTATTTTGAGCAGGCACCGGAGGCATTAGTGAAACTAAACTGGAAGGAGTGAGGCATTACCAGGCAGGCATGGGAGGCGTCGTCCGCAGAAGCTGGGCGGAGGCACGAGGGTTGGAGATGGTTACAAGGGGCCTAAGTGGCTGGACTGAAGACGGTAGGTGCCATCTTTAACTTGCGGATGATAGAGGTGAGTGCTGCCATGCTACGTTGTGGCCTACTGGTGGCAGGAGGCAGTAGTGAAAGTAAGCTGCAAGAAGAGACACTTTATTGAGCAGGCACCAGAGGCATGAGTGAAACTAAACTGGAAGGAGTGAGGCATTACCAGGCAGGCGTGGGAGGCATCGACTACAGAAGCTGGGCGGAGGCGCGAGGCATTGGAAATGGTTACAAAGGGTCTAAGTGGCTGGACAAGGACGGTAGGTGCCATCTTTAACCACAGGACGATGAGGTGGAGTGCTGCCATACTACGTAGTGACCTACTGGTGGCAGGAGGCAGTAGTGAAAGTAAGGCTACAGAAGAGAGCTTTATTGAGCAGGCACGAGGCATTAGTGAAACTAAACTGGAAGGAGTGTGGCATTCCCAGACTGGCGTGGAAGGCATCGTCCTCAAAAGCTTGGCGGAGGTCCGAGGCGTTGAAGATGGTTACAAGGGGCCTAACTGGGTGGACTGAGGACGGTAGGTGCCATCTTTAAATTACGGACGATAGAGGTGAGAGCTGCCATGCTACGTAGTGGCCTACTGGTGGCAGGAGGCAATTGTGAATGTAAGCTGCTAAAAGAGACGCATTATTGAGAAGGCACTGGAGGCATTAGTGAAACTAAACTTTAAGGAGTGAGGCATTACCAGGCAGGCGTCGGAGGCATCGTCCGCAGAAGCAGGTCGGAGGCACGAGGGGTTGGAGATGGTTACAAGGGGCTAAGTAGATGGACTGAAGATGGTAGGACATCTTTAACTTGCGGACGATAGAGATGAGTGCTGCCATGCTACGTAGAGGCCTACTGGTGGCAGGAGGCAGTAGTGAAAGT
Organism: Neoceratodus forsteri; assembly: GCA_016271365.2. NCBI lineage: Eukaryota > Metazoa > Chordata > Ceratodontiformes > Ceratodontidae > Neoceratodus > Neoceratodus forsteri. The sequence goes on along the minus strand of CM057450.1, from coordinate 555,503,757 downwards.
AAGCTGCAAGGAGAGATGCTTTATTGAGCAGGCACCAGAAGAATTAGTGAAACTAAACTGGAAGGAGTGAGGCATTACCAGGCAGGGTGGGAGGCGTCGTCCGCCGAAGACTGGTGGAGGCACGAGGCATTGGAGATGGTTATAAGGGGCCTAAGTGGCTGGACTGAAGACGTTTGGTGCCATCTTTATCTTGCGGACGATAGAGGTGAGTGCTTCCATGCTATGTAGTGGCCTACTGGTGGCCGTTGCAGTAGTGAAAGTAAGCCTCAAGGAGAGATGCTTTATTGAGCAGGCACCGGAGGCATTAGTGAAACTAAACTGGAATGAGTGAGGCATTACCAGGCAGATGTGGGAGGCATCATCCTCCAGAAGCTGAGCCGGAGCACGAGGGTTGGAGATGGTTACTAGGGGGGACTAAGTGGCTGGACTGAAAGACGGTAGGTGCCATCTGTAACTTGCTAACCATAGAGGCTAGTGCCGCCATACACGAGGGCCTACTGCGGCAGAAGGCAGGAAAGCAGCCGCAAGAATAGACACTTTATTGAGCAGGCAACGGAGGCATTAGTGAAACCAAACTGGAAGGAGTGAGGCATTACCAGGCAGATGTGGGAGGCATTGTACGCAGAAGCTGGGCCGAGCCGCGAGGGGTTGGAGATGGTTTCAAGGTGCCTAAGTGGCTGGACTGAAGACGGTAGGTGCCATCTTTAACCGCGGACGATAGAGGCGAGTTCAGCTAAGGTTACACAGAAGAGCCTACTGGTGGCAGGAGGCATTAGTGAAAGTGAGCTGGAAGGAGACATGCTTTATCGAGCCAGCACGGAGGCAATATCGAAACTAAGGTGGAAGGAGAGAGCTTTACCAGGCAAGCGGCGGGAGGGTCCATCCATGAGGCCAGGAGTGAGAGGAGGCATTGGAGATGGTCACAAGGGGCCTAAGTGGCTGGACTGAAGACTGTAGGTGCCTTCTTTAACTTGCAGACTGTAGAGCCGAGTGCTGCCAGGTTACTCAAGGGCCTACTGGCAACTGGAGGTATTAGAGACGGTATGGTGGAAGGAGAGATGCTTTACTGAGCAGGCGCCGGAGGCAATTGTGAAACTAAGGTGTAAGGAGAGAGGCATCACCAAGCAGGCATGGGAGGGGTTGGCCCGCGGGGGTCAGTTTGACATACTAGGCGTTTGAGATAGTTGCAAAGGTCCTAAGTGGCTGGAATGAAGATGGTAGGTGCCATCTTTACCTTGCAGACGATAGAGGTGAATGCTGCCTTGCAACGCAAGGGCCTACTGTTGGTAGGACTTATTAGTGAAAGTTAGCTGAAAGGAGAGATGCTTTATTGAGCTGGCCCAGGAGGCAACAGTGAAACTAAGTTGGAAGTAGAGAGGCTTTAACAGGCAGGCATGGCAGGGGTCAGCCCATGGGGGCCAGAAGAAAATACGAGGTGTTGGAGATGGTTGCAAAGGGCCTAAGTGGCTGGAGTTAAGATGATAGTTGCCATCTTTAACTTGCAGACAATAGAGGCGAGTGCTGCCAGGTTACGGAAGAGCCTACTGGTAGCAGGAGGCATTAGAGACGGAAAGGTGGAAGGAGAGATGCTTTATTGAGCAGGCACCGGAGGCAATAATGAAACTAAGGTGGAAGGAGAGAGGCTTTACCAGGCAGGTGTGGGAGGGGTCAGCCCATGGGTCCAGTGGGAGACACGAGGCATTGTAGATGGTTACAAGAGGCCTAAGTGGCTGGACTGAAAGATGGTATGTGCCATCTTTAACATGGCGGACGAGCAGAGGTGAGTGCTGCCAGGCTATGCAAGGACATACTGGTGGCAGAAGGCATAGAGATGGTAAGGTGGAAGAGAGATGCTGCTCAGAGGCAGGCAATAGAGGCAACAAGACAAACTAAGGTGGAAGGAGAGAGGCTTTACAAGGCAGGCGTGGGAGGGGTATACACAGGGGACAGGGGGAAGTGTGAGGCATTGGAGATGGTCACAAGGGGCCTAAGTGGCTGGACTGAAGACTGTAGGCGAAATCTTTAACTTGGGGACGGTAGAGGCGAGTGCTGCTAGGTTATGGATGGGCCTACTGGTGGCAAGAGGCATTAGTGAAAGTGAGCTGGAAGGAGATATGCTTTATTGAGAAGGTGCCGGAGGCAATAGCGAAACTAAGGTTGAAGAAGGGAGGCTTTACCAGGCAGGTGTGGGAGGGGTCAGTCTGCCATGGCCAGGAGGAGGCACGAGGCATTGGAGATGGTCACATGGGGCCTAAGTGGCTGGACTGAAGACTGAGGTGCCATGTTTAACTTGCGGATGTTAGAGGTGAGTGCTGCCAGGGTACACAAGGGCCTACTGGTGGCAGGAGGCATTAGTGAAAGTGAGTTGGAAGGAGAGATGCTTTATCGAGCAGGCACCGGAGGCAATTGCAAAACTAAGGTGGAAGGAGAGAGGCTTTGCCAGGCAGGCATGGGAGGGGTCAGCCTGCGGGGGGCCAGGAGAAGATGAGAGGCATTGGAGATGGTCAGAAGGGGCCTAAGTGTCTGGACTAAAGACTGTTGGTGCCTTCTTTAACTTGCGGACGGTAGGGGTGAGTGGTGCCAGGTTACTCAAGGGCCTATTGGTGGCAGGAGGCATTAGTGAAAGTGAGCTGGAAGGAGACATGCTTTATCGAGCAGGCACCGGAGGCAATAGAGAAACTAAGGTGGAAAGAGAGAGGCTTTAGCCACGCAGGCAGGTGGAAATGGCCCAAGTGTGGCCAGGAGGAGGTGCAGGCATTGGAGATGGTCACAATGGGCCTAAGTGTCTCGACTAAAGACTGTTGGTGCCTTCTTTAACTTGCAGACAATAGAGGCGAGTGCTGCCTGGCTACGCAAGGGCCTACTGGTAGCTGGAGGCATTAGAGGCGATAAGGTGGAAGGAAGATGCTTTACTGAGCAGGCGACCGGAGGCAATAGCAAAACTAAGGTGTAAGGAGAGGCAATGCTCAATGCAGGGTATGGGAGGGGTTGATTCATTAAGCCAGTTTGACATACGAAAGTTGAGATGGCTGCAAAGTTCCTAAGTGGCTGAATGAAAGTGATGGTAGGTGCTTATCTACTCTTATGGACGAGCAGAGGCGAATGCTGCATTGAAACGCATGGGCCTGGCTGTTGGTGACTTATTAGTGTGAAAGCAAGCTGGAAGGAGAGAGATGCTATTGAGCTGGCACAGGAGGCAACAAAAGAAACTAAGGTGGAAGTAGAGAGGCTTTAACAAGGCAGGCATGGCAGGGGTCAGCCATGGGGGCTAGAAGAAAACAGCTGGAGATGGTTGCAAAGGGCCTGAGTGGCTGGACTTAAAATGATAGGTGCCATCTTTAACTTGCAAACGATAGAGGTGAGTGCTGCCAGGTTACGGAAGAGCCTACTGGTAGCAGGAGGCATTAGAGATGGAAAGGTGGAAGGAGAGATGCTTTATCGAGCAGGCACCGGAGGCAATAGCAAAACTAAGGTGGAAGGAGAGAGGCTTTACCAGGCAGGCATGGGAGGGGTCAGCCGGTGGAGGCCAGGAGGAGGTGCGAGGCATTGGAGATGGTCACAAGGGGCCTAAGTGGCTAGAATGAAGACTGTAGGTGCCATCTTTAACTTGCGGATGGTTAAGGCCAGTGCTGCCAGGTTATGGAAGGGCCTACTGGTGGCAAGTGGCATTAGTGGCGGCTGGAAGGAGAGATGCTTATCCAAAGCAGGCACCAGAAACTAGATGAAACTAATGTGGAAGGAGAGAATTACCAAGCAGGCATGAGAGGCTCAGCAAGGGCCAGGAGGGGGCGCGAGGCATTGGAGATGGTCACAAGGGGCCTAAGTGGCTGGACTGAAGACTGTAGGTGCCATCTTTAACTTGCAGATGATAGAGGTGAGTGTTGCCAGGCTACGCAAGGGACTACTGGTAGCAGTAGGCATTAGAGACGGTAAGGTGGAAGGAGAGATGCTTTAACGAATAGGCACCAGAGGCAATAACGAAACTAAGGTGGAAGGAGAAATGCTTTACCAGGCAGGCGAGGGAGGGGTAGACAGCTGGGGCCAGGAGGAAACAGCGAGGCTGGAGATGGTCACAAGAGCCTAAGTGGCTGGACTGAAGACTGTAGGTGCCATCTTTAACTTGCGGACGGTAGAAGCGAGTGCTGCCAGGATACATAAGGGCCTACTGGTGGCAGGAGGCAGAAGTGAAAGTGAGCTGAAAGGAGAGATGCTTTATCGTGCAGGCACCTGAGGCAATAGCAAAACTTTGGTGGAAGGAGAGAGGCTTTACCAGGCAGGCGTGGAGGGGTCAACCCGCAGGGGCAAGGAGGATGAACGAGGCATTGGAGATGGTTACAAGAGGCCTAAGTGGCTGGACTGAATATGGAAGGTGCCATCTTTAACTTGATGACGATTGAGGCGAGTACTGCAAGGATACACAAGGGCATACTGGTAGCAGGAGGCATTAGAGACAGTAAGATGGAAGAAGAGAAGCTTTATCAAGCAGGCATAAGAGGCAATAGTGAAACAAAGGTGGAAGGAGAGAGGCTTTACCTGGGAGGCGTGGATGGGGTTGGCCCGTGGGGGCCTGGAGGAGGTGTGAGGCATTGGAGATGGTCACAAGGGGCCTAAGTGGCTGGACTGAAGATTGTAGGTGCCATCTTTAACTTGTGGATGGTAGAGGGAAGTGCTGCTAGGTTACACAGTGGCCTACTGGTGGCAGGAGGCATTAGTGAAAGTGAGCTGGAAGGAAAGAATCTTTATCGTGCAGGCGCTGGATGCAATAGCGAAACTAAGGTGGAAGGAGAGAGGCTTTACCAGGCAGGCGTGGAAGCAGTCTTCCTGCAGGGGCCAGGCGGAGGTGCTAGGCATTGGAGATGGTCACAAGGGGCCTAAGTGGCTTGACTGAAGACTGTAGGTGCCATCTTTAACTTGCAGACAGTAGAGGCTATTGCTGCTAGGTTACGCAAGGGCCTACTGGTGGCAGGAGGCATTAGTGAAAGTGAGTTGGAAGGAGACATTCTTTATCGAGCAGGCACCAGAGGCAATAGTGAAACTTAGGTGGAAGGGTAGAGGGTTTACCAGGCAGGCATGCGAGGGGTCAGCCCGTGGAGGCCAGGTGGAGGCTCGAGGCATTGGAGATGGTCTCAAGGGGGCTAAGTGGCTGGACTGAAGACTGCAGGTGAAATCTTTAACTTGTGGATGGTAGAGGCGAGTGCTGCCAGGTTACGGAAGGGCCTACTGGTGGCAAGAGGCATTAGTGAAAGTGAGATGAAAGGAGAGATGCTTTATCGAGCAGGCGCCGGAGGCATTAGCAAAACTAAGGTGGAAGGAGAGAGGCTTTACAAGGCAGGCATGGGAGAGGTTGGCCTTGAGACCTGAGAAGGAGGTCACGAGCGTGGGAGATGGTCACAAGGGGCTAAGTGGCTGGACTGGAAGACTGTAGGAGGTGCCATTTATCTTGCAGATGGTAGAGAGCGAGCTGCCAGGCTTGCAAGGGCCTACTGGTAGCAGAAGGCATTAGAGACGGTAAGGGTGGAAGGAGAGATACTTTATCAAACAGGCTCCAGAGGCAATAGCGAACTATGTGGTTGGAGAGAGGGTTTTACCAGGCTGGGCGCCGGAGGGCATGGGGCGAAGCGGAGGAGCGAGGCATTGGAGATAGTCACAAGGGGCCTAAGTGGCTGAACTGAAGACTGTAGGTGCCATCTTTAATTTGCAGAGGGTAGAGGCGAGTGCTGCCAGGTTACGCAAGGGCCTACTGGTGGCAGGAGGCATTAGTGAAAGTGAGCTGGAAGGAAACATGCTTTATCGAACAGGCACCGGAGGCAATAGCGAAACTTAGGTGGAAGGGTAGAGGCTTTACCAGGCAGGCGTGGGAGGGGTCAGTCCATGGAGGCCAGGAGGTGGCTCAAGGCATTGGAGATGGTCACAAGGGGCCGAAGTGGCTGGACTGAAGACTGTAGGTGCCATCTTTAACTTGCGGACGGTAGAGGCGAGTGCGGCAAGGTTACGCAAGGGCCTTCTGGTTTCAGGAGGCATTAGTGAAAGTGAGTGGGAAGGAGAGATGCTTTATCGAGCCGGCACCAGAGGCAATAGCGAAACTATGGTGGACGGAGACAGGCTTTACCTGGCAGGCGTGGGAGGGGTCGGCCCTCGGGGGCCAGGAGGAGGCGTGAGGCATTGGAGATGGTCACCAGGGGCCTACCTGGCTGGACTGAAGACTGCAGGTGCCATCTTTAACTTGTGGATGGTAGAGGCGAGTGCTGCCAGGTTATGGAAGGGCCTACTGGTGGTAAGAGGCATTAGTGAAAGTGAGATGGAAGGAGAGATGCTTTATCGAGCAGACGCCGGAGGCAATAGCGAAACTAAGGAGGAAGGAGAGAGGCTTTACCACACAGCCATGGGAGGGGTAAACATGCCAGGGCCAGGAGTAAACACGAGGCTTTGGAGATGTTTACAAGAGGTCTATGTGGCTGGACTGAAGAATGTAGGTGCCATCTTTAACTTGCCGATGGTAGAGGCAAGTGCTGCTAGGTTACGCAAGGGCCTACTGGTGGCAGGATGCATTAGTGAAAGTTAGCAGGAAGGAGACATGCTTTATCGAGCAGCACTGCAGGCAATAGAGAAACTTAGGTGGAAGGGGAGAGACTTTACCAGGCAGGTGTTGGAGGGGGTCGGCCCACGGAATCCAGGAGGAGGCGCGAGGAATTGGAGCTGGTCACAAGGGGCCCAATGGCAGGACTGAAGAATGTTGCGCCACTTCAACTTGCAGACGGTAGAGGCAAGTGCTGCCAGGTCACGGAAGTGCCTACTGGTGGCAAGAGGCTTTAGTGAAAAGTGAGCAGGAAGGAGAGATGCTTTATTGAGCAGGCGCTGGAAGCAATAGCTGAAACTAAGGTGGAAGGAGAGAGGCTTTACCAGGCAGGCATAGAAGAATGACTGCGGGGCCAGGAGGAGGTGCTAGGCATGGAGATGGTCACAAGGGCCTAAGTGGCTGACCAAAATCAGGTGCCTTCTTTAACTTGCGGACGGTAGAGGCGAGTACTGCCAGGTTACGCAAGGGCCTACTGTTGGCAGGAGGCATTAGTGAAAGTGAACTGGAAGGAGACATGCTTTATCGAGCAGGCACCGGAGGCAATAGTGAAACTTAGGTGGAAGGGGAGAGGTTTTACCAGGCAGGCATAGGAGCGCTCTACCCGTGGAGGCCAGGAGGAGTCGTGAGGCATTGGAGATGGTCACAAGGGGCCGAAGTGGCTGGACTGAAGACTGTTGGTGCCATCTTTAACTTGCGGACGGTAGAGGTGACTGCTGCCTACTACTGCTGACTACTGCTGTGACAGCTAATATTTTTCCTAGCCAAACTATCTCTTGTTGGGAGCTGCAATACTGAATGTAGGATTTGCAAGAAAGCGAGTTGTGCTCACAACAGAGGGAGGGGAACCTTTCAATTGTCTTTGCTTTGTAGCAGATATACTGCAGGTGGAGGCTGCTTCTAACTGAAAGGTGAAAGAAGGAATTTACAATTATCCGGAAAAGACAGTCTTGTTACAATTCTTAAGATTTTCAGTGCAGGAAGAGTTCAAAGCACAGCGGACTTATTTTGGGGCTGACTGCTTTCAGAGCACAAACCACCAGGCTGTTTTGGGGCTGGGGAGGTTTACCTGTGTCTGACTTGGATGTCTGGATTTTTTTCTGTTTGATTAGCAGGGGATTTTATCTGTCAAATTGTTGTGTATAGTATCTTGCAGACAGGAAGGCACTCATCGCAGCGGTGGGTCAGAGCTCTTAGCTGATCATTTTGTGAGGGCACAGTTTAGGCCCAACCCTTCCCACCCTCACCCCACCCACCCCTGGAAATAGTTCCTTATACCTGGGGTTCTGACATCATTTCCTCAAGAGTGCAAGGTGCATATCAATGTCATATCCTCTCTAGCACACAGCACTGAAAATATACGCATACACATTGTATAATATATATATATTTCTATATAACAAACCAATCACTCACACAAACACACACACAAAAAAAAAGTACATAGTCATGTGGGGAGTAGTGCAATGTAATGGCTGTGGGGCAGCAGTCTTCCGGGAGTCTTTCTGGAGGCTGAGATGCTGCCCTATTTGCAGACAACTCTCTGCCCTGAGGGAGGAAGTTGCCCGTCTTCAGGCCACACTGTACAGCAGTAAGAAAACCTTCCCCCAGGCCAGACTGGATGGTAGTAAGGGAACCTCCCCATCCAGGGAGCACCAGAGCCACCACCACTACCTCAGAGGTTGCAAATAAATCACAACAATTGGACCACAGTGGGCTCAGGGAGGGTGAGGAGGGTGGAACAGAGGCACACCCAGTCAGTTGTTACACTCCACAATCCATACACCATTATGGGGGAGCACAGCTCCCCTATGGATGCACCCACAGAGGAGATTAAGGAGGCTGAGGACACCTGTCACAAGGGAGGCCCACAGGAAGGAGGCAGAGGATGCCACAAGGAAAGGAAGCACCTCCTGGTGGGGGACTCAATTATTAGGGGGATAGAACAGGGTGGAGCAGGGAAAATTGAAGTAAAGTGCCTGCCTGGTGCCATGGCTTGTAGGGACAGGAAGCGCATCCTCAGGATCACGAGAACACCTGCACAGGAGTCTGAGCTGGATGTCATTGTCCACCTAGGGACAAATGACTTGGCTCAACATGAGCTTAGAGCAGTGCAGAAGGACTTTGTAGAACTGGAGAGAGGCCTAAGACAAGTAGCACACACAGTTTCCTTCTCAGAGGTGCTGCCTGTAAATGGCACGAGTGAGGCAAGGGTACTTTACACCATGCAGTTTAATGAGTGGTTGAAAAAATGGTGTGGAGCACATGGGTTTGGCTTTATTGGGGACTGGGGTTCCACCTGGAGGGAAACCAGCCTATACTGGCAGGATGGTCTGCATCTGTCCAGGAAGGGAACAAATCTTTTGAGCAATCGGTTTAAATGCTTCATTGGCAAGCTTTTAAACTAGTCAAGGGGGGAGGCACTGATATGCAGCAGAAAAATCCCAGCCTCTCCCTACAAAACAGGGTACTAAATGGGAAAAAGACCGAGGTAGAAAGGTCAATGGGGGATGCTGCAACAGAAAGCAAAGCCATCAAAAAATGGAGAGCAATGAGTACCAATGCCCGTAGTCTGAGTAACAAGCTTCCTTAATTAGTGGCCTTGATGGAGGAGGAACATCTGGATATCGTGGCAGTCACAGAAACATGGTACACTCAAAATTATGACTGGGATGTAAACATACCAGGATACACTATCTACAGGAGGGACAGGGAGGGTAAAAGAGGAGGAGGAGTAGCTCTTTACATAAGGGAAGAAATCAAAGCAACAGAACAAAAGGGTAAACAGGGAGGAGAAGAGCACTGTGGGTAAATTGGAGACCGCAATGGCACCACAATCCATGCAGGGGACATGTATACAGACCCCCTCAGGGAGGAAATGGACAAGGAAATGATAGAAAGTATACTTAATATGGCAGAAAAGGGAGATATTGCTGATGGGTGATCTGAATATGCCAGATGTTAACTGGAGTGCAGTTGCAGCTGTCACTTCTAAGAGTGGGGTTATTCTAGATGCCCTACAGGGGGCATGCCTTAGACAACTAGCATTGGAGCCCACTCGAGAGGGAACAATCTTAGACCTGGTTCTCTCAAATGGAGATGAAGAGAGGATCACAGATGTAGAAGTGGGTAGCCATCTGGGAACTAGCGACCATCGAACAGTATGGTTCACAATAAACACAGCAGGGGTCACATGATGGCAGCCTGAGAGTCGGCAGCATTCCTCCAGAGCTCCGCCACCCGCTACATAATTTGGGCTTTCTTTATCGCACCATCGGATTGAACTCTCTTTCTTTTTTGGTAGCTCGGACCCTTGTGAAGCAAACTCGCCTCCTTAGCCCCGTAATATGGAGGTTTTCATGAGAAAGGCGCCGCCAAAACACTCGCCTCCCCGGACCCCAGAAAAAGAGAAGGCCGCTAAGCGGGCCAAACAGCAGGCCGCTAGCCTACCAAAGCTGCCCACCATGGATGCCCCGCTTTCCGAAAGCAGGTTCCTTGAAGTCATGCAGCCTCTTCAAACCTCCGTGGTTAAGCGATCGGTGGATTCTTTGTCTAGGAGAGTCGGGGATGTGGAGGTGAAGTTGATTTCCCTTGAAAATAAGCACCTTGGGCACAAGACAGAACTGGTTATGACTAAACGGAGATTAAAAAAACTCGAGGAAAAATTAGAGGATTTAGAGGGGCGCAGTAGGAGGAATAACCTTGTCGTGATTGGGACTCCTGAGAGAGAGGAAGGCAATACCCCAATCACTTTTCTCCAGAAGTTTTGTAATAAAGTGGCAGGGCCCCCCGGGGAATACATAATAGAAAGGGCTCACCGGGCTCTGTGCCCCCCGCCCATCCAGGGGCAACCACCCAGACCCTTGATTGTGCGATTTCTTAATTTCTTGGACAAACAACACGTTCTCAACAAAGCAAGGGAGAAGAAAGAACTGTTATGGGAAGGTCATAAAATTCGTATTATTCAGGATCTGCCCCATTCAGTGAGGTTGAGGAGGCAGGAGCTGCATCCTATTGTTGCCAAACTTATTGCAGCATCTAAATTATACAGAGTTAAATATCCTGCAGTGTTGATGGTACATCATGAGAAAGTGGCTATCATTCGATTCCTACTCCCAAGCTCAACGGGAGCTGCAGCGTCTGTTTCCAGACCTCTTTAAAGGGTGATGCTCTCCTTGTAACATGATCTTTAATGGCCCTGCCTTGTGGATCATTAAGACATTAGTCTGAGGACATGGACATGTCTACAGAGTGTATTTGCTAACCTCCGTTTGGTTTGGTCTGGTTTTCTCTGTCCCTCACATTCATTATTTTGGAGTTTCTCAGTGTTCCAGAGTCCTGCACTATCTACTGGCGGTCTATGGTTTCTGCCTGATGAAGCTTTCCTGATGTCTCAATTTTGGACTGCCACTGATCTTCCCGCCTTTTTTTATTTTATTTTATTTTTTTTTTCTCTCTCATCTCTCGACACTTGGGACTACCTGGGAGTTGACTTCTTTGGCGTATATGACTCTTCTGGTTTCCGCTGAACAACTTGGGGATTGGACCGAATTTGAGGAATTAATCCCTCCCCCTTTTTTTTTTTTGCATACCATGGATATTAGACTTTATGTACTGAGTACTAAGCTGCTCCTTTCCATGTGGATGGGGGGGTTGTTGTTTTTTTTAGTCTAAAGCGACAGTCGCTTACTGACCTGTTGGGGCTATTTACTTTTCTGGGTAATGACTATCCAGCCCAACTGTGGATTAACTGTCTGCTTTTTTCTTTTGGTGGGTGGGGGGCTCTGGGGGGTGAGGCGGGTGGTTTTGGGTTGTTTGGATTGTTAATCATGTGGCATGCTTTGTTTAGGAGGGCAGTCTTCTGGGACTGGGGACTAGGCTTTGTTTTAGGTAGGGGGGATTTGGGTTTATTATACTTCTTGGGTGTGGGGAGGGTTAGGGTCTGGGGGTTTGTGATTAGTTTGAATTTTGGAGGGTGGGCTTATCAAGGTTACGAGCTATCTGAAGTACATACATATATTGGGAGTCAGGGAGCTAGCAGTTATTTTTTGAAGACCTTGGGCATGAGTCGCCTGGGCGCATTTTATTTAGCTTGCCCTAAATTTTGTTTATTTCTTGATGGCTGGCATTTACAAGTTTATTAGTTGGAATGTAAAAGGAGCCAAGGACAGGGTTAAGAGGCAAGTGGTATTAGGCACCTCCAGTCATTTGGGAACACATATTGCATTCCTTCAAGAGACACACCTAAAAAAGACCTTCACTATTTTAGAAGAGCGTGGGTGGCGCGGGTGTATGGGGCAGGGGAATCAACGAAAAGGGTGGCATGGCTATCCTTATTGCTAGGAACGTCCCATTTAAATTGGTAAGTGAATGTTGGGACCCGAAGGCCGTTATGTGTTTGTACATCGCGCAGGCTTCACAACCGATTATATTGGGCTGATATATGGCCCTAACAAAGACTCCCCTCCTTCTTTATGAACTTGCTGCGCTTAGTGGTATCAGACACTTACAAACCTACGTTTATAGGGAGATTGGAATTTAGTGTTTCAAAATGATTTAGATAGATCAGGCCTTGTAAGAGGGATTATCGCTCCCTTAAAGGCCCTCAGGGATTTCATTAATAATGCAGCCCTGGTGGACATCTCTAGCACTCTCAACCCTGAGGTGCGGCAGTATCCTTTTATTCACCAGTACATAACTCCCATTCACGAATTGATTATATTCTAGTAAGTTCATCTGTGATACCCGATGTGATACAGGCAGAGATTTCTGCAAGGGTCATATCAGACCATGCTCCTGTTAGTGTCATATATAGGCAAACCTTAGGGGGTAAACGTTCACCTCAATGGAGACTAAATTGCCAAATTCTGAAAGATGAGCCCTCTTTGTTGCTCCTCAAAGATTTCATTAAGTCCTTTCTTGAGGATAACCAGGACTCAGTAGACCAGAGAGATCTGGTTTGGGCTGCCATGAAATGTTCCTTAAGGGGTGAGCTAATTAAGATTGCCTCCAAAAACAAGCGTGTCCAGAGGGACAAGCTCGACGCCTTGCTAACCTTGATTAGACGGATAGAGACGATTTTATCCCGGTCTTCCTCTGAATCGGACTGGGCTAGGCTGCATCAGCTCGGGCGCAACACTCGGGCATAATGATGCAGCAAGCGGAGTTACGCCGGGTCGCGAGACTTCAATACTTGGACATAGGAGAAAGCTGGAAATTTCCTGCTATCGTATCCGCATCTGGACTCGGATCACCATATTCCAGGTATTCGCAAGATCCAGGGGGCGGTCAGTGCGGACCCAGGAAATCTCCAGTGCATTTGGGGCTTACTATCAAAGATTATCACAGATGAGCTTGAATCTAAGCCCTCAATCATAGAATCACCTCGTATTTAAACTCAATTCCCCTCTCAAAATTACATCCAGCGATGTGGCCAAGTTAGATGCCCCAATATCAATTTCGAGATTTACCAAGCTATTCAGCAGATGCCCTCTGACAAATCCCTGGCCCGATGGGTTTCCTAACAATTTTACAAGGTGTTTTGCCCTATCATATCCCCAATTTTGTTGACTGTTTTTCATTATTGGTTCGAGCATGATATTTCGGACCCAAATTTTCAAGAGGTTACTATTTCGTTAATTCTGAAGCCGGGGAAGGATCCTCATAACATGGACAGTTACGTCCTATATCTCTCCTAAACACAGATATTAAAGTACTGGCTAAAGTTTTGGCTAATAGGTTATCTGTAGTCATGGATAAATTGGTCAGTAGGGAGCAAGTGGGCTTCATGAGGGGGAGGTTGTCCCAGGACCACCTGCATAAATTGTTACATCTTATTGCGGAGGCCAGGGAGTCGAGAACTCCAGCAATACTTCTTTCCTTGGATGCCGAAAAGGCCTTCGACCGGGTGCCCTGGGACTTCCTTTTCACTACCCTGTCAGCATTTGGACTGCCTGAAGTTTTCTTGAGGTGGGTCAAAATTTTGTATTCCTCTCCCTCTCGTCGGGTGAAATGTAATGGGGTGCTCTCACCGCCTTTTAGGTTAGAGCGTGGTACAAGACAAGGTTGCCCCTTGTCCCCACTACTATTTAACTTGTATCTGGAGCCCTTTCTGCGTAAATTAGCACAGAATCCGCTTATTAAGGGAATACGGGTGGGAGAATCTAGGTACGCTTTTTCAGCTTACGCGGACGATGTGCTATTGCACGTTGAGACCCCGGAGCTCTCTGTATCAGCTGTTTGGAGGAGATAGATGACTTTTCTAGAGTATCTTATTATAAATTGAATCAGGCCAAGACTAAAATCCTTCCCTAAATCATGCTGTCATTAAAGCAGACCTACAGAGGTTTGGTTTCTTGGGAGACCAAATTCCTTACATATTGGGCATTAGTATTAGCACAAGCTTACTTCGATGATTAAAGACAACCTCGGTAAGCTGGTCCAAAATATTTCGGGAGATCTGGACAGATGGAGCTCGATATCTCTGTCTATGTGGGGGAGGCTGAATCTCCTTAAGATGAATATTCTCCATAGAATATTATATCCTTTGGGGATGCTCAGTGTTTATGTTCCCAAAAAATGGTTTGTTAATTTGCAGAAAACATTTAATTCTTTTTTGTGGCAAAGGAAGAGAACACGTAGGTCTTACATCAAGTTGACAGCTTCTAAATTCAAGGGAGGATTGATGGCCCCCTCGTTGTTTTTATACTATGCAGCACAACATTTTTGTAAGTTATCCTTGTGGGCGAATGGACATAGACTCTCCGGTTACTCTCCCCTATGGTTAGATATCGAGTACGACCTGCGAAAAGAATGAAGTGTTCTTACGTGCCTCTTATTTGCTTCCCAGTCCATTATTTCCAAAACACCCATGAACAACCCCATGGGCTGGTCCTTGAAGTGCATACATTCAGTTTCAAACCCACCTTGGTGTCAGATGGTGGTTCCTGGATAGTCAACCCATTCTGGAAAATCCTCAAATTAAAATAGGGGGTTCTGCAGTGCCCGCGCTTTCTAGCCCCAGATAAGCCATTTCTCCGTATCGGACTTTTGGGAACAGAATTAAGCTTGCGTCCTTCAACCAACTGAAGAGACTCCACGAGATTCCTGACCTTTATTTTTCAAGTAGGTTTCAACTTAGCAAAGCTATAGTTCAGGTTTTTCACTCAGAGCCCTCCACTGGTACGTACCTCGGCTAGTTGGATGCTCTTATTAATTGTTGTGGCCAGCCACATTCAGTTTCAAGGTTTCACAATTGCTTCAGGAATGGGATTACAGGCTCCCCCCAGGGGTCTGTTATTACTGGCCAGAGTCTTAAGCGTCCAGACTACTCGAATCTGTGGAAAAAACTCTGGGTCACCATGTATAAAATTTATTAAACAAGACAGGTTAAGGATGGTGCATTTTAATATTATGCATCATCTTTACTTAACTCATACTCATCTATTCAGGCATGGGGCATCTCACGTCTTTGTGTTGGAAATGCAAGAAGGAGGTGAGACTTTGTACTCACATAATACTTGGACTTGTCCAGTTATACGGCTGCGCCTGGAATGCCATTCCCAACCTCTTGAACCCTGTCATGGCTCACTTCATAGCCTTACCCCGGAGATTTGTTTACTGTTTCTTTTTCCCGCAGGTATCTCCAAGACTTGGAAAGCCTATGTTTCTCTTGCTTCAGTGGTTATGAAATTATTAATTTTAAGACATTGGTTGTCTGCTAAACCACCATCCCTATTGGAATGGTATCAGGAATGTACTTTAGCTTTACAACTTGAGAAGCTCATTGCATACATGCGGGGGAAGCAAGAGCACTTTGCACTTCTCTGGGGCCCTTTGGATGAATTTTTCATGACTTGGAAACCTTAGTTTCCATTATCTTATCTGTATGTACTTGGTTTTGCTCCCTGGTACTCGTAACCTTTGGGGTGGGGGGAACTGGGGGGTCGAGGGAGGGGGAGGATGGGGAAGGACTTTGGGTTCCTTTTCTCGTCTGTGTATTAACTCATTGTATCTTGCACCTAGTCATGGCGAGGTTAAGACAATATTTTTTGATTTTTACTTCCTTTTTCATTGTCTGTCCTCCATCCTGGGTGTGTTTATAAAATCAATAAAGATGTTTAATTATAAAAAAAAAACAGTAAACACAGCAATAGGGTCAAGCCATACAAAGACAAAGGTACTGGATTTTAGGAGGGCTGACTTTGTCAAAATGGGTGAGTGCCTAAGGAATGCACTAGCAAATGGGCAGGAAGGAGGGGTGGAAGAACAATGGGGAATAATAAAAACTGCCATCACAGAGGTAACAAGCATCTGTGTAAAAGCAAATAAACAAAGCAGAAATGAGGGTAAGAAACCACTATGGTTCTCAAGAGGAGTGGCAGTGAAGGTTCAAGAAAAAAAGCATTCAGGAAGTACAAGGAATCACAGAAGGAACAGGACAGAGAGACTGTATCAGTTAAAGCAAAAGGAAGCTGGGAAGGGCAGTCAGAACAGCAAGGCCCAAACTGAGGAAAAGATAGCCAACTCAGTTAAGAGGGGATAAAACCTTTTAAGGTACATCAGGGAGCAAAAGGGAAGACCAAGGGAGGGATAGTGAGGCTTAATAAAGGGGAGGGAGGGTGGAGCAGAGGGGTGACTGTGAAACAGGAGATACTAAACAAATATTTTGATCAGTATTTACAAAGGAAGGGGAGGTACCTAAAACAAACAGTAGAAACATTCTGGACACAAGAGTTGATACCAAGCCATTACAGAAAAAGGGTTCTGAAAAAACTCTTTAAAACTGAAGGGGACAAAGCAGTGGGAGCCTGATGGGATTCATCCCAGAATTCTAAAGAACTAAAGGTGAACTAGTGACACCACTGACTACCCTCTTTAACAAATCATGGGAGGATGGGGTGGTACCGATGACTGGAAGAGGGCAGATGTGATTCCCCTTCACAAAAGTGGGAACAAGGCAGAAGCAGGAAACTACAGACCTGTTAGTTTAACCTCAATGAGTAGGGAAAATGATGGAATCACTTCTGAAGGAAAGAAAGTTAAGTATCTAGAGCCAGAGGGGCACAGGACCCAAGGCAGCATGGATTCAACAGGAAGGTCATGCCAGATAAATCTGATAGATTTCTTTGACTGGGTGACCAAAGTAGTTGATCAAGGAGGGCTGTGGACATGGCCTACCTGAACTTCAACAAGGCATTGACACAGTCCCACACAAAGAGTAATATACAAGTTAGCCAGCCTGGGAGTGGGTCCCAAGATGACAGCTTGGGTAAAAGTAGCTGGAGAATAGGACACAGAGGTAATAGTAAATGGAGTCCACTCTGAAAAAAGGGGGTTAGTAGTGGGAGTACCGCAGGAGTTTCAGTATTAGGACCAATCCTCTTCAATATCTTTATAAGTGACATTGCAGAGGGACTGGAAGGAAAAGTATGTCTCTTTGCAGATGACACAAAGATCTGCAACAGAGTTACGTAACAAGGTGGAGTAGAAAGGATGAGAAGGACTTGGCAATGTTAGAGGAATGGTCAAATGTATGGCAGCTTAGATTCAATGCTAAGAAGTGCAAGGTAATGTACTGGGAAACAAAACCCAGGGGAAGAGTACACAATGGGGTGAGCTACTAACAATAAAAAGAAATGGAAAGGGACCTGGGGTAGTCATATCAGATGACCCTAAAGGTGCAGACAGAAGCAATGTGAGAGGGCAGCAAGGAGGGCTGGGGGGATACTGGGATGCATAGGAAGGAGGCATCACCAGTAGAAAACTCAGAAGTTATTATCCCTCTGTAGCAGACAACTAGTGAGACCCCATCTGGAGTACTGCGTGCAGTTCTGGAGACAATCTCACATAAAGACATAGACAGGATGGAAGCTGTCAGAGGAGGACAACTAAAATGGTGCAGGGTCTGCACGGAAGACTATCATATGAGAGAGACTTAAGGAGCTTAATATGTTAGCCTCGGGAAAGGAGGGAGAGGGGACATGATAGAAACTTTCAAGTACCTCAAGGAATCAACAAACTCCAAGACGGTAGCATCTTTCAAAAAGAAATTGTGCCAAGAACAGAGGCTGATTTGAAGAGATAGAAGGAGTCGGCTCAGAGGTAATTTAAGGAAGTATTTTTTCTACAGAGAGGTTGTGGATGTATGGGACAGCCTTCCAGAGGAGGTTGTGGAGTCAAAATCAGTGGTGGAATTCAAGCATGCATGGGACAGTCATAAGGCAATTCTAGGGGGTGGGGGTAGGAAGAAGTAGGCTGCTGGTTAACTAGGACCTGCAGCTAATCCATCAGGTAGGGAAATGGGGAGAATGGGTGGGCCAAGCGGTCCTTATCTGCCGTCAAATTCTATGTTTCTATGCCAGGTGACGCAAGGGCCTACTGGTGGCAGGATGCATAAGTGAGATTAGCGGGAAGGAGACATGGCACTCGAGCAGGCACCCGGGCAATAGCAAAATAAGATTGGACAGGGGGGGCACTGTCGGGCAGGCGTGGGAGGGGTCAGTGGCATGAGACCAGGAAGGAGGAGGCGTGAGGCATTGGAGATGGTCTAGGGGGCCTAAGTGGCTAGACGAAGAAGACTGCAGGTGCCATCTTTAACTTGCCAATGGTAGGAGGCAAGTGCTGCCAGGATATGGAAGGGAGCCACTACTGGTGGCAAGGGCATTAGTGAAAGTGAGCTGGAAGGAGAGATGCTTTATCGAGCAGGCGCCGGAGGCAATAGCCAAACTAAGGTGGAAGGAGAGAGGCTCTACCAGGTAGGCATGGGAGGGGTCAGCCCGCGGGGGCCTGGAGGAGGCGCAAGGCATTGGAGATGGTCACAAGGGGCCTAAGTGGCTGGACTAAGAGTGTAGGTGCCATCTTTAACTTGGCTTGTGGACTGTAAGAGGCAAATGCTGCAAGGTTACGCAAGGGCCTACTCGAGGCAGGAGGCATTAGTGAAAGAGGAGACAGGAAGGAGAGATGCTTTATCAGTGAGGCACCGGAAGCAATAGTGAAACTAAGGTGGAAGAAGAGAGGCTTTATCAGGCAGGCGTGGGAGGGTCCATACTGTGAGCCAGGAGGAGGCGTGAGGCATTGGAGATGGCAGTCACAAAGGGCATAGAGGCTGTGCTGAGACTGCTGGCTGCAATCTTTAACTTGCGGACAGTGGGCAGATGCAACAGGCTGCCAGGCAAGAGTCCTTCTAGTAGCAGCAGGCATTAGAGACAGAAAGGAGGAAAGAGAGATGCTTTATGGAACAGGCTAAAGAGGCAATAGCGAAACTAAGGTGGAAGGAGAGAGGCTTTACCAAGCAGACATGGGAGGGGTCAGCCCGCGGGGGCCAGGGGGAGGTGTGAGGCATTGGAGATGGTCACAAGGAGCCTAAGTGGCTGGACTGAAGACTGTAGGTGCCATCTTTAACTTGTGGTCGGTAGAGGCGAGTGCTGCCAGGTTATGCAAGGGCCTACTGGTGGCAGTAGTTATTAGTGAAAGTGAACTGGAAGGAGAGATGCTTTATCGAGCAGGCAACTGAGGCAATAGCGAAACTAAGGTGGAAGGAGAGAGGCTTTATCAGGCAGGCATGGGAGGGGTCGGCCCGAGGCCAGGAGGCGTGAGACAGTGGAGATGGTCTAAGGGGCATAAGAGGCTGTACTGAAGACTGTAGCTGCAATCTTGCAGACAGTGGAGGTGAGTGCTGCCCAGGCTCATAAAATTCTGACAGCCTGGTAGCAGGCATTAGAGACGGGAAAAGGAGGAAAGAGAGATGCTTTATGGAACAGGCTAAAGAGGCAATAGCTAAACTAAGGTGGAAGGAGAGAGGCTTTATCGGGCAGGCATGGGAGGAGTCAACCGCTGCAGGGGCCAGGAGGAATGTGAGGCATTGGAGATGGTCACAAGGGCCTAAGTGGCTGGACTGAAGACTGTGGGTGCCATCTTTAACTTACAGCAGTCGGTAGAAGCGGAGTGTGCTGCCAGGTTCATGCGAGACTACTGGTGGCAGTAGTCATTAGTGAAAGTGAACTGGAAGGAGACATGCTTTATCGAGCAGGCAACGGAGGCAATAGCGAAACTAAGGTGGAAGGAGAGAGGCTTTACCAGGCAGGGGTAGGAGAGGTTGGCCCCTGGGGGCCAGGAGGAGGTGCGAGGCATTGGAGATGGTCACAAGGGGCCTACCAGGCTGGACTGAAGACTGCAGGTGCCATCTATAACTTGCGGATGGTAGAGGCGAGTGCTGCCAGGTTACGGAAGGGCCTACTGGTGGCAAGAGGTTTTAGTGAAAGTGAGATGGAAGGAGAGAGGCTTTATCGAGCATGCACTGAAGTCAGAAGCAAAACTAAGGTGGAAGGAGAGAGAGGCTTTACCAAGGCAGGCTTGTGAGGGCTCGGCCTGTAGGGAGACCCAGGAGGGCGCTAGGCATTGGAGATGGTCTGGGGAGCCTAGTGGCTGGACTGAAGAGTGTAGGTGCCATCTTTAACTTGCGGACTGTAGAGGCAAGTGTTGCCAGGTTACGGAAGGGCCTACTGGTTGCAGGAGGCATAAGTGAAAGTGAGCTGGAAGGAGACATGCTTTATCGAGCAGGCACCGGAGGCAATAGCGAAACTTAGGTGGAAGGAGAGATGCTTTACCAGGCAGGCGCGGAAGGGGTTGGCCCATGGAGGTGAGGAGGAGGAGCCAGGCATTGGAGACTTTCACAACGGACCAAAGTGGCTGGACTGAAGACTGTAGGTTAGCCATCTTTAACTTGCTTACAGTGAGGTGGAGTGCTGCTGGAGTTCACAGCAAGGGGCCTACTGGTGTGCAGGGAGGCATTACAGGAAAAATGAGGGAAGGAGAGATGCTTTATCGAGCAGGTGCCAGAGGCAGTAGCGAAACTAAGGTGGAAGAGAGAGGCTTTACCAGGCTGAAATGGGAGGGGTCGGCCTGCGGGAGCCAGGAGGAGGCGTGAGGCATTGGAGATGGTCACAAGGGGCCTAAGTGGCTGGACTAAAGACTGTAGGTGCCATCTTTAATTTGCCGATGGTAGAGGTGAGTGTTGCCAGGTTACAGAAGTGCCTACTGGTGGCAAGAGGCTTTAGTGAAAGTGAGCAGGAAGGGGAGATGCTTTATCGAGCAGGCACTGGGGCCAGTGCAAACTAAGGTGGAAGGAGAGGCTCACCAGGCAGGCATGGAAGGGGTTGGCCCACGGGGGCCAGGAGGAGGCGCGAGGCATTGGAGATGGTCACTAGGGGCCTAAGTTGCTGGACTCAAGACTGCAGGTGCCATATTTATCTTGCGGACGGTAGAGACGAGAGCTGCCAGGCTTCGCAAGGGCCTACTGGTAGCAGAAGGCATTAGAGACGGTAAGGTGGAAGGAGAGACTACTTTTTTGAACAGGATCCAGAGTCAATAGTGAAACTGAGGTGGAAGGAGAGAGGCTTTACCAGGCAGTGTGGGAGGAGTTGGCCCGCGGGGGCCAGGAGAAGGCGCGAGGCATTGGAGATGGTCACAAGGGGCATAAGAAGCTGTACTGAAGACTGTAGCTGCAATCTTTAACTTGCGGACGGTGGAGGCGAGTGCTGCCAGGTTATGCAACGGCCTACTGGTGGCAGGAGTAATTAGTGAAAGTGAGCTGGAAGGAGAGCTGCTTTATAGAGCAGGCACCGGAGGCAATAGTGAACCTAAGGTGGAAGGAGAGAGGCTTTACCAGGCAGGTGTGGGAGGGGTAAGCTCGTGGGGGCCAGGCGGAGGCACAATGCTTTTGAGATGGTTACAAGAGGCCTATATGGCTGGACTGACGACGGTGGGTGCCATCTTTAACTTTCGGATGATAGAGGCGAGTGCTGCCAGGCTACACAAGGGCATATTGGTAGCAGGAGGCATTAGGAACGGTAAGTTGGATGGAGAAATGCTTTATCGACAGGCACCAGAGGCAATAGCAAAACTAAGCTGGAAGGAGAGAGGCTTTACCAGGCAGGCGTGAGAGCGGTCGGCCCGAGGGGGCCAGGAGGAGGAGTGAGGCATTGGAGATGGTCACAAGGGGCCTAACTGGCTGGACTGAAGACTGCAGGTGCCATCTTTAACCTGCCGATGGTAGAGGTGAGTGCAGCCGGGTTACGGAACTGCCTACTGGTGGCAAAAGGCTTTAGTGAAAGTGAGCAGGAAGGAGAGATGCTTTATCGAGCAGGCGCTGGATGCAATAGCGAAACTAAGGTGGAAGGAGAGAGGCTTTACCAGGCAGTGTGGGAGGAGTCGACCCATGAGGAGCCAGGAAGAAACCATACGAGGAATAGAGATGGTCCAAGGGGCGTAAATTGGCTGGACTGAAGACAGTAGGTGCCATCTATAACTTGTGGACGGTGGTGGCGAGTGCTGCCAGGTTACGCAAGGGCCTCCTGTGACAGGAGGCATTAGTGAAAGTGAGTTGGAAGGAGACATGCTTTATCAAACAGGCACCGGAGGCAATAGCGAAACTTAGGTGGATGGGTAGAGGCTTTACCAGGCAGGCGTGGGAGGGGTCAGCCTGTGGAGGGTAGGAGGTGGCGATAGGCATTGGAGATGGTCACAAGGGGCCAAAGTGGCTGGACTGAAGACTGTAGGTCCATCTTCAACTTGTGGACGGTAGAGGCGAGTGCGGCAAGGTTACGCAAGGGCCTACTGGTTTCAAGAGACATTAGTGAAAGACAGCAGGAAGGAGAGGTGCTTTATTGAGCCGGCACCGGAGGCGATAGCGAAACTATGGTGGATGGAGACAGGTTTTACCTGGCAGGCATGGGAGGGGTCGGTCCGCGGGGGCCAGGAGGAGGCGTGAGCCATTGGAGATGGTCATAAGGGGCCTACCTGGCTGGACTGAAGACTGCAGGTGCCATCTTTAACTTGCAGATGGTAGAGGGGAGTGCTGCCAGGTTACGGAAGGGCCTACAGGTGGCAAGAGGCATTAGTGAAAGTGAGATGGAAGGAGAGATGCTTTATCGAGCAGATGCCGGAGGCAATTGCGAAACTAATGTGGAAGGAGAGAGGCTGTAGTGATAGTATAATATGTTGATTATTGTCACTCCATTTTGTATGCTATTTCATGTAATGCATGTCATTTTATATTCCATTTTGTATTGTGTGACTCCATTTTACATGCTGCTTCATTTAATTGGTGTTTTGCTCTTTAGATAGCCTCATTATTATGTTTTGCTTCAGACAGTGTATTTTGCTGACTTGAAGGTTGCATATTATCAGGCAACCTGTTTTTGTAGTTTTGTTTAAACTTCTGCTTAGCTCATAGTGTTCTAGGCACCCGGCCAGTGTTTGGGACACAGTGACCTAGCAGGTGTGAGGAATTCTGAGCAGTCCTTATGGTGTGAATTTGCAGCATCCTGGGAGCCGACCAGCTTCTAGAATGTGGCAAAACAACACTATGAAGTCTGCCAGTTATTTTAAGCATAGAATAAGATATAAATGTAGCTTTCTCTAATGCCTGGTTGGAAGCCTCATCTGCAGGGTTGACGCTCGCTGTGGAACTTTCTCCGGTTCAAGACTCCTGGCCAGGCTGTGAGATGATGGGAGCTTCCTAGCTACTGGGAAGAAGGCTTGGATGTAGCATAGAATCGGTGATGTATCATGTTTTGCTTAATTGAAGTATATATTAATGCTGATAGTAATATTGCTAATGAATGAATGCTAAAGTGTAATCATTAATGCTGATAGTGACATTGCTGCTAAATGAAGTGTAATTATCTTTTGCTTGCAATAAATTGTGCTGATGTGTGAATGCCAAGTGTGATTATTCCTTTGTGACTCTTCGATTAGGCAAGACAGAGGCTTTACCAGGCAGGCGTGGGAGGGGTTGGTCAGCGGGGGCCAGGAGGAGGCGTGAGGCATTGGAGATGGTCATAAGGGGCCTAAGTGGCTGGACTGAAGACTGTAGGTGCCATATTTATCTTGCGGACGGTAGAGACGAGAGCTGCCAGGCTTCGCAAGGGCCTAAAATTGAGATGTGAAATCTTTAAACTGACAACAATAGGCTCCAAACTTCATTAGGTGCCTAAAAAGATACAAAACTAGATAAACATGTATGCTACTATAAAACTGCACTGTGTGCTGGCTCCTATAATCAGTCAGTAGGTATGGGGTTGTCCTCTCCTACAAGCTGGGTAGAACAGAAGGCCAGGGGGACCACACCTGATTCAATGGTGCTGCTGTACAATGAGAACACCAGAAACAGAGAAAAACTGCGCACACACCGGGTACTGAGTTATGCCATATTTACTAGTACTAAGAATCTCCGACCAGATACCCCCACATATCAACTCTAATGAGTCTTCTTCAGGGGGCCTACTAGCTGGGACAGGATGAAACAGTCTGACAGAAGTCTTAGGACATGCTGTCCCTTCTCAGACTCCCTCAGTCTTTTTCATCCTGTCCTAGACGGTTAGCAGATCCCTGCTCTGCAGGGCTACTTTTCTTCTCAACAAGTTAATTTTCTTTACAACTTCTGCAACTTATCCAGTTCTGGTGCTGCTTTGTGTCTTCCCGATGGGCAGCTCTTCAGGGCAGAAGGAACTCTTCAGCAACTACTTAGGTTTGGGAGCCCTGGGTGGCAATGCTTTGAAATGCTGATATAGCTCACATTCTCCTTGTGGTACTCTGTAGAGCCGAATTCTGCCTTTCCCACACAAGACAAGATGGGATCTTGGGGTTAAGGTAGTGTTTTTTTTGTCAACTGGAAGGGTAGTGATGTATGTGCAGTTGAGTTCCTGCTCTGTTCATCTGTGCTGCCATGATGATTATCATCTTGGGAGGCCATAAACTACACTTAGCTTACCGGTGGCAATCTTGGTACAGGCTGCGCATGTACAGTAAGCGTGGTGGCCATCTTCAATCAATCAATCAAATCTTTATTTATATAGCGCCTTTCAAAACCAAGGTGCTGCACAATTAAAATACAATGTACAGCATAAAAATTGAATCTAAAATAATAAATATATCAATAAATTACATTTCGTTTGGGAAGGCTGGATTGAACAAATATGTTTTTAAGTCAATTTTGACCCTATCGACGGTCAGACATTCTCTTAACTGATGAGGTAAAGAATTCCACAGGGTAGGTGCCACAAAAGAAAAAGCATGCGTACCAGATGTTTTTAAACAAACCCTGGCAATTGCTAGCAATCCCTCGTCAGCGGATCGGAGAGGATGGAAGGGGCAGTACGGAGTCAGGAGATCTTGCAGGTAGCTGGGTCCCTGTTCATGTAGGGCTTTAAAGCTTAGCAAGCCAACATTAAAGGTGATCTGCCACCGAACAGGCAACCAGTGCAGTTCACGCAACACAGGTGTTGTAATGTGACTGGCCCTCAATGTCCCAGTCAGACGCCTGGCTGCAGCATTCTGCACTAGCTGCAGGCGGCGGATTTCAACCCCTGGAAGTCCTAGGTAGAGGGCATTGCAGTAGTCAAGGCGGGTGGCGACAAAGGCGTGGACCAATGTTGGAAGGTCATCTGGAGGAACCAGGTGTTTCAACTGGGCAATATTCCTCAGATGGTAAAATAAGGATTTAACCACGGCCAATACCTGAAATTTCAGGGTTAAGCCGGCGTCAAAAATAACACCCAGGTTATGCACTAGGTCTGAGGTAGTGAGCTGAACACCATCAAGAAATAGGCCCAATGCCTGTCCAGCCCCCAAACCCGCCCCTGGACGATCTGGGTCCACTACCAATACATCAGTCTTGTTCAGATTCAGTCTCAGCCAGCTGGTGCTCATCCAGTCCCTCATCTCAGTGAGACAGTTGTTTAGCACAGAGACTACATCAACCCATCCAGGCAGAAAGGACATATACAGTTGAGTATCATCTGCATAGCAGTGAAAACTCAAACCGTATCACCTAATGATATCTCCCAGTGGCAGCATATACACTGCGAACAACATGGGTGCAGTATGGAGCCCTGCGGCACCCCACAGGACAGGGGGAGAGTGCCAGAGAAATGCATTCCAGTGACCACTCTCTCAGACCTGTCCATGAGGAAGGATCGAAACCATTCAAGGACTGTACCTGACAGCTCACAGAGAAGCCTCAAGCGCTCCAAAAGCATACCATGGTCCACAGTGTCAAATGCTGCAGAGAGATCAAGAAGGACCAAGATGGTATGAGCCTTTTGATCTCTTGCTATTAGTAGATAATTCAATACTCGGACAAGTGCAGTCTCGGTGCTGTGTCTCTTCCTAAATCTAGACTGGAGAGCATCATAGACATTGTGGGTCACAAGGTGATCGTCCAGTTGCAACACAACCACCTTCTCAATAACCTTACCCACAAATGGCAGGTTAGAGACAGGCCGGTAGTTAGCTAGACAGTCTGGATCCAAGGAAGATTTTTTTAAGGAGTGGTCGTACGACTGCCTCCTTGAGGGTATCAGGAAAGATCCCCCTCTCCAAGGAACTCCAGACAATTTCAGCTAGGATTGGGCAGATAACATCTACACAACCCACTAATAGTGGTGTAGGGCCCAGATCCAAACTATAGCTGGTTGGGCGCAGAGTTTGGATGATCTTTACAATGTCCATGAATTTCGACCGGCTAAAGTCTGTCCAGATGGATTGTGGAGGTCGGTGGGAGGTGGTGAGCACTCAGTCCATCTGGACAGACTTTAGCCGGTCGGAATTCATGGACATTGTAAACTCGCCTCAACTCCTTCAAGGAACCATCAGACCAGGGTCTTTGAGTGAAAAGTAAAGGTCGAACATGAACAGGAGCAATCATGTCCAAGGCATCTCTCAGCACCCTATTATAGACCAATACAAGATCCCCTGGACTCATACATTCACCCAACAATCCCGATAGATGTAGCACCGCCGATAGACCATCTGGAGTAACTCCCCTTAAAGGGTGGTACTGGACCATCTCCATAGGGGCAGGCCCATTGGGGGGAGCCCCAAAACTGAACCTTATGGTGTGATGGTCAGACCAACTGACTGGTTCCACCCTCAAATTAGTGATCTCCATCCCAGGAGAAACACCAGATCCAGCGAGTGACCCCTATATTGGTAAGGAGGTAACCACCTGTGTAGCCCAGCATCATCATTAGCGGGAGAGATTTTGTAGTTCATCATCGACCCAGGCATTGAAGCCCCCATAATTATCTATCTGGGGACCTCAGTACCATGTCGACAATGAAGTCTGCTATCTCCTGCAGGAATTCTCCACCATCACCTGGTGGGCCGGTAGATGAGAGTATCCATAACCTACACCCTCTCCCAGGATACACTTGAAGGATCTGGTGGGTCTCACTGGCACATTCACAAGGCCCAGTTCTGTCTTAAATATAATGGCTAAACCCCCACCCCTATGATCCAACCTTGGGTGGTGTATCACAGAGAACCCGGCATGAACAGCAGAGGCCAATACAGGACCTACATTTTCATCCAGCTAGCTCCCGGTGATGCATGCCAGATCTGTTGTTCCAACAAGATCAGCTATAATAGCTGTCTTGTTCTTAACAGATCTGGCATTACATAACACTGCCGAGGTAGGATGGGTTGTCGAGGAAGACCTCAGTTCCTGCCCACTTATTATGTAGCCCTTGGGTATGGGGACAAAACAGGGAATACCTCTGTCCTGGCTCCATTTCGCCCTGGGGTGTGTCCTGGTCCCCACAACCTCAATCTGCCTCCCTTTCCCCTTCTTGGTACAGTTCACGCATTGGTGCTTGGCAGCATATTGGGATTACATTTTAGCATGAAATTGTGCTGGTATGGATAAAGCACAGCTTTTATGATTTTGGCCGCTACATCCTACCGCTCCATAAAATCATGCGTTTGGACTAATGCAAGCCTCTGCAACACTTTTACTATTCCCATCATGGTGTCCTCAAATGCTGCACTGAAGTAAATAAGATCTAAGACATCAACAAGTGAAAAAAGTAGCTGACAAGGTTCTGGTCACATCCATGGCTGGCCCCCCTATTGCCCTCCTGTGGTAAGGCTTCTTCCTGTAAGTACAGTGAACCTTATGAGGCAGCAGTACAAAGAAGTGCCCCAGAGCCCAGATACATACCTCATTTCTGGACTGAAAGGATTTGCAACTGGCCAAATGCAGGCCACTTCAGGACTCTCCTGATTTTAACATGGAAGATTCATGTCTTCAAGGAGACAGGGTCTCAGGGCTCCAAGAAACGCCACACTTGGCTCCTTTCCTCCATGGTCAGCTCAATGGTCTCCTCTGACCAGATTATTCCTCTACTCTAGGTGAAGCCAGTGCTTCTTCTTCTGCTCTGCCATGGGAGCAGCAGAGCTAAGAATATGCATCACAGCCCAGATCTAAGGCATCTTCATCCAATGCACATGACATTATCTGACAACAGCATTAAGAAGGCAAGGTTTAAGGCTCCACAATGTAAAGATGCCCAGCTAGGCTTAGTCCACCATGGTTGGCTCTTTTTTTTTTCATCCTTTCTTTCTCTCTCCATCTCATACTCAGGTGGCCCCTATACAGCGGCTACTACCAGCCCCATCACCCACCCAACCCAGGACTTACCTCCTACCTGTTGAACCTCCATGGGTGGGTGGGTGCCTTGGTGTATGGTGTGGAGCTTGCAGGGTACATTGCCATCATCCTGCCACCTGAGTTGTGTTCCCCACAGCTTTTCTCCCCAGGCCAGCATGTGTGCTATAACGCGCACATACTGCATGAAGATGCAGTATGCCTCAGTGACCTGCACCTGGCTGCCAGGTAGGCAACCACTGCTATGCCACCCAGGCTCCATTAGGTGGTGATCGAACAACAGTACGTGCTGTCCACCCTCCCTGAAGGAGAAGAGCTGTTGCAGGACACTTGATCCTCCTTCCTCTGGCTGGCTACCAAGTGGCTCCAGTTCATTCTCGAACTGGGTTAGCTGGCGTGGCAAGTGGCATGGCCCCCTACCTCAACTTGCCATGGCACCATTTTGTCCCCATGTGGCTGGCTCTTACTGCCCATCTTGTAATAAAGCATCCACCTGTAAGATAGAAGGGACCAAAGCTAATCACCTGCCACCTCAGCTCGCCAAACAGACTCAACAGGGACAAAGGTCAGTGTCCTCCCTGGCCTTGGACACCCCTTTAGGGGCAGTACCAAGAGGATTCGCACAGTGAGTCCAAATCTTTCAAATAAAAAAACAAAACATAGCTAGCGTGGTCATGGGAAGAAGGATTGCATGTCAAAGAGGGTGCTCTCTTTCCTGGGTAGGGATTCAGCTGCTGCTCAACAGTGCCACCTAGGTTTGAGACATGAGGAACTATGAGTGGCACTGAATGAGAGGAAGGACATCAGCTGGTGCTGCGCAGTATACCCGCCTGTGTGCACACACACGCACCCTTGAGCCGATGTCCTGAGGATGGGCTGAAAAAGGAATCCAGTCCCGAATGTAGCAAGATGTTCTTCCCTGGCTGGCATGCAGGCTCTGCGCCTCCAAGCTGTGCACTCTGCTTTCTACACGAGGATCCAGTATCTGTGGAGGACTTGAGGAACTCCCCCTACCATGCTGTGGGGGGTAAGTCACAGAGATTGAAGACATGGGGTAAGTTAGGGAGAAGGTGGATGGCGGGGCTGATGCTGCCAGGGGGATGAAGAGTGCAGGTTGGAGTAAGAAAGGGCATGGCAAAACAAAACAATACAAAAAATGCAAATAAAATATTGTAAAACATACACAAATAAATAAGCATGTACACATATATAGTACCACTGATAAAAGCAGCCGTGAAATATTATTTGGTAATCATAAGGGACATTCTTGCTTTAAGGCCACATCTTCAAAGCACCCTTTCTACCGAGGAAGCATCTTGAGAGGTCTGGGAAGGGCATTCCAGAGTCCAGGGCATGTAACAGGAAAGCAAATAGTAATGTGATGTCTTTGCACCAGTTGTTGGAAAAGGATTTTTGTACCCATTTCACAAGTAGTAAAGCAGCATGCAGTGAAATATTTGAAACTCCTTGTGCAGGGCATGGGAGGTATGCAGAAAATCAGATTTGTCAATTGTGCGATTTATATTAATTGTAGCTGAAACTCACTTTTTGGAAAAACATTTTTCATTGCATTGCTCCTTTTTAATGCAAACTAAAATGTTTACAATTGGGTTAATCACTGGAAAACTAGATTAACTGAATGTTATAATTTCTTATTGGTCCAACAAGAAAACTGTACATAGATGATACAGTACGTAAGCTTTCGGAGCCACATAGGTACCTTTGTTAGGTGCAAAGTAATCAGTCATGGTCAAGGCCCTGTAGCTGTAGATGGGGGGGGAATTGAGGAGGGATGTGAGGAAGTACTTCTTCACTGAAAGAGCGGTGGACACCTGGAACAGTTTTCTGGCAGAGATGATGGGGGTGAAAACAGTAGTGGGCTTCAAGCACGCATGGGATAGGCACAAAAATCTTGGTATGAAAGCAGGGGCTGGGGAGGTAGCTCCGGAGATCAGGTAGGGTCTGCAGTTACAGTATAGGCAGGAGAAATGGTCAGAATGGGTAGGCCAAGTGGTCCTATCTGCCAACAGATGCTCTGTTTCTATGTAGTTACATCCAAAAAAAAGCTCAAGAGTTAGTGTGCTCACTCCAAAAAGGTTCACAGAATCAGCAGTAGAAGGAAGGCACCACTCATACTGGAATAATTCCAAAACATCTGATCGGTTTAAGCAACAGAGGTCAGATTGTTGGTGGCTGGTAGTGTGAGTACCTGTACTGTGTTACCACAAGAACCTTTTTATATCTCATTTAATAAATGTTTTGGAATTATCTCCAGTACAAGTGGTGCCTTCCTTCTACTGCTGTTTCTATGTAGTTAGATAAGTTTTAGGCCTTTGTAGTCCTGGGCTGGTCTGTGCTGTGGGAACCACCCCGGTGAAAACATGCACACTATCTAGCAGACATTTTGGCGTTACAAATTGTTGTTGCCTTGTTGGACGGCACCCAAGTAATTGGTATCACCTTGCCAGCATGAGGCCTGTACCATAGCTTCGGTGCAGCTACGTGATACCATAGAGACTTTTAGTGATCTTTCAGGGACTGTTGGGTATCAGCCTAGTGAACCAGCCAGGTAGAATACTTTTGCTGGATGTTGGTGGGAGTCTTGTGGGCACTGTTTTTGGGAACTGCTGATTTGTTGTTTGTTTAACCCCCTTCCTTTCTCAGATCTCTGTTACTGTATTGTCCCCCCAGTAAACCTATATCCTTGTTTTATTGTTGTTTGTATGTAACAATTGTTTGTACCTATGTTTTATGCGTGTATGCAGTTGTAAATGAGAGCGTGCTCTCAATTGCTTTTTACTAATAAATTGAAATTCATTTTTTATATACCTGTGCGCCATTGTATTATTCTTTTTCCTGTTGTGTGTGTAACCCCTACCCGGTATGCTGTTTGTATCTGACAGCTCTACCAGGTGGGCTGGGTTAGAGGAGGAATAGGCCACTTGGCACAAAGGCTAGGTTTGGCTACTCTGCACAGGGGCACCCAAGTAACTCTGAACACAGGAAGCAACAACTGTAATGTCCAATACCAGAAGTGAGATTCTAAAGTGTGGCTTTTATTCACATCCAAAAAGAATAAACAAAGCATAGATGGACCCCCACGGGGCTACACTCCTGGTAATGCAGATTAAAGGAGACCAGAACACATCCTCATCACTTTAGCCCTCAGGCTCTACCACACACTGGGCACACAACCCGGACTTGTGTCTGCTTTGGGTTACACAGCCGAACTTATATACTGCTCGGTTTTCCCTGGCTCGGCTCCCTTGCCAGCCACTTGGACACCTTCCATACTTCATGGAAACATTTTCTGGTGGCTCCCTAAACCACCTAAGAGCACCTCGGCTCCATCAGGGAATCTTCCTCTTAATCCCACATCTGGGTAGCAAAAGGTGTCTCAGAGCAAATCCATTGAGGTGAATTTGGTTACTACTGATGGGGGGGTGTCTCCCACCTCTCGCTCCCACAATTCATACTCTTGCTATTTCTCTGGACTGTAAACACCTCATCCTTTAACATTTTTGCTGTGTAGATTCTTGCTAAATGTATTTCACATTTAATCTACTTGTCTTGCTTCCCATTTGTGCTGGACTTGAACATACTTAAAAATAAGTGCCATTGTCCATTACTCTAGACCCCCCACAGGTTAAGCAGTCCAATCCCCGCATTCTTTCTTTCCATTTTGTGCTGGCCTTGAACATACTTATAAGTGGCTTTGTCCATTACTCTAGACCCCCCACAAAGTTAAGCAGTCCAATCCCCACAGCTTCCAAGTGTACTTGGCTGTCTTTTCCTGACTCCACAGTTACAGTCCCTTTAGTTTCCTTCTGTTTCAGGTGAAAACACATGACCCTTTTTCAGAGCAAACTCACCCTTTGGTTGCAGGTGTCCCACAGGTGTTTCCTCTTCAAGGAATCTCTTACAGAGCTTCTGGTGCCTCAGCACAACTCAGACAGGCAGCTTCTTTCCCTTAGCCAGACCCAGGGGGGTTGCCCCTGGAAAACAGGCATACACCTTCCCCCCCATCCCCTCAGGGATGGGGCTCTGAACCATTGAGAGCAGTCTCCACCACTTCAATTACCAGTTCCTGTGTTCCTCTTCAGGTGGAAACACACACCTTAAACAAAAGTAGCTCTTAAACAGAGCTTAAAGCTCTGAGCGCCTGCACACACTCTACTGCACTACAGTCTCTCTCTAAGACTGCACACAGACTGCCTTCAAATTCCCCAACATTCTACTCTAACCTCCAACTGCAACATTCCAGTGTGGCTTATGCAGCTGCGACAGTTCTAAAATGATGTCATCCCTCAGTCTCAGCTGAGACTGAGAACAGAGTGAGACAGTGTGAAACCCATTTAACTGGAGTTTCACAAGCTGCCTTCCCTGCCTACCACTAGGTCTTACTGGGATTCTAGTAACCCCGGGTAACAGGGGGGTTACATGTGTATTATTTCATTGGGGGGCTCATATTGTCTGCTCAGTGTACTGCAAGGTCTTCCCCAAGTGGAGGCACTGCGTCACACAAATCCCCAGGAAGAACAGTTACAGATCCACAGCTGTCCGCTCGAAGGTTTAAATATACAGCTAACAAGTCACTGGTAAGCTTAACCATGTGCTTAGTGGTTTGGGGTTACACTTCGGTCCTGCTAAAATTTACAAGCGAGCATACAGCACTGAGCTTGCTCAGGTGCACACCATCACTGGCTTTTTCAGAAGCATGGGACCAGAAACAGTTCTGAATGTCAAGTCGAATGGATTCTGTAATTAACATAATATGACTATATAGCAAAAAACCTACTTATGCACATCTGTGGCCGTAGACTTAGTTCGATGTCTCAGAATGGTTAAGTAGCTACTGATCTAAGTGACTGTTTCTCTTATGGCTTTAAGGAAACAGTCAGCCTTTTTGTTCTCCCAAATTCCCTGTACGTGCTTCCTCTGTGTTGTGAGGGCAGGATTCAAAGCAGGTGGCAGGTGAATATCAGTGAAAGGGTTATTCCAAGTAATAAAAGCCAACTGATAGTAAATTTAAAGCCCCCAGTTTTATTACCATAAACTAAATGAGACGAGTGAGTTGCAAGATGACAACAGCAGGAGTTCTGAAGTGATGGCTTTGCCACCACTATATTCTCATCAATAAAATACCCCCCTCCCAATAAACAGTTGCACCTTTACCTTGAACCAAAACAGTAAATTCTATTTTTTGTTTGGCTGTGTTAGGGGTCCCATGACAACTGGAGATAGTATCTAAAAATGCCAAGGCAACTATCTTGAAAACGGATTTTGATGGAGGGGAATATCTGCTAGGGATTCTGACTATATTGTGATTTGTTTTTCAAGTTGTTTACTAAGGATGGCTCAGCCGAGATGCGGCAACTTGTTTTCACATGGGTCACATTCATTCAGCAGGACAGACTAAAGCACTGAAGGGTTCAATGACTTTCTCCGGTTCACACAGTGAGCAAGTAGCTTTGATGGGATTTTAACCTGGGTTCCCTGGTTCTCAAGCCGGTGCTCTAGGCATTAAAGTAATTCAGAATACTGTGTGATTGTAGCCTTGACCTTGAGCGCAAAAACTGACTGTGAAACAAACAAATAAAAAAAAAACACACAGGAGAAATGTCACCCTCCCCAAAAACACCCTATGCTGATGACCTCTTCACAATCTATTTCTAAGAAGCTGAGTTAATTGTCTTCTTCCTCTGCTTCTGAGAGGCTGTGGCCTGCTTAATAATATCAGTCTAACTCAATTTTCCCCCTGATTGGTACAGCCTAAATCCCTTTTAAACCCTTCCATATCTCGTTTCCCGCTCCCTGCCTTTAAGTAGAGGGTTCTGACTCTGTGCTCCTACTCCCCCTCCCCAAGCTGAATGTCTGACAGGCCACTTAGCATGTGCACATAAATGCAGTCTACATTCAACTCACTCAAGATGAACTCTTTCGACTGGACTGACCCCAGCTGGATCCCTCCAGTGAGCCTCCCAGCATTTCAACCCTTTATAAGTGTTGCCCCATATCTTAGGACAGTTTGCCCCCTCAGCATGAATCTGACTATTAACCTTACCTCCCATGTGGTTTGTGAGGCACCGCATGAAGTAGCAGATTTTCCTCACAGGTCAATTTTAGCCGTGGAAGATTCTGAAGCAGGCAGCCTGGGACAAGAGACGCTGGAAGGAAGATCTAGAAAGGGGAACCAGGAGGACTGTCCCAGGATAGTGGAAGCAGCAGAATGCCACGAGAGCTCTGAAAAGAAGGATTACTCTTGGATTCACTGCACCAGATTCAAACCACCCCGATTACCAAGTAAGAGAAGAAACTTTTTTAAACATCATTAGTTTGCTAATTTGCTAACGGATGCCTGGGGTGATCTGAGGTTTGTTGTGCTTTTGCCTACCTTGTTAAAAAGAACTGTTGGGGGGTGTGCAGGTTGAGGTGATAGGCAACCACAAAACAGATGCGTGATC
Source organism: Neoceratodus forsteri (assembly GCA_016271365.2). Classification (NCBI taxonomy): domain Eukaryota; kingdom Metazoa; phylum Chordata; order Ceratodontiformes; family Ceratodontidae; genus Neoceratodus; species Neoceratodus forsteri. Next base: position 555,469,271 of record CM057450.1, on the reverse strand, counting down.
TTTTGTATGATCACATCACAGAATATGAGTAGTAGTTTGATACAGTGGGAGTTTATTTTGTTTTTTTGTGGTGGGATTTTGAAAGTTAAACTTCATCTAAAAGATTTATGTTACAAAAATGGGATAAAAAGTGCTTATTTCACAATCATGAAATGACATCAGCATTTGTTCGCATGAGAGAGGCTATATCTTCACACCTGAAGACAGGAATCAGATGCCAATGGTACAACAGAACTTCTTTTGATGTTATCATTAACAGGAACTATAATGGAAAGGAGCACTAGCATCTTGTTACACACACACACACACACACACACACACACACACACACCCGTACACACACACATATGTACACACACATGTACATACACACACACATACACACGTACACACACCGCACATATGCGTACACACATATGCACACGCACATACACACATACACACACACACATATCATGTACACACACACACATATACACACACATACACGTACACATACATACACACATATGTACACACACACACACATATGCACACGCACACACACATGTGTGTGTATATATATATATATGTATATATATATATATATATATATATACACACACACACACGCACACCTAACATAAAAATTGCCTGGCAGTAAATATTAATGAGATACCTAACTGTACAGATTTCTACAGAGGCTATGTTAAGATATGTTTACACCCATTATGTTACATCTCCCAGCCGTGAAGCACAGCACTGCAGTCTTTTCAGTGTGTTCGCACACAGGCGATTGGGAACATTGCAGGTGTTTGGGCTGGCTCCCTTTCCTGATGTATTTTTTCACCTGATTTATGTACCAACATTTTTATTTTAACTTCCCTTCCACGCCATCTTCTGCCGGTTCCCTCACCTGACCTTGATGGCAGCCACACAGTTGCGGATGTGGGGGAGCGGGGTCACACGAGGACTAAAAATGCCTGCAGTGATTCAACTCCCCACCACCACAGCTTCTCACAGGAGCCAGAATGGATCAGCTCCCCAGTGCTTCTGGACACATCCACATCGATTCCCTCACAATTGATCATCAAGTCTGCATCACTCACAGTGGCACAGACTGGTAACTGTAACTATTTGGGCTATCAAAAAGGAAATACGATTGTCCAACATCTGCGCCTGACTCTACAAGTATCAAAGGAAAAAAATGAGACAGTTGCAAGACTTAAAAATGTACATGAAGTTTCTCAACAGTATTTGAAATCTTGAGTTGGGAAGGTTTACATCAAGCTTTTAAAATCAGCTTAGGCTATTGAACATTTCATTGGGCCACCAAAGTTACACATTTGGTAGCATATGTGGCCTTTCAGATTAAAATGGTATTTCTAACATGCAACTCCCAATTTGTACGCCTGTGAATCAACAAGACCCATGAGCTCTTTCTTGGATCACCACAGGCAAGGTGGCATTTTTCATGGTAATCTATACAGAACTGTAACATGTCTGCCACAGTTTACGACCGTCTGCCATACAGTACCTTGTATTTCGGCATGTGTCCTGTAGTGTAAGTCAAAGGTGAGTTACAAAATGCAAAGCTGGTGATAACCATGGTTTTTGACTAATGTTAAATACTACTTCTTATTAAATAATCAAATTACTGCTTGCACTGTATATGGCTGTTTTCCGTTAGTCAGAAAGAAAAAAGCGTTGCTTTGTTGCCTGGATTTTAGAGCAGTGTGTATTGAAAGGCACACAGAGAAAGAGAAGCACTCACAGATACAAAACCACAGAGAGTTTAAGAGGAGCATCTACTTGTCTACAAAATGTACTCTATAAGGTAGGCTAGTTTGTGGCCAATGAATATAACATATTGACATAATGCATATATTTATGCCCTCACTACAGACAGTAGAGAGACATGTAACCCCCTTGAAGACAGTGCGGTGTGATTGGATTTGGTGCTAAACTGCTCACGTTGGAAATTTGGATTCCACATAGATATTGTGCAGAGCTGCCATTGTAGTACACTTGCTAGCAGGGCCACATTGGCCCCTACATCAGGTGCTCTAACTACACCTATGTTATCAAAGACATGTGCCCAATATCTGTGTGTGTCCATCACAAGGTATCACACTGTCTGAATTTAGTGTAGTTTTCCAGTGATCACTATGGCTACAGATATGCTTTCTACTTACAAATTAATTAAATGTTGTTTTTGTTGATCATCACGCTCTCCGCACGCGAAAAAATGCACCTGCCCTTCGGGTGGCACAGCTGCCGACCTGCATTGCTGCCCTGGATGGGGCGGACATGGCCCAGGATATTCCAGGGTCTAGGGGTATAGATGATCTGCTTGCTAGGAGCCCCTTGCACTCAGCGGTTATGGGTTGCTTTAGGAGAAAGTGGATGGGGACACCATTAGAGGGTGAACAAAAGACACAGACAGCTGAACTTCAAGCACTTTATCTGGAGGGCATTCCTCTGTTAAAGTTAATTTGTACTGCTTTACAGTTACCGGCACAAGGACCCCAATAGCATGGCTCATAAACAGTTCATCAGGATACTTGTGAAACTTTCTTTTTCCACTCTCAGTGGTTTCCCATGGGCGCACACAGTCTCAATCCTGCTGTCTTTTCACTCCAATTCCAAACCAGCAGAGACACTCCATCTGTTTCCCAGGTAACATTTCTTATCCTCTTTCTGATCTATTACCCTTCCAGGATGTAGCTTACCTATAGGGCCTTTCTCCTCATACAGCACACAGATGTGGCCCTGCAGTCCAATGCATCCACACTCTTAGGATGAACTTGATAATCAGAGGAGACCCTCTAGGCTGGCATTCCTTTCACTGAACCCTGATTACCCCCACAGGATAATTAGCTCTAGTGGCCCCACTGGGTATCGTCACCGAAGCCATGGTGTGCACCCAAGCATCCCCAGAACTTGCCTTCCCAGGATAACATTCCGGCAGACAGATCACGGGGCATCTTTCCTTTTTTTGGGGGGGGATTCCCTGTCCCTCAACATGCTTGGAAATGCATCTTGTACCTTATTGTTGCTGCCTGCAAATGCTGATACCTGCTTTACCATCCTCTAGGGTGCCAGATGGTCTTGACATGCAGCCACCAGATCGCCCCTCTCCAGGACTGCACACAAGATTGTTCTTTGAGGAATCTGCCCTTAGGCCCAAAAGGCCTGAATGCAATTGAGGGATGTCCCCTGATGGACACCCCTTGGGGTTCCTGCACCATCCTAGTGGTTCCACTAAACTCCCACTCTATGGGACAATCCCAGACCCTCCTCCCAGTTCCCAGCAGGTTGAGGTGCATTTTGAGTGCCCAAAGCCTTCCCTTGCAGCTCCCAGGGCTCCATAGATGTTCCTCCACCCATCCACTATAGCATTGGGGTCTCTGATTTCATGTCACCTTCAGGCATTGAGGGAACTGTGGCATCCACATCTCCAAGTGGAAGCAAGCAACAAAATCCCCTGTGCCTCTGGCCCAAGTTCTGCTGCCAGCCACCTGGTGGAACACAGCATGTACTCATTCCTGTAAGCACCACAGGCTCCTGGCATCAAGTGCTTGCTGGTGGTGCTGCAGACAGCTCAACTGAGCCTCTGCTGGTGCCTAGGAAATGCTTGTGGTAAGGGCACCTGGTACTCACTGAATGTCCCCACCCTACTAGAGCCTAGAAAAACTCCTGCCTTAACCTCACTGGCATCATGAGGGCCCTATTTATATGGTATCTAAGCTCCTCCCACACCAGCTTTTCAGTGAGGGTGGTAGCAGGGCACCACCCCTTATCTGGCCATGTCTAGTAACAAACTTTTCCCTTACTGTAAGGAGTGGGCTGTTACATAAACAAATATTTAAAAAAAAATGAAGTACTGCTCATAATTTTCATTACTATCGTTCCTTTGATGACCATGAAAAACCCTTCTGTCTTTTCCTGTTTATTAGAGATATCTCTGCTGCTTATCTTCTGGCTCCACTTAAGGGGTGTGCGTGTGCACGTGTGTGTGTTTTTTGAGAGCAGAACATTCTACCAGCAGAGTTGTAGAGACTGAAAACAAATCTGGCCGGAGCCAATAGGGCTGCAGCTGAGGAATTTGAGGTAAAAATATTGTAAATTACCAAAGTTACAAATGTGCATTTCCAAACTGTAACACAGGCTCATAAATGTGTTGGTTTGTAATATTTTTACATCAAATTTTCAACATTGCCTCATGATTACGGGCAGATAAAATGTTCAACTCCTGGTTTAAAGGTGTTTTTGCCCATGGACTGCAAAATCGACTTTCGGGACACAAAAACACATTTTGGGCAGAAGTTGAAAAATGACAGCTGTCACATTCATGAGGTTCTGTAAAGAAATGGCTGTGTTGAAAATTTGGGGTACAAATATTAAAGAGGACAGGAAATCATTTCGAACTGGCAGCTGTTTATAAAGTTCTTAGAAATTACATGCATTCACCTAATTTTCCCTATTTAATTGTACTTGAATAAAAAGTGATATAAAAAGCTGTATTTTGCATTGTCTTCTTTTTATGGGCAGCATTCTGTTATAGTTCTCTTCATGGAACCAATAATTTGGAGTTTTAACTATGTCATGGTTTGTGCACAGAACTCTAAACAGGGTTCTGATAGGTCAGCGTCTCATAATTAGTATTCTGTACATAAATTGTGACATAGTAAAAACTCCACATAAGTGATTCCATGAAGTGAACTGTAACAGAATGCTGCCCATGAAAACACAACAATGCAAACTACAGTTTTACCTATCACTTTTTATTCAGGTACAGTTAAATATGGATACTTTAGGAGAAAGCATATTGTTTCTGAGAATAAGAACTTTATAAACAGCTGCCAATTAGCACAGATTTCATATCCCCTTTAAATATTATCAAACTTACATGCATGCGTTCACAAAAATCAATGTAGGCGCATAACTTTTTTGTTTTTTAATGTTTTTACACCAATTTTCCAACATAGCCTTCTTATGACCCTACCTCATTAATGAGGACAGAGAAATTCCTGGCCAAAAGGTGATTTCATGCAGGGACCATGAAATCACCTTTCGGGATGTAAAAAAAAACATATTGGTCAGGATTTGAAAAATGACAGCTGTCACATTCATGAGGTGCTGTAAAGATATGGTTATGTAGTAAATTTGGGGTAAAAATATTGAAAATGACCAATGTTACAGTACGAGCTTGCATTTGCAAAATTCTCCGTGGGCTCATAAATTGGTTGTTTTTTAATATTTTTGCACCAAATTTTCAACATAGCATTCTTATGACCCCAGCTCATGAACAAGGGCAGAGAAATTTTTCAACTGGTGCCCAAAAGGTGATTTTGTGCAGGGACTATGAAATCACCTTTTGGAATGTAAAAAAAAAAACATTTTGAACAGGATTTGAAAAATGACAGCTATCACAGTCATGAGGTGCTATAAAGATATGGCTATGTTGTAAATCTGGAGTAAAATATTGAAAAGTACCAAAGCTATGAGCCTGAGTTTGCAAAATTAAACGTAGGCTCATAACTTTGTTGTTTTTCAATTTTTTTTTACTTTATGTTTAATTGTTTGTATACAAACATACAGTCGATATACCTTCATTTAACATTGCATATCTAAATAAACCATGAGGGCGCCACTCCTCTTAATACTTTCACTAGTGTTAGTTAAATGAAAACAGATATGTCATTGAGGGTTACCATTCTAATAATAAAATACACTACTATATTCCTAAATCTGTAAAGGAGACCATGAGTTGCATGGTATAGTACAAATTCATAGTCTGCCATATATAATGTCCGCTGTACTTCCCTATACATAGAGAGAAGCTACCCATGCTTAACCAAAGTGAGTGCACTTAAATAGTACTGAAGAAAAGAACTTATTAGGCTCTATATCCTACATTATTCTCCCATAGTAATACAATCACAATGATCAGTGTTACTTAGGCGCTGATATAATATGATTAGACAATTACCAATAGCTATATGAACAATTTTAACCAACTATTTTGTGAGAATTCTTTGAGTTAATAAGGCATACAGAGACATCAAAGGGGGGCCTATAGTTAACAACCCAAATCGCAGTTATGAAACAGTCCAGCTGATTAGGAGGCAACAGCAAACATATTCAGTGGGCTGTAAGAACTAGAAAGAATATGTCTCCAAAATAATTTTCACCCTCTTCGTCCCATTACCAGCCTTGACCCAGAGTTCTCTATCGAATGGTAATGTCACTCAGGAAACATCCTCGTCTTCATCTGACGATGGGCCATCTTCCTCGGTTTCTCACCTGTGAGACGGAGCATTCCTTTGAGCCCATTTAAGGGCATCAGCTGGTTCTGAAAATTGAAAAATTGTATTTCGGTGTACAATCCTCAGATGCGCAGGGAAAATGAGGCCATGAGGTATTCCTGCCTCCCACAACATCGCCCTCACTCCATCGAACCTTTTCCTCCTCTGCCTAGTGGCATATGCAAGATCCGGAAAAGGTCTAATTTGTGCACCATCATGAAGCAGGGTCTTCTTCCTCCATGCAGAGGCCAGAATGTGATCCCGTGAACCCACTACGTCTGTTACCATTACAACGGTGCGTGGAGCCTCCGGATTATCCTGTTTACCATGAAAGGCCACCTGATATGCCTTTTGAATTTTATGTAGTGTCGGCTTCTCAACATCTCCCAGCTGCTGTGTGAGCCATTCCTGTAAGAACAACATAAAATGGTCTCCCTCACAACCTTCGGCCAGACCCAAGATCCTGATGTTACATGCCCTGGACTGATTCTCCAACGTTTCTAGCCGGGAGTGGAGATGGGCATTTTCTTTTACTATAGTGGCAACTGCTCCCATTGCTGCATCTGCTGTTTTATTTGCTGCCACCAATGTCAGGGTAACCGATTCGAGAGTTGACTCAATAGTGGTTACCTGATTGGTAAGAGAGCCAAATTTTGCAGAAAGGCCTGCTACTGAGGAAATCAAAAGATTAAGCTTAGTTCCAAGGGTCTGTAAAGTCTTCTCTCCTGATCCTTCCACATATTCTGATTCTCGGGCCTGTGTCACCCTCGTGGTGGATGCTCCTGGAGCCGTCTTTACTCTAGCCCCTTCCCATGTATGTTTATCTTTGTGAGGATTGCCCATCATCTTCTAGGATAGTTCAGCTTCCAAATTATTATAAGCTCGTTGTGTTAGTAAGGGAGTAACTAGTCAAAAATATCTGAAATTAGATAGAAGAATTCAGAGCTCTATAGCTCTGCGACCATTACACTCGGGCTCCACAGCGCCGTTTTTCAATATTTTTACACCAAATTTTCAACATTGTCTTATAACTCCACCTCATAAACAAGGGCAGAGAAAATTTTCAACTCCTGCCCAAAAGGTGATTTCATGCAGGGACCACTAAATCACCTTTTGGGACAGATCTGCCTAATGACAATGACATTGTTCATGAGGTGGGGTCCCAAAGAAGGCATGTTGAAAATCTGGGCCCAAAATATATAACAGTGCCCAAATTATGGCACTAAGTTCAAAATCCCATTGAAATACATTGAACCGCATAACTGTGTCTTCAGTTTGCAGTCTGGCTTTGAAGAGTGAAGATGTGTCTGCAGTCCAGAGAGGATTACGGCATTGGACCCCTGATGGATAAGTAAGGGCTTGGGGGGTGCGGGGTGGTGGATGCTCAGTGGGAGGGTCAGGTGGGGGGTAAGGAACAGCCGCAGAAGACATCAATGGACCATTTATTTTTACAGGTGAAAACAAACAAACAAAAAAGAGACCGACAATCCCTGTTCATGACACTGGGGGATTGGGCACCCCCAGTGTCACAGTTACATGGGGGAAGACATTGATGGACTGTGTTTTTTTTTAAGGTAAAAAAAAATAGGAAAACACACACACACAAAAAAAAAAGACTGGCGATCTCGATCATGACACAGGGGATTGGGCACCCCAGTGTCAGCAATAAAACTGACGATCCCTGATCACGGCACAGGATTGGACACCCCAGTGTCACAGTTATGTTTGTGGGGGTGGGGCTGGTGGATACTGAGAGGGAGGGTCGGGTGGGGAATTTTTATAATATTAAAAATAATAAATACAATAGGTGGTCACAGCGAACATGGCCCACTCACGTGACCAACATGGTCTCCAAATGTTACTGCACATGCACAACTGCTAGTGCATGTGCAGTACAGTCTGATGGCCATCTTGAACATGACAGAATGTGCCGTGTTCTGCCATGACTGCCGGCACTGTGAAATAGTTCAGTGATGCGGTCGGTAGGGACAACATGGGCGGACTGCTTCACAGATGTGGAGGCGACTGTGATGCAGTCCAACATGCTGCTCATTCAGAAGGAATGTGGAGTCCTTTTCTCAGTGATTGTAAAAGGACTGCAGGGCTCTGATCACTACAGCCCTAAAAAGAAACAAGTGAGATAAGGAAAGGAGGCGATATATGAACAAAGAGTGGCTTAGGTGGGAAAACACAGTTAAATGGGCAGAGGTAGAGCCAAACTGCTTCAAGAACATGCTGAAGTACATAACGGTGTATGCATTGTAATTAGGGAGGGGTGAACCTGTTCAGGAGAAACATAATCCACCCCCCCAGCAGCCTGGCAGGTTCAACAATTTTGAACCCACAGTTTTGAACACATTTCCAAGAAAAAAATACCTGCACTGGTTTGAAGGGCAAATTAGGTAACTATTTTTTTTAATGTATGCTAAGCAGAGTTTTCATTGTCTTTTTATTGTTTTTAGCTACCCCTCCCCAATTACCAGCATATGGACTATTTTTAGTCTTCAAAGTTAAATTGGAAATGTGTGTCAATGAAAGGTCTTTATTTTTATCTTTTAAACTAATTTATTTTTATTCAAAGTCAGACAATTAAAAGTCATTTTATAAGTGCAAAAAGACACTTCAGGGTGTGACATTATTGTGATATAATTGCACTTCTCAGGAGCATTTAATTGCACTCAGCTACACTTCATACCTAACAACGCACCTGAGGCATGCATTTATATCACCATAATGCACACCTTGTCATGCCTCACTGCATACTGATTCAACTCTTCTCCATTATGTATGTATTCAACGTGTTGCTAAGGAATGTGCTTGAGAACATACACGTTTGCTTTTTCTTTTTTAATCAGCTCAGTTCCCCAGGGAGGACTTCTGCACTATACTTCTATTCCTGCTAGTCTGACTCCATCACACCAAAGTTGGGACACCCTTCAGGTAGCACCCCCTCGCTGCCCCTATGAGGATCATCTTCCTCACCCCTTTCACAGTGGGGCTTCAGACTCCCTTCACATGGATCCAGCATGAGAGAACGTGCTGCCATGTCACTCCCCTTTGTTTCCCCCTAGTATTGTCCCTTTCCACTCCGGTGATGGAAATTGCCTCTGGCATGCCTGGCCTTCACTGGGGGAGGGACAAACATTGCATGGCCATTCACAGTGCCAATCCTGCTCCAAGAACCTACTGAAAGAGGAACTACTGTAGCCATCTGAGCTGTGTCCTACCCCTCCCATCGACCCCCTCCCATATTAAGAGTGACAGTTTAGCTGGTACACATGGTACTGTTACCCCTGGGATTGTTTTGTTTGGGACTGTATTACATGGGCAGGTTATCTTTTATTCTAGCCATGCTACTCAGTGAATGCAATGTGAGTGTGTTTGTTTATTTATTATCTGTAGACCTAGTTGAAGAATGATTAACTAGAAACAGCGAATGAATGATGAACAAGCTGTGTGGTAAAAATTGTTTTCTAAAATAGTTGGACTCTGTGGCGGGGAAAAGAGAGGGAATGCTAGCAATTTAGTCTGCAAAGGCAAGGTGAAAAAGGTACAAAGGTGAAGTTAAATGATGTGTCCCCATTTTCAGATCCAAGGTGCTTCAGTGTACGTACATTAAATAATTAGTGACAAGTAAAATGGATATGTAAAGTTTATGTTATACTGTGCATTACTGTACAGATCTGGAAACAAATGTACCGCTTAATAAGCTTCTGAGGAAGGACTTGGTCCAAAAGCTTAATCACTCTTTTCTTTTGTTACATCTATATTGGTCCAATAAATGGTATCAAACCATTTGTTTGTGGGTCTGTTCTTACAAGGACCAATGCAGCAACTAAACTAATTCTGTACATTATTGTAAAAATGCTTGTTTAACTGTAATTGGTTTTGTCCCTTTCCTAAAGCTTTTGTGGCATATGGATTGTTAGAACATTATATGGAAGTCCCTGACAAACATTTATTTATTTATTTATTTACAGAAGTGCCTGTGATAATCCATCCTTCCTTCCTTCCTGTCTTTCTATTTTGGAATTTCATAACCAAGTGAACTCACTGGAGCACAAAGATTGCTTTTTCCGGAGCAATCCAAAATATGATTATTACCTGTCATTTTTACCATAATTACCATCTGTCTTAATTAAGTCCTAGAAACACTGACATGCTTTGAAATAAAATGACAAGAACTGTAAATAATAAGGAACAGAATTATTACAGTAAGAGCTTTATTTTATATATCTGCTCTCATATATGAAGTTTCTCATGGTTATTTATGAACACAAAATACAATACTGGTACAGCATGTTTAGTAATAGTAATGCTTCAGACGGCAACATGGACATACAGAATAATTCATCCTCAGATGTGAAAAACAAGCTGATTCTTAACACCAAGTAGGTTCTTTGACATCATGTGAGCTTGACAGCTCCCAAAGCCACAGAACTGACAAGCTGATTAAGAAACAGCCCGTTTTTTTTAATTTGGGGGTCACTTTGTATAATACAAGGGTTACCTCGTTTTGCAACCAAATAGGGAAGTACATGAAGATATTGTTTTTGAGCCAGGAGAAAACAGTGGCAAAAAGCTACTGAGGTAAAAAAACTAACTTTTGATTGTGGTTTGAAATGGCAGTTGTGTAGACTTGCACTGTAATGAGAATTTTGAATGACAGATTTTAGGGGAAAATGTTGCTCCTAATAACTGTCTTGAGTTGACAGATTTGGGTTCAAAAAGTTGCTCTTAGCCAACATGTTGGTGAAGCCGTAGGGCTGCTGCTCGTGATGCCGGTGACTTGTCTTTGGGAATGAGACTGGGACATCAGGGACCAGCCAGGGGGAGGAGGCCTGAGCATCCCAGAGGAGATGGTCCTTCTCCAGAGAGTGAGGGCTGCATTGCCCCGCTCTGTCACCACTGAGTGATAGTGCAGCATGCTGGAGCGACAGGAAGAGGGGAACACTGCAGCCCTCATGGCGAGACATGCTCATGCGTGCAGTTCTACTGGGATCTTTGTCCTGGAGCCGGCAGCCCCATGGGATTGGTTCAGCAGCTGGGGGTAACAAAGGGGTAAATCCCCTCTATCCAGCTCCATGATTGCCAGTATGGCCGAAACATGGTACATCCACCCAGCCGGACAGCGGGGACAAAATAGGATGAAAAAAAAACCTGCTGTTCCTAACAGTTATGTTAAGAATGACTTTTTGAAACCACTGGCAAAATGAGGTAACCATGTACTGTACAGAGGATACTGATTGGGCAACTATGCCCAACCAGCCTGTGTTTCCACAGAGGGGTTCCGGTTACATTAGACCTCCAGAACAAAGTTTGAGAGGCCCAATGTAATCAGAAGCCTGAGGTGGTAGCACAGACTTGTTGGGCAAATTGTTGCCCAGCCAGTATTTTTTATACCATATAGTTTTTTTGTTTTAAGTTATTTATTTATTTTTTTTTAACGAAAGTGTTTTCACAGAGCTCTGTGGCAGCACTGAACCTGCCAGTAGTTTCAGTTCAGAACATAAACTGGTTGCTATACATGTGCCACAGCATTATGTAAAACAGCTGCCACGGGGATTTACGAACATATGAACATACGAAATTTGCCAGCAGATAAAGGCCTAGAGGTCTATCAAGTCTGCTCGAATGTGCAGCTAGCACCCCTTATTCTGCAGCTGCCCTCCTTCCACCCTTCCCCTTCATTAACCCTCCCCTTGTCCTGTCCATCCTCGTTTGAAGCAGTCCACTGTTCTACTGCATACCACTTCTGCAGGTAGCGCATTCCACCCAGCCACCACCCTCTCTGTAAAGTGTCTCCTCATCTCCTCCTGAACCTTCCTCGCCCAGTCTCATATCATGGCCCCTGGTGGCCCTCCCCTCCTTACTTTGAACAGCCCCTCTGTACCCATCTTGTTTATTCCTTTCATGTATTTAAAGGTTTCAATCATGTCACCCTGTCTCTCCTCTCCTCCAGTGAGTACATGTTCAACTCCTTCAACCTCCTCTCGTATGATAAGTCCCCCAGCCCCTTGATCATCTTTGTCACCCTGCACCCCTCCAGTAACTTAATGTCCCTCTTCAGATACGGACGCCAGTACTGCATGCAGTACTCCAGGTGTGGTCTAACTAATGACCTATACAGTGGCAGAATCACCTCCTCCCTCCTCGAGGATATACCCCTTGCAATACAACCCAGCATTTTGTTGGCCTTTGCAGCTGCCTTCCTACATTGTGCTGGGTTGTTCATTGACCCTGTAATGAGCACACCCAGATCCTTCTCCTCCTCTGTCCGGGCTAGCTGCACTCCCCTAGCTGGTAACTCCTCCTTGGGTTCTTCATCCCAAAATGCAGCACCTTGCACTTTTTGGCATTAAAGCCCAGTTCCAGGTGTCTGTCCAGTTTCAAGCTTTGCCAGATCATCCTGCAACCCTGCCATCCCCAGGTCATCCACCACCGCGCCAACCGTGGTATCATCAGCAAACAGACTTATCTTGCTCTTGATGTCCCATGATATGTCTGTAAGAATATCCCAAACAACACTGGTCCCAACACCGAGCTCTGTGGGACACTGCTCAACACTGCCCTGGGTGTGTGAGCTCCCCACCCACCACCACCCTCTGTTGCCTTCCCTGCAGCCAGTTTCCTACCCATCTCACCAGCTTTGCACCCGCCCCTGTGCCTACTAACTTCCTTCCCAGCCTTACATGTGGCACCGAGTCGAATGCCTTACTGAAGTCCAGATACAGGACATCCACTGCATGGCCCCTGTCCAGTTGCCTAGTTACCCAGTCATAGAACTCGACCAGGTTGGTTTGGCAGGATCTGCCACGTATGAAGCCATGCTGTCTGCTGTCCTGTAGTCCTTTGGCCTCTAGGAGGGCCACCAGCCTCTTCTTCAAGATAGTCTCCATTAGCTTACCCACGATGGATGTGAGGCTCACTGGTCTGTAGTTTCCTGGTTCATCCTTGGGGCCACTCTTGTGGAGGGGCACCACATGAGCCATCCTCCAGTCCTGAGATACACACCCCGAATGTAGTGAGGCATTAAATAGGTCTGCCAAAGGTCCTGCAAGGACCTCTGCCAACTCCTTCAGTACCCTGGGGTGGATGCCATCTGGGCCTGCGCCTTGTCCACCTTCAGTGCCGTCAAACCCCCTCGAACTCTGCCCTCCATGATTTCCCCATCTGTCACCACTTCCCCTGCTGCCATTTCTCCACCTTGGGTGTCCCCCCTCTTCTCTTTAGTAAATACTGAGCAGAAGTACTCATTTAGTGCTTCCGCCTTATCGCACCTAGCTTCCACCCAACCCCTCCTTTTCTAATCCTTACTATGTGGTCCTTACAGCTCCTTTTCTCCTGATGTACTTAAAAGTCTTTCTCCCCCTTCTTAATGCCTTGTGCCAGCCTGAGTTCCGTAGATGCTTTGGCTCCCCTTACTGCCCTTGTCATTTCTGATCAGCTGGAATGTTGTTGTACCACAGAATGGTACAACTGCATCTCATGACCTTTGTACTGTGGTACAACAACATTTCAGCTGGCATGGAAATCCATACAGAGCAAACCCTCACTCTACATTATAATAGACTGCAGAACTGCTGGGAACTGAATCTCATGACCTTTTGATCCAGAAGAGAGAATACTACTAGTTGAGTCCCACCAACTCTTATACATGTTTGGAGTTTCTGATAGGACAAACTTATGACTGTTTGCTGTGACTGAAGGGAGAGAGCATGAAAAAAGAGATGTCTCAAACTTACCAGTCACCCTCCAGTATTCTTTTTGTTAACAGAGGTCAAGAGATTTGGAGGGTCCCCGAGAAGCTCCCGAAGCCCCCGTGTTCCATTTTCTGCCTGTCAGCTCACAGTCCTGGAAAACAGCTTCCGAAGGGCCCGCTACTTAAGCTCCTGCCAGGTCCGAGAGATTTCCACCACACTGGCAATTACGGAAAACAGGGTGAGAGAAGCAAATTAGTAAACAATAATTCAGTAAATATATTTGTCATACATATTAAGTCTGAATCAGGAAAGACAACTATTTGGCTGAGACCAGTGTAAACGCTTCTGTATCATAAAGCAGGGGTGCATGCGTGGGGGGTATTTTAAACATGGAGCCAAAACTACCATATTTTACAAATAAGGCAAGGCACTCTGGGGGGTCGGTTACCAACAAGAAATCAACCCACCTCCACTGTGAACTGCACTCACCTGTGGCTCATGCAGTTTGGTGCTCAGAGGGTGGCCTTACCTCACAGTAATCCACTCACTCCCCTCTCATTGTGCCTTTCTACTTAGGACATAGCATGTGATGGCACTGTGTGTAAGAGAAGAAAATAAAATATGGGGGGAGTCGGGACAACACGCAAATTCTGTTACAAGAGACTCACAAGATAGTGGTAAATAATGCTTTATGACATATAAAGGGGCACGATTTTCTAAGGGCCAAGAGTGCCGTGCGCTCCGGGTATGCCAGACATATGGCGCACGGGACTTGCAGCATTCTCCCGGATGGCGATCAGGATTTCCTATCCTGTGTGCCGATTGCTGAGTTAGACCAGCTTTTGTGGGTCTACTTGCGGCAGTCCCAGATACCCTATTTATGGGGTATGCGCCAAATAGCTGGCGCAAGCTGCCGTAAACTGGGTAAAGTGTCACAGCTGCCCTCGATGGCACAATTGTGGCAAAGTTGTTTGATGGAGCTGTGCCAAGAAAAGAGTCTGATGCAGGGCTTGATGCTAGCCCTGTGTCGCCCACTGAAAATCCGGCCCAAGGCGCGCTTTTTATGCACAGCATTGTCCATTTCTTTATTCGGTTTAAAGAGCACCTGACATAACAAGGACCTTGGGGCAGGCGACTCATGGCAAGGAACTGCCTGCCCAGGGAGATAAATAAGCCATACCTTGAATTGTTTATTACAGGAATTCTTTAGTTATGTACCTGAATGCTTGCATAAAATGGTACTACTGCCCTTAAAGTACAATTACCTGCAAAGTTAAAGATAGTAATGTAAAGGCAGGCACTGCCCCGATCACGCTTGTGCACCATTACATGCAGTGCAGCTCCATTCTCTATTCTGCATCATCAAAATGTGGATTTTTGTGTGCAGGGCTGTGGAGGTACTCAGCTGCACAGCGCAATCTCAAAAGTGAGATCATAGCAGTATTTGGGTACATAAGTAATAGACTCCTGTAATAAGCAATTACATTTATTGCTTATTTAACTCCTCGGGCAGGCAGCTCCTTGGCATAAGTTGCCTGCCCTGAAGGTGACAGCAACTCTTTAATTCTTAGTTTTAATCTTGGGACAGCATAGGACCCTCTTCATGGGCAAAGAGGGATTTGGAGAGGGGCTGTCACATAATAAAGCACAGTGCAGAGGTCTGAATCCTACTGGCAGCACCCTAGTCTCCCAAGATGTCAGGACTCTATCCCAGGATCAGAGCGTGACACCGTTACAAGATCTGTCATTTTTGAGCTGCCTGGAATTATCTGGATAGATGCCTATCGTGTCTATCATTGTTAGGTCCTTTCTACACAATTTGTCCCATGTTAACTTCCATTTAAAATGGTATCTTAGTGGCACTGCCTGGCAGATATCACACAGAGTGGATAATTTACAATCTACGGCCCCCCCCCCACTGGAGAGCACAGGGGACTCTGGATGGTAAAAAGGGCATCCCTCTCAATGAGATGCCGTTGATATGTATGAATCTCACTATGTGCTGTAGCACAGTTCCTCATGTGGGAACACTGAGTGGTAAATTTGAGCAGTTTCCCAGCTAACTGGTGCAGTTGTGGGGCATGAGCAGCACCCCTGTAGCAGTGCAACCAAAGAATACTCCACTGTGACCAAGATAGTCATTTTGTGGAGGAGAGCTGTATAATGTGTAAGGGAGTAAGGCTGGCAGAAATTCTCAGAGCATGTACCCTGTTACTAAAAATGGCTAGGTGATAGGCTGGCTTGTCAGCACAGAGGCAGTGTTACTGCTCACGATGCCAGTGACCCACATTCAAAAACGAACCTGGGTCATCGAAGGGCCAGCCGGGTGAGGATGGTGGAGTGTCCCAGTGGATCCTCACCTCCTCGGAGGGGGGGAAGGGCTACTGGTTTTTGCTGTAGTACTGCCACCTGAGTAACCACAGGTGGTGGTGCAGTTTGGAGACAGCTACTGAGGGAGGAGGACATCACTGCTTGCATGCACCTTGTGTGTCACTCAGGGTCTATGTGACATCCAAGGGCTGATGAGAAAGAAAACAAAAACAGACTGTGCAGAATCCTATCCGCCACCTACTACAGGCCTGGCACCATCGGCCATGTCCCCTGCTCCAGCACCAACACTTCAGTTCTATCAAAAGAATTGGGCTGGACTTCAGCAGCCCTTCCCCTTTAGGGGTCATCAACATGGGGAACATGGAGTAGTGGTAAGTCCTTGGGATGGTGGGTGAAGGGCTGATCCATGCAGCTGGATCGATGTGGGATGGTCGGAGCAGAGGGTGTAAAGGTGTACTAAATTAAAGAAAAATGGCCAGGTGTGCCTAACACAGTGACTTGGCAGGAAACTGTCCCTCTGCAGCTCTACAAACTGTTCAAAAGCATCCTTAGGTCACTTACGTCCAGGCCCTGAGGAGAGCAGACACATTATGAAGGGAATGCATCCACTATTGGTGGGGTGGGGGGTGCTAGTGAGTATCACTTAGTTGTATCTCCCAGTAGCTGATTCTTTGACAGGGTTTGGCATTGTTCTTGAAGGAGGCACTTTGCCTGTGCCTCTTGTGGTTAAGTTGTGGTATCAACAATCAGTTTAATTTGGGTCAGCACTGTTCAATAAAGATTTGGTTCTGTTTTCTCTTCTCAGGTCAAGATCTGGTTTCAAAACCGCCGAGCCAGGGAACGGCGAGATCTTCAGCGGAATGGATCCATTGCTGCAGCACCCCAGAACAGTGGTGAAATGCTGCCATACCAGCCTCTCTCATGGGCTGCATCTGATCCCCAGGGCTGTAGCGTCTTCAGGAGCAGCTCCATGATGGACTGAAGGGACAAGCACAATAAGGCCTTTTGTGTTCCATTATGGGTACTCTCACACCAGGCACCCTCATCGCTTCTACTCTGGCCTTTTGCTCAACAAAGCATGTTTTTTTCAGAAGAACAGTACAAGATAGATTTTGTTTGTCAGTAGACATTTGATTAGTTGGGTTTCATATCCTTCCTTATAAACATGTCCATTTCAGTCTGTCTGAGATCAGTTCCAGTTGTCTTTACCTGACTGTAAATGATGGCTGAAACAAAAATGTTTCTTACTTTTTAAAGAAGCTGTTCATGATACTGAAAATTGTAACAACCATTTCAGTAGTTAGAACAAACAGAAATAGAAGGATACCAATCTGACTAGCATCTTTATTTCATTCCCCAAGGAAAATAAGTGTTATTAAAGTTTTTAAACGCTCTAGGTCCATTGCCAGACCAATCCTGATAAATCTAAGTAGGTGGGGCAGCATTATGGTATCCATCGTTACAAACATGCTTGCATCACCTAGACGTATCCACGTTATGGATACAGCTTTCACAGCTGAAGAAACAGAGAGAGACTTTGCGGAACAAAATTAATAACAAAGACAGTTTTGGTTAAATGGACAAACAATGATACAGCAGACAATCTGAGGATGCCAGAATCCTTAGCTGCTAAACAATGAAATGGGGGGGAGTGTTCCCAGCTGACATGAACAGCTGCATGAAATCATAGTCTGAGACAGGAAAAATAATGTACAGTACAGTGGAGTCAGCCAGGATGCAACACTTATAACACAGTTTCTGCCAGTGACATGCTGCAGAATACTGCAGGAACACAACGTAATCCAATGGCAGTTACTCCAGTTTGTCATGCAGGAAAGTGTGACATGCTTATCACACAGCAATGCATCCCAGCTGACTCTGCAGTATGTTTAATTCACAGAACCCACTCAGAATTTTAAATCTGATTTCAAATAAGGGTGGCTCAATCCGTTAGATCATAGAACTGTGAACCTGGAGACCCCCCAGTTCAAATTTCACCACAGTAACTACCTGACAGGTTGACCTTGAGCGAGTTAGTTGACCTCACTGTGCTTCAGTTCTGTCATCTGTAACACTGGGTATAAACTAGACTCCAATGAAAAGGAAATTGTGCATCACAGTTTCACAATCCTTGTTAAAAAAAAAACTATTAAAATGAAAACATAAAGCAATAGCAATTAAACGTGACACAAAATGGAGACTACTGTGAGTTAATGGTCTTCATTGGTGCATTAGGTGCCTTGGGAGGATTTACTTCCCAGTGCTGTACATTACCATTCATTAAAAAAATGGAATCTGACCAATTCGGCCACCTCATTGGTTGAGGGCCTGCCACATGAGGCTGCCTTTGCTTCCAGATAACATCTTGTTTGTTTCAGTATCATTATTCCAGGCCAGAAAGGTCACAGTATAATAATTTCAGGTCATAGAATAACCATTTTAGATGACAATATAACCACTGCAGATCAAAAATGCGCCCCCCCCCCATCATGTACATCATGGAGAAAGAAAAATACAACTTACAAACCAATTCAAGTCAACTGCAACGTAAAATACTTATCTCACCATCTCCTTGAGTTACAGCCTTGACGAACCAAGCCAAAGAAGCCTACCATGGAAAAGATAAATAAAAGACAACCCAGACAAAGAGTAACCAACAAAAAGAAAAGTTGTTTCAGCAAAACACAAAACAAAACACATCAACATCCAAGTGAGCTGCAACCTTGAGAAACAAAGCCGAAAAAAAGCCTACAGTTCAAAAAAAAAAAGATGCCCCCTCTAGACAAACAGAAACCAAAACATACAAAGTAATTTTAGCAAAACATAAAATAAAATACATAACTTAACATTCCAAGAAGCGGCAACCTTCAGAAACCAAGCCAAAAAGGACTAAAATGGAAAACATAACACCCCCTCCTTGAAAAGCAAAAAGCAACCTAAAAAGTTTTGCAAAGTCAGACACTAAGAAATACAACAGAGTAATAAAATAAAAAGTCCACAAATATAATTCATTTTGTGAACACATAGGAACTACATTTAAACAGCTAAAACTGCTGCCTCCTCAGCTTCCACACACACTTCTCTGTAACATTGCCTGAACACAGCGATAGAAAAAAAAAAAGAAATACACACAGAAATCATTTCAGTGCATTGCATATAAAATCTAGACTCACGCAGGAGCAAACAAACTCATCCGCTCCATGGTTCAGCCATCATGAGTTCTCTATACCTGGATCAATGAGTCAGAGGTGCTCTCCCTTAAAAACACTGTCCTCTTTTTTAAAGCTTTTGATTTGTTATCCATACAAATATAACAGCATTGCGTTCATTTATGTTATTATGTAAGACCAACAAAAGTACAGAAATAAGAAAGAAAATAATGCAATGCATGTATAGTTACAAAACTAAAGAATGAATTGACTTAGAATATATATATATATATGTCCAATTAATGAGGATAATTTCTGTCTGCCCTTTTAAAGCCACAGTACCACGCAAAACCAATGTAGTCATTCAAACTGAGATTAAACATTCTGATTGATTTATTGTTTAAAACATTTTATAAGTGGAATAATGCATTTGAGACAGAAAATTATGTTTGATAGTAACATTCTTTCCTACTGTTTATATTACAGGGCCATAAATATAACTCCACAGATGAGAATGTTACCATAGTATAATTCCATGTGTCATGGGTTATTCCATATTACTCACTTCATTTAATCCTATATTTTATGTACACTAACTTATTTTGGTTTGTGGGGTGTTGAACCCCCTTCCTCTTAGTGTGGCTCAATCCACTGGTTAACATTTTAAATATCAGGTTTTAAAAACTGATTAGGTGGTGGCATGTGGCACACCTTTAACAGTTGCAAAATGTTTACACTACACCTACATGTTAGTACCAGGTGCTTATTTTATAAGTAGTGTGTGCTGTTGTTTGAAAGATATAGAATAATGGCTGGGTAGGAGTTATAACAAGAATTTTACACCCCCCTCACTGAGGTGTGGGATACCACATAAACACTGAGAGCAATAGCAATACTCGAGGGGTTCATAAAGGCATCCCACACCGAGTGTGTGTGTGTAAAATTTGAGTTTTACACCTACACAGCCTTTATTTTATTTTATTCTGTGGGTTGTCTTTTTCGCCACAGCAATTATGTAAAATAAAGAGAAACCCCTATGGAGCAGCGGACCAGTAGAATCTCAACGTAGTCCATAGTGGCTGGTGAAAGAAACATACTTTTACTTTTTTTTTTACACAGTCAAGTCTTTTTATTTTTTTAGCCCAGTTACTTTTTGTTTTGTTTTAAAGAACTTACCACTGTCTCTGAGTGGCAGTGAACTGTCTACGGACCACAGCTGAGGAGTGGGGCTGCCGCACAGAAGCAGAAGAGCATGACTGGCGCATGTGCAGAGTGAGGGAAACCCAACGCGTGTTCGCCACTATAACCCATAGGTTATAATGGGGAAATTATGACTCAGTTTCCTGATGGGAAAAAATGAACACCAGTTATTATTAAGTATTTATGTATTAACTGTGCCTAATGCATAGCTGCTACCATGGTGTACAGTAGCTAAACATTGTACAAAGTACTTGTGTGGTTGGCAGCTCATAAGCTAACACCAAGTGCAGCCATACTACATAAAACTGTTCATACAGTACTTTTAAAGCCTCCTTGAGATTGCCCATGTTTTGATATTCCCTTGCTTCAAATGGCACCATTTCAATTTCCAGAGATCATCAGAATCAAATAAAATACTGTTCCTTCTTTCTTTTAATGGGTCTGGCACTGCATTTCTACTGTGTTATTCTCAATTAGTCACGTACAGTTATGGTCCTGTGAAAATCTCCCAGACACTGGTTTTCTACATCAGGAGATCACTGGCATTTGAATGATGTTGACTTGGAAGTCCTATTTAACTTACGCTGCAATAATTATAGCACATGCTAATTACATTGTGCAACTATGATGGTACTCTATGCATTGTAGGTACTTATGTACCTATAACTGTACTCAGTGTGCACATAATGTCTCTTCATTAGCAACATAACCAATGTTTCCTGCAGGATCAGTTTGGTAATGGGTTTCTGAGGCAGTGCTTGGGCTGAACAAAGGAAGCTGAGCTGAATGAGGCAGTTATGGGAGGGACTGCTTCATTCACACGGAAGAGTTGCAGTGATCATCCTGACACTCTTTCTAATAAACATTGTTAAGGTACAATACGCCAGTCAACACGGGACATTGGGGATCATTGTTTGTGTTTTGTTTTTGCTATAAGGAAGTTGCTGGTATGGTAAAAGCCTCTCTAGAAAATGCCTTGGATCAAACAAGTGGCTCAAACAAGCAATCTCATTGGCTAAGACTGGTCCCACAGCCATGCATTAATTTCACTTAACCACATGGTTCAGGCTTTATAAACACAATAACAAACTCTTGGGCGTGCAGGGATTCCATAAATCATCACACTTCCCAGGTGGTTGAAGGCACCAGGCTGTGCCTCATGCCTCAGAACCCCCCTGTGGCATGCGAGTCATTTAGCATTGCCCCATGTCCTGTCATGTTGTATTGCTTTCACATTGAAATGGAAATTCAGATTCTAGTGAGGAGGTGGAAGTAATGTGACCTGAATTTCACAGTGAGGTCATGCTATTTCTTCATTACAAAAGTCTGCACTTCCTTTTATAAATGCCAAATCAACAGCAGCGCCCCCACCCCCATTGCCTGCAAAATTTGCTCTCACTGCAGCAGTAATGCAGTAATGTGAAGGCAATTTCTTGGAAACTTAAAGCAGCAGTATTTGTTAGTGACCATATTTTTTTTTTTCAGTGATAATGTTTATCTGGCGGGAATATCAAGCTATTCCTTTTTATGTTGCTTGTGCGCATGCGCAAGAAATATGTTGCGGCAGCTTGCTGCAGAAGCAGGTTGTGGAGGTGCGGCACTGTAGTGGCCAATGCCCCCACTGCCTTTGGAGGCTTGGCCCGCATTCCCCAATGGGGTGGCACGCTGCTGCTGACACTAGTTCAGCCAGTGTGCCACCACCTTGAAACATTTTAGCCGTTGCAGTCAGGGGCTGCCTCGTCATTGCAGCGTCATCCGCTGCAATGAGGGAGTGACCCCTCATTGCAGGGGCTTCAGTTCTCCTTCCCTTGCCAATGGGGGTCCACTCCCCATCACTAAGTTCCCCATGCTTTCATTCTGTCCCGAGGGTGTACCCAATTCCCTCGACTCTTGTGTTCCCCCCCCGCCGGTATGTGCCAGGAGTGCCCAATCCCCATCAGCTAGAATCCCCCCAAAACACTTAGGTGGCACGCTGGGAGCCCACCCCAGCATGCTAAATGCCCCTGAAAAGAAAAAAACGTCCTGTAATTTTTTTTTTAAACCTGTTAAAAAGAAAACGGTCCGTCGTCTTCCTGCCCCCTTCCCAACCTGCGCCCACCCTTTGCGTGCCCTGCCTCCCCACACCTCCCCTCACCCCATACTTACCTCCGGAGCCAGACATGATGATCTTCGGTGGACCGGGAACATGTCTGCACTTTTCAAAGCTGACCACAAACTGAGGAAATGCCGATAAGCTGTACAATGGCATAAATAGTTTTTTTCAACTTTGGTGCATATCTCAGGCATTTTTGGGAATTTTGGCACCAAATTTTCAACATGGGGTTATTGGGACCCCTCCTCATGAATTCGGCCACCATCATGGCGTTATTCAGTCCCAAAAGGTAATTTTGCGGTCACAGTGTGGAATCACCTTTGGGACTGATTAACTAAATGACAGTGCTGGTGTTCATGAGGTGGGCTCTCAAGAAAGCCTATGTTGCATGTTGATGGGAAAAATAAAAATGACTGTTTTATGAGCATACGTTGCGCAGTTGCTACGCACGCTCATAACTTCGCAAATTTGCAATATTTTCACTACAGATTTTCAACCTTGGCATTTTTCCACACCTTCTTATGAACAGTACACCTGTCATTTTTCACATCCTGGCCGAAATGTGTTTTTGCACTTGTGGCGCAGAATAGTGTGGTCGCTGTGGGAAATCAGTGTTTGGGACACATTAAGAAAATCATAGCGGCACTGTTCATGAGCAGAGGTCCTAAAATGCCTATGTTGAAAATTTTTTGATGAAAGTCCATAAAATGACTGTGTTGTGAGCGTGCATTACGCAGTTTCCACGCATCCTTGTAACTTTGCAAATTAGTAAAATTTTCACGCCAGATTTTCAACACTCGCATATTTTTCACACCTTCTTATGAACAGTGTAGCTGTCATTTTTCATATCCTGGCCAAAATAAGTTTTTGTGCTTCCAGCACAGAATAGTGCAGTCGCTTTGGGAAATCAGTGTTTGGGACAGACTAAAATCGTTTGAGAGAGGGGGAGTGACTGAGCTCAACTGAGCTCTGTCAGGACTACTGCGGATTTCATTGTGGGTAGAACAAGGTGCCAACGCAGGCAGGAGCCTAGTACAAAAGGGCAGCCTGCAGCGCCAGGAGAGACAATGAGCGAGTGAGGGAGGGGGAGTGAGCGACCTCAACGGAGCTCTGTCTCGATTGCTGCAGATATCTTTGTGGGCAGAAAAAGGCACCAATGCAGGCAGGAGCCCTGCATTAAAGGGCAGCCTGCAGCACTGGGAGAAACGGAATGAGCGAGTGAGAGGGGGTACTGAGTGAGCTCAGCGGAGCTCTGTTGGGACTGCTGCAGATTTCTTTGTGGGCAGAAAAAGGTGCCAACGCAGGCTGGAGCCCAGTACAAAAGGGCAGGCAGCCTGCAGCGCCGGGAGAAATGGAATGAGCAACTGAGAGAGGGGGAGTGAGCAAGCTCAATGGAGCTCTGTCGGGACTGCTGCAGATTTCTTTGTGGGCAGAAAAAGGTGCCAATGGAGGCAGGAGCCCAGCACAAAAGGGCAGCCTGCAGCGCCAGGAGAAACAGAATGAGCGAGAGAGACAGGGGGGAGTGAGCGACCTCAATGGAGCTCTGTCGGGACAGCTGAGAACTTCTTTGTGGGTAGCAAAAGGTGCCAACACAGGCAGGAGCCCAGTATAAAAGGACAGCTTGCAGCACTGGGAGAAACAGAACGACTGAGTGACAGAGGGTGAGTGAGCGAGCTCAGTGGAGCTCTGTCAGGACTGCTGCAGATTTCTTTGTGGGCAAAAAAAAGTGCCAATGCAGGCAGGAGCCCAGTACAAAAGGGCAGCCTGCAACTCTGGGAGAAACAGAATGAGTGAGTGAGAGATGGGGAGCGAACTAGCTTAGCGGAGCTCTGTCGGGACTGCTGCAGATTTTTTTGTGGGCAGAAAAAGGCACCAAAGCAAGCAAGAACCTAGTACAAAAGGGCAGCCTGCAGCATCAGGAGAAATAGAACGAGTGAGTGAGAGAGGGGAAGTGAGCAAGCTCAGTGGAGATCTGCCGGGACTTTGGAGTTGCACACCCTCCCGCCCTGGGTCCTCTGTGGTCCTATATTACAGCAGGGTCGCTGAAGTGGACACAAAGCAATGATTGGATACTTTTAGGATTGCTGTAATAATACAGATCTAGTTGTTCTGTTTATTTCTCTAACTGAGCTATGCTGTTGTGATTGCTGTAATAATACAATGGATTTCTGGGTGGGGGCTCTTAGTTCTTAGGCATGGTACTTTCACTTCCAAATACCTAAACAGCACATATAAGCAAGCAAAATTCGGCATTGACAAATGCTTGTTCTTTTCATTTTCTTTCTTTTCTGAAACAATATATGAGATTTAAAAGTTTTTAAAAGATCCCACTCCCGTGCTATGCCCTCCATGAAAAAAACTGAATATCTTGGTACAGTGATGTGCTACTTACCATCAGAGAAACTTGATTGTAGTGCTTGTACATTGACATTATGAATCTAACATGTACATTTAACAGGTATCCTCAAAGGAAGAAATGTATTTATTTATTTTAATCTTTGTAACGCCTTCCTTGGGCTCCACAGGGCTATGACCCCCTCTCTTGGAGGGCGTACATCCTCTGGCCCGACCCCCAGCTCATCTATCCCCCCGAGGTTCCCCTGTGGATTCCCCCTCTGTGGCAGGGCCAGGTGGAGGGGCGCTGGCAGTCCCCTACCACCTGGTATGGCAAATCTGGTTGCAGGGGGCAGACTTTGCCAGAGCGGTCAGGCCATCATGGGTCCATGCACCCCTGGACTTTTTCCATTTTCTCCTTCCCTCCATTTTGATGTAAGCACGTCAGCTTCTGAGTCTCCTGACCTATACTGCCCCCAGTCACTGCTAGAGGGCAGTCAGCGGGCGGGATGACTAGTCCCCTTCCCCGGAGAGAGAAGAGCAGTCCTCCAGATGCTCAATCCTCTCTCTCCCCTGCCGACTCCCAGTGGCCCAAGGCTCATTCCTGAACCCAGGTTGCCGCCATGGGGCGAAGTGTGGTGTCCAGCGCCTCAACCCTCAGTGTCACCAGGCTGGCCAAAGGAAGAGATTTTTTAAAAATTGCGAGTGGTGGTCATCTTTAATAACTTGAGTTGTTAACTACAAAATTATCTGTAAAAGCTGTTTTAACAATATGAGTAAAAATAAACTGAGCATGAATCTAAGGATGTCAAAAATGCATATTTGCAAAATAAACAAACACAAAAACTATATGTTGAAATTTGTTACCGACTAACAAATAGTGCAACTTTAATGTATGTTACCGTGCTAAATGAAAATGTTGAACTATTGCTGATATCTGCGACATAGCTGTGATAACTGTTGTAACTCTCTGCATAGCTGTGCTAATACAGTGATAATGCTGCAGTCTGTATGATAACACTGCAGATGTGGCAATGCTTTGCTTACTGTGATAGTGTTGTAACGCTGTGACAATGTAATAATAACACTCTGATAATGCTATCATAAAGCTATAGGACCACTGTGGTAGATTGTAGTAACACCAGACAATGATGAGATCACAGTTACAGTGCTGTTATGGTGGGGAGGGGGTCGTGTCAAATAAATCTAATTGATTTCTTTGACTGGGTCACTAGGACAGCAGACAGGATCCAAGTGATAGACATCCTCTCTCTGGATTTCAGCAAGGCCTTTGACTCTGTGCCCTACAAAAGGTTGATTAGGAACTTGGTGGATATCAGAGTTGGGGAGAAGATGACCAGATGGGTGGAAAGCTTGCTGAGGGACAGAACTGAGATAGTGGTCATTGGAGGGAGAATTATCTGGCACCAGAGAGGTCACAAGTGGTGTCCCGCAGGGCTCGTTGATGTGGCCGGTGTTGTTCAATGTCTTCATAAGTGACATTGGGGAGGGCATTAAGGGCAAAATGGGCCTATTCATGGATGACATCAAGCTCTGCAGGACAGTGGACACAGCTGAAGGGAAACAAGACCTACAGAATGATCTGGAAAAGCTGGGGAGGTGGTCCAGGATCTGGCAGCTTGGCTTCAATGCCAAGAAATGCACATTGGAGCCAAGAATCCCAGTATGGAATATGACTTGGGTGGAGTCCAGGTGCTGCATCAGAGGAGGAAGAGGAGGAGGAGGAGAAGGACCTGGGAGTGATGATCACTAGTGACATGAAGCACTCCACACATTGCAAGAAAGCAGCAGCAAGGGCAAATAAGATGCTGGGATGCATAACTAGAGGACTCAGTAGTAGGAGAGACGAAGTTATACTACCCTTGTATGGGTCACTGGTGAGGCAACATCTAGACTATGGAGTTCAGTACTGGTGCCAACACCTCAAAAAGGACATTAACCTGCTGCAGAAGGGCTATAAAGATGATAGTGGGTTCAGCAGGGTGACACATTAGGAGAGGTTGAGGTCACTGAACATGTACTCCCTGGAGGACAGGAGAGGGGGGCATAATTGAGACCTTCAAGTACTTGAAAGGGATCTATAAGGTAGATAAGGAGAGTCACTTTAAGCTAAGTGGTAAACAACATGAGGGAGCACAGTCTTAAGCTGGGGGGATTAGGAGGGAGGTCAGTAAGCACTTCTTCACAAAGGCAGTGGTGGACTCTTGGAATGCGCTACCAGAAGAGGTGATCTTGTTGAAGATGGTGGGCAGCTTCAAGAGAGGCTGGGATAGGCATAGGGGGAAGGTAAGGATCATAGGTAGAGAGGATGGAAAGGTTGGGAGGCGTGGGGAGGGGCAGGTTCAGTAGCTCAATCTGTGGACCCTGCAATACGAGCAAACTAGATAGGCTAAATGGTCTTCTTCTGCTGACATCTTCATATGTTCATATGTGTTAGTGCTCTGATAATATTGGCATAACACAGACAGTGATGTAGTATTGTAGTGGTAATATTGCGGTAATGTTGTGGTTGTGCTGTGATAGTTCTGTGATAGTGCTGCAGTAGTAGAAGATGACTAGGTGGGTGGAAAACTTGCTGAGGGACAGAACCGATAGGGTGGTTGTGGGGGGAGAATTATCTGGCACCAGAGAGGTCACAAGTTGTGTCCCTCAGGGCTCGGTGATGGGGCTGGTGTTGTTCAATGTCTTCATAAGTGACATTGAGGAGGGTATTACGGGCAAAATGTGCCTATTCATGGATGACACCAAGCTGTGAGGGACAGTGGACACAGCTTAAGGGGTACAGGACCTACAAGAAAATCTGGAAAAGCTGGAGAGGTGGTCCAGGATCTGGCAGCTTGGCTTCAACGCCAAAAATTTGCACACTGGAGCCAAGAATTCCAGGATGGAATACTACTTGGGTGGAGTCCAGTTGTCTGCATCAGAGGAGGAGAAGGAGAAGGACCTGGGAGTGATGATCACTAGTGACCTGAAGCACTCAATACAGTGCAAGAAAGCAGCAGCAAGGGCAAATAAGATGCTGGGATGCATAGCTAGAGGAATCAGTAGTAGGAGAGAGGAGATTATACTACCCTTGTACAGGTCACTGGTGAGGCAACATCTAGAGTATGGAGTTCAGTACTGGTGCCAACACCTCAAAAAGGAAATTAACCTGTTGGAGAAGGTCCAGAAGAGGGCTATAAAGATGATAGTGGGTCAGCAGGGTAAGGCATAGGAGGAAAGGTTGAGGTCACTGAACATGTACTCCCTGGAAGACAGGAGAGGGAGCCATGATTGAGACTTTCAAGTACTTGAAAGGGATAAATAAGGTTGATAAGGAGAGTCACTTTAAGCGAAGTGGTAAACAACATGAGGGAGCACAGTCTTAAACTGGGGGGGATTAGGACGGAGGTCAGGATAGTGCTGCAGTAGCAGTGTGATTATACAACGGTAATCCTGCGGTGACAGGAAATACATCCACATACACAACTGAGTTACTGCATTTCAGAGCTGTAAGTCATGACTTCAGGAGAAGTGGTTAACATACCTTCATACTTCATTCTTCATGGACCAATATATTAGTTTTTTCTGTATAACTCTGAAAAAGGGGTTTATGTTATAAAGAATAGAATAAATATATTTTGTATCCGGTAGTTTGAAATAAAGGTATCATTCACTTGTTAATACCCTTTCAAGTCTGTTTGTCCCATTTCTATTTCAGTCATCTTTTCATTTCCTTTTATGTTTTTTCTTGTTTTCATAGCGCAGAGCTGTGAACCTGGAGACTCAGGTTTGAAATCCACAACAGCCACTTACTGTGTTACTTTGAGCAGATCACTTAGCCTCCCTGTGTTTCACGTCCTCTTTCTCTTGACTTCATGAGTTTGAGCGTTTCTTAATTTCCAGCACTCAGTTAACCACTGATGCAACTATTCATGGCTTGTGAAGTGTCTTGAGATACAGGGTGACTGAAAGGTGTTACATAAAACACTTTACATTCTTCTATATTAGTTTCTGAAGATTCTAGGAAAGCAAGGAAGAGATGGGATTACTGAATATTAAGTCAAGAAGTTTGCATTGTTTTGGAAGAGCGACAGTAGTACTTTGCAAATGGAAAAATGGGCTCCACGTGAATTTTTGGATCTGAATTTGAATGAAAAAAGTTTTTTTTAAATGACAGGCAAGAGGTATATATATAAATAAGTAAACAAAAATAAAATATGCACTTTAATAAATATATTGATGCACTTTTTAACTGTATTGATGTACTTTAAAACTGTATTAATATTCTTTTAGTATAGCAATATATGAAAAATGTCACAAGCTTATCTCTGTTGGCCTGACTTTCTTGCTTTAATTTAAAAAACATATAACATTTCCAGCCCTAACGGTTCACAAGTTAACCGTTTTCAAAGAAATTATCTTAGAAAAGGCTAACTTTGAAACTGTTAGGGCTAGACACTTGGCACGCTATCCTAAGCCGGTGTCCTGAAGCCATGCTTAGTCCGCTGTGCACCTACGCGGCTATGTGCCGTAGCATCGGCTTTGCCTACACTGGAACTGCATTGTGTCCTGGCTTACACTATATGTGTGGAGATCCATATGCAGAGCCACTCGCCAGGGTTCTGGGCTGTGTGATGAGGGCAGGGAATGCCCTGGCACCACCCACAACCCATCCATTGACCTCACTGTATATGGCAATTGACTGTCACCCTGCACAGATGTGGTGGAACAGTGTGAATATTGATCTACAGGGGGTCCACACAGTAACGTGGCCACAGTTGCTGGTGGTGTTGCTACGCCCAGAACATTACTGAACATAGGTGCCTGAATGTGAGGAATGGGGACAGAATGTGGGAGTGGGTGGTGTGAGTGCCCGGGTGCCACTTCAGCTTTGCAAGAATGGAACAGTGTGGCAGGGGAGCACCGTATTGTGCATAGTGTAGCCACCAAGATCAGTGAGCATGTATATTAATTATGATATGGTTCAATGCTGAAGATGTGATCCTGTTCATTTTTCTGTGTAGTGGTGCCTGTGCCCCTATCTCTTGTTGCTAGGTGACGGCTGGGGAAACCATGTCGCATTTAATACCTCAAAACCAGAGGTACCTCAGTGTTACCAGTACAGTAAGGTGCTCCAACCCAGGTGCCCCTGGAAAAAATGTAAAGAAGCAGGAAATGGAGGTAAATTTAGTACAGGAGCCCCACACAGAAAACTGGTTACTTGCAGTTTACATTTTTTTGTTGTTGTCTTCTCAGCCAATGTTCTCACCCCAGCCAAGTGGCATGAGCCAGTGCCAGACTTTCAAGTGCCAGCTTGCACTGGACCGTTGGTTGCCCCCATGTTGTCAGGGACTCAGTGTCCTGAATGCTAGGGGGCTATAAAGATTCCAGCACAGCTGGAACGGTTGTTGGTTGGTTGGTTAGTGAAGCAGCAAGAGAAAGAGAGCCTTTTCAGGTGCTCAAAGAAGAGCGGTCAGGGCCAGCAATGAGGCTTGAGGAAGAGGACATGGAGGGTCACCTGTAAAGTAGACAGGCATAATTGATTAGTGGCTGCAGAGTCAGCGGTCCGATCAAAGTGTCAACTGTCCCCTCAGACATGAGCAGCAGCAGCAGAGTCGGTGATCCCTTTGAGTTTTGGTAGTCCAGTTGGCGGTTCCAGAGTCAGGCAGCTGCAGTGAGGGCTCTGTATAGCCCCATTTGTTATTTTTATTTTATTTAAAAGTAGTATTTTCCGAATTTTTTCACTACATGACAGTGGATATGAATGAAGGTAGTGCTGTGATGCACTCATCTGGGTCGGAAAAAGAAACAGAAGTAGAGGAAGTCATGGAACCAGTACATTTGTCTTGTCTGGAGTTATTGCAGGATCGAGTTAATCGATGAGTTACTCATAGACCTCATACTCATCCGTCCACCATAAGTCAGCAGTTGGTAATCGACATCCTGATGGTGTTTTGTACCATTGAACCATGCAGTTATTAGATTTAAATACCTCCTGCCGCTCAGCTAGATGCTGATAGAATTGATTGTTGGAGAAGATTTCTGATTTGAAGTGTAGTCGGAGACTTTAGAGAAGATGTACTTGGAGGGTTTAATGTAATGGCTTGTGGGAAAGAGGAATGCTGTAGCCACACAGTTTGTGCTGAAATGCTTGAATTTACCTTGAAGAGGTAGGCTACTGTTGCCTAGGGCTCGGGAGTGTGCCTTTATATTCCAACATGCTAAATTTACTGTGCTCAGTGGAGCATCTATTTTTCTTTCCCTTTTCCTAGATGCTTATGGCCCAAAGATGTTCTGGTGTGGAGAAATAGGAGAATGAGATATATGACCCAGAAATGGTTAAATTAACAGGAATGCTGATTTGCTAAAACGCTGACATGGGCTTATGAGCATTAGGCCCTGGAGTAGGATTTACAGTTCATCAGCTGGAGGGACTCCTGGATGAAAGTAGGAGCCTATGCTAACAAAACTTTAAGGCAACTGCATAGAATCATAGACTTTGACGGCAGATAAGAACCGCTTGGCCCACCTAGTCTACCCATTTCCCTACCTACAGGATAAGCTGCAGATTCTATTTACCAACAATCTATTTTTCGATTTGTGTCAGAGTACAAAGAACGCTGATTCTGCGATAATAGTTGCTGATTTATGGGGCTGTCTTTGAGGTAGGCTTGCGCTGTTTATAGAATGCCCTTGGTATTGTTTGAAAGCATCTTAATGTACTTTGATGTGCACTATATCCACAATAAAGGAACTAGTACTCTTGTGCAGTTGCATTTTACTGACAACTCAGTCTAATTATGAGGGCTCTTGGTTGTCTGGACTTTAGGACTCCGACTTGAAATTCGTTGCTGTCTTAAAGTTGGTTACATGTCTAGTGGGACTTCTGTTTGAGGAGCCTAGATATTGAACGCATTCCGGGTGTGCGGTGCCTGTGGAGCCAAGCTCTGAGCCCGTGGGACCCTGGAGCCTGTCTCTGTGTTTGGATGAATGAGGATTCTAAGAAAGCTGGAGAGAAATATGGTATATTGAATGCTATTTAATTTTGTTTGAAGTGGTGGATTATCTGGTACCTAGTTGTTAATGGATTTCATCCAGTAACTACCGAAGGAACAGCAGAAGGACTCCTGGAAATGGAGCAGATTGGTTCAGTTTGGCCGTCTTTATATATGTGACTTGATGTTCTGAACCATAACCACTTACTTTTTATTTTTATCTAGCACACAGCCATATTGTAACTAATTTTATTCAGTTTGTAATGTACAGATGCTGTAATATGTGCTTATTTATTTGCTAAGAATTTGTAGTATGTATCTAGGATTTATGCTTAGTAGATACCTTGGAGCATGTTTAGCCAGTGATAATATTTATTGAAGAAACATTATCTATTTTTGTATGAAGACCCTGGATGTTTATGCATAGCAATCTTGATTTTTCTCCATATGAGTTCATTGTGGCCCTGAGTCAGGGTGGGGAGGGCTATGGAGTCAGGGCTTTTAGCCGATACTGATCTTGGGTTATACAGAAAAAGAAAAGACCTGATTGGAAAATTTGGACTTGGTGGCAGGGACCAATATGTGATCCCAGTATGCATAACAGCTGAGGGTGAATGCTTATAATAGGGGTCACATTGTGGAGCACAGGATAGCATACGCTATGGGGTACACCATTTGGGTCCCTTATGGTGAACTCTAGCTGGAGACACAGGTTGGAACACTTTGGACCCAGCAGCTAAGGTCCTCTAAATCCATTGGGGGATAGTAATCGATGCAGAAACCACATTTTCTGGTTGTGTGCTTTATGGCCTAGGACCTGGCCTATCCCCTCCCGTGAGGATCATTTATGGTCCGTTGAGTAGGGAACCAGATGATTGCTCTAATGTATGAAATTGAGAGGGATAGTCTATATTCTGTGTAAGACTTATTAGTATTAGCAGATCACATAAACACAGAAAGTAATAAATGAGCAGGGGTGAAATACAGCATGATTTGAGGAAAATATCCTACTTGAGATTAGGATAAGAGTTAAAGTGCCCAAATAAATGGGCTAATTAAGCTAATGTCTAGTTTCTAGTACAGGCATATATACACATAGAAGATTTTGTTAAATATCGCTGTGTTAGGTGTATTTTATGTATGAATTTTTGATTATTTATTTTTTACGATGTTTTCTTTTTTGTCTTTGTGAAAATTGTAATGACCTAAAAGGTCGAACAATAAACTAACTACTACTTATTTAAAAGTGAAGCTTCCGTCCCTCATTGGTGGCTCAGCAGGCCACGGTGGTGAGAAAGAGAGAGAGAGAGCAGCAGCTGAAGCAGTGAGAAGGAGTGCCAGGAGGTGGGACAGTATAAGCCCTGTCAAAAGGACCACCCACATCAAGGCCCCTTGCGAGCAGCTCTATTACTGCCACCTCAGTCACCAGCCAGCAAGTGACCACCTCAGCAGCTTCACCCCGTGCCTTAGGGCAGAGAGTCGGATGCAGCACTACAGGGCAAGTGCTGACCACCAGGACTACATTAAAAAAAAATTGTTTAAAGCACCGGATGACACAATG
This sequence comes from Neoceratodus forsteri, assembly GCA_016271365.2. Taxonomy (NCBI): domain Eukaryota; kingdom Metazoa; phylum Chordata; order Ceratodontiformes; family Ceratodontidae; genus Neoceratodus; species Neoceratodus forsteri. The sequence continues at coordinate 555,435,613 of CM057450.1, read as the reverse complement.
GAGACGGCCACGGCTGTGTGTGCGTGTGTGTGTGTGTGGGGGTTAGGGCACGGCCCTCTTATAGAGAGTTGCCCTGTGGGCAGGCTAAGTGGGCAACATGCCCAAATTTAAATAAATTAAGCTCCAGTGGAGGAACAGAGGGCAGGAAAGCCCTAATTGAAATAATAAAAACAACTCCAGTCAGGAGCAGGGGCAGGGCAAAGCCTCAATTTAAATACAAGGCACCTATGTGGGCAAGGGAAAGCAAGCCCATATTGTGTTTGTATTTTTTTTTTAAATAAAGCAGTACCCAGTGGGCAGGGTAAGGGCAGAGCAAGCCCCATTTCACAAAGGAAAGTGCCAGCAGGACTAGTGCCAAAAGTGGGCTAGTATCCCAGCTAGTCAGCAGTAGCCCAAGCCAAGGGCTAGTGATAAATAATTAAATCATTGAAGTGTACTGTGGCACCAGCTCCAGCCAGGAGCGAGGGGAAGGGGAGCAGAAAAGCTATGTAGCCATCCCAGCAGCACAGCTACCATAGCCCTCTAGTTACTTTTGTTTAAAAGTGTTTAACTGACCCAGAGCCCCTAGAAAGGGAAGGACAATTAGTGTGGGACTCCTAGCACACAGGCGTAGTTAACCGACCCTTGGCAAAGAGGCCAGGACTGCTGTTTTACTGTAAAAAGCCTAAGTGTATGCCTGTGGGTGGGAGGGAGAGCGTAGCCCATGGTCCCTGCGTAGTTAGGTATATCCTAGCATTTTGCCCAGGTTTCACCTCATGTAGTTTCTGCTCTGGTACTATTCTCCTGGTGACAGAACAAGCACCTTAAAGGGCAAGTGCAACTGTTATTCAAAGTGACTATGGTGAATACTGAATGAGCATTTTAAAATGAAAGTGTCAATGCATTTAAAGTGACAGTGTTAAATTGCTATGAATAATTGTGAAAGGCAAGAACTGTTTTTTCCAAAACTGCTACTTAAAGGGGTAGGCTGAAAGTAAATGCATGCTTCGAGACTGTGAAACTGCCCTGCATGCACCAAATTTTCCCCATTTGCCCTGATTTGCTCCAAGACCATTTATATTGCTTTTAGTTGCCCTGCATGGTCACTGCATGCTCCAAGACTGAGATACTGCCCTTACATGCTGTGAACCATTTTCAAAAGTGGCTGTAGTTAAAAATTTGTGAATTGCCCTACATGTTTCTAATTGCCCTTTAATGGTTGCTTGATCCAAAGACTGCTGAAACTAGCAACAGCCAAGTGAAAGGACAGTATGCCAATGGCATGTTCACAATTTCTCCTGCATGATCCAGAGACTGTTCCAACCAACTGTAACTTGACAATTTGGGGCCAGTCATCAGAATAGGAGTAGCGTAGTCAGCTAAGGAACTCCCTGGCACCTGCTTTCTTTGAAGTCTTCAGGTCAACCCCTCCCTAACAGTGATCTAGGGAGTGCAGGAAATCACACTGGCTCACAGATAGGGATCTGACGCTCAGTGTGGTTGGGGTTTTGTACTTCAGGTTCTTCAGAGATTCTTTTGAGGTCAACAGCCCAGAGGTGTTCCAGATCTTCAGGTTTTTGTCCATTTCTTCAGTTTTTCACTTCTTCAGATCTCTTCCCAGTACCAGTGGTGATGACCCAGAGCTGTTCCAGATCTTCAGTTTCGTCCATTTCTTCAGATCTTCAGTTCCTCAGCTTTCTTCCCGCGGTCAGCGGTGATGGCTCAAAAGCTATTCAGTTTGCTACCAGTCATTGGAAATATCCATATCTTTTTCCTGTCCATTGTGATGGTCCAGTGGTCCTCTATGGAATAGAAGTGTGTTGTTCATATCCCTGGGTTTTGTCGACTACTAGGGGCCAAATCCTTTGCTCTTTATTGGGAAGGCTTTAAGCCCGAGGTTCGATGGGTGAAGCAACTACGTCACTCCCCAATCAGGCTTAAAAGGCCACTCATCCTGGGGCTCTCCAGGATTCATTTCTTGTTGCTGTGGCTGGAGGCTTCGTCGGCCACTCCCTCGCCCATTTTTCTGTTTCCTCCCAGTCCTCTCTTCTCGCCTCTAGCTGCCCTTGCTGCACTTTCTAGTCTATGATTCCCCTTGCTCCAACCCCTCCTTTTGGAGATGCATTCCTGTCATTGAATTTTCTCCTTGCTGGTGCTGTGCTCCCGATGCCTTCTACCTCACCCTCCCTGCCTTTGCTGCAACCTTGTGGCATTGTTCTTCCCTCATTCCTCTATTACTTCTGCCACTCGCACCGTGGCTTGCCTACTCTCCGTCTCTCCCTCCCTCGCTCCTACCATCCCTGGCCCCTCAGCCCACTCTGATGGCAGCCTTGGCCGGTGGCTCTGCTTCCATTGCACTTCTCCCTGTTTTCTCCCCTGACTGGGAACTACCTCTTCCTGCGACCGCTGCTTGCTCTAGCACCGCCGACCTCGGTCCATTCCTTGCCTGCTCAGCACTAGCGGGTTCGCCCATGAATCTGCTCCTTGGCTCGAGCTTGGCTACTACTGTGCTCTTCTGCTTGGCCCTTCTAGTTCTCTTTGTGGCCTCGTCATCAGCAGCAGCAGTGTTGGTCTCCCCTCTGCGCTACTGGTGGCTCATCCATTGCCTCTTCGCCGGTTTCTTCGGAGGCTCTCTTTGCTCTTGTTCTTTGTTTGGGTAAGTCCCACTTGCCTTGGGCTTTTCATTTCCTCCTCTGCTTCTGTTTTTGGTTATGACAGGATTTTTCTCGCAGCTCGTTTAATCCCCCTTTAGCTGCCAGGGGTGTGCATTCACTTGAAAGGGCTCTGTCTACTAGTTCAAGTTCAGTTTGCTAGACAGCTTTGCTTCCTGCACTTTACCTGTTTGGCATCTGTGTGCACCAAACTGTGTAGCACATATATATTTGCAGTGCATTCCTGTGCTGTACACCAACAGTACATGCTTTAAATGGGAACCTGTAGTCCATGATGCCTGCTTTCCTGTCTCCGTATACGATGGGGCAGTTCTTCCATCATGTTTCGGATGTGGCATTTGCATTAGATTTTGAGATGTCAGACAATGACTCAGGTCTGAAATTTAATCCAGACCCTCTGTACCTACGTCTTACTTTAGTGCACATGTGGATTTAGCGCTCTCTTTTCCTGTTCCTGCCTATTTCCCCCGTACCTCAGGACTACCTGCTCTTGGGCTTAGATTTCCATACTCAAGACCCAGTGTATATCCTCTGCTTGCATCCTTTGGGGCATTTCTCTGTGTTCCTAGTGTTCCCCTTCCCTGCTTGCCCCCTAGCTGGGGGCCGTCCGGATTCTATCCCCAATTGTTTATCGTCCCTTTCCTGTCTTCGCTGCTGACCTCTTGGTTCTCCTGTTTACATCGCTCGATCTGCGTCCTTCTCCTCAACTCTTCTGCTATGACCGTGCATTTCTTCTAGGTTTTTTTTCCCTATCCTGTCATCACCTTCCCCCTGTTCCAGCCTTTAAGGCTTCCCTCCATCATCATGCCTCATCCGTTTCCTATTTTACCTTATTCATCCCAGCCATAAAGGATTCACTCCAATCAAGGCTGTACTCAATCACCCTGCAATCGATAACATTTTTGGGCATACCTATCATGAACCACATGCCACCTCATTGAACCGCGGCCATCCTGCTGCATGTATTCATGTTCCTGACTCCCTCTGGTCCAGGCATGTCTTATTGGCCTCAGTGTCTACCTACTCACATTGCTCATTCGAGCATACCTCTCATTCAACCTACTCCCTCAACTTCTCATGCCTGCCTCCGGGTATCCCTCACTAATCCAATGTTCTGCTCCTACAACCCTTATGTAGGTCTGTTCCATCACATCGCCTACTCAAGCATACCCCTCTCAGGTTCCTGCTACCTTGAATCGAATCGATATCCAATCAAGGACATGCCTTTCTGTCCATTGCCCCTTACTAAGGGCTGGCTGGCTGCTCTCCACCATCGTTCAAGTTCAGGATTTGTTTCTTGTTGCAGCCGGAGGCACTGCACTCCTTCCCATCACTCTGGAATCTGCTGTGTTTGCTTTTCCCCTGCTGGGCGGCTGCCTCAGGCTGCCCATTCATTTCTCTTACCCTCCTTGGCTCAATTGTTGTCCTCGCATTTTGTAGCATCCCCTTCGTTGTCTCCCCCATCCTTTCCCGTACCTGCGCCTCGCTCTTCCAGCCCCCTCAGGCCGCTCTGATGGCCATCTCAGCCAGTGGCTCTGCTACCACCCTCTCAGCATCCTGTCTCCTGCACTCTGTGCTGCTGCTGATCTCTGTCCTCAGCATCTCCAGCGCTTCACCACATGGCCCTTCCTCTTTCTCTGATGGGCTGACGTCCCTGCCTCTGTTCTCCTGTGGCCCTCAACTCCTCAGCCAGCACATAGCTGGGTCCTCCAACCTGGCTAATCATCACCACCCCTGAAGTTGTACCTCTGTGCTACAATTCTAGCACCTCAGTGTCTGCTATGCTCCCAGCTGTGCCCTGTTTCACTTTCTGGCCCTGCTTACACTGTTTGAGGCTGGGAAAGTAAAGGGATCAAAATGTACTTCTCCTCTCGGTGTTTGAATTGTACCTGAGTGGTTTGACAATACCTGACTACATCGCCTGTGGCACTTGTGGCATACCATCTAAGGTGAGTGGCGGCACTCACATTTCAGTGGTCCTTCCTATTCTGATCATTCAAACCGTTTATGGCAAATGCAAATGTACTTCTCGTTTTGGTGCTGTGGGGCCTATTCCAGCCCAACTGGGTGCGTACAACCTGATATTACCTTGCTGGTGTCATGCTGCTCTGTAGCGCAGAGCCAGGGGCCAGGGCGTCCTGGTTCCTATCCCGCCATGATCTCTGGGTGATCATGGGACCATAAGCTGGTCGCTTAGCCTTGCCTGCTTCAGTTTCAGCCAGGTGTTCCATGAGTGGAAGCACTACTCCACTGGAGATGAGCAGTTACATCTTATCTGGGCTATAAGTTGTGCATTCATTGCATGCTGTACACTGTTACTCCCTGTCTCTGCACATTTCAAGGACCGATGCTAGTGACAGGGTTTCTGTATTCTAAGGCTGCACCCTGTGCATTTCTTTTGGGGTTTCTCCTATCCAGCTCTTTCCTTCCTACCCCTACCCCTTACCTGTTCTGGCCTTCTGGGCTTCCTCTCTCAATGTACCGCATCAGTTCTATTTTACCTTACTCATGCCAGCTATCAAAGCTCCATTCTAATGCTCTCCTGCCTCCCTTCCTTGTTCCGTATCAGCTGCCGTTGCCCGCTTGCTCCACTATCCCCTTCCTTGGCTGTCTCTAGCTCTGCAGTTCTCATCCCATACTGGCCATCGTGGATTCACTCCAATCAAGTCCACTCAGTCTGCCTCAACCAACTCGGGCTGGCCTTCTCCTGGCAGGCTGCCTCAAACTGGCCTGCAGTCGATACTTCTGTGAGCTACCTCGTTTCGACTCTATCTCCACTCAAGCACCATGCCTTTTTGTCCATTGCCCTTTGCTATGGGCTGGCTGGAGGCTCTCCACTATCATTCACATTCCATTTCAATTCTGAATCTACCTCCTTTCGATGAGCCTACTTAATCACATCATTCTATTCATTTCAGGATCTACCTCCTTTCGAGGAGTCTCCTTGATCACATTGCTCTATTGGGCATACCACCATCGTCCAGTTCAATTTCAAGTTCATTCTCGAGTTCCTTCCTATCTCCTCTTCCTCAGCCTTCTCGTATGGACTGCTGCACTCCTGCAGCGATCATCATCATCAGTCTGCATCATCCTCAGTCTTATCGTGTGTGCGTCTGGGTACCCTTGCTCCTCTGACTTCTACATGGATCCACACCTTCCCATCACCTGCTCGAGCATACCTCTCTTGGGTTCCTGTTGCCCTCATCCTTACCTCAAGGTTTATCTATTTACATCGCTTACTCGAGCATTCCTATCACTGAATCTTATGCTACCTCATTTACTCCGACCTCAGGGTCTAACCGATCTCATTGCATAATCAAGCATGCCTTATTGGTCTCCGTGTCTAATTACTCACACCGCTCAATCAAGCATACCTCTCATTGGGTCTTATGCTGCCTGTCCACCTGCCACGCCTCCTGTGGCGATCATCATCATCAGTCTTCCTTGTTGCCTCATGTTCCTCCTTCGATCTGTGCTCTCTTTGGGATTTCCTTATCCATCATCATCTTCCCTACTTGTATCCTTCTCCTTAATGAATCCTTCTCTTTATGACATACATCCTCAAATTAAACGTCATCAGCATGGAGGGAAGGCGACCTAGGCCTTGGATCCCCAGAGGTTTCCTCCCAAAGGGTTTTTTCCTCTCTTCCGTGCCAATGGTCATAATATTAGTTAGAGTCAGTGCTTTCTTAGGTTAGTTAGGTTCCACTGTTTGAAGGAGGTGGATGGTGGCCCCGACTTTCCCCTCTCTCCTTAGGAAGTCCACCCTTATCTGCTCAGAATTCATGCATTCATCATTCTCACCTCTTCGATGCTCGACACCTGATTGGGCATTCTTTTTGGGCTTCTTCCTAACCTACCTTTAGCTGACGCAATCATTCCCACGGCACCTGTAAGGGGGGAACCCTGCTTTAGGGTTCCTTGTGTCGTACCCCTACAGGGTGGTATATCCCACAGATAGAGAGGCGGAAAACCACAAAAGTAAATCAAGTCACACAAGCATAATCTCATCTCATCTAGTTGCAAAAGCACATTGAATGGGAGGGCTTTAAGCCCGAGGTTCAATGGGCGGAGCAACTACGTCACTCCCCCATCAGGCTTAAAAGGCCACTCATCCTAGGGCTCTCCAGGATCCGTTTCTTGTTGCCCACCATCCTCCCCTCCTCCTCCAGTGGCTCATCTCTCTTACCCGTGGGCTTCCTCCTAACCTACCTTTAGCTGATGCAATCATTCCCATGGCACCTCTGGGGGGAACCTCCTCTAGGGTTCCTTGCATCACCTTACAGGGTGGTATATCCTATGGATAGAGAGGTGGAAAGCCACAAAAGTAAATCAAGTCACACAAGCATAAGCTCATCTCATCTAGTTGCATAAGCACATTGAACTACTCTTCACACCATTCAATGGAAAGCACTTATTCAGAGATTTCTAGTTCCTATTCCTCTACAACGATAATCCACAGTGCCCAGTGGATCCATATGAACTCTAGTGTGTAAATGTATAAATTTACAGTCAGAGAAAATTTTGCAATAGTGCACAATACGTTTTTATAGTGGCAGTGATTTTAGCAGTTAACATTATAGAAGTAGTAGTTTAGTAGTGACAATAGAGTGGTTTAGGTGTGAAAATTTTGTTGTTCACCCCTTTCCCTGTTCTGATTTCTGTGCTTCAGTTGCTCAATAAATTGGTCCTCTCTGTGAGTCATGTCTTCTGCCTCTCCACTTTGGTGAAACTTCCATCATGTAGCCAGATAGTCACAGAATTATCTTACCCTCAAACCAACTACGATTGCACATCTAAATCGAGTTCAGGCTGACAGGTCAGGTTTTAGGTTCGAAGAACTTACCTCCATCTTCTGCACACACCTCACATGCAGTAACAGATCTGTTGAGAGTTTGCAGATGTTTGCCTTTGTAACTTTACCACCAGATCCCCCATGTTGATACCCCTGCCCTAGAGCCCTCTGTGCTGCTACTGGCACTACATCCCCATTGTGCTGCTGCCCCATGCCCTTGATCCCCATACAGTAACATCACTGGTCTGCCCTTAATCTCTTGAGGGTAACTTTTCTTTCTGGCCCCAATCCCCATTGAGTTCTTGCCTGTAAGCAGTAGCCATGCTTTTATGCAGTGATGCCATGGGCTCTCCTTATGTGGGTGGAGGGGCTTTACTGCAGCCCCTCTTCATCCTAGAGCCCACGTGGCCTCTGCAGACTGCAAGCAGCATAATATGGTGCAGTGGCTGCCTGCAGGTTGCGTATCATTTGGGATGTCCACTGGTGTGGGCTGTACTTCCCATGCAAGTAGCCTGTGTCATGCTTTCAGCAGACCATGCAGGGTTCTTTGTGAATCTCATGGCCGTGGTTAGCACATTTTGTACAGATCCGATGCACTAGCAAACTAGGTTTGCTGGCCAAGGCAACTAGCTTCACCTGAGCTTTCCTTCTAGGGTGCTTGAAAGGACAGAGCAAAGAACCTACCAGAGCAAGGGAAAGGATTAAGGCTTCTTTTGGCTAGGCAGATTTACTGTGTGTTGTTATTTTTATTTTGTACTCACAGGACTGTTACTGTTTGTTGCTAACATTTTATTGCTTTATTTTTCTCTGATTCAAATTGTTGCTGGGTATACCTTCTGCTGCATTATTACAGGTGTGCCTACAGGTGTGTGGTAACAGATTACTACTGTAATCTTTTGATTCAAATTGTCTTTTGCAAGGTATATCTTCTGTTACTGCTTTATTTTTCTCTGTAGAAAAATGTTTCTTACAGGGCATATCTTCTGTGAAATTATTACAGGTGGTGCTTTACAGGTTTTACAGTTGTATCTATCATTAGGATAAGCTTTCAGGGCTACTGCATTTGTTGCTGGCTTATTGTTTCTGCTCTTACCTCCTTGCTTCTTTCGTCCATGGTTCTTCTTTTTCGGCAGGGGAAGGGCCCAGCCACCCACCCCCATCCCCAACCACCCACACTATACTCCTTTTATAGGGTAGCACAGTCGTGACACTTCCCATAGCAAAGCAGGAAGGGGTTGATCAGTGGGGTATCCACACGGTGGCCTCATTTACAGGGGCACTAATAATTTAACTCATTATAACAAGTTATACAAAAACAAACAAACAAAACACAAAATCAAACTTTTGCTTTCATTTTCTTCCCTCTAGTTACTCTGACCAGGTTATAAACCCAGCAACTTATCTGGAATGGATATCATTAATTACAGGTACTGCGGAACACCTTTCAGAAGGGCAGTTTTACAGGATTTAGGACACTGTCCTACATGCTGGGCCATTGGACATCTAAGGGTTCAGCTCCAGGCAGCATGGGCAGAGAGTGCACGCTTCAAATTGCATATTCAAGAGGAAATATGTTACAAGAACCACTCGCCATTTCCCCAGCATCCAACAGAAGCACCTCGACTGCAGAGGGTAGTTGGTCTGGGAGGTTGGCAGGTGGTTAGGAAAATCAGGTTCCCCATCACCGGTGCTCCAACATGTCACCTCCACAAACCAAATAAAACTACAAACAAGTATCTGCCTCTATCTCTGAAATCAAACAAAGGGGCAGAGGACACTACAGAGCAGGACACGGCAGCACAGGAGCTACCACAACAAACCTCACCCAAAACAGGAACCAAAACAAAAAAAGCAAAAAGGAAATCCAAAAAACTTCTGATCATAGGAGACTCCATGATTCGGGGAGTTGATACCTATCTCCAGCCAAGGGTAATGGTCAGATGTCTCCCAGGTACATCAGCGTGGAGAGACACTGATTGCATTGCTAAAATTGTTCAGGAAGCAGGAGAAAACATTGACATCCTGGTACACATAGGGACCAATGATCTCGCCAGCTGGTCAGTTGTGGAGACCAAGGAACACCTGACCAGGCTGGGTGACAAACTAGCATCCATTTCATCCGGCATCTCTTCTCTGAGATCCTGCCAGTCTGGGAGAGGGGGGGCAGATGGATGGAAGGTCAGAGAAGGGGAGGTAGGGGAAGGGGAGCTAAACATGTGGCTCAAGGGCTGGTGCCAGGAAAAAGGACACAAATTTGTAGTGAACTGTCAACAGTTTTGGGAGCGAAAGTTCTTTAAATTTGATGGACTGCATCTGACTAAGGAGGGAGTCAGTGCATTGGCGCAGAAGTTTGACATCTTTGCAGAATATTTAAACTAGCAAATGGGGAGAGGGGTGCAGCACCCTCATACGTCGAATGGGAAGAACACCCCTACCCCCTCATCTAGTGGTCAAACAGGAGTTCAGCATGTTTGCAGTTCATTTGCATCACCAGGTAAGGAAAAAGGTCCAGCCCCTACACGACACACAGGAAACGCCAGACTCACCCAACAACTAATGCACTGAATCTGTGAATGGAAAATCATGTGCACAAGAATGATCGCAGTCTGGAAACAAGATCCCAGACCTGCAGACAATAATGACAGAGGCTAAACTGGCCATAGTAGCAATTACAAGTGATGGTTAACCAGTAACCACACTTGGGAGACTTCAGTACCGGCTATGTATTGTTCAGAAGAGACTGAAGTGCAAAAAGTGGGGTGGAGTGGCCCTGTATGTCAATGAAAATATCAAAGCTACAGAAATTCAGAATACACATATAGAGCCAGAAGAACTGTGGGTCACCCTGGAAACAGAAAATGGGACAGCCATATGAACTGGGGTTGCCTACAGGCCCCCAGATCAGGGGGAGGACATAGACACGTTACTGTTAGAAGATATACAAAACATGACAGCTAAAGGGGAGGTTCTGATAATGGAGACTTCAACATGCCAGATACAGATTGGTTGATACCAGCAGGAACATCTGCCAGAACTAGACACATGGTGGATTCCCTGCAGGGGGAGGGCCTCAAACAACTGGTGAAACAACCCACAAGAGACAGGGCTATCCTAGATCTAGTACTGACTAAGAGGGAAAGGATCACAGATCTCCAGGTAGAAGGTCACCTTGGGGCCAGTGACCAACACATGGTATGGTTCAATTTGGCCACTAGAAATAAATCATCCCATTCAGAGGCACAAATATGGCACTGCAGAGGAGCTGACTTTGATAAGATGGCCAACAGAGTTAAGCTAGCCCTGGCAAAAAGAAATCAAGGTGAGGGGGTACAGGCAAAGTGGGCAAGCATTAAGGATGCAATACTTGAAGCAACATCCCATTGTGTTAGAGAGAAAAGGAAGTGCAAAAGAAGAAGGAAACCACTTTGGTTCTCAAAAACAGTAGAAATAAAGGTCAGAGCCAAAAGGCTGGCCTTCAGGAAATATAAGGGAATGCAGCAGGATGAAGATAGGGAGGCATACCAAACTTCCCTAAGGGAAACAGGGAAGGCAGTAAGGCAGGCAAAGGCCCAAACCAAGGAAACACTAGCACAAACAGTAAAAGAAGGTGACAAGACTTTCTATAGATACATTAGTGAAAGGAGAAAGTCCAGAGGGGTATTGCTAAGATCAAAGGAGATAAGGGGACATGTGAGGAGGAGGACCATGTAAAAGCATCTATCCTAAATAGATACTTCTGCTCAGTATTTACTGAAGAGAAGGTAGGGCAGGGCCCACAGCTCAGCACCATAGACATGGGGGAGGTGTCACTAGTCCCTTCACAAAAGAAAGGATCCTACAAGAGCCTCGATAGCTCAGGGTGGACAATCAATGGGACCTGATGGCATACATCCCAGGGTACTAAAGGAGCTAAGGGTGGAACTAGCAGAGCCATTATCAGAACTGTTTAGTGAGTCTGTGAGCACAGGAGATGTCCCAGAAGACTGGAGAAAGCTCATGGGATCCAGCTCTACAATAGTGTTAGCAGGGAGGAGGCAAGAACTACAGACCAGTCAGTCTTACGTCAATAGTGGGCAAGATTATGGAGGCACTCTTTAAGGAAAGGATAGTGTAACACCTGGAATCCGTAGGAGCACAGGATCCAAGACAGCATGGGTTTACAAAAAGAAGGTCCTGTCAAACTAATCTCATATATTTCTTTGACTGGGTAACCAGAGTGGTGGACCAAGTGGGAGCAGCTGATGTTGCATGCCTTGACTTCAGCAAAGCTTGATACTTGTTCCACATAGAAGGTTGATTAATAAGCTGGGTAGGCTCAAGGTGGGTCAGAAGTTGGTCAACTGGGTGGCAGACTGGTTGACAGGCAGAAAACAGAGAGTGGTGGTAAATGGTATACAGTCAGAAGAGATGCAAGTCACAAGTGGGGTACCTCAGGGATCAGTCCTGGGGCCAGTCCTCTTCAATATCTTATCAGTGACATTGCAGATGGACTGGAGGGTAAGATTTGTCTGTTTGCAGATGACACGAGGGGTGGGCAGAATGAGAAGAGATCTGGATAAACTGGCAAAATGGTCGGAAGAGTGGCAATTAGGTTTAATGCAAAGAAGTGCAAGATCATGCACATAGAGAAGAGAAACCCTGAAGCTACCTATAGGCTGGGATGGCAGTTGCTGGCAGTCACAAGGGAAGAAAGAGACTTCGGCATCATCATCACTGATGACCTGAAATCATCCAAGCAGACCACTAAAGGAGTAAGTAATGCTAGGGGGATGTTGGGGTGTATTAGTAGGGGTATCACAAGTTGGAAGAGGAAGGTAATAATCCCTCTTAACAAGACACTGGTTAGGCCCCATCTGGAGTACTGCGTGCACTACTGGAGGCCACACCTTCACAAGGACATTAACCAAATTGAGGCAGTCCAGAGAAGGGCAACCAAAATGGTGCAGGGACTGCAACAGAAAACATACGAGGACAGATTAATGGAGCTCAATATGTATACCCTAGAGCGAAGGAGGGAGAGAGGTGATATGATTGAAACATTCAAACACCTTAAGGGCATTAACAAGGTGAAAGAGTCTAACATGTTTCAATATAAGAAAAATAGCAGGACAAGAGGACACAGCATGATTGGAGGGAGGCCGATTAAGGGGTAATGTGAGGAAGTTCTTTTTCACAGAAAGGGTGGTGTATGCATGGAATGGCCTACCTCAGGAAGTGGTGGATATGAATACAGTGCAGGGCTTCAAACAGGCATGGGCTAGGCATAAGGGAGCAATAAAGATGAGCATGAATAGATAGGCCACTGGCAGAGCAAAGGCCGATGGCACATTTATAAGGTAGAAAAAGAAATGGGCAGACTGGATGGGCCTTGCGGTCCTTATCTGCCATCAACCTCTATGTTTCAATGTTTCACTCGGGCTGCAGCAGCTCACCCAGTGGCTGAGGACTGAACCCTTTATGTGTTTTTTAAACAAAGTCTGCAGTCAGGCTGACATAGATATGATATGTTGATACAGTGTTCATATAGTAGATATATATATATATATATATATATATATATATATATATATAATTTTGATACACTGTAAAGCTGACAATTCCCCAAAAAGCTGGCTTCAAGTTTTATTTAAAATTAAACAGGTTATGACCATTAGGGAAGTTCCCCTTTCTGGATTGTTCTGTATACAGTTTTACAAAATCTACACTATACATAAAAGTCATAAAGTATTGTATAACAATAAAAAAGGGAGATGTGTGGATAAGATATGGTGTCAAGTATGCAGACGATACAAGTGGTATTACATGAAGAACATCAACCATTTTCTAAGGACAAATTCTGTCTTTCTGTTTCTGATATTTTATTAGATTTATACTCAAGCAAACAACAGAAAATTCAAAACATGTACATTTCTAATGGCTGATTAACAAACTTTTACAATAACTGTACTTTCTTATCATTAAAGGTCAAAGTGTGGGACTACAGTACTCCAGAAGGTGTATCACGTTTTCCTGTAAGGTGACCCATGGGTTTTATTTTTCTAGTTCTATTCCATTCTCCCTGTTTTCGGTTTCCTGTCTTCAGGTGAGCCCTGACCAATATGTGTCCCTATTGTGTTTCTGATGCAAGGGAGACCAGTTCAGGTCAGTTTTGTAAATTCAATTCAAAAGTTGGCAAATGTAAGTACAGCCAAGCTGCCATGTAAAAACAACCTAATTACATACAGAGTGACATAGTAATTTAAGGTCAGAAGGGACTCTTGGTGCTCTGTATCATGTTCACCCTACCTTGCCATTTCATAAGCAGGATTGAAATGAGTATAAATGCATACTGCTGAAATCCTCTCCCACTCCAACTGTGACTGTGCTTAGTCCTTCTTCCCCTTGCCTGTGACTATAACCTTTTGATTTCTGTATATTGTTATTGAACATGCTGGACTTATAATAATTTGAGACAGGTTGGTCGATTCCACCCTTGAACTGTAACTTGTCTTCACTATATGCCTCTTATTGTATACACTGGGTGGGGATATTCAAGCAGTTAGCGCAAGGCGCAAGTGAGATGTGCCAGTGCAATAGCGGACATCGTCAGTAGGCGATATTCAGCGGGCGACAATGCGCCAGCGCATATCGCAGTGTGCTGTCGCAACTAATGAATGCATACGCCAAGTGCAGAGGTGTAGCCATGAATAAGTTGCACAGTGCGACATACAACAGCAAGCCGGGCGCGATGCGCAGAGCAACAGGGACATGCGTGGAGCAAAGTTGAGCCCATAAAAGGATGGAGCAAGCAGGGGATGGAGGCTTGCGCCCATGGGAGCATGGGTGAGAGACGGAGAGAGAGAGAGACAGAGACAGAGAGAGAGAGAGAGTCAGAGACAGAGAAAGGGCCAGTGGCCAGGCAGGACAGCAGCAGCAGGGGTGCAGAACAGGTACAGAGGCAGGAGGTGCAACTGGCTGTGGGACAGGGAGTGCAACCCTGACTACCTGTGAGCGTGAGCTGACCAAAGTGTGTGTGTGTGGGTCCCCAACACAGGAGTGCGCCCAGTGCTGAGGCCCAGGCAGCAGCACACAGCCGGGTAGCCCAGGGCATTGGCTGCGGGGGGTGCAGGCCAGGTCAGGCCATGGCCAGTGCAATATTCCAGATGGAGGCGGTAATGAAGGGTGTGAGGAGATGGGAGGCTGAGCGGTGCGGCCGTGGAAGGGCCTGGTGGCAGTATGCCTGGAACAGGTGGTACCGTGCCCACACCACCTTTGAACAGTACAGTGACACCGAGATTGTGGGCTGGTACCACCTGAACTGAGCGATTCTGAGGCAGCTCTGTGAGCTGTGCAGTGATGAGATGCAGGCACCCACAAGACGGAGCCATGCCCTGTCTGTGGAGACAAAGGTCACGGCCGTAATGTGCCTGCTCACCACGGGCACCTTCCAGAGACCAACAGGGGACACCACAGGCATAACCCAGTTGGCCGCGCGTGGCTCCTCACACAATTCCTCAACGCACTGCTGCCACATGCTGGAATACATCCACTTCCCCAGCACACAGGCGGAGTGTACAGCAAACATGCAGGAGTTCCACAGGGTTGCACGATGCCTGGATGCTAGGGGCCATTGACTGCACCCACGTAGGGCATCCGCACACCACCGGGCTGGAGGGGTGGCCTATATCAACAGGAAAGGCTACCCCAGTGTCAACTGCCAGGTGGTGTGTGATGCCAAGGCGGATAATCAATGTCTGTGCCACACACCCTGGAGGAGCACACATTCCTTCATCTGGCACCAATTTGCACTGTGCCACAGGTTTGAGAGTAGGGACATCCCCACCGGGTCACTTAGTAGGTGAGTATGCAGCTGGAATGGGCGTCCTGCACAGCAGGGCAGGGGTTGGGGGGGAGATGTTATGCTGGGGGCATAGGGGGTCTGTCTGTGTAGGCGGGGGGGGGCAGCCACACAGACCACAGTGCTAACCCATCATGTCCCCACACAGGTGACAGCAGATTCCCACTCTGGCCCTGGTTGCTCACCCCGTATAGGCGCCCGTCAACCCCAGCGCAGGAGAGTTTCAATGAGGCACACGCCAGCACATGGAACATCATCGAGTGTGTGTTTGGACTGCTGAAGGCACGGTTCCATTGCCTGCACAGATCTGGTGGTGCCCTACAGTACAGCCCCTCAAAGGCCTGTGGCCTATTCCTGGCCTGCTGTGTGCTACACAACATGGCCACTGAGGTCAAGGTCGAAGAGGGGAACAGCAGTGGAGATGACGCGGACGCCGGGCCACACGGTGGTGGGCAGCCCCCCCGGACAACGGGAATCTCGGCTGCACAGGATGGCCAAGCAGCACCGGGACACCATTGCAGAGGAGCACTATGGTGCACGCAGGTAGATGAACATGACCACTCACATGTCCCAGGGATCAGGGCACAGTATACAGGCAAGCTTGGCTGGGCCCCACAACAGACATGGCTGGAGGTAGCATTGACAGAAAGGACAGGACACCATGGAAGCACCCTGTACGGCACTGTGAACCCCACCCACACAGCCCCACTCATCTCCACACACAAGCACAGTCACACGGGCACCCACATATGCACACCCCAAAGCCGCCAACGGGCGTGTGTCAGACGCTGAACACCAGTGCACAGTGGCAGCTGGTGATGTGATGGCATCATCATCATGCACATGCCACGGTGAGCAGCCGGATGGGTGTGCACAGGGCAGGCATGTTACAAGGTCCATGAACTGCATGGCCCTGGTACGCACACACCACACCACTGTGCATACAGGGTTGTGGCAGGCAGCGGACAGGGAGGGATGACAGATCATGACCGCTGCACAGTTGCATGGCCGCCACGAACACGGGTGGCCCCACTGGGGCCGCCCAGCAGACTCAGGCTGTGCGACGGCCACAGGGGGTGTCACAGATGGTCCCTCAGGTGTGACACTGTGGGAATGCAATTGGTCCCTTGCAGGCATCTGCAGGCCCCCGAACAGGCCCGCTCCAAGTGTGCCCAGAATGCCCACAGCGGATCCCGGCAATGACAATGCCAGGGTTGCACGACGCCAGGACCGAGGGGTGGAGAATGCACTCCATGGTGACTGCTGCGGACAGCCCTGTACCAGGGTGGTCAGTGGTACTAGGCCGGCCGTGACTGCAGTGGTGAGCCAATCCAGGCCTGCGGTTGTGTCCTTCTGCATGCGTGTGGCCTTGGCTAGGAGCTGCTCAAAGTCCCGGTCACGCTGCCCTGCAGACTGGTGCAGCTCAGTGTGGAGTGCACACACCCTTGCCACGACCAGCATCTGTTGCTCCACGGATCCCCGAAGCAGATGGGTGTGCTCGGTCAGAGGGTCGGCGCCCTGGGGGGCATGGGCATTGCGCCAACCCATGGGAGTTGTGCGGCCCTGCGGCATGGCCTCCCGCGCAGGTGGGGGCTGCACAGCAGGGCCCCCTTGGGCCTGTACTATCTGCAGTGCAATGGCAGTGGCCACTGCACCCGGACCCCCCTCGGCACCGTCCTGCTGCCGCTGCTGCCCCTCTGGCTGCTGTGCGTGTGACAGCGCCGGGGCGGCTGCACCACCACTGCCACGCAGTATGGTCTGCGCGGCAGGTACGTCATCCACCACCTCACCAGGCGGTGTGGCTGAAGGGTCAACAAGCGCCACCTGGGCACCATCAGCGGTGCTGTGTCCAGTGCGTGGTAGGGGTACCTCGCGGTGGCATCACCACTGTCCAGGACAGTGGTCATGTCATCAGACCCAGACTCCGCCCATCAGTGTCTCAGCATACTGGACACCATGGCCGCATCCCACTGAAACACTGCCTGGGCCTCATCCGCGCCCATGCCACAGGCATCCAGTCAGACAGTGGGAAGGTCCGCAGTGGTCCGGACCCGGACTCCAGTGGAGGTGGATGGGCGCCTCCAGGTCCACGTCAGCCCCCAAGGTGGGCACTGCCACCCTGCAGCTGCACACAGGCACTCAGGATCTGTGAGGTAACACATACGTTAGTGCCGCCACCACGCACCCCTGCCCCCTTGCATCCCTCACCCCATCCCCATGCACCACTGTACCTACCATGCAGCGATGGGCTTCCCCCGTCTGGAATCCACTGCTGGGAACACCCTCAATGGCGCTGCACTGCATGGTCACCACCACTAGCTCCTCCTGCAGTGTCAGCTGTGGCACCTCAGGCTGTCCACTGCCCATGGCGGCACATGTGGCCCGGATGGCAGCCACCTTCTCCTTTATCCGCCTCCGGTCCGTGCCCACCTTTTTCTTGCACTCCTGTGCTGACCTCTGATGGCTGCCCTGCAGGTTCACAGCCTTGGCCACTACCTCCCATGCCTCGCCCTGGCCTGCGGGTGCCTGTGGAGCCACTCAGAAGGGCTCCTGGTCCAGGTATACGTCAAACAGGGTATCGCACTCTGCCTTTGTGAAATTGGGCCTGCGCCTCCATGCAGGCCCCTGCTCCTCAACCTCCTCGTGCAACGACATGCTCATTCCTGTGGGTGAGGACATGTGGTTAGTGCTGGCTGCCACACACGAGATGCCCCCCCCAAATCCTCTGTCCCGACATGCCCACTGCCTGGAGTCTTACCTGTGAAGGATGCAATACCGGTCTGGTGCCTGTGCAGTCTCATGGTGTCTTTATAACGCATCACGTGCAAATGAGGGAATGCGCAACTGTAATGAGATGCAAAAGCCTCTGATGCACCGCAGATATGCTGATCAGCTCATATGCATGTGCCGGCTGAATATCGCGGAATTGCGCATGGTGCATTGGAGATGCGCATGCTCAAGCCATGGCACAATTGTATGACGTGTGCAGTCCGCCTGGCACAGTGCATGCGCGCACTGACGCCGCGTATGTAAGTAGTGCATCCTACGCACAGTGCACTATATGCAGCATGGCACTCTGCCGCTGTTGGGCATGTGGTGCACGTGTGCTGTACACCCTACGGTGCCCATGCACCATTGGCACATGGCCCATGGGGCACACTGGACCCTATAACACACCATGCCTTCCGTGCCCTGTTGCGCTGTCGCGCACGGTGCAAGTGCCGACCTTTGACCCCCATGTGTGTCCCTTGACCTCTGGGTGCCAGCGACACATGCCAGCACTAGCCCAGCTGTATCACGCAGCGACAAGACATGCGTGATTGGGGATGGCAGCACATCGCCAGGCGAGTTGCGCACCCAACGCACGTGCGTCCCGTGCACTCCTGGGTGCCATTTTGTCTCAGCGGTGCAGATTGCAGCATGCCTTGCAGAAGCACAGCAAAGGCACCCAATTGGAGCCAGGTCGAGCTGGTCAACCTGGTGGCACTAGTGGAGCCCCATGTTGGCACCCTATATGGGCAGGTGCCCCTGGACTGGCCACGCACCGAGGTGTGGCAGGGGGTGGCCGAGGGTTTAGAGGATGCCACTGGGCCATGGCGTAGCAGGGTGCAGTGCTGCAGAGGGATCTGGACCGGTTAAGGACTCTGCAGGCACGCGTCCGGAGGGGCGCCATGCCACGGCCAGGTGAGTGCACATTTCCACGACTGTGCCTTGTTGGTGTTCTGTGGGGTGCCAGCGGGTGTCACGCTGTGCTTCTGGGGGTGGGGGGCTGTGGCTGGGAACAATGTCGGCTGTGGCAGTGCACCGTCAGGTGTGCTGTGCCACGACAACACCACCCTGCGCGGGGACAAGGGATATACTGTAACTGGAGGGGTGGGGCATGGGTTGCTGCCCGGTGCTGATGTCTGCCTCTCACTGTCTCACTACTAGGCCCTGAAGATCAGTGTAGAGTGAGGATGGCGGGAGCCACTGCGGATGGCAGCAGGCCAATGGTGGTGTACAGGCGAGGGATGTTGGCCATGCGGGAGGTGCTGGTGGACAGGCGCCAGTCATGCTGCAGCATACGGTAGGCACTCTGTCGGGGCAGCCTGTTGTTGTGGGGGTTGGGGTGCGCTCAGCCCTCCATGTCACATGGCCATCACAGCTGTGCATCGGCCGGGCGTGGTCCATTGCACCATGCTGCGCCTTATGCACGTGTGTCTGGCCGCTGCGGGTGGGCTGTGGGTGCATCCGGGTCCCAGCCAGGCCACTGTCTTCCCCCCACAATGGCCATTTGCCTGGCAGCCATGGTTGTGGCATGCTGTGCATGGCTGGTGGTGGTGTGCAGTGCTGTGCATGGCTGTGGATGGTCGGGATGGTGGCTCGTGTGGGCACGCATGCTGCAGATGGCTGTGTGCCTACTACAGGGCACATGTCACTGCTGTCCGCTGCGCATGATGGATGGGCTACAGTCATATGGGCATGCACTCATCCATGTCCCCTCCTTTGTCCTAGGTGTCCATCACGTGGATGTCCACACCAGGCTGCTCTAGAGGATCCTGAGGGTCACCACGGCCACCCTTGTGGTGGCTCGCGGCCATAAGGCAGGCCCAGTTCAGACCGCAGAGGCGATGATGGACAAGGCGCCGTAGGGCGTGAACGGCCATGTGGGGCCCATTGGCCTGCATCATCCTCCTTCCCTGACCCCTCCCTTCCTCCATTGTGCCCTGCTTAGCCATGTCCCTGTCCCCCGCCCCTTCCCCAGCCTACCTTCTTGATTGTGGCCTCCTGTTCCCTGCCCCTATCCCTGTTCCCCTATATATAGTTTCTGTTATTTGTTACTTTTAATATACTTCTATTTTGGTAGCCATCTGTGTCCATGTCTGCTTTGCAGCTGGCGTATGGAGCCATGCTGCAGTGGTGTGCATGGTGGCTGTGTGGTATGTCTGGGGTCGACTGGGGCTTGTGTCTGAAGGTCTGTGCCCAGTGGCTGGTGTGTATGCTCTGGGGCATATGTGTGTTCCCTGCTGGGCTGTGTGGCCTGTGTGTTGTGTGCTGTCGGCATGTGTGTTGTCAGCTATGGTCCCAGTGGCCCGTCCCATGCCGTCCTGTGGGTGTTGCCCGTGGCTGCCTGCCAGTGGTCATTGGTGTCACGCCACCTCCATGCACTGCTGTAGTTCATGTGGTCAGGGCCTGCGGTCGTGTGCCTGCCTTGCCTCCCTCCTGACATCCCCTGCACCCTGGTGGCAGTGTGTACTGCTCTTGTGGCCTGCTCCACACTGCTGGGTGCGCTGTGCCATGGCCCATGTGCCTCTGTCCCTTGGCCGGCCTGTGTTGTGCTCTTGCACTTCCTGCCTTGCTCCGTTGCACAGCCCAGGTTGTGCGATGGTGCCTGCTGACTTGCTCCCTGGTGCAGCCCTTGTTGCGTGATGGTGCATCCCTGCGATATTCAGCCATCTTGCGCTGTCATTTGCCATTGTGCTCAGCCTTTGAATATCGCTTGGTGCACACTTCGCGCAGTGTACATGCCCTGGTGGCTGTTGCGCCTGCCTCTGGTGCGTTTCTATTATCCCACCCTCTGTTTCTAACTGGCAATGTATGTATTCTGGTGTGTTCTCTGTATATTTATTATTGTATATCTTGTCATTTCTTGTAATGTATGTATATCTGACGTGGAGCCTTTGCAAAGGAGTCCTTGACTCAAGGTTGTAATTCCAATTCATTCAATAAATAAAAAAAAGAAAAAAACAAGTTTCAGGGATTCCTCTCCACTGTACTACCCAGGCTACCCAGGGAGTTCGTTAGAAGCAGAAATTTGTCCAGGCTAACCCTGAAGACCTGCATTGTCTTCATGTCCATTGTCTTCATTAGAACACTCTTCCATAGGTACACCACTATCTGGGAGAGAAAATGCTTCCTAGTATTATGTCTGACGTAACCATTTTTGAGCTTTGTAGTGTGTCTCTGTGTCCTGCTGAAGCACAGCAATCAGCCATCCGCGACTGTTCAATACTCTTGAACACGCAAAAGACTAACACAGTATATTGTTCCTGCTCAGTCTCCATTTTCTCCTGGGTGAACATGTTAGTGGCCTCCAGCCTCTCCTCATAGCTTTTTTCCCACATACCACTGATCATTTTAGTGGCCCCATGTTTATCCCTCTTGACTGCCACCATGTCCCTGATGTATTGAGGAGACTACTCCAGATAATGCCTGATCAGGGCCGTGTAAAGTGGCAGGATTCCATCCCCTGCTCTGCTCCTCAACCCAATTTTGATGCATACTAGCATTCTGCTGGCCTTCTGGATAGTGGCCATGCATTGCCTGGTCTGCCTGTTAAGACACCCAGGTCCTCTTCCACCTCCAGTACAGCAGCCAGAGCCCCACACTGTGTGTACATACTTCCTCTGCCCCCCCCCAAGTATAGCACCATGCATTTGGCTACATGAATCTGAGGTTCCATGAGTTAGAACAATTGTCCATCTTGTTTAGATCCTCCTGATGCATGTCCTCATCATCAAGGGAGTCCACCGCCCAGGTGTTGTTCCAGGTTGCCCGCCTCTTTAGTAGGAGTCCATATCCTGTGGTAGTATCAGGAGCCCATCCATGATTATGGTAAACAATCATATGCAAACAGTTGGAGACTGACTCTATATTCAGTTTATAACGTATGCTGTTTGGGCCACTGATATTTGCTGATGTTTCATAGCAGAACTCCACCTCATCTGGGCCATTGGCTTTCTATTTGTTTATAAACTATGGCTAATGTCACTGCAGTTTCTACTGCCACTGTAGCCACCTTAGTGTAATTGGGGAACTGAAGCAGCGTACTGGAGACCCCAGCTTTCAGATCATTGGTAAGAATGTTGAATAGCAGTGGCCGAGCACCAATCCCTGAGGGATGGCGCTGGGTACTTCTCTCCATTTAGGCTAGTGTCAGTCCACCACCCTCTGCTTCCTGATCCCAAACAAGTTAGCACTATACCTTGTGTATGTCTCATGCATAGCACACTGGTTTACTTTGCCCAGAAGCTGGGCATGCACCATAGTATCAAATACCAGAAGTCCAGATAGACTACACCCATGGACAAAATACACAACAACAGCACACACAGATTTGAAAGCAAAAATGGTGGACATTTTATTTATTTACCACAGGTATTCCTATCCCAGCGCTTCAAGTCACTCTGACTTTTATCGGGCAGAGCCCACTGCACACAACACTCCTCAAATACCTCTGAAAACAACAATTGGATACACATTTAAAGAGACAGTGTTATACAGACATCAAACATGCAAAATACATTGAAGGTATACATCAGATTTAATGAAAATACAGAGGTTCATCACTTAAAAACACTACATAATAATACAAAATATTTATATTTCGCTAGACCAGGTGCTAGATTTCTGCCTGATAGCTTGTCACAGAAGACACCGTGGTCAAGGGAATCTGTCAGTGGTGAGCACCAATATCCCATAATGTTGCTCAGGAAAATGGACGTAAAAAGTAGACACCCTAAATCAGTGTGAATATAATATGAACATCAGTTTTATTATACAAAAATAGTCCCCATTCATTCTAAAAAATTTTATTTGTAGCTACAATGCTAGGTTTAGCAAGCATTTGTCAATGCTGAATGTTTGCTTGCTGGTATTAGCATTGGAAATGCAGGAGTTAGATAGATGCAGAATAGGAATGGCAATGAAGTACTGAACTTCACGCCAACCCCACCTCCACCCTGCAGAGATGGACAGGCATTGGGGTATGCATTTGGGTCATCGCCCATAACATTGATGCCATTTCACCTCACCCTATTCTGCGAAAACCTACAAGTGTTGAGGAGTGGCCTGGGGTTGTTTGGCTTTACAGTCACCCCTCCATAGGACATATTCTGAAATGGGTGCAGTATAGGAGAATGGGGTGAACGCTGGGGCTGAAGAGTCCAAGGCACACCTCAATGCCTGTCACTGGCTGCAGGATGGGGGGGGGGTAGAATGGCATGAGCATTACAGTCGGCAATCCAAAGGCACACCTCTGATGCCAGTCAGTCTGTACATAGTGGGATGTTATGATTAGAAACCCTAACACCCTGGGCGTTTGTTGGCATTTGCACTACAAATTTTCAACATGGCCTTTTGTGACCCCCACCTCATGAAAACATTTGGGACCTTTTCTCATGAACAGTGGCACTGTGATTTTGTTAATGTGTCCTGAACTTTGAGTTACCTCAGCGACGTGCCATTCTGCATCAGATGTACGAAAACAGATCGGGCAGGATTTGAAGAATGACAGCTGTACCATTCATAGGGAGGTATGAAGAGATGGCAATGTTGAAAATCTGTAGTGAAAATATTAAAAATGCTCGAACTTCCGAGCATACGTGGAAACTGCGCAACGCATGCTTGTAACACAGTCATTTAGTAGAATTATTTCACCAAATTTTCAACATAGGCATTTTGTGACCTCTGCTCATGAACACTGTCGCTATGATTTTCTTAATCTGTCCTGAACATTGATTTCCCACAACAACCTTGCTATTCTGCGCCAGATGTGTAAACGCATATTTTGGGCAGGATATGAAAAATGACAGCTGTACTGTTCATAAGGATGTGTGATAAAAGGCCAATGTTGAAAATCTGGAGTGAAAATATTACTAATGAGCGAAATTACGAAGGTGCACGGAAACTGTGCAACGTATGCTTGTAACACAGTCATTTTATGGACTTTTGTCACTAAATTTCAACATAGGCATTTTAGCACCTCTTCCCATGAACAGTGTCACTGTGATTTTCTGAATCTGTCCCGAACACCAACTTCCCTCAGCGACCGGGCTATTGTGTGCCGGAAGTGCAAAAACACATTTTGGCCAGGATGTGAAAAATGACATCTGTACTGTTCATAAGGAGGTCTGAAAAATGCCAATGTTGAAAATCTGGAGTGAAAACATTACAAATTTATGTTACGAGGTGCGTGGAAACTGCACAACGATGCTCGTAACACAGTCATTTTATGGACTTTCATCACCAAATTTTCAACATAGGCATTTTAGACCTCTGCTCATGAACAGTGTCACTGTAACTTTCTTAAGCTGTCCCAAACACTGATTTCCCACAGTGACCGCACTATTCTGTGCTGGAAGTGCGAAACATATTTCATCCAGGATGTAAAATGACAGCTGCACTGTTCATAAGGAGGTGTGTAAAATGGCAATGTTGAAAATCTGGAGTGAAAATATTACAGATTCATGAAGTTACAAGTGTGCATGAAAACTGCAAATGCACGCTTGTAAAACAGTCATTTTTGGATTTTTTCCTAATTTGCAACATAGGCTTTTTGAGAGCCCACCCATGAACAGTGGCACTGTCATTTCGATGTCGATCCCGAAGGTGATTCCATGCAGTGACCGCAAAATCACCTTTTGGGACCAAATAACGCCATGACAGTGACTGAATTCATGAGGAGGGGTCCCAATAACCCCATGTTGAAAATTTGGTGTCAAAGGTCCCAAAAATGCCCGAGGTATCCACACAAGTTAAAAAAAACCCATTTATGCCATTATACAGCTTACCAGTATTTCTTCAGTTCGCGGTCGGCTTTGAAGAGTGCAGACGTGTTCCCGTCCATCAAGATCATCGGCTGGACTCGGAGGTAAGTATGGGGTGAAGGGGTGTGGGGAGGGTGGGGTGCGTGGGTGGGCGCAGGTTGGGGAGACTCAGCGAGGGACTGTTTTCTAGTTTACAGGTTTAAAAAGATTTTTATAACATCACAAGAAGGTTTTCTTATTTACAGGGACTTTTGGCACACTGGAGTGGGCTCCCAGTGTGCCACCTGACTGTTTTTTTTTGGGGGGGCTGCAGCTGACAGGGATTGAGCACCCCTGTCGGCACATACTGAGTGTTGGGGAGGGGGCAAGAGCTGAGGTTGATTGGGCACTCCCATCGCCACACAACAAATGGGGACATTATGCCGACGGGAGGGCTCCCCCATCGGCAAATGAACTGGGTTGGGGCATGCCGACAGGAGGATTCCCTGATAAGAAGGTAAAAATAGAAGGGAGATTTTTCACTGTCAGCAAAGAAACAGTTGTAGTGAAAACTATAAACAATACTTATTATTTCTAATTTGTTTATGTATGTAAGAATAGTGTGATAATCGGGGAAACAACATTTAATTCATTTGTTTTATTTTTTATTTAAGGTAGTTTGATTTTTAGGGCCTAGCTGAAGTTTTTTACAGTGTAAAGGTAGCAGCCATGTTTTCAGGGGAAGATCAGTTCTGGCAGTAGGGGGCTAACTGAAATCCCTGTGTTCCACATGCTTGTTGATCTGTGTTGCAGACTCTTGACTGCTGAGCAGTCCTTTTTTTAACCATGTCTAAACCATATTTAACACATAAATAAGAACCAATCAGATTACTGGATTTTACCCTGCCATTTTATAAATTGTCTTAGATCTTAATCATGTTTCATGTGTGATAATGCAAGGAATTCTAATCTAGAAGGTAAAGATATAGTGTCACTACTAATAACTCGCCATGGAAAGTACCAAGGACAAAAAGAATCGCAAAAAGACAATCACTGAATTCCTGCCCAGTGACAAGAGTACTGGAAAAAACATTTTAGACCTTATGGTGGGAAAAAGGGTACCTCATACTAATGAATGTTTAGCCAAATGAACCATATTTATGAAGTAAATACTGGAAAAAGAGGGGGAGGGGCAGCCAAAGGGGAAAGCCCCACCTAGATGTGACTATAATTTCACTAGAAGGAGCCTGGTCGCCGTCGTGATGTGTATGCTGCTGGGATGGGAACAATTCTTTTCCAGGGCTCTACTCTGTTGGCAGCTTCCATTAGGGTGAAAAATCTAGGCATCAGCCTTGACAATGGAATGACACTTGAGGCTCAGGTGTCATCCATTGTTCAGAGTGGTTTCTACCACTTAAGGAATGTCATCAGAATAAAAGCCTTAATTTTTCCTGGCGATCTGCCCTCACTAGTACATGTTTTTGTTACATCAAGACTCGATTACTGTAACACTGTATACTTTGGGGTCACTGGAGGAGTTCTCCACCACCTGCAGTTGGTGCAGAACACAATGGCCAGGTTGCTGACAGACCTCCCAAGGTCCTGTCATGTGACTCCGGTCCTGCATGACCTGCACTGGTTGCCAGTGAGTTGGAGAATTGCCTTCAAGATGGGCTTGCTCACCTATAAGGCTCTATAAGGTTCGAGCCCTGGTTATCTGAGTGACCTCCTGTCTGCCCTGCATGCTCACTCCATTCCTCCACTGAGGGCCTCCTAGCGGTTCCAAGGGCCAGACTGAAAACCTTAAGTGATCATGCATTTAAAATGGCCAGCCCAGCCCTTTGGAACTCACTTCCAAGATCATTGAGGGAGGCTCTATTGGTGGAGGCATTCAAGCAGGGTCTGAAGGCGCATCTTTTCAGAAAAGCCTTTGGAACCCAGCTATAGTTTTATTTTACAGCAGAATTGTTTTATTGTGATTAATTAATTTATTTACTGAGTTCTTTAATAGAATACTGTTATGACCTTTTTGACTGTTTTAAAATTGTTGTGTTATGTGTTTATTGCACCGTACCTTTGTAAAGCACCCAGAACCTCCGGGATTGGGCACTAAAGAAATACGTTTTTACTTACTTACTTTACTTACAAGAACTAAATATTAAATTATAATATGGAATGCATAAGACATAAAAGGTAAGATGGGGACAAAGGGGTAAAATGTGTGAGATAGAGTATAATAGAAAATCTAGACAGGCAATTTTGAAAATAAAAATGTATAGAAGGAATAAAGAAGTGGCAGTACAATGTTGAAAAGTCCCCAAATATAACCATGTGTGCCCAGATGGTAAGATGCAAACTTTACAACACAGATTGTTGATATTCTAGATGAGCATCACGTGGAGACATACCTATTAAATTGTGGAATGGCACTGAGTACTTCTCTCCATTTAGACTAGTGTCCATCCACCACTCTCTGCTTCCTGACCCCAAACAAGTTAGCACTATACCTTGTGTACGTCTCATGTATACCACACTGGTTTACTTTGCCCAGAAGCTAGGCATGCACCATAGTATCAAAGGCCAGAAGTCTAGATAGGCTACATCTATGGCTTTGCCCCAGCTCACCTTCCTGGGACTTATGGCTTGATCTTTGCCAGGTAGTCAGCTAAAAGGGCAGACGTAATGTCTACTGGCTATTACTATGGCTGCCCCTGATACAATGGGCCATCCCCATGAGCCCCTCCCCAGCCCCTTGGTAAATGCTCCTTCATCTGGGACAAGCATGCCCCCTCAGGAAATCCAGAATCAAAATTTCCCACCACCCCTGGATTACCTCTGAAATCATCAGCCTGTGCTAGTACCATGATATCGCCAGGGCACACTGTAAATGATCTCACTCCCTTCTTGACCTTACCTGTTACAGGGCTCTGAGAAACAACTGTATGAAGGCTGTCTGGCGCACAAAATCACACTATTTCAAGGCCGACCTCCAGGAAAACCTTAACACATCCCAGCAAAATTCTGAAAAGTTATCCACTCCCTTTCTGACCCCCCCTACCCAGTCTGCTCCCTCAATCCTGGTGGTTAATGGTTCACTTGTGTCTGACCCTCCCTCAGTTGCTGCTCACTTCAGTGAATTCTACACAACCTGTGCCTTCCCTTATTCTCCACCTCCTGGCTCCTCTCCTTCCTCTCCTTCCTCTCCTGTTCCCACCCACCCCTCCTGAAATTTCCACTTCCTCTCAGTTATCACCCAGGAAATCCTGCTTTCCCTCTTCTCCCTCAACCTGTATAAGTCTAGCCCAGAAGATCTGGACCCCAAGCTCCTCTACCTCTCAGCTTCTGCCATAGCAGCTCCTGTTACTCACTTGCTCAACTTTTCCTTCCTCTTCTGTGGTTTCATCAGTCCTGAAAGTTGGCCAGAGTTATTCCACTTCATAGCAGGTGGCTCCTCCTCCTCCCAGGCAACTTCTGTCCCATCTCCTCTTCTCTTCACTCTCAAAACTGCAAATAAACTGGTAAATTCCAGACTCTTCAACTGCCTCTCATCCTCCAACTTCCCTTCCCCCTTCCAGTCTGGCTTCCAGAAGCACCATTCCACAGTCTTCTTCCTGTTGCATGTCACTGATTCCATCTTCTCAGAGATGGATCAGGGGCTCACTATGGCTACCATTTTCAATCAGTCTGGCCAAAGCCTTCAATTTGGTGTCCCATTCACTCTTCCTGGACAAACTGAGCTCTGCTGGCCTTTCAGCTTCCTCTGTTGATTGGTTCTGTTCCTACCTCATGGGCCATTAACAATTGGTATAGGTGGGAGGCGTTCTGTCACCTCCACTACTCATTCGGGCCAGGGTCTCACAGGGCTCTATCCTGGGTCCTATCCTCTTCTACATCTTCCTGAATAACCTTCCCTCTGCCTGTGACAATTCAAATATTCACATGTATGCTGATAACACAGTCGTCATCACCTCTGATTCCTCTACTGAAGCTGTTGAAGAGCTGCTGCAATGGGACTTCAGCAGCGTTCTGTTCTGTTTCTAATATAATCAACTCTGGGTCAACGATAAAACAAACAAATAAAAAGAAAAAACAGTGTTGATGATATTTGGAACTAGTCAGACACTGACCAGATTCACCATCCTCTGGTTTCACCACACACTGGATGGCACCCCTAAAAGCAGTGTAGTCCCTTCAAGTTAAGAGGGAGGATAAGAGGGAGGGTCAGGGAAGGGGAGGGAGGAAGGGGAGCTGCAGTAGAAGGGTTGCTAGCTGCACACTCGAGCAGACTCGACAGACCATAAGGCCTTTATCTGCTGGCAAATTTGTATGTTCATATAAGTACCTCAATGTGAGGCTTGATAATAAGCTTGACTTCTCAGCCCTCATTGATGCTATCCATGCTAAACTCCGTCCCAAGCTTGGTGCCCTGTGCTGCAACAAAGACTGCTTATCTCTGCAGGTCTGCAAGGAGCTTGTTCCAAAATGATGCTACCTGTCTTCGACTACATGGACGTAGTCTATGGCACTGCCCCCTCCCAACACTTCCCGTGCCAGACTCGATGCACTCTGTAACTCCTTTTGTCACTTTACTACAAACTCTCCTCCTTGTACTCACCACTGCTCCCTCTAATCCTCCCTTTCCATCTTCCCTTAGCCCTCATTTTACCAGGCTCACTGTAACTTCTTTTTATCCAAATACTAATTTAATTACTTTCTCTTCTTCCTCTCCTCTCTCCTCTCCTCTCCTCTCCCTCTGCCTCCTGTTCCCTCCATTACAGGGATCATCGCACTTTCTCCACTTTTCACCTCTGCTCCTCTGCTGTGAAATCTGCCTTCTCCCATCGATTTCCCTTACCCTGGAACAAACTCTCCTTCTCCCTCCACCTCTTCTCCTCCCTTGGTTTCCTCAGGCACCAACTGAAATTCCAAACCCTCCCTACCTGCTCCTGTGACCCTTACATCTGACACCGCTCCCCCGGCCTTGCCTTAAACAGCTGCATCTCTACTACCTGCCTATTGGTTGAACTTCCTCCCCATTGCTGCTCTTCCCTCTACTATGGGGTTAAATATAAGCTTGTATACAGGTCTCTCGCCTCTTTTCTGTTTAGTAGCTGTATGCTGCGTATTGCCTTTTTTCTTTGCACTTGAACTAGCGTCTCATATTGAGTCGTGTCCAGTTTTTTATTTTTCTGTAACAATTTTTTTTACCTACTCATATTTGTACCAACTTATTTACCAAATATTGCTCTATTGACTTGTTCTGTGTATTGTACTGTGTTTCTTATGTTCCCTTCCCCGGTTTGCATCTAGAAATGAGCCTTGTCTCAATGCACCTCTACTGGTTACAAATTTTAAAATAAGTAAATAAGAATAAGGAGCATGTTTCAGAATCTCTGATCCAATAGGAGTTTATCATCGATGTTATTCTTGTTACTTGCATGGGCTACATGATTAGAGCTGACTTGGGTGACAGTGTCATTACACCTCCTAGCTTGACATGATATGTCAACCCTTTAGTTCATGTTACTTGTACTGACATCTGAAGGAAAGTATTCCTCTGGGGGTGGTGGTACCAGTGTTATTTAAATTACAGTAGCCTGACAGCCAGTCGGCCAACCAGTGACTACAACATTTTATTTCTGAATAAAGTTTACAAAATATGGTTATTATAGAGGCCTATGTAACCCCCCTCTACACTCCTCCCTTGTTTAACCAGCAGGGCTTCTCCTCTCCCCACAAACGTCTAGGCATAACAGAGAGGGTGGGGGGTTACATACCAAAAGACATAGAGAAAACAGGGAAACTGGCCACCATTAGGCTAGGTGGACCAGACTGTTATACAAAAACAGTCGACCAAGTGTGGCAACTACCTGGCACACACCTGATAGAGACCAATTACCGTGGCCAGCAACCCAGGTCCCTGGGAGAAAATGTTTGCTAACAGTTATGCTAGGTTTGCACTTCTGGACAGGGGCACCCAAGTAAATCCAGACACATGGAAGCAATAACAATACTGTCCAAACCAGGCTGGGATTCTAGAGTGTGGCTTTTATTCACGTAACAAAGTAGGAATAATACAAAGCGAAGATGGA
Organism: Neoceratodus forsteri; assembly: GCA_016271365.2. Classification (NCBI taxonomy): domain Eukaryota; kingdom Metazoa; phylum Chordata; order Ceratodontiformes; family Ceratodontidae; genus Neoceratodus; species Neoceratodus forsteri. Next base: position 555,404,732 of record CM057450.1, on the reverse strand, counting down.
CCCCCACTGGGCTACACATACCGGTATTGCAGATTTTCCAGGGTACAGAAATTCCTGAATTCCCATTTAGCATAGGATGAAGAAACACAAAACAGCGAACACTCTGGTACTGAAACTGAAGATTGGCACATACGGCTGGACTAGTACTGTTCCCATTTCCCACAGGAATGAAAGTGGTACCCATGAGCACACTGAGCACATCCAGGCTCAACTCTTCCAGAACCCACTATACTGGCGTAAACTGAAGAAACAGAAATTCCAAACCCACATCTCGGGGTAATTAATTCCATTAGGAATTGGCCAGATGCACTAAATGAAAACGTACTGGTGCCCAAACTGAACCCGAAGAGGTAAACTGGTTACTCCGGATGGGGGGGGGTCTGCCACCTTTTGCTCCCAAGCTTATGCTCGGCCATTCATCTCATTAATAACACCCACACAGAAGAAATTGTAGTTGTTATCTTAAATGTTCACCACACTTAACAAACTACTGACACACCCTTGGGTGTGAAAGTTAAAAGTTCTGTACTTGGAAAGTCACATTCTTAGACTCCAACGTAGGCAGAAACTTTACTTAGTACTGGGTGACTGGTCCCATTGACAGAGAAATTCACCTCAAGGTATTACAGATGCCCTGGGCACACAGAAAAAGGTTGTACTCACAGACCAATGAAGATGTACAAGGCAGCTTCACCAAACAAATTGATCAAGGAGATTGCCCCTGAATCCCAGAGTTTCCCCTATCCCTCCTGGGATGGGGCAAGAAAAACCTTCTGGATCAGGTCTCCACCATTTCAGACAACTGTCTTCTTTGTTCTTCTTCTAGGGTGAGAACAGACTACCACAAAACCAAAAGGGGTAGCTCTTTGTCAGAGCTAATCTGAGGAGCTGCCCAGCAGCTGCAGCCTTCTCCTCCTCGAGCTCCACTCTACTACTCACTAACTGAACATTCCAGATCACTCCAACGCCAGCTGAGAATGTGGCTTATGCTGCTGCGAGAGTTCTATGATTACATCATCACTCCAGCTCAGCTGATACTGAAGACAGAGTGTGACAGTGTGAAATCCATTTACCTGGCATTTCACAAGTTGCCTTCCCTGCCTGCCACTGATTCTAACTGGGATTCTAGTAACCCCGGGACACAAGGGGTTACACCCACCCTTAGCCAGGAAAATGACTGTCCCCAGTCATTACCTACCCGGCACCAGACCATCATACCCTAAGTTCTACCTACGGAGAGGAGTGATCAGGCCCTCTCCTACCATGTGCCAGCACAGGCAGGCAGCACTAAGGGCCCAGAGGCCATTGCTGATGCATCAACCTGTACACTGTGATCTTACTATGGATAATCAGTGGCTGTGGAAAAACTGTCCAGAGCATGGCCCCTATGGCCGGTCAGGACCACAGCCTGTCTTTCCCCTAGCCTCTAGGGAAACCTATCTAACCAAAAACCTACCCAAAAGGAACCTCCCTCCAACCCAGAGCACCTGCAAACCAAACCAGAGCTAACACTTTACCTAAGCATTACGCTCCCACTATCCCCCACGCACTTACACCTGTGGAAGGAAAACTGTTAACACCTGTTAGCCATACAATTCTACTAAACACTCAACAAAAGTAAAAGAACTCGGCTGAGTTCCCACATCATCTTCTGATCTTCTCTTTTTTCTTCTTTACCAGGAACCACCTGAAAGAGAAAAAGAGACAAAACACACCCCAGATCTACAAAACACACAGTATACCAACAATAAACCCTTCCATCAAAACACTGGACAATCCCAAAAATATTGTTTAGAAAAGTAGAAAACAGCAGAAAATCTCTAACTTTATGTACAATGTCCAAACTAGTAACAGCAATGGTGCCCAAAGGCAGGGTCCATAAAAGAGTCTCTCCTGGGCTGGAGCCCACTGAACAGGGTTTAAATAATTGATTAGCAGTTTTTCTTGGGACAATATAACTGTACAGAAAGTATTTGTATAGGTTTTTAGAAGTGCTGTGTTTGTTAAACATAGTGAGGCAAGAGCTATGCATTTTCACAAAGTTTTAGGACTTTATGAGCAAAATGCTAAACAGTTTTTAGAGTTAAATAAAACCCTGCCACTGAAGCACAGTTCTTGGAGCCTGTAGTCCAAAGGGAGAGTCTTTGTGGACAGTTCAACAGTTTGAAGTCTGCCAGGTGTAGGATGTCTATTGTAATGTCAATAAAGTAAGATAAGTCTGGACCTACCATTCCCTTGAAGAACGAAAAATGGACATCACCTACTTCTCCAGCCGAAGACTCTCCCTGGCAGCATTTTTCAGATACAGCTGGGCCGAAATCTTCCGGAAAACAGATGGTGAAACAGGAAACTGCTGAGATAATGTCATCTAGGAGATGGAACCTTGGAACAGGAAGGAACAGCTGGGTCGGTGTCATCTGAAATCCCAGGCGATGAATCAGGAAAACAGCTGGGCTTATGTTATTTCGGCTATCTGGAAGACCAAGTGATGAAACTGGAAAGGCACACTGCCAGGCTGCTGAATCTGGACGCATCTAGAAACATAGAAACATAGAAGTTGACATCAGATAAGGACCGCAAGGGCCCATCCGGTCTGCCCATTTCTTTTTCTACCTTATGAATGTGCCATAGGCCTTTGCTCTGTCAATGGCCTATCTATTCATACTCATCTGTATTGCTCCCTTATACCTATCCCATACCTGTTTGAATCCCTGCACTGTATTCATCTCCACCACTTCCTGAGGTAGGCCGTTCCATGCATCCTCCACCCTTTCTGTGAAAAAGAACTTCCTCACATTACCCCTTAATCGGCCTCCCCTCTAATCTCATGCTGTGTCCTCTTGTCCTGCTATTTTTCTTATATTGAAACATGTTAGACTCTTTCACCTTGTTAATGCCCTTAAGGTGTTTGAATGTTTCAGTCATATCACCTCTCTCCCTCCTTTGCTCTAGGGTATACATATTGAGTTCAGTTAATCTGTCCTCATATGTTTTCTGATGCAGTCCCTGCACCATTTTGGTTGCCCTTCTCTGGACTGCCTCAATTTGGTTAATGTCCTTGTGAAGGTGTGGCCTCCAGTAGTGCACGCAGTACTCCAGATGGGGCCTAACCAGTGTCTTGTAAAGAGGGATTATTACCTCCCTCTTCTGACTTGTGATACCCCTACTAATACACCCCAACATCCCTCTAGCCTTACCTACTGCTTTAGAGGTCTGCTTGGATGATTTCAGGTCATCGGTGATGACGACGCCCAAGTCTCTTTCTTCCCTTGTGACTGCCAGCAACTCCCCTCCCAGCCTATAGGTGGCTTCAGGGTTTCTCTTCCCTATGTGCATGATTTCGCACTTCTTTGCGTTAAACCCCAGTTGCCACTCTTCCGACCATTTTGCTAGTTTATCCAGATCTCTTCTCATTCTGCCTACACCATCTGGATCATCTACTGTGTTGCAGATCTTTGTGTCATCTCCAAACAGACAAACCTTACCCTCCAGTCCATCTGCAATGTCACTGATGAAGATATTGAAGAGGACTGGCTCCAGGACTGATCCCTGAGGTACCCCACTTGTGACTTGCGTCTCTTCTGACTGTATACCGTTTACCACCACTCTCTGTTTTCTGCCCGTCAACCAGTTTGCCACTCAGTTGACCAACATCTGACCCACCCCAAGCCTACCCAGCTTATTAATCAATCTTCTATGTGGAACAGTATCGAAAGCTTTGCTGAAGTCAAGGTAGGCAACATCAACTGCTCCCCCTTGGTCCACCACTCTGGTTACCCAGTCAAAGAAATCTATGAGATTAGTTTGACAGGACCTTCCTTTTGTAAACCCATGCTGTCTTGGATCCTGTGATCCTATGGATTCCAGGTGTTGCACTATCCTTTCCTTAAGGAGTGTCTCCATAATCTTGCCCACTACTGAGGTAAGACTGACTGGTCTGTAGTTCCCTGCCTCCTCCTGCTACCACTCTTGTGGAGCGGGATCACATGCCTTCCCCAGTCTTCTGGGACCTCTCCTGTGCTCAGAGACTCACTAAACATTTCCATTAATGGCTCTGCTCTAGTTCCACCCTTTGCTCCTTTAGTACCCTGGGATGTATGCCATCAGGTCCCATTGCCTTGTCCACCCGAACTTATTGAGCTCTTGTAGGACCCTTTCTTTTGTGAAGGACTAATGCACACCTCCATAAAAGAAAGGTCCTACAAGAGCTAAATAAGCTTGGATCAGCACAGGCAGGCACCTGAGCCAGAGTGATACTACCCTCAAGTGTACCATCCTCCTTAGAATATATCTGTGCCTACCCATAGGGTAGCGTGAGACTGATCGTCAGCCAATGGCCTCTGGGCCCTTAGTGCTGTCTGCTGTGCTGGCACATGGATCCTGGAACACCAGTCTGGCAGAACAACATGTGTATGGCAGCGGCTGGATGGCAAACACCTGCTACCACTGCTCTGATTCCCTCTGGGTAGGCACAGGCATATTCTCAGGAGAATGGTACACTTGAGGGTAGTACCAGTCTGGCTCAGGTGCATGAATTATGACCCCATCTGGGCGCACATAATTGATGAAATGGAAAGTCTCTTTCCCTGTATTGTCCACAATCCGCACAGTATCTATGAACAATGTCCTGCCCAATTTCCAAAACTGCAGTCTATCTCTTATCACTTTGTTTCTGACATAACGGGTTGCACCTGGATGTATATTCTCACTTGCTTCCTCCACTAGCCAGGCTCTCCTGTTTTTCTCAATCTCCTCCCAGACTCTCCGAGGAAAGGTAGGAAAGGACCACCCATAGATGTTGTTGGCTTTCCTATGAACCAGTCTTTCCTTCTTACTGTTCTTCATCAGTTTACGACCCTCTGCCTGGCTTGGGGTTGGCCAATCCTGGTTCTGCCAGTGTGGCATACTCAAAGCAACATAGAACTTGTCCCTGACCACTTCTGAGGGCAGGGCTGTGGAGTCACCAACTTCTTCTTCTGGTTTCTCCTAGGCAAGAGCTTGAGGCTGCAGACTTGGGCCCTCAACAGAAAGATACATATCTTTCTCCTCCTCTTCCTCACTCAACACTTGGGCCAAGGAGTGAGCAGTCATCCTCACTCTCAAGACAGTCCACTTTTCACTGGGTGCAGAGGTTGACACCTCCCATTCTAGAGTCTCTTGAACCTCATCCTCCCCAATGAGGCTAGGGCTAGGACCCTCTCTCCATGGATCCACTGAGTCCCCCTCCGCACTGAAATATCTGCGACACAGGTGTGGAGACATCACGAGGAATCTGTCCTTGCAGTATATCTACACCTTCTTCCTTTGTGCCACACTCTGCTGGACCCTTCCTGACAGGTTCAACCTGGTGCTGTGTACTGCTACATGCAGGATCTTCTACTTTTGTCCAAGTGGAAGCCAAACAAATTCATGATGTTTTAGACAGACCTTGCTTCTCTAAACACCCTGAACAGTGAGGAATCAAGAATACATCCCTTCTGGCCTTGAGGCACATTATGCATACTCTCACGGAGTAGCTGGGAATTGCAACATGAGGAGGCAAACTTCCACCATAGAAACATTGCTCAATTTCTTTAAGCTTGGCAACCTCCTCAGCTATCATAGCTCGGGCATGATCCAGGTGGTGGGATGGTCCCAAAGCCATGTCTGTAAATAATCACATAAAAATTCATTTTTACTATTGAGTTCACTATACTTGGACCAGTCTCTCAAAATGGCTCCCTGTTGCTGTGTTTACATTACTGCCCCACCCTGTAATGGTGGCGGCAGCACTCCTGTTGCATCAAAGTTTGTCTCTGACTCAAAGTACACGTATCCGACCTTCTGCTACTGATAATTTACTCAAGCTGTTACGATTGAACTGCTTTCACCTTTCTGAGCATATTCATATGATTTTTCAGACTTTACAGTTAGCATTTAAATCAATTCTACTTGCTCAAAGTCACCAAAAGCCACAGTATTTCTGGGAACAGGGTTACCTGCTTGTTGCAGCCTCTCATACAACTCACAGTCTCTCGATTGCTCAGAAAATTATACTGTTGCTAAATCCATAACACATGCTCACAGTCTGTTGCTCAGAATTCTTGTTTGTTTTGATTACACTTTACAGTCCTGCTTTGCGAAACAATCTAACTGTTTACACACAGATCCAGCTGGCTTTGTTAAAATCATAACACAGTTTGAGCTCAGTTTTGCTGAATGGTACTCACTGAATCAGTAACTGGCTTGCTCCATTGGAAAATCTCGGCCTAAAGCCAATCCTGGAAGGCCTCTGGGTCAAAACGGGCTGATGATCCCGCCAATTGTCACTACGAACACCACGCTTGCTTCCCAGTCGGTCGGATAACTGGTTGAGCCCGAACTAGCACAAAAGTCTGTATTTCACAGTATTTTGAATGTTTACTGTCACTGTGACGATTCTTCTGACTAACCAGTTCACACACCACTTGTTCTCTCTCTCTCCCGAACACTGGGCTTCACTCTGAAGCTGGCTAGGGGGCGGGACTGATTGCAGTCTCACCAATCACTCAACACCATGCAAATGAACTTCTCTCTCTCTCTCTCTCTTCTCGTGCCTTTTCCTCCATGGCGCTGTCAAGCAGGCAAAATTTAAACTGAAAGACAACTTTTTCTGGCTGACTTTTATCACTGCCGGAGCACTGTTTTTGACCATTTCTGTCAGAACTTGGCTGTTTCTTTAGCGACTCCCCCAGTTTTCACAGCAAGCATTTGAAACTTTCAGGGCACAATTGTTTTGTTGTTTCCTAAAGTCCACAATACTTTTCTGTCACAAACTTGAGAAAATAAGCACTGTAAATGCTTTCTTTTGCTGCAGGACAAGGGGTACACAAATTTGGCTTTACAGCTCATTGGTAAATGATGGCACAACACACAGCAGCACATGAATTGCAAGCACACAGCAGCATATATGGATCGCACTACTCTGGGCAAAATCATTCTGTGCAAAGCTTCCAGTTTTGGGTACCAAACTGCCAGACAGGCAAAATGCTAGCCACTACTTGAACAAACCAAAATCTGTTTTCTCCCAGAATTCAAAAACACATCGTCGGTCGAGCCCCCATTTTTGTAACCCCCCCCCCCCCCTTGTTTAACCAACAGGGCTTCTTCTCTCACAACAAATGTCCAGGGGCAACAGAGAGGGGTGGGGGTTTACATACCAAAAGACAATGACAAAACAGAGAATGTGGCCACCATTAGGCTAGGCAGACCAAACTGTTATACAAAAACAGTCAACCAAGTGTGGTAACTGCCTGGCACACACCTGGTAGGGACCAATTACCATGGCTAGCAACCCAGGTCCCTGGGAGAAAACTTTTGCTCACAATTATGCTAGGTTTGCACTTCTGGACAGGGGCACCCAAGTAAATCCAGACACATGGAAGCAATAACAATACTGTCCAAACCAGGATGGGATTCTAGAGTGTGGCTTTTATGCATGTAGCAGAGTAAAATTTTCACAAAGCGAAAATGGACCCCCATGGGGCTACACATACTGGCATTGCAGATTCTCCAGGGTACAGAAGTTTGTGAAATTCCCATTTAGCATAGGATGAAGAAACACAAAACAGCGAACACTCTGGTACTGAAACTGAAGATTGGCACATACGGCTGGACTAGTACTGTTCCCATTTCCCACAGGAATGAAAGTGGTACCCATGAGCACACTGAGCACATCCAGGCTCAACTCTTCCAGAACCCACTATACTGGCGTAAACTGAAGAAACAGAAATTCCAAACCCACATCTCGGGGTAATTACTTCCATTAGACATTGGCCAGATGCACTAAATGAAAATGTACTGGTGTGCCGGCCCACTGGCACAGCGGTTAGATTTTCGCTTGCGGCACTGGCGACCAGGGTTCGTGAACGGACCTGGGTCGCTGGAGGGCCGGCCGGTGGAGAAGGATGGAGTGTCCCAGGGACTGCTCACCTTCTCCGGAGGGAGGGAGGGTGGGGACACTGTCCAGTGCTTGACGGACCCCTGGTGGAAGCCAGGGGTACCACAGCTACCGGCGCTTGCCAGGATTTAGGAGACAGGGCGGACGCAGGACGTCATTGCATGTCTCCACCCCCTGCGCACAACAAGGGGAAAAAACCTGCTCCCGCTGCCTTAATGATGCCTGCTATGGCTGCACAGGATGTCAGGCTGACTCCTGCCTTTCCCAAGTTCATGGCATTCTTGGTCGAGGCCCCAGGACCCCGCACTGGGGGGCAAGTTAGGAGGTTCAGGGAGGGTGGCTAATGTGAGCTGCCGCAGTCGGAGTCCATGACCGGGCAGATGGTCCTGGCCTGGGATGCAGGGCAAAAATAGAGAACTGAAAAAAAAAATAATAAAAATGTACTGGTGCCCAAACTGAACCCAGAGAGGTAAACTGGCTACTCCAGATAGGGCGGGTCTCCCACCTTTTGCTCCCAAGTTTATACTCAGCCATTCATTTGGTTAATAACACCCACACAAATTAAATTGTAATTGTTATCTTAAATGTTTACCACACTTAACAAACTACTGACACACCCCTGGGTGTCAAAGTTAAAAGTTCCATACTTGGAAAGTCACATTCTTGGACTCCAACGTAGGCAGAAACTTTACTTAGTACTGGGTGACTGGTTCCATTGACAGAGAAATTCACCTCAAGGTATTGCAGATGCCCTTGGGCTTACACAGAAAAAGGTTGTACTCACAGACCAATGAATATGTACAAGGCAGCTTCACCAAACAAATGCATCAAGGAGATTTTCCCCTGAATACTGGAGTTCTCCCCATCCCTCCTGGGATGGGGCAGGGAAAACCTTCTGGATCAGGTCTCCACCATTTCAGACAACTGTCATCTTTGTTCTTCTTCTTCCAGGGTGAGAACAAGCTACCACAAAACAAAAAGGGGTAACTCTTTGTCAGTGCTAATCTGAGGAGCTGCCCAGCAGCTGCAGCCTCCTCCTCGAACTCCACTCTACTACTCACTAACTGAACATTCCAGATCACTCCAACGCCAGCTGAGACTGTGGCTTATGCTGCTGCAAGAGTTCTATGATTACATCACCACTGCAGCTCAGCTGAGACTGAAGACAGGGTGTGACAGTGTGAAACCCATTTACCTGGCATTTCACAAGCTGCCTTCCTGCCTGCCACTGATTCGTAAGTACCAAGTTTGGTCGACAGTAAATCTGTCAACCACCCACACATGACACAATACCACGGATGCGGGTATTGCTGAAAACTTCAGTGTTTTCTGTGGGGGCTGTGCCCCACCATGCAAGGGCTCTACCTTGTACCTCAGACTTAGGATTTCAACCCAGGTCGGAATTGGTCCAGGAAGGGGAAGAACACTTGGTAAGTGAAACACAGAACGACCATTACAGCGACTGTCGCTGTAGTGGTCAATTTCTGTGTTTTGCCATCGGGTGTCGGGCAAAAGGGGGCCACTCCACTGATTCTAACTGGGATTCTAGTAACCCTGGGGAACAAGGGGGGTTGCACCTATATACTGGAAGAAGAACCTCACGTAATATTTATTTATTTATTTAATTTTGTTGACCTGATAAGCCCACTGGGCCTAGAAGTCCCTTTTTCAGGGGTGACTGGGGGGAGGGGGATACAGATGGTAACCAACAGAAATTGAACCAGATTAAGCTGTTGGTGGTATTTCTAGTGAATGGGAGAAATTTGGCCAGGACAGCGGGGAAATTCCCCTACTCTTTTTGGCAGGTGGCACTGTGGAGCTGGAAGACAGGAGTCCCAGATAGAGGAGGACAGTGAAGGAGGACGGTTGAATGGTCGACCGCTGCAATGCTACTCTAGCGAAGGGGAAGGTATGGCTGGGATGCACCTTAGCGGTGGCCAGCAGATCGTACTTACACCCTTGCTATGGAAATGTCACTAGGCGGTGTGGTTAACTCCGGTAGAAGTATGCCGACAGTAGGCCTTGTGAGCCTAGACCAGGTTGATGCCAGTTGTAGCAGCTCAAGATGGTGACACTCTGCGTAAGGAGAATCGGAGCCCATCACAGCAGGATGCGGATGGTATTAGCTCACTTTTGCGTGAGAAATGCCATATTTTGGATGCAGCAGCAGCAGATTTTAGAGCCCAACTTTTAGCTGAAGAAGCGCTTCGGAAACGGAAACGCCAATGCCCTGAGGTGGAATCTCCCTCAGCAACTCCAGGTAGTGGTGTAAAAATTTTTATTGGCTCTAAAATACCTGAACTTGAGCCAGGAAAATCCCAACCCCAGACCCCTCTCCCCTTGCGAGATGACGATGCACAGGCACAATGGTCTCCACAACAAGCCCTGGAAGGAGTGGGCTGGGTTCAAACAGAGTCAGGTCTGTGGATCGCTGATCCTAGAATATCCATTCCAAGGGTATCTGGAAGGTAGACCTGAAGCAGGAAAAGGTCTTCTTTGTCGGATAATGGTCTTCAACCTCCTGCCTCATAGAGAATGGAACGAGCCCTGGGAACACAGGGGCGAATGCTAGTGGCATGATTAATCCTTCTCAAGATAAGGCACAGAACCCTTTATATCAATCACAAGATAATGACATTTCCTATTCGTCCAGTGAAGGAGAGTCTCAAGCGTTCCTTCCAGGAAATCCTGATTCAACTGACTCTAAGGCCCCAGTTTTATATCCTGCCCTGACTTTGAGATCTGATGTAGAGCAGAAGGTTCCTGGTTTACAGGAACCAGCTCCTACATATGCGAGCCTTTTTAGAAAACCTGTGACTCTTGCTAAAAGATGGAATGCAGTCTGGTTGTGGTTTTTAGGGCCTAGTGATACCAATCCAGATAGATTCTATATTGGTAAAGTGTTAATCAAACAAATATTGGGTTTTTCACCAAGTGAGGTGTACGCTTTAATACATTCTCCTGGGGACAACACATTTTATATTAGTTTTCGAACCCCTGATTTACTCAACCAATTCTGGATGAAATATGCCTTACTAAAAACCAATCCGGCATGGACACATTTCCAGGCTATACCTCTGACCAAGCAATCTTTTAAGGTTGTCGCGGTCCTCTTTCGTAATGAAGGGGTCAATGCTGAGGATATTTCATAATGACTGGAGTGTAGATGCAAGCTGCAGGGTAACCCAGAACCCATTCTGGATATGCAGGGATTCTGGAATGGAGGGTGGAGGTATAAAGTCAATTTAACCCAGACTAAAGAGTGGTTACAGCACCTACCAAGCTGCTTTATTTGGCCCGAGATAAGGGGTTCATCTTTTACCCAGGTCACGCCCACCACTGTTACAAATGTGGTTCGGGCAGGCACCTGAGTTGAACATGTGACACGGTGAAATGTGTCCAATGTGGAGAGTGGGGCATTTGATGTCGATTGTCATCACCAAACAAAATGTTCCCTGTGTGAAGACTTGCATGCCTATACAGACTGTCTGTGGGCTGCTCAAAATAAATCAATGGAGATTTTTGTATTCAGGATTTTCATCAATTCAGCAGTCCATGCGGCCCAACGCCAGAGGTAGCACCCCCTCCCACAGGGAGAGAACAGTCCTAAAGTCTACCACCACAGGAGATCCCCTGTAAGAGACACAGAGAAGGTTATTGAGGGGTTGAAGGGCCAGGAGGTTGATGGAACTATACCAATAATGTCCAGGAAGGGGTTCCCCATATCTGCATCTATGCCCCCTTGCCCTCCGGAGGATGTGTTCCAAGTGGTGTCAAGCAGATGTCAAAGTCTGTGCTCAGGTCTTTGATAAACCCCCAGTGGAGCAGGGGCTCCCCCTATGTAATACATATACGATGCTCCAGGAAGATGAAGGTACCGAATCTGACTCCACATCTGTTCAGTTATCCCAACCAGAGGGTCCATCTGATGTGGATCAGTTGGAGCAACTTGGAACTGTTAAAAAAAAAAAAACCCATTTGGGCTCTCGGAAGTGAACAAAAAAGAAATAAATAATTGGGTATAGGTTATGAGTCCACATTTTGGACTTCTAAGGTTTTTTCTTTGGTTTGTGCGTTTTTTCTTCCTGTTTATGACTGGGATCTACACAATTACTGCTGCTTCCCTTAATATTAATAGTATTCAATCAGATAGAAAGAGGGCATTAATATTTTCCTTATTTGATAAAGGGAACAAGATATATATATACATATTTTTTAAATTACTCTTTATCCACCTGCCAGCCTGCCCCGACCCATCAGGAAGACAATGCAGACATCCCACTGCCTAGCACCTTACCCGAATGGACCCTAAGACCCCATTGAGCCATGGCTTAAGCCCCCAGGCAGGGACGAGATGGGGAACTAGTGCCCGTAACTACGTTTCATCGGCTCAGGTCCACTGGGTGGGTGCAGGCACATCAGGCACGTCTCCTGGCTCCCCATCTCCCTGGTGGTGGCAGGCTCCTTTACCTTTTCTTCCTTCCCCTACAGCGTAAACCCCAGATGTCATGGTGCACTGCGCCGACATCCATACCGTCTAAAGATGCGCCCATCCCTGTGGTCAGGGCTTGCAGTACTCGAGCCTCACGGCTCAGGTGAGCAAATGCGCGGGCAAGGCCTCTTCTCTCCCGGAGAAGGTGAGCTGTCGTGGGATGCTCAATCCTGTCTCCCCCAGCTGACCCACCAGCGACCTGAGTCCACTCCCGAACCCGGGTCACCAGCATGGAGCGAGGTGTGACATCCAGCGCCTCAACCCTCAACACCACCGGGCCAGCAGGTATTGTTTTTTTACAGGACACGTGTCTCCACACTAAGGCGGAGATGGAAAAAGCATCCAGGGAATGGAAATGTGGACTAATGTATTGGTCCATAGGGGAGGATATGTGTTGTGGGGTTGGAATCGGAGTAAATCATCCATCCGCCCATCTACTTCAACTTTTAGAGATAATTCCAGGGAGGGTGTTATTATTGGATATGATAGTATGTGGTCTCCAGTGTAGTCTAATTAATGTGTATGCACTGCAATTAAACTCTTCCAGGGTTGACATGTTTCAGCAATTCAGCCATATTTGTTTACGGCAAAACATGTGTTTCTGGGGGGTTGGGGGATTTTAACTATAGTAGATATTTAACAGATAGAGGGAGCAAAACGAGGAAGCTATTCTGTGTTGCTAATTGCTTACATGATCTTCTAGTTCAAACAGGTCTTGTAGATGTTTTAGCATTGTCTGGGGCTCCCCTGAAAACGTTTTTGCGTGGCACTCTGGCCATGAGGATAGATTTTTGGTTCTTATCTGATTCCCTGGGGGGTAGTAAAGGCAAAAACAGTGCCAGTAACACCCTCAGACCATGCCATTATTGAAGTGACAGTGTCTAGTCATAAAGTCATGCATCATGGCCCAGGCTATTGGAGGCTGAATATGGCCCTCCTTTCTCTCCCAACAGTTGAGACTGGGTTGATTTCCCTTCTGGAAGCCTGGAAGTTGATTTTTTGTTTATATGATTCCCACTGTGATTGGTGAGAGAATACTAAAAAAGATATAAAAACATATTTTCAGACTATAGGGCGGATTAATGGGCTCAATAAGACTTCATATGAGATGTACATAGCTAAATTTCAAGAACTGCTTTCCCTACCAGCTCAAGGGCATAATTCTGTTCTTCCTGAATTAGAATTAGTTAGGAAACATGTAAACTTGGTATAGTATGATCAGTTGAAATCTTTAGATCAAGAACGGAGGTTTGGGTCACAAGGGAGCAAAGCTTTTATGAACCCATTCCACTTTTGTCACAGCAATGGCAGCAGAAATATATGGCCACCTGAGAGACCCACTGGGGAATCTCTGCACATCTAAATCGAGATTATGCAGGAAGTAGACAGACATATCTCTCAATTATTTAACCTCTTGGACATCCCACCAGGCACACATAAGACATGGTTGTCAGAAACCTCATTACTACAACTCTCTGAGACTCAAACACGCTTGTTGATAGCCCCACTTACTCCCCGGGAGGTTTCTGCTGGCCTTTTACAGACTAAAGATGTGCGGCTCCAGGAAAGATGAAATTTCTATGACATATACAGGGTAATTTTAAAATATTGTTACAAGAATTCACAGCAGTCCTGCAAGAAATTTTGGACTTGGGGGTTTACCAAACAGTATGACAGAAGGATTAGTTCTTATACTCAAAAAGCGATAGAGATATTCTGGCGAACTGGCAACCTATAACTGCTGAATCAGATTTTAACCCCAACTAAACTTTGCATAATCACTACTGCTTTATTCAGATTTCTCATCCATCCTGCACAGTCCTGTTCTATTCCAGATAGGAGGATAACAGATATTATTTATTGAAATTTTCAAAGGGGGCTTCTAGGAGCTCAGGAAGCGATTTTTAGTCTGGACAGGCTAAAGCCTTTGACAAGGTTCACCATCAATATCTATGGGACAGTTAAAGTTATAGGATACACAAAATCTTTGTGGGCTGGTAAAAACATACTATGCCACGCTGTTGCACAATCCTATTGCAATGGCTGGTTTGGACAAACATATGAATTAGACAAGGCTGACGATAAGGGTGTCCACAAGCCCTCTTGTATTTATTCACATTGGATCCATTAATATGTCATGTTTATGCCACCACGATATATGAGGGTTTCTTTCTAATACAGATCCACAGATTAAGTGCATTGCTATGCCAGATTTGTTTATAATTAGTGATAGACTCTTGAGAATTAGGAGTGTTAACTGGTTTCGGAGGCACACAGGCGCAAATTCATTATAAGAAATGTAATTGTGTTCCACTATGACAGGAGGATATTGCAGACATGCAGATAATTGGATCACTGGTACAGATACCTATACAATTCTGGGCCTGCAGTTTGGGTCAGGAGATCTGACCTCAATAACTGGACTACCAAATTACAAATAGCACGGACAATGTCAGTACATGGAATAAATGGCGTTTATCTAAATCGAAAGGGTTTATATGGTCAAAAAATTTTTCCCAGTCTTTTATATTTGAGTTTATTTTGTCTTCTCCCATTAGAAACAGAATATATGGATATTTCTTCTCTGCATTTAGGGCAGTAGGCTCAACCCTATTAAATGATGCTTATTATTCAGGATAGGAAACAAGAGGGCTGAGATATTACACTATGATTTCTTCCTGACATTCCCTATTCTAACATCGCCCTTTATTGGGCCCAAGTATTAAGGTCTGGTCACATGGGTACTTGACTCCTTCGTCAGTTCCTTCCATTTCGCTGCTCAAGTGTGTATTCCCAGACAACAATCTTGGCAGCTCCTGATCCCCTTAAGCGTATGCTTTGGGAAAATTAAGCTTTGGGCATTAGCAGAAGAGCACATTATGACACACACTCAGGCAGCACTATGGCTTTATCCTGAATAAATTTTCAGGATCTGACCCCTTTGACTTACATTGCCATTACAGGATAGTGGCCCTAGGGAATATGTTAATATCCGCCCCGTATTCCACCATACATGTGGGATGTTATAGCTTTCTCCATGGTAAACAATGTAAGGGAAACCTGAACATGACAGCTATCTGAAAGATATTGTCCACAGATTCACGCCTGAACGATAGAGTCAATGGCTCATTTATTTTAGAATGTCCATTTGTTCATAATTTCTGGCAGAATATAAAACAACAGTGGCCTTTCTGCCATTTACCCGATGACCTTAGAGATTCTGTGCATGGGCATCTTACCTCCCTTGTGGACAAAACATGGCAGGACTACTAAGTGGTTATTCTGGTTTGCTTTAAATTTCACATATGGTTTGTTCGATGTCATTTGACTATACAACAAAAGAGTTTACCCAGAGGAATTATTTTTTATGGTAGAAGCTTCGGTCAAAAGGTTGAAACAGCAAAGAAGAATACAGAAACCTCTACTTCTTTAATGGAATCTAGATGGGGTCAAGTGACTGGTTTAAACATCATTAGGTTAGGTATTTAGTGAGTTTGAGCTAAGCGGCAATACCCATACTCATGGAACAAAGGAGATAGGAAGGGTATCCAGTAAGGGTTTTGACCTTAACTCTTGTTTGATTTCCTTTAAGATTTCTATTTAGGGGTTTAATTTTTTCCTTATGGTAGCCGATAGACCAACATCTTGCTGCAGGTATACCTTCTATATTTTCCTTTGTAAGAACTGTATGATGATCCAGTATTATCAGGTTTTTAAACATTCCCTACTTCTTTAGTTGGAGGGGTATGCCTATTGAAATGTTCAGGCTGTTTGGTTCATTGTTAGTACAAGATATAATAACATATTCCCTATCCTTTCCTGTTGGAAAGGGGAGATAAGGACACAAGAATGGTGGAAGGAGAAATTCTCACCAATGTATTATTTAGAGAATATGCTTTGTTATATTAGGAAGGGTTTTCCCTTACTGTTTCCACAATGTAACCGTATACTGCATACTTTCTATTTTTTCCCTTTACTTACTGTGGTTCATCAGTTTTTATGATTTCATAGGAAGAAATACAGATTGGTTGGAATGTTCTTTAAGTTATGAACAGAAAATTCCCACTCTTTTGGTAGGGTGGGGAAGGGGGTATGTTTTTCATTTTCAGTTGGGAGCATATGGTACTTTGTACTGGTCATGTATGTTTTTCTTTTCATTTACTATGAGTTGGTATGAAGAAATACAATTTTGTTTGAATGTTCCTTTTGAGTTTTGAATATAAAATTCCCTTACTCCTTTGGTAAGGGAAGGAGTTATCTCAGTTTAGGATTTAATTTTGGAGGTCAATGCACTAGTTAAATACAACCTAGGCATTGCATGAATGTAATACTTTTTTGATTTTTATTATTTTATGATTTATAGATTAATTTGTGTGACCTTCACACAAACTGTTATTATTTGTTGTTGAAGTTTTAATATGCCTTTGCATTTATGATTTTTCCCTTTTTATGTTGGCTTGTGCATGCACAGCCAACATATTATGGTAGTAGCAGATTTGGAGGCGTGGTCACCATTGGGCGAATGCAGAGCATGCATCAGAAGGTGCGTCCCTCATTCCCTAATCAGCCAGCATCAGGTGCTGACCTCATGCATCACTAATGTGGCCACCAGAACAAAGAAAAGGTCCACTGCAATGGAGCCGAAGCTCTCATGCAGCGTGACTCACTAACACGCCTCCTGACGTAAAAGGCAACCGCCTGTCACAATGCCAATGAGAGCCCTACCCATCGGCATACTGAAACCCCTCCCATTTTAAAATGTATGCTGAGGGGTGCCCAATCCCCCTCAGCATCATGCGGCCCCCCCAACAGTTTTTCTTTGCTGACGGGGGCCCACTCCCCATCGGCGTTTATCCCCCATCCACGTTGATTGTGCTGACAGGGGAGCCCACTCCCTGTCGGCATAATATCTTGCCCCCACTTTTGTTGCATGTCGAGGGGCTGCCCAATCCCCCTCGGCTCGTGTCTGCCTACCCTGTATGTGCTGATGGGGGCACCCAATCCCCTTTTGGCTACAGAATCCCCCAAAAAACACTTAGGTGGCACACTGGGAGCCCACCCCAGCATGCCAAATCCCCTGCAAAAAAAAAACATCCTGCAATGTTTTTTTTCTTTTTAAACCCTGTGAAAAAAGCAGCCCCTGCATCTCCCTGCCCCTCCTCCATAACCCGCACCCACCCTCCCTCTGTGCCACCTGCCTCCCCACCCCTCACCCCCATACCCACCTCCGAGGTCTGGGCGCGATGATCTTCTGTGGACTGGGAACACGTCAGCACTCTTTAAAGCTGACTGCACGAACTGAAAAATGCTGGTAAACTGTAGTAATGGCATAAGCAGGGTTTTCAACTTTGGTGCATATCTCGGGGCATTTTCTGGAATAATTTCACCAAATTTTCAACTTGGGGTTATTGGGACCCCTCCTCATGAATTCTGTCACTGTCATGGCGTTATTCCGTCCCGAAAGGTGATTTCATGGTCACTGCGTGGAATCACCTTTCAGGACTGAGTAACAAAACGACAGTGCCACTGTTCATGAGGGGGGCTCTCAAAAAAGCCTATGTTGCAAGATTTGGTTAAATAAATCAAAAAATGGCTATTTGCTCGAGTGTGCATTGTGTTGTTTCCACGCTTGCGCTCATAACTTCATAATTTATAATATTTTCACTCCAGACTTTTTCAAAATTGGCATTTCCACACCTCCTGATGAACAGTACAGCTGTCATTTACAAAGCCTGGCGAGAATATGTTTCGCATGTCGGTGCAGAATAGTGCGGTCGCTGTGCAAAATCAGTTTTGGGACAGTTTGAGGAAATGATGGTGACACTGTTCATGAGCAGAGATCCTAAAATGCCTATGTTGAAATTTGGTGTAAAAGCCATAAAATGACTGTGTTACTACGTGCATTGCGCTGTTTCCACTTCAGCTCATACCCATGTAAATTTGCAATATTTCCATTCCAGATTTTCAACACTGGCATTTTTTCACACCTCCTTATGAACAAGTACAGCTGTCATTTCTCACATCCTACAGAAAATGTGTTTCGCACCTGTGGCACACAATGACATGATCGCTGTGGGGAAATCAACTTTTAGGATAGATTAACAAATCCAGTGCCACTGTTCATGGGGGAGGTCCCAAAATGCCTATGTTAAAAATGTGGCTAACAAAATCCCAAAATAATTAAGGTTACAGGATATGTGTTGAGCAGTTTCTGTGCATGCTCATGACTTCGCAATTTTCATATTCACACCAGATTTTCCAAGCGTTGCCATTTTTCGCCTCCTCATGAACAATACAGTTGTCATTTCCACATACTGCCAAAATGTGTTTCGTCCTGTGTTTGTCAAATGACATAGTTGCTCTGCAAACCACCTTTCAGCTAACAAACTGATTGTGCCGCTTTTCATGAGGTGGGCTCACAAACAGCCATGTTGCAAATTTGGGCCAGAAAATACCAACACATACCTATGGTGTTAGGGTTTCCAACTGTAGCACCCACCCTGTACATACTGACAGGCATCAGGGGTGTGACTTGGGATCATCGGCTGTAATGTTCTTCCACCACCCCACCCCACCCCACCCTGCAACCAAATGACCAGGCATCGTGGTGTGCCTCGCACTGTTCAGCCACAAAGTTCACCCCTATTCTCCTATACTGCACCCACCTCAGCATATTTCCTTATGGAATGGGGTATGTATAGCCCAAAGACCCCAAAGCACACCACGACACTTGTCAGTGTCTACAGGGTAGGGTAATTACAATGGCATGAGCGTTACAGCTGACGACCCAAATGCACACCCCAATGCCTGTCGGCTCTCTGCAGGGTGGGGATGGGATTCATGTGACTTCAATACTTCATGCCATTCCTATTCGTGTCTCTGCCTCCAGCACTACCAATGCCATTGCAAGCGAGACAACGTTTGGCATTGACAAATGCTTGTTTTGTTTGTGTATTCTGTTTGTTGAAGTATGAAGTAATACTCTGTTGAATTTCTGCTTTTTTTCCTTTCTGAATTTTTGTATGAGTAATACTGATTTGTTTAGCTGTTCTATTGTGATATGTGAACCCCTAGATGGCGCTATCCAGGGGCTACTACCCCTGCCTGATTTGCCACTAACAGGTTGAGGGCCTGGATCCAATGGCGAGATTGCCTCCACCCAGAGGGTCAGGGTTTGCAGTAGTTAAACTAACTTGGTCACAGCCCTCTGGGACACTGCCTTGCTGCTCTTCCACTAGTGGCCCACACAATATATCAATTACTTCACAGTATACACTTACCCCAGGTCTGGTTCGGCACTAGGACCTCCTGGGAAATGAGATACAGTGCAACTAATCACAGTACAGTACTTTAACATAGACAAATACCCTCAGGCAGTATAACTTTGCTGAAACAACAGCTCTGATTTATTTAGGGGGGGATATAACAAGGACGAGGAAATCAAGAGTTGATAGATTATCACTCTAATAATCTACCTATGGCTCTTGTTCACACCCTCAATTGTCAATCCTCAATCACAAATTGTTATCCCCCACCGTTCAATCTCACCGTTACTCCCTCAATTGTTCAATCCCTCAATCGTTTGCCATCAGTCATTCAATTGCTCAATCGTTACTACCAATGTTCAATCGCTATCCTCAATCTCAATTGTTTAATCATCTCCTCAACTGGTTCAATCCTCAATCGTTCTCAACGTTCAATCCCCAATTGTTTAATCGTTATCTCTCAATCGCTCAATCATTATCTCAATCATTCAATCCCTCAATTGTTCAATCATTATCTCTCAATCCTCATCGTTATTCTCAATCGTTCAATCATTATCCCTCATTCCTCAATCGTTTAATTTTAATCCTCAATCATCATTCAATCCTCAATCGTTATTTCTCAATCGTTCAAGTGCTCAATAGTTATCACTCAATCGTTCTAATCTGTTAACACTCAATCCCTTAATCTGTTCAACTCATTATCTCTCAATCAACTTCAATCCCCAGTAGTCGCTCAATGCGCTATCTGTCAATCATTCAATCCCTCAATTGTTATCTCTCAATTGTTCAATAGTTATCCCTCAATCGTTCAATCCCTCAATCCCTCAATCGTTCAATTGTTATCTCTCAATCGTTTAATCATTATCTCTCAGTCGTCAATCCCTCAATTGTTTAATCGTTATCAATCATTCAATCACTCAATTGTTCAATTGTTATCGCTCAATCCCTCATTCTCAATCCCTCAATCGTTCAATCATTCTCTCTCAATCGTTCAATCCCTCAATCGTTCTCAATCATTCAATCGCTCAATCGTTATCTCTCAATCATTCAATCGTTATCTCTCAATCGTTCAATCGTGAAATCCCTCAATCATTCAATAATAATCGCTAATCATTCACTCCTCACCTGCTATCTCAATCGCTTCAATCATTCAATCTCTCAATTTTTAATCGTTATTCTCAATCCCTCAATCATTATCTCTCAATCATTCAATTGTTCAATTAATATACCTCAATTGTTATCTCTCAGTCATTCAATTGTTCAATACCTCAATTGATCAATCCTCATCGCTATCTCCCAATCCCTCAATCGCTAAATTATTATCCTCAATCGTTCAATTCCTCACTCATTATCTCTCAATTGTTCAATCCCTCAATCGTTTAATCATTATCAATCATTCAATCGCTCAATCGTTATTGCTCAATCGTTCAATTGTTATCGCTCAATCCCTCAATTGTTCTCTCAATCGTTTAATCATTCTCTCTCAATCATTCAATCCCTCAATCATTCTCAATTGTTCAATCGATCAATCATTATCTATCAATCATTCAATCATTCAATCCCTTAATCATTATCTCTCAATTGTTCAATCCCTCAATTGTTTAATCGTTATCTCTCAATTGCTCAATCATCTCTCAATCGTTCAATTGTTCAATCCCTCAATTGTTCAATCATTATCTCTCAATCCCTCAATCGTTATCTCTCAATCGTTCAATGATTCAATCATTATCCCTCAATCCCTCAATCATTTAATTTTAATCCCTCAATCATTCAATCCCTCAATCATTATTTCTCAATCGTTCAATCACTCAATAGTTATCACTCAATCGTTCAATCGTTATCGCTCAATCCCTAATCTGTTCAATCATTATCTCTCAATTGTTCAATCCCTCAGTCGTTCAATCATTATCTCTCAATCCCTCAATCATGACCTTTCAATCATTCAATCGTTCAATCGCTATCCGTCCATCATTCAATCCCTCAGTCATTCTCTAAACTGTTCAACCGTTATCTCTCAATTGGTCAATCATTACCGCTCAATCATTCAATCCCTCAATTGGTCAATCACTCAATCATTATCTCTCATTCGTTCAATCATTCAATCCCTCAATCGTTATCTCTCAATCATTCAATCGTAATCCCTCAATCATTCACTCCCTCAATCGCTATCTCTCAATCGTTCAATCATTCAATCCCTCAATTCTTTAATCGTTATCTCTCAATCCCTCAATCATTATCTCTCAATCATTCAATTGTTCAATTGATATCCCTCAATCGTTATCTCTCAGTCATTCAATTGTTCAATACCTCAATTGGTCAATCCCTCAATCGTTATCTCCCAATCCCTCAATCGTTAAATTGTTATCCCTCAATCGTTCAATTCCTCACTCGTTATCTCTCAATTGTTCAATCCCTCAATCATTTAATCGTTATCAATCACTTAATCACTCAATCGTTATTGCTCAATCGTTCAATCATTATCACTCAATCCCTCAATCGTTCTCTCAATCGTTTAATCATTCTCTCTCAATCATTCAATCCCTCAATCATTCTCAATCGTTCAATCGATCAATCATTATCTATCAATCATTCAATCCCTTAATCATTATCTCTCAATTGTTCAATCCCTCAATTGTTTAATCATTATCTCTCAATTGCTCAATCATTATCTCTCAATCGTTCAATCATTCAATCCCTCAATTGTTCAATCATTATCTCTCAATCCCTCAATCGTTATCTCTCAATCCCTCAATCATTCAATCCCTCACTTGTTATCTCTTAATCGTTCAATCACTCAACCGTTCTCTCAATCGTTCAATCGCTCAATCACTATCTCTCAATTGTTCAATCGTTATCTCTCAATTGTTCAATCCCTCATCTGTTCAATCGTTCTCTCAATCGTTCAATCCCTCAATTGTTCAACCGTTATCTCTCAATCATTTAATCATTCAATCCCTTACTCATTCAATTGCTATCTAACAATCGTTCACTCCCTCTATCCCTTAATCATTATCTCTCAGTTGATCAATTGCTCAATCATTCAATTGTTCTCTCAATCGTTCAATTGTAATCTCACAATCGTTCAATCCCTCAATCGTTATCTCTCAATCCCTCAATCGTTATCTCTCAATCAATCACTCAATTGTTATCTCTCAATTGTTCAATCTTTCAATCATTATCCCTCAATCATTCAATCGTCATCCCTCAATCGTTCAATCCCTCAATCGTTATCTCTCAATCAATCATTCACTCCCTCAATCATTATCTCTCAATCGTTGAATCCCTCAATCGTTCTCTCTCAATCGTTCAATCATTATCCCTCAATCATTCAATCGTCATCCCTCAATCGTTCAATCCCTCAATCGTTATCTCTCAATCATTCAATCGTTCACTCCCTCAATCATTATCTCTCAATCATTGAATCCCTCAATCGTTCTCTCTCAATCGTTCAATCATTATCCCTCAATCGTTCAATCGTTATCTCTCAATCATTCAATTGTTCAGTCATTCAATCATTGTCGCTCAATCGTTATCTCTCAATCGCTCAATCACTCAATCATTATCTCTAAATTGCTCAATTACTCAGTCGTTCACTCCCTCAATCATTATGTCTCAATCATTCAATCCCTCAATTGTTCTCTCTCAATCGTTCAATCATTATCTCTCAATAATTCAATCACTCAGTCGTTCAGTCATTGTCAATCGTTATCTCTCAATCGTTATCTCTCAATCGTTCAATTGCTCAATTGTTCAATCCCTCAATCGTTCTCTCAATCTTTCAATCATGATCTCACAATTGTTCAATCCCTCAATCGTTATCTCTCAATCCCTCAATCGTTCTCTCAATTGTTCAATCATTCTCACTCAATCTTTCAATCTTTCAATTCCTCAATCATTCTCAATCGCTCAATCATTATCTCTCAATCGTTCAATCATTCAATCCCTCAATCATTATCTCTCAATCATTCAATCAGTAATCCCTCAATCATTCACTCCCTCAATCGTTATCTCTCAATCATTCAATCACTCAGTCGTTCAATTGTTGTCGCTCAATTGTTATCTCTCAATCGCTCAATCGTTATCTCTAAATTGTTCAATCACTCAATCGTTCACTCCCTCAATCGTTATCTCTCATTCATTCAATCCCTCAATTGTTCTCTCTCAATCGTTCAATCATTATCTCTCAATCATTCAATCGTTATCTCTCAATCATTCAATCGTTCAGTCATTGTCGCTCAATCATCATCTCTCAATCGCTCAATCGCTCAATCATTATCTCTAAATTGCTCAATTACTCAGTCGTTCACTCCTTCAATCATTATGTCTCAATCATTCAATCCCTCAATTGTTCTCTCTCAATCGTTCAATCATTATCTCTCAATCATTCAATCACTCAGTCGTTCAGTCATTGTCAATCGTTATCTCTCAATCGTTATCTCTCAATCGCTCAATTGCTGAATTGTTCAATCCCTCAATCGTTCTCTCAATCTTTCAATCATGATCTCACAATTGTTCAATCCCTCAATCATTATCTCTCAATCCCTCAATCGTTCTCTCAATCGTTCAATCATTCTCGCTCAATCTTTCAATCTCTCAATTCCTCAATCATTCTCAATCGCTCAATCATTATCTCTCAATCGTTCAATCATTCAATCCCTCAATCATTATCTCTCAATCATTCAATCGTAATCCCTCAATCATTCACTCCCTCAATCGTTATCTCTCAATCATTCAATTGTTATCTCTCAATCATTCAATCGCTCAGTCATTCAATTGTTGTCGCTCAATTGTTATCTCTCAATCGCTCAATCGTTATCTCTAAATTGTTCAATCGCTCAATCATTCACTCCCTCAATCGTTATCTCTCATTCACTCAATCCCTCAATTGTTCTCTCTCAATCATTCAATCATTATCTCTCAATCATTCAATCGTTATCTCTCAATCATTCAATCGCTCAGTCATTCAATTGTTGTCACTCAATCGTTATCTCTCAATTGCTCGATCGTTATCTCTCAATCGCTCAATCACTCAATCGTTCAATCCATCAATCATTCTCTCAATCATTCAACTGTTTTCTCTCAATCGTTCAATCTCTCGATCCCTCAATCGTTCTCAATCGCTCAATCATTATCTCTCAATCGTTCAATCTTTCAATCCCTCAATCATTATCTCTCAATCATTCAATAGTAATCTCTCAATTGTTCAATACCTCAATCGTTATCTCTGAATCCATCAATCGTTAAATCATTATCCCTCAATCTTTCAACCCCTCACTCATTTTCTCTCAATCGTTCAATCACTCAATCATTCAATCGTTATCGCTCAATCCCTCATTCTCAATCCCTCAATTGTTCATTCATTCTCTCTCAATCATTCAATCCCTCAATCATTCTCAATCATTCAATCGCTCAATCGTTATCTCTCAATCGTTCAATCGTTATCTCTCAATCATTCAATCCCTCATCTGTTCAATCATTATCTCTCAATTGTTCAACCCCTCAATTGTTCAATCATTATCTCTCAATCATTCAATCATTCGATCCCTCAATTGTTATCTCTCAATTGTTCAATCGTTATCTCTCAATTGTTCAATCCCTCAATCGTTCAATTGTTATCTCTCAATCATTCAATCCCTCAATTGTTTAATCGTTATCAATCATTCAATTGCTCAATTGTTATCGCTCAATCCTTCAATCATTATCTCTCAATCCCTCAATCGTTCTCTCAATCATTCTCTCTCAATCATTCAATCCCTCAATCGTTCTCAATCATTCAATCGGTCAATTGTTATCTGTCAATCGTTCTATCATTCAATCCCTTAATTGTTATCTCTCAATTGTTCAATCCCCTCAATTGTTTAATTGTTATCTCTCAATCACGCAATCGTTATCTCTCAATCATTCAATCGTTCAATCCCTCACTTGTTCAATCAATATCTCTCAATCCCTCAATCGTTATCTCTCAATCATTCAATTGTTATTCCTCAATACCTCAATCGTGCAATCATAATCCCTAAATCATTCAATCCCTCAATCGTTATTTCTCAATCATTCAATCACTCAATAGTTATCACTCAATTGTTCAATTGTTATCGCCTCAATCCCTCAATTGTTCAATCGTTATCTCTCAATCCCTCAATTGTTATCTCTCAATCATTCAATCGTTCAATTGCTATCCATCCATCGTTCAATCCCTCAGTCGTTCTCTAAACTATTCAATCGTTATCTCTCAATTGGTCAATCATTACCGCTCAATCGTTCAGTCACTCAATCGTTCAATCCCACAATTGTTATCTCTCAATCATTCAATCGTTCAATCCCTCAATTGGTCAATCCCTCAATCGTTATCCCTCAATCATTCAATCATTCAATCCCTCAATTGTTCAATCATTATCTCTTAATCCCTCAATTGTTATCTCACAATCGTTCAATCATTCAATTGTTATCCCTCAATCATTATCTCTCAATCATTCAATCATTCAATCCCTCAATTGGTCAATCCCTCAATTGTTATCTCTCAATCCCTCAATCATTAAATCATTATCCCCTCAATCATTCAATCCCTCAATTGTTATTTCTCAATCGTTCAATCGCTCAATAGTTATCACTCAATCGTTCAATCGTTATCGCTTAATCCCTCAATTGTTCAATCGTTATCTCTCAATCCCTCAATCGTGGTCTCTCAATCATTCAATTGTTCAATCGCTATCCGTCCATCGTTCAATCCCTCAGTCGTTCTCTAAACTGTTCAACCGTTATCTCTCAATTGGTCAATCATTACCGCTCAATCGTTCAATCCCACAATCATTATCTCTCAATCGTTCAATCCCTCAATTGGTCAATCCCTCAATCATTATCTCTCAATCCCTCAATCATTCACTTGTTTTCTCTTAATCGTTCAATCACTCAATCGTTCTCTCAATCGTTCAATCGCTCAATCGCTATCTCTCAATTGTTCAATCGTTATCTTTCAATTGTTCAATCCCTCATCTGTTCAATCGCTCTCTCAATCATTCAATCCCTCAATTGTTCAACCGTTATCTCTCAATCGTTTAATCGTTCAATCCCTTACTCATTCAATTGTTATCTAACAATCGTTCACTCCCTCAATCCCTTAATCATTATCTCTCAATCGATCAATTGCTCAATCATTCAATTGTTCTCTCAATCGTTCAATTGTAATCTTCACAATCGTTCAATCCCTCAATCGTTATCTCTCAATCCCTCAATCATTATTTCTCAATCAATCAATCGCTCAATTGTTATCTCTCAATTGTTCAATCTTTCAATCATTATCCCTCAATCATTCAATCGTCATCCCTCAATCATTCAATCCCTCAATCGTTATCTCTCAATCATTCAATCATTCAATCCCTCAATTGGTCAATCCCTCAATTGTTATCTCTCAATCCCTCAATCATTAAATCATTATCCCTCAATCATTCAATCCCTCAATTGTTATTTCTCAATCGTTCGATCGCTCAATAGTTATCACTCAATCGTTCAATCGTTATCACTTAATCCCTCAATTGTTCAATCGTTATCTCTCAATCCCTCAATCGTGGTCTCTCAATCATTCAATTGTTCAATCGCTATCCGTCCATCGTTCAATCCCTCAGTCGTTCTCTAAACTGTTCAACCGTTATCTCTCAATTGGTCAATCATTACCGCTCAA
The DNA here is from genome assembly GCA_016271365.2 of Neoceratodus forsteri. Taxonomy (NCBI): domain Eukaryota; kingdom Metazoa; phylum Chordata; order Ceratodontiformes; family Ceratodontidae; genus Neoceratodus; species Neoceratodus forsteri. The sequence goes on along the minus strand of CM057450.1, from coordinate 555,377,382 downwards.
TCGTTCAATCCCACAATCATTATCTCTCAATCTTTCAATCCCTCAATCATTATCTCTCAATCCCTCAATCATTCACTTGTTTTCTCTTAATCGTTCAATCACTCAATCGTTCTCTCAATCATCCAATTGCTCAATCGCTATCTCTCAATTGTTCAATCGTTATCTTTCAATTGTTCAATCCCTCATCTGTTCAATCGCTCTCTCAATCATTCAATCCCTCAATTGTTCAACCGTTATCTCTCAATCATTTAATCGTTCAATCCCTTACTCATTCAATTGTTATCTAACAATCGTTCACTCCCTCAATCCCTTAATCATTATCTCTCAATCGATCAATTGCTCAATCATTCAATTGTTCTCTCAATCGTTCAATTGTAATCTCACAATCGTTCAATCCCTCAATCATTATCTCTCAATCCCTCAATCATTATCTCTCAATCAATCAATCGCTCAATTGTTATCTCTCAATTGTTCAATCTTTCAATCATTATCCCTCAATCATTCAATCGTCATCCCTCAATCGTTCAATCCCTCAATCGTTATCTCTCAATCATTCAATCATTCACTCCCTCAATCGTTATCTCTCAATCGTTCAATCCCTCAATCATTCTCTCTCAATCATTCAATCATTATCCCTCAATCGTTCAATCGTTATCTCTCAATCATTCAATCGTTGTTGCTCAATCGTTATCTCTCAATCGCTCAATCGCTCAATCATTATCTCTAATGTATAGCTGATTGGGCGCCAAATCCCCCGTCAGCTGTGTTGCACTCCCCCCAACCCCAAAGCCTTCCAAATGCCATGCTGGGTGCCCACACCAGTGTGACAACTCATGATATTGCCGATGGGGGGTGCACAATCCCCCATCGGCTCCACTTTCCTCCCCAGTACAAGGTGCCATGCTGGGAGCCCACCCAGCATGGCAATAGATGCTTCAGACGATGGGGTGCCCAACTCCCCATCGGCTGAAATTTCCCCAACCTGTCCTTAGCCATGCTGGGAGCCCACCCCAGTGTGGCAAACGTCCTGCGTCATCATTGAAAAAAAGAAAATCTGTAAAGAAAAAACAGTCCCACGTAGTCTCCCTGGCCCCCCTCCCACAACCTGCGCCCACCCACTGTACACTCTGACTTCTCACACCCCCCACCCCATACTTACCTCCGGAGTCCGGCGCAATGATCTTCGGTGGACCAGGAACACATCTGCACTCTTCAAAGCTGACCGCAAACTGAGGAAATGCCGGTAAGCTGAATAATGGAATAGATAGGGTTTTTTCAACTTTATTGCATATCTCAGGCATTGTTTGGAATTTTTGCACCAAATTTTCAACATGGGGTTTTTGGGACCCCTCCTCACGAGTGCTGTCACTGTCATGGTGTTATTCGGGCCCAAAGGTGATTTACATGATCACTGCATGAAATTACCTTTGGGACCGATTAACAAATAACACTGCCAGTGTTCATAAGGTGAGCTCTCAAGAAGCCTATTTTGAAAATTTGGTGAAAAATTCCAAAATGACTGTTTTACAGCGTGTGGAGTGCAGCTCTACGCAGGCTTAGAGTTCACAAATTTTCAATATTTTACTCCAGATTTTCAACATTGCCATTTTACCACACTTCCTTATGAGGCTGTACAGCTGTCATTTTCACATCTTGCCCAAAATGTGTTTCCGCCCATGTAGCGCACAATGGCGCGATAGCTGTCTTGAAATCAATGTACAGGACAAATTAAGAAAATCACAGTGACACTGGTTATGAGCAGAGGTCTTAAAATGGCTATGTTGAAAATTTGGTGAAATAATTCCTAAAAATGACTGTTTTACGAGCGTGCATTGTGCAGTTCCTACACACGCGTAAGTTCGCGAATTTTCAATATTGTCACTCCAGATTTTCAACATTGCCATTTTACCACACCTACTTATGAGATGTATAGCTGTCATTTTTCACATCATCCCAAAATGTGTTTCCACCCATGTAGCGCATAATGGCGCAGTCGCTGTGCGAAATCAATGTATGGGACACATTAAGAAAATCACAGTGACACTGTTCATGAGTAGAGGTCTTAAAATGGCTATGTTGAAAATTTGGTGAAAACATCCCTAAAAATGACTGTTTTACGAGCTTGCGTTGCGCAGTTCCTATGCACGCTTGTAAGTTTGCGAATTTTCAATACTTTCAATCCAGATTTTCGACATTGCCATTTTATTACACTTCCTTATGAGCAGTACAGCTGTCATTTGTCATATCTTGCCCAAAAAATGTGTTTTCGCACATGTAGCGCACAATGGTGCAGTCGGTATGTGAAAGCAATGTTTGGGACAGATAAAGAAAATCACAGTTACACTATTCACGAGCAGAGGTCATAAAATGGCTATGTTGAAAATTTGGTGACAAAAGTCCATAAACTGACTGCGATATGAGTGAGCATTGCACAGTTTTCATGCACCCTCGTAAGTTCATGACTTTGTAATATTTTCAATCCAGATTTTCACCACTGGCAATTTTCCACACTTCCTTATGAACAGTACAGCTGTCATTTTTCACAACATGGCCGAAATGTGTTTTCACACTTTCAGCACAGAGATGCGTGGTTGCTCTGGAAAATCATTGTTCGGCACAAATAAAAAAAATCACAGTGACACTGTTCATGATCGGAGATCCCAAAATGCCTGTGTTGACAATCTGCTGTAAAAAAATCCCCAAACTAATTACATTACGGGTGTGCGTTGCACAGTTTCTATGCACACTCGTGACTTCACCATTTTTTAAAATATTTTAACTGCACATTTGCAACATTGCCATTTTTTACACCTCCCCATGAACAGTACAGCTGTCATTTTTTACATCCTGTTCAGAATGTTTTTGCACCTGTGCTGCTAAATGCCATAGTCGCTGTGCATAAGCAGCTTTTGGTTAACAAACTGATATTGCCACTGTACATGAGGTGGGGTCACAAAAAAAACATGTTGAAAATTTGGAGTGAAAATACCAATGAATGCCTGAGGTATTAGGGTTTCCAACTATAACACCCAACCCTGTAGAGAATGACCGGCATCAGGGAGGGATGTGACTTGGGATTCTTGCCTGTAATGCTCATACCATTCCACACCCTGCAGCCAGTGAGAGGCATTGAGGCATGCCTTGGACTCTTTGGACCCAAAGTTCACCCCACTCTCCTATACCACACTCATCTCACCGTATTTCCTGATGGAGTGGGGTGCGCATAAGAGCCAAAGACCCCAAGGCACATCGTGACACTTGTCAGTGTCTGCAGGGTAGGGTGTGGTGAAATGACATGGCCTTTATGCCTGATGACCTAAAGGCACACCCCAATGCCTGTCACCCTCTGCAGGGTGGTGGTGGGGTTGGCTTCAGTTCAATACTTCACTGTCATTCCTATTATGCAGCTCTGTAACTTCTACACTACGAATGCCAATGCCAGCAAGCAAACATTCGGCATTGACAAATGCTTGTTTTAAATGAAAGCATGGAATGCAGCCATTATGAATTAGCTGTAGCAATACTGCTTATATGTGTCGATACTATTCTATATGATATAATTTGAGCCTGCTTTTTCAGTATACTATTGTCACATTTCTTAATTTTGACACAGCCAAACAATGGTAAATATATTATGTTGATACTAGTTTTTGTATTGCTAGTCTGTATCAGGACTTTGTATCAATAATAACATTACCTGAAAGTTTAAAAAAAGATAAATAAAAAATACAATGATCTGTTAGGCTACAGGAATTTTGGCCAGTGCATGTACAGTAGCTTGAAGCTGTGCTATATTCCCTGGAAGAGCATCATGACGTCTATTGTTTTTCGATTGAACAATCACAGAAAAATAGGCTAAAAGGTCTTTGGTTCAACATTACAGTATATCCAAATGATCACATTGTACCTCGAAAGGGGCAGCATCCCCACTAGTACTGCAAAGCTGCACCAATACCAGACATGAACTTATGTTCTATAGTGAGTGCATTTCTTTGACTTTCTAGGCTGGACCAAAGCTAAGGATAAGTGCAAGAGAAATGGGTCAGAGCCATCTTCAGTTTGGCTTTGACTTTGGGTCTGAAAATTTGGCTTAGCTTTGTCAATTCTGCAGAATCCCATCACTCCCAAAGCAGTAACTGGAAAATGGCAAAACAGACTACAAATGGGAGAGAGGGAAGCTTTGAGGTTGGCAGTTACCACTAATTTCTCTAACTTATTTGTGGCAGGTGAGTTTTGCATGCCAATACCGGGGATTGGTGTGTTTATGTTGGTCTGAAACAGTCCCAACAAGTTAGACTGCTCCATCCCAGCACCATGCAGTACAACTCATTAGTACTGTATATGGTACATTGCAGAATTATGCCCTGTAGTCTTTGTTTTTCCTCAGTGCTAATTATTAACTTCTCACTGGATCCATATATTTCCAAAATGTATAATAACCCCTACACCCCCCAAAAATGTTTGCATCCAAGAATATAAACTAAAATTATAATGAAATAAATGTAGTGTGTTACACTTACCGTCACAATGTTTCACCATGCATGCAAGTAAAGTTTTTTTTCTTCTCTTTCTTTTTTTTATTATTTAAAGTTTTTTTTTGTATTGACTGAACTAAGGTAACAATTAAAGCAGCTGCTGCCAACTGGATACCAAGGCCCAGATATTCAAAAGGGTTGCGCCATGCGCAACAGGGTTGCGTGTGCACAACTCTAAAAATGCGCCATTCTGCAATATTCAGAAGGGGCCAGTTGCGCCACCGAAAACATGCTGAGCAACAGCGCAATGGAAATGAAGGCATGCGCAACCGAAGGGGGCGGGTCCATGCATAAAGTGCGCAATGCAATATCCGAACACTTGCGCAATGCGCAAGAGTGGCTCAGCCGGAAGTTGCGCAGTACCGGATTTGAGCCAAAAAAAAAAAGGCTCAAGGAAGCGGCGCAAGAACCCTAGCAGGCCGCAAACTGGGGAGAGAGACAGAGAGAGAGAGACAGACTGGAAGGGCAGAGAGGGACAGTGGGTCCAGGAGGACAGAGAGGCCAGTGGGGGTGCCGGTGCAGTGGAAGCAGCAGTGGGGGCAGCGGGGTAACACAGGAACAGCAGCCGGGGCAGAAGCCAGGGAGATGGACAGTGTCAGCTTCCACATGGAAGCTGTAATGAGGGTGAGACACCATGCTGCAGGGGGACATGGCCGCGAGGGGCCCGTCCAGGTATGCCCCGACAGGCGTATCGTGCCCACATCAGCCGAGCTGTACACAGGCGTTGAGATGCGGCCGGCACCGCCTGAACAGGGCAATACTGAGATGGCTCAGCGAGCTGTGCAGTGATGTGATGCAGGCACCCTCATGACGGTCATGCTCTGTCGTGGAGACCAAGGTGACAGCCTGCATGTGCCTGCTCACCACGGACACCTTCCAGAGGCCGACAGGGGACACCACAGGCATTACACAGTCGGCCATGCCACGCATCCTCACCCAATTCCTCAGCGCACTGCTGCCTCATGCTGCGGAGTACATCCATTTCCCCAGCACTGCGGCAGAGCGTGCAACAAACATAAAGGAGTTCCACAGGGTAGCACATATACCTGGCATGCTAGGGGCCATAGACTGCACCCATGTGGCCATTTGCACACCACCTGGCCCCGACGGCCATGCTTATCGGAACCGAAAGGGCTTTTCCAGTGTCAACTGCCAGGTGGTGTGTGATGCCACTGGGCGCATTATCAATGTCTGTGCCACACACCCTGGTGGAGCACATGATGCCTTCATATGGCACCAGTCTGCACTGTGCCATCGATTCGAGAGTGGGAACATCCCCACTGGTCATCTAGTGGGTGAGTACACATGTATGGAATGCAAACTCTGTGCAAGGGTGGGAATGACACAGGTGCCATGGTAGTGGCACACAAGGATATGGGCAATATGGACCTGACATGACACTGATCTCCACTATCTCCACACAGGTGACTGCAGATACCCACTCCATCCCTGGCTGCTCACACCATACTGGCGCCTCACGACCCCAGCACAGCTCGGTTTCAATGAGGCACATGCCGCAACACGTAACATCATAGAGCGGGTGTTTGGGATGCTCAAGGCACGCTTCCGATGCCTGGACACCTCCGGCAGAGCCCTACAGTACAGCCCCCAAAAGGCCTGTGGGATATTCCTGGCCTGTTGCATCCTGCACAACATGGCCAAAGACCATGGGATAGCCGTACAGGTCCAAGAGAGGACAGCGATGGGGCGCCAGTGGTGCGATGATGTGGGTGAGAGCAGCCCCCTAGGATGGAGGGACCCCGACTGACCCGACAGGCCCAGCTGCACGGGACACCATTGCAGAAGAGCACTATGCCCAACACAGGTAAGTCAAGGGACATGTGCAGGCAACACTGTCCATGCGCAAACCACAGGCACACAGGGAACACACGTGCATGAAGGTCAGGGAGTTGAAGGGTCCAGGCATACCAACACACCATCAGAGAGGGTGAGCACTCATATGGACACACACACACCAGGCAGCATACAGGGGCAGCAGCACAGCACTGCAGAAATGACATTGCCAACACAGCACCACCAACCACCCCACCACCTGGACTGTCCACATATGTGTGTCAGGACCTGGGCAACCTGCACTTGGTGTACAGTGCAATGCAGGCATCATCATACGCGCACCTGTGGACAGCAGTTGGGAGAGTGTGCAGGTGGTCCGTGTGTCAGCTTGGTGAGCAGAGCACCCAGCAGTGCACTGCCCACCATGACACATTGCACACAGGGCAGCACCAGACAGGGCCTGCATTGGGAGACAGCTCAGTCAGGTAGCACTGTCCCACGGCCACCACGGATGCGTGGGTGGCCCCGCCGTGGCCTAGCAGCACTGGCAGGCTGAGCAGGGGCCACATCGGGTGGCGCTGGTGCACCACCAGGGGTCCCAGTGCGTGACCGCGACCTTGCCTGCATAGGGGTCTGCATCCTGCCAAACAAACTTGCACCAGGGGTGCTCGGATGCCCACAGCAGAACCCGGCGTCGACAGGCCTGGTGTCGCACGACGCCGGGAACAGGGAGTGGAGTGAGCACTGTGTGGGGTGTGTGGTACAGGGGCACCTGACAGTGTGGCCAATGCGTTCGCCACAGAGACCACTGCCTGGGTCAGCCTGTCAATGGCAGCGGTCACATCCGTCCGCATAAGGACCAGCTCGGCTCGGTCCCGAGCACACTCCCTGCTATGCCGCTCCACGGACACAGACAGTGCCTCCACGGACCTTGCAACCCGCCCCTGCAGCTGTACCAACTCCTGCAGCAGGCGGGTGTGCGCGTCCAATGGGTACTGTGCCCCAATGGCATCGTCACCCCCAGGGTGTGGACGGTCCTGGTGCACAGCACCCCTTGAGGGTGGGCGCTGTTCGCCAGGACCAGGTATGGGTGGATCAAAGGGCGGTGGACATGTGCCACTGCTAACACTGTCCCCCAGACCTGGTGTGCAACTGCTGCTGCCGCCCCTCCAACTGCTGAGCCCCAGGTCCACCTGTTCCACCTCCGTGCTGTCAACAGTGCCAGACACCTGCACAGCCACCGATGCTGCCCACCGGTGCTGACAGGCACAGCCTGGGACTGTGCCAGCATGCTGAAACAGGTGTGAACCAGGAAGGCCCAGGGCACGTGCTGGCCTGCCATGTGTCCGTCGTGGGACACACACCTATCACTGCCCATTGCAGGCCTGCTATCATCAATGGTGCAGGTGCGTGCCACTGCCATAGGCACAGCATGCTGGCATACCTGCATGCCAGACTGCTGTGACACAGGCTGTGCACCCCTGCACCCGTATCACTGGCCGGAGTTGTTGGCCCAGCCACACATGCTGCTGCAGTGCCTGCAGGCTGGTGGCGGAGGTGGATGGTCCCTCCTCCACGTCCAGCAGGTCTGCCTCACTGTCTGGACCCACCACCACCACCGTCTCCTGCAGACGAACAGGATCTGTAACAGAAAGAGAGTACATGTGAGTGCATGTGAACAACAGCCCCCCCCAACAACATCACCATGTCATACCGTGCAGTGATGGGCTTCCACCTGTCTGGAATCCTCCGCCTGGAACGCCCGCAATGGCACTCGGCTGCATGGCCGTGACCAGTGTCTCCTCTGTAAGGGTCAGCTGCAACACCACTGGTGGGCCCCCACCAGTGCCAGCACGTGCCACCCTGAAGGCTGCCACCTTCTCCTTCAGCCTCCTGTGGTCAGTCCCCATCTTCTTCTGGCATTCCTGCACGGAGCGCTGGTGGCTTCCGTGCAGGTTGGCTGACCAGCTACCCCTCCCATGCAGCTGCACTCCTGAGGGGTGCCCTCCGTCCACTCAATACTGGCTCATCCTCCAGGTAGGCCTGGAAGAGGGCCTCGGTCTCTGCCGTGGTGAAGTTCGGCCTCCTCCTCGCCCGCCGTCCACACCCTCAGCCTGGCTCTGGTCAGTCATGGTGATCTGTATGGGTGGAAGTGGACACCTGTCACTGTGCAGTCCACAGCATTTCCCCATGAGCATAGCTACAGGCCCGGGGGGGGGCAGAAGCCCCCCCGTTTCCTCTCCGCATGGCAGATACTGATAGAAAGGGTGCCCTTTGTCCCTTTCAAAGTGCCCTTTTCATGCTCAGCCCCCTCAACCTTTATCATCCTCCAGCACCCCTGCCCATGAGCATTGTCCTGAGCATCACACAGCATGTAACTCACCTCTCACCTGCAGCAATCAAATCTGGCCGGCACAAGCCACTGTCGCAATTTTTATAGCGCAACACATGCCAATGAGGTGTGGCGCAACTTTAATGACATGCTAATAGCGCCACTGTGCCTTTGAATGGCTGATCGAATGATTTGCATATGTCGGCTGAATATTGCGTATTTGCGCTTAGCGCAATACGGAAGGTCCGGCTGAGCCGATGGCGCATGTTTGTGGCTGCATGCTACACTGTATTGCGCATGCCCAGACAGGTTACGCATGCGTCGATCACGCTGCAGACCTGCTGAGCGCGATAGGCGATTCAGGCCATGGCCACCATTGTGCCAGTGGTGCTACAGCACTGGGCACTATATGGCGCTGTGGCACTTCTGCGCGATAGTCCACTGTGGCACTGGTGCTCTGCTTGGCAGTCGCGCAGGATGCCTATACGTCCTATGGCGCTGTGCGCCTTGCATCATTGCCGTGACCTTGTGTATGCCCTCTGACCCCTGGCGCTGTTGGCATGCCATGTGTCGTCCCTATTGCGCTGTCTGGTGACAGCGCCATGAAAGTGGGCGCTGTTCGAACAGCGATTGGAGCCTGTGCTGGTCTATTGCGCAACAACTCCACGGGTTAATGGGCGCAGCGGGCACCATATTGCCTGCTGTAAAGTTGGTGCCATGGCTAGGAGGAGGGCGGTGTCCTGGAGCCAGCAAGTGGCCAACCTGGTGGCCCTGGTGGAGCCCACTGTGAGGCACTGTATGGTGAGGCCCCTCACCATGCCTAGGAACCCATAAGTGGCAGCAGAGTGGCCACTGACCTGGTGGAGGTCACTGGCGGGGCGGTCTGCTGAGCAGTGCCGGCACCGGTACAGTGACCTCCGCCGGAGGGAGCCGGAACTGTTGACGCGGCTGTGTTCACATGCCAGGCAGGGCGTGGTGCCTAGGCCAGGTGAGTGTACCATCTATGCACCTATATTCTCTGTAGGGGTGTGTGTGTGCTTGGGTGGCTGTGCATAGGTGTGTCAGTGTGTGCAGCTGTGCGATGGATGGTTATGGCTGTGTGGGCAGGCACTCTCACTGGGGCAGGGGGCACTCTGCTTTTGAGTCACACTGATGTTTGTCTCAACATATGTCTCCCACAGGCCGGATTGTGAGGACACAGGACCAGGGTGATGTGGGCCATGCCAGGGGTGTTGTGCCACAGCAGCAGCAGCAGCAGCAGCGTCAGACCCAGCTGCTGGAGGAGTGTGAGTATCATTACTTCATGGATGCTATTGCATGCTGGGGGCAAGACCACCAGCCATGTGGGACACAACCAAAGGGGAGGTCATAGTTCCACTATACAAAACACTAGTGAGTCCCCACACTGGAGTACAGTGTACAGTTCCGGAGACCATACCTGCGTATGGACATGGACTGGGTGGAGAGGGTTCAGAGGAGGGCGACATGGATGGTGCATGGATTGCATCACAAGTCCTATGCAGATAGGTTGACGGAACTGAACATGTACTCCCTGGAGTGGAGGAGGGTGTGGGGATATGATGGGGACATACAAGTATCCTACAGGGGGGAACAGAGTGCAGGAAAACAATATTTGTAAGCGTAAGGATGTTCCAGGACTAGAGGGCATGGGATGCAGTTGGAGGGGGGTCGTTTAAGAGGAAACATGAGAAAGTATTTCTTCACAGGATGGGTGGTGGACAAGTGGAACACCCTGCCAGAGGAAGTGGTGGGGGCTGACTTGGTCACGGGATTTATGAATGCATGGGTTAGCCATAAAGGAATTCTGGAGGTCAGGGGTGAGGGGGAACGGACTTATAGGACAACAGAGTGAACGTACAAGGTCAAATGGACAGACTGGGTGTCCCATAGGCCCTTATCTGCCGACACTGTCTATGTATCCATGTATGTAGGCATATCACAGGTGACACATCACAGTGCAGCATCACGGCACGTCTGTGTATGCATCACAGGTGGTCCAGGCATGCACTGGGCACATAGCTGTGTAACTGGCATCGCACCACGCGTTGCCACATCACTTGCCAGCCTAGTTTGTACTGTGATTGACATGGGCAGTGTGTGTGGGCGGGTGCGATAGCTGGTGCCGCCTGTTTGTGATGGCCATGTGCATGTTCACTTGGGGGTGCATGCCATCACAGGTGCGGGACATTGGGTTATATGGCTTGCAGGTTGGGTGGTGTTCAGGGTTGTGGTCAGTCTCAGCCATTGACTGTGTTCCCATTTTCCTAGGCCTCGAGTACTCAGGAGGATTGAGGAGGGTATTGGCACCTCACCCAGGTGTCACAGGAGAACCAGGCGATACTGCAGGCCACACAGCGCCATGGTTCCAGGAGGCGGAGGCACAGGACGGGACACCAGCAGGGGAAGACCGGCAGCCAGCTGAGCCATAGGCCACATTCCTTCCCACTTCTCCCATCCCTATCACCCCTGCCTTCTCTCTCCAGGTTTTATTCCTCCCTTGAACACCCCTGCCTTTTACCGTCCCCCCACTTGTACATAGTTTCACCTGTTTATGTTTATATGTTGATCTTTTAAATATACATTTCTATTTTGATACGACTGCTGTGTTGGTCTCTGATTTGCAACTGGCTATGGGTGCTCCCTTGCAGGGGTGTACATGCCATCTGGGCTGGTATGGTCCTGGGTATATGTGTGTGTGTGTGTGTGTGTCCATGGGGAGGTATCACCAGCATGGCATTGACTTTCTGTTGGTCTTGCCGTCTGCTGCCACCCACTGCTGGGTGCACAGGGTGGAGTCTGGCTGGTATGCTTCTCTGCAGCATGGGGTTGGCGTGTGTGGCAGGGGATGCATGGTGTTTCCTGCAGTGCCAGTCACTGCACATGGCGGTGTCTTGGGGTCCGGTGACGGTGTGCTGTCGTACGGGGGGCTGATGTGCACTGTGGTTGTCAACCCCCTGTGTGTGGCACTCTCTGCCTGCCAGTGGTTGTGCTGGGGTGTCATGGCTCTGCTATGCATTGTTGGCTTGTCCCCATGGGCACGTGGATCATCCGTCCCACCCCCAGTGATGCTGTGCTTGGGGTGTGCTGGTGTGGTGTGGGTTCTGCAGTGTGTTCCTGTGCCCATGTGTGGCATGGCTGGCGGTGGGCCCCAGCCTGCCTCCCTGGATGTGCAGTTCCATTGCTCTGGGGGGGCTGTGCTTGCGCTTATGGCAGCTCTGGAATGCTCAGCTGAGCTTCCATGGTTGCGCCATAGTGCAGCATTTTGGCTCAGCTTCTCCTTCCTGGTTGCGCGATGGCACAGTATGTGCGATATTGAGACGTTGGTTGCTTGCGCAATTTGCTCTGCTCCATGTTTGAATATCGCACCTGTTGCGCATTTGCGCAACTGGTTTGCGCTTGCTCCTACTGTTGCGCCAGTTTTCAGCGCAGTTTGAATATCCAGGCCCAAATGTCTTGTGGTCAATGGACTACAAGAGATCATGAGACTGGATAACTTGTGAATCTGTGTGACTGCCTTCACTGATGACTCATTTTGTGTCTGGTCCTCTGTCACCATTCCTACAGTAGATGGTGGACTGGGTGACATGATGGACCTTCCTTAACTGACAATGACTTGGTGTGAGCCATGCATCACACCTTATCACATCAAACTTGTGGGTAATGACACTATAAAAGTTGTACTGTCTTCAGGAGGACTTGAGGTGGTGTGTGTGTGTCATAATCCTTGTGCTGCCAGCACTGCTGGAAATCGTGAGCTGGACAGTGGTGCTGCCAGTGCTATTGGGAATGCTGGGAAACTTACCAATAAGTGGCACAGAAGTGGGAATAGCAGTATATGGAACTTGTTAAATATGGGAATAATCAAATGGATAGCTAACACTGATCCATGGTAAAGTGAGTTTGAGAAAGACTAAGAATCCAATATTCTTAGGCTCTAGAATGAAGTGACATGGTTAGACAATATCACCAGTTGTTATGAAACATCTTTCTGAAGTAACTGATGGTAAAGGCAGTATAACGCAGTGGTTTAAGGCTCTGAGCTGCAAATCTGGACACCTGGGTTTGAATCCCAGAGTCCCCACATGCATACTGTGTGACCCTGAGCAAGTCACTTAACTTCCCTGTGCTCCCAGGTTGCACCTGTAAACAAGCTTTCAGCTTAGTGTGTCTCACCTGGTTAAACAATTGAAAAAAAAGGGCATACAAAAAAATACAAAGTCAGATTTCTCAGTGCAGGCCAAAAGACTTCCCTGTTTTCCCATAATTAAATTGGATCACTACTTTGGCTAAATAGTGGCTCTGCTAGATAAGCCTCTATCAGGTACTCCACTGGAATGTTTATGCCTTCCTCCATTATGTCTCTGTGGTACCTGCAGTTGGTGTCAAAAAAGTTCCCAAATGTCTTTTGTTGTCTCCAGAAAATGACTATCCTGGTAGTCATCCATGTATCACACTAACAGCAGGCACTGGAGGAAGCAAGTGAAGTCGACTGGTTATGAGGAGCAGTATGAGCAGGAGGTTGATTCTTGATCTTCTTCATGTTGTCTATGCTGCTTCATTTGAAGTACACACTACAGCTTCTGCTTGAAATAGTCTACGGGCCTGATTCTCAAAAGACAAAGACTGATGCAAGGCACCTGTGTCAGACGATACTGATGCAAGAAATGACTTGCATCACAACTTGCATCATTTCTGATTTTCTAATGCAGCTGTGTAAAATCCTGACACAGCTGTGCCAAAGTCCCCATGCATCGAGGTTGTATCCAGTAACCAGGTGCATCAGGTCATAAGGGGCTTGCACCATGGGTGGGGGGTTTGCCACATCCCCTTTCTTGGGATTTTGCTAGCCCCGCCATGGATGCAGCAATGGGCGCCACTTAGACCAGCCTGGAGGTGGTCTAAGTGGCTTGTGCCAGTGGGACAGGGTCAGACAGTGGGCAGCCAGGGACCGAAGGGGCACAGGAGGTGATATACGGTAGTTGGGGAGACAGCATGGTAATAATAGGAGTGCTGTGGAACCTGACAGGGTGCATTTGCAATTGTATCTATTTGCATATTGTACTGTACTTTGTGTATATTGTACAGTGGGGTGTTTAGGGACAGAACATGACATGGTGCCAGGAGGGCACAACCTTGGCAGCTGCACATTTTGCTCATGGACCACTCCCATACAGTACAATGTGTATTACAGTACCTTACACAATATATACAATTGCAAATGCACCATGCCAGGTGCCACAGCACTCCTATTACTGCACAGCTGTCTCCCCGACTTACCCCTGCCACCTCCATTGCTCTTCTGCCACCAGCTCCCCTCCTGTCCAGGCAAGTCACCACCCCTTATTCTGGACCCTTTAGTGTTGCACCAGGCAGGGTGGTTGTGTTCATGTGACACTTCCTGCAGATGTGCCAACTGTTTGGTGCAGCTGTCAACTTGTAGCAAATCCAGGGAGTTTGGCACTGGAACCCTGATTTTTTTTAGTCAGGTGCAGGGTACCTGGCACACCAAGCCATTGCTACATCCCTAGAGTGACACAACTTGCATTGCTTTAATGGATCTTTGAGAATCAAGTTGACTATGTGGCCAGGAAGAATGCACACAGCTTTATATCTGTGATCCAGCAATGCTGTCATGCCAAATTGCCCTATATTATGGTTTCAAATCTTTCTTCAATTTATGTCAGAAACATCTCTGCCACTTTCTTGGTGAGTATTTCATTCAGTGTGTGCTGCTGCTGTGATAACTCAGATGAATTAGAGATGGTACTATGATGCTTGGCCCTCTGGTTATGATTGTCCTATGATATTTGTAATATAAAAATAGCATGTGATTGTCTCACATAAGACAGTCTGTGGTATGGGTACCCACCCCCAAGTTTCAGCTACAGGAACTGACCAGGAGATCTCTGAAATATAATTAACTTCCTTGAGAAATTGCATTTTATGGTCTTTTATGACCTGTTGCTGCCTCTGAAGTTTGGAAGCTAAATATGCATTTTTACAGGACAGGACGTAACAGCTGTTTCCTGTTGGCTATATTTGCACCTAAGTGATGTATGACAGAGTTGTAAAATCTTTGCTGTTCCTTGGGAAAATAAGAAACGAGCCACCAGTTCAAAGGAGAGGCTTGATTAAAGATTGTCATAATTTGGGAAATTAGTTTTTGCTGAAGTCACATTATTTAAAATATCTCCTGACAAGAAATCATGTTCGTATTTTTTTTTTTTTGGTTCTAAAAGAAGAAACTAGATGACTCATAGACGGGTTGTGGAGACACAGAGTTTTAAACTGAATATTGTGTCTGAACTTGTCATATTCCATCTTGGGACTGTAGAGACACAGATCTCTGATAAGCACTGAAAGAGGTAATACATTAGATAGAAAATATCTTAACTGTACGTTGGTAGATGTTTGTCTGTACATTGCTTTGCTTTTCTTTTAAGTGATTGTATGCTTTTTGATATATTGTTCAGTGTTTACATTTTTCATATTTTAATCATCTTTTAGTAAAATCTTTATTTGAAAGATACTGCTTGGGTGTGTCTGTCAGTTCTTTTTGCATGTGATGTATAGAGGGTTAAGACTGACAAAAACTGTTCAAAAGCTTGATGGTGTTACCAAACTGGGAAAAGGTAAGAATATACCTAAGGTCTTTTATAGAGTTTTAAGGGTTCATTTTTGGAAGCCTGGCTTGGTGCCCCTGGCGAAAGATTGTACTGCAATCCCCGAAGAGGGTACATATCTGAGCCTGCACATAAGGTATGCTAGCATAAGGTTCATAGTTTGAATTCCCCCAGAACTTGAGACTAACTGTTTTGTTCTGACTAACTGACTGTTACCTGTTCACATTACTGTGCTCGGAGGTTGGCACTATGGGAGCAGAGGACCTGACCTGCTGAATGCCTTTGTGACAGTTACCACCACCTCATCCACCACTATCAACATGGCTGTAATTCTTACCACTGCCATCAATGAAGCCACCTCAGCGATCACCACTACCAGCCTTCTTTTTTTGGGGTTCCTGTGGAAAATCTCAAACATTGGTGTGTCTCTTTCAAGTAGACCCACAAAGGGAAGGACCATACTAAGGGTTGCTGATTCAGTACTTAAGTTTTTGGTGTCCAGTTCCTAAGGTTTCAGTAGAGAAACAAGGTTTTGCAATGCAGACACCACTGCACCCAGACAGACCTCCCCCAGGCCACATCATCAAATTCTGTATCCTGGAATGCAGTTTTCTATTTCACCGGTCTCTCCAGCATGTAAAAGATGGAGTTCCACTTTATTGCCTTGTCTTTAATCAAGCAATGGTGCAGAACATTGTACAGGTACTGGTAAAGGAGAGTAGCATGACAGAGGAAACAATGGCAATAGCTAGGGAAGTCACATTCTCTGTGAAGTATTTCTTTTAGCTGTGCATTTTTAAGTTTTTTTTTATTTAAAATGTGTTATCCAGGTAAGAACCCAATGACACAAATGCCCATTTTCAAGGGTGACCACCAGATTCAGTGCATGTACAAAGTACACCGTGTGGCCAAAACTCACATAATTCATTGCCTTTGGTATGTTATTCCAACTCTCCATCACAAACATTCCCACCTTCAGATCATGAGGGTTTATCCCAGATGTCCAGCAGTGACAAGATAAACCACATAATGTTTTCCCCACTGTGCTTCACCTACATGACTGACAAAGTAAGTATCCTCTATTGTGAGGTTGTTTGCTTCATTATAACTCTTGCAGGCACTTGTGGTGGTAGAGGTGGCATAGAATAGCAGTAGTTCTGCTTGACATGGACGCACCCAAAGGGAAGCAAGACTTGTTGCACTACTGCTCCAGATAGAGTACCTCTTGTGAAATACACTGATCCCCCCTGCCTCCTTTAGAAGTGTCACCATCTGTATGCATAATGACTTACACAGTACATACTAGGGAGAATATGCCAGGAAAACATGAAGTGTGATGGAATTTTGTATCTGTGGTCCAGTTCATGTACCAGTCTTCAAACCCAGTGTCATCTGCAACAGAAAATGGCCCAAAATCAAGGGACATCATCTCCCCAGTCAGTTGTTTGACCCAGACAGATTTTTACTAGAGTTACAATGAGGCTGATCACTTTGGGGTTGTGGGTGAGCCAGGTCTGTTGATTTCCCTACTTGACCAACCTGTTTTTTTTACTTTTCTCTTTTGTATTATGTTTTCAATTTGGCCATCTTCCATGATGGCCTCCACTCCTCTTTCTTACACTCAACATCTTAACTTATTGGTGTAACTAACAGCCCACTTTCAACCTCCTCTGTATCATTCTTCCACTCTTCTGCATGTGCTTCCTCATCTTCTCCTTCCTCCTCTCCTGTTTCTCCTCTGCTTCTTCTTCTCTTTTGACTACTTCTTCTCATTCCTTTCATCTAAGTCTTGCTTGCCTTTTTTGCTTTCCACTACCCTTCTGCCACCTACTCCTTATGTGCTTCTGCTTCCCCATCCTTTACCACCTCAGTATCATGTCACCCCTTCTCTGACAGATCCACTTCCTTATCCTTCTCACTGGTGCACTCTTCTAGCACAGGCTGCTTTGGTAGTGGTGCTATAAGCTTGCTTTTATAAAATTGCAGGGTTGGTGTGCCTCACCTTGCTCCAGTCAATTCCACATTTCCCTCAGCAGACAAGATAACAGTAGCATCAGTGCCAGACCCAGACTCACTGTCATCTTCTTCACACATTGACTGAGCAACAATACTGGGCTTCAAGCTGCTAGAGCTCCTGATACCCAATTTGAGGGTAGGTGGAAGGGGCATCATATAGTGCATCAAGGCAGACAGGCAATGTTCCATGTCCAGGTGAAGAGCTGGCTATGGTGGTGCTGCTGACACTGTCTGTGGCATCTGGTGTCATATTGTACAGAAAAGATGAATAGGGAAAGATTTGCCTTGACAGTTCAGGATATATATTTTATATAACATTGGTAGGGCAGCTCACAGTACTTAAAGGAGGAACTCTGGGGGACCTGTATGCTTGTGGTTTACTCATGGTGCTTTCTTTACCAGATGAGCTGCATTTGATGACTGGGACTGATTGGAAAAGCTACTGTTTGCAGTGGTCATGGAATTAGTTGTCTTCTGGGGACTAAGAAACAATTGTTTCATTGGATGGACTATTACAGGCCAGTCATAGTCCTCTCATTCATAGACCCATCCCATGGCTACTGTATGACTCTCAGTCCATGTTCTGTCTCCTTCACCTTCAACACCACTTCCACAACTAATACCCAGCAGAACTGTCATGGTGGAACCTTCCCCTACTCCATTTCTCCACACCATCCCTTTCTCTTCCAGTTCTTTTTCTCATGGTTTCTACATCCCATGATGGCAGACACCCACACACATGCCCATAAACCATTGACACAGCCTCCTTCTCATCTTCATAAAGTGACCTGGTGTCTCATCATATCAGCCTGTGTCACTTAGTTTTTATTCACAGCCAAGCAATAAATAAATAACTAAATAAATAAAAAAGATTAATGTCTGTGCCCTGAACCACCAGCAGTCAAATTATTTGTCATATTTATTTATTTTATTTAGTTAGTTTTTGTTTACCAGGTAAGTGCACTAGCCATCACCATGACTATTTTCAGGCACTACCCGGAAGGATGCACTACAATATAACAACAAAACAAGACCATTTACATTAATATCTTTGGGGATAACAATATCAACAGTAAAACAAATTCCTTTTGCACCTTTGTCAGTCTGCAAAATTCACTCAACCATGATTCTACTGTAGACAACAAAAAACTAAAATAAAAAAAATAAATATGAATTTGTTTGCCCTACACTATTAACACTTAGTAAAAAAAATATATATTTCAAATAAATAATTCACAAATCCCTTTCACACCTTTCCCAGTCTGGTAAATTCACTCTGCCTGCTCCTGCAGCTGGACCTGCAACTGCCAGTGCAGACTTACACTGTGCCTTTCTCCTCTCTTCTCCTTTCCTCCTCTCCTCTCCTCTCCTGCACTATTTCACTAGGCTACCTGCCAGAAACTACAGTTAAATGTGATGAAAACTTGATAATTGGAATGATAATGCATGATTTTGCGATGATTTAGAATCTTGATGTTAAAGTGTTGAAATGCCAATGAGAAACTGATTTCCTCTGCCCTTGCTTTGCTGGTGTCCAAAATATATTATTTTTGCACATTCATTGTATACAATGATATAATACAATGATATAATTGTATAGGATAAGAACAGATAACGATATCTGGAGAAGAAGAGGGAATCTGGGAAAATAATTAAAAGGACTAAAGCACAGACAGAGGAAGGTATAGCCCAGGCTATTAAGAAAGGGGACAATACCTTCTTCAGATACATTAGTAAGAGGAAAAAGATTGGAAATAGGATTGTTTGGCTGAAGAAGGAAGGAGGAGAAAGGGTGGAGGATGACATAGAAAAGGCTGAGATACTGAACAAGTACTTTTGCTTAGTATTCACCAGGGAAGGGGAGGATGAGGAACTGAGACTCAGTAAGAGCAGTATTCAGAGGAGGGAGGTAGATATCAGCCAAGTCACAGTGGATAGAGTCCTTGAAGAACTTGGGGGGATAAAAGCAGGTAAGGCAATGGGGCCAGATGGGATCCACCCCAGAGTACTAAAGAAACTCAAGGAAGTACTGGCAGAACCACTGGCTGTCCTTTTCAACACATCACTAGAGACAGGGGAGGTACCTGAGGACTGGAGAAGGGCAGATGTGGTCCCTCTCCACAAGACCGGAAGCAGAGAGGAGACAGGCAATTACAGGCCTGTAAGCCTGATCTCAGTAGTGGAGGAAACTAATGGAGTCCTTATTTAAGGAGAGGATTGTGAAGTTTCTTGAGGATAGCAGGAAACAAGATTCAAGGCAGCATGGATTCTCAGTGAGACGGTCCTGTCAGTCAAATCTTACAAATTTCTTTGACTGTGTAACCAGGGTGGTAGATCAGGGAGGGGTGGTGGATTTAGCCTACCTGGAATTCAGCAAGGCCTTCAACACCATCCTGCACAGGAGATTGCTAAATAAATCAAGGCGCCTAGGAATGGGTCCTACGGTGGTAAAGTGGGTTGAGAACTGGTTAAGGGACAGGACTCAGAGGGTGGTGGTAAATGGCATGAAATCTGATGAGATGGAAGTGACCACCATTGGGGTGCCACAGGGGTCGGTGCTGGGGTCAGTCCTATTCAGTGTCTTCATTAATGACATTGCAGAGCATCTGGAGGGAAAGGTGTGCCTCTTCGCAGATGACACCAAGATCTTCAACAGAGTGGACACACTGGAGAGGTCAGAAAAAATGAGAAAGGAAGTAAGCCTATTAGAGGAGTGGTTGGGTGTCTTGCAGTTGAGTTTCAATGCTAAAAAGTGCAAGATCATGCACCTGGGGCACAGGAATCCAAGGAAGGAGTACAGGATTTGTGGAGAAATTCTGGCTACCACAAGTTAGGAAAGAGATTTGGAGGTTATCATATCTGATGACCTGAAGGTGACCAAACAGTGTGAAAAGGCAGTGGGGAGAGCAAACAGAATGTTGGGGTGCATAGGGAGGGGCATAACAAGCAGGAGGAAAGAGGTGGTGATGCCACTGTAGAGATCACTGACGAGGCCTCAGCTGGAGTACTGTGCCCAGTTCTGGAGAAAACATCTCTGAAAGGACACTGACAAAATAGAGGCAGTCCAGAGAAGGGCAATGAAGATAGTAAATGGACTGCACCAGAAGCCCTGCATGGAAAGACTTAAGGACCTTAATATCTATTCACTGGAGGAAAGGAGGGAGAGGGGAGATATGATAGAGAATTTCAAGTACCTTAAGGGAATAAACAGGGTGTAGGTGGAAAGCATATTTCAGAGAAAACTCTGCACAAGAACAAGGGGGCATGAGATGAAGCTGAAGGGTGGAAGGCTAAGGGGTAATGTTAGGAAGTACATTTTCACTGAAAGGGTGGTGGAGCAATGGAACAACTTTTCAGCAGAAGTGGTGGGTGTGAAAACAATATGAGAGGTTCAAGAGTACATGGGATAGACATAAGGGTACCCTGGAGATGTAAAAAGCAGGAGAGCCGCAGATCAAATAGGATCTAGGGCTACAGCAGTGAGTAGGGAAATGGGCAGACTAGGTGGGCTGTATTGTCCTTATCTGCCAACAGATTCTATGTTTCTTTGTTTCTTTGTACATATTTGACACTGGTATATCCCTTAGTTAGTGGTGCTGCTTATTTGACTATGCTGCAGTCTTATTATTCACAAGCCAAGGCAACCACACAAAGACTACAACAGGGATGACTGTAAAAGAACAGTAAGATACTATCCTCAACACAATCCACAAAATGAAGGTAACTTACAATACACTTACTGTGCTTCCTCCTGTTGCTCTGATTTAGATGCTGAAGGGGTACTCTGTTCACTGAACAAGTCATTATTATCATCATCATCATGTTCTCCAGAGAAGATCAGATCATCAGGTGGCCAGCGCAGTTCCCCACTTTCCACATCACTGACATCTGTAGGCTCAACCACAATGGAGGGGAGTCTTTCCCTTGTTGATTTGCTTTGTTCTTCAAACATCTCTTGTTCTTCATCCCTCGGGTCAGGGAAAATCTGATCAAAATATAGAAAAAAGAAAGAACTCTACCCCTTTGAATGGAGTACATATTTGTACAGTGTATGACAGTGGATGCAACAGATAAGCCAAGTACGCTGTGTTCTGCAGTGGTGGAAGCTGCATTGGACTGCAGTGAGCACAGCACTGTTGCCTAACTGATGGAGATTTCTTGTGCACTATAAGGTGTCACAAAAGCACTCTGTGGGTCAGGCCCTCTGCTCCCACAGTGCCAAACCTTGAAGTGCAATATGTGAACAGGAGACAAACAGGGTAACCCTCCTGTCTGTTTTGGGTTCAAAACAACTACCAGTCTCAAGTCCTGGGGTCAAATATGAACCCTTTTTTTAACTAGCACACCCAGTTAACAGGTTCAAATATCATACCCTCTTTGGGGAACTGCAGTGCAATACTTAACCCAGCAGGCACCCAACCTGGTTCACAATCCCCCTTTTTGAATCAATTGAGACCTAGGCATTTTTCTTACTTTGGTGCATATGGTAACACACTGTAAGTGCTTAACAGTTCTGTCAGGCTTATCAACACTGTCCCAGCATTCACATTCAAAATGAGAAAAAGACTCGAGCAGGATTTCAAGGAAAATGAAGTTTACAAGAATTAAAAATAGTAAAGAAAATACAACACACAGAACATATAACATTTAGATTACAGTCATGAAAATTAAATGGATAATTATACAAAACTGCCTTATTACTATTTACTCTGCCCTAGTTTCAATTAATAAATAGTGGTGGTTGATTTACCTAAAGTGCTCTGAAGAGTGTGTCTTATCAGGAGTCCAGAATCAAAAAGCACTATTTTCTTTCAGCCATCTGGTAATATTCAGTTACAGTCCCAACCTCCCTGTGATGTCACAGTTCACAGTGATGCTGGCTGTGAGGTCACACTAACCTGGATTCTGAATTAATTGTTCAATCACATGCCCCAGCACACTGCTAAATATTCCAATAAAAATATATATATATATTCTTCCTAATTAGTGATGCCCTATGACAGGTCAGGGTTACCCCTTTGATGTTTTCAGGAAAACCCCCAATGAGCTACTTCACCTATTTGTGAAATCTAGCAGGTATCTGTCAGAAGTTGCTTCTTCCTAATAGGTCATAAAATGCAGCCTATTGTATGGCTAGTTTTTCTGGAGTTCATAGTAAGTGGGTGTTTTAAAAACTTACAACCTGTTATTTGAAGGAAACTCTTAATTAGATTTTCTACTGGGTCATGGAGAGTGCCATCTCTCCTTATCACGTTTTTGAAATCCCAGCTCCCATGGTGCTCTTCTGCTGGCTGCCATATTTTTCCATGCAGATTTTCAAAGAAACATACAATTATATTACAAATATAATCATAACTAGTGGAGGATTATCATGTCACACTAGGTAGCTGACAGGTATGGCAGAGCTGCTGCTTTATGACTCAGAGTCAGTTTGTATCCAAGAAACATCTGTTTCTCTGTTACAGTTTGAAATGAAGAATACCAGTGAGTTTATTCCCAGGCTGGGTTGTACTTAACACTGGCAATGAGGCTGGACTGGCCACGGCCTGAAATGATACATAGATAGCATACATGGCAAGCAGTGTGAAAAAGAGAGAGAGAGAGACAGAGAGAGAGAGAGAGAGAGGGTTAGCCAGTCAGTCCCTTCTAATGAGGAGCAACTGCAGTAGATGAGGATGTTTATAATGCAGCTTGATTGACTATCATGGATTTGGAGACCTGGAGAAGGAGCTAGGGTGGTGGGGGGTTGGGGAAGGGAGAGGCTTTGGGGATGCACTATAGCTCGGGGAGGTTTTAGTGGGAGGCACCATAACTAAAACTGCTTTATGATGATGGATCAGGGGGTAGGTAGAAGACTCCTGATGGTCAGACTAGATGGACTCTTGGTCTTAGTTGACTGGGTGCCATTTGTCTATTTACATTTGGGTACAAATGACCCTGCAAAACAAGGGCTGAAGGAAGTTAAGTTCAACTTCCAATGGAGGTGGCTGAAGGGGCAGATAGCCTCAAGCTTTTCAGAAGTGCTACCTGTGTGGGATGGGGGGAGGGGAGAGATGGGTGAGGTAGTAGGAAACAGAAGCATTCAACGCTTGGTTGAAGTGGTGGCATCAGGAAGAGGGGTATAGATTTGTTTGGGACGGGTGGAATTTCTGGTATAGAAGGTTATTTAAGGTTGATGGCCTTCATCTCAGAAGGAAGGGAACAAATGGACTAGACCAGAAGCTTGACATCTATGCAGACCATCATTTAAACTGAAGGCAAGGGAGGCAGATACTGGGAATTGTTAATGGGGTGAGGGACAGGGAGAACTAGCAGGGACTCCCCTGGATATGGGAAAGGGACAAGGGGGTGCTACTGGTGGCATGTGTAGGAAACAGAAAGGGATAGAAAGGAAGGGAAGGTCAGAAGACATAACAAACCAGCTAGCAATATGGGAAATGGGTGGAGCAGGAAAGGCACAGCAGGCAGGAACTGAAGAACTAGTAAGGGAACAGGCAATAAGGTGAGAGTGTGGAAGGCAGTCTGGCTAAATGCCAGAAGCTGATCAACAAGATCAGTTAACTACAGGCAATGGTGGCAGGGGCCAAGTTGGACTTGGTAGTCATTATGGAGATTTGGGCCCTGAGAGCGCAGTGTCAGTGTATACCTTATATAGGAAGGACAGATGCAGGGGTAATGGCAGGGGCAGCCCACTGTATCAGTAGGGAACAGAGGTCTCAGAGGATGGGACCATCAAGATGAAAGTGGGGGAAGTGGAGCTGATTTGGACATTGCCGACTATAGCTGTTGGAAAAAAGATTAGACTGGGGTTAATCTATAGATCTCGGTGGCAAAAGGAAGAAGGAGATAATGAATTGGTGGAGAAAAACAGGAGGGGGTAACAAAATAATTAGATCTAGTGCTAGTAGGGGAAACAAACCTGCCAGACATACTGTAGACTGGGAAAACCTTTGTGCCTAAGAGCACCTGGTGTCAGGCACTGCCAGACATAATGCAGGACTGCTTACTGGGGTAGCTGGTCAGGCATCCTACATGGCAGGACACTACGCTAAGTTTAGTACTTACCAACTCAGAAGTGATAGGTAGGGTGGCAGTCAGGAAACCATTAGGGCTCTATGATCCCAATACCATATGATTTGAACTAGAGATAGGGAACAGCGGTCCCTCCTCAAGGGCACTGTTCCTGGACCTCAAATGGGAAGATTTTAGTTGGATACAGGAAAAGGTTAGGGACAACTTTGTAAGTATAGATCAAGGACTAGAAGAACAGTGGGGAAAGATCAAAGAGATTATTCTGGAGGCAACTGATTCTTGTATAAGAAAGGTCATTGAAAGAAACAAGCACAAAAGGCTGATCTGGTTCTCAAAGGAAGTAAGAGAAGCTGTGAGGGTGAAAAAAGGGCCTTCATAAGTTACAAAGGGAATAAGGGAGAGGAAAATGGTAAGAGTACCAGACCAGGCTAAAAGAGGCGAGGGTGGTGGTCAGAAGGGAAAAGGCAGAATTGGAATGGTGGATTGCTAAGGGTGTTAAGGGAGGGAGAAAATAATTCTTTAGATATATTGGGGAAAAAGCTGAGGGGAATCACCAGGCTAGTTGAGGGGAGGAAAAGGTAGTAGAAAATGATGAGCAGAAGGTCAATGTCCTCAATAATTACTTCTACTAAGTATTCACAGTTAAAGATAATGGGCCTCTACTGGAGAGTGGAGTCAAGGTCCACACGGGGAGGTTAAGGAAGTGGGAAGGGTGGTGATCCTAGCTGAATGGATAAGAAAAGGCTAGAGGGCATCAAGATGATATGGTGCCAGGCCAGGATGTCCTGCACTCGATGGTACTCAGGAAACAGGCTTCAGAATTAGCTGAACCCTTGGCCCAACTGTTAAATGGCTCAGTACAGTCTAGAATAGTTATACTAAGAGTTATACTAAGAAACACAGGCATACAGAAGGCCTTTGGCCCATATATGTATGTCTCCAGCCAAGCTGGTTACTTCAATGTATTGTTTATAACAGGAAGCCATCAAGGCTATGCTTAAATTTAACATGATCAGTGTTCTCCAATAATGAACTTGGAAGGGTATTCCATAAGGGAATAATTCTCTGGGTAAAATAAGATATCCTTTTATTTGGTCTAGTGCTAGCAGATTGGAGGTCTGCAGATGTAGTCTAACATTACAAGGGGAGAGGCACAGGGAGGAACCAGGTAACTAAGAAATATGTTTGCAGTGCAGTCATAGAAATGATGCAAAACCACTAGCTGATTTAAATGTGAAAATGATTTTTTAGTTCTGCTAATAAAAGTCTTAATGCCATGCACAAGGCTAGTGGTGAAGGAATATATAGCTTACCAGATACCCCAGCACTTGCCTTGCTCAGTGGCTTTGTCAGGGAGAGCCAGACAACAACAGGCTGGTCAAGTTTTACCTCCATTGTAAATAAGCTAATGGATACCATGGTTAAGGAAAGTCTGGTGACCCACTTAGATGACAAAGAGCTGCAGGATGGCAAGCAGTGCAGAGCTGTGTCAGGGAGATAGTGCTAGACCAACCTGATACTGTTTTTTGACTGCCTCACTAGGGCAGAAGATAAAAGACATGTAGTAGATTTGCTTGACCTTGACTTCAGCAAAGCCTTTGATTCTGTACCACACAGGAGGATGCTAAGAAGGCTAGAGGACTTAGGTATAGAGAAACGTTTAGTCAGGTAGGTAGGAACTGGCTAGGGGAAGCAACAGGGGGTTGTAGTAACCTGGGCCAAATCTGGGAACAAGGGGTCATGAGCAGGGTGCAATAGGAATCGGTCCTGGGATCTATACCATTCTATATTTTCATTAGCCACATAGAGATGGGTATCCAGGACAAGATGTGTCTATTTGCTGATGACACAAATAAGGGTAGACAGCAAGGAAGGGGTCAAAGAACTTTAGAAGGACCTGGAGAAGCGGGAAAGGTGGTAGATATTCAGTGCCAAGAAGTGTGAGATGACACACTCAGGGAAAAGGAACACACATGAAGTATTGGATGGAAGGAGTCAAGCTGAATCTAGCTGTTTTCATCTGTGACTCTCTCAAGTAAACCAGCCAGTACAATTAGGCATATAGTAAGGTATCGGGATGCTTGGGTGTATAAAGAGGGGTTTTGATAGCAGAAGTGTAGTGACACTGCCATTATTCAGATCTCAGGTGTGACATCCCTAGAATACTGTGTCCAATTCTGGAGCCATCACCTGAGAAAGGACATTGACAGGCTGCAGTCAGTACAAAGGAGGGTTACCAAAATGATCCAGGGCCAACAAGGTACATCCTGTGCAGAATGACTGATGGCCCTGAACATGTGGTCGCTAGAGGCGAGGAGGTGGGGCATGGTAGAGATGTACAGTATAAGTTTCTGAGGGGTATAAAAAGGTGAAAAGTGAAGACCTTTGTTAGAAATAGGGAAGCTGTCATAAGAGGGCATGATTGGAGGTTAGATGTGGTAAATTCCGGTGTGATGAGAAGATGTTCTACTTTAATGTCAGGATGGTAGAACCATGGAACAGATTGCTAGTAGAAGTGGTGGGGCAGGTATGCTAAATGGGTTCCAGTTCAAACGTGTATGGGACAGAGCAAGATGACTTATAGTCTCATTGAAGGAAATGGGGGGTGGGTTGTTGGTGGGGGAAGAGGGATAACCTCCTCCCGGACACTAGGTCAGGGGTGAGGTAGTATAATATGGGTAAAGCTCTCGATAGACTGCCGTTCTCTTTCTGCCAATAGATTCTATGACCCAGATATTCAAAAGGGTTGCGCCATCGCTAACTCCAAAATATGCGCCCGTCGGGCGATATTGAGAAGGGGCCAGTTGGCGCCACCGAAATACGCTGAGCCACAGCGCAATGGAAATGAAGGCAGGCGCAACCGGCGGGGCGGGTCCAAGCATAAAATTGCGAATGCGAGAATTTGAACACTTGCGCACGCACAAGAGTGGCTCAGCCGGAGGATGCGCTGTACCGATGCGAGCCAAAATAAAAAGGCTCAAGGGAGCGCGCAAGAACTCTAGCAGGCCGAAACCGGGAAGAGAGAAGAGACAGGAGCAGGAAGAGAGGGACAGTGGGTCCTGGAACAGAGAGGCCAGTGGGGTGCCGGTGCAGTGGAAGCAGCAGTGGGGGCAGTGGGAGTAACACAGGAACAGCAGCTGGGGGGCAGGAGCCGGAAGATGGACAGTGTCAGCTTCCACATGGAAAGCTGTAATGAGGGGGTGAGACAGCATGCTGCGGGGGCGTGGCAGTGGAGGGCCCCTGTCATGGATGCAACCGACAGTGTGTCGGCCCGTATCAGCCAGGCTGAGCTGTACAGCGATGTTTAGATTGTGTCCCCGCACGCCTGGGAACAGGGCATACTGAGACAGCCCAGTGAGCTGTGCAGTGATGTGATGCAGGCACCCTCACGACGGAGTCATGCTCTGTCCGTGGAGACCAAGGTGACAGCCTGCATGTGCCTGCTCGCCACGGGCACCTTCCAGAGGCCGGCAGGGGACACTACAGGCATTACGCAGTCGCCACGCCACGCATCCTCACCCAATTCCTCAGCGATAAGCTGCCTCTGCACGCGGAGTACATCCATTTCCCAGCACCGCGGCAGAGCGATAGCAAACATGCAGGAGTTCCACAGGGTAGCATTAAATGCCTGGTGCTGGGTGCCACAGACTGCACCCATGTGGCCATTAGCAGCCACCTGGCCGACAGGCAAGCATATCGGAACGAAGAGCTTCTCGGTGTCAACTGCCAGGTGGTGTGTGATGCCACCACGATCATCAATGTCTGTGCCACACACCTGGCAGGAGCACATGATGCCTTCATATGGCAACCAATCTGCACTGTGCCATCGACTAAGAGTGGGAACATCCCCACGGGTCATCTAGTGGGTGAGTACACATGTATGGAATGCAAACTCTGTGCAAGGGTGGATAACTGAGTGCCATAGTAGTGGCACACACAAGGATATATGACATGTGGACTGACCTAACACTGATCTCCACTATCTCTCACACAGGTGACTGGCCGGATACCCACTCCATCCTGGCTGCTCACACCATACCGGGCGCCCCACGACCCCAGCGCAGCACGGTTTCAATGAGGCACATGCCGCAACACGGAACATCATAGATGGTGATGGAATACTCAAGGCACGCCTCGATGCCTGGACACCTCAGGGAGCCCACAGTACAGCCCAAAAAGGCCTGTAGGATATTCCTGGCCTGTTGCATCTGCACAACATGGCCAAAGACCATGGGATAGCCGTTACAGGTCCAAGAGGAGACAGCGATGAGGAGACGCCAGTAAGCTGCCAGTGATATGGGTGGTGAGCCGCCCCCTAGAGCGGAGGGACCCCCGCGACCATGCAGCAGGCCCGGCATGCAGGGACACCATTGCAGAAGAGCACTACGCCCAACACAGGTAGAAGTCAAGGGGACATGTGCAGGCAACACTGTCCATCCGCAAACCACAGGCACACAGGGAACACACCGTGCATGAAGGCAGGGATGAAGGGCTCAGGCATACCAACACATCATCAGAGAGGTGAGCACTCAAACGAACACACACACACACCAGGCAGCATACAGGGGCAGCAGCACAGCACCGCGGAAATTACGCTATCACACAGCACCACTAACCACCCCTCACCACCTGGACTGTCCACGCACGCAAGCCAGACCTGGGCAACCTTGCACCTTGGTGTACAGTGAAATGCAGGCATCATCATCCACACGCACCTGTGGACAGCAGTTGGGAGAGTGTGCAGGTGGTCCGTGTGTCAGTTTGGTGAGCAGAGCACCCAGCAGTGCACCGCCCACCATGACACACACATTGCACCAAGGGCAACACCGAACAGGGCCTGCATTGGGGAGGAAACTCAGTCGGGAGCACTGTCCCACGCCACCACGGATGCGGGGCGCCGCGCTGGCCAGCAGCACTGCGGCTGTGCAGGGCTGGGCATCGGGTGGCACCAGTCGCACCACCAGGGTCCCAGTGCGTGACCCGCATTGTACCCGCACAGGGTCTGCATCCTTGAAAGAAACTTGCACCAGGGGTGCCGGGATGCCACAGCAGAACCCGGCGTCGACAAGGCCTGGTGTGCAACGACGCCGGAACGGGAGTGGAGGCGCACTGTGGGGTGCGGTGGCAGGGTCACCAGGACAGCAAAATAATGCGGTCGCCATGAGAGACCACTGCCTGGGTCAGCCTGTCAATGGCAGCGGTCACATCCGTCCGCATATGGACCATCTACGGCCCGGTCCGAGCACACTCCCTGCTGTACCGCTCCCACGGACACAGTCAGTGCCTCCACGACCTTGCAACCCGCCCCTGCAGCTGTACCGACTCCTGCAGCAGGCGGTGTGCACGTCAAAGGGTACTGTGCCCCAATGGCATCGTGACCCCAGGTGTGGATGGTCCTGGTGCACAGCACCCCTTGAGGGTGGCCGCTGTTCGCCAGGACCAGGTATGGGCTGATCTAAGGGCGTGGACAAGCCACTGCCTGACGCTGTCCCCCAGGCCTGGTGTGCAACTGCTGCTGCCCCTCCAACTGCTGAGCCCCAGGTCCACCTGTTCCACCCCTGTGCTGTCAACAGTGCCAGACACCTGCTCAGCCACGATGCTGCCCACGGTGCTGACAGGCCCAGCCTGTGACTGTGCCAGCATGCTGGTACACAGGTGTGGAGCTGGACGGCCCAGGGGCACGTGCTGGCCTGCCATGTGTCCCTCGTGGGACACACACCTCTCACTGGCCATTGCAGGCCTGCCATCATCAATAGTGCAGTGCGTGCACACTGCCATAGGCACAGCATGCTGGCACACCTGCATGCCAAACTGCTGTGACACAGGCTGTGCACCCCCTGCACCCGTATCACTGCCGGCGGAGTTGTCGGCCCAGCCGGCCTGCTGCTGCAGTGCGTGCAGGCTGCTGGCGGAGGTGGAAGGTCCCTCCTCCTGGTCCAGCAGGTCTGCCTCACTGTCAGCACCCACCACCACCGTCTCCTGCAGACGAACAGGATCTGAAACAGAAAGAGAGTACATGTGAGTGCATGTGAACAACAGCCCCCCCACAACATCACCATGACATACCGTGCAGTGATGGGCTTCCACCTGTCTGGAATCCTCCGCCAGGAACACCCGCAATGGCACTCGGCTGCATGGCCGCAACCAGTGTCTCCTCGGTCGGGGTCAGCTGCAACACCACTGGTGGTCCCCCACCAGTGGCAGCACGTGCCCCCCTGAAGGCTGCCACCTTCTCCTTCAGCCTCCTGCGGTCAGTCCCCATCTTCTTGCGGCATTCCTGCACGGAGCGCTGGTGGCTTCCGTGCAGGTTGACGGCCAGAGCTACCCCCTCCCATGCAGCTGCACGCTGCTGAGGGGTGCCCCTCCGCCCACTCAAAAGCGGCTCATCCTCCAGGTAGGCCTGGAAGAGGGCCTCGGTCTCTGCTGTGGTGAAGTTCGGCCTCCTCCTACGCCCGCCGTCCACAGCCTCGGCCTGGTTCTCGTCACTCATGCTGATCTGTATGGGTGGAAGTGGACACCTGTCACTGTGCAGTCCACAGCATTTCCCCATGAGCATAGCTGCAGGCGGGGGCGAAGCCCCCTTTCCTCGCCGCATGGCAGATACTGATGGAAAGGGTGCCCTCTGCCCCTTTCTAAGTGCTCTCATCATGCTCAGCCCCCTCAACCTGTGACATCCTCCAGCACCCCTGCCCATGAGCATTGTCCTGAGCATCACACAGCATGTAACTCACCTCTCAGCTGCAACAACCAAATCTGGCCGCCACAACCCAGTGTCGCATTTTTATAGCGCAACACATGCAAATGAGGTGTGGCGCAACTTTAATGACATGATAATCGCGCCACTGCGCCTTTGAATGGCTGATCGACTGATTTGCATATGTCGGCTGAATATCGCGTATTTGCGCTTAGCGCAATAGGGAAGGTCCGGCTGAGCCGATGGCGCATGTTTCTGGCTGTGTGCTACACTGCATTGCGCATGCCCAGACAGGTTACGCATGTGTCAATCGCGCTGCAGACCTGCTGAGCGCGATAGGCGATTCTGGCCATGGCCACCATTGTGCCAGTGGCGCTACAGCACTGGGCACTATATGGCGCTGTGGCACTTCTGCGCGATAGTCCACTGTGGCACTGGTGCTCTGCTTAGCAGTCGCGCAGGATGCCTATACATCCACTGGCGCTGTGCGTAGCCTCGCGCCATTGCCGTGACCTGTGTATGCCCTCTGACCCCTGGCGCTGTGGGCATGCCATGTGTACGTCCCTATTGCGCTGTCTGGTTACAGCGCCATGTAAGTGACGGGCGCCTGTGTGAACAGCGCGATTGGAGCCTGTGCTGGTCTATCGCGCAACAACCCACGCGGGTCACAGCGCAGCGGGGCGCCATATTGCCTGCTGTAAAGTTGGTGCCATGGCTCGGAGGAGGGCGGTGTCCTGGAGCCCAGTTGAAGTGGCCAACCTGGTGGCCCTAGTGGAGCCCCACTATGAGGGACTATATGGTGAGGCCCCCCTCACCGGACCTAGGACCCATGTGTGGCAGCAAGTGGCCACTGACCTGGTGGGGGTCACTGGCTGGGGCCGGTCTGCGGAGCAGTGCCGGCACCGGTACAGTGATCTCCGCCGGAGGGACCCGGAACTGTTAACGCGGCTGCGTTCCCGTGCCAGGCGGGGCCTGGTGCCTAGGCCACGTGAGTGTACCATCTATTCACCTATATTCTCTGTAGGGGTGTGTGTGTGCCTGGGTGGCTGTGCATCGGTGTGTCAGTGTGTGCAGCTGTGCGATGGATGGTTATGGCTGTGTGGGCAGGCAGTCTTACTGGGGCAGGGGGCACTCTGCTTTTGAGTCACACTGATGTTTGTCTCACCATATGTCTCCCACAGGCCGGATGGTGAGGGTGCCGGATGAGGCTGATGTGGGCCATGCCAGGGCCCCAGTGCCACAGGCCGTCGGGCAACAGCAGCAGCAGCATCAGCAGCAGCAACAGCAGCAGCAGCAGCGGCAGACCGAGCTGCTGGAGGAGTGTGAGTATCATTACGTCATGGATGCTATTGCATGCTGGGGGGGCAGGACCACCAACCATGATGGACACAACCAAATGGGAGGTCGTAGTTCCACTAGAGAAACACTAGTGAGTCCCACACTGGAGTACAGTGTACAGTTCCGGAAAACATACCTGCGTATGGACAGGGACTGGGTGGAGAGCGTTCACAGGAGGGCGACATGGATGGTGCATGGATTGCATCACAAGTCCTATGCAGACGGTTGATGAACTGAACATGTACTCCCTGGAGGGAGGAGGGTGTGGGGATATGATGGGGACATACAAGTATTGTACAGGGGGAACAGAGTGCAGGAAACAATATTTGTCAGTGTAAAGGATGTTCCAGGACTAGAGGGCATGGGATGCAGTTGGAGGGGCTCGTTTAAGAGGAACATGCAAAGTGTTTCTTCACATAATGGGTGGTGGATTTGTGGGAACACCCTGCAAGAGGATGTGGTGGGGGCTGACTTGGTCACGGGATATCTGTATGTGTGGGTTCGCCATGAGGGACTTCTGGAGGTCAGGGGTGAGGGGGAACGGACTTATAGGACAAGAGAGTGATCGTACAAGGCCAAATGGCCAGACTGGGTGTCCCATAGGCCCTTATCTGCCGACACTGTCTATGTATCCATGTATGTAGGCGTGACACAGGTGACCTGCATCACAGTGCAGCATCACGACACGCCTGTGTATGCATCACAGGTGGTCCAGGCATGCACTGGGCACATAGCTGTGTAACTGGCATCGCACCACGTTGCAACATCACATGACAGCCTAGTTTGTACTGTGATTGACATGGGCAGTGTGTGGGCGGTGGTGCGCATGGCTGGTGCCGCCTGTTTGTGATGGCCATGTGCATGTTCACTGTGGGTGGGTGCATGCCATCACATGTGCAGCACATTGGGTTAGATGGGTTGCAGGTTGGGTGGTGTTCAGGGTTGTGGTCAGTCTCAGCCATTGACTGTGTTCCCATTTTCCTAGGCCTCGGTGTGCTTCAGCCATGGCGCATGATGTGGCGCCTGACCCAGGTTGTGGTCGAAAACCGGAGCTCCTGCAAGCCCTACAGCTAGGGGAACGGGCGTGCAGACATAGGAGGGACGACGCAAGGGAGGAGCAGGAGCCTGCTGGGTCAGTCCACCTTTCATTTGACCTTCACCCATCCCTTTCACCCTGCCTTCCTCTCCAAGTTTTTTTTCCTCCCTGAACACACCCTGCCTTTTACCTGTCCCTCCCCAACTTGTACATAGTTATAACTTTATTGTTCACTGTTTTATTTCAATATACATTTCTATTTTGGTACAACTGCTGTGTTGGTGTCTGCTTTGCAACTGGCTCTGGGTGCTCCG
The DNA here is from genome assembly GCA_016271365.2 of Neoceratodus forsteri. Lineage (NCBI taxonomy): Eukaryota > Metazoa > Chordata > Ceratodontiformes > Ceratodontidae > Neoceratodus > Neoceratodus forsteri. The sequence goes on along the minus strand of CM057450.1, from coordinate 555,343,647 downwards.
TTGCAGGGGTGTACATGCCATCTGGGCTACTATGGTCCTGGGTATGTGTGTGTGTGTGTGTGTGTGTGTGTGTGTGTGTGTGTGTGTGTGTGTCCATGGGGAGGTATCACCAGCATAGCATTGCCTTTCTGTTGCTCTTGCCATCTGCTGCCACCCACTGCTGGGTGCACAGGGTGGGTCTGGCTGGCTGCTTCTCTGCAGCATGGGGTTGCCGTGTGTGGCACGGGGGAGCATGGTGTTTCCTGCAGTGCCTGTCACTGCACATGAGCCGGTGTCTTGGGGCGCATGGTGCACGCTGTGCTGTCGCGTGCGGGGGGACTGATGTGCACTGTGGTTGTCAACCCCGGGTGTGGCACTCTCTGCCTGCCAGTGGTTGTGCTGGGGTGTCATGGCTCTGCTATGCTTTAGTTGGCTTGTCCCCATGGGCACGTGATCATCCGTCCCACCCCAGTGATGCTGTGCTGGGTGTGCCAGTGTGGTGTGGGTTCTGCAGTGAGTTCCTGTGCCCATGTGTGGCATGGCTGGCGGTGGGCCCCAGCCTGCCTCCCTGGATGTGCAGTTCCATTGCTCTGGGGGCTGTGCTTGTGCTATGGCAGCTCTGCACTGCTCAGCTGAGCTTCCATGGTTGCGCCATAGTGCAGCATTTTGGCTCAGCCTCTCCTACCTGGTTGCGCCATGGCGCAGTATGTGCGATATTGAGACGTTGGTTGCTTGCGCAATTTGCTCTGCTCCATGTTTGAATATCGCACCTGTTGCGCATTTGCGCAACTGATTTGTGCTTGCTCCTGCTGTTGCGCTACTTTTGAGCGCAGTTTGAATATCTGGGCCAATGTGTCTATCTGCTAGCAGTGTCAATGTTTCTATGAATTTCTCCATTCCTTGTGATTATTAAACTGCTGCCTTTGGAATTCAGAGTCCATAGTCAGGATTTTATCAATAGGTTTTTCTCTGCTACATTCTTTGTATCACTTCAGGAGTCATTATAGTCCCACTGATTTAAATTTCAGACTAATGTCCTAAATGGGACATCTGCAAGAAAATGGGCTCTGAAATTACCTGAGATCAACTTTTGTAGTTAAACAAGATGTAGTATGTTGCTTGAGTGTAGTACATTCTGAAATGCAGATAACTGGTGAATGCTCTTGCATGCAGGGCTAGACAGACATTACAAGAAGTATGTGTACATGGATTACCAGATCCCTGTAGAATGCACCAAGCAAAACATTTATTTCTTGTAAATGTGCAGCTTAAGTATAGAGCCAGAGGTCCTATGAAGCCAAATAACTATTACGTCTTTTTCTAGGATACATTTAGGTGGGTTCCTTAGTCCTTTGTGCTGTACATTTGTTGACTCCAGTTTCCCATTATGTGGCTGTATCTCAAGGGGCTGACATGTTTCCTGAGTCTCTGTAGTACTACCAAATACAAAACTGGCTGTAATAGCAACTCTCACCATACAGGGCTGAATTATATTTATTATGAGTCAGTTGCATCATTTTGCCTTAGTTTATCACCATACTCCCTGTCCCCCACCTACAGCACTCATAAGACATGTTTACATGATCAGATCTGCACCATTACGAGTGGTGCACATGAATTGCACCAGTGTAGATGAGGCTATGTAAATAGCTTGAAGCGCATCTTAGGTTGTTCCATTGTGGCACAGAACAGTGTTTTGACGGTGAGCTTTACTGGTGCATGCATTTTCTGTTAGCATGCAAACACACTGCTCCATGACACCTCAGATCATTTTTATGGAAGTTTACCACAACCACCACCCTAAGCTTACCACCACCACCCTCCTCACCCAATGGCATTAGTAAAATTTGTGGTTGGAAGAACACAAGGGCTATCATGTGTGACCATTCCTCTTCCTAGGCAGAGATAAACAAAGTGCACCGTGTAAATAGTACTGTAAGTCTGCTACTGGATAATGTGATGACTCAGCTGCGTGAAGCTTCATGCTTGATGTTTTTTTCTCCGGCTTCTGATTGGTAATATCATGGAAAATACTATGTGTGCTTGTTTTTACAAGTTTACTATCTCCCTGACACAGCTCTGCACTGCTTTACAAGTTCTTCTAGTTCTGACATAACTGAACAAACTACAGTTATGTCAGAGCAATGAGCACTTGTAAAAGTGAACATCGACATTGTGTTGCACTCGATTGGGTCATAAATGATCCAGGAATGGGAATTAAAAAGCACAAAGCACAAAAAGATCCAACTGAGATCACAGGGAAAAAAAATAATTTAGATAGATTTCAGTCAAGATTCATAAATATTTCATAATTGTCAAGTTGAATGGATGTTTAAAGCAACAAAAGTCAGCAGGGTGCTTTCCTCACATTCATCCCCTTCTCTGTGCAGCATCCATATGCTCCCTTATTCCCTGCTTTGCTCCCCTTCTCCCTGAATATTGTTATAGGGCAGTAATAGCATACTGTTAAGGCTGTAGGCATACAGGCATGTCTGAGCTGTTATCCAACAGACTTTCTCTGCTTATCTTGGGATTTTCCTTAGTAAAATAAGTATGTCATTACTATATCACTAGTACTTTTCCTTAATAAGTAGTGACAGCAGGTGTGGAAAAAGTTCTGTGACCCTACAGCAGAAGTGTTAAGTGCAATGCAGGAAGTGCTGGTTGCAGTGCAGCCTGAACCTGCACCAGTGCATTGGGTGACTGTGTGAACATGCAGCAGGAATGCAGCAGGTAGAGCAGCAGCAGAGAGAAGGAAGCTTCAATGCTACACTTCAGGTCATGTAAGCATGCCTATAGATTGTGCATATATAGTTACACTAAACCTTGTCTGCAAGTGGGTCCAGCTCATTGTGTGCATTTACACCGGCATCGTTACAGCACATATGTGTGAAGTGCACTATTGTACCCATTTCCGGTATGTTCATATGTGGCAACTGTGGAGCAGTGCAGAAGCAATGGAAGTGTTGCAGGCAGCCTGGTTTCTTCTCTACCTTATGTTTATATATGTTCCTCTGCTGGCTTTTAACACTTCGATTGTACCATTTCAGGTCGAGTGGAGCATTTCCACATGAACTTAAAACTCCTGCACTGTTTCAGTTCCCAGCACTGCGGCATTTCACAGGGACTGATATGGATCAGCTTATGACACTCCCAAATGTTTTCACATTTATCCTCTGTCAGCAGATCAGCTACTCTGCTCCACTCACACTGGTGCAGAATGCTTAAGCCCTGTTTACACGGTTTGCACTGGAGTAACCCGTGTGTTCGGGTTGCTCCAGTGCAAATGTGACTGTGTGGACCTGTACCTGATCGGGGTAAGCCACTCGCTAAGACAATCCCAGATTCTCTGGCAAGCTGGGAGCACCGAGAGGAGTGAGCAGCTTACAGTGGCTTAAGTGGCATTGTGAACTGCCTGTGCTGCAGTAACCTGTCCATCGGCCAGCAGATGGCTGGCTCCCCCTGATGCACGGTCCCTCACCAGTGCAGATTGCAGCGGTGCAGAAAGCGGTTGTGTAGACAGTCAGGATGTGGGTGGCAAGTGGACAGGACCACGCTGTTGCAGTATTTTATTTGTAGTGCTACTGCCATGTAAACATGGCTTTAGTGTAATTGTCTCCTCAATGACCATGACAACTCCTCCTCCTTGTTCCTGATGTAGATTACTGTACTGCAGTGGGATAAGGAGATTTAAAACCTTTCTAAAACCTATGCTGTACTGCCTCCTTGCTGCATTTCAGCACAGTTGGGACACACAGCCATCTAGAAGGGCCTGTCCTAGCAGCTTTAGCATCCTTGGGGAGGAAGTATAGCTTAGTGGTTAAGAGCACTGAGCTACAAACCTGGAGACCTGACTCCCACAGCCACTACCTGTATGTTGTGTGACCATGAGCAAATCACTCAACTTCTCTGTGCTCTCAGGATGCCCCAAGAAACAAACCTCAGTGTAATGCACCTTTCAAGACCAAAAACTGAAAAAATAAAAACAAATTGTAAAAATCATCGGTACTACAATACCTGGAAGGGGAGACGATCTTTTTTCTTCAAAGACATTTCCCTCCTCTTTCTTACACAGGAATTAACAATTACCACATTGCTGAAAAGTAATACAAGGATGTTACTTTACATATTACTGATTTAAGAATTCAGGACAAAGAGAACTACTGTATACACTTGGGTTGTTAGCGTATTCTTGGTTGTTTAGCTGCAATTGTTGGCAATATTCAGTAATGATGTTTAATTCAGTGCCTGAATCTTTATATAGTGTATGGTGGAACATTGTTCCAACCAAATTTCCATCTCAGCTGAAATGCTGTTGTACCACAGTTCAAAGGTCATGGAACGTGATTGTACCCTTCTGTGGTACAACACTATTCCATCTGATTTGGAAAGCACATAAACCACAGTTTAAGCTAACTGAGGCAATAGAAATTGCAGGATCAACCAGATAGAAACACACAGTGGCACAATCACTCACGCAAATCCCCCAGATACAGAATCAACCAGATGATAAAACAAAAAATTGCAGGTTTAACTAGATATATTCATTATGCAAAAATCCAACATAGGTTAAATTAAGCAATAAGGCACAACAAGGTGTGTGTTATCGTGTAATAGTGTAATAACGTCACTCCTTGGCTGGGTTGAAGCATGAGACAAAGCTGAGTGCTTCCACCACCCCAGGAGTGGCGTTATGTAAGCAATAAGACACGATGGGGTATAAGTTGAACATATATTACCACAGAGCTGAGGCATTGTAAGTCACGAGGCCGACAGGCTGAGTGACTTCAGCCACAGCTGTGCGGTAATATATGTTCAACTCATACCCCGGAGGGTCTTATTGCGCTTATAAAATGGAGAAATTGCAATAGAAATAAAAAAAAAAAGGAAATTCAGGTTTTGCATTCAAATATTGCTTTATTGGATTAGTGTCCATACGCAAGGGGAAATAGTTCCCTTTCAACTGTAACCTTTACTTTTTTTAAAGCATTACTTCACTAAACTGTGTAAAACCTTTACATTTTTAACAATTAATGATGAAGGAAAAATGAAGCACAAGCACTAGTCGCATACTACTGGATTTGTGTCATGGTCACGTAAGCAGCATTTCCTGGGCTGATTTGCCACAGAGCCGATTGAGGACCTGTTGATGATTGAGGATCTGTTAATGATTGGCCACCTGTTGCTGTTGGGGGGGGGGGTTAAGTAGTATTCTCTGGGTTGATGTTTTCATTTTGCCACAGGCTAGATAGACAAACTGTCTGACTTGCTGTCAGGGGTGAGTGATCAGGATTTCTTGGGCTGATGGCTTCGTTTTTTGGCAGCAGTATTTTGTTTCGTTTTACTTGTGGTTCGGCTGTCGGAGGATCGCAGTTATAGTCAGCAGCTTTTTGACAAGGAATGCTGGTTTCCTCTATGTTAGTTTCATTTCTAAAGATTTCCTCTAGCTCCTCTTCAGTTAAGCTAATATTGAAATACACAAACTCGTTCGACATGTGCTTAATGGGATAACAGATGGCTAACTGAGCCTTTGTGAACATTCTGGCCTGGATATTCAAACGGCGCTCAAAACTGGCGCAACAGTAGGAACAAGCGCAAACCAGTTGCGCAAATGCGCAACAGGTGCGATATTCAAACATGGAGCAGAGCAAATAGCACAAGCAACCAACGTCTGAATATCGCACATACTGCGCCATCGCGCAACCAGGAAGGAGAAGCTGAGCCAAAATGTTGCGCTATGGCGCAACCATGGAAGCTCAGCTGAGCATTCCAGAGCTGCCATAGCGCAAGCACAGCCCCCCCCAGAGCAATGGAACTGCACATCCAGGGAGGCAGGCTGGGGCCCACCGCCAGCCATGCCACACATGGGCACAGGAACACACTGCAGAACCCACACCACACCGGCACACCCCAAGCATAGCATCACTGGGGGTGGGACGGATGATCCACGTGCCCATGGGGACAAGCCAACAAAGCATAGCAGAGCCCTGACACCCCAGCACAACCGCTGGCAGGCAGAGAGTGCCACACACAGGGGGTTGACAACCACAGTGCACATCAGCCCCCCGTATGCACAGCGCACCCTGCACTGTGACCCCAAGACACCACCCATGTGCAGTGACTGGCACTTCAGGAAACCATGCAGTCCTCCCAGCACTCATCAGCCCCGTGCAACACAGAAGCCTACAAGCCAGACACACCCTGTGCACCCAGCAGTGGGTGGCAGCAGACGGCAAGACCAACCGAAAGGCACTGCCATGCTGGAGATACCTCCCCATGCACACACATGCACACACACACACACACACACACACACAGGACCATACCAGCCCAGATGGCATGTACACCCCTGCAACTGAGCACCCATAGCCAGCTGCAAATCAGAGACCAACACAGTATTCATATCAAAATAGAAATGTATATTTAAAGGACTAATCACAAAACCAAGTGAAACTATGTACAAGTGGGGGGGACAGGTAAAAGGCAGGGGTGTTCAAGGGGGAGGGAATAACAACTTGGAGAGGGAAGGCAGGGTGATAGGGATGGGAGAAGTGGGAAGGGAATGTGGGCTATGGCCCAGCTGGCTGCTGGTCCTCCCCCTGCTGGCGCCCCCTCCTGTGGCTCCTTCGCCGATCACCATGGCGCTGTATGGCCTGCAGGATCTCCTGGTTCTGATCTGCAACCTGGCTGAGGTGCCGAAGATACTGGGACATCCTCCTGAGTACCTCGAGGCCTAGGAAAATGGGAACACAGTCAATGGCTGAGACTGACCACAACCCTGAACACCACCCAACCTGCAAGCCATATAGCCCAATGTCCCGCACCTGTGATGGCATGCACCCACCCACAGTGAACATGCACATGGCCATCACAAACAGGCGGCACCAGCTATGCGCACCACCGCCCACACACACTGCCCACGTCAATCACAGTACAAATTAGGCTGGCAAGTGATGTGGCAACGTGGTGCGATGCCAGTTACACAGCTATGTGCCCAGTGCATGCCTGGACCACCAGTGATGCATACACAGACGTGCTGTGATACTGCACTGTGATGCAGGTCACCTGTGTCATGCCGACATACATGGATACATAGACAGTGTCGGCAGATAAGGGCCTATGGGACACCCAGTCTGTCCATTTGACCTTGTAAGTTCACTCTGTTGTCCTATAAGTCCGTTCCCCCTCACCCCTGACCTCCAGAATTCCTTTATGGCCAACCCATGCATTCATAAATCCCGTGACCAAGTCAGCCCCCACCACTTCCTCTGTCAGGGTGTTCCACTTGTCCACCACCCATTCTGTGAAGAAATACTTTCTCATGTTTCCTCTGAATCGTCCCCCGTCCAACGTCATCCCATGCCCTCTAGTCCTGGAACATCCTTTACGCTTAAAGATATTGTTTTCCTGCACTCTGTTCCCCCCTGTAAGATACTTGTATGTCCCCATCATATCCCCACACCCTCCTCCCCTCCAGGGAGTACATGTTCAGTTCCGTCAACCTGTCTGCATAGGACTTGTGATGCAATCCATGCACCATCCATGTCGCCCTCCTCTGAACCCTCTCCACCCAGTCCATGTCCATACGTAGGTATGGTCTCCGGAACTGTACACTGTACTCCAGTGTGGGGACTCACTAGTGTTTTGTGTAGTGGAATTATGACCTCCCCTTTGGTTGTGTCCCGCATGGCTGGTGGTCCTGCCCCCCCAGCATGCAATAGCATCCATGAAGTAATGATACTCACACTCCTCCAGCAGCTGGGTCTGACGCTGCTGCTGCTGCTGCTGTTGGGGCACAACACTCCCCGGCACCGGGGCCCTGGCATGGCCCACGTCACCCTGGCCCTGTGTCCTCACAATCCGGCCTGTGGGAGACATATGTTGAGACAAACATCAGTGTGACTCAAAAGCAGAGTGCCCCCTGCCCCAGTGAGAGTGCCTGCCCACACAGCCATAACCATCCATCGCACAGCTGCACACACTGACACACCTATGCACAGCCACCCAAGCACACACACACCCCTACAGAGAATATAGGTGCATAGATGGTACACTCACCTGGCCTAGGCACCACGCCCCGCCTGGCACGTGAACGCAGCCGCGTCAAGAGTTCCAGCCTCCGGCGGAGGTCACTGTACCAGTGCCGCACTGCTCAGCAGACCGCCCGGCCAGTGACCTCCACCAGGTCAGTGGCCACTTGCTGCCACATCGGGTCCTAGGCATGGTGAGGGGGCCTCACCATACAGTGCCTCACAGTGGGCTCCACCAGGGCCACCAGGTTGGCCACTTCAAGCTGGCTCCAGGACACCGCCCTCCTCCTAGCTATGGCACCAACTTTACAGCAGGCAATATGGCGCTCGCTGCTGCGTAACCCACGTGGAGTTGTTGCGCAATAGACCACCACAGGCTCCAATTGGCTGTTCGAACAGCGCCGTCACTTCATGGCACTGTCACGGACAGCGCAATGGGGACGTACACATGGCATGCCAACAGCGCCAGGGGTCAGAGGGCATACACAAGGTCACGGCAATGATGCAAGGCTACGCACAGCGCCATGGGACGTATAGGCATCCTGCGTGACTGCCAAGCTGAGCACCAGTGCCACAGTGGACTATCGCGCAGTAGTGCCACAGCGCCATATAGTGCCCAGTGCTGTAGCGCCACTGGCACAATGGTGGCCATGGCCTGAATCGCCTATCGCGCTCAGCAGGTCTGCAGCGCGATAGACGCATGCGTAAGCTGTCTGGGCATGCGCAATGCGTGTGGCACGCAGCCACAAACCTGCGCCATTGGCTCAGCCGGACCTTCCGTATTGCGCAAAGCGCAAATACGCGATATTCAGCCGACATATGCAAATCATCCGATCAGCCATTCAAAGGCGCAGTGGCGTGATTAGCATGTCATTAAAGTTGAGCCACACCTCATTTGCATGTGTTGCGCTATAAAAATGCAACTGTGGGTTGTGCTGGCCAGATTTGGTTACTGCAGGTGAGAGGTGAGTTACATGCTGTGTGATGCTCAGGACAATGCTCATGGGCGGAGGATGATAAAGGCTGAGGGGGCTGAGCATGAAAAGGGCACTTAGAAAGGGACAAAGGGCACCCTTTCTATCAGTATCTGCCATGCGGAGAGGAAAGGGGGGCTTCTGCACCCCCCCCGGGCCGGCAGCTATGCTCATGGGGAAATGCTGTCGACTGCACAGTGACAGGTGTCCACTTCCACCCATACAGATCACCATGACTGACCAGAGCCAAGCTAGAGGTGTGGACGGCGGGCGAGGGAGGAGGCCGAACTTCACCACGCCAGAGACAGAGGCCCTCTTCCAGGCCTACCTGGAGGATGAGCCAACATTGAGTGGATGGAGGGCACCCCTCAGGGCGTGCAGCTGCATGGGAGGGGTAGCTCGGGCCGTCAATCTGCCAGGAACCAGCGCTCCGTGCAGGAATGCAGGAAGAAGATGGGGACTGACCGCAGGAGACTGAAGGAGAAGGTGGCAGCCTTCAGGGTGGCACGTGCTGGCACTGGTGGGGGCCCACCAGTGGTGTTGCAGCTGACCCCTACAGAGGAGACACTGGTCGCGGCCATGCAGCCGAGTGCCATTGCGGGCGTACCAGGCGGAGGATTCCAGACAGGTGGAAGCCCATCACTGCACGGTATGACATGGTGATGTTGTTGGGGGGGGCTGTTGTTCACATGCACTCACATGTACTCTCTTTCTGTTACAGATCCTGTTCATCTGCAGGAGACGGTGGTGGTGGTGGGTCCAGACAGTGAGGCAGACCTGCTGGACATGGGGGAGGGAGCATCCACCTCCGCCACCAGCCTGCAGGCACTGCAGCAGCATGCACGCTGGGCCAACAACTCCGGTGTCAGTGATACGAGTGCAGGGGGTGCACAGCCTGTGTCACAGCAGTCTGGCATGCAGGTATGCCAGCATGCTGTGCCTATGGCAGTGGCACGCACCTGCACCATTGATGATAGCAGGCCTGCAATGGGCAGTGATAGGTGTGTGTCCCATGACGGACACATGGCAGGCCAGCACGTGCCCCTGGGCCTTCCTGGTTCACACCTGTGTACCAGCATGCTGGCACAGTCCCAGGCTGTGCCTGTCAGCACTGGTGGGGCAGCACCGGTGGCTGTGCAGGTGTCTGGCACTGTTGTCAGCATGGAGGTGGAACAGGTGGACCTGGGGCTCAGCAGTTGGAGGGGCGGCAGCAGCAGTTGCACACCAGGTCTGGGGGTACAGTGTCAAGCAGTGGCACATGTCCACCACCCTCTGATCCGCCCATACCTGGTCCTGGTGAACAGCGCCCACCCTCAAGGGGTGCTGTGCACCAGGACCGTCCACACCCTGGGGGTCACGATGCCATTGGGGCACAGTACCCATTGGACGTGCACACCCGCCTGCTGCAGGACTCGGTACAGCTGCAGGGGCGGGTTGCAAGGTCCGTGGAGGCACTGTCTGTGTCCGTGGAGCGGCATAGCAGGGAGTGTGCTCAGGACCGAGCCGAGCTGGTCCTTATGCGGACGGATGTGACCGCTGCCATTGACAGGCTGACCCAGGCAGTGGTCTCTGTCGCGGACGCATTGGCCACACTGTCAGGTGCCCCTGTACCACACACCCCACACAGTGCGCTCTCCACTCCCCGTTCCCGGCATCGTGCGACACCAGGCCTGTCAACGCCGGGTTCTGCTGTGGGCATCCCGAGCACCCCTGGTGCAAGTTTGTTTGGCAGGATGCAGACCCCTGTGCAGGCAAGGTCGCGTTCGCGCAGTGGGACCCCTGGTGGTGCTCCAGCGCCACCCGATGTGGCCCCTGCTCAGCCTGCCAGTGCTGCTGGGACACGGTGGGGCTGCCAACGCATCCGTGGTGGCCGTGGGACAGTGCTACCTGACTGAACTGTCTCCCAGTGCAGGCCCAGTCTGGTGCTGCCCTGTGTGCAATGTGTGTCATGGTGGGCAGTGCACTGCTGGGTGCTCTGCTCACATGCTGACACACGGACCACCTGCACACCTCCCAACTGCTGTCCACAGGTGCGTGTGCATGATGATGCCTGCATTGCACTGTACACCAAGGGCAAGGGTGCCCAGGTCCTGACACACGACATGGACAGTCCAGGTGGTGGGGTGGTTGGTGGTGCTGTGTGTTGGCAATGTCATTTCCGCAGTGCTGTGCTGCTGCCCATGTATGCTGCCTGGTGTGTGTGTGTGTCCATATGTGCTCCCTCTCTGATGGTGTGTTGGTGTGCCTGGAACCTTCAACTCCCCTGACCTTCATGCACGGTGTGTTCCCCTGTGTGCCTGTGGTTTGCGCATGGACAGTGTTGCCTGCACATGTCCCCTTGACTTACCTGTGTTGGGCGTAGTGCTCTTCTGCAATGGTGTCCCGGTGCAGCTGGGCCTGCCGGGTCAGTCGGGGGTCCCTCCGTCCTAGGGGGGGCTGCTCATCACCCACATCACCGGCGCCACTGGCGTCCCCATCGCTGTCCCCCTCTTGGACCTGTACGGCTATCCCATGGTCTTTGGCCATGTTGTGCAGGATGCAACAGGCCAGGAATATCCCACAGGCCTTTTGGGGGCTGTACTGTAGGGCTCCGCCGGAGGTGTCCAGGCATCGGAAGCGTGCCTTGAGCATCCCAAACACCCGCTCTATGATGTTCCGTGTTGCGGCATGTGCCTCATTGAAACCTAGCTGCGCTGGGGTCGTGGGGCGCCGGTATGGTGTGAGCAGCCAGGGCGGAGTGGGTATCCGCAGTCACCTGTGTGGAGATAGTGGAGATCAGTGTCATGTCAGGTCCATATTGCCCTTATCCTTGTGTGCCACTACCATGGCACCTGTGTCATTCCACCCTTGCACAGTGTTTGCATTCCATACATGGTACTCACCCACTAGATGACCCGTGGGGATGTTCCCACTCTCGAATCGATGGCACAGTGCAGACTGGTGCCATATGAAGGCATCATGTGCTCCGCCAGGTGTGTGGCACAGACATTGATATGCGCCCAGTGGCATCACACACCACCTGGCAGTTGACACTGGAAAGCCCTTTCAGTTCCGATGCCTGGCGCGTCGGGGCCAGGTGGCGTGTGAATAGCCACATGGGTGCAGTCTATGGCCCCTAGCCGCCAGGCATATGTCTACCCTGTGGAACTCCTGCATGTTTGTTATGCGGCTCTGCGCGGTGCTGGGGAAATGGATGTACTCCGCGGCATGAGGCAGCAGTGTCTGAGGAATGGTGAGGATGCGTGACATGGCCGACTGTGTAATGCCTGTGGTGTCCCCTGTCAGCCTCTGGAAGGTGCCCGTGGCGAGCAGGCACATGCAGGCTGTCACCTTGGTCTCCACGGACAGAGCATGACTCCGTCGTGAGGGTGCCTGCATCACATCACTGCACAGCTCGCAGAGCCGTCTCAGTATTGCCCTGTTCAGGCAGTCCGGGCCACAATCTCGACATCTGTGTACAGCTCGAAGCTGATGCGGGCACGATACCGCCTGTCAGGGGCATACCGCCGACGGGCCCCTCCGCGGCCACGTCCCCCTGCAGCATGGTGTCTCACCCCCCTCATTACAGCTTCCATGTGGAAGCTGACACTGTCCATCTCCCTGGCTTCCCCCCCGGCTGCTGTTCCTGTGTTACCCCGCTGCCCCACTGCTGCTTCCACTGCACCGGGCACCCCCCACTGGCCTCTCTGTCCTCCTGGACCCACTGTCCCTCTCTGCCCTTCCAGCTCCTGTCTCTCTCTCTCTCTCTCTGTCTCTCTCCCCCAGTTTGCGGCCTGCTAGAGTTCTTGCACCGCTTCCTTGAGCCTTTTTATTTTGGCTCAAATCCGGTACTGCGCAACTTCCGGCTAAGCCACTCTTGCGCATTGCGCAAGTGTTCGGATATCGCATTGCGCACTTTATGCATGGACCCGCCCCCTTTGGTTGCGCATGCCTTCATTTCCATTGCGCTGTTGCTCAGCATGTTTTCGGTGGCGCAACTGGCCCCTTCTGAATATTGCAGAATGGCGCATTTTTGGAGTTGCGCACGCGCAACCCTGTTGCGCATGGCGCAACCCTTTTGAATATCTGGGCCTCTATGTTTGGCATATTCAGTACTGAACATTCTAATTCAGAGTATTGATTTCTGACTGCCCTTTTTTTTTCTATGTGTAATACACATATGACACTGATTTCTACCCAATCAGTGAGCTTATATTTTCATGCCCATTTTATAATACACGATAACACACACCCTGGAGTGCCTTATTGTTATTATACTGTGGCTTGTTTTTAAAAAGAAAGAAAGAAAAAAGAAAAAGAAAATCATTTTTTGGCTTTTTTTCTTGTTTTTTGTGTGTGGAAGTATATGTTTTTTTTTTAAAAGTCCACTATATTTTTCCACCAACAGGTGGAGCTGTTGCTTGACTGATTATGTCAGTGAAGTGCCACACAGCTATTTATTGTTTCAGTGCTGTGATTTCTTTTATCAGTGCCCCCCCAACCCTGTTGTTTGTCTACCCATTAAACCAGCTGTATTTCACCTTTTTTTATTCTTTGAATTTTGGTCCATTTCTCTGGTTGCTAATCTGATCTGCATCTGTACTGCAGGACTCTGAAGTGTGCATGTGCTGACTTCATTTTGGCACTGAGTAGGACACTGAATTGTCATTTGCTTTCAGGAAAAGTTTGAAAGTGAGTACGTACATGTAGAGCACGACACAGGGTAGAGGATTTGTGTAAGGGGTTCATTTGAGTGCAGAAAATAGATTTTGTTACCAAGTTTGTTTGTCCTGGAACTGAGCAGCTTCCGTGAACCGCATGATTGGTAGTTACAGTCTACGCGGTTTACTGAAGCCACTCAGTTCAGAAAAAAAACACGCATGGGAATTAAACTTGTTTTGGCGGCAATTATTCAAACGTAATGTTTACTGTGAGTGGTGAAATGACAGAGAGAAAAGCGAGGGAGAGAAGTGATATGAGGGGCTTAAACTGTGTGGCTTTAATGTTTGGTAGTGTTTGGCTTCTATCGAGAGTTTTAATGTGGAGTGATTCATGACTTGGTTATGCAGTTTTTCTATGTGTGCCCTAGATGCAGTGATGTTATCGTCTAATAACATCACGGTGTCTAGGCGTCACCAGCCAATCAGATTGCTGGAAAATTTCTTGCCATTGTATAATTGAATGCATTCACAAAATTAAAAGCATTCCTCCTGATAAGCATCTGCTGGCTAAGCGAAAAGTTCAGCCACCATGTTTTTTTTTAAATCCCTCCCAAATGTGATTTGCAACCAATAAAATACCATGCTATAGACATACGGATATCTGGTCCCTAACAACCACTCCACTGAACCCAGCAACCAGCCCTGAGTCCCTGAATAAAATGCAGCAGTGAACAATGTCTTTTCTATATATAAAAAAAGTGGTAACGTTTTATTAAATAACTTTGGGGACACCATACACTATAAAAAGTACTGGATGTGCAACTCTATGCACAACCAGTGTGTTCTGCCACCTCAGAGTTCTGATCCCCATGGACCTCTGAAGCTTTGCTCTCGATGTCAGAGGGAATCAGAATCCCTCCATGGCAGAACACACTGGTTGTGCATAGTTGCCCATCCAGTATTCTCTATGTGCTGTATTTTCTATAGTATGTTTTCATTTATGTAAGGCACCCAAAATGGGGCATCACTAGGTGCGTACATTAGGGGCTGGAGCTCTGAACTTTTATTCATTATTCCCAGATAAAATTCGCAATTCTCTAAACTGATCCCATCCTAGATATTTGCTTTTTCACTTGGGGTGAAGAGTGAGGGCTCAAGCCTCTAATCTTTTAAGACCCTAGAAATGCCCCTGGCACACAGAACCTCTGGGGTAGGGCACCACAGAAATTAAATGTCCTTGCCTTTCCTTGTCGATTAGGGTGATTCTCCATTATTCCAGCTACAGGCTCTTCCTCCCTTGTTGAAATAAACTGATTTACATAGCACTGAAGAGTACTGGAATTCCATATTAGTACATGTAGCTTTAGCAACAATGGGAGCCCTGTCTTAAAACAGAACCCACTGGCCCAATAGCCCAGTGCTAGTGCTACTGCTTGCTATGCCAGTGACCAGCACTTGGGAATGGGCTTGGGTCACTTAAGGCCAGTCAGGTAGGGAGGACTGAGCATTCCAAGGACAGCTGTCAAGAGGAGGGA
This sequence comes from Neoceratodus forsteri, assembly GCA_016271365.2. Lineage (NCBI taxonomy): Eukaryota > Metazoa > Chordata > Ceratodontiformes > Ceratodontidae > Neoceratodus > Neoceratodus forsteri. Next base: position 555,328,489 of record CM057450.1, on the reverse strand, counting down.
CACAGGTAATCTGCATTCTGCTGTTTGCATGACACAAACTGTGGCTTGGATTGCAACACATTTGGGATGCACAGTCTTCTGGAAGGGCCTGCCATCAGTGCTGATTCATGCATGCCTGCCTCTATATGCATGCACGTGCACCAGTGCATGCTTAGTGGTCCTTGTGAGAAGAAAAGTACTGTGGAAAATCCATGGCTGCAGGTAGATTATGCCTAGATCCCCCAAAGGCCTTCACGACTGACTAGGCCTTCTGTATCTGGATTATATTCCAGATGGGCTCAGCTACCCCTTTTGGCCCTACCACAGGAGGAAATCCATGGGGGAAAAAGGGGAGTTAAATCCTATAGAAGATAGTTGATGGGGCTGGGGAGAACTGGGACAGACAGGGACAGATTGTAATCAGTGGGGTATAAACAGTTGACGAAAATCATCTAAAACAACTTCTTTTTAGAACTAGCATGGGGCCTTAGAAACAGGATGTTAAATGTAATATTCTTTGAGATACTACTGGTTCCATGCAGAGGGCTAGGGGATTGACCACCCCTCCGGCTCTGTCACAAGGGGTAATCTGCGGTTCACAAAGGACACTTCAAAAATACATAGGAAAGAAGAGTTTATGAGCTTAAACTTATTCACCTTCTTGATACTAACAATCAATAAAAGACTGTATAGACTTTGACTCCATGACTCATTGCAAATTTTAACTGACAACTATCTTCTTTTTACTTCCGGTATATATGCATTTCCTGTGCATATATGTATATGAATTATCTCTTACATTTGATATATTTTGTGTGTGCCTTATACATGAACAAGGTTTACTTATATTGATTGGTATTGCAATGTGCTTGCTTTTAGACTTTTGTGGGTATGTAATATTGGTAAAGTCAAATGCTTACACTTTGTTTAACCTAAATGTGTATATTTTATAAGAAAGATTTATTGTAATTAACTGTATGTGCATTTGTATTGTGAATGTCTGACCCCGGGCCTAGCCTGTAAAAGGGCCATGTGCTATTTACATGGTTAACAAAATTTTAAGTAAATAAAAATAAATATATAACATTTAAAATACTTTTTTTAATCTTTGCATACCTCCTTATGAAAATACTGTAACTGTCATACCCATGTGTAAAAATGTATACTCCAGTAGATTATTTTAAGTAAAGAAGTTTGTTTTCTGTAGAACCTGGCTGCTACACATGATGAAGGGCTCTATGTAGCCTGAAAGCTTGTGTTTTGTTAATCTCTTGTTGGTCCAATAAAAGGTATCAAATCACCCACTTTGTTTATCTTTTTGTACAAGGACAGATATTAATGCAAACCATTTTTTTTTGTCCTGAGGCATTTTTTACATCTTCGCTGGCATTCAAAACTAATTTAAATACATTTTTTTTTCACGATGTAATAGAAAAGAGCATCATCTGCATAAAGGCTGATAACATGCTCTTGTGTATCTACTTTAATCCCCTCATCACTTGCATTACCCTTTAATGTAATAGCTAATGGTTCAATAGCTAGGGCAATAATTTATGGTGATAGGGACGCGCCTCCTTTGACAAATTTTTGGAGAAAGATTTTGATTAGTTGGTATTTGTACTATCGGAGCATGATATGTAATTATTATACTTTTTGAAAGTTGGTATTGCCCTTATCTGTCTAAAGACTTCCAGAATGTACTTCCCATCAGTCTGATCAAATCCCTTCTCAGTATCTGAGGCAAGGAGTATAGCTTCCTGCATTTAAAAATATCAATAATGATAATAATTGACCTTCTGACATTAGCACTTAGGGTGCCATATTTACAGCCAGCCAGCTGCGCGTGCAAAAGGGTGCGCCATGCAAAAAAATAGGGCTGGATGGCTTTGGTGCCACATTCAAACAGATAGTGCAATTCAAATTGACCATGTTATCTGTCTGAATATCGGACTCTGGTAGTACGTTTCACAGTGGGTGATCCCCATGTTCAGTGCAGTGCTACCAAGGTGCAGGGCTGAAGACCGCCCATAGGGGTACAGCGTGGCACAGTCTGGTTACTGCCATGGCCCCCATGGGTGATATTTAATCCAAACATGCAGATGAGCCCAGTGGGCATGCATGGCGCTATGGGGTAATTTGCATGCCCATTATGGTCTCATCTGCATGTGAGCACCCGGCCTGAGTGTGTGTCCCTCCCCCCAAGCCCCGACCAGTGTATTAAAACTAAGTTCCCCAGTCCCTGGTAGTCTAGTGGTCCCCCTTCCCTGAGCCCTAATCTATTTTATAATATAAAATTTCCCCAGTCCCTGGTAGTCTACTGTTCTTCCTCCCTGAGCCTTTAGCCCTGATCACGTTCAGCAGCAATAAATCCCACATCCCTGGTGGGTTAGTAGCCTCCTAGCCCTAGCCCCAGTAGGCAGTGACCCACCACCCCACTCCCGCCAAACTGACCGGAGCTGGCAACTGGCACAGTCCTCCTCACACTGCCATGGCCAGCCACCGACTGAACTGTATCAGAGCATCTATGGTAAACAGTACATGCTCTTTGCTAGACTGATCAACCAATAAACATGTACTGTTTACTGTACACACTTTGATACAGTTCAGTTGGTGGTTGGCCGTAACGGTGGGAAGAGGGCAGTGCCAGTCCCCACCTCTGGTTGGTTTGGGGGGGGCAGCAGGGTTGTAGGTCACTGCCTATGCTGGTGGAGGGGTGGGGAGCTACTTGCTCACCTAGGATGTGGGAATTTATTGCTGCTGAACTGAATCAGGGCTCAGAGACAGGGTACCACTAGACTACCAGGGAATGGGGAAATTTTATATTATAAAATGGATCAGGGCTCAGACACTACTAGACTACCAGGGATACAGGGTATTTTTATTTCAAACAGAGATTAGGGATTGGGGAAGGGAGACTGCTAGACTACCAGGGATATAGGGAATGTTTATTTCATCCAGAGGTCGGGGCAGGGGGATGGAATGCCAGACCATCATTATAGCCAGCCCTTGACAGTGGTGCACCCCCTCTGCGCACTGTTAAGGGCTGGGCTTCAGAAGCCTTACACTATGCCACTGTTGGTGGCCATTTAGCATGTCTGCAAACTTTCAGTATTGTGCTGCACCCCACATGCATGAGGATTCCCTAATTTGCATGGACGCAGCACAATATTGTGCAAGTCAGTGCTGTTGGGGGTGCACCGCGCATATGTGCCCTTTGAATATGGGTAAGTCACTGACAGCTGGCACTATTTCCAGTTAGCATGGCACAAACCTGGTTTGTGCCACACTAACCTTTTGAAAATTTCGCCCTGAGTCTTCTTCCCTTTATAATGGCATTTCGGTCAGGGGTAAAGGACACAGCAGGACCCTCTCCAATCTAGATGTGAAAATGTACATTAGACTTTTCATGTTATTATTTAGTCAAGCTGTAGGTCTGTATAATCTACAATATATATAGAATAGGGGTTTTGTCCTTTGTAAGAAATAGTGTGATTCTGCGTTGTATCGCTCAGAGAGGGAACCTTATTGTAAACAAAATCTAGTCAGATCCACCATGGCTGCATTATGAAGTTAGTGAGATTGTGTTGAATTGTGAAGGATACATGGAGAAACAACACAATGCTTTTTGACCAGTAAGATTTGTTTTATTTTCTGTTCTAAGGAAGGCAGACACATTATTAGGAAAATATATGGAGGTGTTGATTTTAATGGAAGGAATGATAAGCAATAAAGGTTCTGTGTAACAATCATATACTCATAGTGGTAGAAACAGACTGGTTCAGAACTCTGGAACCCCACCATCAGAATCAATAAAGAATGCACATTTCATTATTCACATTGAGGTCAATCAAACCAAACATCATGACTCAGTTGGCCTATACTTGCATGGCATGGCTAACCCCTGTTCTGCGGATGCAGTCCCTATTCTCTACATTAAGATGCAACATTTTATCTATGGACTACTGATTGCTAGAAACATAGAAACATAGACTTTGATGGCAGATAAGGACTGCTAGGCCCATCTAGTCTGCCCATTTCCCTACCTACAGGATAGGCTGCAGATTCTAGTTAACAAACAGCCTATTTCTTCCTACCCCCCACAAGAATTGCCTTATGTCTGTCCCATGCATTCTTGAATTCTCCCACTGTTTTAGACCCTACAACCTCCTCAGGAAGGCTGTTCCATCCATCCACTACCCTCTCTGTGAAATAATACTTCCTCACATTGCCCCTGAACTGCCCTCCTTCTATCTTTAAATCGTGTCCCCTTGTTCTTGCAAGTCTGTTTTTCTGAAAGATGCTACCCTCTTGGACTTTGTTGATTCCACTGAGGTACTTAAAAGTTTCTATCATGTCCCCACTCTCCCTTCTTTCCTCAAAGGTATACATGTTATGCTCCTTTAGTCTCTCCTCATACGGCTTATCTTGCAGACCCTGCACCATTTTAGTTGCCCTCCTCTGGACTACCTCTATCCAGTCTATGTCCTTGCAGAGATGGGGTCTCCAGAGCTGGACACAGTACTCCAGATGGGGTCTCACCAACTGTCTGTACAGAAGGATAACAACTTCCTGTTTTCTGCTGCTGCTGCCTCTCCCTATACATCCTAGTATACCTCCAGCCCTCCCTACTGCCTTCTCACATTGCTTGCTAACCTTAAGGTCATCTGATATGATTACCCCCAGGTCCCTTTCCTTTTTTGTTGTTGTTATTACCTCCCCAACCATTGTGTATTCTTCCCCTGGGTTCTTGTTTCCCAGGTGCATTATTTTGCACTTCTTTGCATTGAATCCTAGCTACCATACTTCTGACCATTCCTCCAACCTTGCCAAGTCCCTTTTCATCCTTTCCATGCCTCCTTGTGTATTAACCCTGTTGCAGATCTTTGTGTCATCTGCAAAAGGCATACTTTCCTTTCAGTCCCTCTGCAATGTCACTGATGAAGACATTAAAAGGACTGGACCCAATACTGAACCCTCTGCGGTACCCACTAGTAACCCTCTTTCTTCAGAGTGGACTCCATTTACAATTACCTTCTGTGTCCTGTTGTGCAGCCAATGTTTTACCCAGGCTACCACCCTGGGACCCACTCCCAGGCTGGTTAATTTGACTATTAATCTTTTGTGTGGGACTGTGTCAAATGCCTTGCTAAAGTCTAGGTAGGCCATGTCCACAGCCCCTCCCTGGTCTACTACTTTGGTCACCCAGTCAAAGAAATCTATTAGATTAGTTTGACATGACCTTCCCGCTGTGAACCCATGCTGCCTTGGGTCCTGTGCTCCACTGGCCTCTAGGTACTCAACTATTCTTTCCTTCAGAAGTGACTCCATCACTTTCCCTATCACAGAGGCCAGACTGACAGGTCTATAGTTTCCTGCCTCTGTCTTGGTCCCACTTTTGTGAAGGGGAATCACATCCACCTTCCTCCAGTCCTCGGGTACCACACCATCCTCCCATGATTTATTAAAAAGAGTAGCCAGTGGTCTCACTGGTTCCTCCCTTAATTCTTTTAGAATTCTGGGGTGAATTCCATCAGGACCCATTGCTTTGTCGACCTTCAGTTTTAGGAGTTCTTGTAGACCCTTTCTTCTGTGAAAGGTTCAGGATCGACCCTATCAAGACTGCTTCTATTAATTGGATTCTGGGCACTTCCCCTCCTCTTTTGTAATACTGAGCAGAAATATTCTTTCAGTATCCCTGCTTTTCACTGTCCCCTCTGCCCACCCACCGTTCATTCTATTCAGCCTCACTATCCCTCCCTTTGTCTTTCTACACTCGCTGATGTACCTATAAAAGGTTTTATCCCCCTTCTTAACTGAGTTGACTATCTTTTCCTCAGTTTGGGCCTTTGCTATTCTGACTTCCCTCCCTGCTTCCTTCTGCCTTAACTGGTACAGCTCTCTGTCCTGCTCCTTCTGTGTTTCCTTATACTTCCAGAATGCTATCTTTTTCTTCCTGACTTTCACAGCCACCTCTTTTGATACCTCTACTCATCATCATGATGGTTGCCGAGGGACTAGAAGGCTACTTTTGTGATTGACATCAGGACTATGACACTTTCTGCTATGCACAATTGGAACAAAAAAAATATTTAGGATAATACATACATTTTTCACAGATAGCACATGGGTGCTCCTATTTTACATAGCAATACTTATTCCAGTTTCTGTTATGCACAGACATGTACCTAGGAATTACAGAGTTTGGATCAGTCCAATTTCAGATATTAGGCTACTGCTATTTAATATATGACAATGCATACATCACCTTAGGAATATTTCTATATTATCTTTTTTTGTGGGTGGGTGGATTTTGCATAGAACAAACCATGACACTTATGATATTGATCACAAAATTAGTATTCCATACTCATTACACCAAGATGTCCCATCTTACTGTAGAGAACAGGGACTGCATCTGTGAAGTAGGGGTTGACCATACCATGCAAAGGTACCTCAACTCGTCATCATGATGGTTGCAAGGGACTAGAAGGAAAAGTATGCCTCTTCACAGGCAGAAAGATATGCAACAGGGTTGATATACAGGGGAAGGTGGAAAGGACGAGAAGGGACTTGGCAAGGTTGGAGGAATGGTCAGAAGTATGGCAGCTTGGATTTAATGCAAAGAAGTGCAAAGTAATGCACCTGGGAAACAAACACCCAGGGGAAGTGTACATAGTGGGGGGGGGAGTAGTAAAACAACAAAAATGGAAAGGGACCTGGGTATGATCGTATGAGATGATCTAAGGGTTAGTAAGCAATGTGAGAAGGCAGTAGAGATGGCTAGGGGATACTGGGATGTATATTGACAGGCATCACTGGTAGAAAACAAGAAGTTGTTATCCCCCTGTACAGACAGTCGGTGAGACCCCATCTGAAGTACTGCATCCAGTTCTGGAGACCCCATCTCTGCAAGGACATAGACAGAATGGAAACAGTCCAGAGAAGGGCAACTAAAATGGTGCAGGGTCTGCAACAGAAGTCATAGGAGGAGAGACTGAAGGAGCTTAATTTGTATACCCTTGAGGAGAGGAGGGAAAGGGGAGACATGACAGAAACTTTTAAGTACCTCAGGGGAATCAACAAAGTTCAAGAGGGTAGCATCTTTCAGAAAAATAGATGTGTAAGAACAAGGGGACACAATTTGAAAATAGAGAGGGGATGGCTCAGGGGTAATGTGAGGAAGTATTTTTTTCACAGAAAGGGCGGTGGACACATGGAACGGCCCTCGTGAGGAGGTTGTGGGGTCACAAATAGTGGGGGAATTCAAGAATGCACAGGACAGACATAAGACAATTCTTGTTGGGGGGGTAGGAAGAAATAGACTGTTGGTTAACTTGGATCTGCAGCTTATCCAGTAGGTAGGAATATGTGCAGACTAGGTGGGCCAAGCAGTACTTATCTCTGTCAAAGTCTATGTTTCTATGTTTTTTGTGTTGCATCTTTTGTTTACTACGCTTCATTAAATGTACATTCCCTACTGATTCAGATGGTGGGGTCCAGGGTTTCACTTCTTTGTGTTTCTCTCTTACCATGATATGACTGAATAGTTGTTTTACAGGTCCTGTACCAGTCTACTGTACTTAGTAGCCTACATACATTTTTATTTTAATTTATTTATTTTTACACTTGTCATTTTTTAATTACAGTTGGAGCGCTTAGTAGCTGTGCACAACAATAAGATAGGCCCTAGAATTTTCATAAAATACATGCATCATAAAATAACTTTGATCATAAAAAACAAGACAAGCATTTGTCAATGCCTAATGTTTGCTTGCTGGCATTGGCATTATGTAGGAGTTAGAGAGCTGCATAATAGAAATGGCAGTGAAGTATTGAACTGAAGCCAACCCCACCACCACCCTGCAGAGACTGACAGGCATTGGGGTGTGCCTTTGGGTCATCAGGCATAACGGCCATGCCATATTACCACTCCCTACCCTGCAGACAACGACAAGTGTCATGGTGTGCCTTGGGGTCTTTGGCCCTTTTGCTCACCCCATTCCATCAGGAAATACAGTGAGATGGGTGCTGTATAGGAGTATGGGGTGAACTTTGGGGTTGAAGAGCCTAAGGCACACCTTGATGCCTCTCACTGGCTGCAGGGTGTGGAATGGTATAAGCATTACAGGTGAAAATCCCAAGTCACACACCTGATGCTTGTCAGTCTGTACAGGGTGGGGCGTTATGGTCAGAAACCCTAATGCCTCAGGCGTTCATTGGCATTTTTACTCCAAATTTTCAACATGGGTTTTTTGTGACCCCCACCTTATGAACAGTGACAATATCAGTTCATTAGCTGAAAGCTGATTTTGCACAGCGACTATGCCATTTGGCACCATAGGTGTGAAAACACATTTCGAACAGGATGTGAAAAATGACAGCTGTACTGTTCATGGGGAGGTGCAAAAATTGGCAATGTTGAAAATCTGCAGTGAAAATATTAAAAAAACTAGTGAAGTCACGAGCGGCATAGAAACTGCTCAACACACACACCCATAATGCAATTAGTTTGGGGATTTTTTTATAGCAGATTGTCAACACAGGCATTTTGTAACCTCCGCTCATGAACAGTGTTACTGCAGTTTTCTTAATCTGTCCCAAACAGTGATTTCCCACAGCGACCATGCATTTCTATGCTGCAACTGTGAAAACACATTTCAACCATGGTATGAAAAATGACAGCTGTACTGTTCATAAGGAAGTGTGGAAAAATGCCAGTGGTGAAAATCTGGACTGAAAATTTTAGAAATGCATGAACTTATGAGAGTGCGTGGAAACTGCGCAATGGTCACTCATAACACAGTCATTTTATGGACTTTTTTCACCAAATTTTTAACATAGCCATTTTAACACCTCTGCTCATGAACAGTGTCACTGTGATTTTCTTAATCTGTCCTGAACATTGATTTCGCACACCGACTGCGCCATTGTGCACTACATGCGTGGAAACACATTTTGGGCAAGATGTGAAAAATGGCAGCTGTACTGCTCATAAGGAGGTGTGGTAAAATGGCAATGTTGAAAATCTGGAGTGAAAATATTGAAAATTTGCAAACTTATGGACTTGCGTAGGAACAGCGCAACACATGCTCATAAAACAGTCATTTTTGGGAAATTTTTCACCACATTTTCAACATAGGGTTTTTGGAGACCTACCTCATGAACTGTGACACTGTCATTTTGTAAATCAGTCCCGATAGGTGGTTCCACGCAGTGACCACAAAATCACCTTTCCGGGATGATTAACAAAATGACAGTGCCAGATTTCATGAGGTGGGGTCCCAAAAAACCCATGTTAAAAATTTGGTGAAAAATTCCCAAAAATGCCTGAGATATGCATCAAAGTTGAAAAAAAAAACCCTATTTATTCCATTATACAGTTTAACGGCATTTCCTCACTTCGAGGTCAGCTTTGAAAAATGCAGACGTGTTTCCGGTCCACCGAAGATCGTCGCACTGGACTCTGGAGATAAGTATGAAGTGAGGTGGGGGTGTGGGGAAGCAGGGTATGCAGATGGTAGGCATAGGTTGGGGAGGGGGGTCAGGACAGTCAGCGAGGGAATGTTTTTTCTTGCAGATAATTTTTTTTCATAGACAATATGAGACTTGTGCCATGCTGGGGTGGGCTCCCAGCCTGGCAGCTGGAAGGCTGTTGGGGGGACAGCAGAGCTGATGGGGATTGGTCACCACTGTCGGCCATACGGACTGTTGCCATGCTGGGGTGGTCTCCCAGTGTGGCACCTGGTAGTCTGTTGGGGGGGACAGTGGAGCCGACAGGGATTGGGCACCCCTGTTGTCCTTATGGACCATTCCCACGTGCACCTGGAACTCTGTGGGGGGGAGTGCAGCACAGCCGATGGGGGATTGGGCACCCCCATCAGCCATACAGTGTGGAGGGGAGTGCATGAGCACGCAATATGCTAATCAGCACTATCTTATCACTGCTCACTGAAGCAGAGCTCTCCCTTTCAACTGTACGGCACTGCATTTTCAACTGCTGTCAAAGACAGCTGCAGCATTCATTGGTGAACTGTGACCGCGCCTGCAAACACACAGGCTGAACTGGAAGACAGGGTGCCACACCTACAAAAACTTGGATGATGGCACTATGTTTCTTGCACATGCTTGCAAGAAAACATAAAAGGGAATTCCTAGATACTGAACCAAGTCTGAATAATGTGATATCAGCATGACCACAACTAACATTTAAATGAACCAGTACTTTACAAGATACCCTTGTTAAATCTATATATATAAAAGTAACATTTAATCTGAGAACAACTTGAATGCCTGACAGTCCACATTGAAAAAATTATTTTAACGGTTTGAGAGGAGACATGCGGGAGGAATCGGTATATATTTTCATTAGTTTCACTGTGTATATGATGTGTTTTTTATATGGCATTACTTGTAAGATATGTGCTTTGCACCCTTGTTTCTATGGTTACAAGCTTAATAAAACTACACACACAAAAAAGACAAAGAAAACCAAGTTGTGTTTGCACCTCGTTTACAAGGGGGTCTTCAGAAATTAATGTGACCATAATAAAGAAACTGGGAAGTTATAGGTATTGAACCTTGTTATTCAAAGGGCAAAAAATTACAATTAAAAACTGATAAAGGTGTAAAGCTGTAAATAAGAGTGAAACAACCATGCTGGTATGCACACCACATTAAGTAGTTCTTGAAAGTTTACAGATTGGGGATGGCTCAATTAACAATGCAAGTCCAGAAAAAAATATGTATTGCCACCTCTTGCTGTACTGAAGTGCTGCAGCTGATGCAAAATACAATGCAAGTTGGTAGAGGCGAGGCTGGAGGATGGGTGTGAATAACACCATATACCCAACAGGAGGGACTTTACAGATCTCAAAATTTATTTGTGAAAATAACTGATGAGGATAGGAATGTAAGCTGGGGCAAATCTGGTTAAAAAAAATAGTTGCTTAACTTGCAGACTTGAAATAATTGCATGTCTTCCTTTCTGTAACATCTTTCCATGCACAAACAGGTTTGCTTTTAAAACTAATTTGCTAAACTGTGTTTGGTAGATTTTACTTTTGATTTCTATTTATGACAGGCAGTAAACATTCCTGCATGAAAAGGCTTTACCATCGAAGCACCTATAAAGTGAGGAACTACACAGTGACATAAAAATAGCACTTTATATGCGCTTCAAAGGCAAAGTCTGTTCCAGGAATACTGCCTGTCATGAAAAGAAGTCAGGAGTCAAATCTACAAAAAACAGTTTCATAACTCAGAGTTGCACTAGCAAGTATGATTTACACTTTTACAGACATTTATCAAGTAAAAAGACATGCCTCAACTTACTCTAAAAACAGAGAAGTAAAACTCAGTAACCACCCAGGCTCATTACACACTGCATTTCCAACTAGATGCAGTTTTACCTCATGCCCCTCCCATATGAATAAAAAAAGGTGGGGTGGATCTTTAGGAGTTTTTTCAGGTGGAGGTGGGATGGATCTTACTACCCCCCCAAAAAACCTAATGCTTCCTCCCACTACTCAGGTTCCAGCTCTTGCACCACCCATTTAAGAAAGAAAATAGTACCCTGCAACCATTGACTAACATGAAAACGTATTTATTTGAGGGCGGAAAACACTTCTTGGAGGAGGGTAAGGTGGAGGAGACTATTTACACCTTCAGTCAGTTCCACGGACAGAAAACATGACATCACTCCTTTTGTACATGCAAAATGTCTGCAGGCTCCGCCTACTGCAGCCATAAAAAACACATACAAAGATTCAACAGATTCAGTACTTCCCCAATGAGTCTAGCCCTCCTCTATGACTACACTCTTTAGTACTTATGACAAAAGAACTGCTGCCCATCAAATTCTCACCTCCTTGCCTATAGTATTAGTTAATTGTTTTACAGACTATATCATCCTCTGTTCCCTGCCTGATTTGCTCTATATCCTGTAGATTTTCAAGTTGTTCACTTAAACTTCTTGCCAACCTATCCTGCTGTAAACTATGTATCTGTATATTTTTTACTTATGTAATCCATGTTATTGTAATTATCTGTAACCTCATTTACTCATGTTTTTCTAAGGCATGGAACCTCCTTGTATCTGTTTATGCACTTGTAACCATTCTGAATGATGTTATGCTCATTATTGCTATGACGTGAAACCTCTGTGAAAGAGCCTTTGACTCAAAGGAACTTCCTAGAAATAAATAAAAATATATACAGATGGGGAGAACTAGATGGTCATGCTGTTTATAGTAATCTATTGAGGTACCATCTGGCCCCAGACAGTTCTTGATGTACTTTTTTAATAGTATCCTTTATTTCTAATAGGGTGATTTTTTTTTGTTCTATCATTGTTGATTATTCTTTGGATAATTCAGAGAATTTAATAATAGATATGAATGTATCTATGGCATCAGGGTAGTTTTTTTTTCCATTCTAAGTGTTATTCTTTTTTCATGATAGTAAGTGAATGATTTGTTTCTAAGGAGTCATTGGATGTCTGATTGCTTTCTCCACTGATAATCAGAATTGCCTTTTCTTGTTGCTCTTTCTGCAGTTCAGAAAAAAAAAAACATTATTTTGTCTAGTTTGTCTCCCAGTTGCTAGCCTTAGTAAGTAATACATTCCTTTTAGTGTCTATGGCTATTAATTGATTATACTGTTCCTTGGTCTAGATAAATTAATTAGGAACTCAAGGATTATTATAAATCATTTGTAGACCTTCTAGATGGCTGATATTTTCAATTGAGTTGTTTCTTGTTTTGAATTTCCTTTTTATGGATGCATAATTTATAGTTAATCCCCTTCAATCATAATCCTTACATAGTATGTGCCTCAAATAATGTAGGAAGAGATCTCTGGTGAGGAACTGAACTTAAAGGATATGGTATGACTTTTTCCAGCAATTTCTTTCAGTTTACCTTAAATGAATATAGTGTCTTGCTTCGATTGACTTTGAGTTTCTGTATTCCTAAGTTTTATTTCTAATTCTATGGTGTCATAGTCCAAAATAACAATATTGTAATATCTTGAAGACTGCATTTGATATAACATTATATGATAAATTAAGAAGAACTCTATCATTTTGTAACATTGATGAGGAAATGAGAAAAAGGGAATACTGAAGTTCTGTTGAGTGATGTTCTCTCCATGAATCTACTAGTTTTAGATAAACTACATGTCCTCTAATAACTCTCCTCAAGGTGGACATATGGTATTATCCTCCATGCATGAATATTTATTCTGTCTGCAGTCCAAAGCTATGTTAATCCCTCCACCCTACCCCCCCCCCATTTTATATGGTCTTGCAAAGGTTTAGAAATTGAGAAACAAGCTAAGTACAAAAAAAAAAAAATACTGGTATGCTAGCCCACTCACCCCCAAAAAAATATTTTTCAGAAAGATAACTCTTTCAACAAAACTTGTTTATTTTTCACCATCGACATCCAGTATATCATTTTCTGTGTTTCGGGACTTATCCTTTCATCAGAACAACTGGTTATTATTTAATAAGTTCATTCTTTACCATCAACATCTCTTCTATTAAATGTGTAGTTGTTTGACTCCCACCACTTCCTTTTAAACCAACACTAATGCCACTAGGAATTTTAAATTGTCATGTATTTTGAATGATTTTTCAGTATTTTGCATTCCACTACACAGTGTAAAAAGCTCTAATGATAGTCCTGCATTGATGTGTTTTTCTAGTCTGGCAAGGTGGGAGACTCACCTTGCCTGCCTGGAGAAACACATCAATACAGGACTTATTTTTTGCATTGTTTCTATATCTAGGCATTTAACATTCCAAGATAGGATTTTTCAATTACCCATTTTTTTATTATTTATCTCCAACTTTTCAGACAATTTGAATGACTAATTCTTATTAGAGAAAATCCAGTTATGCATCTACATTCTTTTCCCCTTTTAGCTTCCAGTTTACTATATTCCCCCCACCCAACCCCTTCCCCATTATTCCGTGTTACTCAAGCATAGAAACTATACTGCTTTCTTCCTGAGATGCCTTTATCCAATTATTCATTAGTAGCAACCATAGTTATATCATATGTATCACTCCCCTATTCTTGCTCTCCACCCCTGTCCCAAAAAGCTGCCAGAGTCACACCATCCCCCACTGTCATCTACACCAACAAAAGATTGCCTCTTATCTCTCAGAGAGAGAAAATATAGATGGAATGGAGTGCACCTCCAGGCCTCTCGTAGGTAAGCAGTTCAATCTACTTATAGATAGAAACTCAATGAGGGAGACTTCCCTCAGGAAATGTGTAGGGTAGAGAAGTCAAGCTGGAGCAAATGGGGGGAGCACAAAAAATAGATATAATCTAGGTATCTACATGTAAAACATAATATAATATCTTTCATTCAGCTAACTTCAGTTTTCATGGCCCTAAGTCTTTCAAAATTCCAGTACTATTAGTTTATGACTGTTTTCTATTTTAATAGTTTATCTTTCTCCTACCTGCATCATATACATAACCCAACTTGACTTTACCCCAGCCTCAAATTAGCATATTTCTCATGAGGGTATCTTCCTACCCTCCAATCTATGACAAATGAGGAGAAGTAACACTATCATAAACTCCAGGTTAGTCAGCAGACCTCTCCTATAATTCAGTGCACTACTCTCTGTGTAAATTGTCAGCTGCCTTCAGTCTTCAGTGTATGGGGAAGGGACTGAGGAGACAAAGCAGGCTACACATCATACAATGATGCTCTGCAGATGTAAGATCACAAACTGACATGAAAACTGATCACTCCCCTCTCAACATGCTGATGACTGCTGTAATCTGACAACTTAAAATGAGACTAGCATGCTAGTTTACTAAGAAGGGGAGTCTATTGTGTTGCTAAGAGTTTATGATATTGCTTGCCCCCAATCACAGGTCAAGAGTTAAGGGGGAAGCCTTCTTGAGAAATGGTTTGTTTTGAAGCTGTGATCAACATGGAGTAGAGGGGGGATATATTTAAAAGATGCTGTCAAGTCCAGCCCAGTGGCCTAGAGGGTTGAGGTGCTGAACACCTTACCTCATGCTATGTTGGTGACCCAGGTATGAGAATGACCCCAGATCATTGGGGTGCCAGCTTGGGGGGGAAGGGGGAGCAGGATTGAGCATGCAGCTCTCCTCTCCAGAGGGTAGTGAGGGTGGGTTGGCACCCCCCATAGTTCCACTGGGTGGAGGTCTGGAGGGTAGCATAGGTGGAGAAAGGGCAGCAAAAAGCATTGAGAGATGGAAGTGGCTGAGATGTCACCATGGGGTGCAATACATGCCTCCACATGCTCACACAGCTGTGTGCCAGGGCCTTGGGGGGGCAGGTGAAGAAAATCCTAAAAGAAAATACATTTGTGTCTCTGTCAACAGGGGGAAGGAGGAGGTGACGGGGACCAAAAAGCTAGATAAAAAAAAGACAATATCAAGAGCTGGCACTGTGCCAGTACAGTCTGTGAAAGGGTGGAAGGGAGGGAGGGAAGGGGTGGACAAGCATGCTGAGACCACTGTGGGAGTGTTTGCCCATGGAGCCAACAAAGGCTATCTAGAGGTGGGTAGAAATCATTTTAAATGTTTTTTTTTTCCTTTTTATCTTTTTAGCGTGAATGAAGAATACCCCAATACATGATTCCTAATACTTGGCCTGAATATTTTAAGGTATTTGCACACCCCTAAGATTTACTTTTTCACTTAATGTCACGTAGTGATTGAAGGAACAAAAGATGCCCAAAGTCAGCTTTTGTAATGCTTGGCCATCTGGTTATAATTGTATGATATTTATAATAAAAAAATATAGTATGTGAGCCTGTGCTTCCATGGGTGCCTCCCCTCCAGGTTTTAGTGAAGCCACAGGATATGTAGCTGACCAGGATATCTCTGTAATGCAATTAACTGCCTTGAGAAATTGCATTTTATGGCATTTTTAGGACCTCATGTTTTTTTTGAAGTGGAAATCAAATTTGACTTTATGACTTCAGAAATAGGACATCATTAAACTGATTCCTTTCGGCTATCTCACACCTGGGTGACAGACTGCAGAGTTGTAAAAACCTTTGGTGTTCCTTAGGAAAACAGGAACCAGCCACCAGTTCAAAGGAAAGGCTTGATTAAAGACTGTCATAATTTAGGAAATGTCTTTTTCCTTCTAACGTCACATTATTTAAAATATCTCCTGACATGAAATAATTTTTTGTAATTTTATATTCTAAAAGGAGGAGCTAGATGACTCACAGAAGGGCGTGGAGACAGTTTAGACTAATACTTGTGTCTGAACTGTTTGAGATATATTATCTTGAGACTCTAGAGAGAGTCAGACCTCTCTGATATAACTGCACTTACAGAGATAATACATTAGATAGAAAAGGCCTAAATGTATTATGGTAGGAGTTTTTGTTTTGTACTTTGCCCTTGTTCTTTTAAGTGATTGTATGCTCTTTGATATATTGCTCTGTGTTTACATTTTTCATATTTTTATCATCTTTTAATAAAGAATCTTTTATTTGAAAGACTGCCTGGGTGTCTGCCAGTTCTTTTTGCATTTGACGTATAGAGGGTTAAGTCTGACAATTGTTCAACAGCTTCATGGTGTTGCTAAACTGGGAAAAGGTAAGAATATGCCCAAGGTCTTTTATAGAGTTTTAAGGGTTCATTTTGGAAGCCTGACTTGGTGCCCCTGGTGAAAGATTGTACCACAATCCCTGAAAAGGGTACGTATCTGAGCCTGTACATTGGGTACACTAACATAAGGTTCATAGTTTGAATCCCCCCAGAACTTGAGACTAACGGTGATTCAGACCCAAAAGCAGACACAAGGGTTACCCTGTCTGTTACCTGCTCACACTGTTGTGCACTGAGGGTGTCACTGTGGGAGCAGAGGGACTGACCTGCGGAGTACGTTTGTGACATAAAACACATTATAATAACTCATATTACTATCATTTGCAATGTAATTGTCCAAATGACTATAAATAATAGGAGAGTCAAATTGCAATAGAAATGTATTTAATCGGCTGAAAAACCACGGAAGCTCTAGCAATGTAAAGAGAATTCTGAAAATGGACAATATAATAGTGTGGGGGGGGTCAGAAAGAATTTAACATACCTAAAATCAATGAAGCTAACATTTCTTAATTATTACAGTATTGTTTAAGTTCTCTATTTTCTATGTCTTCATTATTGATTCTTGATACGTAGGCATAGTCATATGGCTGTTTGACAATTATGTAATGGTGTTGATGTTTTTGTGTTTTTTTTTTTGCAATACTTGCCTAATGTAACCTTATGTATAACCCACTGCTGTATCTGAACTGTATTTACCCCATTGTTGTTTACTTGATCTATGTGTGTTTTCTTGTCTCACACTTGATGTGGATCCTTTGTAAAAGAACCCCTGGTTCAAAGGTATTTGTAACCTTTGTTATGTTAATTAATAAAAAATAAATAAATAATAAGGTGCCAGGGAGTACTGACCAACCCCTTTTGCTGGTGTTGCTCTCTATCTTTGACCTTTCCGAAAGCTACATGGGCAGCCAGACTGGGGCACATTGTTGGCTTACTGTAGATGTTGCTATGACCTGCGGAAATCTCAACACCATATATATGGCAGCCAGCTGTTAAAACTGGGATGCTGATTTTATGTTAAAGAGACACTGCCATAGAAGTATGGTTACTTCCAGTATGGCGTTGTTTATGGCCAGCTGTGCCATACTTGGAAGATGCTAGCATATTCCCTGCCCAGCTAAGTAGTTGAAATTGGTACCTACCCACTAGTTAAATGCAATTAGATTTTGTATTGGGATAGTAGAACTTTCCTTTTACTAGCTATGCTCTTGTATTGGAGATGTAATATATTATGAAGTGTATCAGTTGGGCTAGTTGAAAAGTCTGAAGGGGCCAGGTAATTTTCCCAGTCATTATGCAGTGATGGCTGGGAGCTGAAAACATCATTTTTACCCCATCAGCTCCTTCCCATGATGGACTTGGGGCACTGAGGTATAAGGGCTGGTGACTAGAGACTCTTGTGATTACTGAGAACCTATGTGAGTACAGTCATTTGATATACAGAATGTTGTTTCCCATATTGTAGATTCCTGCTGTGGGGGAACAGGGTACGGATTGTGTGGCTTGACCAGGGCAGGTTTACTAGTGGAGACCCAGTGCCTGGCAGAGCTCTGCCCACCTTTCAGTGTTCCGCAGATATGTTTAGGGGTGGCAAGAGACTGTGACTTCCAATAGCATAGCATCGTAGTGCTGTGCTTCACAGACTGGAAAAGTACAAATATTGCATATGCCGGCCCCAATGAGAACTGTGCCATACGGTATGTGTTTCTCCCACAAAATCTATATTTTTGGTCTTTAGCCACGAACCTTCCTTTAACAAAACATTAAAATAATAAAAAAAAAAAAAATTGAAATTAACTCTGTGGCTACAAACTATTAAAGTTATATGTTCACATTATAGCAATTCCATCCATGTTTTTCAGTCATTCAGCTCAGATAAATTGCTGGACTAAAGACATAATTAACTGCACATAATGGCACTTCCAGGCAAATGAAAATCTGTACAAAATGTTAACTAATAATGGATAAATGCACAAATTTATATGCTATAAATAATATATACATTAACTTTCCAAACAAATGTATTGTTAACAGTAAATAAAGACAGCACTCAGGTAAAGGAAGAAATGGTATACTAACTAGTTATAAATGTTTCTTGGCACATCACAATGTTCTGAAATGCAATTTAAGTAAGGGTAATGGACGAGGGTGGTGGCTACTTTGTCGTGAAGTAAAATAAGTGTTAAAAAATCCTTGAGGTCAGCAATGAATATGAGTTACTATAGCTCACTTGTGGCAAGCAGTGCTGGCATGCATGTGCTATGAATTATTGCTTGTGATGTTATGACAGAGTCTGCAAAACCTACTAAGGCTGATAAATGCCAATGTGATCCACAATAATAGTTACTATACATTCTGATCTGATGGCATATACCTCTGTAATCTCTAACCCCCCACTTTACCTTAGGTCAAAAAATATATTCTCCTTCGCAACATCATAGAATTGGCAATTATATTTTTATGTTATAATTGTTATTTTAGAATAATTACTAGGGAACAATCTTAATATGCAGATAATCAGTTTGCAAGATAACATTACAGCAGCCCCGTTGTAATTGTACTTTAGAAGTGCGTGGCTCTAACCGATGCCTGTCAATTGAGCTTGAGCTCGGAAAGATGCGAGCCTACCAACGCAGCTGCCACCAGCCAGATCGATTTAAAACATTCTTAGAGCTGCCTCACTTATTGAGGATGGAATGACTTTATGGCTCTGGATTAAGGTTTGAGTCGCTATCAGTTGCTGCTGGGCTGAGACGAGTTAATGGGGGCTGCATGCTGGGACCAAGAGAGAAGATGGTGAGTGGTGGGTGAGGTTTGGAGTAGACTGGCACAGAGGCTACTTTATATGGTAAACTGGAAATGTTGAAGTGGAAAAAGGTGCAGAAACTCTCATACAGTTTTGAGTAGGTGAGGGAACAAACTGAGTTTCTATTCATTTTAAACCCTGGTTATGGGGGGAGGGAGTAGAAAGGGCCGGGGAAGGAGATGTGGTGGTGGTGTTCTGTGGAAGGAGGAGAAGAGGCACAGAGTTGCTGTCTTTTGTCTCTGACACTCTTACTCTGACACAACTGGAACCACCCCACTCACTTACTACACAAAAGATCAATAACACCGACAAGTCTTTTTAAAGCAGTTTCTTGTTTTTCTAAAATCAAGTCACATCCCAGATATGTCACATTGATTAAAAATGCTCTCAAGTAACTATAGAAAACAAAATGATTAAAAATGCTCTCAAGTAATTATAGAAAACAAAACTTGCGTTGGTGTGTTTAAACCAGAATGTTATACACACTCTCAATGTAGGATGCTTATATAAACCCCTCAAGCTTTGCTCATAAGGTTTATCTAGCATAGCACACCTCACTGTGTGTAAAATTCTGAATACACACACACACACACACACACACACACATATATATTATTCTCTTATTTGTCTCTTCCATTATTTTTTTTTATTAGCATTTGTATCACCTTCTGTGGACTCCATGTGGTTATGACCCTCTCCCTCAGAGGGGGTACATCCTCTGGCCTGACCCCCAGCTCATCTGCTCCCCAGGTTACCCCATGGATTCCCTTCCATGGCAGGGCCAGGTGGAGGGGTGCCAGCAGTCCCTCGCCACCTGGTACAGTAAATTTTGTGGGGGGGCAGACTTCGCCAGAGCAGTCAGGACATCATGGGTCCATGGAGCCCTGACCTTTTTCCATTTTCTCCCTTCCCTATGGCTTAAGCACGTTGGCTTCTGAGTCTCCTGGCCTGTATTGCCCTCCAGCCACTGCTAGAGAGCAGTCAGTGGGCAGGACGACTAATCACCTGGATGCTCAATCCTCTCTCCCCTTCCCTGTTGACTCCCAGTGGCCCAGGCTCGTTTCCAAACTCGGGTCGCCAATGTGGCATGATGTGTGGGGGGCCAGCACCTCAACCCTCAGCGCCACCTTGCTGGCTCTCTTCCATTATTTTTATGTCATGTTTATACTGAAATAGTTCAAACTGATGTACTGTATTGCTCTATTTTCCTGGTTTCCCTGGGTTGTAGCTGAAAAAGGACCTATTTATTAGTCCACCTTACTTGATTATCAATAGCTAAATAAATACATAAACAGATATATTAGAAATTAAATAGTAATGTGATAACTGTAATATACTATGCAAACTATGTTTCTATTCATTTTTACGTTCGATTGCGCGCATGCACAAGGAACGTTTTGGGACAGTAGCACACTTAGAGGTGTGCCTCTCCCAACCAATGCACAGATCCCTTGAGCAGGCATGGAGGTCCTGCACCAATGGGCGCAGCAGCTCAGTATGACAGTGGTGCTCCTCTGCTTCAAAGAAAAACACCGCTGCCATACTGAGCGCCACCCCCCTCGCATCACGCGCTATCTCCCCCCCTGCGCACATCCATCACGCTGCCCCCAAAGCTTTCGTGCCATGCTGGGAGGCCCACCTAAGCGTGGCAAACATTGTTCGACGGGTGCCCAATCCCCCATTGGATCCTGCCCCCAAAGCCATCCTGCTGCCATGCTGGGAGCCACCCCAGCGTGGCAACGTTGCTTTATTTTGCCGACGGGTGCCCAATCCCCTCAGCTCCTCAGCGCCCCCAGCGAGTTTGCCGACGGGTGCCCAACCCCTGTTGGCTCCTCGGCTCCCCAGCCATCTTCTGCCATGCTGGGCGCCCACCCCAGTGTGGCAAACATCCCACGTTGTCTTTTTTTTTCAAACCTGTAAAACAAAAACTGTCCCGCGCGCATCTCCCAACCCCCACAACCGCACCCACCCACTGTGCAGCCAGCCCCACACCCCCATACTTACCTCCGGACTCCAGCGCTAGATCTTCGGTGGACTCGAACACGCCTGGCGCTCTTCAAAGACGACGCGAACTGAGGAAATGCTGGTAAGCTGTATAGTGGGCTAGATGGGGGTCAACTTTGTGCATATCTCAGTCATTTTTGGAATGTTTGCACCAGATTTTCAACATGGGTTTTGGAACCCCTTCTCATGAATGATGTCACTGTCATGGTGTTATTTGGGCCCAAAGAGTGATTTCGCAGGCACTGCGCTGTCACTGCCTGAAATCACCCTTTGGCCCTGAATAACACCATGACAGTGACATCATTCATGAAAAGGGGTCCCAAAAACTCCATGTTGAAAATTTGGTGCAAATATTCCACAAAATGATTGTTTTACAAGCGTGCGTTGCGCAGTTCCTACGCAGGCTCGTTAGTTCGTGAATTTTCAATATTTTCACTCCAGATTTTCAACATTGCCATTTTACCACACCTCCTCATGAGCAGTATAGCTGTCATTTGTCACATTCTTCCCAAAATGTGTTTCTGCCCATGTAGCACACAATGGCGCAGTCGGTGTGCGAACTCAATGTATGGGAAACATTAAGAAAATCACATTGACACTGATCGTGAGCAGGGGTCTTAAAGTGGCTGTGCTGAAAAATTTGGCAAAAGTTCCTAAATATGACTGTTTTATGAGTTCATGCTAGGCAGTCTTTCTACTACAGGCTCGTAGTTTGCGTAAATTTCAATATTTTCACTCCAGATTTTCAACTTTGCCATTTTACCACACCTCCTTATGAGCACTGCAGCTTTCATTTTTCATCTTGCCCAAAGCGTGTTTCGCCCATGTAGCGCATAATGGCACAGTCGGTGTGCGTAACTCGGTGTATGGGACATATTAAGAAAATCATAGTGTCACTGTTCATTAGCAGAGGTTTTAAACTGCCAATGTTGACAATTTGGTGAAAATATTCTAACAATCACTGTTTTACCAGCGTGCATTGCACAGTTCCACATGCGCTCCTAGGTTTGCGAATTTTCAATATTTCACTCCAGATTTTCAACATTGCCATTTTACCACACTTCCTTATGAGCAGTACAGCTGTCATTTTTCACATCCTGCCCAAAACGTGTTTCCGCCTATGTAGCACACAATGGGGGTAACAAAAAGGTCATGCTGACAATTTATTGTGCAAATACCAGCAATCGCACAGGGCATTAGGGTAAAGCACCATACATGCCAAACGCCACTGCAAACACCTGCAAGCGAACGTTCGGCATTGACAAATGCTTGTTTTTTTTACTTACAGTTTTAGTGGTGATCACACTTCAGTAGTGCTATGGACAGTCAGCCGCAGTCCCATTCCTGCTTGCTCTATTTCCTGCAGCTGACGAAGACAGAATGAACTAGATACAAGTTTTTTTTAGGTTTAAAAGTAGGATCGAGTAGATACAGTAAATAGTAAAAAAAGATTCTTTTGAGGATGACAGATGATTGTTTCAGTGGCGGCTCAGTCGCTAAGAGAATGAAATGAAGCGGTTTCTCGCTATGAGAGAAATGGAGCCACCATGTTTGGGGAACCGTTCAGTTTGCTCGCAGTAAGTTGAGAGCCAATGAGGGAGCTCTAAGTGATGAGTGACATGGCACATGTTAATCATAATAACCTGTGGGTTATTATGGTGAATATCAACCGGCTGAGCCCTAAGAAAAAATTGCTTGCCAGTTGTAATTTAACCTCTTTTTTCAAGGGGTGTGTGGGGTGGAGCTCCCCACAAAACAAAAATCTCTGTGTGTTGCTGCATTGTTTTGTGTACTGTGTCATCGCTTTTGTGGTGGTCGGAGTTTTCACCGACCATTGTATTTGTTTACAATGTTGTGGTTGCAGCATTTCTAGCCACAATGTTTTTGTTTGCAGTGTTATCACCTGGAACCAGCAGGATCGGGACCGTGGCTGACTGCCTATAGTGCTACTGAAGTGTGACCACCAGTAAAACTGTAAGATAACAAAAAAAAGAAGAAAGAACACAAACAAAACAAAAGGCTCAACTGGAGACAGTGGGAGAGGGAGACAGAAAATGTGTGTGTGTGTGTGTTTCACACAGAAACACCAGAGGTTAAATTGACAGCTCCACCACTGCTGTCGTCTTTCTTTATTAACTTCTCTCTCTCTTTTCTTTTTGCAGTCCGATTCTTATTGACTTCTATAGGAGACCCCCCCTCCAGGACAGCCCCACCACCTCCAAATGTTATAGTTCCACCTCTTAGATGTCAGGGTTCCCCCACCCATACATTTTCAATTTAACCACTGAGAAAGACACAGGAGTCAGGCTGAAAAAAATTGCTCACCAGCAATTATATACAATAAAGGATGGGGAAGAGTGTGATAACGAGAATTTAATGCACACCCTCAGTGTGGGATGCTTTAATAAACACCTCAGGCTTCGCTCTCGGGGTTTATGTAGCATCCCACACTTCAGGTGTGCATTAAATTCTCGTTATCACACACTTCCCCATCCTTTATTCTATATATAACAAGTGTGTTGTTTTTATCAGTACATTCCAGAGATTCTGTAGCTCAAGCAGAGTTACAGCATGAAAAGTGGTTTTCAAAAGTAAATTCGTGACTCTGGGCACGCATACTACTACCGGCACTAATGTACATGCCCAGAGTCATGGCTTTACTTTTTAAAGCCTGATTTCAACATGTAAGAGTGCTTGTTTTTCATTAGGAGTTACATAAACAAATTCTATGTAACTCTTAGTGATATAAAAGTAATAACATTCATTTAGTTGGAGTATACTCACAATAAATGGCTTCTGTGGATAATTAAATGCCTTGGCTTTTGCCTCAGGTTTTAATCATCCACAGAACCGGTTATTGCTTTGTATATTCCCACTAAATGAAGGTTATCACTTAAATAAACTAGATGAATTTGAGGCTTTAACGAAAGCTAAGAAAGGCTTGGATTTAATATTCTTAACAGAAGCCTGGTGGAGCCAAAACGACACCTGGGGAAAAACATTACAGGATATCAACTGTTTAGGTTTATTTTATGTATTTATTTTTTAATTTTGGTAATTGGGAAAGGCACACTGAACTGAAGCTCATTTCCAGGTGTGACCTGGGGATAGTGGTAACAAGAACATATACAGGATTTCAACATACGCATAGATGCAAGTACAAGTATCAGTATAAGCATGGCATGTTACAGACCTTTTTAAGATACAATTTGGTGGAAGGCAAGACAGGTTTATACATTTGACTGTATCATTGTACCTAATCAGTGATGAGAAGTCTGCAAGTCTTGACTCTGCTTACTCTGTTGTGGTGGAGTTGGAGGGAAGGGGAAAATAAAGAGGCAGGAGCAAGTGGAGGGGCATAAGTGCTGCTTGAGAGGGGGGTGTGAGAGACAGTTGCAGAGTTGAAGAGTTTGTCAGTTCCACCATTTGACTGTGCTTGTTAAAAAGTAGGAGGCATAGCATTATATTCCTCACACAGATTATCAGTCTTAAACATCTCTGGCAAAATCTAACAATCTCCATCTAGAACTGAAACAGTGTGGCTAAAATTAATTATGAAATCCCCAAAAAGCAAGATTATTGTCTTATGCTACCGCCCACCAAATGCTGATGTACTGATGAATGAAGCCATAAATAAAGAATTAGAAAAAGCAGCTCATTTCGGAGATGTGATTTGCTTAGGTGATTTGAATTATGGAAGCATTGATTGGCTATCTTGAGAAACTACCAGTACAGTAGACCAGGTAAAGAATTCCTGAATACCTGTATCTCATTACACTTTATTCAACATATGCAGTGGCCAACAAGACATAACATCTTGGATACTGTGTTGAGTACTGAAAGTGAAAATATTCACAACTGCGCAGTGGAAATGCCCCTGGCGGGAAGTGACCATAATACTGGTCTTTTTGATATGGAAATTGACTCTCAATAAATTAATGGCTATAGACAAATCTATTTATTTAACACTGCAGATGTTGCCGGCATACTGAGAGAAATTAATGACATGCACTGGTAAAACATTCTAAATGATAATACAGTTGCTATCATTTGAAAAAAGATAAAAACAATTTTACTTTCAGTATGTGATAAATACATTTAATAAAAAAAAAATATGACAGCAAGCGTATAAAGCTGACATGGCTGAGTAAGAGGCTTATGAAATTAATAAAGGCAAAATAAAAGTATCACAAAAACTTTGTTAAAAATAAAAATACCATGACATGGTTGAAGTATGAAGATGCCCTCAACACATGCAAAAATAAAATTAAGCATGTAAACAAAAATAGAGCTGAAAATGGCAACAGATTTAAATTGCACAGAAAGTAACAGGAAACAACTATACCATAGAATCATAGAATCAATCATAGAAACTGTCGGCAAAAAAGGACCCACACCACCGCCCATCAAGTCTGCCCGTAACCCCTTCCCTCAGGAAGACCCCCACTCTCCTTTACCAGCCCACCTCCTGCCCATTAGTCTCATGTACCTATCCCAGGCTCTTTTGAAGCTGTCTACAGTATCCACTCCCACCACCCATTCCAGGAGACTGTTCCATAGCCTTACCACCCTCTTGGTAAAGAACCTCCTCCTGATGTCCCCTCTGAATCTTCCCTCTCTAGTTTGTAGGTGTGCCCTCTAGTGGAGTTGTTCTTACTCATTCTGAAGATGCTGTTGACCCTCATCTTGTTTATGCCCTTCAAATATTTGAATGTCTCCACCATACCCCCCCTTCAGAGTGTACAGGCCCCGCTGTTCCAGCCTCTCCTCGTAACATTTCCCCTGCAGCCCCTTCATCACCTTGATTGCTCTTATTTGGACCCTTTCCAGCCTGTCCTTGTCCCCTTGTAGGTATGGCCTCCAGAAATGGATCCCATAACCCATGTGTGGTCTGATCATGGTTTTGTATAGTGGCAGGATCACCTTCCTCCTCCTGCCTGTGAATCCCTTCCCTATGCATGCCAGCATTCTGAGCGCCTTTCCTGCAGCTCTGTCACGCTGACCCCAGACTTTCAGGTTGTCAGAAATAGTGATCCCCAGGTCTCTTTCCTGTTCTGTTACCTCCAGCTCCTCCCCCCCTCCAAGCTGCTACTTTGCCTTTGGGTTATTTTGCCCTAGATGCATAATATTGCACTTTTTTATATTGAACTGCAGCTGCTACTGTTTTGACCACTCCTCCATCCTAACCAAATCCTCCCTCATATCCTCCACCCCTGAGTCAACCCTATTACTACATACAGACACACGTTCTTCCGAGGACCCTCTGTGATATCCCCCAATGTGTATGTTGAAGAGTATGGGTCCCAACACAGACCCCTGGGGAACCCCACTCATCACCTTTTCCTCCTTTGCGTTCACCCCATTCACCACAACCCTCTGTATCCTCTCATCCAATCAATGTTCTAACCAGCTTGTGAGCTTGCTTCCCACTCCCAAGCTATCTACCTTGCCTATCAGTTTCCTGTGGGGGATGGTGTCAGATGCCTTCCTGAAGTCCAGGTAGGCCACGTCCACCGCCCCCTCTTGGTCCCAAATCTCTGTCACTCTGTGTCAAAGAATTCAGTCAGGTTGGTCTGGTAAGACTACCACCTGTGAATCCATGTTGATTGTCCTTTAGGAGGCCCTCCCCCTCTAGATATTTAATTAGCCTCTCCTTAATAAGTGCCTAACACTATGTTAATTCCTTAAGAACTTCTAATACAAAATGATGTACAATAACAGTCGAAGGTAATCAAACTACTGACCCAACTGAAATAGCAAACCATTTCAACCAGCATTTTTGTTCAGTTTTTACGTTCGCTTGCGCACATGCGCAAGGAACGTCTTGGGAGAATAGGACAGTTTGGAGGTGTGGCTGTCCTGTGCAATCAACTGCTCCATTGAGCAGGCATGGCAGTCCTGCACCAATGGATGCGGGTGCTGTGTATGACAGTGGTGGTGTTCACTTCAAAGAAAACCACCGCTGTGTGCTGGCAGCGCCTTACACACCCCTCCAAAGCTTTGGTGCCACGCTGGGAGCCCACCCCAGCATGGCAAATCTTGTTTTGGCTGATGGGGGTGCCCAATCCCCCATTGGCTCCATGTCCCCCCAAACAACTTTTCCTGCTGCCATGCTGGGAGCCCACCCCAGCGTGGCAAACGTCCCGCATCGTCTGAACTCAAAAAAAAAACTGTAAATAAGAAAACGTTCCATCGCTGTCTCCCCACCCCCGTCCCACAACCCGCACCCACCAACTGTGCACCCTGCCTCCCCACACACCCCTCACCCAATACTTACCTCCGGAGCTCGGTGCAATGATCTTTGCTGGACCGGGAACACATCTGCACTCTTCAAAGCCGACCGCGAACTGAGGAAATGCCGGTAAGCTGTATAATGGGCTAGATGGTTTTTTTTCAATTTTGTTGCATATCTCAGGCATTTTTTGGAATTTTTGCACCAAATTTTCAACATGGGGTTTTTGGGACCCCTTCTCATGAATGATGTCACTGTCATGGTGTTATCCAGGCCCAAAGGGTGATTTCACAGTCACCGTACAAAATCACCTTTTGGTCCCAATTAACAAAACGACACTGCCAGCGTTCATAAGGTGGGCTCTCAAAAAGCTTATTTTAAAAATTTGGTGGAAAAATCCTAAAAATGACTGTTTTATGAGCATGCGTTGCGCAGTTCCTACGCAGGCTCGTAAGTTTGCGAATTTTCAATATTTTCACTCCAGATTTTCAACATTGCCATTTTACCATACCTCCTCATGAGCAGTACAGCTGTCATTTTTCAAATCCTGCCCAAAATGTGTTTCCGCCCATGTAGTGCACAATGGCGCAGTCCGTGTGCGAACTCAATGTATGGGACACATTAAGAAAATCACAGTGACACTGTTCATGAGCAGAGATCTTAAAATGGCTGTGTTGAAAATTTGGCGAAAACATTCCTAAAAATGACTGTTTTATGAGTGTGCATTGAGCAGTTCCTACACATGCTCGTAAGTTTGCAAATTTTCAATATTTGCACTCCAATGACTTCCAAATACCTAAACAGCACATAGAAGCAAGCAACATTCGGCATTGACAAATGCTTGTTTATTTTTGCATTCGCTTGCATGCATGTGCAAGGAATGTTTTGGGACAGTACGACTTTTTGAAGGTGTGTGACCCTCCTGTCCAATGCAGTGCTCAGTGTAACATGTGCAACAATACTGCACCAATGGATGCATGAGCTGTCTATGGCAGAGTTTGGCTGCAGTGGTCTTCAGTTAAAAGAAAATTACCACTGCAATCAGTGGTGGTAACGTGTGTGTATTTAACAAATTGACGTCACCCTTTTCCCTCTGGCTGCTAATAAAATACCTCCCACTTCCTCCCTCTGCTGCCGTCTACCCTGCTCCCTTGTTACTGCCCCCACCAAACACATTGTATGTGCAGATGGAGTGCTCAGTCCCCATTGTCTCCAGGCCTCACCCAACAAACACCCAGGTGGCATGGTGGGAGCCCACCCTAACATGCCCATTGTCCCTGTAAATGGGAAAACTGTCCCGCAACATCTTTTGTTTTTTTAAAACCTGTGAAAACAGAAAACCATCCCTCGCTGTGTCTTGTGCCTCGTCCCCTAACCCACACCCACCCTCTGCATACCCCACCTCTCTCTCTCTCCATACTTATCTCCGGAGCCTGGCGCAATGATTTTCAGTGGAGTGGGAACACGTCTGCACTGTTGAAAGCCGAACACAAACTGAAGAAATGACGGTAAGCTGGCATAAATGTGTTTTTTTTTTCAACTTAGGTGGCTATCTCGGGCACTTTTGCAAATTTTGGCACCACATTTTCAACAGGAGGTTCTTGGGACCCCACCTCATGAATTCAGTTACTGTCATGTGAGTTATTCGGTCCCCAAAGGTGATTTCATGGTCACTGCACAAAATCACCTTTTGGGATTGATTAACTAAACAACAGTGTCACTGTTAATGAGGTGGGCTCCCAAAAGCCTATGTTGCAAATTTGGTGACAAAATGTCAAAAAATGACTGTGTTATGAGCGTGTGTTGCACTATTTCCATGCACACTCATAACTTTGAGAATTTGAAATATTTTCACTCCAGATTTTCAGCACTGGCATTTTTTCACACCTCCTTATGAACAGTATAGCTGACATTTTTCACATCCTGGCTGAAATGTGTTTTTGCACATCCAGCGCACAATGGTGTGATCACAGTGAGAAATCAATGCTCAGGGCAGATTATGAAAATCACAGTGACACTGTTCATGTGTTCATGAGCAGAGGTCCCAAAATGCCTATGTTGAAAATTTGGTGACAAAAGTCCACAAAATGACTGTGTCATGAGCGTTCATTGCGCAGTTTCCATGTACGCTCGTAAGTTCGAGAAATTGTTGTATTTTCACTCCAGATGTTCAACATTGCCATCCCTTCACACCTCCCTATGAATGCTACAGCTGTCATTTTTCACATCCTGCCTGAACTGTGTTTTTGCATATGTGAAGCAGAATGGTGTGGTCGCTGTGGGAAATCAACGTTCAGGACAGATTAACAAAATAACAGTGCTACTGTTCATAAGCAGAGGTCTCAAATGCTTTTATGAGGTGGGGGTAACCAAAAGGTCATGCTGAAAATTTGTAGTGCAAATACCAGCAATTGCACAGGGCATTAGGGTAAAGCACCATACGTACCAAACACCACTGAAAATACCTGCAAGCGAACGTCCGGCATTGACAAATGCTTGTTATTTATATGACTAGACAACATAATTTGTGATGAAGAATGTTTTGTGTTTAGACAAACTAGCTGACTTCTGTGGTTTTTATTACTTTTTTTAATGACCCAAAAAATGTTTTATGATAGTATAATAGTATTGCTCATTGGAATGCTGTAGGAGGTCATAAATAATGCCGTGTGGATCGTGCTGTGCAAAACTGGAAAACTTTCACCCCGTGAAATATTTCTCGGAATTTGTGTATTTCTCGAACTTTTTCACTAGGTGAAATACAAAATTTCGTCCTCCGATGGGAGAGAAATTTTGCCCCTGAGCCAGCAAAATTTCACTGAAGGACAAAATTTCACCACCTGTGGGTAAAATTTCACAATTCAATCGATTTCAGACTGGACTCTGGTGTCTTAGTTTTCCCCCCCCCACAGCCGCTCACCGGCCCATACAATATTCCTGATGTCTAGTGGCCCCTCCTGCTGATCACTGGCTGGTGACCAAATTAAAGACCCCCATGAGTTACATTCCAAACCCTGCCCAGCCCAGCCATGTTTAAACAATAGCAAAAAAAAAAAAAATCCGTCCCTATCTCTGGTGTCTAGTAGACCCCCACCCAATCACCACTGTCAGACTGGCAGCACCACCCCTCCCCCCCCAGTAACCCGACTGGGCCACCAGCACAGCCCTCCACTCACCTCCATGGTCAGTGGCCCAACTGAGCACTTCAATGAATGCGCGCATGCCTGTACAAGCACGCATTCATTCATTGAAGCACTCAGTTGGGCCCCCAGCTGAAGAGGTGAGCAGAGGGCTGTACTGGTGGCCTGACTGGGTGGGGCTTTGTCAGTCTGACAGTGGTGACAGGGTGGGGGTGGTGGTCCACTGGATACCACAGAGAGGGACAGGATTGTTTTTTTAGGGTATTTTGGGGATGGGAATATAACTCGGGGGTCTTTAATTCTTCCCCAGCTGGTGATCATGGGGGGATTCTAAATTAATTCATTCGGGCTGGTGCGTGACGGGTGGGGGTGGGAGGACCACTGGACACCAGGGAGGGGGACGGGATTGTTGGCAATTGATGGGAGAAATTGCTGGGAAAATTGCAATATTTCATCGCAATTTTGTGAAACATTTTCTGCGCTGCGACATTGACAATTTTGCTGCAATTTCACTGGTGAAATTAAATTTTGCAACATCTCTGTGTGGAATTCAAGTAAACTCATCGTAGGAAGGACCATGGGAAAGGTTGCTTATTGATCACTGTGGAGAGCTGTTCATATGGTATTAGTGCTTTCAATGTATTTTTTATTTATATGACAAAAAACCTTGATTTCTGAATATGCATGTGACTAATCATGAAGATAATAAATAGCACTATGTATAGTGCCTCAAGGCAAGCAGGAAATTGCCCACTCCCCTGGTACCCAGTTCCACCTCTGCAGTGATTGACAACAGTTTTACTGCATCATCTCTGGGTGGTGTGCGGGCAGGGAAAAGACAGTGTCACTCACATGCTGCAGTGATGCATAATGAGGAAAGGTACTAGGACAAAAAGTCGCCAGCTATAAAGTTGCGGTTATTAAGTCGTGGTCTATAGGTTGCCGCAAGGATACATTGCCAGAGTAAATGTTGCCGCGTTGGCAAGCAGAGACGTAATTTTCAGTCTTCAACAACATACTGCACAGTCTTCCACGGCAATCAGCAACATGTTCTTAATAATGAAAAAGTCGTCTTTTACTGCTGAAATGAATCACTCAGACATTCAAACTGTAACTTGTAACTGTAACTTGTTTTTTCACTCTCAGCTTATGTTGCCACAGCACTGAAATCAAACTAGCTGACTAGTAATGATTGAGATCTAATTACTTACGTTGCTACACTCAAACATTCAAACTGTAACTTGCAACTGTAACTGTTTTTTTACTCTCAGCTTACGTTGCCATTGCACTGAAATCAGCACTGAAATCAAACAAGCTGACCAGTAATGACTGAGATGTAATTACTTACGTTGATACAGCACACAATCAATCAATCAATCAAGCATTCTAATTTTATTTGCCTCAGCTGTATCTGGTTTAATTTAAGTTCTCAAGGCACTATGTAAGTAATAATACCCGACAGGGTGGGCGTTATTGGGATATAACGGACCACCCAGGGGCGTAATGAGGCCCGACGCCGCAGGCGGAGGGCCTTATAGCCCCTGGAAGGTCCGTTATATCCCATAACACCCACCCTGGAGGGTATTATTACACTTAGAAAATGGTGTAATATTATTATTTTTTTAAACAAAGTTTATAAAAAAGAGGGTGATATTAATACAAAATTAACAGAAATAGCAGGTTCTGTAAAATAGTTTCTTTACTACCACTAGAGGGTGCTGCTGCTTATGAGAAGGCAGTTTTTGTCTTACACAGGGCAGTGTTTTGTTATTGTTGGCATTTTTAGGAACCTCGCAAGAGTTTTGACATGGCAATACCAAGATTAAAAAAAAAAAAAAAAGTTTCGTTTTTAAGGTTTGATTGGGAAGTCTGCGGTGGAAGCAGACGACAATAATGCGGAGGTCAGTTAGGCACACTCGAAGAGGGAACATGCAAGTCTAGTGGGCTGATGAAGTCTGGAAACAACCTGAAAAAAAAGGTATTTTTTTATGTTGTTGTTGTGGGGAATCATCTGTTTGTGGCGAAATGGGAGCTGTTTTTTTTCGGAAGTTTCATCGTGGTTTGGCCCTGGAGTGGAACGGTAGTTTATTGTACTGAGTCCCAGAGATGGAGTGGCACTGTCGGGTAGTGTGTGTTGCGAGAGTAGGGTGCTGATTGGAGATAAGAGTGGCGGGCGTCAACGCTGGTGTTTTACTAAGGTTTATAAATAAAATGAAAACTCTTTAGGGGGCTTGCTGTTTTTTAGGGTACTGTGTGTCAAACATGTAAGGAGTGCTCTGAGGAGGATTGAGTTGCATGGTGGGGCCTTTGGGTCAGTGGCTCGCTAAGCGGCTTAAAAAGAATTGAGCACTGCAATGTTTGAGGAGGGCAGAAGGATACGAGGTGGTAATGGGTGATGCGAAGAGGAACTTGTTTTTTGCCGGGCGTTGTTAAAAAATAACAACACGGTGGTAGGGGGATTAGCCAATCAGCTTCTGAGTTTTTTGTTGCCCATTTTCTAAGTTGGTATATTTCATCGACATGGAGTTCATTCCAAGTCAGAAAGGCAAGCTAAAGCTTGCACTTGATAAATTGGAAAATGAGGGTGCAGAAAACAAAATTATTTGGTGCTGCGAGATGCGAAGCTGCCATGCCTGGCTGCACACAGTGGGAGATGCAATTTTAAAGGCTCCGACGAACACAGCCATGCCCCATTTTCCTATACGCTGCATTCAGTTTCAAGCACAAGTGAATAAGCTGCATAAGCTACACAAGCACTGTCCTCTTTCCCCATATTTCCCCATATGCTGCATCTCTAACTGTGAGTTTCACTCCTAAAGCGTGGGGCGACATTTTGTCCACGATAATATATGATACGCAACGTATAAATCAACTTTATTTTGTCCACTCTGCTTTTGAACCGTGATATTTTATCCGCAACATTTTGTCCAAGGACAAATCATCCACATTTGTGAGGGGTACTAGGATGAAATCATCTGCATTCGTGAGGGGCACTAGGACGGAAAGTCGCCTGCTATAAAGTTGCGGTTATTAAGTCGCAGTCTATAGGTCACCCAGAGCATACATTACCAGAGTAAATGTTGCCAAAAATGTTCACTCTTAAAGCATGGGCGACATTTTGTTCGTGACAATATATGATATGCGAAGTATAAATCAACTTTATTTTGTCCACTCGGCTTTTGAACCGCAATATTTTATCCACAACATTTTGTCCAGGGACAAATCATCTGCATTTGTGAGGAAAAAAATCATTTAAGAAAGTGTTATTTTCTGAACTTGTCAACTTGTATGTTTTTATTTTAATTCTTTATAAATAGGGCTTTATTTAGACACTGAGAAAATGTGATAATATGATCGTATATAACATGATAATATAATGTGATATATGATAAAATAATATAATTTTATATATTGTTATATGATAAAATTCATGACAAGATACTATGAAACAGATAATAAAACTGTAGCATGTGCAGTCATGCTCTGATATACCTCTGCCTTGGGTGCATTGTGTGCCACAAGGCTGCAGGCTGACAGCCCTTAACCACCTAAGGCATGCTTATATCAGAGCACAACTGCACACCCTGTAGTGGATTATCTGACTCATATAATGTCTGGCCAAACTCCCATCAGTGCCCATCTTCTCCATCTTGGATGGTTTCCCACTTGAAGTGGTTCCTTCCTTCAAGTACCTTGGTCTGTGGCTTGACAGCAGGTTCGACTTCACTACCCACATCAACACCATCCACAGTAAGCTCCTTCCTAATCCTGGTGATATGCACCTGAATAAAAATTGTTTTTCCCCTTCAGATTCACTAAGAGTTTGTTATCAAAATGGTGCTTCCAGTTTTTGACCATGTGGAGGGGGTTTATGATTCTGCCCTGTCAACTTCCCTGGCCAGACTGGAAGCCCTCTGTAACTCATTCTGTTGCTTTGCAACCAGCCCATCACTGCTTGCTTTACATATCACTGTTCATTCTTCCTCTACCATCCCATCACCAGATACACTGTGCCTCCTTTATATCTAAATTCTGGTTTGGGTCCCTTCTCTCCTACCTCACATCATTCCTCTCTATTGTGCCCTGTGCTTCCTGCTCCCTTTGCCTTCCCACATCCCCATACCTCAGCTGGCCAATAAGCTTTTGCCTATCGCCTCCTCTCACTTTGGAACCAGCTCCCCCTTTCCCTCCACTTCACTACCTCCCCTTCTTCCCTCAGATATCAGCTGAGACTCTTTCCCTCCCCCCTTGATCCTGGTTTCCCCTTAATAGTCCCTCATGGACTTGCTGTAATGTTCAGCTGCCTGATCATGTATTTCAATGGAGTTTTGCTCACTGTGCACTTTCTTTGGTCTTTGTGTGCTATGACATTGCACTTTTGTTTTGTAACACTGTTTATGTCTATGCTATATATTACTTTTTACCCTTGCTTCCCTCCCACAGATCACACCTGAAAGTGAGCCTTGGCTCACCGTGCCTTTCCCAGTCACCAATTTTCATTTTTTGTGGGAAGTGTAGTCTAAACAAATATGTGAAGCAAGTCAAAAGTTTCCAGTGAACTTTATCAGAGAAATAAGTAACATTTTATGAACTAACCCAAGTGGATTGTTTAAGGAATTTTTAGATTTGCTTGCGAACATGCAAGAAACATTTGTTCCACTAAATGGGATTTCAGAGGCATGTCACTGCCCAGCCCATTGCAGTTCAAAGTGGAGGGGTCTTGGCAGTTCAGACTAATGATCACTCACTGTGGTCATGACACCACTCACTGCTTGCTGGGAGGACATTTTGTGTAACTGAAAGGACTAAAGCCAATCCAATCTATATTCCTGTCTGTCTGTCTGTTTATCTGTCTGTCTGTCTATCTATCTATCTATCTATCTATCTATCTATCTATCTATCTATCTATCTATCTATCTATCTATCTATCTTTCTATCTATTTGCAGTATCTGTCCATCTATGTAGCTATCTATGAATCTATCTATGTATGTATCCATTTATCTGTCTGTCTGTGTCTTTCTCTGTCTGTCCCCTCCAGGTCCCTCACCTGCCCACCCTTCCCATCTTTAATTACTTGATAAATAATTTTTTAAATGTAAGCGGAGCAGGGTGCCCACCCCTCAACAATTCTTTCTCCATGTCCCCTCAAGGTTTCTTGCCTGCCCATGCTTCCCATCTTTATAAATATATTTTTCCAATGTAAGCGGAACAGGGTGCCCCCCCCCCACTATCGTTTCTTTCTCACTGTCCCCTCCAGATCACTCACCCACTTTTTCCATCTTTATAAATAATTTTTTCTTCAAATATAAGTGGTCTGGGGTGCCACACACTCAGTACCACTTCTCTTGACCCCCCAGGATAGCCCTGCCCTGTTTCCCAACAAGCCTGACACTGGAGTGCCCAACCCCAATGTTTGAATGTATCTGAAGTAAAGAAAATCATCCCTCATTCTTTCTTTTTTTTTGTAACCTGTAAAAAAGAAAACTGTAGCTTGCTGATCTGCCCCCCAACCCCTCACCAACCCCACCCCAACCTCCCACTCAGGAGGCTCTACCTCACACATACCCACACCCCCAACACACCCTCATCCACCTGAATAGGTCCCAGGGTGAAGATCCACTCTCTGATCAAAGACACATTTTGCTGCTGGTACCGCTGACTGCAATATTAGAAACTAAAGTAAGTGCAGTGCAATGATTTTCAATGGAGTTTTGAACTTTGACGCATAACTTTGTCATTTTTGCATAACTTTGCCTGAAATTTTTAAAATAGCTTTTTTGGGACCCCACCTCATGACCAATGGCAGTGGAATTATGTAAATCAAGCAAGAAAGTTGATTTCATGGTTATGTTGCAAAAATTACCTTTTGAGTGGGATTTGAAAATTTTCACCAACCTTGGTAATGAGGTGGGATAATAACAAGGCTAAGTTGAAAATTTGGGATCACAATATGTAAAAATGGCAAAGTTATGTGAATACATTTAAATTTTTCTATGCTCTCTCATAACTTTGGTAATTTTTAGCATAGCTATTTTTCCACACCGCCTCACGAATGTGACAGATTTCATTTTTCATATCCTGGCCAAAATGTGTTTTCGGACCTGTGGCGTGGAATGATGTTTTGGTGGCACATAATGACATTCTGGCGAGGATTTGAACATTTTCACTTACTGGACTCATTAGGTGTTGTAATAAAAAGGCCATGCTGAAAACCTGGTGTACAAATACTGTAAAATGCCCAGGTTATGACTGACCATTACACAATTTCAGCATTCACTCATTACTTCACTAATTTTCAGTATTTTGACTACAACCTTTCAATGTAGCCATTTTTCCACACCACCTCATAAACGTAACTAGTGTCATTTCTACATTGGTTGCATGCATGTGAAAACCATTGTATTGATGCACTATGGGATTTTGGGTGTGTGTTGCTGACGAGCCCAATGCAGTACACAAAACCAGGGTCTTGTAATGGGCTTGGCAGTCAGCACCAATGACCAGTCAGTGTGGCCCTGACACAACTCTCTGCTAGATTTGCTGAACAGCCATGTTTTTCAAAGGGCCAAAGCCAGTCCAATCAGAAAGGGCTTTGGTCCTTTGATTTGCATGAAGCCCACATCAGCAAATAATGAAAGGGGAAGTTTTGCAACAGTGGCTTCCCAAAAAAAACAACACATCTCCTCCCCAGACCAACAAAAACAGATACCTCATCCCCCACACTTGATCTAAGGTTGCCAACAGCAGGGTGCCCAATCCCCATGTTGGCAGTACCCCCCCGACCCCCCAACAGTGTGGGACACTGGGTAGCCCACTCCCAGTGTCCCCAAATGTATGATGAACTTGTAAAAAAGAAAACAGTCCCCTGACGTCTTTTTTAAATCTGTGAAAAGAAAGTGGTCCCTTGTCGCCTCCCAACGCCCCCTCCTCCTCCCCATCCCAACTCCCTTTCTCTGTGCACACACCTCCCTTCACCCCCATTACCCCTTACTTACCTCCTAAGGTCAGCAGCTGTGATCTTCTCTGGAATGGAACATGTCTGCACTCTTTAAAGGCTTTCTGCAAACTGAAGGAATCAAGGTAAACCGTATAATGGCTGTCAATGGAGCTTTCAGCTTATCTTAATATCTCAGCCATTTTTAGGAATGTTGACCCCAGATTTTCAACATGGGGTTCTTGAGATTCCACCTCATGAACAATGACACTGTTATCTTGTTACTTGGTCCCGAAAGGTACTTTCACGGTCGCTAAGTGGAATCACCTTTCCGGACTGATTCATGAAATGACAGTGCCAGTGTTCATGAGGTGGGTTCCCAAGAACCCAATGTTAAAAATGTGGTGCAAAAAGTCCCAAAAGTGACTGTGTTACAAGTGTGCATTGCACAGTTTAAAAGCATAGTCGTAATTTCACCAATTTTTAATATTTTCACTCCAGATTTCAACATTGCCATTTTTTTCACACCTCCTCATGAACAGTACAGCTGTCATTTTTCACATCCTGCCCAAAATGTGTATGCACACCAGTGGTGCAGAATGGCATGGTCGCTATGCAAAATCAATTTTCCAGATGGATTAACAAAATCTCAGTGCCAGTGTTCATGTGGGAAGGTCTGAAAAAACTCATATGAATATTTGGTAAAATAATTCTAAAAAATGACCATGTTACGAGTTTGTGTTGCTCAGGTTCTACGCACATGAGTAACTTCAACAATTTTTCATATTGTTACTTCAGATTTACAACATTGCCATTTTTCACACCTCCTCACAAACGGTATACAGCTGTTATTTTTCAAATCCTAACCAAAAAATGTTTTCACACTTTTGCACTGAATAGCACGACTGCTTTGCGAAATCAACCATCGGGACAGATTAATGAAATTATAGTGTCAGTGTTCATGATGTGTGGTCCCCAAAAAGCCATGTAGAAAATTTGGTGAAAAAATTCCTGAAAATGCCCAAGTTATGTGCGTCCATGGAATTTATTCTATGCATCACATAACTTTGACGAATTCAGACACTGCGCCCCACAGTACAATAAGGATACTATTATACTATCTCAAAAGAAGGAACTTAATTGTAATAAAAACTACATTAATGCATCAGTTAAGAGTTTTTATTAAATTGTCAAAAGCTGGGAAATTCGATGTTAGGGATACCGCCCTTACCACCCCACTCTCCACACACCAACAGGCATTGGGGTGTGCCATGGGGTCGTCAGGCCTAACAATCGCCCCATTCTCCTCTACTGTACTATGTCAGCTTGTTTACACATGCAATGGGGTGAGAGTTGGGGCTGATGACTCCATGGCACACCCTGATGCCTGTTGGTGTGTGGAGGGTGGGGGGTGGTAGTGGTGGGAACCCGAACACTGAATTTCCCAGCTTTTGATAATCTAATAAAAATCCTAATTGGTGCATTAACGTACTTTTTTGCAATGTGATCTGCTGGCTGTACTATAGCAACAAGCAGCACGGTTTCATTCATTAGAAGCCAAAGCACAGCAGTGGAGGAGGGAAGGTGGTGCTGTGCTATACTGGTGGGTGGTGGCGGCAATTGTCTTCTACTAGTAAGGAGAATTGGGTGCCAGGTGCCGGCTGCAGGGTGTGGGGGGAGTGATGGATTGGTGGAGTGGCCAGGCCACTGCTTGTTGTTGTGGGGGGCGGAATACTCTGTACTCTTGGTGCTGCTGCCTCTTGCTTAAATTTGGGGGATTACTCTATTCTTGGCACTGCTGCCTCTCACTTAAATTTGGGGGATTACTCTGAATTCTTGTTGTTGCTGTCTCTCACTTAAGGTAGTTTATAAGATAGGGGTCGGCCGTGGAGGTGGGTGGGTTCTGCTGGTCCCCATTAAAAGTTTTTGTCAGCAGAAAAAACAAATTGTGGGTGCTGGGTGCATACAAGGGTGGGATTTAAATAGATGTTGACTGAAAGAAGTTGCTGCCTTGAAAGTACACAAGGCTCTGGGACCAGATGAAGTACACTGCAGGGTATAAAGGGAGCTCAGGGAAGTGCCAGCATTAAACAAGCAACCAACATTTGGCATTGACAAATGCTTGTTTAAATCCTAGACAAGTTGTCTTTTCGCACCTCTGGTGTGAAATGACATTTCAGCCAATATATTATAAATGGTACATGTCATCTCTACTGTATAAGGTGAATCCTAAAAGAAGCATCTTCAAAAGCTGGGATCAAAATGCAAAAAAAGAAATAATTGTTGAAGAAGCTTTGTGTGTAAAGCCTATTAGTACCAATCACCTGCACAGCACATACCTGCAAGCAAATGTTCGGCAGTGACAAACGCTTGTTTCCTTTTGGAGGGTAACTGGGGTAAATGTGTCAGGACAGTTACTTATTTTTCTCTTTTTGCAGTCTTTTTTTTTTGCAGAACTCTTCAGAAACAGTACAGAACTGAATGGCATCTGTGCTTTGAATGGGAATTGAACTTAAAGAGCTACCAACGCCTTGAGAAGAACTTTCAAAACCATAATATTTGACACAAAACAGCTTATATTTCTCATCCCCATTACTTATTACTGAGGTAATTTGTTTCAAAAACAGGGTACTTGTTTCTTGAGGGTTTATCAGCTCCTATTACTTCTTCCCAACCTGATGTCATAATACTCTGCTTGTGACATCACAGTTATTCCCACAGCAACAGAGTGTGATGTCACAACAGGGCATTATGATTTCAAGCAGGGAACAAGCTATAGAGACAGATGAACTTTTAGGGATAAATATCTTGTTTTTGTGGGAATTTTTCCAGTAAT
The DNA here is from genome assembly GCA_016271365.2 of Neoceratodus forsteri. Classification (NCBI taxonomy): domain Eukaryota; kingdom Metazoa; phylum Chordata; order Ceratodontiformes; family Ceratodontidae; genus Neoceratodus; species Neoceratodus forsteri. The sequence goes on along the minus strand of CM057450.1, from coordinate 555,287,935 downwards.
AAATAATGGAGAGACAAAATCTATACGAGGTATATGAAATACAAGTTGACTTGTGTCTAAATATTGTATTTTCCAAAGTTTTCATAAAGGCATCAGCTGCTCTTTAAAAAATAATAATTTTTTATGTTGTCTTGCGCTCAGCGCAGGCAACATATTGGAGTTGATTTGAAGTGGAAGAGCAGGTTTTGGAGGCATGGTCATGTTGTGGCCAGTGGCGTCACTGCTTTTTTGGACATGGTTGCGTGGCATGAATGAGATTGCACGCTGTCTATGACAGCAGTTGCAAAGCATGCCACCAACTTGAAATATTTAAGCTGCTGTAATAAGGGAGCTCTACCAGACTGCAGGGCGTACCTTCCCTGGTGTAACATTTCAATGAGACATGGTGGCAGCTGTGTTGTCTACCTTTCACAGTCCCCAGAAAATCTGACGTTGTGGGTGCCAAATCCTCCTGTTGGCATCATCATGCCCCCCTTCCCAGTTCATTTGCTGATGGGAAGCCCAATCCCCATTGGCATCATGTCCCATGCCAGTTGTTTGCTGAGGGGGGTGCCCAATCTCCCTCGGCATCATTTCCCCCCAACCAAACACCCTTTTTTATTTGCCAATGGGGTGCCCAATCCCCATCGGCTCCATTTACCCCACCCCAAAACACACAGGCGGCATGCTGGGAAGCCAGCCCAGCATGCCAAATGTACCTTCCAAAAGAAAAAACCTTCTCGCAATGTTTCATTTTTTTTTCAACCTGTAAAGTAGAAAATGGTCCTCACTGTTTGCGGCCCCTCCCCGACCCACGCCCACCCACTGCGTACTCCACCTTTCTCACACCCCCCCCTCACCCCATACTTACCTTCAGAGCCCGGTGCGATGATCTTCGGTGGGCCGGGAAGATGTCTGCACTCTTCAAAGCCAACCACAAACTGAAGAAATGCCTGTAAGCTGTATAATGGCATAAATATGTTTTTTTTTCAGCTTTGGTGCATATGTCAGGCATTTTTGGAAATTTTGGCACCAAATTTTCAACATGGGGTTATTGGGACCCCTCCTCATGAATTCAGTCGCTGTTATGGCATTCTTCGGTCCCAAAAGGTGATTTTTCAGTCACTTCACAGAATTACCTTTCAGGGCTGATTAATGAAATGACAGTGCCACTGTTCATGAGGTGGGCTCTCAAAAAGCCTATGTTGCAAATTTGGTGAAAAAAATCCCACAAATGACTGCTTTATGAGTGTGCATTGAGCAGTTTCCATGCATGCTCATAACTTCACAAATCTGTAATATTTTCACTCCAGATTTTCAACATTGGCATTTTTTCACACCTCCTTATGAACAGTATAGCTGTCATTTTTTACAGCCTGGCCAAAATGTGTTTTCGCACTTCTGGCGCAGAGTAGCTCGGTCGCTGTGGGAAACCAGTGTTCAAGAAAGAGTAAGAAAATCACAGTGACACTGTTCATGAGCTGAGGTCCTAAAATGCATATGTTGAAAATTTGGTGATGAAAGCCCACTAAATGACTATGCTACAAGAGTGCATTGCGCAGGTTCCATTCACCCTCATAACTTTGCAAATTTTTAATATTTTTACTCCAGATTTTCAACATTGGCATTTTTTCACAGCTCCTAATGACCAGTACAGCTGTCATTGTTCACATCCTGGCCAAATTGTGTTTTCGCACTTCCAGCACAGAATAGCGTGGTCACTGTGGGAAATCACTATATGGGGCAGATTAAGAAAATCACAGTGACTCTGTTCATGAGCAGAGGTCCTAAAATGCCTATGCTGAAAATTAGGTGACAGATGTCCATAAAATGATTGTGTTACAAGCGTGCATTGGGCAGTTTCCATGCACGCTCATAACTTCAATAATTTTTAATATTTTTACTCCAGATTTTCAGCATTGCCATTTTTTCACACTTCCTTATGAACAGTACAGCTGTAATTTCCACATCCTGCCCGAAATGTGTTTTCACATATCTGGTGCACAGTGGTGCAGTGGGAAAACAATGGTCAGAACAGAGTAAGAAAATCACAGTAACACTGTTCACGAACAGAGGTCCCAAAATGCCTATGTTGAAAATATGGTGAAAAAATTCCATAAAATGACTGTTATAAGCGTGCATTGTGCAGTGTCCACGCACAGTTGTAACTTTGAGAATTTGTGATATTTTCACTCCAGATTTTCAACATTGTCATTTTTACACACCTTCTTATGAACAATATAGCTGTCATTTGTCACATCCTGCCCGAAATGTAGTTTCACACATCTGGTGCACAATCGCACAGTCGCTGTGGGAAATCAACGTTCGGGGCAGATTAAGATAATCACAGTGCCACTGTTCATGAGCAGAGGTCCCAAAATGGCTATGTTAAAAATTTGGCGAAATAATTCCAATAAATGACTACATTACGAGCATGCGATGTGCAGTTTTAACACATGCCCTTAACTTAGATAATGTTTAATATTTTCACTCCAGATTTTCAACATTGCCATCTCTTCACAACTCCTTATCTATGGTGCAGCTGACATTTTAATGTGGTGCAGAATGGCACAGTCATTGTGGGAAATCAATGTTCGAGACAGATTAACAAAATCACAGGGACACTGTTCATGAGCAGAGGTCCAAAATGCTTTCATGAGGTGGGGTCAGAAAAAGGGCATGTTTTAAATTTGGAGTGCAAATACCAACAAACGCCCAGGGTGTTAGGGTTTTTAACCATTATGTCCCACTCTGTATGGACTAACAGTCATCAGGGGTGTGTCTTTGGATTGTCTGCTGTAGTGCTCATGCCATTGGTCCTCCACTCCCACCCTGCAGCCACTGACAGGCATCAAGGTATGCGTTGGACTCTTCAGCACCAAAGTTCAACCCATTCTCCTATGCTGTATCCATCTCAGTGTACTTTCTTATGAAATGGGGTGTGCATAAGGCCTGACAACCCCAAAACACAACACAACACTTTTCAGACTCTGCAGGATAGGGAGAGGTGAAATGGCATGAGCGTTATGGTCAGCGACCCAAAAGCACACCCCAATGCCTGTCAGTCTCTGCAGGGTTGGGTGGGGTTGACATCGGTTCTGTACCTCACTGCTATTCTTATTATGCATCTCTAACTCCTGCACTACCAATGCCACCACCAGCAAGACAACATTCTGCATTGACAAATGTTTGTTTTTTCTGTTTGAATCATTCAAATGGGAAACGTGTCCTTATAGTGATGATTTCAACTTGCAGTACATGTTGAACTGGTGGTTCCCATGCACCATTAGGCTTTGCATGTATGGTGAAAGGGGTTCAGTGCTGGCATCAGTGGATATAGTGGTGGTGGAGGTACTTATGGTGCCATATTTAAGGGTTCTGGTGCCTTTAAGGAGTGAGATGGGAACATTTCTTCTGGCTGGAGAGAGAGAGAGAGAGAGATCTGCATTTGTGACTTTTTTGTCAGGGAGAGAGAGGCTTCTCGGGTGGCTTTGTGAGAGAGAAAGGGGGTGAGAGAGAGAGAGAGAGAGAGAGAGAGAGAGAGAGAGAGAGAGAGAGACTGCTTGCCCAGGTTTTCCAACATTGGAGGTTGCATTAGGGGCCTGTACATTAACAGAAAAGCTGGATTCAGTGGCAGATTTGGTGTCATGGTCCAGAGAAGTTTCAGTTGCTGTGTGGTCTGTGATGGAGAGAGAAGCTGCATTTATGGTTAGTGGGATCATAATTGTAGTTCTGGGAAATGAAGCACTGCTGGTGGTCAAACTGGATGGCCTAGGAAGGATGTTGGCCCAGTTGCTTTTGTCTTGCAACACCAGAGTCTAGTAGGAGCTGAGGCTCTTATGGCCTGTCATAGCCATTATTTGGTGAGATTCAAGACTGGCCAAAGACAGCATTTACATAACTATAGAGCAGAAGCAGTAATGTGTATCCTGGCAGGAGAAGTCAGCTTCTGTGGAAAGTTTAGGATTCAAAGAAGAGAGAAAACTTATGCTTATTGGCTCACTTGAGTTCCCCACTGGATTCCACCCAGTTGGTACTTAAGGGAGGTTGGGGGGGGGTGAGTGCCAGAGGAGGAAGTTCCAAACACAGGGGAGACAACAGGAGGAAGCTGACTGCCCAGCTGAGGAGTGAGGCTGGGGGTAGGAGAAAGTGCGGGGATCCCTGGAACAAAGGTGGTATGAGGCAGATGGTGTGGGAGAGATGAGAGAGGAGAGAGGATGGGTTTTTGTGATAATGGTGAACACCTAAAGACGATCACCGTCATCACTCAGTCAGAGTGCCGAAAACATTTTTGGCGCTCTGACAACCCAGGCACCTCAGGACAACAGCGCCAGGACAGTTTTTTTCTGCTTTCTGTGGGAGGCTGCGCCCCCCCCAACCCCTTGAGGGGGGGCTTTGCCCCCTGCATCCCCCTACTTCAGGATTCTCAACTCCAGGAGGGTGCATGTCATTGGAGGGGGGAAGCAGGCGAAAACCAAAAGGTTCGGGCCAGGCACAATAAAATCGCACCAGCCCCAGAACCCGAACCCAGTACCTCTCCCACCACATCCACTCGCTAACCCTCAATGCCATGATGCAGCTTGGCCAGCCACCGCAGCACCACCACCTACAGCCTGTCCACCCCCTCCCAGCCCACGCTCACCATGCTCATTCCCACCCCCCCATGCATATACACATAGCTACATCCTGTCACCCAGTTCACCTGCAGCCTCATCCGGTCACCCTACCCTCCCCATCACCATGAGGGATTTCACCAGGAAGGAGTTGCCGTAATGGACAGTGCCCTTCCTCATGCTCCCTCCTCACGGGTTACCAGAGAGGATAACTACGAGGGCAGTTCCTTAAACCAGTACATACTGATGAAGGAAGCACAGTGCTGCAGGTGATGGGAGGGAAGTGGGAGGATGGATAGAGAACAGTAGAGTGTACAGAATGTGCAGTGAATGGTATCAGGAGGTGAGTTAGTGACAAAATGACAGAACACATTACAGAGAGTGTTCATCTGGCAAGGGAAGAGGATAGAACAGTACAATATACCACATCAGCATAGTCAAAGACTGGTAGCACCATTTTAGTAACCAGTTCCCAGTGGACATGCAGGGACAGGCAATCTTTATTACAATACAGGGTTCCAAGTTTGGGATGAAGTTTAGTATTTATAAGACAGTACAGAGAGAGGTCACATGATGCATCAGAGTGAGTAAGTCACACTTACCTCAGCTCTGCTTCCCTAACCCATCTACACAGCTGCCAAATATAAGTTTTTGGCCACCTGAATTGTTTTTCCTCCACATACAGCTGGCTAAACTGCTCTGGTCCCGCCTGTCTGAATTCCAGATCGCCAAGTTGACCACGAGCCATCTTATCGATGGAAACAGAGATGCGGCCTGTCGGTCCAATGCGCACGCTGCCCCACCCTCCATAGAAGGCCAAGACTCCTAAGAATGCTAAAACCTCGCCAGAGACTCATGCAAAAGCTACCTCAGCCATGACACCTCTCACTGAAGAAAGATTTCTTCAGGTGCTGTCGCCGATAAGGGATGCCTTGTTTGGTATCACGGAGTGACCAGCCTCTTTGCAATCAGCATTAGAGACTCTTTTACATCACATGGGCCATGTGGAATCCAGAACTTCCTCTATCAAAAAACTGGAGATCTCATCAGGATTCTGAGTCTATGGTCCTCTGCAGGACAGTTGCCCAGCTGGAAGACAAGATAGATGACCTGGAGGGCCGTAGTCATCGGAATAACTTATTACTAATGGGGCTACCAGAACAATCAGAGGGCCAAAATCCCATTCTGTTTCTGCCAAAGTTCTGTGAGAAAATTGTGGGCCCATCTCCTTATGGTCCTGGTTACATAATTGAAAGGGCCCACAGAGCTTTACGGCCTACTCCTCTTCCTAATAGCTGACCTAGACCCCTGATTTTTAAACTGCTAAATTTTCTGGACAAGGCTCATATTCTCACCAAACTGCGGGACATGAAAGAACTTCTCTGGGAGAGTAACAAGTTGAGGATTACACAGGACCTCCCTCACTCTGTGCAGCTGAAGAGGGCAGAATACAACCCACTAACATCCACGTTTCTTGCTGCTGGGATTTGTTTTAAAATGATGTACCCCGCTAGGCTGCAGGTAACCCACCAGGGTAAAAACCTTTGAATCAGAAAGCCAAACCAAAAATGAGTTCCCCACTCTCTTCCCAGATCTGTTTCAAGCCCCTAAGTGACTGAGAGACTTTGGTTCTACATCGCAGATTCTCTGGGACTTGTGCTTACATCTGTTTCTGTTAGAGACATGCTGCAATGCTCGGGATTTTGAGTATATTATGACCTGGAACTTCAGCCCAAACTTTGTTGTGATGCTCCCTGCCTAACCCAGAACATCTCATAGCTAGACTAGCATTTTTTGGATTTTTCCAGTCTTGTGGACCCACAATTAAGGATTTTCCCTGGGTCCATTGGGCTAGAAGCCACTTGGTGATTAGAATATTGGGCCTCTGGCTTGTGGTCTTGAATGCAGTGAGACGAAGATGAGCCAGTTTTCTGGGAGAGCCACACAACCTTGTCTCCGGCCCACCGGTGGCTCAGGTAGGTCTGTGGGTTTGCTCGGCAGGTACTGGGGGGGGTCATACTGGGTGTGAGAGCGCTGCTCATCCTATCTTGGTGGGACTTCCAGGATGCTGGTTTTTATGGTGGCAGTGAACATAGTCATTAAGGAAGCTCCCCCCTTGACTCCTAGAGGGTTCAGTATTAAAGACCACATATAGCATGCGGGTGGAAGAGAAGGGTTTTCTTCATGGCCCTACTGGTGGAACACAGTAAACTGCATTCTGCATTCAACCGGGGGCACAGTGGAGGGAGTTGGTTCTTCCTACTCCCACCACCTCGAATTGGAAATTGCAGGCAGTTTAAAGTAGTATCCAGGAGGGGTGCTGGGGGGCGATTTGCCAGCAGCAGTTAAATGGGTTTTCAGTCTGAGACTGGCAGCCTCAAGCCCCTGACTGCATATCAATCACAACTGAGGCATTGGCTGGAGCCCTTCCCCGCGTGCGTGCCTTTGGTCCTCTTCCCTCTGACTTGATTGCTGCTGGGTTTAATGGCTTCCTGTGTCCTCTTGGGAGTCCCTGGGGTGGGCTGGAGTGTAGGCATCCATGACTGGGGGCCTCCTTCGGCATCATGGTAGCGATGAACAGAGAGCTTCCTTGGGATCATAGGGGGAAGGGAGATAAGAGCCTGTGTCTATAAACTCCTGGAGAAGTGACTGGAATGGCATTCTTAGAGTCAAGAGCTTTGCTTTCTAATATCAAGGGATTCCCAACACTTGTAATCACCTTCAGGCTGGGGAACTGAGTTTCCGTTGCTAAAATTAGCATAAGGGATGTGTCTGGAGCAACTGGGAGAGGGCGTCACATTTAAGATTAGAAGTGGATTAGAATGATGCACTGTACTGTTGGGGTTTAGTCTTCACTTCATTGCACTTGCTGTGGGGATGGGGGGCTGGAGACCCTCAAAGATGTTACTTAGATACATAGACAGTGTTGGCAGATAAGGGCCTATGGCCCACCCAGTCTGCACATTTGAGCTTGTAAGTTCAGTTTGTTTTCCTAGAAGTCTGTTGCCCCTTACCCCTGACCTCTAGAATTCCTTTATGTCTATCCCATGCATTCTTAAATGTTTTGGTACATCATGGGCAAAATGTTTCTGGAGTTGCAGCCTATAGGACCGGGGGGGTTGATTGTTGTTCTTGGGGAGTTGGATTGTTTAACAGGTTATTTCTTTGGGGGATTGCACTGGGGGAGAGGGTGAGGACTCTGGGGGGGGGGAAGGGAGGGATATCTGGAGCACTTTACCTGTAGATAGTCAAGTTACCGAGGGGCAGTCGTATAAAGAGGATAGGAGGTCATGATGGGTACTTTCTTTAAGTTTGTATCCTGGAATGTAAAGGGGGCAAATGAAAAATAAGAGATATATGATTTTAGGACATCTTAAGAAACTAGATCCAGATATAGTTTTCTTGCAGGAAACACACCTCAGGCAAGCAGACATACATTACTTTCAGAAGGTCTGGGTGGGTCAAGTTTACGGTGTGGGGCTCAGCAAATGATAAGGAAGGGATAGGTATTCTTATTCAGAGGGGGGAACCCTTCCACCTGATTACTGAATGTAAGGACATAGAAGGTTGTTTTTTGTTTCTTCACGGCCGCTTGAGTTTAACAGAGTTGGTGATAGGAGGAGTGTATGGCCCCAACACAGATTCTCCTGGGTTTTTTCACCCATTTGATGGAACAACTGCTGCCTTTCACACATCTCCCAATGTTTATTGGAGGGGACTGGAATCTAGTTGTTCACTGGGATTTAGATAGATCTGGCCCAGCGTAGGATCAGGGATTTCATGGAATCGACTGGGCTGGGAGACCCGTGGTATATTCTACATCCTGATGATCGGCAATACACCTTTTTCTCTCCTCCCCATATATCCTACTCCCTTATCAACTATTTTTTAATTAACCTTTCCAACCTCTCAGGTCTTCTAACTTGTGAGATTATGCCCACTGTGATCGTGTGCATGGAACACTCGCTGAAGGGTTTTGAAGAGTGTGACAGGGCTTGGTGTTTGAACATGACTCTTCTTAAAGATCAACAGTTTGTGAAGTCTCTCGAGGAGTACATGGGCATCTCTTCTGAGCTAAATGAGGGGACCGTAGATGGCATAGACACCCTGTGGGGAGCAGCTAAATGCGCCATCAGGGGGAATGCATTCGTCTAGCCTCAAAGGCAAAGAAACAAAGAGAAAAAAAGACTAAAGGTTTTCTGTCACAAATCCATTCTCTGGAACATAGTGTATCTGCTTCTGATGAGCAGGCCACTTGGGTCAGGCTCCATACTTTTAGGGCACAGTACTTCAGCATGCTTGCAGAACAGGCTGACCTTTCTCTCCAAAGGGCCAAATTCAGATACTTGGAGTCAGAAAAATGGGCAGGCAGACTGTTGGCTTTGAGGCTAAATCAAATAGAATCGCAGCAGATGGTACATAGTCTCCAACCCCTTCTGAGCGGTGAAATCCTTACTAATCCATGTGACATTGCTAATGCCTTCCTTTTATTTTACAAGAAACTGTATAGCGCAGACCCGGTTCAGAATTCTGACTTGGCCCACATTGATGATTATTTTGAATCTATTCCTCTTCCCAAGCTTACAGACTCATAACAAGACATATTAAAAGCCCCAATTTTTCAAACTGAGGTGCAGCAGGTTATTGGGCAACTACCCAAAGACAAGGCCCCTGGACCGGACAGATTTCACAATCAGTTTTATGCTACCTTTATAAATATCCTTGCCCCTATCCTTACTAGATTATTTAACTACCTGCGGAACACTGGACTCTCAGATTCCACGCTCACTCAGGCATGGATTTCAGTTATTGCCAAACCAGGGAAATCTCCTCTTTTACCCAGAAACTACTGCCCAATATCTCTTCTGAACTCTGATCTCAAAATTCTGGCCAAAATCCTGGCTAATCATCTCCAAAAGATCTGGCATGGGCTTATCAGTCCCTCATAGGTGGGGTTTGTATTGGGGCGTCTCTCCTCTGACCATATACGAAAGGTTCTTCATCTTATTAGGTTAGTAGGAGATAGAAAAATTCCAGTGGTCCTGGTCTTCCTTGACGTGGAAAAGGTGTTTGACCGAGTCTCCTGGCCTGTCTTATTTACCACGCTGTGGAAATTTGGTTTTCCTCATCAATTTAGCAAATGGCTGAGAGTGATACACTCACAACCTTCGGCAAGGATCAGATGCAATGGGGTCTTTTCTGATCCATTCCCCTCATAGCATGGTATCAGGCAAGGCTGTCCCTTATCCCCTTTTTTTAAGTAACCTCTACCTGGAACCTCTGATTCATTCTCTCCAGAATCACCCTGAAGTCCAGGGCATTTTGGTCTGTAATTCCAGGTATAGCATCTCAGCCTATGTAGATGATCTGCTTTAACACTTAGAAAACCCGAGGGCCTCCTTAACTGCAGTTTTGAGTGTTATTAACACATTTTCTCGGGTAGCTGGATATAAACTGAACATGGACAAATCCATGGTAATGCCTCTAAATTTTTACATTCACATGCACAAGATTATAGACTTGGACCTAGCTTGGGAACCCAAGACACTTTATTTGGGCAGCAAGGTATCCAGATATGTCTCAGCCTTAGCCAAACTCAACCTCCTCCCCATAGCTCAAACGATTGCAGCCAACTTGCAGAGATGGAGATCCCTCCCTCTCCCTTTGTGGGGCAGGGCCAATACAATTAAAATGAACATCCTTCCCAGGCTGTTGTACCCCACTGAACATGGTCAGTCCTTTTCTTTCCAAAGCCTGGTTAATCTGTCTCCATTTTTCCTTTTCTGATTTTCTTTGGCTGGGCAAAGCGACTCACAGAGCGTATTCCAAACTGTCTTATAGGAAGAGCTGGAGTGTTGAAACTTCCTAACCTCTTCTATGTTACTGTGCCATTCATTGTTGCAGAATCTTCAGGTGGAACCTGGGATGCATTGACCCCTCAGGAGACTTTTATACACCGCTATGGATTCCCATTGAGAGACATCTGTGTCGGGCCCAGGGTATTGATGCAGTGAGTCTCATTTATATTAGGCCCGCTGACCTTCCTAAACCTCTCTGCAACTCACCGACATGGTGTTCCCTCAGAGCATTCCACCAGATTCATGCACACCTGGGTCTGGACTTGCACAAGGATCTTTCCCAACCAATAGTTGGGAACCCACACTTCAAGATGGCTAACCACACAATTCCATCGAGTTTTTGTCCAGCTCTGACTGAAGTACCAATCTCCTCTTTAATCAACCAAGGGAGACTCTGTTCTGCACGAGATGTTCAGGAGACTTTCTCCATTCCGATGTATCACCCTTTCCGATGTATCACCCTTTCAGACACCTCCAACTAACAAGGGCAATCACCTCGGTTATGGGCCCCCTTCCATGGGTTGACAAGGCTGACTCGATATATTACTGACCCTTGCAGAAACGGCCATATCTCCCCACCCGATCTCTAGGTTTTATTCTATATTACAGACACATGACCCTAACAGTCTTCAGGGAGTGTGTTATTACTGGCAGCAAGAGCTAGATTTAACCTTGAGTGTTAAAGAGTGGAAACATGTATGGCAATACCTTTACAAATTCCTAAAGCAGGACCGTCTCTGCTTCTTACAGTTTTGTATACTGCTCAATCTTTACTTTTCCCAGGCAAGACTGTTTGAGATGGGTAGAGCAGATTCACCACTCTGTAACAGATGTTGCCTACAGGTAGGTTCATTGAAACACATCTTATGGGATTGTCCTGTGATAGTCCCCTTTGGGCAGGCAGCTAAATCCACCTTAGACCCTTCATTTGAGTTAGGTTCTTATTTTACCCCTCAGATTTGCCTGGTGGGCCATTTTCCCCGGGAGATGTTAAACTGTCATAAAGCCCACATGTCTCTGATTTCAAGCATGGCCAAGATTATTATTGTTAGACATTGGGTGGATCAATCGTGCCCCTCACTAAAAGAATGGTATTGTGAAATTCTCCAGGTTCTAGAAATGGAGCGACAAATTGCTAAACATAATGACCATTTAGAGGCATTTATGAACAGGTGGGGCCCCCTTGGTGGCCCTCTTACCTCTTTTGCAAAACCCATGAATCCTAATCAAGTTTAAGGAGTGCCTAGAAAGTCTGATCTCTTATAAGGCCCCAGGCAGAGTGCCTCCCTACTAGCAGCTCAAAGGTGTCCACTGTACAATGACCAGACAGCAGGGAGAAGGGTCTCCTCCTTCCAGTTGCATCCCCTCTACAATTTAGGCTTTGTGGTGCTCCAGGGAGGGAAGGAGGGTTGGGGGGTGGGACGGTGGGGGTAGTAGGCTTAAGATGGGGTTGCTGTTTGTATTATGGTTATACTGCTGTAAGTTATAGTTATGTCATCTCCTGTATTAATGTTGCAACTCCCCTTTATGCTGCTGTGTACTCTTTGTCTGCAGGGATATGGAAGTGTTGGTGTTGTTTGATATGGCTGTTTGCTTGTTTGTTGGAAAAACTCAATAAAGTTTACTAAACTGAAAAAAAAAGACAGTACAGAGAATAGAGAGTTTTGTGGCTGGGCTGCCACAGAAAATAATTTTATTGATCTCTCTCACATCGTTGTAATTTTTGGTTTCTGGGTTATGGGAGAGGGTTATATATCCCAATTCTTTTTCATCACATTTTAACTGGAAAGAATTATGCTTCAGTTCCCTCTGACCCTCTCATCCCTTCTTTGCCATAAATATTCAGAGATAGCCAGCTTCTGTTTCACCATTCCAGAGTCTGTATTTGGTCATAAGGCTCTGGATCCTTTTGGCTTCTAAAAATCTGCCTCTGTGAGGCAGTCATGGTGTGTTGTGCTGTCTTTATGTTGTTTTCTCCTTGTTTTTTACTGTCTGTAACTGTGTTCATTAGTCTGTGTAAGCCCCCCAATACTGTTGGGCTTACCTGTGTGTCTCCCATCTCCCACACTCCTCACCGCCACCTTCCTGGGTCTGTTTGAGCCCCAAAACTCTCCTTCCAGCCTCTGATGTGTTTCCATTTGTGAGTAGAGCCAGGGAGTGAAGACATGGCACCACCATTCTGCTGCAACAAGAATGTGCGAGCCAGCGGTCCATGCATGCACTGTTGCACACATCGATTTTCTCACCGCTGCTGCAGCTAACCAACAGCCTCTCTAGTGCTCCTGGACCCCTGTATGAGCTAATCAAGGTCTGTAGACATGGGGAGGGCAATTCAGGAGTGAAAATATTGTTTATTTAAAGAGCACCAATCGGTGTTTTGGAAGGGGTGATCAATATTAATGAGGGTCATGAATATTAATGAGCCTGCCTGCTGCCTTAGGGGGACTTTTTTTCAGCTGTAGTGACAGGCAGGAAAGTGACTTGAAATATTAAACCATGTCTGGGATTTAAGAACCGAGGGGCTATTATTGAATTCAACTATGGGGAAAATATTGAATAAAATTGAAATGTGTGGCTGAAAGAGAGTTTGAAATTGGGGTCTTGTGCCTGGACTGTGTATATTGCAGCCATACTTGCAACACTTGACCCCCTGCATAGCAAATCAGAATGCAGAGATTTTTTCAGAGGGCTTTTGGGACTGCCAGATGACTTTTGGGAGTAAAAGGAGGGCTAATTTGTGACGCCTAGGCAAGAGACCAATGGGGCGTTGAATGAGGCTAATGCATATTAATTTGCCCAGTTAGATACCTGCTGCAGCCAATAGGAAGAGTCTGCTGAAGAAGGGATGAAAGGGACTGTTTGCCCGCCAGACGGGGTCATTGGCTGGAGGCTGTGAGCCCAGCCAGAAGCATAAAGGGAGAATGCTGTGGGCTCGCTAGCCCTAAAGACCTGTGTGTTTGCCCAAAGGCCTTGCTGGCCTCAGGTTAGGACAAGCTGCACTACAGCTTGGAAACCAGTTAGCCCCAGGGTGAAAAAACTGCCCTAACAAGGAGATTTTCTGGGTGAGGTTTGAACCTGTGGTCAATGAATGTTGCTTCAGTGAGAGAAACTGCTTCTGAGATCTGAACTGTGGTCAATGAATGTTACTGCAGTGAATGAATTTTGCTCCAGAGAGTGAGCCTGTGGCTGAGAGAATTAGCTTTTAAAACTGGAATTTGCTGTTGAGAAACTGGAAGTTGTTGCTGAGACTGGAACCTGCGCCTGTTTGAATTTGCTACTTAGAGTAGTTGCTACTGAAAGTTTGAAAATTGCTCCTGAGACGTGAACCTGTGCTGAGTGAAGTTGCTACTGAGAATTGGGACTTTACTGTTGAGATTTGAATCTGTGGCTGTGCCAGGAAAGTTAGGCTCCACAGGTAGTGTGAGAGATTTATTGAGAATTGCTGCCTAAAAGAGGGCGCAAGCTGTCCTGCAGTGAAGAAAGAGCTATTGAAGGTTACAGCTGGGAAGCAGAGACTGTAAAGATCACTACCTAACATCCACAGAGTCTACCAGCTTAGTGGAAAGTGATTTGCAAGTGTGTTTCCCCGGGGGGGGGGGAGGACTTGTACCCGAACAAGGGGAGAACCCTTTGAGAGGAAGACGTCGAGAGGGGCCTACCAGGTGAACACCGCCTACAAAGGCCCTCAGGGGTGAAGACTGGAAAGGTCTGGCAAGTGAAGACCAGCTTTCATCATTGCTTCAGCTAGTGGTTGTTTGTTGCATGAGCCACTCCTGACATCAGCATGGTACCATAAAAAAAAGGTTTTGCCACCCCGTTTGAACTTCTGAACTGTAAGTACTGTGAGCTGCGGCTTCGTGACAATCTTTATGTAGCTAGCTAGTAAGAATAAAGGGAGTTAAGCCCTGGGCTGGACTATGCCAAGTTTAAAGCTGCATCCAGGCAGAAAAGTTTTGCCTCTGTTTATACTGTTTAAAGTATTTGGACCCCGACGAAAGATCCCCTGCATCTTCTGCATTGGGGGGGGTGGTACCCACCCATGGGACTTTAGAGACATTTTGGAAAGCTAACATTTGGGAAGCCAGATGCACCCGCAGGTGGGAACTGTGTGGGGTAAAAGTGTTTTTTAACAGTTGTTAATGTTGTTGAACTATTTTCACCTCGCTTTTCTCCCCTTTCCCCAAAATAAAAACTGGTAATTGTTAATGTTATATTCTGGTACTACAACTCATTGCAAAAAGTGGGAATTGTTGTTGTGTGAGGAAGGTTTAGTGGAGGCAGTTACTATATTTTCCTGGGGGGTGTCCACCTTCAATTCCTCTACAGCTTTCCCTACAACTACCCCAGGTGGAGGTACCACATACACCTGTTGTTCCAGTATCAATTGTCTGCCAAAGAACCTAGGCCGGCCCACTAGAGGTGTGTCCGGTGAAGACCCGAGGGCCCTGTAAACAGCCAAGGTGAGTCTAAAAGGGGCTGTTATATCTGTCTAAAGTCACACAATTCAAATGTCTGTAAAAGCCATCTCTCAGTCCAGTGAAACTATTCACCACAGAAGCACGTAAGTCAATCAAATGATTTGGAAACTGTGCAGTCAGTTTATTTAAGCTGAAAAATGACAATCTCAATGAACTTTGACAGTGCAGCCTGGGAAGCAATACATATATGTCCAATGGCCTTGGTACTTCACTTGTGGCACTATATATGGATACCCTGTCTGTGTTCAATGATATTACTTGAGGAACAAATGACAAATGGTTCTGCATAGACATACCATAGAGGACAGGATTGTCAAAGCATGGCACAGGGCTTGTGTCCTACCCTACGCCTCAGCACTTAGGTTCTAGCAGTGTGCCAAACCCTTTGCCAAAACTGTGCCCAATTTTACAATCTCTGGTGCAATTATGACAGTTTCCATGATTTTGCTCCAAGTACGTGGCACAATCTCCGTAAAAATAGCTCCAAAGATTGCCACAACTTAGACCAGAAAAAGTTGGTCTCTCTTGCGGCAACTGCCGCACGGGATAGAAAATCCCATTAGATTGCTGCAAGCCTCATGCGCTGTACCATCAGCACACCGGAGCTTGTATCAATCTATGACTTTTGAAAGTACTGCCCTAAGTCCCTATATACTTCTGCTTGTCACCTGGATGGTATACATGCCTGTGAGCATTTCCTCAGACTCCAGACTGACGATGATAAGGAACATATTGATCTCATTCTGGAGGGTTTGAATTTTGTATTAAGTAACAACTAATTTGAATTTAATCACCAATTTTTCCTCCAGCTTTACAGTATGGCAATGGAGGCAGCCATGGCATCATCCTTTGTGAACCTTTCCTTGGGTTTCTGGGAAAAACGGCATGTTTGAATGGTTTACCTATGCCAACTCGACAACAGTGTTGTTGAAGTTCAACATAGCATGATCCTTGATGTTGACAGGTGAAATTTTGCCTGTTAGATATTGGGGCCCAGATACTCAAAAGGGTTGCGCCATACTTAACAGGGTTCTTGTCACGCAACTCAAAATCGCCATTCTGCGATATTCAGAAGGGCCAGTTGCACCACCGAAACATGCTGAGCAACAGCGCAATGGAAATGAAGGCATGCGCAGCGAAGGCGGGTCCATGCATAAAGTGCGCATGTGATATTCGAACACTTGCGCAGCGCAAGAGTGGCTCAGCCGGAAGTTGGCAAGAAGCAGGAACTTGAGCCAAAATAAAAGGCTTCAAGGAAGTGCAAGAACCCTAGCAGGCCGCAAACTGGGGAGAGAGAGAGACAGAGAGAGAGAGACAGAAGCTGGAAGGGCAGACAGGGACAGTGGGTCCAGGAGGACAGAGAGGCCAGCGGGGGTGCCTGGTGCAGTGGAAGCAGCAGTGGGGGCAGCGGGGGTAACACAGGAACAGCAGCCAGGGGGCAGAAGCCAGGGAGATGGACAGTGCCAGCTTCCACATGGAAGCTGTAATGAGGGGGGTGAGACACCATGCTGCAGGGGGACGTGGCTGCGGAGGGGCCCGTCGGCGGTATGCCCCCGACAGGCAGTATAGTGCCTGCCTCAGCTTCGAGCTGTACACAGACGTCGAGATAATGGCCCGGTACTGCCTGAACAGGGCAATACTAAGATGGCTCTGTGAGCTGTGCAGTGATGTGATGCAGGCACCCTTACGACGGAGTCACGCTCTGTCTGTGGAGACCAAGGTGACAGCCTGCATGTGCCTGCTCGCCACGGGCACCTTCCAGAGGCCAACAGGGGACACCACAGGCATTACACAGTCGGCCACGTCATGTATCCTCACCCAATTCCTCAGCGCACTGCTGCCTCATGCTGCGGAGTACATCCATTTCCCCAGCACCGCGGCAGAGCGTACAGCAAACATGCAGGAGTTCCACAGGGTAGCACATATGCCTGGCATGCTAGGGGCCATAGACTGCACCCATGTGGCCATTCGCACGCCACCTGGCCCAAACGGCCAGGCATATCGGAACTGAAAGGGGTTTTCCAGTGTCAACTGCCAGGTGGTGTGTGATGCCACTGGGTGCATTATCAATGTCTGTGCCACACACCCTGGCAGAGCACATGATGCCTTCATATAGCACCAGTCTGCACTGTGCCATCGATTGAGTGGGGACATCCCCACGGGTCATCTAGTGGATGTTGCACGTATGGAATGCAAACTCTGGGCAAGGGTGGGAATGCCACAGGTGCCATGGTAGTGGCAACACAAGGATATGAGCATATGGACCTGACATGACACTGCTCTCCACTTCTCCACACAGGTGACTGCGGATACCCACTCTGTCCCTGGCTGCTCACACCGTACCGGCGCCCCACGACCCCAGCGCAGCTATGCTTCAATGAGGCACATGCCGCAACACGTAACATCATAGAGCGGGTGTTTGGGATGCTCAAGGCACGCTTCTGATGCCTAGACACCTTCGGCGGTGCCCTACAGTACAGCTCCCAAAAGGCCTGTGGGATATTCCTGGCCTGCTGCATCCTGCACAACATGGCCAAAGACCATGGGATAGCCGTACAGGTCGAAGAGGGGGACAGCGATGGGGACGCCAGTGGCGCCGGTGATGTTGGTGATGAGCAGCCCCCCCTAGGATGGAGGGACCCCCGACTGACCCGGCAGGCCCAGCTGCACCGGGACACCATTGCAGAAGAGCACTACGCCCAACACAGGGAAGTCAAGGGGACATGTGCAGGCAACACTGTCCATGCACAAACCACAGGCACACAGGGGAACACACCGTGCATGAAGGTCAGGGGAGTTGAAGGTTCCAGGCATACCAACACACCATCAGGGAGGGGTGAGCACTCATATGGACACACACACACACACCAGGCAGCGTACATGGGCAGAAGCACAGCACTGCGGAAACGACATTGCCAACACACAGCACCACCGACCACCCCCACCACCTGTACTGTCCAAGTACGTGTGTCAGGACCTGGGCACCCTTGCACCTTGGTGTACAGTGCAATGCAGGCATCATCATGCACACGCACCTGTGGACAGCAGTTGGGAGAGTGTGCAGGTGGTCCGTGTGTCAGCGTGGTGAGCAGAGCACCCAGCAGTGCACTGCCCACCATGACACACATTGCACACAGGGCAGCACCAGACAGGGCCCGCACTGGGAGACAGCTCAGTCATGTAGCACTGTCCACAGCCACCACAGATGCGGGTGGTTCCGCTGTGGCTCAGCAGCACTGGCAGGCTGAGCAGGGGCCACATGGGGTGGCGCTGTTGCACCACCAGGGTTCCCACTGCGCGAACGCGACCTTGCCCACACAGGGGTCTGCATTATGCCGAACAAACGTGCACCAGGGGTGCTCGGGATGCCCACAGCAGAACCCGGCGTTGACAGGCCTGGTGTCACACGACGCCGGGAACGGGGAGTGGAGAGCGCACTGTTTGGGGTGTGCAGTACAGGGGCACCTGACAGTGTGCCCAATGCATCAGCTACAGAGACCACTGCCTGGGTCAGCCTGTCAATGGCGGCGGTCACATCCGTCCGCATAAGGACCAGCTTGGCTCGGTCCCAAGCACACTCCCTGCTGTGCCACTCCACGGACACAGACAGTGCCTCCACGGACTTTGCAACCTGCCCCTGCAGCTGTACTGATTCCTGCAGCAGGCGGGTGTGCGCGTCCAATGGGTACTGTGCCCCAATGGCATCGTGACCCCCAAGGTGTGGACGGTCCTGGTGCACAGCACTCCTTGAGGGTGGGCACTGTTCTCCAGGACCAGGTATGGGCGGATCAAAGGGCAGTGGACATGTGCCACTGCTTGACACTGTACCCCCAGACCTGGTGTTCGACTGCTGCTGCCGCCCCTCCAACTGCTGAGCCCCCAGGTCCACCTGTTCCACCTCCATGCTGGCAACAGTGCTGGACACCTGCACAGCCACCAGTGCTGCCCACGGTGCTGATGGGCACAGCCTGGGACTGTGCCAGCATGCTGGTACACAGGTGTGAACCAGGAAGGCCCAGGGGCACGTGCTGGCCTGCCATGTGTCCGTCATGGGACACACACCTATCACTGCCCATTGCAGGCCTGCTATCATCAATGGTGCAGGTAGGTGCCACTGCCATAGGCACAGCATGCTGGCATACCTGCATGCTGGACTGCTGAGACACAGGCTGTGCACCCCCCGCACCCGTATCACTGACACCAGAGTTGTTGGCCCAGCGTGCGTGCTGCTGCACTGCCTGCTGGCTGGTGGCGGAGGTGGATGGTCCCTCCTCCATGTCCAGCAGGTCTGCATTACTGTCTGGACCCACCACCACCACCGTCTCCTGAAGACGAACAGGATCTGTAACAGAAAGAGAGTACATGTGAGTGCATGTGAACAACAGCCCCCCCAACACCACCACCATGTCATACTGTGCAGTGATGGGCTTCCACCTGTCTGGAATCCTCCGCCTGGCACGCCTGCAATGGCACTCGGCTGCATGGCCATGACCAGTGTCTCCTCCATTGGGGTCAGCTGCAACACCACTGGCGGGCCCCCACCAGTGCCAGCATGTGCCGCCCTGAAGGCTGCCACCTTCTCCTTCAGCCTCCTGCGGTCACTCCCCATCTTCTTCTTGCATTCCTGCACGGAGCGCTGGTGGCATCCGTGCGGGTTGACGGCCCGAGCTACCCCCTCCCATGCAGCTGCACATTCCTGAGGGGTGCCCCTCCGTCCACTCAATAGTGGCTCATCCTCCAGGTAGGCCTGGAAGAGGGCCTCCGTCTCTGCCGCTGTGAAGTTTGGCCTCCTACGCCCGCCGTCCTCACCCTCAGCTTGGCTCTGGTCAGTCATGGTGATCAGTATGGGTTGAAGTGGACACCTGTCACTGTGCAGTCGACAGCATTTCCCCATGAGCATAGGTGCCGGCCCGGGGGAGCGGAAGCCCCCCACGTTTCTTCTCCGTATGGCAGATACTGATAGAAAGGGTGCCCTTTGTCCCTTTCTAAGTGGCCTTTTCATCCTCCGGCACCCTTGCGCATGAGCATTGTCCTGAGCATCACACAGCATGTAACTCACCTCTCACCTGCAGTAACCAAATCTGGCCAGCACAACCCACTGTCACGTTTTTATAGCGCAACACATGCAAATGAGGAGTGGCGCAACTTTAATGACATGCTAATCGCGCCACTGCGCCTTTGAATGGCTGATCGAATGATTTGCATATGTCGGCTGAATATCGCGGATTTGCGCTTTCGCGAATAATGGAAGGGGCCGGCTGAGCCAATGGCGATTTGTGCCTGCATGCTACACTGCATTGGTACATGCCCAGACAGCTACACATGCGCCTCGCACCGCAGACCTGCTGAGCACGAGCAATTCAGGCCATGGCCACCATTGTGCCAGTGGCTACAGCACTGGGCACTATAGGCGCTGTGGCACTACTGCGCACAGTCCACTGTGGCACTGGTACGCAGCTTGGCAGTCCGCAGGATGCCTATACTGCCCGACGGTGCTGCAGCGAGTTCGCGCTGCGCTGCCGTGACCTTGTGTATGCCCTTTGCCCCCGCGCTGTTCGCATGCCATGTGTAACGTTCTTATTGCGCTGTCTGGTGACAGCGCTTATGTGATGACGCGCTGTTCGGAACAGCGCATTGGACCCTGTGGTGGTCTATTGTGCAACATCTCCACGTGAGGTTACAGTGCAGCGGAGCGCCATATTGCCTGCTGTAAACTGGCTGAGATGGCTAGGAGGAGGGCAGTGAGTTGGAACCCACTGGAGGTGGCCAACCTGGTGGCCCTGGTGGAGCCCCACTGTGAGGCACTCTATGGTGAGGCCCTCCTCACCAAGCCTAGGATGCACGTGAGGCAGCAAGTGGCCACTGACCTGGTGGAGGTCACTGGACGGGCCGGTCTGCTGAGCAGTGCTGGCACCAGTACGATGACCTCTGCCGGAGGGAGCCGAACTTGTTGGCCAGGCTGCGGGCACGTGCCAGGTGGGGCATGGTGCCTAGGCCAGGTGAGTGTACCATCTATGCACCTATATTCTCTGTAGGGGTGTGTGTGTGCTTGTGTGGCTGTACATAGGTGACAGCTCGGACACGGTTGGCTGTGTCAGTGTGTGCAGCTGTGCGATGGATGGTTATGGCTGTGTGGGCAGGCACTGTCACAGGGGCAGGGGGCACTCTGCTTTTGAGTCACACTGATGTTTGTCTCAACTTATGTCTCCCACAGGCCGGGATCTGAGGATGCAGGGCCGGGATGAGGAAGGCCGTGCCTGGGCCCCGGTGGCAGCAGGAGTCGGCACCCGGAGAGAGCAGTGGCAGCAGCTGCAGCAACAGCAGCAGGGGCAACAGCGGCAGACAGAGCTGCTTGAGCAGTGGGAGTATCAGGACTTCAGGGATGCTATTGCATGCTGGGGGGGGGAAGTCCACTAGCCCTGCACAATGCAACCATGCAGGAAAGGGGAGGTCATAATTCCACTATACAAGACACTAGTGAGGCCCCACCTGGAGTACAGCGTACATCTCTGGAGACCATACCTACGTAAGGACGTAGAGTGGCCAGGGAAGGTTCAGAGGAGGGCAACAAAGATGGTGCATGGCTTGCATCACGGGTCCTATGACGACAGGTTGAAGGAACTGAACATGTACTCCCTGGAGGGGGGGGAGAGAGGGAATATGATGAGACATACAAGTATCTTACAGGGAGGATCAGGGTGCAGGACACACTTTTTGAAGTGAAAAAGATGTTTCAGGACTAGAGTGCATGGGATGACGTTGGAGGGAGGACGATTCAGAGGACACATGATGATGGACTGTCTTCACAGAGCGGGTGGTGGACAGGTGGAACACCCTGCCAGAGGACATGGTGGGGGCTGACACAATCACGGGATTTCAGACTGCAGGGGACAGACATGAAGGAATTCTGGAGATCAGGGGTAAGGGGCAACAGACTTCTAGGGAAACAACGTGAACTTACAAGCTCATATGGACAGACTGGGTTTGCCATAGGCCCTTATCCGAAGACACTGTCTATGTATCTATGTATGTAGGCACGACACAGGTGACATGCATCACTGTGCAGTATCACAGCACGTATGTGTATGCATCACTGGTGGTCCAGGCATGCACTGGGCACATAGCTGTGTAACTGGCATCGCGACTACGTTGCCACGCCACTTGCCAGCCTTGTTTATACTTGTGATGGGACGTGGGCAGTGTGTATGGCCAGTGGTGCACACAGCTGGTGCCGCCAGTTTGTGATGGCCATGTGCATGTTCACTGTGGGTGGGTGTATGCCATCACAGGTGTGGGACATTGGGCTATATGGCTTGCAGGTTGGGTGGTGTTCAGGGTTGTGGTCAGTCTCAGCCATTGACTGTGTTCCCATTTTCCTAGGCCTCGAGGTACTCAGGAGGATGTCCCAGGATCTTCGGCGCCTCACCCAGGTTGGACTTCAGAACCAGGAGATCCTGCAGGCCATACAGCACCATGGTGATCAGCGAAGGAGGCACAGGAGGGGGCGCCAGCAGGGGGAGGACCAGCAGCCAGCTGGGCCATAGCCCACATTCCCTTCCCACTTCTCCCATCCCTATCACCCTGCCTTCCCTCTCCAAGTTCTTATTCCCTCCCCCTTGAACACCCCTGCCTTTTACCCGTCCCCCCCACTTGTACATAGTTTCACTTGGTTTTGTGATTAGTCTTTTAAATATACATTTCTATTTTGATATGAATACTGTGTTGGTCTCTGATTTGCAGCTGGCTATGGGTGCTCAGTTGCAGGGGTGTACATGCCATCTGGGCTGGTATGGTCCTGGGTATGTTTGTGTGTGTGTGTGTGCATGTGTGTGCATGGGGAGGTATCTCCAGCATGGCAGTGACTTTCGGTTGGTCTTGCCGTCTGCTGCCACCCACTGCTGGGTGCACAGGGTGTGTCTGGCTTGTAGGCTTCTGTGTTGCACGGGGCTGATGAGTGCTGGGGGGACTGCATGGTTTCCTGCAGTGCCAGTCACTGCACATGGGTGGTGTCTTGGGGTCACAGTGCAGGGTGTGCTGTGCGTGATGGGGGCTGATGTGCACTGTGGTTGTCAACCCCCGTGTGTGGCACTCCGCCTGCCAGTGGTTGTGCTGGGGTGTCATGGCTCTGCTATGCTTTGTTGGCTTGTCCCCATGGGCAAGTAGATCATCTGTCCCACCCCCAGTGATGCTGTTCTTGGGGTGTGCAGGTGTGGTGTGGGTTCTGCAGTGTGTTCCTGTGCCCATGTGTGGCATGGCTGGTGGTGGGCCCCAGCCTGCCTCCCTGGATGTGCAGTTCCATTGCTCTGGGGGGCTGTGCTTGCACTATGGCAGCTCTGGATTGCTCAGCTGAGCTTCCCTGGTTGCTCCATAGCGCAACATTTTGGCTCAGCTTCTCCTTCCTGGTTGCACGATGGCGCAGTATGTGCGATATTCAGACGTTGGTTGCTTGCGCAATTTGCTCTGCTCCATGTTTGAATATCGCACCTGTTGCGCATTTGCGCAACTGGTTTGTGCTTACTCCTGCTGTTGCGCTTGTTTTGAGCGCAGTTTGAATATCTGGGCCTGGGTGTTTTTCTATCGAGGGGCTGCACACCCCAACCCCCCATGCAGGGGCTGTGCCCCCACTTCTATGGATTGTTAACTAGTAGAATCAGAGTTAACTTGAGGGGAGGGGTGAAAGTTGGTGAAAGGGCAATTATTCATCATTATCTTACAGCGACAATTTCAAAACTTGTCGAAATTGTCGCTGTGGGGGATTTCGCTGATGGGGTGTCGACTTTCAGTCGGCATACTGTTTAGAACCCTGCAGAAAATCCATTTTTACAAAACATTTAAAATTATTAAGATATATAGATGATATTATATGCATCTGGCAGGATGCTGAGATTGAAGCACAGGAATTTATGGACAGGCTCAACTATAACAGGATTAACTTACACTTCACTAAAACGATGGACATGAAAACTGTGAAATTCTTAGACATTACCCTTACTATAAATGAGAACAACAAGGTCTCCACATTAGGGTACCAAAAGCCAACTACCACAATTAGTCTGCTGAGAGCAGATAGTGCCAACCCCACTGCACTTTAGGGCCCAGATATTCAAAAGGGTTACGCCATGCGCAACAGGGTTGCGCATGCGCAACACCAAAAATGCACCATTCTGCGATATTCAGAAGGGGCCAGTTGCGCCACCAAAAACATGCTTAGCAACAGCGCAATGGAAATGAAGGCATGCGCAACCGAAGGGGGTGGGTCCATGCATAAAGTGTGCAATGCGATAATCGAACACTTGCGCAATGCGCTAGGAGTGGCTCAGCCGAAGTTGCGAGAAGCGGAATTGAGCCAAAATAAAAGGCTCAAGGAGCGGGCGAAGAACCCTAGCAGGCCGCAAACTGGGGGAGAGAGAGAGAGAGAGGAGTTGGAAGGGCAGAGAGGTACAGTGGGTCCAGGAGGACAGAGAGGCCAGTGGGGGGTGCCCGGTGCAGTGGAAGCAGCAGTGGGGGCAGCGGGGTAACACAGGAACAGCAGCCGGGGGGGCAGAAGCCAGGGAGATGGACAGTGCCAGCTTCCACATGGAAGCTGTAATGAGGAGGGTCTCTGCCATGGTGAAGTTCGGCCTCCTCCTATGCCCGCCGTCCACACCCTCAGCTTGGCTCTGGTCAGTCATGGTGATCATTGTCCTGAGCATCACACAGCATGTAACTCACCTCTCACCTGCAGTAACCAAATCTGGCCAGCACAACCCACTGTCGCATTTTTATAGCGCAACACATGCAAATGAGGTGTGGTGCAACTTTAATGACATGCTAATCATGCCACTGCGCCTTTGAATGGCTGATCGCATGATTTGCATATGTCGGCTGAATATCGCGTATTTGCACTTTGCGCAATACGGAAGGTCCGGCTGAGCCAATGGTGCAGGTTTGTGGCTGTGTGCCACACTGCATTGCGCATGCCCAGACAGCTTACGCATGCGTCTATCGCGCTGCAGACCTGCTGAGCGCGATAGGTGATTCAGGCCATGGCCACCATTGTGCCAGTGGCGCTACTGCACTGGGCACTATATGGCGCTGTGGCACTACTGCGCGATAGTCCACTGTGGCACTGGTGTGCAGCTTGGCAGTCATGCAGGATGCCTATACGTCCGATGGTGCTGTGCATAGCCTTGCGTCATTGCCGTGACCTTGTGTATGCCCTCTGACCCCTGGAGCTGTTGGCATGCCATGTGTACGTCCCTATTGCGCTGTCTGGTGACAGCGCCATGTGAAGTGACGGCGCTTTTCGAACAGTGCGCATTGGAGCCTGTAGGTCTATTGTGCAACAACTCCATGTGGTTACGCGCAGCGGGCGCATATTGCCTGCTGTAAAGTTGGTGCCATGGCTAGGAGGAGGGCGGTCCTGGAGCCAGATTGAAGTGGCCAACCTGGTGGCCCTAGTTGAGCCACACTATGATGGCTCTGGTGAGGGAGGCGCCTCACCAGTGCCAGGACTCAGCTGTGGCAGCAAGTGGCACTGACCTGGTGGAGATCACTGGACGGGCCGGTCTGCTGAGCAGTGCCGCACGGTACAGTGACCCTCCCGGAGGAACCAGAACATTTATCGCGGCTGCGGTCGCGTGCCAGGTGGGGCATAGTGCCCTAGGCCAGGTGAGTGTACCATCTATGCCTATATTCTCTGTAGGGTGTGTGTGCTTGGGTGGCTGTGCTAGGTGCTGGCTCGGACGCGTTGGCTGTGTCAGTGTGTGCAGCTGTGCGATGGATGGTTATGGCTGTGTGGGCCGGCACTCTCACTGGGGCAGGGGGCACTCTGCTTTTGAGTCACACTGATGTTTGTCTCAACATATGTCTCCCACAGGCCGGAATCTGAGGACGCAGGGTGACGGCAGAGCCAGCTGCTGGAGGAGTGTGAGTATCATTACTTCATGGATGCTATTGCATGCTGGGGTGGGGGGCAAGACCACCAGCCATGCACCACACAACCATGCAGGAAAGGGGAGGTCATAATTCCACTATACAAGACTCTGGTGAGGCCCCACCTGGAGTACAGTGTACAGTTCTGGAGACCACACCTACGTATGGACATGGACTGGGTAGAGAGGGTTCAGAGGAGGGCAACACGGATGGTGCATGGATTGCATCACAAGTCCTATGATGACAGGTTGAAGGAACTGAACATGTACTCCCTGGAGGAGAGGAGGGAGAGGGGGATATGATGGGGACATACAAGTATCTTACAGTGGGGAACGGAGTGCAGGAAAACACTATTTTTAAGCGTGAAAGATGTTCCAGGACTAGAGGGCATGGGATGAAGTTGGAGGGGGGATGATTCAGAGGAAACATGGGAAAGAATTTCTTCACAGAACGGGTGGTGGACAAGTGGAAGTGCTCAGCTGAGCATTCCAGAGCTGCCATAGCGCAAGCACAGCCCCCCCCCAGAGCAATGGAACTGCACATCCAGGGAGGCAGGCTGGGGCCCACCGCCAGCCATGCCACACATGGGCACAGGAACACACTGCAGAACCCACACCACACCTGCACACCCCAAGCACAGCATCACTGGGGGTGGGACGGATGATCCACGTGCCCATGGGGACAAGCCAACAAAGCATAGCAGAGCCCTGACACCCCAGCACAACCACTGGCAGGTGGAGAGTGCACACACAGGGGTTGACAACCACAGTGCACATCAGCCCTCTCTCATGCACAGCGACCCTGCACTGTGACCCAAAGACACCACCATGTGCAGTGACTGGCACTGCAGGAAACCATGCAGACCCCCCAGCACACGTCAGCCCCATGCAACACAGAAGCCTACAAGCCAGACACACCCTGTGCACCCAGCAGTGGGTGGCAGCAGATGGCAAGACCAACCGAAAGTCACTGCCATGCTGGAGATACCTCCCCATGCACACACATACGCACACACACACACACACACACACACACACACACACACATACCCAGGACCATACCAGCCCAGATGGCATGTACACACCTGCAACTGAGCACCCATAGCCAGCTGCAAATCAGAGACCAACACAGTATTCATATATCAAAATAGAAATGTATATTGAACATAGTGCAACAAGAACAATAAAACTATTTACAAGGGGACGGGTACAAGGAAGGGTGTTCAAGAGGAGGGATTAAAAACTTGGAGAGGGAAGGCAGGGTGGTAGGGATGGAAGAAGTGGGAAGGGTAATGCAGGCTACGCCCAGCTGGCTCCTGGTCTCCTGCTGGCGCCCATTCCAGTCTGCCCCTGATGGCGTCCATGCCTCTGTATTGCTCGCAGGATCCTGTGGCTTGCCACGCTGACCTCTGTGAGGCGACGGACATCCCACTGCATCCTCCTTAGAACCTCGAGGCCTAGGAAAATGGGAACACAGTCAATGGCTGTGACTGACCACAACCCTGAACACCACCCAACCTGCAAGCCATATAGCCCAATGTCCCGCACCTGTGATGGCATGCACCCACCCACAGTGAACATGCACATGGCCATCACAAACAGGCAGCACCAGCTATGCGCACCACCGCCCCACACACTGCCCACGTCAATCACAGTACAAACTAGGCTGGCAAGTGATGTGGCAACGGTAGCGATGCTGTTACACAGCTATGTGCCCAGTGCATGCCTGGACCACCAGTGACGATACACAGACATGCCGTGATACTGCACTGTGATGCAGGTCACCTGTGTCATGCCTACATACATGGATACATAGACAGTGTCGCAGATAAAGGCCTATGGGACACCCAGTCTGTCCATTTGACCTTGTAAGTTCACTCTGTTGTCCTATAAGTCTGTTGCCCCTCACCCTGACCTCCAGAATTCCTGTATGGCTAACCCATGCATTCATAAATCCGTGACCAAGTCAGCCCCACCACTTCCTCTGGCAGGGTGTTCCACTTGTCCACCACCCGTTCTGTGAAGAAATACTTTCTCATGTTTCTCTGAATCGTCCCCTCCAACTTCATCCCATGCCTCTAGTCCTGGAACATCCTTACGCTTAAAAATACTGTTTTCCTGCACTCTGTCTCCTCGTAAGATACTTGTATGTCCCCATCATATCCCCACACCCTCCTCCTCCAGGGAGTACATGTTCAGTTCCGTCAACCTGTCTGCATAGGACTTGTGATGCAATCCATGCACCATCCGTGTTGCCCTCCTCTGAACCCTCTCCACCCAGTCCATGTCCATATGTAGGTATGGTCTCCGGAACTGTACACTGTACTCCAGTGTGGGGACTCACTAGTGTTTTGTATAGTGGAATTATGACCTCCTCTTTGGTTGTGTCCCGCATGGCTGGTGGTCTTGCCCCCCCAGCATGCAATAGCATCCATGAAGTAATGATACTCACCCTCCAGCAGCTGGGTCTGACACTGCTGCTGCTGCTGCTGCTGTTGGGGCACACCCGGCACCGGGCCTGGCACGCCCACGCCACCCGGCCCTGTGTCCTCACAATCCGCCTGTGGGAGACATATGTTGAGACAAACATCAGTGTGACTCAAAAGCAGAGTGCCCCCTGCCCCAGTGACAGTGCCTGCCCACACAGCCATAACCATCCATCGCACAGCTGCACACACTGACACAGCCCACCGTGTCCGAGCCGGCACCTATGCACAGCCACCCAAGCACACACACACCCCCCTACAGAGAATATAGGTGCGTAGATGGTACACTCACCTGGCCTAGGCACCACGCCCCACCTGGCACGTGAACGCAGCCGCGTCAAGAGTTCCGGCTCCCTCCAGCGGAGGTCACTGTACCGTGCCGCACTGCTCAGCAGACCGGCCCGCCAGTGACCTCCACCAGCACAGTGGCCACTTGCTGCCTCACGTGTTCCTAGGCATGGTGAGGGGGCCTCACCACAGTGCCTCACAGTGGGCTCCACCAGGGCCACCAGGTTGGCCACTTCAAGCTGGCTCCAGGACACCGCCCTCCTCCTAGCCATGGCACCAACTTTATAGCAGGCAATATGGTGCCCCGCTGCGCCGTAACCCCATGTGGAGTTGTTGCACAATAGACCACCACAGGCTCCAATCACGCTGTTCGAACAGTGCTGTCACTTTACATGGCGCTGTCACCAGACAGCACAATAGGGATGTACACATGGCATGCCAACAGTGCCAGGGGTCAGAGGGCATACACAAGGTCACGGCAATGACGCAAGCCTATGCACAGTGCCATAGGATGTATAGGCATCCTGCACGACTGCCAAGCTGAGCACCAGTGCCACAGTGGACTATCGCGCAGTAGTGCCACAGTGCCATATAGTGCCCAGTGCTGTAGCGCCACTGGCACAATGGTGGCCATGGTCTGAATTGCCTATCGCGCTCAGCAGGTCAGCAGCATGATAGAGCGCGTGTAAGCTGTCTGGGCATGCGAATGTGTGGCACACAGCCACAAACCCGCGCCATTGGCTCAGCCGACCTTCCGTATGCACAAAGCGCAATACGCGATATTCAGCCGACATATGCAAACATGTGATCAGCTATTCAAAGGTGCAGTGGCGCGATTAGCATGTCATTAAAGTTGCGCCACACCTCATTTGCATGTGTTGTGCTATAAAAATGCGACAGTGGGTTGTGCTGGCCAGATTTGGTTACTGCAGGTGAGAGGTGAGTTACATGCTGTGTGATGCTCAGGACAATGCTCATGGGCGAGGATGATAAAGGCTGAGGGGCTGAGCATGAAAAGGGCACTTAGAAAGGGACAAAGGGCACCCTTTCGATCAGTATCTGTCATGCGGAGTGGAAACGCGGGGGGCTTCCACCCCCCCGGGCCAGCAGCTATGCTCATGGGGAAATGCTGTCGACTGCACAGTGACAGGTGTCCACATCCACCCATACAGATCACCATGACTAACCAGAGCCAAGCTGAGGGTGTGGACGGCGGGCGTAGGAGGAGGCCGAACTTCACCACGGCAAAGACGGAGGCCCTCTTCCAGGCCTACCTGGAGGATGAGCCACTAGTGAGTGGACAGAGGGGCACCCCTCAGGAACGTGCAGCTGCATGGGAGGGGGTAGCTCGGGCTGTCAACCTGCACGGAAGCCACCAGTGCTCCGTGCAGGAATGCAAGAAGAAGATGGGACTGACCGCAGGAGGCTGAAGGAGAAGGTGGCAGCCTTCAGGGTGGCACGTGCTGGCACTGGTGGGGGGCCACCAGTAGTGTTGGAGCTGACCCCTACAGAGGAGACACTGGTTGTGGCCATACAGCCGAGTGCCATTGTGGATGTACCAGGTGGAGGATTCCAGACAGGTGGAAGCCCATCACTGCACGGTATGACATGGTGGTGTTGTTGGGGGGGGCTGTTGTTCACATGCACTCACGTGTACTCTCTTTCTGTTACAGATCCTGTTCGCCTTCAGGAGACGGTGGTGGTGGTGGGTCCAGACAGTGATGCAGACCTGCTGGACGGGAGGAGGGACCATCCTCCGCCACCAGCCTGCAGGCACTGCAGCAGCATGCACGGCCAACAACTCCGGTGTCAGTGATACGGGTGCAGGGGTGCACAGCCTGTGTCACAGCAGTCAGGCATGCAGGTATGCCAGCATGCTGTGCCTATGGCAGTGGCACGCACCCGCACCATTGATGATAGCAGGCCTGCAATGGGCAGTGATAGGTGTGTGTCCCATGACGGACACATGGCAGGCCAGCACGCGTCTCCCTGGGCCTTCCTGGTTCACACTTTGTACCAGCATGCTGGCACAGTCCCAGGTGTGCCTGTCAGCACCGGTGGGAGCACCGGTAGCTGTACAGGTGTCTGGCACTGTTGTCAGCACGGAGGTGGAACAGGTGGACCTGGGGCTCAGCAGTTGGAGGGGCGGCAGCAGCAGCACACCAGGTCTGGGGTACAGTGTCAAGCAGTGGCACATGTCCACCGCCTCGATCCGCCCATACCTGGTCCTGGCGAACAGCGCCCACCTCAAGGGTGCTGTGCACCAGGACCGCCCACACCCTGGGGGTCACGATGCCATTGGGGCACAGTACCATTGGACGACACACCCACCTGCTGCAGGACTCGGTACAGCTGCAGGGGTGGGTTGCAAGGTCCGTGGAGGCACTGTCTGTGTCCATGGAGCGGCATAGCAGGGAGTGTGCTCGGGACCGAGCCGAGCTGGCCCTTATGTGGATGGATGTGACCGCTGCCATTGACAGGCTGACCCAGGCAGTGGTCTCTGTCGCGGACGCATTGGCCAGACTGTCAGGTGCCCCTGTACCACACACCCCACACAGTGCGCTCTCCACTCCCCGTTCCCGGCATCGTGCGACACCAGGCCTGTCAATGCCGGGTTCTACTGTGGGCATCCCGAGCACCCCTGGTGCAAGTTTGTTTGGCAGGATGCAGACCCCTGTGCGGGCAAGGTCGCGTTCGCACAGTGGGACCCCTGGTGGTGCACCAGCGCCACCCGATGTGGCCCCTGCTCAGCCTGCCAGTGCTGCTGCCAGGCGGGGCTGCCAACGCATCCATGGTGGCCATGGGACAGTGCTACCTGACTGAGCTGTCTCTCAGTGCAGGCCCAGTCTGGTGCTGCCCTGTGTGCAATGTGTCATGGTGGGCAGTGCACTGCTGGGTGCTCTGCTCACCAAGCTGACACACGGACCACCTGCACACTCTCCCAACTGCTGTCCACAGGTGCGTGTGCATGATGATGCCTGCATTGCACTGTACACCAAGGTGCAGGGTGCCCAGGTCCTGACACACGACGTGGACAGTCCAGGTGGTGGGGTGGTTGGTGGTGGTGCTGTGTGTTGGCAATGTCATTTCGCAGTGCTGCGCTGCTGCCCATGTATGCTGCCTGTGTGTGTGTCCATGTGAGTGCTCACCTCTCTGATGGTGTGTCGGTATGCCTGGAACCTTCAACTCCTGACCTTCATGCACGTGTGTTCCTGTGTGCCTGTGGTTTGCGATGGACAGTGTTGCCTGCACATGTCCTCTTGACTTTCCTGTGTTGGGCGTAGTGCTCTTCTGCAATGGTGTCCCGTGCAGCTGGGCCTGCTGGTCAGTCGGGGTCCCTCCGTCCCAGGGGGCGCTCATCACCAACATCACCGCTCCACTGGCGCCCCATCGCTGTCCCCTCTTGGACCTGTATGGCTATCCCATGGTCTTTGGCCATGTTGTGCAGGATGCAACAGGCCAGGAATATCCCACAGACCTTTTGGGGTTGTACTGTAGGGTTCACCGGAGGTGTCCAGGCATCGAAGCATGCCTTGAGCATCCCAAACACCCGCTCTATGATGTTACGTGTTGCGGCATGTGCCTCATTGAAGCAGAAGGCGCTGGGGTCGTGGGGGCGCCGGTAGTGTGAGCAGCCAGGACAGAGTGGGTATCCGCAGTCACCTGTGTGGAGATAGTGGAGATCAGTGTCAGTCAGGTCCATATTGCCCATATCCTTGTGTGCCACTACCATGGCACCTGTGTCATTCCCACCCTTGCCCAGAGTTTGCATTCCATACATGTGTACTCACCCACTAGATGACCCGTGGGGATGTCCCCACTCAATCGATGGCACAGTGCAGACTGGTGCCATATGAAGGCATCATGTGCTCTGCCAGGTGTGTGGCACAGACATTGATAATGCGCCCAGTGGCATCACACACCACCTGGCAGTTGACACTGGAAACCCCTTCGTTCCGAGCATGCCTGGCCGTCGGGGCCAGGTGGCGTGGTGAATGGCCACATGGGTGCAGTCTATGGCCCTCAGCATGCCAGGCATACTTGCTACCCTGTGGAACTCCTGCATGTTTGTTGTAGCCTGCTGCGGTTCTGGGGAAATGGATGTACTCCGCAGCATGAGGCAGCAGTGCGCTGGAATTGGGTGAGGTTGCATGACGGGCTGACTGTGTAATGCCTGTGGTGTCCCCTGTTGGCCCCTGGAAGTGCCCGAGGAGCAGGCA
The DNA here is from genome assembly GCA_016271365.2 of Neoceratodus forsteri. Taxonomy (NCBI): domain Eukaryota; kingdom Metazoa; phylum Chordata; order Ceratodontiformes; family Ceratodontidae; genus Neoceratodus; species Neoceratodus forsteri. Next base: position 555,255,100 of record CM057450.1, on the reverse strand, counting down.
CATGCAGGCTGTCACCTTGGTCTCCACGGACAGAGCGTGACTCCGTCGTGAGGGTGCCTGCATCACATCACTGCACAGCTCGCAGAGCCGTCTCAGTATTGACCTGTTCAGGTGGTACCGGCCCACAATCTCGACGTCTGTGTACAGCTCGAAGCTGATGCGGGCACGATACCCCCTGTCGGGGGCATACCGCCGACGGGCTCCTCCGCGGCCACGTCCCCCTGCAGCATGGTGTCTCACCCCCCTCATTACAGCTTCCATGTGGAAGCTGGCATCCATCTCCCTGGCTTCTGCCTCCCCGCTGCTGTTCCTGTGTTACCCCGCTGCCCCACTCATGCTTCCACTGCACCGGCACCCCCACTGGCCTCTCTGTCCTCCTGGACCCACTGTCCCTCTCTGCCTTCCAGCTCCTGTCTCTCTCTCTCTGTCTCTCTCCCAGTTTCTGCGGCCTGCTAAGTTCTTGCGCCACTTCCTTGAGCCTTTTTTATTTTTGGCTCAATTCCGCTCTCTTTAACTTCGGCTGAACGAGCCACTCTTGCGCATTGCGCAAGTGTTCGATATCGCATTGCGCACTTTATGCATGGACCGCTTCATCGGTTGCGCATGCTCTTCATTTCATTGCGCTAAGTTGCTCAGCATGTTTTGGTGGCACAACTGGCCCCTTCTGAATATCGCAGAATGGCGCATTTTTGGAGTTGCGCACGCGCAACCCTGTTGCGCATGGCGCAACCCTTTTGAATAGCTGGGCCTCTGTATTTTGCAACAGAGGAGACAGTTCTCATTTTTTCAGTTTTTTTCTAGTTTCCTATACCCCTGTACCTCTACCATTACCTGCTGCTCTCTTCTCTTAGTCCCCTTTTCCACCCCACCCTCTTTTTTCTTATCTTTTTCCCTCCCCATATATCACCAGTTTGTCTATTTATTTTTCTGTCCATTCTCTTACAGATTAGAGAGTAATTGTTGGCCAGCTGAACCTCCACCTTGCTAATTGGGGCATTCATGAGGTGGAAATCGCAGCTACTGTATTTGGATTTCGGTCCACCCTAGCTTTATCCATTTCTTCACTTCTTCCCGGGTACATATGGAGCTCCCTCAAGTATAAATAGAATAATAGATGGGGTGGTTTGTTTAACCAGATTTTTACACCCCCCCCGCAGTTGGATGCTATATAAACCCCAAGATCGAAGCTCGAGGAGTTTATTTAAATATCCAACACCGAGGGTGATTGTAAAATCAAGTTAAACACACCACCCCATGTTTTATTTTCTATAATTGCTGTGGAGCATTTTTTTGCCATGGCAATTATATAAAATAAAAACACATCCAAGTTCAACCGCTATCAGGGTGGGTTTCAGTACGGTCAGATTGAAGTGACTTATAAAAAAAACAGACATTTTCTTTTTTCATTCCTTTTTATGTTTGCTTGCATGCATGTGCAAGAAACGTAGTGCCATCATACAAATTTTCCAGATGTGTGTCAGCCTCTTCCAATTCAGTCAGTGTATTTGCAGGCGCGGTCCCAGAGTGCCAATCACTGCTGCAGCTGTCTATGACAGCAGGAAAATGCAGTGGCATACAGTTGAAAGGGAGAGCTCTGCTGAGTGAGCAGAGCTCTCCCCCCACACACACACACGTGTGCGCGCACGCACACACACTGCATGCTCCACGCCCCCCCAAAGCATCCAGGTGCCACACTGGGAGCCCACCCCAGCATGGCAAAATGATGTAATGGCCGACGGGGGTGCCCAATCCCCTGTCGGCTTCACTGTCCCCCCAGTACAGGGTGCCACGCTGGGAGCCCACCCCAGTGTGGCAACAGATGCCATGGCTGATGGGGTGCCCAATCCCCCGTCGGCTCCACGCCTCCCAGCCATCCTTCTGCCATGCTGGGGCCCACCCCAGCATGGCAAGCGATCACGTCATCATAAAAAAAACAAAAAAAAAAAAAGCCTGAAAAGCAAAAAGCGATTCCTGCGGTGTCTGCACCCACCCGCACCCACCACTGCGCACCCTGCCTCCCCACACCCCTCCTCACCCCATACTTACCTCCGAGTCTGGCGCATGATCTTCGTGGACCAGGAACACGCCTGCACTCTTCAAAGCCAACCGCAACAGAAGAAATGCCGTAAGCTGTATAATGGGTTAGATAGGGAGTTTTCAACTTTGTTGCATATCTCAGGCATTTTTTGGAAATTTTGCACCAAATTTTCAACATGGAGTTTTTGGGACCCCTCCTCATGAATTCTTTCACTGCATGGCGTTACTCAGGCCCAAAGGGTGATTTCGCAGCCACTGGGCAAAATCATCTTTCCGGAATGATTAACAAAATGACACTGCCAGTGTTCATAAGGTGGGCTCTCAAAAAGCCTATTTTGAAAATTTGGGGCAAAAATTCCTAAACATGACTGTTTTATTTAGCTGGCGCTAAGAAATCTTCACGACACTGTAGAAGTTCGTGAAATTTCAATATTTTCACCCAGATTTTCAACATTGCCATTTTACCACACCTTCTTATGAGAAGTACAGCTGTCATTTTTCACATCTTACCCAAAACGTGTTTCGGCCCATGTAGTGCACAATGGCGCAGTCGGTGTACAATATCAATGTACGGGACACATTAAGAAAATCACAGCGATACCGTTTATGAGCAAAGGTCTTAAAATGGCTATTTTGAAAATTTGGTGAAAAAATTCCTAATAATGACTGTTTTACGAGCATGCGTTGCAGAGTTCCTATGCATGCTTGTAAGTTCGCAAATTTTCAATATTTTCACTCCAGATTTTCAACATTGCCATTTTACCACATCTCCTTATGAGTAGTACAGTTGTCATTTTTCACATCTTGCTCACAACGTGTTTCTGCCCATGTAGCACACAATGGCGCAGTTGGTGTGCGAAATCAATGTATGGGACACGTTAAGAAAATCACAGTGACACTGGTCATGAGCAGAGGTGTTAAAATGGCTATGTTGAAAATTTGGTGAAAAAATTCCCAAAAATGACTGTTTTAGGAGCGCATGCTGAGCAGTTCCTACGCATGCTGGCAAGTTTGCGAATTTGTAATATTTGCACACCAGATTTTCAACAGTGCCATTTTACTGCACTTCCTTATGAGCAGTGCAGCTACCATTTTTCATATCTCACCCAAAATGTGTTTCCGCACATGTAGCGTACAATGGTACAGTCGGTTTGCCAAAACAATGTTTGGGACAGATTAAGAAAATCACAGTGACACTGGTCATGAGCAGAGGTCTTAAAATGGCTATGTTGAAAATTTGGTGACAAAACTCCATAAAATTACTATGTTATGAGTGAGCATTGCGCAGTTTCCACGCACCCTTGTAAGTTCATGAATTTGTAATATTTTCAGTCCAGATTTTCACCAGTGGCATTTTTCCCCACCTCCTTATGAACAGAACAGCTGTCATTTTCCACAACATGGCCGAAATGTGTTTTCACACTTTCAGTGCAGAGATGCGTGGTCGCTGTAGGAAATCATTGTTTGGGACAGATAAAGAAAATCACACTGACACTGTTCATGATCGGAGGTCCCAAAATGCCTGGTTAACAATCTACTGTAAAAACCCCAAACTAGTTACATTAAGGGTGTATGCTGTAGCAGCATCTGCATGATTTGATTTCACCAGTTTTTAAGATTACAGCAGATTTTCAACATTGCCATCTTTTACACCTCCCCACGAACAGTACTGCAGTCATTTTTCACATTCTGTTCGGAATGTGTTTTTGCACCTGTGGTGCCAAATGCCATAGTTGCTGTGCAAAAGCAGTTTTCGGATAACAAACTGATATTGCCACTGTTCTTTAGGTGGGGGTCACAAAAAAAACATGTTGAAAATTTGGAGTGAAAATACCAACAAATGCCTGAGGCGTTAGGGTTTCCGACCATAACGCTCCACCCTGTAGAGTATGACAGGCATCAGGGGTGTGACTTGGGATTCTTGCCTGTCATGCTCATACCATTCCACCCCCACCCACACCCTGCAGTCAGTGAGAGGCATCAAGGTGGGCCTCGGACTCTTCAGGCCCAAACTTCACCCCATTCTCCTATACTGCACCCATCTCGCCACATTTTCTGATGGAATGGGGTGCGCATAAGGGCCAAAGACCCCAAGGCACACCATGACACTTGTCAGTGTCTGCAGGGTAGGGTGTGGTGAAATGGTGTGGTCGTTATGCCTGTCGACCCAAAGGCACACCCCAATGCCTGCCACTCTCTGCAGGGTGGTGGTGGGGTTGGCTTCAGTTCAATACTTCGCTGCCATTCCTATTATGCAGCTCTGTAACTTCTACACTACCAATGCCAGTGTTAGCAAGCAAACATTCAGCATTGACAAATGCTTGTTTAAATGAAGTCGTGGTAAACTAAACAGAAGTAGCAGAGAGAGTTTTTTTTCTTTTTTTTAAATTAGCTTACCGCTGAGTGTGAGTGGCTGTTATCCGTCCAAGTCTGGAGCTAAGAAAGGGAAGAAGGCTGATGTGATTCCCCTTCACAAAAGTGGGAGCAAGACAGAGGCAGGAAACTACAGACCTGTCAGTTTGACCTCTGTGGTGGGGAAAATGATGGAATCACTTCTGAAAGAAAGAATTGTTGAGTACCTAGAGGCCAGTGGGGCACAGGACCCAAGGCAGCATGGGTTCACAGCGGGAAGGTCATGTCAGATGAATCTAATTTAATTCTTTGATTGGGTGACCAAAGTAATAGACCAGGGAGGGGGCTGTGGACATGGCCTACCTAGACTTTAGCAAGGCATTTGACACAGTTCCACACAAAAGATTAGTAGTCAAATTAATCGGCCTTGGAGTGGGTCCCAGGGTGGTAGCCTGGGTAAAACATTGGCTGAACAACAGGACACAGAAGGTAATTGTAAATGGAGTCCACTCTGAAGAAAGAGAGGTTACTAGTAGGGTACCGCAGGGTTCAATACAGGGTCTAGTCCTTTTTAATGTCTTTATAAGTGACATTGCAGAGGCACTGGAAGGAACAGTATGCCTCTTTGCAGATTACACAAAGATCTGCAAAAGGGTTGATACACAAGGAGGTGTGGAAAGGATGAAATGGGACTTGGCAAGGTTGGAGGAATGGTCAGACGTATGGCAGCTAGGATTCAATGCAAAGAAGTGCAAAATAATGCACCTGGGAAACAAGAACCCAGGGAAGATTACACAATGGGGAGGGGAGGTAGTAACAGCAGCAAAAATGGAAAGGGACCTGGAGGTAATCATATCAGATGACCTTAAGGTTGGCAAGCAATGTGAGAAGGCAGTAGGGAGGGCTGGGGGGATACTGGGTTGTATAGGGAGAGGAATCACCAGCAGAAAACAGGAAGTTGTTATCCCCCTGTACAGACAGTTGGTGAGACCCCATCTAGAGTACTGCATCCAGTTCTGGAGACCCCATCTCAGCAAGAACATAGACAGGATGGAGGCAGTTCAGAGGAGGGCAACGAAAATGGTGCATGGACTGCAAGAGAAGCCATACGAGGAGAGACTAAAGGAGCTTATTATGTATACCCTTGAGGAAAGGAGTGGGAGGGGGGGCATGACAGAAACATTTAAGTACCTCAGTGGAATCAGCAAATTCCAAGAGGGTAGCATCTTTCAGAAAAAGAGATGTGCAAGAACAAGGGGACACAATTTGAAGATAGAGGGGGGACGGCTCAGGGGCAATGTGAGGAAGTATTTTTTCACAGAGAGGGTGGTGGACACATGGAACAGCCTTCCTGAGGAGGTTGTGAGTTCTAAAACTGTGGGAGAATTCAAGAATGCATGGGACAGACATAAGGCAATTTTTGTGGGGGGTAGGAAGAAATAGGTTGTTGGTTAAATAGGATCTGCAGCTTATCCTCTAGGTAGAGAAATGGGCAGACTAGGTGGGCCAAGTGGTCCTTATCTGCCATCAAAGTTCATGTTTCTATGAGTGGCGGCTGGAGCATTTGTGGACTGAAGGAAACCCGCATGCATTTGCCATTAAAAACACTCTTTTATAACAACAAATTAAAAACTGGATTTCCATAGGTAAACAATGCTCACCAGTTGTAATGGTACTATAATTATCTGGAGTACCATGTACTTAGGATCCTTTAGTTTTTGAAAACAAATTATTTTGTTATGTGCCTATTAGCTGTCTATTAGTTACTAATGATTCCTTTCTAACTGTGATTATGTAACATGCAAAAAGAAATTCTGCTTTTTATCCTTAGAAACATAGAAGTTGATGGCAGATAAGGACCGCAAGGCCCATTCAGTCTGCCCATTTCTTTTTCTGCCTTATGAATGTGCCATCGGCCTTTGCTCTGTCAATGGCCTATCTATTCATACTCATCTGTATTGCTCCCTTATGCCTATCCCATGTCTGTTTGAAGCCCTGCACTGTATTCATATCCACCACTTCCTGAGGTAGGCTGTTCCATGCATCCACCACCCTTTCTGTGAAAAAGAACTTCCTCACATTTCCCCTTAAGTGGCCTACCTCTAATATCATGCTGTGTCCTCTTGTCCTGCTATTTTTCTTATATTGAAATGTTAGACTCTTTCACCTTGTTAATGCCCTTAAGGTGTTTGAATGTTTCGATCATATCACCTCTCTCCCTCCTTTGCTCTAGGGTATACATATTGAGCTCCATTGATCTGTCCTCATATGTTTTCTGATGCAGTCCCTGCACAATTTTGGTTGCCCTTCTCTGGACTTCCTCAATTTGGTTAATGTCCTTGGGAAGGTGTGTTTTCAGCACTGCATGCAGTACTTCAGATAGGGCCTAACCAGTGTCTTGCAAAGTGAGATTATTACCTTCCTCTTCCGACTTGTGATACCCCTGATAATGCACCCCAACATCCCCCTAGCCTTACCTACTGCTTTAGTGGTCTGCTTGGATGATTTCAGGTCATCGGTGATGATGATGCCAAAGTCTCTTTCTTCCCTTGTGACTGCCAGCAACTCCCCTCCCAGCCTATAAGTGGCTTCAGGGTTTCTCTTCTCTATGTGCATGATCTTGTACTTCTTTATGCTAAACCCCAGTTGCCACTCTTCTGACCATTTTGCTAGTTTATCCAGATCTCTTCATTCTGCCCACCCATCTGGATCATCTACTCTGTTGCAGATCTTGGTGTCATCTGCAAAGAGACAAACCTTACCCTCCAGTCCATCTACAATGTCACTGATGACGATATTGAAGAGGACTGGCCCCAAGACTGATCCCTGAGGTACCCCACTTGTGACTTGCATCCTTCTGACTGTATACCATTTACCACCACTCTCTGTTTTCTGCCCGACAACCAGTTTGTCACCCAGTTGACCAACTTCTGACCCACCCTGAGCCTACCCAGCTTATTAATCAATCTTCTATGTGGAACAGTATCGAAAGTTTTGCTGAAGTCAAGGTAGGCAACATCAACTGCTCCCCCTTGGTCCACCACTCTGGTTACCCAGTCAAAGAAATCTATGAGATTAATTTGACAGGACCTTCCTTTTGTAAACCCATGCTGTCTTGGATCATGTGTTCCTATGGATTCCAGGTGTTGCACTATCCTTTACTTAAGGAGGGCCTCCATAATCATGCCCACTACTGAGGTAAGGCTGGCTGGTCTGTAGTTCCCTGCCTCCTCCCTGCTACCACTCTTGTGGAGCAGGATCACATGAGCCCTTCTCCAGTCTTCTGGGACCTCTCCTGTGCTCAGAGACTCACTAAACAGTTCTGATAATGGCTCTGCTAGTTCCATCCTTAGCTCCTTTAGTACCCTGGGATGTATGCCATCAGGTCCCATTGCCTTGTCCACCCTGAGCTTATCAAGCTCTTGTAGGATCCTTTCTTTTGCGAAGGGACTACTGCACATCTCTCTCCCCCTGTGTCCATGGTGCTGAGCTGTGGTCCCTGGCCTACCTTCTCTTCAGTAAATACTGAGCAGAAGTATCTATTTAGGATAGATGCTTTTACATGGTCTTCTCCTCACTTGCCCCCTTATCCTCTTTGATCTTAGCAATACCCCCTCTGGACTTTCTCCTTTCACTAATGTATCTCTAGAAAGTCTTGTCACCTTCTTTTACTGTTTGTGCTAGTGTTTCCTTGGTTTGGGCTTTTTGCCTTTCTTACTGCCTTCCCTGCTTCCCTTAGAGAAGTTTGGTATGCCTCCCTATCTTCATCCTACTGCATTCCCTTATATTTCCTGAAGGCCAGCCTTTTGGCTCTGACCTTTTCTGCTGCTGTGTTTGAGAACCAAATTGGTTTCTTTCTTCTTCTGCACTTCCTTTTCTTTCTAACACAATGGGATGTTGCTTCAAGTATTGCATTCTTAATGCTTGCCCACTTTGCTTGTACTCCCTCACCTGTATTTCTTTTTGCCAGGGCTAGCTTAACTCTGTTGGCCATCTTATCAAAGTCAGCTCTTCTGAAGTCCCATATTTTTGCTTTGGAATGGGATGATTTAGTTCTAGTGGCCAAATTGAACCATACCATGTGATGGTCACTGGCCCCCAGGTGACCTTCTACCTGGAGATCGGTGATATTTTCCCTGTTAGTCAGTACTCAATCTAGGATAGCCCTGTCTCTTGTGGGTTGTTGACTGCCAGTACATGCCACTACCAGTTGTTTGAGGCCCTCCCCCTGCAGGAAATCCACCATGTGTCTAGTTCTGGCAGATGTTCCTGTTGGTATTGACCAATCTGTATTTGGCATGTTGAAGTCTCCCATTATCAGAACCTCCCATTTAGCTGTCATGTTTTGTATATCTTCTGACAGTAGTGTGTCTATGTCCTCCCCCTTGTCTGGAGGTCTGTACACAACCCCAGTTCGTATGGCTGTCCCATTTCCTGTTTCCAGGGAGACTCACAGTTCTTCTGGCTCTTATGTGTGTTCTGAATTTCTGTAGCTTTGATATTTTCATTGACATAAAGGGCCACTCCACACCCCCTTTTTGCACCTCAGTCTCTTCTGAACAGTACATAGCCAGGTACTGAAGTCTCCCAAGTGTGGTTACTGGTAAACCATGTCTTGCTAATGGCTACTATGTCAAGTTTAGCCTCTGTTATTATTACCTGCAGGTCTGGAATCTTGTTTCCCAGACTGTGAACATTTGTGTACATGATTTTCCATTGGCCAGAGTTCAGTGTGTGTTTGTTGTTGGACGAGGTCTGGCGTTTCCCCTGTGCATCGTATGGGGAGCAGTACCTTCTTCCTTACCTGGTGATGCAAATGAACTACAAACATGCTGAACTCCTGTTTGACCACTGGCTGAGGGGGAAGGGTGTTCTTCCCATTTGATGTATGTTGCTGTGTTTTTTTTTTCAAAATGACCTATATTGTTATACACATTTATTATTGTTTTTATGTAGATCATAAAACCAGGCCCTTGAAAAAGGGACCCCTGGTTATAGTGGGCTTACCTGGTTATACAAATGAAATAAAAAAATTAAATAAAAAAAACTCATTCCTTTGTATGTATTCACTTTTAGATGTGTTTTCTGTTAGCTTTCTGTGTTTTGGTTAGAATGCCTCCAGAGCCACCTTTATGGTTTTAGCCTGGTAACCTACTGAAGTTTTTTTTTTTAAACTAGTTATTGCCAACACCCATTGATCATGACATACTTTTTTAAGGAGAAGAAGAATTAGCATTTATATAGCACATTTCATACATATTGTATCTCAAAGCACTTTACAGCAATGCTAGACTGGTAGTGGATTGATTGAACATGCAGTCGCAGTCATTTCGCACAAGAATACTCACACACACATCCTCAGGCAATTGCACAAACCAGTTTTATGGGAAGAGGAATGTTTTCCAGGACACTAGGGCAAATCCCCATCTCTCCTGTAGGGGGAACATCTGTCTGTCTGCCCTTGTGGCCAAGATGGCCAACTAGCCTGGAGGTGGAGAGCATGCCTTAGGTATGGACGAGCTGACTTCCTCCCCCATTACCTATTCACTTGAGGTCACAGCTTCAACGTATGACATGTTTGTTACAGTTATGAGACAAATGGAGATTGACCAAGGAGAGCCTGTACTGTACATTAATGAAGGTGCTACTGACCACCAACATTGGAGTCATTTTTTGGCTACTAAGGCAATGTAATCCACAGTTTCAGTTATGGAAGCTTTGTTCAAACTCCTAGTGGGGGAAGAAGACTGTTTTCTGAAAAAAAAGATAAATTAACTGCAGCTTTGCTGTCCCCTCTTCAAGTTTCTGACTCAACTGAACTCCCAATGGCTCATCCTGGCAGCAGCGCAGCTGGCACAGTTGTTGATGTCTCCACATCAAAGGCACCAATTGACAACGGAGAAGTTAGCCTGAACAGCACTGTCAATATGCAGAATGCGGAAGCTGAGCCTGAACCCTTGGACAGTTATAAGCAAACTGATTTTCTTGACAAGGAATGAACCGTGGAAGATACCAGAGCCTCAGCAAGGGATCCTCATTCCTTTCTGGGTGTGGTAAGCAATACTTCTCCTCATTCAAGTAACTCAATCAGTGCACTTACTACTTTGCATAAAGTTTTAATTTTAAAAGCTGGTAAAAGCACTGGTTATGGCAGCAAAGTTCAGACTGTTATTTCTGCCAGCAAGCAACAGACAAAAGGAGCTGTGGTGGTGGGGGGGGGGGAGCCAAACACTCTAAACACTTTGCTGTTCAGCGCATTCTTGTCTGGGGTGCTGTAAATAATTTCACTGAACCCAGTGACTATGGTTGGTCTATCAAGTCAGCACTAACAGCAGCAAGGTGGGTAAATGCAGTGGACAGACATTCTTGGCTTCCTGGCACTTTTACTGATAAGCAGTTGGCACAAGTACAGACAACTTCTGAGACAGGGCTTTGTAATCACTTTACTACTAATGAGAATTTCAGTGCTGCACCTGCTAGGGTGGCAGAAGCCACACAAACTATGTAGAATATTAGTGACTCTGCAAAGGAAAACTAGCTCTGGGCTTCCTAATAAACAGTTGACTGCTTGTTCTGGTCTTGTAATAAACATGGACTCAAGGTACACACCTCATGAAAGGCAAATTCCTGCTCCCTCTAGTGACAGGGAACTTCCCCCAGTACACCTGCTGTTGGATTTGTACTCTTAGGCTGCAGAGAGCAAGCTGATTCACAAAGAGAGTTTGATGAAACAGACTTCTCAGATGTTGAATCCACAACTAGACCACAGCCAAGGGAACCATACAGAGCATTCAGGATGGACAATCTGTTTGGTGCTCATGGGGAACCTGTTCAGTGCAGGAACACAGTTCATCTGAAGTACAGAGGCAATATGCAGTTTCTCCTAGATAGGCTTTTGGTCATACTAACATTACTTAAACAGTCAATGGGCTTTTACACTTCTGAGCTTTATGAGGTAATCCACGTGTCTGGGGAAACCATTTTTGATATTAGTTCTAAAACCCTGAAATCTCCGGAAGGTTTTTGGCTTCAAAAGACTCTGAACTATGGGCCCCGTTCATGACAATTCCACTGTCTAAGACCACTACAAAGACTGTTATCATTTTGTTTAGAAATGAAGGGGTTATTGTTTGTGCTATTATGTACTGGCTCAAACAAAGGTGGAGGTGCAGGATAATCCTATTCCTATAAAAGAGAGTGAACAAGTGTGGACTAGAGGGGTAGAAATTTAAAGTTAAGTTGTTCTAAACTGACACTGGTGTCAGTCATCTACTGGGAAGTTTCTGTATAGATATGGATAGAGGTGTGTGCTTCTAACCAGAGCAGCCACGCACTTGCCACAAGTGTAGTTCTAGAGGACACCTCAGTGCAGTATGTGATACAGATTATTGTACCCTGTGTTTAGAGTATGGGTGTCTGAGTCTTCACTGCCTTAATCCCTTTAAATGTAATTTGTGTGAGGAGCAGGGACACTCGTATTGACAGTGTCTCTGGGCTTCACATAGTGAGCCGGGTGGCCTTGATCAGGATTTGATTAACAAGGGACAAGTGCAAGGTTCTGCCCAGGCCTTTGCTCATTGTTTTGCTGAAGTGACTTTGAAGACTGTCCCAAAAGATGCTGATGATGCCCAAAGAGAAAAAAGTGCCTCTGTCCACTCACCTTCCCCCTGTGGCACCCAGTGTTTCAATAGTTATGGACCATGAAGTAAATTTACCTACTGAGATTCCCACTACCCATTGTGAGCCTGAATGCCATCACTCTGAACCACTTGCTGTCAATAGCCAGAATACAATAAAGGTGACACTAGGGCAGAGATGCCACCCCTGGCCGCAGAACCTGAAGATATGGAAGTAGTCCCTTCTAAAAGAAGAGGTTAAAAACAAAGTGTGATACTGTCAAATGTTGTTCAATTCCAGTTTCAAATAAGTATCAGGTATTGGCTGCTTCAAGACATCGGGGTGAAACTGAGAGAGAAGAGAGAGACTCAGAAACAATTAGCTCCATGATTAGAAAAAGTCACCTGAGGGAGATAGTTGGAGGTCAATGTCTTTGGCTGCAAAAAAAATCTGCAGATGGACAAGATCCCATGCAAGCACAGAGTCAAAGGAAAACACTCCTATATAATTTACTATCTGTTTTGGGCTTACCTTAAATATAAATAGTATAAAAACACACAGAAAGAGGATGGGAACTCAGAAGAGGATGGCAACTCTGTCTTTGTCAGCCATGCTTCCAGGTAATATTTGGTTTTGTTCAGGACACACGCCTTAAGTCCCTACATGAAATCTAAGCTACCAAGCAGCTGTGGAAAAAACAAACCATCCTATTGGTCACAAGAAACTGATACCTGTGATGGTGTTGGCATTTAATTTAAGAACTTTACATTTCTGATAAGACAAGCATTTGTCAATGCCGAGAGTTCGCTGTTGATATTGCTCTTGTACATGCCTTCCAAATGTTTCCCTGTATATTCCTTTGTCTTGCATTTTAAGGGTGGGTGTTATGGTGGGAAAACCTAATGCCCCAGGCATTTGTTGGTATTTTTGCTCCAAATTTTCATCATGGGCTTTTTGGGATATTCCCTCATGAACAGTGCCAGTGTCATTTTGTTACTCAATTCCAAAAGGTGATTTTGCACAGCAAGTGTGCCAGTCGGCGCCAAATGTACGAAAACACATTTCGAGCAGGATGTGAAAAATGACAGCTGTACTGTTTGTGAGGAGGCGTGAAGAAATTGCAATGTTGAAAATCTGGAGTGAAAATATGAAAAAATGGTGAAGTTACAGGTGTGCATAGGAACTGCACAACCACACTCATAACGCAGTCATTTTTTGGAATGTTTTCACCAAATTTTCAACATGGCCTTTTTGAGAGATCCCCTCATGAACTGTGGCACTGGAATTTTATTAATCTGCCCTGAAAGTTGATTTCACACAGCAACCACAACATTCTGCACCTCAGGTGCAAAAACACATTTTGGGAAGGATACAAAAAATGGCAGCTATACTATTCATAAGGGAGTATGGAAAAATGGCAATGTTGGAAATATGGAGTGAAAATCTTAAAAATTGATGATGTTACAGGCGTGCATAAAAAATGCACAATCGATGCTCAAAACACAGTCATGTTTGTGAGTTTTTTCACCAAATTTTCAACAAGGGCTTTTTGGGACCACACCTCATGAACAGTGGCACTGTCATTTCGTTAATTGGTCCCAAAAGGCGATTCTGCACAGTGACCAGGAAATCACCTTTCAGAACTGAGAAGCTAAATGACATTGACTGTGTTCATGAGGTGGGGTCCCAAGAATCCCATGTTGAAAATTTGGGACCAAAACTCCCCAAAATGGCTGAGATATCAACCTAAATTGAAAAAAACCCATTCACTGCTATCATAGAACTTACTGACATTTCTTCAGTTTGTGGGCAGCTCAATTCAGACAGTATTTTCCTGGTCACTGGTGTACAAATATACTCTCTTTCTCACCACTGCAGGTAGTATTAAAGATTTTCTAAGGACAAGGCAGGCAACTGCCCGACTCAGATAACACCAATTAGGGTGGGCCAATAGTAGCTGCTCTGCTTGTGGGAAGTTAACAAAAGCATCTAAGTTTCTCTAGGAATTTACCACTTACCAGCAAGATTTCTACAATGAGAGGTTAACAGAAAATAATACCACACCTTCATCAGAAGACATAATGTTTGTACACCTATTGCCTGGAATATAAATTTCAAAAATAAGAAATAGTCCAAACAGCAACTTCTAAACTGTCAGGAATTTCAGATCTGCACACCAAGTGGACTCACTGCTACCCCCACTTGTTAGGGTGAGTTACCCATTCCCCCCACCCACTGTCCAAGCCCTCTTACCTGATGCAAGTGTCATTTTCTCTGTTGCATACCAGCATACCACTAGTCACATCACAAGCAGTTGTCAGACTAACAGACTGGCTTTTGGTTACAGTATTGCATTGTGACAAGCCTCTGTACCACATCAACATAGTCAGCTGCACAGAGGTCCATTCACACACTACTAAACCTGCCACCACACCACAATGCTTGTAGGGGACATTTGTTCCACAATGATTGCTGTGAACGTCGCCCATGAGTACCCCCACCCAGGTGAACGTTGACATTGTTGCAATGTAACACAAACAAAAGTGGTAAACAGATGGCCTTTGTGTTACAAACAATACCTACAGTCTAGATATTGAAACAGAAATTCTCTCTAAAGCTGCACACAGGAGGGAGTGTGGTGTGCATATTTATGGAACCCTTACAAACAAACAGAGGTGAGAGACAGAAGTGCCTCAGCTGGGACTTGAACCCGGGCCACCCAGAATACTGGTCCAATTGTGCTAACCAGCTGTGCCACTGAGACAACTGGCCTGGCACCAGGGCTGTCCAAGCACAGTACTCTCTCAAATGCACAACCCAATGGCAACAAAACAAATATTACTTTTAACAATCACACAGGAGTGTGGTGTTCATGTTTATGGAACACATACACTGCTTGTTAGTGTTCCATAAATATGCACACCACACTCCTGTTTGAGATTATTGTTACAAGTAAATATTTGGTTACCACAATCTGAACACTGTTCTGGGTGGCCTGGGTTCAAGTCCCAGCTGAGGCACTTTTTCTCACCTCTATCATTTCCTTTGCAGTAGTACTACTAAGCCGAAGAAGCCAAATGTTAGCAGCAGCATTACAAAGAACACTGCAAAAAATCCCAAAGGCATGCAAAATGAAAGACTCCCATGCACTGAAAGACCTTTTTTATTAGATGCTAGAGAAAAATCAGAAGAGAAAGAACACACTTACCACTCTATTAGCAGTGCTCAAAACCAGCACACATTTCTGCTGCTGAGTGAGATTAAATCATTTCTGTCCCTCCATGAGCAGTGCTCAAACATCACAGTTCAGCTGAATAAGATTCAATCAATACTGTTCCTCTGGCACTCCATTCATTTCCAAGTAGTATTTAAAGATAATAATGAAATGCACATTTTGGCTGCTTAATTTAGTATAACTGTATTAAAATGAGCACTTATTTCATGATAAGTAATCAACTAATATCTTAGCAAGATTTAGCCATATCACCTGGTTTTCATGGCCGGCAAAAACAGCAGCAGCTACTGTACTTCATTCATACGGCCTGGCCCCTGTAAGGTTTTATTATGAACTGTGCTCATTATGTTGGCTCGCGCATGCGCGCCAGCCAACATATTGCACTAGTAGCAGATTTGGAGGTGTGGTCACTGTGGGCAAATGCAGGGCACCCATCAGAAGGTGCGTCCTTCATTCCCCAATAAGGCAGCTGCAGGCGCTGACACCAGGCATATGTCAGGTGGCCACCAGATCCAAGAAAAGGTCCACTGCAATCATGCAGCAGCACAATAACACACCCTCCTGCTGTGCCTGATGGCAACGCCTGCAGAGTGTCTCATTGGCATAATGACCCTCCTCCCATTTACAATGTATGCTGAGGGGGTGCCCAATGCCCCTCGGCATCATGTGCCCCCCAACAGTCTTTCTTTGCCGACGGTGGACCCAAACCCCATCGGCTTCAGTCTCCCCTTCTCCATTTATTTTGACAACAGGGGAGCCCACCCTCATCAGCATAATGTCCCCTTTGTTGTGTGCATGAGTGGGGTGCCCAACTTCATTGGCTACAGCATCCCCCCAAAAGATTTTAGGTGGCATGCTGGGAGCCACTCAGCATGCCAAACTCCTGGAAAAGAAAAACTGTCCTGCAATGTGTTTTTTTTTTAAACCTGCAAAAGAAGAAAACAGTTCCTCGTGGTCTCCCTGCCACCTTCCCCACCCCACGCCCACCCTCTGTGTGCCCTCCCCACATCCCCCTCTCCACATACTTACCTCTGGAGTCTGGCGTGAAGATCTTCGGTGGACCGGGAACATGTCTGCACTCTTCAAAGCCAACCGCAAACTTAAGAATTGCCGGTAAGCTGTATAATGGTATACATAGGGTTCTTCCAACTTTGGTGCATATCTCGGCCATTTTTGAGAATTTTGGCATCAAATTTTCAACATGGGGTTATTGGGACCTCTCCTCATGAATTCAGTCACTGTAATGGCATTATTTGGTCCTGAAAGGTGATTTCGTGGGCACTGCACAGAATCATCTTTCGGGACTGATTAACAAAACGACAGTGCCACCGTTCATGAGGGGGGCTCTCAAAAAGCCTATGTTATAAATTTGGTGGAAAAATCCAAAAATTGGCTGTTTTATGAGCATGCATTGCACAGTTTCCACACATGCTCATAACTTCATGAATTTGTATTATTTTCACTCCAGATTTTCAAAATTGCCACATCTCCTTACGAACAGTACAGCTGTCATTTTACATATCCTGGCCGAAATGTGTTTTCACATGTCTGGCACACAAAAGCGTGGTCACTGTGCGAAATAAGTTTTGGGGAAAGTTTTCAGAAATGACAGTGACACTGATCAAGAGCAGAGGTCCTAAAATGCCTATGTTGAAAATTTGGGGACGAACGTTCATAAAACGACTGTGTTACAAGCGTGCATTGCGCAGTTTCCACGCACCCTTGTAACTTCGCAAATGTGCAATATTTTCATGCCAGATTTTCTACACTGGCATTTTTTCACACCTCCTTATGAGTAGTACAGCTGCCATTTTTCACATCCTGTCCAAAATCTGTTTTCACACCTATGGCACACAGTGGTGTGGTCACTGTGGGAAATCAACTCTTGGGACAAATGAACAAAATCACAGTGCCACTGTTCATGAGGGGAGGTCCCAAAATGCCTATTTTGAAAATGTGGTTAAAAAACATCCGAAAATAACTAGGTTACGGATGTGAGTTGCGCTGTTTCTATGCATGCTCATGACTTCACCCATTTTTCATATTTTCACTTCAGATTTTTAAAGTTGCAATTTCTTTACACCTCCTCATGAACAATACAATTGTTATTTTTCACATCCTGCCCAAAATGTGTTTTCATCCCTGTGCCACCAAATGGCATAGCCACTGTGCAAAACTACCTTTCAGCTAATAAACTGATAGTGCCGCTCTTCATGAGGTGGTGTCACAAAAAGCCCATGTTGAAAATTTGGAGTGAAAATACCAACAAATGCCTACGGCGTTAGGGTTTCCAACTGTAATGCCCCACCCTTTAGAGACTGACAGGTGTCAGGGGTTTGACTTGGGATCATGAGCTGTAAAGCTCACACCATTCCACCCACCACCCCCCATCCCCACCCTGCAGCCAGTGACAGGCATTGAGGTCTGCATTGGAGTGTTTGGCCCTAAAGTTCACCCCATTCTCCTATACTGTGCCCACCTCAGCATATTTCCTTATGGAATGGTGTAAGTATAAGGCACAATGACCCCAAAGCACACCACAACACTTGTCAGTGTCTGCAGGGTACGGTGAAGTAGAATGGCATAAGCATTATAGCTGACAACCCAAAGGCACACCCCAACATCTGTCAGTCTCTGCAGGGTGAGGGTGGTGTTGGCGTCACTTCAATACTTCACTGCCATTCCTATTATGCATCCCTAACTCCTGCACTACCAATGCCAATGCCAGTGAGACAACATTTGGCATTGACAAATGCTTGTTTTAATACAGTAACAGACCCACGGTAAAAGTAAAACAATCCATCCCAGTGCTGATAACTGCAAAATCAGGCAGCCAGAATGTGTAGTTAATGTATATGCATCATTATCTTTAATTACTTCTTGGAAATATTACAAGATACCAGGGTATAACAAATCTGGGTGTGCACAATATCTTTGACCAACTTCTGTAGGCAGCATTGCACTCAGACTCTGAAATCATGATGACCACATCCACCCCTCTGCTAATGGAGCCCAAGGACAAGGTTAACCTGCCCACCCTTAGTGATAAATTAATGTTTTTTATTTACAGTTTTATTGCACTACCACACACTTACTAATGGAGCCCAAGGACAAGGCTTACCTAACCTTTGTCATAAATTTAATTTTGTTTTAGTTTTATTGGTCCCCTCCACCACCACTACAGCTACACAAGGTTTACCTAACCCTAACCTTAGTCATAAATATAATTTGTTTCAGTTTTATTGCATTTGGTTCCCCAGACCCCCCCCACCACCACTGCCGCACACAATAATTACACCCCAAACCCCCACCCAAGAAGTACCTGGTTCTCTGGGCCTGGCTCTGGCTGATGAGCTGATGAAGCAAGGTCTCCAATCTCTTCACTGTCTGGAAGGGAATTCAAACTGTGCTGGACTGAAGCGGCAGGTGGCAGACTCAGAAATGAATGGAACTGGAGACCGAAGGTGAAGGTCAGACTCAGCCCAAGCATAATTTCCCACTCAACGCACCAGAGGGCCCGGGGAAAAGATAGCTCAGTCTCAGTCTCAGACTAGTCAGGGAGACAGACAAACCACTTAGGCACTGGTTTGTGGCTGCAGTGTCTCTCTGCAGATGTAGTCTTCTCTGCTGCTGCCCTCGTTGACT
Organism: Neoceratodus forsteri; assembly: GCA_016271365.2. Taxonomy (NCBI): domain Eukaryota; kingdom Metazoa; phylum Chordata; order Ceratodontiformes; family Ceratodontidae; genus Neoceratodus; species Neoceratodus forsteri. The sequence continues at coordinate 555,236,214 of CM057450.1, read as the reverse complement.
TGGATTGAGTCTCGGCTGGCTCAGGCTGCTCAATGTGTGAGTCTCTCTCATCTCTCTCAAACCAACTGGGAGTCACTTGCAGGGCAGGGCAGAGCAGTCTCCTTCTCTCTGCTTCTCCTGTGGCAGTCTGGTTGGTACTTCTGACTCTGAGCTGGCATGCGCAGTGCAGCAATTGGCAAAGTAAGTGTCCCCCCTAGATTTTTGGCAGTTCCTTGCTAGTACAGCTGTTCACTCTGGCTTCAACCTCACTCCCACTGACTGAACTCCAAAGCTCTACTGTGGGTAGGGATCTGACTCGCACTGCCACTCCATACAGATACACGAGTCATGACTTCACTCTCCGGCACCAGCAGTCCTGAGTCCCAAGTCTCGCTCCGAAAGATGGCTCTCTCACTCTCTCAGGCAAAGCAGTACACTTCCAGGAAGTTCCTCTGCAAACAGAACTACCAGGTCCAGGCTGGGCATTTAAAGAGCCCACTGGACCTGCTCCTTACTAACCACACCTCCATCCATAAACATGCGGACCTGATTGAGATGGCAACATACAATCCTCAATCAGGTCCACAAGGCTACGTCATGGATTTAGACCCCACCTCCTCCCTAAAACAAAGACTGCTGTCCGGAAAACCCAAGGAAAAAAATAATGGAAAAAGAAAAGAAATTTACAGGTATTCCAGCTGACTAATGCTACCCTGCCCGTTGGTCTGCAGTATGCTTCAGATCATATTTGAAAGCTGCCTATAAGCATATAAAAAAAAGTACCAATGCTTCATTTTCTTTTCAAAATTCCTAAAGGAAAAGGGTTTTCAGATGCCAGTGCTTAATTCTGTAACCCAGTAACACACACAGTCCAAAAGCAAACATAAAGCTGGTATCTGGTTTAATGCACCTCCGATGGTAAACTATAAAAGTTATTAGATAAATTTAGAGGCTTGACAGGCTAGTAATGCTGTTACAAAACCACGTTCCTGCACAGAGCTCTGGTGCAGTATGGAGCGGAGCAGTAGTGCAGTCAGGACGCAGTCAGCTGTTTGCTCTGCAGTGACCTGCAGATGAAAGGAAAAAGATGGCTCCTGATTGGCGCGGCTTTTTCTTGTCATGTGCTGACCACTGAAGGCAAAACAGCATCAGGACCAGCCTGACTGAAGATTGGTGTGATGCAGTCAAGCCCCATGCAGAGCACTCTCCCAAGGAGTGTGACGTGCATGCGCAAACTCAAAAACTGGTAAAAATTGAATCAGCTAGGGCCCTATTATTAGATGTAGAGCATCAGGTGAAGCATCTGAATTATTAATATAAATGCCCCTCAAACTACAGCTGCCAGGGTGGCACTGTTTCAAGCAGTACATCTTTTTCTGCACACCAATAGACTGGTGATAGTAGGCAGTGATTTTAATTGTGGATTGTCACTGAAAGATAGGGGAGGGAAAACAACAAAAATATATAGTGATTCAGTCTTTCTTAATGAAATGTTTCATACAGCAGGTCTGAAGAATGGATTTTCTAATTGCAATGGTAGATAGATTACTACAGTTATGAAAGGTCAGTAGCGTACAAGGATTGATTTTTTATTTTTATCACCTGCTTTAACAGTACACATGGCACAAACTATTGCTGTAGAAACTTCAGTTCACATAGCAGTCCTTTGTCACTGTAGTACTGGGATATTCACTACTCCAACGAACTCCCCCTTGAGATTAAACAGTACTATATTAGAACAGGAAGAGATACAAAATTTATGGGCAAAACTCTTTAAAGCACAATGTTCAGTCCTGGTAGCATATGACAGTGTTGTAGAGTGGTGGGAGGATTCAAAAAATATTTTATTTCACTGTTTAAAAGACTTAGTGTTACTCTTCTGAATAAGAAATATATACATTACCTGAACCTTAGATCTACACTGCATAGATTGTTTCCCCATATGTACATGGAGGGTGTAGATGTTTCAGAAGAAATTGAAATTATTATTATAGAAGAAATGCATACATTTCAATAGATAGAGTAACTTCTTTGGAAAAAATTAAAATTTGGTACTCAAAGAATGTCTCAACAAATGGATATACAAAATCACACATATCCCCATAACACAAAGCATCATGGGATGTATATGCCAATCACCATTACACTTTAGGTTGGTTTGGCTTAAAGCAGGAATGTGTGGTGCCCAAATGCCTCTCTCACAATCTGAAAAGGGTGCAAACAGAAGACACAGACACATGTTTCATGCTACCCAGAACCCATCTGTGTGCTATGTCTGTATGACAGCCCAGGGGAAATATACTAGCCCTAAGTTGGTATTAGGGGTTTGGGTCATGGTGAGCCCCCCCCAAAAAAAAATCTAAAAGACAAAGAACCTCAGTGCAAAAGCACTGAGGTAAGGGTTACCCCAAAGGACACTGGCAATGAAGCCAAGTTTCAAAGAAATACAAAATCACACATACCCCCATAATGCAAAGCATCATGGGATATATATGCAAATCACCATGATGTTTTAGGCTGATTCGTCTTTAAGCAGGAATGCATGGTGCCAAAGGGCCTCTCACACAATCTACAATGGATGCAAACAGAAGACACAAAATATGTGTTTTGTCCTACCCAGGACTCATCAGTGTGCCGCATCTGTATCACACCCCAGGAGAAATAAACCAGCCCTAAGTTGGTCTTATGGGTTTGCATCATGGTGAGCCCCACCCAAAAATGAAACAAAAAAAAAAAAATAAATAAAAGACAAAGAATCTTAGTGCATATATATTTACTGGGTGTCAGGATAGTTTACAAAGGAAGTATATATCTGGTTTGTATAGGGCAGAGGAGGGACTAAAAGTGCACTCTATTGATAGCATTATGGCAGTGCTTCATGGGTATATTGCTGACACTTTTGGCACAGAAATGAATGTAGCAGGAGATTCAGATATTTGGGGAAAACTATATGCTCTGGAACTGCCAGAACATTTTTGACAACATCTCATACAACTTATGCAAGTAATAGAGGTAGTACAAGCAATTTAGTCTGTGGGGAACAATACTCCCCTAGGGACGGATGGTTTACCTTCAGAATTTTATAAAACTTTTGGTTCATATTTGACTGCTGTTTTGCAAGTAGTTTATGATGAGATCTTAGCCTCAAAGTCTCTTCCAGCTTCCATGAATGAAGCTTCAGTGATTTTTATGTTGATTGCACGCAGCGCAAGAAACATGCTGGGACAGCTTTCTCAGAAGCAGGCTGTGGTGGCGTGGCACTGTTGTGGCCAATGCCCCCACAGCCTGCAAAGGCTTGTCCCGCTTCCCCCAATGCCATTGCAGGCTGCTGGTGACAGTAGTTTGGAACGTTGCCACCAAGTTCTGACAATTTCACCACTGCAATCAGGGACCACTTCATCATTGCGGCGTCTGTCATCCGCTGCAATGAGGGAGTGACCCGTCATTGCAGGGCAGAACTTGTAATCTTGATATTGTTTGCAGAATATGGCTGCGCTTCGTCAGCCGTGTTCACAAACAATATAACCCCCCCACTGTGTTTATTTGCCGACGGGGGCCCCAATCCCCATCGGCTTCTGTGCCCCAGTGTCAATTGTGCCAATGGCGGATCCCACTCCCCGTTGGAATTCTGCAACACCCCCCCATTTTCATTGTCTGCCAATGGGGTGCCCAATCCCTGTTGGCACAATGTAAGGTCCCCCCCACTTTCAATGTCTGCCGACGGGTTGCCCAATCCCTGTTGGCATAATCGGAGCCTCCCCCTTTTGTTGTGTGCCAATGGGGGTGCCCAATGCCCCATCGGCTACTGCTGCCCTCCCTGCCCAAACAAAGAGTCCTTTGGCATGCTGGGAGCCCACCCCAGTGTGCCACATTGCCCTGTAAGGGAACAAACTGTCCCACAACTCTTTTTTTTAACTAAAAAAAGGAAACTGTCTCTCGGAGGTCTCCCTGCCCCTCCTCCTGCAACCTGCGCCCACCCACTGTGCACCCTGCCTCCCCACACCCCCCTCACCCCATACTTACCTCTGGAGTCTGGTGTGATGATCTTCGGTGGACCGGGAAAACGTCTGCACTCTTCAATGTCGACCGTGAAATGAGGACATGCCAGTTAGCTGTATAATGGAATAAATAGAGGTTTTCCAACTTTAATGCATATCTCAGTCATTTTTTGGAATTTTGGCACCAAATTTTCAACATGGAGTTTTTGGGACCCCTCCTCATGATTTTCTGAACTGTCATGGCTTTAATCAGCTCCGAAAGGTGATTTTGAGGTCACTACACAGAATCACCTTCCAGAGCCGATTAATGAAATGACAGTGCATTGTTCATGAGGTGGGCTCTCAAAAAGCCTATGTTGCAAATTTGGTGGAAAAAATTCCCAAAATGACTATTTTACCAGCATGCACCGCGCAGTTGCTATGCACGCTCATAACTTCGTGAATTTGCAATATTTTCATGCCAGATTTTTAACATTGGCATTTTTTCACACCTCCTTGTGAACAGTATGGCTGTCATTGTTCATATCCTGGCAGAAATGTGTTTACGCCCTTCTGGCGCACAATAGCACATTTGATGTGGGAAATCAGTGTTTGAGACAGATTAAGAAAATGACAATGACACTGTTAATGAGTAGAGGTCCTAAAATGCCTATGTTGAAAATTTGGTAACAATACTCCATAAAATGACTGTGTTACGAGCGTGCGTTGCGCAGTTTGCATGCACGCTTGTAACTTCATGAAATTATAATATTTTCACCCCAGATTTCCAACATTGCCATTTTCCCACACCTACTTATGAACAGTATAGCTGTCATTCATCCCATCCTGGCCATAATGTGGTTTCGCACTTCCAGCGCAGAATACGGCGGTCGCTGTGGGAAATCACTGTTTGGGACAGATTAAGAAAATGACAGTGATACTGTTCATGAGCAGAGGTCCCAAAATGCCTATGTTGAAAATCTGGTGATGATAGCCCATCGAATGACTGTGTTACAAGTGTGTGTTGCACACTTTCCGTGCACCCTTGTAACTTCACAAATTTATAATATTGTCACGCCAGATTTTCAGCAGTGGCATTTTTTCACACCTCCTTATGAGCAGTACAGCTATCATTTTTCACATCCTGACCAAAATGTGTTTTCACAGTTCTGGCACAGAATAGCGCGGTCGCTGTTGGAAATCACTGTTGGGAACAGATTAAGAAAATGACAGTGGCACTATTCATGAGCAGAGGTCCTAAAATGCCTATGTTGAAAATTTGGTGACAAAACTCCATAACATGACTGTGTTAGAAGAGTGCATTGAACTGTTTCCATGCACCCTTGTAACTTCGCAATTTTGTAATATTTTCATGCCACATTTTCAACAGTGGCACGTTTCCACACCTCCTTATGAAAAGTACAGCTGCCATTTTTCACATCCTGGCTAAAATATGTTTTTGCACTCCTGCCGGAGAATGGTCACTGTGGGAAATTACTGTTTGGGACAGATTAAGATCGAACGAGTGGGGGGGGAGTGACCGAGCTCAACTGAGCTCTGTCGGGACTGCTGCAGATTTGTTTGTGGGCAGAAAAAAGCCCCAATGCAAGAGCTCAGTACAAAAGGGCAGCCTGCAGCACTGGGAGAAACAGAACGAGAGAGTGAATGAGGGAGGGGGAGTGAGCAAACTCACCGGAGCACTGTCAGGACTGCTGTGGATTTCTTTGTGGGCAGAAAAAGGCATCAACGCAGGCAGGGGCCCAGTACAAAAGGCCAGCCTGTAGTGGTAGGAGAAACAGTATGAGTGAGTGAGACAGGAGGACTGAGTGAGCTCAACGGATCTCTATCAGGGCTGCTGGGAATTCTTTGTGGGCAGAAAAAGTCGCCAATGCAGGAAGGCGCCCCATACAAAAGGGCTGCTTGCAGTGCCAGGACAAACAGAATGAGCGAGTGAGAGAGGGAGACTGAGTGACCTCAATGGAGCTCTGTCAGGACAGCTACGGATTTCTTTGTGGACAGACAAAGGTGCCAACACAGCCAGGAGCCCCGTACACAAGCACAGCCTGCAGCACCAAGAGAAACAGAATCAGTGAGTGACAGAGCAGTAGTGAGCGGGCTCAATGGAGCTCTATTGTGACTGCTGTGGATTTCTTTGTGGGCAGAAAATGCGGCAATGCAGGCAGGAGCCCAGTACAAAAGGCCAGCTTGCAGCACTGGCAGAAACAGAATGAGTGAGAGAGGGGGAGTGAGCGAGCTCAATGGAGCTGTGTTGGGACTGCTTCAGATTTCTTTCTGACCAGAACAAGCCGCCAATGCAGGCAGGAGCCCAGTACAAAAGGGCAGCCTGCAGTGGCAGGAGACACAGAACAAGTGAGTGAGGGAGGGGGAGAGAGTGAGCTCAATGAAGCTCTTTTGGTACTGCTGCAGATTTGTTTGTGGACAGAGAAAGGCAGCAATGCACGCGGGGCCCAGTACAAAAGGGCAGCCTGCAGTGGCAGGAAAACCAGAATGAGCGAGTGAGAGAGGAGGATGAGCGAACTCAATGGAGCTCTATTGTAACTGCTGCAAATTTCTTTGTAGGCAGAAGAAGGTGGCAATGTAGGCAGGAGCCCAGTAGAAAAGGGCAGCACTGGCAGAAATGGAATGAGTGAGTGAGAGAAGGGGTGTGAGTGAGCTCAACGGAGCTTTGTCGGGACTGCTGCAGATTTCTTTGTGGGCAGAAAAAGGCACCAACAGAGGCAGGAGCCCAGTACAAAAGGGCAGCCTGCAGCGCCAGGAGAAACAGAATAAGTGAGTGACACAGGGGGAGTGAGTGACCTCAATGGAGCTCTGTCGGGACAGCTGTGGATTTCTTTGTGGGCAGAAAAAAGTGCCAATGCAGGCAGAAGCCCAATACAAAAGGGAAGCCTGCAGCGCCATGAGAAACACAATGAGTGAGTGAGAGAGGGGGAGTGAGTCAAGTAGAGTCAATGGAGCTCTATCATGACTGCTGAGGATTTCTTAGTTGGCAGAAAAAGGTGGCAATGCAGGTAGGAGCCCAGTACAAAAGGCCAGCCTGCAGTGCCAGCAGAAACAGAACAAGTGAGTGAGAGGGGAGAGTCAGCAGGCTCAAAGGACCTGTGTCAAGACTGCTGCAGATTTCTTTGTGGGTAGAAAATGCCACCAACAGAGGCAGGAGTCCAGTACAAAAGGGCAGCCTGCAGTGCCAGGAGAAACAGAGTGAGTGACTGAGAGAGGGACTGAGCCGCCTCAACGGAGCTCTGTCGGGACAGCTGCAGATTTCTTATCAGGCAAAACAAGGTGCCAATGCACGCAGGAGCCCAGTACAAAAGACCAGCCTGCAGCACTGGGAGAAACAGACTGAGCGAGTGACAGAGGGGCAGTGAGTGAGCTCAACACACCAACGCAATCAACATTCAGCATTGAGAAATGCTTGTTCTTTTTAGGAAGGGTGATCCTGCTGATATTAAAAACTGGAACCCACTAAGTGTCTTAAACATGACTCTCAAAATTGTATCCAAAATTCTGGCATACCACCTGTCTGAGGCTACGATTGTGGTCCTGGCTTATTATCTAACCTGGGCTATCAAACAGAGAAGTTTTGCTGATAATTTAATCATGTTGAGAGAACTATGGGAGCGAGGGCAAAAAGGCATGGTGGAGGGGATTTCTGCTTTCATTGCACCAGGAAAAAGCATTCAATAAGGTCCCAAATTCTTTCTTGGCTACTGTTCTATCACAATATGGTGTAGCATAACAGTTTGTTAATTGGGTAATGATTTTATACTTAAGGGTATTTGAGGCACCCTATGTAAATTATAAGTTAGGTAAGGCGGTAATGGTTAAAAGGGGAGTAAGATAAGGGTGCATGTTAAGCTCTTTACTTTGTATCTTTACTATAGATCCCCTGATTAGAATGTTGCAGAAAAATTCCGAAATTAATGGAATACAGTTATCTTTAGACCTTCCAGAACTGAAGGGCATTGCATTTGTGGCATAATGCTCAGACGGCCTGCAGACTACAAGCCTGGGGAAGCTGTTTCATGGATTAGCATCTTGGATGCATCCTTAAAAATCTTGGGTATTAAGTTTGCACCCAGGGATATGATTTTGGAAAATTGGAATGCTGCTCTTTCGAAAGCTGAATATAAGTTGACTGCCTGGAGGAATAAACATGTATCTAAAAGGAAGAGAGTTTTCTCAATTAAATCTCTGTTGCTCCCATGTTTTCTGTATGTTAGTATTGTTTTCTCTCCCCCAGTATCCTTAGAAAATGAATTATACAGGGTATTCTTTCAGGAGATATGCAGGAGGCACTTTATTTTATTTATTTATTTATTTATTGCAGTTTGGGATTAGTACCTTTGAGCTGAGGGCTAGCTTACAAAGGCTCCAACTCACGATGAAAACAGTACAAAGCAAGACAAAACAGAACATATTGATGAACACAAAATAAACAACATGCTAGCAGGTGCTTTCACAGCAAGTATAGTATTACAGGATTACAGGATAAGAGGGCGGGAATACAAGGCTAACAAGAGCGATTCAGTTTAACTGGCACATTAAATGAACGATGTCCAGTGAAGCGGTGGGGTGAAGCAGCCAGAGAAAGTTTTGTCAGGTTGAGAGGTGGTGGTGGGGAGGGGTGAAGCAGCCAGTGATAGCTTTGTCCAAGTTCAGAGGCGGGGAGGGGGTGAAGCAGCCAGTGATAGCTTTGTCCAGAATTGAGAGATGGGGGGGGAGTTATCAGGGAGATGGAGGAATGGAGGGGGATCTTTGAGCAGGGGCTGGAGGTGGGAATGTTGGAGGGGGATGGGGAAGGGATAAAGAGGAGTTTGTAGGTTGGGGGATAGTGGGATGAGTAGGAAGGACAGTGGCAGGACCAGGTACATATGGGGTGTCGCCAGTTATATGGGTTGTTGCCTGTTAGACAGCGCAGTCACAGGTGCATTTGTTGGTTATTCATGCATGTAGCCTTAATTTGAACTGGCTTAGTTTGTTACATTCGAGTAGGGCTGGAGGCAGGTCATTGAGCCATTTAAGTCCACGATATGAAAGGGATCTCTGGGCAAGAGAGGTGCACTTGAATGGCACTACAAGTCCTCCCTTTGATGCACTGCTGGTGCTGATAGTGGGTTGGGCAGTTTCAGAGAGGTTGGAGGTAGACTCTGGCATGAGCATCAGCAGGGATTTTTTAACCAGCAGGCAAGCCTGGTATTGCAGCCTGAAATGTCGGTGGGCTTTAACCCAGTTAAAAGAGAGATTACTTATAGAGATTATAGGGAAGGTGGGATTCAGATGGATAACCCCTTAGTGTTCTTTATAACTATGCTTTTACATTATAATTTAGCACCAGTTCAAAAAGCCCTGAATAGGATGTGGTCCCATTTACTTGCAGATTGGTTGATCCCCAGGTATTTAGAATGGAAGCAGGGAAAGTGGGTCAGTTGGTCATGAGATTATGTACATATTAATCCTCAGTATGTATTTCTAGTACTGCTGAAACTTAAATCTTGAAAAGTCACCCCTGACAACTTGATGCTTCTTATAAGAAAGCAATTGTATCAGAACACGGTGGTTCAGTGTTTCTCTACTGGAATTCAAATACTGTCCAATTGGACAAGAGAAAAGTGCAACATCGTAATTGTTAAACACAAGATTGCCATGGGATATGTGGGACATCATCTGGTTGGGTATTCCTGGTAGGATGGCAGTTCATGACTCCTTTAAACAAAAGAGAATTGAGGAAAAGAACTGCCCTATAGAAGGCTGTTTGGACATTTTGGAGATTCAGTCTCATCTTTTGTTGGAATGTTGCTATGCAAAAGATTTGTAGCCCCTAGTTAGCAAACAGGAGATGAACCATTTATGAAGAACATTAATTTCAACTCTGTAGTCCTTGGTATATATGGTGGCCCCCTGGGATAAGTTTCATAGTTCAAAATTACAGGTTATTTTTGCCTGTTGTAGATATTACTGGTGGCAGGCCAGATGTGCATTGCAATTACAGGAAAAATATTGTTCTCCCACAGCTGTTCTTAGTATGGTACATGAAACATTAAACAAAATATATCTGCATTAGAAATAGCATTTGTCGCTGTCAGTGTTTACAGACTTATTGAGAGGCACGTCGTAGGTACATACAGTAGTATTAGTTTTTGCAATATAGTCTTAAATTATACCTGTTATAATACTGGTAATGTACAAGGAAGAGCATGGCTCATGAGATAATACTGGGTTTCTAGAGAGTGGGGTTATTACATGTCGGTGCACTGTATATACAAACACACAAAATTGCCAGCAGATAAAAGGCTTTCGAACAACATGAAGTCTTGCTATATTATGACCATTGCAGTTTGTCCCACCATTAGAACTGCTCCGGAGGTGAAAGAGTTAACTTCCATGCCAGGCATGGAACTTGGAGCGCGAGCTCGGTTAGAGAAGCTCTGTCTGGAAGATTTCAAACTGAAACTGTCAGATTCTTTATCTCTACCACTGAACAGTCGCTTGGAGATTCCTCCTACTGCTCGTTCATTTCTTTGTTTAAACAGTATTTTCTCGGTTAAATTCAACCACGATTATTATTATTTTAACCGCAAACTGATCGGTTCAAGCTCTGTCTGTGGTATTGTAAGTAATAGACAGGTTTATTTCTGTGTGGAACTTGTAAATGTTTATCGGTTCGAACCAATCAGGTTGTTTTAAAACTTTATTCTAAAGCTTTTAGAGTGCAGTTCCCGGTTCTTATCGGTTCTAAAAAAAACGGATTTCATTACGGTTTTTTTCCACGACCAGTGACATGGTTGGGAACCAATAAGGGTGTCTTGCCTGGCACTGCCGTTAAAAGGGCAAGTTTTTGGTTAGGCTGGCATTATGTCTGAGAAATCCAAAAGAAAAACCGGGCCCACTGGGTTTCAGCACTGTAGTGTCTGTGGGGAAGCCTTTGCCAAGGCTGACCCACACACCACATGTGTATATTGTCTGGGGTTTGACCACCTCAATTCAGACTGCCAGATTTGTAAGAACTTCCCTGCAGCCTACCCTAGATAAGAGAGTTGGTAGGCTCAGGGAACAGAGGTAAAAAAGTCCGCTGACCCGATGCACAGCCCGTTCAGTGCCAACCGAATCGGAGGAGTGCCCTCTGACCAGGGCTAGACTTCCTCTGGCAAACGTAAAGCTGACTCTGAGGAGCCAGTTCCAGCAAAGAAAATAGAAAATCAGCAGGCGTGGAGTCAAAAATTCCTTCTCCAACTGCTGCAGAGATAGCTAAAGCAATACAAATTGTCCAGTCACTTTCTCCGGTTCCGTCCGAACCGCCACTATCTGGCAAAAGGTCGGTTCGGCTGGTTCCACCGGTCCAAGAATATGATATAGAAGAGTTTTATGAACCAGAGGAGGGGGAGGATGATTATGAACAGTGTAAATGTGACTTTGAGAGTCTGGATGTGCCCATTGAACCGGACATCTCCCCAGACAGACCTTTAGAATCTCTCCCTATGCCTTTTGAGTCCCCTTCTCATTTTCTGTTTTATAAAAAGGTTGCTGAAACCCTCCAGCTCCCATTGGAGGAAGCTGTGGATGAGCAAGAGGAACCTGACTTTGTGGAAATGATGGATATCCCAGAGTCCAGGAGATTGTCTATTCCTTTACATAAGTCATTTAGAAACAAACAATAAAAATTTTAAAAGCTCTAATTCTGTGCCTCCTGTGGACAAAAGATGGACAGGAGGTACACTTTGTCAGGTCCTGATACAGAATTTCTTTCACAGCAATGCAGTAATGTTGGGGTAGTTCAGGCTGCAGCCTGTGATAGGCTAATATTCCTGGCTCACATCCTCCTGACAAGGACTCTAGGAAGATTGATGCCATGGCTAAAAACAATACATGGCAGCGTCCTTGGGACTCAGACAAGCAAATTACATGGCTTATGTGGCAAGATACAAAAATCTAGATGGGACACTGTCATGGCTTTAGCCAAACAGGCCCCTGGCCAGCTTGCCAAGGAGCTGGAGCAGGTGGCTGCTGATGGTATTGAGGCATCCAAGGTGCAATTCCATGCTGCTGTGGATTCTAATGATGTATCCTCTAGAGTCATAGCTACATCTGTGGCCTTCATAGATTGGCTTGGCTCAGGTGTATAGTTTGTCAGCAGGATACCCAGACTAAGGCTATGGATTTTCCTGGGTGGGAAATTCTCTGTTTGGGGAGCAGACAGAGAATTATATGAAGAAAATGGATGAATATAGAACCACTTATAGGAGTGCACAAGCCAAGGAGCGGCAAGCCACCCTCAGAGACAGACCCCAGGGGTTGAGGCAGGCCTTTCACAGGCCTTTTACCAAACCAGGCCTCCTCTTGGCTTATGCTCAGAGGGGGTTCTTCAGAGGGAGAGGCAGATGGGGTGTAGCAGGCCTGCTCCCACCCCTCAGCCTAAAGCCCTTGACAAACAGGCACCCTGATGGGGTGCCCAGGCCGGTTCTCCATTACCTGTAGGGGCAGGCTGGCTTACTTGCTCAGGACTGGGAGTCTTTAACATCAGACAAGTGGGTCCTGGAAGTAGTAAGACAGGGTCTGGTTCTCAGCTTCAAAAGATTTCCAAAGATGAGAATCAGATCTTTTCCACCTGCAAATCCTCTAGAGACTTTGGCCTTGGAAACAGAAGTCTCAACCCTCCTGGCTTTCAGAGCTGTAGAAAGGGTTTCTCCCCTACACCAGGGCAAGGGTCTGTACTCCAGGTACTTCCTTACCCCAAAAAAGACAGGAGAATGGCGGCCCATTCTGGACCTAAGATATCTGAACAAGCACCTTTTAAAACCAAAATTCAAAATGGTGACTCTGGCAATGATTTTACCTTCTCTAAGGCCAGGGGACTGGCTAGCTTCCCTGGACCTCAAGGATGCCTACTTCCATGTTCTTATCAGAAGCTCCCACCAAAAGTACCTCAGATTCGAACTGCCCTCAGGCCATTACCAGTTCAGAGCAATGCCCTTCGGCCTTACCTCTGCCCCAAGGGTATTCACAAAATGCCTGGCAGTAGCAGTTGCTCATTTAAGAAGGCAAAAGATTGCCATCTTTCCCTACCTAGACGATTGGCTCATTGTAGGTCAGTCTCCAGACCAGGTCAAATCACACCTGCAAGTTACCCAGCAGCTGCTCACCTCTCTGGCTTTCTTCTCAATCTTCCAAAGTCAGTTCTGGAACCTGTCCAGGTATTCACCTTTATAGGTGCAGAATTGGACACAAAGCAGGCCAGAGCCTTCCTTCCCCTAGAAAGGGTAAGGAACCTAGTGGCCCTGGCCTCCTCCTTCACTCTGCAGGTCTCTCGACCAGCAAGGCATTTCCTACAGCTCCTAGAACACATGGCTGCTTCCTCAACTGTAGTGCAAGGAGCAAGATTTCAGATGAGGGACATTTAGTTCCACTTGAGAGCCTTTTGGTCTCAAAGAAAAGATCCCCTATCCAAGTTGATTCCAGTGACTCGAACCCTGATCCAGGCCCTTCACTGGTGGCAGGATCAGAGCAATCTGAGACAAGGGGTCCCCTTCATCCCTCTATCTCACTCCTTGACCCTTATTACAGATGCTCCTTCTGGGATGGGGAGCTCACATGGGCGACCTCTCCACCCAGGGAGTGTGGTCCCCTCCGGAATCTCTGCTCCACATCAATCAGTTGGAACTCAGAGCTGTTTTTCTAGCACTTCAGGTTTTTTCTGCATCTGTTCAGAACAAAGTGGTACAGGTCAGAACAGACAACACCACTACAATGTGGTATATCAACAAACAAGGGGGCACTCGGTATTCGGCCTTGTGCACTGAGGCAATGAAGTTGTGGTCTCTGACTTATTCCCTGAACACTTCCCTCATAGCAGTTCACCTCACAGGCAAGGAAAATGTCCTGGCAGATGCTCTCAGCAGGATTTCCCAAGGCCATCACGAATGGTCACTGGATCCCCGAGTACTGGGATAGTTTTTTCAGATGGGGCACCCTCAGATAGATCTTTTGCAGCCCCAGACAATCATCAACTTCCACTGTTTTGTTGCAGGCCCCAGTGATGGGCTGAGTCCCCTGGATGCCTTTCTCCTTGATTGGGAAGGAAGTTTCTATGCCTTTCCCCCTTCCCTCTCCTGTTCAAGGTGCTAGTCAAAATCAGATCTCAGCCCTGCAAGATGATTCTGATTGCTCCAGATTGGGCCAGGCAGCCCTGGTACCCACTCCTTCTGTCCTTAGTAGTCCATCTCCCCCTGTGTCTCCCCAGGAACCACAACCTGTTAACTTGTGCCCAGGGGAGAGTTTGGTATCCGAATCTCAGATCCCTCAACCTCAAGGCCTGGCTCTTGAGGAGTTAGAATTTGCTGACCTACACCTTTCTCAAGGTGTTCTCGAAATCCTGAAAGCTTCTAGGAAGCCTTCCACTAGGGTTACTTATAATTCTAAATGGAAAAGGTTTTCCATATGGTGTTCTGGGAAGCATATTTCCCCGGAATCTGCTGATTTGCCCATTGATTTGGACTATATGGTGCATCTTAATTCTTTGGGACTGAAACCAGCTACCCTGAAAGTGCATTTGGCAGCTGCCTCTGCTTTTATTTCAGCAGGAAAGCCTTCTTCTCTTTCCACTCACCCTGTATTTTCCAAGTTTTTCAAAGGATTACTTCATACTAATCCACCTTTCAGGGACCCGGCCCCTGCCTGAGATCTTAATGTTTGCATTGCTCAGCTGATGCAACCCCCCTTTGAACCTCTGTCTTCTGCAGAGCTTAAGTACTTGACTTGGAAAACTGTTTTCTAGTAGCCATCACTTCTGCCAGGCATAAGTGAGTTACAAGCTTTGTCAGTGGAGACTGACTTTATTTCCTTTCACAGGGATAAGGTAGTCCTTAGGACTAACAGGAAGTTTTTGCCTAAGGTGGTTTCAGATTTCCATCTTAACCAATCTATCTCCCTTCCAGTGTTCTTCACTGACTATTCCTCCTCTGGTGAAAGGAGGTTGCACAGCTTAAATGTTAAGAGGGCCCTTAGTTACTATATAGAGCGTACCAAGGGTCATAGGTTCGAATCCCTCCAACTTTTTCTCACTTTTGGTGAGGTTGGAAAAGGTAAACCGGCCACTAAGAGATCCATTGCCAGGTGGATTGTCTCTTGTATCCAATTTTGTTATCAAAAACTGGGAAAGGTTCCACCTTCAGGCCTGAGGGCTCACTCTACCAGAGGTACAGCTGCGTCTCTAGCTGCTGCCAGAGACATCCCTATCTTAGAGATATGTCAAGCATCTACTTGGAAAACGGTACACACTTTCACCAAGCATTACTCCCTGGATATCCAGGCCAGGAGGGATGCTCGGTTTGGCACAGCCGTGCTTCAGATCCTATTCCCTAAGTGGGTTCTGTCTCTCCTCCATGGAGGTACTGCTGTGTATCTTGTAATAGTCATAATATAGCAAGATTTCATGTTGTTTGAAGAAAAATTACTCACCTTAGTAATGTTGTTTCTTCTAATGGAGTCTTGCTATATTATGACCTCCCCAGCCTGCCCCTCTCAGAACTTCTACTTGGGTATGGGGTGGCATTCCAGTGTTGGCACTTTTTGATGCCCTATTTTTTGTTTTCCACCCTTCTTTTGGGGTGTTTGGGTGTTGTGTTTTATATTATCTTATCTCATATTATTTTATTTTCTGGTCCCCTGACTTGAGTCTTAGTGTTGGGACCAGGAAATGTGTTAATATTTAAGTAGCCAGTTGGCTAGTGTAGGTTACAGCTTCCACACAGAACCTTAGTGAGTTTTGCTCATAAAGATCTGACAGTTTCAGTTTGAAATCTTCCAGACAGAGCTTCTCTAACTGAGCTCGCGATCCAAGTTCCATGCCTGGCATGGAACTTAACTCTTTCACCACCGGAGCAGTTCTAATGGTGGGACAAACTGCAATAGTCATAATATAGCAAGACTCCATTAGAAGAAACAACATTTATTTATTTAGCTTTTGTTGACCAGGTAAGTGCACTAGACAAATCCTGCCTATTTTCAGGCACGACCCAGGGGAAGGGGATACAGATGAATGCCAACTGACCTTGAACCAGATTAAGCTGTTGGTGGTATTTTAGTGAATGAGGGAAATTTGGCCAGGACGCCGGGGAAATTCCCCTACTCTTTTCAATAAGTGCCATGGGATCTTTAACATCCACCTGAACTACCACCAATCCAGGCAGATGAGACCTCGGTTTAACGTCTCATCCGAAAGACGGCACCTCAGAAATGCAGCACCCCTCTCATGCTGCATTACAGTGTCAGTACTGGGATATTAACCCAAGTGCCAGATGTGGGAACTGAACCCACAGCCCTCTGATCTCCCGGCCTCAGAGGCAAGTGTGCTACCTACTGAGCCACTGACACTGACAATTGACAACTGACAACATTACTAAGGTGAGTAATTTTTTCTTATTGTCTATCAAGTCTGCTCAATTTTGCAGCTAGCAGCCCTTATACTACAGCTGCCTCTCCCTCTCCTCCCCCTCCAGTGATCCTCCCCCTTGCCCTGTCCCATCCCCTTTTGAAGTGGCCCACTGTTCTACAGATACCACTTCATTTGCCAATGCTTTCCCCCAAGATACCACATTCTCTGTAAAAAAGTGTCTCCTTATTTCTCTCTTGAACCTTCCCCCTTCAAATCTCAGATTGTACTTGTGAGTGTCCCTCCCCCTCCTGAATCTGAAAAGCCCTTCTGTGTCTGTCTTATTTATTCCCTTCGTGTACTTGAAGGTTTCAGTCATGTCACCCCATCCCATCTTTCCTCCAGAGAGTACATGCTCAACTCCCTCAGCCTGCTCTGATAGGATAAGTCCCCTAGACCCTGCATTATTTTTGTTGCCCTGTGCTGCACCACCTCCAGCAACCTAATGTCCTTCTTCAAGTATGGTCACCAGAACTGCATGCAGTACTCTAGATGTGGTCTAACCAGTGACCTATATAGCGGCAAGATAACCTCCCCCTTCCTTGAGGATATGCCTCTGGCAATACAACCCAGCATCCTGTTGGCCTTTGCAGCTGCCTTTCTACACAGTGTTGAGTTGTTCATTGCTCCAGCTATGATCACCCCCAGATCCTTCTTCTCCTCCATCTTGGTTAGTTGAATCCCCCTAACTGGTAACTCCTCCTTGGATTTTTTGCACCAAAATGTAGCACCTTACATTTCTTGGCATTGAACCCCAGCTGTCAAGTGTCTGACCAGGTGTCCAGTTTTGCCAGATCATCTTGCACCCCCTGCCACCCTCCTAAGTCATCCACTACTGCTCCCATCTTGGTGTCATCTGCAAACAGACTGATCTTGCTCTTGATGCCTATTGAGATGTCTGCTATGAAGATCCCAAACAACATCAGTCCCAGTAGAGCCCTGTGGCAATCCACTTCTTTATTGTTTAGTCTATTATATTTTCTCTTCTGTATCTTTCTTATGAGCACTTTATTTGAATTATTTTGATTTATTTCATATTATTTCTTTTATGGTTAATAATTCTGTATGTTTATTTTTCATTGAATCTTGTATGATTTCCCATTTAATGAAACTCCCTCTACATTGTGAAAAGTGCCTTGGGTTCTTTACTTCCACTTGGATACCCACCAGGACAGCACCAGAGATGTGTAGAAGTGACCTTGATTTAACAACTCATCTGAAGGTCGGCACATCCCAACAGTTTAGCACCCCCCAGAACTGCACTCAGGGGCCAGCGTTTAAGGTATGAGCTCAATCCCAGTGTAGGACTAAAACTCACAACCTTCTGGCCCAGAGGCAGATGTACCAACTGAGCCATGCTGACATGTTGAGGAGCCCCTTCCTGAAGCACTAATGAGCGAACTGCAAGTGGACATATTTGTATTGGTTTCCAGTCCACACTATCAAAATCCACAAAGATTGTTGTTTTTCATTTCAGAAAAACTGACTGCACAGTTTGCAGATCTACCCTACACTCTGTCTTCATGTGATTAATTTTTAATGATTTTGTGGTGAGTAGTGGTGGGAGAAGTGGGTTGAATCCACTCCGCGAAGCGATTCACGGAGCAAAGGTGGATTTGCGGAGTGCTCCACAACATGAAGCGGAATACTTCGCATTATGATGAGGAATGTGAAGTCCATTGGAAACAATAGATTCGTGTTACTCCGTCTCCTCAGACCACTACTGTGCCAAATTTAAGGCGAAGTGCATTGCAGGCAGTGCACTTCACCTCATTTTGCCTTGTTTTTGAACTCCAAAGGTGAATTTTGCAGTGATTCATAGGATATCAGGTCACATGGGCTCTATATTGATCTGCACAGCCTCAGTTCGGGGTAGTATGAGTAGGAAGGAGTAGGAGACAGTGTGCTCTGATAGCTGCCTGTGATAGAAATCTTGTAAAAGCTGTTCAAAAAGCATTTTTGCATTTTTTGGGGGGGCTTCATCGATTGGGCTTCATCGATTGTAGGAAACCCTCCTGTGCTGATATCATCGAGCATTTTTGTTTTTGTGTGGATTTTGAATGTTAATTTATAACATTGAGTGTGTGTGGTGAAAGACAGTGAAAGTGTGCTTTGGGGGAGGGGCGTATCTGTGGTGTAGGTAGATTTAAGTTGGAGAAATAGTGATTTCTTTGTTTTTTGGTTATATTTTTGTTATATAATTGACTGTGTTAATGTGTACACACAGTAATATTGTCAGTAATAGTTTAAATTTTCTTGCTGTTTGTTGTGTGGATGTGGTGCAGCAGTTCATAAGTTCAGACTGTTTACATTACAAATTTACAATATGCAACGTGGCATAGTACTGAACTTTTGCATTTATTTATTTATGAGTAGTTGGAAAACCTTTGAGTGTGAGCTCTTTTATAAACGTTCCACGTCAGGGTGGACAAATATTACAAAACACAAATACAGTAGATACAGATTTTGGAACAAGTTCAATTACAAAGGTTCCACATCAGGGAGGACAAATGATACAAAACACCAGTACAGTAATTACACATTTCAAAGCAAATACAGTTTTTTCATGATTTAGCACAAATACAGTGGTTACAGACTACAGAACAAATACAGTCATACAGGGTTCAGCGCATTAGGCAGTTCAAGAGTCATGGTTTCAGTGCTGGGTTTAAATGGTGGTAGTGGGTAAGTCTTTCAGGTTTGGCCTGGTGAGTATGAGCATTGTGAGTTAGACTGTAGGTGCTGTTTGAGGCCAGTTTTGAACTTAGGCAGGCTGTGTGTATGTAGTTTCTGTGGGAGTTCATTTAGCCAGAGGGGGGCTCGATAGGAGAAGGTACGCTGACCAAGTGAGGTTCGCTGGAATGGGATGGACAGTGCTCTATTTTTCTTTCCTCTGGTGATATGTGATGAGAGAGAGGTCTCGAGCTGGTTTTCTATGCTGGGTAGCGTTTTTCCGAGGAGTGCCTTTTTACCCAATAGGCAGGTTTGGTATTTGAGCCTGTCTTTTAGGTTCAGCCAGTTAATACTCTTATAAAGGGTGCAAGTGTGAATGTAATGGTCTGCACTCAGTGTTAGGTGGCATGCCTTATTTAAAGCAATTTTGACCTTGTTGAATGCAGTGTCAGTGGCAGCTTCATAGACCACGAGCCCGCAGTCTATCGTGGAAAGTATTGAGCTGGAGACTGAGAGTCGGAGTGCTTCCGGAGTGAGGGATTTCTTATGTCTGTGGAGCACCCCGATCTTTGTATTTACTGATCTGACAAGGGAGTCAATATAGTTTGAATATGTGAGAGAGTCATCAATGGTGACCCCTAAGTACTTAAATGATTGTACCTGCTCAATCTGCTCACCTGCGTTATTGGTGATATTGGGGGGGGGCTGCGCTTATTGTAATTGCTGGAGTGGAGTACGATCTTGGTTTTCTTGTAGTTCAGTAGCAGCCTTTTCTGACAGAACCAGTCCTTGAGTTTGTTGAAGGAGGTTTGTAGTTCTGTTTGCAGTGCTGCCTGGGAGGTGCCACTGCTCAACAGCACAGCATCGTCCATATACAGGATGAGATTGGTGTCACAGGTAGTGGGCAGTTCATTAACAAAGAGGCTGAAAAGCAAGAGACCAAGGATTGATCCATGAAGAACTCCTAGGAGTACCACTCTGGAGCTGGATAATGTCTGCCTGATTTTGACTCACTGGCTCCTTTGTGATAGGATAGGTAATCATTGAACCAATTTAGGACGTTTGGTGCCACTCCCATTCTTTGGAGCTGGGATATCAGTAGAGGGTGGTTGACGGTATTGAAGGCTTTAGTGAGGTCGATGAAGATGGAACCCACCAATTTACCTTCATCTAGTGCCTTGTGTGAGTAATTGAATAACGCAAGCAATGCAGTGGTGGTACTGTGTTTCTGCCGGAAACCGTGTTGGTTTGGGCAGAGCAGATTGTACTTGTTTAGGTATTCAGTGAGTTGGTTTGCCACGATTTTCTCCAGTGCTTTGGATAGTGGGGAGAGGATAGATATTGGTCTGTAGTTAGAAACCAGTGCCTTGTCACCATTCTTATGCACTGGAGTTACCAGGGCTTGCTTCCAGACTTCCAGGAATTGAGCTAGGGCCAGGGATTTGTTAAATAGCATCATGATGGGTTTGATCATAACATCAAAGATCAGAGATAGTATCTTCATGTCTATCCCATCACTCCCCAACCTAGTTTTTCCTAGGACTTTTCTGACCATTGTTAGGACCTCCCTTTCTGTCACCTTCTTAAAGTAGAAAGTTGGGCGATTTGTAGTGGTACGGTTTGCGCAGCCTTGGTTATCCACTGGCAGAAGGTAGTCTGGGGGTAGTACTGGGGCCAGGTCAGTGAAGGCCTGGTTGAAGGCATCTGCAATGACTCGGGGATCTGTGGAGGGTGCATTGTTTATATTGAGTGTTTTAGGACTCAGCTTCGGGTCTTTGCCGAGGGTGTTCTTGAGATTATCCCAAAACCTCATTCCTCATTCAGCATTGTACACAAACTGTTCTGTGTGAGAGTGTGTGTGCAGTGTCGCATGCATCAAATAATACACCTTTTATTGTGCCACAGACTAGTGTAATTGCAGGCGCAGCAGTTTGAACCTGCTATCCACTGCAGCTGCCTGATTTTGTACTGCAATCGTGGTATCTGTTCTTAGTTTTGCTGCTTGTAGTGCCATAAAAATCTGCACTGTTTGCATTCAGTGCTCCCCCCACACCATGTTCAAAAGGTATTTTTTACCAGATTGGATTGTTTTTGTGACCTCATCAGCACCACTGGTTACTGAAGTTGTTTTAATTGCGTGACAGTCTCAGAGTAGTCTCTTATCTGTTGCTGAAGCCACAGTTGTTTATTTGGCCTCACATCCAGCATCCCTCCTATCAGAGTGAACGTATTAAAATATGAATTTGGTTAAAATATTGTGTTTGATCCCCCGAAATGCCTGTAAAGAGACATGCAAGTAAAGCTGTTTCTCGCCATGGCAATGTTGGCAGTAAGATGGTCTGTGGGTGTGGTAGTAGTACACAGACGCAGAAGTGCATTGCTGATGTGAGGAAAGGTATTTCTCCTGCAATGTTTTTTACAGCCCAATCAGTAGCTTCACTCATAGTTGGAGGAGATGATGTTTTCCCAGCCGGTGGTGTTAGTATTACTGGTGTTAGTGGTGGTGGAGTTAGTATTAGTATTGTTGCGTCAAGTTCTAATTCCGACCAGTGTACCGTATCCAAAAATATTGAGTGTGAAGCAGAGCAAGTGAGTGGCAGTGTATATGATGTCATACTTCCCAGTAACATCCCATTAACTTGAACCTGAGGATTCTGATAATCATGTCAACGATACCATACAATGTGATATTCCATCCACCATGGCACTTAATGTCACACATTTCCCATGCAGTGATTCACAGTGTGGTGAAAAAATATCAGGTGATGGTGGTGTAGATGCTGATGAGGAATGTGATGATGATGATGATGATGATGCTGTTGTTGCAACATGCAGTCCCCATGCTAGCATCCAAGCAGAATATGTGGATGTGTGTGATGTTGATGAATATGATGATGATGTAATTGACCCCAGCTGGGAACCGGAGAAAGAGAAATTCAAAGTGGCTGTGTCTGAGTCTGTTTGCAGGAATCCCCCATAAAAACTTGTGATCTACCGGTTTTAGTTGATGATGAGACCAAGCAATCCATATGA
This sequence comes from Neoceratodus forsteri, assembly GCA_016271365.2. Classification (NCBI taxonomy): domain Eukaryota; kingdom Metazoa; phylum Chordata; order Ceratodontiformes; family Ceratodontidae; genus Neoceratodus; species Neoceratodus forsteri. The sequence goes on along the minus strand of CM057450.1, from coordinate 555,214,107 downwards.
TAGGTAATCGTGGTGGTCAGTTGCAGTCCAGGTGTGCAGTGCCCGAAACATCACGTGCCCCCCACATCAGTGCTTAAAATAATGGACTTAAATAAGCCACATCATGGACATGTTAAAAGCAGAGCATCACAACCCCTTGTTTGGGATTTTTTTGCTCAAGATGTAAATGATGAGTCAGTTGCAATCTGCCAGGTTTGCATGTGCATGTGAGTCGAGGTAAAAAGGGGAGCCATCTGGGCACAGGAGGGCAGCATACACATCTTAAGAATAGGCACTTGGCACTGTGGACCCAGCACAAGCTGGCAGCTAACACCACAGTGGGGCGTTCACCTCGTCACCAGCAACCATAGTGAGCATTATATCCCCTTCCATAACTGTTAAGTCCAGTAGTAAATTAAACGTGTGCAGTACTGAGGTAATAAGAGTAGAGGATTACTACAGGCATGATGAGATGGAGGACCATAATGACTTTGAAATGTTGTCCAGTGCTGGTGGGAGTAGCAGTTTTTGTGGTGGTGGTGAATGCAGTATGTCTAGTGCAAGTGGTACATCAACCCCAGTTGGCAAATCTGGCAAAATAACAGCATTTCTGGGTTTGTCATCATCACCTGTGCAACCGTCCTCATCAAATGTCCACACTCCACCCCCTGCCAATGCCATTCATCAGAGAGCACAACCATTTGTGAGCAACACACCCCATGTAAAACGTTTGTCAGCCCACGTTACAGAGTGTTTTTGCACATAAGCTGAAGTACCCACCAAATCATACAGTGTCATGTGACCTTAATGCTGCTGTAGCGGAAATGTTGACAATTGATATTTTCCTTTGTGGAGAATTATGGGTTCCGGCGGTTTGCTGCACATGCCTGTCCAAAATGGAAAGTCCCATCCAGGACATACTTTTCTACCCGTGCTGTCCCCGAGTTGTTCCACACTGTGCCCGACTCAGTAAGATATGCCCTTCAGCATTCCTCCTCTCCATTCATCCATTTAAGTATGGATATGTGGACAAGTGGCAAAACAGTGGGAAGTTCATATTTATGTATAACTACACACTGGGTGCAGGTGCTGGGGGTTGTTTGTGATGTTGGTAGTGTGAATAATCAGTGCAGTAAGGTGGATTGTCGCGGTAGCAATCTTCCAAGAATTTGACAGCATGCAACGATTGCTATGAACAATATGACCTGTTCACACACTGGTGAGAACATGTTGGACGTGGTACTGACTGAAATTGACAGATGGCTAAACCCTCTGTCCCTGAGAGATGGGTTCATAGCAAGTAACAATTGGTCAAATGTGGTGAAATGCATCACGAATGGTGTTTTTTTTCCATGTTCATGCATGGCCCACTGTTTAAATCTTGTAGTTCAGGAGTTTCTGCAGCACCCTGATATAACGGAAATGCTGACCGTTGCATGATGTATCTGCTTTCACTTTTCAAGATCTGGAAAGGCCTGTGACCAGCTGCGGCAGTTGCAGATACAAAACAGCCTGCCTCAGCACCGCTTGAAGCTGAAAGTTGTCACCTGATGGAACTCCACTTTATATATGGCAAAGAGGTTGTATGAACAATACAAAGCCATCTCAGAATATCTTGTTATGCACACTAGCTGTAATAGTTCCGCGGCCTCCATGTCTATGACGACTGAACAGTGGCGCCTCATGGACTCTGTAATAACAATTTTGTGGCCTTTTGAACATGCCACACAGGCAGTGAGTGACGAGTCTGCCTCCATTAGCCAATCAATTCCACTGCTGTGGGTGCTGAGGCAGACATTGGTGAATGTACAGCATGACTTTGATGTTGCCGGAGACGGTGGCAGCAGTATGTTGCTGAAACACATGCTGACAGTATTCGACCAGAAGCATCATGTTGTGAGCATTCAGCGTAGTGACAACTTTGCCATAGCAACAATGCTGGACCCATGATACAAATGTGGAATTGCATCAGTACTAGAGCGAGGGCCTGAACAGGTAAAAGATATCAGTGGTCAACTGGTGCTCTTGGTTCATGGGGCACGGAAGTCACGTGCCAAGGTCAGCAAACCTCAACAACATAATCCGGCTGAAGGTGTAACCGGAGGACCATCAAACATATCCTGAAAGGGGAAGCTGACTGCAGTTCCAGGTGGTCTGTCATCCAAAGTGGCTGGCGTCAACCCACTTTGGGAGGCTGTGTCCCAAGTGGGTATTTGTGAAATAAATGATTCAGGAGAACAGGATGATGCATCAACAACTGGACTTAGTGTGGCACAGAGAATGGTTGAGTCATATTTGTCTGAAAACAGGCAACTAACAATAACTAAAGATCCTCTTTTGTACTGGAGTGGAAAGGTCAGGGAATGGCCAGAACTGACTGCAGTGGCACTGAAGTATCTCACATGCCCACCCTCCAGTGTAAGTGCTGAGAGGGTATTCAGTTCAGCAGGTGCAACAGTCAGGGATCGTCAGTCAAACCTGTCTCCTGCAAATGTTAGTTTGTTAACATTCATTAAAATGAATGAGAGGCACATACCAGCACAGACTGCAACCTCAGTATTTGTACCCTGGCCTAGTCATGGTGGTCTTGCTGATGTGGAAATGGAGCATCCTGGTGGCACTAGCAGTGGCTTCCTGAAATGGCCCACCACTGACATAGATGATGACACAATGTAGAAAGAATTTCTCAGTGGTCAGACTTCAGACATTGATGACAGCTTTCTTTATGAGGATGATGATGTGGTTAATGTTGGCAGGTTTTAACTGAAGTTTTTAAAAGGCTGTGTGCCTCCCCCAAGACACCACCACCGGGCCTGATATTAGCCACTGCCACCACTGAGCCTGAGTCTGTCTGCCCCCGGACCACCACCACTGGGAATGATGTTAGCCACTGCCACCACTGAGCCTGAGTCTGTCTGCCCCCCCCGGACCACCACCACTGAGACTGATGTTAGCCACTGCCACCACTGAGCCTGAGTCTGTCTGCCCCCCAGACCACCACCACCGGGACTGATGTTAGCCACTGCCACCACTGAGCCTGAGTCTGTCTGCCCCCCTGGACCACCACCACCGGGACTGATGTTAGGCACTGCCACTACTGAGCTTGAGTCTGTCTACCTCTGGACCACCACCACCACTGGGACTGATGTTAGCCACTGCCATCACTGAGCCTGAGTCTGTCTACCCCCTGGACCACCACCACTGGAAATGATGTTAACCACTGCCACCACTGAGCCTGAGTCTGTCTGCCCCCCCAGCCCACCACCACCAAGACTGATGTTAGTCACTGCCACCACTGAGCCTGAGTCTGTCTGCCCCCCAGACCACCACTACTGGGACTGATGTTAGCCACTGCCACCACTGAGCCTGAGTCTGTCTGCCCCCTGGACCACCACCACCGGGACTGATGTTAGGCACTGCCACTACTGAGCTTGAGTCTGTCTACCTCTGGACCACCACCACCACTGGGACTGATGTTAGCCACTGCCACCACTGAGCATGAGTCTGTCCACCCCTGGACCACCACCACTGGACTGATGTTAGCCACTGCCACCACTGAGCCGGAGTCTGTCTGCCCCCCGGACCACCACCACTGGGAATGATGTTAACCACTGCCACCACTGAGCCTGAGTCTGTCTGCCCCCCGGCCCACCACCACCGAGACTGATGTTAGCCACTGCCGCCACTGAGCCTGAGTCTGTCCACCCCTGGACCATCACCACCGGGACTGATGTTAGCCACTGCTACCACTGAGCCTGAGTCTGTCTGGACCACCACATCCATCAGCCACAAACACAAAGCTTCTTAGTATTTAAACCATAAAGTGAGTGTGTGTACTCATGTTTGTTATGCTGCTTCACTTCCATTAGTTGTATGTTTTGTTTTTTCTGTAGCTTTTCAGAGCTGCAGTGGTAAAACACATACGATACACTTATTTTTTTTTCCTTTATATGGTAACTAAAAAGGCTCCATTGCTAAAACTCTTTGCAAATGGTACTGTAGCTGTACTGTACATAGAGGAAGCGATGTAATATCCATGTGAAATCCGTTCTGGTAAGTATGAAGATTTTTTTTCATCCATTTCATTGTTTTGGAAAGACAGCAACAAATATTGCACACAGGTTGTGTTAGTTGACAAGACGTGGGTTTGAAATGTAACTTGACTTTAGACTGAGATTTGAGAACCAGGAAGGGACAAATAACAATTAAGTTGTAACAAGTCATTCATTTCTTTTTTTAGGAAACCCCCAGATGCTTTGTTGTTCTGTCAAAGTGGCCTTATCCAAAAAAGTTCTTTAACATCAGACACTCCCCTCCCCAGGGCTTGGGCACACATGCAACATGCAGAAGTCATTTCATTAGATGACCATGACCATCATTAACAACAACCAGACTCCAGAAGGATGCAGATGAAATCTGTGAAGAAGTAACAAAATAAGAAATTATTATAGACAAACCTGAAAATATGATTCCCCCACCCTCCCCCCAAAAAATACTTACCTTCATGTGCTTGAGAGTTATCCGTTTCCAATTTCAGCTCAAAAAATTTTCATTGAGTATTGGAATGAGCACACCAACAGTTTCTGTGTGACCTGTGATGCAGAACAATACGATGAGTACATGTCCATGTCAACCCCCTCCTCACCTACAAAATACACAACTATATATATATATATATATATATATATATATATATCTACTCACCAAGGCTACTATTAGTGTATAGCCAAAGGGCACCCTTCCATCCAGTCGAGATGATCACATTGCATTTGCTCGAATTGTCTCGCAGAACACATTGGACCAGCAACACAATGCTCACAGTCATCATTTTATACTGGGGTATGTGCTGAAACATTCTCATTCCACTGTGTTACCACTTGACAATTTTCTGCACACAAGTAGGATGCTTTTTGGGCCTACAGAAAAAATCTGGGACTCTGTGCGCATGACTGAGTGCACAATTTATTCTGGGGGACTTTGTATGTGCTGAAACAGTCTCATTCCACTGCGTTACCACTTGTCAATTTTCTGCACACAAGGAGGATGTATTTTGGGCCTACAGAAAAAATCTGGGACTCTGTGCCACCGCTGCACGCATGACTGAGTGCGCCATTAATTCTGGGGGACTTTGTAAGTGCTGAAACACTCTCATGCCACTGTGTTACCACTTGTCAATGTTCTGTACACAAGCAGGATGCATTTTGGGCCTACAGAAAAAATCTGGGGACTCTGTGCCACTTTTGTGTGTTCTGTGATTGTTGCTGTGAGCTCATGATGTCATACTGACATTTTTACAATTAAAGCAGCATTGCAAGAATGTTCTGACAGTTTTGAATTGTACTTTTTTATGGTACTTTACATTGCCACAGCCACCACTAGTTACCTTCGAGTCATGACTTGAATGATATGCTTCTTTTCACAATTTATGTCTGCTTTACTTACTTGACTACTTTTTTCATGTATAAAAAAAAAATGAGCATGCCTTCCAATATTGTTCGGACCAGGTTTGTATTTATTTGCAGCTGCTTTTCAATAACTATTGTTCCGTGGTGTCACAAAACACTGCCTTCTGCGTAACTGTTAATTAGCAACAGAAGTGATAAATAACAACTAATTGCTGTGATGGAGAAAAGCAGAGGAAAACAATGACAATGACCTGGTCTGCACCAATTTAAAAGGAATGCTCCTTTCATTATTTCATACATGAAAAAAGGTAATACAGCAGACTCAACTACTGCAAATTCTCATATCATTCCAGTCAGTCAGGATGTACGTAAAGGAAGTTGTAACATAGCATTAAAATATATAGGTCACAGTTCTCAACAGATTGCTGTGCTGCTGCTTTACAGAGATTCACCACATTACATAGTTATGGTGATGCACGTAAACTAATATGTGGGGGCATTACTCCCACTGGAATATGTCTTGCTCCACAGAGTGCAATATATTTCTGTGAAAACTGCCCATAATTTCATTACAGTGTGTCATGTAATGGAGGAATTACTGATCAGAAAAGCCACCCACATTCTGCCCCCTTTCTCAGCAACGTTAGGACTTCATGCCAGGGGGAGCGCAGGTGCATGCTCCACTATAGTGAATGTCTGGCAGCTATCCCAATGTTTCCTTATGTTATAAGGTTGATTTTGTAGTGAAATGTGGGAATGTTTCCACTAACAAGGCTCTTCTTACTGGAAACATGCCCACAAGTTTCACCACTAACTGACCATTATAACATAAAGAAACATTCGGAAAGCTGCCGGACAATCGGATATTCACTGTAAGGAGCATGCACACGCACTCTCCCTGCCATCACATCCTAATGTTGTTGAGAAGGGAGGCAGAATGTGGGCAGATTTTCAGAACAGGAATTCCTTCGTCACGTGACATACTGTAATGAAATTACAGGTGGTTTTCGCACAAATGTATTGCACTATGTGGTGCAAGATAGATTCCCCTGGAAGAGAAAATGTGTATAATTAAACAACAACAAAGAAAAAACTCACAAAAGCAGTACAACACAGTAGTGGGATGGGGGAAGAAAACAATCCCCTAACTTACTGTGGCTGTGGGATGCTGTGGTGGTCCAGCAGCAGGTGCAGCGCTAAAACTATTTGCTGCTGCTGTTCTTCTATTCTGTTCACCTGCTGCTGCAAAGCACCAAACCATTCATTGTTTTCTTCCAGAACTGCCCACACCAGGGCAACGTCAGCCTGTGTTGCAGGGAGTGTGGCGGGGTCCGCTGCAGCAGAGAATCCAGGTAATGGTGGTAGTGGTGGAGAGGGTGGTGCTGGTGGCTGTGGCGGCAATGATGGTGGTGAAGCAGCTGCTGTACAAGCCCTCCTCCTGCTGCAGTGGAGATGAGGCACAACTTCCACCCCAGCAGCACCCTCGGCCACTGCCACAGAAGGGCCAGCAGGTGGATGCCTGTCCCCTTCTGTGGCAGCCTACCACTCTGCCCTGTGGTGGTTCAGCATGTGGGTGCGCTGGTCACCAGTCCACAAATGTGTCCCACGGGGGCCACGGTGCACCAGCACACCACACAGATGGCACACCACCACTGTGCTGTCTCCCCCCACAGAGTCAAAAAAACTCCCACACTGGGGAGCTGCAGGGGGGACCAGACACAGTCCTCGCAAGAGTCCCACCACCTACATTTTCCAGGGACACCTCCCGTGGCTGTGGAGATGGTTCTGCTGCAGCCCCCACAGCTGCTGCTACTGGTGGTGGTGGTGGTAGTGGCAGAGAAGGTGGACACACAGCAGCCAGTTGTGGCACTGGTACTGCTGTTGCTTCAACATGGGGGGAAGCAACACCCAGGAGTCAGAAGCGGTCAAGCATGACATGACCACCCCGACCCCCACGGGTCCACACTCCCCTCCAACCGCACCCATGTACCTTTATTGCCCAGCCTTTATGTTTATTTATTCGTTTTATGTTTTTTTCTGTCCTGAGTTCTTCTAGGACATTTATTTAATCAGTTTCTAGGTTGGCAGATTTACTTACATACTTACAGCTAGGTCTTATGGCTGCAGAGGTGGTTGTTCAGGTTTTTCTGCAAACAAATCACCATCATGCCAGTCTCCCCTGGTCAGCATCTATGCCAAGAGCAATTGTTTTTTTTTTTTCAGGAATTCCAGTCATTTTGACTTTTATTTCCAGTCAGAAATGCTTTTACAGATGTTCTCTGAGTCAGAGTGGGTTCTGGTCAGTAACAAAATAAAGTGGACAAAAATAAAGTGGCAAAGCAGTGTCACTATTAATACTGGCAGCACAAAATGTAGCGTGCCAGAACAATGCAGGCCACACGGCACGCATGTAGCAAACAACGTTCACCACACTGAGGCAGTAGAGCAAGATATGTCAGCTGCCAGGCTAAGAGCTGTTCCACACATCACACCTATTAACATTAGGTAAACAATCTTCTAATTAAACAAAGGGAAAAGAAAAAGTACCTCAGATATAAAAAGGTAACGGTCAGCTGCTTTTAAAAATCTAATATTAGTTTTAGGCAGTACACTAGCTCTTTAATATTGTCCTTGAATATGTTGTCCAAATCAAAAATAAATGCCTCTTCCCATGCACCCATATATAAGTTTGCCAGATTGGGGACTAAAGTAGTGCTCATTGCTGTGCCTTTTTTCTGAGCATAAATGTTTCCTTCAAACAAAAATAGTTGCTTTCCAAAACAAATCTGATCAATTTCAACATGTAATGTGTTGGTGGGAGTAATGTACGATATCTTGTTGTTAATACCTTACTTAATGCAGTAAGTCCCCCTTCATGGGGGTTATTAGAGTATAAATTCTCAACATCAATTATGACCAGGAAGTCTTTTTCCGATAACTGCACACCAATGAGGATGCTTACCATGTGATTAGTATCTTTGTCAAAGGACTACAACAAAAATACTTTTTGCTTGATGTAGAAATCTACGAATTTGGATATAGGTTCAGTAACTAAACCAATTGATGAAACAGTTGGTCTACCTGGAACTGGATTCACTTCCTTATGGATTTTAGGTAACAAACAAAAGACAGTTTTTTCTAGGGTTTGGTACTTCAAAAAATCAGTATCACATTTAGTTATCCATCCAGAGTGCAGACCCACATGAATTAACCAATTTTCTTCCGTGGAAATATTAGCTGTGGGGTCTGACTGCAGTTTGCAGTAAAAGTTATTATTTGACAGTTGTATCTGTGCTTCTACAGTATAATCTACATGATCCCATATAACCACAGCACCCCCATCAATATCTGTTCCCCCCACGGCCAACCCACGTTATTATTAGGGCACTGGGTGCCCAATCCCCTGTGCCAGCTGTCACTCCCCATCCTGCCCCTTTTAGTACTGCAGCACCAAGGAACCCACCGTTGGTGCTGTCAAATATAACAGTGACCCTGGGGTGACCAATCCCCCAGTGTTACTACCTGTGAAAAGAAACCTGTCCCTCATTGTTTTTTATTTTTTTTTATTTTGTAAACCTGTAAAAAAGAAAAATGTCCATCGATGTCTGTTGTGCCATTATTCCACCCCTCTCACCCAACCCTCCCACTCAGCACTCAACACCCCACCCCCTCCAGCCCTTATTTACCCACCGGGGGTCTGACACTGTACTCCTTTCTCAACCGCAGACACATCTTCACTCTTCAGTGCCCAACCATGAACTGAGGAAATCAGGTATGCGATTAAATGTATTTTAATGGAGTTTTGAACTTGTTAGCATAACTTGGCCATTTTTCAATATTTTTGCCCAAAATTTTCAACATACCTTTTTGGGAACACCACCTCATTAGCAATGCAAGTGACGTTAGGTAAATCTGTCCTGAAAAGTGATTTCACAGTCACTGAATGAAATCACCTTTCAGGCAGGAGTTAACATTTTTTTTCCACCATTTTTCATGAGGTGGGATCATAACCTAGAAACATAGAAACATAGAATGTGATGGTAGATTTGGACCGCTTGGCCCACCCAGTCTGCCCATTTCCCTACCTAACAGATAAGCTGCAGATCCTAGTTAACCAACAGCCTACTTCCTCCTACCCCCCACTAGAATTGCCTTATGTCTGTCCCATGCATTCTTATATTCCCCCACTGCTTTTGACTCTAAGGCCTCCTCAGAAAGGCCATTCCATGCATCTACAACCCTCTCTGTGAAGAAATATTTCCTCACATTACCGCTGAGCCATCCCCCCATTATCTTCAAATTGTGCCCCCTTGTTCTTGCATATCTCTTTTTCTGAAAGATGCTACCCTCTTGGACTTTATTGATTCCCTTTAGGTATTTGAAAGTTTGTATCATGTCCCCCCCCTCCCCCCTCCTTTCCTCGTGGACATACATCTTAAGCTCCTCTAGTTTTTCTTCATATGTCTTCTTGTGCAGACCCTGCACCATTTTGATTGCCCTCCTCGGGACAGCCTCCACCCTGTCTATGTCTTGGGAGAGATGGGGTCTTCAGAACTGTACACAGTACTCTAGATGTCTTACCAACTGTCTGTACAGAGGGCTAACAACTTCCTGTTTTCTACTGGTGATGCCTCTCCCTATGCATCCCAGTATCCCTCTAGCCCTCCTTACTGCCTTCTCTCATTGCTAGCCCACCTTTAGGTCATCTGATATGACTACCTCCAGGTCCCTTTTCATTTTTATTGTTGTCAGTATCTCACTCCCCATTGTGTACTCTTCCCCTGGGTTTTTGTTTCCCAGGCACATTACTTTGCACTTCTTTGCATTGAATCTAAGCTGCCATACATTTGACCATTCCTCCAACCTTGCCAAGTTCCTTTTCATCCTTTCCGCCCCACCTTGCATATCAGCCCTGTTGCAGATCTTTGTGTCATTTGCAAAGAGACATACTTTCCCTTCCAGTCCCTCTGCAATGTCACTTATAAAGACGTTAAAAAGGACCGGCCCCAGTACTGAACCCTGTGGTACCCCACTAGTAACCCCCTTTCTTCACTGTGGACTCCATTTACTATTATCCACTGTGTCCTGTTGTCCAGCCAGTGTTTTACCAAGGCTACCACCCTGGGACCCACTCCCGGGCTGGCTAATTTGTTTATTAATCTTTTGTGCGGGACTGTGTCAAATGCCTTGGTAAAGTCTAGGTAGGCAATGTCCACAGCCCCTTCCTGGTCTACTACTTTGGTCACCCAGTCAAATAAATCAATTAGATTTGTCTGACATGACCTTCCTGCTGTGAATCCATGCTGCCTTGGGTCCTATGCCCCACTGACCTCTAGGCATGCAACAATTCTTTCCTTTAGAAGTGATTCTATCATTTTCCCTAACACTGAGGTCAAACTGACAGGTCTGTTATTTCCTGCCTCTGTCTTGCTCCCACTTTTGTGAAGGGGAATCATATCCATCCTCCTCCAGACCTCAGATACTACACCATCCTCCCATGATTTATTAAAAAGGGTAGTCAGTGGTGTTACTAGTTCTTCCCTTAGTTCTTTTAGAATTCTGGGGTGAATCCCATCAGGTCCCATTGCTTTATCCATCTTCAGTTTTAAGAGTTCTTTTAGAACCCTTTCTTCTGTGAAAGGACTAATATCAACCCCCCTATCCAGAGTGCTTCTATTGACTGGATTAGGTATCTCCCCCTGCTTTTCCATTGTGAATACTGAGCAGAAGTATTTGTCCAGTATCCCTTCCTTTTCACTGTCACTCTCTGCCCAACCACCTTCCTCTTTATTCAGCCTCCGTATCCCTACCTTAGTCTTTCTTTGCTCCCTAATGTACCTATAAAATGTTTTATCCCCCTTCTCAACCAAGCTGGCTATCTTGTCCTCGGTTTGGGCCTTTGCTATTCTGACTGCTTTCCCTGCTTCCTAAGAAGACTATGTTGAAGATTTGGCATAAAAATATTAAAAAAAACAACAAAGTTATGAGCCTACATTGAAGTTTGTGAATGCAAGCTCTTAACTCTGGCAATTTTCAATATTTTGCCCCAAAGTTTTCAAAATAGCCATTTCTTCACAATACCTCATGAATGTGATAGCTGTCATTTGGCCAAATGTGTTTTCACATCCTGAGAGGTGATTTCGCAGTCACTGCATGAAATCACCTTTTGAACAAGAGTTGAACATTTTCTCTACTATTGTTCATGAGGTGGGGTCATAAGAAGGCAATGTTAAACATTTGGGGCAAAAATATTAAAAAAACAACAAAGTTATGAGCCTACACTGAAGTCTGTGAACACAGGCTTGTAACTTTGGTAATCTGCAATATGTTGCCCTCAAATTTTCAACATAAGCATTTCTTCACAGCACCTCATGAATGTGATAGCTGTCATTTTTCAAATCCTGGACAGAATGTATTTTTGCATCCCAAAAGGTGATTTCACATTCACTGCATGAAATTATCTTTCAAGCAGGAGCTGAAAATTTTCTCTGCTCTTGTTCATGAGGTGGTGTCATAAGAAGGCTATGTTCAAAGTTTTGGACAAAAATGCTAAACAAAATAAAATTATGAACCTACGTTGGAATTTACAAATGCAGGCTCATAACTTTGGTCATTTTCAATATTTTGACCCCAAACTTTCAACATAGCAATTTTTGCACATCCCTTCATAAACATGATGTTTCATTTTAAAAATCCTGCATGAGATGTGTTTTTGCACCTCTGGTGAGAAATGACATTTTGGCCAATATACTATAAATGGTACATGTCATGCCTATAAGGTAAATCCTAAAACAAGCCTCTTCAAAAGTTGGGTCAAAACATTAAAAACAAAAATTTGTTTAACAAGCATCAAACGTTTGGCATTGACAAATCCAGTCTGTATTCAAAAAGCTTTACTTCACATCCATCTTTCTACTGTGGCTCGCATAACCTTCCTTTTTGGCATAGACCAGGACCAGATCACCTCTGCCATCTTTCACAACTTGTCCAAAGCTTTTGACACTGCTGCCCACTCTCCCTTCCTCTCCTGGACAAGTTTGAGGCAGTGGGACTCTTATCTCCTGAGTCAGTTGGTTCCACTCCTACCTTGAGGGCAGGTCTCATGCTGTCCGTACCAGTGACACCATATCCCCCCACTCCCTATTTGCTCAGGCATACCCCAAGGGTCTGTCCTTGACCCTGTTCTCTTCTTTGTTTTCCTGCCTGACCTCCCTGCTGTCTTTTTTTGTGTGTCCATTCACGTGTATGCAGATGATACAGTGCTCTGTGCTTCTGACTCCTCTGGCCCTGACCTCACTGCCTGACTCCAACTTGATCTTGACAATGTCCAGCACTACTTCTGGACCAATCAGCTGTCCCCTCAATGTCAAGAAAACAACTTTCCTGACCTTTGGCTCTAGCAGAGATTCAGCAGGCTCACCCCTCTTCCATCCTTCCTTACCTTATAGGGCACTATGATTGAGCAAGTCTCCCCCTGTAAGTATTTTGAGGTCTGGCTGGACTGCCATCTTGATTTCTCTGTGCATGTGGATGCCATCCACCATAAACTCCACCACAAAGTTTGCATACTGTACAGGAATAGTGCCTCTACAGGCACAGCCTTGCCAGAATAAACCCCCGCTTTCACTCCTTCTTCTGTTTTGCCCTTGACTGTGCCACTTGCACCCACCAGTGCTCCCTATATGCCTCCCTCTCCTTGCCCTTCCTTGACACCAGGTGCCTTGCTCACTGTGCACCCTTCATATCCATATTCTGGCTTGGCTCCCTTCCTCCTTACATTGCCTCTCTCTTCACATTCCCTCCTACCTCCTCATACTCATTGCACAATGCTGATTCTCATTTTTACTCCCTTCCTGCAGAAAGTCTCTTCTTCATTACTTCACAGCTCACGTTTGCAAGAGCTGCTGCCCCACTCTCTTAAACTGCCACCCATCATCCTCCAGCACAGCCTACTAAGGTCCACTTTTGCAGCGCAATTCCCCCTTGTCCATCCTCCCTAGTTTAAGGTATTGTTGATCATTTGCTGTTTTACGTTACCATAGATATCTTGCGTTGTCTACTATGCACCAAGTAATGTTTGTTAGTAACCAATAAATGATACTTATTGCACCATAATTCTGCCCCAATTTTTTGCTATTTGCATAACTGTTACTCCATTATACTTTTGCACGTTGTTGCATGGTGTAGTCCCCTGCACCCCTAGGATACATCTGGAAATTAGTGTATGTCTTTCCTGGTAGAACATTTCAAATAAATTATTAAATAAATAATTTTATTACACAGTAAATGCATTAATTGTACTATATGGCGTATTTCGCCATACACTGTGTGCATTTTAGCATACAACATATATTACAAGCTTCACTATACAATGCAAGTATTTCAGTATGTAGTATGAGTTTCACTATGTAATGTATGTGTGTCAGTACTGTATTATATATGTATTTCTGTCTATGATATATGCATTTTATTCACTACTGTATATAGTATATGCAGTTTACAGTACAATATGTCTGTTTAACTATACGATGTATATGCTCCTACATGTGATGTTGGCTTTCACTATATAGTGTACTGTATGTACTATACATGTTTTACTGTGGTGTACAGTATATGTTTTATTATATGCACCATATACAGTAGTAGAACACAGACACTATATAGTAAAACACCTACACTATATAGTGTGTGTGTTTTATGATGTGGTGCATGTGGCCAGAGAGTGTGAATTATGCCCTTAATGGCATTCCATAGGTACTGCATCAGTCTGTGTTGCTATGGGATTTGATGGCTGCTAAGAGATTATAATGATATGGCCAGTTGTATAATGGGTGGTATGCAATTGATGTTAAGGTGATTAGCACCTTGGGCTTTATAATCTTTAAACCACAACTGATATTAGGGAATGATGTCACTGTACTTTCTGCTATGGAAAGTGTACCAGATACTAAGGGGGTTATTGCACTATGCTGATTATGAAATCTAATACAGGGAGGTAATTCCAGAACATTGCTTTGTAGTAGAGTATACACTCTAGGACTGACATTGATGTTACAAACAAAATTTCATAGACAGTAACAGAGTCAAGGTGCAATGTAGTTGTTAGTTAATGTGCTTTCCCAGAGCCCCATAAAAAAGTTTTGCAAGCCAGTGTTTTCTTTTAAAACAGCAAGGCTGACTGAACACTAAAAATAGCCACAGTAGCCAAAGTTTTATCAAAATCAGATGTGGCTAATAAAAAATTCAATGCGGTTAATGAAAGGATATTCTAATTTCTGTATGTTTGTCACAAGTACTACAGTTTTTAGTAGGTGACTAAACCAGTTTTTATGGCTGTGGGTGGAACCCTCAGCCATCCTGCTTTCCCTTGTAAAAAGGTGTTTCCGTGGAACACATCTTTTAGGAGTTTTCTGTGTATTCTTCCATAAATGCATATCACCATGACAGTTAAATAATCCCTTCTTTCTGTTTCAAATGTTGCAGACAGAACTCATAGCTTCTTATCAGATGGCCATTAGGAAACTGAAACACCTTCTAAAATATTGGCTGTCTGTTAAACTGGATATTTCTTTACCCCATTAGAAATGCAACAACTTGCACATTTCAAGACTTAACATTCAAGCAATTTCTTGCTACTTGCTTAAGTTGGACAGTATTCTCTTTCAAGAAAGATTTATGCTTCATAAATGTCACCCATTCTCAGCAAGGAATGTTCAAGATTTACACTGCATTTTAACCTCTTAAGACACTATCTGATAAGAACAGACTCAGACATAGTTTATTATATACAGCAATTGTTTATTATATACAGAAAACACACACACACACCATCTTTATGGCCACAACATTCAAAATAAATACTGCTATCTAATATGTCATGAAACAATAAAGAGACTGTTTATATCAGCTTTGATTATGTAGAACGCAGTGAAGTTAAGTTTTCAGTAGATTTCTTTTAAATACTATATTTCTTATCCTAAACTTTGTATCCTGGATAGCACAGGGAAGATGTTACATCTCATTCTCGTAGGATCTTCATTTTGCACATGTTTGCACAGTATTTACGCAGGATGTCCCAGATTAGTTGCAATATCTTGTTTTCAGTGAGGTCCTGATTTTATCATTTTTATGATGTATTTATTCAGGGTAGCCTAGTCCCAATGTAAAATATACTTTTCAGCATGTTCTAATTCTATGCAATGCATCATAATATTGTGTAGCTATAGATCCCCACTGAAAATAAGATGCCACATCTTCCATGTACTATCCAGGTTAAATACAGTATATAGCAATCAGCAAGCATATTCTTGGAAAACACATTGTAAAAATGTGTAAAAGGAAGATTGCACTGAAACTGTCTCTCAGCAGATCTGCATTGTGCAAATTCATTAAAAATAATGGGCAAAGCATGATCACACTGTAAGTGACATTTTACAGGATTTGCCAATTGTGATTCAATGCTTTTTTAACCTCTTAAGACACTGTCTGATAATGGATAGCACAGGGGAGATGCTATAGCTTATTCTCATAGGGATCTTCATTTTACACATTTTTGCATTGTATTTACTTAGGATGTCCGAGATTAGATGCAATATCTTGTTTTCAGTGGGGAGTCATGTTTTTATCATTTTTATAATGTGTTTATTCAGTGTAGCCTAGTCCAGATGCAAAATATTCTTTCCAGCATGTTCCGATTTTATGCAATGCATCATAACATTGTGTAGATGTACAGCCCCACTGAAAATAAGGTGCTGCATCTTCTGTGTACTATCCAGATTAAATACAGTATATAGCAATCAGCAGGCATATTCTAGGAAAACACATTGTAAAAATGTGTAAAAGGAAGACTGCACTAAAACTGCCTCTCAGCAGATCTGCATTGTGCAAATTCATTAGAAATAATGGGCAAAGCATGTGCACACTGTAAGTGACATTTTACAGGATTTGCCAGATGCTTTTTTAACCTCTTAAGACAGTATCTGATAAGAACTGTCTCAGACATAGTTTATTATATACAACAAACACACACACACACACACACACACTGTACACACCATCATTTTGACTACAACATTCAAAATAAATTCTGCAATCTAATATGTTATAAAACAATAAAGAAACTGTGGGGCTGATTCCAAGAGGCATAGCACAATTCATGGGCGTATGCGAGTTGCACCATGCGGCACTATGCCAGAGATCCTGTGCTGTATTCCAGGACAAGCAGGGTCCCCGGCACCTATGCCCATGACTTGCGGCAGACAAAGGTTGGTGCCAAATGCATGGTACACCAAGTATGGGTGCTGTAAATTGTGGCAAGCATACAACTGCCCTCCTGCCCTGGAACACCACCACAAGAACCAGGAGACATGGGGGACTGGACAGGTGGCACTGTCATTTGGGAGGAAAATTTGAAATTTGAACCCCAGGGGTCCCAAACATTCAGGGGTAGGGGCATTAATGTGGTTGGGGGCACGGGGAGCACTCCATTACCTTTGCTGTGGTGCTGCAGAGTGGGCATCCATCAATTGGCATGGATGGATGCCCCTTAGACCATTTCCATGATGGTCTAACTCCACTGCACCATTACGGCTCTTGGAATAGCATCAGTGGGTTATGGCAGCTGCCCTTTTTGAATAGGGTGCAGTTGCTGCTATAACCCACCCTTGCAACATGCCATTGTGGGTTGCTGGTGTAGTGGGTGGCATAACCCACATTTGGTGCAACCCACATATGGCATGATGCAAGGCACCTTTTGGAATAACAAACAGTGTAATGCATGGCACAAGTTGCATTTTACACCATGGGGTTTGGCATAACTAGGCTTGTGCTATGCAAAAGCTATCTTGGAATTGGGTTCTGTTTGTTTATGTCAGCCTTGGTTTATGTGGAACACAGTGAAGTTAAGTTTACAGTAGATTTCCTTTAAATACTGTATTTCTTACCCTATACTTTGTATCCTGGATAGCACAGGGGAGATGCTACATCTTATTCACATAGGGATCTTCATTTTACACATTTTTGTATTGTGTTTACTCAGGGGCAGGGATATTCAGAGCACTTGCAAATGGTGCAACTGAGATGCACCTGCACAAGTCTGAAAATGCACCACTGAGCGAAATTCAAAGGGAGACATGGTGCAGCGCAAATAACAGTGTGCCCATGTGCAACCATAATCTATGCAAGACAAGTGCAAGAGGGGATACCCATGCATAAGTGGTGCAATGGTATATTCAACCACAGAACATGGCGCAAGTGTGGAGCAAACCCCAGGTTGCGCCAGGCAGACTAGAGCCAATAAATATAGGCTTAAACACACAGACAGCAGATGTGCAACACTGAGCACAGTGAGAGAGAGAGAGAGTGAGTGACAGAGAGAGAGAGACAGAGCAAGCCAGAGAGGGAGGGAGAAAGACAGTCACAGAGGGAGAGAGAGTGACACAAACTGACGGACGGACAGAGCATGTGTGGCACCCAGGGAGACACCCAGTGCCTGACCAATGGACAGTGGCCCATTCCTGATGGATGCCATAATGAGGGTCATGGGCAGGCAGGAGGAACAGTGGCATGGCTGACAAAGGGCCCGGCGGTGGTATGCCAGTCACAGGTGGTACCATGGCAGGATCACGTATGAGAACTTTAGCGACACAGAGATCGTGGGCTGGTACCACCTGAACAGGGCCATTCTGAGGCAATTCTGTGAGCTGTGCACTGATGAGATGCGGGATCCCACCAGACGTAGTCATGCCATGACAGTGGAGATGAAGATGACTGCCGTGATGTGCCTGCTCACCATGGGCAGCTTCCAAAGACCAACGGATGATACCACGGGCATCACCCAGTCAGCCACGTCCCACCTCCTCACCCAGTTCCTCACTGCTCTGCTGCTATATGCTGATGAGTATATCCAATTTCCCAGCACACAGGCAGAGTACACAGCAAACATGCAGTAGTTTCACTGGGTGGCAGGCATGCCAGGCATGATTCGGGCAATACACTACACCCATGTTGGCATCCACACACCACCCAACCCAGAGGGCATGGTGTACATCAACTGAAAGGGATACCCATCCATCAACTGCCAGGTGGTGTGCGATGCCATGGGGTGCATCATCAATATCTGTGCCACACATCCTGGGAGAGCACACGATTCATTCATATGGCACAGTTCTGTACTGTGCCATAGGTTTGAGTGGGGAGACATCCCCATGGGCCACCTTGTGGGTGAGTAGGATGTGTGCTGGGGTGGCTGAGAGGCATGGTCCCAGGGTTGGGTGAGGGAGGATGGGGCATTGGATGAGGTATGTGTGGTGGCTGGGAGGGAGCAGGTGGCAGCACAGCACAGCACAGGGATAACCATATTCTCTCCCACACAGGTGACAGTGCATACTCACTAAGACCATGGCTGCTCACCACCTACCGGTGACCATCATCCCCAGCAGGGGAAGATAACAACAAGACACACGCCAGCACATGCAATATCATCGAGCATGTCTATGGCATGCTGAAGACATGATTCCATTGCCTAGACAGATAAGGTGATTCTTACAATACAGCCCAATCGAAAGCCTGTGGCATATTCCTGGCCTGCTGCATCCTGCACAACATACCCATTGACCATGGAATAGTAGTCAAGGCTGATGAGGGCGACAGTAGTGGGAACGATGGTGGTGATGGGGTGGAGGGCAGTGGGCAGGTGTCCCTTGGAAGGAGGGATCCCAGAACAGCACAGGAGGCATGGCAGCAATGTGACACGATCACAAAGGAGCACTACGGACAATGCAGGTGAGTACAGAGACACACAGGCATGGCCCACATGGCCCAGCACACAACACAGGGGACAGGATGGGCACAATGGTATGAAACATAAAAACATAGAAGCTGACATCAGATAAGGATTGCAAGGCCCATCCAGTCTGCCCATTTCTTTTTCTACCTTATGAATGTGCCGTCGGCCTTTGCTCTGTCAATGACCTATCTATTCATACTCATCTGTATTGCTCCCTTATGCCTATCCCATGCTTGTTTGAAGCCCTACACTGTATTCATAGCCACCACTTCCAGAGGTAGGCCGTTCCATGCATCCACCACCCTTTCTGTGAAAAATAACTTCCTCACATTACCTCTTAATCGGCCTCCCTCTAAACTCATGCCATGTCCTCTTGTCCTGGGGGGATACTGGGTTGCATAGGAAGAGGCATCATCAGTAGAAAACAGGAAGTTGTTGGCCCTCTGTACAGACAGTTGATAAGACCACATCTGGAGTACTGTGTACAGTTCTGGAGACCCCATCTCTGCAAAGACATAGACAGGGTGGAGGCTGTCCAGAGGAGGGCAACCAAAATGATGCAGGGTCTGCATCAGAAGACATATGAAGAAAGACTAAAAGAACTAAAGATGTACAGCCTCAAGGAAAGGAGGGAGAGGGGAGACATGATAGAAACTTTCAAATGCCTCAAGGGAATCAACAATGTCCAAGAGGGTAGCATCTTTCAAAAAAAGAGATGTGTAAAAATAAGGGGGCACAATTTGAAGATAGAGGAAGGATGGCTCAGAGGTAATGTGAGGAAGTATTTCTTCACAGAGAGGGTTGTGGATACATGGAACAGCCTTCCTGAGGAGGTCATTGAGTCAAAAATAGTGGGGGAATTCAAGAATGCATGGGACAGACATAAGGCAATTCTAGTGGGGGGTAGGAGGAAGTAGGCTGTTGGTTAACTAGGATCAGCAGCTTATCCATTAGGTAGGGAAATGGGTAGACTAGATGGGCCAAGCGGTCCTTAGCTACTGTCAAATTCTATGTTTCTATGTTTCTGCTATTTTTCTTATATTGAAACATGTTAGACTCTTTCACCTTGTTAATGCCCTTAAGGTGTTTGAATGTTTCGATCATATCACTGCTCTCTCTCCTTTGCTCTAGGGTATACATATTGAGCTCCATTAATCTGCCCTCATATGTTTTCTGATGCAGTCCCTGCACCATTGTGGTTGCCTTTGCCTGGACTGCCTCAGTTTGGTTAATGTCCTTGTGAAGGTGTGGCCTCCAGTACTGCACACAGTACTCTAGATGGGGCCTAACCAGTGTCTTTTAAAGAGGGATTATTACCTCCCTCTTCTGACTTGTGATACCCCTACTTATATACCCCAACATCCCCCTAGCCTTACCTACTGCTTTAGTGGTCTGCTTGGATGATTTCAGGTCATCTGTGATGATGATGTCCAAGTGTCTTTCTTCCCTTGTGACTGCCAGCAACTCCCCTCCCAGTCTATAGGTGACTTCAGAGTTTCTGTTCCCTATGTGCATGATCTTGCACTTCTTTGCATTAAATCCCTGTATGTATGCAGGAACAGGGCGTACATCAGACAGGGCAGGGCCACTAACACACGAGCATGCACACACAGCAGTGGCATGTGCACAGGCGGACACACACACCTGCCCACACACAGGATGAGAGACATGGCATGGATCAAACGCATGACACCTGTGCACAGGCAGCACTGGTGCTGGGCCATATCCATGCCACACACACACAGGGGCATGCAGCACAACACACATGCGCACCACCACATGCAAGCTGTACCACCACCCCCCACATGTGCATGTGGTGACAGCAGCGGATGGCAGGTTGGGGCAATGGACACATCACTCCAACTGCGCAGTCCCACGACTGCCATGGCCATGGGGGCAGCTGCGTTGGGGCTGACCGGCAGATACCTGCTGCGCATCGGCCATGGGGGGCATGTCAGACACCTCCCCAGGGGTTGATGTGTGGGACCATGACCAAGTCCATGCAGGGGTGTCCTGGTGGCCAAAAAGGCCTGCCCCAGGGGTGTCTGGGATACTGAAGTCCATTCCCAGTGTCTGCTGTGCTGGTGTTGCCAGGCACCAGGACTACACAGAGTGGACAGTGCACTGCAGATGGTCTTCTGCATATGGCCAAGCCCAGGGGCTGCCACCATCACAGACCCAGCTGCAATGGTGCCAGTCATGTGGTCCAATGCTGCAGTTGTGGCCTCCTGCATCTGGGTGAGCTTGTCCATAAACTTCACTTCACTCCTGTCCCACTGCTTGGCCATCTGGCATACCACTGCCCGCAGTGTGCGCACCTCACTAGCTAGCAATGCCTGGTTCTCCACGGAGGCCCGGAGTAACCGGGTATGCTCCCACAGCCTCTTGGCCTCCCGATCCTCCTGGTCTGGCCACTGGCCTGGGGGAAGGGTAATGCACACTGCTTCACCACCTCCCGCTCAGGCGGATGCTGCACAGTGGGCCATACAGGGGGCACAGTGTTGCCTAGCGCACCAGCAGTGGGCACCGTGGTACACTGCCCAACATCACCTGCATCCTGCTGCCGCCACCCGACTGTCTGCTGGGCAGGGCCCCATGCCTCCGCCACACCCACAGCACCACTGTGACCCACACCAGACATGACTGAGTCACCACACACAGCTGCACCAGCGGGGATGGGGGTGGCTGTGGGGCTGCAGGCACAATGCTGGGACCTGCTAATGCCTGTGTGGTGGGTAGGGGCGTGTCGGGCACCACATCCCCTATGCTCTCCAGTACCAGTGTGAGGTCATCATCGATGTCAGACAACACACTGAGCTGGGTCTCTGCAAATAGCACCTCCAGGCTGTCATCATGCAGGAACCCAGCCGAGGGTCATCTGACCCCATGTCAGAAGTATGGCTGCATGCCTGACACTGCCAAGACATTGCCTGTCCCGGCTCTGAATGCCTGTTGAGGTTGAGGGTCGGACATCCATGTCCGCAGCCGCCTCCACCCGCTCCTCTGCTTGGAGGCATGCTGGTGCTGCAAAACAAGAACAGTGTGTCAGTGGAGCAGCATATCCCATGGCTACCCCCATCCCACCACACCTTATCCTCCCTAGCGCAACCCCACCCCAACTTCCCTATGCCATTGTTGCCACCCACAACCATGCCACACTGTGTGTGTCTGCATCCAAGCACGCACGTGGTTGTGGACATGGCCTCGGACACATCTGCATGAGGCACCCATGAGAGGTACAACTGGTGGCTGGACATACTCACCATGCAGTGATGGCCTGCCACCCACCCATCTGAAACCCACCACCATGCACGCCCTCCACCACCATGCAGCTGATGGTGGATGCCACAAGCTCCTCCATGGCAGTCAGCGGTGGCACGGTTGCTGGCCCACCACTGGTCACCCTGCGGGATGCCCAGATGGCAGCAACCTTGACCTTGATATGCCTCCTCTCTGTGCCAACCTTCTTCTTGCACTCCTGGGTGGTGCGGTGGTGGCGCCTGTGGATGTTGACGTACTGGGCCACCTCCCTCCAGCCCACCACATGCTCCTGTGGTGTGCCTGTTGCACCACTGAGTAGGCCCTCCCAATCTGTATAGGCCTCAAAGAGGGCAGTGTTCTCAGCAGCTGCAAAATTGGGCCTGCGCTTGCAAGCAGGCCTCTGGCTCTCTGTTCCTTCACCTCCCGACATTCTTCCACCTGTGGACATGAACAGCAGTGAGGGTCAGTGACAGCACATAGCATTGCAGCTCCCTGTTGCAGTGTGTGATGAGGCCTCAGACCCCTCATGTTGCCAGTCACGTACCTGAATGGTTGCAATACCGGTCTGTGGTCTGTGCTGTTCTGCTGCACTTTTAAGGCACAAGGCATGCAAATTCACCTGTGCGCAATTGTAATGATATGCTACTGCATCCCACTGCATCATGCATTGGCTCTTGAGTGATCTACATGCAGCATTTGAATATCTCGTGATTGTGCCGTGCGCAAAAGGGTTGCGCTGGAGCATCTCTGTGGTGCCATACCCATGCATGCATGGTGGATGTGGCCACAGTGCACATGTGTGCAGCATTGTCCACACTGCTATTGTGCATCCTGCACAGCGTGCATGATGCCATGATGCATGCCATGCCGGTATGCCATCACACATGTGTGCACTGCCTCTATCGTGCACTTGGGCACCTGCACACTGCGTGTGCGGGGGGTGCTGACCTCTGACCCACGGGTCCTGTCGTGACCCGTGACCCCATTAGACCCCGGCGATGCGCTCATTCCCATGACTGTACTATGCCCCACACTGCACAGTGACCTGCAGCCACGTGTTGCACGACACAGGTCTTGTACCCTATCGCGATCCTGCACATATGGCAGGCACGTGCGCTGATACATGGCCATATTCCTTTTGATCTCAGTAAATGATCATGGTGCAGAGGCAGAGCAGGAGGGCATCCAACTGGTCTGAAGTTGAGCTGATCAACTTGGTGGCAGTAGTTCAGCCCTATGACGGCCAGCTATATGGCCAGGTGCCACTGCAGCAGGCCAGGGTGGAGGTGTGGCACCGTGTGGCAGAGGCCCTGGAGCAGCGAACTGGTGTTGGGCGCATGGCACAGCAGTGCAGGCACCATTATGGGGTCCTACGGTGGAGGGCACCAGACCACCTGTGGCTTCTGCAGGCCTGAATCCTGCGCAGTTCAGTGCCACAGCCAAGTAGGTGTGCTCATGTTGCAGTTATGGCCAGACATCATACTGTGGTGTTGGCAGGGCTGTGCAAAATGGCCCGCAGCAGGGTATGTCATCAGCCTGGGATAACGTGCATTGGGCATGGCTGCTGTGCAAGTGGCAGCCATGCTGGCGTCTGGGCCTACGGACAGATGGGGACACACCCAGCACATGGCAGGCTGTGTGGAGGAGGGGGCTCCTCATGCGTATCCGTGAACTGATGTCCACCTCTCTTTATTCCCTCCACAAGTCTAGATGACTGTAGATGGGCCAGAGTGGTGATGGAGGTGGGCAGACTGGCACAGCCAAGTGGGCAGTAGGTGGCTCCAGCTGCACAGCACAGGGCAGGTATGCATTGTCAAATTCCTTCTCGGTGTCACAGTGGGGTAGTGGTGGGGATCGGGCACAGCCATGGCCATCTCTGCCATGTGCAGTGACAGCTGTGTGTGTGTCACATGGTCCATCATGAGTGCCACTGCGTGCGATCCCATGGCCACTGTGTACCAGCTGTTGGTGGGGTGGACGTGCACATGGATGCCACCAGTTGTGCTGTGGTGCTGCAGTTGCTGTGTTTCATGCGACTGTTATGGTGTGGTCCTGTGGCCACTGCACAACTACATCCATCTCTCTGCACCACCACCATGGTGAGCCATGTTGTTGGCTGGCATTGCCCCCCCCGCAGGTGTCCATTCCAGGCTCTCCAGGGGTGTGTGGTCCCACCATCCATTGCACGCTGTGGGTGGTCATATGTCCCTGGTCCATTGCACAGATTGTCTGTCTTGTCCCATGCCATAGGTGTTGGGTGGCCTCCTGCATGTAGGACTCGGCGGGTGCACACCAGGCTCCTGCACCAGATACTGGTGGTCATGAGGAGGGTGCTGGGGGCTGTGGCCTCCTTGCAGTGGATGACAGCAGCAGATTGGAGGAGGTGGAGGTGTGGCATGGCGGCAGACTGTGGCCACCATTGAGGAGCCCTGTACTTATCTTTCTTTCCCTTGTTGCTCTTGTTCCTCTACAGTCCCCCATCCCATTGTACAGTCCTTGTTACCTGTCCCCAACCTTCAATGTCCCTCCCCTGTCCCTGCCCCTGTTACATTGTTTTGTACTGATGGCTTTACACCTTATAAAGCATTTTACAGCTACATGCCTGTCTTTGTGTCTGCTTTGCAGGTGGTGTATGGAGACATGCTGCAGTGGTCAGGTGTTGGTCAGTGGTGTTTGCGCTGTGGTGGGGGTGGCTGTGCGGTGCTCTTGTGGTTCATGGCTGTGTACAGTGGTGTGCCACGTTGTGGTGGGGGCCATCTCCCAGTTTGGTAGGTGTGCTGTGTGTCTGCAGGGTCATCATGGGGCTGTGGTTGGGGGTGGGTAGCCGGTGTGTGCATGGTGGTGGCACACAGTCATGTTCCTCCTGCTGGACATGCCTGCATGCTGGGGTGGGGTAATCTGCATCCCCTGTTGGGCACCCAGTCCCGTGGGGTCTGGCCCTCTGCCTGGGCCCTGGCTCAGTTCCTGCCCGGCATGAGGGCTGCCTGTGTGCATGCGGGGCATGGGTGTGTGTGGCACCGGGGACATGGGGGTGGCCACCCATTGCAGTGTGGTGGTGGCCACGGCTGGCTGGTGGGCTGGGAGGGCACTGTTGGTGGCCCTGCATTGACCAGTGTCCTTTCCAGTCACCTGCTGGCAGTGTCACCATTGTGGTGTGGGGTACGGTTCTGGGGCATGCTCCTGTTCCAACACCGGTGGCCTGGCTCCAGTTGCTGTGGTGCACAGGACCCCTGTTGGTGGCTGTGCCCCATCATGTGTTGGGCATTCTTCCCTCCTGCTCTGTGCCTGTGTGTGCACTGGTGTGCCCTGCTGGTGGGGTCCTGTGCCCATTGTCACTGTTCCTCCCTGGCTATGTCCTTGAGCTTCTTGTCTGTGTGCTGCACCTCTGTGTTTGTGCGCAGGTGTGTTCTGTGCTTCCCTGGTTGCGCTGGTGCATCTCTGGTTGTGCCATGGTGCACCTGTGCCATAATCAGCCAACTTGTGCTGGCACAGTTCAGCTGGCACTATTTCTGAATTTGTCACCTGGTTTGCCATGGCACATCTGACTTGTGCTGCGCCAGACCTGCGCCGGCGTTTGGTGCATTTCTGGATATCCTGGCCCCGTTGTCCCAGATGAGATGCAATGTGATTTCCTTTAAATACTGTATTTCTTATCCTAAACTTTGTATCCTGAGTAGTACAGAGGACGTGCTACATCTCATTCTCATAGGGATCTTCATTTTACACATTTTTGCACTGTATTTATTCAGGATGTCCCAGATTAGATGCAATAGCTTGCTTTCAGTGGGGTCATGATTTTACCATTTTTATCTAATGTACTTATTCAGGGTAGCCTAGTCCAGATGTAAAATATTCTTTTCAGCATGTTCTGATTTTGCATAATGCATCATAATATTGTGTAGATGTACAGCCCCACTGAAAATAAGATGCCATATCTTCTGTGTACTATCCAGATTAAATACAGTATATAGCAATCGGCAAGCATGTTCTAGGAAAACACACTGGGCTGGATTTTCAAAGGGCCCTTAGATCCATGCAAGCTGCATCAGACAACCAGCTTGAGTCAGATCTAGGTGCACCAAATATTGCATGCCATATTTTGCAAGAAAAGCATTCTCTGTGACAAAGTCCCCCAGACTGACACAAGAGGTCCACTGCATCAACACAATGGAGTAAGGGATGAGAATGACGCCTGCTGCACCAAAATATATGGTGCAAGCTGAGTCAAAAATGGTGCAAGTTGAGTCACAAAAATGACTCAAGGAATGAAAATGACGCATACTGAGTAAAACATGGTGCAAACTGATTAAAAAAAAATGGTGCAAGCAGAGTCAAAAAATGGAGCAAGTCACGTCAAAAAAATGACTCAAGGAACAAAAATTACACAAACTGAGTAAAGAAATGGTGCAAGCTGAGTAAAAAATGGTGCAAGTTAAGTAAAAAAAATGACTCAAGGAATGAAAATGACGCAAACTGAGTTAAGAAATGGTGCAAGTTGAGAAAAAAATGACGCAACGGATGAGAATGACACAAACTAAGCAAAAACAACGGCAGATGAAATAGCCAAGACTAAGCCCTCAAAATGTTCTAAACTAGTCCTGCAGGAGAATACTGACCCTTAATAGTAGTACAGTCAGGTCTGACCACCTGCTGTGGGTCTCTTTATTTGCTCTAGTGTCCCTAAGACCAGCCCTGGCTGGTCTAACAGTGACATGCATCTTAGGCACAAGGACAGGACTCGCATTCCTTGAAAATCCCAAATAAGAGCATGGTGCATCATTTGGGTGACACAGGCATCCCTTCCGACATGGTGCAGGGATTTTTTTGGTGCAAACATGGGGCAAGCCACTGTGGCACATGCAGACCTGTTTTTGACACAGGCACCATTTGAAAATCAGAATTGGTGCAAGGTTTGACGCATTCTGCTCCTTGCGTCAGTTGTTTTCGATGCAGGCACCTTGCGTCATTCTCTGGCCTTTGAAAATCTGTCCTCTTGTAAAAATGTGTAAAAGGAGGACAGCACTGAAACTGCCTCTCAGTAGATCTGCATTGTGCAAAATTATTAGAAATAATGGGTAAAAGCATGACTACACCGCAAGTGACATTTTACAGGATTTGCCAGTTGAGATTCAATGCTTTTTTAAACTTTTAAGACACTATCTGCTAAGCATTGTCTCAGACATAGTTTATTATATACAGCAAAGACACACACACACTCACACATGCACATGTACACACCACACACATACACACACACACACATGCACGCACACCATCCCCATGGCCACAACATTCAAAATAAATACTGCAATCTAGTATGTTATAAAACAATAAAGAAACTGTTTGTTTACGTCAGTGTTAGTTATGAGGAACACAGTAAAGTTCAGTTTACAGTAGAGTTCTTTTAAATATTTCTTATCCTGTATTTTGTATCCTGGATAGCACAGGGAAATTGCTATATCTCATTCTCATAGGAATCTTCATTTTACACATATTTGCACTGTATTTACTACAATGTCCCAGATTAAGTCCAATACCTTGGTTTCAGTGTGGTCATGATTTTACCATTTTTATTATACATTTATTCAGGGTAGCCTAGTCCAGAGGTGAAATATTGTTTTCAGCATGTTCTGATTTTATGCAATGCAGCATAATACTGTGTAGATGTAGAGCCCCACTGAAAATAAAATGCTACATCTTCTGTGAACTATCCAGGAATAATACAATATAACCAAAGAACATCAGAACAAATGCACTGGGGTAAGGGTTATCTCATAGAATATTGGCCATACAACCAAATTTTAAAGAAAACAAACATTGCACATACACCAATAATGCAAAGCATCATGGGAAGCATATTCAAATGTCCATGAATTAATTTAGACTGGCCCAATTTTAACAGGATTGTATGGTGCCAGTAGGCCTCACAATGCAATCAGTAAAGGCTGAGAACAACAGACACAGACTCGTGTAGCCCTGGCTGTTTCTCCATGGGCTAAGGTACAGATATAGCACACTGATGAGTCAAAATGAGGATGAAACATGTATGTGTCTGCTGTTCTCAGCCTTTGCTGATTGTATTGTGAGGCCTACTGGCACCATATAATCCTGCTTAAAGTTGAGTCAGTCCAAATTAATTCATGGGCATTTACATAAGCTTCCCATGATGCTTTGCATTATTGGAATATGTGCAATTTGTGTTTTCTTTAAATACAATATATACCAATCAGCAGGCATATTCTAGGAAACACATTGCAAAAATGTGTAAAGGAAGACTGCATTGAAACTGCCTCTCAGCAGATCTGCATTGCGCACATTCATTAGAAATAATGGGTAAAAGCATGACCACACTGTAAGTGATATTTTACAGGATATGCCAGTTGAGATTCAATATAGCATATATTGAATCTGAACTGGCACATCTTGTAAAAATCCAATATTTAAAATGGTTTAAGTGCTTTACCCAAATGAAATAAATATTTTAAATATTGACTTGGTTAATCTTTCCTCATAGGTTTTATCCCATATGCCCTGCATCATTGTAGTTGCCCTCCACTGTACCACCTCCACCTTGTCTATGTTTTTACTCATATGGGACCTTCAGAACTGGATGCAGTATTTCAGGCACAATCTCAGGAGTGTCTTATACAGAATTCAGTCACATCTCCACCTTCTCTTGCTGTAGCTTCTTCAGCTATGCTACATCCTTCAGTAGGTGGCAGACTGACTCTGATGCAGTGAGAGCACCACATATTCTTTTTTCAGCACTCTTGCCACCCCTAAAAGCTTTCCACAGCCATATCGGCTTTGACCAGAGTTTGTTTTCATAGCACTCACCTTGGTAAGGTATAAAGTGATGTATTTAAATCACTTTCATTTCTATTAAGTGATGAAACACAACTTTTAAAGCCAATGATAAATAGACAGAAAACTTTCTAAATGTGAGATATATCTAGTATTGCCAAGTCATCTGTTACCTATAATGCCACATCCCCACCCAGCACTCCAGACGATACCGGATTAAAGCTATAGAAATACCTACAGTACACTTTCTCTCTCTCTTTCTCTCTCTTCCCCCTTTCTCCCTCCCTCCTCTCTCTCTCCAGTTCATATGGTAGGTTTCATACAGTAGGTTTATCTTAAATTGGCATCTGGCGTTAACTACTTGGAAAAACATAACTGAGCTAACAGCTTGATGTCTTTAAAAATAAATTGAACCGAAATGCAGAATGCTAACAGTGCAATAAGCATCATAAAAATATTCTCAAATATTTTTCTGTGACTCCACTTTGCTTAGAATCACATAGCCACATACTGATAAATGAGTTGGAAAGTGAACATTTAGTGACATTTTTAGAAGTGCCAGATTGCAATATTTTGGTTCAAAGTGAAAAGACAATAAACTTACAGCACTGTAAAGAAATACTCAAAATAGAAATATATGCATGCATTGAAGAAAAGGACATAGAATCAGGAGCTCTAAGGGTAATTTAGTATATATTATAATGTACTCACCTTTAATATCATTTTCTATATTGAGTTCCCTTTCGGATTTACCTTGAAATAAATGTCTGTTTCTTTTTCCTCTGGAAGCTCCTAAGAAAGCACAATCTTGTTGATCAGCAGAGAGTGTGTGTGTGAGTGTGTGTGTCCATGTGCGTGTGTGTTGTTCAGGGATTATACATATTTGTTGCCAAAAGATTCAATAACGTAAAATCAGTACTTCCTGCATCTTCGAGCTGCTGTTTAAAAAGGTTTCCTTTTGTCCCTTGCTTTACAAAAGGGGTGCCTGAAGAGATGACCAGCTGTGAGCCAGGGGATTGGAGCTGGGAAATTGGATTACTGTCTTTTAAATTAGAGAGACAGACAGGGTAGAGGGCAGTGCAGTCTCAGCTGTGATGTCTTCTTTAATCTTTTAATGCTAGTACATGCACGCTGGTGATGGGAAGGGCAGGGATTTTGCTTAAATAAAAAGACAAATTTGATGAAAACCTAAAAACTAATATTGCAGATGGCAATGTATACAGTAATTGCCAAAGGAAAATGAGAGGTGATGTTGCACCAGGCCATGTCAGAGTGTGACTTGAGAACAGGCACAGGGTTTATTCTGAAAACTTCTCTACAATAGGTCTGGTTTGAATTCTTGAACCAAAATAAAACCAGCTACTGTATCTTGAGAATAAGTAAATACAATTTGCAGTTGAGAAGTCAAGCAAATGATGGGAATCACACAAAGAAAGAATAATAAAATACTGCCTGCCATTCCTTAGCACAGTTTAGAAAGGATGATGTCTGGGCTGCGGGCTTTTGGATGAGATGTTAAACCAAGGTCACTGCGATGAAAATCCCTCACCAGGGACTTCAAGTTCACTGCCACCACTGTGGTTTTTACCTACAGGAACCAGGGAAACTTGTTTCTTACCTTCTCCTTTACACAAGGTCAGGAAAGTAAAACACAATAACTGTGAGTAGAGTGCCCCTTCAGAGATGAATTGCAAACAGAGTCCAGCAGAAATAGTAGAATTACCTTTTTTAAATAAAACAAGCAGTCACTGATTCTATAAAAGTATGATTCTTTACTAAATGTTTACAAGTATTTACAACAGGATTTATGTACAGTCAGACAAAATGATTACAGTTTGCTAGAAATTAAAATAAATGAAGTTACACCACACAGGTTGCAGATAGAAGAATACGAGCTAGTCTCACTTCAAAACCTATTTAGTTATCTGCTGCTGTCTGAAGAAAACACTATTCCCTAAGCTGTCTTTCTTACCAGACCACTACCTGCAAGGCTCTGGGGTTTCAAATGTTGCAAGTCCAAGAGGAAGTGCTGACTTTCAGCACTTTAATTTATTTCTTTTCTGACGTTGGGAGGTGGTTTAGCCCCTTTCAGTGACAGTTTACCACTGTGCCCCCATATGAGTGTGTCTGTGTATGGTTGTATTTGTGGTGTGTGTGGATGGATGGATGGCATCATTCAGGCCAGCTGGCTCACTCCACATTCCCACTGCTCTGCCCACTTTTATGATTCTGTTTTGAAGAATGTCCAAGGTGTGTAACCCCATGCTTCTTGCCTTTTAAGCTGACTGAGGTGTTTGAACTGGCACTTTCCAATCTGCCTTACTGAATCTATTGCTGAATGTTACAAGGGAACATTTCCCTGATCAATTTTAGCCAATGTTTCCCATGAGACCTGTTTGGCCATGTGAGATCAGAAGCCATGTATTGTGCCCATTTTTGCAAATAGCACAACTTACAACACTAGCATGACTATATTTACAAAGGAAATTAACAAAAAATAAATTAATACATTACTCTAGTCTCATGTCCATCACATTCCCCATCCCCTCAGGAAATGAAGGCATGTCTCTTTTGGGTGACCCCCAAGAGACACTGCCATTCCTGTAGGGCCTAAGGAGTGCCTAAAGGAACATATTGTGCACTCACACCTGTCTCAACAATCCATTTACATTGGCATTCTGTGCCTCACTTCAATGCTAAATGATCATATTATATGACTGTAGTACCAAACTCCATTGCAATAACTTTGTGTTTTGCCAACTTGTCCTACACAGCCATGTCAAGGAGTTGTGATCTGTGACCACAGTGAACTCCCTTCTGTATGGATATGGCTGCAGCTTCTGAAATGCCCACACTATCCCCAGACATTCCTTCTCCACTGTGACTTTTCCCTGGGCAGAAGCTTCTGGCTCAGATACACTATGGGGTGCTCCTCCCCTGCAGTGTAACCTGGCTCAGGATGGCACCCAGCCAATGGTCCAAGGCATTCACATGTACTACAAACTTTAAGTCATAATTGGGGCTAGCAAGCTTGGATGATCCACATAATGCCTTCTTTAACCATTGGAACGCAGACACACAGTCCTGTGTTAAGATACATTTTTCAGGAGTTGTCTTTTTTTGTCAGGTCTGTCAGGGGATTGGCCACATCACTGTAGTGAAGGACATACCTCCTATAGAAATTCCCTTATACCTGTTTCTTTGTGG
The DNA here is from genome assembly GCA_016271365.2 of Neoceratodus forsteri. Lineage (NCBI taxonomy): Eukaryota > Metazoa > Chordata > Ceratodontiformes > Ceratodontidae > Neoceratodus > Neoceratodus forsteri. The sequence goes on along the minus strand of CM057450.1, from coordinate 555,181,665 downwards.
CAGGGCCAGGCCTGTATGGCATCAACCTTCACTGGCTCTGGATGGATGCATTCATTGTCTACCAAGTGCCAAATATAGGACATGTCTGCCATGCCTGCTTAGCATTTTTCCACCTTAACTGTCAGCCTTGTGGCCTTCAGTCTGTGGAACACCTCCCTCACGTACCTGACATGATTCTCCCATGTCTGGCTGTAAATGGAGATGTCATCCATGTACACCAGTGTATATTCACCTGCCCCAGCAAGGATGGGATCCACAGGCCTCTGGAAGATTGTGGACACATTCTTCATCCCAACTGGCATTACTCTGAATTCAAATAAGCTATATGGGGTAACGAAAGCAGACCTCTCTCTGGCTGTGAGGGTTATCAGCACCTGCCAGTAGCCCTTTGTCAGGTCTATCATGGTCAGGAACCAGGCTTCCCCCAGCTGTTCCAAGGTCTCATCCATTCTGGGCATGGGGTAGGCATCAAACTCCATACAGCTGTTGTTCATCTGGTAGTCGACACAGAATCATGTGGTACCATCTTTCTTGGGGCTCAGGACCACAGGCAAAGCCCAGGGGCAACTGGACTCCTGGATCACTCCAAGGGCCAGCATCTCCCTGAGTTCCTCCAGTATGGTCTTCTTAATCCCCTCGGGTACCCTGTAGGGGGACTGTCTCAGCAGAACCTAGGCCCAAGTGTCCATGTGGTGTTCAGCCATTGTGGTGTACCCTGGATTCCCCATGGACATACTCCCAAATTCTTGCAGCATCCCCATCATCTCCTCATCCTGGGCTGGTATCAGCTGCCCTGAGAGGGTGAGGTTAGTCACTGAGGATCATCCCAGGCTTCCCTGATGAGGTCCACCAGGGGATCAGCCTTGTTCTCCTCCTGTGGTGTGCTGCACATGATGAGGATAATTTCCTCTGTATCATAATAGGGCTTCATCATGTTCACATGATAGACCCTCTGCCTGCGCCTTCTGTCAGGCAGTTCTACTATATAGTTAACATCATTCAGCTTCCTGATTATGGAGAATGGGCCCTCCTATGCTACCTGCAGTTTATTGTGTTGAACTGGGACAAGTGACATCACTCACTGTCCCACTTCATACTCCCAGGCTCTGGCCCCACAGTTGTACCAGGTTTCTGTTGTTGTGCAGTGGCTAAGTGCTCCTGGTTGAGTTCCATGAGCTTCTTAAACCTGGCCCTGAAATTTAGGATGTACTCCACCACAGACTCCCCTTGGGTGGCATGGTTACCATCTCCTTCATCCCTGACTAAATCTAGGGGTCCCCTCAGCCTGTGACCAAACAGGAGCTGGAAGGGTGAGAACCCTGTGGACTCCTGTGGGACTTCCCAATATGCAAACAGGAGGTGGGGCAAATATTTGTCCCACTCCCTTTTGCACTGGTCAGCAAATGCCCTGAGCATAGTTTTAAGGGTCCCATTGAACCACTCGACCAGGCCAATTGTCTCAGAGTGATAGAGTGAAGCACAGAGCTGTTTCACCCCACGCTTCTCCCTCAAACTGGTCATTAACAATGACATGAAATTTGTCCCCTTGTCTGACAAAATCTCCTGGGGAAATCCCACTCATCTAAAGATTCCCAGGAGCTCATCATCCACCTTTTCTGCCTCAGTGGAGGACATGGCCACTGCCTTGAGGTACCTGGTGGCATAATCCACCACAACCAGTATGTATCATTTGCCCATGTGACTTAGAGTACTCAGGGGCCACACTATGTCCATGGCTACCCTCTTAAAGGGTTATTTGATAATAGGCAGGGGTACCAAAGCTGTCTTAGCCTTGTCCCTGACTTTCCCAACCTGCTGGCACTCTGGATAAGTCTGACAGTAATTTGCACATCTGTGTACATGCTTGATCAAAAGGTAGAGAGAGAGAGAGAGAGATAGATAGATAGATAGATAGATAGATAGATAGATAGATAGATTCTTTATTTATAAAGCACCCCTTTCCGTGGACTCGGAGCACTGTACAATTAAAACAACAAATACATTAATACAATAAATAAATCAATAAATACACAAGTAAGTAAATAAATAAGTAAATGGGAGTCAGCAATCAACAATCTATACTGTAAAACATATAAATTAATTAAAAGCTTACTGGAATAAATAGAATTTGAGACCTCTTTTAAAAGAAGTTGTTGGCAAGCTGCTTTTTTGTGCAGTTAATACCCAGGTGGCCTGAAAAAGGAATGTCATGGGCCAGGGCCAGAAGCTGCATTTAGTAGTCCCAGGGAACTACCAGCTGCTGGAGTACTTCTCCCTCTGTGGTGTACACTCCCTGTACAGCAGACCATTCTCCCAATAAACTGACCTTTTACTCCCTTGAGAGCCCTCAGCACTATCTGCTTTCTCTCTCAGTTTTTTGGAGGGTAGGATCAGCTCGTTGTGCTCTGCCCAGCTCCTCCTGTCTGACCCTCCTCAATTCACCTTCAGTAGGAAAGCTTCCCCTGGTAGAGACTTCCTCAGCTTGCAGCTGGGGCTCAGGGGTGCTACTCTAAGGTGGCCCCTTAACCACACTAGCCGCTTCCTCAGCTGCTGAGGGATGGGTCTGCACAGGCTGTATAGCCCTCTCCTCAACCTCAAAAGCTTGCCATTTTGCCTAGTTATGGGTAGTAACACATACTAGGTTTCCCTGTGGTCAAAATCATTCCCCATGATCACATCCACAGGGAGATCAGGTACAACTCCCACCTCCTGTACCCCATGACTGCCCTCCCAGCTCAGAAAGACCCAAGCCATTGACATTTGGACCTCTGGACCTGTGAATCCCTGAATCTTGGAGAATTTCCCTGGCAGAATCTTTTCCACCTGGATCAGATCCTGCTTTACCATGGAGATGGAAGCACCAGTGTCCCTCAATCCTTGTGTTACTGTCCCATTGACTAGAATAAGGTGCATGTGCTTGGTGGAGTTTGGCAGCACTACAGTGTGTGCGCAGTTTATCAACTGTGATGTACTGTCTTGGTCACCGTTCCCCCCGGCTTTTGCCCTTTACTCCTGTTTTTAGGGCAGACATAGGATAGATGCCACACTTTCTGGCAAATCCAGCATTCCTTTGCCAGTTTGCCCCCGGCTTCTTGTTCTGTTTAGAACTGGAGGATTCTGTTTTGGGCTTGGGTACAGCTGGTTCCCTTTAGGCTGCCCTCCCTGGGTCCCCTTAAAACCATGTGCTGCACCACCCCCATTGTTCTTATGCTGTGAATGTGGTCTGCTGGCCACATATAAATCAACACTTTCTGTTGCCTCCTTTGCAGAGTTGCATGCCCAGTTCAGTAGCCAAATGCACAGGTCATCAGGTACAATTTTAAGAAACTGTTCCCTTGCAATTAAATCCTTAATTTGCTCTACAGTCCTTGTCTTAGCCCCATCTACCCAATGGTCTGAATAAGCACACATTTGGACAAGCATTTCTACATAGCTGTCTCTTGGGCCCTTTCTTAATTCTCTAAATTTCCATCTATAAGACTCTGGTGTCAGTTCAAAATGTTTCAATAACATTCTTTTAACTTTATTATAGTCCATGCAATCATTATCATCAGTTCAAGCAAATGCATGCAAAGCATGGCCAGTAAGCAATGTTGTCAGGTGGAACATCCAAGAAGCCTTGTTTAATTTAAACTGCCCACAAACCCACTAAAATTATTTTAAAAACAAATCTAGACCATCTCCCTCCCAGTATTGCAGGAACATTTTAGAATTAATTATTGCTTCATGGGTTGAACCCCCTTTGCTATCACTTATGTATTGCTGTGGTGTTTGCTGGTACAGTTTCTCCATTTCATTCTTGTGCTGTCATTCTTTTTCTCAGTCTGCTGGTCCTCTCTCTTGCATAAGGATATCATGCTAGCAAATCTTCTGACTTTCCTCTCACATACTGTAAGGATCTCGTGCTGGCAAATCTTTTCTCTTTCCTCTATCTCCAGCCTTATTTTCTCCCTTTCAGCCTCCAGCCTTGCCCTCTGCAGTTCAGCATCCTTCAGTGAAATTCTGCCTTCAGGATCTCAAGCTGAGGTTGATTGGGCTATACAGCTTCCCCAGCTTGTGCCACAAGGTGCCCCCTTTGCTCAGTCCCTGTGACATCAGTCTCAGTACTTGGATCACTGTCCTCAGTGACAGCCTGCTGACCAGGCATTAGGCCATGTTCATCTGAGACCATTTGCCCCTCCTGCAACCAGTCATGCACCAACAGGGCTTCCATGAGTACACTCTTTGTTATGCCCTCATAGACAATCCCCCTTTCTGCGCACAGCTCACGAAGCTGCTGTACATGAAATTTGACATAGCCCGAGGAGCTTATATTCTCTAACTATGCTGCACTAAGCTGTCTAGAAATAAAAAAAAGTAGCAAACAATGCAACCTTTTGAAATCCTGTTTTGCGACTGTTAAGGTATATTTCTGATGGCACTCCATCTCCAGTGTGCCATCTCTCAGAGTTCCTGCCTCACAGGAAAGCACACTGTATGCTGCTCTGCACTGCACTGGTACCAGTTGCAACACTGATCCCACCATGCTGCCACCAATGTGATGAAAACCCCTCACCAGGAACTTAAGCTCACTGCCACCACTGTGGTTTTTACCAACAGGAACCAGGGAAACCTGTTTCTTAACCCCTCATTTGCACAAGGTCAGGAAGGTCAAACAAAATAACTCTGGGAAGAGTGCCCCTTCAGAGACAGACTGCAAACAGAGTCCAGCAGAAATAGTAGAATTACCCTTTTTAAAAAAAAACAAGCAGTCACTATTTCTATAAAAGTATGATTCTTTACTAAAAGACTACAAGTATTTACAACAAGATTTATGTACAGTAAGACAAAAGGACTATCATTTACTCAAAACGAAAATAAATGAAGTTATATCAGGTAGGTTATAGATAGAAGAATCTGAGCTATTCCCACTTTAAAACCTATTCATTTACCTGTTGCTGTCTGAAGAAAATACTATTCCCTAAGCTATCTTTCTTACCAGACCTCTAGCGGCAGGACTCTAGGGTTTCAGAAGTTACAACTCCAAGAGGAAGTGCTGGCTTTCGGCACTTCAATTTATTTCCTTTCTGACTGTGGGAGGTGGTTTAGCCCCTTTGAGTGACAGTTTACCACTGTCCCCCCCAAATGGGTGTTCCCATGTATATGTGTGTGTGTGTGTGTGTGTTGATGGATGACATCATTCAGGCCAGCTGGTTCACTCTACACCCCCCTGCTCTGTCCACTTTTATGATTCTGTTTTGAAGAATGTCCAAGGTGTGTAACCCCTGATCAACTTTAGCCGATATTTCCCATAAGACCTGTTTGGTCATGTGACATCAGATGCTATGTTTTGTGTCCATTTTTGCAAATAGCATGACTTATAACACAGGCATGACTATATTTACAAAGGAAATTAACAAAAAAGAAATGAATACATTACTCTGGGCACATGTCCATCACAGTCACATCTGCCTGCTCTGGCGGTTGTTCAGGTGGAAGTTAAAGATACTGTTGCACTTCTTAGAAAGAGACAGGGCATTTCCCTGGTGTCCTGGTCATATTTACCCCCCAATTCACTAATCTACCAAAAGGGAGGATGTGGTGTTGTCCCATCTGCAGGCACCTCTCTGGGCTGAGGGAGGAGGTTGCTCATCTCCAGGCTGAGTTGGCCAGGATTTGTGAGACCTTCTCTTCCATCCAGGGACCACCAGTGCCACTGCTGTTGCCTCAGAGGTTGCCAAGAAAGAGGAGCTGTTGGACCACAGTGGGCTCAGGGAGGGTGAGGGTGGTGGAACAGAGGCACATCCCTCCAGTTGTACTCTCCACATCCCTATGCCATTCTGGCAAAGTGTGGTTCCTCTATGGAGGCACCTACAATGGAGACCAAGGAGGATGTTGGGAACCTCCACAAAGGAGATCCACAGGAGGGTGGCAGGGGACCCTGCAGGGGAAGGAAACAACTCCTGGTGGGGACTCATTGTTAGGAAGGTAGAACTGGGCAAGGAAGGAGAGGGAGGGCAGCCTGCCTGGCACCATGGCTTGAGGGACAGGAGCGAACCTCAGGATTGCCAGAGCAGCTGCAAAGGGAGGAGTTGGATGTCGTTGTCCACCTAGGGACAAAATGACCTGGCTAAGAAAGGGATTAGAGAAGTGCAGGAAGAGTATGTGGATTTGGGGAGGGGCCTTAGTCAAGTAGCATACACGGTAACCTTCTCGAAGAGTGCTGCCATCTATGGCATAGGAGGAGAATAGGGTGTTCCGTACTTGGGATTCAATCAGTGGTTGAAAAACTGGTGTGGAGCTCAGGGATTTGGCTTCATTGGGGACTGGGGGTCCACCTGGAGTAATGCAAGCCTATACTGGCATGATGGGCTGCATCTGTCCGGGAGGGGAACCAGGATCCTAGTGATAGGTTTAAATGCTTCATTGGCAAGCTTTTAAACTAGCCAAGGGGAGAGGCACTGGAAAGGAGCAGGAAAATCCTAGCCCCCCCAAACAATCATGGTAGTAAGTGTGGCAAACACAAACATGGAGGTGTCGATAGGGAGAAGGGCAGGGTACATGAAAGTGACAAAGGCAAGAAGGACAGATGGGGAAAAGGGGTAATGCCATCAGGAAATGGAGGGTAATGAGTATCAATGCCTGTAGTCTGGGCAACAAGCTCCCTGAGCTGGTGGCCTTAATGGAAGAGGGATGCCTGGATATCGTAGCAGTCACAGAAACATGGTACATAGAGAACCATGACTGGGATGTTAACATACCAGGGTACTTAACCTACAGGAGAGACAGGTGGGGGGAGAAGAGGGGAAGGAGTAGCTCTCTATGTAAAGGAAGGGATAAAAGCAACTGAACAAAAGAGTAAACAGGGAGGAGAGGAGGCACTGTGGGTCACCTTGGAGACTGGAAAGGGCACCACAATCCGCATAGGGGTTGTGTACAGACCCTAATGTCAGGGGGAAGGAATGGACAAGGATATGATGGAAGGCATTCTTAGAATGGCAGAGAAAGGAGAGATACTGTTGATGGGAGACCTGAATATGCCAGATGTTAATTGGAGCACATTTGCTGCAGCCACATCCAAGAGCAGGGCCATTCTTGATGCCCTACAGGTGGCAGGCATTAGACAGCTAGTTTTGGAACCACTCGTGAGGGAGCAATCTTAGACCTCGTACTCTCAAATGGGAGCAGTGAGAGGATCTCAGATCTAGAAGTGGGTTACCATCTGGGGACAAGTGACCATCAAACAGTGTGGTTCACGTTAAACTCAGCTACAGAGTCAATCCATACAAAAGTGAGGGTACTGGACTTTAGGAGGGCTGACTTTGGCAAGATGGGAGAGTGCCTCAGAAAGCACTAGCAAACAGGCTAGAAGGAGGTGTGGAGCAACAATGGGAATTATCAAAACTGCCATCACAGAGGCAACAAGCCTTTGTGTGAAGCAAATAAACAAATCAAAATGAAAGAAAAAGCCACTATGGTTCTCAAGAGAGGTGGCTGTGAAAGTCAGGAAGAAAAAGATAGCATTCCAGAAGTATAAGAAAACACAGAAGGAGCAGGACAGAGAGCTGTACCAGTTAAGGCAGAAAGAAGCAGGGAGGGAAGTCAGAATAGCAAAGGCCCAAACTGAGGAAAAGATAGCCAACTCAGTTAAGAAGGGGGATAAAACCTTTTATAGGTACATCAGCGAGCGTAGAAAGACAAAGGGAGGGATAGTGAGGCTGAATAGAATGAACGGTGGGTGGGCAGAGGGGACAGTGAAAATAATGAATATTTCTGCTCAGTATTCACAAAAGAGGAGGGGAAGTGCCTAATCCAATTAACAGAAGCACCTTGATGGGGGGTCGATCCCAGTCCTTTCACAGAAGAAAGGGTTCTGCAAGAACTCCTAAAACTGAAGGTGGACAAAGCAATGGGTCCTGATGGAATTCAACCCAGAATTCTAAAAGAATTAAGGAAGGAACTAGTGAAACCACTGGCTACTCTTTTAATAAATCATGGGAGGATGGTGTGGTACCTGAGGACTGGAGGAAGGCGGATGTGATTCCCTTCACAAAAGTGGGACCAAGACAGAGGCAGGAAACTACAGACCTGTCAGTCTGACCTCGTGGTAGGGAAAGTGATGGAGTCACTCTGAAGGAAAGAATAGTTGAGTACCTAGAGGTCAGTGGAGCACAGGATCCAAGGCAGCATGGGTTCACAGCAGGAAGGTCATGTCAGACGAATCTAATAGATTTCTTTGACTGGGTGACCAAAGTAGTAGACCAGGAGGGCTGTGGACATGGCCTACCTAGACTTTAGCAAGGCATTTGACACAGTCCCACACAAAAGATTATTAGTCAAATTAACCAGCCTGGAAGTGGGTCCCAGGGTGGTTGCCTGGGTAAAACATTGGCTAGACAACAGGACACAGAAGGTAATTGTAAATGGAGTCCACTCTGAAGAAAGGGCGGTTACTAGTGGGGTACCGCAGGGTTCAGTATTGGGCCCAGTCCTTTTTAATGTCTTCATCTGTGACATTGCAAAGGGACTGGAAGGAAAAGTATGCCTTTTTGCAGATGACACAAAGATCTGCAACAGGGTTGATACACAAGGAGGCGTGGAAAGGATGAAAAGGGACTTGGCAAGGTTGGAGGAATGGTCAGAAGTATGGCAGCTAGGATTCAATGCAAAAGTAAAATAATGCACCTGGGAAACAAGAACCCAGGGAAGAATACACAATGGGTGGGGAGGTAGTAACAACAACAAACAGGAAAGGGACCTGGGGGTAATCATATCAGATGACCTAAGGTTAGTAAGCAATGTGAGAAGGCAGTAGGGAGGGCCGGGGTATTCTGGGATGTATAGGGAGAGGCATCAGCAGCAGAAAACAGGAAGTTGTTATCCTCTGTACAGACAGTTGGTGAGACCCCATCTGGAATACTGTGTCCAGTTCTGAGACCCCATTTCCAAGGACATAGACAGGATAGAGGCAGTCCAGAGGAGGGCAAATAAATGGTGCAGGGTCTGCAAGAGAAGCTGTATGAGGAGAGACTAAAGGAGCTTAATATGTATACCCTTGAGGAAAGAAGGGAGAGGGGGACATGATAGAAACTTTCAAGTACCTCAAGGAATCAACAAAGTCCAAGATGGTAGCATCTTTCAGAAAAGAGACTTGCAAGAACAAGGGACACAATTTAAAAGATAGAAGGAGGGCGGTTCAGGGCAATGTGAGGAAGTATTATTTCACAGAGAGGGTAGTGGATGCATGGAACAGCCTTCCTGAGGAAGTTGTGGGGTCTAAAACTGTGGAAGAATTCAAGAATGCATGGGACAGACATAAGACAATTCTTGTGGGGGGCAGGAAGATATAGGCTGTTGGTTAATTAGGATCTGTGGCCTATCCTGTAGGTAGGGAAATGGGCAGACTAGATGGGCCTAGCGGTCCTTATCTGCTGTCAAAGTCTATGTTTCTATGTTTCTATGTTTCTAAAAGGCACATTTACACTACATTATGCATTGCATTGTGGTCTCCGCTACTCAGCTATTCCTACGCCCACACTGATCCAACTTGCGTTCACACTGCACATGTTGTGTATTGAGACAGGGTCAGTCTGCATTTCAGACCGACTTCATGCATTATGAGCAGTATTTCCATCAGGGTTGGGGGTTATGGGAAGGGGGGGATGATGTTAATGATACATATAATTGCTACATTAATATCAAAGGAAAGTAATTCTGACCACAGATCACTGATGACACAAGATATGCTAGGTAAGAGATGTCTAATTGTAGTGTACACAACCCCGTTTCACATTTTTTAATTCAAATACCAAGGAAAGAGGGTGCTAGAAGTGAAAATACACCTGAAAAATGCAGGCAAAAAAAAATCCACTTCATTTAAGGCAGTAGCCCTTTATTTTGTTATAAATAAACATCTACTTTGGTTCTCTGTATTTCATCCTGATGTCCTGAAGGGAATAGTGTCAACTAGGCAAAGTCTAAATTGTAGTGAAGTGGGATAGTTGTTTCTTTTTAGACATCAGTCTTGAAGAGATTCTGTAGGGCATACATTTAGGTTCTGTCAAATTTATTTAAACCTTCCAAAGAGTTCTGTTTAAGCAATCCTTATTTTCAGTTTTGCCATGGGGACTCTTAAAAAGACATTGTACAGTTTCTGCAGTTTGAAAAAAATGTATCAGTAATAGCATTGTATGTAAACAGTGCTTTTCAGACGCTGGCGGAATCACAATGCTGGTCTTTTTAGTGTTAGCCTATGCAATTGTCCTCCTTTTTTCCTTAGTAAAATACTGTTTAGAATAATACATTTAAAGCAAATGATATGAAGGCAGTGCCTACACAACAGAGTGCATCAAACTTGGTGCTGGGTGTTGTGGGGCTGCACTGTTACAGGCAGAGCAGGGTGTTTACCCACCAGCAAAAAACAACTGCACTAGTTCAGCTCTCGATCAAAACAGCGTTCATTCTGTGCCTCTGTGTAACTACTGTATTTACAATACTCCCAAACTGTTTACACCACTTGATCTGGGTCAATAAAACTCATCTCCACTGCTCACAGCAGTGCAAATCAGGTGGTGTAAACGTGCCTAAAGTACTTCCTGTATACCCCCTCAACCCAGGATGAGGCTGAGAACAGAAAATGTCCTAGTCATCCAGTTTTAATCAACATAAACAAACAAATAAACCAAACCAAACCTCATGCAGTACCTGTAAAAGACCCACTATTTAAAACTTAGACAAAAATGACAGTAAATCTTACTACAAGGCTGGCTGCAAATGTACAATACAGAAATAACATAAACTGACAATTAATAGTGAAATCAGAAAGTATGCCACGGCAGTAGCTTAAAGCAGCAGTATTTTTTAGTTGGCAAACTATTTAATTAGATATTTTTTTTTTTAGCAAAAACGTATTTCTGACATCCTTAGAGCCACCCTTTTCTCCTTCTTTGTTAATGATTTAACCTTGGTGCCAGCTCATGGTACTGCCACTTTATATGCTGAGGACCCAGTGCTCCTAACTAACTCGCAAGACATTAGTGTCATTAACTCTCACCTACAGACTGACTTTGACAACATACAGTCTTGGCTTCTGGCCAGCAAGTTAGCCCTATGCTCTGAAAAATATAGGCTCTGCTCTTTGGATCCCTGGCCAAAATCAAAGCTATCTCTGAGCTCCTGAAAGTTGTTAGTGCTGATGGGTCCCTTTTGAGGGTAACTGACTCCCTTAAATACCTGGGAGTCACCCTCGAGCCTCAGCTTGACTTGTCCCTGCATATTCAAAATGTGAGTAAGGCTGCAAATAGTGAGCTGGGCTTGGGTTACAGAGCAAAAAGCTGTCTCACATCTGCTGCGCGTCTTGCTCAGGCAAAAGGGATACTCATCCTTACACTTTGTTATGGGCTCATAACCTTCACCCATGCCGCCAAAACCAGTCTATCAAAATGGGATGTTCCCTATAATAACATGTGCTGCTTTGTCTTCACTGCCCCCTACTCACTCATCATTGTGAGTTATATAATAAACTTGAATGGCTCTCTCCAGGAAATCATCAGATTTTTGTTTTGGGTTGCTTCATTGACAAAATAATTAAAACCGTTACCCCTCCAGTCCCAGCGGAACTATTTAAGCCTGCTAATTCAACATATGTACTTAGGTCCAAAGCCTCATCAGTCTACCTTGTCCCAAAAAACCAAACACTTATGGGTGATCAGGCCTTCGCTGTCTGTGCACCTCGATTATGGAACTCCCTTCCCACAGATGTTCATTGTGCCACTTCTCACAACAGCTTTAAAAACTCCTTATGGGATTATTTTAGGATCACCACAGCCTGTAACTGTACCTACAGTAGTGCCCCCCCACTTCTTGTGATTGTTTTGTCTGGTCTCTATTGAGTCACCTTTGTATATAGCTTTAAAATAACTGTTAAACTGTTTACATTGTTATGTGCTATTAAGCTTGCCTCACTATTGAACTGTATATCTTTTGTTATCTTGCTAAACGATGCTCTGTCCGTATATTCCATGTAATCTCCCTGGTCGCACCTGAAAATAGGCATATATTAGTCTAGTGTGCTAACCTGGTCAACAAAAGTTAAATAAATAAAACCTCAGTGCATTTTTAGTTTTCTTATATACTGTTAAAACAGCTTTTATAGCTCATTTTTTAATTAATGACTCAACATTATTAAAGATAGCCATCACTCAAAATTTTTATAAAATCTCTTCCGTTAACAATACCTGTTGCATGTACATGCTAGATTTATCACATTGCTATATTAGGCTTGTATTGCCACATGTTTCTGATGGAAAACAGCACAGCAGTGTACCAAGATATTTGATGTTTTCATGGCAGGCATGGCATGGGAGTAGGAACTTCTAAAAATGTCAAAATCCTGTATTTTGCTTCAGGAATGAAAGCGAGGGAAAAGAAAAATATGTATCTTGATATTTTTTGCTTGACAAACATTATTGCTGAAAAAACTGCATGGTGATTTACAAATACTGCTGCTTTAACTAATATGATTAAGCTGACAGAAATTATAGCACAAATTGCAACATGGAAAGTGTAAACATTGTATGAGAGCTCAAGGTTGGCAAATTGCGGGGGGGGTCACATGATGCAGCTGATTCCACTCCATGGACTTTTTTCCTCAGTTTTTTTGCCCCTCTGTGTAGTGACTAGGACTCTTAACCAGTTGGGAAAGTATGCAGACATGGCAGGGAAGCCAGAAAGTGAAAAATTGGAATTCCTTGCTAAAAGAAATTACATGTTGTTGGCTTCTCCTCCATCTCTGAATGATGAGCCTGGTCAGGGACCTGATACACCGATTGAACGGGAGACAGAATGTAACTTAGTAGTCTGAGAGCTTAGCAAGGTAAAGGTTTTCATGGGAGGCATCCGCATGGACCTTAATAATATTACTGTTACTTTGATGGCTTAAAGGGTGTTAGTGGAGGCCTTAGGATACAGAGTTGAGCTGTCGGAAATGAGGATTCACCACTTGGAAAATTGGACCCATCCTGCTGAATGAAGGCTGGGCCTGGCTGAAAGAGAAATCTGATCCTTGTGGGAGAAATTAGATGACCACGAGACAAGGAAACAATGGAGCAACATACGCTTGTTTGGACTCCTGGAGGGGTCGGAGGGAGGAGATATCGTTGTCTAAACACTCTTGGTGTGTAGGGTAAACAATAAAAATAATAATAATAATAATAATAATACAGATTCTTGTGTCTCACAGTCTTCCAAGAAACATTTGTAAACAAGCAAGGAGTACTAATAAAGTTTATTATGCTACTTACGCCAAGCATGTGACAGAGAAAATCACAAGGGAGATGGGTTTCTCACCATTCCTGAAGAATGTACATAATCTCCAGAATTGCAGATCTTAGGTTCTCTAAGATCTTGTTCTATCTCTCCCCATGCTCCAGCTCTCTGCCCTTCTAGAGGTGTTGTTTCTAATGCCTAGAGAAGCTACAGTAGTGTCTCGAGAGAGCTACAATGGGTTGCAGACAGCTAAATACTACAGATAACAGCATAGCAACAGAAATTACAACATAGTTACAGATATGAGAAACAATATGTATTGGTCCTAAGTCATTCTCCATTGGAGAATGACTTAGGAGACAGAATTACTAATGAGTGTCATATGAGACAGAATATGCTTCCATTAGCATTATAGCTTAGACAAAAGAAATGCTGACAGTTCAAAACTACATGCGGCATTTCTTGCTTACGTACAATATAAAACATTAGACATAATAAAGGCCTTCTGTCTCTGTCAGCTTGCTTAGGCAAAGAGAACTGCTGACAGGCATATCTGCTTGAGTATAAAATACACATTACATACAGTATAGTTGTATGAGAACATAAGTATACAATAATCACTGATGATCCCTCTGAGTCATGTTATCAGTGATTAGGTAAATTATATGGAATATATGTACAAGACAAACATAATCTACATAAATGTATTATAGTGAATTATAATGAATCATGCATGATAAATATTAGCATATGTTAGCAGCAAAGTACATTCCTAGCACCCATGATTATATGATATCAGTGTCAGTGGCTCAGTAGGTAGCACACTCACCTCTGAGGCCGGGAGATCAGAGGGCTGTGGGTTCAGTTCCCACATCTGGCACTTGGGTTAATATCCCAATACTGACACTGTAGTGCAGCATGAGAGGGGTGCTGTACTTCTGAGGTGCCGTCTTTCAGATGAGATGTTAAACCGAGGTCCCATCTGCCTGGATTGGTGGTAGTTCAGGTGGATGTTAAAGATCCCATGGCACTTATCGAAAAGAGTAGGGGAATTTCCCCGGTGTAATGGCCAAATTCCCCTCATTCACTAAAAATACCACCAACAGCTTAATCTGGTTCAAGGTCAGTTGGCATTCATCTGTATCCTCCTCCCCCGGGTCGTGCCTGAAAATAGGCAGGATTTGTCTAGTGCACTTACCCGGTCAACAAAAAAAAAACTAAACTAAACTAAATGATCAGTGCTCATATCTATATATAAGTGCAAAATAGCAGTATCACAGTACAATAGACCAGGAATACAGTGTGAGGTGTATGTGGGACAATAGGGGCATAACCCAGGCGTAACAATATGATCTCTGTTTTTGCAATCTCATCTGTCCCTTTGCCTCCAGCTAAAATCAGGTGCTGTTATGGAAATAGAGCAGGCCCATAGAGTTCCAATGGCTCCCCCCCGGTGGTGGATTCAGTGCTCAATCTCACCCTGTAGTGTTTAAATTGCTGTGATATACTGATAAAGAGTCTATCTTAAAGGCGTCTAGGGCCATTAAAGAAATCCGGTGGCAAAGCACTCATTTGTTTTTTCATCCTGATTACCCTAAGCGGGTGTTGGAGCACTGTAAAGCCCTTGATTTAGTAGGGGATTTGGCCCAAAAGAATGGGTTACAATGCTTTTTAGCACCTCCGGTTGGCCTGCAAGTTTTTTACCAGAACCGGATAGAATCTTTCAAAAGCCCAGAGATGGCTTGCCAGTTCCTCTTGGACTTACTCTGTGTGACTTTGGAGGGTACCTCAGGGCAGCCTCAGACAGTTCAAACCCCTAAACCCCAGAGGAGCTCACTAGGGATGAATTTTGCTTTGAGGACTGCACCAGCTGCAGATCAGAGTTCTCCACCCTATCCACCTTCCCAGGATGAAGATACTATGGATTGAGGATTTCTTCTTCCTTGCAGTGGTGTGAGTCATTTCTTATTCCCTGCCTATGGATTGGGTAGTTTTATTTGCCTAGCATGTGATTGTTGGACTGGTGAATGGACTACCATAGTAGGCTGGGGTTGGGGAGGGTGGGTTTTGTACTATAATGGGCAGCTAGAGGAAAGCTTTTTTCTATCATTGGATTTTTTTAATACTTGAAGGATGGTTTTGGAATTAGGGGACCAGATATTTTGGCAGATTTTGTGTCTAGGATGGGTGGGGTGGGGGAGCTCCTTAATATCGCTTGGGGTATGTTCTTGGTTGGATTGTTTCTCTGGCACCCTTGATCACATCTCTGTACTGACCATTGATTTTTACTTGGTATGCTGCAATGGGGCTGAGATTACAATTTGCTTATCTTGGAGGTGGGGAGATTACTGCATATGGTTTGGGATTTTGACTTGAATGTTTTGCCTCATGCTCATTTCTGGGGCTGTAGATTGATATTGTTTTCTGTTTTTTTGAGATTCTTGGGAGTCACATCCTTTTTTAAGGGGTGGGTTTTCTTGTTGGGGTTCTTTTTGGTGAGGGTGAGGGTGACAGTGACTAGAGGTTATTTTCCTCATTAGCATGGGTGGAGCGGGGTTCTATGTTTGGATAGGAACCATGGAGTGGATGCAGTGGCCCAGTGCAGACCCAGTGAATGGAGTTAACTGGTGAGTGCATATATACATTGATCCCTTATCTATACATGTTTTAGGTATTTTGAGTTATTTGTTTGGTTCTTAGTTGTTTAAAGGGAACACTGTGTTTGGATAATTTCTTTAATTGGTTATGCTGCTGGGGGGGACATGATTTCATCCAGTCTGGTACACATCTGGCTTTGTGTCATCCTATAAGGTAGTTACATGGAATGTGCAGGGAATGAATGGTGCAGTTATGTGTAAGTGGTTATTGGCTCATATGACAAAGTCAGGGGGGCAAATAATGTTATTGCAAGAAACTCATTTGTTGCAAAAAAAGGTTGAAAGATTTGAGGCTAATTGGAGGAGGCAAGCTTGTGCTGCATGGGCTACCTTGAAACGGAGGGGAGTTTATGATACTTTTGACTAAAGAGATGAATTGGATTACCATGTCAGTTATTAGAGACCCTCAGGTTTGGAGGATATTGGTTACTGGAGTGTAAGAGGGTAAGCATTATATTTTGGTGTCAGTATATGGTCCAAATATGGATAACCCACCATTCTTTCATAGGCTCCCGCAAGTTTTACAGGATCAGGGGGAGGGGGAGTTGTTATTTGGGAGGGATATAAATGAAGTCTTTGACCCACTATGTGACCTTAGTGGCACTCCTAGTAGGTTAGCAACTCCAGGTTCCAGCACCTTGGCTAAGCTAGGGATGATCATCAGCTCTGGAATATCTGGAGGGTCAGATATCCAGAGGTTCGGGATTATACATATTATTCATCAGTAGATCAGACCTATAGCAGGATTTTATTTATTTATTCCTGATTTCTTATGTTTTGCTCCAAAACATGCTGTCAGTTACTATTGAGCCCAGGGTCATCTCTGATAATTCTTCAATTACATTCGCTTTTTTGTGGTTCAAGGGGGATGCCAGAATGCTCAGTGGTTCTGTAGCATCAATTTTCTGATGGATCCACAGTTTAAATCATAGTTCAGGCAGGAGGTTCAGGAGTACCTTCTTGTTAATCATACTGGAGTTACAGATCCAAAATGGGTGTGGGAGGGCCTGAAGCCATATCTTTGGGGTCGTATTATTACTTACTCAGCCTTGCACAAGAAGGAACATCAGTCAGAGCTTCAAGAGATGGAGGCTCAGCTGGGTCTTTTGGAGAGGCAGCATAAGTCTGGCTCTGGGACGCATCTTTGATAAGGCATATTCGGGATCTTAGGTCTCATATAAATCTCCTCTATACTCAGCGGGCAGAATTTGGTCTTTTCTGGAGTCATCAAGCTTACTGGGAGAGAGAGGAAAAGACAGGCCGTGTGCTGGCATATCAGCTAAAACAGATAGAAGCTGCCAGTAGGATATCTGGGGTAAAAAAGGGTGAACAACTTATTTTGGATTTGGATGGGATTAATATAGCGTTCAGGGACTATTATAGTCAATTTCATACTTCTAAGAGAGAGCCTGGAGGGTCGATGGGGGATATTCAGGCTTTCTTGGATTCTATCAGCTTGCCTTGTCTCACCAAGGAGCAGAGGCAGGATTGGAGGGACCGATTTCACTTTGTGAGGTTCAAGTCACAGTGTAACAGTTAAAGGAGGGTAAAAGCCTAGGACCAGATGGTTTCCTTTGGAGTTTTATAAAGCCGTCAGGGATTTGGTGGGATCGCTGCTAGTGGAGGTATTAGAAGAGTCCTGGAGAGCTAGGGAGCTTCACTAGACTATGCATGATGCTACGATCACAGTTTTGACCAAGCAGGGAAAGGATCCATATCAGTGTGCCAGCTACCACCCCATTTCCTTCCTTAATGTTGATTATAAAGTGTTAGCAAAGATACTAGCAGGACATGTGTTGCAGGTCTTGTCAAGCTTGGTGTATCCTGACCAGGCTGGTTTTGTTGGGGAGCGGGATGGTGTGGACTATATTCACTGGTTGTTAGGTTTATTATGGGCATTTGGCTCTGTTCTGGAACGGTTTGCAGCAATTGCCTTAGGTATGGAAAAGGCATTTGATTTGCTTGAATGGGTGTATCTTTTCCCTTGCCTTCATAAATTTGGATTTGGTCCCAATTTTCTTCGATGGGTACAGGTTATTTACTCTTCCCCTCAAGCGGCAATTCTTACCAATGGGAAAGTATCATCTGCTTTTCACCTGGGATGGGGCACCCTGCAGGAATGCCCCCTTTCCCTGACTTTATTTATTTTGGTGATAAAACCCTTGGTGCAAAAGATCTGAGAATCTTCAGAGATTTCAGGTTTTCAAGTTGGTCAGCATGAGTACAAGGTGATACTTTTTGCTGACAATATTCTGCTGACTCTAACAAATATCACAGCATCTTTAGAAACATAGAAACATAGAATTTGATGGCAGATAAGGACCGCTTGACCCACCTAGTCTGCCCATTTTCCTACCTAACAGAAAAGCTGCAGATCCTAGTTAACCAACAGCTTACTTCTTCCTACCCCCCACTAGGACTGCCTTATGTCTGTCCCATGTATTCTTGAATCCTCCCGCTGTTCTTGACTCCACGACCTCCTCAGGGAGGCTGTTCCATGCATCTTTGCTGGCATTACTTGATTTGTTGAATAGTTTTTCCACCTTGTCTGGCCTGAGAAACAATTG
Source organism: Neoceratodus forsteri (assembly GCA_016271365.2). Lineage (NCBI taxonomy): Eukaryota > Metazoa > Chordata > Ceratodontiformes > Ceratodontidae > Neoceratodus > Neoceratodus forsteri. The sequence continues at coordinate 555,163,196 of CM057450.1, read as the reverse complement.
GGACAAGACAGAGTTGATCCTTAAGCATGGTCCCCCAGAGAGGCTCTCACTACCTGTCCTGGAGGTGCATTAGTCCTTGCACCCTATTTGATATCTGGGACTTATTATCTCCTCCCAAATTGCTGATTGGCCTTCTTTGAATTTGCAGCCATTGCTTTCTCAGTTATGAGCAGATGTAGCTAGATGAAAACACATTCGGCTCTCTCTTTGGGGTAAAATGCAAGTGATTCAGAAGATATTTCTTCCCAAGGTGTTGTGTTCTCCATTATTATCCCCTTAAAATAGCTGATTCCTGGTGGAAGTAATTTGCAGCTGTTTTTCACAGTTTTATTTTTATTGGAAGGATAGGAAATCTTGCCTTTCCACTTTGAGTTTAATGACCCCATACATTAAGATGGGCTTTTGTTCCCCATGGTCAGCCTACATCAGATATGGATGTGGTTGCAATCTGATAAATTCAGTTCTTCTGTATGCTGGCTTAAGCTGGAGCGAGTACTGGTAGCCTGGGTTCCAAAGAATGTATTCTTTTCGACCCCAGAGATTTGCCAGACCTCTCCCCACTCAGAAATATGCTCTTCATGTTTGGAAGGGTGCACATTCATGCTTAGGAGCTGAATGTCAAATTCCGATGCACCTTTGGCCTCTTTGGTCTAAGCCCTGGGTAAGTATTGGGGTACTACTATTAATTGGCCGTTGTTGTCTGCGAGAGGGGTTCAGAGGATAGGTGATTTGTTTCTGGTGGATTGTGGATATCTTATGTCTTTTAGGGAGTTACAACAGTGGTATTCTTTACCTGTTTCACATCACTGAAGATACCTTCAGTTGCTGCACTTCTTACAGTCAAAGATGGGGACATCTCTGATCTTGCTCTCTGCGCCTCTGTGAATGGAGTTATTCAATGAGTTAGGAAGTGTTTGGAGGATGCAGATTGCTCTTAAACTGAGGATAATTTATAAGGTATTATTGGATGAATATACCCTGGATATGCATTGTGTGCATCAAAGATGGGAGCGCTTGTTAGGGTACTCCTTCTCTGAGGAAGAGTGGAGTCAGATTTGGGCAAATGCATACTGAGATTGTAAGAATATAGCAGGCCACCTGATGCAGCTAAAAAAATTACTTTTGTGGTATCAGACCCCTTGTACATTATAGGTCTGGTGCAGTACCCTTGGTGCTGGACATGTGATGCTGCTAGGGGCACCATAACTCATTTACTTTGGGACTGTCCTAGAATAACAACTTGGTGAACTGCTGTCTTGGCTACCATGGAAGCTGTTTGGGGGTTCAGGATTCCACCAGATGTATCACTTTTGGTATTGGGTAATACTCGGAAGCTACCGTTTGTTACCATGTCAAAATGAGCTTGGTGTATGGCGGCAATTATGGAGGCCAAACGGCTTCTATTATGTAGATGGTGTTCAATAAACATTCCTATGCATGATGAGTGAGTGGAAGGAATGCTTCACCATTCGAGCTTTGAGAGGTTGTCTTGTATTGCTGCTGGGAAATATAGGAGAATCCTGTGAATTTGGCAGGATTTTCTGTTTTGTTGTGGTGCTTCTATCACTTAGAGTAGGTTACTTATACCTCCCTGAACATAAACTGAGAGACCTGGGACTAGAGCCTCTCATGGACTCTGACCCAGGTCTGGATTAGTATGTGATGCTTGTCTGGGTGCAGTCTGTCCCTCACCTGCTCCCTGTTCCTCAATGGTGGCAGTATTTTTTATTCCATTATGCTTTAGTATATTTTTTGCATAATTGATTGTTTTAGTCTTTGTTATGGTATCTTAATGTAATTTTAGGTATTCATCTGGACTGGAGTTATCCTGTATAAAGTAATGATTTAAGTGTTCCCTGACTTTCATGTTTATGCTAGTAGATGTTCTGTATGTTTTATAATAAGATGTGATGTTTGCATATTCAAGGAGTAGATTCACTCCGGCTAGTTTGTTATTGCACTGTTATTTGTCCAATGTTATTATTGTTATTCTTGTTAATTGTTAATAAAATATTAATTATAAAAAAAGGTTGGCAAATTGTCATCAGTGAGATGAAGTACAGTATAAGCTTCTACTGCTGTGTCTTAATGAAGTGAGGTGGACTAGATCAGGAAGAGCTGTAAAAGACTGTGTGATGTTTGCAAACATAGGACAAGTAGATAATGTTTTGTTGAGAAGGGAGTTGCTGTTGTTATTGACAAAAATGCAACAAAATTACTGACAGTGAATCAGAATTCCAGTGTGTGGCCCTTCCCAGTGGTGTTGGAGTAGTATGTTGTGCTGCTGAGTGGGAGACCTGGATTTGTCATTTGTGCTTCAAGTCCAACTCCCCCTCTGGCATGGTGGAGTTTGAAGTGTGCTACAGAGGGAGCATTTCTTGATTTGGGTGGGGGGGGTAAAAAGAGAGCACCTTCTGCTTGAGGGCCTTCTACAGCATGCAGCTGGCAGCTTTGGCTTATGGTGTGGATAACCATCACACCATCAGTCTGCTCTCTGCTCTACAGGGCTCAGCATTAGCAGGAATCCTACAGGAAGATGGAAGGAGACTGCGGAAGGCAACAGGAAAAGGTCAGCTGGACATGTCAGATGATGTGCCTGCAATACCCCCTCCCACCCTTATAGCTCAGGGATTATAATACTCTGTGGCTTCCTGCCAACCACAGCCTGGTTTACTTCTCTTCCTTGTGTCAGTAGAAGGCCACGCATGATGGATACAAGGCTGGATGCCCAGGCAGTTGGAGTGTTTGTGCATCTCTGGAGAGAGCAACTGGGTCAGAATGGGAGAAGGAGCTTCAGTGGGTCTGAAGGAATAAGGTGCCAGGAGGTAGGGCAATAGAAATCAGGGCTTGAATGAAAAGTAAAGTAAAGTAAAAAAACATGTAAGCCTATACCTTGACAGATGATGTCACAGCCAACAAATATTTTTTACCAGAAGTTAGAAAATGAAGAAATGCAGAGTAGGATAGGAGCTGTGAATCTGTCCTTGGGGAAACAGAGAAAAGATAATGGTAAATGATTTACCCAGTTTTGTACAACCAGCAGTATGATCATACCAGAAAACAAAGGAAGAAAGGGGATTTGTTTATATAAATATAATAATAGATAGGGGACTGTATATTACATGGCTATAATACCATAAAGAGGCTCTCGTGACATGTAAATCTCGAAGGTGAAGGTCGAGAGGTACCAACATGTCACCAGAACCTCTAGATGGGATTATGGCTGAGGCATTTACAGTTCACTATTTTTGAGTTTTTGTTATGTATCGATCTAGACATGAGCTTACCTCTATGCTCCTAAATGGAACTGCTGCCAACAGTGCTCCCCTGAGCAGCTTCTTCTATAGCTGGAGCTGGAACTGCATGTTTCTCCACTTCCCACTCTTTTCAAGTGCAAATTTCACTCTCCCCCTTCAGAGAGCACAAACTCTTCACTCCACCCAACTAAGCAGCAGTGGCTCAGGAGGTACTAGGCACAAGAGGGGGCTTCTGTGGCAGTGATTTTGTTTCTCCTGAGCTGTACTGCAGCCAGATTTAACTGTACTTGATGGTTACAGTAAAAGCTGACTCGTGGGCAGCTTTGGTGAGCATGGAAGGCACAGTCTTAGAAAATCCATCAGTACTATTATGAGACCCCATAAAACTATCACTGAACATCGAACAATAATATTACAAGATCTCATAATACTATCACTGGATTTCTACAATAGTATTATGAGGAATATTTTGTATAACTTTCAGTAGTATTGCTAAGGATATCCATATATTACACTGCAGTTGATGATACATTGGTCCCTAACCACATTAGTGTAATGACCCATACCTTCCAGTGGGGTTGGGGTGGGTGTGGGATGGAGGACAGTATATGACTGGGAAGGAGGAAAGGTAAAGAGACTGCAAAGGCTTGGCACACATTTTGGTATAGTGGGAGGGGCCAAGGGAGTAACATAAAAGAGGTCACTCTTGGGGGACAGAGACACGGTTCTTGGATGAGAGGGGCAGGAGCTTCAAAAGCAAGGAGGTGGTTTGAGTGACTCTGGGAGGTTATCCCTCATGGGCAGTGCTGTGATGGCCATCAGGACCAGGTAAGGGATCCCTAGAGGAGATTAGAGAGGAGTTTCAGGAGGACACGGAAGACCTGCTACCTGAGGAGCTAAGGAACAGTGCTGGCGAGCATGTGCGGAGGAGGTAGGAGGGCTGTAATGTCCCGAGGGTTGAGTGTTTATGTGGAGAGAAAGGAATGGCGCTGAAGTTGATAGGCATGAGGGCAGGTGACACTGAGCAGGTACAGAGGTGGTGAGGGCTCACAGAGCTTTCACAACTAGGTGCTAAGTGAAAGAGGCACCTTCTTTTCAGCACTGCTAGAAGGAATACTTAACTGCAAGTTTATTAATTTCTGTGGTCCAGTTACTTTGGTATCCTGAGGGTCATTTTATTTCATTTATTGTAAAGTATAAAACCATAGAACAAAGCTGACTTACAATGGTATTCTTGAAGCTTGTCTGTATAACTTTTAAAGTTGCATTAATACATAAACAAATATATCAGTGCTGTTAATCAGTAATAATGAACAATCAACAGAGAAAAACAGTGTATAAAACACACAACACAGTACATCAGTTAATGATCAAGTTACACTACCACAACAGGTTAGAGAAATAGGAAGGCAGGCACTCAGTGAACCAGTTGGTAAGTAAACAATTTAATAATCTTTGCTTTAGATGGCCTGCCTTTAAAATAGCTTACAAAATTTGGGAGGTAAGGAGTCTCAGGGAGACGGGATATAAAAACTAAATGCCTGCCTTCCTCATTCAGAGTTATCCATAAGGAGGTAAAATCCTAACCACAAAGGTAAGGAAACTGAGGCCTTGTATTCAGTCTGACACTTACTGTAGATAATGAGGAACCTTTTGCTTGAATTCATTTCAAGGAAAAAAGCAGTTTAAACAAATGCATTCCCTCTTCCGTTAAAAACAAATTCTGCTTAGAGACGCTACAGCTGCTCAGGGCAACAGGAGTATGGCAAGAGCCAGTAAAACAATACTCAGAGCTCTCGCTGCACCGGAGTCTGCTGCTTGCAAGATGGTGGTGCCGACAGAACTGTGCATGCAAATACTAGTACATCCGCAGTCTGAGTCAGAGCTGCCATCTTGGGCACGGTGGCCATCACTCCTGCGGTTGTGGAAGAAAAAGTAGAGCACCACCAAGGGGATGTGTTTATGCAGCCTGCAGAGAGGAAGGGATGCATAAACGGCACCAGTGGACATTCACCAGAACACTGTAGAAGCACGCTGGACAGCGGTCTGGTCACATGCTTCCACAGTGCTCTCCTAAACCTCCTGTGATGCCATAACATCTGCAGAGCTCTGCCCATGCAGCCATAAAAATTGGTTATGAAAATCTTGAAACTTGACTGGCTGACAGCATCCCAAAGCCATGCAGTCATCAGCCAACATAGCCCTCTAAAAACAGCTGGCACTGTGCTTACGTAAGCATTATTTTACACATTTTAAAATGCCTTTTTTCCCTATTATGTTACTGCAAAACCAATGTTTTGACCATTTTCTAAGTGCAATAAGACCATCCAGGGTATGGGGTGTTGGGGTATAACCACAATTCCAGAGACTGTAAGGCCTCTGCCTGTAGAATCAAGACTCACTACACTCCTGGGCATGTGGGTATCCTCAACACCCCACACATGGTCGGGTCTTATTTCTTACAAGCCAATCACCAAAGACTCCTGTAGATGTCACAGTGGCACATGTTGAATGGGTAACCACTGACTAGTGAGGTCAATCAGTTATGCAGCGCATTACATTTAACTTGTGAATGGATCGTGCCTGAAAATAGTCATTGCTATGGCTAGTGCACTTACCTGGTAAACAAAAACTATTTAAAAAAATAAAAATAAAAGATTTTGGGGCTTGATCATAGAAAATATCCCCTTAATCAATGATAGGAACAATAATGGAGTAGATTAAATATTAACGTGCTTTGAGGAGGAATACATTTTTGTCTTGTGTAAAAGCCTAAATAGTTAGCCAAGTTTCTTACAAGATTAGTGACATGAGTCTCCCCAGAGAGGAGCAGGTGCAGCCAGACTGCTATTACCTGTAGGAGTCAACAACCTTGAGAGATTTAACAGTGACTGTGGAGACAACATAAGGAGTGTATACATGTCCATGATGTGATGCTGGAGCCCTGACCACTTGCTCCTTACACACTGCTCCACCAATGCTTAAGCACATCTACACAGCCTTCTCAGCATCGATGTAAGCTACTCTCAAGGGTGGCTGGCAGATTAGGAGCGGGTGTTGCGGTTGACATCTGTGACGATGGCTGGCATCACTTCCTCTAGTTGCCTAGCCTTGCATGTAAATAGGAAGGGCAGGTAACGTAGACAATCAATTAGGCTGAACTTCTTTTCACTCTACTCTTTGGCTGTTGCACAGCCAGACTCCTCCTGGTACACCTTGATAGAAAGGGATGCTTTGCCTACTGTCGCCAGTGTGGCTGAACTTCTCCCAATTCTCCTTGCATTATCACCAGCCATAACTCTCAAAGAAGTTTAATTTTTTTAACAACATTTGTGGCACTCCTTTGCATTCTGTCAACATAGGCCCCAATAGAAAAGTACTATATTCATTTCTTGCACGGCAGAACCACTCATACCCTCTTGACAGGTCCCATGAGGAAGTATATTCCCACAGCCATAACTTCCTGTTTGCAAACAGGACACTTTGGAATCCAAGCAAGTTGCATTGCTGCAGGTGGTGCCATCAGACCACACAAGAGCTTCCAATGCTCAGTCTGCTCTACATCCATGCCTCTGCTGTAGCTCCAGGAGTGGATTCAGTACTGATGTAATGCGCTAAGATAAGTGTCCACATTGCTAACATTTGCCCAGCAGCAAAAACTCGGATAAGGTTGCAATGGTGCAAATGTGGCATTGAAAATGCACATAAAGACTCATTAATAAGCAGTTTTGAGGAAAGTAGATATTTATGAAGTATATCCAAAGTGTGGTACAAACGGTGGCTGAGGGACACCCCATGTGAAATAGAACTGGAAGCCTGTGAGTACTCATGATAAGCTACAGTAGGGATTCCCAGTGTTCAGTTGTATTCTGTAAATGAAAGGAATACATTTTGTTGCAGACCCTTTACATGCAGTGTACAACTTCATGAAATTGTTCTGTCAGAAAAACAGCACTTGTACTGCACAGAGTTCTCTAGTGAGATTTTTCATGCCATACTGTGTTTAGGTCTAGACACCAGCAGGTTTCCAGTAAAATATTAATGTCATCTGTGATCCCCCCCTCCCCACATGAGTCATGTCCACAGTCTGGGCAAACCCTAGGGGGACTGGAATCACACTATAACCCCATTTATACTTTTCATTTCTACACCAGTGTAAATGGTTTGGAGAGACACTTTGGTGTACATTTGCATGTGTAAAACTGCAGACATGAAATTAGTGTGGCTATTCTGCTCCTCTCTCAGACAGAGAAGCTGAACTGGTGTAAGCAATTTCATGTTCTATGTAAATTGTGGCTACTCTTCATCTCACTGCCTGATGGTGATTTAGTATAACACACAGGAAACTCCTGGCAGGATGGGTTTCACCATGCAGTTCCCAACACACTGGTGTGACACTGGTGTGGAAGCAGATGTCCTTAAGTGGTGTATGTCACTGGCCTCACAAATGACCAGATTCATGCTGACACAAATGTGAGCCACACCGGTGAGTAACAGCTTGGTCAGTGTAAATGGGGCTTTTTTTTTAAATGTTTTATCTTAGAGAACACTGATAAATAGCATGTTTATTTGGTACATCAACAATAAATTCTGGTTTGACAAATCGTAGTTAGTCTTTCCATTGTACATTCTTGATTATATTCTCAGACAGTTCATTTATATTACACATACAAGCCTTATGTCCAAGTTGTGTGTTGGGTCTAAGTTTTGGGTGCTAACTACATAAGCAATAATACCCAAAGCCCATTTTCTAAGTAAGCAATAATACCCAACAGGGTGGGCACTATTGGGCAATACCAGACCTCAGGGGCATGAGGCCTGGCCATACAGGGCGGGAGGCCTTGCATAGCCCTGGAGGTCCTGTATTGTCCAATACTGCCCCTGAAGGGTATTATTGCGCTTAGAAAATGGGCAACTATATTAAACAATGATTTTTTTTAATTATTTTTATTTTTAATTGGTTAAACACTATGCTGCTTGCTTAGTTTGAAATTAAATAGTTCCTCCGCCTGCACTGAATTTTGGTTGTTATGGTCACACACACACAGTAAAATTGATTTTGCTTTACATTTTGTTCTTTTTTATATATATGGGCGAGCTGCGATACACTCTTGTGCCATATCATGTAAATCTCTACACCTTTACTCTGAGAGAGGCAACAATAATCTCACTCCTCTCACCTCCACAGCACTCCCTTAAATAACGGTGCTTCAGATCTGTACTGCGGGAAGTAGAATGGTTTTGGATAATCGCCAACAAGCTCCCGATGTCCCACTACCTCTTCACTTTCAGTGTCCCCGAGGTCTTCCCACGACAGCTCTAGCTTGCGAATAAAATAAAAAATGCCTGCTTTACATCATTAATGTGAAGGTGGTGGGCGGGCTGCCTTGCTGTGGAGCGAGTGAATGAACTGGAAGTGTGAAGGAAAGCAGAGGTGGCAAGCAGGCAAGCGTCCACGGTTTTGGAGCAGGTTAACTTATTTTTTTTTTTTAAATCGGGAGATTAACGGAGGAGGTGGGCAGGTGGCCATGTTGTAGAAAGAGAAGTACAATAGTTGTGACCATGGGCTTTCGGCAATGTGGGCACTGGCACAGTAGCGCTTACCACATAACGTGCTAACGGTATTCTTCAAACTAAAAAACATGTTTTTTTTCACTCACAGTTGCACTTAGTACCCGGCATTCTGAAGGTGTCTTCTGTTCGTTGTGTTTTCCTTTTTTTTGCCTGCCACAGTTAGAGCTGTAGTGGGAAGACCTTGGGCACACTGAAAATGAAGAGGTAGGGGGACATCGGGAGCTCGTTGGCGATTAATCAAAACCATTCTACTGCCTGCAGTACAGATCTGAAGCACCGTTATTTTAGGGAGTGCTGTAGAGGCGAGAGGAGCGAGATTATTGTTGCCTCTCTTAGAGTGAAGGTGTAGAGATTTACATGATATGGCACAAGGGTGTATTTTATAGAAAAATAAAGAAAATAGCTAATGCAGTGAGAGGTTCTGTGTGGTTTCCTTAGGCAGCAGGCTCTGAACGATGGGGAGCTCCATCTCTGGCTAAGTGAGAAACAAAAAATGGTGGTGATTTCATTTTCTAATTAGGTGGTTACAGCCAATTAGGAAGCAGGGGGGCTGTACGATATTTCTGTGGGTGAAAGGGCGCTGTAGGCTGGCACTTTTTATTTCCTGGGCATCTATTGAAAGTTAATGTACCCCCCTGGCAAGGGTACTAGCCAATCAGATGCCAGGAAATAAAAAGCCCATTTTCTAATTGCAGTTACTGGCTCTACAAATGGGTGCCATATTCTTTCAATTTGTCCCTCTTTCTGCTGTAGGTAATAATGAATTCTTTCTACCTTGTATAGTTCAACCATTAGATTAATCCATTTGTACAGATTTGGAGGATCTTTATCCTTCCATTGCATTAGAATGCATTCTTTTGCCACCAGTAATCCCATTGAAGTGAGCTTTTCCTGTTCATATGTATTCCTTCCTACCATTTGATTCCCTCCTAAAAGTATTGTAACAGCATTAACTACTATCTTGGTTCGTGTGGATACTTCTAATATGCGTATAATGGTGTCCATGAATTTGGTTAATTTTCTGCATGTTAGAAACATGAGGATTAGAGATCCTGAGTTATGGCAGCACCATGGACAATTCTCCTCCAGTGCCTGATCAATTTTGTGAAGTCTTGAGGGTGTAAAGTATGTTACATGGATTTAGGTACTAAATCCAGCCAACTGTTTTCCCGACGTTTGAAATCCCGTCCTCTAATTCCCAAAAAAAAGAATTGCCCGAACGCAGATATTCCCGTTAGTGAAATTCCCAACACCTTCTCTAATTGTACTGTCTGTCTCAGTGATATGTAGAAAAAATGGGCATCCGTTCTTGATTTGTGGTTTTTTTTTTTAAAACATACAAATGTCTAAATGTTTTACTGGAGCGGGAGTAAAGAGGGGGCAAGTCAGGGAGACAGTTCATTATGAATAGCGCTGCACATGCAGCCTACCAGCACTACTAATTTCTATTATTTCTGTGGCAAAAGTGGCAGAGTGTGTCCCCTCAGTACGTGGTGTTTTTTTTGTTTTGTCATAGATAATGGGACAAACATGGTGAGGGCAGTAAGCAATAGGAATTTTGCAAGCATTCATTGCTTTGTACACACTAGCAAAACAGTGTCAACATCACTTGTTCGGTCGGGAATTAATACGGATACCCCTCTCAAACCATATTCTTTGCCAGCATAGCCGTCTTGCCTTCAAAGTAGCTTGTTCCATCTGAATATATAGACTGAGTCTGGTTGCACAACCGCTGGCTGACTCACTCAGTACAGAACATTATCGTTCATCCCGACCATTGTGGCAACTCAGATAAGACCGGGAGGCTAGCAAGACAGTGTCAACATCACAACCAACTGAGACAAGTGTAAGAACATTTGTTCTGTTATATATGTTTTCAGGAAGTAACAGGAGGTGAGAAATTATGCTTCAGGATTTTAATCTATTGGGATTTAGCAACTTCAGCTTTTTGGTCTCGGGATTTTGGTCGGCGGGCAATCGGTCGGCAGGAATTAGTACGAATATCATTACATGAAAGATGTTAAATTGGATTTGCTGCATTTTTGTAAAATAAAATTGTTCATGTGAATACTTTTTTAAATCATCCCATATATAATCGGGGATTTCATAACCTAGGTGCTGAAGCATAGAAACATAGAAGTTGATGGCAGATCAGGACCGCTTGGCCCATCTAGTCTGCCCATTTCCCTACCTAATGGATAAACTGCAGATCCTAGTTAAACAAGAGCCTACTTCCTCCTACCCCCTTCTGGAATTGCCTTATGTCTGTACCATGCATTCTTGAATTTCCCCACTGTTTTTGACTCCACAACCTCTTCAGGAAGGCTGTTCCATGTATCCACAATCCTGTCCATGAAAAAATACTTCCTCACATTATCTCTGAGCCATCCCCCCCCTCTATCTTCAAATTGTGCCCCCTTGTTCTTGCACATCTTTTTTTCCAAAAGATGCTACCCTCTTGGACTTTGTTGATTTCCTTGAGGTACTTGAACATTTCAATTATGTCCCCCCTCTCCCTCCTTTCCTCGGGGGTATACATATTAAGCTCCTTTGGCCACTCTTCATATGTCTTCTGGTGCAGACCCTGCACCATTTTGGTTGCTCTCCTCTGGACAGCCTCTACACTGTCTATGTCTTGGCAGAGATGGGGTCTCCAGAACTGCATGCAGAACTCCAGATGGGGTCTCATCAGCTGTCTGTACAGAGGGAAAACAACTTCCTGTTTTCTGCTGGTGATGCCTCTCCCTATGCATCCCAGTATCCCCCAGCCCTCCTTACTGCCTTCTCACATTGCTTACCCACCTTTAGGTCATCTGATATAACTACCTCCAGGTGCCTTTCCATTTTTGTTGTTGTCAGTATCTCACCCCCCATTGTGTACTCTTCCCCTGGGTTTTTGTTTCATAGGTGCATTACTTTGCCCTTCTTTGCATTGAATCTAAGCTGCCATACATTTGACCATTCTTCCAACTTTACCAAGTCCCTTCTCATCCTTTTCACCCCATCGTGCATATCGACCGTGTTGCAGGTCTTTGTGTGTCTTCAAAAAGACATAATTTTCTTTCCAGTCCCTCTGCAATGTCACTTATAAAGACATTAAAAAGGACCGGACCCAGTACTGAACCCTGTGATACTCTACTAGTAACCCCCCTTTCTTCACTGTGGACTCTGTTTACTATTATCCTCTGTGTCCTGTTGTCCAGCCAATGTTTTCCTATGCTACCATCCTGGGACCCACTCCCAGGCTGGCTAATTTGTTTATTAATCTTTTGTGCAGGACTGTGTCAAATGCTTGCTAAAGTCTAGGTAGGCCATGCCCACAGCCCCTCCCTGGTCTACTACTTTGGTCACCCTGTCAAAGAAATCGATTAGATTCATCTGACATGACCTTCCTGCTGTGAATCCATGCTGCCTTGGGTTCTGTGCTGCACTGGCCTTTAGGTACTCAACAATTCTTTCCTTCAGAAGTGATTCCATCATTTTCCCTACCACTGAGGTCACACTGACAGGTCTGTAGTTTCCTGCCTTTGTCTTGCTCCCACTTTTGTGAAGGGAAATCATATCCACCCTCCTACAGTCCTTGGGTACCACACCATCCTCCCATGATTTGTTAAAAAGGGTAGTCAATGGTGTTACTGGTTCTCTCCTTAGTTCTTTTAGAATTGTGGGGCTAATCCCATCAGGTCCCATTGCCTTGTCCACCTTCAGTTTTAGGAGTTCGTTCAGAACCCTTTCTTCTGTGAAATTACTGATATTGACCCCACTATCCAGAGTGCTTCTATTGACTGGATTAGGTACCTCCTCTTCCTTTGTGAATACTGAGCAGAAGTATTCATTCAGTATCCCTGCTTTTTTCACTTTGCCTCTCTGCCCACCCACCTCCTCTTTATTCAGCCTCAGTATCCCTCACTTTGTCTTTCTTTGCTCCCTAATAAACCTGTAAGAGGTTTTATCCCCCTTCTTAACTGAGTTGTCTATCTTTTCCTCAGTTTGGGCCTTTATTATTTTGACTGCATTCCCTGCTTCCTTCTGCTTTAACTGGTACAGTTCTCTGTCCTGCTCCTTCTGTGTTTCCTTATACTTCCTGAATGCTATCTTTTTCTCCCTAACCTCCCCTGCCACCTCTTTTGAGAACCATAGTGTTTTTTTTCTTTCATTTTGATTTGTTAATTTGCTTCACACAAAGGCTTGTTGCCTCTGTGATGGCAGTTTTGATCTTTCCCCATTGTTGTTCCACCCCTCCTTCTTGCCTGTTTGCTAGTGCTTTTCTGAGGCACTCTCCCATTTTGACAAAATCAGCCCTCCTTAAGTCCAGTACCTTCATGTTTGTATGGCTTAACTCTACAACTGAGTTTATCGTGAGCCACACTGTTTGGTGGTCACTTGTTCCCAGATGGCAACCCACTTCTAGATCTGAGATCCTCTTTCCATCCCCATTTGAGAGTACCAGGTATAAGACTGCTCTCTCCCGAGTGGGTTCTGACACTAGTTGTCTGAGGCATTCCCCCTGTAGTTCCTATTTTGCCCTTAATTGATTTAGCAGGGTTAAATCCAAATTCTGAAATATTTTGCATATACTTGAAATTATTTTTTCCTTGGTTGTAATTAAAGTGTTTTTGATAGGTGACTCTTCCATGTTAAGGCCGTTATTTTGTACTAAATCTCTTAGCTGGAAGTATCTCAAAAATTGGTTTCTAGATATGTTATATGTTGCTTGTATCTGCCAGAACAACATCAAAGTGTCATTATGATATATGTCACTTATTGTTCTTATTCCCGCACTCTCCCAGGATCTGAAACACTTGTCTATATATAGGATATTAACATTTTTATTTCTGTAAATCAGAGCCATTGTGGATCTTTATTCAGACCAATTTATTATTTTATGGGCTTCCTTCCACACCGTATATAAAGTTTGAACTGATAATGTTACTTTTTTTTATGCCCTTTTTCATATAGTACTCTGAGGACAGTATACTTCTAATATGGTTGTAATTATGCATTTCCTGTTCTATTTCTTTGTTGAGTGTTTCATTATTGTTAAATCAATCATGTATTTGTGCCACTTGTGAGGCCTAATAGTACCAAAGCATGTTTGGAAGTGCAAGGCTGCCTTGATCTTTTGCAGGCCATAGTTTTTTTTGTGATAACCTTGTTTTTTTATCTTTCCATGTAAATTTTGATATTAACTTTTCTATCTGTTTAAAGTGGTTTTGTGGTAGTGTGATTGGTAACGTCTGATATAAATATAGAAGCTAGGGTAAAATATTAAGTTTAATTACGTTACTTCTGTCTATTGTTAACGGTAGTCCCTTCCATTTGTCCAGATCTTTTTCTATTGCTGTAATTATTGATTTAAAGTTGTTTTCATATAGGTCCTTTATGTCCTTTGTTAAAATAACCCTTAGATATTTAAATTGTTTTACGACTCTGTTTTGCAATATTGTAGGTAGAATGTTTTTATTGCAGTTCCCCAGTATGAGCACTTCAGTTTAATTTGTGTTGATTTTATATCCTGAAGCTTCCCCATATCTTTGTATGATTTCAAGGCTCCGTGGTACAGAGTGTGAGGGACTAGTAAGGTACAATGAAGTGTTGTCTGCATACAAACTAATATGGTGTTCTCTAGTGCCTAACTTTATTCCTGTTATTTTTTTTTGTCTGTTCTGATTGCAATGGCCAATGGTTCTATGGCCAGTGCAAATATTAATGGTGATAGTGGGCAGCCTCGTCTTTTACCCCTGAATAGACTAAAACTTGTTGACTGATTGTTATTAGTTTGTACTGATGCCTTTGGATTATTATATATTGTTTTTATTGCTTTGTGAAAGTTTGTCCCAAACCCTAACTTCTCCGTGATGGTGTGTATATATAATCTAATCTACCCAATTAAATGCTTTTTCTGCATAGACCAAAATAATCACCAAGTAAGTCTGTTCACTAGGGTCAATCAAGTTTATAACTCTTCTTATGTTTGTCCCTGTCCTCCTGCCCTTTATAAAGCCATTTTTGTCTTCATTAATTATGTTTTTTAATGTGCATGCCATTCCTTTTGCCATTATTTTAGCAAAAAATGTTCCTATCTGAATTAAGAAATGATATTGGGTGGTAAGATGATATTTGGGTTGGATCTTTGTCCTTTTATAGAAATACAGATATTCTGGCATCGTAAAATGTGTCTGGAAGTTTGCCTGTATTCAAACTATAATTGATTAACTGAGTCATATGTTTTTGTAAGTATGGACTGAATGTTTTATAAAACTCCACTGATATCCCATCTGGTCCTAGGGCCTTGCCTGTTGGTAATTCTTTTATACTTTCTAATAGTTCTATTTCTGTAATTTACCTTTCTAATTGAACAGCCTCATCTTTACTAATTGTGGGAAGTGTTACCTCTTTAAGAAACTCATTTATGGTTTATGGATATTTCTGTCTTTCCGAGTAGTGGTGGGCAAAGTGGTCTCAATCCGCTCTGCGAAGTGATTCACGGAGCAAAGGCGGATTCGTGGAGTGCTCTGCAATGCGAAGCGGAGTAATTCACGTTGTAATGGGTAACGTGAAGTCCATTGAAAACACTCTGCCTTCCCATACCACTACTGCACCAAAATCTTAAGCAAAGTGCATTGAAAACAATGCGCTTCGCCTCACTTCACCTTGTTTTTGAGCTCCGAAGGTGAATTTTGCAGTGATTCATGGGATTTCAGGTCACATGGGTGCTATATTGATCTGCACAGTCTCAGTTCAGGGTAGTGTGTGTAGGAAGCAGTAGGAGACAGTGTATTCTGAGAGCTGTCTGTGATTGAAACCTTCTAAAAGCTGTTAAAAAAGCATTTTTTCTTTTCTTTTTGGTCTCTACCTTTAGTTCATCGATTGGAGGAAATTCTCCTGTGCTCATATCATCGAGCGTTTTTGTTTTTGTGTGGATTTTGAATGTTAATGTACAACACAGAGTGTGTGTAGTGAAAGACAGTGAAAGTGTGAATCGGTTGGGGGGCGTATCTGTGGTGTAGGTAGATTTAAGTTGGAGAAATAGTGATTTCTTTGTTTTTTGGTTATATTTTTGTTATATAACTGACTGTTAATGTACACACAGTAATATTGTCAGTAATTGTTGAAATTTTCTTGCTGATTGTGTGTTGTGTGGAACTGGTGCAGCAGTTCATAATTTCTGGTTGTTTACATTACAATACGTGGCATATTATTGAACTTATTAATTTGCTACGCATTACTTGTTTACCATTGTAGATAAACTGTTCTGTGTGTGTGTGAGTGGTGTTGCATGACATCAAATAATGCACCTTTTATTGTGCCACAGATTAGTGTAATTGCAGGGCAGGCGCAGCTGTGTGAACCTGCTAGCCAATGCAGCTGCCTGATTTTGTATTGCGATCGTGGTATCTGTTCTTTGTTTTGCTGCTTGTACTGCTGTAAAAATCTACAGTCAGTGCCCCCCCACCCCCACTGGCAAAAGGAATTTCTTATCAGATTGGATTGTTTTTGTGATCTCATCAGTACCACTGGTTACTGAAGTTGTTTTCATTGCTTGACAGTCTCTGTCTGTTTCTGAAGCCACAATTCTTTGATTGGCTTCACATCCAGCTTCCCCCCAATCAGAAAGTGAATGTACCAAAATCTAAATTTGGTTATAAAATTGTTTTTGATCCCCCAAAATGCCCGCAAAGAGACGTGCAAGCAAAGCTGGTTCTCGCCATGGCAATGCTAGCAGTAAGATAGTCTGTGGGCATGGTACTACGCAGACGCAGAAGTGCATTGCTGATGTGAGGAAAGGTATTTCTCCTGCAATGTTTTTTACAGCCCATTCAGTAGCTTCACTCATAGTTGGAGGAAATTATGTTTTCCCAGCCTGTGGTGTTAGTGATAGTGGTGTTAGTGGTGGTGGTAGTATTAGTATTGGTGCCTCAAGTTTGAATTCTGAGCAGTGTACCATATCCAAAAATATAGTGGAGTATGAAGCAGTGCAAGTGAGTGAGTAACATCCCAGTAACTGAACCTGAGGATTCTGATAATCATGTCAATGATAGCATACAATGTGATATTCCATCCACCATGGTGATTAATGTCAACCATTTTCCATGCAGTGATTCACAGTGTGGTGAAAAAATATCTGGTGATGGTGGTGTAGATGATGATGATGAATGTGATGATGATGATGATGTTGCTGTTGTTGCAACATGCAGTCCACATGCTAGCATCCAAGCAGAAGATGTGGATGTGTGTGACATTGATGAATATGATGATGTAATTTACTCTAGTTGGAAACCGGAGAAAAATAAATTCAAAGTGGCTGTGTTTAAGTCTGTTTCCAGGAGCCCCCCCCCCATAAAAACTTGTGATTTACCAGTTTTAGTTGATGATGATGACCGAGTAATAATGATAGGTAGTCATGGTGGTCAGTTGCAGTCCAGGTGTGCAGTACCCGAACCATCATGTGCCCCCCTCACTTCAGTGCTTAAAAAAGCGGAGTTAAATAAGCATTATCATGGACATGTTAAAAGCAGAGCATCACAATCCCTTGTTTGGGATTTTTTTGTTCAAGATGCAAATGATGAGTCAGTTGCTTTCTGCCAGGTTTGCCATGTGCATGTGAGTCGAGGTAAAAAGGGGAGCCATCTGGGCACAGGAGGACAGCATACACATCTTAAGAATAGGCACTTGGCACTGTGGACCCAGCATAAGCTGGCAGCTAATACCAGAGTGGGATGCTCACCCTCATCACCAGCAACCACAATGAGCATGTTATCCCCTTCCATGACTGTTAAGTCCAGTAGTAAATTAAATGTGTGCAGTAGTGAGGTAATAAGAGCAGAGGATTACTACAGGCATGATGAGGTGGAGGAGCATAATGATTTTGAAATGTTGCCCAGTGCTGGTGAGAATAGCAGTTTTGGTGGTGGTGGTGGTGAATGCAGTATGTCTAGTGCAAGTGGTACATCAACCCTGGTTGGCAAATCTAGCAAAATAATTGCATTTCTGGGTTTGTCATCATCACCTGTGCAACCGTCTTCATCAAACGTTCACACTCCACCCCCTGCCTATGCCATTCATTACAGAGCACAACCATTTGTCATCACACGCCATGCAAAACTTTTAAGTCAGCCCACATTACAGAGTGTTTTTGCGCATAAGCCAAAGTACTCCCCCAATCATACAATGTCATGTGAACTTAATACTGCTATAGCTGAAATGCTGGCAGTTGATCTTTTGCCCTTCTCCTTTGTGGAGAATTCTGGCTTCCAGCAGTTTGCTGCATGTGCCTGTCCAAAATGGAAAGTCCCATCCAGGACATATTTTTCTACCCGTGCTGTCCCCGAGTCATTACGCACTGTGCCCGACTCAGTAAGACATGCCCTTCAACATGCCTCCTCTCCATTCATCCATTTAGGTATGGATATGTGGACATGTGGCAAAACAGTGGGGAGTTCATATTTGTGTATAACTGCACACTGGGCACAGGTGCCAGGGCTTGTTTGTGATGTTGGTAGTGTGAATAATCAGTTCAGTAAGGTGGATTGTCGCGGTAGCAATCTTCCAGGAATTTGACAATATGCAACTATTGCTATGCACAATGTGATCTGTTCACACACTGGTGAGAACATGTTGGATGTGGTACTGACTGAAATTGACAAATGGCTAAACCCCTTGTCCCTGAAAGCTGGGTTCATAGCAAGTGACAATAGGTCAAATGTTTATTTATTTATTTATTTAAGAGATTTACCAGGAAGGCATGCTGAGCAGAGTACTGCTCGATTCCAGAAGCGCCCTGGGGGTAGGGGGTTACAAAAGGTATGGAAATAGCAGCAGAAAAAAAAACAAGAACAAATACATAGTCAGTTACAAACAATGTAGTGAAATGCATCATGAATGATGTTTTTGTTCGTGTTCCATGCATGACCCATTGTTTAAATCTTGTGGTGCAGGAGTTTCTGCAGCACCCTGATGTAAAGTAAATGCTGACCATTGCATGACATATCTGCTCTCACTTTTCACAATCTGGAAAGGCCCGTGACTAACTGCGGCAGTTGCAGATACAAAACAGCCTGCCTCAGCACCGCTTGAAGCTAGAAGTTGTCACCCAGCTGTATGAACAATACAAAGCCATCTCAGAATATCTTGTGATGCACAGTAGCCATGACAGTTCCGGGGCCTCCATGTCTATGACGACTCAACAGTGGTGCCTCATGGACTCCGTAATAACAATTTTGCGGCCTTTTGAACATGCCACACAGGCAGCGAGTGGCGAGTCTGCCTCCATTAGCCAATCAATTCCACTGCTGTGGGTGTTGAGGCAGACATCGGTGAATGTACAGCATGACCTTGATGTTGCCGGAGACGGTGGTAGCAGTATGTTACTGCAACACATCATGACAGTATTTGACCAGAATCATCACATTGTGAGCATTCAGCATAGTGACAACTTTGCCATAGCAACAATGCTGGACCCATGATACAAACATGGAATTGCATCAGTACTGGAGGGAGGGCCTGAACAGGTAAAAAATATCAGTGGACAACTGGTGCGCTTGGTGCATGGGGCACAGAAGTCATGTGCCAAGGTCAGCAAACCTCTGCAGCTTAATCTGGCTGCAGGTGTGCCTGTAGGACTATCAAGCATATCCTGCAAGGGGAAGAGGACTGCAGTTCCAGACGGTCTGTCATCCAAAGTGGCTGGTGTCAGCCTGCTTTGGGAGGCTTTGTCCCAAGTGGGTATTTGTGAAATAAATGATTCAGGACAACAGGACAATGCATCAACAACTGGACTTGGTGCAGCTCAGAGAATGGTTGAGTCATATTTGTCTAAAAACAGGCATCTGACAATAACTGAAGATCCTCTTTTGTACTGGAGTGGAAAGGTCAGTAAATGACCAGAACTGACTGCAGTGGCACTGAAGTATCTCACATGCCCACCCTCCAGTGTAAGTGTTGAGAGGGTATTCAGCTCAGCAGGTGCAATAGTCAGGGATCGTCAGACAAACCTGTCTCCTGCAAATGTTAGTTTGCTAGCATTCATTAAAATGAATGAGAGGCACATACCAGCACAGACTGCAACCTCAATATTAGTACCCCGACCTAGTCAGGGTGGTTTTGGTGAAGTGGAAATGGAGCATCCTGGTGGCACTGGCAGTGGCTGCCTGAAACGGTCCACCACTGATGTAGATGACTACACAATGGAGAAAGAATTTCCCAGTGGTCAGACTTCAGACATAGATGACCGTGAGGGAAGCTTTCTTTATGAGGATGATGATGTGGTTAATGTTGGCAGGTTTTAACTGTAGTTTGTAAAAGGTGGTGTGCCACCCCAGACCACCACCACCACCACCACCGGGACTGATGTAAGCCACTACTACCACTGAGCCTGAGTCTGTCCGCCACTCAGACCACCACCACCGGGACTGATGTTAACCACTGCCACCACTGAGCCTGAGTCTGCCCCCCAGGCCACCACCATTGGGACTGATGTTAGCCACTGTCACCATTGAGCATGAGTCTGTCTGACCCCATGGACCACCACCACTGGGACTGATGTTAGCCACTGCCACCACTGAGCATGAGTCTATCTGCCCTCTGGACCACCACCACCAGAACTGATGTTAGCCACTGCCACCACTGAGTCTGAGTCTGTCTGCCACTCAGACCACCACCACTGGGACTGATGTTAGCCACTGCCACCATTGAGCATGAGTCTTTCCGCCCCCATGGACCACCACCACCTGGATTGATGTTTGCCACTGCCACCACTGAGCATGAGTCTGCCCCCCAGATCACCACCACCAGGACTGAT
The DNA here is from genome assembly GCA_016271365.2 of Neoceratodus forsteri. Classification (NCBI taxonomy): domain Eukaryota; kingdom Metazoa; phylum Chordata; order Ceratodontiformes; family Ceratodontidae; genus Neoceratodus; species Neoceratodus forsteri. Next base: position 555,142,565 of record CM057450.1, on the reverse strand, counting down.
GTTAGCCACTGCCACCACTGAGCATGAGTCTGTGTGGCCCCATGGACCACCACCACTGGGACTGATGTTAGCCACTGCCACCACTGAGCATGAGTCTATCTGCCCCCTGGACCACCACCACCAGAACTGATGTTAGCCACTGCCACCACTGAGTCTGAGTCTGTCCGCCACCCAGACCACCACCACTGGGACTGATGTTAGCCACTGCCTCCACTGAGCATAAGTCTGTCCACCCCATGGACAACCACCACCACTGAGACTGATGTTAGCCACTGCCACCAATGAGCATGAGTCTGCCCCCCCCAGACCACCACCACTGGGACTGATGTTAGCCACTGCCACCACTGAGGCTGAGTCTGTCTGCCCCCTGGAAGACCACCACCACCGGCACTGATGTTAGCCACTGCCACCAATGAGCATGAGTCTGCCCCCCAGACCACCACCACTGGGACTGATGTTAGCCACTGCCACCAATGAGCATGAGTCTGCCCCCCAGACCACCACCACTGGGACTGATGTTAGCCACTGCCACCACTGAGTATGAGTCTGCCCCCAGGACCACCACCACTGGGACTGATGTTAGCCACTGCCACCACTGAGCATGAGTCTGTCTGTCCCCCGGACCATCACCACTAGGACTGATGTTAGCCACTGCCACCACCGAGCATGAGTCTGTCTGCCCCCCAGACTACCACCACCGGGACTGATGTTAGCCACTGCCACCACTGAGTATGAGTTTGTCCAGACCACCACATCCATCAGCCACAGACACAAAGCTTCTTAATATTTGAACCATAAAGTGAGTATGTGTACTCATGTTTGTTATACTGCTTCACTTCCTTTAGTTGTATGTTTTGTTTACTTAGTTGACTACTTTTTGTCATGTATGAAAAAAAATTAGTTCACCTTTCAATATTGTTATGACCAGGTTTGTATTTATTTGCAGCTGCTTTTCAATAAATATTGTTCTGTGGGGTCATAAAACACTACCTGCTGCATAACTGTTAATTTACAACAGAAGTGATATATAACAACTAACTGATGTGATGGAGAAAAGCGGCAGAGAATACTTACAAAGACCTGGTCAGCACCATATTAAAAGGAATGCTCCTTTCATTATTTCACACATGAAAAAAGGTAGTACAGCAGACTCAGCTACTGGAAATTATAGTATCATACGAGTCAGGATGTAAGTAAAGGAAGTTGTAACATAGCATTTAAAATATAGGTCAGAGTTCTCAACAGATTGTTGCATTGCTGCTTTACAGAGATTCATCATGTTACATAGTTATGGTGTTGCACCTAACCTAATATGTGGGCTCCTTACTACCAGGGGAATCTTTCTTGCTCCACATAGTGCAATACTTTTCTGTGAAAACTGCCTGTAATTTTATTACAGTGCGTCACGTCATGGGGGAATTCCCATTCAGAAAAGCAGCCCAAATTCTGCCCCCCTTTCTCAGCAACAGGATGTGATGCCAGTTGGATTGCAGGTGCGTGCTAACAAGGCTCTTCTTACTGGAAACGTGCCCCCACTTTTCACCACAAACTGACCATTATAACATGAAGAAACATTCAGAAAGCTGCCGGACAATTGGACATTGACTATAATGATGCACGCACCCGCTCTCTCCCTGGCATCACATCCTAAAGTTGCTGAGAAAGGGGGGCAGAATTTGGGTGGCTTTTATGAATGGGAATTCCTCCATGACATGATACACTGTAAAGAAATTAGAGGCGGTTTTCACAGAAATGTATTGCACTATGTGGAGCAAGAAGATTCCCCTGGAAGTAAGGCGTCCATATATTGGGTACAATGCTGTAACTTGGTGAATCTCTTTCATGCCTATTTCACAAGCAAAAATAGTTATAGAGCCTCAGTAATGTTTGATTTGTGTCGGGACTCACGAATCGGATTTTAAGTGTTTGCAAACAGCATGAAGACTGAGCAATGCGAGTATGTTGTGCTAAACTGCATTTGTGCCATCACTGTTCTTTCCTGTGTGTGTATACATTGTACAGCTTCATGCAAACATACATGTGGTAAGACGTGTTGCATTATCAAGAATAATAACAACAAAGAATACCTGATATGTATTTTATTGGTACCATCAGCACCAGCGGACTAAGTGATATGATATTTTTTCAGAGGTACCGGGTCACTGTGTACCTCAGTCACTCATAATGCACACATGACTTTGTGGAGATCATAGCACAAAAAACACATGCTCTCCTAAAAGCTATGTGTGCAGTATAGTATATAATGTGACTAAGGTGTACTCTGGCCAGACACCTCTGAAAAAGTATTGTATCACTTAGTCCACTGATGATGATGGTGACAATAAAATATATTGTATTCTGCTCGCTATTTTTATAGTATAAACACTGCCTGCAACAAGTCAGCAACAGCAATACATTTTTGCAACACGCTGTACAATGTCAAATGTCACACACACACACACATGCACATATGAAACAACACTGACTGCACACATGCAATTTTACTCATCATACTTGCACTGCTCACAACAGCTTGTCCACAAGCACTCCAAAACAAAAAGTAAACATTACTGAGGCACTGCAACTACAGAAGGGAATATGAGTATTATTAAACAAAAAAAAAACACACACGCACAAAACAGTACAGCACAGTAGTGGTGGGGTGGGGTGGGGTGGGGGTCAAAAAACAATCCCTTTAATGTGGCATGGGATGCTGTGGTGTTCCAGCAGCAGGTGCAGCATTGTGAGAATCTGCAGCTGCTGTTGTTGGATTGTATCTACCTGCTGCTGCACAGCACCTACCCTCTCATTATTCTCCTCCAGGGCTGCCCACACTAGAGCAATGTCGGCCTCTGTTGCAGGGATTGTGGCAGGATCCACTGCAGGTGGAAACCCAAGCAGTGGTGGTGGTGGAGAGGGTGGTGTTGGTGGCTGTGGTGGCGGTGGTGGTGTTGGAGCAGCTGCTGGACTGGCCCTCCTCCTGCTGTGGCGGTGACAACTTCAGCCCCAGCAGCACCCCCTGTCACTGCCACAGAAGGGCCAACAGGTGGACGCCTGGCCCCTTCCATGGCGGCCTGTCACTCTGCCTTGTGGTGGTTTAACATGTGGGTGCGCTGGCCACCAGTCCGTAAATGTGACCCCCGGGGGCCAAGGCGTATCAGCACACCACACAGATGGCACACCATGATGGTGCTGTCTCCCCCTTCACACAGTTAAAAAACTCCCACACTGGGGAGCTGCGGGGGGGGCAGATACAGTCCTAGCACCACCTACATTTTCCTGGGGAACCTCCTGTGGCTGTGAAGGTGGTGGAGTGGGTACTGCTGGAGTACCTACAGTTGCTACCAGTGGTGGTGGTGGTGGTGGTGGTAGTGGCGGAGTAGGTGGATGCGCAGCAGCCACCAGTGGCACTGGTGCTGCTGCTGCTTCCACAGGGGGGAAGCAACACCCAGGAGTCAGGAGCGGTCCAGCAACACACGACCACCCCCACGTGTGTGCACTTCCCTCCTCTGCCCACGCCCATGGGCCAGCGACTCTCCTTCTCCAGGGTCTCCATCCTTTCCACACAAGTCCCCAACCCCAACTATAAACGAGTTCAACCACAGTCAATGCCTAGCCTTCACCCAGCAGCCGCACTCACTCTCACACTCCCAGGCACATACACAGTCACACACACACAAAACAAAACAAAAATTATAAAAAAAAATCACTACCAACAAAACAATCACAAACACAACACAAAAACTAAATAAAGATGTAGCTTTTAAAAAAGTTGTTTTTTTCTGGCACAAAAGCAATAAAGCACTTTCTGACTGACATACAAACTGCTCTCCTCTCCAAAAAGCCTTCTCCCTCTACGAATGCAGAGGAGAAAGTGAAACTGCTTCTCTGACTCACTTCCTTCCTGCCTGGCTAAAGCATGTGACTTACAGTACTGTAAGCTGTGTAATGTGTGGGGTGCTGCCTATTTACTTGTCACTTCGCCTTACTTCGCGTTAAGGCATAATGTCAACGCGAAGTAACAATAAGAACGCAAAGTGAGCACTTTGTGGTGCCCACTTTGCATTGTACTCTGCCAACGTGAAGTGGCCACTTCGCGTCCACTTCGCCAGAGGATTTAAAATTCACTGCATCTCTATTTCTGATATGTATAAATTTTGGTAATACTCAAAGTATTGGTTGTTACTTTCTTTTGGATTAAATGTCTTTTGAATGACATCTTCAGTTGTTGTATCAATTAAAAAGATGGCTCGTTCTTGCTTTTCTTTTTGAAGCTGAAAAGCCATTATCCTGTCTGGCTTATCTTCCAGTGCATAATATTTTGCTTTGGTTTTTAATAAACTATTCTCTGCCACCTGGGTGATTAGTTTGTTGTATTCTACTTTTGCTGCTTTGAGTTTTCTGTAAATATTTGGATCTTGATTTGTCATATGCCTTGTTTCCAAATGGTTGATTTTGTTTTCTAGTGAGTTTTGTCTTTCTTTCCTTTTCTTATTTTTAGCAAATGAATAAACAATGGTCCTGCCTCTTATTATGGCTTTAAATGTGTCCCAATTATTGTTGTGGAAGGTGTGTTTTGGATCATTGAATTAAAAAAAAAATGTATTTGTGTTTGCATATGATTCACGTAGTCCTTGTCCTGTAATAACACCGGTTGGAGTGACCATTGCTTATTTCCTTCCAAATGGTTAGCATTAACTTCCAATTGCAGAGATGCATGGTCAGATATAATAATGTTATGGTATTTAACCCTGTTGATACAAAACTGTAGTTGTTGTGAAATTAGGAAGTAATCAGTTCTTGACTAGCTCTGATGAGATGCTGAAAAAAGGGGTATTGCAGTATGTCTGGGTTTTCTTCCTTCCAAATGTCAATTATGTTCAGATCTTCCATAAAATTCTTAACTGCTTAAGTGACTAATGTTTCTATGTTACTTTGGGTGAGGACAATTTGGTTACTGTCAATTATGTGGAGATGAGACTATAATAGCCAATCAGACTATTTGGCAACAATGTCCTTTGAATAAGCACAACACAAAATGGTACTCTGAGTATGCAAATAAGTACACACCAGCACTACAAATATGCAAGTTACGGCAAAAGGCACACTAAGAATGTAAATGAGTGCAAAAAGTCACTCTAAGTATGTGAATGAGTTTCAAAACATTCAGTCAGAAACTATGCTGAGGTAAAATAAAATGGTATCAAATTTGTGGTTTGTAGTGCAGCCAGAAAAAGAAAAATCTTAAAATAACTGCAGTAAAGCAAGATATCACAACCAAAAAGCAAACAAATGACCTGTGTAGCTCTAAAATGCTGTAACAGTTCATAGACTTTTCTGCTGCAGCAGTTTGCAAATCTTGTGTTTAGGCAAAACTGTAATTATTTGTTTATGCAGATCCTCTTATTCTGTCCTTTATAACACCTCAGTATAATGGCTATACTGTTAGGGTATCACAGCTTTGCACAGCTGACTTTTTCTAATTGCCTGTTTCTGTACATTTGTCTTCAGATCATATTAAATCAATACTGGATGATCTGGCATCAATTTTGTTTCTGCACATTTGTTTCCCACACTTGTTTAGGATCCTTATATATTCCTGTCACACAGTACACCAACTGAGAGAGGCTGCAATAGCTCAAGAGCAACTGTATGATCCCCTTTCAGTCAATGCCCGATTATGCCATCCTCTGAGTCTGCAACATGTACAAGAACATCTGCCTGGAGAAACTGAGACTAGAGTTACTGTAATCTGGCCTCCTCATAGCTCACAGCTGTTGCCTGACAGGGCCAGTTCCCTGGTTAGCAGCATTCACCTAGCCTTTAGACCATTTTAGCATCTGGGAATGCACAAAGTAAAACAGCATCCATAAAAGTACATACCACTCTACCTTGTTGTGACTGCATCACACATTGAAAATGTTCATCAACTGCATAACTGTTAACTTGCAGGGAACTCCACATTAGACCGCATGTGGTTATATGGGTCTCTATAGGCCTCCAAGCCTGAAATGTTGAGGTATGGGAATATTGGTGTACCATCCTGCAAAGGGGCAGTGGTTCCTGACCACAGCTTGTCTACTTCTGGGTATCTCCCTCTTTTTTCCATTATAAGACCTCTGTTCTTACTCTGATTGTACATGATTGATGAGATGGTGCTAAGACATTTGAACTACAGTATGCATCCAGCAGACCTGGGTTTGAATCCCATGACCTCCACTTGCATATTGTGTGACTTTCAACAAGTCATGTAACCACCGCACTGCTCTTTTGTCACCCCTGGACACAGGCACCTGTGCCTAGTGGACCTTACCTGGCTAACAACAAATAAAAAAACAAATCTAATTTTCACACTTGGGGTTGATACAGTTGCAGCCAAAGGTATGATCAGATATTTCCTGAAATTTGCATGACAGCTCTAGAGAAATTCTCTGATTGCCTGCTCCACCACTGTGAACCACCAGAGAAAATCTATGTAAATGTATCACAAAATATCTGGAAATATCTGAAAGCATCTATGACTCTAGCTGTAGCTCTAAAACGGATTACAATTATCTAGACACATGAAAAGGGCTTAAATATACACATCTCTAAATGAGGCTAAACTAAAAGAAAATACAGTTTTTCTGTAGGGTCAACACCATAAGTAGCCTGCATGATGGACCTACTATTGTGACGAAAACAGTGAATCTATTTTAACCAGGATAACATCAATGACATAAACTTAAACAAGGTACAAAGCAAACACACTTGAAAAATACTGCATTAAAATTAAAAACCAAATCATGAAAACCATTAGTTATCAAGCATGGACACTAAAAACTGTATTTACGGTAGATCACAGACAATCATGGCAACTACCTGAGATAATTAACAATGTTATTTAATCAAAAATGTTATTTTTCATTTACCAAATTGAAAATGGATTTAGTTCTCCTGATTAGTCCCTCTCCAGGCATTTGTGCATTAGCCATGGCCAGTCTTCCCTGATAATCACAAAGCACGGATGGTATTATCATGGACAAAGATCAGGGCAGAACAGGGATGACCATACATGTCCATAGACAACATTGTTTGTCTGTGAAGCCATGGACAACATGGAGAGTGTGTGTTGGTGGGAGTGATATTTCTTATTATTTGTGGGTGGTGCAGATAGAGTTAGTTGATTCTTGTTGGGTGTTAAGCATGCATGGCATGCGGAGGCATCGGGGACATGTCACTGAATGACGCAATTATATGTGCCAGGCCATGTTGTCCCTATTGAGCTTATGCCTAGTTCTTTCAAACATTCGTCTGTGTTGCACATTCATACTTGTGTTTTATTCATGGTATGTGTGATGGTGTGTGTGTGTGTGTGTGTGTGTGTGTGTGTGTGTATGTTTCTGTGTGTTTGTGGGGGGGGGGTATGAAAAATCCACTTTGGGTATACTGTTTGGAGAAAATGACATGGGATTTGACTGACTGACCATACATGTGCCTGTGTTATGTGTGTGATTACTGGAATGAAGGGCTATTGCTTGTGCATTGTGTACCAGTCAGAGGAAGTATGTGCTGTACACATTTATGTTCAGGTCTTAATATCACTCCTGCAATCTCTCTAGTTGTACACTGTCCAGCTGTATTCAACACATACAGCATGAACACCTGTCTCGCACTGTGGATTACAGGCTATACAAGAAAAACGTAAGTGTATCTGGGAATGCCTACATATGATGGCATACATGCAGGCAGTGCAGCTGTGTATGTACTTCTTATCTGTATGCTACACAGTGTCTGCTGTAGTTATGTTTCTGACTGACTTATTCCCCTTTGATACATACAGCATGTACCTACTCTACACACTTCCACTTTGCAGCCATGTAAGCCTCTCAGATTTTCTATAGATTTGGCTCTGTCTCTGTTTCTATCTCAGTCCTTTGTAAACCTCTTGCAAAGGGGGGCTTACCTCCTGGCTGCACTGCAGAACACTGCTGCTGCCTCCCTTGAACAGATCCTTCACCCGGTCCCAGCTAGAACTGCAGCTGTGGGATCGAAGCTGAAATGGACCCTTTCATCTATTCTCCAGGATTGCATTTGGTTTATTCTCCATGGTCAGTGAAGTGTACTATTCTTTCGCTGTCCCAGCCCCCATGGACTATGGCAATGGGGCCAGGCAGCTAACACATGATGGCAGCTCTTCATGTTTTAGTGCTACTGCACCACTGGTACTGTGCTGCAGCTGCACTATGACTTTCTTGCCCAATCAGATGAACTACATTTGGGGTCAGGAAACATGAAGAGCAGCTCACAGAATACCTCAGTGGCTCTCAAAGCTGTTCAGACACCAAGACCTGAACCACAAAAATGAAACTACTCCACCATGTAGCCCAGCTTTTGGGAGTACCCAATACACTCACCTACATCTGATTCTCCCCCTTGATCTGCCAGATGGCAGCAGAGAACAGGGGATAATGATTCTGATGGCCAGAAGCCGCAAACAGAGATGGAGACAACTTTTGCAAATTAAACAAAGAAGAGACTGCAAAGAGGCCACAATTTTTGTTGTGCCACTAGCACCAACACAGCTGGGTAGGGGTGAGAGAACAGCACAAATTGCCCTAGAGAAACAGCCTATCCTGAGCTCAACTCTGCAGAGCTGCAGGCTGGCACACTATTCAGAGGACTTAGTTTTCATGCTTCCACCACATAACTGATAGCATCTATCAGCAGGAGGAATATCATAATGCATTCTGTAGGAGATTCCATCTATTGAGGCTTGATCCCCAGATGGAGCCAGATGGATAAGATTCAGATTTGTCTGGGAGAGAGAAGGAGAGAGACATATGAGAGATTTTAGCTGTCCATCACCTTGTTCAGAAAAGCTGTTTATAAGTCATTAAGAATTTTGTTCCAAACTGGTACAACAGGAAAGTGCCTGCCCTGTGCTTTGTGTGCTGTTTGGACCTGTTCTGACAGAGGATGTTAGTCACTTAGGACCTGAGTAATTGTTTACCTTTCAAGATGGCTGAAGGCAAGCCCACCTGTGGTGTGAAGAGGAAATCGGAGACCAGCGGGACCTGCACTTTTAGCCACCCAGAAACACCCTGAATCCACCACATACTGTATGTAGTGCTGCCTGCATCTGCAACCCAGAGGAAGACATCTTGATGGAGCCAGGTTACCACAGAGTCTACTGGAGGACGTGAGTAGGGAGTCAAAACCCCACCAGTTGTTCTGTTAGTTAGGACCAGTTATAATAATCGGTGAGCATTCCTGTACAGTTTCATCAAAGCTCATTTTTATGTTTGCTTGCACGCATGTGCAAGAAACATAGTGCCATCATCCGAGTTTTCAGAGGTGTGTCACCCCCTCTTCCAATTCAGTCAGTGTGTTGGCAGGCGCAGCCCCAGTCCGCCAATGCATGCTGGAGCTGTCTATGACAGCTCCAAAATGCAGTGGCGATAGTTAGGCAGGGGAGCTACGCCCAGTGAGCAGCGATCAGATATCGCATGCTCACGCGCAGCTTCCCCCCACACACAAACACACGCACGCATACCGCATGCTGCCCCCCACGCACACACTGTATAGCCGACGGGGTGCCCAACCCGGTCGGCTGTACTGCGCCCCCCAAAGCCTTCCACATGCCACGCTGGGTGCCCACCCCAGTGTGGCAACTCATGGTATAGCTGACTGGGGTGCCCAACCTCGCCGGCTCCACTGTCCTCCCCCCGAGTACAGGGTGCCGCTGGGAGCCCACCCCAGTGTGGCAAAGTTGCTATGGCTGACGGGGTGATCAATCCCCATCAGCTCCATGCCCCCAACCAGCCATCTTGTGCCACACTGGGAGCCCACCCCAGCGTGGCAAACGCCCGCATCGCCATTTAAAAAACCTGTAAAGAAAAACGGTCCCACGCAGTCTCCCTGCCCCCAACAACACGCACCCACCCACTGCGCACCCTGCCTCCCCACCCCTCACCCCATACTTACCTCCGGAGTCTGGCGTGACTATCTTCGGTGGACCGGGAACACGTCTGCACTCTTCAAAGCCGAGGAAATGCCGGTAAGCTGTATAATGGGATAGATAGGGTTTTTTCAACTTTGTTGCATATCTGAGGCATTTTTTGGAATTTTTGCACCAAATTTTCAACATGGGGTTTTTGGGACCCCTTCTCATGAGTGCTGTCACTGTCATGGCGTTATTCGGGCCCAAAGGGTGATTTCGCAGTCACTGTGCAAAATCACCTTTCGGGACAGATTAACGAAATGACACTGCCAGTGTTCATAAGGTGGGCTCTCAAGAAGCCTATTTGGAAAATTTGGTGGAAAAATTCCAAAATGACTGTTTTACTTAGCGCGCGTTGCTCAGTTCCTACGCATGCTCGTAATTTTGCGAATTTTCAATATTTTCACTCCAGATTTTCAACATTGCCATTTTACCACACCTTCTTATGAGTAGTACAGCTGTCAATTTTCAAATCTCATTCAAAACGTATTTCCGCCCATGTAGCGCACAATGCCGCAGTTGGTGTGCGAAATCAATGTACAGGACAAATTAAGAAAAACACAGTGACACTGTTCATGAGCAGAGCTCTTAAAATGGCTATGTTGAACATTTGGTGAAAAAATTCAAAAAAATGACTGTTTTATGCGCTTGCATTGTACAGTTCCTACGCACGCTCGTAAGTTCGTGAATTTTCAATATTTTCACTCCAGATTTTCAACATTGCCATTTTAGCACACCATCTTATGAGCAGTACAGCTGTCATTTTTCACATCTCACCCAAAACGTGTTTCCGCCCATGTAGCGCACAATGCCGCAGTCGGTGTGCGAAATCAATGTATGGGACAAATTAAGAAAATAACAGTGACACAGTTCATGAGCAGAGGTCTTAAAATGACTATGTTGAAAATTTGGTGAAAAAATTCCTAAAAACGACTGTTTTACGAGCTTGCGTTGCGCAGTTCCTACGCACTCTCGTAAGTTCGCGAATTTTCAATATTTTCACTCCAGATTTTCAACATTGCCATTTTACCACACCTTCTTATGAGCAGTACAGTTGTCATTTTTCAGGTCTTGCCCAAAATGTGTTTCCACCCATGTAGCACACAATGGCGCAGTCGATGTGCGAAATCAATGTATGGGACACATTAAGAAAATCACAGTGACACTGTTCATGTGCAGAGGTCTTAAAATGGCTATGTTGAAAATTTGGTGAAAAAATTCCTTAAAATGACTGTTTTACAATCGCGATGCTATGCAGTTCCTATGCTTGCTTGTGTTGTAGCTTAATTTATTATTTTCACTCCAGATTTTCAACATTGCCATTATTACACTTCCTTATGAACAGTACAGCTGCCATTTTTCATATGTCGCCCAAAATGTGTTTTCGCATATAGCTATAATGGTGCTGTTGGAGTCAAAGCAATGTTTGGGACAAATTAAGAAAATCACAGTTACACTGTTCATGAGCAGAGGTCTTAAAATGGCTATGTTGAAAATTTGGTGACAAAAGTCCATAAAATGACTGTGTTATGAGTGAGCATTGCGCAGTTTCCACGCACCCTCGTAAGTTCATGACTTTGTAATATTTTCAGTCCAGATTTTCACCAGTGGCATTTTTCCACACTTCCTTATGAACAGTACAGCTGTCATTTTTCACAACATGGCCAAAGTGTGTTTTCACACTTTCAGTGCAGAGATGCGTGGTCGCTGTGGGAAATCATTGTTCGGGACAGATAAAGAAAATCACAGTGACACTGTTCATGATCGGAGGCACCAAAATGCCTGAGTTGACAATCTGCTGTAAAAAATCCCCAACCTAATTATATTACGGGTGTGCGTTGCACAGTTTCTATCTACGCTCGTGACTTCACCAGTTTTTTTAATATTTTTACTGCAGATTTGCAACATTGCCATGTTTTACACCTCCCCACGAACAGTACAGCTGTCATTTTTTACATCCTGTTCGAATGTTTTGCACTTGTGGTGCTAAATGCCGTAGTCACTGTGCATAAGCAGCTTTCGGCTACCAAACTGATATTCCCCCTGTTCATGAGGTGGGGTCACAAAAAACCCATGTTGAAAATTTGGAGTGAAAATACCAATGAATGCCTGAGGTATTAGGGTTTCCAACCATAACTCCCAACCCAGTAGAGAATGACAGGCATCAGGGGTGTGACTTGGGATTCTTGCCTGTAATGCTCATACCATTCCACACCCTGCAGCCAGTAAGAGGCATCGAGGTATGCCTTGGACTCTTTGGCCCCAAAGTTCACCGCTTCCTATATTGCACCCATCTCACCATATTTCTTAATGGAATGGGGTGTAAAGACCAAAAGACCCCAAGGAACACCGTGACACTTGTCAGTGTATGCAGGGTGGGTGTGGTGAATGGCGTGGCCTATTATGCCTGACTGAACCAAAGGCACACCCCAATGCCTGTCACCTCTGCAGGGTGGTGGTGGGGTTGGCTTCAGTTCAATACTTCACTGCTATTCCTATTACGCAGCTCTGCAACTTCTACACTACTGCCATCTGCCAGCAAGCAAACATTCGGCATTGACAAATGCTTGTTATGTTTGCAAATGGCAGGGAACAGAATTGAGATAGAGTTGGAGTCTGTAGGTGTGTCAAGAAAGCATACCACATTGCAGACAGACTTTATCTCTGTTCAATAAGTATTGGATGAATGAATAAATTATGTTCCAGCCTATAGTAAACCCTGACTGGTTGAGTCTTCCGCCAATTGGGTTTTACAATAGGCAAAGATGTCATTCATTCATCTGATACTCACTGAATGAAGAGAATATCTCTCTTCAATGAGGGAGAGTTTTCTTTTTTACTGTTAGCTAATTTTTACATTAGAGAGCTTGCGCAGCCAACATCATGGGACAGTGCAGCTTTAGAGGCGCGGTCGCTGTTGGGCAAATGCAGGCCATGCACCAGTAGGTGCGTCCCGCATTCCCCAATCAGCCTGCATGCTGGCGCCACACCATGCATACATAATGTGGCAAGCACATCTAAGAAAAGGTCCACTGCAATCCAAGCAAAGTCTGGCTACACGCAGCGTCCTTTTTGCCATGCTCGCCATTATGTGCACGGCCGGCAAGCCGGTGGTTGTTCAAGTAGTGCCGACTTCGGGGTGCCTAATCCCCAGTCGGTAGCCCTCGCTCCTCTTTGTGTACCGATGGGGGATCCCACCCCTCGCCGGGCATGAACCCCCCAATTGTTGAATGCTGAGGGGGTGCCCAACCCTCGGCTCCACTGTCCTCTCCCCGAGACAGGGTGCCACGCTGGGAGCCCACCCCAGTGTGGCAAAGTTGCAGGCTGACGGGGTGATCAATCCCATCAGCTCCATGCCCCCCAAACCAGCATCCTTGTGCCACACTGGGATCCCACTCCAGCGTGGCAAACGCCCCGCATCGTCATTTAAAAAAACAACCTGTAAAGAAAAAATGGTCCCACACAGTCTCCCTGCCCCTCCAACAACTCGCACCCACCCACTGTGCACCTGCTTCCCACATTCCCTCAATTCTATACTTACTCTCCGAGTCTGCGCGACTATCTTCGTGGACTGGGAATACGCCTGTACTCTTCAAAGCCGACTGCGAACTGAGGAAATGACGGTAAGCTGTATAATGGGATAGATAGGGGTTTTCAACTTTGTTGCATATCTGAGGAATTTTTGAATTTTGCACAAATTTTCAACATGGGGTTTTGGGACCCCTTCCCAGAATGCTGTCACTGTCATGGTAAAGTATCGGTCTGGCGGTGATTTCCAGTCACTGCACAAAATCACCTTTCGGGACAGATTAACAAAACGACACTGCCAGTGTTCATAAGGTGGGCTCTCAAGAAGCCTATTTGGAAAATTTGGTGGAAAAATTCCAAAAAATGACTGTTTTACGAGCACGCGTTGCGCAGTTCCTATGCACGCTTGTAATTTTGTGAATTTTCAATATTTTCACTCCAGATTTTCAACATTGCAATTTTACCACACCTTCTTATGAGTAGTACAGCTGTCATTTTTCACATCTCACCCAAAACGTGTTTGCGCCCATGTAGCGCACAATGCCACAGTCGGTGTGCCAAATCAATGTATGGGACAAATTAAGAAAATCACAGTGACACAGTTCATGAGCAGAGGTCTTAAAATGGCTATGTTGAAAATTTGGTGAAAAAATTCCTTAAAACGACTTTTACGAGCTTGCGTTGCGTAGTTCATACGCACGCTTGCAAGTTCGCGAATTTTCAGTATTTTCACTCCAGATTTTCAACATTGCCATTTTACCACACCTCCTTATGAGCAGTACAGTTGTCATTTTTCACATCTTGCCCAAAATGTTTCCACCCATGTAGCGCACAATGGCGCAGTCGATGCTGAAATCAATGTATGGCACATTAAGAAAATCACAGTGACACTGTTCATGTGCAGAGGTCTTAAAATGGCTATGTTGAAAATTTGGTGACAAAAGTCCATAAATGACTGTGTTACGAGTGAGCATTCGCAGTTTCCACGCACCCTCGTAAGTTCATGACTTTGTAATATTTTCAGTCCAGATTTTCACCAGTGGCATTTTTCCACACTTCCTTATGAACAGTACAGCTGTAATTTTCACAACATGGCCGAAGTGTGTTTTCACACTTTCAGTGCAGAGATGCGTGGTCGCTGTGGGAAATCATTGTTCGGGACAGATAAAGAAAATCACAGTGACACTGTTCATGATCGGAGGCACCAAAATGCCTGAGTTGACAATCTGCTGTAAAAAATCCCCAACCAAATTATATTACGGGTGTGCGTTGCACAGTTTCTATCTACGCTCGTGACTTCACCAGTTTTTTTAATATTTTTACTGCAGGTTTGCAACATTGCCAGTTTTTACACCTCCCCACGAACAGTACAGCTGTCATTTTTTACACCCTGTTCGGAATGTTTTTGCACTTGTGGTGCTAAATGCCGTAGTCGCTGTGCATAAGCAGCTTTCCGCTACCAAACTGATATTCCCCGTGTTCATGAGGTGGGGTCACAAAAAAACCATGTTGAAAATTTGGAGTGAAAATACCAACGAATGCCTGAGGTATTAGGGTTTCCAACCATAACGCCCAACCCTGTAGAGAATGACAGGCATCAGGGGTGTGACTTGGGATTCTTGCCTGTAATGCTCATACCATTCCACGCCTTGCAGCCAGTGAGAGGCATCGAGGTATGCCTTGGACTCTTCGGCCCCAAAGTTCACCGCATTCTCCTATATTACACCCATCTCACCGTATTTCTTAATGGAATGGGGTGCGCATAAGAGCCAAAGACCTCAAGGAACACTGTGACACTTGTCAGTGTCTGCAGGGTGGGGTGTGGTGAAATGGCGTGGCCATTATGCCTGACGAACCAAAGGCACACCCCAATGCCTGTCACTCTCTGCAGGGTGGTGGTGGGTTTGGCTTCAGTTCAATACTTCACTGCTATTCCTATTACGCAGCTCTGCAACTTCTACACTACCACTGCCAATGCCAGCAAGCAAACATTCGGCATTGACAAATGCTTGTTATGTTTGCAAATGGCAGGGAACAGAATTGAGATAGAGTTGGAGTCTGTAGGTGTGTCAAGAAAGCATACCACATTGCAGACAGACTTTATCTCTGTTCAATAAGTATTGGATGAATGAATAAATTATGTTCCAGCCTACAGTAAACCCTGACTAGTTGAGTCTTCAGCCAATTGGGTTTTACAATAGGCAAAGATGTCATGCATTCATCTGATACTCACTGAATGAAGAGAATGTCTCTCTTCAATGAGGGACAGTTTTCTTTTTTACTGATAGCTAATTTTTAAGTTGGTGAGCTTGCGCAGCCAACATCCTGGGACAGTGCAGCTTTAGAGGCGCGGTCGCTGTTGGGCGAATGCAGGCCACGCACCAGTAGGTGCATCCCGCATTCCCCAATCAGCCTGCATGCTGGCGCCACACCATGCATACATAATGTGGCAAGCACATCTAAGAAAAGGTCCACTGCAATCCGAGCAAAGTTCATCATACGCAGCGGTCCTTTTTTTGCCATACCCGCCGCCATTATGTGCATGGTCAGCAAGCGGGCGGCTGTCTAAGTAGTGCCGACTGCGGGGGTGCCCAATCCCTCAGTTGGTAGCCCCACCGCTCTCTTTGTGTGCCGACGGGGGAGCCCTCTCCCCGTCGGCATGAACCCCCCTAATTGTTGAATGCTGAGGGGTGCCCAATCCTCGGCTCCACTGTCCTCTCCCCGAGTACAGGGTGCCACGCTGGGAGCCCACCCCAGTGTGGCAAAAGTTGCTATGGCTGAGGGGGGTGATCAGTCCCCCGTCAGCTCCATGCCCCCTCCAACCAGCCATCCTTGTGCCACACTGGGATCCAACCCCAGCGTGGCAAACGTCCCGCGTCATCATTTAAAAAAAAAAAAAACTGTAAAGAAAAAACGGTCCCACACAGTCTCCCTGCCCCCCCAACAACCCGCACCCACCCACTGCGCACTCCTGCCTCCCCACACCCCTCACTCCAATACTTACCTCCGAGTCTGGTACGACTGTCTTGGTGGACGAGACTGTCTGCACTCTTCAAAGCCGACTACGAACTGAGGAAATGCCGGTAAGCTGTAGAATGGGATAGATAGGGTTTTTTCAACTTTGTTGCATATCTCAGGCATTTTTTGGAATTTTTGCACCACATTTTCAACATGGGGTTTTTGGGACCCCTTCTCATGAATGCTGTCACTGTCATGGCGTTATTCGGGCCCGAAGGGTGATTTCGCAGTCACTGCGCAAAATCACCTTTCGGGACAGATTAATGAAATGATACTGCCAGTGTTCATAAGGTGGGCTCTTCCAGAAAATAACTATTTTACGAGCGCGAGTTGCGCAGTTCCTACGCACGATCGTAATTTTGTGAATTTTCAATATTTTCACTCCAGATTTTCAACATTGCCATTTTACCACACCTTCTTATGAGTAGTATAGCTGTCATTTTTCACATCTCACCCAAAACGTGTTTCCGCCCATGTAGCGCACAATGCCGCAGTCGGAGTATGAAATCAATGTATGGGACAAATTAAGAAAATCACAGTGACACAGTTCATGAGCAGAGGTCTTAAAATGGCTATGTTGAAAATTTGGTGAAAAATTCTAAAACGACTGTTTTATGAGCTCGTGTTAGCAGTTACTACGCATGCGCTTCGTAAGATTACGTGAATTTTCAATATTTTCACTCCAGATTTTCAACATTGCCATTTTACCACACCTTCTTATGAGCAGTACAGCTGTCATTTTTCACATTTGCCCAAAATGTGTTTCCACCATATAGCGCACAATGGCGCGGTCGATGTCTTGAAATCAATGTATTGGACACATTAAGAAAATCACAGTGACACTGTTCATGTGCAGAGGTCTTAAAATGGCTATGTTGAAAATTTGGTGAAAAATTCCTAAAATGACTGTTTCACGACCGTCGTGCGCAGTTCCTATGCATGCTCGTAAGTTTGCAAATTTAATATTTTCACTCCAGATTTTCAACATTGACATTTTATTACACTTCCTTATGAACAGTACAGCTGCCATTTTTCATATGTTGCCCAAAATGTGTTTTAGCACATATGCGCTAATGGTGCTGTTGGTGTCTGAAAGCAATGTTTGGGACAGATTAAGAAAATCACAGTTACACTGTTCATGAGTAGAGGTCTTAAAATGGCTATGTTGAAAATTTGGTGACAAAGGTCCATAAATGACTGTGTTCGCAGTGAGCATTGCACAGTTTCACGCACCTCGTAAGTTCATGACTTTGTAATATTTTCAGTCAGATTTTCACCAGTGGTATTTTCCACTTCCTTATAAACAGTACAGCTGTAATTTTTTCACAACATGGCGAGTGTGTTTCACACTTTCAGTGCAGAGATGCGTGGTCGCTGTGGGAAATCATTGTTCGGGACAGATAAAAGAAAATCACAGTGACACTGTTCATGATCGGAGGCACCAAAATGCCTGAGTTGACAATCTGCTGTAAAAATCTAACCAAATTATATTACGGATGTCGTTGCACAGTTTCTATCTCCCTCGTGACTTCACCAGTTTTTTTTAATATTTTACTGCAGATTTGCAACATTGCCAGTTTTACACCTCCCCACGAACAGTACAGCTGTCACTTTTACATCCTGTTAGGAATGTTTTTGCACTTGTGGTGCTAAATGCGTATAAGCTGTGCATAAGCAGCTTTCAGCTACCAAACTGATATTCCCCTGTTCATGAGGTGGGGTCACAAAAACCATGTTGAAAATTTGGGTGAAAATACCAACGAATGCCTGAGGTATAGGGTTTCCAACCATACGCCCAACCCTGTAGAGAATGACAGGCATCAGGGGTGTGACTTGGGATTCTTGCCTGTAATGCTCATACCATTCCACACCCTGCAGCCAGTGAGAGGCATCGAGGTATGCCTTGGACTCTTTGGCCCCAAAGTTCACCGCATTCTCCTATATTGCACCCATCTCACCGTAGTTCCTAATGGAATGGGGTCGCATAAGGGCAAAGACCCCAAGGAACACCGTGACACTTGTCAGTGTCTGCAGGGTGGGGTGTGGTGAAATGGCGTGGCCATTATGCCTGACGAACCAAAGGCACACCCCAATGCCTGTCACTCTCTGCAGGGTGGTGGTGGGGTTGGCTTCAGTTCAATACTTCACTGCTATTCCTATTACGCAACTCTGCAACTTATACACTACCACTGCCAATGCCAGCAAGCAAACATTCGGCATTGACAAATGCTTGTTATGTTTGCAAATGGCAGGGAACAGAATTGAGATAGAGTTGGAGTCTGTAGGTGTGTCAAGAAAGCATACCACATTGCAGACAGACTTTATCTCTGTTCAATAAGTATTGGATGAATGAATAAATTATGTTCCAGCCTATAGTAAACCCTGACTGGTTGAGTCTTCAGCCAATTGGGTTTTACAATAGGCAAAGATGTCTTTCATTCATCTGATACTCACTGAATGAAGAGAATGTCTCTCTTCAATGAGGGACAGTTTTCTTTTTTACTGGTAGCTAATTTTTACGTTGGCGAGCTTGCGCAGCCAACATCATGGGACAGTGCAGTTTTAGAGGAGCGGTCGCTGTTGGGTGAATGCAGGCCACGCACCAGTAGGTGCATCCCGCATTCCCCAATCAGCCTGCATGCTGGCACCACACCATGCATACATAATGTGGCAAGCACATCTAAGAAAAGGTCCACTGTAATCCGAGCAAAGTTCGACATACGCAGCGGTCCTTTTCTTGCCATGCTCGCCGCCATTATGTGCATAATTCGACAAGCCAGGCGGCTGTCTAAGTAGTGCCGACTCGGTGCCCAATCCCCAGTTAGTAGCCCTCCTTTCTTTGTGTGCCAGCGGAGAGCCCACTCCTGTCGGCATAAACCCCCAATTGTTGAATGCTGAAGGGTGCCCAATCCCTCGGCTCCGCCCCCCCTTCTTTGTGTACTGACGGGGTGCCCAATCCCCATCTGCATTACTTCCTCCTGCCTCCCCGTGTGTGTGCCGATGAGGGTGCCAGATCCCCGTCAGCTACAGACACCCCCAAACAATTAGGAGCCCACCCCACGTACCAAATCCCTGCAGAAAAAACTGTCCTTGATGCGTTTTCCACTTTTTCCCTTGTAAAATAAAAAGGTCCCTCGTGGTCTCGATGCCCCCACCGCACCCACCCTCGCACCCTGCCTCTCCTCACCCCCACCCCATACTTACCTAGCGAGTCTGCACGATGAACTTCTGTGTACCAGGAAGGCGTCTGCACTCTTCAAAGCCGACTGTGAACTGAAGAAATGCCGGTAAGCTGTATAATGGAATGAATAGGGGTTTTTCAACTTTAATGCATATCTCGGGCATTTTTGGGACTTTTGGCCCCAAATTTTCAACATGGGGTTTTTGGGACCCCTTCTCATGAATTCTTGCACTGTCATGGCATTATTCAGTCCCGAAAGGTTATTTCGCTGTCACTGCGCGGAATCACCTTTGGGACAATAATGAATCACAGTGCCACTGTTCATGAGATGGTCCTCAAAAACTATGTTGCAAATTTATTGAAAAAATCAAAATTGCTGTTTCTGACGTGCGTAGCAACCTCATAGCGCATGCTCGTAAGTTAGCACTTTCACAACTATTTTCATGCCAGATTCTCAATATTGGCATTTTACCATACCTTCTTGCGAACCGTACAGCTGTCATTTTTCACATCCTGCCCGAAATGTGTTTTTGCACTTCCAGCACAGAATAGCACGGTATCTGTGTGAAATCAGTGTTTGGGATACATTACAAAAATGACAGTGACACTGTTCATGAGCAGAGGTCCTAAAATGCCTGTGTTGAAAATTTGGTGACAATATTCCATAAAGTGACTGTTTTACGAGGTGCATAGCAACTGCGCAATGCATGCTTGTAAGTTAGCGCATTCACAATATTTTCATGCCAGATTCTCAAATTTGGCATTTTACTACACCTTCTTGTGAACTGTGCAGCTGTCATTTTTCACATCCTTGCCGAAATGTGTTTTCGCACTTTTGGCGCAGAATAGCGCTTTCACAGTGAGAAATCAGTGTTCGGGACAAATTACGAAAATGACAGTGATACTGTTCATGAGCAGAGGTCCTAAAATGCCTGTGTTGAAAATTTGGTGACAATACTCCATAAAATGACTGTGTTATGAGTGTGCATTGTGAAGTTTGCACGCATGCTCGTACGTTCGCAAACTTCTAATATTCTCACTCCCGATTTTCTACAGTGCCATTGTTCTGCACCTTCTAATGAACAGTACAGCTGTCATTTTTCACACCCTGACCAAAATCTGTTTTCGCAGTTCCGGCACAGAATAGCGTGGTCACTGTGGAAAGTCCATGTTCGAGACACATGATGAAAATCACAGTGACACTGTTCATTAGCAAATGCCCTAAAATGCCTATGTTGAAAATTTAGGAATGAAAGTCAATAAAATGAGTGTTTTATGAGCGTGCGTTGCACAGTTTGCTTGCACGCTCATGGCTTTGTGAATTTGTAATACTTTCACTCCAGCTGTTCATCATTGGCATTTTTCCATACCTCCTTATTCATTTATTTATTTTATTTATTTAGTTAAACATCAGTTTTGAAACCTTTGAGCCAGAGTCTCATTTACAAAGGTACCTCGTCACAAAGAGGACATAAGAACAATAGTACAAGGGACACAGTAATTACAAAGACAAAGTTACAATTCAATTACAATTTTGTTACAGTAGAACTCATAACCCATGAACAGAATAGCATAGGGTGCAAAAACTTGGGGTTGGGGTGCAGGTAGAGGTAGCAGGGGAGAGTGACAGGGGAGGAGGATTATTAGGGAGGAAGGGTGGTGGGGCCGCTCAGTGAGCATTGTCAGCAGTGTTTTTTTTTTTTTTTTATTATAGGTTAGCGGCAGTTGCATTTGCGTGAGGTAAGCAGGAAGTTTCTGAGCCTGGGCTTAAAGCAAGCTAAGGTTGGTGAGTTTGAGACACCGGCAGGGAGGGAGTTATACCAGTGGGGTGCACGGTAGGGGAACGCCCTCTGCCCTTGAGAGGTCCTGGCTCGCGGAATGACTAGGATTGCTCTTGACGAGTTGCGAGTGTTTAGGGTCGGTGCAGTTCGGCTAATTGCGTTGGATAGGCCTATGGGGGATAGGCCATGCAGGGCTTTAAAGGTGAGCTGGCAGGTCTGATACATGAGTCGCTCAGCCAGGTTGAGTAGGGTAGCCAGGGTGTACAGCTCATGTGTGAGTGAGTCTGGGGAGCCCTGGTGATAAGCCTGCAGGCCTTGTTGAATGTAAGGTGAACCTTGTTGAGGGCAGTCTGATCTGCTGAACCATAGACTGGAAGGCCATAGTCAATAAGAGATATGACAGAGGAGGTGACAGCCAGGCGGAGGGCATCAGGAGGGAGGCATTTCTTGTGCTGGTAGAGAATGCCTAGCCACGAGTTGGCGGCAGAATTTAGGGTAGATATATGTCCATGGAAAGAAAGTGCAGGGTCAAAGGTTATTCCAAGATATTTATAGGACTGAACAGGGTCAATGGAGATATTGGGTGTGGAGTGGATGGTTAGGGGGAACTTGCTGTACTTATTTTGGGGGTGGGAGAAGAGCATCATTTTTGTTTTCTTTAGGTTGATAAGTCGGTGCTCAGTGAACCAGGTCGCTGCAGAGTCAAAAGCTAGTTGGAGGCAGTTCTGTAGCAGCATGGGGTTATTGTGAGAGGCAATGAGGACAGCATCATCCGCATAGAGAAGAATCTTACCCGCACAACTGCTGGGTAGGGAGTTGAGAAGAGGAGAATAGTAGGGGTCCAGAATTGAGCCCTGCGGCACTCCAGAGTGAATGGGGCAGGTTTCAGAGAGAGTACCGTTGACTTTCACCGTTGGGGCGGGCGGAGAGATAGCTGGTGCACCAGGAAACAGGTCCAGAGCAAAGCCTATTAGGTCAAGGGTGGAGAGCAGGGAGATGATGCGACCGGTATCAAAGGCTTTAGACAAGTCAATGAATATAGCACCAGCCAGGGCACCAGAGTCCAAGGAGGCATGGAGGAAGTTGGAAAATTCCAGGAGAGCTGTATTGGTACTATGACCTGCTCTGAACCCGTGTTGTTCAGGGCAGAGAACGTTGTACTTACAAAGGTAGTCAGAGACTTGGGATGCCACAATTTTCTCCAAAGCCTTAGAGAGGGGGAGGAGAGGATCGAGATGGGCCGGTAGTTACCCGGAAGAGTCCTGTCACCACCTTTGTAGACAGGGGTAACTGTGGCAACCTTCCAGGCAGCAGGGAATTGTCCGAGACATAGTGATTTGTTGAAAATGCATGTGATAGGAGAAAGGACCTGATCCAGGACCTGACGTAATAGGCAGGGATCAAGTGAGTCATTACCGGCGGTGTTACCTTTGGAGGCTTTTAGCAGGTATGGCCTGGTTTCTTGTATGGTGACACGGCGCAGGTGGAAGGAGGGGCGAGCGATGGGTAGTGGGGCAGAAGGAGGTGGCGGACTGAAAAAGTTACCAGGGAGTACTGAGCTAAGGTCGGTAAAGGAGTTATTGAGGTGAGTGGCAATGAGGGCAGGGTCAGAGGAGACAGCACCATTGATGTTGAGAAGAGAAGGAGAGGGTGACCGGGAGTTGCCATTCAGTTGCTTGATGTTGTCCCAGAAGCACCTAGGGTTCCCCCAAGAGGAGGTAGGAGAGGCTTGGTAGTATTCCGCCTTCGCTTTGCGGATGGCCCAGGTGCACTGGTTGCGGTGACAGCATAAGACTGTTTGTCAGCTGGACGGCCAGTAGCAACAGCAAGGTGCCAAAGGTTGTCTCGTTGCTAAGTTGCCACAGCAGGGCAGGGTGATCCAAGGCATCTCACTTTGGACCTCCTAGCAGTTATGGGAGCAAAGAGCGTCGCAGGCAGAGTTGAAGGTGTTTACAAAAGGCCAGGGCCAAGTCAATGTTAGTTGCGCTGCGTCAGAGGGACCAATCAGTATGGGCAAGAGGTGCTTAAGGCCTTTGAGTCCCCCGGGTCTAAGCCACCTCCGAGAGGTGGTTTTGACCGAGGATGAGGGCCGAGGGGTTTCCCAGTTGAAGAGAACAGGGGAGTGGTCACTGAGGCAGTCAGGGAGGATTTGTATGTTATGGATGCGGCTTGGCCTGTTGGTGAGGACCACATCCAGGAGGGTGCTTGTACCCCTGCTGGGGTTGATTCTAGTAGGCTGCATGACCAGTTGAGTTAGGTCAATTGAATCAAAAGCCTCACGGTGGGAGGAGGACAAGGGGCAAAGCCAGTTTATATTCAAATCACCCACCAAGATTTGGTCCGAGGGGTTGGGTAGGGAGGTAAGGTAGTCAATTAGTGGGCCCAGAGCCTGGGATTGGTTCCTGGGGGGTATGTAGGCTGCGGTCAGGAATATAGGGCCTCTAGAAGGGTCAGGGGACAGCTTTAGAGTGAGGGCCTGGGCCTTATGGTCGAGGTCAGGCGGGGGGAGGGGTAGACCCATGAGAGAATCCTTCAAGTAGAAGGCACAACCCCCACCTCTCCTTCCAACATGGTCCAAACGGTGGAGAGTGTAGCCGGGGAAGGAGACAAGAGAGTTGGGAGTGGAGTGAGACAGCCAGGTTTCAACCAGGGCAACAACATCAGGTTTATGAAGCATCACCCAGCCGTGTAGTGAGTCCAGTTTTTTCAGGAGGCTACAGATGTTCATAGATGCAATACACAGCCCAGAAGATTTTAGGGGAGGACCAGTGTTGCCAGGCCTGGGATTGGGTGGACATTGCCTGACAGGAGCAGGAGGAGGAGGGCTGCTCTTGGGGTCTGTGATAAGCGGGATAGTTTTCGACGATTGGAGAGGGGGTGTTGAGGGGCTGAGATAGCGCAGGGGATAGGCAGAGTAGAACAGACAGGAGAGGCAAGCACGATGAGATGTATGGGGGGGCAGTGGGGGTAAGAGAGAGGGTGGCAATATGTATGTCCTTATGAACACTGCAGCTGCCTGAAATGTGTTTTCGCACGTCTGGCACAGAATTGCATGGCCGCTGTGCAAAATCAGTTTTTGGGACAGTTTGAGGAAATGACGGTGACACTATTCATGAGCAGAGGTCCTAAAATGCCTATGTTGAAAATTTGGTGCCGAAACTCCATACAATGACTGTGTTGCAAGCGTGCTTTGTGCAGTTTCCACGCACCCTTGTAACTTCGTCAATCTGCAATATTTTCATGCCACATTTTCACCACTGACATTTGTGCACATCTCCTTATCAACAGACCAGCTGCCATTTTTCACAGCCTGCCCAAAACATGTTTCCACAGCTGTGGCGCACAATGGCGTGCTCGCTGTGCAAAATCACCTTCTGAGACACATTCACAAAATCACAGCACTATGCGTCTCTAACTACACCACTCCCACTGCCAATGCCAGCACGACAACATTCGGCATTGACAAATGCTTGTTTTTTGAGTGTTTGGGGGTTAAAGAGTGGTGGAGGATGGGGAGATGGGGGGGTTCACCTTACTAACTGATGGGAGTACGACTGAGTGGGCCGAAGCAGGAGGAGTTGGATTTAGATGTACAGGCTGGGGGAAGGGTTATTTACTGTTACTATGAAGAGGCGACTGATTAATTATTGGCAGTGGCAAACAATACTGGTAGGGCAAGAAAAAGAGAGAGAGAGAGAGTTTTTGAGACAGCAGAGGGGTTTTGGGCGATGGGCATAATTCATAATGCAGTTGGTAGTGGGAGGGGGTGGGTACTAGCAAACTGATTGGGTGTGGAGTTGAACTTCACAAAGCTTTGTGAAGTGTGTAGTTTCTGGCTTCACAGCACTTCCGCATGTAACATTCACCACAGCTCTAACCCTGAGCATGTCACTTAACCTCCCATTGTTCAGTCCACCCTGTAAAAATGAATAAATCAGAACCCCACTGGAAATGCAATGTTACATCTCAGCTAGATTATCCTGGGTAATTACAGTACATTGTAAAAATGGTGAAAACAGGAGTCCTTCTTTAAATTCCAGGCCACGGACCCCTCAATTTCTGGAACCTAAACAGTTTTTCAGAAATCCTCTGTACTGCAAGGGATCCAGCGTGCCTTGACCAGGCCACGGACCCCTTAATTTCTGGAACCTAAACAGTTTTTGAGAAATCCTCTGTACTGCAAGGTACTAGCCCTGACTTTTGGATTTGGTACCAGTGGAAGCTGATTTCCAAGTGGCACACACTATCTCCTGCTGAACACACCTCTAACTAATATATCTCCCTCTGTGTCTCTAGTTGAATTTATGTGCTAGGGTTTAATAATTTGTTTAATCCTTACAGTCATTTTAAGTTCTGAGTTGATATTAGAAGTGAATTTAGAGCTTTGTTTTCATTAGCAAATTATATCCTCTCACCACTAGAGGGCTATATCTCTATCTCTTTATCTAGTTCGTAAGCCATGTGGGCTCTCTCTGCCTTTCTCTCGCCTCTCCTCCTCCTCCTTGCCCTGGCCCCCCTCTTCTCTCTCCTTGGTCCTAGCCACTCCCACCCCCACCCCATCCCCGCCACCCTCTACTCTGGTTTCCACTGCTACTCCAAGGGAACTCTCCACTTCCACTCGAGACTTGTGCTTGGTGCACCGTTTGGATATTCCTGGTTACTTAACCCGACCACTACCCTCAACAAGTGTGGCCACCTCTCCACACTGTACCACCTTGCGGTCCATATGGGACACTGCCTGGAACCTTGCAACTTCTACTCCAGGAAACAACAATCAAAACTATCTCTCAAAGAGCTGCGACTCTGATCCTTAAAACTCCTATTCCTGCTCCTTCTCATCTCAGGCAGTGTCCATCCCAATCGTGGCCCTAGAAGCTCAGGCCACACACAAACTCCAGGTGCCCTTATCCTTGCAACCATTAATATCTGCAGCTTACTACCAAAGCTGGATGCACTCCAGGCCTTCATATGCCAACACAACCCTGACATCCTTGCAGTGGTGGAAACTTGGCTGACACCTAAAGTTCCTGACTCAGCAGTAACAATATAGGGCTACAATGTTTACAGGCTGGACTGGATATCCAAAAAAGGCGGTGGTTGCGCAATCTATATCAAAGACTCCCTGTCTTGGCACCCTGTAGCAACTCCATCACTTTCTGCCTCAGTCCAGATTCTGCCAATAAAAATCATCCTAGGTCCCAACCATAAAGCTCTGACTTTTGTCTCCATATACATCCCGCCCAGGGACCCTAAACATGGATTCAACGACGTCCTAAACTTTATCAACTCACATCCTCCCAAAGCTGAACTTATTCTACTAGGGAATTTCAGCATAAACTGGTTAGCATCGAGTGCCAGTGCCTATAAAGACTCCATCTCAGCTGCTAACCTCACGCAAATGGTAAACTCCCCTACTAGGATTAGCTACAAGACTGGCACCAGTACCCTCTTGGATTGGGTCCTCACCACTCACCCCACAAGGATTTCTCATACGACCATTCTCCTAGACCAGTAGTTCTCAGACTTTGTCACAGTGAGCCTCCCCCCAAGCCATTGAAAAGATCTTGAGCCTCCCCCAAATATAGAAATAATCTTGGGCCTCCCCACAGAAAAGCAGCATATTTTGCACTGTACATAAGGATTAAAGTGAAACTCCTTTAAGCAGCTGGCTTTCATTTGATTCTGTTTATTACAAATCCCCCACAGCCAGCCAACTTGCCCCACAATTTTGACTTTCTTGCCATTGATACCCCTTGTTGCAATATCTTCATGGATCATACCACCTTCTGTGTGTGTGTTTCCCGTGTATCTGGCATGACCATCCTATATACCTTTGCCTCTCCCCTGCTGGCCTGCTCTTAAGCAACTTGTCAGGGATCCTTTTTGCTCCCTCCTGCTCTTGCTCCTAGTACCATATTTTGGTTGTTCTATCGCCATTCTAATTAGTCAGTTGTTACCCCTCATTATTTGTTCATTGTGCCTGTTTGTTTGCACTGTTCATTTAGTACTACTTGACTATTTTACAGTTGCCTATTGAATTTTATTTCCTCTGTCCTTCTCTGGGTACTCCTAAAATAAGCCTTGGCTCAGTGGACTTTTTCTGGTCACTGATATGTAAATAAATACATAAATGCACCTACTATTATCCTTTCTGTTTGCCTTATCCCTCATCCCTTAACACAAAATATCTAAAACTCTATATTTAAATATAGTACTTTTTCAGGCTTGACTGAGCCTCTCCTGGAACAGGTTGGGGCCTCCCCAAGGAGGCTGGCCTCACCATTTGAGAAACCCTGTCCTAGACTCACTCAGTGACCACTCCCCAGTCATGTGTGCATGGTCTAACAAATTCCTTAAGCCCCCTTCCAAAATTATCGCTAGCAGAGTCCTTCCTTGTGGAAAACTTCCACATCTCAAACAACACCTGCTTCTACAAGACTGGCTACCCATCTATGAAGCAACAGATGTTAACTTAGCTCTTGATTACTTCATCTCAATTTTCAACAAAGCCTGTGACCTCTTTGCCCCTGCTAAAAGGCACAAAACAAAATCTCTCTCTAACCCATGGGTCACCGCGGCTCTTCTCTCAAAGCTGGAACTAAGGGATCACCTCTGGGCAGTTGCTAGGGCCACTGGCAAACAACTGGACATCCAAAATTACAAACAAGCATGAAATGCCTGCACAAAAGCCATATGGCTAATGGAATCCACCTATTATAAAGATGCTCTCACCAATACATAGGGAAATGGTTGTGCTTTCTGGGACAATATCAAGGATGTCACAGGGAAGCAGCCAAAAACCTCTCCGGCCATGTTAATGGTTGATGGATCCTCAACCCTTGACCCCAAGGTGATCGCAAACATCTTTAACACGGCTTTTTCAGACCTTAGTGCTGTTCTACTCCATGACTTTTTTCGAAAACAGGGCATACTCCCCAAATACCTCAGCCCCTCAGTCTAACCATCCCCTCTTCTACTTCAGGAAGGTAAGGCTGAATGAAGCTTGCCGCTATATTACTGCGGCTATCTCTAAATCTAGATCTAGTAGCGACACCCTGGACCTTAAGCTTCTGTTGCTCACCCTCGATGAGGTAATTCATCCATTAACAAAAATCCTAAACTCTCTCTCAGCTGTGGAAAATTCCCGGACCTATGGAAAACAGCCACCGTGACACCCATCCATAAAAGTGGGGACAAGACGATTCACTCAAATTATCACCCTATCTCCATACTGTCCCCACTCTCTAAGGCACTTGAGCGCATCGTGGCTGATCAACTTACCGACCACTTGGATAAATACAATGTACCTTGTCCACAGCAACACGGCTTCTGGAAAGGTCACAGTACCACCACAGCCCTTCTTGAGTTCACTGGAGCTTTGCACAAATCCCTTGACAACGGCCTTCTCACAGGGGCCGTTTTCGTCGACCTCTCCAAGGCCTTCGATACAGTACACCATGGACTATTAATACACCAACTACTGAATGCTGGGCTATCACCTGACTCTTCTCTCTGGTTTAAAAGCTACTTAGAAAACTGGTCACAGAGAGTAAAAATTGCGGACACTCTTTCTAACACCCTGCCTGTTTGCTCGGGGGTCCCATCCATTCTGGGACCCCTCCTTTTTAGCCTTTTCTTAAACTCCCTCCCTTACCACTGCTCTGAGCAGATCATACTATATGCCGATGATGCTGTTGTATTCTCCACTCACAAAGATCCTGCAACTCTTCAACACAACCTTCAACTTGGTTTCAGTTCAGTAGAGACATGGTTTCTTAATCATAAACTGGTCCTCAATGACAAGAAAACCAAATCTATGCTCTTCTGCAGCTCTCATAACCCACACAAGCTACACCACTTGGCTATCTCCACCACCCAGGGGAACAGTCTAGATCAGGTGGGGTCCTTCAAATACTTAGGGATACAGTGTGACCCTAATCTCTCCTATGGACTTCATGTAGATAATGTAGCTAGAGCTGCTAATACACGGCTTGGTCTCCTCTACAAACACAGACCACACCTCACACCAGAAGCTTTGAAGGTTGCAGTCCTGAGCTCTGTGATCTTTGTAATAGACTATGGTCTCATCATTTATGGCTCGGCCACAGCCACAGCCCTTAGATGCCTCTCAACTACCTTAAGTAAAGCATGTCAGCTCATCACTGGTGCTCACCTTCTCACCCACTCATGTGACCTGTACACTCAGACCAGTTGGCTCCAACTATTAAACCGCATAAAGTTTGTCACCTGCTCCATGGTGAAAAAAATCTACCTTGGCCTTGCACCTTCTGGGGTCTCAACTCTGTTACAACACCGAATTAACAAATGGTGCCTTAGGAGATCCACGCTACAGCTACTGAAAGTCCCCCACTGTCACACTTCACAGGGACAATGCTCTTTTGCTTATCGAGCGCCACTCTGGTTCAATGGCCTCAGCCCAACCATCTCCTCTGCCCCAACTATTGGTATGTTTAAAACTAGGCTCCGGGACTATCTCACTACCAACAGCTCCTGTGACTGCCCAACTTAACCTTGTTTCTCCACTTCCCTTTCTGCTCTAGTTGTCCCCCCCCACTGGATTCTACCCTCACATCTTGGTATACCCAATGCTGCACTTTTCACCCTCCTGCCACCCTTCCGACATTCCTTCTCCCCCCCCTACCCTCTTCCCTCTCCCCATGACTCTGGCACTTCTTATCTGTTGTCTATTTTCTCTGACAAATGCCGCTGGCTGCCTTGTTACAATGCTACCCTTGAACTGTATTAATCTGTACTCTGTTTGCAATGTCCACATTGTTGTAATGCCTATCTTGATGTTCCCCATAATTTGTATTTCTCTGACATGGAACCTTTGTAAAAGAGCCATGGCTCAAAGGTATTTGTAATCCTAGACCTGATAAATAAATAAATAAATAAAAATTAACATCCCTTACTAAATAAGCATAACAATAAGCATAAACATTTCACTACAAGACTTGCAAGCAAACCACCAGTCTTCCGTCAGTACTTCATGGTGGCCCGGAATCAGGCCTGCAGCTGCTCATTGTGTGCACACATTCATAGACTGTTTCAGGAGCTGCCAAGAGACTTCGGGGTACTGGTGCACCAGTAGAGGGATCAGTATAGCCTGTGGAGTACTCACCAGAGGGTGGCGAGATTTGTGGGAGGATTATCTGTGCCTGTATATTGCTTGATTTACCCCATTCCTTCCCTTCCACCCATCCAGAGCCTGTTCTTGTCTACTTAATAAATATCTCTGCTTTTTATCTATTACTTTTTTATTTGGTAACTGGGTAAGGCCCACTTGGCACAAGTGCCTGTTTTCAGGGGTAACCTGGGAGCACTGGGGTGGTTAAGTGACTTGCTCAGAGTCATGCAGTATGCAAGTGGAGGTTGTGGGATTTAAACACAGGTCTGCTGGCTGTACAAGGTTCATTCACAGCCCATAGCTCATTAATTTAACATCTAGTCTATACTGTCAGTGAAAATTGCAAATTATTCTCTTCTGGCATATTTGGAGGTGACATCTCTGAAAGCAAGGAAAAGTAGGGATTATTAAAGGGGAGAGTGAAATGTTCACAGTGGGAATATGGGCATAAGAGGAATGAAAAATAGGTTATAAACTACATCATTTATAATTAAATAATATTAAGTATTACTAAAATTCAGAAAAAGTAAAAATAAATATTACAGTATATGGTGTTGATTTGCCGGCATGGATGTCCATGTCCTGGCAAAAGTTGTTCTGCTGCACTAGCGACAGTTGTACTGCAGCAGAACAACTTTTTATTCTGCTGCAGTAGGAACATCACACAACACTCCTGATCAGCTGTTTGCTAGCTGCCCTCTGCTGCAGCTTGTATTTGGTTTGTCTTGTTCCTTGCCACATGATTTGACATCTGGGCTATATGATTAAACCTCCTGTCTACAGTATTTAATCCACCAACTGTGCTCCACTCTCTATGAGAATTAAGGGAACAGCTAGGAAAATAAGAACTGGTCTGAGCCAACACAGCTGCTTCAGAGCGGCGAGTGAGAGTGAAAACTACTTAAAGCTCCTGCCACGGATGACAGCGTACTTGCACCAGTTCAACAAATCAAGAGCAACAATAAGCACAAGACTCTAGTCCAGGAGTAATACCAATTTGTAAAGGTTAAAAAAACCCCAGATTGGATCAGTACCTCCAATTGCAGGAACATTTTATTAAGTTACAGCCACACAGAGAGTGCTGTATTTACCTAGAGCTTCAGACATAAACTAAATGTACTACAAATCATGTTGATGATTTCTGTTAAGAAATGCAACTTGAATTTAAAATACAGCTGTTAGATTTCATGGAATATTAGAGAAATTCCTGTGTGATACAATGGACTACACTATCTGAACTTAGAAATGTAGCATTAAAACTGCGTGAGATTTTTTGCAGGAAAAATAGTACTTGAAATGTTTAGAAATAAACAATCCTGATTAGCCAAGAATGATGTCATCATTTATAATTTTGTATATAGAGGATAGTGGATGGCCAGCCGTGCAAACCAAGCCTGTGTTGTTACTGACCTCAAGAGTAGTCAGAACCCTACTGGCAATGCAAGCTTGTTGTGCATGTGACTGGGCATCCACTGTTTTATACAGTATGGGCAGGATTCACAAAGAATATGTGCCCAGTGCATCTCAGACGCGCCAGCGCAAGTCAGATGCACCAAGTCCAAGTGGTGGCATTCACAAAGGGATGCACCATGCCAACCACCAAGCGCAACACTACAGGACACAACGGCGCATCCGCAGAAGTACCCGCGCATCCAGAGATGCTCCAGGGCAGGCAGGCAGCCCTGCAGCCATACAGAGGAGCCAGCAGAACAACTGGAGCAAAACAGCAGAGCAGGAGGAGCAACCACGGAGCTGACACAAACAGATCCACAGATACAGGTGTAGAGTAAAACATGTTTATAAAATGTAGTGGCCATATAAACTGTACAAATCAAATGGCAGAAAAGGAACAACAACAACATCCACAGACAGGGAAGATGGGGAGCAGGGGTGGGTAGGAGGACGAGAAATGGAACAGAAACAGATGACAGGATAGGGCAACTATCTACACAGGAAGGCCCCCAGACAGTGGCAGGGGGACACTAGCAGTGCCATGCCCTGCCACACAGCACCCTGGCATGGCCCAGAAGGCGCAGCATGATGCCCCACAGGGCAGCTAACAGGCGCCGAACAGTCCGTGTAAGAGGGCACAGGGCCACCTGGATGGCCACATGGATCTTCTGGTCCACATCCACTGGCACAGCACCACCACCATCACCACCCAGAGCAGCACGGCGATCATGTACACCTGCAGAAAATGACAGAAGGAACACACACTGAGGCCCAGAACATGGAACACAGCCCCACCCACCACAGACCGCACAACACCAGAAAAACTGCAATCATGTAAAGCGGTACTCACCCACCCCTAGTGGAGCACCAGGCCTGGCACACATGTATCATCGATGATGCTCCTCAGTAGTGTCCACGGCATGCTGCCTGGCCCCTGGACCTGCAAAACACAACATGAGTGAACACTGCCACAGCACAGGATGCAAGTCCCCAGCTAACCAGCCCTGCCATCATGTGGTCATGCAGCAGACAGTGATGCCTGTGTCCGAAGCACCCGGTGCAAGCAGGCACACACAGCCATGCCTGTCCCCCCCGCTCCAGGGCAAAGCAGCACAGGAGCACCATGGGGGCAGTGATAGACACACCCAGCACGTGCCACAGAAGTATACAACTGTAGAACACCTACCTAGTCATGGCAGTGCACACCTGTGTACACAGCGCTGCAGTCACACAAGTCTTTCCAGGTCCCACCTCTGGAGGTTGCCATAGCGATGCCTGCACTGCTCACCTGTGCATGGCATGCCAGTACGCTGCACAATCCGTGAAACAATGGTGGCCCACACCCTGGCCCTGGGCTCATGGAGGTCCTCCTGTCCAAACAGGTGGCCCTCCATAGCCATGAACTGTGCCACTAGATGTAGCAGCTCCAAATGTGACCAGTTCATGACCCTAGGCACCATTCTCCCAGCTCCAGGCATCCTACACTGTGTACATACAGTGGCAAGGTGCAAACAAGGAATGCGCCATCCACCGACCGTTATGCGCCACATGAAACAGTGATACACTTGCAGCACACCGCGCACTCAACGCAATGCGTGATTGGCCGCTGCCGATGGACCCAAGAATGCCACCATGCTATGGTGCCACACGGCAAGGACATGGTCATGCATGCTTGGTGCACATGCAGGCGCCACAGCATATGCCAGTAACGTGTACCGTGCATAGTGCGCAATCCGTGGGGAGGGACGGACAATGCAGCATGGGCAGTGCATTGTGGGACTTATTGCATGATATGGTACAAGTCACTGCAATCGTCAAGCACGCTATGGTGCACTGGACTATGGCAGAATGGCGCATAATGGAAGATGCACCGTATAACATGTACAACGCATGCACGGGGGATGCGCCGTGTGGACTGCCCCCAAGCCATGCAGATGCACCACTCAGACCATGCTTGCACTGGGAATGTGCCGTACTGTGGTTGGCGCATCACACAGATGCTTCATGCAAAGTAAGATGAGCTGGGAGCAATTATGCTATTCAGAAAGAATGCACCCCAAACAGCCTCATCAACCATGCATGGGCATCTCAGCCGATTAGCATCTCATTAACAGGTGCTCAGGCCTCATTTGCATGCCCTGAGCCATAAATGCTCCCAATTCAGCAGGCTGAGACCAGGGTGCTGAGAGGAGTCAATGCCTACAGGGTGAGTATACTGCCAGTCATAGGGCTACAGCACACACTGGTGTACCTGCATCGGAGTGTGCACAGCTGATGGTGCCCCAGTACACCGCATGTGGGACCAGACTACCATCAGGTGGCCACCATGGCAACACATGTTGTACAACCACAGGGATGAATCCATGAGGTGACATTGAACAGGTCCCTGCCAAGGCCACAGCGGAAGACCGTGTCACTGGGATACACACAGCACAGCACGATCTGGGCACCACTCCCCAACAGTTGGCATTGCACCATGGCGGTGTACTGTGGGGGGGGTCAACATGTATGGAGGACAACACAAAGTACACAGGGACACAGGGATGGTACAGATGGCTGTGGGTGGACTGCACTGTGAGGTACATGCAGCACCATGACAAATGTACGTATGTCGCACAGTGCAACACCTCTGCAGGCACAGTGTCACCACTGCCAGCACACACACTGCCACTGTGCAAACACTGCATACCATCTCATGGCAGTCCTCCTCTGCCCTGCAGCCAACACAGTGGTGGCACCCAGGTATGATGGTGCACCATGGTGGTGGAACACACACTGCTGGGGTATTGAGACACACACACACGGGAGAAGGGTCAGTGTCACACACCCTGTGGTGGCTACATGGTACCTCTGCCACATCCTGGGTGGCATGTGCACCATCCCTCATGGACCACACACCATGGTGCATGTCCACCTGTGCCTGGCAGCCCACACGCAGACCACGGCACAGGCCACGGGCACCACAGACCATGGTGAGCCTGCAGACAGTGGGAGATGGGTGTGGGTCTGTGTGTACACCTCGGCGGGTCTGACACAAGGTTGCTTCTACCCACAGTGTTTTGAATGTCTGAGGTGCCAGGTGCTGCCGCCAGGCATGACAAAACTTCACGCGGGATGAGGAGAGGGCACTCATCCAGGCATGCCATCTACTCACTGGCAGGGGTGGCAGTAGGACGGCACATGCAGAGGGCTGGAAGGAGGTGGCCCGGCATGTGAACGCGGTCACATCATACAACCGCACAGTGCAGGAGTGCAGGAAGCATTGGAATGATGGCCGATGGAGGGCCAAGGAGAGGGTGGCCAGCATCCAGGCCTCCCTAAGGTGGACAGGGGGTGGACCCAGCTCGGTGGCACAGCTCAGCCCCAACAAGGCCCTCCTGGATGCTAGTGTGTCAGGGACGTCCGTGCACGACATCCCTGGGGGTGGCTTTCAGATGGGGGGGGCAGCCCATCGCAGCATAGTGAGTAGCTGTGCACCCTGTCCGCACCTGCCATGGACAGGCATGCGTACCCGGCAGTGTGTGGCTGACTGTGCATTGTGTCATGTGCATCCTGTGCAATAATCATGTCTCCCTTTCTCTGTTCCACAGCTCCATCGTGACTCCATGGCGTGGCCATGGCCGACTGCGTAGCCCCCATAGGCAATGATGCAGCCCACCCGATGGGGCTGTTGACACTGATGTGGGCATGTCTGCACCTTCGATGTCCACGCTCCACACACCACCGGTCACGGTACTTATGGCAGAGGGCCCTGCAGAGCCCTTCACCAGCGATGACGGTACTGCAGGTGGGTACATCTCATGGTTGGGCGGCCTGGCTGGATTGTCTGATGGTGACCCAGATGAGGTGGTGGACATAGCAGATGCACTCATCATGCTTGCCAGTGACTTGCAGGGTGAGGGTATTTGCACCGACGCATGTTCCACTGTCAGCAGCGCCACTGCCATGGGCGACTGCAGTGCACACAGTGTGGGGCTGCCTGTGCATGGGACCCTGGGTGCCAACGGCATTCCCACCATGCTGGACACCAGTGCAGCAGTGGCACAGATGCTTGGGGCTGTGTGTGCCGTGCCCCCTGCACTGCTACCCAGCACAGTGCTGGCAGCATCAGTGGCATCCAGGCAGGGCACCAGTGAATACGCACCCACTACAATGGGCCCACTGGATGACATGCATGGACAGCAGGTACCCGTGCCCAGCCATGATACACACACAGCACAGCCTGACAGGGTGCGTCCACCACCCGTGGAGGACCCTGGTGAGGCCGACCATTACCCGGTTCGGCGACGCTGCCCCCATGCCGCATCACCTGCTGATGACATGGGTGTCTACCTTGACCTGTTGTGGGCAACTGTGGACAGTCAGGAGGCACTCCGGTTGGGGTTCTGGAGCCACTGGGCCATCATGGTCCAGGAGCATGAGTCCATGGTGGTGTGGCATGCTCAGATGCTGTCTGAGACATGCCTCATGCGGGTGGGCATGACTGCAGCCATGGAGCAGATCACAGCTGCTGCTGAGGCAGTGGCTGCTTCCACAGGATGCCACAGACAGCGTGCATCCAGTCAGATGTCCAAGAGCATGTTCTGGGCACCCCGACGATGGGACCAGGTGGGCCCCCTGCTGCTGACCCCATCACCACTGGCATCCACTCCCACGGGCCATGGCTCAGCCAGGGGGCATGGAACGGCCACCCCACTGAGCACCTATTCACGGTCTCAGTGCAGCACCCCTGGGGTCCCTTGGGACACCCCCTGTGGCCAGTGGTGGCACCCCTATCACCAGCGGCCATGGCAGAGGCAGCCCGCATGTCCATGGCAGTCATAGGGTGGCCCTGTGATGTCCATGCCCAGGTGCCTGTGGTGGTGAGTGGCATGGTCATGCATACTGGCTGCCCTGTGGGTGGTGCCAGTGCCGCTGTGCATGGTGGTCTCCAGCAACACGGTTGCCCTGGCACACCCCCGTGTCACCTGTGCATGTGCACCAGTGTGTTTGTGTGTACCGCAGTCGTGCCATGTGTCATGGGAATGATGAGTGCATTACGGTGCATGCAGTGCCCATGTGCTGGCCGCAGTGCACACTGACCCGTGACAGTGTGGGCATGGCCTGTGTGGTTCTGGTGTGGTGCATTAATGGTGCCTGTGTGTGTGTGTGTGTGTGAGTGTCTGTCCCTCACTGTGTGCATGTACCTGCATGTTCGCCCTGGTGTGGCATATGGTGCCTGCCATGCCCCAGCCATGATGTCCCTACACTGTGGTGCCCACACCTGCACATGTACCAACCTGTATACTCACCTGCATGTCCCAAAATGTTCCTCCACCACACTGGTGTGGTATGCCCATGCCCTGGCCGCCAGCCTGGGATCCATGTGCTCATGTTCGCCATCGGCTCCATGTTCCTCTGGGTGTGTCCCTGCTGCACCCTCCCCCAACCCCTCCTCCTTCCCAGAACTGTTGCCCTCGCCAGCTTCAGCAGGTATCCCATGGTCTTGGGCCATGTTGTGTAGCATACAACAGGCCAGGAATATGCCACAGGCCTTCTCAGGGCTGTACTGTAGGGCTCTGCCTGACCGGCACAGGCACCAGAATCACATCTTCAGCATGCTGAAGACACGCTCGATGATGACATGAGCCGCAATGTGTGCCTCATTGTAGCATTCCTCCATCACTGTTCCGGGTCGTCGGATGGGGGTGAGGAGTCAGGGATGCAATGGGTATGCAGCATCACCTGTGGGGGTAGATGTGTCTCCATTATTACATGGTGTTACACTGTGGCGTGTGACCCGACCCCATCTAGCCCTGTGTTGTGCACCCAGTCCTGCCCCTCTGCCCATGCAGCCGCATGCCTGGCAGTTCTGCATCCCCTGCACCTGCTGCCCCTGCCTGCCCCCATCCATCCTGTGGCACACATTGGGCCCATGCCACCCTGCAGCCACCACAGCACCCTTCCACATCCCTGCTGACTCAGTGCCCTCATGCCTGTGGTCTGCCACCCACGGCCCACCCCAGGTGTCCTGGGCATGGTGGCCCCCCAGGCTGCTGGAGCCCAGTCACATGTACCTAACAGGTGTCCAGTTTGAATGTTCCTGGCCTCAAACCTTGCACAGAGTGCTGAATGGTGCCATATGTATGCATCATATGCGCTCCCAGGGTGTGTGGCGCAGACATTGGTGATGTGCCCCGTGGCATCACACACCACCTGGCAGTTAACTGAATGGTACCCCTTCCGATTCACATATGTGATGCCCTCCTCACCAGGTGGTGTGTGGATTGCCACATGGGTGCAGTCGATGGCCCCTATGACACCTGCATGAATGCCACCCTGTGGAACCCCTGCATGGCTTCTGTCTGCTCTGCCTGCGTGCTGGGGAATCTGATGTATTCTGAAGCATGCGGTAGCAGTGCGGTGAGGAACTATGTGAGGAGGTGGGATGTTGAGGCCTGTGATATGACAGTGGTATCCCCTGTAGGCCTCTGGAAGGTTCCCATGGTGAGCAGGTACATGACCGCTGTCACCTTGGTCTCCACCATGATGGCATGTCCTCGTGCAGTGGGTGCCTGCATCACATCATGGCACAGCTCACATAGTTGCCTCAGCATGGCCCTGTTGAGGCAGTATCACCCGACTGTCTCCACCTCTGTCAGCTGCTTGAAGTACAGCCGGGGCACGGTACCACCGTGGGGCCGGCCGCCTACGGTTACTTCTGGTACCCTGCCTCCTCCTGCTAATTATGGCACCAGCAATGCTGACTGCTGTGGGGTTCATCCCCTCTGTTGCTGTAGCCCTGTGGTGTGGCTTGCTGTCTGTGCCTCTCCCTCTATTATGACTTCCCCACTGTGTGTGTCCTGCTGTTGTCGTTCCATTGACGGCCTGCTGGTGTGCTGGACTTAAGTCTCCTCCTTTTGTACTTATCTTTCTATGGCACATCTTGGCTTTGCGCTGAAGTTGCTCCATTGCTGCACCTTGGTTTTGCTCTGTGGATAGGGATGCACGGTGTATGCATGGGTACGCCCCCTGTACATGCACTGCGTGTCATTACGTTGTGCCTATGGTGCATGTCTTTCAGCGCAGGGCTTCTCGTTTGCATTGGCGCTTCCTTCCTGTACCTGAATCGCCTTCCGGCCCATTTCTGACTTGCGCCGGTGCATCTGAGTTGCGCCAGGCGCATCTGTTTTGTGAATTCTGCCCTATATGTTTCTTTATCTTAAAAAATATATTATTGTCCCCCCCCCACCACAAACACTCACACACAAAATGCACATAATTTGGGGAAATTTTAAAAATAATAAACGCACCCTACTCTCAACTGCTAACTTTCCTTGCCATACTACTGGTAGTTTATTTGCTTTTAAAATCATTTGTGAAAACAGCTTACTTCATAAAAAAGGAAGACCTGGGTGATGAG
This sequence comes from Neoceratodus forsteri, assembly GCA_016271365.2. Classification (NCBI taxonomy): domain Eukaryota; kingdom Metazoa; phylum Chordata; order Ceratodontiformes; family Ceratodontidae; genus Neoceratodus; species Neoceratodus forsteri. The sequence goes on along the minus strand of CM057450.1, from coordinate 555,103,073 downwards.
CAAGAGCAAGATCTGTACTTATGTACTTCCATTTAAATCAACATGGATTCACACAAATATGTTATAGTGTAACATGGATTCACACAAATACGTTTAGTGCAGATCATGCTTATGCTTGTTTCCCAGTTCCTTTCATTTCTGTAAGTAAGATTCTTTTTAAATTATTTTGAAAGCAAAACACTATCAGTGGCATTGGGCGGGGCATTAGCAGCTGGGTGCAAGGTGAATTTATTAGTTAATATTAATTAAAAAAATAAGTTTCTGTGTTTGGGTCTACAGTATATGTGCATGTGTGGGGAGGAAAGACAACAATTGTGAGAAGAACAGAGCACATGTGGCACTGAATTTCCATTCTTATTAAAACGTTACTCGGTATTACTTGGTTGTACAAGGCAGAAGGAGGCTCTAGGCCCATCATGACTGCCTCCCCACACTATGTGGGGTGAATTAACCATTGTTACAGAGAAATTTATGTAGCTCATTTTTGAATTTATGGAAATCCATAATGTCACCCAGGTTCGGGGGTAGTGTATTCCATAGTTTACATGCACATATTGTAAAAAATAGTTTCTTTTGTTAGTGAATGCCCATTGGATACGTAATTGTTTACTGTGAGACTTTAAGTTAGTTGATTTAGGAGCAGGATAATATTACATTAATTTGCTAAATCTTGATCATGCAGGATGTTATATACCATCAGGAGGTCCCCTCTCTCTATACCTGTTTGCAGCTCATAGAGATTCAGTGCACACAGTCTATTGGGGTATGATTGCCTTCTCAGCCTGGGCACTAGTCTAGTTGCCCTTCTTTGGGTATTTATCTATTAGTTTCTTATCCCTAAGTGTGGAGCCCAGAACGATGCTGCCTAATCCAAATGTGGCCTTATATATGCTTTATATAAAGGTATAATACCGGTGTCACACCTGATTATAAATGCCATTTGGACAGACCTGATGAGTCTGTTTGTTGTCAGTGAAATTTTTCTACAATGATTCCCCTGAGAAAATTATTTAAGTGTAGGGCCCAACACGGAGCCCTGGGAAACCCCACTGGTAATGTCAACCTCCCCAGAAAAAATGTTATAAACTCTAACTTGCTGGGTCCTTCCAATAAGCCATTCCTGTATCCTCTTGATAAGACATGTATTGAATCCCAGACTGACCATTTTGTTTATCAACTTGCTGTCAGGGACAGTATCAAATGCCTTCCAAGAATCTAGAAAGACAATTTCCACCAGTACTCCCCTATCAAGGTGATGGCTCACTTTTTCATAAAATGATATCAGGTTAGTAGTACACAATCTAACAGCTGTAAAACAATGCTATATGAAATCACTTAGTCCCTTTTCTAGTATTTCACTATCCAATCAATTTTTTTAGCAATTTCTTCAACAACTTGGAAATCACAGATGTTAAACTGATTGGTCTAAAATGACCAGCTATAGCTCTACTGCCTTTCTTATGTACAGGGATGACTATAGCATTTTTCCAGTCACCTGGTATACAAATTATTACACCACAGATAAGTGTAACATCATTCTATGACCTTTGACCTGTGGTACCAAAGCTTTTCAGTTTGGATGGAAAGCCATGCAGAACAGACCCTAACTATATAATATAGTGCCTTTCATACACACTGCAACCCTAAGTGCTTTACAAAGCACCAAGTTACATACAGGAAGTAAGGGATTATGTGCAGTACACATACAGAGGCCCACTGAGCACACTCATATAATACACACAGGCATACTACTATAAACTGGTGGTTTTCAAGCCACATATCTGGAAGGTCACACAGCGCAGCCAACAAAACTTACTGGTGGCCTTGCTCTTTACATTTTTCATCCCATTCTCTTAATACAACAGATCTATTTTCCCCACATAGTACAGTACATAGCAAATTAAGTTCTTATTGTCTTCTCTCTTTTGCTGGTAGGAAATGGCCAAAGGCTGGCATCAGCACAGTAGTAGAGCTACCACTCATAGGGCCAGCAGCCTGAGTTCTGTAATAAATCAGAGTCATTCGATGCTTGCCAGGGAGTGGAGGACTGAGTATCTCACAGGATGCTCCCCTCCTCCACAGTGGGAGGGTCTCTGTCTCCACTGCAGTGCTGCTACCTGGGTGAACACAGTTGGAAGCAGAGCAGAGACATGGTGGAGGGGCATCTGCTGGGCTCACAGCAGGCATGCAGATATGCATACTGTTGCTCTGAGCCCCGTATGTGGATGGCCCAGGAATAGGGAGAAAACAGCAGAAAATAGCTCCAGCAGCAGTCAGAGATGATCTCTTAGTATATCTGGAGGACTGTGCACCACTCCCACCATGCTGCTGGAAGCAACATTAGAGATTTGGGGAGGTTGCTGCCCATTCCTGTCCCTGTCTGTGGTGCAGGGCCATGGCTTGATGTAAGTGGTATATTGCAGTCAGAGGTGACAGAGGTCTGGTACTTTGGGGTATGCCAAAGAAGAGCTGCACCTGAGATTGGAGGGAGCATAAATAGTAAGATAAACAAGCAATGGGGTGCTTACCATTTGCATACTGCTTTAAATAACATTTCATTGGTGGAGGGGGTTGAGGAGGGTATAGTCCTGGACTGCCATATTCCCACAGGAAATTAAACAGAATTTCATTGAACACCATCTGGTACCAGTGAGGACCCCCAGCACACAACAGAGGCTCTGAGGACTGGAGGCTGGAGAAGATAGGGCCAAACAGGGTAGGATATGTAGTTTGTGGTCAGGCAGAGGGTCCCACATATCTGCTACTTCTGCCCTTAGGCAGGTGTAGCTAATGGTCCCCTCCACTGGCCCTATGCCTCAAGGAGTTTGTGTACAGGACAGGGTGGATACTGGTCTATGCCCCCTGACAAGCCACCGTCCCACCCACCTGCACAGAGAGGTGCACTGGTAAGGCATGGGGTACATAGGGGACACACACCGGTACTGTAGATCCTGTGTAGCACCCAGATGGATCTTGTGTAGTACCCAGATGGTGTGCATGTGGTGCATAGGGGATGCTCCATGGCTTTTCCAGGACCTCTGCACGCATGGAGGGTCAGCAAACCATTTGAGGATTGGGCCCTGAATATACAGGCTGCTGCAGATACACAAAACATGGTAATCAAATGAGATAAATATTGCACATTGCACTATAAAGATACAGCTGTGAAGCTTCATCCTACTTTGGCCCACAGGCTGTGAAGCTTGATCAAATAAAAACAAAAAAAAGCATATATGGAGGTGCATAGTAAACAGCATAACAAAATAAAAGAGGTGAAGAATACTCTATAAAAACACAATGCCTTTAATATAGGTCTGATCTGAACAGGGGAATGCAAATAAAAGCATACCATTACAAGTGCAAGATGGCCGAAAATAAACTACCAGGATAATCAAGGGTTAAAACTCAACTCTATTCCTAAGTGAGAAGTGGGTGTGGATGACTAAAGCATTCATGCACAGATACAGACACTGAGAAAGGAACTGAACAGCAGCTACAGCTCAAAGTATGAATTTCAACAGTAGAAAACAACTATGAGGCACACAGCTACAGCTTCATTGACTCAAATAATTAATATAAATATCTTGTTTAAAAGACCCATGTTTTCAAGAAATCAGCACTGTAGCAGCTTGCTGTGAATAACTGAACTCTGTGTAGGAATGGAAACTCCCTCAGCTGCTCTGTAATTTGATTCAGCTCACAGTGATGTTCACATTCTGGCAGGCTAGATATGGCAGGCTGCAGAGGAACAGAAGAGGTTGTGTGTGTGTGCGTGTTGTGTGTGTGTGTGTGTGTCAGAGAGAGACAGAAAGAGAGCACACACACATGTGGCTTGGCAAATGAATTAGTTTAAACTAACTCAGAGTGTTTTGTTGTTGTTTTTAATGTTGTTAATGTTCACACTCTGACTCTTTCTTCTGCAAAGGTTCATGGGGCTTGCCTGTCCCAGAACCATGCCTTCCTCAGTGCTCTGTAATGCTCATGCTATGTTTCATGGCTTCACTTTTTCAATAGCAGATTACTATATAAAAGACCCCTCTTTTAAAAAAAATACTTATACTGTGAAAATCAGTGCAGTTAGCACTATCCACAAAGCTATTTATCTTACATGCCCTCAAAACATTTCAATAAAAGCAGAACAATTACTGCCAAAAGCTCTTTTAACAGGCACAGTTATTAAAGGGGCTCTAAAACTGGCTTAAAAGGAAGTGATAGTCAAAGTAGCTAACTGAAACTTCCAGTCCAGCAATGAAATAGTATAATCTAGTGCAGGCAGGGATGGAGGAGGGGCCAGACACAAACATATCACTGTCATAAATAGAGACAATGCAGAGAGTTGTGAGTCATGTTCAGTCAAAGCACTCAGGGGAAGAAGGCAGTCTAGGTATCCGTCACAGTCCCTTTTCTCTCCTGTTTATAGCAGTATGTGAGCATGGTGACATCACCATGCAGCGTAAAAAGGGGAACAGCTTTGTTATTATTAAATTACTTGAAAACAACTACAGTATTGCTGCACTGGGAAGACAGCTGTTTGAGTAGAAGCAACCCTCTAAGTGAAGCCACCCTCTACTTGGAGCTGCAGTTACAAACACACACTATGTAATAGAAGCAGTGACTTCAGTTAAATGATTATGGAAATTTTACATTCGTGTATGTGTGAAGTCATTTTTTTTATTACCCCAGTGTATTCTTTTGTGTTTCATTTTTGAAATAGTCATTTTTTTCTTTATTTTGGGCCCCATATTAATACAGCCTTTTTCCCACCCATTATTTGTTTTTTGTTTTTTAGGTGCCAACAAGCATAGTTTGTAAGTGCCTATTTTTGTCATGCATACCCTTTTCAGCATTTCAGTAAAGTTTAAGTATGCCTTTTGCATGAGCTATGTGCCATACATCAGATTTGCCAGATTCAGAACTAAGCTGAATGATCTGCCATGCTGTAGATCCAGCTGGCTGGGGAGAGTTGATTGACAGCGACATGCTTTTTATTCTGGTAGCAGCAAACACAAGCTAGTGGTGGTATTATGGCATCTAGGACCACTTATTCTTTGTTTTCAAGTTCTCTGAAATGTTTGTAAAGGCTTTGCATAGCAGCATGAAGAGAGGTAGTGGGGAACAGCAGCAGAGTGCAGAGCTCAGTCAGAGCCATGGCTCATGTAATTGGGTGCTTCATTGGCAGGAAAGTTGCTAATTAAGCCACAGTACATTTGAAAAAAAAAAGCAACACAGCTGCTGGTTGCATTTCTATATGTAAGCACCTTCTGGGATCTTACTAGTTAACCTCAGTTGCTAAGTGTAGCTAGGCAGGAAAGGCTGTGGTGCAGGTAGGTCTGGGATTTGGGCTTGCTTTCTGCTGTGCAGTGGGTCTTATCTCAGAAGGTATAGTAGAGTAGAGAGATTAGATTTTAAAGAGGGGAGGAGAGCTTGGACAGGGGAGAGAAGAGAGACAGTTGGTTGTTTAGGCCTACAGTTCATCTGGAGGGCTGTGGCTGGGTTGGGGGGGCTGCTTGCCACCCCAGACCTTCTCTCTTGAAGACCTACATATGGAGAAGTGTGGCAGTTCAGGCCATTAGCAAGGGGGAACAGTGGAGCAACAAGCCTGGGTATTGGTAGGGCAAGCACTGCTAGGGGCCCTGTTTTTTAAGTAATCTTATCCATGGGTGAATGCACCCTGTCAGCTGGCAGTGGTTCATGTGGGAGGGCCTGGTCTGGCAGATGGGGCCTGGGGTGTGGTTCAGAGATGGCAGCCTGGACTGTTGAGGGTGTTGTGGTAGCAGCTCTACCCTTTTTCCACTGGCTGGTGGCCGCTACAGTGTGTGGGCTCTCAGGGGGTGCAGTCTGTGGAGGCAGGAAATGTTCCATGTGGGGAATGGTTGGTTGGGACCCTGGTGAGGTGGCAGACCATCCAGATGCTCCATGTGGTATAAGCAGCAGTCCCCTTGGTGAAGGCAGTCCAAAAACTGAAATCGCTGCAAGAGCAGATAATGCCTCTGGATCTCTGCCAGTCTGGGAGAGTGACAGATTCCTTGGGGAGACTTTGGTCTCTGTAGGTCCAGGAATTGTTTGGAGCTCTTAGAGGAGAACAGTTGGAGTGTGGCATCAGTGATTAGGTATCCAGAAGATCTTCGGTGGTTCGGTTCTTGCTAAAAGGACACCATGTTGACTTTGTAAGACTTTGAAGAAAAGAGAATGCTCCCTGTAATGTAAGAACCCCAGTGGAAAATGTTTAAAGAAAGGCAAAGTAAGACATTCAATTGGGACTTCAGAAACGTCTCATGTTGTCACAATTGTTGCCTCTTTGAAGTTTGGCTGAGACTCAGAGAAGGGAAAAGTCAACAAGTGCTCTGTAAAGTCAGAGTGAAATGAAGGGATATGAAATGAGAGTGCTGCAGAGTATGAAATACTGCTAAATGTGGCCTGCTTCAGACCACCATATTGCTGCTGTCAGGAATGTAGCCTTTTAGGCTCAATGGAATGTCTGCATGCAATTAATCAGTCTGTTGGAAAAAGAGATTGTTGCAGAACAAATGTCAGGTGCCTACCTGTAAAGTAACCCTACCGTGAACTGTTTACCCCCCCCCCCGCTCCTTGGAGTGACTCTTCCTATTTATCAACTGTTCATTAAATGGGATCCCCTGTTTCTGCAGTTTTGGTGTTTGCTGCATTTGCTGGAGAAACTGTTTTGCTGCTAAAAGAAGTTTGTCTCCACAGCCAGCCACCAGTGTGTTCCTGGGTGTAATCCCGGAGAACTATTGCAACCTAGGAGGAGGTCAAGAGGCCTGCCTGGTAAAGACTGTCCACAAAGGTCTGTGGGCGAAGTTGGCAAGGCAAGGCAGGTGAAGGTCTGCATCATCCCACCAGTGCACCCCTGCTGCATCATTTCTGGTAATGTCAGGCACTATAACAAAATTCATTAGGCTGAACCTTCTGCAGTAGTACTGCCAGTCATATACTGTGTGTGCATGCAGTTGGGGTAGTGTGGATACTTTCCAAAATTCAGCTACAATGACTTTGGATGTCCACTTTCACCTTGTCTTCAAAATCTGACTAAAATTTCCACAGTATGCACAATTTAAGTTGTGTCAAGTGAAAGAGTTAAAGGGGGTTCAATTGCTAAACCTAAAACAAGAGAAGGTGAATTCAATGTTTCCTTTACTCACAATGATCTACTGATGAGGAAAACGATTCCCTTAATTAATTGTAAGAGACTCAATAAAATCAAAGCCAATGTACTAACACATGGTGTTGTATTTGACACTGAAAAAAGACATCATCACCCAGAAAAGAATAACAGCAATGTACTGCGCCCATCCACTCTAAAGCCCCTACCTTCAAAAGCCAGGAAGGGGAAGGCTGGACTCCCCAAAAAACTGAATCTAACAAAAAAAAAAGAACTTGTCCTGCAGGGCCTCAATGAGACTACAGTTGGGATCAAACTTGTCCGTGAGGACTTAGAAAATCATGGCATCCATGCTGCCCACTGAGTGGTGTGCAGCTGGACGTGCAGGCAGCAGAAGATTCTGAGTAATATGTGTGTCTAGTCTGCAAGTGCTGGAGTGAAATTCCAATCATCTCTGGCTCTGACGATGGAGAAGACAGCCCCTATGAGTGTCTTGGCTTTAAAGCGCTCACTCAATCAGGAGCCAATAAAAATGCAGCAGCTGCCATCTTCCTTGCCCCACAGTCATTCATTTCACCTTGCACTTCAAGATGTATAATTATAACACACATTCACCACATTCTCTTTGTTCTTTTTCAAGTAGTTAACATATTCCTTTTTCTTCTTTTTAAATAGAGTAGTGCACATTTTGTGATGAGAATATGAAGCAGGAATAAAAGCTCCAAGGAAACTGACAATGAAGTGAACAAACTGACTCCTCTTCCTGCTTGTCTGTTTCTCCCTCTCCCAGTTTCTGTCTCTCCCTCCATTACTTCCCCTTCACTTCTGTGCACCTCTTTCCCTTTTCCACCCAGTCTCACTCTCTCTCTCTCTTCCTCCATCTGACTTCATCTCTCTCTCTCTCTCTCTCTCTCTCTCCCCCTCATGATGGATCTTTGTGGTGCTACTGGACAGATGTGAAGCAACAGAGAGAATCAACATTGAGCACCTTTGGCAGGACGTTGCATCTTAGCAGATTTCTTATTCTTGTTCTTTTTGTGTGTATGGATAATGTGTCCTGCTGTACTTTTCTTGGTTTGCAGGAGATGCAACCAACAAAAGACAGAGTTTAAATTAAAACCAAGATAGCCTAATAAAAGATATTACTTCCCAAAAAGTGTGCACTAGACTTTTTCAGTCTGACAACAATAGCAGAAACCAGCAATTCAAGCTGGTAGATACAAGCATACAAAATGTAAACATACTAATACTAATAATAATCAAAGCAGTGAGCTTTGTTGATGCTAGCTTTAATTAAAAAAAAAACTGAAGCCAGTTTCAATCCAGGGAGAAGGATGAGCATTGGCAACAAATCATGGTGAAAACAAAGTGGAAGTATGGTTCATTTTTGGCATCTCTAACGAGTTGGGCTCATGTGGGTGATAAACAGTTTGTCACTACAATCAAGTGTGGCCCATAGGCTAGGATGGAACCTGTCTGGAGAGAAATGGAATTCACATGCTTTTATCATTCCCTAAACTAATAACTCACCACACACATTATCTGCCATACTAAGGGAAATAACTTCGGGAGCACAGTACTCATTGATGGTTTACCTGCAATTTGGCTACAGCTCACCAGCTACTAGAGGTGGTTTATTTTAAGAACTTTTTGTGTTTGTGGCTTCAATTTTCAAATTGTAATTTCCATACTCATGGGTTTCATCTGTCTCACCGAGTGGCATCATTGTTGCCTGCCCTGTGGTCAGAAAATGGTATTCTTTCAATGGTCTTTTTGGGTGCAAACAAGCCTAACTTGTAAGTGCCTGTTGTGGTCATGTGTACCGTTTTCATATTTCAGTCAAGTTTATAGATATTTCATGTATTTGTAGAGGAGGCAGATACTTAAAAGTAAAACTGGAGCCACAATGTATTAATTCATGTCATATAGTAAGAATCTGGCTACACAGTATGCTGAACAAATGCGCTAGTACGTTAGCTCTGATTAAACATATTTATTAAAAGTTAAACAAGCAGCAGCAGCAGCAATCCCAAAGTACCAATGATTCAAGCAATACTCTACTCGTTATCTAGGCACCTTGCTCAGCATACTGTGTAGCCAGAATCTTACTACATGACGAGTTTATAGATACCGTTGCCTGGGTGATTTACTGTGCATGAGTGATGTGCTGTGCTGTGAATCAGGACAGACAGAAATCTCTGTTGACCCTGACATGGCGCATCACTCAAGCGCACTGATGTGGACAGCTTTTCTGCAACTTTTGCATTCAGGGAAAATCAGTCCAGAGAAAAACACCACCATTATGAAAGCCAAAGCCATACCCAGAACTGTCCCAGGCAAAGGGACAATCCAGGTCACTGATCTCGGGATTGATATGATCTCTTGGTCCAATCATTGCACGGTGGAGTTCTCATTCAGAGACCCCCAGTAGTCCCCCCCTTGTCAAGATGGTCTGCTACCACCCATTGAAGGGGTTGTCCCCATAAGGACTATCAGCAGTAGTGGACTTTTCTAGTGTGAACGCTGCCTGTGCAGCAGGTGTGTGTGAGGCAGTGGCAGTCTATATTAATGCTGTCTCCAAGGCACTCCATGATGTCACACCGAGCCATATGTGACCCAAGTCTTTTCACTTGAGACCCAGTGGTTTGATGGGGCTCTCAAGGAGATAAAGACCAGGGGCTGGAAGTTGGAGTTTTGCGGAGGTGGACTCAGTCCAAGGAGGACAAGCTGGCACTGACAATTCACTACAGAGAATAGTAAAGGACAATCCACCATAAGAAGGCAGAGTTCCTGACTAAGGAGATTATTGAAGGAAGGAACAGACCAGCTCTGCTCTTTTGGACTATAGATAGGCTACTTAATCCTACCTGTATGTAGCCAAAAAGAGCAGTTGCAGTAACCCAAAGTGAGGAGTTTGCTCAGTTCTGTTCTGACTGGTTGTCCTCCATTAGGACTGGGATCTCTCCAGTTGGGTGGAAGCACCCCCACAGTGGTGGGCTTTGCATTGTCAGAGGCACTCCTATTGCCTGGGGTGAGTTCAGGCCAGTGGGGGTGGCTGAGGTCATTGAGGTAATCTTGAAGCTGCAGACCACTTTTTGTGAACTGGACCCAGGCCCGACTTATCTCCTAGTGGGATGTGTTGAGTCCGTTGGTCCAGTGTTCGCCAAGATCATCTGGTGCTCACTCTTAGAGGGACTTTTTACAGGTCCTTGAAAGAGGTGCTAGTGAAGCCCCTCCTGAAGAAACTATCACTCGACCCTGACATCTTGGTGAATTATTGACCAATCTCCAACCTTCCATTCTTGGGGAAGGTTGTTGAGAAAGTGGTGGCCCTGCAGGTCAAGGTGTACCTTGTTGCCTATGACATCTATAAGCCACTCCAGTCTGGATTTAAGTCATGGCATAGAACCAAAATGGCATTGGTCAGGGTGCAAAATGATCGCCTCAGAGAGAGAGATAGAGGAGATTGGTCAGTTCTCATTCTCCTTGATCTCTCCTCAGCATTTGACACTGTGGACAATAAAGTGCTGCTGGGTCACCTTATGGAGCTCTGTGGACTCACTAATACTGTCATCAACTGGTTAGAGTCTTTTCTCATGGGCAGGATGCAATGGGCAGTGATGGGCAATTTCCCAAAGCCCCTGCCTTGTTGAGGTCCCCAGGGTTCAATCCTGTCACCGATGCTGTTCACATTGTTCATGCTTCCCCTTGGTGAGATTATCAGATGTTACAGCTTGGGTTTCCAGTGCTATGCAGACAATACCTAGCTGTACATGTATTTTGCTCCCAGGACAAATAATGCTGTGGAGTTTTTAAATAAATGTCTGGCCAAGATCCAAGACTGGCTATCCTTGGGTTGTAATTCCCATTTTCCTAAATAAATAAATATCATTTAACTTACTGAGGCTCAACCCTGACAAGACTGAGGTACTAGTGATTGAGCCTGGTCTTTGGCAAAATGTGGTTGCTGCAAGGTTGGGAACTGGGTTGTTCCTGGGCTCCACCCTGCTGGTAGCTTCCACAAGGGTGAAAAATCTGGGCGTCATCCTTGATGATGGATTGACACTTGAGGCTCAGGTGTCATCCATCATCTGGAGTGGTTTTTACCAATAAAGGAATGTTGCCTAGATTAAATACCTTAATCCCTCTTGGTGACCTGCACTCACTGGTGCATACCTTTGTCATGTCAAGGCTCGACTGTTGTAACGTTCTATACTTCAGTGTCAGCAGGGGAATTCTCCACTGCTTGCAGCTAGTGTAGAATGCAGTGGCCAGGTTGTTGTCAGGCCTTCTGGGATCTTGTCATGTGACTCCAGTTCTGCGTGACCTGCACTGGCTGCCGGTGAGATGGAGAATCACCTTCAAGGTGGGCTTGCTCACCTATAAGGCCCTGTATGGTTCAGGCCCTGGCTATCTGTGATCTCCTGACCCCTGTCCACCCTGCAGGCTTACTCCACTCCTCCACTGAGGGCCTCTTAGCGGTTCCAAGGGTGCAGCTGAAAACCTCAGGAAACCATGCATTTGAGGTAGCCAGCCCAGCTCTTTGGAACTCACTCCCAAGATCATCAGTGGAGGCTTTCAAGTGGGGTCTGAAGGCACATCTCTTCAGAGAAGTTTTTGGAAGTGAGTTACAGTTTTGATTATTATTGAAGCATTGCTATGTTATTGAGATTATTTTGTATAATGTTTTATTGACCTGTTATGATCTATTTATTACTGTAAATTGTTAGATTTATGTCTGTATACTGCATCTCTACTTTTGTAAAGTGTCCAGAGCCTCTGGGATTGGGTGCCAAAAAAATAAATATTTACTTGCTTATTTACACTACTGAACCAACCACCAAGTGCCCAGAGTTAACAGGGCTCCCAAGTCCACCTCTTCTGAACAAGTTACCCATTCTTATCAGGGTGTGCCTCTGAATTCATGCAAAACCCCAAGACAGGAGCTGCAAGTCCATTCCTCCCACCAAAAACATTCAAGCTCCTGAAAACTGTGCCAAGCACATTGAAGCTCCAGGCAGAGGAGAGGCAGTGTAATTCGGGATTCCTAATTCTCCAACATCAGTGTACTGTATCACCATAAAGCTGTATAAGGCACTGTAACACATGTTAAGTTGATTTTATTGATTATACAGACAGACACTAGTAATGGGCACAGCTGCATTATAGAAGCGTTATGAGCAGTATATACCGTAATCTGTGGCCACTCAATATATCACTGCTTTTCTGTAAAATCAACTTAATATTAGCTGTAGCAGCCCATCAATGTCATGCCAAAACTCCAGCATGTACTACAGTGCCTCCTAATACTTGATGCTGGTATGTTGCATTGATACTGGATAATGATGAATCCAGAGTTTCACTGCCTTTTCTGGACAAACACTAGAGAGTAAGGGGTCAGGTTTTGATCCCCAGAGAAGAACATATTTTAATTTCTCACTACAGTTCATAGATGTCATGCCTCATCCCCATCCCCCAAGTGACTTTTTGTTTCAATGCCTGGACAAGCCAGTCTGCCTGTTTCCTGGCAACATGGTTATTTCATACAGATCTTCTTTGGCACCTATAGTACCATTGGTAATTTGATTTTAGTTACATAGTAATTCCAGAGCCTAGTGACATCAGCTGAGCTAAAGAGTGTAGTATATGCATGGATATATATGGTAGGAAGTATAACGAATGCCACTAGGGCTGTAGTTTATACATATGGCTAATTCTAGTCCTATCTAATGTATAGTTTCTGCCATGCCCAGTGGCTTTTCTTTGTATGTCTCCAGTGGTATGTTACCACTATGTCTGAGCTGTAATAAAGATTGCTACTGAACAGATGTGCTGTATTTGAGTCTCCTTGCACAGGACACAAATGTATTACACCGGTGACCGAGGATCAAAGAAAAGCAACTCAGAGGTGTGCAAGAAAGGTTATGTAAGCTACTGCATGTTTTTTAACTGCTCTATAATTCCTTCCTGCTAAGTCATGTTGATTTGGTGGGCTTCCCAACTTTCTCTACCTGCCAGGCTACTGTGAACACTATAAATGTGTCAGCTGCAATCTCTTGCTCAAGCTACAAACCTATGTGAGCAAGTGTAAAAAAAAGCAACTTAAAGAAACTCCAGGTTTGTGAACTGCCTGCTTAACTTCCTGAGTCCAAAAGAGAAAAGGAACAATTCCTGCTCCTTCTCCAAGTGGGAGTCAGATGAATTTATGGTAGGTGAATCTGAACCTTAAAAAAGGCAGACATAAATTGTGTCAACACCTACAGCAATAGCATAGATTCCTGACTACAGCAGCAAATGCAGCTCAGCAGCAGAGTCTTGTGGCATAACAGAGAAATTGCAGCACATACTGAAAAGCTTTTGAAATTAAAAGACAAAGAGTTTTTCTTTTATGGACCCTGCAGCTGCAGACCAACCAGCCACAACCATGACAGTAACTGGCAGAGTACCAGAATTTGATGAATCAAAATAGGATTCTGATTCTTACTTGGAACACTTTGAACACTGGTTGGAGTCAAATGAAGTTCCTGATGCAAAAAAAGCAAAGGTGTTCCTAGCAGTTTTGGGACTTACAGTGTATCAACTCCTCAATAATCTGAGAGCACCTGTCTAAGTGGTGGATGTGCTGTTTACCCAAACTCACAGAGACACTTTCATTACATTTCAAGCTCAAGCTGATTTTCATTGCAGAACACTTCAGATTTTACCATTGGAACCGAGAGGAGGTGGAAGCTCTTGCAGATTACATCATTACTTCAAAGCATCTGGCAAACACCTATCACTTTAATTCACCGGACGTGGTACCCATGTACCTATGATATGCTAGCTTGTTTGCACTATTGAAACCTTTGTACCATCAGTGAATGTTTGTAACGCTGGTTGCCCTTTAAACTCTAATGTGTTACTGTGTACTGTTATTGTTTTGTCTCTTTTGTCAAGGTGCCTTTGTAAATGAGTCCTTGACTCAAAGGTCTGTAAATCTGATACTCAAAATAAATAAAATAAATAAATAGTCAGTTTCTGGAGGATACCCTCAAGGATCACTTTGTCTGTGGTCTTAGAAGAGAGGTCTATCAAAAATGCTTGCTGTCAGAAAAGGTCTTAATCTTCAAAAAAGCCTATGAGACTGTCCTCGCTATGGAGCTCACCCAGAAGGATATCAGGGAGTTAGCAGGACATTCTGAACTCTAAATAAGTGGAATTCACAAGGTCTCCCATACTCCAGAACCCAAGGGACATTCTACACCACATAGTGGTCCACCATCTTTTTATAAACAACCCCAAACATTTCAGAAGCCAGCACCACAGGGCACTTCTGCAAAGTCAAAACCATGTTACAGATGTGGAGGTAACCACCACCAAAGCACATGCCAATTTCAACATGAAAAATGCCATGGCTGCAGAAAAGTAGGTCACATACTGAAGGTGTGCAAAAGTACATCACAGACTGTTACTGCACGGAGCATCACAGATGGCTCTCCAACCATTGAAACAGAATATGAGGCACTGTGCCTGTTCATGGTTTATGCAACATGAGCAAAAGCAGAGGAGATTTACCTCCAAACTGAGCTAGTGGGAAACCAGCTAGTATGCAGCTAGACACAGTATCAGTATCTCTTGTGCCAGAGCACATCTACAGAGAGAAACTTCAGCAATGCCCATTGCAACCATCGTATATTCAACCCTTGTCTTACTCAGGAGACCCAATCCCTGTGCTAGAGGAGATTGAAGTACCAGTTGCCTACTAGGGAGGAATGTGTACCTTGCCTCTGCTGGTAGTGTAAGGAGAAAACCCTGCATTACTAGGCAGAAACTGGCTCAGGTAGATGAAGTTGAACTGGAAAAAGACCTTCAGCTTAAATACTGTGACCACAAGATGCACTAAAGAAAGTATTAGACAAACATTGTCCTATTTCACAGGACAGTTATGGCACAATCTGGGATTTCAAGGCAAAGATCTGAGTGCAACTAGGAGCCACTCCAATTTTCCACAATTCTCAACCAGTACCTTACACCTTAAGGGATGTGGTAGAGAAGGAACTGGACTGTCTTGAAAGCCATGATATCATCTCATGAGTAGAGAGGAGAGACTGGGCTGCCAATATTGTTGTGGTACCGAAACGAGACAAAGCAGTGAGGTTGTGTGGTGACTAGAAGGTTACAGCAACCGTTGTATGCAGCCAAATGCATACCCATTACCCAGTGCAAAGGACTTGTCTGCCACACTCACAGAGGGCAAGTTCTTTAGTAAGTTGGACTTATCTTTTTCATGCCAGCAGTTGAAAATGGATCCAGAGTCAGAACTGTATCTAACCATCAACACACACAAGGGACTTTACCAGTATCATGGCTTGGCATATGGAGTTTCCACAGTGCCAACAATTCTCCAGAACACAATGGACCAGATACTGCATGGACTGAACCATGTAGTATGGTTATAGATGATATCTTGGTAACAACACTTACAGTGGAAGAGCATCTGACAATCCTGGAACAAGTTCTGACCAGACTGCAGCAGTATAAACTGAGAATAAAGCTAGCCAAATGTCAATTTCTTCAAATTTCTCTTGAGTACCTCGGTTACCATATCAATACCTAAGACCTACACCCAAGAGAGAGCAGGGTAGATGCTATAGTCAAGGCACCTGCACGAACAAATGTGACAGAGTTAAGATCATTCTTAGGACTTTTGAACTACTATGGATGGTTCTTAATCCATTTGTCCACATTGTTGCAAACACTCCATGACTTTTTACAGAAAGAAGCACAATGGAATTGGTCTCCACAGTGTGAAGAAGCATTCTAGGCTTGCAAGAAATGTCTTCTAAGCAGAAAATTGTCAGTGTACTATGACCCCACCATCTGTCTGATGTTGGCATGCAATGCATCACCATATTGAGTGTGGGCCATTATCTCTCATGTGTTATCTTCTAGGAAAGAATACCTGATCACTTTTGCTTCCAGGACTTTGTCCCCAAGTGAAAGAAAGTATGTTCAGATTGAGAGCTTTGAGCATAATTTTCATTGTCAAAAAGTACCATAAGTACTTGTATGGATGGAAATTCACTCTGCTAACAGATCTCAAGCCTCTACTGGCAATTCTGGGGCCAAAGGCCACAGTACTAACTGTTGCAGCACTCAGGATGCAGAGATGGGCCCTGATTTTGTTGGCTTACAACTATGACATCAAAAACAGATGTTCTCAGGACTCACAAATGCAGATGCATTATCAAGACTGTCATGCAAAAATGCTACAGAGAAGGAAGATGATGGGGTAATAGTCCATCTTTCACATCTTGAGAAATTAACCACTGCTGCACAGGATGTCACAGCAGAGACACAGCAGCATCCTGTCCTCTCTAAAGTCCTAGATTTCACCCTAAATGGTTGGCCCATCTTCATGAGAGACATGACTCTTTGACCTTTCTTGGACAAGAAGGACCAGTTGTCCACAGAGCAAGGAAGTGTTTTGTGGGGAGTTCGGGTTGTGATACCTCCAAAGTTCTGCAAGAGATTACTTTCTGACTTACATGACACTCATCCTGGAATCTCTTCAATGAAGGCATTGGCCAGAGGATACCACTGGCAGCCAGAAATTGATCAAGATATCCAACATCTGGTCAACCAATGTGCACCATGTGTGGCTGTCCACAACCAACCATCAACCATACCACTGCATCCTTTGTCCTGGGCTACCACACCATAGGAGTGCATCCATGTCGACTATGCTGAATTAGACAAACAACACTTCTTAGTAGTAACTGACATCCACTCCAAATGGCTGGAAGTGTTGCCCACACAAGTCATGACTACCGAAAAGACAATAAACCTTCTGAGACAAGTTTTTCCTCATATTGCTTACCACAGGAGTAAATGTTGGACAATGGTCCCCAATTTTCTTCACATGATTTTAAACTGTTCTTAAAGCAGAATGGTGTCCGACATAGTTTGACTACACCTTACCATCCAGCATTCAAGGAAACCACCAAATGAGCTGCACAGACATTCAAAAAAGCTTGGAATAAACCAGATTTACAGCAAGCACTGACAGCTCAAAGGCTGGTTCATTTCCTGTTCACTTACAGAAACACTCCTCACATAGTCACAGAGCAAACGCCTGCTGAACTGTTCCTAAAACATCAACCTCGTACCTGTTTGTCATTGTTCAAATCAGACTTGGCTGATACTGTTGCAAAACATCATCTATAACAGTAACATGGTCATGACAAGTCAGCCAAGCCAGTACGAAGTTTTCATCCTGGGGAGAGGGTGATGGTTTGAGACTGTAGACCTCCCAAGATTTCATGGATTCCTGGGGTGGTAATTGAAACACATGGACCTCTGACCTATGCAGTTTGCGTGGGGCATCGACTTGTTCACTTACACATGGATCACCTGCTGCATTCTAAGGTTCCAGAAAATGTGACAGAAGACATCACTCCAGATGAGAACAGTGACAGAGAGGACTTTGCTCCTGCCCATGAAGTTGCACCGGGCCCGGTGCCAAACAATAATGCAATGCCTGTTTCACCAGCAGTGGTTGTTCCAGCCCACAGATATCCCATGAGGCACTGAAGAACACCACAAAGACTTAACCTTTATGTCACGTTCTGAACTTGTACCTCTGTGCAAATGGACTCTTAGTTGTACTGTTATTTAGTTAGTGACAAGTTCTACCCAAGGGGCAGAATAATTCCCTGAACTTGTCTCTGGGTACTGAATAGTCTACCTTGGCCTGGAAGTTAGGAAATGTTACTGTTGATGTATTTAGACTAGTTTCTGTCTAAGGGGGAGGGGTGTAGTATACTGTATGCATGGATATATATGGTAGGAGTTATAAGGAGCACTATTAGGGCTGTAATTTATACATATAGATAACCGCAGTCCTATCTAATGTATTGTTCCTGTCTTTCCCAGTGGGCTTTTATTTGTCTATGTCCAGTGGTGTGTGACCACTATGTCTGAGTTGGAATGAAGAGGACTACTGAACAAATGTGTTATATCTTAGCCTTTCAACACAGGACACAAATATTGTATATTACAAGAAATGCAATGAAACAGAATCCGGTGGCATAAGCTCAGCCAATGCCACTTTGTTCTGACATAGCTTTGTTCTGCTTCATTGTAGTCTTCAGCTCAACTGATGTCAGCAGGCTCTGGAACTGCTAAATAATTAACAAAATGAATATTGTGTGGCACAAAGGCTGCATTCAATATGGTTCCTAAATAAAGAAGAAACATGACTATTAAAAAACACTGCAGTGACAAAATGGACTTTATACACGTCCAAGTTAACAATTATATTACAAAATATAAACACCATTATGCATGTTTCCTTTAAAAAAATTGTGTAATTTTCTGTATTCATACAAAAATTATAACTGATACAGACTACTGATTCAAAAAATAGTATCAACACCGTGTTTGCTGTTCTTTGGCTATGTTACAACTAAAACACATGTATTGATAATATAGTCAAAAAGTAGTTTCAAATAATATTAAAACTTATAGAATAGTATCAACACAAAAACAGTACAACTGAGCTAAGTTTTAACTGCTAAACTCTAAGCTTTCATTTAAAAAATTAAGTTTCTAGCCCTGATGGTTCCAACGTTAGACTTTTCAAAAGATAATTTCTTTAAAAGGGAACCATCAGAGCTAAAAACACAAGCAGCTTAGATCCTGTATTGATCTATTGATATCAGATATTGTTACATCAACCATATACTGCTGTATAAAAGCATAAAATGATTTACCTAAATGTTTAATGTCCTGTTATTTTTAATAACATATTATATTGACATATATAGACATGTAGCAGCATGTGAGAACTGTATCATTAGGATCTATTCATGTTGCTCAGCTTACAAGTTTTCATTTGGGAAAAACACATACATGCGTCTACACCTAACAATTTAAATGTTACAGCTTTAAAAGTACAATTGCAAGCACTATAAAATATCATTAAAAATTATTTTTGGAATCAGTTTAAATGGAACCAACCTTCAATTAATTATCAGGGAATACAGATCCCAAAGGATCTGACTGACCTGTATACATGCAATTATTCCCTGCTCATGGCTGCAATAAGTGCAGATTTTCTGAGATGGTCAGTGCTTCTGTCATCCTTTAGCAGCAGAATACAAATAGTCTGCATGACTGTCCTGCCCAGATTATTATATCTCTTTCAAACTTTACCCATCTGTGTGGACATTGCTGTCTTTCAGGAACGGGATACAATTATTTCCCATTTCATTTGGGTAGGACAAAAAAACATGAGTAGCCTATCGTAAGTTACAACTCTCAAAATAAAATGGAGGCCTGTCCCTACCAAACCTTTACCTTACTACCAATCCACTCAGCTGTGACATATATGTGCCTGGCTCGGACCACCTTACAAAGCCCACTGGAAAAATTTAGAGTTGGATGACTTAAATGGTCCATTAAGTAGACTTTTATTTACAACCCCCCTTCCCCACTGCTGGATACCTCTGACAATGTCTTCGCTCGTGCCGCCTTAGTTCAATGGCAAAAAATCTGGCAACATAAAAATCTCAAAGAACAACTGGTTCCCTTACGAACTCTAGCGTACAATAAAGACTTTGGGATGACTCATTTCGACCCTAGATTTATACAATGGGATAGATTAGGATTATCCCATCTCTATCAGTGTGTAGATTGGAACATACCATACTCCTTTTCCCAACTGAAACAAAAATATGCCCTACCTAACGAGGATCACTTTTGATTCTTACAGGTCTGACATTTTTTACAATCCCAACATGTCCCAGAAAAATGAATAAATCTACTCCATCATCTCCTGACCATGTTGTGCACCTCTAAAGCATGAAGGATGTCACAGACCTTTATTTCCCAAGCATACAAAGCTCTAATTCATTTGCTTCCAGTGATGTATGCCACAACTGAACAAAAATGGTCAGATGAGCTCAACCCTCAATTTACTAAAAAAAGCAATGAGAACGTATCTTTATCTAACAACGTAAAACCTCCTCATTGATGCAGTGGCAAGCATTCACCTGGAAAACTATGATTCTCTGTTTTAGAACCCTAACAAAAGTGGCAAATATCAAGACAGGACACTTAGTTCATTGTTGAAGAGAATGTGAAGAGGTTGCAGCAATGCATCCACATATTTTTTGGCTTTGTCCAAAGGTGGAACCATAGACAGGAGGAGAAGGGAAACCAAACCAGATCTGTAGTGATTTTCCTAACTTGGGAAGGGGAAATTGTTTAACCAGGAAAGGAACACTAAGTCAAAGCTTGTTTCCAGGTGCAACCTGGGAGTATAAGGAAGTTAAGTGACTTGCTCAGGGTGACATGGTATGCAAGTGGGGGCTGATAGGATTCAAACCCAGGTCTCCAGGTTTGCAGCTCAGTGCCTTAACCACTATGCTATACTGCCTCTGCCTAACTTAATACCAGACCTTGCTTTATTCTTAAATTCCCCCCAAGGGAATTTCATAAACATGAGAAATATTTTGTAATTATAACACTTCCCACAACCAAGAAGGCCATTACTAAACAATGGTTGCAATCATGCCCCCCATGGTAAAACAATGGCAATCCTTAATGAGACAAATATACTCAATGGAACACCTGCTGTACAGGTATAGACTTCAGGTGGATTTGTTTGAGAACTGTTGGAGGGGATGGGTTATGCATATGATTAATACCGCCCCAGACAGACTTTGTCACATAAGGAGAAACAATGGAACACACATTAGCGGAATGTATAATTCTTAAGTTGTAGATAAATATGATGCTACTGAATAATACTGTTCTTCTTCAAACTATTCCATATCATTCCAGAGCTGGATCTTGTTCTTTTTCAGTTGCTGCTCCTCTGTTCTGTAATACATTACCAGATAATCTGCATTCTTCCTCCTCATTGCAACATTTCAAATTCAAATTGGAACTCTTCATTGACCTCTTTAATGCAAACTACGATAAGCATACCCCCTTCAAAACTACAAAAAAATCAAGGGATCCCATAATCCCTGGATCACCCCTGTTCTTCTTGATCTACTAAAACACAGGGATCACCTCGGGCACACCTCTCGAGCACTGGACACAAGCTAACCAACAGAAGTACAAAGCAGCGAGAAATGAGTGTACCCATGCTATCCGTTCTGCTAAAAGCTAGTATTTCAAAGAAACCCTTTCCACCTCCTGAAATGATAGCAGGGCATTCTGGAAGAACATCCAAGACATCACTGGTAAGGGCCCCCAAACTACCCCAAACATGCTGAACATCAATGGCACTCCTACCACGGACCCAAAAGCCATCACGAACACTTTCAACAAAGCATTTATAGACCTTAGCAATGTTCTTCCCCCCCCGACTACTTCATGGTTACCCCCTCAGGTATGAACACTGCAGTCCAGACCCTGAGACCACCCACCATTTTACTTCAAAGCAGTGTCTATAAATGAAGGTACTGGGGAAAGCTAGATTCAGTGGGGACTCCTTGGACTTAAAGTTTGTTGCCCATACACTTGAGGAAATCCTCACACCTCTTACCAAAATAATAAACCTTTCACTTTCTCAGTCACACTTTCCATATCTTTGGAAATCAGCAGTGGTCACCCCAGAGCACAAGAGTAGTGACCGAGCTTTGCAGGGAAATTACTGCCAGATCTCTATTCTTCCCCCGATCTCTAAGGCCCTGGAGAGCATTGCGGCTGACCAACTCATAGAGTATCTGGATAACTACCACCTCCAATGTCCCCAACAGCATGGTTCAGGTGTGGGCATAGCACCATCACTGTGCACCTGGAGTTTACAGCCTTTATTAATAACTCTCTGGAACAAGGGCTCTTGCTAGGGGCAACTTTCATAGACCTTACCAGGGCCTTTGACACTGTTAATCATGCTCTCCTCATCAGACAACTCTCCTTCATTGGCCTTTCCTCCAACACTACAAGCTGGTTCTCCAGCTACTTAAGCAGCTGAACAGAGCAGGTAAAAATTGGTAATACCTTGTCCGTTAGTAGGCCTGTATGCTCTGGAATCTCACAGGGATCTATCTTGAGTCCATTGCTTTTTAGCATCTTCCTCAATTCACTATCAGGAGCTTGCTATGACCACATAGTTCTATACACTGATGATGCTGTATTTTTTACCATCAACATGGACCCTCACCTTCTCCAGGACCAACTTCAGCAATCCTTTATATCTGCAGAGAACTGGTTTCAGGATAATTAGCTCATTCTTAATTATAACAAGACTAAGACAATGTTGTTTTTGACCTCCCAAAGCAGACACAAAACCTTCCCACTTACCATCATTAGTGACACTGGCTCCCCTCTCGAACTGGTTCACCATTTCAAGTACCTGGCTATAACTACTGATTCTACCCTGCCTTTCACCAAGCACATAGACCAAACAGCCAAAGCCATTTAACTAGTGTTTAGGAGTTCCATACAGGAACAAGCATAATCTCACTCCAGAAGCACCGAACATGGCCATCCACAGTTCTGTGGTCTCTCTCTCGTGGACTATGGTGTAATCATTTACAGGTAGGATGAGGCTACAGACACTGCCCTCCAACATATCAAAATGGCTTTAAATAAAGCATGCCGCCTTCTTACTGGTGCCACATGCCTGACACACACCTGCAATCTTGATGCCCAGGTTAGCTGGTTACAGTTTGACAGCAGGCTCAAATACCAATCGTACCTGCTTGCAAAAAAAGTCACATTGGGACTGCAACCACCTGGCATAATGGCCCTTCTTTCCCCTGCATTTAACCCATGCAGTACTAGAAGTTCTGGAAAATAGGCTTTCAGAATCCCATAGTGCTGCACCGCCTTTGGACAACATGAATTTGCATACAGAGCTCCGCAGTGGTACAACTCCCTGCCTCCTGACATAACCAATGCTACTTTGCTGGGCTCCTTTAAGAAAAAAACTGCATCAGTATCTAATCTCACTGGCAACCTATGAGTGTTACTGCTAATTTGCCTTTATCTTGCTCTTACCATTTTCAATCTCTGTGATCTCTATTAATTAGTAAAATGTTACGCTTCATGTCCATTTCTTGGGTCCCCAGTCAAGTTAACACTTTCATGGGCTTTCTACCCCTGCCTAAAGTATTTATTTTTCCTCCTATCTCCCTTCACCTCCTCGTCCCTTTTTTACCCCTCTGTCATTCCATACCTCTTTCCTCCCTACCACCTTAATACATCTTTATCACCATCCTACTACCTACACCACCTCCTCCTCCCTACTCTCCTCCATACCTCCTTTCCCCACCCTCCTCCCCCTTTATTCCACTTTGACAACATAGATATTCTTCCCTTTCCCTCCTCTCTATCCCCATCTTACCCCCCACCATGAATTGTCTTCTCCCCCCTGCACTTTCCTCCTCCCTCCCTCCCCTGTCCCTCTCTATTGGTACAAGACCTTCCTTCATTCTTTGACTCAGGCACAATCCAATTATCTGCCTATGTTGTTAGCTGTACAATTCTCCTTTTCAAACGAGTGTCCTTAAGTTATGTTACCATTAACTAGTGAAATGTTAGCCTTTGTTTTGACTCTGCACCCTGTACATGCTTAGATTGTGTAACTATTGTTAGAATGTATGCCTGGACACAGTTTTCAATTGTTTCTTGCTTTATCTGTATTTGTAGAACATATCTGCATGCTTGTCTGTGTCATACTTGACGTGAAACCTATGAAAGAGCTTTCTGCTCAAAGTTGTTAATCCAAGATCTCAATAAATAATAAATAAAAAAAAAATAATTTCAAAAAAATATTTACAGTCGTTGGATATTTGTAGGTGTTTTGTGTAATTTGTTACATTTGCGAATATTTTGTCATTTATGTCTTAGTGTTGGGTTGGACCTGAAAAAGGACCTGTCCAGAGTCCCTACCTGGTTAACAAAATTTAAATAAATAAAAATAAAATAAATAAATACTAATAATCAGCAAAAAAAATGGAGTTCCATTAAAACAACAGTTTACGGTCCAGGAAGTGACCTAACCTTAAAGATACAGATTGCTCTACAGTATATAATATTATCTTCCTGAAATAACAGTTATGCACTGCTTATTAGATTGAAAGGTAAACGCATAATGGAAACATTACACAGAGAAAATAATAAATGTTAATTTGAACTTTCACACTATTGTTGTTCCTTCATAATAAATACTGAGGATTCTGTGTATTATGTACCTTGCAGATAAAACATGTCCTGCACCTGTATTGTATTACAGTTGGTTGCTACAATAAAAAGATCATTTAAAAAAAAGATTTTGTGGAGTGGTTGGAAGATACTGATGGCTGTGCTGTCTAAGAATAAGCACATTCTTTTCCAGTTCTGTTTCTTTATATTGTTGTGTTTGCTTATTTTGCATGAATAAAATGCAAGTTGAGGGAGCGTATGTAAGCAGCAAGACATGACAGGGCAATGGCTGTCATAGGTTGCTGCACACCCAGGTGCATAATGGTGGATGGGAAGGCACAGCACTGGGCTTACTCTAAACTTACCTTTCCTAAAGAAATAGGGGGGGGGCTTTGTTTACATAACTTCAAACATTATTACACAGCCTCACAAGCCAGTAAGTATTTTTATGGGGTCTTACCAGGAGCTGTTATCTTCAGACTATGTCCCACAATGGCTCCAGATTGAACAGCATCTATGCCTGGCAGCCAGCCTTAACCTTTTTTCATTATTTTATAGTCTGATCACTGAAGTGCTTGTTGCCCTGCATCGAGCCCCAGTGTTATAGTTGTTGGAAGCCCATAAACAATGATGCTGGTTACTTCAGTTTGATCCATGTAAAGACCTCGTCCAACTCCTTTTTGACAACCCAAATTTTCAGATTGCAGCCAGGATGCTTCGCCCACCAGCTTGGTCAGGATTCTCTCAGCTTAAGGTTTCAGATTTTCTGTCAAAACAGAATTTTTTCTCTCCAACAGATTCAACAGCCTCATCAGATATCGCTTTCAGTCAGTGTTAAACTGATACAGTTACAGCATTGTGTTACTAGCTATATGCGTCCTCATCCCCAGTTGACCAAGGTGAGTGTAGCTATTACTCAACTTATTACTATGGCCAGTTCATCTTGTCCCATTTCAAATATACTGTATACTCTGCCCTCGAGAAGTGGGATCCTAGAATAGAAGATAATGAATATTTATACTGGGATTCCATTCTGGATCTCTCTATAGATGAATGGAAAGATCTTTATACATATGTTAAACAGGACAGGCTATGATTGCAACAATTTTATGTTATGCATAATTTATACCTTACCCCCATCGTGTGGGTAGAGCATCCTCATATCTTTGTTTAAAATGTGAAGAGTCTGAGGGCACTCTTCACTATAATTTGTGGCAATTTGGTAATTTTTTGTTTGGCAGGAGATTCAGAATTCTTCGGATACCTTTCTGGGCCTCCAATAACTTGCACATGGGTGCTTTTGCTGCAAGGGTGGCATGGGGGGCTTTGCCACATGGCATCCTTATTTCATCATGGCCGGCATTTGAAAATTGGGATTGCCACATACTATGATGCAAGGTGCCACTTGCATCATCCTCTTTTGGAGCAAGCACCTTGCGTCATACTTTGACTTTTGAAAATCAAGGCCAGTATACCTAAATGCACAATTTTCACACATACAATAGCACTGTATTGGGGTAAAAAATGCACATTCTGATTTAATTTGCTCAGAGAGCAAATTGAAACACAAGGAACTGTGGCAATGGCAAATTGTGACAAGAGTGAATTGTCCAGAATAAATAGAGACAGAGACACACTATTGGTGGGTGATTTGTGACAGTGGAGAATTGCCTCAAGGGCAAATTGTTTGGGGTGGATTGTGACAGAACTAAATTTTCCAGAGGCAAATTATGAAAGGGACAAATAGGCTATGACAAATTGTGATGGGGTGAATCGTGACACGACCAAATTGTCCACAGGCAATTTGTGACAGTTACAAATTGTCTGCGGGACAGACTTCATGGGGATGAGTTTTAACATGAGCAAATTGTCCTGGGTAAATTGTAACAAGGGCAAATTATCCAAGGGCAAATTGTGGCAGGAAAATTATCCAGGAGTGAATTGGGGCAGGAATAAATTGCCCATGGGCAAATTGTGATGGGGTGAAATGTCCTAAGTGAATTGTGATAGGGTTATACTGTTAGTCATCAAATTGTACCAGGGGAGAATTTTCTTGGGTAAATTTTAATAAGGCCAAATTGTCTGAGGGCAAATTATAAAATGCGAGACGTGTCCTTTGGTGAATTGTCCAGTGAGAATTGTGAGTGGCAAATTGTGAAAGGGCAGAATTTTCCAGGGGAAAATTGTAAGGAGAATGGCCCTGGGGTGAATTGTGAAAGGAACTAATTGTCCAGGGGTGCATTTTGACATGGGATATCCTCCCTGGTGTAATTCTGAAAGGGGGAATTTGTCCTCAGACAAATGATGATACCGATAAATTGTTGGGAGTGAATGGTGAGATGGAGCAATTGTCATGGGGAAAATTGGAATAAGTGGAATTCTGGCAAGGGCAAATCATGATAGATGATTAGTCAAGGATGAACTGACAGGGACAAACTGTCCAAGGAGTAATTGTGGCAGGGGCATATTATCTATGGATGATATGCAAAAATTATCTGAGGGGCAAATTATATTATGGATAGCAGTAAATTGCCCAGTGGCAAATTGTGATTGGGCAAAATGTCTGGGGCAAATTGTTATAAGGGGAAATTGTCCATGGGTGAATTGTGATAGGCAATTTGTCAAAGGGGGAATTGTGACAGTGGGGAATTGCCCATGGGTGAACTGCAATAGGGAGCAATGATCCAAGGGTGAATTGTATGACAGGATTAATTGCCCATGGTTGAACAGTGCCATGGGTCAATTGTTCAGGGAGAATTGTGATAAGACCAAGTTGTCTGGGAGTGAGTTGGGAAATCAGCAAACAGAGATAGGGATGACTTGTCCTGGTGCAAATTGTGATGGGGGAATTGCCCTAGGATGAATCGTGAAAGGAGCAAATTGTCCAGGGGCAGATTGTCACAGGAGTTAATTTTCAGGAGCAATCTGCACAACAGGGGAATTGCCTTGGGACATATAGTGACAGGAGCAAATTGTCCAGGACGAAATAGTGAAAGAACTGAATTTTCCATGGGTGAATTGTGACACTAAATTTCCAAAGGACAAATGGTGACCAGAGATAATTTTTCAGAGTGAATTGTGACTAGGGAAAATAGTCAGGGGTGAATTGTGAAAGAAATGAATTGTCTTGCAGTAGATTGTGACAGGACAAATGACCTAGAGGCAAACTGTGACAGCAGTGAAATATTTTCAGAGGTACATTGTGACCTGGTCATTTGTCCAGGGTCAAACAGTGAAAGGGGTTAATTGTCCAGGGATGAATTTCGATAGGGGTGAATTGTCCAGAAGTGGATTGTCCTGTTCCTGCATAAGTACTTTGTGTGTGTGTGGGGGGGGGGTGCAAATGGTCAACCAAATCCATCCATGTGCTCTCCTAATAGTTGTAACCTGGGATTCCTCTTCAGGAAGTCATCCAAACTGTGCTTAATGCACCAAAAGTGGCGTAATCATTTAGCACATTTGGCTGTTAACCAAAAGGTTGGTGGTTTGAGACCACCCAGGGACGTGTCTGTTTGGGAGGCAGTATAGAGCAGTGGTTTAAGGCTCTGAGCTGCAAACCCGGAGACCTAAGTTTAAATCCCACAGCCCCCACTTGCATGCTGTGTGACCCTGAGCAAGCCACTTAACGTCCATGTGCTCCCAGGTCGTACCTGTAAACAAGCTTTCAGCTTAGTGTGTCTCTCCTGGTAAAACAAAAAAAACTGAATTTTATGTGATTGCTTTCTGGAATGATCAGCCCCATATTCATGTCACCCCCTGAATGAAGTAATGCTTTCATAATTCTGTTCTACCCCTGCCCCCTCTGAACTTCAACACGTCACCTTGTTCTCTTTTCCTGACTGCTAACAACTTTCCTGAGTCAGTCTTCCCAATGTCATTCATTATTTTAAACAGATGAATCACACCCCTTCATCTGCCTCTTCTCCAGAGAGAACAGATTCCACTGCTGTAGTCTCTCTTCCCACTCCAACCTCTTCATGCCTGTAGTTAGGCAGCAGCTAGAATAGTCCAAGTTCATTGTACAACTGCCATCTGTCAGTACCCATTTCTGGGACAATGTCAAGCTCTTTAGACATCTATGAACAAAATGACACCTGCTGCTGGAAGAAGCTGACTTTGAAGCAATTCCTGTCAGTGCCAGGTTTTATGTAAGTCACCCTCACCCAGCTGCTAAGAGAGCATAGTCTATAATTTCCTCTCCCTGTAGGCAGCTGCTATCCTTATGACCCTTAGCATTACTGAGAGCTGGAAAGCTGCCATATCTGAACACATTCTCAAAGTTCCCACCAGCCGTTGGCAGAGCTGGGGTCTGTCTGTGGCCTGAGAAAGCTGAGAGCGCTGATCTGTAATCATCCTTTTCAGTTGGCTTTAAAGCAGCAGTGCAATTATCAAATGGTGAAGTGACTTAGTTGCTAGCCAGTGCCGCAGCAGTAGCTGATGGTGCTGCCGCCTCAGGAACCAGGAAGGATCATGCCCTGGCATCCCACTCATGGACTGACTGAGGGCTAAACACTTTGTGGGGGACAACCTCTCAGGACGGAGGGCACACAGACTTCCTTGGTATTGCACAGTCCCTCTCAACTGACCAAGGAGTGATACTGGCATTAGCTAGAAAAGCTCTCACCTGTCTCCCTCCCCCCCACACACACGCCATAAGCATCAGAGTACTGTTGCAGCAGCCCCAATTGTCATGGTCAGAAATTGGGAATAAGTGGGAAGGAGAGATGGGAAACAGTGTCATCAAAAAATCCTTTTGCCAGTTCCTGTAGAACAAACAAAAACATGACCTCTTCCTCTTTTCTCCTTCTTTTGTTTCAGAAACAAGATCAGAATTTTTGAATTTAGTAAAGGTCCCTGCTTACTTACTAGGACTGCTGTTATACCCCAAAACAGATGGGAAGTACTACTGACTTATGCACTGAAACTCTTCCTGTGGAAATCACAAGGCCATCTCGTGAATGCCACATCAGCTAACAGTACAGCTAGCTCAGGATTAACCCCTGACCTCTAAAGAAAGTATGGTGACCAAAAAGTAAAAACAGCGTATTCCTACTGGCAAAGTAGTATACTAACATGGTAACATGTGGTTGTATGGGGCTGTACAGCATGGCCATTAGGCCCCCCTCCCCTATTAATACGCTTGAAATAATAAGTATGCTGTGTAAACTGGCACTAATATAAAGGGATTCTACAGTAGGTACAAAATATTTTTATACACACAGCGGTAGCAATAAGCTGCAGTTTTCAGGCACTACAGATGCCAAGATGGATCTAAGGAGGTTAAAGATGGTGCTGTGTTTTGTGACATCAGAAATGTGCTAGTACTATCCCATACTTATCTATATTATTGAATGCAGCCAGCTCGGTGGTGCTGAGAGTTGAGGAGCTGGACGCCACACCTTGAGCCACGCCAATGACCCGGGTTTGGGAATGGACCCGGGTGGCTGGGGGTTGGCAGGGGAAGGAAGAGATTGAGTGTCCAGAGGACTGCTTTCTCTTCCCGGGGATGGTTAGGGTTGTGGGTCGCTCAACGAGCACTCTCTGGTGGAGGCTGGGGGGTAGACGAATGTAGCGTCGCAAGGCATAACATCAGGAGTGTAGCCACAGTATGTGTTACCTAGGTAACCAGGGATAGCCGGGCTCCACAGGGGAGGAGGAGGAGGAAAAAATACGTAAAAAAAAAAAAAACCCTCTCCGCTGATAGGCGAAAGCACCTTCTCCTGGAGTCCACACTCCCGTTGTCAGGCTCGGGTCCTCTCTGCTTTCCTTCCCCTCTCCAGCCCGGTAGCTCAATACTCATAAAAAGAGCACCCTGGGTGGGGATGACCCTTCCCCGCAGGGCAGACCCAGGGGATGCCCGGTGCCGGGGAGAAGTGGAGAAGGACACAATGGGCCACGCTGGGAGGTAGAGAGTGTGGTGGGTGGGTCACTGGAGAGAGTTCGGCGAGGTGGGTGAATAAATAGAGTTCGGAAAAAAAATACATTATTGAATGCAGCTTGAGCAAATAAAGAGTGGCCCCTGGGAAAGATTATTGTTGGAAACAGCTGGGGTTTTCCATCTTTATTGTAGTGTGTACCACTAGAAGCAGATCTAAAAGAAGCCAAACATGGTTGAGTAAATTCAGATCTACTGCAGGGAAAATCAAAGTATATCTTGGCCTGGATATTCAGGCTGCACCAGGCAGTGGTGCAAGCCTGGGTGCAGCACAACTGTGATGCCCTAGGGCTAGGTCCAGGTGATATTCAATGGGGAAGCACCATGGTGCAGCACTGTTGAATATGGCAGGACAAGTGCACAGACACTGCACATGATGCAGTGGCACTGCACCGGTGCAAGCCACAGATAGGGAGCACAGGGATGCACCATTTCAAGTGCAGTTGTGCTAGGTGCATCACCCACGATATTCAGCGGGGGGCATGCAAATGAGGCCATAATATATGCAAGGCACAAATGGGTCCATTTGCATATCACTATGGCCCCATTTGCATGCCTTGCTTAGGGCAGCCAGGCGACCTGTGCCTGGAGCCCTGCACAGCATGACGTGTGCTGTAGGGATCACGGGGTATCCCCCACCCCATAGCCGTGATTGCACGGTATATGTGTGAAAGGAAATCCCTGGTAGTCTAGTGCCCCCCCGTCCCCGATTCCCCGATATATATTATACATGACCATCCCTGGTGGTCTAGTGGTCCCCCTTCCACCCAAGTCCCCGAGTCCCCGATATATGTTACTATGACCATCCCTGGTGGTCAATGGAACCCCACCTGTTGCTGTGATCACAGTAAATGTATATTAGAACAGTCCCTAGTAGTCTAGTGGACCTCCCTCCCTCCCTCCCAAGTCCCGATCATGATAAATAGCCACATGTACTTCCCTGATGATCCAGTGACTCCCCATCCCTCCCACCCACAGGACCCTTGCCCTCCGCTCCCCCAATCATTGGTGGGTGGCTGCATCCTGCCCGCATACCACTCAGCCACCTCCCGAATGACAAGTACAGTATGAGGCTGTAAGCCCATTGGTCCATGTGTGGACCAATGGGCTTGAGCACAGGGCATACGTACTAGACAGTCCCAAACATGTGAATGAATCATTCACATATTTGGGACTGTCTAGTACATGCCCTGCAAGCCCATTGGTCCAATATTATGGGACCAATGGGCTTACAGCCCATACTGTACCTGTCATTCAGCAGGTGGCCAGGCAGTGAAGTGGTGGATGCAGCCACCCACAAACGATGGGGTATGGATGGCAAGGGGTCCTGTGTGGGTGGGTGGGGGGTGCCACTGGATCACCAGGGGAAGCACGTGGTGGGCCATTTACCGTGATTGAGGACTCAGGAGGGGGGCCACTAGACTACCAGGGAATGTTGTAATTTACATTTACTGCGATTACGGCAATGGGCAGGGAGGGTTGATTAGACCACCAGGGATGGTCATAGTAACATATATCAGGGAATTGGGTGGGAGGGGGGCCACTAGACTACCAGGGATGGACATGTATAATATTTCTCAGGGAATCAGGGACAGGGGCCACTAGACTGCCAGGGATTTCTTTCTGTACATATACCGTGCAATCGTGGCTACTTGCGGAGGGGTCCCGGGTTCAGTGTGTGTGTTGTGGATGGTGTTTTGCAATACTGCAGCCCACCTTTGGGTGGATGGGAGTTTTTCCTACTCTGCAAGGGCTCAACTTTGAGCCCCCCTATGTGGCGCAATGCAGGGTTGTGCCAGCATTTGCGCCACACATCCTGGGCTGAATATCGGGATGTGCCGCATATGCATGGACATGCCCCCTGCATCTGTGCTGCATACCATTACATTGCACCCCAGCACATCGGGAGTTGCACTGCGTCAGGCAGCCTTTCCAATATCCTGCCGGGGCACAATGCGGGGTTGCACCTGAGCAACTCTGTTGCACCAGGCGCAACCCCTTTGACTATCTGAGCCATTATATACATTGCTGTTAAAAATGAATATGCATAAAAGATGCTCTTGACAAGAAATGGATATTATGGATTTTTTTATCACAATAATGATAATTAATGTTATTTCCTAACAAAAAAATATACAGACCTTGGAAAGTATAAAACTTTCATTTGTCCATTTAAAGGGGTTGGCCAGAAAAGCACATTGAGCAGCAACCAGCTCATCTGCAGGCACAAGATGTCAAATAAGAATAGTGCTGATGTGCAAAATACTGGAAAAGTGCCTTTGAAGAGCTGGCCAGCTCAGAATAGTCAAAGCATGCCAACTGTATTAAATGCACTCTCAAGATGGGAGGTATACTAATCAATTATTGTAAAATGAGGTGACTGACAAGCAAATATTGATAATTTTATAAGTATTACAATATTTATTAGATGCAGAAACATATAGTTTACAAATACTGGCTGTAAACAGTACCATCACATAACATTAGACAGAAAAAAACCCATCTATTACACTTAATAAAGGACTATGTCCTAAACAGCTTAGCTATGCTAAGATAGACATACTAACCATGGTTAGCATTTGATAGAGGCTCTACATAGCACAGCTAGTGCACTTGTTTCAAAGGACAATGTCCTAGAACCAGCTGTCCTGACTTAAATAGCTGCTTCAGAGAGCTAAATCCCCAAAACTATTGATATAAAGCCAAAAGCAGAGTTGTAGCCAAAACTTAAATTAAAAGGGCCCTGATAACCCCACTGAGTCCTCACATCCAGGAACAATGTCCTGGAAAGGCTATAGATAATGCCTAGTGACATGGTAACAGAGTGCTAGTGATGCAATGACTAATTAGTGCAGTATATGTACACCAGGAGCGGTTTTCCAAAGTATGTGCAAACTGCCAAACAGGGTCAGTGAGTACAAAAAATATTTAGCAAGTATGTTTAAAATAAACCTCCCAAGTTACCTCTAGATAGAACTGTGTTCAAAGAAGACTGCCTGGAAGAATTCCTGGTGCTTCACCTGTTTTGGGCTTCCTTAGGGGGCACAGCTAATGGGTTGTGGCCACATCACTTACATAGCAGTAAGTGTAGGTCATGTGATACTGTAATTATATTTAAAAGCCATATGCACATCACCAAATTCTCATAGTTTTTAAAGTGCAAAAAATACTTACAAAGAATACAGAAATACAAACTTCTCTCAGTGCAGTTTAACCCCTGCAAGGTATATTTTTTAAAATCAAGGATGGCAATGAGAAAGGAAAAGTGTGGCCCACTAGGAATTGAACCTCAGACCTCTGGTATGCCATTCTAGCACTCTAACCATTGAGATACAGGCTGACATGGCTAGAATGCCTGAGGACTTCCTTAGGCCCCTTTGGCCCACTGGTAATTGAACCTCAGACCTCTGGTATGCCGTTCCAACCAGGATAATAGGGGTTAAACTGCACTGAAAGAAGTTTGTATTTCTGACATGTTCCTGGTAGCACGATTACGCAACATGTTTGAGAAAAGGAATGTGTGGATTTAAGGAAGTCCTCAGGCACTCTAGCCATGTGAGCCTGTAGCTTAATGGTTAGAGCATTGGAATGGCATACCAGAGGTCTGAGGTTCAATTCCCAGTGGGCCACACTTTTCCTTTCTCATTTCCATCCTTGATTACAAAAAATACAGAACATATATTAAAAACAATGTACTCTTAGCCTCCAGCTTGATACACATCCTGCCCTTAGTTCAGGGAACTTATATGAAAGAGACTATAACAGACAAAATTTGCTACATTGGAAATTAGTTTGGGTTTACATGGGTTTGAATTCCCTGCTAGTCTAATCACTATAAGAAGTTATGCACTTTAAAATGGTGGTATACATGGTGTCAACATTCACATACAGTCCAGGAGTTTGTTCTGCAGAATGATTCCATTAGTTGGTGAATTCATGTGTGATTGCCATCATGTTCAACTGCTGTAGCAGATGAATGCACATAGGAGGATTTCCTGCTGCACTTAATTATACAGTAAATCAGACCACATCTGTAGTGCAACAGTCCAGGTCATGTGATCTTTCTTTTTTTTACAAGAATTATTTGATGGATCCCCAAATACTGCTCTTTGAGCCATAGATACCAATCATCCTGCTCTCCCATTCACACTCACGTTGCAGCAGAGAGGTCCCAGGTAGTGTCATGTAATTCTATTAAGTCTATGTTCAAGTCCCATCACTTTGCTCCACATCATTCACCTATTGGAGGAATAAACGGTTTCACTATCCAGTCTATCAGAAGTTATTACATGGGATACTGGAGAGGATATTATGAGAAGGTATTTTTAATTCAATTATTTTTAACCTATATAACAATAAATTGTAGATATGCTCTACCTCTATAGGGAACAAAACCTTGCTTAACTATCAAAATATGACATGAGAAGGTTGGGTAGAGGAAGGTGTGAGGGAAAGTTATGTGAAACAGAAGGAAGGAAAAATAATGGATGACAGGGACCAAAAGAGGTCACTGGAGTAGACAAGGGGAGGGGGAGAGAAATCACAGTAAATGTATCAGAGACCTGAATGAGTCACTGGGGCATTGGGGAGGGTTAGAATTCCAGGGCAAATAATGGAAAGAGCAATTACAATACTAATTTACAAGCCTAGAGGGTTGCAATATAGGGTTCGGGTATGGATCCCATATTACAATACTGCTGGACATCAAAATCAAAAGGAATGACTATACAATAATGCTTTAATTGTCAAGTGTAGTTTGCATCAGAGAAAAGGTATTAGGTTAAAATCATCATTGTGACTATGTGGTTTAACGATCTTGAGTCCACCAGTCCATATTGTCTCTTTTCATTACAATTTCTTAAGTCAGTCAGCTCCCCTAGCTAGGGGCTTCACAAATTCAAAAGCCATCCACTGCATTTTGGTTGCCAGGGAGTTATGACATGTCTCAGAATCAACTTGGAGACAGCTATCTGGTCTTCCCTTCATGATATTGTTAATGCTCTCCTTTATGTATTGCTTGACTGGCTGCATAATACAGCCTATGACAATTTTGTTATCATTTATGGAATAAATCATGAAGGGAGTGTTGCATGTTATCAGTTTCCTAACAGTGAATCTTGCATCCATAGTTGGGTATATAGACGCATCCCCCCGCTGATGAAAATTTGCATATATTACATCTTTTGCACGTTTAAAATCCTGGTTAAGGTGGTAGTAGCCAATTCCAAGCTGCATTGTGTTTTGTTTTTTTGTACTTACTCTGAACCACATTGTCCTATAGATTTGGGGCTCTACTGAAACCAATCTTTGGTCTTTTCTAGAACTGTTGCAATAAATGAGTATCAGTTCATAGTGTGTTCCAGTTAGTATGTATAACAGAGCCAACCTGACCTGCTATATGACAATACTTTATTGATAGAGTTAATGGTTGCTCCCCATTCACATTTATTTCTTTTGCAGCCAACAAAGAAGCCCTATCCAAATTCCCTACCAGATTTTTTTGAGTTGTCTCTAATTTCTCCAGAATATAGCTAATTTCCACAAACCTTACTAGCAATTCCTTGGATTGGAATTTATAATACTATGATTCATTGCAGTTTCTTCTCAGGCAGAGAAACTGTCCATATGGTGCTGTATCTTTTAATGCTGGAGGGTGGGCACTTTTATAATGTAAAAGGGCATTCATTGCCATCTCCTTGTGGCACCCCTAGTTTGTACCATCATATCATCTTTACCCATCAAATTCAAATCCAAGAAATCAATTGAATCTCTCTCAGTCTTGTCTGTAAAGCACAATCTCCTGTCATTATCATTTGGCCAATGAATGAATCCATCAGCCCTGCTCTCACCCCCTCCATATGCAGACTACATCATCAATGTATCTAAATTAAAGAATAACATCATCTGCATATGGAAAGGTCTCTGAAAAAAAAGTGTTTCTTCCTCCCAGAGTCCCATAAAGAGACTCATATATGAGGGGCCATGCAGGTCTCCATGATGGTTTCACATATTTGCAGGTAAATATTGCCTTCAAATTTGAAAAAAAATGTTATTTATAATAAAGGTTACAATTTACACTATTAGGTCACTAGGCCTTGGGTTTCTGTTCAGACAATATTGAACTGCTAAAATTCTGTCATCATGATGATCACAAGGACATTAACCAAACTGAGGCAGTCCAGAGAAGGGCAACCAAAATGGTGCAGGAACTGCATCAGAAAACATATGAGGACAGATTAACGGAGCCCAATATGTATGTCCTAGAGCAAAGGAAGGAGAGAGGTGATATGATCGAAACATTCAAAAACCTTAAGGGCATTAGCAAGGTGAAAGAGCCTAACATGTTTCAATATAAGAAAACTAGCAGGACAAGAGGACACATCATGAGATTAGAGGGAGGCCATTTAAGGGGTAATGTGAGGAAGTTATTTTTCACAGAAAGGGTGGTGGATGCATGGAACAGCCTACCTCAGGAAGTGGTGGATATGCATACAGTGCAGGGCTTCAAACAGGCATGGGATAGGCATAAGAGAGCAATACTGATGAGTATGAATAGATAGACCACTGACAGAGCAAAGGTTGATGGCACATTTATAAGGTAGAAAAAGAAATGGGCAGACTGGATGGGCCTTGCAGTCCTTATCTGCTGTCAACTTCTATGTTTCTGTATTATGTTTCTATGATTGTGTATAATGATTCAACATCTATCGGAATTAAGCAGTATTCTTTTCTTCATATAAAATCACCAAACTTTTTAAGATGTCCCCAATGTCTCTGAGGTGGAATCTCAGTTTGACTGCCTCCATTTTAAAGCAGCAGTTCTAGTTAACCAGGAAGTGTTCATCACTTCCCAGAGTTTTGCACTACCTGGTAGTTTAACATGTCAGATTTAACTTTTGCTGTTTACTACTGATTCTGACATTTGGGTCCCTTGACGTTTAATACATTTATGATGTTGTATGGATCCACAGAAAATATGACAGCCCCTATACTATTTCCTGTTTTTCACCCTTTGATTACATTGCTTGTCCTATAAACACTCAGCAGGGAAAGGATGGAGTGGTGCATTCCAGTTACATCAGAGAAAATAACCAATGAGAGAATGGCAGCACCCCATTTAGCTCTGAATCAAATATGGAACTCCGGGCAAGGGTATGTGCTAAACTGTCAGAAAAAAAAAGAAAGAATATAAAGAAATGATTAGAAGATGAGACTGGATATAGTAAATCAAATAATCATATCTTGTATGGACTACAGAAGCCATGTTTATGGCAAGGCTAGCAAAACAAGCCTAAAGAAGATTCATGTACTATACAACAATTGGGTTAGATTCATATTGAAATGTGAATATCGTACCCACCACTGTGATATGTTAAATGCTTTACAATGGCTGTCGTTGGAGCAAAAAGGGGAAATGAAATGAATAAGTCAGATGCGTGAGGTTGTACAACAGAATAAACCTAAGTATTTATATGCCAAGTTGAAAGTAGTTGAACACAGACATAATCATAACTTCAGGGACAAAAGAAATAACAAATATTTGAAACCAAACGTGTGCAATAGATTTGGAGATATTACATTTGTGGCTAAAGTAATTCAGCTATGGGACCCAATAGGTAATGAGCTGAAACAGATACAACAGACCAAACAGTTTATGATGTCTATCAGGCATAATTTAAATATGAAATGCATGTGTAATGACTGAGGTGCTGTAGTCAGCCTTGTATGTTTACATTTTTTATTCCTGGGTGTATGCAATGCTGTCTTTGGGGCTATGTGTTGTACATAATTTACTTAATAACTGTACATTTTTAAAAATGTAATCTGAAACAGGTCCATCTTGAAAATGGGCATATGACCTAATGATGAGTTGTTAAATCTACTTGTATAAAAATAAAGTTTTACTACTACTACTAAAACAAATAAACAAAAAAAGAAATAAATAAAAGCCAACAATTCAAGCATTGTTAGTTGTGGGTCTTGTTTGACATAACTATTTTAACAAACTCTAGTCAGAGCCAATAGGGCTGCAGCAGAGGAATTTGGAATACAAATATTGGAAATTACCAAAGTTACAAGCCTGTATTAACAAAATGTAACGTAGGCTCATAAATTTGTTGTTTTGTAATATTTTTACACCAAATGTTCAACATAGCCTTGTTATGACTCTGCCTTTTGAAGAAGGGCAGAGAAAATGTTCAACTTCTGGCCTAAAGGTGATTTCATGCAGGGACTGCAAAATCAACTTTTGGGATACAAAAATACATTTTGGGTAGGAGTTGAACAATGACAGCTGTCACCTTCATGAGGTGCTGTAAATAAATGGCTATGTTGAAAATCTGGGGCAAAAATATTGAATATTATCAAACTCATGAGCCTGCGTTTGCAAAATTCAACAGTCTCATAACTTTTTTTTGTAAAATATTTTTATACCAAATTTAGAACATAGCCTCTTATGACCCCACATCTGAGCAATGGCAGAGAAAATTTTCATCTGTTGCCCAAAAGGTGACTTCATGCAGGGACCTCAAAATCACATTTGGGATGTAAAAAAACATTTTGACCAGGATCTGAAAAATGACAGATGTCACATTCATGAGGTGCTGTAAAGATATGGCTATGTTGTAAATTTGGGGTAAAAATATTGAAATTTACCAGAGTTACGAGCCTGCATTTGCAAAATTCAACTTAGACTCATAACTTTTTTTTTTTTTTTTATATTTTTACACCACATTTTCAACACATTCTTTTTATGACCCCACCTCATGAACAAGAGCAGAGAACGATTTCAACTCCTGCCCAAAAGGTGATTTCACACAGAAACCACAAAATCACCTTTTGGGGCAGATTTGCCTAATGTCAGTTCAATTGTTCATGAGGCAAGGTCCCAAAACTAGCATGTTGAGAATTTGTACCAAAAATATGCAAAAAAGGGCCAAGTTATGCCACTAGGTTCAAAACACTATTGAAATACTTTGAACCACATACCTGTTTCTTCAGTTTGCAGTCCAGCTTTGAAGAGTGAAGATGTGTCTGCAGTCCAGAGAGGATTACAGCATTGGACCCCTGATGGATATGTAAAGGCTTGGAGGGTTGGTGGGTGCTGAGTGGGAGGGTCAGGTGGGGGGGACAGGAATGGCCGTAAAAGACATTGATGGACATTTTTCTTTTTACAAGGTTAAAAAATAAACAACAGAAAAAAGAGGATTTCAGATCACAACACTGGGGGATTGGGAACCCCCAGTGTCACTCCAATGTTTCTGGGGGGGGCTGTAGGGTAGTACATGATGTCCAGATCACGACACTGGGGGATTAGACACCCCTAGTGTCACTATATGTTTCTGGGGAGGATTGTGAGTGATGTCTGGATTCTGACATTGGGGGATCGGGAACCCCCAGTGTCACTGTTATGTTTTTGGGGTGGGGTGGGGTGATGGGTGATGAGCAGAAGGGTCAGGTGGAGGGACATCTATAATTTAAAAAACCAAAAATCAGCAATCATGGCCAAACATGGCACACTCTGCAGTGTCCAAGATGGCCACCCCACTCTACTGCACATGTGCTAGTAGTTGCGCATGCACAATATAGTTTGGCGGCCGTCTTAGATGTGGCGGAGTGTCCTGTGTTCTGCCATGACTGCCGACAGTGTAAAAATAATGTAGTGCGACTGCCAATGGAGACAGCAAATGGAGTGCTTCACGGATGCAGAGGCAACTGTGGTGCAACTCCAACATGTTCTTCGGTTGGAAGAAATGCGCTGTCCTTTTTTGACAGCAAGATGTCTACAGGGCTACACCCACTGCAACCCTAAAAAGAACATTTTTATGGACTAGTAGGGCATCCTGTTGGTGATGTCAGGTTTTTGTGAATTTTTGGGAGGTCATACAGTACTGTTAGAATGGGTTTCGGGTAAGATTAAATCAAATTCATCCTCAGTTATTACTCCTGCCGCTAAAGCTCCAAGTATTTAGAGCAATTCATTCTTAAAACTATTTGTAGAGTTTCACTGTAATTGGACATATCTGGAAGTACCATAAATCAGATTTGGGACCATTTCAACACAGAAGGTTTCATAATTACCACATTTTCTCCATTGGCAACTTGTTTATTATCCCTCTATTCATTTCTAATTCCTCAATGGCCTTGCGCTCTTGAAGAGATGGATTAACATTGGTTCTTTTGTTCTGCTTGATCTAAATTAGTGCTTTCACTTCCAACATTACTACCTTCTCAAATGTTTTAATACTGTTATTCACTGAACTAGGGCAAAAGGTCAATTTTTTTTAATCATTTTTAAATCTCCTGTCTAATTCTTCCCATATCATTTGGCTCCATGTCTAGCTGAAAAGTGTCTACTTGTCATGCTTTAATAAATCCATATTGACATTCAGCCCTAATGTGGGGGAATTTAAACAGTTATTTTTTACTCTACAGGTAGTCTAGGATTTCTAAATGCTGTATGTCTTGTGATGTCAAACTCTGGTTCACATTTTTCAGCTCGCATGCATCTGTGGTCCTCTGTATATCACCAGAAGGGCTCATTCCCTTGACCTCATTAAGGGGTGATGTTTCTTCACCCAAGCCAGTTTCTTCAGTAGCTCTCAGTGCTTGAAATGAATTACCGTTATTTGGCACTTTATCTGAAAAACACTCCTCTAGATGCAGCTTTCTAAAGAAACCAAAAAGGTCAATCGTCACATTAACTGTGCCCTTTGCCAAGGACTGAAATTTGTGGTTTGGAAAGAGGGATTCAGGCAATATTAGTCACTTTCATTTCAGTTGTCTCCTCTCTTGATTTTTTAATTCCTTCTCTTGGCTCTGTTCTTCCATCACCCCTACTCATTTTCCTTTTGCACGCCTTTAGCCTTTGGTTGGTTGAGTTTTTTGTTTGTCTAAAAAAAACAACTGAGTTGTTAGCCTCATGTTCAGCACCTGTGTCTGTTTCAATTACAGATTCTTCTGTTGAGGAAACACACTTGTTTAAATCCTGGTTTAGTGCTTTTGGACCTATTTCTTGATCTAATCCTTGTAAAATTCCTGAATGTACATCTGCCTCTAATTTGCGATCTACCCTCCTTGCTTCCTCAGTTAAACATTTTCTCCTGCTTGTAATCTGCTGCATCTCTCATTAATTCATTATGTTTTCTGTCAATGAAAGAGCATTCATGCTTAGAATTTTTTTACTTAATCTGTTTTACTCCCCCTCCAAGGCCGGTGCAGCCAATCCTTCTCACCCCCCAACCCAGCCCCATCACCCAGTATCTCAGGACTTACCTAAATCCCGGTGCTTTACCCATGGTTTATCCCCCATGGTGAGGACTGGTGGCTTACCACCAATGAAACAGATTTGGTTCTAGGAGAGGGACCTGTAGCCTGGTGCAGAGCCTGCTAGGGGTCAGTGTCATCCTGTGCTGCACCAGCCATTTTGCTCCACTGTTTCTCCCTAGACGAACAGACATGCAATGCCATCCAGATGCACCCACGCATGCTTCCATGTGTTGAACGTTGCTGGCTGCCATTCCTCACGTTGCGGTCTCTGGCTGCGTACACCCCTAGCCACCACTACTGGCCAGATGAGTTCTGGGATTCGCATTCCTCCCTCCCCAGAGGAGGAGATCAGTCTGCTGGATGCTCAAGCCTCCTCTCCCTGGCCAATTCCCAGCTACCTGAGTCCGTTCCCAAACTCGGGTCACCAGTGTGGTGGCAGGTGAGGCACAGATACTTCACTCTCCATGCCACTCGGCCAGCCAGAAGTTTTGTTTTTAGATTTTTTGTCCAGCTCACTAAATAATGGGTTGCCCTTCTCTTTATCTAATTCCTCTCTTAATTTAGTCAGTTCTTCAGTTAATAAATGATTTTTCCTTTTGTCTACTTTCACTATAAGCTACACAAATGTCCTAGTACATGTTTCTGCTGCCTTCTCCCATTCTTGTCTGTAACTAAAACTTTCAGTACCTATGGAGGGCATTTTCAGTACTCTCAACCCATATGGCATTTGCTTCTTTTTCTCTTGATAACTCTCTAATGTAATTATGTCATAAGTGGAGTTAAGGTCATTGATTAATAGCCTCTCCATTTTCAAAAACAAAATGTTCTTGTCCCCTGACTTACTAACATACTAACATACTAAAATGCCAGCAGAATAGGCCTAATGGTCTTTCGAGTCTGCTCGATTGGTCAGCCACCACCCTGTGTGCTGACCTTGCTACCCCCTCGCCTTCTCTGGCTTCTCCCTTCCCAGTTCCAGATATTCTTGCTGCATTGGATTTTGCTTCCAGAGCCCTTGCCCTGTACCTATCCCAGCCCCTCTTGAACCCCTCCACCGTCTCTGCCTCCACCAGCCCCCTAGGCAGTGCATTCCATGGCTCCACCGCCCTCTCAGTGAAGTAGCACCTCCTCCTTTCTCCCCTGAATATCCCCCCCCTCCAGCTTCCACCCATGCCCTCTAGTGGCCCCCTTCTCCTTCCTTCGAAGCACCCCGACTGTTCCTCCCCTATTTACCCTCTTCATGTACTTGAAGACCACTATCATGTCCCCCCCGGTCCCTTCTCTCTTCCAATGTGTAAATATTTAGCTCTTCAAGCCTCTCCTCATAGGTCCTGTCCCCCAAGCCCCAAATCATTTTGGTTGCCCTCCTCTGGACTCTCTCCAGGAGTTTAATGTCCCTCTTTAAGTGTGGCCTCCAAAACTGCACGCAGTACTCAAGGTGTGGCCTCACCAAGCAGTTATACAAAGGAGCATCACTTCCTCCTTCTGGAGGTGATCCCCTAGCGATGCATCCCAGCATCCTGTTGGCCTTGGCTGCTGCACCCTATAAGTCTCCGGTTGTTCATCTTGACTCCACCACCACCCCCAGGTCCCTCTCCAGCCATCGCAGATTCTGTAGCATTTCCAGGGTGTGTACACTTGGCCTGTTTCTGGGCCCCAGGTGGAGTACCTTGCATTTCCCTGCATTGAACCTCAGCTTCCACTTTCTAGACCATCTTTCCAGAGCCTCCAGGTCCCCTTAGGACCACCCTCCCTCCTCCCCACCCACCACCGCCCCAGTTTGAGTCATCTGCAAGAGACTCATCTCACTCCTGATTCCTGTCCTATGTCAGAGACATAGGGCGCTAACAGGAGGAGCTCTGGGCACTGATCCCTGTGGGATCCCACTAATGACCCTTCTTTGGAGATGAGACTATCCCGCCAACTACGACCCTCTGGGTCCGGTCCTGGAGCCAATTGCCTATCCATCTGATCATCTGGTTCCCCACCCCCATTTCTCCCAGCTTATCCAACAGGCCCACATGAGGAACAGAGTCAAATGCCTTGCTGAAGTCTAGAAAGAGGATGTCCACTGGTCTACCCAAGTCCAAGGCACTCTTCACCCAGTCATGGAACTCTACAAGGTTTGTCTGACACGATTTCCCCGAGACAAATCCATGCTGTCTATCGTCCAGGCACCCTGACTTTTCCAGGTCCCCCCCAGCCTCTCCTTGACAATGCCCTCCATCACCTTGCCCACCACCGATGTCAGGCTGACAGGCCTGTAGTTCCCAGCCACCTCCCTTGATCCCCCCTTGTGGATAGGCACTATAGTCGCCACCTTCCAGTCCTGGGGCACCCACCCTGTCCTC
Source organism: Neoceratodus forsteri (assembly GCA_016271365.2). Lineage (NCBI taxonomy): Eukaryota > Metazoa > Chordata > Ceratodontiformes > Ceratodontidae > Neoceratodus > Neoceratodus forsteri. The sequence goes on along the minus strand of CM057450.1, from coordinate 555,059,254 downwards.
AGAGAGATGGTGAAAAGCTCCGCCAGGGGTTTCGCCAGGACATCCGCAAGTTCCTTCAGCACTCTGGGATGTAATTTATCCGGCCCGGTGCTTTCTCCATCTTAAGGAGCCGAGCTTCCCCCACTCTCTCTCGCTGTGATTTCCACTCCAGTACCTCTTCCCTGCTTAGCCCTCCCCTCCTGCCAGTGATGCTCCCCTCTCCCAGACCCGCCGATTGGTAAGGGTCCCCCCCTTCTCAGTATCTCTGTCTCCTCCCATGTATGATGCAGCACCCCCATTTTCCTTGGTGAAAACTGAGGTGAAGTACTCATTTAGTACCTCAGCCTGCTCCCCCGGGTCTTGTGCCCATCTCTCCCCTGATTTAATCCTGCCCATCTGCGCCTTCACCCTTCGTTGTTCCCCAATGTATCTAAAGAACCTCTTGTTCCCTTTCCTAATTTCCCTGGCCAGGTTCTGCTCCTTCCTTGCCTTAGCCACCCTCACCACCCTAGTGGCCCTTCTAGCCATCAGCTCATACTCCCCTCGATCCCTTTCACTCCTTGAGCACTTGAATTGCCTATAGGCTGCCTTCTTTCCCCGCACCACCTCCTGGACCTCCCTGGTCCACCAGCAGGGTTTTCGGGCCCTACCACATTTTCGTCTTACTCTTGCACAGGTGCTGGTAGCATCTTGCACCCCTCTCCTGATGATTTCCCACCTACTATCAGCGTCCATGTCTGACCAAATCACATCCAAATGCTCCTTAAGGATCCTTCCCATTTCCTTAAAATCTGTTCCCCTGAAGTCAGTTACCTCCATCTTTGTGCAGCTTTCTAGCCCTCCTAGGTCCAGCCAGAACCAGACCGTGGCATGGTCACTCCCCGCCAATGGGTCCCTTACCTCCAGGCCCCTAATCTGGTCACTGTCTGCCAGGACCACATCCAGTACCCACGCCTCCCTGGTCAGTTCCCCACCTGCTGAGTTAGGGAACGGCCTTGAAAGACATCCAACAACCTCTGTTCCCTGGTCACAGAAGATGTCATAGTCTCCCAGTCTGTTCCTGGCATGTTTAAGTCCCCAACACCGCCACCATTCCTCTGCCCAGTCTGCAGTGTCTCCAACATCTGCCACCAGACTCTCCTCCAGCTCCTCCGCCAGGAGCAGGGGTCTATACACCACTCCTATTTTTACTCTCTTGCCCCCCCTTGTTATCAAGGTGACCCAAATCACTTCCACGGTTCCCTCCACCTCCTCTACTCCCCCTATGCCAATGCAGTTTTTGACTATCATTGCTACCCCTCCTCCCCTTCCCTCCCCCCTGTCCTTTCTGAACATAGTGTAACCCTCCAGGTTCAGGTCCCAGTCATGTCCTGCAGTAGCCCAGGTTTCAGTGACTGCTGCCACATCCACTGCTCCCTCAGTTAGCATCACCTGGAGCTCAGACATTTTATTTCCCAAGCTCCTGGCATTTAGCGGACTACCTTCCACCCTTTCCTATACTTCCATTTCCTGCCTGTTCCCATGGGATTCTGTTTTCCCTGGTCTGCACTTTACCAGTCGGCCTTTTCCAGCAAACCTCCAGTTCCCCAGGGGTGGAGACAGAGTCCCTCCTTTATCGGCACCCTTGACAGCTCTTTTTCTCCCATCCTCCCCGCTCACAAGTTTAAACCCCACTTTTCACCAATGAACCTCTATTTTCAACTTAAGGATTCCTCCTCCCTCCAAATTGAGATGGAGTCTATCTCTAGCATACAACTCCTTATCCTCCCAGGTCTCCCCCAATCCCCCATCAACCCATACCCTCTGGCCTCACACCACTCCCTGAGTCACTGGTTTATCTCCCTAATCTTTCTTTTGTGCTCCCCACTAGCCTTTGGCACCGGCAGGATTTCTGAGAAGGAAACTGTGCATCCTATGTCATGACAGACCCTGGCAAGCTCCCTGAATCTTGCCTGTATCTCTAGCTCGCTATTTCTCTCAGTGTCATTTGTACCCAGGTGGACCAGTGTGTCCGGGGAACCCCCACAATCCTTTGCCAGCTGATATACCTCGTGCTTAGCCCTGTGCACCGTTAGTCCAGGGAAACATTTTGTTCTAACTGGCCAGGCTTCTCCCTCCCTATCCCATTTGATACCCCTGTTCATAGAATCCCCCAACAGGAGCACTCTGACCGCTCCTTTTCCTCCATCTCCCCCCCTTCCATGTCCCTCATCCTTTCTACTGGCCCCTCCCCCCAGCCGGCTCCTTGTTCCTTCCCCTATCTGGGGGACTTGTGTAATTTCATTAGTTACAAGTCTCTCCAGTAATCTCTAGCTTTTTATGTTTCTCTTCCTAGGTTGATTCCTTACTCAAGCAAAATGGTTTTGAGGTGCATCCTGGGAGATGGGGTGTGCTGAAAGGAAGCACTATAAAATATATAATCATTAACAAGACAGAAATGGCGATATGGAAAATGGGTGGCAATGAGAATTAAAGACACATAAATATCAGTGGCAATAGCAAACACATGGGGCCAGATATTCAAAACTTTGCCCCGGGGCAAAATTAGCACTGCCCGGTGGGCAAACTGTGCCCAGAGCAAAAACCTAGCTATATTCAAAATGAATAGCCCGGTGCAAAACCAGCTGAATATAGCAAGTGAAGGAAGCTGGGCAAACAGGCCCAGGAGTGCAGGGCAAACATTGCCCAGGATTAAGACAGCACTGAATATAGCAGAGAAGACAGCACTGAATATAGCAATCAGACAGAGGCAGTGCAAACACCCACAGAAACACAGTGTCAGAGGTGTAAGCAGCTGTCCAGGAACACAGGAAAGCAAAACAGCCCAGCCAGACACAACTGCAGTACTAGTGAAAGGAATGGTATAACCTAGAACCACAAGTGAAATCAGAATACCACAGAACACTGTCAAATCCCAAGTCCACCCCAAAAAGACACAGGACACAGGAATGTCAAGCATAAAAAAGTATAATGCAAAACGTGAACATCTAAGGCACAAAGGCAACATGAATATATATACAGAAAAACAAATCAAAACATAGCAGAACACCGTTCATAAAAATGGGGTGCAAGAAAAACATAATGAAAAGGAAAAGGGCAGGCGTAACAAAGGGATTGATAAACAATGTGGAAAACAACAGTAACAGTGCAAACAGGCAAATGGTAAATATAGCAACAGAACAATGGGGTAAGAATGTGGTTGGGAGAGGGATGTGGAAATAGAAAGCAATGGAGGGGAACAGGATGGCAGAAACAGGGCTAGGGACACTGGGCCAGGGACAGGAAGCAGGCTAATGGAAAAAGTATGCAGGGGTTAGGTGCGGGCAGGCGCTGGCAGACGTTCATCCAGGATGGCCGCAACACGCCTTGTCTCAGAAATCAAGACAGCTTGTCTGTTCAGACATGCATGCTGTTGGCGCATCAGCCTCCTTAACAGTTCCTCCGTGCCTTCACCCTCTTCTGGATGGGTGGCCCACAGTGACGACCGACGTGGACCTACAGAAGAAAGGGGGACCACATCAGGGCATGACAATGACACAAAGGCACCATGTACCACCACACGGTGGACAGCATGCCCCAACAACCATGCCCCTGTGCTAGTATGTAACAAACCACAATACACACTAACATGTGCCTGCAGGACAAGGCAGTACGTAACAGGCAGCATGCAACACCCCAGTGTACATCGACATGTGTGGATGTATGCTGAGAAACCCAACAACATGGAGGCCAGCCAGCACAGTGGTGTGCAGACTGTAACAGTGCAAACAGACAGCCACCTCCAGAGATGTGAACGACAAGTGGACACTGACTGATATGCACATGGGATGACACATGGTGGGACATGCTGCCCATGGTCACGAGCTATGATACAAAATACAGATGACACCAACTGGAGAAATTGCCACAGCCCCAACCACAGCTGTGTAACCACACATGCCTGTCATGTACACCCCCAACAGTGGCCCACCCTCACTGCTGCCCTCCACAAGAACTGTAGACACCCAGCCAAACTGCCACCCACGATGCCATAACACAGCAGCTGTACAAATGATGACAGGAAACCCTGAACAGGTGGGTGGGTGACTAACATAAGTGTGCAATAGTGGCAAGTGACACAGATAGAGACTCGACATGGACCACAGAGACCCAATGACCACAGAGGACAATGACACTGGCATCAGAACAGTAGGGACTGCAGGACAGGTAACCAAGCAGTACACAACCAGGGAAGTGCAATGCCCAGCCACACCACTTGCTGCAACAGAAGGGTGAGGGGCCCACAGTGGTGTAGAGAATGGCTCAGTGCCGTGACACCACCCATGCAAGAAGACACACACATGTGAACACAGACACTGGGCATGGTCCACTAGTGGCACTGCAGCGGTAGGCCAAAGGCATGCACAGGACAGTGTCACCCTGGTGGTCAAGGCATGGCGAGGCACACACACCTGTGGGAGCAGCATCTGCCATAGGGCTGACAACCAGCACACCATGCTACCATAGAACAACTCCTGCAGCACACTCAGATAACATGTGCACAAAACACCGTGGCACTCAGGGACAGAGGACAGCACCCTCTAAGGACAATGGCCCCTACATCAGAGCATGAGCCCACAGGGCAGGGGTGTAGCCAGGAGGCCACAACTGCACACCATGTGGACACACTGACACCCTCCCCACTGTTAGGGTGGGCTACTCCACCCCAGAGTGTAGCATGAAAACATACCAATGTACACCATGACTGTGTCAGTTGCCGCCAGTGGTCTGCAAGATACAATTCATGAAAGCCAAGACACCCACATACAAGGCCACAACCTGTACAGTTGTAATGGCCATGGGATACACAGACAGTCATAGTGAACAGCCCCCCTAGATACACCACAATGAATGAAACACAGAAAGGTACAACATTGCCTTTGTTAGGTGTCAGACATTAAGTAAGCAGTTCAATGGCCATTGGCCAACTCCCCACCAGACATCAAACTGCCCACTATTGAGTGCTTGGAGGATGCCTGCCAACACACATGCCGCAACAGGCACACATGCAATGTACAGCCACACAGAGCCGTGTGGCACCACAGTCCCAAAGGACCCCTCCCACACAGCCCGCTGCATGTCCACCACGGTGGTCGAAAAGGGACACACTATAGCATACCTGTGTCCACGCCACCATGACAGTACACTGCCAGGGAAATGCTTTCACCACATGACACAGTATCCCTCTGCATGCCATGGTCTGCATAGCCCTGGAATGTACTCACAACATGTCCTGCACAGATACTGACATGTTATACGTGGTACTGTAAATGACACATGCCATGAGAGGTGGAGTACACTGTTGCTATGGCAGACAGGCAAACATCAGCAGCAGCAACAGGTGGCACGACAGGCCAACCCCAGTAATCCCCCACCCCAAGGCATGACGACTGTCCCACAGCCATGCAGAGACATGCATCATCCCTCCACAATGGTGGGCATAACAGCAACATGATGCACATGGCAGTACAAGGCTGATATCAGTACACATAGCGGCAATGGCAACAATACTTAAGACACACAGCGAGCCATGTCTCAGGCCTCGCAGTAGCAGGCAAGGCAATGGAGGAAAGGGGGACAATGGAAATGCACACAGCCATCCCACGTGTGGCCTGGATTACCCAGCCAACTGGTCCAAGACACCCGACACAGCACTGTAGTACAGGGGTGTAGCCAGACATTCACATGTTCTACACACAATCCCCAACAGCCACACTCCCCTTATAAATGCTGTACTCAGCAACTCCAAATGGTACACCCCTTCCAAAAGGGTATGATGTCTGTCAGATAATTCCCCTACTCTCTAATGAGGTTATACATGTATCAGTCTCCTACACAACAGCATTTCAAGCAGGACCACACCCCAGTGGTCTACAGTGACCCAAAATGTCTGGTGTACCTAGGAACAGTTGACAGACATGCAGTACACCAAAGTGTACACAAATGTGTACAGTGCGTATGCCTACATACACACTTGCTCAACTGCCTGCCCTGTAAAGCCAGACTCATAGTGGAAAAGCATAACATCACACAGTACTCACACAAAACACCCCTGTCACCATCACTGCTCTCCGCTGCGCTCTGTGCCATTGGAGGCACCCTGCACCTGTCGGTTGACGGCCCCTGTCCGGCCTGTGTCACGTCCCTCCTGTCTGTGGTGTGTCCTCGTCGCTCTGCAGTGAGAAGAGGGTACAGCAGCGTCACTACAATATGAGCCACCATGGTACGCTAAAGACCACCCTGTACCCCAGTGGTGCAGCACAACACACGCAAAAGTGGCAGACGGGTGCAGTGCACCACCAAAGCCATGCCAAGCATGACAGGGGTCCGTGCACACTGTCTACCCCGTCCCACACAGTACACACCGAATGGATTGGTGGACTCCATGAGCAACATGTGTAGCTCAGCAACACCCATGCACATAAGCACACCACGGAACACACTGCCCCACCACCCATGCCAGCAGTGGTGCTACAGTCATCTCTTACCTGGCACAGGCACAGTCCCCTCGTGAACCATGGCCATGCAGCGTTCAAGCAGTGGTCGCTGCCTGCGCCTGATGTCGATGTAACGATGGTGGCACTTTTCACCATCACATGGGATACCTGTGATGGCACTTAGTCGACGGGCAATGGAAGCCCAGACCTGCGTACGGGGCAAGTCGCCCTTCCGCACAGGTCCAAATAGGCGACTATGGTGCCTCTCCATCAACTGCACCAGGTTGGCCGTCTCAGCCTCATCCCACCGCCTGCCACAGCCCACCACTGCCCTTTGCCCACGTCTCACAGACATTGGTGCTGTGGAAGGGGGCAAATAATCATGGTAAACAGTTAAACAACGACTGTGCATACACCCTGACACCCCCTAGAACTGAAGTCTAGCGCCGCGCTGACGTATGCCGTAGCGCCGCGCTAACAGGAAGTGTTTGCAATGCGCATGCGTGACCCCTACCATGACCCTGGGCCGATATACAGCGCATGCGTGTAGCGCCGCGCTAAAGCTGGTTAGCGCAGCACTAGACCGCGCTATGACAGCGCAGACAAGGGGAGCCATGAGCATGCGTACTGCACATAGCGCGGCGCTGACCCTCAAATAGCGCTGCTGTGCTAGCGCGGGGCTATTCAGAGCCATATTCAATGGCTGTATGCAAATGAGGGTACTAGTGTATGCATGGGGCAAACCGTGTGATTAGCATATCATTATGCGCTCATTTACATGACTAACAGGCAGGATTGTCTGGCGGGCTATAAAGGGCAAGCAGTGCACCACCAGTGTTGTGTTGTGGAACTGCGCGTGGAATACAGGAGTGAACAACATGGAGAGAGACATGCAACAGGGGATGGGCAGCAGAGCCAGGTATGTATCAAGGTGTAGACAGGCATACAGTGTACACATTTGTGTCCAGTTTTGTTGACTGCCTGTCACAAACCATAGGCCACTCAGTTACAATTATCAGTCTAATCTGTAGTATTTGGGTTAGTGTTGGCCACTGAGGAGTGTGTGATGCATGTATGATCTCTTTAGAGTGTAGAGGAATCATCTGACAACTTGTTTGGAAGGGGGTGCCATTTGGATAGGATGTGTACATTATGTAATGGGGGAGAACGGTTGGAGACTGTGTACAAAATGGATATATCTGGCTACACTCCTGGTATGTATGACCACTGTGGGACCACAACGTCCACTGCATTGTACATACCCCTGAAGTTAACTGTGCCATGTGCCAATGCATGCACATTGTGTCTGCAAGCCAGGTGCACTGGTTGCTGTACTCATGACAGTGCACCGTCTTGTCTTCCTGGATGTGTGGTGTGATGGCTCTCGCCCCACCCGGGCGCACACAGTGTACCAGCACATGCGCCTCCCATGCTGAAATGGGCCACAAAACAGTCATGGGGTTCATGGGCACACACAAGCCACAGCAGTGCACATGTGTACACCACTCCAGACACAGGACAGACAGTGGCAATGTGGCATGTGCACCGTACAGGCACATGCAGCAATCTGATATGTCCATGTGGCCTGTAGCACTGAGGGGATGATATCGTGATGTCCACTGTGTGATGCACTGCAGCACCGACACAGCCACTGACACCTGTCCACTCTTGATTATCCCATAGGTGTGCAGGCCCAACAGGAGCGCATCCGTGTGCACATAAATTCTCCCAAGATGAGCTGAACACCCTTGCACATGAGGTGAAAGAAAGAGAAGACATGTTACGCACACACAGGGACACTGATGCTGTTGTGCGGCAGGCTTGGGAGGAGGTCACTGCAGCGGTGAATGCGGTTGGTGGCCGTGGGAGATCAACTGAGGCAGTCCGGAAATGTTGGAATGACCTCCTGCAGTGTGCAAAGGAGGAGGAGGCACACCGCCACAGAGACAGGACCAGGACTGGTGGTGGTCCGCCGGAACACCAGCAGCGTGTGCAGGAGCCCACACATGGCGGTGGTGGCCTCGACACTGCGGATGGTGGCAGTGACAGGTGTGCCAGGTGGTGGTTGCAAGACGACCCTCGCACTTCCAAGGCCAGGTCTGTATTCACATGTGTAACCCCTGTATGTGGTGCAGGCAAGGGTGCATGGTCCTGCTTTTGGTGTCCTGCACAGGGTGCACTGTATCCTGCCGAAATGATGCCTGGCATGGTCAAGGTCACTGTGGGGTGGGTGGGTGCATGTTGTCACAGGCTTGTGTGAGGTGGGTACCTGTCCTGAGGGCTGCATGGTGTGGTGGTGGTGGTAGTGGTGGTATTTTGCCACAGTGTCCATGGATGGGTGACTGACCCTGTCCCTATTCTCTCCACAGCACTCTCGGACAGGCCTGCACCACCACAGCATGATCCACAGATGTCCAGCCAGGTTCCCGAGGTCGCGGAGGAGTTTGATGACGATCGGCCATCAACATCTGGACTTTGTCTATCTCAGGGCCGCATGGGCCCAATGCATGTTGGGCATACCCGTGGATAGGGCATGCAACTGCCTGGGGAGGGGGGTCACACCTCACTAGGGGTGTTAGGGTACAGTGGGCACCTGGATGTTGCACCAACTGAGAGTGATGGGGTGGAAGAGGTACTGCTGGTCACTGTCACCAGTGCGGATGACAGTGATGTCTCTGTATATTCACAGCAGCTGGCCATACCTGTGCCAGGGGATGTAAGGGTGGGGCTTGCTGAAGGCCATGGAACAGGTCAAGGTGGTTCCGTAAGTGTCAGCAGTGTGGCTGAACACACGCTGGTGGGTGGTGTGGGTGGTGTTGCAGGACAGCAGGGCGTGCATTGTCGGACACATGCTGGGGTTACAGTCCATATGGTGCCACAGACCACTGCCACTCGTAGTCAGCAGCCGGATGTAGCAGTTGGTGCATTGCCACAGGCACCACTGCCAGCTGCTGCTGGGGGTCCTGTGCCTCTGGTACACGAAGGCCATGGTGCCCGGCCACTCCTGCAGGCTGCTGTCACCTCACAGCAGGAGGCCCGTCTGGACCTGCATGCCATGCGGCGTGAGCTGCCACATGAGCTGGGTCAGATACGGGAGGCAATAACAGTGGGCTTTGCACGTGCTGAGCAGCAGGCAGAGGACAGGTTTGGCCGCCTGGTGGGTGCCATAGACCGTGGTTTCTCTGGGTTGACTGCTGCAGTGGTGGCAATTGGTGATCTCATGCATGGTGTGCCTGTTGGTCGGCAGCATGGGTTTGTTGGCCGTGGTGCAGATGGCAGAGGGGCACACAGGCAGGCACACCGTGGGTGCAGGGCTGCCACTGGTACCAGTTCCGATCCATCACACACTCCACCTGCAACCCAGCAGCGCCATGGCCGTCCATCCACCCTGTCTGCCTCCACCAACCCCCAGGGGCACAGGAGGTCAACCATGCCTGCCTCACCTTCCACTTCAGCTGTGTCCTCTGCACAGAGCACCCCAGGGACCATAACCCCTGGTACGGGTGCACGCCGCATGCGTGGGTGTCGTCGCCGTGATGCCCACAGGCTGTCTGCTGTACTCTGCATGCATCCCCCTCATGCATGGGCAGATGTGCACACACACACACACACACACACACACACACACTCCCACCAACACAGTTGCCCCCCTACCTCACGACACACATCGCACCTCCCCACCATGATTACACCATTTGTGTGTATCCCCCCCACATATGTGCTGCACAATCATGGACTCACACCACATGCACACACTATTTGTGTATTACACTGGGTTTGTTTGCTGATGTGATTGTGGTTTTCACTGTTATGTTAGTCTGTGCACATTAAATTGGTAATCACTTGTACTCTTTCAGGTTGTTGTGCAGTCTGTACTTACCCTCTGGTCTGTTGCAGTGTCCTGATGATGTTGTCCCGTGCTGTATGGCCTTTGCGTGCCATGAGAGGGTCCTCCTCTTGAGTTGCTCCACTATCCCCTGACCACTGGCTCTGGCTCACTGTCAGACTGTCCCTCAGGTTCAGGTGCCTGTATCCCATGGTTCATTGCCATGTTGTGCAGCATACAACAGGCTAGGAAGATACGCATACCTTCTGAGGTGTATATTGTAGGGCACCACCTGATGTGTCCAGGCATCTGAATCGCATCTTCAGGATGCCAAACACCCTCTATGATGTTCCTTGTTCTGGCATGTGCCTCATTGTACAGCTCCTCAGTCACTGTGGCCAGTCGGAGTACTGGTGTGAGCAGCCAGGGTCGCAGGGGATAGGCACTGTCCCCTGTCAAAACATATATACCTGTTAGTGCTGTACTGCGGTCTGTCAGCTGCTGTCCTGCACCTCTCTGTGGCCCTCCCACACCCCTTTCCTGGCCTGCAATGCCTGCCCCCATCCATGCTGTTGTGTGTTTACCTTGTCTGCTACAACTCACTGACTAGTTGCCCACTGGGTATCCTGCCCTCCTCAAAGACCTGGCACAGCTGAGACTGGTGCCAGATGAAGGCGTCGTGGGCACTGCCGGGGTACTGGGCATAGACATTGCTGATGCGCCCCGGCGCATCGCACACCACCTGGCAGTTGATGGAGTGGTACCCCTTCCTGTTTACATACACATCACTGGCATCAGCAGGTGGTGCACGGATGGGGACATGGGTGCAGTCAATGGCACCCAGTACAGATGGTAGGTGCGTAACTTGATGGAACTGCTGCATTGTTTCTCTGCGCTCTGCTGCCGTGCTGGGGAATACTATGAATTCCCCAGCATGTGGCAGGAGAGCCTCTAGGAACTGGGTCAGGAGGCGTGAGGTGGCAGACTGCGTTACCCCAATGGTGTCCCCCGTTGGTCATTGGAACGTCCCTGTGGCAAGGAAGCACATCGCTGCTGTCACCTTCTCTCCACTGTCATGGCATGACTGCGTCTGGTGTTTGGCTGCAGCTGCTCATGCAGGAGTTCACAGAGCTGCCTCAACATTTCCCTGTTCATCCGGTACTGGCCAATGATGTGGTCATCAGGCAGGGTCTCGAAGGAGACCCTGGGCCGGTACAGCCTGTTTGCAGCATACCGTCTCCTTGGCTCATGCCAGGCCCATGTTGTGCCTGCCCTCTCCTCCTCCTCCACAGCTGCCATCAATGCAGCATCACTGCTACTGGCACTGCACATTCCCACTTCCTGTGCTGGTCCCTCCTCTGTGTTTTGCCTGTGTTTAGACCAGCCTCTTATAGGCGGTAACTAGACGCGTTAGGGGCCCGCTATGTATCCTAGCCGGCGCTGGACCTTTGAATATCCTTGCGTATCTCTAGGCCCCCCGTCCCTCCTTTTGCCCCTTGCATACATTACTGGTTTGCCCAGCGCTAATGCAGTTTGCCTGCGCTATTTGGCCTTTTGAATATAGCAGACTCACGCTAACCCCGCGCTAAACCTGCGCAAACGGTTTTTGCCCGGCACAAAGCTTTGAATATCTGGCCCCTAGACTTTTGGAATGCAAAGTAAAACACAATACTGAATTCAATACAGTATTTTATGAACTGGGTCTTGGACTGCGTGTTGATACCAACAGTTTGATTCATCAGCAAGACCCTAGCAGGTGTAGTAGTCTCTGATGATTGTTCTCCATATCTCTGGCTTCATCACTTTTCTGGAGTCACTACACTTTGCTTCTGTATATTAAACTCCTGTTTGTTAGTCATTATTTCCCTCACTATCAAATCCATCTGCCACCTGTCTGCCACCGCCATATGTGCAGAAAAATTCTGCTGGTGTCACATGTCAGCAAAACTGTGACTTTCACAGGAGCTATCCAAATGTAAGCATCCCTCCTGTACCTTTTAACTTTGTAACAACAAGAAAACGTACTTATTTCAAACTCTATTTCCCTCTCATACCCCTGCTTTCTAACACCTGGTTGTACATATTTATCAAAATAACTTCTCTCCCACACAATCAACCATTGAACAAGCACCTTTTCTCTAACCTTGCGCCTTTCAGTTTTGTTATACTTCATAATACAGACTTCAACATGTTTAGGTGGGAGTCAGCAGTCAGTTGCCTCAGAAAGATGGCAGTGCAATGTTATTATGGAGTGAGTATTTTGTATGGTTAAAAAAGAAAATCTGTACAACACAAGGGGGTTAGCCATAGCCATGGGACTATTTTTCTTCTTACACCCCATTGTTATTAACAGACAGTAATACATCCTTATTTTCTGTTAAACAATTCAGAAAAAGGGACTAAGCTGTGTCTGCCCCCCACTAAACAGGAAGCAAGACAACTGATTCTGAACAAAATGAATGCCTTACCACCTATGACTGCAGAGACAGGTTGTTTCCAGGCCAGAGTGTTCAAATCCAGTGCTATACTCCAAGCTAGTATTTCAAGCCTTAGTTCTTATTTGGGTTTACAGTCACTCATAGATCTTGTAAATGAAAGAAATTAAGTGAACACATGCATGTATATTCATAATCCTTATCTGATTTTTCTAATTCTTAGTGAAGGCAGATATCACTGCACCAAAAACACATCATGTCATAACATTCAAAAGTTAAATTACTTTAGTTCATTCACCAGTTAATAATAGCAAATTCCAGTGTAAGCTGCAATGATCCTCGTAACAGCCATAAGCCAGGTTACTCAAATATGAAAAATAATTTTTCCCAAAATTGATTTTTTCAAAATATTAAAAATTATTACATACTGTAATTTTGTAAAGGTACTGATATCATTATTGCTGTAGGAGGATTGAACATTCCAAGGTTGGCTCTTCTCCCTGGGGAGGGTCCTGAGTCCTGCCACTTTCTTGCCTCCTGACGGAGGCTGGGTGACAGCATGGTGGAAACTGCAGATGTGGAGGGGGAGTCTGCCAACACAAAGTGCAAGTGTGTTCTGGGGCTTAAAAAGAGGAAAAAGTCCTGGCACGCTTCACATACCCCGCAGACATTGAACAACTGAATGTGGCAGGTCACATCCCAATAGGTCTCTATGTATGTGTAATTGACCTGCAAGTAGATGTGTGTGAAATTGTGTGGATAAAACAAAAAGTCCCCCATTTCTTTGAAGTACTTTATGGAACTGGAACTGGAAGGGTCTATCCCCTCTGAAACATGACCATCAAAGTAATCTCCTTGGTTCTCTGGTGGGAGTTTGCCTGGAAATGCCAGAATCAGTATTTCCGAACTCCTAATCTCCAGGCCCACTACATGTAGCCACAGTATGGGCTGTTCTGGACGCTCTGTGTAGAGCAAAAGGTTAATTACACTCACATATTTTGGTCATAGGAGCCGGGTTTGTACAATTTTTGGTGGGGCCCAGGGGTTGGGATCAAAGCCCTACCCCTCAGCTGGGAGGTCTATCAGAGCAGGGTCCCCTATACATGGGGGTCAGGGGGTTAAGCTAGATCACCATTAGACCTTTATTAGTGTAGCATTCAAGTCACACTTCTTGCCCACTTATGGCATGCTCTATGCCACATCAGCCAGTTGGTTATTTCTTTTATTACTTTACTTGAGTTGTGGGCTTCACCCCCTACAGCCCTGTGTTAAAAAAAACAAGGGTGTGTGTTGAGGCAGAGTCCCACGACTCAAATTAACTGCCAAAATTGAAATCAATAGCAAACATGTGATAAAAGTAGCCTTGTGCAACTACAGTACGGTGCAGCAAGCATGCAACAAAATTACGCTGTATTCACTATAGCTTTGTGCTACCCTAATAGTGGTGGTCTGATATTCTACATAGCGGAAAGTCTGCAAAAGACTGCCAGGAAAAAAAAAATGGATCTCTTGATCATGCCATTTTGGACCAGTTCAGGGATGTTTGTTTTATTTTGTTGTACTTGTAAACAGATAAGCAATTCGCCTATTTTTACCTGTAACAAGTATAGAAACAAAACAGAACTACTGTTAGAACTTCTGGGCAAGGCTAGCACCAAACCACTGTAATACTGTATGTTCTATAGAGCAAAATGTCCATGAGACTAAACCCAGACTGAAAAAAATGGTAAGAGGAGCAGTGTCAGTAAAACGTTTCAACAGCATACAAAAATCAATTTTTAAACTTCTTCCTAGCTGAAACTTGACATACAATTCCATTTTAACCAGCACTCATGTAAAGCAAAGCACAGCAAAGCAATACACTAACTGCAAAGGTTCCCTTTTTGTGATTTGTCTATCCAAACGTCATATAAACAATGAAAAAATAAATGCCTGGACTGTTGTTATGCGATGAACCATTTGAAAATAGCTTCAGAGTCTACTTTTATATACCTTGAGTGAGCAGCTATAACTGCTGCTTACTCTCTGGTCTTGCAACCCCTTACCTCTGATGTGGGCCTGTGCCCAGTCCCCCTTCCATACCATGGAGGGCTGGGATCCTGAGCAAGACGATTTTTGTTGTACAATACATTTTAAAAATAATAAGTGCCCAGAAGTGTATTTGATAGTTGTATCCATTGACTACCACAAGTTAAATTGCAAACCTTGAGGCACAGATCTTATGACTGTATAGCCCAGCTGTGGTTCCCTGCAGTACTCCACTTTGTTTTGAGTTGGGTCACGGAATCTCTGTGCTGTTCTGGCATTCTGGTTTGGGAGTTTTGCCCATAAGGGAGAATGGACAAAGGACCCAGAAGGGAGAATAGACCAAGGACCCAGAAGGGGGAATGGACCAAGGACCTAGAAGGGGGAATTATTCATGAACTGAAATACAACCTGGAACTACTAGGAACAGGTTCTGAAACTATAGAAACATAGACATTGATGGCAGATAAGGACCGCTTGGCCTACCTAGTCTGCCCATGCCCTTACCTACAGGATAAGCTGCAGATCCTAATTAACCAACAGCCTATTTCTTCTTACCCCCCACAAGATTTGCCTTATGTCTGTCCCATGTATTCTTGAATTCTCCCACAGTTTTAGACCCCACAACCTCCTCAGGAAGGCTGTTCCATGCAACCACCACCCTTTCTGTGAAAAAATACTTCCTCACATTGTCCCTGAACTGCCACCCCCCATCTTTAAATTGTGTGCCCTTGTTCTTGCGCTTCTCTTTTTCTGAAAGATGCTACCCTCTTGGGCTTCGTTGATTCCACTGAGGTACTTAAAAGTTTCTATCATGTCTCCCCTCTCCCTCCGTTCCCCAAGGGTATACATATTAAGTTCCTTTAGTCTCTCCTCATATGGCTTCTCTTGCAGACCCTGCACCATTTTAGTTGCCCTCCTCTGGACTGCCTCTATCCTGTCTATGTCCTTGCGGAGATGGGGTCTCCAGAACTAGACGTAGTACTCCAGATGGGGTCTCACCAACTGTCTGTACTGAGGGATAACAACTTCCTGTTTTCTGCTGGTGATGCCTCTCCCAATACATCCCAGTATACCCCCAGCCCTCTTTACTGCCTTCTCACATTGCTTGCTAACCTTAAGGTCATCTGATATGATTACCCCCAGGTCCCTTTCCATTTTTGTTGCTGTTACTACCTCCCCCTCACTGTGTAATCTTCCCCAGGGTTTTTGTTTCCCAGGTGCATTATTTTGCACTTCTTTGCATTGAATCCAAGCTGCCATACTTCTGACCTTTCCTCCAATCTTGCCAAGTCCCTTCTCATCCTTTCCTATGTGCAAGTTTGGAAGAAACCATTCAGAATGCAGCCAGCAAACAAATCCCTTCCAAATACAAAAATCATCTGAACACAATACCAGTCACCAGGAAGGAAGCAGACCTGGGATCCCTCAGAACACAAATATGATCACCTGAATGACAGCTGGAAATACACCCAGACTATAGAACCAGCGTCTTCATGACTGCATAGCACTGAACAAACTTTAGGATTACTTACAAGGCTGTGAATCTGTGAAGGCTCTGTGGTGTTGCCTTGATTGTACAATCAACTAACTCGCATCATTTTACTTGGGCTGGTTGAAAAATGCCACAGATGCACTAGGGTACTGGAAGATGGCAAATATCATACCACTGCATAGTAATGGGAAAAGGGCCAAGCCAGAGAACTACTGTGCAGGCCCGTAGGCCTTATATCCATTGTACGTAAGATGCTGGAGGCCATTATAAAGGAAATACTAGTGGATTTACTGGAAGTAAATGGACTACAGCAACAAAAGCAGCCAAGTTTCATCAGTGGAGATCCTATCAGATGAACCTGATACACTTATTGGACTGGGTCACAAAGCAGCTGATAAAGGCCAGACAATGGATGCACTATTCCAGAACTTTAGGACAGCCTTTGACTCAATCCCAAATGAATGGTTGGTAAAAAAAAAAAATTTGTGACCTGGGGCTATGGCTAGGTGTCATTATTATGAAACAGTTAAAGGCAGTACATCAAAGCATTGCTGTTCGCTGGCCCATACATCGCTCACTGACACTCGTGAGAACTACCACTACCTCCAGAAGTCAGTACCAGTGGGTATCTGCCCTGTCTGCATATATTTTTGAGGAGAATGACTACTAGTTTACTTATTAATTTACTTACAGTAACTAAGATTTACCACATGATCATCTCATTTACACATATCAAAGTTAACAGCCTGACCATGTGTCAGCAGAGCTGGGATTCAAACCCATGGCCTCAGCAGGATGCAAGTCAGTAGTACTCCTAATGTGCTATAATACCTTTGGCTACATTTTTTGAGGATTTATCAGAAGGTAATTGCAAGGAGTTTTGAATGTCCCCAGAAATGTCTTGCTTTTTGTACCCTTTCCTTCTGCAGGACTAGGATTGTACATTTATACCCATTACCCATGAACAGCAGACTCCCCAGCCAGCTGCAGGCAGTCAGTTGGACTGGCCCACCACAGTACCTGGAAACTACCAGTTAGGCTTTGTGGGCTCCCTTGCGACCTTTTGAACTTTGTAAATCTATGGTTTTGTTATTTTATTTTTAAATGAATGTTTATTTTATTTATTTATCAATTAATTAATTAATTTATTTATTTCAAAAGTACCAGGAGAGACATACTCGTTTCCAGAAGCGTCCTGGTGGAGAGGGTGGAGGGAGAAATACATATCCATATAGCGTAAAAATATTTACAGAGAATGTACACTCATATTAAGGCACACTTTTATACAATATATCATAAATTAAACATTGAGTAATATATATCGAATGTTCAAGAGCATATACGTAGGGGTTATTTACTGAAAATACAGCAACAACTGTAACATTTGCCTACAAGAAATAGGGGATGAACCAGGTTAGTGCATGTGGCTACAGGTAGTCTAGCAAAGAGCGAAGAGTAGAGAGGGGGAGAAAAAAGAAGGTAGATCATAGGAATGATACAAGGAGGTCCAGAATTAGGGTGGGTAGGTGGAGGAACTAGAGGAATGGGGGGGAGGTGGGGAGGGGAGATATGTGCATGAAAGATGGGGGGCAGAGAAGGGGGGTGGAGAGCCAGGAAGAGGAAGGTATGGGGCAATACAACGGGGAGTTGGGAGGCAGTTACAGGAGGGGCGGAGTACTCAGATATAAGACTGGAGAAGGAGTGGACAGAGGTAACAGGATGAATAGGGCCAGGGAGGAAGTTCCAGAGTTTGGGAAGGCGGAAAGAGAAAGCAGCTTGGCCAGCCAAGGTCCACCTGGAAGGAAGAGTTACAGAGCAGAGGTTAGAGCTATGGCGAGAGTAGGAGGGGTTTGAAAGGGCAGAGAGAAGTGACATAAGGTAAGATGGGAGGGAACTCAGCGAGTACTTAGCAATAAGGGAGGAGCAATGAACAAGCCATCTCGCTTCAAGGGAGGGAAAGGAGAGAGAGAGAGAGGTGTAGAGGTGTAGAATGTGCCCTGTAAGTTAATGTAAGATGCAAACACAGGGCTTTGGTATCATATTGATGTGGAATACTGATGAGTATGTCACTCTGGGCAGGCCCTTGGCCCTGTTGATTTTCCAGGTAGGTGGGTGGGCCCCTGTGTCAACTTTCCAGTGCACCTGTGTCAACCTCCCCACCCATACCAACCCTGCTAGTGCTCACCACAGGGGTTAAATTGGGCAGGAGCCCATTGGAACTAAGTTCCCAACTTCCACCACCACCTCTTAAAAATGTTATGACAGTTCCACCATCTCTGCGGACTGCAATCCTTCTCCTCCTAGTTCCTGACAGCATCAGTGTCACAGCTCCATTCCCTTCTATTCTCCTAGGCTTCCCCGTTGCAATGCATCCCATCCCCACTGCACCTTACCTGGCTATTACTGGGCCTTCAATCAGGACTTGCTGGCTTTCTTGGTTGAGGGGGGTATGCATTACCACCACCCGGTGCTACTCTCTCTCCTCTTGCTGCTGGCTGCTTAGTGCTGCCTCTGTCAGTAGCAGATTCCTTCTGCTGGTCCTGGCTGACAGTCCTCATCCTCTCTCTCCTCTCCTGAGTCCTGGCTGCTCTGGGCTGGAAGTGGTCCACTGGCCCACTCCTCGACCTCCACTCCTTAGCCCTGCTCCTCCTCATCTTCAACAGCTGCTGGCTGCCCAACTGACCACCTGCCTGGCCGTTCATGGCCCATCGATGACTAACTCTAGCCTGGGGCTAGTCAGCACACACGCTGCAGACTTTTCTTCAGTCGCCCGGCCCCCTATGTCGCCCTCTGCCCACCTGACTCTGAGTCTCCCAAACGGTCCAGTCCCTCCTCACCTTCTTCTTCTTCTCTTCTTCTTGAATCTTATGGAGTGGCGCTGTCTCCTCACCAACAGGCACTCATGATGCGGCTCAAAATGTCATCCTCTATGCATCGCAAGCTCGCTTTGCCCACCTCAATTTAAGCTCTCCTGCTGCCCAATCAGAATGTCTGCTCTCTTCTTTGGGCACTTGCACACAAAGGGATTTGGCAACAAATTCAAAAAATTTCACTGCAGCACCAATGATTTTCTGAGGGTCAGAATCGCTCAGGGTGTAGCAGGATTGCACACTTTGCCCACGCCCCAGTCATCTGCACCCAGATGGTGCTGATTTCAAATTAAAGAAGCAGACAATTCGGGACTGAGATTCTGGAGGTGTGCCGCCTGCAGTCACACTCAGAGGGTGCATGTGCTGCCATGCAGATTCCAAAAACCAAAAAAAGGAAAACAAAATGGTACAAAAATATTGGTGGGGCTGAGCCCACACCTCAAAATATTGCTGGGGCCTATGCCCCACGGGTCCATACAACCCGGCGCCTTTGAGTTTGGTCATGTTGTACTCTCCAATCCTTAGGGAGGATCTGGATGGGGTGCTCTCAGAAACGTACAGTACCACACATCTCCTGACCTCACAATTGGTCCTTCTTTCTATTATAGTAGAAGATGGCCACATCTCCCCCTGTAGTCTGCTCTTGACCTATATATTGGCAGATAAAAAGATATCACTCACCTTTGGTTCTCTCAGACTCCCCTGACCACTGCACCTTAACAGGCAACTGTTAGCTGCATCCTTACCATGGAATGCCTAGCATCAACTTTACAGGGATGGCTATCGCAGTTCCAGACCAGGTGGCAACAGGGGACACTATATATTATGGATTGTGATGCTTCTTCTGTTCCAAAAAGCCAAGCCGTGGGCAGTCCATGGGCGGGAGGGGGCCTTGTCCTCCTTTGCTTCTCCTTCCTCCTCCTTTACTCCAGTCATAGAACTATTGTAAATTATGACTCTTTGTTTCTCTTATCTTCTATTTCCCCTTTTCCATAGAGGTTAACAGTAATTATGCAGTTGTGATTATGTGAAAGAAATACCAGACACGGCTCTGTAATAGAATGTTTTTTTATTATCTCAAGCATCTTAATGTAAACAATCATGCATGGCTGCTGTAATACTGTTTGTATTATCTCTGACTCTCTGTCTGTGCTTATTCTATCTGAAAATACAATAAACAGCTTAAAGAGCTATTAAAACCAAAAATAGCAGAGAGAAAAATGTTCCAAATTTTAAGAGGTAGTCAGTTGTAACTTTTTATTTCTGAAGTATTGTTATGTTAGCTCATTATAAAGTTTTCTATGTGACAGTATTATGCTGACTGTGTGGAAAGGCACTCTGCTTGACAGCTGACCTAACTAGTTCTAGTCCCCCCCCTACTACAGTAGCTTACTCAACATTGCTATACAGCTGAGTACCATCATAATACAGTATGTACTTATCATGGTGTCACTGCTGTATGAGCAGAATATTTCTTTGTATGTGTTCCACTTGATTTCTGCTCCCTTGCTGAATGCATATATTATTACCCATTTGATTATCATGTCTGTATAGCATAGTACAACATGAGTTATGCACATCACACAGTTTACAGAATCAACATTGCACATGATAATAATTTTACACAGTATCCATTTGAATCACATAACCTGTCATACATAGAAATATAGAAACTGACAGCAGATAATCACCGCTGGGCCCGTGGGCCCGTCTACTCTGCCCATTATCAATTATGACCACCTTTGCTGCAGACCCAGCATGATCTACAGTACTGTCTCTTCCACCCCCTTCCTTCCTCCAAACCAAAAATTAATTGGCTGAACAGAATTCCAGGCAAGTTACAATTCATTTCCCAAAAATGAATAAAGTGGCAGAAAAAAAAAAAAAAAACAAGGTCACAAATTGTAAGGAACATCCTTGGCTGTGTGTCATTACTGTACAGACAATGTCTGGGTTATTACAAATAAAACAAAAATAGCTACATTTCCATACTATAACTAACTCAGCATTGGTATACAGCTGAGTACTATCATAGTGCAGTAACTTCATACAGTATGTACCTATCATGGTGTCACCACCCTGTGAGTAGTATATTGCTTCACACATGTTCCCCTTGATTTTGGTTCTTCCTTGCTTAATGCGTGTATTACTACCCATTTGATTATCATGTCTAAGTAGCATAGAACAACATACATTATGTGTGCCACGCAGTTTACAGTATTGATGTGCATATTAGTAATTTTACATTGTATCCATTTGAATCACATAAACTGTCATACATAGAAACATAAAAACTGACGGCAGATAATGACTGCTGGGCCCATCTAGTCTGCCCATTTGTAATTACAATCACTTTTGCTGCAGACCCACAGCACTGTCTCTTTCACCTTCTTCCTTCCGCCTAGGATTCCTTTGTGCCAATCTGAGGCATTTTTGAAACCAACCACTGGTTTCACCCCCACTGTCTCCCGTGGAAGGCTGTTTCAGGAATCCATCACCCTTTCTGTGAAGAAATACTTCCTTACATCTCTCCTGAATCTACCTCCTTCCAGCTTCATATCATGGCCCCTTGTTCTATAGCACCTTTTTCTCTGAAACATACCTCCCTCCTGTACCTTAACTTCCGTGAGGTATTTAAAGGACTCCATCATATCCCAACTCTCCCTCTTCTCCTCCAGGGTGTACATATTGAAATCTTTCAGTCTCCTCTCATAGGGCCTCTGATGCAGACCTTGCACCATCTTGACATCCCTCAGCTCTCTTCTTGTTGCCTTTTCCTTTTTCCAATTGTTCCTTCTTCCTCACCTTTCTCCTTTAACTCCTACTCCCCCATTTCCTCTTTGCTAACCCCCTGCTTTCTTGAATAATTTGCATCCTGGTGGGACTCTCTCCCCTCGGGATCTCCCTACTCTCAATAACAGCCTATGGTGCCCACTTTCTGCCTCCCCTATTTCTTCTGTCACCCCCCTTGGCTACTTTAAAAGTCCATCAAAGTAACATTTAACCCATTCACTCAGGACTATGGTTCCCTCCTTGATGGAAGCTGGCCATCACCTTGGTATAGGCTCTTATCCTTCCAGGTTGGCCCACAGTCCCCACTGTAGCCATACCTCTCATCTCTGCACCATTCCTTCTACCATTACTTGAAAGCTTTTTTGTGGAGCTCCCTCTCCTTCCCCATATAGTACAAGATGCACTCACCACTTGCCTTTTAAACACATGAGAAACCCAGTATCAAACAGATAAATGATCTAACTTTACCAAAAATGCAGTTTACACATAGAGCTGGCTACGGCAATTCACCTTTACATTTCAGTCCATGAAACACCCTCATCAAGTTAATGCATTAGCAGCTGTAGGTGCTCTGACCAGAGTTTGTTATATAGTGGAATAACTGTCCCCTTTCTCCAGCATTCAGGAACTATGCCACTATCTGAGGATGATTGGAAAATATCTGTCACAGACCCTGCTAGCTCATCAGCAAGTTACTGGGTATTCTTGGATGCAAACCATCCAGGCCAGGTGCTTTACTGGGATTTATCTGGATTAGTCTTGTTCTTAAGCTATCCTTCCTAATCAGTATTTTTGGACAGTCTGAATCTTGCTGCCTGGAGTTAGTGAGATTTATTTTTGTTCTGAACACAGTATTAACATAATTGTCAAACAGCTCCGCCATTTATTTTTCCTCCTTTATAATGCCTCCATTCACATCACTAAAAGAGCCCACTTGAGATGCAGTGTTACTTTTGGGATTTTTGTAATTGTAAAAGGATTTATAACTGTCCTTCACTTTATGTGCCAAGTGCAGCTTGAACTCCCTTTTGGCCTTTCTTATGCATTTTTGCTTTCCCTTACTCAATTTTTATAATCATCCCAAGCTTCACTTGTGTATAGTATTTTTTCCCTTTTATATGCTTTTGCTCTTAATTTTCCTTTTGACTTTCTTGTTTAGCCAACCAGGTATTCTAACCTGCTTGTCAAATTTCACCTTTTCAGGTACAGTTTTTGCCCCTACCACCTCCGCTGTGAGGCTATTCAGGCATCCACCACTATTTCTGTGAAGAAGTACTTCTTTACATCTCCCAGTGTCTACCCCCTCCAGTTTCATAGCATGACCTCTTTTTCTTGAGCATCTTTTTAACCTGAAAAATGCTTCCTTCTTGAACTTTATTTATACCTGTGAGGTATTTGAAAGTCTCTATCATATCCCACTTCAGCCTCCTTTCCTCCAGGGTGTACATATTGAGGTTCTTCAGTCTCTCCTCGTAGGGCTTTTTATGCAGACCCTGCACCATTTTAGTTGCCCTCTTCTGGACTGCCTCCACTCTGTCTATGTCCTTCCAGAGATGAGTTCTCCAAACTTTATACAGTATTCTAGGTGAGGTCTCACCAGTGATCTATACAGAGGTAACACCACCTCCCTCTTTCTGCTGGTGATAATGCTCCCTATGCACCCCAGCATTCCACTGGCTCTCCCCACTGCCATGTCACACTGCCTTGACACCTGTTGGCGGTCATCAATACCACTGCCCCCATTTTGTACTCCACCTTTGGATTTCAGTGCCCTAAGTGCATGATTTTGCACTTTTTTGCATTGAAACTTATCTGCCATATTCTTGACCACTCCTCTGAATTTCTTAGATCACTACTCATTTTTCCACCCCTCTTGGAGTGTCTACCCTATTGCAGATTTCAGTGCCATCTGTAAAAAGGCAACCGATCCTGTCCAGACCCTCTGCTGTGTCACTAATAATGACATTAAAGAGGACCGGTCCCAGTACTGATTCCTGTAGTACCCCATTGGTCACCCTCCCTTCCTCAGAGTGAACTCTATTTAACACCACCCTCTGTCACCTATCCCCTAATTAATTTCTTGCCCAGTTTACCACCTATGGACCCACTCCCATGCTACTCAGCTTGCTTATGTGTCTCCTTTGTGGAATGGCCTTACTGAAATCTAGGTAGGCCACATCCACAGCTCCATCCTGATCCAGTTCCCTGGTCACCCAGTCAAAGAAATCTATCAAATTAATTTGACAAGACCTCTCCCTTGTGAATCCATGCTGCCTGAGATCTTGTAAGACACTGTTTCAAGATATTCCACAATCCTTTCCTTCAGTTGTGAGTCCATTAACTTCCCCACCACTAAAGTCAGGATGACTGGCCTGTAGTTGCCAGTCTCCTCCCTGCTACCACTTTTGTGAAGTGGGACTACATCTGCCCTTGTCCAGTTCTCCACAACAGCTCCCATCTCCAGTAAGTGGCTCAACAGAACTGTCAGAGGTACAGCCAGCACCTCCTTGAGCTCCCTTAATATGTTTGGATGCACCCCATCTGGCCCCATGGCCTTGTCCACTTTCAGATCTGCAAGTTCCTTCTGGACTCTCTCCTCAGAAAATGGACTGGTGTCCATCTCCCCTCCTTCGATGCTCCAGTTACTTTTATGTGGCCCCTAGCCTTCCCCTTCCTCTGTGAATACTGAACACAAGTATTTGTTCAGGATGTCTGCTTTTTCCTGGTCCCCCTCTATCCAATCCCCCTTCCCTTCTTAACCTTACAATCCTTCTGCTGGTCTTCCTTTTTTCACTTACATACCTGAAAAATGTCTTGTCCCCTTTTGTTACTGCCAGGGCTATTCTCTCCTCCATTGTGCCTTTGCGATTCTTATTGCCTTCCCTACCTCCCTCTGTTTCTTCTGATACACCTTCCTATTCTGCTCCCTCTGTGTCTTCTTATACCTCCTGAATGCAAAGTTTTTTGCACTTACCTTCCCAGCAACCTCTTTTGAGAACCATAGCAGTCTCTTTTTCCTGTTGCTTTTGCTCACTTGCCAGATGCAGAGGTTTATTGCCTTCACTATGGCCCCTTTTAGCTTTGCCCGCTGTTCTCCTCTCCACCCAAGTCCTCCCCATTGCTAGGGCATCCCTGAGGCATTCACCATCTTTTTAAAATCAGTCCTCCTGAAATCCAGGACCCTCACCCTTGTGTGGCTGAATTCTGCCACAGTTCTTATATTGAACCACACTGTACAGTAATCACTGGTCCCCAGGTTGCCTCCCACCCTGATGTCTGCAACACTGTCCCTGTTAGTGAGTACCAGGTTCTGTACTGTCCCATTATGAGTGGGTTCCCTTACTAGTTGCCTGAGGAATGCCCCCTACTGGCTGAAGCTGCAGCTGGGAGGATCCAGTCTACATCCAGCAAATTGAAGTCCCCCACCAGCAGCAACTCTCCTTGTTTATCATTTTGGATGGCTTCCACCAGAACCTTATCCACCCCCCATGCTGAAGGTCTGTAGTTCACACCAGTGCAAAATAGAACTGCTATTTGCTTTTCCTTAAGCTCCAGCAGCTTTGACTTTAGCAAATTCCATTTCTCATTTACATTTTTCATGGATATTCCTCTCCACTAATTCCATATACAATACTGAACTCTTTCTTCATATTACTGTATTTGTCTGCTTTATATTTATAATACAATGCTTTGCCCTTCTCAGTCACTAATTTCTTGTTAAAACCAATCCTCCTAATGGTTCGGTTTTCATGCAGTCAATTATATCATTTCACATGTTGCTAATAATCAAGTCCAGGGTTACCCCTTCTGTGTTTTTTTTGTCTGACATACTGAATAAGATTGCAGTCATTTGCAATATGTATGAGTAGTCATCCTGCTCTACTATCTGCCTGCTGCCCTGTTTGCTACTTTGTTTCCATGATTGAAGACCCCCCCCACCCCAGTAACACATCCTATTCATTGTTGCCAATTTCATTTTCAAAATGTATTGCCAAGTTCATTTCATTACAGCCTGGCAGGCTCATAACAAACATCGATCAGCACCACACTCCTTAATTACCTCCTGCCCTTGCCCATAAGGATTCAATTTTTGAGATTATTTCTCTCATATGTACGGTAGTTATTTGGCTGTTTTAATCATTTTTTACACATACTGTAGAGCCACTCCTCTATACTTGCTTTTCATGTCTATTCTAAAGAGCACGTACCCCTATATACCCTTACACCAGGTGTTCCTCCTTTACCCACCACATCTCAATAACTAAAACAATATCTGGTTGCTCCCTTATTATTAACTGCTCTGCTTCTCCTGTTTTGTTATTTAGACTTACTTCTTGCATTTATTAATACACAGTTCCAATTTTGATTACATCTTCTCTTGATTCTGTTTGTTGTTCCCATTTGATCCCAACCCATCCGACCTGACCTATGAATAAGAGATTGTCTTCACATGTCCTTGATTTCTCAAATGACCTTGTGAATTACCCCTGGATCCCCTCCGCCATTACTTGAAATACTCCCTTCTAATCCTATTTATCTTTTCTCCCGGTATCCACGCTACCTTCCTGTTTGGATGCAGTCCATTTCCTCTACAGAGATCCTCTGTGACTTGAAGGTGTCCCAGTTTCTCAGACAGGGGGACCCCTCATACTTTGCTCAGTTACTCAGCTAGCACTCCATGGTGTCCAGTGGTACCACCTCCTCTTTCTGCCCTATGCCAACCACTATCAGATGTCCAGTGGTACTCGCTTCTTCTCTGTTCAGCGCAAAGTACTCCCTGGTGTCCAGTGGCACCCCTTCCTTTCCCCATCCCATGTAAAGTCTCCAGTGGCATAAAACACCCTCACCCCATGCAGTGCCAAGCACTTCTGGTGTCCAGTAGAACTCCCTTCCAACTCCATGTCAAGCAGTTCCAGTCATCAAGTGGCAATCCCCCACTCCCTGCTCTGTACTAAGCATTCCCTGGTCCAAAGAGGCAGATCCTGCCCTTACCCCATCCCAGGCCAAACACTACCTGGTATTCAGTGGCAACCTCTCCCTCTCACCACACCCCCACCCTGCACAAAAATCTTTCAAGCACTCCCAAGTGTTCAGTGTAACCCTCACCTCCGCTGAACCTGCCAGTCCCCTCCCCACACCCAAACAGCAACCAGCACAGGCCTCACTCCTCTCCTCTCCTCGGTCAGTGCCTCACTGTGAATACTACAGTACTACATTGTAATAAAATGCTCAGCAGTGAAAATCATTTTACTACTACTATTATTCTTGGTGCTACTACATTCACAGCTAGATGGCAACCAACTAAGGAGGTGAGTGAAGGGTTGTGCCAGTTCCATCAGAAGGATGAGTATAGAACAGGGAGGAGAAGTTGGGGAGTGCCATCATGAAATGAAGTGCCTACACCAGGGGCTGCTTTAAGAAGTCTAGGACCTGGTGTGCAAGAGGAGTAGATTGAGACCCAGGGGTCAGGAGAAAAATATTTTTATTTGATTGTGGTTATTGTCCAATAGGGGCAGCAAGGAAAGGCCAGGGATGCAGCATGTTGCAAGGAGTGCTTTTGGAATGTTTTGAGTGGTGTGGGATGTGTTGATAGTTGATTGGGATGTAGAGAGGAACCAGGGACACCTGTGGTTAGGGGATGAGAACTTTAATGATTCCAGGAGCCTGAGGGTGAGCAAGGAGAGAGGGGGGTTGTAGATGCAGCTGATGAGGAAAAATGTAACTTTGCTATTTTTAAGGGATTGGTGTTGGGCAGAAAGAGCAGGAAGGTGTCTGGGAAGAAGAAGGCTGGGGAAGGACTAATTTTGTAGATACCGGGTGGTTAGGCAGGTAGGGAAAGTAGGGAGGGAATGGGGAAGAGGTGGTAGTGGAAGGAAGCTTGTGAAATAAAAACAAGATTTGCCTGTTTCCAACTAGGCTGGTTTTGCTTTTCTTATGTTGTTATCTTTGTTTATTTTTGCAGCAGGCCTTACTGTCTCACTAGGCTCACTGTTATAATTATAATTATATAAGGACCACATCCAACATCACTTTTACAGATTTTTTGTATACAGTGGCCATAGAGAGGGTTTTGATGCAGTAATGCTCCCTACACTGTACACAATGGTTCAAGTCCACCTAAACCCAGGCAATTAGTTTCATCCCCTCAAGCACCAAACTCATTTGTAGCCCCTCCCACATCAACTTTTGTTTTTAATCTCTGATGGAGACAGGTTGACTTTTTTTTACCTCCTGATGGGCCAGGTTAGGCATCAGACCCATCAGGCAGTTTGGGGGAAGAGAGACAGATTTTTTTTAGTCCCAGACAGGCTGGATTGGGCTTGAATGTATTAGAAAGAGTGCGGATCGGAGGCTGAGGTCAGAGTGAAGGGAAGAACGACAGAGAGGGAGAATCGGGCTATGGATCCAGGATCACTGGCCCCTGGGGTTACAACCCTTGGAAGTGTACACCATCAGTCCCTCTTGCTCCAGTCTTCCTTGTAAGTGTACTATATAGAGGAGGTGGAGATGCTTAGATAGGCTGGTAGCAGCAGCAGTTCAGTAGCAGCACAAAGCCTCCTGTGCTTTGTTTGAGCCCCTCAGTGTGACCTGAGTGGTTGGGCAGAGGGAATGTAGTGTTTTACTGCCCTGCCCATTCCACCTTCCACTCATCAATTTGCTGCTGATCCCTTTATCTTTGTTTGGCTTAATACATGGGCCAGGTTGGGCACAGGATCCACCAGGTAGTTGGGAGTGAGGAAGACAGATTTTTTTTATTCCCTGATGTGACAGGTGGGGTATCGGACTGGTAAGATGTTTGGTTGGGGAAGATAACCTAATTTCTGTATTTTCTGCCAGGTGGTGTTGGGCACTGGACCTGTCAGGTTGTTGAGGGTGGGTTATCATTTTTAAATTCCCTGACAGGCCAGGTTGGGCATTGGACCTCTCAGGTTGTTAAGGGAGGGGACAGCTTTTTCTTTCTTTTTTTTTATTATTCCTTGATGGACCAGGTTGGGCACTGAACCTGTCAGACAGTTTGGAGGGGTCAGATGTTTCTGTTCCATGGTGGACTGCATTCCTCTGATTCTCTATGCTATTTTATTTATTTATTATTTATGTAATCTGACACTGGGATGCCAACCCCTGGTGTCAGATTCCCTCCCCCCCCCACAGTCCCCTGCCTTATTTTCCAATAGTGGGATACCTAATCCCTGTGTCAGTACTGGAACCCCCCAGCAGTGTGGGACACTGGGGAGCCCACTACCAGTGTCCCAGAATATTTATTTTACTTTTTAGCTGTAAAGAAGAAACCGCCCCATGACATCTTTTTTCCCTGAAAAAGAAAACGATCCTCGTTGTTCCCATCCTCCCTCCCTCCCTCCCTCCTCATTCCAACCCTCTCACTAAGCTCCCACCACCCCCTTACTCCTATACTTAGCTCCAGAGGTCATAGGGCTGTCATCCTGTGGACCAGGACAAATCTGCACTCTTCAAAGCCAAACCGCAAACTAAGGAATCAAGGTAAGTGGCATATAACGTATTTCAATGAGGTTTTGAATTTATGTTCATAACTTTGCCATTTTTTATGTTGGCTTGCTGCGTTTGCATGGCAGTCAACATATTGGGAGAGTGCAGCTTTGGGGGTGCGGCTGCTGTTGGGCGAATGCAGGGCATGCATCAGTAGGTACGTCCCTCATTCCCCAATAAGCCAACATGCTAGCGCTGACACCAACATTATGTAAAGTGGACAAAACTTCAAAACAAAGTGCCGCTGCAATCAGAGACAAGCTCGTCATGCAGCGGCACTTTGTTTACAGTTATGCTCCACTTTACTACCGCAGGCCGCCTCTGCACAGGGTGCCATGCTGGAGCCCACCCCAGCGTGGCAACTGATGCCATGCCCGACGGGGGTGCCCAATCCCCTGTCGGCTCCACTGTCCCACCCCAGTACATGGTGCCACGCTGGGAGCCCACACCAGCATGGCAACTGATCCCATGGCCAACGGGGGTGCCCAATCCTCCGTCGGCTCCACTGTCCTCCCCCCCCCAGTACAGGGTGCCACGCTGGGAGCCCACCCCAGCGTGGCAACTGATCCCATGGCTGACGGAGATGCCCAATCCCCCGGCGGCTCCATGCCCCCCCAGCTGTTCTTCTGCCATGCTGGGAGCCCACCCCAGTGTGGGCAAACGCCCCGCACAGCTTCTTTTTTTTTTTTTTTTTTTTACCTGTAAATTAAAATGGTCCCACGGGCGCTTTCTCCTGCCCTCCCACAACCCGCACTCCACCCACTGCGCACTCCTGCCTCCCACACCCCTCACCCCATACTTACCTCCAGACTCTGGGCGCACGATCATCGGTGGACCGGAACACGCTCTGCACTCTTTCAAAGCCGACCCTAACTGAGGAATTGCCGGTAAGCTGTATAATGGGCTAGATAGGGTTTTTCAACTTTGTTGCATATCTCAGGCATTTTTGGAATTTTGCACCAAATTTTCAACATGGGTTTTTGGCCCTCCTCATGAATTCTGTCACTGTCATGGCATTTATCGGTCCTTGAAAGGTGATTTCGGCAGTCACCGCGCGGAAATCACCTTTCGGGCCCATTAACGAATGACAGTGGTAGTGTTCATGAGGTGCCTTCTTAAAAGTCAACTTCCAAATTTGGTGGAAAATCCAACAAATGCCCAGACACGAGCGCAGTATACATAGTTGCTACAAGCAGGGCTCATAACTCGCCATTCACAAGTTATTTTACTGCTGGATTTTCAGCATTGTCATTTTGTACACCTCCTTGTGAACAGTACAACTGTCATTTCACATCCTGCCCAAAATGTGTTTCCGCACTTCCGGCGCACAATAGCGCAGTCGCTGTGGGTAATCAGTGTTTGGGCCAGATTATGAAAATGACAGTGACACAGTTCATGAGCAGAGGACCTAAAATGCCTATGTTGAATATTTGGTGATGATACTCCATAAAATAACCGTGTTACGAGCATGCGTTGGCAGATTGCATGCACGCTCGTACCGTCGTGCATTTGAGATATTTTCAGTCTGGATTTTCACCATTGCCATTTTTCCACACCTCTTGATGAACAGTACAGCTGTCATTTGACAAATCGTGCCCAAAATGTGTTTTTGCACTTCCGGCGCAGAATAGCGTGGTCGCTGTGCGAAATCACTTCTTGGGACACTTTGAGGAAATAACAGTGACACTGTACATGAGCAGAGGTGCTAAAATGCCTATGTTGAAAATTTGGTGCTAACGCCTATAAAATGGCAGTGTTGCAAGCGCAGTATTGCATATTTCACACACTAGTAGCTTAGCAAATTTGTATATTTACATGCCACATTTTCAACACTGGCATTTTTACACCTCCTTATGAACTGTGCAGCTGTCATTTCTCACATCCTGCCCGACATGTTTTCCCGCACTGCACTACCAAACACCCAAAGGGACACCCTAATGCTTGTCACTCTCTGCAGGGTGGGGGTGGGTTGGCATCAGCTCAATACTTCACTGCCATTCCTATGATGCATCTGTCTAACTCCTGCACTACCAATGCCAATGCCAGCAAGCCAACATTCGGCATTGACAAATGCTTGTTAGGTATTATTTCTCCAAATTTTCAACATGGGTTTTTTGAGAACCCCCCTCATTAACACTGGCACTGTCATTTTCTTACTCTGGCCCAGAAGGTGATTTCATGGTCGCTGCATGAAATCACATTTTGGGACTGAGTAACATTTCACCACCAGTTCTTTTTTTTTTATTATTTATTTATTATCTAGGAAAGTACCTATGAGTCAAAGGCTCTTTTACAGAGGTTCCACATCACAGCAATCACATATGTACAAATTCAAAATACAGAGGTTACATATATATAGTCATCAAATGTTCAGTTTACAGCAGGGCAATGTTACAACCAGTAAAAGCATCAAATGAGGAGTACAACAAACTGAGCAGAAATGCTAGCACAGGAAAAGTTGGTAAAGTTATGCACTTTTGCAGATATAGACAGTTGCTTTGGTGTGAGGGTATCATACAGTAGTATAACCAGGACAAGGTCACTTGGCCTAGTTAAGAAAATAAGGCAGTTAGCAATATACGATGTTTCAGGAAACATGATGTGCATCAGAACTAAAATTAGGTAAGCTATGAGAACACTCATCTAGGTTGCCAGAACATGTTAAAGCATCAGTTCTATTGTCTGAAGTGCTAATAAGAATAGACAGCAGAGAGGCCCATGTTACCAGGATAAGAAGTAGCAAGGCAGGGACCCTGAAACCTATGGGGGGAGTGACTTACCAGGGTGGGAGGGGGAGGTGAACAAAAGTAAAATGAAGATGGTGAACAAAGGAAAAATGAGGGAGATGGGAGGGGTCGGAACGAGAAAATGGGGATAGAAACATAGAAACATAGAATTTGACGGCAGATAAGGACCGCTGGCCCACCCAGTCTGCCCATTTCCCTGCCTACTGGATAAGCTGAAGATCCTAGTTAACCAACAGCCTATTTCTTCCTACCCCCCACAAGAATTGCCTTATGTCTGTCCCATGCATTCTTGAATTCTCCCACAGTTTTAGACCCCACAACCTCTTCAGGAAGGCTGTTCCATGCATCCACTACCCTCTCTGGGAAATAATACTTCCTCACATTGCCCCTGAACCGTCCTCCTTCTATCTTTAAATTGTGTCCCCTTGTTCTTGCAAGTCTCTTTTTCTGAAAGATGCTACCCTCTTGGACTTTGTTGATTCCCTTGAGGTACTTAAAAGTTTCTATCATGTCCCCCCTCTCCTTCTTTCTCAAGGGTATACATATTAAGCTCCTTTAGTCTCTCCTCATACGGCTTCTCTTGCAGACCCTGCACCATTTTAGTTGCCCTCCTCTGGACTACCTCTATCCTGTCTATGTCCTTGCGGAGATGGGGTCTCCAGAACTGGACACAGTACTCCAGATGGGGTCTCACCAACTGTCTGTACAGAGGGATAACAACTTCCTGTTTTCTGCTGCTGATGCCTCTCCCTATACATCCCAGTATACCCCCAGCCCTCCCTACTGCCTTCTCACATTGCTTGCTAACCTTAAGGTCATCTGATATGATTACCCCCAGGTCTCTTTCCTTTTTCGTTGTTGCTACTACCTCCCCACCCATTGTGTATTCTTCCCCTGGGTTCTTGTTTCCCAGGTGCATTATTTTGCACTTCTTTGCATTGAATCCTAGCTGCCATACTTCTGACCATTCCTCCAACCTTACCAAGTCGCTTTCATCCTTTCCACGCCTCCTTGTGTATCAACCCTGTTGCAGATCTTTGTGTCATCTGCAGAAAGGCATACTTTTCCTTCCAGTCCCTCTGCAATGTCACTGATGAAGACATTAAAAAGGACTGGACCCAATACTGAACCCTGCGGTACCCCACTAGTAACCCCACTTTCATCAGAGTGGACTCCATTTACTATTACTCTCTGTGTCCTATTTTCCAGCCAATTTTTTACCCAGGCTGTCATCTTGGGACCCACTCCCAGGCTAGCTTAACTTGTATATTAATCTTTGGTGTGCGACTGTGTCAAATGCCTTGCTAAAGTCTAGGTAGGCCATGTCCACAGCCCTCCCTGATCTACTACTTTGGTCACCCAGTCAAAGAAATCTATTAGATTCTGTCTGACATGACCTTCCCGCTGTGAACCCATGCTGTCTTGGGTCCTGTGCTCCACTGGCCTCTAGGTACTCAACTATTCTTTCCTTCAGAAGTGACTCCACCACTTTCCCTACCACAGAGGTCAGACTGACAGGTCTGTAGTTTCCTGCCTCTGTCTTGGTCCCACTTTTGTGAAGGGGAATCACATCCACCTTCCTCCAGTCCTTGGGTACCACACCATCCTCCCATGATTTATTAAAAAGAGTAGCCAGTGGTTTCACTAATTCCTCCCTTAATTCTTTTAGAATTCTGGGGTGAATTCCATCGGGACCCATTGCTTTGTCCACCTTCAGTTTTAGGAGTTCTTGCAGAACCCTTTCTTCTGTCAAAGGACTGGGATCGACCCCCCCTATCAAGAGTACTTCTGTTAATTGGATTAGGCACTTCCCCCTCTTTTGTGAATACTGAGCAGAAATATTCATTCAGTATCCCTGCTTTTTCACTGTTCCTCTGCCCACCCACCGTTCATTCTATTCAGCCTCACTATCCCTCCCTTTGTCTTTCTACGCTCACTGATGTACCTATAAAAGGTTTTATCCCCCTTCTTAACTGAGTTGGCTATCTTTTCTCAGTTTGGGCCTTTGCTATTCTGACTTCCCTCCCTGCTTCCTTCTGCCTTAACTGGTACAGCTCTCTGTCCTGCTCCTTCTGTGTTTCCTTATACTTCCGGAATGCTATCTTTTTCTTCCTGACTTTCACAGCCACCTCTTTTGAGAACCATAGTGGCTTTTTCTTTCGTTTTGATTTGTTTATTTGCTTCACACAAAGGCATGTTGCCACTGTGATGGCAGTTTTGATGATTCCCCATTGTTGCTTCACCCTTCCTTCTAGCCTGTTTGCTAGTGCTTTTCTGAGGCACTCTCCCATCTTGCCAAAGTCAGCCCTCCTAAAGTCCAGTACCTTCACTTTTGTATGGCTTGACTCTGTAGCTGAGTTTAACGTGAACCACACTGTTTGATGGTCACTTGTCCCCAGATGGCAACCCACTTCTAGATCTGAGATCCTCTCACTGCCCCCGTTTGAAAGTACAAGGTCTAAGATTGCTCCCTCACGAGTGGGTTCCGAAACTAGCTGTCTAATGCCTGCCACCTGTAGGGCATCAAGGATGGCCCTGCTCTTGGATGTGGCTGCAGCAAATGTGCTCCAGTTAACATCTGGCATATTTAGGTCTCCCATCAACAGTATCTCCCCTTTCTCTGCCATTCTAAGAATGCCTTCTATCATATCCTTGTTCATTCCCTCCCCCTGACATGGGGGTCTGTACACAACCCTGTACAGATTGTGGTGCCCCTTCCAGTCTCCATGGTGACCCTACAGTGCCTCCTCTCCTCCCTGTTTACTCTTTTGTTCAGTTGCTTTTATCCCTTCCTTTACATAGAGAGCTACTCCTTCCCTCTTCTCCCTGCCTGTCTCTCCTGTAGGTTATGTACCCTGGTATGTTAACATTCCAGTCATGGTTCTCTGTGTACCATGTTTCTGTGACTGCTACAATATCCAGGCATCCCTCTTCCATCAAGGCCACCAGCTCAGGGAACTTGTTGCCCAGACTATGGGCATTGGTACTCATTACCCTCCATTTCCTGATGGCCTTACTCCCTTTTGCCCCATCCCTGTCCTTCTTGCCTTTGTGAGAGGGGGCGGAGAGGGTGGAGGGAGGGGAGCAAAGGGATGACCATGGGCAGAGAGGGGTGGGGGTGGGAGGATGGAAGAGCATGGGGAAAGCTAGGTGCAAAGAGGGGGCATGGGGGATAGGAGGAATGGGGGAACAAAGGGAAGGAAACAGGTAGAAGGTACACAGGGGAGTGAGAGGAGAGGGGATGAGGGAATAGGAGTGTCACTGGGATGCAGGACAGCGGGGGAGTGGGGAGAAAGGGGGGATCAGTGGTCATGAGTTGTGGTCACAAAAAGGCCATGTTGAAAATTTGGTGAAATTCCTACAAATGGCAAAGTTATTAGCGTTCATTGAAATATTTGTAAGCACACACATAACTTTGGTAATGTTAAATATTTTGACTCCAAATTTTCAGTATAGCCATTTTTTCACAATACCTCATGAACTGTACACTTGTCATTTTTCACACACTGCCCAAAATGTGTTTTCACACCTGTGGCATGGAATGGAATTTTAGCATGGATTTTAAAATTTTCACCCATGGGTTTGTGAGGTGGGGTCATAGCAAGACTGTGTTCAAAATTCGGTGACAGAATATGAAAACATGCCAAAGTTATGACCAGAATGGCATTGCAGTTGTGCAGAATTACATTTTGGCATGGATTCGAAAATTTTCTATTTTCTGTACAAGAAGTAGGGTAATAAGATGGCTATGCTGACAATTTGATCACTGTTGTACCATGAATGGAAGTGCAGGGCCCAGAGGGCCCTGTGCTTCCACACCTACAAACATATGCACATCTATGGAAGGATAGGAATGCAGGGCCTGGAGGGCCCAAAGCTCCAAAAGATAAATAAGGATATGATTCTACTATCTGAAAAAGTAAGGCAATTCATTGCAGAAAACATTGTTAATGCATCAGTTAGGGTTGCTACTAAAGCAACAAAAGCAGGGAAATTTGGCATTTGGGTTTTCAACCCTAACACCCCACCCCCACCATGCAGACACTGACAGACATGGGGGGGTGGCTTGGGGTCATCAGCCCTAACGCTCACCCCATGCTCTTATATTGTACTTATCTCAACTTATTTGCTTTTGGAATGGGGTGTGCGTTAGGGCTGATGACCCCAAGATGCCCCTCGATGCCTGTCAGTGTCTGCAGGGTAGGGATGGGGTGTTAGGGTTGGAAACCCTAATACTGCATTTCCCTACTTTTGTCACTTTAGTAACAACACTAACTGATGCATTCATTAAGTTTTTGCAATGAATATATATCTATATAGCTATCCATCTATATACATATATATATATATATCTATATATAATATATATATGTAATAGATAAACCACTCTGAGGTGTGCAGTCACACTGTGATATACGATGCCTTGGTGTGCATCAACCACCCAAGGCATACGCGATATCAGAGCATGACCACACACCTCAGAGTGGTTTATCTATCTTATAAAATGTCAAAATTGTTTTGAGGGAATAAAAGTGCAGGTGTGTGGTCACGCTCTGGTATACATAGGGTCATGTGATGCTTTTCATCCTATAAGATAGCAACATTTTCCTTACCCATTTTATAAAAAAAAATATATATATATATATATATATATATATATATATATATATATATATAGGATTTGACATGGCCTGACTGAAGATATCATATTTATCTTCAGGAAAGGCCAATGATAGTTTGATGTAATTGGCCTCAAGTGAAGATAAATATGATATCTTCAATCAGGCCATGTCATGTTCTGCTTATACAACATGGCCTGGATATTCAGACTCCGCCAGGCTGTGGCGCAAGCCTGGGTGCAGTGCAACTTGGCTGCGTAGGGGCGTTGACAGGGTGATATTCAACAGAACTGCGCCATGGCACAGCATCGCTGAATATCGCACCCTGGCCACCCACAGTGCTCATGGCGCAGTGGCACTGTGCCAGCACAAGTGGCTAGAGTGGAGCAGGGGGATGCGCTAGCACAAGTTCCGTTGCGCTAGGCACAACAACCGCGATATTCAAAGGTGCACATGCAAATGGGGCCATAATGCATGCAAGGCACAAATGGGGCCATTTGCATGTCATTATGGCCCCATTTGCATGCAGGTGCACCAATCCCCGGCGACTTACACTTGGCGCCCTGCCAGGCTGCAGCCGCCAGGAACCGACGCCCCCTGCACATCGCGGAAATGTGCCCCACTGCCCGATCGTAGGCATATGTAGAATTTATAAACCGCCCAATATCCCTGGTGGTCCAGTGGACTGCATCACACCCAGTCGCGGGCTTAAGTAATAAAAATACCGTCCAATATCCCTAGTGGTCCAGTGAACCGCTTCACGCCCGATCATGGGCTTAAGTAAAATAATACCATCCAGTATCCCTGGTGGTCTAGTGGACCACTTCAAGCCCGATCGCGGGCATATGTTAAAATAAAAGTAAAGTCCAATATCCCTGGTGGTCCAGTGGACCACTTGCAGCCCAATCGTGGTCATCAGTAAAACATTAATGCCACAGAAACCCAACCCTGGAGGTCTAGCAGTACCCCCCTCCCTACCCGCCCACTGAGCCCCACTCCCCCCAGTCAGCGGCGGGCAGCAGCTCCCCACCTGCTTGCTGCCCCGCTGTCCGCCTGACACCATATGGTAGGGCTGTACGCCCATTGGTCCACAGCATGAGCCAATGGGCATGTAGCTATACCGTTCTACACAGTCCAGATATGTGAATGGACTGTGTAGTACGGTGGGGAGCGCCGACCACTGACCAGGGGAGCGGGGCAGTGGACCCAGTGGGCGGTGGGGAGGGGGTACCGCAGACCACCAGGTTTGGGTTTCTGGCATTAATGGTTTACTGACGCCTGCGATAGGGCTGCAAGCAGTCCACTGGACCACCTGGGATATTGGACTTTAGTTTTATTTTAACATATGCCAGCGATCGGGCTGTGAGTGGTCCACTGGGCCACCAGGGATAATGGACTGTACCTTTATTTTAACATATGCCAGCGATTGGCCTGCGAGCGGTCCACTGGACCACCAGGGATAGTGGACGTTTCTATGCTTCCACGTATGCCCATGATTAGGCATGGGGGGGTGCCGCCACGAAGGTGCAGCTAGTTTGGTGGCACCACAGGGTGGGCAGCTGCCGGTTGCGCCTCGCAATACGGCAGCTCACCTGTGGTGCGCCATTGTTCTTTTTTTTTGGCTAACCTGTGTGCAGCTCAAGTAGGGTTCTGCGCGCAGGCTCCAGCACATCCCAGGCTTAATATCCGGGATGTGCGGGTATGCATGGGCACTCTCCCGCCTGTGCCACGCCATTACTGATGCGCCGGTGCATCCGGATTTGTGCCAGGCACAATGCACGATTGAATATCACACCAGGGCGCATCAATGGGTTGGATGCTGAACAGTGTTGCGCCATGCGCAACCCTTTCGAATATCCAGGCCCACATGTTTTGAGGTCTCTCCTGTGCAAGCCCACTACATGTTCCCCTCAACACAATTCCCCACCTTCAGGTTTTCAAATTTCCAGGCAGAAGTTTTGGACACAATCCCTCCCAGCTGACTTTGTTATGTTTTACTCTCCTCCTCCAACTCTGCATACCCTGCAACACAAAATACAACATTTTTATTTAAAAAAGTTATCTGGTTAATCCTGTAATTTGTGCTGTTTTAAAATGCACTTTCACTTTCCCTGCTCCTATGTAGCATGACCGAGCTGTGTTAATGATGTGGTTGTAGACAATTTAGGTAAGGCACTCTGTAGTAAAAACATCTTGGAAAATGTTGGCTTTTTCATAATTATACTCCCTTTTATTTGAAAGACGTCACCAACTGTGGAGAGATGAGAGGGAGTGAGTGAGGAGCTGCTCAGCTTAGTAGACTAGTGTGAACGATGCTGCCTAGCAACACTTGTGCTTTTGCATCCACTAGTCTGAAGCTGCCGACTTTCCTTCATGTCTCTATAGTCGGTGGCTTTTTAAAAAAAAAAAAAGGAAGTGCAATTATGAAAAAGCCCACATTTTTCAAGTTGTTTTTACTTCAGAGTGCCTTCCCTAAATAGGCTACCACCACGTCTTTGACACCTCTTAGTCATGCTATTAGCAGGGCAACTGAAATCATTACACATCTTGACGATAATTCTAGATTATCACCGTCTTCTCTGTACACTGGAAGGATTTTTTTTAAAACAAAGGTGAGCAGAAATATGAAATCTTTTAGTGCAGAGTGGCACACATTTACAGTGCTCAGTCACTCTACATAACACAGCACAAATGTTGGTAGTGCTTGTGCTGCTATGAAAAGATGGCACAAGTGGCAGATGATGTATAGGAATGTGGGGTTATCTCCATAACATATAGGAACATGGAGATATCACAATGACGTATAGGAACGTGGAGATATCAGTGATATCTCCACTTCCTGACAAAGACAGTACTTTTCATCCTTGTATTTATAACAAAACATATGTTGTATTAATATATATACATATATATATTTTGATACATCTATGTATATATATATATATATATATTTTATACAATGGGGTGGGTGATAAATGTGGCAAATAAAAACCTGTATTCTCACTAGAGTGAGATAAATCATGCTGACGTAGACACTGTGGAAGATATTTACATTTACACACAAGTTATCTACGTCAGCAGGTGATATTCTCACTGTGGTGACGTCTGCACAAACACCTCCCTGTCCAGACTACATGTGAGCCCAGCAAAATGATAAACAAATCCCTAAAAGTAGAAAAAATAAAAATATTTTACACCTGCCAAACAACATACCACAGTGAAGATAAAATGATCCACAGCAACTGCAGAACTTGACATTGAAGCAATCTGGTAGCCACTAAACTAAAACTGAAAGCAGTCACCAAATAAAGAAAATGGAAATCTCCCAAGCCTCCAAAACAAACAGTCCCACACGTACATATTGTGTTTCAGCAGCATGTAAAGTACTATACCTTGACAGTACCAGTGCTGGCTGTCCTCAAAACATCAGAAACTGAAAAAATCCACCCCAGGTTCCAAATGAAACACTCAGCCAACAAAAGTACATTACTCGACCCGGACCGTGGTAAAAATATAACTAATACGGACGTGAACCAGAAACAGTCCAAAAACATCTGCATGGCCACAATCTTCATCTCTATATCCACAGAACAATAAAAAACAAACGGAAAGCACACTTGATTCCCTAAAAATAACAATTTTCAAAATGATCTCCTTTGCCAGTTACCTACAAAAATCCCACCCACAAACAGATGTAAACCAATTACAAATCACGCAGCTCCACCAACACCCTATGTCAACCAATCACAATACAACCATTCATGAACACAACCAATCAAACAATACAACCTTCCCATTCACAACCAAAGCAGTCACACTTCAGTCAAACAAACTTAGTAGTACCAAACAACCTGCGGATTTATGCTACAAATAAAAATAAGACCTAACCCATACATTATGAAATAACAAAACCATTTCATTAACCAACTAAAAACACAATCCCTATTGTATGAATCAAACACATGATGTCCAGATCATGGAATATGGAAAATATTCTCACTCCTGCAGAGTGAGGCATGGATATCTCACGAGTGCCATGAAATGGTTTTGTTATTTCATAACATTGTTTATGGCTGTACAAACACAGGTTACTGTAAAGACCATACTCTCAGACAGACCTATTTTTTCTGTATTGTGGGAGTACAGGGTCCTTTGGACCATAACTTCGACAGAAACATACTTTTACCATACTATGCAAGTGCAGGGTCCTGTGTACCGTGTAGTCCCAGCGTAACTAAATTAGTCTACAGTGTAGGATCGCAGGGTCCTATGGACCCTGCACTTGCATGCAAGTGTCACCATTACATGATGTTGGAGTGCAGGCATGGCAGTACAGGGTTTTTCCCTAGATAGTGGCATGAGAGCAGAAGTCATACAGTTGGTGAACCATGATGATGGATGTGTCTTGTGGTATGTTCAGAGAGTTGTATGTTCTTTCTCTTACCTGATGATGGCTGTCTGTGATTGGTTTGGTTGCCTTGCCCCTTAGAGTACTCTGTTTGCATATATGTGTGTGTGTGTGTGTGTGTGTGTGTGTGTGTGTTGGAGGGAGGGAGGTTGCTAACCCTAACACCAAATTTCCATACTGTTTTTGCTGTAATATGAATCCTAACTGATGCATTAATGGATTTTTTTCAATGTATATATATATATATACAGTATATATATATATATATATATATATATATATATATATATGATACATGATGAGCACGAATGTGTTATGGAAATAGTTTCACTCCTTTAGAGTGACCTCTGGGTATTCATATGTGGCGAAGCCACCAGTGAGGTCACTGTGCAGGTTCGAAAATATTTTCCATATCACACGAGTGCACATCATGTATCCGATTTATACAATAGGGCACCATACTGTTGGAGGTGGATGGCTCTAATAGTGCAATAGAAATGCAACCATTAGTGCAAAATAGTGCAGTATTAGTCAATTGCGCTATTTCACGCTAACAGTGATGTTTTGCGTGAGCTATTGAATAAATGAAAATATTCTCACTGTGGTGATGTCAGCAGCATTTCTTCTCACTCAGGTGAGAATAACACATTTTATTTCACTCATTTATCACTCACTCCCTATTGTATTAGACTCATAGTGGATTCTCTGCCGGGGGAAGGCCTCAAACAACTGGTACAGCAACCCACAAGAGACAGGGCTATCCTAGATCTAGTACTGACTAACAAAGAAGGGATCACAGATCTCCAGGTAGAAGGTCACCTGGGAGCCAGCGACCATCACATGGTATGGTTCAATTTGGCTACTACATCTAAATCATCCCATTCCAAGGCAAAAATATGGGACTTCAGAGGAGCTGACTTTGATAAGATGGCCAACAGAGTTAAGCTAGCCCTGGCAAAAAGAAACACAGGTGAGGAGGTACACGCAAAGTGGGCAAGCATTAAGGATGCAATACTTGAAGCAACATCCCATTGTGTTAGACAGAAAAGGAAGTGCAAAAGAAGAAGGAAACCACTTTGGTTCTCAAATACAGTAGCAGAAAAGGTCAGAGCCAAAAGGCTGGCCTTCAGGAAATATAAGGGAACACAGCGGGATGAAGATAGGGAGGCATACCAAACTGCCCTAAGGGAAGCAGGTAAGGCAGTAAGGCAGGCAAACTCCCAAACTGAGGAAACACTAGCACAAACAGTAAAAGAAGGTGACAAGACTTTCTATAGTTACATTAGTGAAAGGAGAAAGTCCAGAGGGGGTATTGCTAAGCTTAATGGAGAAAAGGGAGCAAGTGAGGAGGAGGACCCTGTAAAGG
The DNA here is from genome assembly GCA_016271365.2 of Neoceratodus forsteri. Lineage (NCBI taxonomy): Eukaryota > Metazoa > Chordata > Ceratodontiformes > Ceratodontidae > Neoceratodus > Neoceratodus forsteri. The sequence continues at coordinate 555,016,709 of CM057450.1, read as the reverse complement.
CATCTATCCTAAATAGATACTTTTGCTCAGTATTTACTGAAGAGAAGGAGGCAGGGCCCACAGCTCAGCATCATGGACACAGTGGGGAGGGAGGTGAGCACTACTCCTTCACAAAAGAAAGGGTCCTACAAAAGCTTGCTAGCTCAGGTGGATAAGGCAATGGGACCTGATGGCATACATCCCAGGGTACTTAAGGAGCTAAAGGAGGAACTAGCAGAGCCATTAGCAGAATTGTTTAGTGAGTCTCTGAGCACAGGAGAGGTCCCAGAAGACTGGAGAAGGGCTCATGTGATCCCACTCCACAAGAGTGGTAGCAGGGAGGAGGCGGGAACTACAGACCGCTCAGTCTTACCTCAGTAGTGGGCAAGATTATGGAGGCACTCCTTAGGAAAGGATAGTGCAACACCTGAATCCATAGGGGCACAGGATCCAAGACAGCATGGGTTTACAAAGGAAGGTCCTGTCAAACTAATCTCATAGATTTCTTTGACTGGGTAACCAGAGTGGTGGACCAAGGGGAGCAGTTGATGTCCTACCTTGACTTCAGCAAAGCTTTTGACACTGTTCCACATAGAAGATTGATAAATAAGCTAGGTAGGCTGGGGTCAAAGTTGGTCACCTGGGTGGCAAACTGGTTGACTGGCAGAAAACAGAGAGTGGTGGTAAATGGTATACAGTCAGAAGAGATGCAAGTCACAAGTCGGTACTCAGGGATCAGTCCTGGGGCCAGTCCTATTCAACATCTTCATTAGTGACCTCACAGATGGACTAGAGGGTAAGGCTTGTCTGTTTGCAGATGACACCAAGATCTGCAACAGAGTAGATGATCCAGATGGGGTGGGCAGAATGAGAAGAGATCTGGATAAACTAGCAGAATGGTCAGAAGAGTGGCAACTGGATTTAATGCAAGGAAGTGCAAAATCATGCACATAGGAAGAGAAACCTGAAGCCACTTTAGGCTGGGAGGAGTTGCTAGCAGTCACAAAGGAAGAAAGAGACTTGGGCATCATCATCACTGATGACCTGAAATCATCAAGCAGACCTCTAAAGCAGTAGAGTAAGGCTAGGGGGGTGTTAGGGTGTATTAGTAGGGGTATCACAAGTTGTAAGAGGGAGGTAATAATCCCTCTGTACAAGACATTGGTTAGGCCCCATCTGGAGTACTGCGTGCAGTATTGGAGGCCACACCTTCAAAAGGACATTAACCAAATTGAGGCAGTCCAGAGAAGGGCAACCAAAATGGTGCAGGGACTGCATCAGAAGACATATGTATACCCTTGAGCAAAGGAGGGAGAGAGGTGATATGATCGAGGCATTTAAACACCTTAAGGGCATAAACAAGGTGAAAGAGTCTAACATGTTTAAATATAAGAAAAATAGCAGGACAAGAGGACACAGCATGAGATTAGAGGGAGGCCGATTAAGAGGGAATGTGAGGAAATTCTTTTTCACAGAAAGGGTGGTAGATGCATGGAATGGCTTACCACAAGAAGTGGTGGCTATGAATACAGTGCAGGGCTTCAAACAGGCATGGGATAGGCATAAGGGAGCAATACAAATGACTATGAATAGATAGGTCACTGACAGAGCAAAGGCCAATGGCACATTTATAAGGTAGAAAAAGAAATGGGCAGACTGGATGGGCCTTGCGGTCCTTATCTGCCGTCAACTTCTATGTTTCTATGTTTCTATGTATAACTATACACACACACACACACACACACAACACCGTTCATGATTTTTACCACCTGTAATCTTGCTCACTGGGCCCCATATTCAGAGGTGGCTGGGTGAACTGTGCAAGTGAATGAGCCACACATTTAACTGCTCCAACACAAAACAATGGGTATTCAAAATGTGCACCAGCAAATGTGATTGTGCAAACATGACTGAATATCCTGAGTATGCGCGATCACGTATTTGAAGATGAGTGGCGCAGCAGGCCACATTTGAATATGGGGGGATCATGAACAAAGGAGCAGCGGACAGATACACAAACAGTGGCTGTGGCGCACTGCACATGTGAATGTGAGAACGTGGCTGGTGCAACTGTGCAGCGGCCCTGGAAACAGGGAAAGCCCAGTGGCACACCACAGGGGCCGAAAGGGCCTGACACAAGGACTGCCAGGGGTCAGCTCTGTGTATCATACAAACATGCCCAGGCATGTGCATGTCTAAGCACAATGCCCACAGTAGAACACACACCGCTATGGATAGGGGAGCAGAACAGTGGCCATGACCTCTGGACATTGGTGATGTGGGAGGACGATGGACACTGCAGCATACATGTCTGCATGATGGAAGGCCCACTGTGTCACCAGGACACAACCACAAAGACATGGAGCCGGTGTTGACACACATGAGGCACACCCCAATGGCAGCACTTGTCCATTGACAGTGCAGGACATGTGCACACGGGTATGCAGGGGTGCTTGCTGCATGCAATGCCATCCACACAGTGCATAGCTGGGCCACCACAGTGAACTGGCGGGATGGAATGGAAGGACAGATGTGTCACAGGCCCATCAAGCAACCTGTGTAGGTGACAACAGTGAAACACACAGTGGAGCAACCCCCTTGGGGACAGGGAGTGGTGGGGGATGTGAAGGCCATCAACCACCCTCTGCACCTGAGGACATGTGGATGGGGGGGACATGGATCAACTACCTGTTAAAGATCCCTAGGAAAGAACACACTGCACGTAGCCATGTGAAATATGAAAATATTTATATTTATGCAACGGGGTGGGCATAAATGCAATGTGTTAAATCCATTTATCTGAGTAACTGCATGTATGTATTTCATTTATACACACAGTTACTCATTTATACACAGTTACTTTGTGCAAAGTTGCACAAATTACTATGTAGTACAATGTGCAAGGCGCACAAATTCCACACTATTCAGCGCTGTCACACAAATTGTGCGCTATCTGGCTCTAATAGTCAATATCTCAGTTTTCATCAAAAGGGATATAAACCAAAAAAAGCCTGTTGAATAATGGAATATGCGGGGGGCGACTGTGTGATAACTCATTTATGTGGTACAGTTTAAAGTGACCTCTCATAACCATCGCTCATGGCTTCACCACTCGTGAGGTTACTTGAGGTCACTAGCAACTGTAGCAGATAAATGAGTTATCACGCGGTCACCCCCCACATATCCCTTATATCTACACTAGTGCTGTCTGACCTCGGACACCTCACTCATGGCTTACGCCACTCGTGATGTTACCTGAGGTCAAACAGCACTTGTGTAGATAGATCATTTATCCGACAGCTCATCATTTTATATTCCATATATATATATTGTAAAAGATGTAGAAAACTGTAAAATAACAATAAACAAGAATGGGAACAATAACAACAATAATAACAACAACAACAATAACAAATGGAAAAGCTCAACAGCGAAGGTATTGGGGTGTGGAACACAGTGGACAAGGTTGGTAGGGGTGGAACTATTTACAATGATGGGATGGGAAGAGCAGTGGGAGAGTGGGGCAGGAAAAGGGTGGGTCTATATACGAAGGTGCCCATGCTGCCTCATGGGGCAACATGGAGTGGTTGTGGCACCAGCAGGTGGCACAAGGAGACTAGTTCCTCCTCAGACTGCCCTCAAAAAGTGGGTGGGCACAGCCCAGACACACTGTGGTGATCATTACCCCTGCTGCAGAAACATGGTCATTAGTGTCCGTGCTGGCCCTCTCCTGGCCAGTCTGTGATGTGGCCCACTTGCTGGCTGCACACTTCCCACAGCTCCACACGCAGCCTGGAAATGAACTATGGGAAGAAAACAACTCAGTACAGCAGTAGTGCCAATGGAGTGATATGTATGCACAGATAGCCCCCCCCTCAAGATCAATGGTTGGAATGTGTTGCCATGCATGTGTGGTGTGCCAGCCACAGGATGTGTCACAGTGCTACATGCAACAGTGACCACAGATGTGCAGTGGACATGTGTGCCAGGAAGAACAACACATGTGTCACAGGCATGAAACCATAATAGGCCTCTGCAGGATGTGCAGCCCACAAGCCACGGGGCCATGTTGTGGAGAGGCAGATGGCTGTGTGTAGGATGCACAATAGCCACTACCATGGTACACAGTCCATCGGCAGAAGTGTGTGCTAGACAGGCACAAGTGCCAGACCTATGACAGAGAGGTGGCAGCAGCCCCCCCCCCCACAGTTGGTCTTGACTGCCTACGTTGGCCCACCAATGAAAGCGAGGATGGATGGGACACAGTGTGAACCCATGTGGGAAAACAACACCACCCCCACAACCCAAGAATATACCCATAATCTGTCCACCCTGGGGACAACTGTGCAGAGGAACATGCAGGGGTTGAAATTGGCACTGGCATGCTAGCCAAATACTGGTAGACATCATACTGTCATAGTAGGAATCTCCTTGAAGTAGTTCTGTGAACCAGTAGTGGACAGGGTAATGACTCAGTAGGTACAGCAGCTGGGCTATTGAAAATGTCTATGGGCCGGTGTATAGTCCCAGACACTAACCCTGCTGGGCAATGGAAGCATGACTAAATGCCATCCCCCGCAATAGAAACATGTGGGGTGCACCACAGGGTCACATATACGCACAGACCACATGGTGCAGAGGTGCCGGCATGCTACCAAGACACATACCCATGTCCCAACTACAGAGAGGGCACAGTGGGGCTAACACCTGACACTGGGTATATCTTGCTTATCAGACTGACAGGACAGTACAGGCCTACACCCACTGTGTGTGGCAGTGGACAATGCACAGCCCGAAGGCAGTGGCAGCATGCATGACTGCATGGCACATATACCACCTGCACAAGGGTTTAGGGTATGTATACAAATGGTTGTGTGTGTAGCAGAGGAACAGAAGGTGGACATTACCTTCGATGTGCATTACATTCAGGCAGCACATGGACATGGTGTTATAGGCCATCTAGAGAGGCTGTCAGGCAACAGCCAATGGCATCACAAGGTCAATAGTGACATACAGACATGCCCACAAGCACACAGGACACATGGCCAAAGGTGAGTGCTGTGGCAACACATCCCCCTTAGGCAGATATAAGAAGGTCATGCCTGCCCACCACTGCCATGGTTGTGGCAGATGCTGCACTGGGCATGGCTGCACAATGTTGGACTCACAGGAGGTGGCTATGGGCATACCATTATCAAGGGGTATCATATCTGGGCACAACAGAGTAACATATCAAGAAACTCAAATGATGTACTGGATGAATGTAAGGGCACAGCACCAGAAAAATGTGATCCAAAACAATGTCAGGGCAATATCTGGAGGTGGGGTCCGGTACATATCCACTGCATGACAGAATCATACCATGTACGTATCATGGACACTAAATTAGGTTGGGATAGCTGTGCAGGGGTACACATAGTAATGTGAAAATGCACCTGGGGGACATGCAGAACAGGTTGCCACAAGTGCATGGATGTGTGGGGATAACAATGCAATTGGTGGTCTGTCCAGGAGGAATGACACACTGAACTATGCAAAGACCCCTGAAGCTGTAGGTGGCGCAAACTTGAGCCACCTCATACCTCAACTGTCCAAAGGACCAGATGGGAGGGTCAGCTGGACATGTCCATGCCACAGGCCACTGCTCATCATGGCCCATGTGGGGGCCACATGACCATGACACCATGACACCTATGGGCAAGTGTGTAGATGGGCCAAGTGCAGACACATGCAGCATGATAGGGAAACATAGGGTGCCACATGTTCAATGTAGGGTGCCTGCATGCACCGTGTGCAGGGTTGCCCTGCAGGGGATGTGAGTCCAACACAGAAATGGGCTACACAGCTGCACTGAGCATGCCAAGTGGCACAGGACAGGACTATGATGTGCATAGTGCCCAAAGCATGGGACTAGACATGGGTAGCTTATTTATTTATTTAGCTTTTGTTAACCAGGTAAGTACACTAGACAAGGCAAATTGCTTATTTTCAGGTATGACCCAGGATAGTACAGGAAATTACATACTTACATACTTAGGACAACATGGTACATAATTAGGAAAAAGATTACAAGTCACAAGACAAAAAGGTACCTAGTTAGGAAAAAACTTGCATGTCACGTGTGAACATCATAATTCAGAATACACAAAGTACAGGTCTTGTGAGGCAAATTTTAGCTAAAATAAGTACAACAGAGTAACGGTGTGTGCCAGTTTGGAGCAGTACGAAGGCAAGGCTTGGTAGCAAGCAGGTACAAAACTATCAACATAAGGGCCACTGTTATGCATAAGGGCTGAGTGCAAACAATATGTCATGGGGGTTTTTGGCACCCACAGGCTGATGCGAGTTTGAGATGCTTCCATAGGGAGGAACACAGGCAGCCCTGAGATGGGGCAACACGGACCTGGGCAGGGAAGGTGTTCCATAGTTTGGGGGCACACACTGCAAAATCCCTTCCACCCATTTGAGTCTGAGTCACAGGTACATTGAGTGTGGCAGACCCCTGAGACCTAAGGTGGTAGGAAGAGGGAACAGTTAGGGCAAGCAAACTCGCCACCCCTGGGGGGTGCCAGTGCTAAGGACCTTTCCTGTGAAGCAACCAAGGACAAAGTCAATGTGCTTTGAGGGAGAGAGTCAGCTTAGCTTGCTATAGAGATCGCAGTGGTGAGTGAGCTGGGGGGACACTAGGGCCAAGCGGCAGACATTGTTGTAGGCAGTCGACCACCTACAGAGATGGACTTTGGTGGTGCGGGCAAACAGCAGGAGCCCATAACATAGCGAGGGAAGAAGCACACCTCTGGCAAGAGCAATACATGCAGCCGGAGTGAGGTTATTTTTCGCTCTATAGACCAGACCCAGTTTACAGTTGACAGTTTTGCATGTATTCTGGATATGGCAGCCAAGGTCAAGCTGCGGGTCCAATGTTACCCCAAGGTACTTGAAGTTGTCCGTGACTGGGATCAGGACGCCCCCATTTCCAGAGACACAGAATGGTACAGGGGAGGCCTTAATCTTAGCCAGGGACCCAAAGAGCATGGCCTGTTATTTTTTTTAGATTAAGGACTAGCTTATGGTTCAGGATCCATGTCTGAATATTACTTAGGTCATCACTCAGGTGGTTGTTAATGACCCCCATCTCTGGGGAGTGAGACAGGATGAGCAGATCATCTGCATAGAGGATTGGTTTACAGTGAGCAGCGGCTGCGGGGAGATTATTAACGAAAATGGAGAAGAGCAGGGGTCCAAGGACGGAGCCTTGGAGGACCCCCATTGTTACTGGGATGGGGCCTGAGAGCTCTTTGCCATATTTAACCTGCTGCATTCTACCATGTAGATAGTTGGAGAACCAACTGAGAGCAGCAGTGGATAGGCCAATTAATCTTAGCTGAGTTGATAGCATGGCATGATCAACCAGGTCGAAGGCCTTCGAGAGGTCTATAAAGATAGCACCCAAGAGTTTGCCTTGGTCCATGGCCTCCCTAATCCAAGATGAGACAGTAACGAGGGCTGAGGAAGTACCATGCCCCTTCCTGAATCCATGCTGTACAGGAGACAGTATATCATATGAATGTAAGTACTCTGAGAGTTGCCCTGCCACAACTTTCTCCAGAAGTTTGCTAACTGTGGATAGGATGGATATGGAGCGATAGTTCTCTACCAGTTTAGGGTTCCCCTGTTTAAGGATTGGGACCACCCTGGTGACCTTCCGTATGTCTGGTATAACACCAGTTGACAGGGACAAGTTGAAGATGTGTGCCACCAGAGGGGCAAGCCAGGGGGCACCGAGGCTGAGGAGCTTTGGTTCCAAGCCATCTTGGCCAGCACTTAGGGGGAGAGTCCAGCGAGCAGTCTCTGCACCTCTTGAACCACCACTGCCCTGAAAAGAAAGGGCAGACGGGGTGGTGATGGTGCTGTGGGCAACAGGATGGGGAAGGCCATGATGTACATGGTGGAAGCACCACCTGTATGCCTGCATGACACAAACCTGCATAGAGTGAACGCAAGGCCACAGTGGATGCAGTACAGTGAAAGCATAGCACAGAATGGGTATGGCAATGTGTATCACACATGCATACTCACGTGACTGCCTGCACAGCAACATTCATGCCACGTGCTGCAGGCTGGCTCCCCCACAGACATCACCAGTCCTCCACCTGGCCCGCCTGCCCATGCCCTGGCCTCTCAGTCTGCAATGAGAACACAATGACAAAGACACATTCAGAGCCATGCATTACCACACATGTCCCCCACTGCCCACCCAAATACAATGCAGCAATGTGGATTTCTAATGTACACCCATGAGATAACAGATGCACCTTCAACAGTGGATGGAATACAGTGTACCTATGCCTAATCATGTTATAAGGAGGGACACTGGCCCCCCACCCCCAAAAACCACAACAATACACAGACAGAACATTGATAGTACAATGTACAATGTACATGTAGTCAGCATGTGTACATATAATGTATGTGACACCCTACATCTATCCCCTGACTGTGAGCCTTGCATGTACAATACATGGGCAGCATCCTGTAGACCATGCCCCATAAAGATGGGTGACATAGCAGTCAGCCAGGTTGGAGGAGTATTCTATTGTGCACCAGGAGTGACCAACACATTGGATGGACAATGATCCCAGTGGCTGGTACCAGGTAGGCTGCAATGGATACACAGGTCGGCACATGTACAATCCCATCCCCGTATCACACTGGAATGTGTGACACAGATTTAGACAGACGTGTGACACCAATGAGAGGCCACGGCAGTGGGACAGCACTGGATGGCAGTCACTGTCATGACTGTGTGCATATCAAGGGGGTGTACTGCTCAACCAATGGCGTGTCATAGGCAGACACAGGACCGCATAGCTATGGCATGAGGGTTGGCCATATGCTCAAATGCACCTAACAGTCACCATGTCACTGACAGGCACCTACATGGGTATATTTATGCAGGTCCACCTGTACATGTCATGGTATGACACACGCCAGCAGTTGTGTGCCTGTTAGCACTGTGACCCCTGACCTGCAGCAGATACTACTGGATGGATACATGGTTGCATTGTCAACGGTACTACAACAGTTATAGGATGGGATGCATGACACACGGAGGACACCTGTATGACGCATACGTCTGCATGGCACCTACATACCCTATTGCTGTGACATGGCAACTGCTGCACTGTATCATGGAGGATCACAATGGGTACACAGTACCACACACTGTGCTGTGCACCAATACATAGCTACATAACCCAACATGCCAGGCCACAAGGAGGACTGTGATGCACAGGGACATGTGGGGTTCTGCAGGGGGAATGGTGTTCACTGTTATACATGACACAGTTAAACAATGTACATGGCCTTGGTGTCTGGCCTGTGGCACATGGTTGGACACATGCATGTACACATATGGACAACATATGCATAGGAATGGGTTGTGACTTTACAATGCACAACAGCCATGTCATACGTCGCCATGAGCACACACTGGACATAGCCATGCTGACCATTAGGGCCAGCATGTGGCATACATGTTCCATCTGTGTCTCTGACGAAGGGTGTGTGTGCACTGGAACGGAACAACTGCAGTGATATACTCCAGATGCCTCCATCACCTATGCAGTAGCAGGATACCGTGTGTACATGCAAGAACACAATGGAACGGTATTCGGTACAGTGTTCTGCAACTGTGGATCAATATAAATAGCATGCCACATTCCACACTGGTCACAGTCAGACACAAACATTCCCCCAACAGAAGACATCCTACAGGTCACACAGTATCATAGTATACATACCTAGGTGTGGCACAGTGCCTTCTGCCACCATGGCACAGAACCAATCCAGCCTATCCCTGTCCCTCCATCTCAGGTCTCCAAATCTGTGCAGGTACTGCTCCCCTGTGCACTGTACCCTGATCATCCTACTTAGTCAACTGGCTATGTTGGCCCACTCCTGGGACCTGGGCCTGTCCAGGTCCTCATTGCCGAATAGCTGGTCCTCCCTTGGGACTACAAGTTCCACCAGGTTAGCCAGCTCCACCTGAAACCATCTCTGGTCCTACAGGCTGTGTGCCATGTGTCTTCTTGCTCTGGGTATGTTGCTGATGCTGCACCACACAGTCACACCCAGACATGTTTTAGCAGGCCTGTAACCTATGCAAGTAGCACAATAGAGCATCATTGATTAGCCACATACTTCTGGTGTTAGTGCCATGCCTTTGCGCGATTGGGAATTACAGCCATGACACTGCACATGTGCGATAGCATTGAGCCGCGCACCAAACTAAGGTCATGCCCCATGCTGCTACACATGCATGGCAGCTGTACAGCACCATATTGTGAAGGGTGCTCAGTGCCACGACTGACGCCAACCATACTGTGCTGTGTGTTGCGCATGACTGACCAGCAGTAGCACATGCATGATTGACCACTGCTGTCATGAATGAATGGCACTATGCATGCCCTGTGAGGAGCAGTGACGAGTGGCATCTATTGTGCTGATGTCTGTGATTTTGTGCCATGGCACTCTGCAGAGCAGACTGAAAAATACGATGGGAAGCAAGTTGTGTGGCACGTATCTTTGTAGTATTGAGTTAAGATATGCAAACAGCCCAAGAAGCATATTTGCATCTCATTACTGGAAAGTATTCAATTCATTTGCATGTACATTACTATAAAAGCAGAGCAGTACCACAAATCCTCAGAGGTGGCCAAGAGGTACCACAGCCTTGATGGCAGTGGTTGTGTCATGTTTGTGTGTGTGGATTTCATTGTTCTGTGAAAGGTACTTATTTCCATTTCCATATCGTTGAAATTGGGCCCGTCTCTATCTGTTTGCTCCACAAGCACCAGAAATGTCTGCTGTAAAACACAGAAGACCAAATTTCACTAAGGATGAGCTTAAGGCCCTCACTGAGTCCTATGTGGCCATGAAGAGCTCCTGTGCAGGAGGTTGGGAACACCACAGAAGTAGGAACAGGGCTGGAGGGAGGTTGTGCAGGTCGTGAATGCACAGGACCAGTTTAGCTGAACTCCCCAGGAGTGCAAAAAATGTGCCAATGACCTACATGTAAGGGTCAAAGACCTATTTGCCCAGACCCAAGTGGAATAATAGGCCACTGGTGGCAGACCCTCCAGCCCTACGCAGATGTCTGCACAGGAGGCACTCATGGCCATCACATTCCACCATGTGGCTGTGCAGGGTGTTCCTGGTGGATGATGCAAAACAGATGTTGTCCCATCCCAGCAGTGTAAGTACACATGTTGCATCTCTTGTCTGGTCATGTTTGTGTTGTCCTATGTATGTGTTGTTCACAATAATGTTGTGTAGCACTGTGTGGACTACCCAGTTCTTCCACTGTATGTTAGTGCATTCCACAGCACATGTGAGCACCCTAGCGTGGCTGGCATGAGTGTAGTTTCACGTCCCATCCTGGTAAATGCACATGCACCTGCCTGTGTATGGTACATTATTGTATACATGGACATGCATCTCTAACCGTGGTCTATCCTTTTTTCCAGAGCACCATCACATCCTGGGATAGGTGGTGGTCCACAGGTACAGCCTGCTGCACACTGTGGTCCTGCACCTGTGACCACTGCCACTGCCACTGTTGAGCCCTCTGATGTGGCCCTGCACTCAAAGGGGGAGCCGGATGATGATGATGTTGTTGATACTATCTCATTGTTTGCAGATACCCTCCTCACTGCTGTGGTGTTACTTGCCAGTGTCAGGGGATGACAGCACTATGATTGACAGTGTCATCCTCAGCACCACCTCCCATGTGCTCCAGGTTAACCCTCCACATGCTGCACATGCCACCAATAGCCATCCATGCCCAGCCCCTGCTCAGCAAGTGGCCCAACAACTGCAGTCGGCTACTGCGCAGCAAGAGGGAAACATATTGTGGCCTCACAGTTATAGCGGCAGGGCACTAGTGCTCAGCAACAGGGAGCATATGATCAGCCACAGCCTGACCAGGTACAGGGATCAGGAAAAAACAGTGAATCCAGGCACCAGTCCCCTTTCAAAACGTTTCATCAGGCGCCATATTACATATCGGTTGTTTCCGACTGACAGACAGCCCACAGCAATAGAAGCTGCTTCTATTGCTGTGAGCTGTGTCTGTGATCTTGTATTGTATTATATGTAACAATTTTGATTAAACCTTTTGGAAGCTGGACTGGTGCATTGATTTGCTGTTTTTCCCTGATGCTTCTAATTCTGTGGCACAGTCATAGCTGTGGAGTGCGTTTTTTGTTCTGGATCAAGTACAGGATCAGGCAGCTCCTTCATGTGCTGTAACTGCATGTGCATCATCCTCACAACCCCAACAGCCAGATGTGGGGGCACCACTCACTGTGACAGCCACACACTAGCTTCCCCCCAGGATCAGCAGTATGACTCCAGCCCCGAATACGTGGCCCAAGAACACCAGCTTGCCGACCATATGTAGCTACTGAGGTCTGCCATGGAGAGTCAAGAGGCACCCTGTGATGCTGTGCAGGGGTTGCGGGCACAGATACGCCTCCATGAGGAGCAGGCTTCTGTCTGCCATGTTGAACTCATGGAGGCTCTTCACGGTTTCCATGAGGACATTGGTGCAGGGTTGGCAGATATTGCAGCAGCAATATGGGACCACACCACAGCCCATGCTGCATGTGGTATCTGAACCACCACCCGCAGATATCACACCAACAGCAACTCCTGCACCCCCATAACACCCCACAATCCCCACATTTCCCCTGGCATCCCATCCCATGGGCCTGAAGTTCCCCCCACCTCGGTCATGGTTTTGTGTTCTCCATACCCACTCTGACACATGGCCATGCACGGACACATGGTGCTACCCCTCAAGGACGGGTGCCTCTCCCCAGATGGTCTGGCTGTCCCCACTGGGACAGGCTGCTTTACTGGGCTGAGGTACTATTTGTGTCTGTGGTGGGCGGTGGCCACACATGCAACACCTGAAGGGTCTGGGGTCTATGCAGCATATCTGTGACACCTCCAGGTCACAAGTAGGGCTACCTTTGCCCTGTAATGCCTACAGTTGAGCATTATCCATATCCTGTACATCACACTAACCCACTTGACAACCCCTATGGTATTGTCACATTGTATGGATGGCATCTAGGACATGAATGTGGTTCCTGGTGGCGTGGGACTAGCATGGGCATGATGAGTGCAACTGTGGCTTACCACTGTGGGTATGTGCCAATGGTCTGTCTCCAAAACATGCCAAGTTTCAACCAGTACCTCTATGTATCCTTACCACTGCTGTCTTAGATGTGGACGTGGGTGCATGCCACTTCCTCACACCTGTGGGCACATCACGTCGGATTGTCCTGTACTTACTCACCAGTACCGTGAGGCCCAATGTGCACTCACATGCAATGTGCCTGTGTGCATAACAGCAATGTCACACCTGCAGGCTATATTCACCATTGGGCTCAAAATGTTCCTGCACTATGATGTCCCTGTGCCACCGTCAGCTCAGGGCCAGTCTTGGGTCCCTCCTGTCGTGCTGTTGATGCTCACCCTTGTCTGGTGACTCCATGTTCTCCTCACTGCCACCCTCCAGGTCCTGGACAACTATTTCATGGTCAAGGCTATATTGTGTAGTATACAACAATCCAAGAATATGCCACAGACCTTGTCTAGGTTATACTGTAGGGCACCCCGGACCCATCCAGGCATCTGAAATGCATTTTCAGCATGATGAACATGCCCTCTATGATGTTTCTTGTTGCTGTGTGTGCCTCATTGTACCTTTCTTCTAGTCGGACATGGGCCACAGTATTGGGTGAGCATCCATAGCTGAAGGGGATATGCGCTGTCTCCTGTGTAAAGGAAGGTGATATGTTAGTATGCCATTTGCAAACATTACATTCTGCTCTCTCCACAGTCCTGTTTCATATGATCAGCCTCTTCTACACATTTCCCCAGCCACACTGTCACTGTTGCACATAGTTGCCCTCCCATTTCTGGCCCTGTCCCTGCTGTTGTCTTTCCACTGTCACTTCCACTGTCATCTGCATGGCATTCAGGTTGTGGATCAAGACACATCCTTGGGGTGTTTGTTTCACACAGCAAACACACCATCCTATGTGACGTGTTGCACTAACCTTCCCACAATGCTACAACCTCCTGCTGCCTAGCACCACCCCAGGATCTTCTGCCTACTGCTCCATATCACATGATATCCCTCCTATGCCAGCTTTACACATCTGTTCAGTGGCAGTCCTTTTCAGGTCCCATCACTTCCTCCTTCCTTCATTCCTGTGTGTCACATGGATGTCTGCCATTCCAACTCCCCTTCTTCCTGGGATGATACCTGTACATTTGCCATCACTGCACCATGTTACCATGTATACACCTTGTTTGTGGCTGTGGTTGCATTCACCCACAAGATGGCCACTGGGTATGTCCCTGGACTCAAAGTGATGGCACAGGGATGACTGGTGCCAGATGAATGAATCGTGTGCACTCCCAGGGTACCGGGCTAGGACATTTCTGATGTACCCTGTGGCACCACACACCTCCTGGCAGTTGATGGAGTGATACCCCTTTCCGTTGACATAAATATCCCTGTCACCATCATGTGGTGTACTGATGGCCACATGGGTGCAGTCAATGGCACCTAGCACTGCCGGTAGGCGTGCAACCCTGTAAAAGTGCTGCATTGTTGCTGTCTGCTCTGCTGGTGTGCTAGGGAATTGAATGACCTTGCTAGCATGGTGCAGCAGAGTGTAAGAACTGGGTGAGGAGACAAAAGGTGGCTGACTGGGTGATACCAGTGGTGTCACCTATCAGTATCTGGAAGGTGCCCATGGTGAGCAGGCACAGCACAGCTGTGACTTTGGTCTCTATCATCATGACATGACTTCTGTGTGTGGCTACCTACAGCTCATCATGGATCAGCTCACAGAGCTGTCTCAGAACAGCCCTGTTGAGATGGTACCAGTCCATGATTTGTGTGTCACTTAGCTGTTCAAATGTGACATGGGCCAGTACTGTCTCTGGGGGGTAGACCACCTACGGGTCCTTCATCGTCCACCTTCTTCTTCCCTCAGTCTCCTCAGGTCAGACATGACAGCAGCCATGTGAAGTGGTATCTCAGACATTCTGCCGGCAGTTCAGCAGCCTGCCTCCAGGTGTCTGGCTTATTTAGTGCTGCCCTTTTATACCTAAGGTTGAGGTGTACGACACATGTGCCGCACATGCATGACACATGCGCAGGGTATGCAGGTATCAGCCCGCTTTTTCAGTGTAGCATACATTATATGTGTGCCATTGTGCATTCAGATATGCATGACGCATTTCCCCATTTTTAATTATCGTGACATCGCACATTTTCCAAGATGCACTGTGCACTGCGCAGTTCCGTTTTGTGTTGAGCAACTCATTTGAATATGGGGCTCACTGTCTGCACATTATGCTACTAGATACCTGACCCTGCTGCTTCTCATGTCGGGTGACATAGAAACCAACCCTGGCCCAATAGCCAATCACAACCTCATGCTTCCTTCAAAGGGACTTAGCCTACTCCATCTGAATTTCCGCAGCCTACTAAAAAAGTTACCTGAGCTGCAAGTCACCATCCAAACTCTCAAGCCGGGCATCTGCATTATATCCGAGACTTGGCTCAAGCCTCATCACACGGATGCCTCAATAGCCATCCCAGGGTATACTGCAATCAGGCAGGATCGCCTAGGCCCTAAGAAAGGCAGAGGCATAGCCATGTATGTGTCAACTAGTCTTAATTACATCCCTGTCCAAATCACAAGCCTGTCTCCCCAGATTAAAACTAAGCTGATTAAACTCCTGCTGCCACACTCCTCCCCGGTATATGTCGCTGGCATCTATTCCGTCCCGGCTACTCCTGGTGATACCATCATCAATCATTTAGCCGCCCTAAAAACCTTGGCTGCCACAGGCGAACTCCACATCCTAGGCGACATAAATCATAACTGGCTTGCACCCGCCTGCGTGAAAATACGCAGCAGTGTCAAAGCCCTCAACCTTTCCCAACTAATAGAACAGCCCGCGTGCCTTAATCCCGCAACAAGCAACCGCTCCCTCCTGGACTGGGCTCTCACCTCACACCCTCACAGAATAATCATGGCTGGCATCCTTCCCGACTCCTTGAGTGATCACCACATGGTCTACATGTCTAGGAAAGTGCACAGACCAACAAACCACCTCCCTCCTAGGCTGATCCTTACAAGAGCGTACAAATCCCTCTGTCTCCAATCACTCTTTAACGATATCGAACTTGCTGACTGGTCTTTTATCAACCTTGAGTCCTCAATCGACCACGCTTTTGATAGGTTCAGAAAGCAGCTCCTTACCATTTGGGACTATCACACCCCCCAAGAAAGAAAAGAGTCAGGGATTACCACCTCCCTTGGGTATCTGCTGACATAATTAGTAAATGCACAGCAAGGGACCAGGCTAGAAAAATCGCAGGAGACTAAAATCCCCCACATCTCTGCAACACTACCGCACCCTCCGAAACAATTGCACTAAAACCATAAGACAGGCAAAAAACTTCTATTTCCGTGATGCCCTCTCCAAAAATCTGAGTCATCCCTCCAAATTCTGGAAAACCGTTAAAACCCTGTTCTCTCCCCCAGCCCAGCCACCTCCCTACCCTAAACCTTCA
Organism: Neoceratodus forsteri; assembly: GCA_016271365.2. Taxonomy (NCBI): domain Eukaryota; kingdom Metazoa; phylum Chordata; order Ceratodontiformes; family Ceratodontidae; genus Neoceratodus; species Neoceratodus forsteri. The sequence goes on along the minus strand of CM057450.1, from coordinate 555,000,058 downwards.
GGGCAACATCATATCAACCCCAGCGAAGCTGCATCCGCTTTCAACTCCTTTTCTCTACTAGTGCCAAATCTCTCCTAGACATCCAACAGCCTTGTGCGACCGCTAGCAACCACCCTGCCACTCCCCCGCCGTCCTCAGGCACACCCACCTTCTCCTTTCGGACGGTCTCCCCAGCTGAAGTTTTTGCTGTCCTATGCTCCCTAGACCCAAACAAATGCAAGTGCCCGCTAGGTCTGGACACCAAACTCCTCTTCCTATCAGCCTCTGCAATAGCCACCCCCCTAGCCGACCTACTAAACCTCTCTTTCGCCACTGCAAAAATTCCAGCTGCCTGGAAGGAAGCTGTAATCATCCCCCTACCTAAAGGGGGCGACTCATCTGAGCCGGGCAACTACCGACCGATCTCTCTCCTACCAGCTCTGGACAAGCTGCAAGAGCAGCTGGTACTCACCCAACTAGCACAGTTCCTTGACTCCACCTCTTTCTTCACTCCATTCCAGTCGGGCTTTCGCAAAAATCATTCCACCATCTCAGCTTTGCTAAGGCTCACTAATGATATCTCTTTGGGTATGGACAAGGGCCTCATCACCTCTGCTATTTTTATTGACTTGGCCAAAGCCTTTGATACTGTGTCCCACTCCAAACTTCTCTCAAAATTGCAACAAGCAGGCCTCTCTCAGCCCGCCTCTAACTGGTTCCATGACTATTTGTCAGGCAGAGTGCAAGCTGTAAAAATTGGCCCTCACATCTCTTCCCCACTTCCAGTGAACATGGGGGTTCCCCAGGGTTCGGTCCTGGGTCCCCTACTTTTCTCTATTTTCTTAAATGATCTGCCTCAAGTCTGCTCTAACTCAGCATTACAAATGTACGCAGATGATACAGTATTGTACACCTCTGGCCCCTCTACCGATGACACAATTGCATCTCTTCAAAGGGATTTTGATGCCGTACAAACTTGGCTCAGGACCAACCAGCTTATCCTAAATGCTAAGAAAACCGTCTCCAGTACTTTCGGCACCCATCCCAAGCTATCCTGGACAGCAGCCCCCCCTGTCTTCCACACCCTGGATGGTTCCAAACTAGACTCCTGCACCTCCTTCAGGTACCTAGGGGTCTAGCTGGATCAACATCTTGATTTCCATGCCCACATCGAATCACTACAGAAAAAACTCCACCCTAAATTAGGAGCACTGTACCGGTACAAAGGCACCCTCCCCACCTTTGTTAGGAGGGAGCTAGTCCTCAAAATGATCCTCCCCATTTTTGACTACGGTGACATGGTCTACAGCGCTGCCCCTCCATCTACCCTGGCCAGACTGGACCCCCTCTATCACTCATTCTGTCGTTACGCACTCGACTGCCCTCCCTCCACCCATCACTGTGACCTGTACAGCGCTCTCTCCTTCCCATCTCTAGAGTCTCGGCGTAAACTACATTGTACAAATCTTATTTTCAAATACTGGTCAAATACCCTCCCCTCTACCTCAGCTGTGCTCTAGCAACTCAACCACCCCCAGCCTACCCCCTCAGAGCTTCATATGCAAAACAGCTCCATGTACCTTTCATGCGCACCTCTAAGGGCCAAATGGCCTTCATGCATCGATTGCCCAAACTATGGAATGACCTCACCGCAGACATCAGGCTCTCGGCTTCCCACTGGGCTCTCAAACCGCCCTGAAGTCCCACTACTCTGATGTATGTAACTGCCACCCACAGATTTAGCTGACATATATAATAAAGCCTTTGCACCTGCTGTCTGCTGTCTACCCACACTGTTGTACTGCGACTACTGTTGCTGCTCTAGACCTATGTAACACTGCTGTACTGTGATTTAACTGTATCCTTGACCTATGTAACCCCAGGTCGCATCTGGAAACGAGCGGTCCCCGATCAGAATGCTTATCTGGTAAATATCTTAAATAAAAAAAAAAAAAATTACATTGCTCCATTGGGTTTGCTTTTTGGCCTATATTTTATTTTATCTCCTCTCCCCCTCCACCCAGATCCACCTGTAAATGAGCTTTGACTCAGTGTGCCTTTCCTGGTCACCAATTTTCAAATAAACAAACAAATAAATAAATATCGGCCATTTAATTTTTTTCCAGAAAAAAATAACGGTTAGCTTTCCTTTCATGAAGTTGAGCAGACAGAGTGTTTATAAGTGCTTCCTCTCTTAGCTCATTCATTGTCATTCTTGTCAGCACAGTGGGTGGGGTGGGGTGGGGGCTATGCTAAACAGCCTGAGGACTTATTCAATGTATCACCTAGCTCAGTTGCACATTCATGAGAGGAACACCACCTGCTAAACCGGTTCTCATGCACTGTTCTTTTTATAGCTGACAGAAACTTAGCAAAGCATTACAGACAGCTGCAAGGAGCAATAACAAGGCAGAAACTTACTCACTAACAACCATAAAAAGGCATCCAGTCCCCCAATGCATTCCAATGGGACAGATGCTAGACACTTCCTGATTTTGTTCCCAGTAGGAGCTAGTCTGCTGTGCAGACCAGCACTTAAAATATCCAGCTAAGCAGCTGTTCGTGTTCTTTTCTTTTAATTACATTAAATATAATTGCAGTATGATTCCATGTAACGAAATTACAGGTTCATGAAGTACCTTATGAAAGTTATTGAAAAAGTGCTGACATGCATTTGCAATCAGTTATTTTTGAAGTGGACATATCATTATATTCTAAGCTTTTTATTCCATTAAAAAACCCCACAAAAACACAACCTTTATGAAAGGGTCTTGTGAACCAGATGTTTTCAGAATTCGGATCATTAGTCTTCCCACCTTCAAGACCTTGTATGCCATGGCTGTTAAGGAGCTATGCAGCTGTTTCTAGCATGCTTAGCATGCTAGGGTGCCTACTGCTTACCTGCCCACTACATCTCTACCTAACCCGGCCCCTTGATTGTCTCCACCTATACCCCCCCAATTTTTCTGCTAATCCACTACCTTTCTTACCCTCAGACTCCTAACATATATATCCCCAGTCCATGTACCGTAGCACCCCTTCCCCCATATCTGCCCCTTTAGTTTGTATATGTCCTGACCAATGATATGCCGTGCTGTCCGAAAATGTTTTAATATGCTGGCTGTTTCAGAATGTTTTAATTCCCCTTTTCATACCATTCTCCCGAACCTTGTTACATAGAAACACATAATTTGACGGCAGATAAGGACCGCTTGGCCCACCCAGTTTGTCCATTTCCCTACCTAATGGATAAGCTGCAGATCCTAGTTAACCAACAGCCTACTTCTTCCTACTCCCACCCCCTAGAATTGCCTTATGACTAAACCTATACCTGTTAACCCTACACCTGAAATACTTGCTATTGCTCTGTGTATTTTGTTTTTCTATTTCTGTATAATTATGTCTATTTATTATCTGTACATAAAAGTGTTATTCTTGACCTTGTGTAATGCAGGTCCACCTTGTAAATGAGCCTGCCCAATGGTGTTCGCCTGGATAAAAACTTGGTTGATTGATTGATTACTGCTTTTGAGTAATCTCTTCCCCAAATAAGTGATACTTTTATTTGTTTTGACTCATCCCTTAACTATAAATCTACTTGACCATTCATTTTCACCAATTTTGCTTACTCAACCCCAATTACAATATAGTTGCATGATAAACCAGAGCTATTGGAGTATATGAAAGAACATTTAGTTTTGGCTGTATCAGCTCTGTCCAGAATGTTTCCCAAAGACATAATGGCCTGGAGTTAAAGGGAATCCAATATTAGGTATAGTGCTGCCACCTTGTGGCTAGCTGATACTCAGTCATTGCTTGCATGCTAATGCAACCCTCGAGTATCTAGTGATCATGTGTAGGGAGATGAAGAATTATGACTAACATTGGAAACCTAATGTAGTGCAAAATCGTTACATCATGCTTTAGTGCTAACAAGTGAAACAGATTAAAAAGGAATACTGTATGTATATTTATTTGAAAACTGGTGACCGGGAAAGGCACACCGAGCTGAGGTTAATTTCCAGATGCAAACTGTGGGATGGGAATAGGGGATACAAAATACAAAGCACAGACAGAGTTCACAGTTGCAATAAAGTGCAATCAGGGAACATGGCCAATACAGGGGTAAGTGAAAAATGAGAAAACAAGGCAGGAGGAACAAACTGGGTGTTTCAGCCACACTTACACTGCGGTATGATGCAATTGCAAGGCAAACAGTCAGGGAGAGGGAAAACAGGAGCAGAAGGGGGAGGGAAGACGTTTCAGCTGATACATGAGGGAACCAGGGGAAGCAGTGAAGTAGAGAGAAGAGGGGAATTAGTTCCAAAGTGCAGGGAGATGATATGAAAAGGCTGACTGTCCAGCAGAGGAGCAGTAATGAGGAATGGTGAAGGTGTGAGGATCTCTGGAGCAGAGGGAACATGAAGCACAAGAGATGAGGGAGAGGAACGATGAGAGGTAGGAGGGCTACGTCTTGTTAGTTAGGCATATATGGGTCTAGGTCAAAATGGTGGCAGAATAAATGTGTGGTCAAAAACTGTGCTGTGCAGACACCAGAAAACTGGCGTGGTGAAAAGCTGAGCTGAGACATATGAACAAACTCTTAAACTGTGCAAGCTGTTTTGGCTTTGTGGGTTTCGACCGGGCATTTATACTGCCGCAGTTTTGACCGGATACTGGCATATACTGTAGCTTTTCCACCTTTAACACCACTTGCTGCCTCATTCACTGGAATGACTGCTGCCTTCAGTATAGTATAGTATAGTATAGTATAGTATAGATTTAGTAACTGATACGACTGGATGACTGACACCTGTAGGCACAGTATGCTCAATACCACATTTAAAGGAACTGTTTGTGAACTTTACACTAATATAGGCTATGGGTGTTCAGATTCTCTAAGAATCAGTTCTGTCTGCATCCAGTTGGAATTTCAGAACTGTTGATTCTGATTCCATTCCAACTCGATTCCATTCTAACTCAGATTAAATCATTGGAATGGAATCAGAGATGAAACTGGAAGTTCTGATTCCAAATCTGACTCTTCTTGTGTACCTGCTGTCAGCCACCAAAGCTTCCCCACCCAGTAAAGTTACCCTTAGTGGTCAGGAAAAAATTCCTGCGCTCTCCACTTTTTCCTTCCTCTCCCCTTACCTTAAGCCAATGCCAGTTAGCAGTCCCCTGGCTGTTCCGATTATCATAACTGGTCTGTGCAGTGTGGACTCACAGTAAGCAGATGGGCAGCTGTGGAATTTTATGCTATCATATATCCATGTAGCAGCAGTTGGGTCACTTAGAGATGTGGTTCTGGTGGTGGTCATTGGTCACTTTCCTTAGTTGTTGCACTGGCCTGCTGAGTAAATATTCTCAGCCCCTTGTGTGAGTGACTCCCCACAGGCTCTGGGAGTCTACTTCACTCCAGTGGTCTGTCAAGCATGTCCAGTCTTAGTAAGCCCTTCATCAAGCAAGCCAGGTAGGCCACCCTTGCTGCATGCAATCATTCACCCACCCACCCACCCATGCATATTCCATTCTTGAGAGAGAGGCTAGTGGCTGGCAAATCTGGTGACTAAGTGGCTGGTTATGGTGACTGGCGAGTCTGACAAGAAACACCTCCTTCTGACTCCCACCCCATCAAGCTGCCAGCTAGCAGATATATTCTGCCACACAATCTATGGTCACTGCTGTGGTCTGCTGATCAAATTTCCTCCCCATCATTCCCAGAAGCTCCTGGTTCTATTGTATGGGTGGCCAGACTGACCAAAAGAAAGCCCTGGGGCTGCCACCACCAGATACCTCATACCATAAGCATCTGGTGGTGGCAAACCCCAGGGCTTCTGTAGATTGGCCTGTCAACCCATGCAACAGAACTGGGTGATTCTGGGAAAGGTGGGGGGAAATGGTATTCACAGACTGGAGTAGTGACTAATGTGCACAGCAGAATATTATCTAGCCAGCTGCTGGATAGGGAGGGAGTCATTGGAGGTCTCTGTCACCAGACTGCCACTCACCTGCCAGTCAGTTGCCAGACCTGCAAGCTACTTGCCTCTCTCTTGGGTACAGGGTATACATGGGTGGGTGGGTACATGGGGGGTAGGGGGATACCTAGCTTTCTAGATGAAGAGGCTGACTGGACACAGTGAAATCACTGGAGTGGAGTGGACTTTCAGGGTCAGCAGGCAGAGAGGGAGTCGTGCATATTAGGAGCCAATATATCCAATTCCATTGGACAGATTTTGAGCAACTCTGTTAGGGGAACTATTCAAGTTTCCGCTATATAGCAAAAGTCTCTGTTTCTATTACACAGAAATATAGAATCTGATGGCAGAATGAGACCAAGGGCCCCTCTTTTCTGTGCATACTTTACTAACTCACCCCACTGACCTACTGTACTGATCAGTTTTATCCCTGTTCCCTGTTCTCTGCTCCCTCAACCCTGAATCCTGAGCTGCCCCCCTACCCCCATGACTATGAGGCCCCATTGCCCTGTCTCAGCCATATTTAAACCTGTTTAGGGTAGCTTCCCCCACCACTTCTGTTGGCAGTCTGTTTCATGATTCCACCATGCTTTTTGTGAAGTAAAACTTTCTCTTGTCTCTCTTGAACTTGCCCTCCACCTGCCTCCATCCATTTACCCCAGTGACTACTTCACTGTTTCTTACAAACAGGTCCTTGATATTTACCCTGTTTATACCCCTCAGAAACTTATATATTTCTATCCCATCTATGCCTGGCCTCCAATGAATACATATTGAGGGCCATCAACTGCTCTTCATAGAATCTGTCTTTCTGGGTCTAGATTATCTTGGAGACCCTCCTCTGCACTGAATCCAGACTGTCTGTGTTCTTCCTCAGGTGCAGAATACAGAACTGATCAACGTACTCCAGTGAAGACCTCACCAGGGATCTGTATAGGGACAGTATCACCTCACTTCTTGTACTATCAAAGCTCCTCCCTATCTGCACAAACATCCTTGATGCCTTGCTATGTGCCTGGTTACAGTAACTTGTTTGCTTGAAGGAGTCATTAATTATGATCCCCAGACTCCACACTTCGGTTGAAGTGGCCAGTCTAACCTCTCCCATCCAGTAATCCTTGAGTGAGTTTCACCTCCCTAAGTGCATTACCTTGTACTTCTTAGCACTGAATCTCAACTACCAGATTTCTGACCGTCTCTCCAACTACTTTAGGCTCATCAGAAGATCCACTCTCTCCTCATGATCTACCCTGCAGAAGAGCTTTGGGTCATTAGCAAAAAGACAAATCTTGCCTCGGATACCTTTCCCTAGATAAAGTCATGAGCATACCAAATAGGGCAGGTCCCAGAACTGACCCTGGTGGCACCCTGCTCATGACCTCCCCACCCCCTGACTTGGCCCCATTCACCACTACCCTCTATTGCCTCCCCATAAGACAATTTTCTATCAACCTGACTAGACCCTGCTCCACTACCAAGTCATCCAACTTTTTCAGCAGCCTCCTATGTGGTACTGAATTGAAAGCCTTGCTGACATCGAAGTAGAGCAACTCTACCACCTGTTGTTTGTCTACTGCCTTAGTGACCCAGTTGAAAAACAGTACCAAGGTGGTCTGGCATGTCCTCCCTGACACAAACACATGCTGCTTGCCATCCTTCAGTCCAATATTCTCTAACAAGGCCACCACACTTTCTTTGGCTATAGACTGTATCAGCTTACCTACAACAAAGATAAGACTGGCAGGTCTGTAGTTGCATGGAGCCTCCCTGCCCCCACTTGTGGAGTGACACTACATTGGTAGACCTCCAATCCACTGGCACCATTCCTGACTTCAGTGAGTCATTAAATAACCAGGTTAAGGATACTGCCAATTCTGTGGCTAATTCCCTAAGTTTCCATGGGTGCAGAGCTTCAGGATCTGGTGCCTTATCACCACTGAGGGCTTCCAGTCCCCTTCCTCACCTAGTCTACCATTCCCTTTACCCTGCCTATTTCCTAACCCCTTCTCCCATGTTGCAGCCTTGTAGAGGTCTGTCTTCCTGTACCATGACTACCGAGCATTAGTAATTGTTCAGTACATATGCCTTCTGCTCATCATCTTCAACTAACCTCCCCCTCGGCTGGAATGACTAGCCTCCTCTTGTTTTCTTTTTTTTTCCCTGAATGTATCGAAAAAATTATTTGTCCCCACCTTTTACATCTTTGATGTTTTGCAGCTCCATGTCTGCCTCTGCCCTCCTAACTGCCACTATTGCCTGTTTGAGTCTAGTCTGCTATTCCTGCAATCCTTCCTCAATCTTGATCTATACCCGGTTAAGGCTCTTCTTTTCTCCGTCACAGACTCCCCCACCTCTTTGAAAATCAGACCAGCTTTTTATGCTCATTTCTTTTGGTGACCTTACATGCACAAGATTCAATCACCTCCAAACCTGCTCCTTTAATCCTGTTCCACTATTCTTTTAACCCCTCACTCTGGTCTACATTCACCAATTTCTCTCTATAATCAGTTCCTGCATCTGGCCAAAATCTGCTTGTTTGAGGTCCAGAACCACTGTCTTAAAGGAGGAGAGACATTGTTCCCCACTGGCAGTTTGAACCACACAGTGCTATGGTCACTGGACCCCGAAGATTCCCTGACTGCCACCTCCGACCATCTTGGAATTGCTGAGTACTGAGTTGAGTATGGCATTCTTTCATTGTGGGTCCCTGACCAACTACACCAATAAGCAGTCATGCAACGTATCCAACAGTGTCTGACTCCCGGTGCCCTTTGCTACAGGTATATCCCTGTCGATATCTGGCAGGTTCAGGTCCCCAACTAACACTAGATCCCCTTTTGCTACTCACTTCCTGATTTTCTCCCCCAACTTCCAGTTCCCTTCTTCATTCATTAATGGAGGCACTGTTAAAGGAGAGGATTATGTTGTTCCTTGAATCTAGCAGAACACAGGATCCAAGACAGCATGGATTCACAGCAGGAATGTCATGTAGAACAAATCAAATAGATTTCTTTGACTGAGTGACCAGGGAGGTTGATCAGGGAAGGGCAGTGGATGTGACCTACTTGGATTTCAGTAAGGCCTTTGACACAGTCCCACATAGAAGGTTTGCAAACAAGCTAGGCAGCATGGGGTCAGGCCCCAAGGTGGTAAACTGGGTCAGAAATTGGTTGAGGGGAAGGACACAGAGGGTACTTGTAAATGGTGTTCAATCTGAGTAAAGGGAGGTGACAAGCAATATACCACAGGGATCAGTCCTGGGGCCAGTCCTGTTCAATGTCTTTATAAGTGACATTGTAGAGAGGATGGAGGGGAGAGTATGTCTTTTTGTAGATGACACTAAGATCTTCAACAGGGTGGATACTCCAATGGGGACAGAAAAAATAGGAAAAGATCTAAGCAGGTTGGAGGAGTGGTCAGAAGTGTGGTAGCTAAGATTCAATGCAAAAAAGTACAAAGTCATGCACGTGAGGAGCATAAATCAAAGGGAAGAGTACAAGATGGGGGGAGGTACTGACAGCAACCAAGCAGGAAAGGGACCTGGGGGTACTCATATTGGATGTCCTAAAGGCAACCAAACAATGTGAGAAGGCTGTGGGGAAAGTCAGTAGGATGTTGGGGTGCATAGGGAGATGTATCACAAACAGAAAGAAGGAGGTGGTTATGCCACTGTCCAGATCGTTGGTAAGACCTCATCTAGAGTAGTGTGTCCAGTTCTGGACAGCGTATCTCTAGAAGGACATGCACAGGGTGGAGGCAGTCCAGAGGAGAGCTACAAAGATGGTGCAGGGTCTGCATGAAAAGCCCTATGAGGAGAGGCTAGAGGAACTCAATATGTTTTTGAAGGAGAGAAGAGAGAGGGGTGACATGATAGAAATGTTCAAGTACCTCAGGGGCATAAATAAGGTACGGGAGGGTAGTATATTTCAAAAAAGAAGTGCAAGAACAAGAGGACATGAAATGAAGTTGGGGGGGGTTCAAGGGCAACATGATGAAGTACTTTTACACTGAAAGAGTGGTGGAATGGCCTCCCAAAAGAGGTGGTGGGGGCCAAAACAGTTAGAGAATTCAAGAATGCATGGGATAGACAAAAGGGGTACCCTAGAGACAGGAAATGTAGAGTGAGCTGCATATGTAGTGCCCAAGGGAAATTGGGGGCACCACAGAAAATAGTGGAATTGGGGGCATCACAGAAAATAGGGGATCCTCAGAGATATGAGGGGTTAGACAGTCACTGGGACCCTGGCAGCTTAATGGGAAACCCTTGGAAAGCTTTGGTGACCCTCTGAAACACAGAATAGGCCCAACTCCAGCAGACAGTTCTAGCAGTCTAAATTCAGGGTTTTTAAAGAAAACCATTTTTTTTCCCTTCCTTGGTTCTCCCTTCCCCTGCTCAAGACCGACACCTAGTCAGCCAAAGCCAAACCAGTTGGGCCACATTCCTGTCCCACAGTGGAGAAGGAAGCCAGGCTGAGCCTTCTCAGCCAATCCCTGTGGCCAGGGTAGATTCAAATTTGGAGACTTTTTTAAGCCAATCCCCTGGCAGGTAGCCAGAACCACCCCAACCTAGAGGAGGCTCTGCATAGGCTGGAGAGAGAGGAGAAAGAGTTTGACCAGGGAGGGTGAAGGACAGTAAGGCAATGGATGTCAGCTTCCCTGTTAGGAGGTTGAAGTGAATCCCCTGGGTCCCTTCAGTGTAACTCCCTCCAGAAGATCCCCAGTAGCAGCCTCGGTCATTTTTTTGCAGAAATCTACCATCCAGTCGGGTCCCCCAGTGCGTCGAGTCAGTCTATTTGGCCTGGAAACAGACCCAGCGAACCTTTCATGCAGCAGTCTCCAGGAGAAGAGGCCTTATCACTCCTTTGTGGTTGTGCATTCCCCAGAGTACAGAAATCCTTATTGAACTCCAGGGGTGAGTAGGCTTATTGGCCAGTATTTCCTTTAATAATTAGTCCTAGCTAGACCTGCTCCAGCCAGGGGAAGGATTGTTTAGCAGTTGTATTGTTGCACTGTGTAATTATTGTTTAGAATTGTTAAATTGCTTCCATTGTACCCCCGTGGAGGAAAGCTGCTTACCTTGTCCAATTGTAAATAGAGAGAGAGAGAGGGAGAGAGAGAGAGAGAGAGAGAAATGAGAATCAAGAAGGCAGAAGCTAGGAGGGTTCAAACCAAATAATTGTTGGACCAAGATTAAAGGTGTTTGTAAACTCCTCTCTTAAAGGATTCTCTGCTAGTCTAATTTATTCTAGGCAGTCTGTGCTCCAAATAGAGAGACTTGGGCACTCCCTCCCAGCCAAGAGCCAAAGAAATGCTAGGTAAAGCCAGGTCAAAGTATTATTGGTGAGAATGTGCATTTCATGATGAATTTTCAGTTGTTTAGCTGAAAGAAGATAATTAATAGAGGCTTGGCAGAGCCTTAGTGCATTCTTCTCTCAGAGTTCTAGGGTAATCTAAACCCTAGTAATGGGAAAAAAGTAGTTCTTTGCCCATGTAGTAGAAGGGCATGGCAGCCCATAGCTGGGACAAAGAGACTAGGTATCCTGGCCTCCATATTGAGAAGGCACCCAGAGCTGATCCATATTAACAAAGGGGGTGGGTCATCAAACTGTTTCAATGCCCATGAAGCAAACTGTATTTTCTTTATCTGCCTGCAATCTCCTGTTGCTTGCCTACCTCTCAGCTGTTCCTGATTTTCAGGGATGTCCCTGATTTTGCCTCAGAAATTTCTTCTGTCCCTCCTAAGTCTGGCATTTCTGGCACTAAAGAGTAGGGATTGGGATCACAGAATAATGCCAGCCATTGATGTTACAGTCTAGTTCTCATTAAGAAAACGCTATTCACACTAAGAAACATGTTGTATGCAGTTTCTGAGACTAGTAGTACTATTTTATCTGATGTGTTCCTGATTTTGGTCATTTGTCCCTGATTTGTAATGAGGCAGGTTGAGAGGTATGGTTGCCTGGACCCACTGCTTGCTGTGTCTGAATTGCTGTATTCAATCCAACCATTTTAAGTTGTTGAACTGCTTGCTGTGACTGAACTGCTATATTCAATTGAAGAGTTTAAGTGACTGAACTACCTTATTCCTGAGGTATCATGACTGCACTGCCTTATTTACTGAATTGTCCTGTGTGACTGCACTGCCCTGAGGGCATTGATTGCTGCACTTGTCTACTGCTACTTCCTCCAAAGACATTTGGGGCCACCCCATCCCAAATGGTAGGGCTCTCGGTCATATAAGAAGGGAGGAATTGCCTTTCAGGTTTTTAATTTTTGTTCTATTCCAGGCTCCTGCACACACCTCACACCTCATCTAGAATTCCTCCGGTGCCTCTTCTTTGACCTAGGGAGGGTCCCCAGGAAGCCCAGTATCACCTGCATCCACTTCCAGTGACCTCCACCAACTCCAAGTGTTCGCCACGACACTCCAGGTTTGAGTTGCCGGTCGTAAGTGGTAGCCAGCTGGTAGCTAAGGCCCACCAAGTGAGTCAGGTAAGGGGCCACCCCGGCTGTAGCTTGAGGGACTTAAGTCATCCACCAAACTAGGGGTCACAGTGCCCATTCTCTGGCATAGACATTGTCCCAAGGTGGCAATAGTACCGGTGGCCTGTACCAAGGCCTTGCCGAGCATTGCCAGGCTCTGTGCCTCATTCCTTGAGGTGCCATAAGTACCAGTGGCCCACGCAAGAGGCCACACTAAGGGTCGCCACACTCTTGATTGTACTGCCCATAGGTGGCTCATGTTCGATTGATGCATCAAGAGGTCACACCGAAGACTGTCAGATTCTGAAGCTACAGGGGTGGGGTGGTAAGGGTTCCGGGGACCTGCCCAGAGATCATCCAGTGGATCATTGCACCCAGTATCCTTTCTTCGACTGGAGATCACCTGCCCAAGGTCCCCACAACTGACAACCCCAGATAAGAGTTCTCTTCCCCTACAACCTGGCGTCAACACCCATCCTCTACCAGGTGCTTCCCTTTCGACATTGCCTCAGTGACACCAGGAGTTACCTTCTTCCCAGGGCCAGGAGGCCTACAGTGTTTTACTTGGTTTCTGGTTCACTGGGGGATGCCCCATTTTATGGCCTGTATAGGAAGCGCTTCCTTAGGTTCACCCTCAGCAGTCAGCCAACCAAAATACTAGTAACCCAAGCTTGGTGCATCGGATTGCTACATCCTTAGGACTTGAATAACCTGGATTTTTGTAGGACATTAGTGGAGCCAGGTTGTGGTCCCAGTAATCTTATTCACTATTTCTCAGGTGTGATAGTGTTAGTGAATCCTAAGCCTTTTCTGTGTGCTCCAACTGTTGCTAATAAACCTTGCATCTTGGCTCTAGAGTACGCATCCAGCCTCTCCTTTCAGATTTATCTGGCATTACCCTAAACTATAGGGGTATGAACCACCACAGCTCGTCCACCACACATATCAACTAGGATCTGTGGTCTCAAAATAGGTAGGCAAAATGGGCAGACTGGGTGGGCCACACAGTCCTTACCTGCTGTCAGCTTCTATATTTCTATTCTGGTCCGGTAGTCAGTAGCCCACCCATAACCTAAACTTCTTTCTAACAGCTGACATCAGCAGAACCACGATAGACTCCAATCCCCCCTGCTTTTTGATGGTCCCATCCTCATTATTTTACCAGTTCCATTATTTTCTGTTTGTTTTACCCTCTCTGAATATTGCATCCTTGCTTTATAATGCATGGTAGTGCTGTAAAATAAAGGCAGTTTGGCAGATAACCAGGTGTTGTAAACTTGTAAACTGCAGCGACTTAAAAGGAGTACAAAAAATAAAATATAATGAAAATGTTTTATTTATGTTTACAACCTATTTACCCAGGATAGTCTAGCTCAGATGCAACATCTTGTTTCCAAGGGGGGGGTCCTGCTTCTACTCATTACTGCAGCTGGATGGACTGGGGCACTGAGAGGTTGTGACTCGTTCACACAGTGAGCGTTTTACTCTAGCAGGGTCTGAACCTGTGATGTCCTGATTCCCAGACTGGTGAAACTCCTGCTCCATCTGGTATTGCACTTATTGGCTGCGTTGCTGAAATTTCATTGTTTTTGTGAATGGATTCATAGGGAGAGGGGGGTATACATCTAACAAAGTAAACAAGCATTTGTCAATGCCAAATGTTGGTGTGTGTGGCAGGCATGCTTAGTGAGCTGAATGATTTGTGGTGGATCCCGACTTCCTACCATCTGTAGGTCTATGCCTGTAATGTAATTTAAAACTGTCAGGCTAAGCTACTTTTTCAGACTCAGTGCATGTGCCCATCAGGCCTCTACATGCAAGTCAGCCCTTTGTGAGGGAAGGTTTCCTGGCCTGCCACAAGGTGTTGTGTGTGTGCCAGAACTCTGCCTTGTCCCTTCTCGGGCTAGGACCAGTGCTGCATGCTGCAGCACCTTTCCCCCAACCTCAGGCCATTCAGCCGTTCACTGGGATCACACCCAAATTCAGGTCACTGGCATGGGAACACATCATGATCCCTATGGCTAAATGACAATTTGCTCTGGTCAATGTGTTCCATAACAACCTGCACCTCACTATTAGCTCCAGCGTCAATGAGCCCCCAGTACAAATCTCCCCTGATGATTCCTCCCCATATAAATATAATAAAATAAACTCCAGTGGGAGCAGATCAGGAATAAATTGTGCAGGGAGCCAACTGACACTGAAGCTAATAGCTCGGCACGAATTGTCACAGAGCATATTTACAGGAGCAAATTGATGTGTCACTGTTCCTCACTGAGCAATGTCCATCCCTGTAAACAACATTACTTTATCATTTTATTTTCTAACAGTTTCTACCCCAAAATTTCAGCATAGTCTTTTTTGACCCCTCCTCTGAACATGACAGGTGTCATTTATAAAATATTGGATAAAACGTAATTTCATGACACAAGTGTAAAATAACATTTAGGTAAGGATTCAAAAATGACAGCTGTCAGATTCATGAGGTGGTATGATAAAATGGCTATGCTGAAAATTTGGATCAAAATATTGAAAATTACCAAAGTTATGAGCGAGCACTGAAAAATGTCAATGTACCTTTTTAAGTTTGTTGTTTTTTACTATTTTGACTGCAAATTTTCAACGTAGTCTTGTTATGTCCCCATTTCGTGAACCCAGTAGGTGAAAATGTTCAAATTCTGGTTGAAATGTAATTTCGTACCACAGATGCGAAAACACATTTTGGCCGAGATGTGAAAACTGATAGCTGTCATGTTCATGAGGTGGTGTAAAAAAATGACAATGTTGAAAATTTGGAGTCAAAATATTAAAAATTGCTAAACTTATGAACAAGTGTTGAAAAATGTCAGTGTACATTCATAACTTAATTTTTTTTTAAAATTTTTTCCCCAATTTTCAATGTAGCCTTCTTTTTACCCTACCTCTTGAACCCAGTAGGTGACCATTTTTAAATCCCACCTGAAAGGTGATTTCGCAGAGTGTCTGCAAAATCCCCTTTCAGCCAAGATTTTAAAAATGTCACCTACCTTGGTTATGACATGGTGTCCCAAGAAGACCACGTTGAAAATTTTGGGGAAATATATTGAAAAATGACTAAGTTAAGAGTATGAGTTTAAAACACATTGAAATACATTGACCACGTACCTGATTTCCTCTGTTTCCAGTCTGGCATTGAAGAGTGAAGATGTGTCTCTATTCTGGAGAGGATTACAGCATTGGATCCCCAATAGGTAAGGGTTAGGGGGTGTGGGGTGGTCGATGCTGAGTAGGGGTTGGGTGGGGGTCAGGTAATAGTGGCAGAGGGGCAGTGGCAGAAACAGACACCAAGGGACCATTTTCTTTTTTACAGGAATTTAAAACATTTTTTTTTTAAAAGATGACAAGGGGTGGTTTTCTTTATTTCAGGTCCATCCTGGCCAGTCAGCTCATTCAGTTCCACTAGTCATTATTTGTGTTGCATGTATTATATGAATTTTAAAGTTATGGTTCTGCACAGACTTTGCTTTTTCAACCTGTACAGTACCATGATGCACTGTAGTCATCAGTGGGTATGTCATAGTTGCAAAACTCAAAGGGCTCGATTCTCAAAGGGTGGCGCAAGCAGTTCCACCAAGCTGCATTGACATGAAATTTGTTGATCGGCGTTACAGTGCCGGTACAATGCCAACAGTCAGCATTGTGCTGTCAGGAGCAGAAAGTGTTTTTTTGGGGGGAGGCACACTTTACACCCCCACGCATTTTAGATTATCAACTTCAAGTCAGAATTGTTTCGGGGAAGGGGTCAAATCACAGAAGAAAGCAGTGTCAGATATTCCGTGGACCATTATAGTGAACTGTAGATTTTGTCGCTGTAATGGTCTTTACTGTATTTCCATTGCTGTGTCAATGGTATATGGGTGCAAGCTACACCAACAGCAGCTTGCTTCAACTACCAGTGCACCAGAGACCCTACATCTGATTCTCTATTGCACAGGGTCCCAACAGCAAATTACCATAGCTTGAGGCAAAGGTAGACATGAGTCAAAGAGACAGCAAACCCAAGAGGTTTGCCACAAGCTGTTGGCACAGTCAGGCAGCACTGATACATGTAAAATATAAAGCAGTCCCTGGTGGCTAGCGGGCCCCCCCCAGCCCCGATGTCCCATTTTTATTAGCAGTAATCACATCCCTGGTGGTCTAGCAGACCCCCCTCCCCATCTCTGATCTCCCTTTGTTATTAACAGTAATCACATCCCTGGTGGTCTAGCAGATACCCCCAGCCCCGATCCCCATTTTATTAACAGTAATCATGTCCCTGGTGGTCTAGCAGACCCCCCAACCCCTCCACTCTGGCAGGCAGTGCCCCAACACCCCACTCCCCCATACCATCCCTGAGCTGGCTAACAATGCAGCCCTTCACTCTCCACTATGGCCAGCTGCCAACTGAGCTGTCAATGACCATGTACTGTACAATCAGCTGTTATAGTATGCACTCATTGACAACTCAGTCGACAGTCGGCCATAGTGGAGAGCAGAGGGCTGTGCTGGTCATGGGCTCAGGGATGGGATGAGGGTCAGCGGGGTGATGGGGCACTATCTGCCAAGGTGGGGAGGTGGTGGATCCACTAGACCACCAAGGAAAGTTATATGTTACTTTATACAGGCAGATCGGGGATTAGGAGGGGGGGTCCTCTGCTACATCACCGGGGTTGTGATTACTGTTAATAAAAATGGGAGATAAGGGATAGGAAGGCGGATCACTGCACATGTTTCCTTCCACCCAGGGAAGGGTCTGGGGTGGCACAAGTTCTCTAACCCTCCCAGAGGACACACTTCTAAGTACCCTCAGACCAACCCTGGCTGGTCTAATGGTACTTAGAATGTTACCCTCTGGGAGGGTTTAGAGAATTCTAAATTTGGGGATATGGCAACTTGCATCTGCCACAAGCCCCCTAGCCCCATGCAGCAGCCCATTTTGTGCCGTAAGGATGGCACAAGCCCCCTTTGGTGCTTTCAGCATGCATTTGATGCAGGCTGTGTTTGAGAATTGCTTTTAGCACACTTTTTGGCGTAAGGTGCACTATGGATCATTCCCTGTGATACAAACCCCTTGTGTCCTTCAGGGAAGCTTTGGGAATCAGTCACAAAGCCTCCTAACTGAATTTTCTTTCAAAAAAAGATTATTTATAATACTCACAGTACACAGTGGCCTGGTTTATTAATCAAACCCCTGTATATTTCATTCATGTTCACAAGGGCAAGGTAGCCAGTGTGAATGTTTTGACACCTTGGGCTAGATTTTTCAAAGGGCCCTTAGACCAATACAAGGTGTGTCAAACAACCACCTTGCATCAAATCCAGGTGTGCCAAATACCGTGCGCCATATTTTGCAAGAAAAGCATTTGCTGTGGCAAAGTACCCCAAAATGATGCAAGAGGACTGCTGTGAACAAATATGACACATGGGGTGGAAATGACTCAAGCTGAGAATGACACATGCATGAGATGGAGCAAAATTTACACAAATTAAGTCAAAAAATGGTGCACATTGAGTAAAAAATAAGATGCAGATGTGAGATGGAGCAAACATGATGCAAGTTGGGTCAAAAATGATCACGGCTGAAATGGCCTCTGAACACAATATTTTGCATGTTATAAACAACATTACAATGTTTACATTGCAGGACTGTTGCAGAAAAATGCCATACATAGTACCATAGTCAGGTCTGCCCGTCTGCTGTGGGCCTCTATAGATGCTTTAGGGTCAGTTAGACCAGCTCCACCTGGTCTAACAGCAGCATGCATCTTTGACGCAGTGTCATCAGCTTTCATATAAGAAAATAAAAAAAAAGGGGATGGTATGTCATTTTTTGATACAAGCCCTGTTCTGACATGGCACACCTATTTTTTATGCAAGCCTGATGCAAGCCAGTTGGGCGCAGGCAGTTCTGCTTTTGATGCAAGCAGCGTTAGAAAATCAGAACTGATGCAAGTTTTGACTTAGCTTTCTCATGTCATTCTTTTCTGGAGCAAGCACCTTGCGTCATTCTCAGACCCTTTGAAAATGGGGCCCCTTATCTAGCCATTATTTGGCCAAGTAAAGACTGGGATAAATGTGTCAGCTATAGTAGCAGCCACAGACACTGTCAGATATTTCCTGAAATATCTCCTGCTTTCTGCATTTCCACATCAGGGACAGCAGAGAGAAACTCTTCAGAAATTTCACGAAATATCTGGAAATAGCTGGCAATGTCTCTGGCTACTACTGACCTGCGTTAACAGGCACTCTTGCTTATTTGCAAAGATAGTGGATGTGAGGGTGTGAGTCGAGAGACAAACTCCTTTGAGTGATTCTCTGCCACTGAATTGAGAGGAAGAGGTGCCCGCTGAGCTTCAGCCAGGACCCTGGAAGTGGGTGTGGGGGCGACAGCTCACAGTCACAGACTGCAGCAATGGCTCATCAAAACTGACTCCGTGGAATCCAAGAGATTTTCAGAGTCTGGCAACTCAGTGATGCAAACTTCAGTGGACAAGTGCAAAAGGGGAGTGCAACATGGCTAGACATCTTTCAACTGAGGTGACACATTGGCCAGGAGAGAAGAAGGAAGGAAGCAATCTAGCTTCAGAGCAGAGTAAGTACTGCTTGTTGGTGCTATAGTGTTACAGGAAGGGAAGCAAAGGGAAGGGAAGGGAAGGGAAGGGAAGGGAAGGGAAGGGACAGGTCTGGGGTGAGAAATGTCAAAGTTTATAGTTAAGTTAGGACATGGTGCAGTGGCAAAAGAGAATGTAATATCCATTATAGCAGAAGTCCATCTTCCTAGTTGTAGACTGAAACATGTTTAACAAACTCCGTTAGCTCGGATTACTGCTGCTGTTAGCTTGGCCAAACAGGGAAAGGATCTGTTTTGTTTTAGAGTTGTGTGTGTATTATTGCTATTGTACTGTTTAACTTGGCTGTTCTAAGACTTGCAGAATTCTTGAATAAAGTGTCTCACATGGGTTATAAACTAACTGGCATGTAAGTAAATGTATTGTGACAATAACATTGGCATTGTCAGGGTACTGCTGGGTTGATTTATTCAAATGAAAGTAGCCATCCCTTCTGTGAATGGAGTGGTTGACTCTTTTCAACTACAAGAAGCTTCTGCGCCTTTAACAGAAAACTACATCACAAGCAGCCTGTGTGATCATTCGGCTGTCACTTTTTGAGCCCATGTCAGCCTGAGCTGCACTGTATCCAGTAGTGACACACATCTTAAATGTGGTTCTTTGTAACAAAATGTTTGCTGTACACACATGCACGTGCAAACATAACAATATTACCTTATTTATTTTTTGAGTTAGGTGACTGTGGTAGCCTGAGGTACAGCTATGTACTGTATCAGCATTCCAAAAACTGAACGGCACAGCAGTTCTTCTAATGGATTGCTTTTTATGTTCTGAGTGACGTTCACAGTTGAGCAGAACTGCCCTGAACTGAAAATGACCACAACAAACTGGGAATCTATGTGGCTGTTGAGCAGAACTATGAAACTGTAGGTCTAAGTTCAAATCCCACCACTGCCATTACTGACAGTGTGACCGTTAACAAGTCACTTAAACTCCTTGTGCTGCATCTCATCCTCATGCATCTATCTGTATTTCTCTTCCACTGACTCTCTGGGATTTCCATAATCTCCCTTTACATATCTCCCTGTATGTGTTATCCCTTTGGATTGTCTGAGTTGCGGTTGGTCACATCAAAAAAATCACAATCAGAACCAAAAATATAATCTATATAGGACAATATATAGGCAATCATACACAACAAGGCCATGTTTTCATTGAGGAGCTGAGATGACAGCATATGGACTTTGAGAGCGAAGATTGAGAGGTCAGTGATGTCATCTCAACCCTGAGATGGAAACACACACCGAGTTGTGTTTGACTGTCCAATGTCCATATATTATTTCTTACAAAAATCTAAAATATGAACATGTATAAGAAATCAAAAGTATGAGGTGATTAATTTGATGTCAGCCATTGTTTTTGGGGGCTGTTACAGTATCTTGTGTTTTGCTCTTCCTAGAAGAGCTGTCTTCAGAAGGTTTTGGAAAACACTGCCATGGCTAGCACTGCTGGAAGTCACTGTGCAAATGGCAGTTTCAAAGTGGTGTACAAGGAATGCAGTGCACATGCAAGGATTTCGATGATTGCTTTTCACTGTACTGTATCTTAGTTCTTAAGCCACAACTATGGAACAGTGGAGTTTTTGAGGGTATGGATTTCCGTTCAAAAAATACTCTGATCATACCCTATAAAGTAATAATAAATATTTCAATCAATTCAGAAACATACTGTAATGTTACACAGTAGCTATGGGTTCTCTGCACTTGGATGGCTGGCTTTACAATCGGTCCACCATCCCTGCCACCTCACCCCATCCCCTGGGACTTACCTGCTGCCTTCACTGGAGTGCACCCTGGATTACCCTCCCCCCAGGGTGGGGCCATTGGGATGCCTTGTCTGCTACTCCCTGAATGATGCCATGTGGTGATCAGGTGGCAGAGTGCCTCAGCCAGCTGCGTGTGGCTTGGTGCGGGGGTGGACATTCTCCATGCCCCAGCCAGACATTTTTCCACCTCATTGTTCAGAGATGTGGCATGCAACAATGTAGAGGCCCATATTTGCTGACATCCTGGCACACCTCTTGGAAGCCTGCAAGCCTTGGCTGCAACACCTCCGGTCTATGCCAGGGGTCGGTTAAGCAACAAGTGCTACCCCACCCTCCACCCTGCAGGAAGAGAACAGTCCATTGGATGCTCAATCCTCCTTCCCCTGGCTGGATCTCTGACTCCCCAGGCTTGCATCTGAACCTGGGTTGTCGGCATCGCAGACAGAAATCCTTCCATTGCGCCAGTGGGCCATCCATGAGCCAATGGCTTCTAGTAAGGGGGAACTGAAAACTTGCTTAGATCTAGTGGTGTGTGAGTAATGAATAGTATTTTTGGAATGCTGCCAATTATGAGGTGTTCAGTTAGTACCTGAGACCAACCATCAAGTAATTCTCACTATTTAGCAGTAATTGGGGAAAAATACATGATGAGATTTTAAAATCTCAAGGAGCTTCCTGGCCAATCACAGGCCATTTCTGGAGCTCATAGAAGACAGATCATGTGGTTGCCTCACTGTCTCAATGTGGAGTAAAGGAGACTGACATCTTTGAGCTGAATTCTTATAGGCTGAGACCCAAACTACCAGCTAGTGCGATTTGTTTGTCTGATTGCTTTCAATGGTTCAGGTTTGGCACACTGATGTGCATTTTTTTGGTCCTCTGTTCCCAAGATCAGGTGTTTCAGTGACTGGAAAAAGCAGTTATCTCATTTCCCCAACCTCTGCTCCCCACAGACATCTACCGAGTGTGTGATTGTGATTTTTTGTGGGAAGAAGTTAGTTACTGAAATGTGTTTTTTTTAACTTGCCTGTTTCTTTGTGTAGTGTGGGCTCAGTTCCAAGTGTGAGTGAGAGGGACAGTTGGCTGTCTACATGCCATTCTTGAAACTTCTGCAGTTCTCCATGGGTCAGGCTTGAGTTGTATATTATGTGTTGCTCAGTTTTAGACTTTAGTACTGTAAGCAGCCAAAGAGGGTAGTCGGCAGACACTCCCTCCAGCAGTTCACTGTGCATCATTTCTCTGGGCATGCGTTTTTGGGGATGAGGCTTCTCCTTGTCTGCAAGGGGTGAGTTACTAAGTTAAGTATTTATACTTTATTTGTTCATTTTTTTTGTATAGCCCAGTTCCAGGCTCAGTTCCAAATGCAACCAAGGAGGGCATTCAGCTGACTCCTCCTTCCACAGCTCAGCATGCCTTACTTCCTGTGCACGTGTGCATACTTTTTATTGTGAGGCTGCTCACTATAAGTGCATGGCTGTCTGCATACAATTCTGGAAACTGCTGCATGTCCTGGATCTCACTTGGTCAGGCCTGAGTTGTGTTTTGTGTGTCATCTGTTTTCAGTCTCAGTTAAGTTTATGGCTGAGGAGGGCTGTCGGCTGACTTCCCCATACAGCAGCTGTATATTTGTCTAATAGCTGATCGTTTTATAGGCTTGCATGTTGGGTAATGTAAGTATTACACAAGGAGCACCCACTTACAATTACCTTACCCTTCTGCTACAATGTCCAACAAATCCCATAAATGTGCTTGGGCCAGCAAAAGAAAATTGACATCTATACCAGGGGTACCAGACCAATCTGGTGTTGAGGAAGTCAGTGAGAAAGGGCGTGAGTGCATTCACCATCCAAAATTATTTTTCTCCCCTAGCAATGCTGGTTCCAGTAGTAATGGTAGTAGGGAAAATAGACGCACTATAGTAAAACTGCTATATTAATAGCAGCAGCAGGGGTACTAAAACTAGTACTACAGAAATTACCAGTAGCAGTAGTGGGGTTTTCTAGCTCTAGTCTTTTATGGAAGTAAGGAGGGCTTAACTATGTGAAACTTTTACTGCTGCAGCCAGAGCCCCATATTTGTTCCTGCAACCACCAATGCGACAGCCATAGCCACAACTACTGCGATCACAACTATAGCCATCACTGCAGCCACTGTGACCACTACCACATCTGCTACTGCAGCCACTGTAACAAGCACCACTGCCAAAACTGCAACCACTGTCACCACCTCCACTGCAATGACTCAAACCACTGGGACCACAGCAACAACTGTAGCCACTGTGAACATGACCTCAGTTACGACTACTGCTCCTGTGTCTGTGACCTCCTTAACTATGATGCTATATTTGTAATGTGAGTCTCATTATTAGATGTTGGTGAGAAGGAGGTGCACAACTCATCTGAGGATTCTTATATTCCCAAATCCCCAGAATTACTACCTGAGAATGTGACTGAGCCCTCTACAGAGAATGGAATCCACCTGAGTGACTTTGAGGATATGGAAGAATATGCTGTCTTATGCATGAGAAGCTAGAGAGGCAAGCAGTCAAAAAGACCAAACAGGGCACGGGCAGTACAAGCAAGCATACTATAGTCAACCTCACCACAGGAAGCCCAAGTAATTGATCCTGCCATTTTCTGTGGTTCCACAGACCAAATACCAGGACTCTGAGCTGAGCAGGGCGTTAGTGGTTGAGGGGTGGGGGAGACAAGAGGGCACTGCACTAAAATCCTGTCATGCAAAAGGAACTATGGTCATGGCTGCAGTCAGAGGGCAAACAGAGGTACTATTCATGATAGAAAAATCTAGTGTGACTGTTAAGTACTCTCATAAATGATGATGTCCCTAAGGCTTTTTGTTTACTGTGCCTGTCCATTATATGGAAGAGGAGGTCCCTGATGATCCAGTACTCTATAGAGGAGGTAAACAAAATTTCTGAGAGTTGTGGACTTGGCATCAAACATGACTAGGCAAAGGAATAATGTTGACCAATCCCTCACCAAACATATTTTTTTATTTATTTCATTGACATTATTTTGAACATATGGCCCTAATTACTGCTCGAACATTTCACTGCATGACACTTTATCAAGGGAGTGGCCCAGAAACATTATTTTCTGTTGTTATCTTTCTTCTTTTGTTATTAGCAGACTCTACAGATTCCAAAAGATATGATAACATACTTGGGAAACTGGCAACAACACACAAGCATTTGTCAAGGCTAAATGCTGGCTTGCTGGCATTGGCATTGGTAGTGCAGGAGTTAGAGAGATGTATAATAAGAATGGCAGTGAAGTTTTGAACTAAAGCCAACCCCACCCCCCACCCTGCAGAGACTGACAGGCATTGGGGTGTGCCTTTGGGTCACTGACCATGACGCTCATGTAATTTCACCTCACCTTACCCTGCAGACACCAAGTGTCATGGTGTGCCTTGAGGTCCTCTAACCTTACGCTCACCCCATTCCATAAGGAACTACGCTGAGATGGGTGCAGTATAGGAGAATGGGGTGAACTTTGGACCTGAAGAGTCCAAGGCACACCTTGATGCCTGACAGTGGCTGCAGGGTGGGGGTGGGGGTGGAATGGCATGAGCATTACAGCCGAAAATCCCAAGTCACACCCCTGATGCCTGTCAGTCTCTGCAGGGTGGGGTGTTACAGTTGGAAACCCTAATGACCCTGGCATTTGTTGGTATTTTTACTCCATATTTTCAACATAGGCTTTTTGGGACCCCACCTCATGAACAGTGGCACTATCAGTTTGTTAGCTGAAAGGTGGTTTTTCACAGCGACTGCGCTATTTGGCACCACAGGTACAAAAACACATTTCGGGCAGGATGTGAAAAATGACAGCTGTACTGTTCATAAGGAGGTGTAAAAAAATGGTAATGTTGAAAATCTGGAATGAAAATATAAAAAATTGGTGAAGTCACGAGAGTGCGTAGAAACTGTGGAACACACACCCATAACACATATATTTTGGGGATTTTTTTAACCAAATTTTCAACATAGGCATTTTGGGATGTTACGAGTGTGCATGGAGACTGCGCAATGCATGCTCGTAACACAGTCATTTTTTGGAATGTTTTAACCAAATTTTCAATATAGGCATTTTGGGACCTCAACTCATGAACAGTGGTACTGTGACTTTGTTAATCTGTCCTGAACATTGATTTCCCACGGCGACCGCACCATTGTGCACCAGATGTGCGAAAACAGATTTAGAACAGGATGTGAAAAATGACAGCTATACTGTTCATAAGGAGGTGTGAAAAAATGCCAATATTAAAAATCTGGAGTGAAAATATTAAACATTCTCAAAGTTATGAGCTTGCGTGGAAACTGCGCAATGCACACTTGTAACAGTAATTTTTTTGGATTTTTTTTGCCAAATTTGCAACATAGGCTTTTTGGGAGCCCACCTCATGAACAGTGGCACTGTCATTTCATTAATCAGTCCCGAAAGGTGATTCTGCACATTGACCACGAACTGATCTTTCGGGACTGTATAACAAAATGAGTGTGAATGTGCTCATGAGGTGGGGTCCCAAGAACCCCATGTTGAAAATTTGAGACCAAAACTCCTAAAACTAGCTGAGATATCAACTTAAACTGAAAATCCCCCATTCAGTGCTATTATAGGGCTTACTGTCATTTCTTCACTTTGCAGTCGGCTTTTGAAGAGTGCAGACATGTTCCCAGTCCACTGAAGATCACTACTTCTGACCTCTGCAGGTAAGTATGGGTGAGAGGAGGGGGGTGCACAGAGGAAGGGTGCGGGTTGAGGGAGGGCTCCCAGTGTGCCACAATACTGAGGATCAATGCCGACTTGGGGATTGGGCACCCTGAGGTCGGAGGATGTGTGGGGTGCGAATCCGACACCGGGAGTGAGCATCCTGGTGTCGGAAACACCACAGCAGGTTTTGGAACACTGGGGTGGGCTCCCAGTGTACCACATTAAAGGATGGTTGGGAGGATTAACCACCCCGATGTCGGCAGGCGGGGAGTCTGCCCGCGTGATCGGATCATGCTTAGAGTACAAGTGCCTTCAGGCACTGAATACTCCCAGCCCATACGGAGCTTAGTCTGTGGCCTGCTCCACATGGCTGGGATAAACTTTCATGCTAGAGACAGCGGGACGTGGAGGAGGCACGTGAGGAAAGTGCATCCTCCCACCTTTTAGGCAGGGACTGGTGGGGTGGCGAGGCAGAGACATTATCACGCAAACAGCTGTTTGCTCTCCTGCCACCACCATGTTTATTGAAATGTTTAATCAGTAAAGGCACATAGGAGGCATGTCACCTGTGCCACTGCATGACGAGCTTGTCTCTGATTGCAGCAGCACGTTTGTTTCAAGTTGGTGGCACTTTGCATATACTTGTCTCACTGCTAGCATGCTTGCTAATTGGGAAATATGGGATGCACCTTCTAAAGCTTGCCCTGCATTCGCCAAAACTGACACCCCTCTGCATTTCTCATACTACCACAAGATGTTGCATGTGCGTGCACAAAACAACATAAAAAACAGCGTTTGAAGATAAGTGCTCTCAGGCTTGAGTGTCACTAGCATACTGTATCACTTACTGTGAGACATATATTGTAGAAAAGAATTGATAGCAAGAGAACATATTATTTCTGGACCACTCCCTTGATAAAGCAGCATACTGAAAAACATTGGGATGCCAATTGGGGACATATGTTCAAATAAATGTCAATGAAAATAAATACAAAAATATATTTGGTGAGTTATTGGGCACTACTGTTCCTTTATCAGTCCATAATAAGCCATGTAAATGTCTTGAACATGACCCCAAAATTAGTGATAAAACACTTGCAGATGAAACATGCAAGTAGGTACAGAGGAGCTCAACCTGTGGTTCCCTCTCATGTGCCTTCCAATCACTTTTCTAGCCAGTAAGCAGCAGTGGTGGCTGTGATGGTGTTTGTGAGTTAGACACTGTTGATTCTTTTCCATCTACAGTAGTCACAATCAGTCACACCACACCAGAATTACTCAGTGTGTGGTCCAGTAGCATGCCTTCAACTATGAAGCAGTTGATGGTACACCCCCACAACCTGACAAACTTTGAAAATTGGCATAACACTATCTATGTGACAAAAAATGGAAACTCTCTTAACAGGATGAAATATCATACCTACAGTACCATCCAACAGCACAGCAGATTGTGTAGTTAATAGAGGAGATGGTGGTATTAGATCTGTAGACTGCTCCGATATTCCTGTGGGGACTCACCCGATGCTTCTCTGTAACATGGTGTAGCTGACCCTGGTGGATTCCAGACTGTGGTGCTAGTTGGGCTGCTCTGAGCCAAAAAAGCCATATATACTAAAGCTATTTTACGTGGAGAAATAAAGTGGGTTCTGATTACGGCTCAATGGACTATTCTTTTCAGAACCAGAACTGCTCCCAATTCTAGCACTTACCCATGAACTTGAATAAATACAGACTCAATGGATTGAGTCCAATTCTCAAGTTGTTTAGGAGTGTGTAGATGGCCTTTGTCCCTAAATGTAATCATATTGTTGGATTTTCAGTCTCCTAGTGAGATATTCTGCCCGTGTAGCACCACACCTGTGGACAGGCACACACTAGCCCCATTCATCACCGGCTGTCACCTGTCTGCAGGCCTGTCCCCCCCCTCCCGGGTGCACAGGACTCTGCAGAGTGGCCAGGGGTGGAGCCGAGGACCCTGCCAGACATCCAACTGGATGCTCATGCTGGGTCACACAGTGGATCTCTTACGTGGGCCGGCATGGTCTGGGTGCGTGTACAACATCCACAGGCACAGGGACCCATGCCCCCATGCCGACAGCCCCAACTGGTGCCCACCACATGGAAACACCCCCCAGAGCACCACCAATTGTCCACAGCCAAATGCCCCACCATGTAGATGGTACCAGTCTGGCCAGCAAAGGCAACCCCCCCACCACACACACAGTGGTTCATGGCATTTCCTGCCCTGTACACACACCCATCCACAGGAGGACACCTCTCAGCCGTGGCACCAGCAGCTCCCACCCAATGCCTCTTATGCCCACTGGTGCCATGGACTGTGATGGCCAATGGCACAGCCTTCCACACATTGCCACGGCTGCTGGCCATCTGACAAATGCAGGTGTGCAGTGGCTGCATGCCCCTGTGTATGTCAGATGGCCAGCAGCCGTGGCGGTGTGTGGAGGGCTGTGTCACTGGCCATCACCGTCCATGGCACCGGCAGCCATATGGGGCATTGGGTGGGGGTTGCCAGTGCCACAGGGGGGGCCTCGAACCACCTCAATGGGGGAGCTTGCTTTGCAGGCAGGCAGTCTGTGTTCCATTGGGGCACCACTACAATGGATCCTGCAGTATGGGGGGGCTTACTGCTGTGCCAGGGATGGATGGGAGCAGTGTGCTGGGGTGTGTGGGCAGGCACTGGGGATGGGAGGTGGTGTTCTCTTGGTGGGGGACAGGGTCGGTCCACCCGGTCCAGGTGGGGGACTGTGGAAGTGTGGGATAACAGATGGACACAAATGCAGAGATATAAGGTGCAACACACTTTTGTCTTGTGGGATGTTTCTTTTTTTCTTTTGTTTTTTTCTTCAATAAAATAAAATAAACACTTACAATACTTCTTGTGTATTAACGGAAAACAAAGGTTTAAAGTATAAATATCAGAAATCTATGGCAACCACTTAATCTCCACTTCAGTAGTGCCGCACTCGACTCACTTGGTCCTTCACCTGCACATGTCAGCAGATACTGACCCTATCTGCCTGTCTGAAGTTCAGGTAAGCCTAATAAACCTGCCTACTGAGGTCAGGTGACACAGCATCACTCACTTTTTATTAAAACATTTTATTTAAGCTGTCATTTTAATTTATATAAAGTTAGAGAGTCTTCTAAGCACGTCATTTTAAATAATGTATTTGACAACTAGAAAGACCTGTGCAATAAAAATCAATGAAAGTGGAAAACTTTCCACTAGGCTTTGAGTGTCAGCAGTTTGTGTATAAAAACTGGTCACTAGGGGCCACTGCTGTCCTATAGGGCACTCCAGTTGACATTCACCCCTGGTGAGAACACACTGAAATTAGTTCTAATCAGAACCAAGGTCATTTTAAAATATGCCACCACAAATGTCTACATTATTTGTTTCTATCATTTTGTCTGAAAGAAAACTTTGGAACATATTAACCTAGAGAGCCCAAAGAAAGGTCTCTTTCTTTAAACAGTTTTTATTTCTTATTGTTAATATAAGCTGTATCCTTTTTTCAGGTAACAGGTAACATTGGACCAGGGAATAATCATGATTTACCAACATACAGGCACGTGCTGTTCTTTTACGGTTTTTTGTATATAATAGCGCTAAATGTGTACTTGCAATAGTGCTGACGGCTGCAATTTCAAGCCGTCTGCTAACATTTCATTTTGGCCTTCTGTTCAAAAATGGGCCATTTCTCCTGCATTTAATTATACACCCTCCGTGAATGAAGAAGGGAGCCTGAAGCATAGGAAAAGTTTCCTTAGGGAGCCTGATGAGGCTTTTATGGCACTGACTCATGCCAGGCTGAATTTGAGACTTCTGTATGTCTCCTGAAATGGGCACTCAGTGCACAGAGCACATGAGGCTAGGAACCAGAGAGAGACAGAGAGGGTTTACTCACAGCCACACTGCTGTTTACCAGCAGAACCCTTCTCTTCTCTGTTCCTCTGCTGCCCTACCGAATTTGGGGCTCTTTTTCATAGAAAAGCGGCAAACACTGATGGAATTAGCAACCTGCATAAGTCAGAGAGGGAGCACTGCATGCAGCACATAAACATGGCTACAATTTCACCTCTCTGCAAGCCTCACTGCACGCAGAAGCTTACTGGCTTGTAACCTGCATATTTTTATTTTTAAAGCCGCTTGCCTAGGGAACAGAATACATCACATTGCTACTGGTCACATAAACCAAGGTCATATGTCATTACTATCCATCTTGACTACTACAATGCCCGCTACCTAGGGCTGTTTGAGGTTGATATCCACTACTTGCAGCTAGTGCAGAACAGTGCATCCAGGCTGTTGACTGGTACTTCTAGGAGCAGTCATATTACGGATGTGATGCGTGAACTGCACTGGCTGCCAGTTCAGTGGCAGATCACCTACAGAGTAGGCTTGCTTACATTTAAAGCCCTACATGTACAGGGACCCAACTACCTGAAAGATCTCCTGACTCACTACTCCCCCAGTCATCCTCTCCAATCCGCCAATGAGGGATTGTTAGAGATTCCCAGGGTTCGCCTGAAAACTTCTGGAGCTTGTGCATTTTCATTTGCAGCACCAACCCTGTGGAATTCTCTACCTCTTTGGTTAAGAGAATGCCTGACCATCAGCAGTTTTAAATCTATGTTCAAAACGTATTTATTTTCACTGGCTTTCCCAGACTGCCTGCTTTTAAATAATTTATATTGCTGACTGTTTGTATTATATTTGTGGTTTATACTATGTAAACTGCCTTGATTTTGAAAGGTGCTATATAAATAAAGATTTGCTTGCTTGCTTTTTATTTTACACCATTCTCCACAAAGGGAGTACTAACAAAGACAGGGGACAGCTAACAATCCAGGGGTCATAAAAGGGATGCCGGCTTCTTTTTATTACTCATTTTACATTCTAGCCATGTACAGTATTTTTCACATGGGCATGTTTTATTCAGTTGGCATGCACCAAGACTCGGAGGTCACTATCCATTAACCTCACTATTCTGGACTTTGCAAAGAAGATATAAGAAAGGTAGTGGGAGATAGAAGAGAGGAGAGGGCAGCGGATTCGTCTGAAGGTGGCCAACCTTCCAGACTAGAAATAATACAAGGATAGCACAAAGAAAAGAGAAGACTGTTGCAAAACAGTTTTCTAAGAAGAAGAAGAAATGGTCCATATATTGTGGCAGGGACGTTCCCTGTCACAGGGACCTGTGTGCACCCTCCTCCGCATCTCTGTGGCCAGCACTAAGTGCCTTAGTGCATGGTGCACAGTGCTGGGATGCCCACAGCCTGCCTCTGGCATGTTGTTGTCCACGGGCCCGGGGGATCAGGCGTGTTGGAGCTGCATGCCCCCCACTTGTGCATTCAGCATGAGGGGGGTACAATGGGTGCAGAGTGGCTACGCACCACAGATATGCAGCACATAGCCACTCTGCTCATTGGTGTGTAGGGCCCACTGAGAAAAAATATTTTTTTTTTGTTAGTTTCTTTATTCCCTCCTCAGCTTGGGGGGGAGTGTTACCTATGGTTCCCCTTTATCAGTCCAGAACCATGGCCCTGCAGCACTCCTAGTACCTGAACTTAACCCCCTCCTCCTTTCCATTCACCGGCTGTTTCATGGCTGGCACATACCCCACCACCGCGGAAAACCGAGAGTCCAGATCTACGAGGAGCTATCTTGAGTTGAAGTGGTGCAGTGCCAACAGACTGGATGTCATGATGCTTGCCAGAGGATTTTTCTGCACATTTTTTGGATCCCCAACCCATGGGATGGACATGCAAGGAATCAGTGATGCTACCGTGCATGCTTCTGCGCACTGCACATCTGATGCCATCTGTGCTGTCCCCCTCAGTGAGTCACCTGCCTGCATTGACCCTCAGTCACCACCAGGAGCCAGCACAGCCATGGTAATCCCATCTCTCTTTCCCTGGAGGAGGAGAGCAGTCCCTGGGACTCTCAATCCTCCTCCCCCCAGTCAACCTTCTGACACCTGAGGTCGCTCCCAACCCCGGGTCATTGGCATGGCGTGAGGTGTGGCATCCAGCGCCTCAACCCACAGCCCCACTGGGCTGGCTCAAGAACAAATAGCTAAATAAATTATATTCTTTCTTGAATCAGAGATAAGGGCATAATGTATACCATACAGTATATACAACTAAGGTAATGATTTGTTGTCACAATGCTATAGCATTTTTTAACTTGGAGCTGCATGTATTGTATATATTTTTCATGCCAGACCTATGAAATATAAAGAAGAATAGGTTCTACACTGTAATATTCTGCATTTTTGCATTACTCATCATATTTATTATATGTGATCCTATATTGCAATTGTGACACCTGGACAGCTGGTTCTGATTAACCTATGCTTTTTGTAATATAAAAATGTGTTATTGAATGTCTCTCATGAGAGATGCTGACAGTCTGTCGATGTTAGCTAATAGGTGTTACCTGGAAGCCCAAGAGATAATTACAGGCTAGAAGCGACTTAACATTTAGGATCTCCTTTTTATGTGACTAACTGCAGCTTGCTAGATGCCAAGAAAGATCATAAACTTTTATAACATTCAGAGGAACACAGTAAAATTTGCATGGTGATACAAAGCATGTTGCACCTCCGTGAGATCTGGCAGAGAGACATAACAAGTCCTTTGATGTCCTGGAAAGGGGAAGCTGATCATAAGTATTCTGTTTTCCATTTATACGCAAATGTTTTGACTCTGAAAGAGAAACATCTACAGCACTATGAGATAAGAATACCTTAGAACAGGCAAGTCTGAGAGTATTAGTGGTAGGAATCTGCACTTTTAAACCTGTTTTGTTTAAGTGATCTGTTTGTTTTGTGATATATGGTTCTGTATTTACATTTTACATTTTTTATCTATTTTGAAGTAAACCTCTACTTTAGAGACTACTTGGTGTGCCTTTGAATTTCTTTTTCTTGACAAGGGAAGCATACATGGTTAAAGCTGACACTGCACAAAGCTTACTGGTTTTACCAAACTGGGAAAAGGTAAGAATTCATTCTGAGGTCTTTAATAGAGTTTTAAGGGTTCATTTTGTACACCTGGTTAGGTGCCCGTAGACAAAAGATATCTGCCCCCCCAAAGAGAAGAATTATCTAAGCCTGCACATTGGGTATGCTAACGAGAGGTTCACAGTTTGAATCCCTCCAAGACTTGAGCCCAAAAGGTTGATTCAAACCCACAAAACAGACAGGAGGGTTACCCTGTTTCTGTTAAATGTTCACAAGACTGCGCTTGGAGGTTGGGACTTTGGGAGTAGAGGGCTGACCTGCTGAGTGGGTTTGTGACAGATTGGTAGGCAGCAGTATGAAAAATATTGGTATTACAAGCTTTTATTGTTAGTGTGTCAGCTTGAGGCTATCAGCTCACTTGCATAGAAAGAAAAAGGCAGTGATTATTTTTTAAAAAAGGTGGCAGAACTAAATCACTTGGCATACACTCAAGTTCCTACCAGTTTTATATTTTTTTCTAAAGTGCAAGTCAGAGTAGCCATAGTTAGGGAAGAAGATGACTTCCAACTACAGCAGACACACTGTAGACTACTTAAAGCAGTTGTGCAGGGACAGAAGAGTCCCATTTGAGGTGAAAGCCACCAAGCAGAGCCTCATAGATGCCCTGATGGTAGCAGATACCCAGAGCAGTGAGTCACAGATAGTGACTGAAAAGGACCAAACCTCGAGTGTGGCAGGGCAAGTGGCCAGTGCAGTGTCCAGATCTGATGAGGAGGGAAATAGGGCCACTCTCAGTGAAGGTCCACAGCAGCAGGGGAAGGTCACCAGTATCCTGGATCCAGAAGTACTCAGGCTGCAAACTGAGTTGCGCAGAATGGAGCTGGAGTTCCAGAGGGAGAGGGACCATGAACAACAGAAGGCAGACCATGAGGAGAGTGAGTGCCAGCAAGCTGCAGAGGAGAAGAGGGAGTGAGAACACCGAGATGCAGACCTTGAGGAGCAGGAGCGCCAGAGGCAACATGAACTGCAGAAGCTACGACTCCAACCAGTGGTACAAGAGCAGGTAAGTGGCTTGGGTTTAACTGGGACTACAGGACTGGATTACAAATAGAATTCCAAATTGATAGCCAAATTTAAAGAGGGGGAGGACATGGATGCCTTTTTAAATTCTTTTGAAAATGTTTGTATTCAGGCTAAAATTCCTAGAGAGTCCTGGAGCTTCCAGCTATCCCCACTACTTACCAGGAAAGCTTGGGATGCATTGGGTCAAATGGACAGTGAGAACAGTGATGATTACAGCAAACTTAAAGCTGCACTGTTAAAAAAAATAATTGACTGCTGAATCATACAGAGCTAAATTCTGTAAGCTCAGGAGAAGCCCTGACATGAGCTACATGAAGCTAGCCATGAAACAACGTCAGTTTTTAAAACATTGGTGGGAAGGAATTGGAGCAAACTCTGTTGATAAAATTGAAAATGTGATTTTGTTAGAACAGTTTTATTGGGCTTGCCCAGCAGAGCTGAAAACCTGGCTGGAGGACTGAGATCCCAAAACAGTGCAAGAGGCTGCTGAACTCTTGGACCACTATGCCAAGAGCAGACCTGCTCTGAGAGCAAATAGGGTGGGCGTGGCAGCACAGAAAGGGAAGAGCATGCCTTCATGGCAGCTAAAACCCTCACTGCCTCCACTGAAACCAGTTAGCCCCAGGTTTCAGAGAAAATATTTCTCTGAAAAGAGAAGTAAATGTTGGTCATGTAAGGAAACTGGGCATATTGCCAGACAGTGTCCCAAAAGAATGAGCAATAATACACAGAATGGTACTAGAAAAGAAGTGGGTTGTTTGTGTGTCCCTGGAAGCATGCCTGTGAACATGAGGGAACCCATGCACCCAGTCATGGTGAATGGTATACAGACATAAGGGTTTAGGGACACCGGGGCATCCCTGACATTGGTAAAAGGGGATCTAGTAGAGCCTGGTCAGCTTATACACAATAAATACAACACTGAACAGGACTTTACTGGTGAGGCGAAAACATTGCCCCTCGCTAGTGTTCTGCTAGACTGGGGTGAAACAGCAGGAACTGTGCAACAAGTGGCAGTAGCCAAAACGTTAGCAGTGGATGTGATCCTGGGCAACAATCTCAAACAGGGGATGGTATGTGCAGTTACCTATAGCCAACAGCAAGGGAAAATTGTAGCTCCCTGAACCCCACAGAAGCCATTGTGGAAACCACTGAGAGGCTGGTTCCCCAGCCTGTGTCTCCAGATGGGGATATGAATGAAAAGGGGGTAGAAATTTCCCCATTAGCAAGTAACCACACAGTTACAGAGGGTTACTTTGAAGAGGGAGGGGTGACCCATTGTCAGAGGGTTGGGATTGACAGTGATCCTGAGTGCCCTGACGCTAGGGCTAGGGACCCTAGTTTAGCGACTGAAGGGGACCTGTCCCATGCCTTGTGAATGTGTGAGGAGTTTGTTGCTGCTCAGAGAAGTGACCCTAGTCTAGAGAAGCTGAGGGCTTGGGCAGACTCGGACTGTGCACAGTGAGGTGATGGCAGACATAAGGTTTATTGGGAAAATGGGCTTATGTATACTCAGGCAGTACAGATAGAGGGAAGGGTGCTCAGCAGGCAGCTTGTCATTCCCAAGGGTATAGTGAGTAGTTGCTCAAGATTGCACAGGATATTCCCTTGTCTGGTCACCTGGGAATTGCACGCACTATGCAACGATTGGCCCAGAATTTCTATTGGCCTAACTTCACTCAGCAGGTGAAGGAGTATTGCAGGTCTTGTCACCGGTGCCAAGAAATAGGAAGGTGCGAAAGAAAACCCAAGCCACCCTGATTCCCTTGCTCATAGTGGAGGAGCCATGCCAGAGGGTGGGAGTGGATATTGTGGGGCCTTTAAATCCCCCCAGCTCCTCAGAGAAGAGATTCATCCTGACTGTGGTGGATTATGCCACCCGGCACCCAGAGGCAGTCACCCTATCCTCACTGAGGACAAAGTGGCAGATGCCTTACTTGGGATTTTCTCCCATGTTGGGTTTCTGCAGGAGGTTTTCACTGATTAAGAGGGTTCTTTCATGTCAGACCTGATGAAATGTTTATGGGAGAAGTGTGAGGTGGTGCAGAGATGCATGACACCGTATCACCCACAAGTCAATGGGCTTGTGGAAAGATTCAATGGTACCCTGAAGTCAATGCTCTGGGCATTTGCTGAACAGCATGGGAGGGACTGGGAGAAATACCTTCCTCACCTGTTGTTTGCATACAGGAAGGTGCCCCAAGAGTTGACAGGATTTTCCCCCTTCAAACTCTTATATAGACACCAGGTACATGGGTCCCTAGACTTAATCCAGGAGGACTGGGAAGGCAAGCATGCCACCCAGGGAACTTCCATTGTGGATTACGTCCTTAGGTTTAGGAAAAGGCTGAAGGAGCTTATGGGGACAGCCCAGAGCAACCTGGCAGCTGCCCAACAGAAACAAAAAGTGTGGTATGACTGCACAGCCAGAGCTTGCTCATACATGGTGGGTCAGGAAGTCATGGTTCTTATTCCGGTCTGGAAAGATAAGCTGCAGGCTAAGTGGGCAGGACCATACAAAGTGGTTAGGAAGGTAA
This sequence comes from Neoceratodus forsteri, assembly GCA_016271365.2. Classification (NCBI taxonomy): domain Eukaryota; kingdom Metazoa; phylum Chordata; order Ceratodontiformes; family Ceratodontidae; genus Neoceratodus; species Neoceratodus forsteri. Next base: position 554,963,861 of record CM057450.1, on the reverse strand, counting down.
ATGACATGAACTATATTGTGGAGTTACCTTACCAAAGACAGATGGAAAGGATGTACCATGTCAGCATGATGAAGCCATATGCAAATAGGGCTGACATAGTATTTGCAGTGTGTAGTCCTGGGGAAGGGACAGATGAAGGAGACCCCCTGCTGGACTTGCTGGAGGAAAGTAAGCAGGAGTCCTCTTTAGAGGTAGTTAAATTGTCTCCCCTGCTGACCCCGGATGACAGCCAGAAATTAAGGGATGTTTTAGCAGACTTTACCCCATTGTTTAGCGCTAAGCCTAGCCTAGCCTAGCCCCCTTAGCGATGCACAATGTGGAGACAGGGACACAGACGCCCATATGGCAAACAGCATATCGGGTGTCAGAGGCTGTCCAAAACGACATTAGGAGGGAAGTGGAGGAGATGCTGGATTTAGGGGTAATCCAGAGATTACACAGCCCCTGGGCTTCACCCGTAGTCCTTGTGCCCAAGTCAGATGGCTCTATTCGTTTCTGTGTGGACTATCATGGACTGAATGCACTCATGAAGTCAGATGCCCACCCGATGCCCCGGATGGATGAACTCCTGGACAAATTGGGAGGGGCAACCTACCTTACGACCATTGACCTGACAAAGGGGTATTGGCAGGTAGAGTTGATGGACAGAGCTAGGGAGAAGTCGGTCTTCATCACTCCGATAGGCTTATCTGAATTCAAAGTAATGCCTTTTGGAATGAAGAATGCCCCGGCCACTTTCCAAAGGTTGGTGAACCAGGTGTTAAATGGTGCTGAGGAGTACACTGTGGAGTACCTGGATGACATTGCCATCTTTAGTGCCAGCTGGGAGGAACACTTATCCCACCTTAGGGAAGTGCTGGGCAGGATACAGAGGGCCGGGCTCACTGTCAGAGCCGAGAAGTGCCAGGTGGCCATGGGAGAAGTGGCACACCTTGGGCATGTGGTAGGCCGGGACAGCTCCATCCTTGCCAATTAAAAATAGAGGTAATCCAGGCATGGCCCAAACCAGAAACACAAAAGCAGATCAGGAGTTTTATAGGGACAGCAGGGTACTACAGGAAATGTGTATCCAATTACAGTGCCCTGGCTGCTCCCCTATCTGACCTGACAAAGAAAAAGATGCCAAAGAAAATTACCTGGGGCCCAGCCTGTGAGGAAGCCTTTTCCAAACTAAAGGAGGCACTGTGCAGTGCTCCTGTTTTGACAAGTCCTGACTATAGCAAACCCTTTATAGTTTAGACTGACACCTCAGATGTGGGTATTGGGGCAGTACTGAGTCAGGCATCCAGCAAAGGGAGAGATCACCCAGTAGTGTACCTGAGCAGGAAGTTATTTCCAAGGGAGAAGGCATACTGTACTGTGGAAAAAGAGTGCCTTGCTATAGTGTGGGCCCTAAAGAAGTTGGAGCCATACTTATATGGGCAGTATTTTGTGGTGCAGACTGACCACTACCCCCTGATTTGGCTGACGAAGATGGTGAAAAACAATGGTAGATTGCTAAGATGGAGTCTTGCTTTGCAAGGGTATGATATGACAATTCTACATAGGACTGGAGCCAGAAAATCAGAACTCCAATAGGCTGCCTCGTGTGTATGAGGAATGAACTGATTTGGGAAGCTCATCCATGCAGGGAATAGAGACCCCAAATTCAGTCTGGGTGGAGAGGAATTGTGACACTTGGACAGTTGGTTCTGATTAACCTATGCTTTTTGTAATATAAAAATGTGTTATTGAATGTCTCTCAAGAGAGATGCTGACAGTCTGTGGAATGACAGCACCCCTCCCAGGTTTTAGCTAGTAGGTGTTACCTGGAAGGCCAAGAGATGATTATGGGCTAGAAGAGACTTAAAATTTAGGATCTCCTTTTTATGTGACTAATTGCAGCTTGCTAGATGCCAAGATAGATCATAAACATTTATAGCATTCAGAGGAAACACAGTAACATTCATATGGTGATACAAAGCATGTTGCACCTCTGTGAGATCTGGCAGAGAGATGTAACAAGTCCTTTGATGTCCTGGAAAGGGGAAGCTGATCATAAGATCAAAGAAAGTCATATGAGAAAATGAGTTGTGCTGAGATCACAGAATTTACCTTTGATAAGACATCCTGTTTTGCATATATATATATATATATTTTATATTCTGACAGGGAGGAGCTATGTGATCTCACACAAAGAGACTGGCAAAGCCAGTTTTTAAACAGTATTCTGCTTTCCATTTACACACAAATGTTTGGACTCTGAAAGAGAAACATCTACAGCACTGTGAGATAAGAATGCCTTGGAACAGGCAAGTCTGAGTGTATTACTGGTATGAATCTGCACTTTTAAACCTGTTTTGTTTAAATGATTTGTATGTTTTGTGATATATGGTTCTGTATTTACATTTTACATTTTTTTTATCTATTTTGAAGTAGACCTCTACTTTAGAGACTACTTGGTGTGCCTTTGAATTTCTTTTTCTTGACAAGGGAAGCATACATGGTTAAAGCTAACACTGTACAAAGCTTACTGGTTTTGCCAAACTGGGAAAAGGTAAGAATTTATTCTGAGGTCTTTAATAGACTTTTAAGGGTTCATTTTGTACGCTTGGTTAGGTGCTCATAGGAAAGAGATATCTGGCCCCCTGAAGAGCAGAATTATCTGAGCATGTACATTGGGTATGCTAACAAGAGGTTCACAGTTTGAATCCCTCCAAGACTTGAGACCAAAGGTTGATTCGAACCCACAAAACAGACAGGAGGGTTACCCTGTTTCTGTTAACTGTTCATAAGACTGCGCTCAGAGGTTGGCACTTTGGGAGTAGAGGACTGACCTGCTGAGTGGGTTTGTGACAGTAATGACTTCTGTCGAACAATAAAATGAATGGATTATAGAGTCCAGTTCTGAATCCATGGTAGCTGGTTGCTGCTTGTGATCATGCTGGTGCTGGAGCCTGGAGGAGCAAGCTGGTTGCACTGCACCCTTTTCCTGATCATGAGATGGGAGGTGGAGGGGAAGGTGACACAAACATGTGAAGTAGACTGCCAGCACACTACCCTCTACGTAGAGCATCAGCAGGTAGCTGGCAGTAGCATCAGCCAGTGGTGCAGTGCAGCAGAACTGGTGTTGTTTGACACCATGCCTATTTGCTGCTGTACTGCACAACACCAATGGAAAACTGATGGGAATGGTTGATGGAGTGGACAGTCAAGCTGGAGAGACTTAAGAGCGGCAGAGAGGGCCTACTAAGGGCAAAAAACAAGAGGGAAAAAGTTACAAATTTAATTTAAATGAAGTGATACAATGTGGCTGGCTGCTGAGAGGATGGCAGCTCCGGGTGTGGGGGTTACAGAGATGGAGAGAAGCACAAGATATTGTGGCACTGTGCTGAGGTAGTGCCTAAGGAAAAGTCCAGCAAATGAAAAATAAATGACCAAAAATTATCATTTAAAAAACAAACAAAAAAAACTTATTATAAAAGGGGCTTCTGGCTACTGCATTAGAGAGAGAGAGATTGTTGTGGGTGAGGGCCAAGTGGGCAAAAAAAAAAGTCACCTTAACTTAAAAATGGTTTCTGACTGCTGAGGACAGAGTTGGAGAGAGTCTGATGAGATAGTGGAGATTGTGTTGAGAGAGGGCCAAGTGTGAAAAAAAAACTTTAACATGAAAGGGACTTCTGCCTGCTGAGGATGGAGTGGAGTGAGAGAGACAGGGGAAATGGAGGAGACTGTGCTAGGGGAAGGCCAAGGGGGCAAACAAAAAAAAAGACAAGCAAACTACTAAACAAACAAATAAACAAAAAAAAATGTACCAATAAAAACTTTAACATAGTGGGGACTTCTGGTTTCTGAGGACAGAGTTGGAGAGAGACAGAGGAGACTGACAATGTCTACTGTGCTCTGCAGATTAAGGCACAATAAAAGGAGTTAATGAAGGAAAAGCAGATTAAAGACAGACTGTAAGAGAGGAGAACAAAAAAACGGCAGGATTCACATAATAGATGCACTGAGTACAACTGAGATGTGCCGGCGCAAATAGGATGCACCCACCAGAGACAGAGTGATCCACAGAGGCATGCGCCATGTGCAAGCCCACTGTGAATCGCAGTGAAAAGGTAAGGTGTAAATTAAGAAGCACCAGCACATCCTGAATGCACCAGCATATCCAGGATACGCTGATCCACAAAGTGGAGCAACACAGAGCAAGTGGCACAAGCCAACCATGCAAGAGGGAGCAACTAGGCCAAAGCACCCATACACAGGAGGGAAGCACAAAGAGCCAGTGGACAGACACCCACCAGGGAGACAAGTGCACAATAGTGGCCACAAGGTGCACCGAACTAGGATAGTGAACCAAGAACAATGGAGACCACGGCCACGACACACATATGCCATGACAGACACACAGAAATGACACCAGATACCCATGAAGGTGGAACAGAGAAACCACACAGACACAGGAGCAGATATAAGAATATTTATAAAAGTATAAAATAGAGCAATAAGATGTACAAAACCAACAACACACAGCAGAACTATATACAAGTACAACAAAACCAGGGAGCAGGGTGAAACAGTCAGAGAACAAACTAGGGATGTAGGATGGGGACAGACACAGGGGGCTATATACAACTTGTGCAAAGCATACCAGGCACTGGACCACTAGTGCGGCCATGCACCCCTGTGCACCACCCCCACATAGCCGTGAGCAGGTAGGAGGTGCATGATCCTCCGCAGGGCAGCCATAAGTTGGCCCACAGTCCTGTACAGTGGGTGCAGTGTATTTTGGATGGCCCCTCCGATCCTCTTGTCCAGGTCCTGGACAACATCAGCAGCACCTCCACACCTGGCCACACCATGGTGATCCTGGAGACCTACAGCAATGACAGAGTAAACACACATTAAGGACCACACTGTAGACACTACCCCCACCAAGCAACAGCTGACAGCACCAGAATGGCAGCAACTACAGAATGCAGCACCTATCTGCCCCCACACAGGCACCATGTCTGTCTCCTGCAAAGCCCCTCCTCTGTAGCTCAGCAGCCTCTGTGGCCTACCGCCTGGCCTCCGACCCTGAAAAACACAACAGACAGAGGATTCCGTGAGTTGATACAGTGTTGACAAAACCACACCCCAACACCCATGTGCACATGCAGAACGGGGACAGACATCCCATGCCACAGTGTAGGCAGTGCCACCAGGCCAGTGTACTGAATGTCTGCAGTGCCCCCCCCGTCGCTGACCTGTGTGCATGCAACAGATGTTGGCACCCAGCCATGCCATCCCCAGTGCCATGTACAAAAATACATCACCGCACAGAGTCCACCCAAGTGGCACACAGGATGGGGCAACACTGGGCATGCACTGCCACAGCCATGTGTGTGTGTGTGATGACTGTGACCCATGCGTGTGGCCCATGTAAGAAGTATCACAGACATCCTGCCTATGCCAGTGAAGCCTGCTGAAGCCCAGCACCTACCTGGCCGTGGTGGTACACCCCTGCGTGCACGTCTCCGCAGTAGCATCAGTCTGTCTCTGTCCAGCCTCTGGAGGTCGATATAGTGATGTCTGCACTGTTCCCCAGTGTGTGGCATCCCTGTGCACCTCACCAGCTGACTGGCAATGGAGGCCCACACCTCTGCCCTGGGCACATGCAGATCCTCCTGACCGAAGAGCTGCCCCTCCACAGGGAGCACCAGTGCCACCAGGTGCAGCAGCTCAACCTGGGACCAATTCATGGCCCTGGGTCCAACCCTCCCTGTGCTAGGCATCCTGGTATTGTACACTGCAAAGGAGAAAGAATGTGATGCACAATGTGATTCTGGCAGTATGAGCCACGTACAACAGTGTAGGCCATGTGTAGCATACCGCGCTCAGATGCATGAAGCGTGATTGGCCTGATGACACACATTTGTGCATGTGCATGAGCAATGCAGACCGCTTAGGCATGGCGGGGCCATGTCCACATTGTGCGTGTGTGATGCACATGCGACCACTATATTATGCACAGCATGTGCTATACAATAAATGGAGCCCGTGTAATGCTCAGCGACCACCGATTGAGCATAGCATGGGGATGCGCAATCATGGGACTGTGTCACTCACCAATACCTCATGCATCGTGCATCTGGAAGGCCCACAGTTGTGCATTGCACAGACAGGGCAGTCATGCACAGGGGATGATGCACCATAGCGGTTGCTTCTGCGCATGTGCAGGATATGTGCCATGTACAATGCCCACGATCCTGGAATACGCACCGACAGCACAGCGCATGCTCCATGGATGTGCCATACAGGGATGGGCGCAAATCAACAGATGAACCGTGAGAAGTGAGATAAGCTGGGAACAATTATACAATTCACATACAATGCACCCAGAACAGCCTCATTCCACATGCATGGGCATCTTGAGTGATTAGCATCCCATCAATAGAGGTCCAGACCTCATTTGTGTGCCCTGAGCCATAAATGCTCCCAATTCAGCAAGCTGAGACTAGGTGGCTAAGAGGATACAGAGCCTTGCAGGTGAGTACACAGATATTCTCAAATATTCTACAGCAGGTAATGTGGGGATTTCACATGTGTGTGGGTGTCAGTGGCCAGACAAGGGATTACCAGATGTGCTGCGGAAGCTGAAGACTGCATTGTGCAACAGAACCATCTAAGGCATACAGTAGCAGCTGTGCAGGTGGAATGCCATTGTTGGTAAGCAACTGACAGTGGCCTGCAGGTCCATTCACAGTGGCTGAATGCCCTGTGCCAGAACACCTGATGGAAACAATGGCATGACAAGGGCAATACCATGGATGGGGTGGAGAACCCAGAAGCGGGGCAGTAACATGGTGGAGGGGGCCGATGCAGATGCACCCACACTGCTGTGATAGTACTGCATGTGCATGGTGCACAGCACTGCATGCATCCCTTTGATGACAGCGGTGGTGCACCATCAGTGGAACAGTGCCCATAATGGGCGAATGCAATGTACATAATGGACACAGTCACATGGGGCGATGACCACTGTGCAAGTATGCGCACATGCATGCCCTGCCACTGGCCAACTGAGGCATGTGTGGCACACACCACACATGGCCTATCACACACGGGAATTGGGGAACCTTACTGGCATGGCTAACATATCTATGCTTACCCCCACAGAAACCATTATGACAGAAGGCACTAACACCGCCACCAGGCTGAGGCATTATTTCACAAAGGATGAAGAGAGGGCACTTATAGAGGTGTGCAACCAGCACATGGATGCCATCACCAGAAGGGATGGCTGCTGGAACGCATGGGCAGACGCATAGGAGGAGGTTGCCCAGCATGTGAACGCTGTCGCGTCCTACAACCGGATGGTACAGGAATGCAGGAAGCACTGGAATGATGGGTGCAAGAGGACGAAGGAGAAGATGGCCCACATACAGGCCTCCCTCAGGCAGACTGGGGGTGGCCCGAGCACAGGGGTCGCACTCAACCTCAATGAGGAGCTACTGGCTGCCACCATCGCCAGGTCCTCTGTGCAGGGAGTTCCAGGTGGGGGCTTCCAGACCACTGGTAGCTTGTTGCAGCACTGTAAGTAGCTGTGTGTCCTCAGCCCGCCCTGTCCCACGTGTGCCATGGCTGCCATGCCTGTGCCTGTGTGCTGTGCACTGTCACTGTGTACCCAAGTGCCCACTGCCATACAAAATGTGCCTAGCAGTGTTCTAACACCCATGCCACTGTGACATTGTGTGGGGGCACCTAGCTGCAATGTGTATGTGCACCTCACATGCCACATAGTGTGCATCGTGCCACAGTGGCAGTCAAACCAGCTGCATGGCCTGTGTGTTGTTGAGGTTGTGGCATGACCCTGTGGCGGACAGGCACGTGCACCCCTGGTACTGTGGTGGATGGCCATGTACATGTGTGCATCCCTTATGTAAACCAATCTCACTGTGCATTAACTATGTTCACCCTTCTTCTCTCCACAGCACCATTACGCCTCATGGTTGCACGTGACACCCTAGTGGGTGATGATGCAGGCCTATCACACAGGGCAGATGGCACCACTGTGGACAGAGCAATCCCTAGACTGTCCACTGCACCTGACACCTCTGTCATGGTACCAGTGACGGCGGGCCCCTCAGGCACCTTGGCTGACACTGACATGGCTGCCAGCAAGGACACAGCATGGCTGGGGTGCCTGACAGGGTTCTCTGATGATGACCATGATGACGTGGTGAACATCGCAGATGCCCTCCTCATGCTTGCCAGTGGTGTGTTGGGGGGGCTGTGGCCCCACCGTGGACATCAGTACCACACACACCATCCAAGACATGGCCAACAGTGGTACAGGCAGCAAACAGGTGCCTGTGCATGTGGCCCCAGACATCACTGTCAACCCAACTGTTCATGGTTCTGGTGCAGGTGTCACACAGCTGTCTGCTGCTGTGGGAGCTGTGCCTCCTGTACCTGTGTCATGTGCAGTGTTGACAACGTCGGTGGCATCTAGGAAGGGTGCTGCGGTGCATGCACCTGCACCACTGGACTGTGAAAACACCAGCCATGGGCATACAGTGGCTGTGCATGGCCAGGTCCTGACCATGCCACAGCCTGAAGTGGTGCAACCACTGCCTGTGGATGCACTGGGATGGGCTGTTCCATCTCCCGCTCATTGGTGATACCACCGTGAAGCATCACCCATAGACAACATGGAGGGCTACCTCAGCCTCTTGTGATCCACTGTGGAGGGCAAGGCGGACTTCTGTGCAGAGTTCCATAGCCACAGGACTGTGATGGTCCAGGAGCATGAGTCCACAGCTGTGTGGTGTTCACAGATGCTGACAGAGACACACCTCATGTGAGTGGGCATGACCGCAGCACTGGCGCTAATAGCTGCCACTGCGGAGGTGGCAGATGCCTCCATTGTGCACCATGGACATAAAGCGTCCAGCCGGACACCCAGGAGCACATCCTGCACACCCTGCTGATGATGCCGGGTGGACCTCCTGCTTCTGACGCTGTCGTCACTCACTTCTATGCCTGGCATCCATGGCATGGATGCTGGCCATGGGACAGCGATGCCACTGAGCATGCATTCACGGTCACAATGCAGCACCCCTGCTGGGTCAGTGGATACCCCCCATGGCTGGTGGAGGCACACACACAACCACCAGTAATGGCAGAAGCCACCCTGTGATGCCTGGGTCCTTGGTCCAGTGGTGGAGGCATGTCACACCAGTGTGTACTGCACGCCCTGCTGATGGTGCCTGGGGCGGTGTGTGGCAGGCACCCACCCCAATCCAGTTGTGGCACCACCTGTGCTACCTGTACAGTTCCACCTGCATGATTGTGTGTACCACTGTTGTGCCATGTGTCATGGGCATGATGAGTGTGTTCCTGTGTCTGCTGTGCCCGTGCACAGGCCACAATGCACACTGACCCATGACATCACCTGCCATTGCCCCGGTGGTATGGTTGCATTGCATGACCATTGCATGTGTGTGTGTGTCCGTGTGCACGACTGTCTGTGTACTGCCCAGTGTCCACTGTGCCAATGACATCCCTTTGTCCATGACATGGTGCACATGCTGCATACATACCTGCACACTCCCCTGTGGTTCCCGAGGTTCTCCTCCACCAGACGACGGTGGTGGTCATTGGCCTGTGCCGCCAGTCACTGATCCCTCCATCCTGTTGCTACCAGGCCATGTCTCTGCGGTGCTACTCTAGCCCCCCACCTCCTCCTCCTCCCCGGAACTGTCACCCTCACTGGCCTCGACAGGTATTCCACTGTCTAGTGCCATGTTGTGTAGCATACAACAGGCCAGGAATATGCCACAGGCCTTCCCAGGGCTATACTGTAAGGCACCACTTGACCTACTCAGACACCAGAACCGCATCTTCAGTATGCTGAAGACATGCTCTATGATGGTGCATGTAGCGATGTGTGCCTCACTGTACCGTTCCTCTGTCTCTGTTCTGTGTCGTTGGAAGTGTGTGAGAAGCCAGGGCCTCAGCGGGTACGCTGTGTCACCTGTGGGTGGTAACATGTGTCCATTAGTACACTGTATGCTTGTGTGGCATGCACCCTGTCATTGCTTCTGTCCTTAGTGGCATGTGTACCTGTCCTGCTCCCCTGCCAGTGCTTCCCCCTTCCCTGCAGTCATGCATCCCTACACCAGCTGTGGTTGCATACCCCGTTGACTGTGGTGTCCATGTCAGTGCCACACTGGCACCACCCTGTCATTGCCTCACATGTGATGCGCACTGACTGTGTGCCACCCTGTGCTTGCCTGTGTCTGTTCTTGTACACATGCATTGTCCCATGGCCCTTGCGTCTGTGTCACAACACACTTGGTGCTCACTGCCTACTCCTCGTGTCCGACCATTGATGCCCTCCTGTGCTGTTTTGTCCTCACACACCTACACGATAGCCACTTGGTATGTCCCCTGTCTCAAACTTCCTGCAGAGGGCCAACTGATGCTAGAAGAATGCATCATGTGTGCTCCCAGGGTGTGTGGTGCAGACATTGCTGATGCGCCCCATGGCATTGCACACACCACCTGGCAGTTCATGGACTGGTAACCCTTCCAGTTGATGTATACTATGGCGTCCTCATCAGGTGGTGCACAGATTGCCACATGGGTGCAGTCAATGGCCCCTATGATGTATGGCATGCGTGCCACCCTGTAGAACCCCTGCATGGCTTCTCTCTGCTTCTCCTGCATGCTGGGGAAATGTATGAATTCTGAAGCATGCGGTAGTAGTGCAGTGAGGAACTGTGTGAGGAGCTGGGAGGTGGAGGCCTGTGAAATGCCAGTGGTGTCCCCTGTAGGCCTCTGGAAGGTAACCGTGGCAAGCAGGCACATGACTTTTTTTACCTTCGTCTCTAGCGATATGGCATGACCTCGTGCAGTGGGTGCCTGCCTTTCATCATGGCACAGCTCACAGAGCTGTCTCAGAATGGCCCTGTTCAGGTGGTATCAGCCTACTGTCTCCATATCTGTCAGCTGCTCAAATGACAGCCTGGCATGATACTGCCATGGGGCAGGCAGCCTACGGTGCCTTCCGCCTCCCTGTCTCCTCATCCTCAATAGTGCACCAAACATGGTGACTGGTGCTGGGTCCATGATATTCTTTGGTATCTCTGGCTATCTGGCTGTCTGTGTCACTCCCTCTCACACTCTCGCTGTGTGTCGCATTGTCTCACTCTCTCTCCCCCTCTCTCTGACAGTGTGCAGGTGTTGCTGTTCTGTCAATGGCCTGCAGGTGGATTGGACTTAAGTCTGCCTTTTTTATACTTATCTTTTTATGATGCATTTGGCATTTGCACTGGATTTGCTCTGTAGTTGCGCTGTGTGTTTGCACTGTGAATCACATTGCACAGTGTATGCATGGGAATGCCCCGTTTATATGCCACATGTCATTATGATGCACATATGGCGCTTCTTCTTTGGCACAGGGCATCTCAGTTGCACTGGCGCATTCACCCTGTGTGTGAATCGCTTGACGGTGCATTTTTGCTTTGTGCCGGTGCATCTCATTTGCACTCAGCATATCTCTTTTGTGACTCCTGTCCATAACTTTACTAGACACCTGTGTCTGGCATCTAAAAGAAAATGGAGAAGAACATTGATGCCTCACTGTGCCTGCCAGCAAGTTGCAACGAATACAGATTAGGCAGCAAAAGTAACTGAAAAAAGCAAACTACAGAGAGACTGAGAGAAAGAAATAGGAAGGAACAGGCAGCATTGTACTACTAATCCTGACTCATAGCCGTCAACTTTTATTTTTTGGTTTTAAATCAGAGAAGAAACAAAAGCCATAAAAGGTACTTTTGACATTCATTAATTTATTGCAACTACTGCAGTCATAGACAAAACACTGCTTAATAAAAGTCAAATATAAAAGAAGTGTCATCTTCGGTCATTGTCCTTGTTCCCATTCCTTATCCTCCTTATTTTCATCACCATCACCAACACCAACACCATACCAGTGTGCTCCGGACATCTACATCACCAGTTTAAATTTCAAGGCCGTAGCACCATAACATTGCTGAGCTGCTAAATACAGTCAGTCACTGAAAGGTAACACTAGGAATCACTCTTCAGCACTGAGCTTGGAGGAAAGTGCTGGCAGTCATAATTGAATGCTGTGTACAGTACACAATTTGTCCCTGTAGGGAGTGTGAGTCAGGATGCTAGGGACTTCAGAGGGATACTTTACAGTAGAACATTGAAAATAAAAAAAATGGATCAAAGTGTTCAGGCTAATTCTGAGTCTCAGGTAGGCACTGCAGCTTCACATAACCCAAAGGGAGTGTTAAGGGCCAGGCTAAGCAACTGTCCTCCTGCACTGGGCAAACAAAATCAAACCCCAAAAAGTGATTTGGGTAACTTGACAGATTCATCCTCCAAGTGAATGTATGACTCCATTCATAAAGATGCATCTCTCAGTTCTGTCTCAATTAAAAAAAGAAAAGGTTCTTTAGTTAAAACCAAAGGGTTTGTGGGTACCACCCACAAAGGCACTCCCAAATATGGAATAATTATATACTATGCTACTGTTAGACCCTCACAGACAACACCTGCTACCTCTGAGGCTGAGCCAGACTAATGCAAAGATAAAGATGATGAAGACAGTGATCGGGTACATGGTTTACTGGAGGATAAAGGGAAGGAAATCGCAAGTGAGGAAGAACTGGAAGCAAATGTTTCTGTGGGTGAGGAAGAGGACAGTGGGTTAGCGGAAGGGAAGCACAAGAGTAACATGCCCAAGAAAAAGCCAGTAAAAAAAAACTGCAAAGGCAACTGAGCTGCAGTGCCTACCTGGCAAAAAATGAAAACGTTATCATCTTCTTTTTGATCATACTGTTCCATGAATGCTTTTGAGGAGTTTCTGGCAACGTGCACTATTTGTAAATGGGCAGTCAGGGTTCCATGTCATAACAGCGAATATTTTGGGGTGACTCGCAAAACAATGAGTACACCCTGCCAAAAACCAGTTCAGCACATCACAATAAATGCTGAACATCAAGCCAGCGCACATGTAAAATAATGTTTAATGTGGGGGGCTATGCCCCAGCACACACTTTTGAAGGGAGGGCAAGCACCATGCACCCCCATACTTATATAATCACCTCCGGGGGGTGGACACTGGAGGAAAGAAGAGGGACTGATAACGGCAATAAGTTTAAAAATAAAACACCTGCAAAATTAAAAAACCTACCTGTATGCAGTCCTGAACCTGGGACTACTAGCACTGCAGATGGTGTTCCTACCCGTTATGCTAGGCAGGTAGCTTGGCAGAATTATGCTCCACTTCCCCATTTAGCACATTCCTCTTCCTCCCCCCTTCCATCGCTATTCCCTCCCCTCACTGTTTTTCCCATCCTTCCTTGCTATTCCCTCCCCTCACTGTTTTTCCCATCCTTCCTTGCTATTCCCTCCCCTCACTGTTTTTCCCATCCTTCCTTGCTATTCCCTCCCCTCACAATCCAATTCTCCTTGCTGATCCTGAAAGCGACCAAACTGAAGTGCTCATTTCTGAGTAGCTTACTTTGGTTTGCTGTATTGACGTGCTACCAGCAGTCAGCAGGGGTAAAAAGAAAGTAGCAGTGGGAACTTCAGCACTGAAAAGGCACCTACTAAGATGACATAGCATTAATGAGAAATACATTTTTGAGACTACAAGAGAAAGTGACAGTGATGATAGCACACTACACTCAGGGGTATCTCCAGTTGATGATAGCAGTGGCATGCATCGCATCAATACAGAAACACCTCTAGCACTTCCTTCCATTAAAATGAGTCCTAGTGTTACTGATAGCTCCATGTGTTCAAAAGCGCCCCTTCTTCAAGGAAACAGCTTACCATCTCAGAAACATACAAACATAGAGACAGTTACACTTTTAAGTGTCAGTTAACTACTGTATAATTACAGTGTAACTATACTCTAGCTGCACTGCAATTGCAATGTAGTTATATGTAGCAGATGTTACTACAGGGTAATTACCCTGATGAATGTTCTTTATGTTTAGTTACATTAAACCAACACTTACAGCCAAATATCCCTCCACCCACCCTGTTGCTGTTACAATAACAAAGAACATTTTGGAGACGATAGCCACTGACATGCTGCCATATAACATGACAGAACATGTATGATTCAGGTGGCTGCTAGAGAACCTTGAACCTTGATATAATATACCATTGAGAAAATATTTCTCCTCAACGGGGATTCCAGATCTCTATGATGCCGTTTGTTAAAAATAAATGAGATGAGTTTGGGCCAGTGCTGTTGGGGGGCTGGTTCATCTCACAACAGATATCTGGGCAAGCTGTTAGCCTGAACCCTTAATGTCTGTCATAGCACACTGGGCATGTGTTGCTAATAATTCTTGTGGGGGCAGTGAAACACAGTTTGCTGTTCTAAGAATTTTTATTTTCCATCTGAACACAACTCATACAACATCAGTGAGGAGCTCAAACAATCAATTCAGTAATGGCTTACATCACAGGTACTGAATATCAGTATAAAGTTGCAAATAATGGATCAGACATAAGGAAAGCCTTGGAGGAGGGTAGGGACTGTTCATATCAGCTGGTTTTCACATTGCTTGAATTTAATAGTTTTCAGTTTTCTTGATGAGGACAGGGACCGTAAGGCTCTTGTTAGCACTGCTAAAAGGATCTGCACTCATTTCAGTCACTCAAGCATAGCCTGTCACTTGTTTGAAAAAATATAGGAGGAGTACAAATTACCTTTGCACAGACTGATCCAAGACATTTCTACTAGGTAGAATTCAACCTTTCTTATGTCCCAAAGGCTGTGGCAACAAAAGAAATCTGTTAGACATGGGGGCAGAACTAACCATTCTGCTGCTAAAACAATTCCGTGATGAATTTCCATACTGCTAAATGTGCAGAAATTATGGTTTGAAAGCCCCACTCGAGACCATTTAACAGACTGCTCTTTAAACAGATGGTATATCTGCTTTAAGAGCATCAGGCAGGGTTTCAGTTTATTTACAAAATAATTTGGCTGTGAACTATTTAACTATTCAGTGTATGCTGCCAATTTGAGTAGCAAGGCATCCTACAATGCATTGCTGTGTTTGTATGCAGCCTCAGGTTACCAACAATCAGGCAATCATCTATTATGCCTCTACCACTGGCCCTAGTGTACTGTGAGTGCTGTGATCCACCTGACCTTAGCATTAGCAGTCCTCACCAGCAGATCAGCACTATGATGCAGTATGATGAGGGCAGGCCAGGAAGGCCTAGCAAGATGGCCAACTCTGGTCATGTTACGGCAGCAGACAAATTGCATGGCTGCAGTCATCTTGATTAAAAGTGGTATAGGATTTCAATGTACTATACAGTGCAGCTGCCAAACTGAGTCAGGGGCTGAGCCTTAAGAAGGGAGGTAACAGGAACTGAGCTTTTTGGAAGGATTCTGCATTGTTGAAAACAAATGGTATGAAAACATCAAAGGTTTTGAAGAAATACAAATGCTGCCATGAATTATTGCTGATTTGTAGGTTGTAGAAGGGAAGGGAAGTGGAAGCCAACATGGTGAGAAGGGGTTGGGAGGGCCTAGCAAGGATGCCAACTTGGGTCATACGAATGCAGCTAACAAATAGCGCAATTGCAGTCCTCCTATAACTTATACAGAGTTCCTAGCAACCCCTCAGATAAACAACCCCAATGAGTGATTGCCACAAAACAGGAGTGTGGTGTCTTACTAAGTGTCATCTGTAGGATATTTGAAGGGATGTCTACCCAACGGAGGACAGGTAAAGGAGCAGGGGTTAAAAGAGTAGAGAAGGTTAAAACTGAAGACAGACAAAAGGCCAGGTAGACCTGAGGAGGTAAGCTAGATACTGTTTAGAGCTACACTGCCTATCTGGGGTAGGTCTGCATAGGCAGGTAGAATTACTGTTTGGTACTGTTCCTTATCTGGGGAAGGCCTACAAAGGAGACTTCAATTTGCCTAAGGTGGACTAGAGTGTCTCATCCACCACCTGTGCCAGAAGCCAATTGTTATTAGATACAGTCTAGAACATTTTCCTGGTTCAAGGAATGACAGAACTAACACGAGAGGAATACATCCTGGACCTGACACTTATAAATGGCAATCACAACTGGGACATCACAATGGAGGAGCCCTTGGGGAATGACAACCACTGGATGGTTTGACTCTGTGTTGACATGGGGAAAACCAGCACAAGGTCAAAAGTGCTAAATTTCAGGAAGGTTGACTATGGTAGGATGGGAGAGATAGATGTTGAATGGACACCCCAGTTACCCTTGAGATAGATATATGTGGAATAGAAGTGGGATCAGGGAAGGGATCATGGCAGCCAGTAACACTTGCCTGAAACAGAAGAGAAAGAACTTTAACGCCAGAAAATCGAGTTAGTTCATTAGGGAGGCAAAGCAGGCAGTCAGGGATAAGATGGCAACATATAGGATGTACAGGAAGACCTGCAAGGATGAGAATGAGGGGGTCTACTTGAAGAAAGCTACAGAGGATGGTAGGATAGTCAGGCAGGCCAAGGCTGGGAAGGAGCTGTAAACTGCAGAAGGGATTAAGGGGGGGGGGAGAGAAAGACTTCTTCAGTTACATCCCTGAGAAGAGAAACAGGAAGGCAGGTAGAGTTAAGCTTAAAAATAGGGTGGGGATGGCTGGGTAGTAAAGAGAAAGCAGAGGTGTTGCACCAGTACTTCTGTCTTTACTGCAGAAAAGGATGGACCAGTGCCATGGGGGAGGATGGCAGGAGGAGGGACCATGGATGAGGACAGGATAATGGAAGTCAGGGTTAGGAGAAGGCTCATGTCCCTAAAGATAAACAGGTGCCCAGCCCAGATGGCATGCACCCAAGAGTGTTGAAGGAACTGGCAGTTGAGCTGGCACGTTCACTACAGGAGCGGCTCAACAACTGTTTGGATATGGGGGTGGTACCGCAGGAATAAAAAAATGCACATGTGGTACTGCTTCACAAGAGAGGTTCAAGGGACAACACAGGGAACTACAGGTGGGTCAGTCTGACCTATATTTAGCTCATGAAGACCATTCTGAAGGAAAGAATAGTGGAGTTCCTCAAAACCAGTGGGCTATGGGATGAGAGACAGCAAGGTTTCATGTCAGGGAGGTCCTGTCAAAACAACCTGATTAACTTCGACTGGGTGATGAGAATGGTGGAAAAGGGTCAGGCTGTTGTCATTCTGTATTTGGATTTCAGCAAGGCCTTCGACTTGGTGCCACACAAGTGGTTGATCAGGGAGTTGAAGAACCTATGAGCAGGGAGTAAATTAACCAGGTGGGTGGAAAACTGGCTTTGCAGTAGGACCCAGAGGGTAGTGGGGGTGTGGGAGATGCTCTCAGATACAAGGGAGATTACAGGTGGTGTCCTGCAGGGGTCGGTGCATGGACAACTATTGTTTCATTTGTTCATAAGCAACACTAGTGAGTGACTGTTGGGTTACAAGAGGGTGTTGCTCAGGCTGTTGGTTTATTTTCTTAGTTTTACTTTCAGTAAGGCAAGACAAGGTACAATTTATTTAAAAGACGCCCAATCCCGGAGGCTCTGGGTGCCACACAAATATATAAACACATGTTTCAGAAATATATCAATAAAACACAAAAAATAATTATTAAAATAAAATTGTTTATATAAACATTGAACTAATAGCAAATTCTCAGCATCTATTCACAGTAGTCATTGTGTGTCTAAGTCAGGCCCCTTTTAGGTACATCTGTTCCTCAGACCGCTGGCAGCAACTTTGTCTCTTTGAGGGATTTAAATTTAAGTTTAGAAATGCCCAGAACTTCAAAGAAAAGTTTGACTTGGAAAACGTTAGACTTTCTGGCTGGGATTTTCAAAACTGTCTACGCAATACTTGTGTTCATATTTGCAATGCATGCTGCATGCAGACAAGGGCATCAGGATCTTTGCATCATATTTACAAACATCCTGATTTATTTGTGACACTTGCTGTAGTCTACATGGAAAAAATGATGCATGTGTCAAATTTTGATCCATGCATAACTTTCAGAGTGCAAATCATGGCTATCAGGCTTGGGAGTTAGGCTACCTTTTAGGTGGCCCAACAGTCTGCGCAGATGTCACACATTTTAATAGTGCCACCATCTATGTTTCCTTTGATCTCCAAGGCAAGGAAAAGCTTAGAAAAGCTATAACACTTACAGTACCTGGATTTTCTTAAAAAAAAAAAAAAATAAAACAGACCATTGTACGTCTCAGTTTAAGCTTGGCTGAAATATGGCAAAGCAAAAGAAAATCTCTACAGCAGCTCAAATTTCCTTAGCTACTGTAAGATAGTTTGTGGCCCTGAGGGGGATTGAACCAGCAATCCATTGTCTTAAAGATTTGTGCCTTTAACCTCTGTATCATTCAGCGTGAATTGCTTTTAACTGCACAATTAAGACCTTCATGTTGTCACTGTTCATTCTAGTTTTTAAGTGTTTTTCCCATTAGCAGCCTCAGTTTTCCTGGGGTGGTTTTGTCTGTTTTTTACCTCTAGCATCATCAGCTTGAAGCTGTTCCTCTCATAAATTAAACACGCATTTGTCAATGCCGAATGTTTGCTTGCTGGTATTAGCATTGGAAATGCAGGAGTTAGAGAGATGAAGAGTAGAAATGGTTATGAAGTAGTGAGCTTCACACCAACCCCACCTCCACCCTGCAGAGATGGACAGGCATTGGGGCATGCGTTTGGGCTGTCGCTCTTAATGTTCGTGGCATTTTACCTCACCCCATCCTGCAGACATAGACAAGTGTTGAGGTGTGCCTTGGGGTGTTCAGCTTTACAGTCACCCCACTCCATAAGGACATACGCTGAAATGGGTGCAATATAGGAGAATGGGGTGAACTCTGGGGCCGAAGAGTCCAAGGCACACCTCGATGCCTGCCACTGGCTGCAGGATGGGGGGGCAGGGGTGAAACAGCATGAGCATTACAGTCGGCAATCCAAAGAGACACCCCTGATGCTTGTCAGTCTGTACAGGGTGGGACGTTCTGGTTAGAAACCCTAATGCCCCAGGCTTTTGTTGGTATTTGCACTACAAATTTTCAAAATGGCCTTTTTGTAACCCCCACCTCGTGAAAGCACTTGGGATCTCTTCTCATGAACAGTGCCACTGTGATTTTGTGAATGTGTCCCGAGCTTTGAGTTCCCTCAGTGACTGTGCCATTGTGTGCCAGATGTACGAAAACACAGATGGAGCAGGATGTGAAGAATGACAGCTGTACCATTCATAGGCAGATGTGAAGAGATGGCAATGTTGAAAATTTGTAGTGAAAATAATAAAAATGCTCGAACTTCTGCGGGTACGTGGAAACTGCGCAACACATGCATGTAACACGGTCATTTAGTGGAATTATGTCACCAAATGTTCAACACAGGCATTTTGTGACCTCTGCTCTTGAACACTGTCAGTATGATTTTCTTAATCTGTCCCAAACATTGATTTCCTACAGTAACCGTGTTATTCTGCGCCAGATGTGTAAAAGCATATTTCGGGCAGGATGTGAAAAATGACAACTGTACTGTTCATAAGGAGGGCTGAAAAAATGCCAATGTTGAAAATCTGGAGTGAAAATATTACAAATTTGCAAAGTTACGAGGATGTGTGAAAACTACACAACGCATGCCTCTAACACAGTCATTTTATGGACGTTTGTCACTAAATTTTCAGCATAGGTATTTTAGGACCTCTGCTTATGACCAGAGTCACTGTCATTTTACATACAAACATACATACGAACATATGCCCTCCTCTGCACTCCCTCCAGTAACTTTATCTCTCTCCTCAGGTATGGCCTCCAGTATTGCAGACGGTACTCCAGGTATGGTCTGACCAATGATCTGTAGAGTGGTAGGATCACATGCCTGTTTCTGGATGAGAACCCCCTTGCAAAGCACCCCAGCATCCTGTTTGCCTTCACTGCTGCTCTCCTGCACTGGGCCAAGTTGTTCATGCTCCCAGTTACCAACACCCCTAGGTCCTTCTCCTCCTCTGTGATCCCTAACTTCACCCCCCCCAATCAATAGTCCCTTTTCTGATTCTTAGCCACGAAGTGCATCACCTTACACTTCTTTGCATTGAATCCCAGCTGCCACTCCACCGACCATGTCTTTAGTTTGGTTAGGTTCCCCTGCAGTTTTTCTCATCCTTCCTCTTCATCCACCACTACCCCCAATTTGGTATCATCTGTGAACAGACTAACCCTGCTCCCCACTCCATGTGCTATATTGGAGATAAAGAGCCCAAATAGCACCAGGCCCAGCACTGACCCCAGCAGCACCCCACTTGCCACTGCTCTGGATGCCAAGAGCTCCCCACCACCACCACCCTCTGCACCCACCCCTGTAACCAGTTCACCATCTATTTAGTCAGCTTTTTTCCCACCCCCACTGATGTCAGCTTCCCCCAGTCTCCCATGAGACACTGTATCAAAGGCCTTACTGAAGTCCAAGTACAGGACATGTACCTCATGGACCCTGTCCAACTCCCTTGTCACCCAGTCATAATACTCTATTAGGCTGGTTTGACAAGACCTCCCTTAGACAAACCCGTGTTGCCACCCATCTTGGAGGCTATTACTCTCTAGGAATGTCACCAACCTCTCCTTCAGTATCGCCTCCATAAGCTTACCCACTATGGATGAGACTGACTGGCAGATAATTTGCCTGAGCATGCAAACTTGTGCCCAAGTTTAAATATATTGGCATCACACTGGATAGCTCCCTCTCCTATGCATGACACATCGACAATGTAGCAAAGACAGCCAACATACAAATTGGTTTGCTCCACAGGCACAAACACTGCATGACTGCGGATGCCCTAAGACTGGCTGTCTACAGCTCTGTCACCTCCATCATTGACTATGGTCTAGCTATCTATGGCTCTGCTTCCCCTACTGCACTTCATAGGATAAAGGTGTCACTCAACAAAGCCTGCAGGCTCTCAACTGGCACTGCCAGCCAAACTCACACCTGTGACCTGTACACACAGGCTGGTTGGCTTCCACTTCATAGTAAAATTCAGTATCAGACATGCCTGATCTCCAAGAAGGTCCTCTTGGGTCTCATGTCGCGAGGTGTTCAAAGGCTCCTCACTGCATACGGCAGTACCCAACATACACGTAGCGCTCAACATCAAACCTTCCAGGTCCCTAAATACAGGACCACAATGGGACAAAGGTCTTTCACCCATAGAGCTCCTCAGTGGTTCAATGAAGTACTTACACCTGCAACACTTGGACCCTTTAAAGGGGCAACTCCAATTATACCTTACATCAACCACGCAATGTGACTGCTTCTTCTAGTGGCAGCCTCCCCCCTCACCCCAGGCCAAGGTGACATGTTACCCCCACACCAGCATTTTCCCCAGTCACCTGCTTCCCTCCTCCCACCCCTATCCTTCCCCACCACAACCCTGCCTTACCCTCCACCTCCCCTCTTGTAGCCACTTTCAGATTTTCGGGTCCCCCTACCCCTACCTACCCTGCACTTATGCTACCCATCCATCACCCTCTGACAATGGCCCTTCAGCCTGCCCACTCCTTTCCATAACCCTACTATCACTATCTGTTATATATAATGTACTGTCTGCACTGAAATGTTCTTACATTCAGAAATTGGCTCATAATATCTCTCCACTATGTACTTTAAATTTAAAGTCTTGCCATAGCAGTATTATGCCTATAAACATGGTCTACCTCTGTATGTATGTTTTTCTCTCCATCCTTTGACGTGGAACCTTTGTAAATGAGCAGCAATTGCTCAAAGGTACTTGTAATCCTAGAGACTAATAAATAAATCAAGATTTCCTGGCTGCTCCCTAGGCCCACTCTTGAGTATGGGCACCACATGGGCCACCCTCCAGTCCTGGGGCACACACCCCTTTTCCAGGGAGCTGTTGAACAGATCTGCCAGTGGCTCAGCCAACAGCTCCACCATCTCCCTCAGCACCCTGGGGTGGAAGCCATCAAGACCTGGTGTCTTGTCTACCCTACTGCAATCAGCCCTCTAGCACCCTACCCCTGTGATCACTTTGTCCATCACCTCCTCCCTCCTTTCCCACCCCCATCCATGCAGGTAGTGGACCATCCTCTCCTTAGTGGAAACAGAGCAGAAGTACTCGTTTAGAATTTCCACTTGCTCCTCCTCCTTTTCCACGCAATCTTCTCTCTGCTTTATCCTCACAATATGTTCTTTGCACTTCCTCTTTTCCCTGACATACCTAAAAAAGTCCTTTTCCCCTCCCTTTATGCCCTGTGCTAACCTTAATTCCCTGGAGGCCTTAGCTTTTTCACCCTCCTGGCCACCTCCCTTGACCAACTCCCATAAGTCTCCTTATCCTTTCCCTTTCCTGTTCTCCTGTACTGTCGGTATGCAGCCCTCTTTGCCCTCACCCCTTGCAATACTTTCTTGTTCAGCCATGGTGGTTTCCTGGCTCTGCTCTTCTTACTCCTGGACCTGGTGCATGCTACTGTGGCCTCTGTTAGGTCAGTCTTTATGACTCCCCACTTTAGTTCTGTATCCCTACCCAGCCTTATATCCTGGCATCTCCCTTGCAGTATTGCTCCCATCATCCCAAAGTCCACCCTACTAAAGTCCACCACCTTAGTGCACGTGCCTCCTGTCTCCCTGACCAGTACGAGAATGAGCCACACAGCTTGGTGGTCGCTACCTTCTAGTTGATCCTCCACCCTTACCCCCCTCACCGCCTCCTGATTTGCCAGTACTAGGTCTAGAGTGCTACCAAGCCTTATAGACCCACTTTCCAATTGTGTTAGAAGGCCGTCCTGGAATGCATCAAGGAGCACCTGCTCCCTGGTACTGCTAGTGGCCGGGGTGCTCCAGTCAACCCCTGGTAGGTTAAAATCCCCCACTATCACCACACTCCCCCATCTACACACCCTCCTTATCTACTCTGAGAACACCCCATCCAGTTCCCCGGATTGGGCTGGGGGTCTGCACACCACTCCCATCTTCAGCTTTCTGCCCTTGGAGTCCAGGAGCTGCACCCAATGCACCTCTGTCCTCTCCTCTTCTCTTCTCTCTCTCATCCCTTATGCATTTGTTTCCTTCCCTCACATAGAGTACAACCCCCCTTCCAACTCCCAAGACCCTCCTGTATATCCTGTATCCCGGGATTGCCAAGTCGCAATCATGGTACTCTGTGGCCCAAGTCACTGTCATTGCAGCATTGTCCACCTTCCCCTCTGAAAGGAGCACCTGAAGCTCTGCAACTTTGTTCTCCAGGCTTCTTGTGTTGAGAGAGATCACCTTCCACCAGTACCCCTCCTTCTCCTCACTCTTCTCCTTGGCCTGTGTCCCTCCTCCAGGGAGTCTGCACCCTTTCTCCTCCTTATTCTTACCGGGTGGTGGTGGTGCCTTCTGTACTACACTCAGACCACTCTGCCCACCCCCTCTCGGGGGTTACTACGCCTCTGTCTTTACCTGTATCTAGGGGGGTTAGCTCACTAGGCTCCCCTGTCCGGACCTTTCTACGAGCCTCCATTTTTTGGCCACCCCCCCCACTAGTTTAAATCCACCTAAGTAGAGATATACCCCTCTAATCCCGCCTTTAATACTCCCCTTCCTGCTCAGGTGTAGCCTGTCCCCCATGTACAAGTCACTATTCCCCCAGACCCTACCCCAGTTAGTAACTAACCCATAATTTTTGGTGTGGCACCAATCCCTCAGGCACTCGTTGAACTCCTCGATCCTACCCTTCTTCCCCGTGCTTGCACATGGTACCGGGAGTACCTCCAAGAATGCCACTGACTCTCACCACCTCACAATGCCTGACCAACTCCTCGAAACTCCCCCTCACTACTTCCACAGTCTCCCCTGCCAAGTTGTTTCTACCAACATGCAACACTAAATGAGGTCTCTTCCTCCTCCTCACTGCACACTTGAGAAGTGCCTGCCCTGACCCTCCTGCAGTCAACCCGGGGATAGGTTCAACCCAAATATGGCTGTGCCTTCCCCCCTTCTGCCCCATCTCACCACTTTCAATATAGAATCTGCCAGGTACCCCCCTGTTCCTTACCCCCTTTCCCTTCTAATGCCCCTCTCACCACCCCAGTATTCATTCTTCCCTGCCCCATACCCCGCCAGCTGCACCCTCTGTGACTATATCTGCACCTCTACTTCCACCTCACCCCTTTACTCTGCCTTATCCTCCCATCCCCTTGAACCCCTTCCCAGCTTAACTACTTCCTACTCGGCTTCACATGTCGATCTTCCCTCTGCCACTGCTGATTCCCAACCCCTCTCCTATCCCCATTGTTGTTGATTTAGAGCCCCATTCCCTTCTACCCCGATAGTGATGCCCCTCCCATCCTTTCCCCTTCCCATAGCCTTCTCTCCTCCAGTCACCCCCTTCATTCCTTACTAGCCCCCTTCTACCCTTTCGTCCTTGCTATATCTTCCCCTACCTGTTGCGATCCCTCTCATGCCCTGTTTATCCTCCCCTCCTCAGTATGTTTCTGCTCCCCCTTTCTCTCCCATAGCAGAGGCTTGAATCTATTCCTAGTCGATACCCCTCCTACATCTCTCCCCCTTATCGGTTCCCCCCGGTCCCTCCCTACCCACAGCTATCTGCTCTGTCCCCTGATACTCCTCATGGTCTCTTCCTCCCCATCAGTAGGCCTCGCCCTTCCCTTGGGCACCCCCTCCCTTCTCCTCTCCTTTCTGCTAGTGCCTCTGATACTGGGGTCAGTTTCACTCCCTAGTTGTTCTTTTCCCGTCCCCCCTTACCATCTACTATTCCCCCGCAGCCGGGATGCCTACCATACTCATCTGCCTTGCCACTTAAACTCCTTCCTAGCCTCCATAGTTCCTCCTTTAAACTAGCCAATTGTATATAGACCATACACCCCCCCATCCTCCAAGCCCAGTCCAGGACCATGGTGGACCCACACCCTGTACACCCCACCACACTTCCAAAGATGCCTACCCTATTGACATGCTGCACCTGCCCCATTTTGGCTGCCATCTTATGCTACAGGCTCTTATTCCCAGTTTGTGTACTGTACTACAACTGTTAGGCCCCTATTTACTCAAATTTCTGTTCCCCCCCACACTAGTCCCCCTACTGCCCCCTTGCCGACTGGGTTAATTCAGTCTCAAATCTCATCCGTTAGATACTGTATTACTGTAGCAATCCTACAGCCTCCTTTTTTTGTTTTTCACCCCTCACTTACCATACTCTTTGTTCTCAGCCCTCATATAGTTTCACTTAGCCCAGTTAGAAATCCTATTGCACTCCAAGTATTACTCAGCTCAGTTAGATAAATAAACAGAAGAAATAAATCTGTATGATTACAGCAATCCTAACAGTATAGCTCTGTACTTAGCTCAGTTAGAGAAATAAACAGAACAACTAAATCTGTATTATTACAGCAATCCTGAAAGTATCCAACCATTGCTTTGTCTCCACCCCAGAAACCCTGCTGTAATATAGGACCACACAGGACCATGGGCGGGGGGTGGGCAACTCTAAAGTCCCGACAGAGCTCATTTGAGCTCGCTCACTCCTCCCTCTCACTCGCTCGTTCTGTTTCACCCAGCGCTGCAGGCTGCCCTTTTGTACTAGGCTCCTTCCTGTGTTGGCACCTTTTTCTGCCCAAAAAGAAATCTGCAGCAGTCCTGACAGAGCTCCCTTGAGCTCGCTCACTTCCCCTCTCTCACTGTCTCATTCTTAATCTGCCCCAAACACTGACTTCCCACACCGACCGTGCTATTCTGCACTGGAAGAGTGCGAAAACACATTTTAGCCAGGATGTGAACAATGACAGCTGTACTGTTCATAAGGAGGTGTGAAAAATGCCAGTGCTGAACATCTGGCATGAAAATATTACAAATGTGTGAAGTTACAAGGGTGTGTGGAACCTGTGCAATGCACACTTGTAACACAGTCATTTTATGGGCTTTCAGCACCAAATTTTCAACATAGGCATTTTAGGACCTCTGCTCATGAACAGTGTCACTGTCATTTTCTTAATCTGTCCCGAACACTGATTTCCCACAGTGACTGCACTATTCTGTGCCGGAAGTGCGAAAACACATTTCAGTGAGGATGTGTAAAATGACAGCTGTACTCTTCATAAGGAGGTGTGGGAAAATGACAATGTTGGAAATCTGGAGTGAAAATATTACAAATTCGCGAAGTTATGAGCATGCATGGAAACTTGTGCAATGCACGCTCATAAAACAGTCATTTTTTGGATTTCTTTCACCAAATTTGCAACACAGATTTTTTTCTTTTCTTTATCTGTTTATGCCCCTCCTCTCTCCTGGTGACCCCCACTCCTTCAGGCTCCGACAAGTCCTTCCCGATCCCCTGCAAGCCCTACCCGAGATCCTCAAATCGCAGCCATCCCCCGGGATATCTTGGACGTAATCCTTCGCCGGTTGGGTCCTTCTCCTCCAAGGGGGAAGGCACCGGGAGGGGGTTCCAGCACACTACTTGATAGGGCCCAGGGGATGCTGCTGAGGAAGGAGGCTTGCCAAAGACACTGGAGGCATCGAGGGATGGAGAACAGTCATTCGGCGGCCAACAGGTGGCATTTCCACTTTTATGGGTTCCCTTCACTGCATCGTTCGCGTAGTGCCTCCAGTCTCCACTGGGGGCCACTACCAAGCGATGCATTCCCCAAACCCACCCCAGGATAGGAGAGCAGTCCTTATAGACACGCAATCCTATCCTTCTCCTGCTGACCCACGGAGTCCTGGGTCCGTTCCCGTACTCAGGTCATTGGCGTGGTTGGCGGTAAGGTGCCTCAACCCTCTACACCACTGGGCCAGCACAAAATAGGCATTTTGATAGCCCACCTCATGAACAGTGGCACTGTCATTTTGTTAATCAGTCCCGGAAGGTGATTCCGCACAGTGACCGCGAAATCACCTTTCAGGACTGAATAACACCATGACAGTGACTGAATTCATGAGGAGGGGTCGCAATAACCCCATGTTGAAAATTTGGTGCCAAAATTCCACCAAATACCTGAGATATGCACCAAAGTTGAAAAAACCCTATTTATACCCTTATACAGCTTACTGGCATTTCTTCAGTTCGTGGTCGGCTTTGAAGAGCGCAGACATGTTCCCAGTCCACCGAAGATCATCACACCAGGCTCAGGAGGTAAGTATGGGGTGAGGGGGGGTGTGGGGAGGTAGAGTATGCAGAGGGTGGGTGCAGGTTGGGGGGCAGGGGCACCGGAACACTTTGAGGGACCGTTTTCTCATTTTACAGGTAAAAAAAACAAATGGACAATGCTGGTCAGTTTTCCTTTTTCACAGGTGTGTTTGGTACACTGGGGTGGGCTCCCAGTGTACCACCTGCATTTGTGGGGAGGGGGACCAAAGCCGATGGGGATTGGGCCCCCCGTCAGCACAGAAACAGGTGGGGTGGCACGCATGATGCTGAGGGGGATTGGGCACCCCCTCAGCACAGGCATGCAAGCATGGGGGGCCATTATGCTGACAAGGAGTGGGTTCCCCATTGGCAGCAGGAACTAGGGAGGATGAGACTGAAGCCAATGGGGACTGGGCCCCCCGTTGGCACAGAAACATGTGGGGGGCACATGATGCCATGGGGGATTGGGGAATTTTGGCACCAAATTTTCAACATGGCACCCCCTCTGCACACAACTGAAATGGCGGGGGCATTATGCTAACTGGGAGTGGGCTGCCCCATTGGCAAATTAACTGGGTCAAGGACATGCCAACAGGAGGATTGGGCACCCCCATCAGCTTTCTATGCACCTCTGAGGTGGCGGCATACAGCTGCCACTTTCCTGGTAATGTTTACATCAGGCAAGGTATCACTCTGCAATGACGGGTCACTCCCTCATTGCAGCGGAATGGCTGATGCTGCAATGACAAGGCCGCCCCTGATTGCAGTGGTGAAATCATTACAACTTGGTGGCACTCTGCAGAACCAGTGTCATCAGGACACTGGCCTGCCTTGGCTGAGCACTGCCAAGCCCAACAGTGCAGTGCCAGCATTGGCCGCCACAGTGCCGCACCTCCACAACCTGCTTCTCTCCTAAACTGCCACATAATGTTTCCTGTGCATGCGCACAAGCAAACATAAAAAGCTACATCAGAAATGTAAATTGACTATTTTATCAGTATCAGGTTCAAAAACAGAGCTGAGAAAGTTAGAAAAAATTTGTCCATTATCTGAAGCACAGCAGAATGAATATCACACAGTTACCATGTATGACAAAACCACAACCTGTCTTTAAAATATGCAGTGTGTTTCAAAGGTCTGTCATCAGATGAGTCCTGAACCCTAAACTACTCGCATCT
Organism: Neoceratodus forsteri; assembly: GCA_016271365.2. NCBI lineage: Eukaryota > Metazoa > Chordata > Ceratodontiformes > Ceratodontidae > Neoceratodus > Neoceratodus forsteri. Next base: position 554,935,535 of record CM057450.1, on the reverse strand, counting down.
GTTTTATCCTATATACCCAGGTTGTTGGGGACATCTTCTGTAATGTGAATTACATGCTTGTGTTAGACCTAGAAATTGATCCTTGCCTCCATGGTCTCACCTTCAGCACATAACAGCAACACAAATTTATCAAGACTTAGATTTGTGATATTAAAGTATATTTCAGACCAATCAGAAAATTGACAGATACAATCATAGAAAAACAGAATTTGATGGCAGGTAAGGACCACTTGGCCCACCCAGTCTTCCCTTTTCCTCCCTACCTACAGTACATTATTACCACAGACCATACTTGATCTACAGCTCTTTTTTCCCCCTCCACTTCCCTTCCACTACAATTTCCTTGTACCTATCCCATGCATTCTTGAAACCTGCCACTACCTTCACCCCATCACCTCTGCTGGAAGGTTGTTCCAGGAATCCACCACTCCTCCTGTGAAGAAACTTCCTCACATCTCTCCTGAATCTACCCCCTCCTGTTTAATAGTATGTCCCCTTTTTCTTGAGCATCTTTTCTTCTGAAAAATAGTTCCCTCCTGTACCTTATTTACCCCGTGAGGTATTTCAAGGTCTCTGTCATATCCCCCCTCTCTTCCAGGGTATGCATTTTGAGGCCATTTAGTCTCCCTTCACATGGCTTTTGATGCAGACCCTGTACCATTTTAGTTGCCCTCCTCTGGACAGCCTCCACTCTGTCTATGTCTATCTGGAGATACAATCTCCAGACCTGGACACAGTACTCTAGATGGGGTCTTGACAGAGAACTATACAGAGGTAACACCCCTTCCCCTTTCTGCTGGTGATACCCCTTCCTATGCTCATCAGCATCCCACTAGTTCTTCCAACCTCCTTATAGCACTGCCTGGCCACCTTTAGGTAATCCAATATGGTAACGCCTGATTAAATGTTACAGCAAATATTTTTTTTAACTCATCAAACTCTACATTTTACTTCTCATTGCCTATTAACAATATCATTTTTTTTTTCATTCTTGTAGTCATTTCCCTTTTAGTTTTAGCTCTTTGCACTAAATTTCTCACAAACTGCTAAAGTGTAAATAAGATTATAAAAAGGGTCTGAGAAACAGAGCTTTCTGAGTGACTGTAAGAATTCTATTTAGCATTATGTTATGTTTCTAAGCTCTGAAACATTTGACAGATCTCAGAAATCCTCAGGGTTCTGAAGAGGTCTAACTTTTTTATGAAAAGTTGCAACATTCTGCATGATTCCCTGTGTGCTATGTTGTTAGTATTCATCAGCTGCTGCACATCTCACAGCAGCTCACCATGATACTTAGATAAGCTGAAGCTGTTGAAGACTAAGGGATGGAAGTTTGAGCTTTCTTGGTGGAGATCTCATTCAGATGAGAGGTTGGCACTGAGGGCCCGCTATGGTATCAGTTGGCAATCACACTGAAAAAGACAAAGTTCCTGTCAAGCGTGATTGCTGCAGGGAAGAATCAGCTGGTTAACTGTTTCACACCATGGACAGGTTGAGTACCCACATCCCCTGCCTGTGCTCTGAAACAGTGTTAGTGCAGTTAGTTGAACTAATTCAAAACAAGGCATCATCTCTTCAGGATGGGATCTCCTCAAGTGGCCTGCATGGGTGTCATCAAGACAATCTGCAATTCTGGAAGAGGTGTTCCAGGTGGTCTGAGCCCTGTGTACTGTATGCTGGACCCAGGGTCTAACTGGTTCCTTCTTGGTTGCTGGGAATTCCAAGGTCCATTTATCACAGAGATTGAAGGGTACTTCTTGATGGAGGGGGTCTTTCCCATCACTATGAAAAGGGCAGTGGTGAGACCTTTCTTGAAGAAACCATCTTTGGACCCCAACAGCCTCATGAAGTACAGATCTGTCTTGAACATTCCCTTTGTGTGAAAAGTTATCAAGATGGTGGTGACAGCACAGCTTGAGGTTCACCATGGAAAATTCAACAACTATGAATAGTTTCAGTCAAGATTTAAGCCCTGCCACAGCACCAAAACATGCTCCTTATGGTGTTCCATGATCTCCTCACTGCAAGGGACAGAGGTTACTGGTCTATTTTGTCCTTCTAGGTCTGTCATCAGCATTTGACATGGTAGACCATTGAGTGCTGCTGGATCACCTAAGGTACTATGTGGGGCTCACTAACATGTTTTTTGCTGGTTTGAGTCATACTATTACCAGGAGGGCTCAACAGATGGTTCTATTTATCTATCCATCCATCTTTGGAACTGCTGCGTTTGACTGTGATATGCCTTAAAGTTTATTGCTTGCACCCATGTTGTTTGCCGTGTACATGCTGCCACTGGGTGAGATCATAAAACAGTGTACCACTGAGTTTCATTGCTATGTTTATCATACTCAGCTTTACCTGTCTTGTGCACCTGATGGGAGTAGTGCAGGCTCAGTGCCCGGTTAGTATCTTTGGGAAATTAATGACTGGATTTCTTCCAACTGGATGAGCCTCAAGGGGGTCAAACAGAGGTAATGATTGTTGAGGTGGGTCTCCATGGGTCAGCAATAAACAGTGGAGATGCCATGTAGCCAGTCCATTGCTTAATGCTATCACACTTTGTGCTGCAGACACACTTAGGAATCTAGGGATGACTGTGGACTATAAGCTGTTACTATAACATCAGGTGTCAGCTGCAGTCCACACTGGCTTTATCTGTGTAATGTAACTGGGATCAAAATGTATCTTGTGCCTGGGAACAAGGTAACAGTATTCCATGCATTTGACACATGAAGACTGGACTACTGCAGTACCCTCTACTTAGGGTTGTCTGGAGGAGTGATGCATCGCCTACAGCTGGTACAGAATGCTACATCCCAGCTGGTAGCTAGAATGTCTGATAAAGAACACACGATGTCAATTCTGCACTATCTACTCTAGCTGCCAATTCAGTGGTCCATCAGTTTAAAAATATGCTCATTAACATAGAAGGCCCTATTTGGTCCAGGTCATGGCTGCTTGAAAGAGCTCAGGTCTCCTTACCTCCCATCTGCCATCTCCACTCCACTCCACCAATGAGGGCATCTGGTGGTCCCCTGATAAAGTCTCCATGGGACAGAGCTATTGGGGTAGTTACCCCATCCCTCTGGATTTCTCTGCCACCCTCCATTCATTCTGTCCACTGAATGGAGGCTTTTAACAATAATAATAATAATAATAATAAAACTTTATTTGTTAAGCGCCTTTCAAGCATCAAGGCGCTGTACAGAATGAACAATAAAAACAGAGAAAACATATAAAATCAGATTAACAATGACCTCAAGTCACAAAAGCTTGATTCCACAGATAGGTCTTAAGTTCATGCTTAAACATCACCATGGTCGTGCATTCCCGAAGCTGGTGAGGCAGAGAATTCCAGATGATTGGGGCTGCAAACATAAAAGCCTGAGCCCCAGAGGATTTTAAAATGACCCTCGGAACCTCCAGCAAACCCTTGTCAGCTGAACGGAGCTGTGGTAGAGGGCTATAGGGAATCAGAAGCTGTTTCAAGTAGTCGGGGCCAAGTCCGTGAAGGGCTTTGAAGGTCAAAAGACCTACTTTAAAGGTGATCTGCCACTGTATAGGCAGCCAGTGCAGATTGTGCAAACCAGGGGTGATATGTGTCCTTCTTGATACCCCTGTCAACAACCTAGCAGCAGCATTCTGCACTAGCTCCAAGCGGCAGATATCAGCCCCAGGAAGCTCCAGGTAAAGGGAGTTGCAGTATAAACCAGAGGGAAGATCAGACCTCAACCCCTCTATCCTGTGACCCGGGTCCACAACAAAAACCTCGGTCTTACCGGCGTTCAACTTTAACTAGCTTGAATTCATCCAATCATGGATTTCAGTGAGGCAGTTATTAAATACCGAGAAAGCACTATCCTGGTCAGGAGCAAAAGACAGGTACAGCTGGGTATCATCAGCATAGCAGTGAAACCTCCGCCCATATCATCTTACAATGTCTCTGTGGGGCAGCATATACACTGCAAACAACATGGGGGAAAGCACTGAGTCCTGGGGAACCCCACACTGCAGAGAGAAGGAGGTAGAGGAAAAAATCCCCAACACAACTCTCTGTGTTCTCCCAGATAGGAAAGATGTAAGCCATCTGAGCACTGTACCAGAGAGTCCACAGATGGACCCCAGTCGCTCGAGCAAAAACCCCATGGTCTACAGTGTCAAAGGCTGAAGAGAGAGAGATCAAGGACAACCAAGATAGAACAGTTTCTCTGATCTCTTGTCATCAGGAGATCATTGAACACCCGAACCAGAGCAGTCTCAGTACTATGCCTCTTTCGAAAACCAGACTGGAGAGGTTCGTAGATATTATGGATGGTCAAATGGTCCTCCAGCTAGATTGCCACTACCTTCTCAATAACCTTCCCAATAAAGGGAAGGTTAGAGATAGGTCTGTAGTTGGCAAAAATATCTGGGTCCAAAGAAGCTTTCTTCAAAGGGGGACTCACCACCACTTCCTTCAAGGAGCTAGGAAACTCACCCAATTCTAGGGAGCACCAGATTATTTGAGCCAGAAATGGGCACAAGATCTCAACACAACCCAAAATCAGAGAAGTTTGACCAGGATCCAGATTTAAGGTAGTGTTATAATCTTATTTATTTGATCATGCTAACAGTTTTAGCTAATTTATTGTTTTGATGTATAATTTATTCTATTTATTATTTATCATCACTGTATTTCAATGTATTAATTTTGTTTACTTGTACAGCACGCTGAGCCTTTTGGAAATGGTGCCTGACAAATAAATTTAGCCTTGCCTTTATGAATCTATCAGTGTGTTTCCTGCAATCTCACAATATGCTTCTATGCCCTGGTTGTCTCTCAGCTATTGACGATTTATGTAGCCTAGCCAGTAGTGCTGCTAACATTAAGCAACCCACCGAAATGCTTGATGCTGATTATCAGTGTCAGTGGTTTGGCAAGTTGCACACTTACTTTTAAAAACAGGAAGACTGGAGGATTGTGGGTTCTAGTAACAACCAGAAGTTGGGGTAAATCACAGTACTAACACCATAGTGCTGCATGAGGGGGGAGTGCTGCACCCCTGAGGTGCCATCTTTTGTATGAGATGTTAAACTGAGATCCTCTCTGCCAGCTCTGATGGCTGTTCAGTTGGACATTAAGGATCCTCTTGAACGTCCTCTTGAGCATATCCTCGATTCTTTTGTCTGTTGGGTCCTTGAGGGCTATGGTGCCACATGGGAGCACAGTCTTTTTGCTCAGGGCCGCCACCTGTGGATCAATAGTGGGTGCCTTGCACCAAATATCCGATTTATCACCCTGGACAGGGTACATTCTGTCCAAATTTCTGTGGTTCGGCATTCTGCCCGGATCGGGAGACGGCCATTCCGTGCCGACAACATCTTCGATGGCTGGGCATACTGGGAAGGTCTCTGTGGTCATGGTTCTTAGCTGGATCATTGGATCGAGCTTCAACTCGGGCTTGCCCTCTTCCGGCTCCTCAGTGCCCAGGCCCATGGTGGCCTCGATCATCTTCATGAGCCCTGGAATGGTGTTGAATGAGCACAGTTTGGAGGTCAAAGACGGTGTTGCTTGCAGGTCCATGTCCTCTGCGTCAGAATCCACCCCAGTTTCCCCCTCGTCTCCTCTTCTTCGTCCACGTCATCTTTCTCCCCTTCCTCCAGCGTGCCGTCGTGTGGTGCGACCGGGCGGGAGTCCTCAGGCATGGACGGATCCTCTGGTACACCCCTCATCCTGTTGGGTTCCGGGCTGGGTGGTCTCGCCCTGTTCTGGGTGAGGGCCTCCAGCTTTTCCATGATCTTGAGCATGAAGTTCTGTTGGCTCTCCATCATGGCCACTGCTGCTTGTTGGTTCTGGATCAATAGGGAGCCCGGGTCCACCCACGTCGAATTGCTGGATCTGGGGTTGGAGGGGGCCAGATGTGGTGTCCTCTCCATTGAGGAAAGGTCATCGTCCAGGAGGCAGGCCACGCACAGGAGCCCAGGGGTTTGGGGGAGGAGGTTGGCGCTGCACGCGGAACACTTCTTGGCCTTTACCATCTGGAATTAGAGAGAAAGGTAGACTTGTAAGGAAGCCGATAACCCCATTATCCCCTCTCTCTTTCCCCCTTATATATATCTTTTTTTGTCCCCATCGGTGGCGATGGAGGCAGGGAACAGAGGAGCGCCTCGGGTGTGGGGGTGCTATGGGAGGACCCCCTATCACGGGGGTTGAGTGGTGCCGAGGGCCGCTGTGGGAGAGGGCCGGGGCCACCATGCGGAGAGAGGGACTCCGTTAATCCTCCACTGGGGTCGCTATGGGAGGGACCCGAGTAGTGGTAGAATAGCATGCTCCTTACTCCTTTTTTCTTTTTTTTTTTTTGACAGCCGCCCTGAAGCTTGCAGTCCTATATAATCCTTTGCTGGGATTAGAACACTGGTCTCCTGCTTTCACAAACTCCCCCGAACCACGCCTGCGCCTACAGGGTAGGCTTCCAGGACCTGAAGGCCAAGCTGGAAGGCCTACTAGGCGAGCCCGAGAGTGGAGGTCCTGAGGTCCGGGGGGTGGGGGGGGTGAGCCATGGCTCACAGAAGATCGGGAGCGCTCACAAGCTGGCCCCTGACTCCTGGTCCTGTTAGCCGCGGACTCTGCAGCATCCTGATGTTATTTTCGCCCCCCCCAGCAATTGAGGGTGAAGGACTGGCCCTCGAGTCTTGAAACGCCTCCCGAGGAAAAAGAAAAAATTTTTAACAGGCTGCGCGCCTAGTGCTGCTCCACCTCCCCGAAGATCCAGAGTGAGGGGAGAGGAGGAGAAGGCGCCCGGTGGAAGCGGCTGGAGGGGCAGGCCGCCCACGCATATGAGGATTTAGCCCCCCAGCCCCTCGCGCTAGAAGGCCCCCACGAGGCCTACTGGGGTCTGTGCGAGTGCTCGCTTTCCTCCTCCCGGTTCGTGGTTTGAGCCATCGCGGTCGCGAAGGAGGCGGAAGACGAGCGGGGTGGTGAGAGGAGAGCTCTGGCCTCCTTCTCTTCTCGTGGAGAACTGGGTGGGGGATAGGCCTGCGGCCTCCCCGCGACTCACCCGAGCCGGCGCTAAGGGATGGAAGCAGCGCTCGGCCGGGAGATCCACGCCAGCAGTAAGGTGGGTTGGGGGGATGAGCCTGCGGCCTACGCGACTCACCAAGCGGCGCTGAGGGATAGAAGCAGGCGCTCGGCGGAGATCACGCCAAAGGCGAGGAGGAGGGGCCTACGGCCTACCGAGACACTCGCGCACAACAGCCCAAGGAGAGCGCTCGGCCTAGTAACGCGGGCGTGGAGGCATAACTTGGGCCACACACGGGGCAGAACTGCCCTGAGGGAACTGGGGAGAGGCCGAATAAGCCAAAATAACACCAGCAGCCACCCCCATATTAACGGAGCTCCATCGGGGGTAATTAGACGTGGGGCTCAATCAACTGGTTACTCCTAGTGTAATCATGCTTAACAACAGAAAAAACATTTCTAGAGCAGGCAACAAACAACGGAATTTAAACAAGAGACTGGCTCCTACTCTGAGAGCCCTGTTAAATCCTTATAGTTAGAGTAGGTAGGGTAAATAACTGAAATATGCAGAAAAAGCTGGTTCCTACCTTGTTAGAGCAGACAGGGATTCCTGGTATGCTTCTTGCCTATTCAGATGCACGATTCAAAACTGGAGAGCAGGGGTTCCTGGGACATGGATATACTGGAAATCTGATCTGGGTCACGTGCATCATTAGCCTATCAGGTGGGCTGTAACCCATGAGGTAATGTCTGGAGTGCCATGGATGCCAACCAACACAATCACCTTTACCAGGTGAGTAAACACCCAGTGCTCCAGTCAAATTCCCCTAATTCACTAAAATACTACCAACAGATTAACCTGGTTTAATATGCCAGTTTCCATCCCCCCCCCCCCACACACACACACTCCAGGATAAAATATGCAAAATCCTGGCTCTCATTTCTGGCCAAGAACAGCTAAACAAATAAGGATACCTACAGGGATAGCCAGGAAAAAGTCCCTGTATATCTAGATATTTCACAGGAAATACCCATTTTTTCAAAGGGATTTCTTGTGACACAGTATATACAGACATATTAACATGTTTACTGGGACATATTGTTAACTATTGCTGTGCAGTACCACTGTAATGGAAAGAGCTCTATGAGGTATTTTTTTTTATCTCAGTTCAAAACTCATCCAAATATGGTTTACACTTTTTCTGCTGTGCTCCTCATAAGGCTTTGTTATTAATAATCATTGAAGTGAGAGATGTTTTTAATAAATAACTTTGGGAGCATTTGAAACAAGGTTTACTACCTCCCAGTAGGCGATAACTAGGTCTATTCATGGAGGTTAAGAAAAAGTTGAGCCATATGACATGGTGTACCCACCTCCCACAAATTTCACGAGCCCAAGTCATACAATTTCCTTTGGTGACTTCCAGTTTTCTTTTCCACCTAATGGAAATGTTTATGCAAATCCAGGGCCTGGAATTCTCCGGGGGAGTTTTATTTATTTTCCTATGAGATTTCAGCATAGTTTAGACTTTCTCAATGGAAACCATGAACATTCCAGGAGAAGAAATTATCTGTTTGTTATGCTGCCATATAAGCAGAATACTTGCAGCCAGTTATGGCATGCTGGAGTTTTAGTGGTGACTACCGCAGCTTGGCTGTAACTTAGTTGCTAAACATTTGGAGCAGGATCCTAGCATCTCCTTTTTCTCCGTAAAGATTTTTATGCCCTCCATGGACAGGAAGAGTAGGTTTCCTTCGACATCTGTCCCTGCCACTCCTTCATTGGCAATGACCTCCCTGGGACTTACTGCACCAGCTGTATCCCCCATGAATTACCCCCTGTGGCAGGGCTAGCAGTGGGAGAACCCCCCATAGACACACAATCAAAATTGCCAGTCAGAGTCCTGGTGGTGGCATGGGTGGAGATCTGGCACACAGAGCAACATTTGTGACCTCCCTGCCATCCATCTTAAACCTAGTTTTTCTCTCCTGGTTCCCTGAGCTGCATCATGCATATTGGTGCATGCCTGTGGAAAGAAGAGCCCTCCTTGGGATGCTCAATCCTCACCCCCACCTTCCAACTGACCCGCAGCAAGCCAGGCCACTCCCGATCTTGGGTCGCTGGCATGGTGCGCAGTAACACTACTGCCATGCCACTGGGCCAGCTTTAGCATCTCTGTTCTATGTTTATTTTTTTGGCAGGGGGAGGGAGGCTCAATTGTATATTTTTTAAATATTACAGTGCAGTACCACATTTTCATCACCGCAATGGTCACAGTTCTTAAAGTTACATTTCATATTTTTTGATGAAAACATTTCATTTTTGCCTTCTTATTCCGCTTTACACTACCTCTTTTCTCCTATTCTGTAAAATGTGCATGCTTTTCTAGTCTGGGGTCTGCTTTAGCATATTTATTAGATAGAAATAATTGAATGAGAACTCTCTCTAATATAGCTAACTCAGGTTTTCATTATTATTCTCAGTTGTAATTGAACACCAAAAATGTAGCATTTATTTATTTTATTTGGAAATTTGGTGACTGGGAAAGGCAGCTTAGCTGAATCTCATTTTGAGGTGTGATATTGGGGGGGGGGGATAACAGAAGAGAGAGTACATTAAGGTAAAACATCATCTTCAAACAATAGATACATTAGAACATGTAACAATATAAAATATAGCAATCCAATACCACAGTGCAAATCAAAGTACAGGAATTAAAGGTGCCAAATGTAAAAGAAACAGAATGAGGCAAGTAGTTCCTAGTACAGTACAGTAAAAACATGTTGCTGGAGATAAGTGAGGCTAAAAAGCAGGGTGCTCAAGGGAGTGAAGGAAGACCAACACAAGTGGGGGAGGGGGAGGAACAATTATTACTCCATAGGGGAACACAGATTGGCAAGGGCCGATACTAACAGAACAGAGAGTCAGTGAAGCTGTAGTGTGGGAGGGGGAAAGAGGAAAGAAAAGGAAATGGTAGAAAATGAAAAGAAGTGGGTGGGGAGGGGTAAAGTTAGTTACAGGAGCAGATATTAGTGGAAACCTTACAAAGTAGGAAGTTACAGGACAGGGAGGAGCAGGGAGCCAGAAGGAGGTTATATCAGAGGAGTAGTGGCAGGAAACAGAGGGTGATTTGCTCAGCTAATGTTTTGGAGTAGGGGACAGCAAAGAAAAGGGAGTCAGCAGAACAAAGGGAGTAGGAGGAGGGGCAAGGAATAGGAGGGAGAAGAGGTAACAGAGAAGGGTGTTAAACCAGAACTTTGACAGGAATGAGCCATAGTGAGAGTGTGTTTGTAGTAAGACGAGGTAAAGGAAAGGCCAAAGTACCTTACTCCCCTTTCTAGGGGGTGATATTAATTATGCTGCTGTTTTTCTCCAGAGCCTGCCCCTTGTAAGTACATTATATTATTCAACACTCCCCAACTGGTAACATACCCTATAACCAGGGCCCCTGGTGTTCTGCGGCAGAATTTTCTGATTTCTGAGGCATGATTTATTCATTTCTCTGGCAGAATGCAGTCCTGTCATTGGCTAAATATGATGTGATGTCATCGATGACATCATATGCTGAGCATAGAGGAGGGGCTTCAGGATAAATGAGCTGGGAAATAAAGCCTGACACTATGAAAAAACAGTATATTTATATGAAAATTCACCAAAAACAATGAATTCTGTGGCACTATATATATTCTGTGGCATGATGCAAATTCTGCGGCAAATTCCGCAACCTCAGAATCGCAGAATTTCAGGGTCCTTGCCTATAACCTATCACTTGTGCTTTGCCCTGGTCCCCTGCAACTGGGTAACTGCTTTCCCTGTGCACCCAGGGGTTGCTTTTTCTCAGGGATCATTGCTTCTTCAAATCTCTACCAATATGGGGCTGCTTATTTGGAATGCATGGCCTGCTTTAATCCTATGTAGTGCAATTTGTATCTCTGACTGACTTCCCTTACTGGTTACACTCAGTACTGAACACCTGGAATACACTTATTTTACCATGTCCAGCCTTGTAACCCACACTTATTCCATTGTGCTGACCAGATTCCTATTGTCACTGCACTGTTTCTTTAAGAAGTCAAAGTTCCTTAAAAAGTGGCACTGGTGTTGTAACTTCATATATTTGTATCCTAGGTACAGTTCCCTCATTCATCCTGCTCTCATTAACCTCTTAACATCTGGTGATGTTGAGCTAAATCAAGGTCCTACCCCTGCCATGCCCTCTTTCCATTCCATGCCATAGCAAAATGCTAAGGGCACCAGAATTGTTCACCTCAGTATAAGAAGTTTAGTCCTCAAACTAGATGAGCTCTTAGCATGAGTCACACACTACCAACCTGATATCTTTGGAATATCAGAAACATGGCTAAAACTGGCCATACTGGATGAGTAGTGTGCACTTCCAGGATACACAGTAATTATCTGTTGTGATCACCGTGGCCCTAAGAAAGGAGGTGGCACACTAATGTATGATACATCCCCGCTTCACATAGTAGGCCCATGTCACCATCACTCTCTGGAATCCACCGTAGAATGCTGCCATGGTGAGCTCACATTGGGTGGTGCATCTTTTCTGCATTTATATCCCTCCAACTGGGAACTCAAGCTTACTCCTGTCCCTGAACAAGTCCACAAGTTTGTTAGTCAAAAACAACAAATTCATTATATTTGGAAACTTTCATATCGATTGGATCAGTGATTGAAGCAAAACAGTGGTGCAGGCCCTTAGTATGCTTAACCTTTCACAGGTCATCTCTGAGCCCAAGAGGTGCTCTAATTTATTTATTTATTTAAGAGATTTACCAGGCAGGCACACTGAGTGGGGGTCCACTCGTTTCCAGATGTGACCTGGGCAGTTAGAGGGGTACAATCAGGACAGGTATTTACAAAGGTATTTACATAGGTGCAGAGTAATTACAAGCAAAGAACATTTAGGTACACAGGTAGTTACAAAGTTTTAACATAGCCACAGAGTATAACAAGGCAGAGAACATGCAAGTGCTTGGGCAAATGTGCAAACTCGTGACTAGCACAAGGAAGCGAAGCAAGTCAGCAATTGCTTAGAATAATTCCAAGTTTGTGGAGCTGCTGGTGGGAGTAGACGATGCATCACTAGCAGGGGCATATAGTTATAGTTCAGGGTTGGTGGTAGCAGTTGCATGTGTCTGAGAAATGTGCTTGGAGAAGCGGGTTAAGGAGTCTTAGGTTAGAGGTGAGCCTGCTGTCTGCAAGTAGATCATTCTAAAGTTTGAGCAAGCGATATTTGAAGGCTGATTGACCCTTGGATGTATGCATGAATGGGACTTGGAGAAGCCTGGAGTCGGAGCTCCTGAGTGAGTAGGCCGGGAAGAGTTGGGCTGATAAGGTGGTCCTGAAGGGGGGAGGGATTTGGACCAGAATTTAGCTATGACACTGGAGCAGAGGATCTGTCTGCGGGACACGAGTGAGTGTAGTGCTAGGGAGCTGTATAGGTCACAGTGATGGGTCGTTGGGGGGCAGTCCAGGATGAAGCGACAGAAGGAATGAAAGAGGGTGTCCAGGCTGGCCAGGGAGGATGAGGGTGCTGTGACACAAACCACTAATAATGGCAGTAGACAAAAACCCTAATAAACTGGATACTCATACCCAGGTCAGACAGAATTCCAAGTCCAGGTGTTCTGCTTAAGTTATTAGCGACCACTCACCCATTTTTCTATATGGTGTACCAAATTTCCAAAAGCCCTTCTTAGAATCATACATTTTAGGAAATACACTAATCTGGGTCCTGAGCTTTTTAGACTGGCAGTGTCTAATACTGATTGATCCCAAATATATGAGGCATCTGATGTAAATTCAGCAACTGCCTTCTTTACTACAGTGTTCACTAAATTACAGGACAAATTTGCTCCACTCACCAAAAAGAGAGTGCGTGCCCCCATACTAAATGGCTGGATCACATGTTATTAACCAAATTCATTGAGCGTGACAAAAAAATTGGATGAATTTAAGGCCTTCTTATCCCTCTCAAACTGGTCTGCCTATAGAACCCTGCACAACATATGTAAAAGAGTTGTCAGGGAAAAAAAAAACTCTCACTGCAAAACACTATTTAACTCCACTGCCCAAAACCTTAGACTGTTTTGGATGCAAATCAATCAAATTCTAGGTCAGCTGAGTAATCATTCTGGTTTGTCTTGTGTTTTTAAAATCTGGTAAGATCTTGGCCCAAAGACTGCTTTACTAAGGGTGACCAGAACACATAACATTTGAAACATACATACATATAGCGATGATGTATCCAGAGGCATATAGACAAGGAAATACATCTAACCAGAATAACATTCACACTGACATTTGGCAAATAGGTAATGTTTTTAAGCATGTTTAAAACTTGAAATGTGTTACAAGCACCAGTTAAAGATGAGGTAAGGAATTATAAAACAGTGGAAGTTTAAGAAACATTGTTCTTTGACCAGCTGAAGTTCTCATCCTGGGAACAACAAATTGATAGTGGAAAGATGATCTAGCTGAAACACTGCTAAGGTGCTTTTAGAAAATTAAGTGACATGCAGTAGGAACAAGGTCAAGAGTGACTTTTTTCATGAGAATACCCCAACACAGTAGGTACCTTTGTTCTAGTGGCAGCCACCTCACATGGTATACGATTCACAATGGTGAGTACGGTAGAACAGTTGTGCAGCAAATCTGGCCACCTGACTATTAAGTGCCCTCCCCCGGGACAGCAGTCCCTCTCTAGTTGTGTGGTAGATTAGTATGCCGTAATCAATAACCAGTAGAAGAAAACTCTGTGCATTGAGCATCCTTGTGGTGTTGATAAGTAGTGAGTTTATTTATTTTTTATTTATTTAGTTGTTTAACCAGGTATAGCACACTAAGCTGAAAACTTTTTTACAGGAGCAACCTGGGAGCACAAGGAAGTTAAGTGACTTGCTCAGGGTCACACAGTATGCAAGTGGAAGCTGTGGGATTCAAACCCAGGTCTGGTCTGCTGGATGTCATCAAATTTGCAGCTCAGAGCCTTAGACCACTGCACTATACTGCCTCCTAGTTTAGCTGATATAGTGTGCCTAGTCTTTGATGGATTACTTTTATCATGGATTTTATGTGTTGTTCAAAGGAGAGGGTGCTATCCAAGGTGAGGTCCAGGTATTTAAATTATTTTACCTGGTCAATTGCCACCCCTTTCAGGGTATACAAAGAAAAGCCACCCTCTTCAGAGTACACAAAGAAAAGACTGGATCAACAGGCAACATCTTACATAGGTTATTAAATACCATTGATTTATGTTTTTTTTTTTATTCAAAACCATTTTACTTATTAGAAAACATTTTTGTAGGTTGACAAAACCTAAAGCCAGTTGGTCCTGAAAGGTGGTAAGGTCAGGGCCGCGTGAGAGGATCACTGCACCATCAGCATAAAGAAATATTCTAGAACTTTTACAGGTTGGTGGTATTGTGTTCAAAAATAAACTAAATAAAAGAGGACTCAATATAGAACCCTGGGGAACACCGAGTGAAATAGTTAATGGAGAGGACAATTAACCCTTGATTTTAGTAGATTGTGACTGACCAAAGAGATAGTTCCAGCAACAGCCAGTGTGATGTCTGTGGACATACCCAGTTTGTAAAGGGCATCCAAAAGCAGATTATGGTTGACAAGGTCGGAGGTCTTAGTGAGGTCCGCCAACACAGCAGCAGCAAAATGACCCTTATTGAGAGCTTCAGTTACTGAGTGTGTGAACCTCACTAAGGCCATCGCTGTGCTATGCCTGGGTTGAAACCCATGTTGTGCTGGCATCAGAACATCATACTTCTGCCTGCTCCATGGTGCCAAATGAAGGGGTTCGCTCATGGTGACCCAGGTTTGTGCCCTGAGCCCAGATACCAGAAGCAGAGACCAGCAGGGAGGGGATCCACAGCATCCATTAGATGGTTCCCTCTTGGAGGGTGGGTAGGGCCTCAGCACCTGCTAGCAGATTGGAGAGAAGCTAGGGGTATGTGTAGCCTTGACACACCCCTGCACATCCCTGCTGCAGGTTGCCACTCCCACATGGCCCAGTCAGGGTGGAGTGGGTGGGCCAAGAAAAGTGGAAAATGCCCCTGATCTGACTAGATGATGGCCACCGGTCCCCGGCATGCCAAACAGCCCAGGATAGCCCTATGCTGACCAACCCAATGCCAATCCCAGGGCTAATATAAATGTGCCTCTGGGCCACCCAATGAAGGGATACCTTGGGTCACTCAGGGAATCGATTGACAGTTGCTGGGGGCAGCAGGATGGTGACCAATGGAGGAGGGTGGCCGTGAGGCCCAGGTGGAGTGAAGGAGTGGCCGGCTAGGGGGAATGGGAGGAGCATGAAAAGAAAAGTATGCAGTATATACTTAACCATGTACTCCATCATCTGCTCAAAAACTATACATCAAGGGCCTTAGATATTGGAGCCAAAAAAGAAATGGGATAATAGTTCTGAACATTAGATATGTCACCAGCTTTGTGGATGGGAACAATGATTGCACCCTTCCAGATTTCTGGGAATTGATCAGAATGAAGTGATAAGTTAAAAATGTTTGTAAGGGTGTAACAAAGGATGTCTGTGGTGATCCTCATGAGCCTAAAATCTACCCCATCTATTCCTACTATAGGTCTGGGATGTAATTTCAAAAGGTAGTTCACGAACTCCCCAGGGGAGAATGCCTTCAAGTAAAACTTTTGATACTTGTTCAGTGAATAAATAATTACATCACTGTCATGAATCATAAAAGAATCTACTTCATCACTGTGTATATAACTGGATAAATCAGAAAAGAAAGTAATGAATTCAGTAGCTATAGTTGAAGGCTCGTTTATGACCCCATATGGGGTTTTTACTACTTACTACTACAAATGTCATTTTTTGCCTGATAATTCATTAATTAACTGGCTCCGTGGTGCCAGGTGATGAGGGATTTCCTGTCACACTGGTGACCCGGGTTTGTGCCAGAGCCCGGGATGACAGGAGTGGAGGCCAGCAGAGAGGGCTCAGATGGGTGCTCTCCTCCCCAGGGAGGGGGTTTGTGGGAGCGAGACCACACCAATCTCAAGTGGCTCCTGGCTACCTAATGGTGTAACACACATTGTGTCATGGGTGACCACGCACCATAGTGCATTCTGCCATGGACTCCACAGGTGTGCATTCACATTGTGGGTGGAGGGTGGGCAAGCATGGAAACAACCTAGAAAATTGGCCACCTGGCAGTCGGATGACAGCTGCCTATTCCCCATACACCACAAAGCCCGGTGATGTCCATGCTGTTCCCCGCCAAGCCCAGCATAGATAGGAGTTGCCCACTGGGCCAGTCTCCTTTCCTGGTGGTGCCACAGGAGAAGGGCCCCCAATGAAGGGATACAGCAGGTCAACCGTGCTTCAGCACAGATGGGGGTGGCAGGATGGCAATGGAGGGGTCTGGTGGTGGAGGCCCTTGACAGTCTGAAGAGTGGCTGGTCTGGTGGGCTGGGGAAAAACAATTCATTACTCAAGTCACAGGTCACTGCTACATTTTTCTCCTCATATTGCCTTTGTTTGTGGATGAAAAATTGCTTTTTCAGTGTTTTAATCATAGATGTGCATTTACTGTGTAATTATTTATGAGCCAGAAGGGTTGCTACATTGGTATTCTTTTTATATACTTTCCATTTTTTTCACTGTCTTGCATGAGTTGAAGCAATGCAAGAGTGACACATTCTTGTTTGTTACCCCTGATCCTTAAAGTAAGGGTGTGACATTTTCTGCTACAGTTTTGGGCTTCATAGCCCATTTCCTTGAGGTGGCGATAGTCCATCTGTGTCATAATTATAAAGTTTACTACTGTCTAGTAAGGGAGGGAAGGGACTGTAAATCTGGCTGAACCATTGGTCAGCAGATCCCTTTCCACTTCCTGGTCTGCCTGCTCCACCCCCGGACTCCGACGTTTTGTGATGTGTGTGACAGGGTGCATCAATGCCACTGTAGTAGGACCCCTTGAGTATTTTAGGTTGCAACCTCTCTCTATATTCTTATCTAATAAAGCTATCCCTTTCTTTCCATCTGGAGGCAGGCCCACCTCCAGACAACCCCCTGTGCTTCTCTTTAACTTTCTTTTCTCTTTCTTCCATGGGTCCGGTCCATATGTGTGGAGGTCAACTTCCAGTGACCTCGAGCTCCCAAACAGAATGGGGCAATAAAATAGAATGGTTATAGCTATAGCTCTATAGAATGGCTGGCTATTTTTGCTAGAATGAAAATATATGTATTGTATACAGTAAAGCACCCTAATCAAAAGGGATACAGTGGCTATTTAGTGTGTAGGCAGAGAAAGACCTACAGTACATTACTAGCCTGTACAATAGTATTTATTGCAAAGAGGCAAACCCCTTTCCCTTTCATTTTCTGTAACCCTGTTGCCGCTATTGAAATGTTAGAACCTGTATTGAATGCTGCAGTTTATCTATTGAATACATTGTACTGCATAAGATTACAGCATGGGAAAATTACTATCATGAAAGAACCTAGCATAAACATAGCTAGTGAAGACATAAAAGGCTAGAATACTGAAAAGGGGTAAAAGAAAACACAAACCTTCCTCTGGCAACACAAATGTTTTAAATAAATGTACTTCTTGAAAGAGAAGGAATAAGTCTGTTCTTACCTGAAGCAGGGGAAAGAATGACATATTGTGTATAGGGGATCAACAGTCCCTTGTGGCCCCTTTTTATAGTAAGCTGTCTGTCACTCAAGTTCCAGTGTAAAGTTTTCCACCTTTAAAAAAGGTGAAAATCCTTCTGGGAAAGTCCCTTCTATTATCTAAAGCTGCTCCTCATTATAGAAGGGTAACTAAGTCCTTTTAGCTGGTTATTTAATTAAATGAAGGGCCATGATGATGCTTGGTCACTTGACAGAGGTGAGCGGGAATAAATAGTACTGCCTGAGCAAACAGATGTTAGATAGGGTCAGTGTCTTCTGACTGATGGTAGGTGAAGGACTAGGAGAGTCCTGTGCTGCACTAAGGAGAACATTGTGAAAAGTATTTACAAGTTTTTTCCTTTGAATTGTTTTAATCGTTTTAATTTTACTCTATATGGTGCAAATAGTTGTTGTTGTTTATAATTATAAAATAAACACCCCGCTTAGAAAAAGTGGGTTGCACCAAAAATCTTGTGTTTGTGTTCATCTGTATTTCCCACACCTTTACAAGTGGTGGCGGTGGTGGGATTTACAGCTGCTAGTGTTTTGCCAGGGATGGGAGACATCGCGGCAGATACCATCCAGTATCCCAGGTGGACACATGGCAGAGGGTGTTCAAGTGACTGGCACCCTTAACAGGAAGATGGCTGCTCAGATGGGAGCACCACTACTGGACAACCTTTCGCTGCCTGTCAGACCTAAGGTGAGGAAGCAACCTTCGGAGGATGATGACCTGAACAAGGTATCCCAGAAGGATCCAGAGGGATGTGAAGACTGAGTGGTTGAACTGATGTGGCTTGTCCACTGGCTAAGAGGAAGATGGCTGGAGGCAGACCAGTATCGGAGGGAGGCTGAGCACTGTTACCAGGTGCTACTGGAAATAACCCATATGGAGGAATTGGTGGAGGCAGCTGAGGACCTGGAGCCATGGCACCTAGAAAAGGAGGTCCCCCGGATGGAAGCCTTGTTGCCAGAATTACCAATTTTTCCTGGCTGTTACCCGGTGGAGGATGGTATTCGAGAAGGGAAGGACCATGAGAAGTCCCCAGGTAAAACTGTGTCCAGACATGATAGTACTGGGGTGAAGGTTGCAAGTCAGCTGCAAGAGACCATGGTGGTCATGGTGGACTTGTGTGGCCAATGTAATGGCCAGTGCCCCACCTATTGACTAGGAAAAGTTGCAGGCTGGGGATGCTGAGTTAACCAGCTTACATGCTTGTGTCTCTGTACATGAGGGTAGAATATTAAATGGGAGTGTGGGAACAAAACTGTGGTGGTATGAATTGCAGAAGGGTGTTCTTCATCACATGAAACCCAATCCCCGTACTGGTCCAGTAAATGCTAGGGTGGTGGTGCCCATGGTCTATAGGAAGGAGGTGCTGGAAACTGTTTTTTCCAGGCACTCTAGACCCTTAAACCATGAAGAAATCCTGAGTAGAATAACAGCACAATATTACTGGCCAGGAATGTATAGGCGGGTGCCTGCCTATGTGGAAACCAGTGCCGTCTGCCAGGGTGTACCGGACAGATTGATAGGAGATGGGACCCAAAGGTGGGAGAGCCTAAAGAGATGGCACCCATAGAAAAGGGGGAGGCACTCACGTAGGTTAAGAGGTACTAGATGGTAGCCAGCATTTGACTGTGTTCCTCTACTACTACTACTACTAGCTGTTTCTAGGATAAATAACCCAGAAAGTTGTAGTAAATACCTCTTTTGTACTGATGGAAGTACATTTAGACTGGAAGAATGGGAAGGTGGTTTGATCTCCCATGTTTTCTTTTTATATTTAGCTCCAGGGTAAAGTAATGTATTAGTGAGTAGCTGGTATGTCACTAGGATGATTACTCATTAAAGGACCCTGGGGTGGAGTTTCGGTGAGGGTAGGCCTAGCTCCATCCCCTTCCATAGAAAGGGGAAAGGGAAAGGTGATGACTGTCTCACATGAAATTTTGGACCAACAGGTTTGTCTTTCTTCATCTCGCCTTGTCTTCCTTCATATTTTCTAGTCTGACAGGGTAGTTACCTTCAGATGAAACTCTTTTCTCTCTTCTGATCTACCTTTTTCTACTGATCTGTTATCTTTTTTCTTCTTTTGGTCCAAGTAGAGGGAGATTATTAGAAATGACCTCCAACTGAAATATCAGAAGGTGCACACTTTTGGAATAGGTGCCTGATATTGTACTTAAAATGGTTTGGGGGTGTTAGTACCCTCGGTGAATATGACTGTGGGAATATATTAGTCAGTCCAGACTGTATACTATTGCCAAATTTGAAATGTGTTAAACCCAGGATATGTATATGTATTACTTTGTTATAGCCAATGTAGGAGTTACAAGGCTGAGTAGTACTGAATAATGGGACCCTGGGGTGGAGCTTTACAGAGAGGGAGGGCCAAAGCTCCACACCCTATCAGGGCTCTGGTTGGGAGATAAAACCCCCTTAGATAATTTTGCTTTCCACTTTAAATCCTTAAAATACTTTGATCGCTATCAGTTATTCATGTTCTGGGAAATTACTTAGGGATTGATGAAACTTGTATATGTATTGAAATCATATACTGTCCTATGCTATGTACAGTGATTATCAATGTCTCAGGGTATGTAGTTAAGATCAGTATGACTGGTCAGTAACTGGTAGAGTTGAAAGGGATCCTGGGACGGCACTTCTGAGAGTGGGAGGGTGGATAGTCTACCCCTTCCAGGGCTTATTGGAAAGGTAACCCGTAGTTTACGGTTCCCTTCATAAAGGGGGGGAAGGTAAGTAGGACCCCTTGAGTATTTTAGGTTGCAACCTCTCTCTCTATATATATATTCTTTAATAAAGCTATCTCTTTCTTTCTGTCTGGAGGCAGGCCACATCCAGACAACCCTCTGTGCTTCTCTTTTCTTTTCTCTTCCTTCCATGGGACCCTATTCGTTTAGCGGTGGCTTTCATTTTTTATCAAAGGTTGCTTAAACATCTGTAAAAGTGTTTTAAAAATTAGCCCTATAGACTTGTATGGGGCACGCCCCCGCATTCTCCCTGGTTACACATCACAAAACATCAGAGCACAGGAGCAGAGCAGGTGGACTGGGAAGTGGAAAGGGATCTACTGGCTGGTCTGTTTGGCCAGTTATGAACCCTTCCCTCCCTTACTGGCCAGTAGTAAATTTGATATTATTGCACAGATGAACTATCGTCACCTCAGGGAAATGGGCTATGAAGCCCAATACGGAATGTTGCACTGTTACTTTAACTTTTTTCGCGGGGAAAATATATTACTAATGTAGTTAAAGCAAGAACAGAAACTTTCAGTGAAGCAGTTGTATCTGTTGTTTGGTCCAAGAAGGATCGATCAACAGCTGAGAGCCTCACAGAATTTTGTAATGTCCAATTTCTTGATATTTCGATAATCAATATGTACTGCAGGAATCGATTTCTTTTTTGCACTCCAGCAGCAACAGACAGGACTACAGTCACTGACACAGTCAGGTAAAACACCTGATTGTATTATTTTGCATGTGTCAGAGACCAAGGTCCAGACAATTGCTGTTGAAGTACCAGTTTTTTAATGGATTGTGGTGGAGCTATGATCTGAGTAAGTCTATGATTGACTAGATTGTCTTTGTACTTTACAATATTCTTCCTCATCCAGTTTAAAATTAAGTCACCAAAAATAATTAATTCATGGTCTAGATGAATAGCTCTTCAATGAGCACAATTTAAGTCAAGTCCTTCATCATGAAAGCCAGGAGGGACACATAAAGACAGTAATGGTAAGTATTTATTTTGACCCAATATTAAGGTTAGAGACAAAGATTCACAAGATGAAGGACCAACAGGTGACTTATACTGCATCACAGAAATGTGTTTTTGAGCATAAAATAAACAGCCTCCACCCGTGTCTATCTCTATCACAGCAACAGATATCGAGTCTGATTTTCAAGTCAGCCACAAGCTGCAACAACGGCAGCTTGCGCTGACTGCCCCTGTGTCACGGACCCTGTGTCCAATTCAGTATCAGACAGGGTCCTGGAGCCTATGTCCCACAGCTTGTGGCATCAGTGGCAGTGTGCCAAATAGATGGCGCAACCACCATGTATGCCACAAGCTTTAGGACAGTCAGGCCGCATCTGAGCCCTTGGAAAAGAGCATGGCAGTGGTTCGGGCAACCCCATCTGCCCATAAGTGGTCATAGGAGGCTAAATAAAAGCCCCAGTGATCTAATAGCCCCCTCATCCCACCCCAACATGCCCAGAATGTAAAGACTTGTCAACAAAATAAATCAGTGAACAGTGTGTAAGGATCCCCACCCCCAGTCCGATATGCCCGAATATGTCACCATCGCCAATGTCCTAACCTGATGGACTAGTGGCCAACCACCCTGGCAAGTAGTGCCCACCACCCCCCCCACCCCAGACCCCAATCCGGTGACCAGCACAGCCCTCCTCACACCACCATGGCTGGCAGCTGAATGAACTATCAGAACGCTTACTATATTGTATATTGTATACAGTACGCATTCTGACAGTTCATTCGGCTGCTGGCTGTGGTGGTGTGAGGAGGGCTGTACCAATCACCGTATCAGGGTTCAGGATGGTGGGGGAGTGGGATGGCGGGCACTACCTGCCAGGGTGAGGGTTGGGGGCCACTAGACCACCAGGTTAGGACCTTGGCAATGGTGACAGATACGGATATATCGGACTGGGAGTGGGGATCCTTATACACTGTACACTGCTTTATTTTGTTGACAAGTCGTTACATTCTGGGCATGTCAGGGCTTGGGGGAGAACTACTAGATCACTGTGGCTTTTATTTAGGCTTCTATTACCACTTACAGGTAGACTGGGGCTTTGGGAGGGGACACACAGGGCACACAGTAGACAACTCCCTCAGAGGGTGTCTAAGTATCATTAGACCAGCTTTTGTCTGGTCTAATGGTACTTAGACCATTGTCTTCTGTGAGGTTTCTCTGAATACCAACTGAGGAGATATGGCAACCTGCATCTGCTGCAAGCCCCCTAACACCATACCGCAGCCCTTTTTGTGGCACATGGCTGGCGCAACCCCCGCCCCCTTTACCACAAGCAGCCTGCATTTGATGCAGGCTGCTTTCCTGAATAGCTCCCAGCCACATCTTTTGATGCAAGGTGCCAGTTGCATCAGAAATGTTTGATACAGCCATCTTGTGTCCCTCTTAGGGCTTTGAAAATCCCCCCATCATAGCCTTCTATACTAATCATAGAATTAGGGATTTTGTTAGTTAACCATGTTTCAGTAAGTGCAATTATATCAAATAGAAAAAGATGGGTCCAAGCCTTAAAATTATGCCACTTGGCCAATAAGCTCTGAACATTCAAGTGGGCAAAGTTTATGGAATGTCTGGGGAGGTAGATTGAAGATGTAAAGGCAGGGGTGGACCCTGGATTGGGGCGGATGGAACCTGATAAGAGTATTAAAAGGTGAATCAGGATTCCCTTTTAAATGAATGGGCTTTGTTCAGACTTATAGGGAGACGGATTTAATGCTCTTAAGTGGTACCTTAGAAACAAAAATGGTGTTTTTTTTTTTTAATTTGAAAAATTATAAACTTCCTGCAATGCATATTTTTACAAGGAGATAAAAAAATCAACATATCTTAAGGTATACAAGCCCTGACTTACTGGGTCTCTTGGCCCCCATTCTAAGGGAGTAGAATGACCTAGATTAAAATAATTATCTACAACTATCCCTATGGTTACAAAATCCACAAGGGGTGAAGTAGGGTTAAATAATGTATGAGGTCCTACCCAGACAAGTAAACTCAGTAAAACAGCAAAACCCCTATAAAAAAACATGTAGCACAAGCTCAGAACAGGTCTATAAACAAAAACAGTGAAACACCTGATTGCTGTGTCTAAATCAGATACTCGCTTTCACCAAGCTGCCACCATGGAGAAAAAGAGACAAATATAAAACAATTGTAAGCTAACAGCAGGGACTGCAACTCATCCACCAAGCTCAGTTGAGTTAGTCATAGCAAAGTAATATAAGGGCCGAGCTAAGGAGTTCTCTTGAAGAATAAAGACTGGAACCAATGGTGGTGACTGCCACTCTTCCACCAGCCCCAATTAGTAAATTAAATTCAGAATTGCTACTACTGTCACCAGTAGCACTGAATCCAAACAATAAAATGGCCTTGTAAGAGAATTGTGGCACTTCTTTCTTCGACATGATTCTGAATGGAGTGAACTGCACTAACAGCAC
The DNA here is from genome assembly GCA_016271365.2 of Neoceratodus forsteri. Classification (NCBI taxonomy): domain Eukaryota; kingdom Metazoa; phylum Chordata; order Ceratodontiformes; family Ceratodontidae; genus Neoceratodus; species Neoceratodus forsteri. The sequence goes on along the minus strand of CM057450.1, from coordinate 554,911,615 downwards.
CACCATAGCCAACCCATTTAACTCCCATTTCTCAGACCTTTTCTCATACATGCATGCCTTCCCTAACTTGTCCCCCCAACAAAATAAATGTACCCCTGGGACCCCCACCAACCATATAGCAGCCCCCCTTCTATTTTAAATGGCTCAGCTGGTTTTACTATAGCGCTGCGACAGTGCTGATGCCAACATCCCCGACAGTGACAGACACAATGCCAAGTGTCAGCATTGTACTGTCGGGGATGTCAGTGTGTGCCTGCAAAATCTATCGCTGTGCTGATCTTCATAGTCATGGAGTCGACCTCTAGTCGGCATACCAGTTCAGTCCTGCTGAGGTCTGCAAACTCCCTATGCTCTAAATCCCAAACTTCTGAAAATTGTTACAAAAGAGTTAGCCTCCCCAGCAGCTAAGCAAATCAACCTATCCCTCACTACTGGCATAGTGAATGCCCTATGCAAAACCTCATGTGTTGTTCTGGTCTTTAAGAAGTGGGATCCCAAAATTCTAAATAATTACAGGCCCTTTGTTATTCTCCCTGTTTTAACAAAATACTGGAAAAAGTAGTGGCCTCACAACTCAAGTAGCTATTCCTCTGCCTATGGCCTTCTATCCCACACACAACACAGTTTTCAAAGAGGACACAGCACCACTACTGCCGTCCTCACCCTTACCAGCAGTATCTTCTCAGCAATGGGTATGGGTAGCCTCATAGGTGCTATCTTTATAGATCGGACAAAGGCTTTTGATCTGGTTGATCACTCCTTGCTCACTAGCAAACTTACCGATCTGGGTATCTCACAAACTGCTCTCCCCTGGTTTTGTAATTACCTGACAAACAGAACCCAGAGAGTCATGTATGAGTCCTCCCTTTCAGACACTGCCCCAACTCTGGGGGGTATTCCCCAAGAACCCATCCTAGGCCCACTGCTGTTTGCCTTACACATCAACTCCATAACTCAAAGCCTTACCCACAGCTCTGCCATTCTGTACACTGATGATCTGACTCTGTATATCTGCTTCAAAAATATTGACCAAATCTATCAACACCTAACAACTGACCTACAGTCAGTGTATACCTGGTTATCTAAGAACAAACTGATCCTAAACATAAGCAAAATGCATTCCATGCTATTTGGCATGTCCCCCATATTAAAAGAATGCCTGTCCCCTCTATCTATAGTGTATAATGATGGTATCTTGGTCCCAATTGCCTCCTGTTTCACATATCTCAGAGTCACACTTGACCACTTGCTTGGATACTCATTTCATGTCATGGGTGTCTGCAATTCTGTGAACTTCATGCTAGGCGTCTCACATAAAATGGGCCATGACCTGACCCCACAGGCATGCCTTGTCATAACCTGTGGGATGCTCCTCCCCAAGCATCTCTATGGTACCCTGGAGTACTTGACAGCTTCTAAAGCTACTGTGCTCAGATGGGATTTCAAATACAATAGTACTTGCTACTTTGCATTGGCACCCCCTCCCCTCCCGGCTCACTTAGCAATGCTCCCTTTATGACAAGCTGGGTTGGTTCCCCCGTCTTTCCAACAAGATCATAGTTTTGGAGGTGTGATCTCTAATATAATGCAAAATAGGCATCCCTCATCCCTTGCCTTATTTCTCCAACCGGTGAATAGTGGCTACCCCTTGAGGTCAAATGGTAGCACTCTGCAGGCTGTTCCTAAGGTCAGAACTCACACGGCTTTTACTTACACAGCCCCAAGGAACTCCATTCCACTAGATATTCATCTCTGTCCCTGTGTAAATGCCTTCCAACTTTGGTATCATAAACATCTCACTGGTCTGGCACACTGCTCCTGCCGTGGTGCCTGAGAAATTCATTGTGTGGCACTCATTTCACATGATCAGTGTTGATATACAATATTATCATTGTCCTGATGCGCCTTTGATGTAACTCCATATGGATGTATATTGTTTCCTAAATGCTTACTTGGTTAGCAAAACTAATTAACTAAATAAATAAGTGGGCATGAAGAAGGCACTTTTTGTGTGATGCAGAGGAACTAGCATGCAATAAACACTCTTCCCTGACATTATGGGATTCTGCAGGCATCAGAACTATGGTGACGCCATTCCTCAGAAAGTTAAGCTGTAACATGGTGGACATAAAATGCAACATGGCACCTTATAAATGGATCTGGAAACAAACAAGAACCACAGTGATCACAACAGGGGTTTAAAAGGAGTGCATAGTGAGGTGGATTAAAACACCTTGCAAAAGGAAGAGCCGTTTTAAAGAGACAGGACTTGTTTTCACTCATTTGAATGTCTTGTCAGATATAACAGTGAGAGACACAGGGTGAAATGTTCAAAAAATGCATCCATTTTTCAGACGCTGGTGTGGAATTCTGCTTGGAAAGTTAGACCACAAAAAGTTGGTTTAACATTCGGGACAGAATCCAGAAGTTGCATCCAAAAAATGGATGCAAGTCCCGGGGTTGTGGCATAAACTGCAGGAAATGTCACAAATGCATCCAGATGTCTGTAAATAGAATGCAGACATGTGGACACATTTGTGTAAATGTAGCATGCCTCTGAAATATGGACCCAAGTGCTACTTCCAGGTAACTGAAAATCCCACCCACTGTCTTTTAAAGTGCATGTATCCACTTCAGCATATACAGTACTTTCACAAATGTCATGGATGATTGTACTACAGATACACTTAGGAAGGTTAGCAAGGAGCCACAGGATGTAAAGAGGGAGTCAGACCAAAACTGCTACCTTGCAGAATTGGAATCAGCATATCCCCAATAAGCTTCATACCAAGAACTAGATCTCTGAGTTACTTTGCTTACAAGTTATGAGTAGTGGTGTGCAGAATTTTCACATTCTGGCAAAACAGAATTTTGCAGAATTTCTGAAATTCCACTGAAATTCTTCTGAATTTCATTGTAAGAGGAATGGCAGAATTCCACAACAGAATAATGAAGAGTGTTTTTTTTTTTTGCCATGTGTTTGCAGAATTGAATTCCTCAGATCTTAATATTTTCCACAGAAATGGTTGTGGAATTATTTTCCGTGGAAAAACAGTATTCTGCAGAGGTGCAGTATATAATTCTGTATTTCGTAGCAGACAGAATTCTGCAGATTGAGCAGTGAAATTCCAATGGAAATTCTGCCAGTGAAATGATCATTCGATGCTAATTCCACCAGTGCAATTCTGCATTCTGCATAGCACTAGTTACATGCCATTTTGTAACCCTAGTTTCACCTCTGTTCAAAAAATCCAGATTCAGTGAAAAACTACTGATGATGTCATAAAGAGAACTCACAGCCTAATTCTCCTAGTCAGCAACCTTACAAGACTTATTTGTCCAAAGTTTAAGAAAGTGCAGACATAGTAATCATTTGGAGAAAAAAAACTGACACTAGATTAGGTGCAGTGCATATGTCTCAAGAATGTTCAGATGTCTTGTACACTAATTGAGAATACAGTAGTAGGAGGTTTTGGAATGCAGCACTGGACAAGGTTCTATGTGATAAGGGCGAGAGAAAATGGGCGAGGACAAAAAAGGTGAAGGAAAAACAGCGCGGCCACATAGGGCAAGTGATTATCCAAGCGATCACCAAAATGGCAATAACAGTGCCACAGTGACTTTTTGCAGGGGGCTTCTCCCCCCACCCCCTTACTGAATATAATAAATTCTGGGGGGATGCAACTTGGGGAGTAGGAGACAACTGTAGGTTGCTGTTTCAGTGATAGCTATTTTCCTACTCTCTACCTTGCACTTTTTCCATTGCCCTTTTTGTTGTTACCTTTTTTCTGATCTCTGTCTTCATGAAATACCCTGGACAATGCTAGAGAATGTCCAGGTGGTGCACAATTTCAGAATGTTGGGGGGACATGCAGTCTCATAATGTAGCAGGGATGTGCAGTCTCGAAATGTGATGGGGACACTCAAGTTTCGGAATGCAACAAGGACACATATCGGAGAATTTGGCAGGGACTTACAATTTTGAAATATAGGTGGGATTCACATTATCAGAATGTGACAGGGCACAACATTTTATTCTGAAATTGATTGTCCCTTCCACATTCCAGAATTGCGCATACTCAACACATTTTAAACTTGCACACCCTCACCACATTCCAACACTGTGCACCCCTGCCACATTCTGGCACTGTGCGTTTCTGCCAGATTTCAAACGTGTCTGTTCCTGCCACATTCCAAAATTGCACCTCCTCCCCACATGCCGGAGCTGTGTGTCAAAGCCACATTCTGAAATTATTGTCACCAACTCATTCCAAAATTAGTCGGCCCAGTGGTACTGAGAGTTGAGGCACTGGACGCCACACCTTGCGTCACACCAGCGACCCAGGTTTGGGAACAGCCCTGGGTGGCTGGGGGTCAGCAGGGGAGGGAAGGGATTGAGCATCTGGTGGGCTGCTCTCTCTTCCTGGGGAGGGTTAGGGTAGTGACTCACTCAACGAATGCCCTCTGGTGGAGGCTGGGGAGTAGCAGAATGTAACATCGCAGACATATGCCGGGGTGGAGCCACGGCATGCATTGCCTAGGTAGCTGGGCTCCACAGGGAAGTAGTGTGAAAAAAAGGAAAAAAAAAAACTCTCCTCTGATAGACGAAAGCACCTCCCTTCACGGACCACACTCCCAATCACAGGCTTGGTCCTCAGGCTATCCCTCTCCTCTCTGGCCCGGTGTCTCAATACTTGGAGAAAGAGCGCCCTGGGCGGGGGCGGCCCTTCCCTGGAGGGTAGACCCAGGGGATGCCCAGTGCTAGAGAGGAGCCTGTGACTTCCGAGCCACGTGGGGAGGTAGAGACTGTGAACCAGGAGGCTGCTGGAGAGAGCTCAGAGGTGAGTGGTACAAAAATAGAATTCAAAAAAAAAAAACTAATTCCAAAATTGTGTCACTACTGCATTCCAAAATTGTTCATCCTCACCACTTTCCGAAATTGCGTGTCACCACAACATTCCAAAATTGCATGGTCTGCCACATTCTGGGATTGTGCATCCCTACCACATTCTGAAATTGTGCCACCACTACATTCCAAAACTGTGCATCCCCATCACATTCCGAAAAAGCTTGTCCACACCACATTCCAAAATTCTGCATTTTTACCACATTCTGAAATTGCATTTCCCAGGCACATTACAGAACTGGGTATCCCCTCTCCATTCTAAAATTCTGTGTCCCAGCCGCATTCTGAAATTGTACCTTCCCACCTCATGTAGAAATTGTGTGTCACTGTCACATTCCAAAACTGCCCATCTTCATGACATTCCAAAAATGCACATCCCCACCATATTCCAAAACTGAGCATCCACATCACGTTCTGAAAATTGGTGTCCCTGCCACAATCTGAAATTGCATGTCCAAGCCACACTGTCCTTTTCTTGATGAATGTGGCAGCATAGATCAGGGAAAGGACAGTGTGTGCAAGGGAAGAGAAAATGGAAAAGGGGAACAGTAAAGCAGTGTAGTTGCAGCTCCAGAGCAATAGGGATAAGAAAATTAGGGTAGGAGTGGTACATAGACTGCCTAACCAGGGCAAAGAAATGGGCAGAGTGTTGAGTGCGCAATTGAATGACATGGCAGGGAGGTGGGGAAGTGGCAGTAACTGGGGACTTTAACCTGCCCAAAATAGACTGGGACACTCCCGCCACATCCTGTGCCAGAAGTCAGGTGATCCTTGACACAGTTCAGGAGAGCTTCATGATACAATTGGTGATGGGTCCAACCGGGGGGAAGCAATCCTGGACTTGGTGCTTACTAATGGGGAGCACATTCAGAAGGTTGACATCAGAGAACCCCTGGGTGGAAGTGACCACAGCTTAGTGTGGTTCAAGATTGACATGGGAAAAGAAAATATCCCAACAGGGACTAGGGCGCTGGACTTCAGGACAGTGAAATTTAACAAAATGAGGGAACTGATTAATAAGGAACAACTAGGAAACATAGATGAGGGAATGTGAGTGGAAACACTTTGGAAAACCATTGGGGAGACATTCAAAACACCATAGACAGTTGCATAAAAATGAGAGGGAAGAGGAAGGGGGCAAGATGGCCTAGCTAGTTCAGTGGGGAGGTCACTAGGGTGATAAGCGAAAGGAGGGTAGCCTACAGGAAAGAAGAAGAACTATTAGGATAGAGAAGGACGAGGAATATCAAAGGCTGGCCAAAATAACAAAAAAGGAAGTACAGAAAGGCAAGGCTCAGAAAGGGCTCTAGACAGTGGAAGGGATAAAGAGGGGAGAAAAGGCCTTCTTCAAATACATCAAAGTAAAAAAGGACAGGAAGGATGGCATTGTAAGACTTAAAAAAGGGAGTGAATGGGTGGTGGAGGATAGGACAAAAGCAAAAGTATAAATGAATACTTCTGCTCTGTGTTTATGAAACAGAGGGATGGACCAATGCCACAGGCAGCGATAAGAAAAGAAGGAACAGGGGAAGGTCCAATAGGGGTCATTGAGATAGAAAGAGTGAAGGAGGGACTGAGGGCTCTGAAAGTGGATAAACCCCAGGACTGGATGAGCCCAGTGTACTCATGGAATTGGCTGAAAAACTGGCAGGCCCAATGGCAATTCTATTTAATAGTTCCCTGAATTCAGGAGTAGTGCCAGAGGATTGGAGGACAGCATAGGTTGTGTCAGTCCAAAAAAGTGGTCCCAAGGAGGATCTGGGCAACTACAGGCCAGTCAGCCTGACCTCAATAGTATGCACACTTATGGAGACCATACTAAAGGAGGGACTGGCGAGGTACATGGAGGAAAATGGCCTGCAAGATAGTAAGCACCATGGATTTTTGTCTGGCAGATCATGTCAAATGAATTTAGTAGAGTTCTCTGACTGTGTCACAAAGGCAGTGGACAAGGGTCAGGCAGTATATGTAATTTATCTGGACTTCAGTAAAGCTTTCGATTCGGTGCCACACAAAAGACCAATAACAAGACTGAGGCGGCTGGTGTGGGGGAGAAAATAGTAAGATGGGTTGAAAACTGGTTGGGGGGTAGGACACAGAGGAGGGTGGTGGTAGTGGGCATAACCTCCAGTACAAAAGAGGTCACCAGCGGGGTTCAACAGGGGTCAGCTTTGGGCCTGGTATTATTTATTATATTTATAAGCAACATTGGGGAGGGAATTCGAGGCAAAATGTGCCTATTAGCAGATGACACCAAGCTCTGTGGGAGGGTGGACACTTAGGAAGGGATAGAAGAGCTAAGGGAGGACCTAGCTAAACTGGATAAGTGGTCAGGGATTTGACAGTTGGGGTTTAATGCCCAAAAGTGCAAGGTGATGCACATGGGGCCAAAAACCCAAAAGCAGAGTACTACATTGGAAAAGTACAAGTAGCCAAGTCACAGGAAGAAAAAGACCTGGCAGTTGCAATTACTAGTGATCTGAAGCAGTCCATGCAATGCAGAAAGGTGGTGGTGAACACCCGCTGCTGCACCTGTCACTGAAGATACTCTGCTGTTTCCTCTGGCACTATTGACATGGCCCACTGGGCTGAACACCCACCACCCACCCCCAATCCCCATGGGCCTCTCTCCTCTGCCAGTACCTGCTGGTACTACTTGAAATGTTTATTTATCTACACGTGTTCAAGCTTTGCATGTAATAATATGTATCTCTGTTCATGCAACCTATGTAATACTATTTAAAAGACAAAGAACCTCTGTGCTCAAACACTGAGGCAAGGGTTACCCCAAAGGGCATTTGGCTGGGAAACCAAGTTTCAAGAAAATACAAAATCACACATGCCTACACAAACTTGGGACAAACACAAAGTGAAGTTGTGGGACATAGGAAAAGGGAAGTGGAAGGGAGAGGAGGGAGTAGAGGCAATGGTATGGAGTAAAATACTATGCTGACTCTGTATGTCTATATTCTGTAAACATGTAAAAATCTGTTACTCTGTCTTTACTGTACTCTGTAAACTATATTAACCATGTGTGTCCTCTCTGTTATGAGGTACCTTTGTAAATGAGCCGCTGGCTCAAAGGTTGTAAATCTGATTATACAATAAATAAAATAAAATAAAAAATAAGGCCAACAGGACAATGGGTTGCGTTGCAAGGGATTTCAGTAGCAGGCACAGTGAGGTTATTCTGCCATTATATAGATCACTGGTAAGGTCTCATTCGGAATATGGAGTGAGGTACTGGCACCCATACTTAAAAAAATACATTAAATTGCTAGAAAGGGTGCAGAGGAGGGTGACTAAAATGATCAGGGGACAGCAGAACAGGTCATATGAGGGGAGGCTGAGGGATTTAAGGATGTACTCATTGGAGGAGAGGAGGCAGAGGGGAGGTATGATAGAGACATATAAGTACCTGAAGGGAGTAAACAAGGTAGAGTGTGAGGGTCTCTTCAACAAGAGAGAAAACACCACCATAAGAGGACACAGCTTAAAGCTAGTGGGAGAAAGATATAGAAGGGATGTGAGGAAACACTTCTTCAGAGAAAAGGTGGTGTTGGCCTGGAATGAGCTGCCAGAAGAGGTCGTGGCTGCCAAGTCAGTGGGATCATTCAAAGAAGCTTGGGACAAACACAAAGTGAAGTCGTGGGACATAATAAAAGGGAAGGGGGAAGGAGAAGAGGGAGTAGAGGCAATGGTGTGGAGTAAAATACAAAACCCCAACACAACTCAAGCAGACAAGATAGACCATGTGGCCTCCTTCTGCTGACTACTTTTTATGTTGTTATGACCTATTACTGCCTACTGCTATCGGTGTCAGACTAAGCCTCCTGATGTGAGCTCTGTCTGCAGTACATCATCATCCCTCCATTCCTACAGCCACCAGTCCCCTGTACTTATCCCATCGAACTTTAAACCAATGGACAGTCTCAGATCTTACCCTTTTGTTTGGCAGTCTATTACAGCCATCCACCACTCTCCATGAAGAAGTACATTCTTACATTCCACCTCAATTTACCTCCTACAAGTTTGTACTCATGGTCCCTGGTGCTTGTCCCATTACTTCAACTGAACAGTGTTGACCAGTCCGCTCTATTGACCCCATGGATATACTTTGAGGTGTCTGTCATTTCCTATTACTCTCTTCTTGTCCCAAGTGAGTGCATGTTTAGACTACTCAGTTGCTCCATGAATGACTTTCCTTTCATACCCCCACACCATTTCAGTGGCCATTTTCTGTGCTGTTTCTAAGCAGTCATGGTCTTTTCTGAGGTGGGGCTCCAAATGGTGCACTGTACACCAGGTGCCGACTCACCAGACAGGTATACAGGGGCAGGATCATCTCCTTGCTCCTCCTGGTGATGCCCCTACTGATACAGCACCTCATCTGGTTGCCTTTGCAAATGCCCTGTTCCATTTCGCTGATGAAGCGACACTGTCACTCGCAATACACAGAAACATAGATGATGATGGTACAAAAAAAAACAATGGTCCATTCAGTCTGCCTGAGTTCCCTATCCAACCCTGTGACTTACTGTCATTCAGAGTCCTAGCCCCCCCACACCATTTTCCCTTTCAATTCTGTCACCTTGAGTGACTATTATACCCTTCACTCTGGCCCAACTGTGCTTGAAACCATCAACTTTTTTACTTTGCACCACTTTGGCTAGTAGTCTGTTCCACTGCTCCACCACCCTTTCAGTCAAATAATACTTTCCTATGTCCTTCCTAAATCTCTCTCCTGTCAGGTTCTACTCATGCCCTTGTGACCTAGAATTAGCATTCAAGATAAATAGTTTCTCGCTGTTCAAGTTGTGTATTCCTTTTTGGAACTTGAAAGTCTCTGTCATATCTCTCACCTCCCTTCTGGTCTCCAGTGAGTACATGGTCATTGTCTCGAGGCACTCATCATAAGGCCTGCCCTGTGGGCCCTGAGCAATTTTTGTTACCCTGTACTTTACTGTCTCCAGCCTGTCCCTATTATTTCTCAGGTGAGGGTTCCAGAATTGGGCACGGTACTCCAGGTGTGGCCTCACTGAAGAGACATAAAGGGGCAGTACTACCTCCTTCTTCCTGCTATTAATACCCCTCGCTATGCACCCCAGCATCCTATTGGCTTGCTGTAGGCTTTGTTGCACTGGCTTGATTGTTTGATGGTGTCACTGATGATAACTCCTAAATCTTGTTCTTCAGCCATAGTGCTAAGTGTCACCCCATCCATTCAGTACTCTGTCCTGAGGTACTTGTTCTGTAGGTGCATTACTCTGCATTATTTGGCATGAATGTCAACTGACACACCTTAAACCATTTCTCTACCTTTTGTAAGTCCCTCTGCATTTCCCTGATTCCCTCATCGTTATCCACCCTCCCACAGAGCTTAGTGTCATCCAGGGGCATCATGCAGTCAGAAATTCTGGAGGGGCACAAAATTTCAACCTCTCTAGGGGGGTCTGGGGACATGCCCCTCCAGGAAAATTTTTAAAAAGTCAAGTGAAATGGTGTATTTTGGTGACTTTTAGCAGTCCAGAAAGCGGTTCCCAACAAACTAAATGCCATAATACTGATATAGGTGAGAGGAATGATCAATTGTTTTGTCCTTTTTTCATTCTACTTATAGTGTTACCTTTTGTATTTTAAATACATATTTTTTTAAATTAGTCAGAAATTGTGCATTTTGTGAATCTTTTATCATATATAGAGAGGATACATGATGGGCAGGACAGGGATATGGAAAATATTCTCACTTCTGCAGAGTGAGCTGTGTACTCTCACGAGTGCCGCAGGCATGAGTGAGAATGCACAGCTCACTCTGCAGGAGTGAGAATATTTTTCATACCCCACAATCTGCACATTATGTGTGCGATTTACAGATTTTAGTGTTTGATAACTGGGAAAGTTTTTAGGGGTGACCAGGGAGTACTGGGAAGTTAAGTGACTTATTCAGTCATGCAGTATGCAAGTGGAAGTTGTAAGAATCAAACCTTGGTCTGGTCTGCTGGATATAGCAAGCTTGTTAATCTAACCTCTAGGCTATATTGACAACACTGTGTTTAGGGTGATCTGGTGTGTGTAAGTGTTTCTGAATGGGCTGGGCGTGTTAGACATTATGGGAAACAGGTGAATGTGTTTTGCAATGGTAACTGAGTCACCTGCAGCTAGTAGTTTGAAGCCCACAACAGTCATTGGCATACTGTGTGACCCAGAGCAAGTCATTTAACCTCCCTGTGCTCCTGGGATGCAGTTGGACATGAGCTTTGGCTCAGTGTGCCTTTCCTGGTTAAAACAAAAACAAAATAAATTTAAAAAGTACTGTGCTGCCTCGCTATAGTGAATCCCACTATAACAAAATCCCTCTGATAGTGAACACCTCTGATGGCCTCTGTTGTTCAGTAAGTAGGCATATTACCACCTAGATATAGTGAACCTATCAGCTGACTCCAGAGGTGTTCAGCATAGGGAGGTTTCATAGATACATAGATACATACATAGACAGTGTCGGCAGATAAGGGCCTATGGCCCACCTAGTCTGCCCATTTGAGCTTGTAAGTTCAGTTTGTTTTCCTAGAAGTCTATTTCCCCTTACCCCTGACCTCTAGAATTCCTTTATGTCTATCCCATGCATTCTTAAATCCCGTGATTGTTTCAGCCCCCACCACTTCCTCTGGCAGGGTGTTCCACTTGTCCACCACCCGTTCTGTGAAGAAATTCTTTCTCATGTTTCCTCTGAATCGTCCTCCCTCCAACTTCATCCCATGCCCTCTAGTCCTGACACATGTTTTTCGCTTAAAAATAGTTTTCCTGCACCCTGTTCCTTGAACTTGTCCCCCCCACCAACTCTCCTGTTTGAAAATAGGATGATGCAACTATTTTCTAGGGGATCACCTGGTGGGAGGTCCGGAGCTGGGGATCTGCCGATCTGCCGGAAAGGAAGGGTAGACTGTGTGAATAAAACAAAAAGGTGGTGAGCATATTATTAGTGCTGGTAGGAAAAAGCTAAGGGGGGGGAGGAGTGATTGCTTACACCCCTTACACAAAATATGCACTCATACACTGACATTTTATGCAACTTGCCTGTCACCCTGTTGTACAAGAAATAATGGGTGCAGCAGTTGGTAGCCAAGGGCTAGTGAGCAGGTTACCCTGGCTAGTGAGTAATAGCCCTAGCCCTGGTGGTCAAGTGGTATATGGGGCCAGCCTGGGTAAAAGCAACAAAATGTTTTTTTTTTTTATATTAAAGCTTGTGCTCTGTTTAAATTAATGCAGTTTCAGAGCGGTAGCTGCAAGGCACTGAGGCCCCAGTGAGAGTTTAGTTATGGAGTCAAGCCACAGCTCCATAGTGGAGCACTACTGTGCTGAAGGGGATTCCCCCTTCAACAGCCAAGGAGAGGCTGTGTGAATATGCGACCTTGTTCACTGAAGCAGGCATTAGTTGAGAGGAAAGCGGTTATGAGGAGTGCTATTCTCACTGGCAGGAGACCAGATATTTTAAATAAATAAACAGCTCGCAGGCAGCAAGCTCCAGGTGGCAATTTAGGACTGGCTGCCAATGGCACTATGTGGCAGTGGCACTGTACTTCTGAGTTTATGTTCATTCTGTTGTGGGAACGAGGCATAGTGTGCTACAGGCACAGGGCAAAATGTCAGAGGTACTGTCCGCCAGTAACATACGCACAGTGCATATGTTACTGGTGGACTGTACCTCTGACATTTTGCCCTGTAGCACACTATGCCTCGTCCTCGCAACAGAAAAAGATATAGAGCATGCAAATTGAAAATCATTATCATTTCACCTTCTTCTGAAGTCAAAATACTGCCCAGGCGAATTTCATCAAATGATTACGGGTTAGACGACCCCGCCAGCGCCATAAAAGTTATGCCGAGAGGAGACTGGAAAAAATAATTTGCCCTGGCCAGTGGCCACAAATATCCTTACCTTCCAGTTTATTGGGTTACTGTCTGCTTCAGAAGCCCTGCGATTCCTGCCTCTGCAGCCCCTCTTGGTTGGACACTGTCACAGGAGGACTCATCAACTGGGGAAAGGCAGGCCGCGATGCAATAACTTTTAGGAAACTAACTACTAAACTAAGCAAAGCAAGGGGTTGGGCGTGAGATCCTATCCTGAACTTAGGTGAGTGATGGTGTACAACTGCCTGCCTGACCTGGTTCAGCAGCAGTAAATCATTGACGAATGAACCAGTTTCCCCTGTGAGCTATTTCTTCATGCCTCAGCTGTGATTGGCTGCTGGCTGCCTGGCAGTTACCACCAATCAACTGTTGTGCGTCTGTCTCTGTTTGTTTTTACAGGTGCTCAGCTCGGCTCCAAAGATAGTCGCCAGCCCAGCGGGAGCAAGTACATTTTTTTAAAACTGCTGGCAGCTCTCAGTCTTCTCACCACACCACACACCAATCGATTCAGAGCCCCCCAACCCCCCCCATAATCAAAAAGACCTTAAAAAAACAAAATGTTTTTTCATCCATCCAGAGAATAACAAATAAAATAATAAATAATTTTTTTAATAGCCTGCACATCAGTATTGGGGGGGCACATGCCCCCTCGGGCCCTATGGGCATGACACCACTGGTGTTATCTGCGAAGAGACACAACCTGCCCTGCATACCTTCCCCAATATCACTGATGAACATATTGAAGAGGACTGAGCCCAGGGCCAATACCTGTGGCACCCCACTTATGACCTCCCTCTCTTCTGATTTGACCCCCTTGGCTACAACCATCTGCTGCCAACCCTTTTGCCAGTTTTCTACCCAATTAACTATGTCCTTTGCTTCACCCAGATCCCCCATCTTCTTCGGCAAGCGTCTGTGGGACACTGAGTCAAAACCCTTACTGAAGTTAAATAGAGCAAATCCACAGTATGGCCCTTACCCATTCTCTAGTCACCCAACCAAAGAAAACTATCACTTTCATCTGACAGGAGCTCCTTGTCATGAACCTGTGCTCTTTACTATCCTGGAGACTGCTGCTGTCCAGGTAGTCCATGAGATCTTTGGCCAGTGACCCCATCAGTTTCCTTGCGATGGAGGTCAAACTGACAGGTATGTCACTTTTTGCTTGTTCCTTCTGTCCCCGCTTATGGAGCAGAATGATGTCCACTAGCCTCCAGCCCTTCGGAACTACCCCCATCCATAGAGAGTTGTTGAATAGTCCTGCCATAGGTTCAGCCAGTTCTGCCACCAGTTCCCTGAGTATCCTTGGATGCAGGCCATCAGGTCCCGGGCCTTATCTATTTTTAGGGCTGCCAGCCCTTTCTGGACCCTATCCCTTGTAAATATTGTCTGGCTCATCTCCAGGACCCCCTTATCGGTCACTTTGATGCCAATCTCAGGCAAGGTCCCACCTTCCTCCCTGGTGAAAACTGAGTAAAAATAATCATTAAGGACAGCAGCCTTTTGCCCGTCCTCTTCTATCAGCTTACGCCCCCGATAGCCTAACAACTCCCCTTCCTTTTTTTCTTTTTTCCATAACATATCAGAAGAAATGTTTTCTCTGCCCTTGACCCCTTCTGCAATACACAGCTCTGTGTCTGCTTTTGCCTCCCTAACCACTCTCTTTGCCTCCTTATTTCTCAGTAAATATTCCCCCATTCTTCCTCCCCTTGCTCTTGTTTGTACTTATGGAAGGTCTTTTCTTAGCCCCCACTGCTTCACTAACCTTTGCAAAGAACTATAATGGTCTTTTGCACTTATTCCTTTTGGTTATCCTTCTCATCATAACTTGGATGCCTCGAGAATGCTTGCCTTTATTACCCCATCTCTCTCTTCCACCCCACGTAAAATGTCTACCCTGGCTAAGTGTTCCCTGACCAGTTCCCTCAGCTTGTTGAAGTCCATTCTCCTAAAATCCAGTCCCAAGGGCCAGTTTGAACTAAATGGAGTTATGGTTGTTGTTCCCTAGTAACTCCTCTACTCTCACTGCTCCTACCACCTCCAAGTTGGTAAGCACCACATCAAGGATGGCAGACTGCCTGCTAGGGTCCTTAACTAGCTGTTCCAGGAGACAGTTCTGGAGTGCATTTAGCAAGGCCTGACTTTTTTTGTTCCTGGCCACCAGAACATCCCAATCAATGGTGACTTGAAGGTCTTTTTTCCCTGTAGACCACTTTACAATAACACCCCCTATTCAATACTCTGTTTTTGGATTCTTATTCTGAATGGGTTCTATGCACTATTGGGTCTGTTATGGACTGTGATGTGGTGTAATGGCAGCAGGAACCACACCATGGCATGCAGAAAAGTGTGGGGGCTGGCTACTTGGGCCTACCCCTTGCCACATAGGTGGGCATATAGCGATGTGCAAATAGGGAAGGTTGGCCACCTGGTGGTTCCCAGAGCCAGGAACACCCCATAACCGTACCATAAATGTCCATGCAAGCCCATGGCACACACCTGCTGCGCACAGCATGGAGCATACCATGCATGTAACAGGGTGCTATGGATGCTACACAGCTATCTGTAGGTGGAGTTGTCATGCCAATACAGAAGAAAGCATTCCACAGGTGTGTAAGAGTGTGGCCACAGTCAAATTCTGCTGCTACATGGATGCCATGTCCTAACACCAGATGCTGGGATCCATAGCAACCTACTGCATGAGGAACAGGATGACTGCCTCTGGGGAGGGGGGTGACCCAGCCTGTGAGGGTATGTACTGTATGGCCAGTGTACACCTGCACCTGGGAGGGTTTCCTGTATGGCTGCCACTAATGCCTGTGTTCTTGCCACTGTAGCCATTCCAAGGATGGCTGGCCAAGATTCTGCTGCTACCGGGAGCACAGGAGTCAGCTGAGCCATGGACTATGGGCACCAGGCCACCCTGGCAAGGACCATGTGACTGCCTGAGAGGCTTGAATACACTGGGGAGTATTACTGAGACAAGTTCAGGATGGTATAATTCATCCTTGAACCTACTGTGGTAGGTGGGTGAATTAAGGTAGGGGAGGTGCATTGGGGAAAGTTTGCCATTTGGCAAGAGGGGCTGGGTTTTCTAGGGCGTGGACACATACATTTCATGCCTGCCATTTCCCCTGCAGGATACCCTGTCACTACTGACGGTGATACATCTATGAAAGAGGGACCCAACAATGTCAACACCAATCCTGAACCCTGGCGACAGCCTCTGAAGGAGTGGGAGAAGGCAGCATGTGCCATGTATTATGGGGCAACAATCATGCAGACTTGGACAGCATAGTGGCCAGGGGCCACTGACACTTACAGTGGTGGTGCCTATGGCTAGTAGGTACCTGGCCACCACATATGAACACTGTGCCATGGGATACAGGCACAGGTATGGCATAGCTGTGGACTACCACCAGGGATGTGTGGTACAGACTATGGGACTCTGGCATATGCTGCGTGAACTGACTGTATGCTTTGCAGTGCAGTACCATATTACATTCTCTGATAAATATGACATGTTTTATATGTACCATCTGTGCAGTAAACAGTGTGTCAAACACCCATTTTGTGTCCCACGTCATTCTTTGGGGTGATGTGTGTAGTCACCTTTATCACTGCCCCTTGGGCTGCATTGTGCCTAGGGAGTTCTGCACCATGGTACATGCCTCCCACCAGCTGTCCACACCTTTGTACCTACACATAATGTAGCTGGACAGCATACCTGGACATGCACACTTCAGATGCACACCTCTGGCTCCTACATCAGTGCCCACCTATGACATGCACATGTGCAGGGGGTTGGGCATGTAGTATAATGGTTGTGGCAAGCTGCTCCTGTCTTACACACCTCGAGACCCATGCTATGCAGTGTGTAATGCCTACATAGCACGGGTGTATTGGGCCCAATATGCATGACTCCACATTTCTTTGCATTGAATTTGAGCTGCCAGGTCCCAGACCATTTCTCCTGTTTTACTAGATTGCTCTTCAATTCCTTTATTCCCTGCTCTGTGACTACACTGCCATATAGTGTTGTATTAGCTGTGTAAAACTTAATCTTACCCTGGATTCCCACTGCTAGTCACAGATGAATATATTGACGAGTACTGGTCTGAGGACAGACCCCTGAGGCACCTTGTTCATCACCTTTCTGGCCCTTCAAGGGGCTCCCATTCACCACTACCATCTGTGTCCCATAACCGAACAAATATGCTCGGCTAAGCTGTTCTCCACCCCCAGGTTTTATAGCTGTTTGCCAGCCTCCTGTACAACACAGAGACAAAGGCCTTGCTGAAGTCCATGTATAGGACATGGATGAATTTTTTTTAGTGATACTTATATTTTAGTAGTATAGTAGCACTGGGTACAAGACCTGTTTTCAGTATCATCCTGCATAGGTCAAAATTACAGTAGTACAAAGTTCAATGTACAATGTGAGACATATAAAATACATTCGACAAGTACAATATACAGTGTAATACATCAGTACAAGTACAATTACATGCAAAAGAGATTTATTTCCAGAATAACAACCTAAAGTCTAGCGTAAGTAGGTAGCTGAAACATTTGAGTAGAATCTATTCCAGGAGGAGGCTGTGATGTGCAAAAGAGTAGTCTGATCAAAATAGGATTGCATTTTTGGTACTTTTAACCCCCTACCAGTACATTATGTAAGCAGTATTAAGATTATAATAAAATTAGTTGATCTTATAGATATCTTGGACTAAACTGTTCACACACTTAAATAAAAGCTATACTAAATTATCTTCTCTCCACCATGGAAGACCAATTTAGATTTTAAAGTAAGGAACAGTGAGGAATCTCTCTAGGAAGGCCTGAAGTACTCAGTGGACAGTGACATCAACAGCCTGAGCCTGATCCACTGTCTGCGTCATTGTACATAAAAAGCAAATGAGGATGGTTTGGCATGACATTCCCATCATAGAACCATGGCACATCCCATCCTGTAAACCCTTCCTGTCAAGGACTTCCACCATCCACTCTTTAATGGTTGTCTTTAGCAGTTTCCCTGCTATAGAGGTCAGACTGTCCAACCAGTATTTACCTGGGTCCCCATTATCCCCTCCCACGTGTAGTGGGATGAAGTGTGTCTCTCTCCAGTCTTTCAGAACTACTCCTGCTACCAAGGAGCAATTAAACAGATCTGCTAGAAGACCTGCCAGTGTCACCACTGCCTCCTTGAGTACTTAGGGTGGAGTCTATCAGGGCATGGTGCCACATTTGTTTTCAGTCCCACAAGCCTGCTGAACTACCATATTTAGTGACTGAGTTTATGACCAGCTGTTGTCCCCTTTCCTCTGTCCCTCCTGCTGATCTGACTGATCACTTGGGGAGAGGTCCCCCATTTTCCACCATGAATACAACGGTGAAGAATTCACTAAGGAGATCCACCTTGTTTGTATCATCACACCCTCACCTGGCCATCTTCAGTCCCTCAATGCCTTACTTAGTTTTCTTTCTCTCCCTGATGTACCTGAAGGAGGTGTTATCATTCTCTTTCACTCACTGTTGATTTGGAGCTCTGCCTCAGCTTTGGGTTTCCCCAAGGCTGTTTCTGCTTCCCTCATGCTGCCCTGGTAGACTGACCTGCTTGCCTCCGTCTGTTCCTTCTTCTGTGCCCTGAAGGCTTTCCTCTATTTAACTATAGCTTCATGAACGTCTCTCTGAGCCAGAAAGGCCACTTGTACTTCCTTGCTTTACCTATCATTCTCATGTAGCTCTTGGTGACCTCCAGGACTGCTCCTTTTATGATTTCCGACTTTTCTTCCTCCTTATTCATCCTTCATACTCCCTTGGAATTGGCAGTAGCTTAGTCATTTTTCCAAAGTCTACTTTATGAATGTCCAATACATGATTCTTGGATTTTATTGTGTCTTGACAGAAGGTTTATGGAGAACCACACAATGTTATGATCACTGGCAACTAAAGAGGTCCTGATCCACACATCATCGTCATCTAGAGTCATAAACATTAACTCCAAGATAACTCCCTGTCTGCTGGGATCCCTGACATGTTATGTTAACAAGCAATCCTGTAATGTGTCTACCAATGCCTAAATATGTGTTCTTTGTCACCACCATGGCCCAGTCCATGCCAGGTATATTTAAGTCACCCGTCAGGATCACTTTCCCTATCCCAGCAACTCTCCTGATCTCTTTCCAGGAAGCTGGTCTCCTGCTTCTGACTGGTTTGAGGGCCTGTAAACAACTGCCTGTGTGATGTTTTTCCCCTTCAACCAACACAATGTATATCCACAGCATTTCCACACCTCCCTGTTCCCCTATGGATTGCTCCTCCATTCCTCTTATCTGATCCCTACATATGACAAGCATTTGTCAATGCCGAATGTTGTGTTGCTGACACTGGCATTGGTAGTGCAAGAGTTCGAGAGAGGCATAATAGGAATGCTAGTGAAGTATGGAAGTGACGTCAACCCCACACCACCCTACAGAGACTGATAGGCACTGAGGTGTGCCTTTGGGCGTCGGCCACAACGTTCATGCCATTTAAGCTCACCTTACCCTGTAGACTGTGACAAGTATTGTGTTGTGCCTTGGGGTCCTCGGGCCTTATGCTTACCCTATTCACCCATAATGCTCGTGGCATTTCACCTCAGCCTGTCCTGCAGACACTGAACAAGTGCTGAAGTGTGCCTTGGGGTGTTCGGCTTTACAGTGACCATCACCCCATTTCATAAAGACAGATACTGAAATGGGTGCAGCATAGGAGAATGGGGTGAACTCTGGGGCCAAAGAGTCCAAGGCACACGTTGATGCCTGTCAGTTGTTTGAGGGTTGGGGGAGGTGGTATAGCGTGAGCATCACAATTGGCAATCAAAAGGCACACCCTAATACCTGTTACTCTGTACTGGGTGGCACTTTATGGTTAGAAACTGTAATGCCCAGGGTGTTTGTTGGTATTTGCAGTACAAATTTGCAACACAGCCTTTTTGTGACCCCCACCTCATGAAAGTGTTTGGGACCTCTGCTCATGAATAGTGGCACTGTGATTTTGTTAATCTATCCCAAACACTGATTTCTCACAGCGACCGCACCATTCTGCACCAGATGTGGGAAAACACAGTTTGGACAGGATGTGACAAATGACTGCTGTACCATTCATAGGTAGGTGTGAAGAGATGGCAGTGTTGAAAATCTTGAGTGAAAATATTAAAAATGCTCAAATTTATGAGCGTATGTGGAAACTGCACAATGCACGGTTGTAACACAGTCATTTAGTGGAATTATTTCACCACATTTTCAACATAGGCATTTTGGGACCTCTGCTCATGAACACTGTCACTATGATTTTCTTCATGTCCTGAATGTTGATTTCTCACAGTGACTGTGACACAGTGTGCCAGTTGTGCAAAAACACATTTTGGTCAGGATGTGAAAAATGACAACTGTACTGTTCATAAGGACATGTGCAAAATTGACAACATTGAAAATGTTGAGTGAAAATATTACAAATTGTTGAAGTTACGAGTGCGCGTGGAAACCGTGCAACACATGCTTGTTAACAGTCATTTTACAGACTTTTGTCACCAAATTTTCAACATAGGCATTTTAGGACCTCTGCTTATAAACAGTGTCACTGTGATTTTTGTAATCTGTCCTGAACACTGATTTCCCATAGCGACCTCGTTATTCTGTGCCGGTAGTGCGAAAACACATTTCGGCCAGGATGTGAAAAATAACAGCTGCACTGTTCATAAGGAGGTGTGAAAAAAAAAAAAGCAATGTTGAAAATCTGGAGTGAAAATATTACAAATTGGCGAAGTCATGAGTGTGCGTAGAAACTGTGCAATGTATTCTCGTAGCACAGTCATTTTTTGGAATTTTTCACCAAATTTGCAACATAGGCTTTTTGGGAGGCCACCTCATGAACAGCCACACTGTCATTTCATTACTCAATCTTGAAAGGTGGCCACAAAATCACCCTTCAGGACCGCATATTGCCATGACAGTGACTGAATTCATGAGGAGGGGTCACAAGAACCCCATGTTGAAAATTTGGTGGCAAAAGTTAAAAAAAATGGCTGAAATAGCCACATAAGTTGAAAAAAAAATAGTTATGCCATTATATAGCTTACCGGGAATTTCTTCAGTTCATGGTCAGCTTTAAAGAGTGCAGACGTGTTCCTGGTCCACCGAAGATCGCTGCACAGGACCCCAGAGGTAAGTATGGGGTAAGGAGGGGGTGGAGAAGTGGGTGTACAGAGGGTGGTGGCACTGAACTCAATGAGGACTGTTTTTAAAGGTTAAAACAGAAAAAAACAACAACGTGGGAAGGTTTTCTATTTTTACAGGTACTTTTGCATGCTGGGGTGGGCTCCCAGTGTGCCACCTGTGTGTTTGATGGGAAGGGGTTCTGTAGCCGATGGGGACTGGGCACCCCTGTTGACACATACAGAGTGTGGGGGGCTCACATGAGCCGAGGGGGAATTGGCACCCCTCGGCACATAAGAAAAATGGGGGTATACTATGCCGAGTAGGGATTGGGGCACCCCTACTGCAAATTAACTTAGGGCGGCATGCTGACAGGGGGATTGGACACCCCCGTTGGTTTTCACAGGGACTGTGAAAGGTGGCAACTGTCCCTCGGCTTCTGTGGGGAATGTGAGAAGCTAACGGGGAAGCCCCTGCCATGTTGCTTGACAGGGGACACCAGACAAAACAAACAGTAATTGGTTGCTGCAATCAGGGACCACCCCATGGTGCTCTCTGATTGCAGCGGCTAATTTCTTTCAAGTTGGTGGCATGCTTCTCAATCACTGTCATAGACAGCATGCTATGCCATTGATGCCACAGAGCCTGGCCACAAAAAGCAGTGGCACCATTGGCTGCAGTAGGATCGCACCTTCAAAACCTGCTTCTTCACTCCAAGCAACCACAATATGTTGTCTGCACTGCAGGTGCAAAACAACATAAAAATTGCACACAACTTTGGCATTCTAAAGCTATGTATGTTGTAGTATTCCACTCCCCCATCTCCATTATGGTCTTGTACCCTGCATCTGCACATTATGGAAATACATGCCCGGCACTAGCGCAGTGTCAGTTTTCCTTTTTCAACTGTTTACAGCAACTGCAGTTTTATATAGTGTGGGAGACAAAAGTCCTGTAAGGCAGCTTGCATGGGGAACTACAGTAGGCTGTGAGTTCTGGTAATGACATGATCAGTAGCTTTTCACAGAAGCCAGCTCTTTGGAACAGGTGTCAAAATAAAGGTTACAGAATTACCTGTAATTTTTTAACAAAATATTTTGGCAATCTCATTTTTGACTTGAGGCTGATTGGGGATATGTAGATCCAAATTCTGAATTCATTGATGCTACAAATTTTGGCTAGACTCTCTCTGTTATTGATAACAAAAGAAATGGAAGGGAAGCTTATGTTAATCAACAGTACATTGAACATGGGAATGGGTAGGCTATTTGTTAGCCTGTAGGCTGTGGAAACAACTGACAGATAGATCCCCAAGGCCAGCTGAGAATTCAGAAGTAATGCTGCAAATTATTGCAGGGCACTTCAAGGATTTTTTATGAATCCCTATATAAGCTCTGGGGCGGGGGGCAGATCCAGGTAAGGTAAATTATTTTTGGGTGGCTTGGATCTCCCACAATTAATGCTAAAGGAACAGCAGGACCTGTTAAAGCCAGCAGGGTTGGATTAGGTTATCCAAATAATAAAGGATCTGAGGTCTGGTATGTCACCGAGGCCTAACAGTTTCAATACAGATTTCTGCAAAGCCTCCCAGCAACCACTGGCAGGGATTCTCATGAAGGTGTAAAATGGGAGAGAACAACCAAGCAACATGTTAACCAGCCTGGCCCCATGTTCCCTGTGGGTGAAAGAGAAAGTACTCGGAGAAGTCTGGTTCAAACCACAGTTTACTGAACTATAACAAATCTCTGAACACACAGGGCTGGATTTTCCAAGGCTCCTGAGTGATGCAAGTCCTGGGTGTGACAACCACATGGCACGTGGGACTCATGGACATTTTCTTGGCTGGCAATCAGGATTTTCCATCCAGTACACTACTTGCCACAAGTTACACCATTTTTTTTCTGGTCTAGTTTGTGACAGGGTACCTTTTTCACAGGGCTTGCACCAAATATTTTGGACAAGCTGCTGTAAATCGGGTAAAGTGTCATAACTGTGCCCAAAGTATTAAAATCAGGTGCAGTTGCAGCAAAGGTGTTTGGCGCAGCTGTGCCAAAAACAGGTTTGACGCAGGGCTGATGCAAGTCTTGAGTCACCCTTCGAAAGGGCCCCAGATTCAGTCATCAAATATAGAACTGAAAATATTTAGTTCTGTTTTTTATTCTCTCTTTTTTCAGATTGACTTTTGGGGCAGAACCTACAACATGTCAAAATTGTACTTTGTCAAGCATCTTCAGTACTTGTATGATCTACATAATTGCAAATTAATACAGCATCATACATGTATTCAAAAAATATAAATTGCCATTACATATATATAGATAGATATATATATATATATATAATATATATATTTATTAAATAAAAGTGGGAAGCAAACCCCTTGTTGACAGAAATAAGGGCATTTGATTCACATGCTTTGTCTGGTACTTTTCCTTACTGTATACATATTTTCAAAACCAATAAATAATAATAAAAACCTTATATAAATCACTTGTTTACGTAAATGGTCTCTGTCTCTTTAATAGTTGAAACCTCATTGGTTTCCATCCTGGTCAACAATGTGAGCTAAGAGACATAGTACACAAAATTATGTGCATATAAATTAGCCCTTTATCCATTTGATTCAGTGACGTACATTGTAGTGGTACAGTATAAATAAATAGACTGAGCAGTCTTTAAACCTTAAACATATCCACTTAAGACGTAGTTTCAGTTAAAAATAAATTGAATATCTTGCATCTCTTGTAAACATTATAAAATTGTTATTCAGTTGTTAATGAGCTACTGCCGCCTCAAAGAAAACTTTTAAATAAAATAGTCATTAGGTTCAATTCTGCATGCATTCCATTTCTATTCTACATATTTGTCCTCCCCATTATGTATTACTGAGTAAATGTGCATGAATATATATCCCTTAGAGTTTCTTTAGAGCTCATCTGCCTATATAGCTCACTCCCTACTTGAAGTCATAATCCTCTGTTGTGACATCACAATCTGTTGCTGTGAGAGTCACTGTGATGCCACAAGCAGTGCATTATGACCTCTAGTAGGGAGAAAGCAACAGGAATAGATGAACTCTTCAGGAGCAAATATCCTGAGTCATGCAAATGACCTCAGTAAAAAAATTATAGGGAGGAGGAATATGGAAATAATGTGAAATACAAACAGAACTGTGTCTAAATATTATGTTTTGTTAAAGTTCTCCTGAAGTGCCAGCAGCTCTTTAATGTCACCATATCAAAATGTGACATAGTACATTCCAAATCCCACAGA
This sequence comes from Neoceratodus forsteri, assembly GCA_016271365.2. NCBI lineage: Eukaryota > Metazoa > Chordata > Ceratodontiformes > Ceratodontidae > Neoceratodus > Neoceratodus forsteri. Next base: position 554,887,330 of record CM057450.1, on the reverse strand, counting down.
GCTTTGAGGGTACTGGGGTTTATGAAGCTCTGACATTTTATTAACTACCAATGGATCTCCTATAGTGATCAATTCATAGTGAGGTTTTGTACTAAATTAGAAAGAAATAAGCATTGTATCAAATATTTATTCCACTGTAACATTATCCAAAGCTTTACTTTGTAATATGAAACATTGTATCTGGAATGTACCTAAATTACATACCAGTTGTTCTGTACATTACCTTTTGTTTTATTCTTTTTTATAATTGTATTGCCACAGAAGCTCCCTTTTCTATATCCAGTCTGTCACTGTACACCAAATGTGTTTGTGAGCTACAGCATCTGTGCAATGGATAGACGGGGAGAACAGCTAGGAGACATCCCGGACTCCTGGCACGGCGCCTTTATTTTGGTGATACTGAAGCCTGGAAAAGCTGCAGATCAATGTGGCATGTAGACCATATCTCTGCTGAATGCTGACATGGGAATATCTACCAAGATATTATCTGTCAGGGTGAATACAATTCTGCAGAGACTGGTATATTCAGACCAGGTGGGCGTCTGTCCCTTTCTGACATCTTTCTGACAATATTAGACATTGTCTGAATATTCTGAGTGAAGGGGAAGGCCAAGAAGAAGCAAACTACTATCACAATAAATAAACTCTGGTCAGAGCCGATATGGCTGTGGAGAGCTTTTGGGATGCTTTTATCCATCATTTCTAATGAATTTGCACAATGCAGGTCTGTGGAGAGGCAGTTTCAATGTGGTCTTCCTTTTATACATTTTCACAATGTGTTTGCCTGCTGATTATTATATATTTAGCCTGGTTAGTTAACAGAAGAAATGGCATCTTATTTTCAGTGAGGCTCTACATCTACAAAATATTATGCTTCGTTGTGTAAAATCAGAATGCACTTAAAACAATATTTTACATCTGGTGGATATATTAAGTGCCAGATCAATGCATGAGCAGAAAGATGTGTTGCACAAGAGGGTGTGCCATTTGGCACTGATACAATATTCAAAGAGAATATGCCACCATTACAGGGTGTGCATACAGTGAAGCCCACCAGGATGAAGTGCAGTACTGCAGAATTCTGCAGTAGAGTTACTGCAGCAAACAATGCAGTTTCAAATGGAGTAAATCCCTTTTGTCATGCAGTAAACCCTGTGCATACCAGATCCCTTAATGCCCTGCAGCAATACCATATGGCATTATGACAAACCCAGACCTGTGCGCTCCCACAGTTGAGAATACATAGTGGGGTGGAGTCCAGGTGGTGCAGCCCCCATAATGGGGGGTATTGGAGGCTGAGCCCCCCACAGAACAATGACATTATACCTCATGACATAAATCGAGCAGTGCGACTGTGCCATGCGGCAGTATGTCTTGTGACATAATGACCCTGTGCCAAACCTGTGACACTGTGCTTCATTTTGGTGGGCTTCATCATTCCCATTGAAAATGTGACCCTGGACGGGTGTCACAGTGCAGGCAGCCACCAAGTCAGGTGCATCCAGGGTGACCCTGACTAAATACCTTCCAGGTGGAATGCGTGACACATACTGGTATGCACCACAGCCCCCATGGGTGATATTCAGCCCAGGAATGCAAATGAACTAATTGAGCATGAAGGGTGAAAAGGGGCCTTATGCATGCTCATTACCAGTCCATTTGCATGTTGCCATGGGGATGAATGCACCACAGCAGCTCTCGCCCCAAAGCCCCTACCCTGATTGCTCCCTGGGTGCACATCTGCAGCCTGCCTGTGGGTGACTGACCAGGTTAGGCCAGCTATTCATGGCCTAACTGTGGGCTGCGGTGCTCTGGACTGTGAGGGACACATTCCAACTGAATATACTTCAGCATGGCATATGCATGGGAATGCCCCCTTGACTTGAATAGCATACCATTTGTGTGTGCCATGGCCCATTCTCTTGCAGCCAGCACATCCTGCATGTTTGGATATCACACTGCTGTGCATTGTTGGAGTTGTGTGGCACATCTCCCTTTTCCATTGGGATGCACTGCGTATCTCCTTTGAATACAGGGGCCCTGGAATAGGTAGCCTGAACAAATACATTATAAAAATGGCAAAATCATGACCCCACCGAAAGCAAGATATTGCATGTAATCTGGTACAGCGTGAGTAAATACAGTGCAAAAATGTGTAAATGAACATCCCTGTGACAATGAGATGTAGCATCTCCCCTGCCTTATCCAGGATACAAAACATAGGATGAGAAATATTCAGCGCTCCCAGATCCAAATAACCATTACTCTGTAAGAAACCCTCTTTTTCCCTGTTTTCCCCACAAAGGCAGAATCAAATCCCTATATAAATCCCTGTAGATTTTTCCATACGTCACTAGTTCTTAATTTATGACTTTGTTCTTTATTTATTATATCAGCAGCCTTTTATTAGGAAAACAGCTCTGATTTGCTGCTCAGTATTATTATTATATGTCAAGATGGTCTTGGAATGATTTGGATTTATATGCTATGCATAAGGCGTAATGGGGGACTATATAAAATAACAAATATCAAGCTCATTATTTCATGACCTATACTCAAAATTAGTAATCACAAATTAGACAATCTTTCAGAAGATATTAGTAATGCCTGTAAACAAATTTATTGCAAATAGATATATATATATATATATATATATATATATACACATACACACACACACACACACACACACACACACACACACACACACAAACAAATGCTATTTTTGCATCTTACAGTTAGTTTTCAGACAAATTCTCATAGACTTTTTTCTGTCCACCTGATGGAATCTTGAATGAGTTAAGTAAATATTATTTTATCAAGGCCCTGATCCAGCAACTCAGTAAATACACACTCAGTATATCTTATTATAAAATGAGAAAAAAACAGTCTTCTGTTTACAGTTGTTTGATCAGGAATTTTATAAATGATATAAGTTATTTTTGTTACATCTATGTTGCTCCAATAAAAGGTATCAGATCATTTGCTTCTGTATCACTCGTGGTTTGTCAGCAGTTAATTCCTTAGATGAGGTCTCCCATTCCAGGATTTTGACTGTTTCTCCACCCCTTCCCCAAACACACACACACACACACACACACATGCACTTACTATAAAAGATCTCAGTAGCTCTTATCTGTTATGTTTGGGAAGCAGGCAACAGCCCTTTCTGTCAAAAAGAAATGTATGTATTTAGTCTGGGTACTTCACTAAAGTCCTGGCACTTTTTCTGATAGGTCCTGAGAGGTTAAAAAAGTGTAAATCTTTAGAAAATTTGTTGGGGAAGGGTGACATTTAGCAGGTATGAATCTTTCTTGAATGATATTCATCCCCAACTGAATTAGTAGCAAAAAATGTTTAAATGCTGATCATTTAAATGTGCAAGCTGTTGCATTTCGAAGGGGGTAAACAAATCTCCAGTTTAATAGGCAACCAATATATAACAAGCTGTTTCAGTTTCCTAATGGCCATCAGATAAGCAGCTTGGGGTTCTGTCTCCAACATTCTAAACAGAAAGAAGGGATTATTTTATTTTAGTTGTCATAGTGATTTGTAGATGTGAAAGATACACTGAAAAGTCAAAAAATGTGTTCCATGAAACTCCATTTTCAAGCTATAGATAGCAAAATGGCTGTAGGCTACGCCCACAGCCATAAAAACAAGCATTTATCAATGCCAAATGTTCGCTGCATGTACTGATGTCATGGGGGTGTTTGAAAATTGCTTCAGTGAAGGAATCATATTATTAACATTTAAGAATACAAAGTAGGAGTGATGATGTTGGGCAGTGTAACTGTCTTGTTTGGTAATATTTGTGCCCCAAATTTTCAACACACCATTCTTATGACCCCACCTCATGAACAAGTGCAGAGAAAATGTGCAACTCCTGGCCAAAAGATGATTTTGTGCAGCAAGTGCGGAATCACCTTTCGGGAAACAAAAACACATTTTGGCCAGTATCTGCAAAATGGCAGGTGTCACATTCATGAGGTGCTGTGAAGAAGTGGTAATGCTTAAAATTTGGGGTCAAAATATTAAAAAGTACCAAAGTTATGAATCAGCCTAAGTTCACAAATTTCAATGCAGACTCATACCTTTGTTGTTTTTTTAATATTTTTACACCAAATTTTCAACACCGTCTTCTTATTGCACCACCTCATGAACAAAGGTCAGCAATGTCAGCAAAATTACCTTTCAAGATGCAAAAACATATTTTGGCCAGGATCTGAAAAATAACAGCTGTCACATTCACGAGTTGCTATGAAGAAATGAAAATGTTGAAAATTTGGGGTCAAAATATTAAAAATTACCAAAGTTACAAGTCTGCATTCATATATTTAAACCTAGACTCATAACTTTGTTGTTTGGTAATATTTTTGCCCAAAATTTTCAGCATAGCCTTTTATGACCCCACCTGATGAACAAGTGCAGAAAAAATTTCAACTCCTGCCCGGAAGGTGATTTCGCACAGCGACTGCGAAATCACCTTTTGGGATGCATAAAAAAAAACCAAAAAACATTTTGGCCAGGATTTGAAAAGTGACAGCTGCCACATTCATGAGATGCTATGAAGAAATGGCTATGTTTAAAATTTTGGGTCAAAATATTGAAAATTGCCAACGTTATGAGCCTGTGTTCACAAATTTTAACGGAGGCTCATAACTTTGTTTTTTAAAATTTTTACACCAGTTTTCAACATAGCCTTCTTATGACCCCACCTCATGAACAAATGTGAAGAAACTTTTCAACTCCTGCCCAAAAGGTGATTTCGTGCAGCAGCTGTGAAATCACCTTTTGGAGCAGAATTGCATTATGTAACTTAATTGTTCATGAGGTGGGGTCCCCAAAAAGGTATGTTGAAAATCTGAGGCAAAAATATTAAGAAAAATGGGCAAGTTATGCCACTAAGTTGAAAACCCCCATTGAAATACATTAAAACTGAAAACCCCACGGAAATACATTGAAGCGCTTACCTCAGTTCGAAATTGGGCTTTGAAGAGTGAAGACATGTCTGTGGTCCAAAGAAGAGAGTGGAGACAGACCTCCAGTGGGTAAGTATGAGGTGGGGGGTCCTGAGTGGGAAGGTGGAATGGGAGGTGGTTAATGGTACAGCAGACAACTATAGACGGTTTTCTTTTTTTCAGGTTGAAAAAAAATGATGGACAGTTTTCTTAATTTCAGGGACAGTTTCATATTAATGGAGGACACTAGGGGATTGGGCACCCCCAGTGTCACTGAGTAATGTTTGGGGGGCACCACAACAGAATTCAATGGACAGGTTTCTTCTTGTCAGGGGAAAAAACAATGACAGACATGTTGAGAACACTGTGGAATTGGGCACCCCCAGTGTCAGTATGTTATGTTTGGGGGGTTGCAACAGATATCTGTGAACAGTTTTCAACAGGACAAGGGTCAGTTTTCTTTATTTTAGGGAAAGACATGGGGGATTGAGCACCCCAGTGTCACTACTGTTTGTGTGTGTGGGGGGGGCGCTGACAGGGAGGGTCATGTTGGGGGACAGTTAGGGTTGCCAGCAACAGACATCGATGGACAGTTTTCTTTGTTGCAGGCATACATTCCACACATTCCAGGCTGACTATGACAGATCAGCTTGGCTTGCTGGGCAGCGTGGATCAAAGGGATGGTGACTTCTTTTGAAGTTGGTGACTGTCCCCGCCCAGCAAGCTAAAACTCTGTCATAGTCAGCCTGGGTGCTGATTGGTCTGCCACTGTCATGCTGCTGCTACACTACTCTGCATTGGGTGGACAGTGTCACACCCCTCAAAGGGCACTCTCATACCAAAATGTTCATTTGTGCTTGCACGCACAGTGAACACAAAAAGGAATGTGATCAGATACATTGGGAATTTCTGTATGCCACCCTGTGTAAATTTAATTTCAGGTCAAACTTCTTGTATTGGATTCAGGAGCTCTATTCTTATTCCACAGCACAAGTGAAGGTGAATAGCATTGTTTCCCAGTCCCTGACCAATTTCTAGGGATTCAAAGCAGGGATGGCCTTTATCGATGATCCTGCTTGCTCTTAGCCTAGAACCACTAGCAGCCCAGATGCGAGCTGATGAGGACTTGGAGGGTATCAGAGTAGGTGAGGTTGATAACACAATTTCTTTATACGCTGATGACACCATGCTTTATTTAAGGAACCCCATGGTAACATTCCTGGTGGTGTCCCAAATTCTAGTGGAATATGGCTTGGTTTCTGATTTTAAAGTTAATGTGGGCAAAACTGAGGTCATTATGGTTAGTGGGAAGTTAACCCCAGAAAGGGGGTATGATCCCATTTTGTTTGATTACTACTCAACTTAGATATTTGGATATCCAGATACAGATACATTTCTCTCAATTATGTGGGGCAAAATATGGGAAATTTTAATTATGGAACTCTTAACAGACCTGAAGCGATGAGAGGTGTTACCACTATCATTGATGGATAAAGTTGAGCCCCTCCATTTCAACCTTCTACCTGGCTTTTGTTTTTTTTCCTGTTTACTCTCCTTCCACTGCAAGTGCTGGGGTGGAATGGAAGAAAATTAAGAAGACCATGAATAATTTTGCTTTGGGATCCAATAAACCTAGAATCAGATGGATCATCTTCCAGTAACCCAGAGCACAGGGATTGTTGGGTCTCCCTGATCTGACAAAGTACTATAGTGCAGCACAAATATTGCCCTGGATAGCATACCAGAGAGGTATTTCAGAGGGTGGCTGGTTACGATAGAAAATAATTCGCTTTTGAATACAAATATGGTAGCTTTGTTTTCCTCACATAATATTTCAGAGTTACTAAAAGGGATAGGTAGCACTTAGTCTAAACAGTTACGTTACAACTGGTCTTTGGTACAACAGGACTTGGGAATTTGTTGGAATCTTATGAGATTTACTTTTCTACTGCATTTCAGGGACTTTCTTCCACCTAGGATAGATGCCAGGTTTCATAGTTGGCACCCAATTCTTACGGGGACAATAGCATTATTTGGCCAAATCCAAAGGGAGTTCTGGCTTGATAGAAAGCATTATTATAGATAACGATAGGTGGTCTCATTTATAAAATCAGGACCTCATTTACAGAAGCTGGCGGAGGAGCACACCCAATCATTCAGTTCATTGTGAAAGCAGGAGTAGGATTAGTGACTGCTAAACACAGCTCAAACTTAACAGTCTTCAGAGTGGAAATGACAATTCTATTTCTCTTGCTCAAGTCGCTTGAGAGGCTAAGGCAGGGATCCAACTTATCTTTGTGGACTGGAACAAGATTTGTGAGGGAGTGCTCCATACATCTTCCTTCAATAACTGGAGGGAGTTTAGATAAAATGTGGCTACTCAATACTTTTTTAAACCTGTTAGAATAAAGTATTAGCCCTGTGGGTGGGAGGGCATGATTTCTGCTAGAGACAATATGGGACAAGTAGGTATAACTTTCCATGTGTTCTTGTGCTTCCCTGTTCTGCGGTCTTACTGGGGGAGGTTACACTTAAAATACAAAACCTGCTAGGATTAAAGATATCTCTTAGATTTGAAAATTAGGACCCACCTTGCCAATCAGAAAAAAAATCAGACCAAATCTTTCTTTTTTTGGTATCTTCAAGGAAGCTGCCTGCTGCAAAGTGGACACTAGGGGCACTGGCTGACAACCCAGTGCTCCTCAGTAGCAGGTTAGGTAGAAAGATGGAGGGAATCATAGCAGACTTCAGGCTCCAGAGAGAACAGCTTCAAGCTTGTTGGCTTCACTTCATGGACTAGTTGGACATATTAGAAAGTAGCACAGTGCTACCCCAGATGGCAGATGGCTAAGCACTAATGCTTTTGTTTTTAAATTAGTATTATGTGGAAAGTCAGTCAGTACACAAAATTGTTCTGATGTTGTTATACTTTTTTACATAAAAACACATTCTTTAATACATGCCTTTGTGATGAAAGATTCAGGTGCACTCCTTTATGAGGCTATTATTACCTTCGGTAGAACTGTTATATGAATTGACTGTTGTACAGTTTTCCCTCTATATATGAGGTCTTTGTTTTTCTGGATTGCAATGAATTGTATGGACTATATCTTGTCTTTGTGTCATTAGACATTGACTTAAAGAAGTTAAAAAAAGAATGCTTGTGCTATTAGGACAAACCACACTTTACATTTTGCACCTACATTGCACAAAATGTACCCCCCGCCCCCGAAGCAAGTAAGACTAAGAAAAGTAAGTGCAGCCCCAGCACTGCAGCAATGGTACTGAATAGTGTGGTGGCACTGGGCAACTTCTTTATCAAGACTGGTGGAGCAGTGTGGGACCAGGCGGCCTGCTTGTCAGGTATAGCAGAGTACCGTGGGATCTGTAATGTTGATGGCAGCTGTAATGGTCTTGTTGGGGCCCTTTATGTGAAGATGTCAGCCTAATTTACAAGGCTCTTGAGGCTAGGGAGCTCTGGAATTGTTTAGGCCTACAAGAAAAAGAAATACCGTATGACACAAGAGCATATGATAAACAGTTAAGGGGTGAGAAGTACAAGACAAACAAGTGTGTTGTGGTTTACACAAAGAGTGATCAAAGTATGGAAAAAACTGTTTCATGACATGCCTACTGTAAAACAGAGGATGCTTTTAAAAAAGCTGTGGATGATTACTGTACCACCAATAAGAAATATGGTTACTAGCACTGAGAAATAATGAGCCGCTTTATACAAATTGTCTTCTAGCTCAACCAATTCCTATAATTCTTATGATAATAGTTTCCACTGGTTTCTCATCAATAATTAGTATAATTCAGCAGTTTAACACTATATAGTGCCACAGAGTACAGAATTCCAATGACTAGCTTACCACAGTCCAGTTAAAAATGAATTACTATGGCCATTAAAAATGTATGTACTGTAAGTGTGTACTGTATGGGAATCTTACATTTTGGGAGAAAGACACTGAAAAATTTGGGTGCTGAAAAATGCCAGTACACTGTTTACTCAGATGTATTACACAGAATTTAAACATTCATTTTAAAAGCTGATTCATTTTTGAAAATATCCTTTACAGAATAAATCAATGTTTGTACCGGTGTAAGATGTCACACTACTATAAAACTGCCTAAACAGAAACAGTGGGACTTCACCTACATAGGGCACTAGCATGAAAGCCTTTTGAGCATTTATATTTTAATTTGGGGCTGTCAGTATAGCCTAGAAGTTAGAGGAACAAAGTGTGAATGAGCGTAGTACATCCATCAGACCAGAACTGAGTTTGATCCTCACAACCTCTACTTGCATACTGTGTGACTCTGAGCAAGTCACTTAATCACCAAGTGCTTCCAGGTCTCCCCTGAATACAGGTACTTGTGCCTAGTGGACCCTACCCAGTTACCAAAGACTAAAAAAAAAAAAAATACTATGCCAAGAGTGTTGAATTTTATCAGAAGTTAGAGAACTTTGAAATGTATCTATTAGCACAATGTAGCCTCTCTGGCACTAGAGGTGTGGGAAATATAAAATTCAGCCCATGGAATGCCTGCGGAATGGCCATTCCGATTCTGCAGAACAGGGGTGGACTGAGACACACATGGGCCCCCAGGCAACAATTTTGTTTGAGCCCCTCATGAAATAGATGTGTGTGCTGATGCTGGTGTGGATATTCTAAACTATAGGTCAGGGGTCTGGGGACTGAATTTGGTGCATTCTGGCAATATTTTAGAGACCATTTCAAACAGAATTTGCTATCCTGTTACTCCCTCTGCATGTACAATATCTTGTACCCTTGCCCCCTCCCCAGAGTCCCCACAGTCTAGTATGTTACCAATCAATAGTCAGCCCCCATCCACTATCAGTGTCACCCCCACTACCCCAATTAATCAGCTTCCCTCTGTCAGTTGCAAATCCTCACAGCCAGCCAGTATTATCCCCACCACTACTCCACAGTGTCCATAACAGCCCATATTAGCCCTCTACTCCATCACTGCCAGTATCAGCCATTCGCGATGCCTTTGTAGTATCATCCATCCAGTTCACCCATACTGGTTTCAGCTCCCCGCAGCCAGTACCAGCCCCCACTACTCCACAGCTGCCTGCCCTTCCACCACCAGTATCATCTACCTCAGCCACTAATCAGCCCTCTGAAATCTGTCAGTATCAACTCCATCCAGAAATCCCTTCCCCCACCGCTTACTTCTCCACCTTTTGTCCTTGAAATGAGGGAGAGGGGTAGTCAGAATGAGGAACAATGAGGGATACTGACCATCATAATGTGGGACATATCCTCAAACGTGAAGATTCAATCTCAGAACACTGTGTAAACCACTGTGTTTACCTGTACAATGTTTGTTTTTGATTTAGCACCTTAGAATATTGTGGCTTTCCACATTAAAGTCTAAATTTACTGTACATCACATTCTCTTTATAGCTGGCACCTTTTCAATGAGGGACTGATGAGGGACAGAGCAATTTTTTAGGGTAAAATGAGGGACACCCCTCATAATTAGGGACACTTGAGAGGTATGCCCCCCTACTTCACATTCAGTATAACCCCACACAGCCATATCAGACAGACCCCAAACATGACATTATGACAGTATGAACCCAACCAGTTATTCACCCATCCTTTATGCTCCCTCTCCAGTAATCTGCCCAGCCCCCAGCCTCACTAGTAATCCCCCTTGTCCCCTTGCATCACAAACAGTATGACCCCAGCAAGTAATCAGTCCTCCTCTTGTAAGCTGCTTTCTCTCTATTAACTCAGCCAGCCGAACACTTATCAGTGTCTACAGAGTTGGCTGAGGTACAATGGCATGAGTGTTATAGCTGACGACCCAAAGGCACACCCCAATGCCTGTTGCTCTCTACAGGGTGGGGTTGGGGTTGGCGTCACTTCAATACTTCACTGCCATTCCTATTATGCGTCTCTAGCTCCGGCACTGCCAATGCTATTGCCAATGCCAGCGTGACAACATTCAGCATTGACAAATGCTTGTTTTGTGGCAGGCATGGCGCAGAAGCAGGAAATTTTTAAATACTTTTGAATCCCTTATCTCAGTTGAATGTGAAAAGAAAAAAAATGAGTGTATTTATGTTTTTTCTTGCAACTGTAAGTCAGTAAACTCCATGTTAGGGTGGATGTACAAGATCGTAAGTGTTTCACCCCTTCAGCCTGTCTAGCCATTGCCCGTGGTGTACTGCTTCCCAAACTGTTATATGGGGGTATCTGTTTTCTCAGCTTGTGCCATAATGACATTACAGAAGTGGGATGTAACCTATAACAATAACTGTCATTTTGCCTTGTTGTCAAATTGCCACACCACCATCGCACTTTATATTCCAGACTTGGATGGGCTTCTCCCTCTGGCTACATGTGATCTGACCCTACGAAGTGTCATTTTAATACTATGAAAAAGTACTCCCCATTACCTCCTCCCCAGCTACTTTAGTCTCCATGCAGTGCCTACCCACTGAGATCCTCCAATCATAACCTGCTCTCTATACCCAAAACCAAAACAAACTTGGGTGGCATTGCCTTCACCAGTATTACCCCATGTTTATGTAACTTCATACCTGCAGCACTCTACCATTGCTAATCTGTGAAAACTTTTCGAAGCAGGTACCATAACCATCTTCTCTTGTCATCAGTATGTACATGTACTTAATCATATCTAAGTTGTTGACTCCTTCATATCCAGAGTGTGGCTCTGGTCCCAACTTTTGTATTGTACTGTTTTTTGACACTCTTACACCACTTGTACTTACTTGGGTCAGTTTTGCTGGTTCACTGCTTTATGTGCTTTGTATATAACATACACTGTATGGAAGATTTACATGGATTATTTGCCCACATCCATAACTTGTGATGTTCAGGACGTATTTAATCCTGTATTTGACCTGTCTATTTCATAAGATTGTAGTAATCTCCCAGGTTGTGCCTGAAAATAGGTATTTATCTATCTCGGGCACTTACCTGGTTAACAAAAAGGAACTAAATAAATACATTATTGCTTAAAAAAACAACAACAACAACATGGTGACTAGCAAATTTTGCTGCTTTAAATAGGAAGTACTGCCAGTACATTGTATGGTACTACAATGAGAAAAATTGACATTGACAGAAAGCTTTGGGAACCCAAGGACAAATGGTCCTCCCTTTCCTACCAAGCATAATAGTTCTGAGATGAAGCATGGTCTTTCCGTCTTTCTTGGTGTCACTGGAGATTTATGGACCCACTTATGCTACTTTTTTTTTTTTATTTAGTTGTTTAACCAGGTATAGCACACTAAGCTGAAAGCTTTTTTACAGGAGCGACCTGGAGGGTATTCCGCACCATGGGATTCAATGAATGGTTGAAAAACTGGTGTGGAGCTCAGGGTTTTGGCTTCTTTGGGGACTGGCGAGCCACCTGGAGGGATGCAGGCTTATACTAGTGTGATGGTCTGCATCTGTCCAGGGGGGAACCAGGATCCTAGGTGACAAGTTTAACTACTTGAACTACTTAGGGTTAGTTGGTATGGTTGCATAATTTTTTTATCAATTTATTTGAGTTGGGGCTTTGCCCCCTTTGTTAAATCAAAAATATGGAGTGGCAGCAGTGTTCTGGGAGACATTCTGGAGGCCTCGATGCTGCCCTGTTTGCAGGCACCTCTCTGGTCTGAGGGATGAGGTTGTCCGTCTCCAGACTGACCTGGCTAGGATTCGTGAAACCTCTTCCCCCACCCAGGGACCACCAGGGCCACCACCGTTACCTCGGAGGTTGCCAAGGAAGAGGAGCAATTGGACCAAGGTGGGCTCAGGGAGGGAAAGGGTGGTGGAACAGAGGTGCATCCCTCCAGTTGTACCTCTTCACAATTCATATGCTGTTCTGGCAAAGAGTGGTTCCTGTATGGAGGCACCTGCAGTGGAGACCAAGGAGGATGCTGGGAACCTCCATAAAGAAGACCCACAGGAGGGTGGCACGAGACCCCACAGGGGAAGAAAACAACTCCTGGTGGGGGACTCAATCATTAAGGGGGTAGAATTGGGGGAGGAAGGGGATTGGGAGGTAAGGTGCCTTCCTGGCGCCATGGCTTGGAGGGACAGGAAGTGAATCCTCAGGATCGTGGGAGCAGCTGCATGAGGGAGGGAGCTGGATGTCATTGTCCACCTAGGGACAAATGACCTGGCTGTGAATGGGATCAGAGCAGTGCAAGAGGAGTTTGTAGAGTTGCAGAGAGGCCTTAGACAAGTGGCATGTACGGTAACCTTCTCAGAGGTGCTGCCTGTCTATGGCAAGGATGATGCTAGGGTATTCCGCACCATGGGATTCAATGAATGGTTGAAAAACTGGTGTGGAGCTCAGGGTTTTGGCTTCTTTGGGGACTGGCGAGCCACCTGGAGGGATGCAGGCTTATACTAGTGTGATGGTCTGCATCTGTCCAGGGGGGGAACCAGAATCCTAGGTGACAAGTTTAAATGCTTCATTGGCAAGCATTTAAACTAGCCAAGGGGGGAGGCACTGAAAAGGAGCAGGGAAATCCCAGCCTGCCCCCACAAAATACAGTAGTTAGAGAGGTAAACACAAAGGTAGAGAAGTCAGTAGGGAGCAGGACGGGGTAAATGCAGAAAAAGGCAGTACGGACAGGGATGGAGCTAAAAGGGGGTAAGGCCATAAAAAATAAATGGAAGGTGATGAGTACCAATGCCCACAGTCTGTGCAACAAGCTCCTTGAACTAGTGGCCTTGATGGAAGAGGGATGCCTGGATATTGTGGCAGTCAGTGAAACATGGTACACAGAGAACCGTGACTGGGATGTCAACATACCAGGATTCACAGTCTACAGGAAGGACAGGGTGGGTAAAAGAGGAGGAGGAGGAGTAGCTCTCTAGATAAGGGAAGGGATTAAAGCAACAGAACTAAAGAGTAAACAGGAAGTTGATGAGTCACTATGGGTCACCCTGGAGACAGGAAAAGGCACCACAATCTGCATGGGGGTTGTGTACAGACCCCCATCTCAGCGGGAGGAAATGGACAAGAAAATGATAGAAGGCATCCTTAAAATGGCAGAAAAAAGGGAGATATTGTTGATGGGGAACCTGAATATGCCAGATGTTAACTGGAGTACCTTTGCTGCAGGCACATCCAAGAGTAGGGTCATTCTTGATGCCCTACAGGGAGCATGCCTCAGACAGCTAGTGTTGGAACCCACTCGGGAGGGAGCAATCTTAGACCTGGTACTCTCAAAGGGGGAAGGATAAAGGATCTCAGATTTAGAAGTGGGTAGCCATCTGGGAACAAGTGACCACCAAACAGTGTGGTTCACAATAAACACAGCCATACAAAAACAAGAGTATTGGACTTTAGGAAGACTGACTTTGGGAAAATGAGAGAGTGCCTCAGAAAATCCCTAGCAAATGGGAAAGAAGGAGGGGTGGAGGAACAGTGGGGAATAATCAAAATAGCCATCACAGGGGCAACAAGCCTTTGTGTTAAGCAAATCAATAAAACAAAATGAAGAAAAAAAACACTATGGTTCTCAAAAGAGGTGGCGGGGACGGTTAAGGAGAAAAGGCTAGCATTCAGGAAATATAAGGAAACACAGAAGGAGCAGGACAGAGAACTTTATCAGTTAAAGCAGAAGGAGACAGGGAAGGCAGCCAGAATAGCAAAGGCACAAACTGAGGAAAAGATAGCCAACTCTGTTAAGAAGGGGGATAAAACCTTTTATAGGTACATTAGGGAGTGAAGAAAGACCAAGGAGGGATACAGAGACTTAATAAAGGAGAGGAATGTGGGCAGAGGGTGACAGTGAAAAGCAGGATACTGAACGAATATTTCAGCTCAGTATTCACAATGAAAGAGGAGGGGAGGTACCTAAACCAAACAAGAGAGAAACTCTGAATGGGGGTTGATACCAGTCCATTCACAGAAGAAAGGGTTTTGAAAGAACTCTTGAAACTGTGGGTGGACAAAACAATGGGGCTTGATGGGATTCACCCCAGAATTCTAAAAGAACTAAGGGTAGAACTAGTAACACCGCTGACTACTCTCTTTAACAAATCATGGGAGGATGGGGTGGTACCTGAGGACTGGAGGAGGGCAAATGTGATTCCACTTCACAAAATTGGGAGCAGGGCAGAGGCAGGAAACTACAGACCAGTTAGTTTGACTTCAGTGGTAGGGAAAATGATGGAATCACTTCTGAAGGAAAGAATTGTTGAGTACTTAAGAGGCCAGTGGAGCACAGGACCCAAGGCAGCATGGTTTCACAGCAAGAAGATAATTTCAGATGAACCTAATAGATTTCTTTGACTGGGTGACCAAAGTAGTAGACCAGGGAGGGGCTGTGGATATGGCCTACCTAGATTTTAGCAAGGCATTTGACATAGTCTCACACAAAAGATTAATATACAAGTGAGCCAGCCTTGGAGTGGGTCCCAAGGTGGTAGCCTGGATAAAAAACTGGCTGGACAACAGGACGCAAAGGGTAATAGTAAATGGAGTCCACAGTGAAGAAAAGAAGGTAACTAGCGGGGTATCACAGGGTTCAGTACTGGGACCGGTCCTCTTTAATGTCTTTATATGTGACATTGGAGAGCACCTGGAAGGAAAGATATGTCTCTTTGCAGATGACACAAAGATATGCAACAGGATTGATACACGAGGTGGGGAAGAAAGGATGAAAAGGGACTTGGCAAGGTTGGAGGAATGGTCAAATATGTGGCAGCTCAGATTCAAAGCAAAGAAGTGCAAGGTAATACATCTGGGAAACAAAAACCCAGGGGAAGAGTACACAATGGGGGTGAGTTGATAACAACAGCAAAAATCAAAAGTGACCTAGGAGTAATTATATCAGATGACCTAAAGGTGGGCAAGCAATGTGAGAAGGCAGTAAGGAGGACTGGGGGGATACTGGGATGCATAGGGAGAGCCATCAACAGTAGAAAACAAGAAGTTGTTATCCCTCTGTACAGACAGTCAGTGAGACCCCATCTGGAATACTGCATGCAATTCTGGAGACCCATCTCTGCAAAGACATAGACAGAGTGGATGCTGCTCAGGGGAGGGCAACCAAAATGGTGCAGGGTCTGCACCAGAAGACATACGAGGAGAGACTAAAGCAGCTTAATATGTATACCCTTGAGGAAAGGAGGGGGGGGACATGATAGAAACTTTCAAGTATCTCAAGGGACTTAAAGTACAAGAGGGCAGCATCTTTCAGAAGAAGAGATGTGCAAGAACAAGGGGGCACAATTTGAAGATAGAGGTGGGGATGGCTCAGAGGTAATGTTAGAAAGTATTTTTTCACTGAGAGGGTTATGGATGCATGGAACAGCCTTCCTGAGGAGGTTGTGGAGTCAGAAATAGTGGGAGAATTCAAGAATGCATGGAACAGGCATAAGGCAATTCTAGTGGGGGGTTGGAGGAAGTAAGCTGTTGATTAACTAGAATCTGCAGCTTATTCATCAGGTAGGGAAATGGGCAGACTAGGTGGGCCATGCTGTCCTTATCTGCCATCAAATTCTGTGTTTCTATGGTGTGGTAGCAGAGTCCCCAAATGAAATAAATTGATATAAAAAACACTGTACAACCATACTTACAAACCCTATGTAGTGTAACACCATACCAATGAACCCTAAGTAGCATAACTAGCACAAGGTACCTCTATGATATGCTACAGTAGTTTTACACTGGTCCATAGCTTAGTGCTATACTACCTGCGGTGGTCTGCAGAACTCCACCAACACCTCTTTTTCTTCTCAGTGAAGGAAATGATGTACTCAGTAAAATAATTCTCGAGAAGAACTGACTCAATTTGCATTTATAGGTATACTGTAACACTCTTCACTTACACTACTTCTTTTTGGAGTTTGTTCCATACCACTCTCTGGATTTAATGATGATTCTTTATGTTACTCCTATTCCTATTCCCTTAAGTGTAAGAGGATATACTTAGAAGTAATGAAAGGACTTCTTCTACTGTGGACAAGCTGAAAAATTGCCCCGATCCACCTTATACAATCCCTTTAAAATTTAAAAACTGAAATGATGGGCTGGTTTTCCAAAGGTTGATACAGGGCCTACATCAAACCCTGCATCAGATCCTTGCATTACCACAGCTGCACAAGGCTGAGTTCCACAACTGCACCTCATTTTATAATTTCTCATGCAGCTGGACAGTTTGACCTCCTTACCAGCAGTGTGCAACAGATTTCATCTGTCAGCTGTATGTCAGAGGCTTCAGTGTTGATACATGCTAGACCAAAGAGAGCTGGTCAAGAAATCTTCAGTTTGATGCATGGGATAGAAAATCCTGTTTTACTGCTGCAATCCCAGTGGACCGTATATTTGACAGACCTGGGGCTTGTGGCAGAAACGGGCCTTTGAAAATCCTCCCCAATATCCCCTCTCAGGCATTCAAGCATAACCTCTACTTTTGACTCCTCAAGTGTAGAGGGATATATCTGGAAGAATGAGAGGACTTCTACTACTCTAAACAAGTTGAAAAATAGCATCTGATCCACCTTATACAATCCCTAGAACATTTAAAAAAATGTAGCCATTTTTAGCCTCTTGTAGCCTCTTAGCCATTTTTTTTCTAGAGAAGCATATCAAGTATTTCTACTGTAGGCATTCCTAATAACATAATCTTTCCATTCCTTTATTCACTGTAGTTGATTTCTGCTGTATTCCCTTAGTTGCTGCAATATCCTTTTCACATCATGGTGACCACAACTGCACACATCACTCTTAAGTGTGGCCTCATCAGTGCCCTATAAAGGGGCAGAATCACATCATGCTCATGTCATTTTATGCCCCACACGATGCAGCCCAGCATTTAGTTTGTCTTACTTCAGCTGCTGCACTTTGCTATGACAGTTTTAACTTCCCATCAGTGATGACCCACGGGTCTCTTTCATTGTCCGTTATTGCCTATTTTGCTATGTAAATACTGCCCTGACCAGAAATCCTTGGGCCTAAGTGAAGGACCATACACTGACACTGACTTTCATCTGCCAGTTGTTGTCTCCCCCCCAAAAAACATTCTGTAAGCAATGATGCATGACAGAGAGTGCGGTAATGCTGAATTACTGCACACCCCAGGTGGAGTCAGAGGCACAAGGTGCAGCCTAGTACCTTTGACCACCTGGGATGTGCAGTATTTTATGGCTTTGCCACACACCGTGGAATGTGTGATTGTGCTTATAAAATGGTTTCAGAATAGTACTGTGCAGAAAGTTAAGATTCGGACAAAATGGAATTCTGCAGAATTTTGGAAAATTCTGTAGAATTCTATCAGTAACAGAATTCCATCATTCTGTATGTGAAATGTTTTCCACTGTTTATTAAGCTACAGTTTACATAAACTGTGGATTATTTTCCCACAATCCGAGGAAAATTCTTTCACGGTTTACATGAGCTGCAGAAAATTATTGTGCAGTTGAAGCAGAAATACTTTATGAGATTCCATGGAATTGAAAAAGAAATTCCAAGAAACAATTGGGAAGAACATTTGCTGTACCACATGAATTTTTTTTAAGGAAGTCGGCATTCTGCACAGCCCTTGTTCAGGAGTTAAAAAAGAAAGAAAGAAATACCACACACCATGGAATGTGTAACTGTGCACTTGTGTAAAATGGTTACAGAAGTTAAAAGAAGAAAGCAGAATCTGAGCCATACAGTAATGTGAAATGAATGCATTATCATGTGACCAGCTTAAACCAATCAAATTGCTTGTCTGAGCCAATCGATTTTAAGTCTTCTTGAAGAGTTTTCCCGTTCACTGGAGTGTAACACCATTGTTAGGCTTATGTTATCCTCAGGTATAATCAAGTTATTTGAGACTTCTGAGTTCAGCTCATCATTAAAAATGTTAATGAAATAGAGGTCCCAACACTGATCCTTGAGGAACCGACTAGGGACTATCTGAGGGATACCATTAGACTGTGGATCCCTCAGGTAGTTACTAGTGGGGTTTCCTATTATTGTGAATAAACAGTGTGTGCTGATTTGTAACTTCTATCCCAAGGTTAAGGTACCATTGCATCTTGTATTCTTTAACAGGATAGTTTTCTTTTGAGTGTTGTCATGCATGTTGTACTTTGATTACATGATTTTTGAAAGGTTCTTTTAATTTTCTTTTAATGTTTTACTTTTTGCACAAAATGTTACTCATTCCATGAGAATGTCCCAAACACAAGGCCACCTTACTATAAGACAGCACTGAGTCAGGGTTCATTTTTGTACAGGGTGATGAAAGATTAGAATGCTTACCATTTAGTTGTTATAATATAAGCTCCCATTCTGTAATTAAAGGGACACCGCCAACCCTTTTTGCATCATATTATTTCTTGCTGAGAACCCATTTTTTACCATTGCTTATATTCTTTAAAATACATTGATGTTTCTTATTATTTTATCTGCCTCCTTTCTTAGTAGAACTGAAATGCATGTTAAGGATGTAATTATACCCAACCTTTGTTTTATTTCAACTCCTTAATCTACACTTATTGCATACCTTCTAAACATTAGAAGCACCTCCCAAACAGTGCATCCACTCATGGTGCAGTAGGCTCCTCTTCTCCCAGCACATCTGAGTGGCTAGACTGTGCTCAGGGTGTTCCCAAGTCCAGGAAAGATTCAGTGGCAGTTGATCAAGGACTTTAAACAGACATATTTTTGTGTGGAACACCAGTATGGTGGGCAGTCTGTTGTTCACTTTTAAAAAGGAAAAATCACCAGAATTAAACTACCAGCTACATCACCAATCAGAGCAGAATGTGACCAATAATAAAAATGTTTTTTAAACTAGAGACACTTTGAGGCTTAAGGGGGTTGCCAGTGTCCCTTTAAGTCTGATTTAAAGAAACATAGTCTTGATAATTCATCTGGTAAATGTTACTTTTGATGTATTGTATTTTTTACTTTTGATGTATTTTTTAGGTTTTGTCTGTTTTTTTCTAATTTGTGTCACCCTTGAAAATAGACATTTTATGCTCTTGGTGCTTACCCAACAAATGTTAAATGAAAAAAGATTGACAGATATGGATCCATACTGCCTGAGCTATAAGAAAAGGATGGTATTTTGCCTCCTGTGCTCAAGGGTTGAGAATTTCATGACCTACTGTAGATGCATAGATTGCTTGGGATTTGGGGGAAGAACCAGTGGTCATCACACAGGCTGTCATGAACAACATAGAATATAGTAGGCAAGAGGACCTCCAGTCATGGACTTGACTAGACCCTGTGTGGCTGGCTGTTTTGTTCATCTCTGTCAGTAGTTTAGTTTTTGTAGTTTTTCATGTGTTTCATGTGTTTCTGCTTGGAGGAACTGGACCATTCTTGGACATAACCTCTACAAACATTTTCTGGACTAAGAAACTGCAAAACATCACCAGCAGGTATTGGCATTCTAATCATAAATCAACTTTTTTGGAAGCTATCAAAAGCAAAAGTAAGGTCAGTAATTATGTTATACAAGCTCTGAGTTATGAAGTGCTGCACTGAATCCACATTTCCTTCTGACTTGTTCTTAAAGGGTGTGTGCTTGTCTTTGAGGTCTATTTCCAACCATTTTGGAGAACAAAGGGAAGATACTAACAAAGGATTTTTACATTCTGCATATGCCTCAGGCCAATGTTCATCCCCTTTGGGAATTGAACACAGTTTGGATCTTTGATCTACAGTAACAACAATTTTCTGGTCCCCAGTAGCTCACCATGAGTCACTCCGAAACACTCACCCTTGCTACAGTAAACATTTGCAGTCTCCTGCAAATATTTGTAAATCAGCACAAGCCAGATGTCCTTGCAGTTGTTGAAACTTGGTTCTCACCTAAAATCTCGGACATGGCTATTACCCTGCCAGGGTACAACATTTTCCGACTTGACAGAATCATTAAAAGAGGTGGTGGCTGTGCCTTATATCTCAAAGACACTTTCCAAGGCCACCCTCTAAAAACACCCATCTTTGACTCATCCTCCCAGATTCTCACTGTCAATGTTCTACTAGGGGCCCACAATAAAGCCCTGTCAATTGCCACAGATTACACCCCACCAAAGAACTAGGAAAAGGCCTCAACTCCGATTCCTTGACCTCATCCGATCCCAACCACTTGACTCTGACACAATCCTCATGGGTGACTTCAATATTAACTGGCTTGCTCTGAATCAGGGGGCTTCATAGATGCCATCTCCTTAGCAAACCTTGCTGTACTGGTTGCCTCCCCCACTCGGCAAAATTACAAAACAGGTAAATGTACTCTCCTGGACTGGATCCTGACCAGTCACCCACCCCGCATCTCAAACATCTCTGTCTTTCCTGACACTCGAAGTGACCATTCCCCTGTAATCTGTGTCTGGACAAATAAATTTACCATGACCCTCCCCCCAAAAAATTAATCAACAGCAGAGTCCTTCCACGTGGGCAGTTGAAACACCTAAAATCCCACCTAAGACTGTAAGATTGGTCCCCAATCTTCCACGTTCCAGATGTCAACACTGCCCTTGACCTCTTCATCAAAACCTTTAATGCAGCCTGTGATACTCATGCCTCTTTCAAAAAGCGGAAAGTCAAAGGCCTGTGCAACCTCTTGCTCTCCTCTCAACTACTAGTACAACTAAAATCCAGGGACCATCTCTGGGTATGGGATTGGGAAACTGGAAAGCAAATCAACATGTAGAATTATAAACAAGCTCGTAATAACTGCATAAAATTAGGCCACCAGCAGAAAAGTACCTACGATAAGGATACCCTGACAAACACTTGGGGCAAGGGGAATTCATTTTGGAACAATATTAAAGAAATTACAGGAAAGCAGACAAAAACCTCACCCACTATGCTGGTCGTAGATGGTATCACAACACTAGACCCAACTACCATAGCAAATTCATTCAACTCAGCTTTCACTGACCTCAGCTCTGTTCTTCCACCTGACTATTTCAATGAAGCCGACCCCCAAACTCTCCCCTCAAGTCCCACCCTCTCTCCAAACCGGCCTCCATTCTACTTCAAATCAGTCAAACTGTACAAAGCTCGCAACTACATTAGTAAAGCTATTGCTAGGTCCAGGTCAAGTGGGGACTTCCTTGACCTCAAGCTGCTTGCCTTCACCCTCGACGAGGTGCTCCTACCATTAACAAAAATCTTCCACCTCTCCCTCTCTCTTGGCCAGTTCCCTGACAGATGGAAATACACCTCTGTCACACTGATCCACAAGAGCAGGGACAGGGTCCTCCTGGTGAACTATTGACCCATCTCCATACTACCCCCGCTCTCCAAGGCCATACAGCGTATAGTATTGGACCAGCTTATGGAATATCTTGATAAATATGATGTCATGTGTGCTCAACAGCACTACTTTAGAAAAGGCCACAGTACCATTTCTGCCCTCCTTGAATTCGCTGGTGCAATCCATAGTTCATTGGACAATAGCCTTCTTACAGGGGAGGTTTTCATTGATCTGATGAATGCATTCAATACTATCCATCATCATCTACTACTCTCTCAGCTGCTAAATACCAGACTGTCCCCTGAATCTATATCCTGGTTTAAGAGCTACCTGGAAAACTGCTCAAAAAGAGTGAAAATAGCTGACTTTCTCTCTGATGCCAGACCAGTGCGCTCTGGAGTACCACAAGGGTCAATCCTTGGGCCTCTTCTCTTCAGCATCTTCCTAAATAGTCTTCCACAATCCTGTCTGGAGCAGCTCCTCCTATACGCTGATGATGCTGTCATCCACTCCACCCACAAAGACCCCCACCTTCTGCAAAACAAACTACAGTATGGCATCTCCTCAGCCGAAAACTGGCTCAGTAATCAGAAACTTGTCCTCAACTATAAAAAACAAAGTCCATGTTCTTCTGTAGCTCACAAAACAAGCACTGGGACCACCCACTCACTATAGAAAACTGCCTAGGTGCAATCCTACAACAAGTGCAAACCTTCAAATACCTTGGAATCACTCTTGACAGTTGTCTATCCTATGGGGCTCACATTGACAATGTTGCCAAAGTGACCAACACATGTATTGGTCTGCTTTACAGGCATAGGCAATGCCTAACTTTGGAAGCCTTAAGGATTGCAGTTCAGAGCTCAGTGATTTCAGCTATCAACTATGGCCTCATCATCTATGGTTCCACTTCCACCACTGCCCTCAGGCGCATATCTATGGCTTTGAATAAAGCTTGCCGACTCATCACTGGATTCCATCATCTCATACGTGTGACCTATATGCCCAAACTGGTTGGCTTCAACTCTTAAGCCACATCAAGTATCTAACATGCATAATGGCTAAAGAATCATCATGGGCTTTGCCCTCCCCTGGAGTTCAAGCTCTGCTACAACCTCCTGAGAATTCTTGCCTCACCAGGGGCTCTGATTCTCAATTACTGCATATTACAAGATGCCAGACCACACAGGGACAAATATCCTTTCCTACAGAACTCCCAGCTGGCTAAATGGTGTCACCAGGGACATCTCCTCCCTACCTAAGCTAGACCTGTTCAAATCTAATCTCTGCCTATTCCTCTCTGCCTCTAGCATATGCGACTGTCTTCTCTAACCTGCTGTTCCCTTTTTGGCAGTTGTCCCTTCTCATCCACCCCCCTACTCTCCCCCTCTACCTTCCCCTCTCCTCCTCCTCTTACTTGCACTTTCTGTGTGTTTTAACAATTGCCTCTGGCAGCATCTTCTTCTCATGTCTCACCAAGTTCTCGCTATTAATGTTATCCCTGTCCTATGCATGCACCTAGTACCGCCTAATCTATATGTACTCATGTGATGATAAACTGTAACCTGTTATCCTGTAATAATTAATGTCCTGCTTGTTTGTTCTCATCCTGATGTGGAACCTTTGTAAAAGAGCCTTGGTTCTAAGGTAATTGTAATCCTAGACTTTAATAAATAAATAAATAAATCATAATATAGGAAGTAGGGAAGAAAGCAAAGAAGTAGAACCTCTTGGGTACAATACTATTCTTAGATATATTACCCATTCCACTTGCCAAAATAAAATCTTCTATTACCACAGTTAATCTACTAGGATCCCTTTTTGACCGTCTGCCTGACAGGGTGCGGCTAGTTACATGCAGGCATATCACTGTTTGCCAAAGCTGACAATTGTACTTCCTTTTACTAGCTGCCCACTGAGTTCAAGTTTTAACCTGGCAGTGTTGTGAGAGAAAAACATACAAATCTAAGCTGATTAGGAAGTGATAATAATATAACCAACATTTCGAGCTACAGATGTAAAGGTGCTGTATTATCTTTTTCTACCATGCACTGCTCCATAAACGTTTAATAATTTGCATGTTTAGAAATAGCTCCATCCATTGATGGCAATCAGTATGTATGTCATGTGTGTATGTAGAAAAAAAGTGTAGCTGTGCAGCACTACACCTAATATGGCACTACTGAGAGCTATAGGAAAACTGGAGAGACATGAATACCACTACGCAGAGTAGGACAGTGAGACGATCCATCTCATAAAGAGTCGTAACACAAGCTGCTGTCAGCCACAAGACTGGAGAGAGAAAATGTCTCAGCTTGTACTGTCTGCCACAGCTTGAGCAATGCCCTTCTGAATGTGTACACATCATTTTTCATTAGACTTGCTGACTGGAGAAGATTTTAAGTGCTTCTACACACAGCACAGTTTTATATATATATATTTTATGTGTAAGGAAACATAACACTGTCATAAATTTCTGCTGTTTTATTTGCCCTTTCATTTTATTTTTCCATTTGGGCAGGGCTCTGTAAGAAGTTACAATGTAAGCAACCTTGGATTAACAAAGACTCATAAAGAATTAAAAGACAGGAAATGAGAGGCTTCTTGGCCTATTATACAACTGGAGGTGTGTGTGTGTCTGTGCATGTGTGTGTATAGAGGTATGTGTCTGTGTGTGTATGTGTGTGTGTATAGAGGTGTGTTTGTGTGTGTGTGTGTGTGTGTGTAGAGGTGTGTGTGTGTGTGTGTGTGTGTGTGTGTGTATATAGAGAGGTGTGTGTGTGTGTGTGTATATGTGTGTGTGTGCGTGTACAGAGGTGTGTGTGTAGAGGGTGTGTGTGTGTGTAGAAATGTGTAGGTACGTGAAAAGGTGTGTGTGTGTATAAGTGTGAGTGTGTGTGTTTGTTTGTGCATATGTGGATGGGGTTATAGCAGAACTAAAGTAGCATTACTTAGTACAGTGAATGGTGGGACTCAGGGGTACATTATCCTGGGATGCAACTGAACATAATTCATTTAAATGATTTAAACAACACTGGAAGAGTTCCTGAAGGGGAAGCAAATTATAGAATACAACTGCTTGGACAGCAGGGGATGTACTCGATGGATCACTAGATTTACTCCATCAAGAGGCCTATACATTGATACAAAATATATGGAGAAAGAGAATGCTATGGTTACAAAGATTCTCGTTTAACACACTGGCACCTCTCCAGTAGTGTTGTCATTCTATAGCTCTGTTTTGTCCATGTCACAATATTGTTTCAGGCTTCCTATAGTGACATAGTGCTTAAATGTGAAACTCATCTGTATGAAAGAAAACAAAATGTTTAGAGAGAAAGAGGGAAAAGAAACATTTGCAAGCACAGTATTCATTATGCATTATATGTATAACGACTACTGGTAAGGAGTACAGAATGGTGCTGGCTGAAGGTTGTTGTGAAATGTTTGCCATAGTATTGCTTTGGAGCTTTGCTCCTGAGGGTTGCATTGGCAATCATGTCTCCTGAACCTTCAACAGCAATATATTATCATCTTTGTACTGCAGGATTAAAATCTGATTCAAATTGCCAGGAAAACAAGTTTGGAGTTCTTCTTTATTTATTTAGTTTTTGTTGACCAGGTAAGTGCACTAAACAAATTCTGTGTATTTTCAAGAATGACCCAGGGGAGGGGGGATACAGATGAATGCCAAGTGACCTTGAATTAGATTAAGCTGTTGGTGTGTTTTTTAGTGAATGGGGGAAATTTGGTCAGGACACCAGGGAAATTCCCC
Source organism: Neoceratodus forsteri (assembly GCA_016271365.2). Taxonomy (NCBI): domain Eukaryota; kingdom Metazoa; phylum Chordata; order Ceratodontiformes; family Ceratodontidae; genus Neoceratodus; species Neoceratodus forsteri. The sequence goes on along the minus strand of CM057450.1, from coordinate 554,861,373 downwards.
TACTCACCTGAAGGGAATTGCTGGCTATCAGCAAGATGGCCACTCCAGGTGTAGCAGAGGAGGAGATGGAGGTGCTGGAGGCCGGGGAACAGATCTCTCCCCCGGCTTTGCCAATGAAGGAGACAAATACGGAGAATGGATTGGATTTTTCACCACTAACTGGCATGACTGCAATCTGGATATAAATTTATTTCAAGAGATGAATGTGTTCAGTGGCCTGGAAGAAGATGCTGTTGGCATGAACATAGTTGTGCTGCTGGAAGCATCAGAGGAATCAGAAGGACCAGAAGAAGTTTATGTTGTGCTGTGAGAGGACTTTTATTTTTCCAACGATGAGGAGAAGGATCTCGCCACAGTCACAGAGAAGCTAGAAGAAAAATTTTGAATAACCTCGGAGATGCTGCAACAGTAACCAGAGGATGAGGTGGAGAAAAAACAGGAACAAGGAGACAAGATTGCATCAACGGAGACAGCAGCCGGATAGGCTGAGGAGAATAAACATCAACCAGAGCCAAGCGTGGTTATGGACAGAAAAAGCAGTGGCCGGGTTTGTAAAAAAAGGCTAGAAGCCTTGGCTGCAGCCATAAAAGGGAAGAAGGATTTAGGCCAGCAAACTAAAGAAGACTGTGATGCTGAAGACAACACAGAAATTTGGACACCTGCGACAGCTCTACAGAACACAGGCTGGGTGGCAGAACCAAAAGGAGGATGGCCACTGAACCGTGCAGACCCAGCTGTGGCACAGAACAAGAACATGGAAATCATGGAGACAGATAAAATAATTTATTCACCTAAACGGGGAAATGAGACATGTATTAAACAAAAAGAAACCTGTATTGATGAAGGCAGTAATAACAGAGAACATACCAGGGGGAAACAGATACAAACGGATGCAGCCTTGGATAGCACAATTTTGGAGAAAAGAGTAAAGGAAGGGGGCAAAGATGTGAATACATACACAGGTTTGTATGTGGGCAGTAAAGACAAGGAAAAACAGATGCATGAGGGCAATGATACTATGAATAAAAATGTTTCTGTAGCATCTACATCCACTACACCCTTGCCCAAAGGGCCTGCTGTGGCATCTCAGAAAACATAAAGACCAAGCAGACTGAAGGATAGTTCCTACAAAGCACAGACTGAAGATGAAATGTTACCAGTAGGCCTAGGAGTTAAAAAGCTGCAAGACCCACTACAAAAACAACTGTTTAAACCTATGTTATGAATGGCAGATTTGTTTAAAAACCAGGGACAGCCTGCTCCACGTCACAATGCCATTGAACTGATATATAAGAGTGGCCTAGAAAACCCACCAGACAGAGTATATGTGGGTAGAACATTGTCGCAAACCTGCTCAGCAGGTCAGGCCCTCTGCCTCCACAGTGTCAACCTCCAAGTGCAGTATTGTGAACAGGTAACAGAACAGGGTAACCCTCCTGTCAGCTTGTGGGTCTGAATCACCTTTGGTCTCAAGTTCCGGGGGGATTCAAACTGTGAACCTTATGCTAGCTTACCCAAATGTACAGGGCTCAGATAATCTGCTCTTCGGGGGATACCAGATATCTTTCGCCTAAGGGGACCTAACTAGGTACCCAAAATGAACCCTTAAAACTCTATAAAAGACCTTAGGTATATTCTTACCTTTTCCCAGTTTGGTAACACCATTAAGCTTATGAACAGTTTTGTCAATCTTAATCCTCCATACATCACATGCAAAAGAAAGGACTTTGAACACACACCCAGGCAGTCTTTTTAAATATAGATTTACTTAAAAATGGATAAAAATATGTAAAATGTAAACACAGAACACTATATCACAAAGCAAACAATCACTTAAAAGAAAACAAGGAAAAGTACAAATGTAAACTCCTACCACAATACAATTAGACGTTTCTATCTAATGTATTAACTTCTTACAGTGCTTATAGTTAGTTCTTGTTTCTAAGAGCCCACAAGGAAATGTACCTATGATCAGACACTGAATAGCTTAAACTGTCTCTCAAACACACCCCTTTCATGATGTCACCTAGCTCCTCCTTGTTAAATATAAAAATATACAAACAGGATGTCCTAGCAGGAGGTATATTAAATAAGGTGATATCAGCAAAAACTCATTTCCCAATATGACTCCTTAATTAACATCCCCCCTCTTTGATCTTGAGCAGATCCTCTTTTCAAAAGGATCAAAGGATTTTCTATAACTTTAGCAGCATGATGGGAACATGTTTTTCCTCTAAGATGTCATAAAAGTTTACGAGCTCTATATCCTGGGAGCTGGTCAGCTCCAATTAAGTCGAATAAACAGGAGACCCTTAATTATGTCTCTCTAGTCTTTAATTACCTCCTGGTTTCAGGTTAACATATCCTGTTGCATCTCTGAAACCGGGGGGGTGGGGCATTCATGGAAGCACTGACAATCACACACTATATTTTTATATTACAAAATCATAGAACAATCATAACCAGCTGGCCAAGTGTCACAAACATTACTAAAAGATTCATTAAAGTTCTATGCATCCAAAGTTTTTGCAGTCATCCATATGGATGAGTACAACTATGACATCAGTTTCAAAACTGTAGAATGCTTGGATCAGTTCTGGTCAAAGTAAAACACTGTCAAAAATACCCCACTGTGATCACCATTTTTTGCAATCCTGCTAACTAAACTGGCTTTTAGAACAATCACCATCCTCTTTAAAAATGAAGGGGTAAACATCTCGGACACATTGTTTTGGCTCAAAAAACGCTGCAAAGTCCTGGAATATCCAACCCCTATAATTGATTCTGAGCAAATCTAGATGGGAGGATGAATGATAAAATGAAAATTGATATTGGGAAATAATGGTATTGTACATCTGCCTAGCTGCTTTTATTTGGGTAGAGATAGAGGGTCACTGTTTTACCCTGGATAGCCAAAGTCATGCCACAAATGTGGATCCAGGTTGCATTTGAGTAAAGCATGTGATACACCTAGGTGTACCCATCATTTGGAATTAGGACACATGGCAACATCATGCACAAACATGTTTAGGTGCATTCTATGTGATGAAAAAGGGCACTCATACATAAAATGTTCATGGTCCTCCCACGATACCGAAGAAGGAGTCTCCCATGAAGCCTTAATCACACAGGCACAGAAAAAGGGTGTGCTCAAGCCTCTGAGAAAAGAATGCAAGACATATGGCAGGAAAAAGAGACAGCCAAACAAAAATAAAATGATAGAGAAAAGGATATAGAGCAACAAAAAGAGGCCATGGAAGGCCATAGCACTGGAGGAAATGACACAGAACAGAAAACAAGTAGTACAATGGGCCATGCAAGTAAAAAAAAGTGACAAACACATCATAAATGTAAACCAAGAAGCCTTAGAAAAACAGAATTCACATCCACAAAAAGATCCCCCCCCACACACACACACATCTACAAGCAACAACAGAGACTGAGAAGGATGACAAAGATGTCCAGAACCATAGTAATCATACCCCCAAAACAAAGCAGAGGAGAATGAAAGGGAAACACAGGCTACAGACCAAACCACAATGCTCCCACCCCCACCCCCACCTAAAACTCAGGAGATACCTTTTAAGACTATAGAGTATAAAAAATTACCATAAACCAGGCTGAGTGCTAAAACAGAACCAAAAGAGAAGGAGCGGAAGGTAGCAAAAGGGAAAGGGAAAATCACACTAGCTAACCCACATAAAATACTCCAAACAGGAAAGGAATGGGGTGACACAGATGAGGACGATGCATCAGATTCCTCCTCAATATCATCTTCTATGGTAGAGCACTTGTCTGTGAAAGCGGATGGAGGCAAAGGAGAGACAGGAAAGAAAAAATGGAATATCAGGCTGAAGTGATGGTGAAGTTCGGAAATATATACTCTTTTTTTTTTTTTAGTGTGCTTTTTTCCTGCTGCCAGCTTTGGGACCATCTGCCCAGTCACGGACCTCACCACCCCCCACTCCCACATGAGCCGCAACTCCCCCCGTGCCCCCTGGCTTCCCCCCCAGGGTGGGGCCATGGCACTGGCCAAGGTGTCACGAACGTCGAGTCGGGTTGGGGGAGCTGGCCTGGGAGCTGATTAGAAGCAGTGAGGCGGGCATCATATAGGCACTGGCTGTGGCATTTTTTGTCCCCTAGAGGATGTTTCATGGGGGCGGGGATGTGCAATGATGTCCCGCATCTACCCCACCCCTTGGACGTCCAGATGCTGGCTGCTGCAGTACCCCTGGCCTCTGTCAGGGGTCTGTCATGCACTGGACATTCTCCCCATCCCCCGGAGAAGAAGAGCATTCCACGGGATGCTCCATCCTTCTCCCCCCTGGCTGGCCGTCCGATGACCCAAGTCCATTCCCAAAACTGGGTCACTGGCATCGCAAGCGGAAATATACATTCTTTTTAACTTTATATGACATCCTTATATCTGCTGTCTGTTAATGTCAACAGTATTAAGAATGGGAAGAGATGCCTGACCATCCTTTCAGAATTACAGACTAACAAAGCAGACATAATATTAGTCTAAGATACACGAATCAAAACCTTTTTCGAAATAGCACAAGCTTCTAGGCTATGGGGTAAAGGGGCAACTTTTTGGTCCCAGGGAGCTGATACCTGTGATGGTGTGGGCATTTTATTTAACCACTCCCAGTTGAAAGTCAGAAGGTTATTAGCTCTAGACTCCGGGAGGCACTGATTTGGGATATACAGTATGGAGATACACGGATTAGACTAGTAAACAGTTATGCCCCACAAGTTAAAACTCATAGAATAGAACTGTTTCAGAAAATCCAAACATATTTTCACATGCCTAGGATCATGGTATTGGGGGGGAATTTAACTGCACTATGCAAGTAGAAGATAGGGGTTTGAAAACCAACAAATTATATTGTGATTCCAATGCACTTAAAGATGTAGTGAATATTACATGTTTAAAGGACTCGTACAGGACAAAACATAGCACATGGGGAGACATATTTCCGAGGACCCCTTTCTACATGGCTAGGTTAATTTTTAGGATCAACATACACACTAATACAAAACACACATACACAATGTTTTGATTTCTTGGATCATAGGGGCTTGTTGATGCTAATCACATGGAAGGACAGCCCTATGTGTGGGAAGGGTCCATGGTGCTTGACTTGTTCTCTGCTGGAATCAGAGGAAATAAATAGAGAGTGGGAAAAATTATGCATGACTAGGAAGTCAGTACAATGCATGTATGCTACACAGGCAGAGTGGTGGGAAGAGTCTAAAAGATTAATTAAGGAATTATTTCAAAAAAAGGCAAGTAAACAGGCCTTAAACTCTTATTTGGACTACCTACAACTAAGGAAACAACTTCAGGCCCTGATTTCTAAAACAGAAACTTTAAAAATGGACTATAGCGTGAATTACAGTCATAAAAAAAGAAATGTACCTGAAACAATATGACAGAGTTAAGTCACTACCGCAGGAAATGAGGTTTGGGACAGAATACAAAAAACAGACATTTAATGTGCTTAAGGATTGTCAAAAAAGGACTGAAAAGAAACTATGTTGCAGGGACAATAGGGGGCACTACATTTCGACTAAGAAAGAAATCCTACACACAGTCCAGCAACATGTAAAAAGTATTTTGCAGAACTTCCTGTGGTGCAGATATCGCAGTAATACCTAGAAGAATTGGATGTTCCTGCTGTGCTGTCACCACAGTGTGACACTTCAATACAGCCTATTGAGGAAGAGGAAGTGAGACAGGCAATTAGTACTTTGAAAAGTGGTACATCTCCTGGGAGAGATGGTATCACTGGGGTATTTTACAAAAAATACAGTGAATGTCTAGTTTCAGAACTCACACTTCTCTATAAGGCCATATTGGCATCTTGAACTTTACCAAAATCCATGACAGAAGCAGATTTAATTTTTCCATATAAAAAAGGCAAAAAAGAAGATTTAAAAAGTTGAAGGCTCATAAGCCTGTTAAATGTAGACTTTAAACTTTTGGCCAAATTTTTAGCAAAAACGCTTGCCCAGATTTCAGATAGGGAAATCTGCACAGCACAAAGTTGTGCAATACCAAAGAGGGGCATTCAGGCTAATCTAATAATCCTAAAATAATTATTTCAAAGGGGCAGGATGGGGACAGAAGAAGGGTATGTCCTAAGCTTAGACCAACAAAAGGCATTCAATTCCATACCTCATGCCTTTTTGTTTTCAGTATTAAGACATTATGGAATACCAGAGAAATGTGTACAGTGGATAAAATGTATATACCAGGAAGCTACACTCACCCCTAGAGTAAATGGGTGGACTGGAGACACCATAGGATTACAAAGAGGGATCAGACAGGGTTGCCCCCGCAGTCCTCAATTGTACATTTTTTGCATTGATCCTTTTTTAAGATCTATTCACAATTCTGTCCTAATAAAAGAAAAAGCTTTGACTCAGATGGGAGCCCCAGTAAAGACCTTGGCTTATGCCGATGATGTAGTAGTGGTAGTTGATAAAGGAACGGATGAGGGAGAAATCAAAAAACATTGTGGACTTTTCCAGCAACTCTGGATCTAAAATCAGTTTTGAGAAAAGTATAGGAATACAGATAGGAGAAACATCTGACACAACAAAAACTATGTATGCAGACATTAGACTCACAAATTGACCAATCTCTGTACTTGGGATTGTATTTGGGGATGGAGACCCGGCTCTCTTAAACTGGGAAAGTAAGATAAAAAAAGCAGAAGGAATTTCCCTTAGTTGGACGGGCCAACAGATATCAAAATGGAGTAAAAAGTATGTTACTGTAGTACCAATTTTCTTTTGTTAGTTAGATTCCCCCCCCCACACACACACACAATTAAAAACTAAGTTATATAGTGTTTTTTTTTCAGGCTTTGTGGGGGAGCAGGCTGAACCTGATAAAGAGAGAGACTACGTATAGGATGATAAAGGAAAGGGGCATAGATGTGATAGATCCTGTAATGTTTTACTATAGCATCTTTATATATTATAACATCTTTCCCACACCAAATATAGAGAGAAAACTATGGGAAGAGGCTGTATTTGAATGGGTGGGTGTTTGCAAACAAGCATGGGAACAAAGGAAAAGCAGACTAATATCAAGAACTATAGTGGTCCCGGGATATGTGAAGCCTGTGATACAAGATACGATCAAGTTAACAATCCCTGGACAAAATATAAGGCCCAGGACAAGACAAGAGCTGTATAGTACAATGATGCTGGCAGAGAAAAAAGAGTTGGAAATACCGAATTGCTCGACAGTTCAGACACAGACTACATTGACTCAACTGACTAATACAAGGATTCCAACTTTCACATGGGACATGTTATGGCTTAGTATACATGGGAGATTGAACGTGAAAAATAATAAACACAAACAGCTTGTAGAAAGATATTGCCCAAGGAGTTCGTGTATACAAACTCTTGAAATGCAAGATCACCTATTTCTGGAGTGTGCATTTGCGAAATAATTCTGGGACGAAGTAAATAGAATATGGAAGAAAACTGTGATCCATAACTTGACTTATATGGAAGTAGTTCATGCCTCATACACAAATAAATGGGATAAGTTCCGTAAAGAAGCATTGCAAGTCTTTTTTACTTTATTTAAATACAATATATGGCAAGCCAGATGCAAATGAGTTCTACAACAGCAGGACATGACACCGGAGACTGTACTGAAGAGTCTGATTACTTCACTCCATCACGTATATGAGAAAGACAAAGGGAAAATGGCAAGTGGACAACTAAAAAGATTATGGAAGAATTGTATTTCCTTCATGGTGACAGTATGAAGAAAAAAAAAAGATGGACGAGAGGAAAAACAAAAGGGAAAGGCAAGCAAAGGACGGAGATGCCCCCAGGATGGCAAATTTAGGTTGGTGAAACACACAGAGAAAGGGAGTGGGCACAGGTTTGGAAAAAAGAAAAAGGAAAAAAAGAGATAAGAAAAAGAAATAAAAAGAAAAAGGGCACAAGAGAAAAAGACAGAGTTAAGAAGGAGGAGGAAAACAGAAAGGAATGGAAAAGGAAGAAGGAGGAATAAGATACGAATAGATATTACCTGAAAGTACATATAGAAAGGACAGTAACCTGTTTTTGAATTTTACACCCTTTTCCCAAAAAAATTCCCCTACTCTCTAGCAGGGGGAACCACTGACTGTCTGAGGATGGCTGGTCCTGTAGAGCTGCCAATGGTGATGGATGTACGGGAGGCTGGGGAGTTGGTCTCCTCTCCTGCCTCTGGAGTGCTTGAGACCAACAAGTGCTACAACGCCGCAGGGCATCTGGATTCGGATAAGCAGCATGAGGCAGTAGACCCACTTGATAAGGAGGCAGTGCCTCAACTGAGTATTTTGCATTGTCGAGAGATTTTGGATACAGATGGAAATAAAACTGAATTTGAACTCATGGAACTTACAGTTCGATGTGCTTATGCAACTAGATGAGATAATATGAGATGATGCTTGTGTAACTTGATTTGCTTTGTGGCTTACCACCTCTCTGTCCATGGGATATACCACCCTGTAGGGGTATGTCACAAGGAAACGTAGAAGAGGGTTCCCCCCTACAGGTGCCATGGGAATGAATGCATCGGCTAAAGGTAGGTTAGAAAGAAGCCCATGGGTAAGAGAGATGAGCCACTGGAAGAGGAGGGGTGGATAGTGGGCAATGAAAAAGGAATCCTGGCGAAGCCCAGAATGTGTGACCTTTTAAGCTTGATGGGGGAGTGATGTTGTTGCTCTGCCCATTGAACCTTGGGCTTAAAGCCCTCCCATTCGATGTGCTTATGCAACTGGATGAGATAATATGAGATGATGCTTGTGTAACTTGATTTGTTTTGTGGCTTTCCGCCTCTCTATCCATGGGATATACCACCCTGTAGGGGATATGTCACAAGGAACCCAAGAGGAGGGTTCCCCCCCTACAGGTGCTGCAGGAATGAATGCATTGACTAAAGGTAGGTTAGGAAGAAGCCCAAAGAGAATACCCAAAGATGTCAAGCTTCAAAGAGGCGAGGATGATGAATGAATTCTGTGAAGAGAAGGGCTAACTTCCTAAGGAGAGCGGGGAAAGCCGGGGCCACCATCTGTCTCCATCCAACAGCAGAACGTAACTAACTAACCTGAAGAAAGCACTACTGTAGCTAATATTATGACCATTAGCATGGAGGAGAGGAAAACCCCCCCTTGAGGAGGAAACCTCTGGGAATCCAAGGCCCAGGTCGCCTTCCCGCCAGGCTGATGACGTTTGATTTGAGGACGTATGTCAGTAAACAGAATGGTTCATAGATGATGGATATAATTAGGGAGGATGACTATCAGATAGGGAAAAACTCCAAAGAAGAAGATTAAAGAATGAACATGAGGCAGCAGGGACCCAAGGAGGGTATGCTTGAGTAGTCGATGAGAGATAGTAGATCCATATAGAAGTTAGAGAAACAAGGGGTATCCATATGTGCTCATGAGGAGATTCCAGATTGAACTGATGAGTAGATAGTGGATAATGCATACTGGCTTGATTGAGCAATGCAAGTGAGCAGACATTGAGGTTGAAGAGGCATGCTTGATTATGCGATGTGAACGATTAGACCCTGAGGTTGTAGTCGATGGGGTAGCATAGGATTCAATGATAGGAATGTACGAGTAAGTGATGTAAATAGATAAACCTTGAGGAAATGCTGAGTGAATGATGACTGGATTGATGAACTCGATACATGCAGCAAGATGGCCGAGGGTTGATAAAGAGGCATAGGAGTCATGATAGGTACGCCCAAAAAGAAATATCGATTGCAAACCTCGAAAGGAGTGAATCCTCGATGGCTGGTATGGAATGTGAAGAGGAGGAGACAGGAATTAACTTAAAAATGAACTTGTACAAAAGTAGTATGAGTAAATAGGCTCCTCGAAAGGAGGTAGACTCCGAGGCCAAGAAGGCACATCTGAAACCAGAGGGTATGCGAACCAGAGGGTACGCTCAGGTGGAGCCAGGACAGGATGAGAACTGTGGCAGGGCAGATCGGATGAGTGATTGAATGGGCAAAAGATACTGCATGAGTAAGTGATAGTCACATCTGCAGCGGGGCCCGCTCTCGGGTACCAAAGCTGCAGTATGCAACGGGAGAAGAAGATGCAAGACAACCGATACAGAAGACAGCAGTAGGCAGCAGAGACTCGAAGAGCAGAGACACAGAGGAGGAGCAGAGGAGAGGTATAAAAATTGACCAGGCTAGGAAGCAACGGAGGGAAGGGGTGGGTGACAGCATACCCAGAAGCACCAGTGAGCAATCAGAGCCAGGGCCAGAACGCTGAAGCAGCAAGGGGGCATGAGAAAGAGATGAAAGGGAGCAGTCCAAGATACGGGGAAGGAGATGGTACTGCGGCAACCAGTGAGATGCGAAGAAGTGCTCCATGAGTGGCTGAAGAGGACCATAGTTAGACGAGGGGATAACCACAAGGAGGGCTGGATGGGTTAGGATGTAGGCAAGCGAGAGCAGACATACAACGGCAGTGAGCGAATCCAAGCAGACAGATGAAAAACGGCAGGGAGGAGGAGGATTTCAGAAATGGACAAGGGAAAGAAATTCCAGAGCAAGCGCGGGGGACCAGCGGCTGGATGCATCCCAAAACAACAGCATAGAGGGAGGAAGAAGAGGAGTGATGCCTCCGGCCGCAATGAAAAATGAATCCTGGTGAAGCCCAGGATGTGTGACCTTTTAAGCTCAATGGGGGAGTGACGTTGTTGCTCCACCCATCGAACCTTGGGCTTAAAGCCCTTCCATATAAACAAGACAAAGAAGGAGGCACTGACCAGGCTTCTGCAGATGGCACAACAGGGGAATACGAAGACCATGCTTGTGCAGGATTGTGAAAGAGGACTTGCTGACCAGAACTTGGAATCGGTGGGTGAGGGGATTCATTGAGAGCACTGCGTTGCGCCCGTGGCTTCATCAAAGGTAACACCTTCCGGGTCGCATAACAGAGATGGAGCTCGCTTCAACTTCAGCTCATCTATCTGGAAGATGGAATCTTTTATTTTTAGTACTGCTACGAGTGCAGGGGCATCCAGAATGGCAGCTAAAGTCTCTGATCAGACTGGCCAGTCAGGGCATTTTCAAACGTGCTGTTGCTTCTGCTCATTCTCAGTTCCAGGACACTACAGGTGTCTCTGTGGAAGCCAGGCTGAGGGATGCTGGTTGGGCCTATGATACCACTATGGGGAAATGGATATCAGGTATGACACCTATCATTATGCCTAGCACTGTTCCACTTTCTGATGCTGCCCAGCAATTGACAAAACAGAGTGGTGCTGCTGGTGCTTCCAATTCTGAAATGGAAGATCTCAGCTCAAGGTTGAAATCATCTTTGGCTTTCCCTTCTGACCTGCTGCTAACTCAGAATCCTTTATTGTCCTTTTTGGAACAGCGCCAGACCACAGTGCTTACTACATCTATTGGTATTACTACTTTACTGAACCAACTGCTTCTTCCTCTGCAACTGATGTTCCTATCTTACAGTTGCCTTCTCATGCTCCCCAGCCTGTACTGACCCTCCCATATGCTCCTTTATTTCATTCCCTTACTTTGCCTGTTAGGAGCCATAATGTGGTTCATCGCATTATAAAGGGGGTTTGGATACCCATCCTGACAGGGTTTATGTAGCTCGTACCATATTGGAAGGCTCTATGGACTTTACTGAAGCTGAGATGTATGCATTGATTCTCGTCTCCAGTAAAACTACCTTTGACGTGAGTTTTAAACTAGGAATTGGTCTGGAACGATTCTGGGGAAGGTACCAGGAACTTAGACTTTCCCCCCTGTGGGCTGCTTTTGAAGTTACCCCTCTGACCAAGCCAGCATTTTGTACTATCACAGTCCTTTTTAAGAATGAGTGGGTCAGTGTGACTGACCTGGTATTCTGACTGAAGCAGAGATGTACTGTTCAGGGTGCCCCTTAAGCTATTTTTGACACTGAAAATATTTGGACTGGAGGCTGGGGGGGTCCGCATAGTTCTAAATACCACAGACACTGGTCTGCAACACCTTCCAAATAGTTTTTACTTGGGAAGGGACAGGGGAGTGCTTTTTTACAGTGGCCAACCTAAGGCCTGTTATCGTTGAGGTTCATCCACACATCTTAGTAGTATGTGTGACCAACTCAAATGTACTTCTTGTAATGCTATTGGTCACACAAGTGGGCACTGCACTAACAGTCAGATGTGCAGCTTGTGCTCGGAATGAGGTCACTCGTATACTGCCTGTCCTAAAGCAGCACACAATCAAGAATGTCAAGCAGATGATGTGGAACAAAGATTATAGATAGCTGTGGCTCAGAGGGAGATGGCCAAGAAAGTTCCTAGGGCCACCAGACATGGGATTCTTTCTGTGGTTCCCTCTGTTATGGTACCCCCAGAGGTTACTGACACTCTCCCACCACCCACACAGGTCCCAGAGGTATGGCTGGCTGTTGTTACAGTCAGTCCCGCTGCACCTACTTCAGTGGATAGTGGAACGTCTTCACAATCACCAGAAGTTCCTCCTGCTTCACAGGAGGTACTAATGGACACATTTGCTGTGCTCATTGAGAAGAAGACTATGCCTCCTCCCTCTCAGTTGAAATCCTTTGGTCCTGATCAGATGGTCCTGCACAAGAGAGATAGCAGGAAACCTCTGCTTCTTAAACAAATTAAGACCTCAGAGTTGTCACTCTCTAACAGGTTTGACATTCTGCCCCAACGTATTGATTCGTCTAGAAATGAATCTGATGACTCCACCCTTAGCTCTTCCATCCCAGATCAGGGTACAGATCAGGAAGATGTTCCCTCTGAAAAACTGTGGCCTTCACAGGCAGAGGAGGAAAACCGAAATAGGAAAAGAAAAAAAATCAAGAAATGTGATGGGGAAATCTAAACAACCCCCTTGATTTATGGTGCTTTTACAGGGTGCCCCTTAAACTGCTTCATAATGGCTTCTTTTTACTTTTTTTCCTGTAATGTTAACAGTATTAAATCGCACAAGAAAAGGGCAGCTGCTTTCTCACATTTAATTTCTAGGGGACAGGGTATCTTTTTTTCCACAGGATACTAGGCTTAACTCACTACCAGAGGTTTCCAAAGGGGTTAAGGACTGGTATGTTGGGCCCTCTTACTGGTCAACTGGCCAGGTTGCTTGTTCAGGAGTGGGAATTGTTTTTCACAGTATACTGTTTAAACTTCTGAAATTGGTTGATCTGTATCTTGGAAGAATTCTTATTTTAGATGTGAACATTACAGGACCGTTATATAGGTTGATTAACATTTATGCTGCACAGACCAAAGCTGAATGTACTGAGTTATTTCAGTTGATCAAATCATATTTGTTTACACCTCATAACTTAATTTTTGGGGGGAGATTTTAACTGTGGTTTGGGTTTAGAAGATAGGGGAAGAACGGCCAGGGCACAAAAGGTATATTGCGATATGACCGATCTGAAACATATTGTTAGAACTGCAGCTTTGAAGGATGCTTTTTTCAGTTCATTCCAGATTTGAACCCACCTTTTCTAAGGGTCCCCTAGCTACACATATTGATTTTTTCTTTATCCCCCAGTGTATGGTAATACACTCGATTACAGCAGAAACAGTGGAATTCTCGGATCATAAAATTATTTTCTTACAGGGTGGTAGGCACACTACTACAGAGTTTGGGCCTGGGCTCTGGAGGTTTTTTCCTGCTCAGTTGGAGCAGATTCAGTTGGTCCAACATCTTAAACACTTTATTGAAGTGAGAAAATCTGTTCTGGTGTTCTGTGATTCTCATGTTCAGTGGTGGACAGACACCAGTGGAGATTTGATTACTTTATTCCAAAAAGAAGGCAAAAAAGGTAGGGACACGCTTTATTGGAATTATTTGCAGAACAGGAAACAACTTCAAAAACGTATCTCCTTTAGTGTTACCACAGGTTTAGATTATTCAGCTCAAATAACAACAGTCAAAGCTGCAATGCTTGGTTTCCATTCTGCACAGGCGGAATGGCTCAAGAAGCAACAGGAATATGGGACCAAGGGTAAAGCAGTGGTTGTATGTCCGTATGACCATTGCAGGTCTAAAGTAGTACAGAAGGCCATTGCTGGTTTGTTTGATGAACATGACATTTTGCAGACTTCATCTAGGGGCATTTTGGATGTTCTAACAAAGCGTTCGACAGCCTTATTTTCTAAAGAACAGTCTGTACTCACTAGTCATGGAAAGTTCTTTGACAATTTGGTTTTACCAAATTGCCCTCCTTCAGTATTCCAGTCTCTGGTAGTGGATATCTCACCAACGGAGGTCAGTGATGCAGTTCAAACCCTGCCATTGGGTAGGGCTCCAGGTCCAGATGGCCTTCCCAGTGATGTTTTCCATCTTCTGGGGCAGGATTTGGCAGTAGAAATGGCTGGGTTGTTTAATGAAATTCTGCATACTTCAAAGGTTCCACTAGATATATCTAAAGGTACTCTCATTTTTTTATTCAAGAAAGGTGACAAACACAGGATCGGGAATTGGAGACCTATTAGTCTTTTGAATTGTGACTTTAAAATTTTGGCCATAATCCTCAAGACCAGGCTTTCTAAAACTGCTGGATGTTTATTTCATCCAACTCAATTTTGTTCAGTAAAGGACATTCGGTGACTGACAACTTGATTCTTCTCGGGGAACTTTTTGAAAGGGGTAGAAACCAACAGACGGAAGGCCTTGTTTTGGCTTTGGACCAAAAACAGGACTTCGATTTGGTGAACCAGAAGTATCTCTGGTTTGTGCTCAAATCATATAGTATACCTTGTGAATTTATAAATTGGCTCAGTGGTTTGTATAAGGTTGCCACGGTTACGCCCATGGCAAATGATTGGATGGGACCAATGCTTCCTATCAAAACTGGGGTATGGCAGAGGTGACCATTAAGCCCCCTTCTGTATGTCTTTAGTATAGACCATATACTTCATAGAAACATAGAAACATAGACTTTGATGGCAGATAAGGTCCACTAGGTCCACCTAGTCTGCCTGTTTTCCTACCTGATAGATAAGCTGCAGATCCTGGTTAACCAACAGCCTACTCCCTCCTATCCCCCACTAGCACTGCCTTATGTCTGGCCATGCATTCTTGAATTCCCCACTGTTCTCGACTCCACAACCTCCTCAGGAAGGCTGTTCCATGCATCCATAACCCTCTCCATGAAAAAATACTTCCTCACATTACCTCTGAGCCGTCCCCCCTCTATCTTCAAATTGTGACCCTTTGTTCTTACACATCTCTTCTTCTGAAACATACTACCCTCTTGAACTTTGTTGATTCCCTTTGAGGTACTTAAAAGTTTCTGTCATGTCCCCCCCTCTCCCTTCTTTCCTCAAGGGTATACATATTAAGCTTCTTTAGTCTCTCTTCGTTTGTCTTCTGGTGCAGACCCTGCACCATTTTGGTTGCCCTCCTCAGGACAGCCTCCACTCTGTCTATATCTTTGCAGAGATGGGGTGTCCAGAACTGCACACAGTACTCCAGATGGGGTCTCACCAACTGTCTGTACAGAGGGATAACAATTTCCTGTTTTCTACTGTTGATGCCTCTCCCTATGCATCCTAGTATCCCCCCAGCCCTCCTTACTGCCTTCTCACATTGTTTAACAACTTACCTACCATGCGGCCTTTACAGTGCCCTGATGGAGTGGTTCCTTTTCAGGCTACCACTTATGCTAATGACCTCTGTTTACTGGTTTCTGATATACCCTCAGCTGAACAGGCTATTTGAGTGTGTCAAGAGTTTGGGGAGTTCTCACGGGCTTCTCTCAACCTACAGAAATGCCAAGGCAAATGGTTGGGGGCAAATGGTGCAGATGTCTCTTCTGTGGTGGGTATCCCTTTCCTGGTGACACCTATAAAGATTTTAGGAATACTGTCTGAGGAGGGACCAATGGCAGAGCTGAATTGGTCTTTAAAAGTGGAGCAGGGAAAGTCTCTTGTAGTCCAATGGAACAAACATAAAATGAATTAGGAAAAAAGGATTTATTTAGTGAAAACCTTTTTAATTCCCCTTTTCTGTATTTGTGTTATATTTTTCCACCTCCTAAACTCTTTGAAACTATGCCTTTTCTTTCAGGCGGTATAGGGAAGCTGTTTGAGCCCTATTAAATGGAATATCCTTTGCCTACCTATAGATCGTAGGGGTTTAGGAATGGTGAGCCCCCTAGTTTTCTTTTATCCTATTTTTATAATGACTAACCTTAAACCATTATTATTTCAGATAGGAAAATGTTAGACTTCATTGTTTTTTACTTTATGTTGCCCATGGTTCAGATGCTGGAATTTGGGCTAGTTACTGGGAATGGGGGCCACCAAGCCACAACCTTCTGTCTGGAAATTATTTTTGAAACTGAAGGCATGGTAAATCACTAGCAGGATGGTTCTGACTGGTACTAGGAAGACTTTGTATGAACACATTATTGTGGGCTATTTCACAGACCCTACTATCTTTATTAAATGCCCCCACCCTCCACTTTTGTGCCCTCATTGCAGACTTTACTGAAAAACAAAAGAATTACCCCTCATGTCTGGGATGTCCATGACTCTGTTGTCATGATGAGAGGTTAAATGTAAAAGAGAACCAAAAACACAAACAATTGGTAGACAGAATGTGTAGTAGGCCACACTATACACAACAATTAGAATCCATGAAACATCTTTTTTTTAACTGTTCCTATATATCACATTTTTGGACCTTTATAGCTGCCTTATGGTAGGCACCTTATTTTAGAACCTTGAGTGACAAAGTTTTAATTTATGGTGCCTCTGGGTCTGCATGGAATGACAGTACTCTTCAGGTGATTTTTGCCATTATTCGTTGGCATATTTGGAATTCCAGATGCCTATATACTTTACAGCAGGAGGATTTGGATTTCCCGGCATTGGCAAACATTATTGTTTCAGACACTTCAAAGGGGTTTATTGGAATGAGCTCAAAAGAGACCAGGACTTACATATTAGAGAAAGTGGAGGAATCTTCCATGGATCACTAACTCTGATGTTCCTGTTACTTGATTTCTTTTTCCTTAATTTTTTGTTATCTGTGAGTATTTTTGCCTGGCGTATATTTATGCGCTTACCTTAGCTATATAATAAGCACGAGGCCTTTTTCTTTCCTTTATGGGATGTTTTTTCTCTGCTAAGCAGTTTTCAGTAGCATTTTATTTTTTAAGGGGCACACTCACTAGTTGTATTTATTGTACATTTGTTAAACGGTGATTGAAACCATAATGATTGCTTTCCATTAGGCAATTTTGCTCAGTTTTTAGAGCTCTGTTTTTTTTTCTTTCCACATTTATTCTGTTATGTTTCAGTTGTTCTGTACTGCATTTGGTAGTTTTGGGATCATTCTTTTTCTTTTTCTTTTTTGATTATCTGTTGTTTACCTAACTGTATTTTTGGTGAAGTATTTGTTATGATTTTATTTCCTTAATAAACACCATTACTCTTTTCGAGACGTGTCACGGGACTTTAACATCCACCCTAACTTCCATCAGAACAGGCAGATGGGACCTTGGTTGAACATCTCATCCGAAAGATGGAAATTTGGAGTTCCCATACCAGGAGACTAACCTGGGCTGCCTGGGTCAAAACGAGGAATCCTAACCGCTAGACCATATGGGACCTTCTTAAAGTAGCACGCATCACAAAACTGAAGCAGTAATGGGAGAAGTCTAGTGGTTTGGAGTTTGGGTTCAGAGGCCAGAAATGCCTGAATACAAACTATCTAAAGCTGAGCTCCTCATTATAGTGTACATTTAACTCCCTCCCCCCAACACACACACACACTGTGAGGGCTTACTTCTATGGCTTTCAGGAACCCAGCTGAGCTGCTGACAGTTATCTGCTCTCTACTGCCTCAAGGAGGTAGACTCTGGCAGGAGGACTGGAGGGAAGCTGAGGGAGAATACAGATGCCGATTTCTTCAGCATTTCCTGTACCTGCATGAAGCCATGGCCCCATGCTACACATCAAAAGGTGGCTGCCTACCACCAATGAGGAGCACGACCGCACTGGAGTGGTGATTTCCTAGATTAAAGGTCTGACAAATAGGACACTAAGTATGATTACGTGGAATGCACAGGGGGAACCAGTAAATGTTTACAAGCAGGAGCCTTATAGATATTAAGACATGTGAGGCCAGTTCTAGCAAACAGGGCACCACCATCTTTCTGCTCCCTGGCTCCATTGACCACAGCAACAGCAGTCAGGAGCTGCATGACAGCCAGTCAGACTGCAGAGGCCACAGGGCCACAGAGCCACAGGGAGCCCTGGGACACTGAAGGACTTTATTTATTTATTTTGTTTATTGGCTGTATCTCCTAACCAGAGGTTCTGTTCCCAGCTCCCGCTCACCGCCTCCCCATCCCCAGGCTTACCCCTCTGGGTGTCCCTCCCCAGGAAACACGGTCACGAGCCCTGGCTTACCCTCCAGGGTGGGGTCACAGGAGCAGAACCCCCCTGGCAGACCTACTGTATGTCTGCAGCAGGAGCGGTAGCAGAGATGGGAGTTGTCATTAGTGGCTGGTGTTAATTTTTGATGATTTTTGTCCCTGGGGCGGGGACATGCAATGACGCCAGTGTCCACCCCACCCCCTAACATGTGGCACTGGCCACAGAACCCCCAGCCTATTCCAGAGGTCCCAATAGCATTGGACACTCTTCCCCCCTTCCCCCAGAGAAGAAGAGCAGTCCCTGGGATGCTCAGTTCTCCCCCGGCCAGCCATCTAACTCCGTTCCTGAACCTGGGATGTCAACACCTCAGATGGATGTGTTGCTGCTGCACCAGTGTGCTGGCAGTAGGACTTTATTAAATTAGGCATTTTTTGATTTGACAGTGGTTCATACAGTGAGTTACCACCCCAATGACCCCAGCATTATTCCCAGCTACATGGACCAATCATAGATGGCATTCACCACAGAACTCATGTGGCAGTGCTAGGACTGAATCAGTCTGTGTGTGCCTGTAGTGAATAGCAGACTGGTGTCTGGGTGGAGCTGCTGAAGGAGACAGACATTGAATCTGTCTGAGAGAAAGTGAGACACAAGCAAAACTGCTACTGAGAGAAGGAGGTAATCACATGCTAGCACAATGTGAACTCAAGCCGAAGGCTGCAACTGGACTTTGGGATCCTTTGATGTGCTGCAGCCCAGAATGGAAACACCACTTGTGCTCATCAGCAAATTCCCTGACGTCCCGCACAGGAATGGCACAATGCCGACATCAGTATTGTGCCGTCACAAAAGGAAGTATTTTTATGGGGGGTTTCACCCGCATCATCGCCCGCACACCCTACATTTATTTATAATCAACTCCAGGTCAGAGTTGTTTTGGGGAGGAGAAGAACACCTGGAAAAGCCACATCACTGAAAAAAGACCATTACAGTGACTGTCGCTGTAATGGTCTGTTTTCAGGTTTTGCTCTCCTGGTGTCACTCACAAGTGGGCAGCCGGCTCAGAACAGCCAGTCATGACCACAGCTAGTCTCAAAAGCTCCCCAGGCAGTATTACAGCTTGGTGCTGGTTACTGCAACACTCGAGGGACTGGATTCCAGGATGTAGTGTGTTGGTTGGGTAGGATCAAGTTTTACCAGACTGAGCTGTCCTGCCAAAAGAGGACAATCATTTGCTGAATGCAGAGGTCAGGAGAGGCCTGACTGGGACTCGAGAGAACAGCCAATTCACCAGCTGACACCAGAGGCCTGCTTGTCAAGACACATGCAAACATCAGCCAGAGAGAAAGAACCCCTTGTTTGGGAGAACTGTGAGTAACAACAGTGCTTAACCTGCATCTGAATCCTTTTTACAACGGTTTAGGAATGCATTTAAAGGAGTAGGCCATCCAGATGTGATTTACAAATACCCCTTGGGAGTCAAAGAGCATTTGGGTTTGGGGTTCCAAGTTACAAAGTGTTGCTACTCTTTGCTTATTTGTTCAAGTGCCCAACTGCTGAACAACCACGTCATCAGTCATACACTTTTTCCATGGCTGGGTGCCCAGTGAAGCACCTTGTAAATAAACAAACACATTGACTATATAATGTTAGTCCATGCAACAAAAATGTCACTTTTCCAGTGGGAAGCTGGTGATATCTCTCTCTTTGCAGACATTGACAGGTCTGTTTCGCATTAAATGACTGGGACAGAGAATTCTTAACATCATCCCTTATTTATTACTGCATTAGGATGCTGACTGGGTTACTTTAAAAATATATGTGCGGTGCTGTTCCCATTTACTGAGGAAATCCTGTTACACAGAGGAATTGTGTCATGGAGAGGTTACAGGAATAGTTCAGGGAAATGACAGTGCTAGTTGTGCTGCCTGCATTCCAACTCCTGTAACTTTAGTGATAAAGGTTTTCTGATGAAAACAGATAAAACATAGGACTTATTAGCAGTTGGTTGTGCAGTGAGGGCTTTCCACTGCTCTGTTAATTGTCAGGTATTCAACGGTGAATCTGAGCATGTCTCTCGGAAAATCTGCTGACAATTGATTATCACAAGCAATCTAAAGATGTGAGCTAAGCACTAAACTTCATCTTGCAAAGCAATGCAGGTGACTGGTCCTCAGGAACAGAACTAAGTCACCCAGATTCAAAGCCTTTACAACATCAAGCTATATTCTACATTTACACTTGCCACTAAGGGCTCAATACATAGAAAAGTGTTAAGCCACCCAGATCTATGAAATAAAGCAGGCACGTGATTGTATGGCACTCACTGGCCACATAGGTGTTGCAATCCACAGTGACTGACAGAGTGGCCAACAGATGCAGATGGTACTGTGGAGGAGCATGGAGGGGTCAGGGCAGGGACCCATGTGGAGCAGTAGATGCTTGCAGAACACCCCATGACCTTTGCCGTAAAAGGAGATGTCCCACCCACCGGACTGGAATGTGTAAATGTCAACTGTGGATTCCACAGGAGAGGCATGGCAGTCTACGTACAATGATTGGGCAGGTGATGCAATGGCACAGGTGCTGGCAGTAGGGATACATGGTCCTACCTGTGCATGGATTCAGGATGGGGGGGACAACAGTAGAGGCAGCTGTGCCTGCAGCCACTGAACATGGAACTGAATTTCTCAGATGAGGAGACCAACATAATTGCCTTGGAATTAAATGCACACTTGTTGATCCTCTATGGCTCCAGGACAGTGAAGGGCATGCCAGTCCACACGCAGCTGGTGTGGGATGGCAGCATCCTGATGCACTGAACATGGCAGAGAACCTTCCACAGACCATCAGCGCCATTAAGCACAAGTGGTGTAACCTGTGGGGCACTGTGAAGTTCATGCCGGCCCAGTAGAGATGGGCACAACTAGCGATAGATGGTGTTAGCCCAGAGGGGAATGAGGTGGAGATATTGTGGTTGACACTCTCAAGCCAGCAGATAATCAGTAGTGAGGAGGATACAGTCTTGAGGGTGAGTATTGGCATGGTGCAACACCGTGGTCAGTCCAATAATGTCACAGTACTCATAGAAACATACAAGCATAGACTTTGACGGCAGATAAGGACCACTTGGCCCACCCACTCTGCCCATTTCCCTACCTACTGGATAAGCTGCAGATTCTAGTTAACCAACAGCCTACTTCCTGCAACCCCCCACTATAATTGCCTTATGTCTGTCCCATGCATGTTTGAATTCCCCCACTGTTTTAGACCCCACAACCTCTCCAGGAAGGCAGTTCTATGGTCACCACTCTCCGTGAAAAGAATTTCCTCACATTACCCTGACCGTCCCCTCTAACTTTAAATTGTGTCCCTTGTTCTTACACATATCTTTTTCTGAAAGATGCTACCTCCTAGACTTTATTGATTCCCTTGAGGTACTTAAAGTTTCTATCATGTCCCCGTCCCTCCTTTCATCAAGGGTGTACATATTAAGCTCTCTCAGTCTCTCTTCATATGGTTTCTGATGTAGACCCTGCACCATTTTAGTTGCCCTCCTCTGGACTGCTTCCATCCTGTCTATGTCCTTGTGTATATGAGGTCTCCAAAACTGCACGCAGTACTCCAGATGGGGTCTCACCAACTGTCTGTACAGAGGGATAACCACTTCCCTTTTTCTACTTGTGATGCCCCTCCCTATGCATCCCAGTATCCCCATGGCTCTCCTTACTGACTTCTCACATTGCTTACCTACCTTTAGGTCATCTGATATGACTACACCCAGATCCCTTTACATTATTGCTGTTGTTAGTACCTCCCCTGCTATTGTGTACTCTTCTCCTGGATTTTTATTTCCCAGGTGCATTACATTGCACTTCTTTGCATTGAATCTAAGTTGCCATATGTCTGACCATTCCTCCAACCTTGCCAAGTCCCTTCTCATCCTTTCTACCCCACCTTGTGTATCAACTCTGTTACAGATCTTTGTGTCATCTGCAAAGAGGCATACCTTTCCTTCCAGACCCTCCGTAATGTCACCTATAAAGATGTTAAAGAGGACTGGACCCACTACTGAGCCCTGAGGTACTCCACTAGTAACCCCCCTTTCTTCAGAATGTGTTCCATTCACTATTAACTCCTGTGTCCTGTTGTGCAGCCAGTCTGCTACCCAGGCTACCACCCTGGGACCCACTCCCAGGCTGGCTAACTTGATTATTAATCTTTTGTGCGGGACTGTGTCAAATGCCTTGCTAAAGTCTAGGTAGGCCATATCCACAGCCCCTCCCTGGTCTATTACTTTGGTCACCGAGTCAAAGAAATCAATTAGATTCATCTGACATGACCTTCCTGCTGTGAATCCATGCTGCTTTGGGTCCTGTGCCCCGCTGGCCTCTAGGTACTGAACAATTCTTTCTTTCAGAAGTGATTCCATCATTTTCCTCACCACTGAGGTCAAACTAACAGGTCTGTAGTTTCCTGCTTCTGCCTTGCTCCCGCTTTTGTGAAGGGGAATCACATCTGCCCTCCTCCAGTCCTCAGGTACCACCCCATCCTCCCATGATTTGTAATAAGCATATGCTCCACAGGTATACATCCACCATCACCATCCCAGTAGGAGAATGGGGACACAGTGGCTGAAGGGATACAGGACACAGGTAGGCACACCACAGGTGCAGAGTACCACACCTCCATCCCCAGGTAGTGACTGACAGAGGTGCATGGGTGCATGATGCTGTAACTTGTCTGTCCTTCACCTCCACCAGTGCTGAACCAACCATGCTGCAGTACACCTAGGACACCAATGACCTAGATGTGGATGACACTGATTATGGAAGTAGCCTTGACAGCATGTCACTGAGCACACACCTCACTAACATGACCCAGGACACACAGTGCCCAGTCTCCACCCCCAAGGGATGGCCCTACCCCCAGTCACCACACAGCACAGATATGGAGGATAACCCAACACCCACTGTGCCATGCACAGCACACACACTACATATGACCAGGCACAGGGCATGGTGCGGGGTGCAGAGGGTCCAAAATGGTACCAGGCAGAGACATCGACCCCTGGAGGAGCTCTCAGGGGCTGAACCTCTGGAATGCTACCCCTGGTGGCAGACCCTGCATGGCATATATACTGAAATATTGTATGTGGCTTAAAGCACCATTACATCTGCCAGACCAGAGCTGGCCCCAAACAGCTGCAAAGACTCATCCATAGTGTTGGCAGGCTGTGCACAGAAGTTATGGGAATGTGGGAGCAGCTAGTAGCCATCAAGCAATCTATGGGTAGTGGCTTTGCATACCTGGTGTATGTCCTCGGATTAGGCATTACTGCCTTGACACAGGCAGTGGAGGCAGGGCATGAACCACAAGCATCTTGTCCACAGCTACCCCCTTGAAGCCCAGTGTCCATGGAAAAGGAGGCTCATGTGGAGGGGAAGTCAGAGCAGTGTCAGGACACAGATTCCCCTCCCTGGGGTTATGCTGATAGCAGTGGGATGCTGAGGCTCACTGGGAAGATGGGGAGAGGACAACAAAGACACAGGGTGGCAGATGGCACAGTGCATTCCTGAATAAGGTGCTGCCATGTGAGTGAGTATCAAAGTACTGCAGAGACCACCACACAGGGCAGTAATATGGGTCGCACCACACACCTTACACCACCAACATACTACACAGTAGGCATCAGGCTTGGAAATGTGCATGTCACTTTAATGTACCACTGACTGCCACCACAACACACCTCTATACCCGACACATACACCCCCCTGCCTTACAGTATGGAAAGTAGTTCCGCCTAACACTTGCTCTGCATTTACACTTTTCAGGGTAGCCAGGAACCAGTCTTCCATGCTGTCCATGGTTTCCAGGCATTTGGACATCGTCATTGCCAGGCATGTTGCAGGGACATGAATCACTGCCCTTCTGTAAAGGTAAGCACTTCCATATGGCTATGTAGTATAATATGTAGCATGCTGCTAACACATTGCACAGTTTCCCAGGGAAGAGCTGCAGTGTTCTGCAGGCCTTGAAGCAAGAATGGAAGTGAATCTTTAGGTAACCAGACTCCCTCGTTATGATGTACTGTGTCTGGTGATGTACCTGTTTGTATTTCTTCTCTGTTTCGGTCTGTGGCTGCAGGAAAGCGACCATCAGGAATAAGCATAAAGGGTATCCACTGTCACCTGAAAGGGAAAGGAATATCATTAGTGTGTGGTCAACATGTGTGTTCCACCAGCATCCAGCATTCCTGCCCTTGTGCACGTGCCAATGAAGCAACCCTGTGTGGCCCCAGGATGCACAGTATTGGCCATAATCCAGAGTTTTCCAGTATGCAAGAGTCATGTGTTGACACTGGGTACATAGTATAGACATGCATAATTATTCCTGCAACACCACACATACACACATCCTGCACTTTCATGCTGTGGTATGAATTATGGCTCCTGTATGCCTCCTCCCCCTGTGCCTGGGTGACGATTGCTACATGTGTACAGTCAGTAGCACCAATGGCATTTGGCATGCCTGCCACAGCATTGAAACCTGCTTTGGTGTCCTCAGGTCCTGTTCCGTCTGCAGGAGCATGCTATAGTCACTGTGGTGTACCAGCAGCGTATCTGTCCACTGCCAGAGACACCTTCAGATGGAGGACTGGCTCATAGGGACCACAGTCCCTGTCATGCATTGAAAACTATCTGTCCCATAGTAGGCCAGGGCCACTAGCACACACACTAGTACTTGTGTCCTGGTCTGCAGTTGTGGTCTCAGTAGCTGGAACAGCTCCACTATGGTGTCCATGTCGAAGAAGTACCAGCCTATGCACTACTGTTCTGTTAGGGCTGCTGAGTTAGTTTTGACAGGGAGATATGAGGGTCATCTTGCATGGCTTTTGCAACCCTCCAACACCTCACTGTGCAGGCCAAGGAGTGCCATGTCAATCAGGATGCTGGGGCATATTGCTGACCTGTGTAGTCCCATGCATAAAAGCGCAGCCAAGGATCCATAACACTGAGGATGGCATCCACTGCCTGGCCCCTTTAAATGCTGGTTATGCACCCCATGCCAATTACCAGTGGACAGCGATGAGTGAGACCAATCGGCATGACATCATACTGCCACAACCTTATACCTGTACGTGAGGAACGGTGTTTCAGTCAATGCAGGTAGATTGCCAGGATGCCTCATACTATGAAAACTCTTCCACAGCCTGTATCTTTGTCCCCAGAGACCTAGGTTCCCTGGACCCTTGCTGGCCAGATGGCATAGAAAGCTGAGGTGCTGGATGCCTTACCTCTCACCATGCTGACGACCCATGTTCAGGAATGAGCAAGGGCCGTCGGAGGTCAGTACGGGAGGGGGAAGGGGAGGGAGCGGTTCAGAATTAAGCTGCTGACAGGCAGCTCTCCTCTCCGGGAAGGGATCTGTGCTTGCCTCAGAAAAATTGAGGCAGGATGAAGCCTCAGGGCTGACTCCGGTGTACCGCAGGGACACACATACCGTCCAAAGATCCCAAATGACCCTGGTAAGGCTGGCTGACGAAAAGCTGCGGCCCGCTGAAGTAGTGATAAACACCTATATGGTTTAAATATTTTTTAAGCATATCTACAGGAAAGCCTGCTTTATCTTCAGTTTAGAGAGATTAATTTTGGCTAAAAAATTCATTTTTACAGTTTTAGTATTAAGGGACAGCATTGCAGTGTAAGAGTTTAAAGATAATTAGTCTGTAACCTAGCCCCCTTTTGTGTGTGTCTCTCTCTCTGTCTCTCTCTCTCACTTTTTCCTAGCCTGTTATCTAATTTCTGTATTTTGTGACCATCTTCTACCAGCTCCCGCCTCCCAGTATTTTAATTCCCAGCTCCCTTTTCTACCTTCAACTTTGGAACCCCATCCTGTGCCAATTGGTGCTCCTGCCAGCTCTCTAGTCACAAAAGAAAGTACACTGAGCCCGGACCTCACAGACTGCGCTATATCCTACAGCCATCTTTCTTCAGCCCATTCTGAACTTGGTGACTTTTTACTCGTGTTCCTCCTCTGATTCTGTGAACCTCATCAGTCTGTTTTATATCTGATTTACCCTGATGAAATATTTTTAAGCATATCTACAGGACAGCCTGCCTTTTTTTTTAACTCCCCACCTTCCAATTTGCAAGTTATACATCTCTACCACTTGAGGGCAATGTTACTACATCTCTTTCTGACTAGGTTAATTGCTGATTACTCACTACTTCAATTCTATCAGGATGATCTTGTATTGAATTTTAATGGTTTTATCAAGTATATGGAAAGGCTGACTGCTCTTTAGTCATGCCAGCATACAGTCAAGATTTTTTTCACCCCTATCTTGACCATCTTATTTCTGCTTCAATGTAATCTCTGTCCTCCTCCTCCACTCTAAATTCTATTTGGTGTTATATTCTGACCTCCGTCTGCACCCACTTTACATCTAATTTATCCCACCGTCTTCCTCCAGGTCCCTACACCATACTCCTTTATCTCTTTTTAATTCATACCCAAAACCCTCGATCATGGGCAACTTTGGCTGGCTAGTTACCCTGCCCTGCCTTATACTCCTCTGCTGTGCAGACCATTTGTTTGCTATATCTTTAAAGCACTCCCCTCAGAACAGTATTCATCCTCCACCATGTCACATTACCCCTGATCCCTTAAGCCTGTTCTTACATATCCCATGTCTTCCTAGGCCAGGTGCTGCTCTCCTTGGGCTCTGGCTCCACAAACAGCTACATGTCTCTATCCCTTCAGCTGCTCTTAGTATGCAACTTCTTCGTACTTCGTCCTGGATTTGCATATCTGTACTCCCTCTCTTAGTTTGTGTGGGAGATATTGAACTTAATCCCAGGCCCTCATGTTCCACTTCTATACCTGTCCGTACAATTGGTGCTCAACCCCTTCCCAAAGACCTGAAAACAGCACATTTGAATGTATGGAGTCTCTGCCTTAAAATGGCCAAATGAAAGGCCTAGGTTGCTCAGAAGATGCCTGACATTCTATGCATCTCAGAATCTTGACTTAAGCCTGCTATCAAGCAGCATGAGATGGCATTACCTGGCTCTAACTGCTTCAGGAAGGATATGTTGAGTAAAAGGGGACTAGGCATTCTTATGTATACTCAGTCTGACTTGGATGCTACTGAACTCCCTGAGCCTGACACTGGGTCTCCTGTTGTGGTATCCCTGTTCCTCTCGCTGACTCTTGGTAAATATGAAAAAGCTAATTGTTGGATGTGCCTACCTGTGCCCCACAAAAGCCTCCATCTGTCTCTCTCCCCTTTCATTACCTCCCTCGCCAATCTTCCTTGTCATGACCTCATACTTTGCAGTGACTTTAATGCTGATTGGCTAAACCCCTCCGCTGACAAGGTGCATGCATCTCTTGCAGATTCTGACCTGGTTCAGCTCATTCATGACACCACGTGTATTAGTACAAAGTCTGGAAAACACACTGTGCTTGACTGAGTGGTCACTAACTGTCCTCTTTAGGTTTAATCCATGGGAGTTCTCTCATATAGCATTAGTGACCATTCTCCTACCCTCTACATCTGGAGAAATAACTCCCCCAACCCCCCTCCTAAGATCACTCAGGGATATGTCCAGATTTGACACTAGTAACTTTCTTGCCTGATGCTGATTGGGGCCCAATTAATACTCCCCCTGACATCAGCTCAGCCCTGGATTTCTTTATATCCATCTTCACCTGAATAGTTGATAGTCATTTTCCTCTAAAAAGGTCCAGGTCTAAGGGTATCAAGGCACCTTGGCTCACTAAGGACCTTAGAAAGCTCATGTCCTCTTGTGGCCATGCCTGGCAGACTTACAAAGGTAGTGGGCTGCCCTCCTACTGGCAAGTCTACAGGCAACTTAGAAATAACTGTAAAAACTCCCTCCAAAACCCAAACACCTACATTACAAGATGCTCCAAACTGAGCACCTCTGTAATCCCACGGAGTTCTGGAAGCAGGTTAATTCTCTAATCAAGGGGAAGGTTGCTGAACTCCCTAGCTCTCTCACTGCCCAGAGCTCTGTCCTAACAGACCCTCCATCTATCACCACTGGATTCAATTAATTTTTTACCAGTCTCCACAAATACACCTTGCTCTTTCCCAATTCGTCTGTACCCCTCTCAGCCCCGCTGTCTCCTGGTGATACTGTGGCTCTACCTGCATTCTGTCTGAAATTGGCTTCCTTCAGTGAGTTCCATCAGCTCCTTGCTAAGCTGAAACCTGATAGCTCACCAGGTCATGACACCCTTGAGCCTAAGTTTCTCAAGTTGGGAGCTCCTGCCCTCACCCGCCCTGTTCGTGATCTGTTCAACTAGTCCTTCTTATCAAGCACTGTCCCTGACAAATGCAAGTTTGCTGTGGTGGTGCTCATTCATAAGGGTGGGCCTAACACTGTTGCCTAAAATTTTAGACCCATCTCAATCCTCTGTCCATTGGCAAAAATCCAGGAGTGTATCATATACGATCCCCTCCAGAACTACCTGAAACACCATAATCTGCTATCCCCATACCAGCATGGGTTCAGAAAGAACCATAGTACCCTCACTGCCTTAATCAAAGTTATTTCTGATCTGCTCCAGGCTATGGACCAGGGATTTTACACTGGTGTCATCTTCATCGACCTCACAAAGGCATTTGACCTGGTCAACCACGGTCTCCTGCTTCAGCAGCTACAAGTTCTTGGCCTTGATGCCTGTGCCTTAGCATGGGTCCAAAGTTATCTTACCTGCCGCTCACAAAGGGTCAAGTGGCCTGGTTCTCTTTTGGGCCTTAGACCAATAACTCACGGAGTTCTGCAGGGTTCTATACTGGGCACCCTGTTGTTCTCCTTATTTATTAATGACCTGCCAAATAACTGTGGAGGGGCTTCTGTGCACCTCTATGTAAAGGATGCAATCATCTATCATTCCTCTTCTGATGTCGAGTGGATCAGCAGTATGCTAGCATCTGACTTTGCTGCTCTCAAATGATGGTTTATACGAAATCATCTTGTTCTTAACACCAAGAAAACAAAAAGTATGCTTTTCTCCCATCCACCCTCTTCCTCCTCTAACCTCCCTCCCTCTCAGGATTACTTCCCTCAGTGGTGATGCCCTTGAACTTGTCCTTACCTTTAAGTACCTGGGCATCACCTTGGATACCTTGCTATCCCTTAATGCTCATGTCTACATTGTAATCAAATCTCTGAACCAAAAGCTAGGCCTTCTCTCTCGTATCCACCCCTTCCTCACCTCAGCCACTTGTCAGTAGATTGCATCTTCCTCTCTTCTCCCACTTCTATCTTATGGTGCCCCGATTCTGCTCACAACTAACACTACTATCTTATCGATCCTCAAACAGGCTTACCATAAGGTGGGTGGGTTTGCCCTAGGGCTCAATGTCCGTCATCACCACTGTGATGTTCTTTCTTCCCTGGATTGGTTACCGCATGAATCTAAACTAAGGTATGCCACTCTGAGATTTCTGCACAAGCTGGTCCACAAACATACTCCTCCTTGCCTCAGTTAGTCTATTTGTCTAAGACAACCTCAACAAACCCTGAGATCTGCCTCCCTTCCCCTTCTCATAATGCCCAAACTGCAGTTAGCTGTGGTCCATAAATCATTCACCTACGCAGCTGTGTCTGACTGGAACTCCCTTCCTCCCTCCATTCTGTCATGCTCCACACTCTCTGAGTTCCAATCCAACTTGCTTTCTTTTCTCTCTGCCTCTACTGCTACCAGTGATATTAAACCCAAACCCCAACAGCTCTGTCTATTTCTCATCCATGCTGTTCCCTTAACCCTGACTTCTTACCTTGCCCTCTGTGCCTGACCTTTAAACATAACTGCTATTGTTTAGCCCTCTTGTATCTGATATCATTAGCTAACAATTATATATTGTAGTGCACTCTCTTGAATGTGTCTTGTATTTGTCGCACTACTGTGTAACCTACCTGCTTGTTATTTCATAAACCTGTGGTTGTATCTGTCTGTATCAAAATCCTGTGGATCGATCACGTGATGGCGGTCTGAGAGGCAGCAGTAACTATCCACAGTTCCACTCCCCTTCTACAAACAAACGCACCAATCCAGCACTTCAGACCTAGTTTTCTTTAACCTAAAGAATGCAACTATTTGGGAAGAGACTCCAAGACCTGAAATAACAAAGAAGAATGGAGGTATATATGAAAAAAGGCCCCCGTGGAATATGCAGCCTATGTCTCCAGAGAAAGACAAGGCCACAAAGCACCCTAAACACCAGACTCCGACCCCGTCCAGGCCCTCTCCCAACCAGACAGCGTTTTCTGAGGAGAGATTTTTAGAGATAATGCACCCGTAGCAGGCTGCGATCTCTACAATATCTGAAGACATGCAGCAAATTAAATCCTCAGTGGCAAGTTTAATGATAAGAACAGGGGATCTGGAAATGAGAACTGCATCACTAGAAAAAAGTCTGAGAAAACAGATCAAACAGTGACGCACATGAACAAAAGATGTGAAAAACTGAAAGAGAAGTTAGAAGATCTAGAGGGGCATAGTAGGCAAAATAATCTAATTATAATCAGGATACCAGAACAAGAAGAAGGCATTTCCCCGATTCTGTTCCTGCAAAAGTTATGTAAGAAAGTGGCAGGGCCGTTTGCCCAATGGAGGGGCATATACCATTGAAAGAGCAAATTGAGCCCTCCGCCCTCCTCCGCCTGCAGGCTCTCCTCCACGACCTCTTATTTTTAAGCTAATGAACTTCCAGGACAAGTAGCACATTTTATCTAAAGTTAGAGAGATTCAAGAAGTCCAGTGGAAAGGGCAAAGGATACGTATCACACAAGATCTGCCACAGTCGGTGCAAGTAAAGTGAAAGGAGTTTCATCCGACTATTTCTAAACTTATTGCAGCTGGCAAAACCTTTTCAGTCAAATATCCAGTGATTTTGCAAGTGAACCATGGTGATCAATGGTTGACCTTTGAGAATCTCGAGCAGGCTATGCAAGAGCTGAAAACCTTGTTTCCTGACCTATTCAAGTGACTGAGAAAATGCAGGTTTGATCTGCTTTAATGAGTTACTGGGTCTGTGAGGATCCAGAAAGGGCCTGCATATGTCTGAACTTTGCTTTTCTAAGTAGCGGCGCTCAGCATAATTTGTTTCTCACAAATAGCACTGACTTTTGGGTTTCTGATCATGAATAAAAGCAGAGAGACAGAATTGTGGTGTTTAATTTCCCTTTTGCACTAGCCACAAGATAAAGGCAAAGCTACGAGAAAAGGCCTTGCTGTCTTTCCTGCATCTTATGGCCTGGGCTAACAGAGAAAAGGAGAGTAATCCTGATGCTGCCTAGTGCATAGCAACTAATCTGATAATTTTGTGCCTGAATCGGAGTTGGAACTGCTTTTATATAGGACTTCCCTTGGTTTTTCAGTTGCCCATGGATAGCAAGTGTTCTTTTGGCTCTCTCAATCAAGCCTTGCAAGAGTAACTTTACACAATGAACATTTAATTTTAGCAAGGTTAACTTACAGGTTTGCTACCAATACTGACTTCTTCCAATTCTCTGCTAATGCTTGGAGTGAGCCCACAAGGGTTCCCGTGACCTCCCTTGAGGGATAGCCCACCACTCTCCCAAACCTGCCTTTCCGGGCTGATGGTCACCACACCTCTCAAAGCAAGTTCCCTGGCACCTCCATCTCTCTAGCTGCTCCTGATATTCTTCTTCTCTGGAGATGAGGTACAAGTGGACCAGTGCCACCCAATCCTAGAAACCCTGCCGGCATCACAGGAACTGCAGGCCCCCAAGGCCCAGCTGCAGTCAGAGTGGCTGGACTACTCCTCTCTCTCTCTCTCTCTCTCGCTCTCTCTACCCAAGACTGAGTCCCCTTCCCCAGTCTTTATGCATGCCCCTGACATAGAATCTCAGGGAAGGGAAGAACCATGCATATTCATGCTCTAGCTTTTTGCTTTTAGCTAAATCAGGCCACTCACAGTATGAACAGCCAGACATCCTGGGATCGATTTTCAGAGGAACCTTAGATTAATGTAAGACATATCAAAAGCCCCCCCCCCCCCATGTCAAAGCCTAGTGCATCAAAGTGTGTGTGCCTGATTCTGGTACTGAAACACCATTTGCATAAGTCCCCCAAAATGATGCACAATGCCCCTTCATCATAAAAATTGTAACAGCGACAGAAGCTGCATAAAAAAAAAAAACAACGCAAGGAAATAGCTGTGGAAATGTCAGATAGAAGGATGCAATCAAAACAAGGCAAACACCAGTGAAATAAAATCTTTACAGTGGGCAAAACTGACATCCTTTTTGAGGAGGTCAATCTCTAAGTAGACCTCTTGCTATCCAGAGGTGGGGATAAGGAACTGTGAGACCAGAGGAAGCAGGCCTGGGATGAGGTGGCTCAAAAGGTGAATGCTGTCGGTCCTGTAAGGTGCAGCATAAGGGAGTTACAAAAGCAGTACCATGACATTAGGTGGCACTACAAAGAGAAGATGGCACACAACTGATGGTGCAGCACTGTTATGGGAGGTGGATCATGCCAGGCCATACTGCTGAGCAGTCAGGAGGAGCATGTGGCAGCACACCTGAGCAGCTACACAATTGAGGGAGACAGCAACCTGGACTGCTTCAAGCTATACAGTGCGGCAAGTATGTAAATGGAATGAACACCACTGTAGTATGAGGTAGAATAGCAAGGCAGTACCACTGGCAGACATGTGATCTCCATTCCCACACGGACATGGACATACTTGGAAGGGGGGCCTGTAGAGGATACAAAGCTGCAGCAGTGTAGTGCCAGCAAGCAAGGCAGATCTTATACCAAGGTACACCAGAATGGCCCACAATAGAGGAGGCATACCTACATAGTAGTGCCGTGGGTCGATAAGCACACAGTGAACCTTGCAGCTGCAGCCAGGAATACATGTACTGACATAGCACCCTATAAGGCTGTCACTGGTAGAACACAGTACCACCACCACACATTGCAGAGGCATAAAGGTGTGTCACGCATGTGTATGATGTGGAGAGCACAGCAATGACCTAGGCATGTAAGCCATGAGAGTGGCCTGAGCACAGGAGTGCGCACTGTGACAAATGCAAGACCCCTGTATCAAGGGTCACGAAAGTTATGAAACATAGGTAGATATGTATGCACAGTAGGATGCCAGATGGCACATTCAGCAAAACAGCAGTGTGCACATGGCCTGCAGTGGCAGCAGGCATCACAAGCATCCCAAGGGTGCACGTGGCATGCTGGATGTCATAGCCATTGTGTTTGGCAGCACACACGTGGAAAGTATAGGCCTAGGGAATGCTAAGGGTGGCCTGCGTGGGAATGGGCTGCAGCCATGGGGCACAACACACAGTGACAGAACAGTGTAGAAGGGTGGCAGCACTGAAAAATACATGGGATGCTGCTGGAAGGGCAAAGGTGGGCAGAGGCAACAGCACAGGAGAACCATGGAGCAGGATGAAGGCAGACTGTGTGCCTGGGTATATGCAATGGCTGGGTGATGGGGGCTAATACTGTGCAGGCACAAGCTGTTGTCCTGCAGATGAGGCCACCCCTGCTGCACCCAGGACTGTCATCACCCCGCTGGTGTGGTGCAGCCAATTGTACCTAACACCAGAGGTTCTATGTTTGGGTGGACAGCATTGCACCTTGGACTGACAATGCCAGCCATGCTACCCCATTCTGGCTGACAACAATGTCACCCACCCTGCAGGTCACAAGACCATGAAGTGGGCCACAGAAAGGCATGAATGCCACAATGCCCATGTAGGCATAGCAGACTGCTGTGTGAGTATCGACTGTCATAAATTCGCTCAGCAGGTCAGCCCTTTACTCCCAAAGTGCCAACTTCTGAGCGTAAGATTAGTGGACAGTTAACAGTACAAGGTAACCCTCTTGTCTGTTTTGTGGGTTCGAGTCACCTTAGTCTCAAGTTCTGGAGGGATTCAAACTAATAACGTATTGTTAGCATACCCAATTATCAGGCTCAGATAATTCTGTCTTCAGGGGGCCAGATATCTTTGCCTACAGGCACCTAACCAGGTATTACAAAATGAACCCTTAGAACTCTATGCAAGACCTTAGATAACTCTTATCCATTTCCCAGTTTGGTATCAAAATAAGCTCATACACAGTGTCAACTATAACCTTCAAAGCTTCACTATATAAAAAGAAATTTCAAGGCACACCAGGCAGTTTCTGTTTTTAAAATATATATCTTTACTTTAAAATAGATAAAAATAGGAAAACAGAAAAATTACAGAACAAAATATCCCCAACACATACAATCTTAAAAACAAAACAGGTTTAAAGTGCAAATTCCTACAATACATACACTCAGACTGGTATTAGATAAGGTATTCTTACTTCTTAATCTACAGTGCTGTGATGTCCTTCCTTCTCAGTCAGAAGATGAAAATGTTTGTCAACTCTGTAAGGTTTGCTCAGTATTTTTAAAACAGTCTTGAGCTGGCCTTCTTTCTGAGGTCACCTAACTCTGCCTTGGGGTCTTAAAATCTATATTTTATAACATAGGATGTTCAAACAAGATATTTGAAAAAATAATAGGTGACATCAAAGAATTTCCTCTTTTTATGAGGTTGGTCCAAACCGGTCTGTGATCTGTTTCACACACACATCAAAGACTCTTTGATGTAATGCTGGCTTCCCGCAGATGACCTCCCCCCCCCCAACACATGCATATTGGACTACAATGCAGTCTGGGACCTGTACATAAAAGGTCTGTTTGATGAAGTGAGCTGGCTTCCTGGGAGACATCCAAAACACATGCATGCTCTTTCCATTATGACACCTAGTGCAAAATCAAAGGATATCCCTGAGGACGTCATGAATGGCTAATTTTATTTCTTGGAATCAAAGCAAGTTGACAAGGTAATTGTATTTTAGAAATCTGAAGTTTAAAATACCTCCTGTCCTTTGAACTTATCCCTGGGGGGGGTTTGCGTCAACTTCAGCAAGACAGTGGTTTCTCTTGACACAGTCCATCACACATCTTTTTATATTTACAAAAAGTGATACAGGGATCAGAACCAGCTGTCCAAGTGTGACATCAGCTACATCACAATTCATCCCAGTCATTTTGCTCCATTACAACTTTCCCCAAACTATTAGGTCCAGCGTCAATTGGCTTCCATGTCAACTCATCCATGCACAATTTTCTCCTAATGTAAATATTATAAAATAAACTCCAGGTGGGCACAATTTGCCCACAAAATAAGCCAATCTGATTGAGGGTTGTGGAAGAGAAAGTCATACTGTAATTGTTATTGGAGTACAGTATGATATGTAGTGGGAGTTAATTGTGCTGGGACGAATTGACATGGGAGCCAGTTGATGCTGGAGCTAATAGTCTGGGGCATGTTATTGCAGAGCAAAATGACTAGGACAAATTGACAAGTTCCTACCAAACACAAAGACCAGCACCTACCAAGAACAATGTCACTGTGGAGGGGACTTGGAGGAGACAGACAGTGGCCATCAGAGGTCACTGAGTCTTTGGTGTCTGACATTAGTGAGGAGAAGGATGACAGCAGTCATGTTAGCAACTGAGAGGTCAAACAGCAGTGTACTGAGAGCTACACAGGACAGCACTGATGGGTCAGAAAATGGCATCTGGGACACATGCTACAGTATATGGATATTACACTGGAGTCTAGCCCCATACCCTTATTATACTTAGAGGTGTCATCACAATGACCAGCAGAAGTGGTGCAACTGGAACCCATGCTGGATGGTGAGCTAGGCCAGTGCTGTCAGGATGTTCTTGATGGACAGAAGGCCCTGAGAAGGGTGAAAAGGGGCATTTGGGGGCCCTGGAGGAGCAGCATACTGCTATTGGGACTTGGATAATCTGTATTTCTCCCTAAATTCTTTTTAGTTAATGATTATCAGCCAACCCTGCCTGTTTATACCAACTGGGTTTATGATTTTGATGTTTTGTTTTGTTTTATTTATTTATTTTTTGTGCAATACTGTTTTGTTCACTTCTCAAGGCTGTGAGAGGGTCCTGGGGTGGTAAAGATTCTCGTTGTTTGGTTTATACATTTTGCATTTGGAATTTTGTTAATTATTATTATTTTGATTTATTTTTAGGAATATGATATTAGAGATATTTGTATAAGGGTTACTTATTTATTTGGGATTGGATTTAGAGAGTATTTATTTGGTTTAATAAGATTTAGTATTTTACTTTATTTTATAATATTTTGTGTATTGTTTCTGAGGTATATAATTGGATAGTTGAGGAGTGTTGTTGGGTAACGAGAATGTGTTGGAGGCCTGCCCCCATGGTTGTGCGCTATTCACCCTCTGCTCTCTGTGCCCTCCACCTCTTCCCCCCCCACTTCAGTTTACAACTTACCAGTGCTGTAGGGCACTGGGTATTGTGCGTAGGGGAGGGGGGGAGTGGAAGGGTGCGAACAGCAGAGGGTGAATGAAAGGGGCCACCACATTGGGTGGTAATATCCAGAAGATGCCCTGGGGTGAAATGGTACATGGAACATGGACCGCCATGTCTGGTTTCCATACCCAAGGGCACTATCAATTGTGGTAGGCAGGTGATCCGGGCGGCCCAAGAGGTTCATCCAACTCGATCGGTGTTATGCAATGCCAGTTCCATTAAAAACAAGACTGCAATTATTGCAGATCTTGTTGAAATGGTGGACCTGGCCTGCATCACTGAGGCCTGGCTGGATGAGAACTCTGGCCCATTCTCGAGGCTGTAACTCCAGCCGGGTATTCTGTGATACACCACATGAGACTGGATAGCGTGGGGGGGGGGGGGTTGCAGTCTGTTTCAAGACCAAACTTAACCTCACGAGTGTACCAGTTGAGGAGACTGAGTCATTTGAGTGTACCATAGTAGCAGGTTAGGTTGTCAGATCACACTCATCTACCATCCATCCGGAGATGAGAAGCGATTCCTTCAGGAAGTTGCGGACTTCGTTGTCGATATGGCGTTTGAGTCACACAGGCTGATGGTCCGGAGCGATTTCAATGCCTGGATCAACGATGAACTCTCGCAATTTGGTCTGCACGTCCTCCAGTTGATGACATCTCTGGGCCTCACACAGATAGTTAATACTGCAACTCACAGACACGGTCACTCTCTTGACTTTGTCTTCCTCCTGGGGATCGAAGCCTCTGACTTGGGGTGGAACCAGTTGGATGGTCCGAACACTACACCGTGGGGTTTAGTTTTAGTGCCCCCCTCCATAGGCCTACCCCTGTGGAGATGATCAGGCACCGTCATTTACGAGATATAAGTTGTCAAGGCCTAGCGGCGGTACTTGACCTCTCGTCCCTCTCAGTGGCAAACAGTGACCCAGAGGCCCTCTTGATGGGTTATAATTTGGCCATTTCAGCAGCCCTGGATGTCATTGCTCCTGTCCATGTTCGTCCTCTCTCCCTTCGCCCTCGATCCCCATGGTTTGATGGGACTCTGAGGGAGATGCAGCAACTAGAACGAAGGTTAGAGCATTGCTGTTGGAAATCTGCCTTTGATGCCAACCACCTTAGATTAATGGACCATTATCAAGTCCATCAATCTGCAATCACCCGTAAGAAGGCAGAGTTCCTGTCAGAGGAGACTGCGGCTGCTCAGAATCGACCAGTTCAGCTGTTCCCAACTGTGGACAGACTGTGCAACCCAGCCTGTCTACAGGTCTGGAAAGCCTTTTCGCAAGTAGAGTGCGATGAACTTGCTCGATTCTTTGCGACTAAGATGGCTGACATCAGGTCGGTACTCCAACAGCACACTCTATGGGTGCTGCTTTGGATCAGTGTGAGGCCACTGCTCCTCTGCTTTCCTGGAGTACCTTCGACTGACTGGAGTTCATGGATGTCATGCGGATTGTCCAGAGTGTGCACCCTATGTGATGTAGTTTGGACCTAGGACCTACTTCCCTGATTTTGGGTTGTATTGACTTTATCGGTCCGGCCCTAGCTCAGATAGTCTGGTGCTCCTTGGAAACAGGTGAGTTTTCAAGCTCTCTGAAAGAGGTGGTGGTGATACCACTCTTGAAGAAAGCTTCTTTGGACCCAGACTGCCTTGCAAACTGCAGACCAATCTGTAACCTCCCCTTTTTAGGGAAGGTGATTGAGGAAGTAGTGACTGCACAACTGGAGGACCATTTGACCATCCATGACATCTATGAACCCCTCCAGTCCAGATTTTGAAAGAGACATAGTACTGAGACAGCACTGGTTCAGGTGCTCAATGATCTCCTGATGGCTAGAGATCAGAAGACCCACTCCATCTTGGTTCTTCTAGATCTCTCATCAGCGTTTTGACACTGTGGACCATGGGGTCCTACTTGACCATCTGAGGTTCATTTGTGAACTGTCAGGTACAGTCCTCGGGTGGTTTACATTGTTCCACATGCGAAGTTGGTATGTGGGGTACCTCAGGGTTCAGTGCTGTCCCCCATGTTGTTTGCAGTGTATATGCTGCCCCTCGGAGACATTGTAAGAAGGTATGGGCTGAGGCTTCACTGCTATGCTGATGATACCCAGCTCTTCCTTTCTTTTTCACCCAACCAGGATGTAGCTCTCTCAGTCTATAATAGCTGCCTCGCAGAAATCCAGAAGTGGATGGATTCCAGTTGGTTGAAGTTGAACTCTGGTAAGACTGAGGTGCTGGTTGTGGATCCAGATCACTGGCTAGGGGGTTTGGGGGTGGGTTCGGCCTCTGGACTTTTTTTGGGGGCGTATCACTCCTGACCTCTGAACAGGTGCGAAACCTGGGGGTCATTTTTGACAAAGGGCTGGCCCTGCATTCCCAGGTGTCAGCAATCGTCAAATCCTCCTTTTACCATCTGAGGAATATCTCCAGGATTAAGAACCTTGTTCCATCCAGCAACCTTCCTACTTTGCTCCATACCTTTGTGGCCTCCAACTTAGATTATTGCAACTCCCTTTACCTACTGCTACCAGGGATGGAAATCCATCACCTGCAGCTAGTGCAGAATGCGGCGGCCCAGCTTTTGATGGGATAATCCCGGTCCTGTCATATTTCGCCGATACTACGTGGACTGTACTGGCTGGACCACCTTTAAAGTTGGTCTTCTGACTTTTAAAGCCCCTACATGGACTGGGCCCGGACTACCCCGAAAGAGCTTCTGGTCCCCTACTGCCCTGGGCAATTGTTCCACTCAGCCGATGAGGGGTTGCTAGAGATTCCAAGGGTGTGTTTGAAATTTTCTGGAGCCAGAGCATTTATGCATGCATCCCCAACCCTTTGGAATTCTCTATCCCGTTGGTTATGGGAGTGCACGACCATGGAAGGATTTAAGCAAGCTTTGAAAACTTTTTTATGGCACCAAACATTCGGTGATTAACTGTTTGATGATATTAGTGATTTTATACAACCTCTGTTGCTGAGATATTTGTTTTGTGATTTTAATACTGTTAGGCACCTTGGTATTTGAAAGGCGCCATAAAAATAAAGTTTATTATTATTATTACTATTATTCTTGTGTTGCACTTCAGCTGTATGAACAATGCACTTACTGGGTTACAAGATGCCATGGGCAACAGAGTACTGCAAAGTGTTCCACAGCATGCAGATGTCATAGGCATATTGCAAAGACTCCCTGTATGTGCACAGCAGCAGGCAGATGCACAAGAATGCATGACAGATCTGATGGAGTGCTGTATAGCCCAACAACACAAGCAAACCAAGGCCATAACAGTGATTGCTGTCACCCTGCAGTCCACACTCAGACCACCACTGCCACAGGAGTACTCAGCCATGATTCAACCATGTGTGGGATGGAGAACATAGACCCAGGAGACCATTCCCATGGTGCCCACAACTTGCATGTGCATGCCACATGAAAGTCACAAGTACACACTGGCTAAGGGAATATGACAGCCATGGGCTATGGTGAATGGAGAAACACCAGTGATGAACTTGGATGGCCCACTTAAGACAGCAACAGAAACCTAGAGGGGGTTGGATCTGAGGAGCCCATAGGATATGGATACAGCAATGGCCACCAGGACAGCAGATCCAACCAACAGGTCACCAGCTCTCTGCATGACGACAGACACAATGCAGAACACCAAATGGGTGGCAGAGTCCATACTGTCCCAGAAACTATTGAATCCAAAATGCAATGCTCCATCTCAGTAAATGTAACATCATCATGGGCCCCAACAACCGAGGCAACAAGCACACAGGTAACCCAACCTGCCTCAGTCCCTATGTCACAGGCTGAGAGCAGCCTACAGGACTCAAGATGGATTACAAGCACCACCCAGGACACCACCATGCACCTGGCCCATCATCCCTTTGACACTACAAGGAAGACCACAAGTAGCTGGGCAGGTTCCAGTACCACTCCATTCCCCACCCTGGCACTGGCTGCACAACCTAATGCTGACAGTACATAGCACCCTACCACTGTGCAGGTCCCCATGAATGAGCCACAAGCACCCAGGTGGTAGACACACATGTATCCTCTGCAGCTAGTGCCCCTGTAAGCCATGCTAGCAGTGCCCCGCAGGTATCGAAAGTGTATGCTGCCACGTGGGAGACCCACAGCATTGTAATGGCTCCCAACACAAGCAGTGGCCTCACCATGCCCTCTGGGGGCTCAGCATCCCTGATCATGAGTGCAATGGAACACAGTGGGCAAACAGCACCATTCCTCAGGAAACAGAAGATGACTTAAGGAGAGTGGAAATGCCAGACCTGCATCTGAAACATTCACCAAAATGACAGTGCCAGGCACATGAAGGTTCCGTAGGCTAATGATGCGTGGATCACAGGGAACAATGGGTGACATCACACATGGTGGGTCACAGGTGGATATCGAGGAGGCAGAGACTCCATAGGGACAAGTGACAAAACCGCAATGGCAAGGCATGAAAAGGAAGGGTGGGCCTATTGCATAGTACACAACAGGGTCTGCACAGTCATGCAACCTGAAAACACTGACAATGATGCTACCACATGGACAACTGTACACCGGTGTAAAGACATTATGCAATGCACATGACATGTGGCCCAATGTAGTGGTGGACTGCTGCCCTGAAAGAGTGCACCTGTGAGTGACCAGCACAGTATTTATAGACAGTGGATGTTGTGACCTGAGGATGGTTGTGTACTGCATGGCTGTTGTCCATATCCTGCACAGAGTCGAAACACAGCACAGTGCAGCCATTTGACTGCATCCCAGCCTACTCTTTGTGCACAGTGTGTCTCAGGGCACACCAATGTGAAGCATGTGAAAGGCAAGTATGCATGTGTGCATACTTATGGCCCTGACGCCACAGCTGTCAGAGCATACCATTACTGGATGTGGTGACACACACACCAGTCCCAACAAGCAGGGCCCTGTAGAAGTATTGAATACATACTAAATGGGAGGAGCACTGGATGCCACATATCCGGCAACCTGGCTGGGACCATCCCACAAGCCATTATACTAGGGACCAGCGCAACCCTCTCAGGACATTGTGTACCAAGTGCAGGCTGCTAATCATCAGGAGACAACACCACAGGGTACACAGTGAATAATGGGACCCCAGACTTGTGGACTCATACTCCCACCCCCTTCCCTCCAAATGACCATCACCAGAAAGTATGACATAGTCCTCCCCCTGTCAAAGTCACCCAGGGAGGCCCACTCAACAGAACCAAAGTGTGTAGTGTCACATCTGGCCGCCCCCACATGTGGTCACACAGGGACCCCTGCACCTCCCCACAATCTCAGCTCCCCCACTCATGTAGTACCTGTTGCATACTGCATCACACCCCATGGTGCATAACGGTGACTCCAAGGTACATGCCATGAACCACCATCAATGAGCAGTGCAACATAGCACCCCTGCAACTTTCACAAGCTGCAAGGTTTTGTACATCTACATGCCCACCCCAGTCATACCAATGTGCAAAATGGCCTCCTACAAGCAGTATCAGTGGTGGTGTGGTTCCATGTGCTATATGTATATTGTGTATATCTGTGTGTCTATTAATAAAGGTCAGCTGTTACACACCACCGACATGACTGTCTCCAGTGAGATACTGTTCAACACAGAACACTGATATGAGGTGGTGTGGGCGACACCCTGGGGGGTTCCCCAGTAGCATCGTAATCCACCCAGGATGCTGTCCACACAATATGACAGCATAATATACAGCTTTATGTGACTGTGAATCTGTGGGTGGGAGAAGAGAGCAGGGTAGCTGCAGCCTGGGGGGGGGTAGTCGACCGTCATATGTCTCCCGCATACCACCCTTTTCTGTTACCTGCCAGACCCCCCCAGGTGACTGTCACAGTACACAACAATGCATGCTGCATGAACGTGACATGACCCTTCCACGTCATGTTCATGTGCACAGCCTAGCTGTGTCTGGGAGATATCTGATGCATACTCAGGGGTGATAATGGGAAAGTTACCACCTTGGGCCCACAGGGGACCCCATGGCTGGGTATGTGAGAGTGGCGTGTGGCATCCCACTGTGCCAGCTGTCTTCATGCGATCCCAGTGGTGTGCAGCACCCAGGTGGTGTGGCACGGTACAGCACTTGGGGGGCCCCCAAGGGCTGATGCCATCAAGGGTCAATGGCATGGCAGATAGGTGCTGCTGCCTGGGCCACAACAGCTTCCCACTCAGGTACTGGACATGCGCTGCCACCGCACCAGGGATATGGCCATGGTTCCAGGCATATACATGGTGTACTGTAGTGCACAGTCATGGGCCCCATCCCCCAGAGGCCTGCATGCAGGCATGGCACACACCATGATGGTGTGATGTATGCAGCTGCAGTAGTGCCTCCACACCATTACTGTGCCACTTGACAGGCCACCAGGTACACATGGGCTGTTCTGCAAGAGCCAAAAGCACCCAGCCCATAGTGTACACCATGTGAGACACATGACAGACACCATCTGAAATAAAACAAACAACATTTATTAGGGGGACATCAGCAACTAGGACAAAAATGCTTGGGAGTAAACAACAACATATACAACATATTAACCATGAGCAAATAAAACAGCAGAAAAACAGCTGTGCCACAACATGCACTAAACGGCAGTACCTAAATGAGGGAAACCATGCTTAACTGTTACAGCCACGCTCACATCCATAGGAATGAGTCCACATAGTCCATGAGGGCATGGAGGGCAACCTACGCACTGCCCACATGCTACACAACTGTACAGAAGTGCATGCCAAACCCCCGTACATACTCACCCACCCATGGTCCATGCTGGGCATCCTCCACTACTGCCACCATGGCTGGATGTCCAACATCTTCTGCCTCCCTCCCTCATTTCCGGGTCCTGTATGTGTGCCTCTTCCACAGCTGGCTCTGCGTGATCCTTCTACACTGCCACATGTGCAGGAACCTCTGTTGGCTCGTCACCATCCCGTCCCTCTTCCTTGGGTATCATTGTTTGCGACTACCTGTGCCCCAGAGCCATTGTCAGCCCTACCCAGTGAATATGCTGCTGGGATTACAGCACAGGAAAATCTGCGCTGGAAGAATAGTGTCCAACAATACAGCTACAGGGATAATATAGCACAGGTAACATTAGCGCTATCCCTGTAGCTGTTGGCCATCGGACAGAATAAAGCCTCTGCTGGGTTGTGTGCTGCCGAGCAGCTGCTGTGGTGCAGATGGTAGGGCCACAGGCAGCAGAGGGTGATGGAACATCGGTGGATTGGGGGTTGTTTCCTGGTCTGGGACTTTTACTTTTTTTTTCTCCCCTCTTCTGACATTCATTGTCAATGTGTCCGCCCCCCCCACCTGGTTGTCCTGCTTGGTTCCCCCTTCCACTCCTCAACAATTCACAAGCCCCCCTTCCTGATGTTCCTCCCTGTCCCCAAGTTGCCTCATGAGGTTCCTCCCCATCCCTGAGTTGCCCCCCCCCCGGGAGGTGATTATTAATAGTTCAGGGGTGCAGGGGTCAGAGCCTTCCTGCAAACACACAATGTAGCTTTTTTTTTCTCTGTGGTAGTGCTCAGTGTTTTTACTAAGTGCAACCATTCATTTTGCCATTTTTGCGCATGGTTTTTGACCACACTGTGGTTGTTTTCGATATGTTCACCTAGTGCCATTGTCAGCTGGCACCAG
The DNA here is from genome assembly GCA_016271365.2 of Neoceratodus forsteri. Classification (NCBI taxonomy): domain Eukaryota; kingdom Metazoa; phylum Chordata; order Ceratodontiformes; family Ceratodontidae; genus Neoceratodus; species Neoceratodus forsteri. The sequence goes on along the minus strand of CM057450.1, from coordinate 554,816,816 downwards.
TCCAGCACCACCCTTGGAGTGCTCCTGCTGCTCTCTAGGGACATTTCTGGGCTTTGATTGGGGCTCCTCTGCACATCTCCAGGTCCTCTTGACATACGCCCCAGCCTCCCTTCTCTTCAGATGACTCATAGCCAGTTCAAGGGCAAGTAGTCTCGGCATCACTGCAGGCTGTGCATGTGCAGCACCCCTAGCAGCACCTGTAAGAAATAAAATAGCACATCATCAGAGGGGTTCCCAGAGGACGTACATGAATGTAGGAGGGCAATGTAGGCATGGGGCATGTCCCCCCTCCTAGGTTGCAGATGCATCACCCTGGACATGCTACAGATATACAGGCAAGCCATGCAGGTGTGTCATCAAAGCCCTACCACATACCAGGGGACACAGTCAGCAGCCATAGTCTGCACACAGGGCCTTTGCACTGGTGCGTGCACAGCCATGAAATCTATTAATATGGAAACCATCATGGTAGTATATCATGCTTGAGGGGGCTGCCCGTGACACCTGTTCTGGGTGTGGCACATCGCACCATGGCCATTGTGCAGTGCGCCATGCTCCCATGTGGTCCGCTGCATGGGCTGCCCTAGCCTGGTAGAACCACTCTGTAGGCTATGTACTCTGCAAAGGTCCAGGGGTGTTGAGGGTGCCAGTATGGGTGCACTGGTGGACACAGGACATGCAAGGACAGGGAACGCTGTCCCTGTCTGTATTGACAGATGTGCCAATGAGTAGACCTTGTGCTGGGGGACAGAGGTGGTGCATGGCCCTGATGGTTATTTGGGGTTGTGGTGGGCATCCTGACCTGCATGTGTGGGCTGTACTGGTGGTGTACCCACTATTGATTGCCATTACACTGTTGACATGGCACAGTATCTCTGTTGGCTCATCTACCCGCATGGGCAAAGCTGTCTGTATAGTGCCTAATGCACACCCCCCAAAAACTTTGTATGCCACCAGATGTGAAGTGCTAGACTGCTGTCGGTCCTGTGGGCCACAACCTCGGGAAGGTGTGTGGGCCTTGGTGGAGTGCAAGGACTTACAGCCAGCACGGGGGTGGGTTTGCTGTCATCATGTACATCTGCCTACCACTATAGACATCAGATGTGAGCAGGTGTGTCATGTGCTGTACACTATCATGGGTCATTGAGGTGCACTGCAGTGGCAGTGATCCCGGTGTGTGGTGTTAGGATACGGAGCTCAGCAGCCACAGGGCTGTACCAAACCCATGGACATCATCCCCTCACACAGCAAATGGAGGTATGCTAGGGATGTCATTGTCCAGCACTGGCCATGAGGCATCAGTGCTGTTGTGTAGGATGCAGCACATCTGTACCACACATATGCTGCATGTTGTATGTGGCACAGGTGTCCATCCACCATTGCAGGTGGGATGCCCAGGGTGTAGGGGCCTGTCATTTAGGGAACCCTGGGGGCAACATGCATAGAGGGGGGGCTGCATATACATTGTGATGCCTAGTGGGCAGTCCCTGTCACACACACAAGTGTTGGGCATTGGGATCTCATAGTGGGCCAGCCTGTGGCCCTTGTGGGTTCTGTGGGGGATAGCCTAGAACAGACAGGATCCTAGTGATGGCAACACTGCATAAAGGACTCAGCATGAGGGGCAGCACTCTAATGAACCCAACATCTAAAGTAAGAACCCTTCTGCTTCGCAACATGCAGGTCATATGCCCCTACTGGGTCTGGCACCCAGTGTAATGGCCACACGGCCCACAAGCCCCCAATGCAAATGCCTCAGGCTCTCATTAACATGCCATCCAGGTGGCTCCAATGCCCACTATCAGTACTGTGCTTGTTATATGGTGTACCGTCATGTCCACCCATCCAGACTGTGCCCCCATACACAGCGGTACTGCCACATGTGCATTGGCCAGAAAACATATGAGCCATTGCATCCAAGTTCTCAGAGTCACTACTGTGGCATAGGTCCAAACAGTCCCACCCAGGTGTGTGTCTTGCAATGCCCCATCACCCCCTTACACTTGGCTTTGGCTAGTGGCATTCCAGGGGCTGGAGGCATGTTGCTGGCCCTGTCCTGGTGGCTCCATTCCCATCGGCAACTCTAGTGTCCACCTGTACTGCACCGTCTGGTTGTGTGTCATGTAGCCAATGTATGAGGTATGGCAGCAGGTATGGACCATGGGGGCTGACCGGGACACCACTGTTACCATAGGTTCCATGGCTGCACCATTCCTTGGACCTCATAGCCCTCCCACTTGCAGGCCCACTGCCCCTCATCTGTAGAGACCTGGTTTACTTGGGTCATGCCTGTGAGGGCCCACATGGCACACAGGGAACCACTGCAGGCCCAACATTTGCCAACCACTGTCCACTGCCATGTGTTACTTTCTACCCGGTGGCACATTGACGTGGATGCTGTAGTCCACCAAGCTGCCACTCAGGTATGCCACCATCCTGTCAATACCCTTGTGTGGCATTAGCATGCGGAGAGTCTTGTTCATTGTCCCATGGTGCATGTTCCCCGGGGGGGGGGGTGCTTGTTGCATAGGGAGATGGCTGCTGTCATGCCATGGTATGGGCTCCAATGGTGGGGGTACATATGGTACTGGGCCTAGGGAACACTACCTTGGGGTTGAATCCTACTGTTAGCCATGTGGCCAACTCTGCCACCCACATCCATTTGTGGGTCTATGCCTGTCCAGTGTGGTGAGCCGACCATGTCACAATGTTTGGCATTGACTGGCACATCCTCTGTGGACACAAATGTACACAGTGTGCATGCTGCCCATATTATCCTTGTCACTGTGGGGGGCCTCTGAGGCACCTCCAACACATTCTGGGTGTATGCAACACCCACTGTGCCATTACCCCTGTCTCTGGGCATTGCCCCACCGAACTATGTGGGCCAGAACAGTGTACCAGCACTCTGTGGAGCACACGTGTAGTGCATGTCATAACAGACCTACTGCTGGCAGTCACAAAGCCCATGAACACCACATTCTCATACAGGGACACTGTGGTGGGTTTCCAAGTGCCAGCGGTATATGCTTACCCCTTTTGCAATGTACTCATGGGGATGGGGACCTAGCATGTGGCCCATGCACAACATTGCCCAGCAGAATGTCCTTTCCAATCATCTGTCATACCTTGGCAACTGGCTCCAGATGGCTCCTGTGCTGGAATCCCATCCTCCGCCCTCCTCTCCTTCACAGTGGACTGCTCACCTGCAAGTGCTGTTGGTGGTAGTCCTGTGGAGACAGTTGAGGGGTACATGTGGGTTACATTGGGGCTGTGATGTGGCTTTGCAACCTAATGTATACTGTTGCTGCAAGGGGCATAGGTGCTGGAACAGGGGGGGCCACTGGGGCCATGGCCCTACCACTTTCATAAGTGGCCCTATCACTTTTAGCAATCATGTTAATGTATTTAATAGGGGAGAAGTTACCTCTCACATCTTTGGCCCTACCACCTTTCAAAATGTTCCGGCACCAATGGCAGGGGGGTATTTCAACACTTACCTGTGTCACACCAATATCCTCCCACATTGCCACATCTACTTCACGGGCCATGTCCCTCAGGTGGGAAAGACCTCTAGCTCCCACAAGGACAGGTTGTACCAGTGATGTTTCACTTGTCTGGTTCTGTGTTATGCACCAGGAAAGTGCTACAAGTTTGCGGCAATCACCTACCACACAATATCCCGTGCTTTAGGGTTGTGCCTGGTGCTGCCTGGTGGCAGCAGTATCTGTGCTCACTGCTATCTGACCAATGAGGAGAACTGTCTCCTCTGTGAAATTAAGTGACCTTGTTGAGGCAGTCATCTTGCAGGTTATTTGCAATTACTGTCAGTTAGTTTGCACTTGACAGACACTTGGCAGTGCTGTACTGCTTCTGCATTCTACAGCCCACTGTTACATGTGTGTGCTGCTGTAGTTGGTGCCAGGCACATTGGGATGCTGCTGGGTACGTCATACACCTTCTCACACACTAGAAATATTTTTGACACAGGTTGTATCATTTTAGACATAGGCTGCAGTTTGCATCAGATTTCTGCTGCAGTGTGCAGCATTTTTCTGCAAATGGCATTAGAATGCAGAGGTTCCCCATCTCACACAGTATGGTGCCACAGGCACCCCACTGCATGCCAACTGACATGGCATGAGTGTCCCACACCCTGTGCCACCCTGAGCCCCACTTCCATCCACCACCTGCATCACTCTCACCTTCACCCCTAGGTGGCACCACACCACTGGCACAGCCTTCTGGGGTGGTAGCTGTCACCATACCCCCATGGTCCACACTACTGTTATCTGGTTCCACACCACTGACATGGGTTGCAGATGCTCACATAGGCTGCACCTCCTCATGGAACACTTTTACTGGTGGCATCATTGACAGCCATGTGACAAATGCCACAGATCCACTGTCAAGAGCATGGTACCCCTGCCATAGGTGGGCTTCTGCACCACACCCATCGGCCTGTGGGGGGGGAGTTGCTTGCCCATGTGCCAACATCATGGTGACTGCTATTTGTGTTGGGGCGGTGCAGCAGTGGTACCACGTGGAACAGTGTGCTCAATTTTCTGGGGTCTGTTGCACGGTCAGGGACTCTGTACCTACCAGTCCACTAAATCAGCTGACCTTAAAATATTACATCCATGATGTGCCTTCCCCCTGGCACGCAGGCTATAGCTCCTCACAGGCACCCACCAGGGGGTTGTCATGCTACATGTATACCAGTCCTGTAACACCTTCCCTGCAGGCCCAACACTGGGTGTGTCCTGCTGCTTGTGGGGCAAGTGTGTCTGCCACACTGACTCTGGTTTCTGCCCCATGCTGTTATGGCACCATTTTGTGGGTGTGTGATTCCACTGCTGTTAGTCCCATCCCATGCAGTACTGTGCTAGTACCATGCACCATCTGTCATGGATGTTGCCCTTTCCATCTGCTACCTCACTGCATGCATGTTAGTGCCACAAGGTTCTTACATAGAGCAGTGGGCACATTACATGTAACAATACTACCATTGCCAGTAGTCAGCACCAGGCAGTCACACCTCTAGCTTGGCTCTGCCCAGCCCACTGTCATTACACTGCAGCTGGTCTCATTATGTCCTGTGTTGTTTGTGGCAATACGTCATTCATGACTGCATCATCACTATCCTCTGCATGGGACGGTGGTTGTCCCAGTGATTCTGTGTGGGCATTGCTGTGATTCCCATCCCTGCATTGGGCTGTGTTCCTATGCAGGTTGACATCCAGCTGGCTGAATTTTCCGATCTGCTGTTGTCCTCCACCTGTGCCCACTGTGGGTTCTCTACCACATGTGGGTGTGCCATCTGGTGCTGGTGTTGTCTATTTAGCAGAAGTGACTGGCACTCAACTGGGCTCTCACATGGTTTCCAGTGACCACAGTTTGTGTTCTTGTATAATTTCTTGCATGTGTCTGGTATCCATGTTCTTGTCATCTCCACTCTGCTTGTCTACACCTTGCTCCACATCCACATCAGGCATTGTGATACTGTGATGTGCAGTATGCAGTGAAAATCTTGCAAGTTATTTCCTGGGTATGCTGTAGAGCCCCTCTGATTTAGCAAGGCATGGGAATCTCAGCTTTTGGAGCTGCAGTGTCTTCTCAATGACAGACAGTGTGGAGGGATGTGTCTCATTGTAGTGCATCTTGACGTTACACTCCAACTGTCGCAGAGGTATCTTCAGCCATTGCTGTTGTGGGTAACCACTGTCACCTGTGGGAATTCAAGGCATATATTACTCCAGATGGCTTGTCTATCTTGTGCCTTATGCCACCTGTACAGGTGGCTGCTTGGCAGCAGGCTGGCCTGCCTGTGGGGCAGGATGATCCACCTGTTCTATCACCTGTACATTTGTATTAACCACTGGATCTGTACTTTTCTAGGGTTTGGTGAGTTCTGACATCATAAAAGAAAACACAGATTCAGCGTTTAAAGCATTTATCAGTAGCTATGCCACAGTACAGGACAGATACACTTCATACTGCATCCAGGGTTGTCACCGGGCAGTTATCCATTCTTACCATGGACTCCCACACAATGCATTTCCCTAACCTAATAGCGAAGGCAGACATGTGTCCATATGTAATGACAACCTCAGTGCCCAGGGCGGCACATTCAGTCTGCCATGTGCAGATGTCTCTTCTGAGTTTCCTAACCTTGGACATGTGTGTTATTAGACTTTGTACACATTTTTCCCTGTCTCTTGTCTCTCCTCTACACAAACACACAGTTCCTGACAGTCCATGGAAGGTCAAACAAAAATTAAGCAATTCTGTATTGCAGGGACAGTGAAAGAGCACTGGTCAGTGTTTTCCATTACGAACTGGTATATCTAGTACATCTATTAATATTACAATTAGTTTTAAATAGTAGAACTGCATATATACATGTGTAACATAGACAGATCACAAGGCATATGCTAACACTATTACCACCATATCCACCTGTTACCCAGCCTCTGCCCCACCCTCAGTCTGTCACATGCTATACATACCCTGAATTGTTCCTGCATCCATTCTTTTAAACTTCTTTTTGTCTGACCTACATAAATCAAAGGACAAGTACATTGAACCACGTATATCACAAAAATTGTTGCGCAATTTATGAACTGGAGTATCCTGACCTCTTTATTTAAAGCCTGATGCACAAAATAATCTCCTTGAATGCAGAAATGATATACATTGCAATGACCACAGCAGAAGCAGCCCACTGGTTTTGGAAGCATCCAGGCTGGGCATGTATCAATGGTTTGCTTTTCATACAAGCTATTAGTTTGTAGGTCTCTCAGATGTGTACCCCTTTATAAGTAATCCTAGGTCAGTCCCCAATAGCTCTACTTAAAGCAAGGTCTCCTTTCAGAACATGCCAATGTTTAAGCACCATCTTGGAAACCTGTGATGCCACACAGTTAAATTCATTTACAAATGTATCTGGTTGTTCTACATTTTTTTTGCTTGGTACTCAAAAGATCCTTTCTGTTTAGTTGTTTTGCTTTATTGTGTATTGAATTAAGGACCTCTCTTGAATAACCTCTTCTGAGAAAACAATCTTTAAGTTCTTCAACCTTTTTTTCAAAATCAACAAAATTAGAACAATGTTGTCTTATGGGAACAAATTGTTCATAAGAAACACCATCAATCATATGATGAGGATGCACACTTGTGGCGTGTTACCTGAAGTAGGTTTCCGATATAAGAGGACACCATGGTGGTACCCATGGCAATACCTCTTGTTTGCAGATAATGTTTATTATCAAAAATAAAATAGTTGCTGGTCAAAATTAGATGAATTGCTCATAACAAAAAAAAAAAGTTTCAGGAAAGTCAAGTGCTACAGGATTCTGATTTAAATGATGTTCTATTGCTGCAAGACCCAAATTATGTCTAGTACTTGTAAATAGACTAGCAACGCCTATAGTAACACAAGCCAAATCAGAGAACCAAACCAGCCCCCCAGTACTCAACAGAACATCCATCAAATCATGAATGTAGGATGGCTGAGTGACCACAAGTTGTTTCAAAAAGGGATCTGCAAAAATTTAAAGATTCTCTATAAGAGATCCAACACTTGAAACTATTGGTCTGCCTGGGGGGGCAGTCTGGTCATTATGAATTTTTGGTAGGATATATAATGTAGGTATTGTAGGATGTTCAGCTTTCATAAATAGCTCTTCCTTCTCAGTGATATTGCCCTCCAAAACAGAATCATGCAAAATGAGTCTATTTTAGATTTTTAGAATACTCGTAGGGTTTTCTTCTATAACTGTCACAATCTTCAAGTTGGGACGATAAATCTTATTGAGCTTTACTCATAATCACCATGAGCTTTTTTTATTTCAATATTGTTCATATTTCTAAGTTGTTCTAAGGCTTGTGATTCTTCTTGAGTTAAGTTTGATCTGTGAAAATTCTATTTTGTTTCAAAAAGTCTCTTGAAATTCTACAACATCAGAGACTGATATGTCACTAAAGCAGGACACATAAAAGCTGGTGGGTCGAAAGTAGACTTTGATCTGAACCGAGTTCTTTCCTTAGATGTATAATTTAAAGCTTGCTCATCAACGTCTGCACAGACGTTAGTCAAAGGCGTTGAACTGTCAAGGGAAATCTCTGTTGGAACTGTGTCTATAGCTGACTCTGCAAGTAAATCTGTTACAGTTTGTAAAATGGTATCTAGTGATAACACATTCACAATTTCTAATATATTCCAACCCATATTTTCTCTGTTACTGAAACAGTTTTTCAAACTTAATTTTCTAAAAAACTTTCTTAAATCAACATAAATATTGAACTCATTTACTCGGGGGTCTGGCACAAAAGAAAGACCACATTCCAAAACACGCTGCTAATTAGGCTCAAGTGGAAAACAGATAGGTTGACTATTTCTGTGCTGTGCTCCTCAAATTTCCCACAACTGTCCCAGTAAAAGTTATCTCTTCCTCTTCTCCCTCGCCATGTTTTCTGCCCTTTTTTGGGCACTTCTTGTTTGTTGTGGAGTTTGGGGTTTTGTTAAAAAAAATTTAACTTGTTTGTTTTGAATACCTCCTTGTGTTTGTGAGACAGCTGTAAGTTCAGATTGGTTTTTATTCAAATTCTTATTTTTATTCCAACCTCTTGACTGGGAATGGACTCTCGATCTACCCCTTCTATGTGGGTGAATAGGCCGTTGCCAGGTAAAAAACAGATTTGACTCGTAGTCACTTGAATCACATAATTGTTTGGTTTGTTTCCTCTCTGAAACTTCTTTTTCATATGAGGCAAGCTTTTTATTTAAATTTAGTTTGAAATTCTAGAACAGAAGGTGACTGAGATGTTGAAGAATTTGATTTTTCAGTTCATCAATATCTTTTGAAAGGTTGTTATAAATCTCTGTATCTTGATTCACTAAAATGCTTACTAATGTGCTGGAACAAATGTTCAGAGTCTCATCCTATCTAGTTTGATATGTGGCATTTAGAAAACCACCCATAGGTGCTTTATCAATTTTTAACCCTCTCGGAGCCCAATTTTTGTTCTTGTACTCAGCCAAAATGTTTTTTATAGTATGTATTAATTTCTTTAAACTTCAGCTTTCCATATTGTTGAAACAGTTATTTTACCACAGAATCAGAATAAGACACATTATCATTTTGTGCTTGTGCTGCAGTCTCAACTTTCAAACAGTGCATCACCAATGCTGCTGAGGATTCAAAGCAAGAAAACTATTCTATTTTTCGGGTGTCTTCTCAGTCTGCAGAGCTTGCAATGCTGGCTTAGATTTGCACGGTTACCAAATGTTTGATTTTTTTTGTTTGTGATCTGCTTTAGAGTGCTGCCTTATGTGATGTTTTCTATTTTATAGTACATTGGGAACTGCCACAAGTTGGGAGAGCAACTGACAGAGAAGAGAGCAGGAGCTGGGATGCTGTGGAAGCAGCACCATAACTATTGCTTTGGGACCAGCCAGTATTTTTTTTTTTTATTTGATGGTTCCATCTGCGTGTGGCTACTGTCTATAGTTAATACAGAGTATCAAGTCAGCACTAGAGTTTCCTTGATCGACTGCAAGTTCACGTTGTGCCACCTTAGTGAGGTTAAAATAACGGCAGCATTTAAAAAAAATGAAAGTTCTAACAGCTCACCTTTTTCTTTGTAATGCGTTTTTGCTTTTTGGTGCTTGTTATTACCTGGGCATGAAACAGATGTCATGCACAGGTACTAACCAATTAGAGAGCAGGATTTTCTCTCCCCATTTTATAAAAAAAAAATTGCCTCTCCCTGTTGACTACAGATGGGCACAATGGATAAAATTCACTTCATGAATTAATTTTCAAAGTTGGCAAAATTCACGAAGTGCAAAATGCCAACTTTGCAAAGTTTTTACAAGGCGAAGTTGGCCTTTTTCTAGGTGAATTGATTTAAATTTACCTAACTTGGCCTAACTTTGCCTAACTTCACCTTAACTTCGCTACTTTTCTAGGCAAAGTTATAAAGTGGGAACTTCGCAAAGTAATGAACTTCACCAGCAGAGTAAAATTTTCCAACATCTCCACTGTTAACCTAACAATGCCTTTCTTTATGAAATCCTATTGCTCAACATGACAACAGACTGCGAAATCACAAACAGCAACTGTGTGGTTATCAGGGTATAGTCAGATACATTTTGAAAGACTCAGTGTAATAAAATAAGTATTGCATTATCTACAATATTCAGAAGACCAACAACAGGGAAAAGTAAAACAATAAATAAATAACTAGAAAACAATAAAGTTAAAACATAACTGGTGTAAATCTAGTGTTTTGAGCATTTTATTGTAACAGAGATTTATTCTTTAACATTTTTTCCTGAAGGATGACACCTCAACAGCGCAACATCAAAGTGTAGCAGTGGAATATCAATGTTAGGTATTTACCCAAGGACCTGGTACAGGATGTGAACCTACAAACATCTGATCTTCCTAACCCAGATGTGAGAGAACTACTAACTGAAATGCTAACTTTGACAGTGAGGTAATACTGTCCCACTACAGTAGGCCTTAGTAACTGTCAAAATGCTGTAGGGTTGCCTAGAATCTGATTAACATAATTACATTCATCAGATTCCTATCTGTTTTTAGGATTTATGATGTTTAGAACCGACGACTTGAAAATCCAAAATCTTAAAAGCATTTACAGTAAATCAGACTTGGGATCGTAATGTGATTCTGACATCTGATTCCAGAATCCTAAATTTGTTTCTGATTAAAGGCAAGGAGTTTTTCTTGTCTGCTAGGATTTTTGGATATTGGATATTGGACAGTGACTGAAAATCTGATTTTCTGAAATTCTAAAAACTCCTATTAGAATGGAGTTTGGCAAATCTGAGCACCCCTGTGAGTAGATTAATCTTCACATTCAGTCCTTGTGCAAAGCTATAAACTCGAAACTAGGAGTAACTTACAAAACGAGCTACATGCTTAGACCCTCAGCCAAATTAGCAATTGCCCGAGGTATTCTGCTCCCAACTCTTACTTATGGTGCCTCTATTCTTACCTCTGCCCATAAATCCTCCCTACTAAAATGGGACATAACTTATAAGAATATATGCTGATTTGCCTCTTTGTTGCCTCAACTCAAACATCACTGCCTTCTTTATAAGGATTTGAACTGGCTCTCACCCTCTGCCAGTAGACAATACTACCTTGGATCACTAATGGACTCGATCATCCGGGGAAAAACCCATCCAAACTGGCGGCATTGCTGGTCCCTCTACCATCCTCCCATGGCCTGCGATCAGCTGACAAATCCTTGCTCTATGTTCCGAAATGTCGGACGACTAAAGGCACAGGGGTCTTCCAATCCTCTGCTCCCAGGCTATGGAATGCTCTTACACTCAACCTCCGGCTGTCTCAGTGTCACTTTGGATTTAAAAGTGAATATCGTCATTATCTATCCTTAGCTGATGCTTATATATGCTTTGACCAAACCTGAAGCTCCTGAGACTTACCAGTAATGTCACCCCTGCTATAATCCAGCTCCAAGACTGTCTCCTCTTCCCCTCCCCATATTTTTCCTTCTCTTTGTAAATAACTTCTTGACTACTAGCTCTCTTCCTTCTCAAACCTTGTTGCTGACCATCCACTGTTGTTTTGCCAATTACCACCCCTGACCTTCCTTCTGTCAGTCTTTCTCGTTATGTTTGAACATTCCTCACATTTCTCTATATATAACCTTACTATCTTATTAACCCTTTCACTCCACAGGTCGGGTCCATGGTTTCTGCACTTATTATATATCTTACTGCCATTATCTGCATAATGCTTGCCATTATTTTTTGTTATTTCTACCCATTGTATTTTTGTAGCACTGCTGTACTGTTCCTCTATTTGTATTATTGTACCCATGTTGCTGTTGTTCAACTGTTCTCCTTTAGTCATACTCTCCCGGGTTGTGCCTGAAAATAGTCATGTTATGGCTAGTGCACCTACCCGATTAACAAAAACGAAATAAAAATAAATAAATGTATTATGGTTTTCTCTCACTTGTTTTCTTGTATGCTAGCATGTTAGTTATCCTGTGGGTATTTCTACACTGTTTAACTAGCTTTATGGCATTTTGTATTCTCTACTGTTGTTTTTTTTTTACACTAGGGCTAGTTACTTTTGTTGTAAACCTGTCTGTTCTAACTTGCAAATATGAAAACAAATACAGTGTATTCAACAACACGACAAGCCCATATATTTCCTTTTACTGCTATATTTAATGAAATGTTCTATATCTAACAAAACAAGTGTGTAGATAACATAGGAGTTATATGGTTTTATGCAGAAAAACATACACACATCTTTCATTTTCTGGAATGTAAAAACAAGTTGAGTGTCGTAGTAATAATTTCCACTACACCGTTATGTTCTTGAAAAATGAAATAAATATCATGACAGAAGCTATATCCGTGTTTAAATGTTTCTTTAGCACTCATGTGAACACCTAAAAAAGCTTGCTTTTAAAAATAACCTAATGCATTACTGAGTTTCCCTCTACTACGAGACATCGTCTCACCTAGTAACTCAACAGCAACCATTGAAACACATTTTTGTTCCATTAAATATTTGGAAAACTATCATGAACTGGGCAAAAAAATTATGTATTAGACACAGATGGGGTAGAAAGTGTCACAGATGTACCCAGTCTTCTTGAATTGGGTGCAGGCTGAGGCAAAAGAGTTTGGCGCAGTTGTGCCAACCACCCGGCTTGATGCATGGCTTGGCAAAAGTCCTGTGTCGTCCTTTGTGAATCTGGCCCTGTGTCATCAAACCACCACAAACAGTAATCCACATCTGATGCATGTCAACAGCTCCCACCACAAGTAAACAGTAATTCATAATCATTGCTGGCCTCAAGGCTTTGTTCCATATTTGTAGCTTATAGTACCCTGTGCTAATGACTGCATTGGGTGTTGAACTGGTTGGTCCCAGTTGATAAAGCCAAACTATATCTTCAGGCCCCAAATTGCCACCAAGTAGAAGATGTCTCTGGTTCACTTCTCTAATCATCTCTAACCCTTAGATGGTGGTGCTTGCCAACACAGCATTGCTGTTTAGCCTCCTAAAATAGTACCAGCTGTTGGACATTCAGAATGCACATGAATGTGTGAAATGTGGAAATAAAATACTGCATTCAGAAAACAAATTTTTACCTTCTAACACTCACTTATATGTTACAGATTCAGTGGTGTGAGTGTCAGTTTGTGGGCCTAGACAGTTACGTTCACATGCAATACTGGGCTACAAAACAACGTCTACTGGGTCAGGTAAGGTAGGTTGCTAGTTGTAGAAGCAGTATGCTCTTTTGGTTGGAGCACAGGCTTCAGAACCAAGAGGCCAGCAAATTCTAATTACACCAGAGCCTCTTGCCCCTGAGAAAGTGATTCAGCCACTTCAGTATTGCAGTCCACCTACACCTGCTGTAACTTAAACTGGGTAGAAGCAACTTTCCACTGACAATGTGTTGTGTGTTACTCGGGCTACCCTGGGTAAAAAGTAATTCCACAATACTGTTATCAAAATTAATCACAGGATCTGAAGGATTGGTGGCTCTTGGTTCCACCTTGTGCCTCATTATATCCCAGGACACTTGCACCCCAGAATTCCTTAACCTACCACATGGGTTGCTGCTGAAGCAGAAGAACGGCACTTTGTCCCTTATCTGGAAGTGATGCCACTGGCAGCATCCTTAGTGATGGTCCACCAGTTGATGGATATCCCAAACCCAGGTTACCTGCAGTAAACAGCCATGCACTAGTGCTTGACTATCAAAGTGACCTGTAATTTGCTCTTTTAAAACCCCACTGACAATTTGACACTAGTGAGCTATTAAGCACCCTAAGATTGCTATGACATGAACTCATGCCTGTGTCACAGTCTCTATGTCTTCTTTAAGAACTAAGGATCCTGTTCTTAAAAAGAGTTATGGAACGGCCTGATCACTCACTTCAGTAGTAGGTCCTTTCCTCATTTCTACCATTCCAGAAAATCTGTAGCTTAAGAATGGTGGTGGTGGGGATTGAGCTGTTTTGTCTGTGGGCTATGTCTTATGAAATGGGAAGTTGTACTGTATCTCTATTGTAGTAAATTGCTGCCTGGAGTTCCCTTTTTTAAAGCTGATGATAGCTTTAAATAAAATCACCGCAACTGCAGGACCACCATTCGCTCAGCACCCTCTGCCTCAACCAATTACACCTGCCATCACTCATAACTTACTTCCCTCCCCTTAGTATTACTGTGCCTCCTCCTATCCCTTAACCATGGTGGCCCTAAAACTGATACCAACGGTATTAGTTGTTGCTTTTATATTACTGCTGTGCCCCAATGTGCAAGAGGTTGCATCCTCCCAGCCAAACTGTCAGCTAATGCTAACCACTGCTCTGGATTACACTCCTGGCATGATAACTGGGATCCATTATAATAATCCCATGTACCACTACTTCCTACCATGGCTTACTCCTTATCTCTTGAAGCCCCATATGTCTGGCACACCGAGTTATCTACTGGCTGTGGCAGCCCTCTGCAATAAGACTAGTCAACCCTTGCACCAGTGCACCAAGACACGCAGACGTCTAACAAGCAAGCAAGCCTTCAAAATTCTTAAAACCTCTCTCATGAAATTTCTTTTAATACTGCTTCTCCTATCAGGAAATGTTCACCCTAACCCTGGACTGCATGGACCAACTGTCTACCCCTAGAATAGAGCAACAGGGTCCCTCGCTCTAGCATCCATTAATGTCTGTAGCCTTCTTAGCAAATTCGATAACCTCCAAACCTGGATCCAACAACACAATCCCGACATCCTCTCGGTAGTCGAAACATGGCTCACCCCCAAGATCCCTGACTCTGCGGTAGCAATTCATGGATACTCAATCTTCAGGATGGACAGGATCTCGAAGTGGGGTGGTGGCTGCGCCATATACTTGAAAGATTCTCTCAATGGATACACTATCCAAGTTCCAAACCTGGGCTCACCATCTCAGATCCTCGCTATCAGAGTTCTTCTAGGGGCCCATGACAAAAATCTTACAGTAGTCTCTGTATATATATACCCCCTAAGAACCAGGATACTGGCTTCAATAATTTAATGGAATGCCTCAAGGGACTGCGCCATAGTATGGAGACCATAATAATGGGGAACTTTAATATCAACTGGCTTGCACCCGAGGCCTGCATCTAAAAGGATACTGTTACAGCACAGCACCTCACTCAACTTGTCCCCTCTCCTACTAGAAACAATTACAGAACAGGGACCAGCACCCTAATAGACTGGATACTGTCAAATCGCCCTGACCGAATTACTAAGGTGTCTGTCCTCCCGGACTCGATAAGTGACCACTTGGCTGTGATCTGCTCATGGGCTACTAAAATCACTAAGCCCCCCCGAAAATCATTTACATTAGGGTTCTCAAGCAGGGACACCTACACCTGCTAAAATCTCATCTAAGCAGGCTTGATTGGTCTAAAATTGACACTCTTAAGGACATAAACAAAGCACTAGAACTGTTCATCAGACTCTGTACTACAGCCTGTAACATCTATGCACCGCTGGTCAAGAAGAAAGTCAGAGGCATATCGAACCCCTGGATAAACTCTGAACTCCTAGCGCAGCACAAACTAAGGGACCACCTCTGGCATTGTGCTCGAGCCACAGGAGCAAAGAAGGACATTCAACAATACAAAGCAGCAAGTACTAGCTGCACCCGGTCTATCTGTACAGCCAAACGCAAACACTTTAGAGATGCACTTTCCAGCTCCTGGGGTGATGGGAATAAATTCTGGAATAACCTGAAGGACCTTAGGGGGAAGGAAGCTAAGACACCACCAACTATGATCAACATTGATAGTACACCTACGCTCGACCTTTATACGATCTCTAACACATTTAACAACGCGTTCTCTAACCTGAGCCGCATCCTACCTCCTGATTTCTTCAATGTCCCCACCTCCAACTCCACCTCAATAACGTCGTCCCAAGCACACCCTACCCCACAGTTTTTCTTCCAAGAGGTCCCTATGCACCCAGCCAGAACCTACCTATGCAAGGCCATCAGCAAAACCGGTTACAGTGGTGACTCCCTTGATCTGAAGCTGCTTACATTAGTGCTTGATGAGCTCCTTCAACCCCTGACAAAGATATTTAACCTTTTCCTAAGATTGGGTCAATTCCCATCACTCTGGAAACAGGCAACTATCACACCAGTGTACAAAAATGGAGACAAGACGCTACGTACCAACTACAGGCCCATCTCCATCCTCCCCCTTATCTAAAGCTCTGGAACAAATAGCCTCTGATCAGCTTGTGGAGTTCCTGGATAAGTATGAAGTCCATCACCCAGAGCAACACGAATTCCGGATAGGGCATAGTACCACCACGGCACTGCTGGAGTTCACCAGTTTCCTCCATGATACCATTGATCAAGGCATGTGTGGTGGGGTGGTATTCATTGATCTAACAAAGGCATTTGACACCATTAACCCCCCACTACTTCTCAATCAACTGTCCACCCTTGGCCTCTCCAAACATGCAGTGAGCTGGTTTACTAGTTACCTTGGGGACAGGGTCCAATGTGTAAGGATAGCTAGAGTCACCTCAGATGAAAAACCAGTCCTCTCAGGTGTCCCACAGGGGTCGATATTGGGACCACTACTCTTTTCTCTTTCTTAATGGCCTTCCTAGCATCTGCCAACAGAGAATATTACTTTATGCGGATGATGAAGTACTATTCTCAAGGAACCAAGATACTAGCCTTCTAGAAAGTCACCTACAAAGTGACTTTAGGTGTGCTGAAGATTGGTTTCGCTCACATAAACTTGTTCTGAACTTTAGCAAAACTAAGGTTATGACATTCTACAACCCACGGAGCAAGTACAAACCTCTGCTCTTCAACATCAAGAACCTAGCAGGGGCCTCACTTGAGCATATTCCTGAGTTTAAATACCTTGGCATCACCCTGGACAGCTCACTTACGTTCTCACATCATATAGGTAATGTGGCAAAAGCTGCCAATATATGGATTGGCCTGCTCCACAAGCACAAGCACTGCCTGACCCCCGAAGCCCTCAGATTGGCTATCTATAGCTCTGTCACCTCCATTATTGACTACGGTCTTGCCATCTACGGCTCTGCCTCTCCAACTGCTCTCCAGAGGATATCTGTTACACTCAACAAAGCCTGTAGGCTCCTAACGGGTGCCTCCCGCCTAACTCACACTTGTGACCTATATGCCCAGGCTGGATGGCTACCACTCATGAGCAGAATTCAATACCAGACCTGTCTACTCACCACAAAAATTCTTCTTGGGCACATGCTGCCTGGAGTTGCAAAACTCCTCACCACCCACAGCAGCACCCAACCTACACAGAGAGCTCTTCAACAGACGTTCCAGGTCCCCAGATGCTGTACTACTATGGGACAGAGATCATTCTCGCACAGGGCTCCTCAGTGGTACAACACCCTTAACAGAGAAGCACTTACAGCTGTGACTCTAGGTCCCTTTAAAAGGGAACTTCGACACTCCATTGCCTCAACCACACAGTGTGACTGCCCCTCCTAAACAATGGTCTTCACCTTGTACCGGTGACAGTGGTGCTCTGGACTCCTGCCTCCTTGTTCCTCTTTTGCTCACCCCCCCCGGCACTCCTCCCTTTACCCACCCCTCCCCTAGCAGCTGACTCTAGGCCCAAGCCACCATCACCAATCTCATGCCACCCGCCTCTACTAACTGACAATGGCCATTGCCTGCTCACTCTTCTCTGCCTCTCTCCTCTCCATTTGCTGTTCTTCTTCAAAACATACCCATGCCGGCAATTGCCGAATCTCTCTGCAAACCACTGTACATATCATGCTTAGTCAAACTTGAATGTATTACATGTATCTATTGTTTCCTTTGTATTGTCACTACTCTACTTCCTTTGACATGGAACCTTTGTAAATGAGCAGTCCCTGCTCAAAGGTACTTGTAATCCTAGAGTTTACTAAAATAAAAAAATAAAAATTAAAAAATACAAAGCATCCCAACATCACACATTTAGGAGATCAGACACTCTTCTGTCCCAGAAGTATGTAGGGCATCTCAAACTGCTAAACAAAGTCCTGTTTTGTTCTTGAACATGAGTGTGGCAGTAGTTTTCTGCTGAAGTTACCACCTGTTGTCTTCCAGTATGTGTGTGTGTGTGTGTAATATACCATAGCATGTGACATGTTCAGTTTTGGGGTGGCTTCTTCTTCTTCTTCTGATAATGCTGCAGTAGCCAGTATGAATACAAATGGATGGCTACATTGCTAGGTGAATCGTATGCAAGCAGTAATACCCCCAAAATTGGGCAGTATTGGGCAATATGACCACCCAAGGGAATAATGAGGGAGGAGGCAACAAGCAGAGGGCCTTATAGCCCCTTGGAAGGTCAAGTATAGCCCATAACACCCATTCTGGAGGGTATTGTTGCACTTAAAAAATGGGTATATGCTGCTATTTTAGTAACATATTTAAATTAAGAAAACATCAAAACTGTCTAAATAAGAAAAAAAGAAGAAATAAAGCATTTGGTTGTTAAGTGGTCCCCGTACTGGCCTACTTGCCAGTAGAGGGTGCTACAGTTGTTTCTTCTTTTTATTTTCCCCCTTTTGTTGTGATCGGGACACCCCCTTCCCCATCCCCATCTAAAAAGTTAAAAAGTGAGCACTGAGAAGTACTGTTTTCTGCTTCTGCCTTGGAGTTGCTTTTCTTTTTTTTTTCTTTTAACTGTGGAGCTGTTCTACAAACGGAGCTGCTGGTGGCTTTGAAGTGTAGTGTGAGTGTCCAGTGTTAAGATAAGCACGCTACTGCACTGATAGCGTTAGCGTCAGTGTGCTCAGTTTTAAAAATATTTCATTTTTTTTTCCTTTAGAAAGTGCAGAAGAATGTTCACATGGCATTTTGATGTTTGTAGTGGGGGACGTCGACACAATGGACGTTACTAGATCAGTGATGGGAATCAGCACTCTTCTGGCAGCTGGGGGACAGGATGCTGACAGGAGGCACACACCATCATAACTTCCTTTATTTATGATAATTTTGTGTGTTTAACCTTCAGACTTATCTAAAGTATAGTCTTTGTTAGTCAGATTGTAAAGGCTATTGAGAGTGTGCAGTGGTCTTGTTCACTCCCTGAGCAAAAACAAATAGCTAACTTTCAGTTTTTGAATTTTGGAGTCGACATAGTGACGTCTAGTTTGGTGAGGCAGGATGGCATGGGATTTGCTATTTCCTAGTCTCTGTTGGTAGTTAATTTATCCACCCCGGCAAGGATCTCAGCCAGAGACCAGGAAATTTCAAACCCGTTTCCTAAAGTGTAATACTGTAAGTGATGCACAAGAATTCAGCATTGGGTTCTAATTACCTTCCAGCATGAATCCTTCACAGGATATGTTAATTCCACAGTACCACTTCAGTGCCTGAAAAACTACTTAACTTCAGGCCACCACCATCAGCATCACTACGACAATAACATTTAATTAAAGAATAATCCATGACAGGGCCTGGGTTGAGCTGGGATTTACCCATGCCTAGTGTGGTTCAGTCACAAGGCTGCAGGCTGAGTGATCAACCATGCAAGGCATGTGTAAATCCCAGCCCAACACACACCCTGTCATGGATTATTCCAATTAAGAAATTGACAAGTACAGCAAAACTTGTGCAGAAAAATGTATTTTATTTTTATGCTAGAAACAGTAAAATATTAATACACAACATAAAGTAGTTCCACAGATTGGAACCAATCACTGCTGGCCACTGATACTGGGGTTCTGCAGGCTGAGTGACCGATCACAGAGGAGACTGTGGTAAGTCTGAGTTTCACCTGGGTTCTCAATGTTGCTTTCATCAGAGTCAGATTTCTGAGTGATGATGCAGTCAGATACTACCTGTAGCTCTTGATTGTCTCTGAGTTCAAATCCACAGGTTAGGTTTGATATTATATTTTTTTACTTTTTCACTTTTGCTGATTAGGTTTTGAATTTGCAGAATGGCACCGTTAGTGGGAGCAAAAAATGGCAGATTTGCAATAATGTTTTGGGAAGGCTAGGGGTTCTGTGTGGATTGATTTTTCTTTACTTTTTTAAAGGTGCGGTTGGCTGGTACTTTATGTGGTGGTTATGCAAAAATTACCCCACAGCATAAAGTAGCAACTGACCAATTAAAATACTTAACTTTTAGACCCCATTGTATAATATACTGACTCATCACTGTCCAAATACAATTCCATATTCGCACTTCATGAGCTAAATTCTATATAGCACTATGTCTAAAGTGATTGGCCTGACAACCAGTGTGAGACCAGTTTCTCAGGAAGGGAGGTTGCTGCATTACATGACCATGGTAAAAGTTCTATAAGAAGAAGGACCTTTACTGTTTTCAGTCAGCAGAACTTCTATCATGTTGTTAGTGATTTCATCTGCATACTGCTGAAACCTGCTTTTTATGTAAGTCTTCTTTAGTTAGGTAAAACCCTATGCACTGCCCTTTAAAGCCAAAACATTTACCAAGTTTTGCTGTGTAAAATGGTGTACAAACCTCAAGAAAGAGAGTTGGAGGAGATTCTGCCACCTGTTTAGACTTGCTACTCAGCCAGTTGGAAAAAGTCCCTAGCTAGAGTTTTATAATGAATCTTGTGAAGTAGCAGGACTCCATTCTGACTGGCTCATGTGTAATACAGAACACCCCCAGTGACATCACAGAAAGTGGGGCAGCTGCTGTAGGACTTCCTAACACATTTACTGTTCATCCCTTGTAAAACCTATTTACAAGCCCCTCTACAAGTATGCTCCGTAGTGTGGGTTTAGGTCAGCATGGAGGTGGATGTGTGACTGATACACGCATATGAAGTGGACTGCTGACTCTAGGGTGTGGATTTTCCACAGCAGCCACCATGTCTCTGGCCAGTATGGCAGCTGTGGATATACTGTGCATGCTGCTGGGGCAAGTGCATGCTATTTTCCATTCCTGTGTGCATTTACAGCACTTGGACATGCTTTGTGGCAGATTGCATCTATGTTTTTTTTTTTTTTGTGGACTGTCTGGGGAGTTGCTTCTGGGCTCTGTAAACCCATCTTTTCAAAGACTAGACCTGCTGCCAGTGTCTGGCTAAGCTTATCTGCTCCAGCCAAGGGATCCAACGTTAACTGGAGTAGTTCCCCTGGGACAGCCCTGAATGGTGGGCTTGGTGTTCCTAGACTTACTGAGCCAGTGGTTGTCTGCCAGGCTCTGCAGACCCATACTGTGGTTCAAAGTTCGTGGATTAGCTATGGGGAGAGATGGGGTATATAGGACTTGTGTAACTTGTAGTACTTTTTGTGGCTTTACTCTATTCCCACTCCTGAGTAGTAGGCATGTATGTAGTAATTTATAGGGAACAGAAGGCCCAGGGAAAAAGGGTGAGAAGAGCGTCGGAGAAGGAGGAGGGATGGTGGTGGACAAAAACACTCCCTAGGCAAGGAAGATGTGTTGGTGGAGGGCTTAAATAGAAGTTGTGGGAGTAGCTATTCCCCACATTGAACCTCGGGCCAAGCCCTCCCATTCAATGTTTGTGGAATAGCTATGGGGAGAGACGGGGTATATAGTGCTTGTGTAACTTGTAGTACTTTTTGTGGCTTTACTCTATTCCCACTCTTAAATAGTAGGTATGTAGGTAGTAATTTGTAGTGACTAGAAGGCCCGAAAAGATATCTCCTCCAGCTCATGGAAAGTATAACCACCTGGCACTCAGGAGAGGAAAAAAACTCAGGTAGAGGAAACCCCTGAGGACCCATGGCCAAAGGTCTGCTCGTCCTCTAGGCATGCTAAATGGAGAAGGACCTAGGTTCTAGTAACCATAGCTAATTTGAGGTTGGTGAGCTGCTTGTAGAGACGATGATCCATCCTTGATCCATGGATGATGCAGATTGAATGATTATCCTGAGGTTGAAGAGCAGGTCTTTTCTGAATGAGCAACAGAATCTGGAATGTGAAGTAAATTCAGGTGAAGGAGGGCAAAAGAAGTCCAAGTTTCCAAGGTGATGAATTATGCTTGTCCCACAGAATAGCAAGGATGTAATGAGCAGAGGGAGCATGACTTGATCGATAAGTTACTAGACAGGGAATGGTGAAAATGCTGTGGTACCAGAAGTCAATGGTGAATGATCCAACTTCTGACAGGTTTGGATGTCAAGGTATGGTCTGTAGGCAAGGAATTCAGCAATGAACTAGGAGTTGCTAAAGAAGCATCCATGAAGTAGAAATGAGTAGAAATGAGTAGAAGAGAGACTTTGGGTGCCCTGGAGATGATGGTTCATTCTCAGTCCAAGGACAATGCAGACTGAATGATAATCCTGAGGATGAAGGGTACTTCTTTTCTGTAGGGATGGTAGAATCCTTTGTGTAGAGCAGATTCAATTTAAGGAGGGCTAATGTAATCCATATTTCCAAGGTGAAGAAAGATGCATGTCCAGAGGGATTGTAAGGGAAGGAAGTCCAGATCGAATCCTGAGGAACAGGAAGAACTAACCTGGGGAGGCGATGAGCTAGGTGAAGCCAGATAACAAACTGTGCAGGAAGGAACAGAACTGGGTCAGCCTCCAATGAACAGTAGCAGGATGCAGGAAGGCTGTAGCAGTCACCAGAAGAAAATCCACAGAGGTCAAAAAGTGAAGCACAGTACTCAGATCATCCAGGGTTGAGGTACAGTAGTCCCACATCCAACGATGGTGTCATCCAACTAGAAATGGGATGAAAGGAGTTGAGGCGAAGAAGGATAAAGGTACCACATCTGAAAGGGAAAATAAACTCGGCCATCAACTGGAAGGGTGACCTACTGCAAGAAAGTCCCAGAGGCAGGCAAACTGGATCAAAAGAGATACCGAACCAGCTGGCAAGACCCAAATTGTGAGGGACAGGAGGCCAAGGCGCCAAGTATGATGGACCATAGAAGAGCAGGATGGTGAGTGGAGTAGAAGAATATGATTCAGTCAATCAGACAGGTCCTAGCAATGGAGGGAAGTAGCAAACTGGCAGGATGGAGGCAAACAAGTTAATGAGGTTCTGGTTCAGAAAGGGAAGTGGCAACCGAGCATGAGTCAGGGGATGTGGTTAAGAGTGGATCCAGCAACGGGCTACCATGCCTGGTAGATGGGGAGAAGACCCATGGTTGATGCTGTCAAGCAGAGCAGAGAGGTGGAGAGCAGGTGGAGTGGAAAGGCCCCGTTCCAGAAGGGAAGCGGCGATCCACATTGAGTAGAGGAAGCAGACAGTGGACACAACAATGCAGCTCAGGCTAAGGACCAGACAAGGTAGTGTGGTGAGGCTCAAAGAAAGGTTGTGGGCAAGGAGAAATGGAGGCCACTAGCAGTAGGTGGTCCAGTTCCAGAAGAGTCGTGGCATCTGATAGCAGGTGGAGAATGAACACGTGTGAAGCAGCTGAATGGAATGACATGCGTCCAGGTGGGATGTTCGAATTGAGATGATCCTGACTGGATGCATCTATTGAAGGGAGGATGATGAGAGTATGTGGTGAAGAAGATCTGTTCCTGAATGGAAGTGGCAATCCACATTTAGGATGAAGCAGTGGAAACAGTTGATTTCAGAATCAGGCTCCCAGTCATGGAAGTCAGTGCACAGGACAATGAATTGAGGCTGCAGGCAAGGGAAGATGGAGAAGGCAAGTACGGCAAAGTCATGTTCCTGAAGGGAAGCAGCATCCGGGCAGCAGGCTGAGAACACATACTGTAAGTTGAAGCAGTAGACTGTAGACCTAGGTATCCATCAGGGATGGCAGAGACGGATGATGATGGTGGCTTGAGGCAGCCAGGCATAGTTAGAGTGATGAGGGTATGTGGGGCATAGGCGTTCCATTCTCAAAGGAAAGTGTCAACTGGTAAGTGGTATAGAAGGTATGGTACAGTCTGTAGATTGTAGACATGGCTCCCATCCCTGGTAGTTGGGTGAGCAAACCTTCACTCAATGCTGCCAAGCAGAGTTAGGGACGGAGGATGTCAAGTTGGTGAGAAGGAGGTAGTGGTTGTAACTGAATCCCATCCCTGGTAGACAGGGGAAACCTACCTTCGCTCAGCATTTCAGAAAGTACGAGTTAGGGACAGAGACCAGATAAAACTGCTGATATGGGCAGGCTGAGGCACAACACTGCTGCAGGGAGAGAGGAGAAGTAGTAATAGAGTAGGTATAGGACACGAATATAGAATAGTATTCAAATGTAGGTATAGGAACACCAAGTGGTAGGAGTAAGAGACATATATGATGAAGGGTAAGGTAGATACAAATAGCAATAGTGGATGGGGAAGTGCTCTGGATTATATGTAAGGTAGAAGACTGGAAAGTAGGGAAGGACTAATGAAGGGAGGTAATGAGGAAGGCTCCATACTGTAGGGTGTTGGAAATATGATGCGGAGATATGCTATGGAAATCATAACTGGGGCAAGGTCCCGTATACCCGGCTTCATGGAGCCAAAACCCTAAAATGTCCTTTGTTTGGAATCTGAGGATAGGCCTGACTAGGCATGATATAGCACTTCAAGGGCTATGGTTGGAGCTCCGCTTCACGTTGCTGGCAGCTGAGGACTGCTTTTATAGCTGAGCTGACTTAATGCATCAGGGAAAGTTTAGAGAGTGACTTATGTTCCTGCAATAAAAACAAATGAGGCCCAGCCCCCCCCCCCACGCATTATGATCCCGAACAATTTCGTATAAACGAGTGCATTAGGGAGAACAGGTAGCATAGCGGTGCAGTAGTAGGTGAGGCTAGTGTATGAGTCAAAAGTAATCCACTAGTGGGCTACTTTACAATGAGAATGTAGGCCAGAAACCAATCTGTTGTGAGGAGAGAGAGTCAGTAGAATAATGAGGTAGGGAATTGTGTAACTCAGAGCGCAGAGGGGAAATGGAACATAACCGTACTTGCTGGTAGGATTTGGTGGCATTAGCATTAGAATCCACAGCTCCGTGAAGTAGCAAGGCAGTAGTGGATACTGGGCTGGAGCTCTCAGTGGGTTGCAGCAAATGGAAGAACAGTAGGTATGGCTGAGCAGTCAGGAAGCTCAAAGGAGACTGTGGAACAGTCTTGTAAGCAGCATAGTAAATCCAAGGGGTCCGGAGATGGGCGTGAATTGGTCTGGAATTATGTTGGTGAGCCTGGTACCGATGGGACTGCAGCTAGCAATTGCCGTGTGAGACTAACTAAAGCAGGAAGGGAAAGCGAATGTGGGACAGAAGCTGATGGGTTGGAAGAGTAGCGGGGATGCAGGGAAGTAATGCCCAGGTGTTAGAAGGCCTAAAATGAAACAGGGAAAAAAAGGAAGGGGGGAGACCCACAACAGACATGGAAAGAGGAAAAAGGAGTAGGGAGGAGGCCCGAGCGGCTGGAAGACAAACCAGAATGCAGGACAAGGGGAGGCACAAAACAGAAGGAAGGAAGGGGAGGGAGGTGAAAGGGGGGCAACACAGAGACAAACCGGGCAGCAGGAGCACAGCGAAGCACAGCTGCACAAGCCACGCAGGGAGCCCAGGGAAAAACACTCCCTAAGCAACGGAGGTGCATTAGTGGAGGGCTTAAATAAAGATTGTGGGTGGAGCTATTCCCCACATTGAACCTCAGTCCAAGCCCCCCCCCAATCCCCCGGCTCCGTAATTATACCCTTGATGAAAAGGATCTCAAGTGTCAGTCTGTGAAATTGAAGAACGTTTCTGCAGCAGGGGTATTTAACCTTCTGCATACTATCTAGGCAGTTGTCAGGTATCCTTAGGGAGGACTTGGGGTTGGGCAGCAGGTTATTTATTGTGCTGCATTGTTGGTTTTTGGTGTGGAATTTAGCAATAATGCCTGACAGGGTGTGTGTCGTGCTGGGACAACATCACGCCTCAGGTGGTTGGGCACGAGGCCGCAGGCCGAGTGCGTCCAATAACTGAGGCGTGACGTTATCCCAAACGACACACACCCTGGAGGGCATTATTGCTATTATACAATGGCTCATTGTTATACAGAATAAAAAAATCATTTTAAAGATGTTTTTGTGTGGAAAAATATTTTTGTTTTTTAAAAGAAGATAAAACAATGAAGCACATCATCAAGCACATCAAGCAGCACATAATCAAGCAAAAGTTCATCTACAGGTTCATAGTGAGGCTGAGACTAGACCCGTGATGTTATACTGGAATAACATCAGGGGTCCAGCCCAAGACTGACCAATCAGAGTCCAGGATTTTTTCTTGCCATTTTATAATCTTCAATGAAATGATCCTATGTTCCCAAGAAAAGCTAAGGTGGATTTGCCTTTCTGGGTACCTTTAGTAGATCCCAGGACCCAGAAATGGTGTTAATAATTTGGAATCTGGTATAGGGGAAGAGTCTATGTAGCAGTGAAGTATGACAGTGGAGTGTGGGAAGGCCATGAGGTGCAAGCCTAAGTTGGGGATGGGGGCATAGATTGCTCTTGCCTTCTCCCCATCACCAGGCAACGTCTTTAATATGGCATATTGGGCTTGCAAGTCTGCCAGCCACCTCTAGTATGGGTAATATTTTACAATGCTAGATTGGTGGTGAATAAGACTGCCATCATCAGGGATATTATCTCTGATTCAAGTACCGACTTAATGTGCGTTATGGCAATATGAGTAGATGATATTTCTGAGCCACCCCTGGCAGACATCAACCTGTCTGGTATCGCCATGATTCACCACTGGAGTCTGAAATTCAAGGATAGCAATCTTGTTTAGATTTGAGCTGGGCTTTGTGGTGTTCCCTGTTGAGAAGCCAGGATCCTGTGAGTGGTGGCCCTCAAAGGCATGGCTGGCTTGGGTAATACATTTGTCCTGCTCAGCAGTCTCCTATACCTTGGAGTGGATTTCCTGCAGGAGTTTACTGCGAGGTCCTATGACCTGGTACTGGAATCACTGAAACTTGTGGTTCTTGATGATTTCAGTGGAATGGTGGATGATTCTTCAGATCAGTTTGCCAACTAGCCTTTCAAGCTCACTGAAGAGATGGGAATCAAGCAAGAGATGTCTGCAGCCACACATGAGAGGTCATACACTGGACCTGGTATTCTTGTCAGATGTGGAGATAGACAATATCTCAGTGGATCTACTAGTTTGGTTAGACCACTATTTAATTATTTAATACATTTTAGTATCGGAGTCCCATCTCTGCCACCTCCAACTGTAGAGGTAGTCCCTTACAGTGCACAATAGTACATGAACCCAGGCAGCTTTCTATGTATTTTGGATTCCTTGATGACTGCATGGTCGAGTCCTCCTCCAGTGGGTTTGCTGAGGCTGTCAAAGCCTATACTAGAGCTCTGGCTATTGCACTGAATTCTCTGATGCCAATTTGTTCTTGTCAATGAGTGTTGGTGATTGTAGTTGCTAGGCAGGAGATTAGAGCACAGAAACATAAAAGCTGTCAACAGAAAAGAACCTCATGGCCAACCAAGTCTGCCCTAAGTCACTGCCTATTGAGCTACCACAGACCCTAACTGATCACAGGCCTTACCCACCCCCCATTAATAAGGTCCCCTTGTGCCTATCCCATGCATGTTTGAAACCTGTTACTGTTTCTGTACCTGCCATCTCTGCTGGGAGGCTGTTCCAGCTGTTCACCACCCTTTCCATAAAGAAGTACTGTATTTTCTCACATCTCCTCTAAGTCTCACCCCTTCCACGTTCATATCATGCTCACCTGCTTCCATGTGGATGATATTGGAGACACTTGCTGACAGGCTTTTCCTGATGACCCAATATAGGGGCTACAGGAGGGAATATGCTCAGAATGGAAGACATGTCTTTCGAGGAAGACTGCTTTGGCTAATAATAGGCTGCTCTCACTTTTCCAAACAGTGAGCAGAGTGTTAGATCCTGACTGTTTCCAGAATAAGAAGCCTGTCTTTCTAGAGGGGTGCTAGTGGTTTAATCTAGACTATAAAGCCAAGGTTGTTGGCATCCAAGACAATGTTTCCTCCACTACTTGAAAACATTTGTAGCAGCACAGTTGAAAACTTTCAGGGCTCTCAAGTCTTTGAATCAGTTCCACCAGTTGGATGCAATAGACATTAGCCAGGTGGTTGCCAGCTTGTGCTGCACAACATCTAGTTTGGAACCTGCCCCTTCTCAGCTTCTCAGGCAGAAACTGGAGCTTTGGCTCCAATCATTGCAAGGAGTATCAATACTTCTTTGCATGAGGGCCTTCTCCCAGCTCCTTTGAGGTGGGGCTGGGGTAAGGCTCCTACTCAAGAAGTCATCTTTAGAACCTTATGACCTTGCAAATTATCAACCAGACTCCACCCTTCCATTTCATGTGACAGTTGTCAGGAGAGTGGTCACATAGCAGCTGTTTGAACACCTAGAGTTAAACAGCATCTTTTCACCATTCCAATCTATTTTTCACCTGGGCCTTAGAAAATAGCTCTTGTCAGTGTTTGCAATGGCTCCCATCTAGCAAGGGATCATGACGAGGTTACCATTTGGATTATTCTTGACCTGTCATCTGCATTTGACACTGTTAACCAGCAGAAGTTGGTAGACAGACTAGAGGCATGTTGGGGACAGTCTGGTACCATTCATCAATGGTTTTGATTATTCCCTATAGAAAGAAAACAGTCAGTGGTCATTGGTTCATACCAGTCACATCTAATTGCCATGGACTTTGGTGTGCTTTAGTGGTCCATTCTTTCTCTTGGGTTGTTCATGGCATATACACTTGCACTGGATGAGATCATAAGGCAGTACAGCAGGGGATTTCGTTGCTGTGTTGATGCTCAGCTCTATTTGTCTTGCACCAGATAAGACATCTACTGTGTTATTGTTCGAGCAGTGCCTTGCAGATATCAGAAATGAGATGAATCCCAACTGGTTAACACTCAACCCTAGGGAAAACAGAGTTGTTGCTTGTTGGTTCAGAGAGGCAAGTATCAGATCTACAATATGGCATCTGGCTTTCTATGTTTGATAGAATTCGCCTAGAAGTGGCAAGGGAAGTCTGCAGTCATGGAGTAGTTCTTAATCAACATCTGACTGAAATCTCACATATTGACAATCATCAGAGGCTGATTTTACCATTTGAGAGACAGTGCCAGACTGTATTGCTGTCTTGCTCCTGCTGATCAGCACAAACACCGATACTGGACTTTGTGGCTTTGAGACTGGACTACTGCACTTTGCTCCACATGGGGCTTACTTCTAGTGGCCAAATCTGTTCACTGGGGCAGATCCAGAATGCTGCAGCAAGACTTCTGACTTCTGTACAGAAGTCAAAACATGTGACTCTGTTGTTGTGGGTTCTGGGTTAGCTGCCGGTTAAATAGGCTGACTTCAAGACTATTTTGATAACATACAAAACTCTGAATAAGACAGGTCCCCAATACCTTTGTGAGTGTCCGACCCCCTACACTTCTGTCAGGATATTGAGATCCATAGGATAGAGGTTTATTGAGGAGTTCTCATTTAATATTTGCTGGAGAATATACTTTTGTGGTCATAGTCTGTTTCCAATTGAACTTGTTTTCTACCTATATGTGTCTTTGCCACTGGTTAAAAAAACATCTGGGTCAGGCCTTCAAAAAAACAAATTTGTTTCTGTTGTTTGATATTTTTTTTTTTTTAGTGGAGTGTTATTTATTAATGTACGTATTAGGATTTCTTCACTTCATCACTATGTGGATGTCTTTTGGATTTTTCACTCACCCCATCTTCCTTAAAGGATTGCATTTTAGCACTCTGAACTCTGGAAGAGCACTCTACAAAAAAAAAATTCTACCACCACCATGATTTCAAACCTTTTTTTGTGAATAAAATTTAACTTAAAAAAAAAAAGGATACAGCCTACTTTATGATCATAGTGACCCACTCCAGGATGTACAGTCACTGGGAAACATAGGCAAACCTCTGGTGGGTAATGAAGGCACTTGTTCTTGCTTTGTCATAACAATGCACTGTAGTGATACTGATATTTTGATGAAAAGTCCCATCTTGTGGGTTTACTGTTATTAACAGTATCAAGGACATTTTTGAATACCATACAGATGCGATTCAACTTATATGTCAGCAATTTCCTGTTTGTGTCTCCCTTCATTCTTTATTACTGAGGGCATTTGCAAAAAAAACAGGATCTTATTGTCTCAAATCTCATCTCATCCTAATGTGTTTCCCTTTGCTGAATACACCTCTGTGTGTGAGAACAGAGTAACTTCCACAGTGACAGACTGTGATATCACAAACATAGAATGATGACCTATGTTGGGGGTGGGGCAAGAAGTCTGAAACACAGATATATTTTTCCATGCAGATATCCTTGATATCCTCAGTAATAAAGAATGAGGGATATGCAGACAATTTAGTTATTTATTTAGTTATTTAGTTAAACATCAGTTTAGAAACCTTTGAGCCAGAGGCTCGTTTACAAAGGTACCTCGTCACAAAGAGGACATCAGAACAGTAGTACAAGGGACACAGTACTTACAAACAAAAAAGTTACAGTTCAATTACAATTTTGTTTCAATAGAATACAATCTCCAACGAAGCAAAAGATAACAAAAGGTGCAAAACTTATGGTCGGGGAGAGCTGGTGGGAGTAGAAGGAGGGAGATAGGAAGAGGAATTATAGGAAAGGAAGGGGGGCGCCAGTGAGCATTGTCAAACAGAGTATATATATATATATATATATATATATATATATATATTTTTTACACTAGGCTAGCGGCAGTTGCATGTGCGAGAGCTAAGCAGGAATTAATGAAAGAGAAGTTGAATTCTGTCAAAAGAATGACAAATTGTAAAACGTTTTCTTGGATACTGGGAAATCAATTTAAATAATGAGTGTCCCACTTACAGTAATTGGCACACACACACACACACACACACACACACACACACACACACACACACTCATACACAAACATACTTTAGATACACTCACATCTTGACTGCCTATCATTAGACATCAGTTGATTCTTGCATCTGTAGCAATTTCCAGATTTAGTATAGAGTAGCACATGTTAAACACATATCTCAGCTGAGATTTCAAGCCTATACATAGACCATGCTGCTCAGTGGTTTGAGTACAGAACTGTGAAACAAAAGATCCCAGGTTCAGATCCCACTACAGGTACTGGCTCTTCCTCACTGTGTGACTTTCAGTACATCACGTAACCTCCCTAAGATTCCTCCCAGCTGTTTACTTAGCAAAAGATCCCAAGACAGAATGAGATGCTGGCTCTCAGCTGGGCTGTCCTGAAGAAATTAAGCATACACCGTAAAATGAATACAAATATACTGAAGGAAGGCCATTAGAAATGCCCTGCATCAGCCAGCCTATTAGTGAAGTGGTAGGGCTATTGCACGCTTCACCAAAAACCCATTTTCAGCAATGGACTCAGGTCACTTAGGGCCTGTCTGGGGAGGGAGGATTAGGCACAGTTCTCCACCCTCAGGAAGGGAGACACAATGTCCTGTTACTTGCTGACACCTGGTAGAAGCCAGGTGTCAGCAAAGTAGGTGGGCAGTGGGGGAAGGGAGGCTGCTGGAGAACATTGGCATTGGCATGCATACAAACATGTGCATCATTGCATGCCAGCCATCCTCAGGGCAGAAAATACTGGAGGGCAAAAACCCTGGCTGTCTGGATTAACTGGCACCTTCACAGCCCCTGCACCACTGACAGTGACACCCACCAACATACCAGATACCAGTCCAAGGCAGTTGGTGGAGGTAAGTTGAGTTATGGGGCTTTGGGTGCTGGTAGATCGGGCAGGGTAGACAGACATGAGATATATATATTGGGGGGGGGTCATCCTGTGTCAGAATCCCAATAGTAGATTAGTTGGAATTAACTCGTAGTGGATGTTTGACTATTCCTGGGAGCTGATGAGTGAAAATGCTATTGCTGGGTTTACAAATTCTCGGCACCTTACTGTACTGTATCTGTGGATTTCCTTCCCAAACATAAACTTGGTACAAAAATTAAGGTATATTATTTGTTGAGGATTTGACCCAGGAACTGCATCAGCCTGCCACCCAAAACAGATTTTCTGAGCTGTACAATCCTGTCTGCCTTTTAAATAACTGTTGTTAAATATTAGTACTCATAGGTGCTAGAACCTTCAGACAAGGCTTCACTTTTGTCCACGAGCAATCAAAGTTCCCCTTTACTGCATATAAGGTCAGTAAGGAAGCAAGCAGGATCTCTTTCGTAATTCCTACAGCCCCTCCCCCCCATGCACACACTTTTCCCCATGTTCTGGCACCCCTATGAGTGATTCTAAAACATTAACTGTAAATGGAACAGCTTATTGGTTGACTACCATTCCAAATGATTATTGTAACACCTGGTAACACTTATGTACAGTTATACAATAAGACTTTAAGCTATAAAAAATTATTTAAGAACTAAAAAACATTTTAGAAAAGGCAATCCAGGGCCTGGGTTACTTCTGTTAATCTAACCCTAGGGGCATAAGGCACTCAGCTTCACCTTGTGCTTCATGACCCCTAGAGGCTTAGGGTAACTAAAAATAACTCACACCTTGCCTAAATGCTTAATTTATACACAGGAACCAGCATGCACGTGGAACTATCCAATGTATTCTTCACAGTGCATTTGATACCATGTTTCTCCGTTTTTACTGTAAGGGAGCGAAGGGGTTAAGAAGGCTGGCATGCAGGCTGGCTGAAGTTTCTGAAGGACTTTACACCACTGATCAGCTGTTCAGTGGGAACTACAGTAGAGAAAGAGAGAGAGAGAGAGTACAGAGAGATGTGGAAAAAATAGAGGATTAGCAGAGCAACAAAAGCTATTAAAAAAGGGAAGGGGAAAAGAATAAAGACAGAGGCACACAGTGAGAGGGCAGACAGCCAATAAACAAGAAGAAAAACAGTAGGGCAGAAAACAGGAAAAAGGGAGGAAGGAGAACAGAGACTGGGAACTGAGGAAGGAAAAGGAAAGCAGTAATAATTCCAGAGCAATAGACAGAAGAGACATATGGATCACTGAAAAGGAATCTGGGGTTTGAGATAAGTGTGAGAGAAAAAACAGAAAGCTGAAGAGGGGACAGAGAGAGAGAAAGAGAGGGGTATAAGAGGGAAATGACATATATATACAGTAGTACTGGCAGCAGAAATACTGAATATTTTTAACTAACACAAGACAATTAATTCAGGAGGGTAGTGGAGTGGAGTAGAGTGGAGTGGAGTTGTTTTGATCATGTGAACCAGCAAGTACGTGTGTTGGAGAAGAACATTTTGTTTCTTTTTGTTGTGTTTTTTTGGAGGAAGAGAATTTTTGTCTCTCAAATACAAGATTCCTGCACACAAAAAAAACAGCAGCATGTCAGCGGAGGTTCGACTGAAGAAGCTGGAGGAGTTAGTCCTGGACCGAAGGCTCGTCAGCCTGGAGAACCTGTTGGATTTGTTGGTGTACGTCTTTCATGAATTCAAAAGCTCCCCTCTCTCACAGGAAAAGTATATCAGGGAGTTTCTGCAGTGGGGTGAGTAACTGCTTTAAGGGAAACAGCATAAAATTCCATTCACCACAGCTGCTTACACACTTGGCATGACTTTTACCTAAGATGGAAATCTCAGCATAATCTGATTTACGTCTGCAAGGGATCTAACTGATAGCTTGAAACTGGCACACAAAAAACGTTTCCCTCTATCTCTTGAGTAAGGCATGCAACACACAGGCTGAAATCAGCTCAGCCAGTTTCACTAAACTTTAGAACTCTGTACATGATGTTTGTAGATTCATTTGAGTATTTTAGTTATAGAGAGGCTATCCATTTGTGGGAAGAATTATCCCTCAGAAAATCTGTGTTGGTCTTAGATGCAGTTAAGAGTACGCATGCGATAAGGGGTGTGATAATGTTTTGTGCATCTTGTAATGATGTCTGCTTATGAAAAGAAGAACTGCATTCCACCTGCAAGCCTGAGTTTAGTATGGAAGCTGTGAGTCAAATACTGATTTACAGTCTGTTACTGTTTCACTATTATTGGTCTTATAGTTAACTCTGTGGATTTTTCTGAGTTTGACATCAGTAGTAAATATACCTTTTTAGAACTGTATGATGTCATTATATGTCTCTGCTAAACTCTGACATTGTTGGCACAGTACAACCATGTTTTGTTGCCACAATACAGCCGTGTTCTGTTGCCACAATACAACCATGTTCTTCTGTAGTTGAAAGGGAGAAAAACTACAGTACATCATACAGTTCTAAGTTGGTACTTACAGTACGATCAGTCTGGAAGTCATAAACATTCTCTCAGTTACCTAAAAGGGCAGTAACAATGAAACAACAGAAATGGAATTTAAGAAAGCTATCCTATGTTTTGGGGGAGGGGGCAGAGGCCAACTTGTGCTGTACAACCCCCCCTATGCCATAAAAGGGCACCTCTCCAGTGTCCTGCATGGATACTCATTTTTTAATGCCAGCTCAGTCATTTTTCAATGCCAGCTCTGTGCCTGCCATCCTTCTCAACCTCTGCAGTGCTGTGTTTTGTTCTTCTTACCACTGCATGTCATTTTCTTCTTTGGACTCTGTGCCATTGCATTCTTTCAAGTGAGCAGATGTCCCCTTTGCTTGCAGCCCCTTGCTCATGCCTACACCTGCAGCCTTTCTTTTCTCACCCCGTAGTGGGAGTAGTTCTGTTAGTCTCTGTGTATGCTCATGTCTCTGAGCCATATACCACAGTGGACTCTGGGCCCTCTCTGCCCCACCAGTCCCTTTGTGACTGATTCCACTTTGGTCAGCAAGCCATAACACATGATGAGGTGTGGGTTACATGCTAATAAGAGCACACCCAGGAGTGTACTAAGGCACAAGGCACTTACGCAGAGTGCCTTATGCCCCTGGGTGTGCTGTTATCAGCATGTAACCCACACCTCAGAGTGTGTTATTGCACTTATAAAATGGGCCCCTGTAATAGTTATTTAATGGGTAAAAAGAAAAAAATATAAAGAAGTCAAAAATATGAAAAAAGATGGTTTAATACTTCAAATAGAAAAAATAGTCCCCCTATTAAGTCACTTTAAAAAGTGTTTCATTTGCATTTCTTAGGTTATGTTTCACTGTTTTTATTAGTATAGATTCTCTTATGTTTTAATGGAGAAAGCTATCCTTTCCATGAGAGCCAGCATGTGTTTTGAATCAGAGGTGCCACCCTGTTTGCATAAGCTGCTGCATGTCTGCCCCCCTTCCCCGAATCTCCAAACCCAGAGTGAGAAATAAAGAATGGGAGAAATAAAGAAAGTGTATTTTATTTCAGTTTTACAGTACTTTTCTTTTGAAGATAGGTAGTGAAGTTGCAGATTTGAAAGCGGTGTCATGAGCAAGCGTGGTCTTTGCTTTGTGTTTTTATTATTTAAATGGAGAGAGTTGTGCTTTCAATGACAGCCAGCATGTGTTTTGACTTAGAGGCAGGGCTTCAGATAATTTTTTTTGGGTGGAAGTCAAATACTTCCATGGGTTGAAATTTGGAAGTCATTTCAGTTTTACTGGAGTCAAAATACTCCAGTTGTCAATTTTTTGGAAGTCAAAATAATTCCAGTCGACAAATTTTGGCAGTCAAAATACTCCAACTCCTATAGTTTTAGAAGTCAACTCACTGGCCTTCTGAGTACATTACTGTAATCCATGCTACATCCACATAAATACATTTCTCAATGATAAGAAATGAAAACGTAAGCACGCAGTAATCGTTTTCAGACAATGTGTTTATTTCATGAATTGTTCAGTTCTTGTATAGTAGACAATGCCATGCCAGTATCTTCAAATCATTGCTGTGCATAGATTAGTAATAATCATTGTGCACTGTATACAATATTATCTAGTATGTTACAGAGCTACACAGCACTTCAACGACACCTGCTTTTATTGCACAGGTAGTGCAGTCAAGGTTACAAAATGGCTACTGACTTTAAAACGAAGTAAGGTAAAAATCTAGTTTTTGTATGAGATTTACTGGCAGTATGCTTATTCAGAATCTGCAATGTAGCACTTTTGGCATTAGCGCTCTTTCAGTTGCTTGCAGATAGATGCCTGCTGCTAGCAGTATGCCAGGCTGCTGCCACCTACATTATGATTCATAGTGTGGTAATCAGTGATTGATTACTCTACCCATTGTTTATTTAGTTATAAAGTAAAATCTTTAGTAATTTGTTATTACCATCACAACTCGTGTTGGAAAATGAATATTCTGCCGACTGCCACACTGCATCATAAATACTCCAGTGGCACTGTCTGGCAATGCTAATAAACTGGCTAAATAAATCTTATTTTTGCATAAATATTTTTCTCACTTTATAACACCATTTATTTCACTTACATTACAATTTAGTAATGTATTACAAGATGTTTTCTCCACTTATAGCCTGGTAATTGAACTCAGAATAATGGGCTTCCTGCCACATATGGATATTCCAATAGAAAGAAAGGAAGTTTTGAGGTAAAACAAAGATAAACACCACAAACAATCATTACAAATGGTGTGTGGTGGTATTATATAGAGCCTAGGATCTTCTTAAACTTAAGACAGAAGATCTTAACAAAAGGACAACTGAATCTGCAAAGGACTCCATAAACTTAAGACAGGAGTCCCTGCTATATACCACACACCCACCACATGCTATATAGAGCCACCTGCAAGGATCTTCTTAAACTTAAGACAGAAGATCTTGACAAAAGGACAACTGAATCTGCAAAGGACTCCATAAACTTAAAACAGTAGTCCTTAACACCATTTTCAATGGTTCTGTACTGTTTGTTAAAGTATTGTATTAGTTTTGTGTTTTACCTTGTATTATCTCAAAGCTGCCTTTCTTTCTGTTGTAAGTTTCCTATCTGGCCCATTGTTGTTATCTGTGTTTTTTTTTTGTCCGGTTCCATTTCTACAAGTGGAAATAACATTATAACAAGTTAATTAAATTGTAGTACAGTGAAATATATGATGTTGTATAAAGTGAAACTTACATAATTGTTCCAAAATAACATGATGTATTTACCCAATGTATTTGGCTGGCCCTGCTTGGTATTGTGTATATGTATTGTAATACATAACACATCATGGACAAATAGCCAAGTCCTACATGGGTGCCTGCTGCAGCCTGACAGTGCCTGGGTGGGGGTATTGTGTGTCATCGTCCATGATTTAACTGTACAGTCTTTTTCAATCAAGGAACAGCTGTTTTAAAACCTACCTTACCATTCTAACTTGAACTTATTTAACAAGGTAAAAGTGCTAATGATAACATTTAAATTGGTAAGCCACAATTATTATACTTTGAAACATAAAAACATTTCAACTTGCTGGTACCATAGGTGTTGGCACTTGGTTGGATGAACTTAAGTTGACACTTTGCAGAAATTGGGTGACTCCTGCAGTGATGACATTTTTGATGCTTATCAAGGCCAAAAAAAATCAGTCTGTGTGAGTCAGTGCTAAAATTTGTCAAATATATAACAGTGAGTGACTAATGGCCTGGCAAGATGTTGTCTTGCTGGGTACGCAAACCAGTTTTTTGGTTACGTGTGGAGAATTGATTTGGGGGAGACAGAGTAATGCAGAAAACATGTAGCCTTAACAATGCACTTATCCCTGTATGTCCGACCCCATGATACATTTAATAACCCATTCTTCTGCTATGTAATGTGACTGTTGTATCACATCCATTACCTGCAAGCAATGTGAGGCAATGCAACCTGTTGTGTACTTACTAGATGTAGTATGTACCTTACTGCCTGCTAGTGTCTGTCACCATAAATTGCCACCAACCAAGGTACAGCACATCATCATGTGATGTGAACAATAGGTTTTGTGTCTTCTTTTAACAGTAAGCAACTAATTTTCATTATCCAATGCCCTACCATATTCCATTATGTTCAGCAACTCACAGTCACACCAGTCCCCACTCCTCTCCCAGCCATCACCACTGCATCTTTTGCAGCAGCTAGGCTGCAACAATGCTTCCTGCACCAGCTATCGCTGCCTTGTCCATACACTCCATCCATGTACAGTGCACAGCAGCACTGTGACAGTAGTATGCAACAAAAAGAAAATAAACATTTTGCTTTCTTCACAGCTTTCAGTGAATTTACTATTTATAATACTGGTTTTCAGATAATTACTTCTGCAGATTCAATGTGCAGCAGTATGTCTGTCAGTAAGTTGTATTTGGGCCAAAATGTGTACCTGAACCTGGATCAAACGAGTCCAA
The DNA here is from genome assembly GCA_016271365.2 of Neoceratodus forsteri. Classification (NCBI taxonomy): domain Eukaryota; kingdom Metazoa; phylum Chordata; order Ceratodontiformes; family Ceratodontidae; genus Neoceratodus; species Neoceratodus forsteri. The sequence continues at coordinate 554,778,579 of CM057450.1, read as the reverse complement.
TTTGAAAGTTATGTAATTATTCGCTATTGTTGTCATCCATGCCCTCTATTATTTCCAGGAAATCCTCATCGCCTAATTCACTATCTTCAGCCCTCCCCCCATCATGAGCACTTCTGTTAGTACTGCTTGTAGGATAAACTGCAGTGGCACTGGCACCCACGCTGCCATCATCTGCAGTGTCAGAACAGGTATTGCTGCTGATACATAGTGACATACTGACATAATCATTGTTTGATGTGTGGCTACCTCTGGATAATACGGCACAGCTACCACCAGTATTGCTGCTGCTGCTGCTACCAGAAACATGAAACCTGACTGTCTCTGTCTGGGACTTTGGCTTCTCCGTCTCCTCCTTTTGATTTTGCCACAAAGACATATAGCGCCTTTTTCTCTTTTTCCAACCCGTCACAGATTTATCGACTTCAAAGTCGGAGAAGTCAGGCCCCATGTTTAGTTTCATTAGTAGCTGTAGGCTATCTTCTGTTAGTGAACAACGAAATTTTGTCTTTATCCTATTCTGCACACTGAAACCTCGCTCACATTCTACAGATGTCAGTGGAATGCATAAAGCGATATTACATAATGTTGAATATACTGGCATTGTATCAGAGTACTTTGAAATTACCCTTCTCATAAAGCTTTCGGAACTAAGGTTCCTATAGCATCCAAGCATCATTGCCTTTGCTTTTGCCCAGTCTGAGCGGAGACAATTTTCATCTAGTAAAGGCTTGCATTTATGAATATTTGTCTCAGTATCATCTTGATCAGTGTCATATTGTGTGTTGGAACCAAATTTTTCACAAACAACTTCTAAACTTTTCTGAACATTGACTGTATTACAGTCTACTACAGACTGTGGGTCAGTTAGATTGGCAATGGCATCCAGAAGTGCTTGCTTTTAGAATTTGGGGCACAACCTACACTTCATGTTGCTTATAAGAGTATTGAGATACTCCTCCTCAGTTTTGAGAATTGTGCTGTCATTTTATGTGAACACTTGAGTTCAATCTGAATGTCATCTTGCTGAGATTCCTTTATTTTCCAACATGCTGTCATTTGTCCACTATCGCTAGTCTCAATTTCACATGCCTCTTGAAACGCTGTCAGGATTGGGCCTGGCTCACTTTTCATGTTTTCTAACTCACCAATTGCACAGAACACTTGTGGTTTCACATCCACATACAGCACATCCTGCTTTTGAAAGGATTTACAAAGAGTTCCCATTACTTTAAGGATATCACAGAACATACATAGAACAGCTGCAGAAATATAAGTAGTGAGAAACGTGTGAAGGCCCTGAGCTTTGGCATGGTTCCTGTCTTCTTTAAGTATAGGGAGAATAGCAGGGTAACATTTATGTAATGCATTTACAGCATTTTGCATTGACAGCCAACGATGTTAATTGCTTCTTTCAGCTTTCCTTTACTGTACCAATCACCCTTTGCATATCTTCTCTAGCTTTGCCTGCCTAACAGCAGATGTACTGAAATAGGCATATGTACCATTAATGTTACTCTGAAAGTCTTGTAGGTATCTAAAGTGAGTAGCAGACTGTGAACAGGCAAAGCCAATCTATGAGCCAAACAGTGGACATGAACCATAAAAGTGAATGTAGTGAAGTCAAAAGTGCACCAACACCATTGGACTTGCCCATCATTACACTAGCCCCATCACTACCTAACCCCACAAGTTTACTCATGACAAAGCCCAGGGCCTGACATCTGTTTACAATAGCCTCAGTTAAGTGATGTGCTGAACCATCCTTTACCCTGATGTTGCCAATTAGTTTTGTTTTCATTTCCCTTCACTGACATATCGAATATACATTATTACAGTTTTGTGGACTGAAAGATCTGTGGATTCATCAACTAGCAAGCCAAACACAGGACTTTGCAAGGCTTTTATGACTTTGCTATCTAATACTTTCACAATACTTCTCTGAACATCATGAACAGTGTAATCACTTATATCATGTACTGAGCATTGACCTCCTGTCCAGCGAATGAAATGTAAAAGCTGGTTGACACTGCAATTTGCCATATCTGTTTTGCTGCAAAGTACACCGCTTTAAACAGATTACGTTCACTGTCTTTTACAAATTTAATAGCTGAATCATTATCTTCTGAACTTTCTGCCGCATCATTGTCACTAACTGCATACAGTCTCCTTCTAAGAATGTCTGCTTCCAGTGCTGTACGATGGTCCTTTGTCTGACTGTGCTTCCTGAGGGTTGATTTCTGACAATTTTCTAAAATAGGAAAATTATTTTCTTGTAAATACTATGGAATTGGATAAGAGAAGAATAAAACTGTAAAGGCTAAGCTGCTGTCTGCTTTTACGCACACAATGAAATGGCATACATCAGTGACACAGGGAAATAACAGATATGTAGAATGTACCATAAAGAGTAGATCTATAAGGTGATCTCACTCACCAGGTGGATTACAAGTGCACCATAGGCACTCTTCACCATCATGGAATGACAGTAAACACACCAGGTTTTATTAAGTTTGCAACTTTGGCTACACATGTGACACCATCAGCAAGACCTCACCAGCCCAATATAGTTGTGGCACTAGTCATTCACACACACTCCATCCGCAGTCCTTCCCACCATCACTCTAGTAAAGAAGGGATCAGATCAACACAACTTGCAAGCCCTGGGAAGACCTTGGCAAGTGAATCTGCCCAACACCGTGACTCCATAAACTTAAGACAGGAGACTTGGAACAAATGGCCAAGCCAAGGATCTTCTTAAGCTCAAAACAGAAGAGCTTGGCAAGTGAATCTGCCCATGACTCCATAAACTTAAGACAGGAGACTTGGAACAAATGGCCAAGCCAAGGATCTTCTTAAGCTCAAACAGAAGAGCTTGGCAAGTGAATCTGCCCATGACTCCATAAACTTAAGACAGGAGACTTGGAACAAATGGCCAAGCCAAGGATCTTCTTAAGCTCAAAACAGAAGAGCTTGGCAAGTGAATCTGCCCATGACTCCATAAACTTAAGACAGGAGACTTGGAACAAATGGCCAAGCCAAGGATCTTCTTAAGCTCAAGACAGAAGAGCTTGGCAAGTTGAATCTGCCCGTGACTCCATAAACTTAAGACAGGAGACTTGGAACAAATGGCCAAGCCAAGGATCTTCTTAAGCTCAAAACAGAAGAGCTTGGCAAGTGAATCTGCCCTGACTCCATGAACTTAAGACAGAAGTCCGTAGGATCCTTCCAAAAATGCATGGGCTCTTAAATATATCAAGACAGTAATACTCACCTCGGTGAAACAACTGTGTGATACTATTGTACTCCAAGTGGCAGTAGGCCCTACTTTGAAAAGGTGCTAAATCCACCAACACTGCACTGCTGCTCTTCACTGGAGAATGTGCTTGCAACTCGATGGTGGAAAAGAACTGAGGAGTGAGCAATGTACTCAGGAGAATCTTCCATGTGGATTTCCATTCACTGACAGTGACATTCCTATCGCTATAGTGTTAGTGGTGCTGCTGGTACTTGGTACCATACCTACCTGATGAGTGAGATCACCCCAAGAAGATCTATGTATGTTCTGTGATATTCTAAAAGTAGATAATACTGGTGTGGTGACTCAGTATTACATTCTCTGTACAGATAGACTGCAGGATTCTATTGGTTGCTTGCACTCCACCATGCTATGTCCGCTACAAGTTATCAAACTTATTAGCATCTAGGTGGGAGGGACAGTGCAGTCCTGAAACACAGGTGACAAAGTCAGCATACTTGAGTCAGAAATTGTCATTTCTGTTAAAAATTATTAATAAAAGTAGCAAGCCTTCACTAGATGAACTATGATGAATATAAAATAAGCAATAAGATGGGTATGCATGGAACAGATTTTACCATGCGTCAAGGGCTAAGGTACTCGACCAAGGCCTTGTGCCAAATTATGCCCTGGCCATGTGTGCATTAAAATCTGTTCCATCCATGCACACCCTGTCATGTCTTATTGATTACATAAAGCACCCCCGCCACCCCCTGAAGTGCTGTATTGTGGTAATAAAATCGGTAATTTTTTTGAAATGTTATTAATTTGTTAAAGAGGTTAACCTGGGCTGTTGTGGTGGGATTATGGGTCAGTCATACAAAAAGCATCTGTCTGCCAATCAGAATTCAGCATCCCTTCTACCGATTTCAATATCAGATTATGAAATGTGTAGAAAAATGCTGAATTCTGATTGGCAGGCAGATGCTTTTTGTATGACTGACCCATAATCCCACCACAACAGCCCAGGTTAACCTCTTTAACAAATTACTGGACTACTGGACTGTTATCACAGCACAATGTGGTCCAGTTGAAATAACCTGTTTAAAAATTCATAATGGTTTCCAAAAAGGACACATTTCATTAGCACAATATGGCACTTCATGGGGTGAGTTATGGTTGGGTAACGGGGGGCCCTGCTCGAGTGGTGGAAGCACTTGGCTACACACACCGTGGCTTCAAAACATCTGGAGGTGGGCGGCTGTTATCACACCATAACTCTCCCTAGATGGTTATGATGTCACTCATGGCATGCCTTACCACTTAATTCACTACCACCACCGCTGTGAACTGGAGAAGCCAAAGCCCATTTTGTGACAGCCAATCAGGCTACTCGGAACCGTTATTGTCAGACATACTGCATGCACATTAACGCACCTGCACCTGTAGTAGCAAATTTGTTTTGAGACGCGATCTGAACGGCACACAGAGCAAAACATTTTCCCATCTCTTGCCTCCAGCCAATCAAATTCAGTTTCCCACTGATGTCTGTAATTACGCATAACAACAGATTTCACAGCATCTGATAATTGACTGTTCTGATTTCTAGTGTCACCACTGCATGATTTCTGGAACAACTGATAATTGTTGTGTCACTTGTGTGTGACCCTGAGAAACTGCAGATTGTGGGATATCATAAGAAGAAGAACAATCATCACTATCTGATAACTGAAGTGTAGGAAAGTCATCAGAATAACAAATTGAAGTTACAGCAAGGTTGCAGCTGTCACTTTCCATTTCAGTATTGGAATTGAAGAACAATCAGCAGTCGGTCCATTCACAGATGATGAACTCCTCCAGAGTCAGTCGTAAGGCACTGAGTTGCAGGACATTTTTATTAACCAGCAGTCTAATAAAGAGTTTGTGGTAGTGGTGGTGGTCTCTTTGGGTCTTCACACTGGCTTGACCTGAGCTTGACATATTCGATGTGTCACGACAGTTCCCTTCTCAAAATTTGTGTCACGAGGTGTTGTTTATGCACAGTTGGTTCAGGTTGTTGTCAGCCAGCAGGTTATCTAAAGCATATATAAAAGTCACTTCAACATGTGTACGCTACTTTACCAGCAAAGCAATCACACATGACTGTCATCACATAGTGACAAAACAAGTACGAAACCCCATTGTAATGTATGGGGTTAATGGAAGTTAATACATTTGCCAAGTGTTATGTTGTAAAGCTTTGGGTGACCAGACTACTCTAAGTTGTTCTAAAGAGAATTTGTTTTAATAAAGTCACACTAGTCTGTAGGATCCCATCTGCAGACTGCAGGTCTGGACATTACGTTATTGCTTCATGCATGGACTTACTGGGTTCCCCTCCAGAAGATAGGTCTAGCATGGCCCCATCAATCTCCTGGACCCAGTGGTAAATACACAGCTTATTCTGTAAACACAAACCCAACTGTGCAGACTGAACCTAGTACACATGCCCAAAGCTGTTGTTGTTACTACCTCCCCCAACTGTGTACTCTTTCCCTGTGTTTAGTTTCCCGTGCATTATTTTATACTTTTGCATTGAATGAAACCTGCCATACTTCTGACCATTCCTCCAACCTTGCCAAGTCCCTTTTCATCATTATGGTTAACCACTGATGCTCATGCATTATCCCTTCCTCTATATCTATGGTAGCTACCTACATCCACAGTACTACTTCCCCACCAACTACCCCCAGCAACCTGGCCTCAAACCCAACAAAAAAAAGATTAACATTTCTCTTGAAGAGGTACAGTAGAGGTAACAGTAACGGTAAGTACTCTTGCAAATAGGAGTGATGAATGCTGTCGCTGGTGATGGCTTCCTCGGAATGATATACGTGCATTATCACCATGCTACCCAGGGTACCCTGCTGCTGCTTGACTTCTTCTACTGGTTTGTGGTGTGACTCCTTCAGTCAGCTCAGCTCACCGTCAGTCAGATGCTATGCTGCCTGCATCAGGGAAAAAGCAAACGAAATGATGAAGTTTTTATAGAGACAGTGCTGTGCTGTGCTTCTATGGTTGTGGAGGTGCCACTGCCACTCGTATGACACCACTCTACTACTGCTTGCTACCTACATGGGCTATTACATTTGCAAGCAAGATGTTTCGACTGACATTGTGATTGTATGCATGAAAACCAAACATTTCATTTCAAGACTTGAGTGATCCCACCCCCACCCGACTGGCACACACAGACAATCCAAAACCACAAATGTGCTTGCCGGCCGGCCAGTTGTGATTGGCTACAGCACAAGTTTAGGAACCTGGGCATGAAACCAGCATGGATACACAGGAAGATCTTGTCAAACAAATCTGATAGAGTACTTAGACAGGGTGACCAGGGAAGTGGATCAGAGATGGGAGGTGGATGCAGTGACCTACCTAGATTTCATACAAACCATAATACAAAAAATTGGGTAATGGTGTCAAAAGTCTTTTAAGTAGAGCTCAGAAGGTGTTCTAAAGTCGTCCAGAAAACCAAAAGCTGGGAGCTCAGGACTACATTCCAATATATTCACTCAGTCGCTGATTCATATATTTTCTTTTATTTTGATAAAAATCCTTATAAAGTTCCTGTGTACCCAGTGTTGCTGACCCCACTGATGTTGCCTTGGTGGGATTGCTGACAAATTTGCATTTTAAATTATATGCTGGGAAGTGGCACCTGCTCTGATAAACCCGAACCCACAAAGACCATGATGTAAGGAACTGCAAAATGGCGGTCTTCCTTAATTCATACTGAGGTATTTGTACTAGTGTTCTGGCTTAAGGGAAGGGCAAGGCCAAATAAGAAACAATGTCCTAGCTGCCAACAGCTGCTTACCTTGCTGGGGAAGATGCTGGCTGGCTGTGCTGATGGCCGCCTCCACTGAACTCCTCTGCTACTCACCTCGCCCTCTGAGGCTCCAACTGACCTGCTACTCTGCTGCCTGGTGCTTTGTTGTCCGCCGGCCGCCCGGAGGACACTTACCAACCACGGAACCACCACCCGGAGAGTCCGGCCACTTGTAGGCCTGCCGCCTGCCTAAACCAACCTCCCTCCCTCCCTACCCCACCCAGTGTGCTCAAGTCGCCCGACCCACCACTTGCTCCACTCCCCGATCCCCTTTACAGCAGCACGGCCAACACCATTAGTCTGCTGTTCAGCCTGCAGGCCTTCCCCTTGCAACCTACTGGTGGTGTGTGTGCGTGTGCCCCTCCCCACCCCATCCTAATCTAACACACCCGACCACCCACACAATCCTTTAGCTTAACTTAAACTTTAAATTTTAATTTTAATTGCCACCCACCTCTGAGAACTGACTGGCTGCTGCTGCAGGTGTTCAGTTGGTCCTGTTCTCTGTCCACCACTACGGCACACTCGTGAGTCGTGGGCTCCAACTAGGCCCCACCCAGGCTGAGCTATGGGCATTTTCTTTGCGCGCACGGTCACGGAGCACTTCTGATCTCGACTGATCCTCCGCTGTTGTTCCTGACTGGCTGTCCCTCAGGTGGCTCCAGCCTCTCCTCCTCAGGTCCAGGGGCCTCACTGTTGGTCTGGCTTCAGTTGCGATTCGAGTTGTGTTTGGTATTGGTACTACTACGTACTGCCGCCAAGGACGGTGGGATTGGGCACCACAAGGGTCTCCAGCCTGCTCTTGGCTCTACCGCCTTTACTGTCTCTACAGTAAAAGTGGACTGGATGACACAGACAGATCAGATCTCTGTCTGATAATGACTTGAACTATATTTTGTACAATGCGCCGCTTAATGGGACAACGGACAAAGATGCACACGATGATCAAATACGGTTCTCTGTGCAGCCACAGAGCTTCCTTTTCCTCCTCTGTGCAGACTGCTGGTGGCACACAGCACACTCTCCCGTCAAGTCGTGGTGCATTGCATCACGGTTAAACTTAGCAAGCACCACCAGTAAAGCAGCTCCCAATCCTCCTCCTTACTCAATCATCCATCATTATTGGTATTTTGCTGTATACAAGTTGGCACGCTACACCGCCACAGGAGCCAGAAGGAGCATTATTGGCCCATTTTGGATGGTGTGCAGCAGATGGACAGGACTGCACTGAAAAAATTTTTGTCGCTCCACAGTGGGCGGGCTAGACTACTCCAAAACTGAGTAAAACAAATGATGACGTGACGTCCACACTATAAAAACCAGGCGTCAGCATTAAACTACATAAGTATTACTGACATCAATTGACTCCAGATAGTGCATTTTTGGACGTCTTTAGCTGATTTTTGGACGTAAAATACGTCCAAAATTGACTTATCTGAAGCGCTGCTTAGAGGTGCCGTCATTGCTACATCTCTGTGCCCCAGTCCCCATAGCCAGAGTGAGAAATATTATTTTGTTGTTATAGTATTTTTTACAACTATAGGAAGAAATCACCGACTTGTTAATGGTATCAGGAGTGAGTGTGTTGTTTGCTGGCAGCTGCGAGTGAGCGTGTCTGTTAGCGGGTGCCGTAGACAACAGTTTACTGCTTTTTTTAAACCACAGCGGAGAGTGTGAAAAAATAGCAGTTTTGTTTTATGGGGAGAGGTATTCTGGTACTCATGTTATTTTTGCATTGTCGAGTTGTGATTTTCTGGACACGATGGATCCGTAGCTGGTTTGAAAGAGGCAGCACGCGCTTAGCTGACAGGCTGCCATTTCCCCGCTGTGAGCTGTGCCAGCCTGTGCTTTTGTTTAGGGTTGGCAGAGCTCACTGATTTTCTGCTGTACTGGGGCTCAGGAGTGGAAGGTAGTGCCAGTTGGCTACAATATCTTCTGATGAGGACACGAATCAGAAGATGTCGCAGCCAATCAGGTTACAGGATTTCTTGAGCCCATTTTATAAGCTTCCATATCCACTGCCTTTACACTCCATCCATACTCTAATACCTTTTTTTTTAATACCTGCTTCTGGCTCTGTGCCTGGCCTAATGTCTTGGACTGTACACTTGTCGTTCTTTAGACTCCCTCTCAGGGATGCGTTTAGGTTCATTTCTTCTTTCTTCAGTCTAAGGCCTTGCTCCCTGCCTCTCTGTACTTCCCTGGATGCTCCCCTTGGTCATGTTCACTCCATGCTTGCTGTTGATATCTTTCCTGCTCTCTGTGTTATCCTCACTCTTTTTTCCTACTGTGCTCTGTCTTACTCCAGTGTCTCTTGCATCCTTTTTACATTCGCTTGCGCGCATGGGTAAGGAACGTTTTGGGAAAGTAGCACACCTTGGAGGTGTGCCTCTCCCATTAAATCCACTCCTTAGTTGAGCAGGCGTGGCGGTCCTGCACCAATGGGTGCAGGAGCTTTGTATGACAGTGGTGGTCTTCGCTTCAAAGAAAACCACCACTGTCATACAGAGCACCGTCACACCGCCCCCCCGCGTCATGCCGCCCCCCCAGCGTCACGCTACCCCCAAATCCCTTGCTGCGTGGCAAACCTTCCACGTGTTTGCGGCGGGGTGCCCCATCCCGTTGTTCCATGGCCCCCAAGCCATCTTTTGCAAGCTGAGCCCACCCCAGCGTGACAAACGTCCCCCATTGTTTGCCGACCGGGCTTCTCAATCCCCCGTTGGCTCCTCAGCCCCCCCAGCCATCCTTGTGCCACATTGGGAGCCCAAACATCCCACGTTGTCAATTAAAAAAAAAACCTGTAAAGTAAAAACGGTCCCACGCAGTCTCCCCGCCCCCTTCCACAACCCGCACCCACCCACTGCGCACCCTGCCTCCCTACACCACCCTCACCCCATACTTACCTCCGGAGCTCGTGTGACGATTCGTGGACCGAACACGCTCTGCACTCTTCAAAGCCGACCGTGAACTGAGGAAATGCTGTAAGCTGTATAATGGGCTAGATAGGGGGTTTCAACTTTTATTGCATATCTCAGGCATTTTTGGAATTTTGCACCAAATTTTCAATGTGAAGTTTTAGATTCTCCTTTGTATCGTTGTCACTGTCATGGCATTATTCGGTCCGGGCGATGATTTTGCACTCACCGCGCAGTCACTGTGTGAAATCACCCTTCAGGCCTGAATAACACCATGACAGTGACATCATTCATGAGAAGGGTCCCAAAACTCCATGTTGAAAATCTGGGCAAAATTCAAAATGACTGTTTTACAGCATATGCTATGCAGTTCCTATGCAGGCTCGTAAGTTCATGAATTTTCAATATTTTCACTCCACATTTTCAACATTGCCATTTTACCTCACCTCCTTATGAGCAGTGCAGCTGTCATTTTTCACATCTTGCCCAAAATGTGTTTCCACCCATGTAGTACGCAATGGCGCAGTCAGTGTGCAAAATCAATGTATGGGACACAGTAAGAAAATCACAGTGACACTGTTAATTAGCAGAGGTTTTAAAATGCCAATGGTGAAAATTTGGTGAAAAAATTCCTAACAATGACTGTTTTACGAGCGTGCGTTGCACAGTTCCACGCACGCTCATAGGTTTGCGAATTTTCAATATTTCCACTCCAGATTTTCAACATTGCCATTTTACCACACTTCCTTATGAGCAGTACAGCTGTCATTTTTCACATCCTGCCCAAAACGTGTTTCCACCTATGTAGCGCACAATGCTGAAATTTTATTGTGCAAATACCAGCAATCGCACAGGGCATTAGGGTAAAGCACCATACGTCCCAAACACCACTGCAAATACCTGCAAGTGAACGTTTGGCATTGACACATGCCTGTTCTCCTTGTTCACCTGTAATGTTAGAGCTCCTCTTTTCACTGATTTTTGAAGGGTCTTTGGGTTCCCTTCTGATGTTTTGATCCTGCTTCTTTCTGGAAGTACTGTAGTGATGGAATAGGCAGGGACAATGGGCAGACTGAATGGGTCTGAAGGTCCTTTTCTGCTGACTGAATCTATGTTTCTATATTTCCTCTCCTACCGTAACAACCTGCTGTTGGCAGATTATGTTCTGTCTCTTGCCTTGGTGGTATACACCCTTCACAATTTTATTTATTTATTTTTATTTAAAGGTTTTACCAGGAAGGCATACTGAGCAGACTACTGCTCGATTGCAGATGCATCCTGGGGGTAGTGGGAAAGGGGGAAATACAATATAATTAGACAGTGTACACAAGAACTTATAGAGTGTTTGCAGTACTTAGGGTACAGCATGCAAATTGCAATAGTGCAAGGCATATGACAAATAGTGCAAGGCAATTGACAGTACAATAACGTGCAGTTACAAAATAGATACTGTACATAACAAATACATACATACAATGTTAATTTACAGTCACATGTTCTGAGTGGGCTAGTCCAGGAACTATAAATATATAGCAATCATACAATGTCGCTATGCAGTCATGTGGAGGAGTAGACTGGCCCTGGAGCAAGGACTACAGCGAACATGTGCAGGTGGAGCAAAAGTGGGCTTTGTGTGAGCAGGGTACTGAGATGCTGTCTAGAGAAAGCATGCTGAATATCTGCGGCGAGGGAGTTCCATATATTAGGTATACGATAGGAAAATGCTGCCTGGCCTGCTGTGGTGGACATATGTGGAACAGACAGGAGGCGTAAGTCCTTTTTCCTGAGTGCATACACTGGGAAGGTAGAGGCTGCCAGAACACAGATGAGATATGGGGGAAGGACTGTGCCCAGAATTTAGCTGTGATGTTAGCACAGTGGGAGAGGCACTGGGTCCTGAAGTGAGGGGAGATCCAGGGACCAGTATAGGACACAGTGATGGGTGGTGGCAGGACAGTCAAGGGCAAAACAACAGAAAGAGTGGAAAAGAGGATCCAGTCTGGCTAGGGTAGACGTATGGGCAGCACTGTAGAATACGTCACCATAGTTGAAAATAGGGAGAATCATCTTCTGCACAATAGCACATTGAGCTGGCAGGGGGATGCAGCCATGATTACGGTACAAAGCACCCAGTTTGGGGTGAAGCTTTTTGTGGATGGCATTAGTATGTGCAGAGAAGTCCAGGTGCTGGTCCAGCCAGACCCCTAGATATCTGAAGGAGGTGCAAGTCTCAAGAGAAGTCCCATTCAAGGTGTGGAAGGTGGGGGTGGAGGGGAGCCGTGAAAGTATCTGCCTTGTGCCAAAGATCAGAGAGACAGTTTTCTTGGCATTAAAAAAGAGTTAATTTGAGCAAAACCAGAGCTGAACATCATAGAAGTCCTGCTGAAGTCTGGTCACCACATCAGAGGATGAGGGGCCGGATGTATGCAGTACTTTATCATCAGCATACATGTGAATGGATGTGTGAGGGCAGGCAGTGGGCAGATCGTTGAGGAAGATGGAGAACAAAAGCAGGCCAAGAACTGAGCCTTGTAGGACCCCAGTGGTAACAGGGTGAGAGACAGAGGTGGAGTTGCCAATTCTGACCGATTGGGATCTGCCTACCAGATAGGAGTGGAACCAGCTGGTGGCCGCGCAAGTGAGCCATGTGAGAGAGAGCTTGGTAAGGAGAGGTGAGTGGGAGACAGTGTTGAAGGCTTTGGCCAGCTCGACAAAAATGGCTGAGGTGATGTGTCCACGATCCATGCCATTGAGGATGGAATCTGTGATTCTTAGGAGAGAGGTGGTGGTGGAGTGGGACTTCTTGAATCCAGACTGGTAGGGTGTGAAGAAGAAGGAGGAGTCAAGTTAGGAGGAGAGTTGTGAGAGGACAAGGTGTTTCTGGATTTTAGCCAGAATAGGAAGAAGTGAAATCGGGCAGTAGTTTTCAGGAGCAGAGGGGTCACCGCATTTAGGGAGGGGGATGACTGTGGCATGCTTCCACTCTGTTGGGATGGAGGCAAGAGAGAAGGAGAGGTTATAGAGTGAAGCTAAGGGGATTGTGATGGCAGGAGCTGATAAGTAGAGTCATTTGGAGTCCAGGCCAGTGGGGCATTTTCCCTTGGAAGGGTTAAGGGACAGCAAGGCTTTGTAAACGTCAGTTGGAGAAATTGGGTTGAAGGCAAAGGAGGGGCCGGGGGGATCTTGAGAGTGGGGTGATGTAGGAGGGGTGTTTGGGTCAGGAGGGAGAGTGGCCAGAAGTGAGGATGTACACTCTGTAAAGAAGGAATTGAATTGAGAGGCCACCTCAAGTGGATTGGAGATTGTGAAGCCCCTCTATTTAGAGCAGGGGTGGGGGGATGTGTTGGCGGGGGGAGAAAAGTGACTTTACCACCTTCCAAAATTTAGCTGGTTGGCCTAGGTTGGAATGGAAGGTGTCAAGGAAATAGTTGGCTTTTGCCCTATGAATTTGTCTAGAGCAGGCGTTCCGTACAGCACGGTACTTTTGTTTAAGTCCAGGTGATCTGGAGACCTTGAAGGCCTTCCAAGCCAGATATCTGGTCCTAAGGTGGGCCAAGATGTCCATAGAGGTCCAAGACAAGTGGGCACCCCTCACCTGTGCTCATCTGAGTGGGGCATGAGAGTTTCAGACTGTGATAAACCTGGTCTTAAAGTACTCCCAGACAGTCGATAGAGGTAGCCAAGGGGATGTAGGACCAGTCTGTGTTAGGTCGTTAAGGAGAGATAGCGATGCAAGATCCAGGGATTTAAAGGATCTTGTTTGGATGGTTTTGGGGGGGTGCCTTGGGCCTGTGAATTTTCCTTACTGTGTAGATCATGTGATGATCACTTAAGGAATCTAGTAATAATCCTGAGGTGACTATCCGATGCGGGAGGGAGGTAAGGGACCAATTCAGAAGAGAGTGGTTCAGAGAGTTGGGGTTAAGACATGTGGGCTCAGTGACAATCCCCCAGTATTCCTTTAGTTTGACCAAGTTCTTTCAGCAGCTCCAAGGGGTGAACTCAGGGGGTTCTTTTAGTCAAATCTGTGACAGCTTTTGAGGATGAAGTCCTGGCCATGGATTAGAGGTACTGAGTATCTCAAATCACTCTTGCAGCTGCTGCTAATGGGTCAGTCCTCTCTCTCTCTCTCTCTCTTTTTCTCTTTCTCTCTCTCTTGGGTTCTGCAGTTTCATACCCAAAGTTCCTTTACCCACATAGCCCAAGTCCATTTGGTTCCTTCAAGGGTAAAACTCTCAGCAGGAGGGATCTTTTAGTCATATGGACAAGCTCCATGGTACATTGTGAGTGTGGAAATCTTGGCTGCAAGACAGAGGATGTGGATAACCAAAAAGTCCTCAATAAAATTCAACCAAACAGTTTTTCCATCATTTGTTAGGGCACCACTGCTGATTCACTGCCATGTTTTGGGTCATATTTTCACGTTCATTAAATAATAAATTAACAATAATAAGCTTGGAGGGATTGGATTCAAGGCCATGAATAACCAGACTCATATGGGCATGGTTTTTCTCTACTCTTTGCTGAAGGGCAAATTCTGTTTTGGTTGTTCTGTTTTAAGTTTTGGTTGGATGGCAGTCAGTTTGATGGTCATTGGTGCTGCCTTTTTATCTGTCTCCTTCAGGGAACTGGATCCAACACATTCCCCCAAGATTCTTTTAGCCAGAGGACCAAATACTGTACCTCTGTCACCTCAAAGGGTGGAATCCTTGTCCACGGGTGGGGTTGTTTATTTGGCTATATTGCTAAGCTGTGTGGCACCTTTGTGAGGGTGGTAGTCTCAACTGCAAGACAGAGTGAGTGAAAAGGCTAACCAGATGTCCCACAAGTGGCTTGAACAGACCCATCCTTGGCTAGTGACTCACTGAACCAGTATTGTTAAAAACACAGCTTCTACAGAAAGAAATGACATTGCAGATTCAGAGCAGTTCTGCTTGAAGTCCTGATCTGCATGCATGGCACAGAGAAAGCAGAGAATAAATGTGTGCTTTATATAAAAGGCAAACACTCATGCTGAACACCACAGTACTGACAGTCCATGAACACCACTGCTTGAGTTGTCTGTCATTCAGCTTGTTGTTGCACTTCTGTAACTCTTTAATCAGTTGTATGTTTGGTGAGGATCTGTGTTTCAGAAGGAAGACTAAGTTTCACATGGATGCTCACATGTTGATACCCTGAGACAGGCCATCTGTGTCATCAAAGCCAACAACTGCAGCTGAAATCTGAATGACAGTATTATTTAAAACAAGAAGTGCCAGATTAGCATTGCTCCCCAGTGATGCTGTGGTCTCATGACACAAGGATACAACAATGGGGGATTTGTAATGATGGTGAATTCATCATAAGCAGAAACTGCGGGTGACCGATTACACATAGGTGACACATGCAGTGCTGCACCATGCTACACTAGAGTTTACATGTAGCTGACAGGTCACAAAAAGACACAGAGCTTTTTACTGTAGAAAGGCTTTCAAACTAGCTTCACGTCTCACTTTTTTCATGTGCATAGGTTTTCAAGAGGAATGATGTTTAATTTACTTTCGTACATTCTCTTCACTTTTTGGAAAACATCATTAACTGTAGATATCAGTGAACATCAACTTTATATAAACCAATGTTTGTCAGTAAAGTATTTATGACATTTGCTAAAAACTGGAATTAATGTTGTTCTAAAGAACAAGAAAGCATACTTTATTAAGTTTTTGTTGATTGGGAGAAGAGGGCTAGAAAGTACTTTTTACAGCCTCATGGGGGGGGGGAGGGGGTGCAAACCAACCAAAATGGAACCAGAGTAAGCTGTTCATGGTATTTTAGTGACTGGAGAATTTTGACCAGGACACCGAGGAAAATCCCTTACTCTTTTCAAGAAGTGCTATGAAAAGGCAGACAGGACCTCAGTTTAATGTCTCATCTGCAAGACTGCACACCCCAACAGTACAGCATATACCTAGTACTGCACTTACTACCATTTATGGTATGAGCTCCGTTCTGGTGTGGGACTAGAACCCACAGTCCTCTGTTCCAGAAGTGAATGTGCTGCCAACTGAGCCACCCTGACACCTTTTACTAGAACCATTAAATGTGATTCTGCTTTTAAACTTGTGTCAATATAAACAACCAAAAGTGAGAATGTAGGTATTTTTTTAAAGCTTTTCTAAAATACCTTGTTGCAGTTTTGTGACACATATGAGTTACATGTAAACTGTGCTATGTATTATGGTGTTGTGTAGTGTGGTGCCACTGTCAGCTTCATGTACTATAAACTCCCTCACGGTTACAGGCAGCACAGCACAGCACTTGATGTCAACCATCCCCAAAGTCTGGTGTGAGGGAGTGTCTATGAGCAAGTGTTTAGCTGGTTTATGCAGTGGGCAAAGAAAGATTTATGTAACAAAGTTAACTGATTTACATGACTATAACTTTGCCACGGTACCTGCATGTACTGCTGAATTGTTGCGTTGTAGCATACTTGATGTAGTGACTTGTTTTACTTATTGTCAGGACTTTCTTGTAAATGAGTCTTTCGAGAGTCAGTGAACCTATCCTGTTTAGAAAATTAGAATATTTGAATAAATAAATAACTAAGTGAGGTTACTGTACACAACTTGAGTGGCAACACATGATGGGATGGGTTACTATTAGGTACTCACCCACCCCATGTAATAAATGACACAAAACAAAGCTGAATGCTGTTCATTAAAGGGTATGTTGCACATGCGGTACCAAAAGGCTATCCCCTGCCATGGAGTGCTATTATGGAACAAGGAAAGGCAATCTTTATTTTAAGGAAAGAAGAAAACAGGCTACTGGGCAGATCCAGAACTTACTTTATGTCAATATAATTTTTGTCAAGGCAGTAACACTTTCCCCAGAAACTTCCCTTTTAAGATTCAGATTAAACTAAAACCACTACTCTTTGCTGGTGCAAGGGGGTAGTAGTTGCAACTTTACTGCATAGCTGGATCAGAAATGATCATGGGAAGGTTGCTCTGATCATGCCTGCATTCACTGAGACAGAAATTGCTTATGACCTGTGCAGTCACTGCTTGGTTTCCAGTCAGTAAGCTGGACAGTAGTCACCAGATTTATGATGGTGTTTATGAGTGAGGGTTTCAAATTGTTTGCCTCGGTGAGAGAGGCTCAAGAATGTTTAACTCTAGGTTTCATGAATGAGATGTGGT
The DNA here is from genome assembly GCA_016271365.2 of Neoceratodus forsteri. Taxonomy (NCBI): domain Eukaryota; kingdom Metazoa; phylum Chordata; order Ceratodontiformes; family Ceratodontidae; genus Neoceratodus; species Neoceratodus forsteri. Next base: position 554,761,371 of record CM057450.1, on the reverse strand, counting down.
TCAGTGACTGACCAAGAATTAGTGAGATTACTTACACAGATGGAATATATAACTGATGTAGTAAGGCTGTGAGAATATTGTTTCTGGATATTTGACTTAATGTTACTATTCAGAGGGCCAAATGTTTATTTTTTTTTCTTATTCAAACATGGAAGGTGGGGGGTCAATGCCTTTCCCCCTCCCCAGCTGGCCAGAACTAGTCTCCAGGCCACCCTGCTCCTCCCCATTCTGGTTTCCCATTGCCCCAATCATTTAAATACAGAATCTTTCCAAAATGTCAACTCTTGGCACTATGCTAGGATCTGACAACAGTTTTTATTTTATGCCTTCCCCCTCCCTAACCTAGCCCCCAGTCTCCAAAATACTACTATATATTTAAACTTCGCCCTTCCCTACTCATCTAGATCCATGATTTCAAGGTGGAAGTAGTAAGTAAATCAGGACAGCTCAGCCAGCCCCTCTCCTGCAGCATCCCCATTCTGTAACAGTATATAATATATAATAATCAGTGGAGTTTACTGCACAGCTGTGGGATGTATGACTGAGGTCAGGTATTATACAACAGAATAATGGGGTGTTAGGCTACTACACAGCTTTGGCATTTATGACTGTGACAGGTACTGTAAAAAAGAATAACTGAATGCCATTTAGGTTATTGCACAGTTCTGGGGTATATGACTGAGACAGATATTACACAAGAGAATGGATAAATGCTGGTTTGATTATTGAACAGCTGTGTGGTATATGACTGAGACACATACTATACAAAAGAGTGACTGAATGCTAGTTAGGTAATTGCACAATTATGGGGTGCATGAATGAGGTCAGGCACTATACAAGAGAATAAGTGTGTTAGGCTGCTACATAGCTTTGGGGTATGTGACCAAGGTCAGGTGCTATACATAAGAAATAGGCCACAACAGGGTGTGCATTATAGGATTTGAATGCACACCCCAAGGGCATAGTGAAACACAAAGCTAAAGGCCAAGTATATCTGTGCCCCTGGGAGGTGCATCAAAATCCTGTAATAACTGACTAACGTTTTTTTCCATAGAAGGAGCCGGTTATAATTTGCCATTATAACCCATTATAATGATGAGCACGTGCCACCTGCTCCTTCTCCTGCCTCACACTGCACATCAGAGACAGTCATCCTTCAAAAGTGCCACAAAAAATACCTCAGGAAACTCTGTCGTGAGTCTGAAACAGGCAGCAGTTAAACGCCATTTTTTTTCACTTCAAAACCATTTAGAAGTAATGTCCCCAAATCCCTAACATTCTCTCTCTCTCTCCCTCTCTTCTCTCTCTGTCTCTCTCTCTCTCTCCTCCTCCCCTCCCCCCAGAACGCAACGGATCCCTGATGTCAACAGCCTACTTTATATATCACCATGGAAACATTGATTAAAAGCTAGAAGAAAATATGCCAAAAACTAAAATCTGTACTATCAAACAGACTTTCTTGACACAAAAATGCAGTTTTCTCTAAACAGACTGACAAACAAGTTAAACCCTTCAACCAAATTTCCATGTTGCCGTTTTAAATGTTGCTGCTTTTCATGTTGCCAGTTTCCCATTCTTCCATCAAAGACACTGAACTATAATAAAAATTGCCTTCAAAGTATTTTAATAGTTTCATTTTGCTTTGTGAATTATGCCACAGTTTACAAGTCTCAAAACTTTACCACATTGTCTTCAATAAAAATGTTCAACGTTCTTGGCAACTCTGTGTCACACAGTTTTTTTTGTTTTGTTTTTTCTCCTCTTTGGAGCAAAAAAACTCAAGCCAGCAATTACATTTAACAATGTATGGCAGTGAGAGCATAAATGAGAAATTAATACCCACCCTCGGTGTGGGATGCTTTTATAAACCCTGTAGCATCCCACACCTTGGCTGGGCATTAATTTCTCATTATGCACTAACCCCTGTACATTATTGTACATATAATAACTGGTGCTCAATTTTTCCCTAAGGGAAAATCTGGTTATATCAGTAATTCCCCCATTATAACCCGTAAGTTATAACGGTGAACACGCATCAAGTTTACCTTCTACTGTGCATGCGCCAGCCGCTGCTCTTCCCTTGCTCTGTGCCGGCTGCCAGTCCTCAGTGCTGCACAGTTCTCCACCACTTGGAGTTGGTGGTAAGTTTGTTAACAAAAATAATAATAAATGGGCTAAAAAATACCTAATTTTTATACTGGGCTGCTTAAAAAATAAAAAAGTAAACATTTCTTCACGAGCCACTGCGGACCCCGTTGATGCTGAAACCCAACCAGTCCACGGCTCTCTAGGGATGTCTGCTTATTTTACATAATTGCTGTGGCGAAAAAACAACCCCCAGCAATTATATAAAATAAAGGTTGGGTAGGTGTGCAAGACTTGAATTTTACATACATCCTCAATGTGGGATGCCTTTACAAACTCCTTGAGCTTAACTCTTGGGGTTTGTGTAGCATTCCACACCTCAGGTGTGTTTAAAATTCTCATTATGACTACCTACCCAGCCATTATTCTATATGTAATGCACACCCTGAAGTAGCTCTTCACACTTATAAAATGGCTTGTTGCTATTCTAAGTAAGTAAACAAATAAACCAGTGTATTTGTAAGTAAAGTGTTTAAATACAGATAAAATGAAAAACATTGAATTTCTGCATATAAATATCAATTATTATGTTGCTTGCATGCATGTGCAAGAAACATAGTGCCATCATCAGGGTTTTCGGAGGTGTGGCACCCGTCTTCTAATTTAGTCAGTGTGTTTGCAGGCGTGGCCCCAATTCCCCAATCACTGCTGTAGCTGTCTATGACAGCAGTTGAAAATGCAGTGGCATACAGTTGAAAGGGAGAGCTCCACTTCAGTGAGCAGAGCTCCCCCCCTCCACTCACACACACACGCATGCATGCATACTGCATGCGCATGCGCCTTCCCCCTCCCCCCATGCAGACACTGTACAGCCGACGGGGTGCCCAATCCCCCATCGGCTCCACCCCCAAAGCTTCCAGGTGCCATGCTGGGAGCCCACCCCAGCATGGCAAAATGTGTTATGGCCGACGGGTGTCCAACCCCTGTCTGCTCCACGCCCCAAAGCATCCAGGTGCCACGCTGAGAGCCCACCCCAGCATGGCAAAATGTATTATGGCTGACGGGGGTGCCCAATCCCCAATTGGCTCCAGCCCCCCAAAACAGCCTTCCAGCTGCCACTCTGGGAGCCCACCCCAGCGTGGCAAACATCCCTCGTCGTCTTATTAAAAAAAAAATAAACCTGCAAATACAAAAACTGTCCCTCGGTGCTTCTCCCTGCCCCCCTCCCACAACCTGCACCCACCCACTGCGCACCCTGCCTCCCCACACCCCCCCTCACCCCATACTTACCTCCGGACCGCAGCACAACAATCTTTGGTGGACCGAGAACACGTCTGCACTCTTCAAAGCCGACCGCGAACTGAGGAAATGCCGGTAAGCTGTATAATGGGATAGATAGGGTTTTTTTCAACTTTGCTGCATATCTCAGGCATTTTTTGGAATTTTGGCACCAAATTTTCAACATGGGGTTTTTGTGACCCCTCCTCATGAGTTCTGTCACTGTCATGGCGTTAATCGGCCCTGAAGGGTGATTTCGCCGTCACTGCGTGAAATCACCTTTTGGGACAGATTAATGAAACGACAGTGCCAGTGTTCATAAGGTGGGCTCTCAAAAGCCTATGTTACAAATTTGGTGAAAAATCCTAAAAATGACTATTTCTGTTGATGCGTTGCAGTTCTACACATGCTCAAATGAGTTCGCAAAATTTTAATATTTGCCTCGATTTCAACATTGCCATTTTACCACACTTTCTTATGAGCAGTACAGCTGTCATTTTTCACATCTCACCCAAAATGTGTTTCTGCGCATGTAGCGCACAATGGCGCAGTCGGTATGTGAAATCAATGTATGGGACACATTAAGAAAATCACAGTGACACTGTTCATGAGCAGAGGTCTTAAAATGGCTATGTTGAAAATTTGGTGAAAAAATTCCTAAAAATGACTGTTTTATGAGCGTGCGTTATGTAGTTCCTATGCACGCTAGTAAGTTCACAAATGTTTTATATTTTCACTCCAGATTTTCAACATTGCCATTCTACCACACCTCCTTATGAGCAGTACAGCTATCATTTTTCACATGTCACCCAAAATGTGTTTCCGCGCATGTAGCGCACAGTGGCGCAGTTGGTATGTGAAATCAATGTTTGGGACAGATTAAGAAAATCACAGTGACACTGTTCATGAGCAGAGGTCTTAAAATGACTATGTTTTGGTGAAAAAATTCCCCAAATTGACTGTTTTACGAACATTTGTAGCGCTGATCCTTTGCACACTCGTAAGTTCATGAATTTTCTATATTTTCACTCCAGGTTTTCAACATTGCCATTTTACCACACCTTATGAGCAGTACAGCTGTCATTTTTCACATCTCACCCAAAACATGTTTCTGCACATGTAGCGCACAATGGCGCATTCAGTGTGCGCAATCAATGTTTGGAACAGATTAAGAAAATCAGTGACACTGTTCATGAGCAGAGGTCTTAAAATGGCTATGTTGAAAAGTTGGTGAAAAAATTCCCCTCAGACGTTCTGCAATGTTACTAATGAAGACATTGAACAGGACTGGCCCCAGTACCGATCCCTGCAGCACCCCACTGGTCACCCCCTCTCCCTAGACTGCACACCATTTACCACCGCTCTCTACCTCCTGTCTGTTAGCCAGTTTCTAACCTAGTTTACTACCCTTTCCCCCATGCCTAGCCTACCCAGCTAGTTTATCAGCCTCCTATATGGGATGGTGTCAAGGAAACTGCTGAAATCAAGGTAAGCATTGTCCACTGCCTACCCTGATTCCTTCCTTTGTCACTCAGTCAAAGAAATCAACCAGATTTGTCTGACATGATGTCCCCACTGTGAATCCATGTTGTCTATGGTCCTGGGCTCCAATAGCTACTAGATGCCCCACTATCCTTTCTTTAAGCAATGTCTTCATGATGTTCCCCACTACTGAGGTGAGGATGAATGGCCTATTGTTCCCTGCCTCCTCCCTGCTGCCGGACTTGTGTAGAGGGACCACATGTGCCCTCCCCCAATTCTTTCATGTTGAATGACTCAGTGAACATGGCTGCCAGAGGTACTGCTATCAACAGTATCTCCCTTCGCAGTTCTCTTAATATCCTTGGGCATATGCCATCTGGTTCCATCGCTTTGTCCACCCTTCAATTTTGTGAACTCCTGCAGGACTCTTTTGCCTTTGAATGGACTACTGTCCACCTCTTCACCCCCTTGGCAACTGCTGTACTGTTGTGGCCCTTGCCCCTCCCACTCTTCTGTGAATACTGAACGGAAAGACACAGTGGATGTCTTGGGAGGAAGGCATGGAACTATCACTTCCAAATACCTAAACAGCACATACAAGCAAGCAACATTCGGCATTGACAAATGCGTGTTTGTTGTACTTTTGAACTGAGTATTGCATTCAGCCCAAGCCCACAGCTGATGTTGAATACCGGTTTTCCCTGTGTTCCTGCATTTTTTTTAGCCCTGCTTTTTGTGCTGAGTTTTAAATTTTAATTTGCACTGTTGAACATGGCCTCCCCCTTCCCCAGCATTGTACAAGGAAAGCAGAACATTATTGAAAATGCCCCACCCCACCCGCACCCACTGCACTATACACAGATGCCACTCTGGTATTTGTTAGGGAGGAGGAGACCAAATGTTGTCTCTCTCCCTCCCCTTCCCACTGTACAGAGATGCTGCATGATTTGATCAAAGCTACCATGCTGTCAGCTCCCTGATTACCGGTTGCTGGGGACTGCACATCTTTCTGCTTTCCGGGCCCCACCAGACATTGCAACTTGGGACAATGATTACACTGAAACACCACACATCTTTGTGCTCTCCGGGCCCCACCAGACATTGCAACTTGGGACAATGAGTACACTGAAACACCACACATCTTTCTGCTCTCCGGGCCCTACCAGACATTGCAACTTGGGACAATGAGTACACTGAAGCACCACATATCTTTCTGCTCTTGGGGCCCTACCAGACATTGCAACTTGGGACAATGAGTACACTGAAGCACCACACATCTTTCTGCTCTCTGGGCCCTACCAGACATTGCAACTTGTGACAATGAGTACACTGAAGCACCACACATCTTTCTGCTCTCCGGGACCCACCAGACATTGCAACTTGGGACAATGAGTACACTGAAGCACCACACATCTTTCTGCTCTCCGGGCCCCACCAGACATTGCAACTTGGGACAATGAGTACACTGAAGCACCACACATCTTTCTGCTCTCTGGGCCCTACCAGACATTGCAACTTGGGACAATGAGTACACTGAAGCACCACACATCTTTCTGCTCTCCGGGCCCCTCCAGACATTGCAACTTAGGACAATGAGTACACTGAAGCACCACACATCTTTCTGCTCTCCGGGCCCCACCAGACATTGCAACTTGGGACAATGAGTACACTGAAGAACCACACATCTTTCTGCTCTCCGGGCCCCACCAGACATTGCAACTTGGGACAATGAGTACACTGAAGCACCACACATCTTTCTGCTCTCCGGGCCCCACAAGACATTGCAACTTGGGACAATGAGTACACTGAAGCACCACACATCTTTCTGCTCTCCGGGCCCCACAAGACATTACAGCTTGGGACAATGAGTACACTGAAGCACCACACATCTTTCTGCTCTCCTGGCCCTACCAGACATTGCAACTTGTGACAATGAGTACACTGAAGCACCACACATCTTTCTGCTCTCCGGGCCCCACCAGACATTGCAACTTGGGACAATGAGTACACTGAAGCACCACACATCTTTCTGCTCTCCTGGCCCAACTGGACATTGTAACTGTCTGGGGTCAAGGAGCACACTGAAGCTGGAGGTAAATCTTGTTTCTGTGGCCAGCAACATTATAGATTATTGCTTTCCTGGCCCTCAAGAATCCACAGATCGAGCCAGGGAGCCTAACATAAAAGCAGACACTTTTCTTCTAAAATGGTGCTGCATGATCACTTGTTCTCCCGGCCCCCAGAATCTCTAGACATGGAGCCAGAGAGCATAGCAGCAGAAACAGCCATTTTTTCTCATTGCTGATGATGCTGGATGAGTCGGTCTCCTGTGTCTCAACCCTCCACCACCACCACCACTGGAACCGGAGTGTTCAGCAGCATAGTGTATTACTAATCAGGCCATGTTGAAGGCCAAAAGTAGTGTAGGTTTTTTATGTTTCTCAAAGGGAGATAATGATTTTATCACAAGGCAGTATTGGGTCTGAGGGCAGCCTCTATTTATGTGTGTTAGCAGGGGACAGTGTAAAAATAGCTGTGTTTTGTGCAGAGGTCCTAATTTTAGTTTGACCACTTGAGAGGGCATAGTCTTTATTTAACTTGTGGAGTATACCGTAGAAACTGCTGTGAGTCTTGGAGTGCTGCATGTTTTTCAAACGACTGAGCAGTTAATGAAAAATGATATTTAAATGTCAATGTAATGAAGTGTAAGATCTTATCTGTGTCAATCTTCACCATTCATCACAGATGGGTACTGGCCGGACATCAGGACCCCGCGGGAGCCTTTTTTTTTTTTTTAAAGGCTAGGCGGAGCCGACGCAGCATCGGCGCCATCCTCGAGGCCGACGTACTACGTGGCACTCGAGGATTAGCCGTTAGGGAGCGTCGACTCTGCCTGCTTACCAGTTCTTCGTCTCCCGCCGTTGAGGTCGCCTCATGTGAAGCCTAGAAGCGTTTTTCAAATTTTAGGCCTTGAAGCCTGCGTCTTAGTTGTACGGTCTACTAGTTCTTTGTTTGCCTCCACTCGACGTCGCCGGTAAGATGTTTCCTTATTTTACTGTTTAAGCGGCATCGAGTCTGTTTTTGGTGTTTTTTTCTCCGTAGGTCATGTCGCGGTCGGAGGACAAGAAATCTCAGAAGACGAGGGCGGCCCCCTATGCGTCAGTGCCTGTGCGGCTGCAAGTACTCCATCACCGACCAACATGACCAGTGCCTTCGTGCCTTGGCCCTTCCGACATGGATTCATCGATGCCTGCTTCTTGATGGACCTCCCGTTTTTAGAACAGCGCCCGTTCAAAGTCGGCCGAGCTCCGCCGACTTTGGAGGAGAGCAGCGGCACTCGTCGGGCCAAACCACGTTCTCTGCCCTTCCTCCGGGTCCCTCCCAGTTCTCTCTGGGACCGGCGGAGGAGCCTCGGCCTCTTCTAGCCTAGCCGTGGCGAGGCTCCTTCCGTGGCGCAGGAGGCCTGTCCTGCTTCCTTCCGGGAGTGGGCGGGAGGCGCTGCTCTGGCAATCACCCCTTCGGGGGTGAAGGCTCCCCTGGTGTCACTCCCGCAGTCCGCTGGGCCCGGGTCGACGCCGTTGTTCGGCACCGTCGGGGCCTTCGGCGCCGTTTGCGGTGCCGTGGGTCCTGTCGGCGCCGCAGTCAGCGCCGACCCAATTTTCGGCACTGTGGGGCTTGTCGGTGCCGTTCGCAGTGCCGACACTGCTCGCGGCACCATGAAACCTCTTCGGCGTCATCCTTCGCCATGTCTCACCTCGGTGCCGTCCTCGGCGCTGAGGTTGAGCACGGCACCATGAGGCCTTCGGTGTCATCCATCGGTGCCATGCCTGGTGCCGTTGGGACTCTCGGTGCCACTTGCGGCACCGAGCAGTCTCACGGCACCGATGTCGGCACCATGGTCGGAGCCGAGTTTCGGGGTCGTCGAAGCCACCTTAGTCCTCAGCGCCGCACGTGGCGTCGAGCGGCCTGGCGGCGTGGTCGGCTCCGAGGCTGGGGTTTCTGCCAGCGCCGTCTCTGTCCCGGGTGCCTTCTCTGGCACCGGTGGACCTGATGTGCCACAGCTAGCCCCAGCCTAGGACTTCTGGCCCAAGCTACCCTGCCACCTTCTGCTGGCACCACTTGCGGTGCTGTGGAGTGGGCGAGGGTTGCTTTAGCTCCTGGGCCCTCGGAAGGTATCCTTCCTTGACCCCTACTATTTGGCTTAGGGCCTGGACTCTTCCTCTTGAGTTGGAGTCCAGCTCAGAGTCGAATGGGCAGTCACACCCTTCGGGGTTGTCTGCAAGGGAGGACGAGCTGGTGGTTTCCTCTTCGGGTCTCGGCCAGTCCCCCTTCGAGGTGAGTCAGGTTCCCTCTAAGTCTAGGGTCAGTGGTGTTGACCAGCGGGCTGTGGTGCGTGCCACCATCACCTTGCAGCCTGGCCTTGGGGGGTTCCTTGACCCCTCTGCAGTGGTACCCCCTACTGTGACGTCTCCCGGTTGCCCAACTTTGGGGCCTATCGAGAGGGCCATGGGAGGGGAAGGTGCTCTTTCCGGGATTGCCCCCTCAGGGGTGGCCCTGGCTACTGAGCTGCCTAGGCTGGCCACCGAGGCTGAGGACCCTTTCCAGATTCCGAAGGGTCGGGGTGTGGGTTTGGCGGCGGCCCTTCGCTGGGACCCACCGGCCCTGGGCCAGACAGGAGTGCGGACTTCCGCCCTTCGCTCGGGTTCCTTGAGAGGTCCCATTCTCGAGGCAGGGGACAGTCCTTCTGGACCTTCATGGCCCCGGTCACCTCACTTAGGGGATTCTTTTGGGTGCAGTCTAGGCAGTACCGAAGCGGTTGTTCAGCTGTCGACTGTGGAGTCTTCCAGGACTCCCCCCGTGGGAGTCCGTGGTCCACTCCTTAGCCCTGGCAGAGGTCAGCTGGCTTCTTCTCTTGGCTCTGTCCACTCCCCTCTGCCGCCTTCTCCTTCGTTCCCAGGTATCCTTGGTCCTAGCGGGCCTCTCACCTGGGAACAGTTCAGAGTGGTGGATGCTCATTTCCCTGCTTACGTTAGGGCTTTGGACAGCCAGGTTTTTCAACCTCCCCCCGAGCAGCCACCCTCTGAGCCTATGGTGACCTCCAGCTCCTCATTCCCTCTTCTGGGGGAGAGGAACCTTCTGTCCACATCTCTCCTGCTGCTGATCTCTCTGAGTATCAGCGTTTCCTCGTGAGGATGATGGAGGACCTTCACCTTTCCCCCTCTTCTGTTAGCAATCCGGAGCATCGGGCGCATGCCTTTCTAGGCAATTTTGGGACATCCACCCTCGTGGTGCCACCTTGGCCCGCTCCCTTTCAGGAGGCGTCCATGCGTTTCTGGCAGAGGCCCTTCTCCGGAGTTCCTGCCCCTAGGGACCTCTGCCAGAGGTATTGCACGCTCCTGGAGTCTCCAGGCTCCTTGCCTCATCCACAGTCCAGATTGACGCACCTGGACACTCCTGATGGGCTTCGCGCTCTCCACCGTGACCGGCCCCCAGATCAAGACTCCTCGGATTTTGATTTCTGGGGGAGGAGGACTTTCTACTCGGCACGGTTGCTTCTCTCCATTTCTGCACATCAGGCCCACTACGCTGCCTATAACAGGTACTTGTGGTCAGTGCTAGGTCAGGTCCTAGCCACTGTGCCTGACTCGGAGCAAACCAGGCAAGCCATTGCTCTCTCGGCACGTGGCCTGGAGCTAGCAAGGCACCAAGCAAGGGCATCTTACGATGCCAATGAGGTAGCTACCAGGGTAGTAGGGACAGCGATCTGCACCAGAAGATCGGCATGGCTTCGCCTTTCCCGGTTGTCACCCTTGGCCTGGTGTAGGGTGATTTGCTCCGCTCACCAGGGAACCTATCTCTTTTCCCGTAGGGCGAGACGACGTTTGTCGGGGCAAATTTCTTCCCCCTCTGGGGAACCCCGGTTTGCTCTCCCCACTCTCGGGCCTCCTCGGGCCCAGAAGGTATCCCCCCCTTAGTGTGTCACCCACTGAGGGCTAAGGGACACCGTCCCTTAGGGTGCAATCAGTTAACCCCTTCAGGGGGGCTTGGTACTCATCCATCTGTGATGAATGGTGAAGATTGACACAGATAAGATATGAAAATTACGTACTTACCGTAATTATGATCTTTCTGTGTATCTTCACCATTCATCTAATCCTCCTCCATCCCCTTGGGGCTCCAGTCTCTGGATTCCTCCTCCTCTGTGCCTACCCTCTCTTGGCTGTGGGTGCCGGAACTTCTGGGGCAAGGGCAGTTCCTCACTTGTTATTCCTGTGGTGGAACTGGTATGGGAAAGTGTCTTTTCATTCTTAGCCCCTCAACTTTTGCCTCTTCCGGCACCCTTGCTTGAGTGAGATTAGTGGGGACACACGTGGGGGGGGGACAGTCTTCCCTAAGGGGTACAGTTTGAGTGGCACTCCTTCTGTTCTACATATCTTCACCCCTATGAGGTGTGAGCTGGTGGTTGCCCTCCTTCTGTTATCCATCTATTTAAAAAAAAAAAAATCTTCCCTTTTTTTCACCAAATATCTCTTTAGAGAGAGAATACTGAGTCCCTGTACCCTGTCCTTCTCCAGAGTAGCCGACTCTGCTTTGGGGTATCTGCCAGTTATTCTGTGCCTTGAATTCTGGCAGTCAGCTTTGCTAACTCCTTGCAGTACCTATACAGTCTGGTGATGGACAAGGGTCCTGGATCCTTGTTACCTCTCACTCTCTCCTAAAATTCTCTCCCCCTTCCCTTCCTTCTCCCGTTTCCAGAGATTGTGGCCCCTACCCAATCCTCTTAGTCTTACTTATTCTATGCTGTCCTCTCAGTCATTATTTCTCCTTTTAGTTCAGTTTTCTCTTCCTTTTTCTGTCCCTTGGACTCTCTTGTACCACCCTCCATCCCTTCCTCTTACCTCTCCGGCGACTCAGAACTGGTAAGCAGGCAGAGTCGACGCTCCCTAATGGCTAATCCTCGAGCGCCACGTAGTACATCGGCCTCGAGGACAGCGCTGATGCTGCGTCGGCTCCGCCTAGCCTTTTAAAAAAAAAAAAAGCTCCCGCAGGGTCCTGATCTCCGGCCAGTACCCATCTGTGATGAATGGTGAAGATACACAGAAAGATCATAATTACGGTGAGTTCGTAATTTTCATATTTTTATGATGGTGGCTACTGGATTTTTTTTACTTTCATTTTGGAGTGCAGTGATAGGTTTAAGTAAGTAGGTTTTTGGAGAAGAAAATGAGATTCAGCGCCTGACCATGCATTTACAGAGATGTAATGCATGGTCAGGTGGCATCTTTTGGCCAATTAAATATCTAGATTGTTTCTTACCATTTTATGAACGATAACAACTGAAAGAGTGTTGCACAGCCCTGGGATATATGACTGAGGTCAGTTACTCTACAAGATAATGAGCCTGATTTTCAAAAGGTTTGCGAATGCCACAAGCCCCGAGTAAGCCAAACATATGGTGCAGGGGCTTGCGCTGTTCGAGTCTGGTGTGATTTTCAGTCCCCTGCCAAATGCCACAAGTTAGACCAGCCCCTCCTGGTCTAACTTTGTGCCATATGGGGACTCTTTTTAATGGGGCTTGTGCCAAAAGCTTTGGCGCAAGCTGCTGTACATCATGGAAAATGCGCCTGATGTACTAAAATCGGGCACAGGTTGTGGCAAACTGTTTGGAGCAGCTGCACCAAACAATACAGTTGATTCAGGGCTTGACGCAAGTGCCCTGCATCAACCATTGAAAATCTGGACCAATGTCTGAATGTCAGTTATGTTGCTGCAGAGCTTTGGGGTGTAAGACAGAGGTCAAGCACTGTACATAAGCAATAAAGCATGACAGGATGTGTGATTATGGGTCATTAATCACTTGCCTCTCAAGGGTGTTGTTCAGCATAAAGTACATGCACCAAGTATCTTTAAACACTAAACAATAGGAGGCAGTATAGTGCAGTGTTCTAAGGCTGTGAGCTGCAGATCTGGTGACAGCCAGCAGACCAGACCTGGGTTTGAATCCCACAGCTTCCACTTGCATACTGTGTGACCCTGAGTAAGTCACTTAACTTCCTTGTGCTCCCAGGTCACACCTGGAAACAAGATCTGGCGTAGTGTGCCTTTCCTGGTTAAACAATTTCCCCTTTCCCTAAACACTTGAGAGGGAAGATTATGGACCCCCTAATTACACATCTTTGGAGTGTTTTATTGCACTAAAACATGTGTAGGAAAAATCACAGCAACTGATTTTTTTACATGCGTTATAAAGTTAAAATAATGTAAGAATCTATGTGAAACTCCAAAAAAGTTCCTTCCTGTCCTAGACCATTCAAGCACGCGCATGCTCCTTGTTCAAGCCCAGGCATGCTCCAGGGAAACAGAGGGACAGAGCACTGCAGACAGACCATGTGAAAACAGGCCCTTCAGAACTACATTAAGAGATGTCTTACCAGAACTTGAAACTCCCGTTGCTTCCGGCATGAGTGGGTGAAATGTATAAAATTGTATTTTTAATTTAAAAGTCAGCACAATGTGATGTTGCTGCCATCTGCATAACACAGACATGCTGGAGTGGTGATTTCACTTTGAGCACTGTTAGTATTTATGCCGTAAACAGGCTGACACCTTGTAAGAATTATAGGTGTGTTATTGTGGGCACATAATTACGTGGCTGTACTAGTGTGTCAGCCAGTCACAGCACTGGATTTTTCTTACACACGTTATCAAAGAGAATAACTGAGTGGTAGGCTACAGCACAGGATTGGTATATGACTGAGACAATGTACTATAACAGGGAATAACGGAATATTAGGTTAATGCACAGCTCTAGGGAGTGTGGGACAGAGGCAGCACAAGAGAATAACTGAATGTTGGTTATGTTACTGCATACCTTTGGGGTATATGACCGAGGTCACAGTACTATACTAGGGAATAATTGAGTTATATAAGACAACTGCACAATTCTGATGCATGACTAAGACATGTCCTATAAAAGAGAATAACTGAATTTTAGTTAGGTTGGTTACTGCACAGCTCTGGATTGTGCTATGATTGAGGTCAGTTACTTACAAGTGAGTGACTTAAGCAATAATGCACGACATGGTGTGTGTTGTGCTGGGATAACGTCATGCTTTGTGTGGTTGGGGCGTCCAACAGCAAGGCATGATGTTATCCCAGCACAACACACACCCTGGAGTGCATTATTGCTATTATGCAATGGCTCTTTAGAAACAAAAAAAAAACAAAAAAAAGATGGTAACATAGATTGAAAAGGCTTATTTTGTTATTTTTATCAATGGGTTGGAATACTTTTAAAAAAAATAGTGCCAATTTATTGATTTTGCCAGTAGGTTAAGATGGTGTGTGGCTCTGCACCCCCAACCAGCCTTTCTGTGTGTATTCCTCGGTGTGCGGGCTGTGTCCCCCCCCCCTCGTTGAAATTTATGTTCCTCTGCTGCCACTCACTAGGATTCCCCAATTCATAATTCTTTCTATGTCCCTTTTTCTTGCTGGTCATGCTTTCTGCTGTGAGGAAATCAGACATCTTTCCCCACCTCTCCGGCGATCGGCAGCTGGGACCATTCTATGCTGCGGCTGCAAAAACGTCAGAAATCAGCTCCCACCCAGTCTGGCGATAGGAGTTCCGATCATTCTGTGCACCTTCTCCTGGTACAGTAGGCACGTGTTTGTACCAGGAGATGAGAGATATTCCAAATACACAGAAGTGCACTCAGCAATTCAGTAAGGCGTGGTTTGCGTTTCAAAAGCCGCGCTCAGGCTTTTCGGGCTGGCTATTGTGTGTGAGGCAGTGTAGGCTTTGTGGTTGTCCTACCCCCAAACCCATGTGTACATGTCTGCATTTTTCTTCCTGTACAATCAGCACAGCACATTTGTACTGGGAGAAGATTTCTTCGAAACAGGAAATCGAGCACACGCGCTGATAGTGTTAGGGGCTTAGAGAAGACTGCCAGCAGTGAAGCTGATGGCACTGACTGCTTCCTTTAAGATTTCTTTTTCCTTTTTTCTGGAATAATGCTGTAGGGTTTTGATGGGGGTTTAAGTTGTGGCATGTTGGAGGGGAATTTGTTGAATTTTTGAGCTGTGGGAGGAAGGGGTTTCACTAAGAAAAAAATGAGAAAGTATTGGCAAACTTCACTTCTGCAATGCCTAGTGTGGGCAATTAGGACATGGCTTGTGGCATGATACTTTTAACATTCCAGATGATCATGTCTGTGCTGGGACTAGAGCCATGATGTTGTACTGGGATAACATCACGGGTCTAGCCCCATACCAACCAATCAGAGTACAGGGATTTTTCTTGTTATTGTATAATAAATATTAAGCTACTTCACAGCTCTGTGATGTATGACTGAGGTCAGGTGCTCTACAAGAGAATGACTGAATGTTAGTTACAGTAGGTTACTTCAGCGCTCTGGTGTGTATTACGGAGTCAGATACTGTACAAGCAAAAAACTGGGTATTAAGCTACTGCACTGCTGAGGGGTCTGTGACTGAGGTTAGGTACTATTCAACAGAATAACTGAGAGTTAGGCTACTGCCCAGCATAAGTGAGACACATATTGTACAAGAGAATGACTAAATGTTAGTGTAAGGGCCAAGCACCTCCCAGTCTAGGGATATATGGTAGTATCTCGTTCAGGGGAGCACCTGCCTTATGCTATGAAAACCAGTCCAATTCCTGCTAGTAGTGCATCCTGGGATGCCCGAACAATGCAGGCAAGGTCGGCTAACCCCAACACAGTAAGCAAAACACAGTAAGCCATCACTCTGGGAGTACTAGTAAGTGTTCAGGAAAAATTAACTGAGGCCAGACATAGAAATTCAAGACAATTTCCATTGCTGCCCAATTTACTCATCAATGCTCCCTGATGAAGACCCCCTGTGGTCGAAGTGCCTGGGCTTTGCCTCCTATGTCACGCCTATTTGGTTCACTGCTAAGCTCAATCATAATACATGCTTTTTTTGTAGTGAATTTCCATGCCTGCTTTCAGTTATTCTTTTCTGAGCACTTACTAGTACTCCCAGAGTGCAGGATTACTTTGTTTTTGCTTACCCAGAAAACCAGTACCTTCCCTTTACCTTGCCACTTCAAGTCAGGGCGAATGGGGAACAGGCAGCTGATACGTACTTTTGGGGTACCATTAACCACTAGACTGGCACACAAATGGAGATCCAAACTGGGAGATGGGATCAAGCAGGAGCTGTTCATTATGCTGTTCATGATGTCACACAACATTTATTTAGTTTACCTACCTAGGGCGAACATGCCTGTGCTCAGTAATGTGCCAGACAGTGGCAGTTATGTTTCAGCGACGCAATCAGCCTGTGTTCTTAAGTTCTGCGCTAGCTGGTCTGGTCAGAAATGCCTCCCTCTGGCTGTAGTATTGATAGCCCTAGTTGCCCAAAGAACAGGCTCTCTTGCCTGGCACCATCCCAGGGACTTACCAACCCCAACGCTAATCAGGCCCCATCTGCCTGACAACCAAGAATTTGGAGCACTTCCCCAAGGGGTTACTACATTCAATAGTTAGTACCGTACTTAGGCTTTTTTTATTTACACACATACGGAGCATGTTTAATGAAAATGTTACTTACAAGTGTGCTCTCTTTCACACGAACTTCATTGCAGGAGTGGATCCTCATGGGTCCTAACAACCTTACTAACATACTATCATACTAAAATGCCAGCAGAACAGGCCTAATAGTCTCCCGAGTCTGTTCGATTTTTCAGCCCCTGCACTGAGGGTCGATTTTGGTGTTTCCTCTCCCCCTTGGGTTATACTGTCCCCAGTCCCAGATGTTCCACCTGTACTGGACCTGGTCAGATTTATTCTCCCCCTGTACCTGTCCCATCCCTATTTAAACCTGTCCACAGTCTCCACCTCTACCAGCTCCCTGGGCAGTGCATTCCATGGCTCCACCACCCTTTCAGTGAAATAACATCTCCTCCTCTCCCCTCTGAGCCTGCCCCCTTCCAGCTTACACCCGTGACCTCTCATTGCCCCAGCTTCCTTTGGAGTACCCTGACTGGGCCTCCTTTATTGATCCCTTTCATGTACTTAAAGACCTCTATCATGTCTGCCCTGTCCCTCCTCTCCTCCAGGGTGTACATGTCGAGCTCCCTGAGCCTCTCCTCATAGGTCCTCTCCCCCAGGCCCCAGATCATTTTGGTTGCCCTCCTTTGGACTCTCTCTCTAGGAGTGTAATGTCCCTTTTTAAATGTGGTCTCCAAAACTGCACACAGTACGCGAGGTGTGGCCTAACCAAGCAGTTGTACAATGGAAGGATCACTTCCACCTTTCTGGAGGTAATCCCTTTGGCGCTGCATCCCAGCATCCTATTTGCCCTTGCCGTTGCCCTCCTACAAGTCTCTGAGTTGTTCATTTTGACATCTACCACTACTCCCAGGTCCCTCTCACCCTCCGTGACTTGAATCATGCCTCCTCCCAGGGTATACCCCTGGCCTGGATTTCTGACTCCCAGGTGCAGAACCTTGCACTTCTCCACATTGAATTCTAGTTTCCATTTTCCCGACCACCTTTCCAGAGCCTCCAGGTCTTCCTGCAAAGCCACCCTACCCTCCTCCTCATCCACCACTGCACCCAGCTTTGAGTCATCTGCAAAGAGACTCATCTCACTCCTGATCCCCCCTCCTGATGTCCAAGATGCAGGCATTGAACAGGAGTGGCCCCAGCACCGACTCCTGGGGAACCCCACTAGTAACCCACCTTGGGGATGAGGCTAACCCTCCAACCTCCACCTTTTGAGTGTGCTCAGAGAGCCAATTTCCTATCCATCATAACAACTGTCTCCCTACCCCCATTTCCTTCAGCTTAGCCAGCAGGCCACTGTGCGGTACTGAATCAAATGCCTTGTTAAAGTCCAGAAAGAGGACGTCCACTGGCCTACCCTGGTCCAGGGCCCTCGTCACCCAGTCATAGAACTCAACAAGGTTTGTCTGGCAGGATCTTCCCTTGACAAAGCCATGCTGCCTATCATCCAAGTACCCAGTTTGCTCCAGTAACCCCCCCTAGCCTTTCCTTGACAATACCCTCCATCACCTTGCCAACCACCGATGTCAGGCTAATAGGCCTGTAATTTTCTGCCTCCTCTCGATCCCCCCTTGTGGATCGGCACAACATGGGCACTCTCCAGTCTTGGGGCACCCACCCAGTCCTCAGAGAGAGATGTTGAAAAACTCCACTAGAGGGACTGCCAGGACATCTGCCAGTTCCCTCAGCACCCTGGGATGTATCTTATCTGGCTCAGGTGCTTTCTCCATCAGAAGGGACCTGAGGGATTCCTTTACCCTCTCTACTGGGATTTCAGCCTCCATGTCTTCCCCCTTTTCACCCTGCACTGCTGGCCCCCCACCTGTTTGTGGTGGTCACTCCCTTTCCCCATACCCTTCAGGGCCCCTGGTCTCTACCAGTCCCACCCCTTCCTCCGGTTTGCCCCCACTCCCCTCGCAAGCATAGCTCCTCCATCCCCCCGGTAAACACTGAGGGAAAGTACTCATTTAGGACTTCTGCCTCTTCCCCCCTGCCTCCTGTGCCCAACCATCCCCTACCCTTATCTTACTGATCTTCCCCCTTACTTTCCTTTTTTCTCCTATGTATCTAAGGAACCCCTTGTCCCCCCTCTGGATCGCACTGGCCAAGGACTGCTCTTTTTTTTTGCCTTAGCTGCTCTCACCACCCTGGTGACTCTCTTGTCTGCCAGCTCATATTCCTCCTGATCCCTTTCACTCATTGAGCACTTGAAACACCTATGGGCCGCCTTCATTTCCCTTACCACCTCCTGCACCTCCCGGGTCCACCAGCAGGGTTTTCTGGCCTTACTGAACTTATGCCTTTCCCTTGCTCAGGATCTGGTAACCTCCTGTATTCCCCTCCTAATGATCTCCCACCTGCTGTCAGCATCCATATCTGGCCTTATCCTGTCCAGACAATCTTTAACCTTCGTTGAGGGATTGCCCTCCACAGTTTCCTGTTGTGCCATTCGGGTTTTAATCTTCTGGTTCTTGAGATGGGGGTTGCTGTAGTCTGCCACCACCTAACTGGTGTTCTGGGGGTGTCCTTCCAGTCGGAATTCTGACTGAGCTCTGTGCCTCTGGAGACTTTTCCAGAGAGGACCAGTGCCACCCAGATCTAGGGACCATGCCACCATCCCTGGACCACAAACCCTCTTGACTCGGTCACAGCTGGGGTGGTTTGATTCTACTGCAATATATATTTCCATGAACTCCATTGTTAAATTTAAGGGTTATACATTATGGGCAGTAGCAATACAAATGTTTCAAAGATTTTGCTTATATGTTAAAAGTAGTATCCTGTGTCAATGTAATAGACAAGATTTTCTGCTTCCATTTTCCTAATGTTATTTGTATTTATCTTGTATGATGTATGCATATTTTCGTATAAACTTCATCCAAGATTTTCCCAGTTGGTTGCAAGAAAATAGAAAAAAAAAATAACAATAAATAGAGAATGACTGTGCGTTAATGCTGTCATTGTACTGCACTAGTATGGGCTCAATTTTCAAAGACTGATACAGGGTTTGCATCAAGCTCTGCATCAAAGCCATTTTTTGGTGCAGTTGTGCCAACCTCTTTTGCCGGAACTGCACCCAGTTTTCTATTGTCAGATGCAGTCATGACTGTTTCCTCAATTTATGGCTGCTTGCACCAAAGATTTGGTGCAAGCCTCATTAAAGGGTCCCCCAAATTGCACAAGTTAGACCAGGGAAAAACTGGTCTAACTTGCGGCATTTAGAACTCAAGATTGAAAATCCCGATTGCCAGCCGGAAGAATGTCGGAAACCCCATGCACCAGGGACTTTTGACAATCTCAGGGCTTTGAAAATCAAGCCCTCTGACTGCTTTCAAATACAAGAAAATGGATGCTACTAGCATTGAGGTTACTGCACAATTCTGGTGTTTTTAATAGGGAGAGGGCACCTGGTTTATTATACCACGTCAACTCTACTGTATATTTAGCGGCAAGATTACTAAAACTTTTGTGGCAGATTTGTTTATCCATTAAAAATTGGTTACTTTGCCACTGATGCTGAATTGGACATTACTACTGTAGCAGATTTCTGTTCATCTGGTGGCTAACATAAAGTGTCACCAGCTAGGAATCAAAACAGTACCTTCCAGTATTACTGCAAAATGCCGCAGTGTGCTACTGGGAACAGTGTGATTGAATGGTCATTAAACCTTTTTGTCAGGCCGGCTCCATGGTGCTGAGTGATGGGAATTTGCTTGGCATGCTGACAACCCGTGTTCGAGCCCTGAGCCTGGATCTCAGGAGCAGAGTCTGGTGGGGTGGGAGTTCAGAACGTCCCTCTGATGCTTCCCTTCTAGGGGGTGGGAGGGTCTTGGACTGCTGTTAAGTGGCTTGTGGTGGTGGTGGGAAGTCAGCATTCTTGGTGAAGTACAGCATCAACATACTGCTGAACATCCCTGCCCCCAGGATGCTGCTGTGGCTGACCCAATACGTGGATGGTGACTGGGATAGGGGAAAAAACAGAAAATTTCTGCTCAGCTGACCAGATGACGGTGGCTGGTCTCTGCTCACCACAAAGCCTGGAGGCATCTAAGCCATTCCCTCATCATGTGCGCCTGGTGTAGAATGAAGCCTATTTACTGGATTTACTGGATAGTATAGGATAAAAGTAAGCACAAGGCCCATCGAGATTGTCCCCCCACAATAGTAGGATATTACAAGAATTTAAGATGCGATAAGCCAAGTATCAAGTTTATATTTAAACGAGTCAAAACTGGCTGAGTCTATAATATCCTGTGGCAAGGAATTCCATTGTTTTGCTGCTCTTATAGTAAAGATATTGTCATATTTATTTGTGTTTGCCCAATCAATATTAAGTTGATTAGTGTGCAATCTTCCCACTGTTTGTTTATTAGCAAATGATAATGGGCAAGTTTCCCCTCCTGGATTAGTTTCCCATCTGTGGGGGAACCCCTCGATAAAGAGATATGCTGGGTCAACTGGGGCAGTGGCTTATAGGAGGGTAGTGAGAATGATGATGGTGATGGGTGGCAGGTAGGGTGTCCTAGGCAGCCCAAAGGAGTGGCCAATCAGGGAGCTGGGAGGCACAAAAAAAAAAGAAAACCTTTTTGTCATACAGTATTTTGTGATATGTTATTTACTGCAAGGTATTGTGTTGCATCATGGTTGGCTCTACCCTACTGGTATTTATTGAGCATGGGGAGAGCTACAAGACAAAGAGTGGAGAAAGAGACTGGAATTGTGGAAAACTAGTACTTCTTTTAATAAAATTGTGAATTCTGCAGCAAGACAGAAGTTCTGCAGTGGAATACAAGTAAAGCAACCAGTTTTTGAGGCTGCCTATTCACATAGTTCCATGCGTCTTGACTATGGATGTTGAGAGACAGATCCATTGTTTGGCAGGTTGTTTAGTTCTGACAGACATAGATGATTATTAATTGTTTTTTTCCAATTGTTTAACCAGGTGAGACACACTAAGCTGAAAGCTTGTTTACAGGTGCAACCTGGGAGCGCAGGGAAGTTAAGTGACTTGCTCAGGGTCACACAGTATATGCAAGTGGGGGCTGTGGGATTCAAACCCAGGTCTCCAGATTTGCAGCTCAGAGCCTTAAACCACTGCACTATACTGCCTCCCAAGCAAGTTTATTTGCTCATGTTTCACTCTGTGGGATAAAGTCTCTTGAGATGTAACATCTTGCTTGCAAGGGAATTCCAGTTTATGGCAGTGATACAACGAATATTAATAGCCTTTATGTGGACATACAGTGTGCCTTGCATTTTAGGAGAGCTTGGAACCACATGATCTCTTATCCTGTGTATAGTTGCCATCTTGTGTGAGAACAATAGAGAGGAGGGTTCTACTTCAAAGAAGGGGAGAAGAAATAGACTCATTCTAAAATAAACAGCTAAACATGACATTTATTATAAATTACTTAGGTAACTTGAATGTTATAATAAGATTGACCACTTACTGATGTCTCTTATTGTATAAGAAAAAGGCCATCTCATGTGGTTTAGGCAGTCAGAACTGCTCAGCATTGCTTTGCAGTCCTCTTCCCTGAACCTCATGAGATGATTCTCTTATACAATGAGACATCTTTGAAAGGCACTCAACTCTTATATAGGAAATTCATAATGGCTTGGCTCAATATGCACAATTTATTTTCAGTAGTAAGGAGGGAGGACCATAACTCACAAGTGGCAAAACCACAAGTTAATTATGAAACTTCTGTTCCCTTACAAATGGTAATAGATAGTGTTTATTGGGTCAGGCTATTGTATATTTGATTTATACAATGACAGTTTAAAAAGTATAACTTTTTAATCAAGAATAAACACGTGTGCTACCTGGACAAAATCACCACTACAACTATATAGAAAAGTCCGAAAAGACAGATGCACAGTGCAGAAACTAGTCCATTTTACTCAGTGATGCACGATTAATTGAATCAATATTTTTCATTAAAACTGTTGCTATTTTTTCCCCATACATCTATCTTTTATAACATTTTAATTTGCTGTCTATATGAAGATTTAACTGTTTCTCTTTGAGTTCAGCAGGCTTTAGGGTATGTCAAGGATACTGTGATGACATCAGCATTGTGAACCCTGCTGTCCCATTGGTTAGATATTCAATTGTGACAGGCCTAAGAGAGAATGTTTGATATTGACAGGCCTAAAATGAGAATATCAACATATAGATTTTAAATTCTGGAACAGTTTTGTGATTTTTAATATAGGTGTTTGAAAGATGGAGCAACATCATATACTGTATCACCTTATCTGACTCTAAGCTTTTAATTAAAAAAAAAATGTTTCTAGCACTAATAATTTCAAAGTTATCTAATTTTAAAATAAATTGTATTTTGAAAGGTCTTTCTTTGGAACCATTAAGGCTAGAATAATAAATGTTTTTCCTTCAGAAAAAGTTAATGATATATATATAATGATGTAATTTGTTTTTATTTACCAAGGTGTTTAATATAGCTGTTTAGCAGGAAGTAGATGGTGCTGAGAGTAAAATGACATCATGCTGTTTTCAATTAAATGATGTGGGTCTGAGCTCTCAAAGCAAAGACAACAGTGACAAAAGTCACCATTTAATAATACGTTTCAACATTATTTATTTAAATAAAGAATATTTTGCTATAAATACATGTCCATAGAGAAAATAATGTAAAGAACATTTTCTAATTATCTTTAAAGCATGTTTCCAGTATCCAGGAAAAGTTTTTAAAATATAATATTCAGACACCATTCAATATTTACAGTATTTTATTAATTTTCTGTATTTCTGTTATCTCATTCTTTATTTCGAAGAACATCTGCATGAAAAGATTATCCCTGTCCCTCAAACTGTTTCTCCATCTTCCTGCAGTTCACCACACGGATGTAATAATTCTCCATTTGTGACAATGCAATCTGATGCTGTGGAAATAATTCTGATCGCACAAGCAGCCTATTACGAATTTATTATAGGAGGCTTGGGCAGGAGGATTAGATAAAGTCTGAGACACACAGACCATGCTTTCATGTCGATGTTTTTAGCATTAAAAAATGAGGGGACATACTGTAGATATAGAAAAGTAATAAAAATAAGAATTGAATTGTCTAAATGTTTACAAAAGTAAAACTTTTTTCTGGATATTGAAAATAATGCTTTAAAGTGGGTGTGACGGTGAGGTAAAGTAGGTTGAAGTTAATGCTGTGCTTGTACATAACATGACCCCAGAGGAGTACCGTAGTTCATGTGCCATTAGTTTTACCCAGTCTTTTTTTTATTTCTGTTTATTAAAAGTTTCTTTTTATAACATACATTAACAACATACAGTACAGCTGTATACAAATAATATTTTAAGTAGCAATATAATAGTTATTACATTGAAAATCATGCAATGTTGCCTGTCCTCCTTGGAGATAGAACGACTAAGGTTTGCTAAGGTATCACTTTTAAAGGGCAACTAAAAAAGACAGTTAGACCTTCATTTTAATTTACAGTGTTATCCTCATGGAACAAAGTCATTTCTTCTGGCCATTATGTAAATAACCCATCTTCTCCACAGTAATTCAAATTTAGCTAGGGCTTGTGCAGCCCTAGTTGTAAGCTTCTCCAAATCATAAATTGAGTTCTTAATGTCTTGCCACAATTTTATGGTGGGTAGTTTTACCCAGTCTAATCTTACATTGAGGTTCTAATTATAAACCTTGACTGTAAATGTTGTAGTACAGATTAACATATTATTCATTGACTACTGTAAGTTTGGAGACTTTTTCTGCTGCAGTAATGTAGGCTGTTGCTATAGTTCATTTTTGGATCTTGTAAATTGAAAGCTAGCTTCCTTTTGGCACTGAAGAGAAAACACACCTTAGTTCTTTAGCACAACCCAAATCTGACCTACATTTTTTTCACAGAAGTGTCCTGTCAATGTGTTTGTTGAACCAGAGGCCCATGTATTTGTGTTCAGGGATTGGATGAGAGCTATAAAGGGATGTAACAAAAGGTACCATGACATTAAAGACCACCAATTTGGGTACTTTTAAAATAACCTCTTCTTATAGCTAACCTCCTTAGGAGTTGGACTTAAACAGTCCTATTTCAATAATATATATGTTTTTGTTTTTAAAGAGCAGAAGGGTTCATAATTTTTGCTATGAGGAGCTAGATTGTTGTCAAATACTCTAGGTTGATATCACTAGATAATATGAGAAGTGTTGTAGAGGTGTAATGGTTCAGTCTGAAGCTAAGCTGGAATGGTGTGAACCTGTTCATTTTCATATAGAACTACAGGTAGTAACATTGTGTTGCCCCTTGATAGGGCATACACATGTACAGTATCTTCCAAAGTGTTCACAATATTTATCATGAATACTAAGATTATTAATTTTGATATGCGTTTCTCAATAGCCTAGTTTCTATGCAGGGTTGTTTTAATTCTCTGATTTTACAAACTTTTATTATATAAAATATTTTTATATGTTTACGAACTGTTTTCTTCAAAAACACATTTTTCTCAAATGTATACTTGAAGTGAATTTGTTTTATACAAAGTAATGTCTTCAAAAATGTGTTCTTTCTTTAGTTTTTAAAAAAATATTTAATCAATAACTTATTATTGACATATATGCTGATAGAAATAGGTTTTACTTTAAATTTCTAAATAAAACATGTTTTCCATAGAAATTTTTTTTATTATTTATTTACATCATATCACAAATACTGTATCTGTCACATTTTGAAAACCATCTACCTAGGCCTAATAGGTCTAATCACATACTTTAAAAGTACATTTCAGCACCATAAAAATAACTATACATTACCCCTCACCAAATCTTTCAACCAGGCTGTATCCCCTGGGCCTATTTTATGTTGAAAATTTGATTAAAACTAAACTAATTTAATGATCCTAACACATGTCACACCCTGATCTTTAGTTTCTTACTACAGCCTTTCACTGTCTACTCCCACCCATCACCAAGTGAATGGCTGATCAACTAATCACTCACTGATGGTTGAGGCAAAGACTGAAACATGCAAGGTGAGAAGCAGAGGATTGGGGTGATCTGGCAGGATCACCAAAATAAAATAGATCCAGAGGTTACAGCTGGGTTGGAGGGATTTGATGGTGTGGGGAAATGTATTATTTATTTTGCAGGGTCAAAGGCCTACTATAGTTGACACTCATTCAGAACAGCAATTAGTGTTTGTTAATACATGGACGTGATGTCACAACCACATAGTATATAATAGAGATTGTTGTCTTCTAAACTCTGGTCATAATAGAACTTAACCAATTATTATATTGGTAAAGTCACTGAACTGTCTGTGAATAATTCATTCAAATAGTGCTACTGGTGTTAGCATGGTGATCAGAGGCTGATAATTGTTATCGTCACAGATATCCACACCTTTATGAATGGCAACAGTTATTGCTGATTTCCATAGGGCAGGTCCCTTACTATGTGTGTGAGAGAGAGAGAGAGATAGAGAGAGGGAAAGACAAAGAAAGAGACACTGATTGTTGCACAGCCAGAAGAAAAAAAGCAAGCACTTAGTCACCTACAAGAGGGACACCAGATGCCACCAGGTTGTAGTGCAAATAAATCCCTGAAGCTCTTTTACTGCCAAAATGTGCAAAGATACAAATGAGCCATCTGACCTAGACACCTGACATATTTTACATCACAACAGATGCCTTTTCAAGGGCATCCCACCACAGCATAGCTAAGAATAAGTACAGGAATCTTAAAGCAACAACACCATAAAGCTGCAGTGTGTATAGAACAAAGTGACTTAAGTACTTAGGAAAAACTAGATAAAAATTGAAATTGCATACATAAAAATATTTAAAACCAACAGGCAGCTTTCATTAATTACTGGCAAAATTAGACCAGATTAAAGTGAATATTCAGCTAAAGAAACCTTTAATAAATAAATATCAAGATTTAAAACATCATAGAGATATAGAGAATAATGCATGGGGTGATGTGTGCTACGAGAATTTAAAGCATACCTGAGGTGTTGGATGCTACATAAACCAAGGAGTTTAAAAAGCATCCCACACCAAGGGTGTGCATTAAATTCGAGTAATCACACACGACCCCATGCTTTATTTTATATAATTTCTGGCCATCAGTTTTTGCTTTACCATTTTTCCCCCAGTAGGAAAACATATTTAACAGTAAAGGGTGCTGCTTTGAGATTTTTTTTTAATTTTCCGCTTTTGTTTTGTGTTTTGTTGAGGTACTCCCCCCACCCCAATATCATTATCTTGTAGTGGAGTTTTTCTTTGTTGTCAGCTGCAGGCAGTGTGTGCATGTTTGCTGTAATAACTGGCCAGTTATTACAGTAAATAATAACTGGCCATCTCCATTGAAAAAAAAAATTGATGGGCAGTTATTATATATAGAATAATATATGAGGTGGTGTGTGTAACAAGAATTTTACACACACATGAGGTGTTGGATGCCACATAAACCCTGAGAGCGAAGCTCGAAGGGTTTATCTAGGCATCCAAAACTGAGGATGTATGTAAAATTTGAGTTCACACACAATCCCATGTTTTATTTTATATAATTGTTGGCGTGTGCTTTTTCACCAAAGCAATTATATAGAATCAGCAAAGATCAGTTTTGGCAGCCATGGACTAGTAGGGATTCAGCGTGGTCTGCAGTCTGCCAGGTTCACATATCCCATTAGTGTGCACCCCAAAGAAGAAGACAGCTGTTTGTTTAGTTTAAAAAATTATTTTTTGTCAAACATTTTACTTACCACTGACTGGCAGTTTCAGTGTCTCTTACAGCGTTTGCGGTGTCCGTCCAGCGAGGAGGTGGAGAGAGCATCTGGTGCATGCAAAGACACAGTGAAACCTGGCACGTGTTTGCTGTAATAACCAACCAGTTATCACAGCAAATAATAACTGGGTTTCCCCAATGGAAAAAAGTGGACGCCAGTAATTATATGTACTGTATATATTATTTATTTCAGTTTTAGTAACAGGGTAGACCCACTGAGCCATGAAGGTCCCTTTTTCAGGGGTGACCCAGAATTAGTTACATAGAATAAACATTTAGCAAAAACATTGCATTGAAGTTACAAAGAAACATTTCCATACAGATACAATTCACATCAGGAATACATAAATATGGATAGACAATGCTTAATACGATCACTGTAAACATTCACAATAGGACTAGTCTCCAGTCACCATTGTACGTGATCCTGAAGTCCATGTTCTGGAATGTAAGTGGCCTAGTTGAGATGATGTGTCACTGACTTCTTGATACTCTGGATATTGGTCTAAGTGAGCTCTAAATCAAAAAGCAAAATAAGAGAAATTATTATTAAGAACAAAGACACATCAGTATGTTACATTATAAAATTATAGGAACATTAGAGAATGGAAGATATAGAGAATACTGGATGGGCAACTGTTCACAGCCAGTGTATTTTGCCACAGAGAGGTTCTGATTCCCTTTGACCTTGAGAGTGAAGCTCGAGAGATCCATGGGAATCAGAACCCCCGAGGTGGCAGAATACACTAGTTGTGCATACAGTTGCACATCCAGTATTTTTTGTAGTGCATGGTGCCCCTAACAGTAATTTAAAACAAGTTTGATCAAAAGAGAAATGTGTACTGCTGTGTGTTATTTCTTGGGTTTAGGCTGGTTGCTAGGGTCTGTGGTTTGGTCATTAGGAAGCCGACGTCCCTATGTGTCTAGCTCCAGCTATCATTGGTTACCAGTTGTGTGTGGTCAGGATTTAAAAAAAATTAAAACATGGCAGTCGTATTTCTTGTTAAGTGAGAGAATCATTGCTGTGAGGAATCCTGATTCATTTTGTAAGTATTTTAAAACATTTGGTTGATCCTGCAGTGTATGTTTTTTCCAGATATCTGGTTGATCCTTCTTGTTTTTTTTGTATCTGGTTGATCCTGCATCGTCAGGAGTTGGTGTCATAGGTTTTGTGATTGGGCCATCTCCTTGATTCCATTGTGGTTTGACTGAGAAGAGCTGCACGGCTCTTCTCAGCAGCTGTCAACATCCAGGTGGGCTTGTGGTCAATTGTTTTCAGCCATGGAATGCAATTGTACCACAGAAGGGTACAATCACATTCCATGACCTTTGCACTGTGGCACAACAAGATTTTGTAATGGATAGAAACTGATGCTGAACAATATTCTTTTTTTTTGCAAATAACCAAGCTTTATTGAGTCTTTTCCAACATAAATTACATACCATACAACTAAATAATACATAACACTCATATAATAACATATGTAAGAAAACATAACAAGGGGGAAAAGAGCCCCCATATCCCCCCTAAGGAATAAAAAGGAAAAAGAAAACCCTCAACCCCACCCCCTACCCACCCTGGCAGCTATCCCATTGAATGACTCACCATAATTAATACATAATCATAAAATGTCATTAAAGAAAACAAAAGAAATACAACCAGTTTGGTACATACTTTAAATAGGTAGACAAAGAAGGCGCCAAGGAGGAAAGGACCTTATTGAAATTAATTTACCGAGCCAGGGCCGATACCAATCCAGTAGTGGGAAAAACAAGAGAGACATCTATCTCTAGTACCCGTACCTGTCCTTAAGGCATTGGTACATCTTACCCCAACACTGTTGGAATATTGGTGAAGCATTGTGAAAAGAGAAAACCGATCTTTCTGCATTTAATGCATTCATGAATTCATCCCACCATTCCCGGAACGTGGAGTCCAATCGTCTCTCCAGTGGCGTAAAATTATTAACTTAGTTACCAATGCTACCATAGCCATTCGATATTTAGTTAACTTGCCTGGTACTTTATCAAACATCCCAAATATACAAGCCTCCGGAGTAAAGAACCTGGCAAGATCATAAAATTGACTAATCCCCTGCTTCACCAAATGCCACAACCCAACCACTTTGGGGCAGGTCCAAAATTTATGGTAGCTGGTAGCAAAAGATCGTTACACTCAGTACATTGCGCTGAAAAATGGCTACCCATTCTGGAAAGCTTAGCTGGCGAAAATATAAATTATAGGTAACTTAAATTGAACGTCTCTCAATCTGTCCTGCTTAATAAATTTATAGATATCGACCCAGGCCTTCTCCCATGTTTCTGCTGATTTACCCAAAGATAAGTTTAGTTCCCAATATACCGGGATTGGAGACACATTCGAGTTCCCTTTAACTATTATGTATTTATAAATTTTAGAAATCAATTTGCCCACTTATGTGAACCCTTTCAACTCAGCGAACATTAATCCCAAGGCATCCTGCCCCAGTCCTTTGCCAAAATAAGATCTGACACAACTTATTATTTGAATTAGTTTTAGGAAGGATTGGGTTTCTACTCCTAACTTCTCCACCAGTGACTGAAATGGGAGTAACCCATTGTTCTGATAGAAGTCTTTGACTCACAATTTCAGCCCATTTAACTACTTAATCTGGATATTGGTTGACTTCCAATTGTCAGGTTGGATTTCTTAATAGGGTTGGGATAAATCATATAGTTGCAAAATTTTGAACTTTGCATAAAATTGATACAAAGCTTTAATATCCCATCCTAACGGTGTACCTCTCACTCTCTTTGGGACCTTAGCCCATGGGATATATAACAATGACTCTAAGTCAAACTTAAAACTTTCGACAAATAGTCGGTCTAAATGGAGTCGGGATAGGAAATACCCTCTCACAAACCCATGCAACTACCCTTGCCATGTGAATTGCTAGATAGTAGACATAGAAGTCCGGTAGCTGAGACCTCCCAGTTGACGCTGCAGTAAGTTTAAGGTAACTTCTTCTAGGGGGTTTACCATTCCACAAGAATACCGAGCATTGTTGGTATAATGATTTAAAGAAAGACTTTGGCAGATAAACATTTAGATTTGATAATGGGTAAAAGAGTTTGGGCATAACCATCATTTTAATCGTATTAACTCTTCCCGAGAAGGTCAATGGAAGCTTTGACCATCTGACCAAGTCTTCCTTAATAGTTTTGACTAACGGTTTAAGATTTAAGTCGGCCAGAGCCTCTAGGTTCTTGGATATTTGAATCCCCAAATAGGTTAGTGATCTGGTTTGCCAACGAAGTCCCAGAGAAAGGCACCAACTCTTCTGGAGAAATGGGGTCAAAGAATATACAGAGGTTTTAGCCTTATTTAAACTATACCCTGACAGCATGCTGAACTTATCAATTAAATCAAGAGCCTTAAGGAGGAAGAAGTAGTATTGAGATGTGTAGCAATAAATCATCAGCAAATGCTGAAAGTTTAAATTCAGAGTCTCCTATCCTAAGCCCTTGCACTTCTCTATTTATTTTATAGATCTAATTAATGGTTCAATGTACAAATTGAAAAGGTAAGGTGATAAAGGGCAACCCTGTCGGGTACCTCTAGAAAGTGGAAAAACCTCTGAAACTAAATTGTTGCATTGAATCTTAGCTGAGGGGCAGGAGTACAGAATACGAACCATATGAATAAATCTAGCTGGAAGACCTAGCTTCGACAGGGTAGTGAACATAAAGGTCCATTCCACCCTGTCGAAAGCTTTTTCTGTGTCTAACAAAACTAATGACGCTTCCATAGCAGGATCCGCAGATTCAGAAATTAAATAAAACAATTTACGGAAATGGTCAGCCGAGGAGCGGCCCTCAACAAAGCCAGCCTGTTCTGGGCTCAATAAAACACGCCATACTTGTTTTAATCTGTTGGCCAAAATTTTGCTAAAAATCTTGAGCGTCTAAGTTTAGTAAGGAAATCGGTCTATAACTACTTACTACCTCAGGGGCTTATCTGGCTTTGGTAACAAAATAATCTTGGCCTCAAACGGCGTCTGGTCCCTGATCCCTTGATCACACCAGAAGGAGAATAATTCCTGCAATCAGGGCACCAGATTATTCTTAAAACACTGAAAAAAAAAGGCTGTAAACCCATCCGGGCCAGGCACCTTGTCTGGGCAGAAGGAGTCAATAGCCTTCTCTATTTCATCCTCAGAGATAGGAGTTGTTAATTGAGGGCCAACCTCCTCTGACAATCTTGGTAAAGGAATAGCATCCAAAAATTCCTGAATTCCATCTAACGCCTGTAGGGGGGGCTGCTGGCTTGTATACAACTTTCGATAAAAATGCTTAAAAATTTCTAGTATCTCAGCCGAATCTGTAACCAACTGCCCTGCTTCTGGATGATTTAGGGCAGTCACCCACTTTGCCGAAGATTTTTGCTTCAACTGTCAAGCCAGCAATCTCCCCGCCCTACTACCTTGTCCCAGGTACAAAGCCTTGACTCTAGAGGCTGAACTAATAACTTTCTCCTCTGTCTATCCATACCAATTTCTTAAGGAGATTAGTTTACATTCTTGCACTTCCGTTCTCTGACTTTCATTTATGTTTTCTAGTTCCTTAATCTCTCTTAAGCATTCATCTGGGAGTTTCCTTGTTTTCACTTTGCGTACCGTTGCCATGCGTATTAGCTCCCTTCGCCACATAGACTTAAGAGCCACCCAAGTTTGGTCTATAGCATTGATAGAACCCCAATTACTAGTTATGGATCTTTCCAAAAAGGATATGAATCTAATTAATGCCCTGGGTTCCTTTAAAATATTATTGTTTAATGACCATGAGTATGACCTGCTAGGTTGAAGGGGTAAAGAACATACAATATGTATAGGGGAGTGGTCAGAGATTACACGGGGCAAAGTTGCAGCCTCCACCACCCAGGGCAGACTACGCTGGCTAACCAAAAAAAAATCTATCCTCGAGCGACTTATGTACTACAGAGAAAACGGTATTCCGAGACGTTGGGGTTCAAAAGCGCTAAGGGTCTGTTAGACCCACTGATAGCATAAACTCCCTTAGGGCCTTCTGTGCTGGGGAGGAGGAGCCTTTAAAATGCGATCGATCTAACGGTTAGACTGGACTAGGTTCCAGTCCCCACCCAGAATTATTGGGACGTTTCAAAAGAAGCCAAGGCCAAGCCCAACTGTATAAAGAAATCAGGCGAGTCCAGGTTAGGCTCATATACTGAGCCCAATACTAAATTAATCCCCTATACTGCCTGGACGAATATATATCGTTATGCGGATCAGAGATTACTTCGAATGCATGAATGGAATCCATGGGCAATTAAAATAGCAACTCCCCGACTATTTGAAGAGAATCCGCCCCAAAACCTGATTCACCCACTTTTTCTTAAAATGGTCAAGGCGGTCAGAGAGGACATGGGTTTCTTGCAAAATACTATCGCTGGTTTCAAAGCGGGCCAAGTGATTCAGAATAACGAATTTTTGCAATTGTCCTTTCCTCCTTTAATATTCCAAGAAACTATATTCAACCTATTATCCATTTGTTGCCCAGTCTAAATAAATCTTGGGATAGCTCCCCCCATACTGCCCCCAAAAATTAATTTCTCCCCAATTTCCTCCTCCCAAAAGAAAATAGGAATACATCCATAAATAACTTATAATCTTCCCTTCTGGCCCGAAGCCAACTACCCATCCACTGGAACGTGGTGCAACACCCTCTCCTGCCTAAGATTATTGTTAAGAATTGAATGAGTGATCTTACCAAGCCCAATCCCAAAAAAACCTGGGCTAATAAAAGAAAATTTATATCAATCTCCAGATCTTCGGTTAAGTCAGGTAACAAAACACAAACAAATAGGGGTCAAGGGGTATAGATGCAACCATTCAAATAGTATTATATTTGCCGGCCCAGTAAATACTTCTAGTCTCGTAGACATTGGCAGGCAAAACTACAATTCTCTCCCATGACGTCCTATGCGTCAGTCCCAGACAGGGGGCTCTGACTAAATCTATGAAGATTAAGTTCTGGCCAAGCTGCTCCCGGCCAGGAGCCACTGTATAGTCTAAGGTAGAGCCACCAGGCCTGTCATGAAATCCTGCCATGCATTATACCCTTGGCTGCCATATCTTAACTTGACATGCTCAACTCATGAAACACCATTGCCTATGGTTCTTACAATTAAGACAACTGCTTGAACTCTAAAGTCACCACTCATGTGAGATTCATAAAGAAACTGAGACCTTCCTGCTAATACAAATATAGTCATTATAACCCGTATCCTTTTTTACATTTATGTCCTAAGCCAATAACTAAAAGCACCAACCCCCACCCCATCCTTTAATTGTAGTCCAGAGTACTTTACTACTTCTATCAGGAACATATAGCAAGAACATGATTATTGCAGCTCCTCCTTCCCATCCGTACAGGGGTTAAGTGTAAACGCACAACACAATGTATTCTAACTTTCCCAACTTGCCACTAGCTATATTAGAATACATTAAAAAATAAACGTTTATTAGATGCCTCCATTAGAGATCAAATAAAGATTATTAACAGCAGATAAGAAAACACAACCGCTGCCTTGCAAAATATCTGAGTAGTCCCGCTGGTTATCTATGTGATTGAACTAAGCTTTCACCCTTTGGGAAACAGGTCAGGTAGCAGAGATCTCAAAGATACAAGTGCCTCTTCGGTCGAGTTAAATCTCTTCGGGCCTTCCTTAAATGTAACCTCCAGCCTCGCTGGGTACAATAAGCGATGTCGAATCCCTGCAGCCCAGAGCTTCGAGGTGATCGGCCTAAAACTTGCTTGAGCTTGTCTCATTTTCCAGGTCAGGTCAGGCACCAGACGCAGTTTTTTGCCCTCCCATTGGAAAGCCGCCAGTTTCTTAACTTCTTTTAAAATATGCTCCCTGTCCAGATAATTAAGTAATTTAAAAATAATTGGCCTCGGTGGTTCTGAAGGTGGAGGTTTGGCTCTAAGAGCCCGATGACCCCTCTCTATGATATACTCTGGCCCATTAGGTGAGGGGCCTGCCGATTTCTTAAGGAGTCTCTGGAGAAACTGGATGGTGTTCGGTCCTTCCTCCCCTTCTGGGAGACCCAGCAGGACCAAATTGTTACGTATATTGCTGCCCTCCAGGTCATCTAGGCGGTCCTCTAATTTTGCAATACTTCTTTTGCATTCCACCATAGTAGGCCCTGCCTTATCCATGGCTCTCTCAATGGAAGAGATCCTGGCCTCAGCGTCTGTCACCCTTCGCGCTAGTTGGGTCAGGGCTGGCTTTATCTCTGCCACCTCCTCTATTAATTTGAATAATGCATCCTTTATGGTAGTTATATCTCCATAGATTTTAGCAGGCTTGATTTCTTCCTCCTGTGGTGATGGTGACGAGCTCCGTCGCTGGCGCTTTGCCTCCAGTTCGGCTTCCGCGGCTTGCATTTCGCCGAAACAGGCGTTATCAATTTTTGCCACAAAACAGTTTCCGAAGGCGTAAAACAGTGTCCCAGTGTCCGTTAGCCCCGTTTGGCTGTGCAAAATCACAGTTTTATTCGAGCAGGAACGGGAGACCCAAAAGCTGCTGCCTCACTCCATGCGCGTCACGTGACTACTCGCTGAACAATATTCTACCATACTCTATAATACTGTAAATATACACTGGTGGCATAGTAAACTATCTTAATAAGGGGGCAATCCTCAAAATGCCCATTTTATTTATTTATTTATTTATTTATTTATTTAAACGTTTTACCAGGAAGGCAAGCTGAGCAGACTACTGCTCGATTCCAGATGCTGGGTGGCAGGAAGGTTACTAATGTCAAGGCCATTCCCTGGCTCTGAGGGTGAAGATCCAAAATGCCTCCCTTTGTAATATATAAATAGAAAATTCCCTTCCCTGGGGTTTGGGAACACCCTGTCAATACCACTAAATTCAGACAGGTGCTAATAAGGAACCCTAACCCCCTTTAATGTATATGCTCGTAGCTTATAGTTCATCTCTCCTGTCAGTCACTTTGCTGTGCTGTCCCACTCTGATCTTAAGATTCCACAGATACGTGAGGTGTGCTGAGCTGACAAAGGTTCAGCTACCACCAGCTACAGGAGTAGTACATCACAACCATGAAGACCACCTCTTTAAAAGTTGACACATTTCAGCTCTGTGAGGACCCATGTTTGAAAGTGGTTCCAGTCAAACTGATAGTTCTTTGGACAGATCTGGTCCTAGGAGAGGATTTACATTCTTACTGAACATTCTCTAACTGGCTTACTGGGTGGCAAGAAGGTTACTAATGTCAAAGATGTGAGTGCTGAAAATCTTAATTTGTCATGTATTCATTCAATGTGTGTCATAGCTGGCACAGGCACCCCTTCAGGAGGTTTCTGCACTCGAAGAGAGCTTCTTTGGGTCCTTAGAGTCAGCAGGAGGTTAGTTGTTAGAAGGATGATTCCCTTTTGCCTTTTTTGTTTTGAATTTGCTTTAGTATCTTACGTGTAATTATTTGTACGCCAGTCAGGCAGTTGGTCACTTTGTGGATCTATGCTTGTTCCCCTTATCCTGCTTTCTTTTTCAGTGGAACTTTTCATCAACACAAACTCACCCTTGTTCACAACTCACCAGAGATGTCACCTAATAATAATGCCTTTGAAACTGGCTCATTGAGTTTTAAACCCTGATATGGTGTTAGCTTTGATCACATCCCTGGGCAGATTGTACTTTCTGATATATTTTTGAATCCCCCCATTCCAGATGGAAGTTGTGTTCCCTGGTGGTGGTGCTGTACCTCAGCTTAAACAGCTCTATGGAGTCCACCCAGTTATATACCTGCATGTATTTGTGGGTTTCTATCATACCCCCCTTTTTATCATGTCTTCCAGAAAGTACAATGCATATTGAGGCAGTCCAGTCTCTCCTTGTAGGATGTACTATACCCACCTGTCCCTGGATCATTTTCATAGCCCTCCGCTGGATAATCTTTAATGTCACCATGCCTTTTTCACTTACTGGCTACGAATCTGCGTGTAGTACTCCAGGGTGTTATCTAACCAATGACCTATACAGCAGCAGTATTTCCTCCTTCCTGCGATTTGTGAAACCCCTCCAGATGCATCCCACCAGTTTGTCTTTCTATATGCTGTACTATATTGGGAAGTCATTTTCAAACTATTGTAATTATTAACCCAGGTCCTCTTCTTCTCTTGAGTGTTCCACCTTGACACAGTATTCCATCTGTGGATTTTTGTTAACAAATACCAAATTCCAGATCACTGCCCCAACCTTTCTACATCACTTTTCATGCTGCTAATCCCCTCCTTGCTATTCACTTGCCCACAGAAGTTCACGTTGTCTGCAGACTTACTTTCCCCTGCAACCCCCCTACCCCCATTCCACTAATATACATGTTAAAAAGTACTGGTCATGGGACAGACCCCTATGGTGCCTCACTAGTGATCCACATCTCATCAGAGAATGTTTCATTCAGGACTACTCTTTGTGTCCTGTCTGTCAACCAGTTCCAATCCATCTAAATAAGCCTTCCCCTAAGTCTCCTGCTTTATTTAGTAGCCTCCTAGGTGCCACCAAGTCTAATGCCATGTTCAAGTTCAGATGCAAGATTATAACTTCCTGGCCCCATTTGCCTTCTATGCCATCAAACGAAGAAAAAAATGGTCAGGTTTATTTGCCAGGACCTGTCTCTCATGAACTCATATTCATTTCTATCTAGAAGCTTGATTTCCTCAAAGAAGTTAGCTATCTGTTCTTTTATTATTATCTCCATTAGTTTGCCCTTCTGTATTGATCCACATCGTCAATGGGGAAGGTAATTAATACATATGGGTAATGTGCTCCCCCACTGGGGTAATGGTGCAGCTCAAAAGCTGGGACTTCAGCATAGATCCCCAGGGACATATAACATTCCATCTGCAACAGTAACCCCAGTTTCAGCTGTGCCAGTGCCGAGGTAGCAGCATAGACATAAAACTCTCTGAAAGATTTCAGTTTCCCGTCTGGCCTCTTGACAGCCAGTTCTTTTCCACAGTGCTTCATACATTTTTTGACTGATGTAAAGGGTTTTTCACGTGCTGTGGATGACGCTTAACTGTCAGCTTCGAGCCGGGGATGAGCGTGAGTGGGTGCTCCGCCAATGTACTCACATCATGTGCTCCACATGACACCAGCTGCTCGCTCCCACTTGAGGCACACATCGACCACTTACTCCCACACTGAACGAGGCACAGCCTGTCCCATGGCAGCTTGGCACTGCATTTTCTCAAAGTACAGCAACTTTCCATGAAGGTCTGAGAGAGCAGTCTGCCAGAGGAGTTGTAGCAGTTGAGGAAATTCTTAGCTTAAAGTAGAGCCACTTGCAGAATGTCACATTGTTTTGAAAGCGAGAGAGAGAGCAGCAGGCAGAGGAGTAGTTGTGATTCTTTGTTCAGAGACCGTAGCCTGGCAGGGGTCCGCTACTTTGGGTGCAACCACAGACAAAGTAAGTCTGAAACATAGAAACTCAGAAATGTAGAATTTGATTGCAGATAAGGACAGCTTGGCCCACCAAATCTTCTCCTTTTTCCTTACTTACAGTATCACTGCATACCCTGTTTGCATTGTAACTCCTTAACTGCAGGGCTTTATGGAGTTTAGCAAGTCTGTTCTGCTGGGGCTAGCTTAGGTCATGAGAAGGCAGTCTGCATTGTTGTTTAAAGGCACAGTGCC
Source organism: Neoceratodus forsteri (assembly GCA_016271365.2). Taxonomy (NCBI): domain Eukaryota; kingdom Metazoa; phylum Chordata; order Ceratodontiformes; family Ceratodontidae; genus Neoceratodus; species Neoceratodus forsteri. The sequence continues at coordinate 554,723,481 of CM057450.1, read as the reverse complement.
TTTCCTGTTATGTCTGTGACTGAATAGGGCTTTATTATGGGAGTCCTATGAAATCCTGACACTCACTTCCCCGACTTACAATTGCCCGACACAGATTGCAGAACACTTCCTTGCTCAGCACTAGAAATTTGCCTGTAGCTGAGGTGATTGCATTAAATATGGGGGGGGGGGGGAACAATACCCACTGCAATAGTGGGGTGTACCCTTGACAGTGGTAAATCTGAGTTACACAATGTGTCTTCCTGTGCTGAATATAATGTATTAAAGTCTACCACTGATCCACAGGTTTGACTTGCAATAACACCTGAATCCATACGGAACCCTCTGGTCAAAGACGGATCCCTACAGGTACCTCCAGGTGTGCCAGAGAGGAGAGAACCAGCTTGTCTAATTTGCAGGTGATGGGAGTATGACTATAATCCTGACTGAATGGAGCCAGATCCATTATGAGGAGGATGTGGCCAGAAACAAAAGGAGGCAAGGTTGCTGTGTTATGTTGCAACATGTCACCATAGGCTCCAGATAGTGTGCTTTACAGCCCCTTATTACTGTACCTATGACAGACCTGGAATGGGCCAGGGTGGCCAAATCACAGCTTCCCTGAACTAAACTGTGATACTGTGTTGCCTAGAAGATTCCTTTTATTTGTAACGTGGTAAGTGTTCTCCGGTATCAGGTGAGGCATATGCAAAGACGTGGGGAGCTCCACTTTACATTATAAAACTGTGCTGCATGGTCAGGCACTCAGGTTAAGGCTAACGGGGCATGCAGATAGACTTGCACTTCAATCACAGCAATCTGCTATCAATGTGCACCTCTGCATTGTTCCCAGGGGCTGTTGCATATGTGGGCTTGGTCAGCCTATTCCATTGTGACGCCCACGAAAGGGGTGGCCACATAACCGGAGCATAGTTCTCGTCTTTTAAAACAAATTGATGTCTTGTGGTTTTTTGCTGGGGATTTGAACTTCAGCCTAGAACTGTATGGAGTGTGACATGGCCACTCTATTCAGTAGTGGAAACTCATCTAATAAGGCCCTGGACACACTACAGAACTGTTTTTGAAAACCGTTTCTAAAACCAGTTTAGCTAAACCATTTCAGTGCAGCCACACTACTCAGTAACCATTTTTGATAACAGTTTAGTGTGGCCACAGTGCTAGTGTTAAACCTGTTCCCCTTGTAACTATTTTGTGTTACGTCCAACACACAGACCTGTGCTTGTCTGGACACACTGCAGCTAGAACTGTTTTAGTTAAACCATTACAGCTTAAAACATTTTTACTCTTGGACAGACCAGTGAGTAAAACCATGCTAGCTCCAAAACATTTTTTAAAATAGTTTTAAGACTAAGTATCTAGCAGGATTTAAAAACACTTTTGTTAAAACATTTTAAGGGGCTTGTAGTCTGTCTGCAAACAGTGCTGGGGGGATTTAAACCATTTTAAGGCACTTAAACCGTTTCAAGTTCCTCAGTGTGTTAGTGTTGGGGGTGAGGGATTGACCGCTTCAGATGTCAGTAAAGGGGTGGCTTCACCCCTCAGCATAATCCAAATGCAGGCAGACGTGGCAGTTATCTACAGTTGACAAGGTTTGACAAGGTTTGTGCCTTCTTTTTCCTTGTAGCACATTGCAGAAGCAAACCACATGCAGCTTCAGATGTATGCACACTGCATGTTTTGGTTGTGAATTATGTCACAACTTATTTTACATGTCAGCAGGGAATTGTTTGTTTCTTGCAGCCCCAGTTCTTGGGCAGGTGTGGGCACAGGCGGTCCAGGCCAGAGTTGTGACCACTTGACTCAGTCACTTCCCCAGTCTCTTCTTCCAAGAGGGACTGTGGTTTTCACCCCATTCTTTGTTAGTCATTAGGAAGTTGCACGTTTTTCAGCCTGTTCTGGTTTTGGTTCCTCTAGAATGGTTTGTCTAACACATCATGGCAAAGAGATGGTCCAGTCATATAGGGCATTCAGAGATTAGCAATCCAAGGGTGTCTTGTTCAGCTATGTGTTATCCACAGGTTTAGCAGCTGTGTCTATTCCCAATCCAGATAGTTTCTCATCTGGATGTCAGGGTGTCAATGTAAGAGCAATTGGTGATAGCACAAAGCGCTCTTATCTCAACCACAACAGTCAGAATGTCAGTGGTTTTCAATGGACAAGGCAGGAATTTATTTTTCTTATCCAGAGCCAGGAAGGAGATTGTAGTCCAGAGATCTCAGAGGCTGAGATATCTGTCAAGTTGGTACACTTTCAGACATGGCAACACCAAGCAAAGTGGTGTTGCGGGCCAATGTTCACATAAGACCCTGCCACAATAGGTTGCTCTCAGTGTGGCCCCTGGCTTGGAGGTTTTTCAGGCTTTGAGTCAGTTCTCTAGGCCAGTCTTGTTTTGGATGACAGGCTATGGGAGTCCCAAGCCAGTTTCAGAGGCCCTCACCTCGAAGCCTTTTCTGAGCTGATGTGATCTTCATTGTTAGCCTCCTATAAGTTGGTATATCCAGATCGCTGTCTTGTTAAGCAGAAAGGCATATTTAGCCTGAATACTGTTTTCAAGGTCTGTGTTGGTCCAAGGCAATGAAAATGTGATCTGACAGCACTATCATCAGTGCAGTCTTCACAGTCTGGAGGCATTGGAATTGCAGCCTACTCACAGAAGCGACTGGGGGCTTCAGTGGACAGCATAGACTCAATGCCTAACAGTACTTTTCCTAGCAGGAGAACAGAATGTCACTCAGTCAGTTTACACTATGAATATATACTCCTGGGTGGAGTGATTCTTGATTCTAGGAGTATTTTGACCTGCAGGGCAGAAGGTTGGTCTACTGCAGGTGGAGCTATGTGACCATAGGAGATCTTTCATGTGTTGAGGCCCTTTAGTCACTTCCGGTGGTCATGGGGGGAGGCAGTAGTTGCCTGCTCTAGCAGTGTATCTTCTTCTACTATACCTGCTTAGTGTTTTTCACTATTGTCCTGTGTCCATCTAGGATTCAGGGGTCAAAAGGAAGTTCCATCTGATAGCTTCAGAGTAGCCAAGAAGGCTGTGGATTTCAGTTCTGTATTTTTTAGTCTTTGGTAACTGGGTAAGGCCCACTAGACACAAGTGCCTGTTTTCAGGGGTGACCTGGGAGCACTGGGGAAGTTAAGTGACTTGCTCAGAGTCACACAGTATGCAAGTGGAGGATGTGGGAATCAAACCCTAGTCTGCTGGATGTACCAAGCCCATTCACAGCTCATTACTCTAACCTCTAGGCTATACTGCCAGCCCCAACACAAGAGGCTTTCACACTGGTTAATCCAACAATGTGTACAGTTAGCAGCTTGGTTCCTCAGGACAGGAAGGTACCCCAGAAGCATGGGTCCCTGACCAGGGAAGAGTCTGCCTGATGATCTGAGAGACATTTATCTCAGCGGTCTTCATAAGAGTGTGGAACCTTTGTCTCATATTGATTAGAAGTCTCTAAGAGTTGCTCATCTTTGTGGCCATCATCAGAGTGTGGAACCTTTATTGTGTTTGTCTGAAGACCAGGATGTTAAGTTCCCCAAGGCCATGATTCTGCACATCTTCGATGTTGTTTTTTGCTGGTGATAGTCACCAATGACTCCTCCATAGTATCACAGAGCAATAGTGTCTTGGCCAGGCGAGTGAAAGACTCTGTATATTTGTTTTTGTGAATGAGGGTTTTCACCCAGTAAGGTGTAGAGACAGGATAATGCCTCCTTCAATGGTCAGGGTAATATGAAAAGTAGCTAGTGGGACAAAAAAATGCTTTTGCTGTTCTATCAGTCCTTCAGTATTGCTTCTGAGCAGCAAGAGAGATGATGACCTTAGAGTCATATTAGGAGAGGGATAAAGCCTCTTTAGCAATTTCCATTGAAAATGGTAGGACAGAGTTTTTTTTCCTGCCAGGATGCTCATGGCATCCTAGGATGAGATGGCTAAGTCTTGCTGCACAACTTTGGAAATCAGTGTTGTAGCCTTCCAACCTTATTTTTTCAAGGCTCTACAGGGGTTATGTCCTGTGCTCTGCTGACACAGCCTTCCAATCCTCAATTTGACAAGTGGTCATTGTCAGATGAATCCAGTAGTTATCTGTTGGGGAGTTATATAGGAAAATATTCGCCCCCACTGTACTTAGATTGATACTGCTTTTTAGAACCCGTATATACTAACTTCCTTCCCCATTGACAATGAGGAGCGATACAGAAAGGAGAAATTCCATCATATTTACCATAATTTCTTTATTTCCTTTTCTGTTAGCTCCCATGTTGTCAGTGGGGCCTATATATATATATATATATATATATAAATAACTATATTATAGGGGTTAAGTTGTGCTTCACTTCTATGTTAAACTGAAACGTTTGAGCTTTAATAACTTTGCAACTGTTCAAGTGATTTGCATGAAATTCGGCATGCAGCTTCAGAGACCATAGATCCCTTGATGTGATACGTTTCATTCTGGTTGGATATGTGGGTATGGACATATGGAGTGTCAAAAAATGTATAAATTACCACTTTTTGTCAAATTCTTTGTCACTGCATTGCGCAAAAACTGTGTGGAATTTTGGTCTGATAATGTAGGGTATATAGGTCTTGGGTCATAGTGGAGCATTTGAAAGTTTGGTGAAAGAATATTAATCCATTCTAAAGTTAGTACATTTTCAAGTTTCCCATTACTTCTGGTGAGAAACGTTAGGTGTGAGACTCGAAATAGGATTCTTGACTGCAAAAGCAGAATCCTGTTCCGCAAATGCAGAATCCTAGTTCATGCTGCTGCTACCACCTTGTTTTTGGTTAGTGAGGCAAACAAACTTAGATTTCTAAAATTATAGAGAGCTTTGGTAAACACCAGCAGTTGTGTTTACCTAATCGGGGCCGGAGGAATCGCATTCTGGGGTCAGTTTTTTGGAAAAATGTGGAGAAATGCATTTATCTGCAGAAATCCTTTGTCACAAATCGTGGAAAATTACCGTGAAACAGGAACCTTTTCCATAATTTGCAAAAAAGGATTTTCTTTTTCCGCAACTAGTGAAAAAGGAAGCTCGGACAAGGATTCTTTTTTGCAATTTGCGAAAAAAGAAATTTTATATAACTGTTTCTTTTTCACTTCATAGTACAGAAATTATTTGGAATTTTGAGCTGAAATTTTCAGGGTATAAAGGGCTTGCCCCACATATGTGTCTTTTGCTGGTTCACTGACAATATATTGCTTTGTCTTAGAGTTCTGTGGATTAAAATTTTCATTGATTTCCCATAGGATAACATTGTACTGGAAGGTTAATGGAGCTGTTTCTTTGTCACTATGCTGTTAAGAAATGGTTACAAGGGGCGTGTGCCACTGATGTGCCTTTTAGTGGTTTTGAGAAAATATATTAATTTGGTGTCAAGTTACACAGATTTCACATTTTCCTGTGTTTTCTATAGGATGACATTGAAATGTGAGGTGTTTTTTTAAGCTACACAGTTCGAGATGTCAGTGCAGGCCCAAGAGGCCCTCCGCTCCCACAGGCAAATAAGGATACCACTACACTATCTCAAGAATTACAGATGGATAGTAGTGCAGTGCCCAGAGGGCCCTGCACTCCCACATGTATATGCAAATATCCTGCTATTTAGAGATTTATATCTCTTACAATTTGAAATGGAGTAAACATCAAAAAATGATCAGACAAAAAATAAAAAGATTCACTCCGATGGTGTAGGGCTTTGCCTATAAATTCAGGGGACACTCCACTACTGGGTGTATTAGAGCTTTAAATGCAAAAGCAAAAAGTCAGATCTTATATGGTGCTGAGATTTGGGGCATGGAAGGTTCCAGAGAGTTGGAATCAATTCTGAACAAATTTTATAGGAAACTATTAGGTCTCCCGCCTGGGGCTTCTTCGATTTTGGCTAGGTTAGAACTTGGGCAACTCCCGCTTAAAAGTTGTATGGAACAAAGGCAGGCACTCTATTTTATTAAAATGTATAATCAAGGGGAAACAAGACTCCCAAGAGCATGCATAGATGAGATGATTGAATATGTAGAGAGAGGGTTCTCCATCCCCTAATTCGAGATAATTAATAAGACCTTAAAACCTTATGGTTTACAGGACTGCTTAACAGAATGCTTTATAACTTCAATAGACTTGCTTAAAGCCAAGGTGAAGTCCAGAATAAATGAAGTCTCAATGCAAAGAGAACTGCAGCATTGCAAAAATTGTAAAATAAGCAATTGGCTAGCAATGAATAAACGAGATTTTATAATGTCTCCATAGCTATCTGTAATAAAAAAAAGATCAAAAAGAATAATTTTGTCTAAATCTAAATTTGGCTACTATGAAAGCAAAAGACTGAAAGACTTCTATGATAAGGAGACTCCACAACTATGTAAATACCAGTACGAGAAGGATGACCAACTACATTTACTATTACTGTGCCCGCAAAGAAAGAAAGCTGTTTTTGGGATGACCTTTATAACATATGGATATGGAACCTAAATATCAGTTGAATGCATTATTGAACTCTGATTGTCCTGAAGTACTGGCAGGGGTTGTACAGATGTGTAAGAGTATAGAGCAAACAAAGAAGCATATTACTTAGAGCCATATAAAGTTAATAAGGATTAAATAAGGGGGCCTTGGATTAGTGCAATGTCTATCAGGTATGCTTGGGAAAAGATGTGCAAGGGCTGATTTTAAGTGTATAAATTAATTTAACAAGACCTAGTTTATTATACGAAATGTGCAATCAAATCTGTATGACTGTCTGTGTGTTGTAATGACAATTTTAACTTGTCTATCAATAAATTTAAATTGAATATATACAAATACCATTATGGACTGACGGGAGCACAGGGTCCTCCCGCAGGGAAATAAAGATGCAGTTACAAGCTCTACACTTTCTCAAAAGTAAGGAAATCATTTGCAAAAAACTTTGTTAATGCATCAATTAGGGTTAAAACAACAAAAGTTTGGAAACATGGTGTTAGGGTTTCCAAACCAAACACCCCACCCCACCCTACATACACAACAGGCATCAAGGGTGTGCCTTGGGGTTATCAGCTTCTTACACTCATCCCATTCTCCTATACTGTACCCATCTCAGCTTATTTACTCATAGAATGGGGTGAGCATTAGGCTGACAACCCCAAGGCACACCCTCGATGCCTGTTGGTGCATGTAGGGTGGGGGTTGGGTGGGGTGTTATCCATCCCCATCCTACCCCCCACCTCTGCTTGCCTTCTCCCTTCCTGCACTTTCCTCCTCCCTCCCCGGCCCTCTCTACTGGTACAAGACCTTCCTTCTTTCTTTGACTCAGGCACAATCCAATTATCTGCTTATGTTGTTAGTTGTACAATTCTCATTTTTAAACAAGCGTCCTCATGTTATGTTACCATTACCTAGTGAAACGTTAGCCTTTGTTTTGACTCTGCACCCTGTACGTGCTTAGATTGTGTAACTATTGTTAGAATTTATGCCTGGCAACAGTTTTCAATTGTTTCTTGTGGTATCGGTATCTGTAGAACATATCTGTATTCTTGTTTGTGTCCTACTTGACACAGAACCTATGAAAGAGCTTTCAGCTCAAAGGTGTTAATCAAGATGTCAATAAAAAAAAAAAGATGGAATGTTCCATGTCCTCGGGGTGCTGAGGTCACAGCTTTTGAACTGTACCACTACCCCAGTGAGGGAGCATTTTATCCATGTTTATTAACTACATTTCCCATTAACAATGTTAGAGCTAACAGAAAAGGAAATTATGTTAAGTATGATGGAATTACTCCTATTATCGATATAAGAGTCACTGGCCTGTAATTTTCTAATCTCCGCTCTTGTGCAGGTGACCACATTCTCCACCCTCAAGCCCACAAGCACAGCTCCTATTGCCAGTTCTTTGTTGAGTAGTTGTGGATCTGCCAAGGATGCTGCCAAGACCATCCTTTTTGTCATTTTTTCTCAGTAATATTCTGTTAATTTGATTAACAAATACCGGTTACCAAAGAATAAAATAAATATAAATGATTTGTTGATTGTATGCTTGTATTACTCTGGCAGGAGGCTGTAATTAGTTTAAAAATATAAAAACACAGAACATGATAGCAGAAAAGACCCTTGGTCCATATAGTCTGCCCATAAACCCTACCCTACCCCGACACCTAGTTTCTACACTGGAATTCTGCTCATGCTGCCTCCATGATTCCTGCCCCCCTCAGGTACTATTAAGCCATTAAATGTGTCCCAGCCATGTGTGAAGCTGTTGATGGTTTTGGCACCCACTACCTCAGCAGGCAGACTATTCCATGCTCAGCAACTCTCTCTCTCCCTCTAAACTAGAATTTGTTCACATCCCTACTGCCTCTTCTTCCCCTTAGTCTTCATTCATGTTCCCATGCTCTAGATTCACTGTTTTTGTTGAACAGTTCCTCCCATCTGCGTACACCCATCCTGTCCAAATATGCACAGCTCAGCTCGCTCTCCACATCTGCTGACATCCTTCCCAGCCCTGTATGCAGATGCTGATTTCCTTCCCATTTGTAGACACACACCCTGTCTCAGTATACAAACCCCAGATCCCCCTCCCATTTAATTATACCCACCCTGCTCCAATATGCCTCTTTCTCCTTACTGGCTGCCTGTACCCTTCCTGCCTGTCCACAGAATGGCACACACCTCAAACTCCCCACTAACCACAACTATTGCTACAGTCTATGCACCAGAAACCCCCATCACATGCCCTGACAAACAAAAAAACACCATTTGATATCAAGCCATGTATTCAGCACATTCAGAACACTGCTGCCACCGACTCTGTGTATATTCCACTAACCACTCTGTCTTTTTTCCCTTTGCAGTAGCACTATAAGCCTACATATTTGTATCATTGGTAGTGACAGAGTGGGAAGAACAGCTAGCGCAGGCAGTGATGGTGGTGGTACAAGTAGGCCAGAACACATGGGGCCTGATTTTCAAAAAGCCCCTACAGCAACTCAACTTGTGTCATTCTAAGGGCTGTAGCAAACTCCTGGTGCACCAGGGACCCTGTTCCTGATTTTAGAAGATGCAGGGTTCCAGCACCAAATTCCCCTGGTTTGCCGCAAGCTGACAGCAGTGCCAAACAGTTGGCGTACCTGCGGGAACAACAGCAGGGATACGGCGCCCCTGCCCAGCAAAACACTAAAGGGGCTGAGATGGTTGGGGGTGAAACCGCTTGCCAGGAGGGGGGCAGGGGGCATAAGGGACACAGGAGGTGACAGAGGGGGAATTGGGGGGGGACAACTGGGACTGAATGTTAGTGATGCAGCATCCGGCAGGGTGCTTGTACAGCTGTAATAATATTGTAAATGCCAGCATGTAATAGTACTGTACTACAATGTATAGTAACTAGCACCTATGCTGTAAATACAGAACCAGCCTTAAAGATAGACAATGAAGGAGGGACCAGTGATAAATTTACAGAATACTGCATCATATTGCATCTTACCACAGCAGATCTCACAACTGTACAGTGATGTCTATATCACTGTACAGTTGTGAGGTCTGCTGTGTTACACTGCAATATGATGCCATATTCTGCAAATTTATCTTTAGATGGAACAGTAATATAAAAAATATCTTCTTATAAATATCTGGGTATATTTTTGGATGAATCTATGAAATTTAGTTTACATTTGCAATATCTGTCTGTCAAGCTCAAGAAGTTGTTATCCTTTTTTGACAGGAATAGGGCTAGTTTTAGTTTCTCAATGTATAAACAATTAGTTAATTCCTTATTCATGTCACAGATTGATTTTGGGGACTGTATATACATAAAGACATCTGATTTGGCCCTTATGGTACTTGACCCACTGTACCACAGTGCTTTGAGGTTTGTCTCTGGCCTGCATGGAGAACCCACCATTGCAATTTATATGCTGCAATGGGTCGGCAGTCCCTGACAGCCTGGAGACAAAGTCATTTGTTAATCTTCACTTTTAAGTTTGTCATGAATATACTTCCTTCTTATTTAATGGAATTACTACATCTTAGGCAACTCAATAGATATGCATTAATATCTATCAAATTACCTCAGTTCTCAATGCCTAGATACAGGACTAAATATGGAGATAATACTTTGGCAGTCATTGTGCCTCTTACATGGACTGCTGCCTGAAAAATATTTAAAATGGATTCACTTCTTTCACTCTCATTTTAAAACTTGTGTTAAAAGACTTGTAACCCACGTCCGTGACTGTTTTGGATGAACCACTGTATTTATGACCTGTGTGATTTGACTGATGCTAAGTTATGTCTCTTTTGTATCACATGTATTGTCTGTTATCAGTTATATGTGGGATGCAATTGTAAATGAGAGTGTACTCTCTATTTGCCTTCCAATAAATGAATTGAATTGAGTCACTGGTTTCTCCTTTGTTGTGTTTCTTTAGGTCTGGTTCTGTGTTTACAGTATGGGTACTAGTTACTGTACATTGTTTTTATTTATTTATTTATTTATTTATTGAGATCTCGGATTAAACCTTTACCATTACATAGGTTCCACATCAGGGTAATAAAGTACATAAATCAGCAACAGTTTACAAATATGCCGAAAGAAAGTCAGCAGCAATTAAGGCAAGCAAGCAACATGTTACATGTCAGTGACTGTAATGAGATAACATTAAATTCAATGGGACTATCAAAACACAATGGAGAAGGGAGGGAGGGAGGGAGAGAAAGTGGCAAAGGGAAGGGTAGGTTCAGGAAGAGGGGGACAATGGAGAGAAGACACACTGCTGAGGGAATATACAGGAAATCAGCCCAGATGGAGGGCCTTATCAGGTGCTAAAGTATGCTATTTCTGAGCATACTAGCAGTACAAGTAGCAGGAAAGGGTTTAGATAGAGGTGCCCAGTGTGGGCTGAGCTAGATCTGTACAGGAATGTCTGTACAAGTAGGGGAGGAGGGAACTGGAGCAGCCGCTGAGTGGTAGAGAGAGGATGAGGGGAGGTAGGGTGGAAGAAAGGGGGAGGAGGGAAGCACAGTTAAGAGAATGAGAGAAGTAGGGGGTAGGGTGGTGCACAGTGGTGCTGAGGTGGCCTACAGTTGGGAGGGCTGGAGGTTAATGGAAACAGTTGCATCTTGCTGTGGCAACCAGATGAGCTCTTAGCCCGTATTTGAAAAGGCCTTGCATTGGTATAGCAGTGATGCTTGGAGACAGGTTGTTAGTCCAATTGGATGCCTGGTGGGCATAGACCCTTTGTCCTAGTGAGGTGCAACATCTTGGAACCTTGTAGACTATGCTCCCAGAGCTCCTTGTGGGGCGACTGCTTTTGTAGGGGGTGAGGAGCTTCTGGATGCACAAGGGCAACAGGCCTATACTTGTTTTTTGGCCAGCAGGCAGGTCTTGTACTGGAGCCTACCCTTGAACTGGAGCCAGTTGGCACAGGCATAAAGGTCACATGTGTGGGTTAGCCATTCAGACCCAGTGGAAAGGTGACATACCTTATTTAAGGTGATTTTGATATGGTGGAGGGTGGTGTCCATTGCTGATCCATAAATTACAATACCATACTCCACAAAAGAGATAACTGAACTGTGGACAGCAAGGTTGAGTGCTTCAGGGGTAAAACAGTGCTTATGCCTGTGGCCAATGCATATGGTGAGTGATTTTACTATGTTGTCTACATGGTAGACAAATGACATGGTACTATCAATTGTAACCCCTAGGTACTTGAAGTGTTGTACCTTTTCAAGAGGTGCACCTTCTTCATTGGTAATAGTGAGTGGATGTAGTCGGTGTCGATGCTTCAGGCTACAAAACAACATTGCCTTTGTTTTTTTATAATTCATGACAAGTTTGTGTGCCTTGAACCACTTTTCAACTGAGGGGAAACTGTCCTGTAGGTAGTGCTCCAGAGAGATAGGGTCAGTGCCTTTACAGAATGGGACAGCATCATCTGCGTAGAGAAGAATTTTGCTGCAACGGGAACTAGGAAGCTGATTCAGAAATAAGCTAAACATTAGAGGGCCCAGGATGGAGCCCTGTGGGACAACAAAGCAAACTGGACTGCAAACAGAATAGACATTATCTATTCTAACTTGTTGGGATCTGTCCAAGGGGTAGGATTTGAACCACGAGACAGAATTGTCAGAAAGACCAATAGCAACTAGTTGCTCAGCAGGGAAGTCATGGTTGATTGTGTCAAAATGCTTTTGGCAAATCAATAAATGTTGCTCCAACCAGTTCACCATGTTCAAGGGAGTTGTGAATAAAGCCCGTGAACTCGAGCAGAGCCGTGGTGGTGCTGTGGGCTTTGCGGAAGGTATATTGCTGAGGGCATTGGATGTTGTATTTTTCTAGATATTCAACTAATTGGTCTGTGACAATCCTCTCCAGTGCCTTGGATGGGGGGGGGGAATCGAAATGGGTCTGTAGTTTCCTAGCGAAGAAAGATCACCACCACCATTCTTGAAGACTGGGGTCACTAATGCCGCTTTCCATTTTTGTGGGAACTGGGAGAACCTTAGTGAGACATTGATTATATAGGTTAGAGGCTCTAAGATGACTTCCAGGGATAGGGCTACAAATTTTAGGTCAAGGGGAATCACCACTATAATGGGATTTTCCAAGGACCTTTAGTAGGTGCTTCCTGGTTTCATTTAAGGGGATGATTCTGAAATGAAAAGGAGGATTAGTAGGTGTCTGGTTCACTGTTTGTGCTGCATCAGAGGTGTTGGAGGGTTGGAAAAAGTCCAGGGTTAGCATTACAGAGAGATCAGTAAATGCTTTGTTGAGTGAGTTTGCAATAGTTACCTAGTCAGTTGTAGGTACGCCAGCTGTGTTGAGCATCATAGGGGCAGACTTGCTAACTTACCCCGTGACCTCCTTGTGGTTAGCCCAAAATTTTTTACCATCGCTTCAAGATTGGGTAAGTGCATCCTTACAGTATAGCTTTTTTGCTGTCCATTTTGTCCTAGTGATTCATTGCGGGCCTTTTTGTAGAGTTAATAATAATAATAATAATAACTTTATTTTTAAAGCTTCTTTCAGAAATATCAAGGTGCTTTACATCAAAGCACAATATACAGTGTCAATTTTAAACATATAAAATAAATTCATTAAAACATCACTCAGTTAAAACAGACCATAGGATCATCCATACAATCCACAAATATTTACAAATAATTGCCATTAATCATCCAGATAGGCCAGATCCCATAAATAGGTTTTCAAATCTTTCTTAAATACCTCCACGGACGTGAACTCCCTTAACCGGCGTGGTAGAGAATTCCAGAGAGTGGGTGTGGCATATGAAAATGCTCTACTACCAGAGGATTTTAAATTCACTCTTGGAATCTCTAACAACCCCTCGTCGGACAAGCGGAGCGATCGGCTGGGGCAGTAAGGCACCAGAAGTTCTTTCAGATAGCTCGGACCCTGATCATGAAGGGCTTTAAAAGTCAATAAAATTACTTTAAAGGTGATCCGCCAATCAGATAGGTAGCAGTCAGTTTGCACAGCACTGGGGTAATATGACTGATCTCCTTGTTGTCTCCAGTCAAAACCCCGCTGCAGCGTTCTACACCAGCTGAAGGCAACGGATTTCAACCCCAGAAAGCCCAAAGTAAAGGGTGTTGCAGTAGTCCAAGCGCGAGGACACAAAAGCGTGGACCAACGTTGGTAGGGAGTCAGACTGAACAAGGTGACGCACCCTGGCAATATTTCTAAGATGGTAAAAGGAAGTCCTGACAATGGCCATTGTTGAATGTTGGCCTGCTTGCCTGTCTCCCTGGCTCTATACCATAGGGTATCTCTTGCTTTCAAGCGCTCAAGGAGCTCAGGAGAGAGCCAAGGGTTGCTGTTGCCTTTTATTTTCTGTTTTTTTATCGGGGCATGTTTGTCACAGACCTCATTGAATTGATTGATAAAACACTCTAGGGCTGTATCAACAGAAGTAGATGAGTAGGCTTGTGACCAGTCTTGTTGACTCAGGTCGACTCTAAGTTTTTCCAGGTGGCCTTGTTTAAGGACTCTGTTTGTGACAGTTCTAGTAGGGGGTTTGGAGTAGGTGGTGGACCAGGAAACTAGAACAGGCAAGTAATCACTGAGAGCATGAGGTAGGACAGAGGAGAGGGAAATGTATATAGGCCTATATGATAGAACCCAGTCAGGCAATGTTGTTATGCCAGTCTTGTAGTTTACCCTTGTGGGCAAGGAGACAAGTTGTGAAAGGTACAATGATGACATAGCATCCCTGTATGGAGTTGCCGCCAGGGAGGGCCAATCAACATTGAAATCACCTAGCGGTATTATTTCCATGTTGAGGTTTAAGGTGGTGAGACACTTGAGTAGTGAGTCAAGTCCAGAAGATTTTTGTCCAGGCGGGATATAAACCGAGAAGATGGTAAGAGTTTTATTACGCTTTCCAAGAAATATTTTTACTGCAATGGCTTGCATGCTGGTACATGTATCAGGTATGGGTAGGATATGGGCCTGTAAGTGGTGCCTAAGGTATATAACACAACTGCCTCCTCTTTTGGCAAGTCAGTCAGCCCTGACCATGGTGTACCCGGGATTGAAATTGAGGCATCTGTAATGTTAGGAGAGAGCCATGTCTCAACTACTGACAAAATGTCCAGGTTATGTTGTTGTGTCCATGCATACAGGTTGTCCAATTTTGGTAGGAGGCTACAAATATTAAGTGAGCCAGTTATAAGTTTGCCAATAGTACCTTGCGGCCTAGCTGGAAGGGTTCAAGGGCCCGGGTTGGAGTGAATATTCCCGGAGAGTAGCAAGAGCAGGAGGTCTATGCAGCAGAGATAGTCCTTCAGCAGTTTGGCACTGGGCTTATGCTTGCTATTCTGGCTTTGGGACTATGAGTTTCCTTTAACATTGAGAATTCTAAGGTAGATGGCCATTGGGTGCAGGCAACATGGATAACGCACTTGGAAATGCATTGACCAAGTTGTATTGGGCTCACAAAAGGAAGTAGGTAGTAAGATGCTGTAGGACAGCGTTGCTGAGGAGTGGATATTAAGGAGAGTCCCAGGGAGGGAAGGAGCCATCCCACAAGTCTGGGAGCCACAAAAGCAGTTATGTAGGCTCAGGAGGGTGAGAAAAAGACCCACGTAGCTAGTGCACCAGCTAGAGACTTTTTTTTTTATTGTATGGTAGCATTTGGCTATAGGCAACCAGCAGAATGGTACATTAGGGCGAGGTGAACACTGGGTGGTTTTGCAAGTATAAACAAAGTTTGTACGTACAAGAAGCAAGGGGAACAAATTTGATCTTAACAATGTGATTTTCAGGACTTTGGTCTTTCATTCCCTTAAAACTGCTTTTTAGAGTGTGATAAAGTACTGGGAAAAGCCTGAGGTCCCCAACCAATAGACTGTAAGGGGAGGCAACTATGAGAATTTAATAGAAGTTGGGGCCAGGGTGGGGGGATGAGTCAAAATTATACAGTAATGCACAGAGGAGACAAAAGACAGTCAGAGGGACACCGCAGCTAGCAGGCATCAAATTCAGAAAGAGAAAAAAAATTGAAAGAAGCATTAGGGATGCAGCAGCCAATGGGTGGTCTGCTGCAGTGCAAATTGTCCAATCGGATTGTAGGCTTCTGATCCTTGGATGCTCCAAGGGAGCCGGGGAGCGTACCTGTGCTTGCTTCTTGTGAGAAGGCAGGCAGAAATCCAATGAGGTCACGGCAGTGTGGAGAGCTGGTGGAGCTGCTTACAGGGGGGCCTTCAAGAGGAGTCTTCAGCTGGTAGAGCATAGTGGTGGACCGGTGGGTCCAGTGGGAGGTCTGCAGCCAGCCAATGGAGGTCCAGGGGCACTTCTACTGGCATGAAGCCCACTCGGGCTAGGAGCTGTGCTTGCTTCTTGCAGGGGGGGCGGGCAAAAATCCAGCGAGGTCACCATGGCATGCAGAATCAGTGGAGCTGCTCACGGGGGGGGGGCTCTCAAGAGGAATCTTCAGCCAGTAGATCATAGCAGTGGACTGGCAGGTCTAGTGGGGTACATTTAGTACAGTATGGTTATATGCTAGCATTTACAATATTTGCAGCTGTACACGCACCCCGCTGGATGCCACATCACTAACATTTAGTCCCAGCTGTCCCCCACAACTCCCCCTCTGCCACCTCCTGTTTCCCTCATGCCCCCAGCAGCCCACTGTCCACCCTGTCCCACTGGCACAAGCCACTTAGACCACTTCCTGGCTGGTCTATATGATGCCCTTTGCTGCATCCATGGTAGAACTTGCAAAATCCCCCAAAAGGTGATCTTGCAGCCCCAAAGTGGTGCATGCCTCCATGCGACCTGGTGCAAAGGGTTATTTGATGCAACCCTGGTGAAAGGGGGCTTTGGCACAGCTGCATCTAGATTTGATGCTGGCTGCAATAGAAAATTGTGTTTCATGCAAGCTGTGATGCGAGTCACCTCTTACGTCAAATTCTTGTGACACAAGTCCCTTTCATCAATCTAAGTCCTTTGAAAATTGAACCCCACAGTCTAAAAAACAGAGCATACCTAAATGAGAAATAAAGGCAAATGAAGGGTTAACCATAACTCAAATGAAAGAATACAAGTGTCAGCAAGGGAGGTTCACTGTGTGGTGGTGGAAATCCTTGTATTAAAAAAAAAATTACAATAGCAGGTAAACGAAAAGCACTCACCTCTCCAAACTGAAGAAGCACTTTCAAGTAGGCTTGTAGTGATTTAAGCTCCTTTAGTTAAGTTCAAAGCAGTGCAGCATATTGTATAAAAAGGCACATGGCATGGCAACCCAGACAATAAATGCTGTGGTGTTTCAAATAAAATCTTACATTTCACGCCATGCACATCATCAGACACATTGTCTAAGTTGTTGTGCCATACACCTTTTTTACAATATACTGCACTATTTTCCACCTAAAGAAAGGAGCTTGAATCACTACAAGCCTGCTTTAGAGTGCTTCTTCAGTCTGGAGAGGTGAGTGCTTCTCATTTGCCTGCTATTGTAAAGAATGTAGATATTTGGGAGTCATGATTGACCAACATCAAAAAAAGTCAATGCCCATATTAGTGCACTGAGCCATACAGCATTCTCAGTTCTAAAGCAAATGAGTCTAAATATAGCTAACCATTAGTTCTACCAGTCCCGGATTATGGATGCTTGGTTTATAAATATGCCAACAAAAACTCTTACACATAGCCAACGCATGGTTTATAGAAGATTGATTAGATTTGCCCTACTTTGTGGATTTACAACTCACCATTGTGTGGTGTATCAGGGCTTAGAATGGGTCTCTCTCAATCAAAAGAGAAATAAAATATGACAGGCAGCATTATTTGGCATATTAAAGGCTAGTAAATCATCACATTTAATTGACAAAGTAACCAAACCCTAGCATAAATATGGGCTGAGGGAAAATAAGGTGAGGGAATTTAGCTAGCCAAAACTTCATATCTCTTATGGTGGAATGACGTTCCAGTACAGCGTGCCAAAGTCCTGGAATACCATTCCCCAAAACTCCATTTATGTTTCTCCAAAAGCATTTTGACCTAGCCACCTAGCACAAATTGTCTGTCAGATGTCAATGTAATAAATTAATTTTTTTCATGTTTCTCATTACAGGAAAACATTCAAATATTTTATATAATGTTGTGTTATTGTCGTATACTGTATATGAAATCTGATTTTTAAGTTACCCAATACAGAACTTCGATCCAATGTAAACAGGGCTTTGCCCCTATGAATATTTTATATCCTGAATAAAACAAAAGCTTTTACTACTTGCAAGAACTGTAGGGTCCACATAAATCTTATTTGAACAAAATATGAATGGAAGCATTTGCTGTATATGGTGGAAGCAAGGAGAACAGAGTTGAAAATGATCAAAATGAGGACCACCAAACCAGTCATATTCCTCTCTTGCCTCTGGCTGTCCCAGAGATAATGATAAACAAAAGGTAAAACAGAACAAAATTCTGACATGATAGTGCTTGTATCCTGCATACCTCTATACAAGGAACAATTTCAGAGGCAGTAGTTAATATCCTATTATGGTGCCAAGGCTAACACTGACATCATTTATCATAATGTAGGCGGAAGTGTTTTACTTCAGCCATATACTAAAATAGTTTCCTTTGATGGCATTTTATTCAAGAAGGATTTATTATTTGGAACGCATAGTGCTTTATTAATTCAGGGCAGTTAGGAGAGTGAGGGTGGTCTTGGCAGATGGAGGATGATGAGTGGGGTTCTTTCAAAGTTTAAAGCACTGGTAAATGGAAAATACTTAGGTAGGAGGACCTGGGGCACCAGTTGCAGAGTCTGGATCTACTGGGGTTCATCAGATGCCATGAAATTGGGGGACGGAGAATCTGATCTTTAACTGATGGGCTGTGTCTGCAGTAGGGATGAACAAAACAGTTTTTTTCCTGCTCTGGAAGTTGAGTTCAGTAAAGCTTCAGTATGATTCTATACTGCATCCTGCTGGTTCAGGTTGGAAGACAGAGAATAATGCATAAGCAACCATACACAACAGGGCTGTGTTTTCATAGAGGAGGTCTGATGACATCATAGTGACCTCAAGAGCAAAGCTCAAGAGGTTTAGGATGTCATCAAAACCCCAAGACGGAGATACAGCCTAGTTGTGCATTATTGCCCATGTGTTATTTTGTATAGTATATGGTTTGAAATCTAAAAAACAAAAACAAAAAAAAAACAGATTTTTTTTCTTGGCAAGAAGTCACTGGTTTAACGTTTTATTATTTAGAAAAAAACAAAACAAACAGACAAAAAAACTGTCACCCTGCTGTTCAGAACCCACACTGGTGAGGGAGTATGTTTCTGTTTTTTTTTTTTTTTAAATGATGAAGCAAGAGAAGACTTTATGTAAGGAGAATGTATGGGTGCTGTGTGTGTGTGTGAGGGTTGAATGAAAGTGAAACAGCAGGTGGCATGAGTTTCCATTCTAATTAAAATGTTGTACCACAGAAGGGTACAATAGCATTCTATGACTTTTGAACTGTGGCACAACAGATTTGTTTTAGCCAGGATGGAAATCCATGCACAACAAGGGGTAACCATATACTATAGGATGATATATACTGTTTAGTATGTACTGCTAGGGGAAGGGGTGAGTCCCCCTCTTTTTGTTTGACCTTTTTAGAGTAGCTGTGTAAGAAAATGGCATCCTCATTTACTTTGCCATTAAGTCCTGTTTCTATTAATAAGATATCATGTGGAGTTGTTCTTGCAGTTATATTTGTTTTCTCGTACTTTAAACAGGATGGCACAATTTGTTGCCAGTTCAAACTCTTCCAGTTAGGTTTAGTCCATCATTTTCCAACTTATAAGAAAATAGTTAATGGTCCAGACATTCAAGACGTTTGCACATGCAATTGCATTGTAAGGTTTGAAACTATTTCTGGGGGAAGAAAACAGTCTGTCCATAATTTCTATGGACACTAGCGGAATTAATCATGGACACAAATTCCTGGGACACTCCTAGAAACTTTGCATAATTTTTTAACCCAAGGCATGCATAAGCAAGCCAATAGCATGCCCTTTGGTTCCATTTGAAACCAATACATTGATAGAATGGTCTCTTGTTTTATTCTTACTCCTCCTGCTGTTGTTACTGGAGACATGCCATGTATTGGAAGTGCATAGAGTTCTTCTAGCATAGCAATACAATCTCCCAGAGTCACAGAACATACAGTTAGGTATGAAAAAACAGTCAAGAGTGAGAAAAGCAAAGTATTTAGTTCTCTTCAGTGCTGGCAACTACAAGAGCTGGGACTATTTATAGCAATACTCTGCTGTCTAGCTAATACAGATTTTTCCATTGACTGACCAGTAGCAGAATTCCTATCTTTGATATGCAGGACCATGTTTATATTCCTATCAGAGAGCCTTCCTCTCCCAAATTAAAAAAAAAAAGTTGTTAATCAACTAAGAAGAGCATGCTAGCTGCTAATAAGCAATCATCTGAATCAGCATCTAATTTGAGTGCTGCATGTTGAGGGTTCAGAAAGCTTACAGTAAAATACACATGCACCCTTAATGCAGGGTATTGTGGGTAATATATGCAAATCATAATTAGGGAAGTCATGCCAGCTATGCAGAACTATAAGACCACAACATAGAAATATAGTGATGGTAGAAAAGGAATCACAGCCAGTGGTTCAATCGTGAATGCCTAGGTGGAGGAACCTCACATCTAGATTTTAGGTGGTGGTACTGTCATTTCTAAGTGGTAGAACTCTCCTATAGCAGTTAATGCAGAAAGATGACTGAGGTGGTGGAACTGTCATAGTCTTTTTAAGAGGTGGTGGAACTGAGTTCCTGTGGGTTCCAGCCCAATTTAACCCCTGCTCGCAGCCCATCTAGTCTGCTCAACCCTACGTATGGTTTGTTGTGTGTACCCTGTCACCCATTCCCCCTTCCCTCATGCCACTCTCCACATCTACCATTACCAGTTTCATATGCCTGCCCCACTTACGTTTAAATCCCACTACTGGTTTGGCAAGGACTACCTCTCTTACTATTCCACTTTTCCACCACCCTATCCATAAATAAATACTTTCTGATGTATTTTTTCAATCTCACCCACCAGTTTCTTGGAGATCCTCCTTGACTCATGCTTACACTCACTATGAACAATCCTTGCTGGCCCCCCCGGTTTATTCAGTGGAGAAACTTGTTAGTCTCTATCATGTCCCCCCATCCCTCCTGTGCTCCAAAATGTACACGTTGAAGTCCTCAAGCCTTTCCTCATAGGATTTCACCTCCTGTCCCTGAATCATCTTGGTGATTCTCCTCTCCTCTGCACCATTAATGTTATCTCTGTCCTTCCTCGAGCGCAGACTCCATAATTGCACACAGGATTCTAAGTGCAGCCTTACCAGAGATCTGTACAGGGGCAGGATCAGCTCCCCTTGTTCTGTTGCTGATGTCTTTGTCTATGTACCCTAGCATTCTGTTTACCCTCCCCACTGCTCTGTTACACTGTGCTGATTATTTCATGTTGTCTGCAAATATTTCAGCAAGTTCTCTCTCCATAGCTGTCGCTTCCAGTTCCACGGCCTTCACCCTGTATTCCATTCTTGGGTTCCTGCGTCCAATGTGCATGGCCTTATACTTTATTTACATTAAATTTCAGCTGCCAGACCTCAGACTATGTTTATAGCTTTCCCAGGTCCTTAATCATTGCCCTTGCACCCTCCTCATTGCCCATTCTGCCACTAATTTTCACATCATCTAGAACTGGCAAAATGCCTCACGAACAACCGGCAAGGAAAGAAAACAGAAAATCATTGATAGAGTTGTGCAAAATCTAAACTTATGCTAACATGATTCAGGTGAAGTTAAAATTCTGCTTCAGTGAAGTTTAGCAGAATTTTCATGAATATTAAGCAACACTTTGAAAAAATGTAATTTTCAGTAACTTCTGACTAACTTATTTAAAACCACCAACCCACTTTGCTCTAAATTATGCATGTTAACAGATCCATACTGTGTGCGCGCACGTGTGTGCCATGGTTCAGATTCCTAGCCATGGAAAGGGCGGAGTGATAAGCAGCCAACCAGTTGGAAAATGTTTTAAGCAGCTACTGTACATATTCAGAACATGTTAAATTAAATTCTGTAAGTAGATAAATTGCAGAATTATATCCCCCTATCATTTTACAACTAGGGAACACAATCTCACCCACCTTAATAGGTTCATAGACCCCTAAAGGGTAAGCTGTTTGCCAACTTTTTAATCTCCTGCTTCCATGTTATTAGCAACCAAAAACTGCAACATGGCATTAGTACTTAGAGTTGAATTTCATGAATCTGTAAAACGTTGCATAGTTTTGGGATAATGTTGTGAAAGCCAAACTCATGAATTTTGCCCAGCCATATAGCTGCCCTGTCATAGAGGAGAAAGGAAAGGGTGGGTAAAGCAATTCTAATGCTGAATTGATAGGAGAGCCCACTGCAAAAGTAATAGGAGAGTTAGCGCAGCATTGCAGGACTATGACGTTAGTGCAGGTAAGGTGATTTGCCTGCCTGCCATACAGGTCAAATAAGGGAGATCCATAACCAAGCACTGCAGCTATAAAGGTTCTATAGATGTGAGGAGGTTATGTATTGAATTAGGGATGTTCCAAAGGGGAAAATTATTCAGAAGAATCTTCTCCATGCCCTTCGTGGTCCTGATGCATGTGAGGAATGACAGTGACAGAAAACAGAAAAGCTAACTTTTGCTAAAATTGTTTTGAAAGAGGGCTGTACTTCTTCTGGCCAGTTGTAGTCAATTCTGGGGCACGGAATGCTGGCATGCTCAGGATGGTCTGCAGTTGTGGCAAAAGGGAGGAGGTACTGGTCATGTCAAGGGACAGGGCACTCAGGAGAATTTAAAGGATAGGGGCTGGGGAGGCAGGTAGTGATAGGGGTCACCAGTGGTAAAGTTATATGCAGCAATAATGCCTGACAGGGTGGGCAGTACCGAGCTATACCCACCTGCCCAAGGGTGTAATGAGGCCCAACAAAGCAGGCAGAGGGCCTTATGCAGTAGCTCATGGAAGGGCAGGTGTAGCCTATACCACCTACCTTGGAGAGTATACTTTGTCTTAGAAAATGGTATTTAGGCTGCATATTAGAGGAAAATGTAAAAAAAAAATTACGTATTTTTATTGACTGCAAATACTAAAAGTTTTAGGTAAAGTAGTCCCTGTACTGTTTTCATTGGCAGTAGAGGATGCTGTAATGCTTTGAGTTGTGCCAATATGCTGAAGGCTCTGTCTCCCCCTCCACCAACAGCAGTATCCACCCTCTCCACACTCATCCTGAATTATTGTTTTACAGTATTGGTTTTGTGATGTGAGTTGAGAGTGAGCGATATAGAGGTACAGCAACTGTTTTACTGGAGTGGGAGAAGAGCGAGCATGAGACTGTACCACTGAGAATGAGACCAGCGGTAGTTCTGTGGTTTCATCTCCCACAGATGGAGATGCGCTGCTGGCTTGTGACAGCTAAGAAAGTGGGCGGGTGGCTGTAGAAGGGGGGCATAAGAAGCAGTCACAGGAAAGAGAGCTCAGTGTTAGCGCTGGAAGATTTAGTTTAAAACAAGAACAAGTTTTCTTTTTGGCATTACAAATGTAGCCGTTACAGTGCAGCTGAAGCGTGTGTGTGTGTGTGGGGGAAGGGGGGTACGACTCACTTGCCCCTCTCAATAAGTAAGAAAGAAATCTGTGACATCAGTTTTAAGATTTTTATGTGGGCAGTGATTTTTTTGGGAGGGTAATAGGGTACTTGGCACATGACTTCTTTTAAGTGAAGGGGTGAAGGGGCAGATTAGCAGGATTAAATCAGGGGAGAGATGGGCACAAGACCCAGAGGAGCAGGCTGAGGTACTAAATGAGTACTTCACCTCAGTTTTCACCAGGGAAAATGGGGATGCTGCATCATACATGGAGGAGACAGAGATAATGAGGAGGGGACCCTTATCAATCGGCAGGTCTGGGGAGGGGGCATCACTGGCAGGTGGGGGAGGCTAAGCAGGAGAAGAGGTACTGGAAGTGGAAATCACAGCAGAGAGAGGAGGAAGCCCTCAGCCCCTTAAGACGGAGAAAGCACCGGGGCGGATAAATTACATCCTAGAGTGCTGAAGGAACTTGCAGATGTCCTGTGAAACCCCTGGCAGAGCTTTTCCCCATCTCTCTGAGGACAGGGTGGGTGCCCCAAGACTGGAAGGTGGCGCATGTAGTGCCTATCCACAAGGGGGGGATCAAGGGAGGTGGCAGGAACTACAGGCCTCAGCCTGACGACATCAGTGGTGAGGCAAGGTGATGGAGGGCATTGTCAAGGAGTGGCTGGGGGCCCTGATAGGTCAGGGTGCCTGGACGAAGACAGCATGGATTCATCCCGGGAAATCGTGTCAGACAAACTTGGTGGAGTTCTATGACTGGGTGACAAGTGCCTTGGACCTGGGTAGACCAGTGGATGTCCTCTTTCTGGACTTCAGCAAGGCATTTGACTCTGTTCCTCACGGGGCCTGTTGGATAAACTAGGAGAAATGGGGTGGGAAACCAGATGATCCGATGGATAGGCAATTGGCTCCAGGACCGGACCCAGAGGGTCGTAGTTGGTGGGATAATCTCTTCCCAAGGAGGGTCATTAGTGGGGTCCCACAGGGATCAGTCCTTGGGCCCTTCTGTTCAACGCCTCACTGATCTGACAAAGGACAGGAATCAGGAGTGAGATGAGTCTCTTGCAGATGACTCGAAACTGGGGGCAGTGGTGGATGGGGAGGAGGGGGGTGGCCCTGCAGGACCTGAGGCTCTGGAAAGATGGTCTAGAAAGTGAAGCTGAGGTTTAATGCAGGAAAATGCAAGGTACTCCATCTGGGGTCCAGAAACCCAGGCCAAGTGTACACCCTGGGGGGGGAAATACTACAAGTCTCAATGGCTGAGAGGGACCTGGGGGTGGTGGTGGATGTCAAGATGAACAACTCTGAGACTTGTAGGAGGGCAGCAGCCAAGGCCAAGGCCAACAGGATGCTGGGATGCATCGCTAGGGGGATCACCTCCAGGAGGAGGGAAGTGATACTCCTGTATAACTGCTTGGTGAGGTCAGTACTGAGTACTGGCAGTTTTGGAGGCCACACTTAAGAGAGACATTAACCTCCTGGAGAGGGTCCAGAGGAGGGCAACCAAAATGATTTGGGGCTTGGGGACAGGACCCATGGGAGGAGAGGCTCAAGAGCTAAATATGTACACTTTGAAGAGAGAAGGGACCGGGGACATGATAGAGGTCTTCAGGTATATGAAGAGGTAAATAGGGGAGGAACAGTGAGGGTGCTTGAAGGAAGGAGGAAGGGCCACTAGAGGGCATGGGTGGAAGCTGGAGGGGAAGATTCAGGGAGAAAGGAGGAGGTGCTACTCACTGAGAGGGTGGTAGAGCCATGGAATGCACTACCTAGGGGCTGGTGGAGGCAGAGACAGTGGAGGGGTTCAAGAGGGGTGGAACAGGTACAGGGAAGGGTTCAGGAAGCAAATCCAATGCAGCAAGAATATCCGAACTGGGAAGGGAGAAGCCAGAGAAGGCAAGGGGGACAGCAAGGTCAGCACCCAGGGTGGGGGCTGACCAAACGAGCAGACACGAAAGACCATTAGGCCTATTCTGCTGGCATTTTAGTATGTTAGTATGTTAGTATGTTAGTAAGTGGGCATTATTCTCTCCTAAATGCCCACCTTGGCAAGGCTCTTAGCCAGTCAGAATGCAGGAAATGTTCACCCCCATTTTGTAAGCAAGCAATAATACCTGACAGGGTGAGCCATATTGGGCTATATCTGCCTGCCCAAGGGCATAATGAAGCCCAATGTCACAGGCAGAGGGCCTTATAGCCCTTGGAAGGGTGGGTATAGCTCATACCGCCCACAATGGAGGGTATTATTGTGCTTAGAAAAATGGTATTTAGGCAGCAAATTAGAGGAAAATGTCTAACAATTTAAAAATAATTATTATAATTACTTTATTTTAATGAATAAATACTTTATTTTAATGAATAAAAACATTTTAGGTGAAGTAAGCCTTGTACTGTTTTAGTTGGCAGCAGAGGGCGCTGTAATGTTTTTGAGTTGTGTCAATATGTTGAAAGCCCTGTCCTCCCCTCCCTCAACAGCAGTGTCCACCCTCCTCATGCTTACCCCAAATTATTGTTTTACAATGTTGGTTCTGTGATGTGAGTCAAGAGCGAGAAGTATTGCGGTGCTGCACTCTCCGCATTATTATTCACCCTCTCATTAAGATGGCGGCCATGCTGGGCTGCTGCTTGCATGAGCCCTGAATGAAAATCAGAGTACTGTTTAGAGTTTAGAGTTAAAGCTTATTTTATTGAATTTTATTTTTATTAGTTTACCCAGCCTAGTTTGAGCTTGAAGTGAGATAGAAATCCTAGGTATAGCGTCCTTGGTCGCTAGTTTAGAACTTAAAACCCTTTTTTTTTTCTGCACTTGTGAAAACGGACTTATTTAATCTATATTGCAAATTGACTTATCTACTCTACATTGGAAAGTTTCCATCTGTTGCCAGTGTTTTACTGTCCCAAAGACACTAGCGTTTTGCACATTTTTAATTTTTACCTGCTTTCGATCCTTTTGGAGCTTGGAGTTTGAGCGTTTGGGGTTTGTACCTATGGGTTTCTGGTGGAGTTCCTGGATTTGGCGGTGTCATGATCTGAAGCGAGTGAGGTTCTAGGATGCTGAAGGGGAGCCATCGAGCGATGCTTATTGACTGGAGCAGCTAAGTGAGGATTTTTGGCGACTGATCTCTGTTGTGGCATCATCGGCAAGTTATAAACATCTTTATGTGGACGGTGTGCCTAGGACTGGTTAATCCACAGGTTGGAGGGAGCATTTGGAGGGCCTACACCAGTTCATTTGGGGAGTGCCTGCTGTATGTTGGGGTCATGTCGGGAGGTGCCAGTGCAGGTCTACTGGTGAGTGGACATGCTACTGGCAGCCTCTAGGTCTTTTCGGCGGGTCTGCTGGTGAGCGGACTCTGAGCCGGGGACCATAGCTGTTGCTTCATTTGTACTGGGTAATTTCCTTCTGAGGCGAATAGTGGGGGGCTTCTTCTTTGTTCCCAAAACCAGCATTCCTGCCTGCTACTTGCTGCAGAATCTCATTGTAAGAGTCCTTAAAGCGAAATTACACCAAAAGAGAACTATTGTAAGAAGATCGGCTTTAACATAAAATAAGATCAAACTTCCAGGAGCTCACTGGAGGAACTCCTTGCTCTGTTGCTCTGTTATATTGTGGTCCAGTTTATCATCAGGTACTATAATAATTTTATTTCTAGGGGCAGTGAGAAAGCCTCGATGATTTTTAACATTTATTTAATTCACTTTCTGTGGCAGTGAGAGGGCTACTTTTTGGACATTCTTGCAAGGGTTAGGTGAGAGCTACCCTTGTTTAAACTCTAAATGACTTGGCAAAGATATCATATTATACTTTACTGGACATGAATAATTAATTAATTTAGAGCTGTGCCTGTCTTAATCTTTGATTGTTTGACCGGGGTTTTAAATTCTGGGTGGGTTGGGATTGCTATTGAGTTAATTATTTGGGGGTGGGTTTTGATTTTTATTTATTTGGTTTTCTTTATTTGTGTTTTATTATAATGTGTTGGGGAAGTTTAGCAATGGTCAGGCACTATTCCCCCACCAGGCTCAGGGAATTACGTCCCTTTGAATGCCCCCCATTATAATCTGACACCTATTTTAGGTGTTGTGTGCCTTGGATATACTTAAGGGACGCAAAAGAAGGGGGAGATCTGGGCCTGGTGGGGGACAGGAAGAGGGTTGTAGAGTCCAGGAGATGCCCTGGGGCAAAATGGAGTCAGGAAAGAGGTTCTCCTTGTCTTGTCCCCATACCCAAGGGCTCTGACATTAGCGGGCAGGTGCTGAGGTCTTCTCTGATGGCTCATCCTGCCTTGGAGGTGTTATGCAATGCCAGATCTATTAAAAACAAAACATCTATTATAGCTGATCTTGTTGGATCAACTGATCTGGCTTGCATCACCGAGACCTGGCTAGATGAAAATTCAGGCCCTGTATTGGCTTCAGCAACTCCAGCCGGGTTCTCGGCGATACACCGTCCAAGGTTGGACCGTAGCGGCGGGGGTGTGGCCATTTTGTTTAAGACTGAGCTGGGCCTTGTGGATGTGCCATTGGGAAGTACCAGATCCTTCGAATACATCCTGGGAGAGGGTGTAGGCTATGGGAATCTCCTTATCTACTGTCCACCAGGAGATGGAGGAGAATTCCTGCAGGAGTCAGCAGGCTTTATTGTCGACATGGTGTTGAGGTCCCCCAGATGGATTGTTCTGGGGGACTTCAATGCCTGGGTCGATAATGAACTCTCATATTTTGGTCAAAATCTCCTCCTGCTGATGACGACCTGGGCCTTACACAGGTAGTTACCTCATCGACCCATGTAGGGGGTCATTCTTTGGATCTGATCTTCCTTTTGGGTATGGAGATAGCTGATTTGGGGGTGGAACCAGTCAGCTGGTCTGACCATCACATCATAAGGTTCAGCTTCAGGGCCCCACCTAATAGGTCTGCCGCATGGAGATGGTTCAGTACCGCCCTTTAAGGGGATTAATCCTAGTGACCTATCAGCGGTGCTGGACCTATCAGGCTTGTCAGGTGAATGCATGAGTCCAGATGGTCTTGTACTAGCCTACAATAAGGCAGTGGGAGATGCTGTGGACAAGATTGCTCCTGTTCATGTTTGACCCTTCACCCTTTGCCCAAGGAGCCCTTGGTTTGATGACTCCTTGAAGAAGTTGAGGCAAGTTGGCCGAAGGAATGAGAGAGCTTGGCGGAAATCTGGCCATGATGCTGACAGGCTTAGGTTGATGGCACATTATGATAGCTATCAATCAGAAATAACCCGTAAGAAGGCAGAATTCCTGTCCAGGGAGATTTCTGTTGTGCAAAATCGACTGCCTCAGCTTTTCTGGACTGTTGAAAGATTGTGCAATCCAATCTGTCTCCAGCCCAGAGAAGCTTTTTCTCAGCTAAGATGGGAGGAGTTTGCTCAATTTTTTTGCAGATAAGATTGCCAGCATCAGGTCTGGCATCAGTCCCGTCTCTCCTATGAGGGATTGCAGTGATCAACAGGAGGTGGCATGCACTCAGTCAGTCTGGTCAGATTTCTACTGCCAGATTTCATGGACATTGTAAAGACCATCCAAACATTGCGCCCTACCAGTAGTAGTTCGGATCCGGGCCCTAAACCCCTCTTAGTGGGATGTGTACATGTTATCTGCCCGATACTAGCTGAAATTGTCTGGAAGTCTTTGGAGAGTGGGGTCTCTCCTGACTCTCTCAAGGAGGCGGTCGTTCGACCACTCCTTAAGAAATCCTCCTTGGATCCAGACTGTCTAGCTAACTACTGGCCTGTCTTTAACTGGCCATTTGTTGGTAAGGTTATTGAAAAGGTGATTGCGTTGCAATTGGATGATCATCTTACAACACACAATGTTTATGATTCTCTCCAATCTGGCTTCAGGAAGATGCATAGCATGGAGACTGCTCTTGTCCGGGTATTGAACGACCTCCTAATGGCCAGAGATCAAAAGGCACACATTATTCTGGCCCTTCTTGATCTCTCTGCTGCATTTGACACTGTAGACCATGGTGTGCTACTGGAGCACCTGCGGCTCTTTTGTGGGCTGTCTGGTACAGTCCTCAAATGATTCCACTCGTTCCTCACGGGCAGGTCTCAGAGAGTTGCCACTGGAATTTATTCCTCTGGTGTTCACTCCCAGCTCTGTGGGGTACTGAAGGGCTCCATTTGGGCCCCCATGTTGTTTGTAGTGTACATGCTGCCATTGGGAGATATCATCAGGCGATACAGTCTGAGTTTTCACTGCTATGCAGATGACACTCAGCTGTATATATCCTTTCTGCCCAGTCAGAATGATGCACTTTCCATGCTAAATAATTGCCTTACTGAGATCAGAAGCTGGATGAGTTCTAGCTGGTTGAGACTGAATCCAGACAAGACTGAAGTGTTGGTAGTGGACTCAGGTCGTCCGGAAGCGGGTCTGGGGGCTGGACAACCATCAGGCTTATTGCTTGGTGGTACACCGCTCACTACCTCAGAACGGATGCGAAACCTGGGCATTATTTTTGATGATGATTTGACTCTAAGGCCTCAGATTTTAGCTGTCATTAAATCATCTCTTTATCATTTTAGAAATATTGCCCGGGTGAAACACCTGGTTCCTCTGGATGATCTTCCAACACTGGTCTATGCCTTTGTCACTACCCATCTTGATTACTGCAATTCCCTCTACCTAGGGCTACCAGGGGTTGATATCCGCCACTTGCAGCTGGTGCAGAACGTGGCTGCCAGGCTATTGACTGGGACTTCCAGGACTAGTCATATTACGCCTGTGCTCCGCGGAACTGCACTGGCTTCCTGTTCAGTAGCAGATCACCTTTAAGGTTGGCTTGCTAACCTTTAAAGCCCTACATGATCAGGGACCCAGCTAACTGCAAGATCTCCTGGTACCCTACTGCCCCCTCCACCACCTCCGTTCCACTGATGAGGAATTGCTGGAGATTCCCAGGGTTCGACTGAAGACATCTGGTTCTCAAGTTTTTTCTTTCTCGGCACCAACCCTGTGAAATTCTCTATCTCATTGGTTGAGAAAATGCCTGACCGTTGATAGGTTCAAAACTGAATTAAAAACTTATTTATTTAATCTAGCCTTTCCAGAATATGGATACACTGATTTACTGTATTAATTTTATTTATACTGGCTGTATTTGGTTTTATGTACAGTGCTTTGACTTGGAAAGGCGCTGTAAAAATAAAGTTTGACTTGACTTGACCTGACTTTTACTGGAGCAGAGAAGAGCAAGTGTGAGACTGTACCACTAAGAATGAGACCAGCAGTACTTTTATGATTTTGTCTCCCACAGATGGAAATGTGCTGCTGGCTTGCAGCAGTTAAGAATGCATGCAGGTGGCTGGAGGAGAGGGCATGAGTAGTGATATGTAACCGTTACAGTGCAGCTGAGGTGCATGGGTTGCTGGGTTCTACATGCTCGCTCCTCTCACTAAGTGAGAAACAACTGGCAGGCATTCATTTTAACATTTCTGTGTGGGCAATGGTTTTTTGGGGGTAATAGGGCACTTGGCACAGGGACTTGTTTTTGGTGGGTATTGTTGTCTCATAGATGCCCACCTTGGCAAGGCCTTTAGCCAATAAGAATACTGGAAATGTTCACCCCATTCTCAAAGCAAGGGAAGCACAGCTGAACTGGGAAGCTCAGGAATAGTATAACTCCATGTTGAACAAGGATGAATAGAGGGACAACAATTCTGACTTGAAAGCTGGTCATATAAGAATCACACCCAACAAAATTGACTAGCCTAGAGGGACAACAATTCTGACTTGAAAGCTGGTCATGTAAAAATCACACGCAGCGAAACTGACTAGCCTGTGAGCTTAATGTACTTGGAAGTCCAGAATATAGAGACAGTTAGAGTGACATACTATAGTAGGTGAAGAAAATGATTAGGGCACCAAGAAGGAGAAATTCTGGCTATTACACATGGAATAATAGGGGAATGTGTATTACTCAGCTGTAATACCACTGAGAGTTTCCAACATGCCACCTGAACCTCAAGATGGTGTTACAGCTGAGTAATACACAATCCTCTTTTTTTTTTTGTAATATATGGATCCAAGGAGTTCCAAGTACAGTATACACCTCTTATAACTGACTAGTTTGTGAGTGAGACTTTTGTCTGTTATAGACACTGTCCGTTTTAACATGAGAGTGTGTTTTACTTTCAGTTGCTGTCCTGTTAGTGTACTGCATCATTACTCCTGTCCTCCTGCATAGTTAAATACATTTCCACTCCATGATAATCACGCTCTTGCTCACAGTGACTGCCATTCTGTTTCCTCTGATCACATTCTGTTGTACTCTTACATTTTTATGTTTGCTTGCACGCATGTGCAAGAAACATAGTGCCATCATCAGAGATTTCAGAGGTGTGTCACCTCCTCCAGTTCAGTCAGTGTGCTGGCAGGCGCGGCCCCTGTAAGCCAATGCATGCTGGAGCTGTCTATGACAAGCTCCAAAATGCAGTGGCATACAGTTCAAAGGGGGAGCTATGCTTGAGTGAGCGGCGTAAAGATATCGCCTGCTCATGCGCAGCTCCCCCCCACACACACACACGCCCATGCAAGCGTGCACGCCCCACCCCCGCATGCACGCACACACTGTATAGCCGACGGGGTGCCTAATCCTCGTCGGGCTGTGCTGCTGCCCCCCGCCCCCAAAGCCTTCCAAAATGCCATGCCATGCTGGGTGCCCACCCCAGTGTGGTAACTAATGATATAGCCGACGGGGGTGCCCAATCCCATTGGCTTCACTGTCCTCACTCCCTAGTAATTATGCCACGCTGGGAGCCCACCCTAGCGCGGGTAATCGATGTTTGGCCGGCTGGGGTGCCCAATCCCCTGTCGGCTGAACGCCTCCACCATCCTTGTGCCATGCTGGGAGCCCACCCCAGCTGGCAAATGTCCAGCGTTGTCCTTTTTTTTTTTTACCTGTAAAGAAAAACGGTCCCATGTAGTCTCCCTGGCCCCCTCCCACAACCCGCACTCCACCCACTGTGGCACCCTGCCTCCCCACACCCCCCTCACCCCATACTTACCTCCAGACCTCGGGACGTAACAATCTTCGTGGACCGGGAACACGCCTGCACTTTCAAAGCCGACCGCTTAACTGAGGAAATGCCATAAGCTGGATAATGGGCTATACAGAGGTTTCAACTTGTTGCATATTCAGGCATTTTTGATTTTGTACAAATTTTCAACATGGGGTTTTGGACCCTTCTCATGACTGATGTCACTGTCATGACGTTATTCGGGCCTGAAGGGTGATTTCGCAGTCATTGCCTAGTCACTGTGCGAAATCACCCTTTGGGCCTGAATAACACCATGACAGTGACATCATTCATGAGAACGGGTCCCAAAAACCCCATGTTGAAAATCTGGTGCCAAAATTCCAAAAAGTTACTGTTTTACAAGCTTGCATTGCGCAGTTTCTACGCAGGCTTGTAAGTTCGCGAATTTTCAATATTTTCACTCCAGATTTTCAACATTGCCATTTTACCACAACTTCTTATGAGTAGTACAACTGTCATTTTTCACATCTCACCCAAAACATCTTTCCGCCCATGTAGCGCACAATGGCACAGTTGGTGTGCGAAATCAATGTACGGGATAAATTAAGAAAATCACAGTGACACTGTTCATGAGCAAAGGTCTTAAAATGGCTATGTTGAAAATTTGGTGAAAAAATTCCAAAAAATGACTGTTTTACGAGCATGCGTTGTACAGTTCCTCCGCACGCTCGTAAGTTCGCAAACTTTCAATATTTTCAATCCAGATTTTCAACATTGCCATTTTATTACACTTCCTTATGAACAGTACAGCTGCAATTTTTCATATGTCGCCCAAAATGTGTTTTCGCACATGTAGCGCACAATGGTGCTATTGGTGTGCAAAAGCAATGTTTAGGACAGATTAAGAAAATCACAGTTACACTGTTCATGAGCAGAGGTCTTAAAATGGCTATGTTGAAAATTTGGTGACAAAAGTCCATAAAATGACTGTGTTACGAGTGAGCATTGCGCAGTTTCCATGCACCTCGTTAGTTCATGACTTTGTAATATTTTCAGTCCAGATTTTCACCAGTGGCATTTTTCCATACTTCTTGTGAACAGTACAGCTGTCATTTTTCACAACATGGCTGAAGTGTGTTTTCACACTTTCAGCACAGAGATGCATGGTCGCTGTGGGAAATCATTGTTCGGCACAGATGAAGAAAATCACAGTGACACTGTTCATGATCGGAGGCACCAAAATGCCTGAGTTGACAATCTGCTGTAAAAAAATCCCCAATCTAATTATATTACGGGTGTGCGTTGCACAGTTTCTATGTACGCTAGTGACTTCACCATTTTTAAATATTTTTTACTACAGATTTGCAACATTGCCATTTTTTACACCTCCCATGAACAGTACAGCTGTCATTTTTTACATCCTGTTCGGAATGTTTTTACACCTGTGGTGCTAAATGCCGTAGTCACTGTGCATAAGCAGCTTTCGGCTAACAAACTGATATTCCCCCTGTTCATGAGGTGGGGTCACAAAAGAAACATGTTGAAAATTTGGAGTGAAAATACCAACGAATGCCTGAGGTATTAGGGTTTCCAGCCATAACTCCCAACCCTGTAGAGAATGACAGGCATCAGGGGTGTGACTTGGGATTCTTGCCTGTGATGCTCATACCATTCCACACCCTGCAGTCAGTGAGAGGCATCAAGGTATGCCTTGGACTCTTCGGCCCCAAACTTCACCCCATTCTCCTATATCGCACCCATCACACCATATTTCCTAATGAAATTGGGTGCGCATAAGGGCCAAAGACCCCAAGGAACACTGTGACAGTTGTCAGTGTCTGCAGGGTGGGGTGTGGTGAAATGGCATGGCCGTTATGCCTGACGACCCAAACGCACACCCCAATGCCTGTCACTCTATGTATTTTGAATTTGATGTTGTTTATAGTTGTGGTTTTAATTTGTATGAGTGATATTGTAAAGGCGCCCTGAGCTTTGGAAGGGCGCCTTAAAGAAATAAACATTTACTTACTCTCTGCAGGGTGGTGGTGGGGTTGGCTTCTGTTCAATACTTCACTGCCATTCCTATTACGCAGCTCTGTAACTTCTACACTACCACTGCCAATGCCAGCAAGCAAACATTCGGCATTGACAGATGCTTGTTTGTGCTGCTTCAGTATGCTGTCTACTGCTACTCATGCTTATACATGCTGACTGCTTCGGTGGTCATTTCCACTCCCTGATGAAGTTCGCTGCGCTCAGGCATAGTCAAGCTACAGTATATGTTCTGACTGCTGTGTGAATCTTTCTGCCTGCCCTTGTCTTGGCTCCATGGCACGCACCAACTAAGTTCTAAACATCTCCTATAAAGTGCTACATTTGCCTGTGTAACAGCGCATGCTCCCTGAGTTTCCACTATCCTAGTCTTTCATTGCAGATGTAACAAGGACTCAGGGTACTAGGACATGACTGGGACTGATTAGTGCTCTGAAGACAGACTTTTAACTAACACCTCGTAAGTAGTCAGAGAGGTGTAGGTTCAGCTGTATGGCATCAGTAATCTGGCAATTAACACCTCATAAGGGTTCTGTCCGCAATAGCAGAAGGCACAGGTATGCTATAACAAGCCATTTTAACATAGGGCTCTATGGTGTTTGGCTTTTGGAAAATCATTTTTGTCTGTTAAAAGCGATTGTCTGTAGTAAGGGTGTACGGTACAAGTGGTGCATACTGTATTCGCCAAAATGCAGTGGAAATCTTTAGTTCAGGGAGATGAAGTGTGTCTGCAATTCAAGCCAATTTTTCACTGGTCGCCAGGCAGTTGCTACAGATGCCACAATGTCCAGAAACCTCTGAAGCACCCAGCGTGTGTTTCTATTGGTGGCTGGCATGTTTACTTGAATAAATGTCTCAGAAAAATGGCAGCATCACTAAGCGAGTGGTCAGGAAATAACTCTGTGCCTCTGTTAGTGCTGTGGCTTAGTTTTTCTTTTTTGTTTAACTTTTCTTTGTGCTCCCACATGCTGGCCCCATAGGACTGTCTTGGGTGTGATCACTCAGTCTGGCCTGTTCCTGATCTGCCTGAGGTCCTTCCAGACTGAATTTAATCTCTGTTCCGGGATCTCTCCTCCACAACTCTTAACCACCCTGACCCCCTGGCTCTGAGCCCCCAAGGTGGGACCGCCTACTCCTACTGGCAATCTATCTACAATCTAGTAGGGGTGGGTGGAATGTGGAGGAGACCTGGACACCAGCTGGAAGTGACCCAGCTTTGAGCATGGGGGCCATCCACTGGACCCACCATCGCCTTCCCAGGTGCCAGGGCTTTTCCCTTGTTCTGGTGTTCCCAGGGGTGCAGATGTGCACTGACATCCAGTGCATGATGGGCACACTCCTGCACCCCAGCACAGAACACTTGCTGATACCCCCCCTACACCAAGTGCATGCTGCCACAAGTTGCACTGCTTCCAGTTTCCACTGGGAGCCACTGGAACTGCAGCACTCACCACCCACCCTGCCCGGGAGAGGAGAGCAGTCCTATGGACAGTCGATTCTACTCCTCCCCTGCCGACCCCCAAAGACCCAAGTCTGCTTCCAAACCTGGGTCACCGGTGTGGTGCAAAGTGTGGTGTCCAGTGCCCTCAACTCTCAATGCCACCAGGCCTGCTGTGGCTTAGTTTTTGACTGAATAAAAAAAAGACTCCTGACTTAATAAACAAACAAAAAAAAGATTATTTTTCTTTTATTGCTACAAGCTGTGATGTTGCATTGTAGTTGGTGCGTTAGCAAAAGAATGAGCAGTTGGGTTGTCAGGTGGGCAGGAATCGGAGTGGAGAGGAGATGTACCATTAGCAATTTGCCACTTACAATATGTGGCTGGAGGTGAGAGGGTGAGGAAAGGATTTAAGAAAGGTCAGCTGTACAGAGTGTGCTCGTGGTTAGATGAAAGCAAGATTCTTATGGCAGTGTGTTAGGAAATCCATCTATACTATTTTGGAATCTCGTAATACTATTGACAAACATCGAACAATAGTATTATGAGATCCCATGATACTATAGATGGATTTTTTTGATAGTATTACGGAAAATTAATCATATGCTTTTCAATAGTATTATTGCCACTACCTATATATTACAATGGGATAGATCTAACAGAAAAAGAAGATGGTTGCTCTCTTTTTAAGGGAGTGGGTCACTGTGAAGAACAAGGAGGATCTTAGCGAACAAGCCACTCCAGTGAGACTATTTGTTCAAGCTAAGAGAAGACGGTAGGGGAGAATACTGTCACCATGGAAAGAACTACAGGACTGCAAACAGCTTAGCTCAGCTTATCAGATGTAGTGGTGATAAATGTTGAATTCTTGTGGCATTACCTATTATATCACCATAATATTTTGAGAAAATATTGCCAAATAGTACAGAAAATTGTGATATTTCCATTTCAGTGTTAAACTACTGAACCAAATTTCTCCAGCTTTGTTAGCTTCCTGGATCCATTGGCATTTGGTATGAATTAAAAATTTCAGGTCTATAGCTGCAATAGAAGGGGAAGTTACAAACATCCACATTATTAGAATGTTTTAACAGAAATTTCACAAGTAGTTAACTATTGAAATTATGAACCCCTGCAATTTAAAAATGACTTAACCAAATCTCTCCATATTTAGAAGTTTCTATGACTCGTCCAAGAAGGTTATGCATGTTAAGTTTCAGACATCTACTTCAAAAAGTGGCCAAGTTATAAGCAGAGAAATATTTTTACAACATTTCACAAAAAAATTAATTGTCAGACTTTGAGCCCCTGTAACTTAAAAAACACTCATCCCTCTCATATCTGGTATACCCGTAGACAAATAGCAAAAAGTAAGCATGTCATTTCCCATGTCTCTATCTCAAAAGATGGTTGAGTTATGAGAGAGTAAATACATTTGTGAAATTCTTTGGAATTTCATGAAATTTCACTGACATTCCATAAAATCTGAATTTGCTAATTTCACCCAGCTCTTATCATAGCCATGTGTTTCGTTCTTCTTAAGACTGATCAGTGTGATACAACCATTGTTCAAAACTATAAGCACCAAATGTTTATGCCGATTGAGAGCTTTTACTGTAAATTGTTTTCACCAAGGCAACGTAGATTGAAAATAAACTTCGCATATTGAGGACTTTTTAAATTGAGCATTAGTTGAGCATCACCTGAACCCAGCAAACTAATTATCATGCTTTAACAGCACACACATATTTAATTTCAGTGTTATTGTGCTCAGCAATGCTAGTTCACAGTTTTTGTTTCAAATGACACATAATATGAGGCACAGCACTATTAGAACAAGTGCTTCACATGATACATTTTATTGCAATCAGTTTTTTTTGCAATTTCTAGAACCTGATGAGTACATTTCCCCTTAAAGCACACACGTCTGCTTTCAAAGCACCCAGAAACCAGATGACCATGCCTGTGCTATGGTCTTAGATTTAGAATGGGTGGTGCAAATCAGGTATGGTTGGGTTTTAGTTTAACCCACTAAAAATGCTTTATAACAAAGTTCATTTCACATATTATATGGATTGGTGAGCATAGCTGTTAAATTCACAGTTTACCTAAAATATAACATTCATTCATACATACAGTAGATACATACATACTAGGGGTATTCGGATTCACTAGAATCCATCCTGTTTGCATTCCATTGAAATTTTGAAATTCCAGTTCTGGCTCTGATTCTGTTCCACTTCAGTTAAAGTGTCAGAGTCAGTATTGTAGTCTGAACTGGAATTCGAGATCCACCTCTGAATACTGGCA
Organism: Neoceratodus forsteri; assembly: GCA_016271365.2. NCBI lineage: Eukaryota > Metazoa > Chordata > Ceratodontiformes > Ceratodontidae > Neoceratodus > Neoceratodus forsteri. The sequence goes on along the minus strand of CM057450.1, from coordinate 554,685,520 downwards.
TCCAGTCACTATTACACAATTCAGTACCTTCTTCCAACCAGGAGCACAGAAAAATAAACTCTTGTAAGACCTCCCCATGACAAACTCCAGTCCCTTGTGTCCTGTTCAGTCTTAATCTTACCTGGAGGTGGGCTGCCAGGGCTCAGTGCCCACTGTCAGGCCAGCTGTCTGATGGTGTTGTGGCTACAAAAGGGAATGAAGGACAAGTCCAGGGTCCCCTTCATTTATCTGTGCTGTCCTGCTGCTTGTTTCCTTCCTATCCATCTGTAGTACCACATCCACACTGAGTCTTTTCTTTAACCGGTAACCCTGGCCCCCAACCAAAATATGCTGTGCTGCACATTGACACCATATTGCCTTGCTGACCATATCTGCCTCTGTCATAAGATAACAGAGACTTGGTCGGCTTGTGTGATCATGAGCAAGTTCTTGTCCAGTCTGAATTGTGTGTGTATATGACCCTCATGTAACCACTTCTTCCAGGTGGCTGATCCAAATTTAACCCTGGGAAATGGTGCCTTTCCACTGTGAACAGAGTGTGTTATTACTGCACCAGTCCCAGGGTTTCTTGTTGTAGGCCAGGCTAATTAGTCAGGGAGGGTACAGGTAATAGGAGGGACATGGTCTCGCACAAGTAGCCAAAGGAATGGCTGGGCCAGGGAACCTGAGCAGGGCATCAAGTCAGTGCTTGGTCAATTTTGACTCACAATTGTTTTGGGGGGGCAGGGTACCAGCTACTAGAAGCTTAGGTGGCATAATCCTCCCAGTTCCAAGGATTTACCCAGCAAGCAACCAGATTTGCCAGACCAAGTTGGCTAATGGAGTTGAACTCAGAGGAGGACAGACCCAAACAGTCTCACTGCAGCCAACCTAAGGAAGGACTAGGAGGGTGTGGGAGGTTTTAACTCTTTTCTTCTCATCTTCCTCACTGTGCCAGTGCAGTGGGTGGGGGTGTTTTTGTTTTATTGCTTGTTCAAGCTGATGACATCGGATGCAGAATGGAACTGGATTTCGATTCCATATCCAATTATCACATGTTGCTCATAATCCAATTTTTGGACCTAAAAACAAAATTACAAATTCTGAAAAAAATACTTGGAATTGAATGAATTTTATTCCATCAGGCAGACTCCTAGCAGCCCTACTACATACATAAATACTGTACCTACAGTACCTACATACATTTAGCTCTAGGAGGGGAAGAAGTTCATTGAAGTTCATTTGATACAGTGAATAATGCTTAAACTTTTTACATCCATCAATTTGCCAACTGTAGTACCACATATGTGATATATCTCACAAAATGCACTTGTGTATTTTATGTGGGGAAGACAAACTGTGCTTTTAAACCCAGGATGAGGGAACATCTTAGTGAGGTACGAATTGGAGATGTGGGAAATGCTCTATATAATCATGTTTCAAAACAAACTAATGTCACAGAACACAAGTTTACATTCACAGGGATTGAGAATGTTAAAAGGGGCCTGAGGGGTGGGGATTTGGATTTGATTTTATCTAGAAAATGAAGTTATTGAATTTATACATTAGGGGGTTTGAGACATCCTGACCTAAACAATGCCATTGTCTTATCTGTATTTTTGCATACATGAGACTTTTTTTGACTTATAGATAAGGGTTGGGTGATATATGCACATGTGCTTCCCCCTTATTCGATATGCATTTTGTTAAAAACTAGGTTTTTTCCTGTCTTTTCTCCCCTCCCCAATACTGTCCCCCTTTCTTTTGAATTAGTAGGGTTAAGGATTAGGGGTTAGGAGTTACATTATAGGAATGTACCTTAAGGGGACATTACATTTATACAGGACAGTATTACCAGTATTCAAGGGAGGTCAGAAAAATGATATGTGGAATTATAGACCAATATCATCACTTTCAGTCACCTCAAAATTGTTTGAAAAAAATTGTGGTTTCTCAATTAAATGGCTATCTTGAAAGTAACAAAAAGTACAATAAATATCAATTGGGTTTTAGGGCACAGCATAGTACTACTACAGCACTTGTTAAGGTCATGTCGGACATCCAGGTGGCCATGGATAGGGGCCTCCTGGTTGGGGCCATATTTATAGATCTGTTGAAGGCTTTTGACACCTTAGACCAACTGGTGTTAATTGAGAATTTGAGATCTGCTGGCCTCAGCCGGGGGGGGAAGGGGGCTCTGGATTGGTTCCATGGCTACCTGAATGGGAGACAACAAAGGGTTAAACTGGGTAATAACTTTGTATCCAGTTACTTGAATATTAAATCTGGTGTACCACAGGGGTCAGTGTTAGGACCCATTCTATTTAATATATATATAAATGGTGTCAGACACCTGATGAATGATGTCCAACACCATTTGTATGTTGATGATACAATATTGTATCTTGAAGGAAAATCTGTGGGGTACATACAGGAAAAACTACAAAACACTTTAATATATTGCACACATATTTTTGGGAATATGGGTTGGTCTTAAACCTCCTAAAGTCACAGGTGATGTTATTTTCAAATAAAAAGTATCCCTGAATTTAGATATAAAAACATTGGATGGGTGTAGCCTGGCCCTTGTCGACTGTTATAAATATTTGGGAGTTTGGATGGACTCCCATTGCAATTGGGACTTTCATATTGATAATCTGATACAAAAGTTGAATAAGAAGCTGGGAGTACTATATAAATACAAAGATTGCCTCTCATCTGAAGCCAGATTAAAAATTGCTAATTTGTGATAATTCCTCATATTGATTATGGTGATGTTATGTACGATGGGGCTGCTAGAGGCACTTTGGGAAGGCTGGATGTTATTTTTAATAGATATGCGCATTTTATCTTAGACGCACCCTGGAATACACATCATTGCACTCTTTATAAAGCTTTAAACTGGATATCCCTGATGGAATGGCATAATATGCATGTGCAGTCTTTCACCCATCATTGTTACTTTAAAAGGGCACCAGGATATCTAACAGAGTTTTTGGAGGAATGGAATGTCAAGGAAGGATTGCGATCTACAGGAGAAATAAATTTTAGGGTGCCATTTATGAGAATAACGAGGGGTCAACATTGCTATGTATATAAGGGCCCAAAATTATGGAACTCATTGCCAGGTCATCTGAGGTCATGTACTAACAAAACATCTTGGAATGTATTAAGATCTTGGCATGACAAGGCTGCACTGTCTCCAAAAAGTTGTTGTATTTGAGAGATTTGCACTTATTGTAATAATTGTTGTTTTGTCTATGCATGAATTTATCTATATGTATGTTATAGTTTTTCTTGAGTGTGAAACTGATATTTCTTTGTACAGTAGTACCCCATTGTAAATTAGCTTCTGCTAAATTGAGTTATCCTGTTTCTGATATCAGAAATAAAACTTTTATTTCTACTACTGGTCTTGTAATGAGGGGGTATATTTATTTTTGTATGATAGGAGACTGTACGAAGTTAAATAAAGTTATATCATGTATCAATGATTTATACATGCATTTTTCAAAGGAATATACATACAGTACATATTTATTTAGGTTACTGATAGTAATAATATATGTAATAGATAACCCACTCTAAGGTGTGTGGTCGTGCCCTGATATACATACACCTTGGTGTGCGTTGTTACAGCCGAGTGTGTCAGCCACCCAACGCTTGCATATATCTGAGTGTGACTGCACACCCTAGAGTGGGTTATCTAGCTTATAAAATGGCAAAATTGTTTTGGAGGAGGGGTGAAAGTGTAGGTGTGTGGTCGCGCTCTGATATATGCACGGTCATGTGATGTGTTTCAACCAACCAGCAAAGATACTTTTTTCCTACCCATTTTATAAAAAAAAAAAAAAAATATATATATATATATATATATATATATATATATATATATATATATATATTATTTATACCATAGTATTTATTCTTGAGAATGCATGTGTTCTAATAAAGGAATATGATAGGGGTGTGGTAATGGGATAACGTCACGCCTGGGGTGATTAGGCACCGAGGCCACAGGTCGAGTGTACTAATCACCCCAGAAGTGATGTTATCCCAGCACCATACACACCCTGGAGTGCATTATTCCTATTATACAATGGTTCATTTGTAATAAAAAAAAGATAGGAAAAAGTAAATTTAAAGTTTATTTTTTGTCTTTTTTTATATGGGATTACTTTGTGGGTAAATAGTGCTGATTTTCACTTCCAGCCAGCAGGTGGAGCTGTGTTTCTACAGTCCTGTTTGTATTTAAGCAACTCTTCTTAGTATAGGACCTTGTTAATGGTGATCGGTTTGTTATTGTGCCCTGTTCCTTTGTAGTTTTTGTTTATCTTTTTTTATTTTTAAAGTTTAGGTTTTATTTTATTTCTTGTATCTTTACTGAGTAACTGGTGATAGCAACTTGGAATCGCATGTCTGCACCTCGACGTCTTTCAGCTCACTTTCTGTAGATAATTTCTGTGACGAGGAAACGAGGTAGGGAAATGGCAAGGAGATTTTCTGTTGTATTTTCTGAACAAGATGGTGTTATTAAAAAGCAAACAAACATGAAGAGTGGTTTGAAAGTTAGTGAGGGAGCGGTTTGAAGACACACACGCGGTGTCTGTTAATGACACACTCGCTCACTGACTGGGGACATTATTCAGAGGGAATCGGAGAAGCATGTTACCGAGAGGGGATCGGGCTGGGTTTTTTGAAGCGCTTTCAGGAATTACACGGGTTTCATAGAGGTGGATTTAAAAAATGAGAAGGAGGAATATGTGTCACAGTTATGTGCTGGGTTTTTTACTGTTTCTGTGTTATGGAGGATTTTATGCCATCATGAAGAAATGCCAGGAGGTTTTCTGCAGTGTGGTGAAGGAGATTAGAGGAATAGTTGTGCAGTGATTTTTACCATTCTTTTACATTTCATGCGGTCACTAGGTGTGTTGGGACTAGATCCGTGATGTTATGCCAGGATAACATCACAGGTCCAGTGTCCCATTAACCAATCAGAGTTCTAGATTCTTTCTTGCCATTGTATAATGTATGATATTTAAAAAGAATATCAGTTCCCCTAGCAATAAAAATTCCCCCCAACCCATACACATACAAAATCCTCCTTTCTTCTAACCCTTACTCTTTATTGAAAGTACATATTTGTAAGTTTGGGATTATCTCTGTGGATCTGTGTTTGTACTATTTATCATGCATTATACAATGGCAAGAAAGAATGCTGGGCTCTGACTGGCCAGTTTGGGACTGGACCCTTGATGTTATCCCAGCATAACATCACGGATCTAGTCCCAGCACATACATGACCGACTGACATTAAAAATAATCTCTTCACCCCTATGTGTACACACGACTGGCAGCCACTAAACTCCTGACACACAATGGCCCTGACACACTTTTCCACTTAACAAGCACACAAACCATCAAAATCAACCCCAACTGTCACAGATTTCCCCAAATCCCTTTTCTTTTATTTACCCCTCCCCCAAGAAAAGAAAACTGAAACAAGTGAAAGCTGTCCATGGAAGCCATCTCTTGATCTAGTAGTGCCAACTTGATGAAGACCGTAACTCCCGTCACTGTAGGTATTTTATCATGTAACCCAAAAAATGCTTCAAATAAAAGTAAAAGCCGATCGATTGGCTTTGCAATCCACTTCCTCCCAGTGTTCAGACAATCCCCCCCCCATAAGTAAAAGCCGTGAGTAGTATCTACTGAATGACAGTCTCTCGGAGTACCCCGCACTGACAATAAGCTGAAAACACTAAGTGCAGGTCTAATGCCATGCTTCATTAACTTACCCGATCATTGTATCCAGCTTCTCTGAGGTCTCACGGTAAAACCTCTGCCGGACAAGCAGCCACCAAATAAAGAAGGGGAAAGAGGGAGAAGGAATCTCCAGAAGTGGACATTGTCACAAAGGCAACTGCGGTGGGGTATGAGGGTGAGAGCGGGGCGAAGTGAAACTTCCAGGCAGAGCCACCCAGAACAGCAGGGGATAGCAAACAGAAAAAGATAAACGGAAACCAGAAATTAAAACCTAGAAGGAAAAAAAACAAGGTGGCTTAACAATACATCACGTAAACAGCACAAAGAACAACAAGGCACAGGTTACTGTGTGGACTCAGCAGTACAAAGCCACAATTACAATGCTGCTGCTCCACCTACTGGCCAAAAGAATAAATCTGCACTATTTTAAAAAAAAAGTAAACCTATGCACTGAAAAAAACAGCAACATATCTAGTTTTAAATGTACTTTTTTCATGTTTTTATTTTTTCAAACTCATGAGCCATTGTATAATAGGAATAATGCAAGACAGGGTGTGTGTCGTGCTGGGATAATGTCACTTCTCAGGTGCTGGATGCACTCAGCCTGCAGCCTCGTGCCCAACCACCCGGGGCATGACGTTACACCAGCACGACACACACCCTGTCATGCATTATTCCTTTATTTTACAACTGGTTTTGATGGAATATTTACTGCATATGATATCAGCTTCTGTATATTAAGTTGAATATAGCTCTCCGGATCCTGACTGGCTGATCGTTTTTAAGTTTACACTTTGGTGTTTTATTTTATGTTTTTAACACCATGGTATTACCCATATATGTTTTGGGGGGATTTATGCACATTTTTCTTATTGAATGAAGTTAACTGTTATCTATATACATTATATTATGTTTAATATATATGTGTGTATCACTTTAAAACTGCACTTTATAACTGATGGTATTCATTGATGTTATCACTCCCTGATGCCACCTTGAGTGAAATCGGTCAAATGGAGGTTGGTTTGGTGAGTGAGGAGCTCCTGCTGGTGTTCCCATTTTGAGGGGTGCTGTACTCCTAGACCATACTATTTAATAAATATGTTTATGCATCTATCTTTGGTGTGAGTCTGTCCTTTATAAGTGTGCTGGTGGATGATGCTTTTTTTTTTTTTTTTGCTGTGGTTTTGTGTCATCACTGTGCACATCCAACTGTGGGGCAGCTCTCTCTTGTTTGCTTAAAACTACAGGACTACCTTAACACACTATCCATTCTGAGTCTTAGTCAAGAGGATAGAGACAAACTTAATGCATCTATCACAACCCATGAAGTTGCTGCCAAAATCAAAACACTTAAAAAGGTAAGGCCCCTTGGATGGATGGGTTCACCTGTAAATTTTATAAGGCCTTTGCTCCACAATTATAAGAGTTGCTAACTGCGACCTTTAATTTGGTGATGAAAGGGACAGCAAACAGTTCCATCCTCCTGGAATCTGGTGCAGATTTGTGTCATACTTAAACGGAACAAGGATGCAGAAACCTATGGCTCATGCCATCCTATTTCACTTTTCCTGTTTTTTTAAGGGTGCATAGCAATGTCGGACATCCAGTCAGATGGTTGCTGATTTGATAACTTATGCACCTACTTAAGTGGTTAAGAACATACTGTATATAATTTCTTGGTGCTGAATTATGATCAAAGTTTTGTGACTTGGTAATGTATTTATACCTGTCTTTTATCTTCAATAAAAATCACAAGTTCATAAAAAAAAAAATTTTTTAAGGAATTTTAACGGATTGCCTACAGTCATGCATTACAACTCTGGTACATCCCAATCAAATGGAGTTTATTTCCAGGAGACTTCTTCAAGACAACATCCATTGGTTTCTAAACATTATTATGGCACATCATGCTAAACAACCCTTTCAATTGGCTATTAGCATGGATGCAGAAAAGGTCTTTGACAGGGTGGTCTGGGCCTTCATGGCAGCCACCCTGGAGAGGCTTGCCTAGGGTCACAAATTTGTCTTGGTGGTTGCCTTGCTCTATAACTCCCCTGAAACTGGAGTAAAAGTGAATGGTTTTCTTTCTGAGCATATCCCTTTAAAAGTGATGAAAGTGAACAGGAATGCACAGGAACTCAGTTCCTGTACCTTTTTTTGCAGCAGGAACTGGGTTCCTGTACTTCTTTACACTGACACTGAAATTGAAATTCTTAAACCAGCAACATAATGACAGTTTCTGGACCTGTGATCTGCAATCAGGGTTTCCATAACAACATCTGACTTGTACAACAATGCTGTTTTCCTGGAAATACTTCAGTATCTCTAACTGAATGTACTAGTGTTGAATTAGATAGTTGTGTCTTGATACCACTATACTTTAGATTGAAGATCTTCATTCTGCATTTCATAATTGCCAGTGCATTAGTTCCTGTACTTCTTGTCTACCGCTTGCTCCACTGCCCTTTAAGGAGGGGTAACAGCCAGGGGGTGCAGTTTATCCCCCTTGCTCTTCACCCTATCCCTCAAACCCTTAACAATAGCCATTCAGAGTAATCTTAATATCAAGGGGGTGATGGCAGGTGGAGTTGAACAGAAACTGGCTTTATATACCGATGACTCGGTATTCTTTTTTTTTTCCATGTTTTGTCCCCCCCCCAAATCTTGCAGGCAGGGCTCCTGGCCCCCCTCTTTAGGGGGCTCGCATCCATCCATGGCCTGAGTCCCAGTCACCAGGATCATAGTCCAGACCGTCATGGAGCCTGCCAGGTCCATTTTTCTGTTTTCTCCCCTCCCCTTGTTGTGGATGCACGTATGTGCATGGAGGCATGTGCACGCTGCAGACCCACAACACCCTCCCTTCATGCTGCCCTCTGTCCTGCACTACCCTCAAGGCTCCACCCAGTGGCAGTCGTGCGGTGGGTCAATGACATCCCTCCCTGGGAGAGGAGAGATTCCACATGGCTACTCAATCCAGCTCCTGCTTCCCCCCCCCCAGCAGTCCCCCAATGACCCAGGCTCATTCCTGAACCCAGGTTGCCGATGTGGCACAAGGTGTGGCATCCAGCACCTCAACCAATAGCACCACAGGGCAAGCTCCCAACTTGTTATTCTTTTTTAGGAGGCCCACAGCCTTCCTTACCATATTTGCTCAGTTCCTTTAATGAATTTGGAGACTTAACCAGCTATAAAATAAATTTGGATAAATCGGAGGCCATAAGTGGGCATCCCATGCCTGAATTTAAGGCCACATTTCCTTTGCACAGGCCCATAAAAATACATTTTGCTATTTGGGAGTTCAGATATTGGTGGACACCTCTATTCTATTTAAGAATAATTATACCACACTGTTTAATACTTTACAGGCTGACTTTGCTTGCTGGACCCTGCTCCCTGTCACACTATATTCAAGATGAATGTTTTACCATGTTTATTCTTTTTATTGCAGACCCTTCCCATTCTGATACCCAGGTCTTACTGGAATAATCTCTGTAAAGACATTAGATGATTTCTTTAGGTGGGAAATTGTCCCCAGATTGTTGAATGCACCATACAAGCTGCACGGGACTCAGGAGGCCTGGCCCTACCAAACCTCTGTAACAACTATTTAGCGGCTCAGAGGACCTACTTATGTACATGGGCAAAACAGCAGGGAGAGTCAGGGTAGTATCAGATTGAAGCAGATATGTTTCTCAGTTGGGCCCTATGGACGCTCCCGACCAGCAAGATCCCACCTCACATTTGGCCACAGGTGTGCAACCCTTGGACAAAACATTTGTTACGTACAGTATCTTAATGTGACTTAGGAGACTTACCAACAAACTTAACACCATTGGACCCTTATTTCTAATATGACATGAAGAGTCTCCCCCCCCTCCGTTAGATCCATGATATTCCTACTGGGAACATAAAGGCTTACAAACTGGGAGCAACTGGGAGCATGAAAGACTTTCTACTTTTATACAATGCATCAATAGTACTGGTTGTATCCCCTTTACTAGGCTTGAGGATTCTTACTCTCTTTGTAGCAAGGACCATTTCTGTTATTTACAGCTCTGACACTTTATAATGTCTCCTGAGGTGCTACCCATGCTTCGCAGGGAATGCACAACATTGGAATCCTTGTTTTATGTTGCTGTCACTGTTAAAGATAAGTTACACTGTATTGGAACTCTATCAACTCTTATCCTATTCTGAAACTTCTCCTTCAGAAGGTGTCAGGGCTAGTTAGGAACAGGAAAGTGGATCTCCAATAAATCTTGCCCAGTGAACTCAGCGCATTCAAGGAGGGTGGAAGGTAACAGCCTCTCCCTCCTGGAGAGAATTTAACTGGAAAATACTAGTTGGATTCTTCAGAACACCTACAATAACAGCATTTTCATTCCAATTATACTGAGCAGTGTTGGAGACTATGTGGGGGGGTGCACAGGGAACACATCACCACATCTTTTGGACCTGCCCCAAGTTAACCTCCTTTTGGACATCAGTACATCAGGAGATACAAAGAGTTCTCAGAAAGACCTTTCAATTCTCATTTAATGAGCTCATATTAGCTTTTCTTGCTCTGGTATCCTCAAATAGAACTACTGTATCAGGAAATTAGGGCAATTTTTTTCCCATATATAGTTTATGATGTTTTTCTTGTTTTCTCCCTGTTCCCATCCCCTGTCTCAGTGAGAACACATGTGTATAGAGGCACGTGCACGTCATGCTATAAGACACCCTCCTTCATGTCGCCCCCTCCTGCCTGCACCACCACCGGACCTCCACCCGGTGACGGCAGAACTAAAGAGGGGTGACCACCTCCCTGGGAGAGGAGTGCTGCTATTAGGCGGCTCAATCCTGCTCCCTTCCTTCCCCCCACACTGGCTCATCAACAACCCGAGGTTGTTCCCAAATCCAGGTCACTGGCATGGCACGAGGTAAAGCAATTAGGGCAAATTTTGAAGGTGGCAGCCTTAAAAGATATTACTTTGAACTGGCTATCTCCTCAACCTCCCTCATTTGACCAGTGGTGCACTAGAATTGTGGAAATAGAAAGGATGGAGTGGATTACCAGTGCCCTTAGGTTAGAGACTGATACATTTATGGAACTGTGGCACCCCATGGCACCAACTGGCAGGAGTGGGGCAGAACTCATTAACTCATAATGGACAGCATGGGGAGAAACAAAGGCTGCAATATTATTTTATGACTGATACTCAATGTAGAATGAATTCACAGATTTTTTCCTCTCCTCATACTGTAAGGTAAGGTTATTACTGAACAGGGATCTGTATTTTTATTTCTGTGATGAGATAGACATGTTATGGGGGGGGTGCAAGATACAGGGTTTACTTTGTTTTCTATTTTTGTTGCTGGAAATGTTTCCATACCCTTTCTAGTACAAACGCTATAACTATTTGGCTATGTTGTTAGTTATTGCCACTTGTAACTTTAAGACAACAGCTTCTTGGTAGAAAATGTGACATGGGGCTTATTATCGTTCCGTTGTTCTATGAATACTGTCCTTGATGGCCCATAAATTCCCTACCACTGGTGGTTTGTATTTTTGCCAGTTTCGTCATTGTCCAAACAATATGAAGGAGATTTATCAAAATATGAGTGATACATCGGCATACTGTCTCCATCTCAGTTTCAAGATCTGCCACTTAACTGTGGCCAAAGACGTTTCTGGGACATTAATTATCTGTTAAAGCTATTTATATACACCTCCAGATGATCGTTCCCTTGTAACCATGATGTAAGTACTGTGCCATTTTTTGATATTGATAAACTACATTTGAGTTACAAAATCTAGAAAATATGTATGAAATTCTTCCTGACACTGAATAGAACTGCAGACGCTATGGCTAGTTCCGTAGAGCGCTGCTCCAGGATTTTTTGGTGCATTCCAGCATGCTCCATTGCCTTGTTTGCTTTTACCATCTGTAGCATGTTTCAGCGCCTTTACTTGTTGCACATACGTACTGTAGTGTGTCCTTCTGCCCCTCAACAACACTTCATTGTCTGATACAATGCAATCACTTTCCTCTGCAAATACCCAGTCAAAATCATCACGTACCAGTCATGATTCTTCTTGAATCATTCACGCACCATTCATGGCTCAGTTCAAAAATACTAAGCAAAGTACATTAAATTGTTTGTGAATGTTCATAAAAACAAAAGGTCCATGACAGTTCATGCAACACCTCAAGTGAACTTTCATGGATGAAACATAGAAACATAGAAGTTGACGGCAGATAAGGACTGCTTGGCCCATCCAGTCTGCCCATTTCCCTACCTGATGGCTAAGCTGCAGATTCTAGTTAATCAACAGCTTACTTCCTCCTGCCCCCCCACTAGAATTGCCTTATGCCTGTCCCATGCATTCTTGAATTCACCCACTGTTCCTGACTCCACAACCTCCTCAGGAAGGCTATTCCATGCATCCATAACTCTCTCTGTGAAAAAATACTTTCTAACATTACCTCTTAGCTGTCCCCTCTTATCTTCAAATTGTGCCCCCTTGTTCTTGCACATCTCTTTTTCTGAAAGATACTACCCTCTTGTACCTTGTTAATTCCCTTGAGATACTTGAAAGTTTCTATCATGTCCCCCGTCTCCCTCCTTTCCTCAAGGGTATACATATTAAGCTGCTTTAGTCTCTCCTCTTATGTCTTCTGGTGCAGACCTTGCACCATTTTGGTTGCCCTCCTCTGAACAGCCTCCACTCTGTTTATGTCTTTGTGGAGATGGGGTCTCCAGAATTGCACGCAGTACTCCATGCAGTCAATCAATTATTTTGGGGACCAGAAACACTCTGCTTTCCTAATAGTGGCTAAATTATAAGGCAGCCAATCTTATTTTAACATGAAAGACCCTATTCTCAAAAGATTTAAATCACAGGCAGATTATGAAATTACAGTGCTTAGATATTTTGTTCTGTTAATTCCATGTTCCCTTCCCCCCAGGACATACCTGGCAATGAGCTGTTCATAGCTCAGTGTATTCTCTCCAGGACAAAAGTTAAAAGAAACAAATAAAATTAAAGGCCAGAGCTCATTTTACATGCAGTTTTACTACACAACCCAGGAAATTAGCCATGACATTTTAATAGTTTTCATAAACTCAGCATTTCCTAATGAATGCCTTTTATAGCCTTGCATTTTTAAATCAACAACTTACCTTATGCTTATTTTTTTCTCTTGATGGGTTTTCAAATGGAATTATTACTCACCTTCATTTTATGAAACAAAAAGGTTCAAATGCTATGATTACAATCAAACTCAGAAACTCTTTTATGACATGCTGTGTTTAAATGTTATTTATTCTGACTACTCAAATAGTTACCTTATAGGAAATATACTTTTTATGCATAAATTGTAAATATTCAGGTTTTGAGGGTATTTATATCACTTAAGATATGAAACGGTGGTGCATCATGATATATTAATTAGTTATGTAAATTGATTTTTATTTTGGTTCATCATGGTCCTTTAAATGTCCAGCAATTTGATGAACTTTTTATTGATGATTAAGGTTGCTGAACAGTTAATGAACTTTGATAGATATTAAGGAAACATTTATGAAAGTTGTTTAATGTTCATGAGATGATGAACTTAATTTTTTTTCCCCAATTGTTTAACCAGGAGAGGCACACTAAGCTGAAAGCATGTTTACAGGTGTGACCTGGGAGCACAGAGAAGTTAAATGACTTGCTCCGGGTCACACAATATGCAAGTGGGGGCTGTGGGATTCAAACCCAGGTCTCCAGATTTGTAGCTCAGAGCCTTACACCACTGTGCCATACTGCCTCTGCATGGAGTTAGAATGAGTTCAGGTTTTTGGGAATTATTAAGTGCTGGTGAAGTTTTTGAATCAGAAATTTTGACGAGTTCAGGGGTAAGACAATAATCCATTGTTGTTGAGGTTTCTGAAGCAACAGTCAGAGTGAGTTCAGGTGTTAGGGAATTAGTGAGTAGGTCATGTTACTGCTCACTGGGAGATTGGAGTAAACTGCAAAAATAATTTCTTGGTTGAAGATTTAAATGTTCAAGAACAGTTTTCTCAGATGGTAATGCATTTCTAAATAAATACATTCCTGTGTCTTAGAGTGTGAGACAGCAGGTCCTGATCTGGTCCTAAGTTTCTTAAAATAACATTTGTTTAGTTTTATGAACAGTGCTATTGGCAGTAGAAGTGCTGTACTTAAAGCTAACAAAAATATTTTTAGTAAAAGTTGGAGCCAGATAAAGAAGGGCAGCCTTTGCATCTTGTTATTTCAGAGAAAATTGATCATGACCATTTTGTTTTACACTTTGACATTTCTTAAAGAAAAAAACACTTTGCAGTGAGGCTAGATGCAAAGTTAGAAGAGAATGACGGAGTGCCACCGAGGTCACTGTGCATTAGCACAGAGAATTATTGGCAAGTTCCAAAGAATATTTGAAGGTTAGTAAGGGTTATTGTACAATGTTGGAGTTTGTTGCTGAGGTCAAGTACAAATGAATGAGTTTTCTGCACCAAGCTACTGTCTGTGACTGCTGTCTGGCATAAGAACATGACTACATGTTTGTGAGTTTACTGCACAGCATTGGGTTTATCAAAGAGGTCAAGTATGAGAGAAAGTTTGAGTGTTAGTGAGGTTACTTCACAGCACAAATGATCGCGTATTAGTGGTAGATCGCTCAACTGATAAGGGTGATTATATGAGCCCCATTTATAGCACTCCAGAGGTTCTCACTAGTGGGATATTCCACTTGTCCTATAGCACGCTTCAGAGAAAATTCACCTTCGGTGAGATTCCTCCCTTGCTGCCACCCAGCTTCTCCATTAGAGTTTCGAAAACTGCTCGTGAAACAGATACATGATTAATACTCCAAATCCCCCATGTGCAAATAGCTACGTACTTGACCTGAGGAAGACACTTGAGAGTATGTAATAATTTCAAGTGTTTTTACTGTTATTGCACAATAGTGAAACAATGGCTGAGTGGCTTACTCACACTGAGAAGAAAGAATGGCATTTGTTAAACACTCAACTGGAATAACGTAGTGATGGCCAGACGCAGATTAATCACTCTGGGCAGGACACAAAGTGCTATAAAGGGTGCTTATATAATGACCCTTACCAAGTGAGTATTCTACCATTATATGTTGTACCCCTTCCAGCACTCTGAAAGAACTCAACACTGGGATCTTTGCAGCAGTACCCACAAGGACCTCGGGATTGGAGCAGTTGATCAGTCTTTTGTGTCCACTGCCCAAAGTACTGAGAGTCTGAATGATGCCCTGTTGGAGGCTAGTACATCAAGTCTTTGCCTCTCAATAGCCATGCTATCAGCTTGTGGGACACTGGGTTTGGATGCTTAGTTGGCCCATGATTCAGAAGGTCTTGCCACAGCTGAAGTCTGAGTGGTATGTCTGATGTCTCCCCAAGGTGTTCATTCTACTCTGTCAGGTTAAGATGGATCTTATGGCTGTTCGCATGCCAACCATGATTGATCATGGCTTGTAGTACTTCAGATATTGCCTGTGATAACTCTTGATATGACCTTGCTTGAATGAGCCAATCATCTAGCAAGGGGATTTCATGAATATCCCAAGCCTATAGATTCACCGTGAGTACCACTTAAAACTTGGTGAACACCTGTGGTGCTGAGGACAGGCCAAAAAGAAGGGACATACACTGAAAATGTTGGTTGTTGATGTGAAATCTAAGGAATCACTGGTGGGAAGAATGGATAAGTATGTGAAGGTACATGTCTTTCAGATCAGTTGACATCATGAAGTCCCTTGGTTATATGTGGATCTCAGAGTTTTCATTTTGAACTTGGCTGGGTGAATTAATTTGTTGAGGAATTTTAGGTCCATAACTGGTCTTAGCCCTCCAGACCTCTTTGATACAGCAAAGAAAATGGAGTATGTCTATATGGATTTTGGTCAGCAGGAACTGGTATGATTTATTTGTTATGAATTATTTCAGCAATGGCAGTCTCTATGCCTTGTGCTTCTGTTGGGCACTGGGGAGAGGTGGGGACATCACAAACCTTGATGAAAGGCAGCACTAAGACAGCTCTATACTGTAGCCATGGCTTACTACTTCTAAGACACATTTGTCCATTGTGGATTGGGCCCACTTCCTGATAAACAATGCCAGTCTACTTCCTACTAGCTCTGAACTGGACAGGGCCTGCTGTTACTCATGCTATGCTGTTGGAGTGGTTTTGACTTTTGTGCCAGTGTGGCCCCTGCCCTTGAGGGTTTTGAATTTGTTGTGGGTGCCTTTGTTGCTGACATTAGTGTAAATGTTGAACTGCCATGCCAGACACGAATAGGTTCTCATTGATCTGTTGCAAACCCCCTAAATTTACTGAGAAAGGAAGAGAAGGTGTAGCTTGAGGGCTGTATCACTGTTGCAATCCCCATTAGCCCCTCCCCTGTTCTTCAGGTACAGTGTGAGGCTTTCTCTGAACAATTTGGCTCCCCTGAAGGATGATTTCATTAAGGCTGGCTTTGACTGTGTGTTCACCTGTCACAGCTTCAGCCAGGGTGGTTTTCATGCTCAGGTGGTCATGACAGCTGGTTTTGTTTTTGTGCCACGTCTGAAGGAAATGGTGGATGTGTTTGCCAGTGTAGTCAAGGGGTTTCAATGTGTTTTGAATCTAGGGTTAACTTTGAAACTGTGAATTGCAGGTATCTGATTCAAGCACAACTTGCATACATGGCAACTGTATTTGTCCATAGAAAGGCTCCTGCCATCTTGTGGATCTGTTTCGGGAGATCCTCTATCTTTTTATCCATTGTGTCCTCAAAGGACAATGTGTTTTTGATTGGTATAGCCATCCATTGAGAGAGGGCAAAGACTGACAGATCAGCCATCAGGTCATGCTCATGTCTGGGGAGTTGGTAGGATCTTGCATGTATTTTACTTTTTGGTTACCAAGACAGTTCCTGTGATTCCAACGTTTTGTCCAAGATGTCCTGCCTGGCATCACGGACTGGAAAAAAGTTGTCCTCTTTCTGTGCCTTATGGATTGAGGGATCCAGTTTAGAGACATGGAAACAAAGAAACATAGATGTTGACGGCAGATAAGGACCGCAAGGCCCATCCAGTCTGCTCATTTTTTCTACCTTATGAATGTGCCATAGGCCTTTACTCTGTCAATGGCCTATTTATTCATACTTATCTCCATTGCTCCCTTATGCCTATCCCATGCCTGTTTGAAGCTCTGCACTGTATTCATATTCACCACTTCTTGAGGTAGGCTGTTCCATGCATCCACCACCCTTTCTGTGAAAAAGAACTTCCTCACATTACCCCTTAATCAGCCTCCCTCTAATCTCATGCTGTGTCCTCTTGTCCTGCAATTTTTTATGTTGGAGTGCTTGCGCAGCCAACATCTTGTGACAGTGGGGCTTTGGAGGTGTGGCCACTGTTGGGCGAATGCAGGGCAAGCACCAGTAGGTGCATCCCTCATTCCCCAATCAGCCTGCATGCCGGCACCACACCATGCATACATAATGTGGTGAGCACATCTAAGAAAAGGTCCACTGCAATCCGAACAAAGCTCGTCAGACGCAGCGGACCTTTCCTGGACGTGCTTGCCGACATTATCAGCATGGCAGCACAGTGGCCCACAAACTGCTGACTTCGGGGCTGCCCAATCCCTCTGTCAGTTACCCCTGCCTCTCTGTATGTGCCAATGGGGGGAGCCCACTCCCCGTTGGCATAAATCACCACCCCCCATTGTTAAATGCCGAGGGGGGTGCCCAATCCCCCTCCCTCGGCTCGGCCCCACCCACTTTCTTTGTGTGCCGATGGGGAGTCCACTCCCCGTCAGCATAAAGAAACCCCCATTGTTAAATGCCAAATTGCCAATCACTTGGCTCAGCTCCCCCTGCTTGCTTTTGTGTGCCGACGGGTGACCAATCCCCGCCGGGCATAACATCCCCCCATGTTGTGTGCCGAAGAGGGTGTGCAATCCCCCATCAGCTACAGACCCCCCCCAACAATTAGGTGGCGTGCTGGGAGCCTACCCCAGTGTGCCAAATCCCTAAAAAACTGTCCTGCGATGTCTAATTTTCCTTTTTTTAACCTGTAAAACGAAAATGGTCCCTCGTAGTCACCATGCACCCCCACCCGCCCTCTGCATACCCTGCCTCCCCACACCTCCCTCACCCTATACTTACCTCCAGAACTGTAGCACAGTCTTCAGTGGATCGGAACATGTCTGCACTCTTCAAAGCTGACCGCGAACTGAAGAAATGCCGTAAGCTGTATAATGGAATAAATAGGGTGTTTTCAACTTTGCTGCATATCTCAGGCATTTTTGGGAATTTTGGCCCCAAATTTTCAACATGGGGTTTTTGGGACCCCATCTCATGTCTTCTTGCACTGTCATGGCGTTATTCGGTCCTGAAAGGTGATTTTGCTGTCACTGCACGGAATCACCTTTCGGGCCAAGTAACAAAATGACAGTGCCACTGTTCATGAGGGGGGCTCTCAAAAAGCCCATGCTGCAAATTTGGTGGGAAAAATCCAAAAAATGACTGTTTTATGAGCGTGCATTGTGCAGTTGCTACACATGCTTGTAAGTTAGCAAATTCGCAATATTTTCATGCCAGATTCTCAACATTGGCATTTTACCACACCAACCGTATAGCTGTCATTTTTCACAGCCTGGCTGAAATGTGTTTTCACACTTCCGGCACAGAATAACACGGTCACTGTGTGAAATCAGTGTTCGGGACAAACTGTGAAAATGACAGTGACACTGTTCATGAGCAGAGGTCTTAAAATGCCTGTGTTGAAAATTTGGTGACAATACTCCATAAAATGACTGTGTTATAAGTGTGCATTGCGCAGTTTGCACTCGCGCTCGTAAGTTCACAAACTTATAACATTTTCACTCCAGATTTTCAGCAGTGCCATTGTTCTGCACCTCCTAATGAACAGTACAGCTGTCATTTTTCACATCCTGACCAAAACCTGTTTTTGTAGTTCCGACGCAGAATAGCACGGTCGCTGTGGAAAGCCCGTGTTCGAGACACATTATGAAAATGGCAGTGACACTGTTCATTAGCAGATGTCCTAAAATGCCTATGTTGAAAATGTGGGGACGAACATCAATAAAATGAGTGTTTTACGAGCATGTGTTGTGCAGTTTGCACGCACGCTCGTGACTTTGTGAATTTGTAATAGTTTCACTCCAGCTGTCCATCATTGGCATTTTTCCATGCCTCCTTATGAACAGTAGAGCTGGCTGAAATGTGTTTTTGCAAGTCCAGTGCAGAATTACACGGTCGCTGTGCGAAATCAGTTTTCCGGACAGTTTGAGGAAATGACGATGACACTATTCATGAGCAGAGGTCCTAAAATGCCTATGTTGAAAATTTGGTGCCGGAAGTCCATACAATGACTGTGTTGCAAGCGCGCATTGCGCAGTTTCCATGCACCCTTGTAACTTCACCAATCTGCAATATTTTCATGCCACATTTTCTCCACTGGCATTTGTGCACACCTCCTTATCAACAGTCCAGCTGCCATTTTTCACAGCCTGCCCAAAACGCGTTTCCACACCTGTGGCGCACAATGGCATGCTCACTGTGCAAAATCACCTTTTGCAACACATTAACAAAATCAAAGCACTATCGCCTCTAGCTCCGCCACTGCCAATGCCAGCGCGACAACATTCGGCATTGACAAATGCTTGTTCTTATATTGAAACATGTTAGATTCTTTCACCTTGTTAATGCCCTTAAGATGTTTGAATGTTTCGATCATACCATCTCTCCCCCTCCTTTGCTCTAGGGTATACATATTAAGCTCCATTAATCTGTCCTCGTATGTTTTCTGATGCAGTCCCTGCACCATTTTGCTGCCCTTATCTGGACTGCCTCCATTTTGTTAATGTCCTTGGGCAGGTGTGGCCTCCAGTACTACACGCAGTACTCCAGATGGGGCCTAACCAGTGTCTTGTAAAGAGGGATTATTACCTCCCTCTTACGACTTGTGATACCCCTAATAATACACCCCAACATCCCTCTAGCCTTACCTACTGCTTTAGTGGTCTGCTTAGATGATTTCAGGTCATCTGTAATTATGATGTCCAAGTCTCTTTCTTCCCTTGTGATTGCCAGCAACTCCCCTCCCTACCTATAGGTGGCTTCAGGGTTTCTCTTACCGATGTGCATGATCTTGCATTTCTTTGTGTTAACTAAGCCTCCACCTGTGCTGCTCAACTGGTCTGCCTGGAAGAAAGCTCCTCTACCCTGCAAAGTGCAGGCCCAAATTGGGTGCTGCCTCCAGCATGGATCCCATCTCTGCTGCCTCCTGAAGCTTTGCCCAGTGTGGTCGACACTAACTAATCCTCCACCTGCGATGCTCAGCTGGTCTGCCAGGAAGAAAGCTCCTCTACCCTGCAAAGGTACGACAGCACTCAGCCATCAGGTTAAATTTTTGGCGCATTCCACAGCCACATCCTGATTGGACACTGCCATCTATTGCTGCATCTTGAGTGGCTTTTCCCCTGGCTAATTCTTCCTGATGCCACAATTGCTCCTTATACTTAAAATTACTGTTTTCTGGGGGGTTTTTTGTTTGTATTTAAAGGGCTGTTAGGTTCCTGATCTTAGTGATGTTACTATATTCAAGCCAATGCTGCTAAATTACTAATTAATTCATTTGTTTTCTTAAAGGTTTTAAAAACATTTAGCATTTCATATAGTATAATTTTAAAGCTGTTAAATAGGTTTAGCATTAAATTCTGTATAGCCTTACAGCCCCTTCCCAGACTCAGTGGCAACAAGACCACCTTTTCAGCTTCAAATTCATGTTCATTCCTTATCCCTTGGCCATTTCTACCCCCTTTGTTAAGTTAATCTGTAAGCCCATACATCGCATACCTCCTGTTGTTCTTCTGTCTCTGCTGTTGTGTCCTACCCCTACCCAGAGGCCCCTAGCTCCTATTTAATTTTGTGCTTGTCTCTTTCCCCCTCAGTGCAGACCCAAATTGGGTGCTGCCTCCAGCACGGATCCTACCTCTGCTGCCTTCCACAGCCACATCCTGATTGGACACTGCCCTCTGTTGCTGCATCTCGAGTGGCTTTTCCCCTGGCTAATTCTTCCTGATGCCACAATTGCTCCTTATACTTATAATTACTGTTTTCTGGGGTATTTATTTTTTTCCATTTGCAGGTTATACAGATCTGCCACTAGAGGGATCTTGTTCTTTCATTTATAAAAGTCTATCCTCTTAAAGTCACAGTTGCTTTACTTGCTATATACCTTTCTTGTACTGCCTCTCGACTAAATCCTATTTTACCTCATTTGGTTCCCCTCTTGTCCAATGGCATCACAAGATGTGAAACTATTTCTGGTGCTTTTCTGCACACTTTGGGTCCCACTCTCATTAGGATGG
This sequence comes from Neoceratodus forsteri, assembly GCA_016271365.2. Taxonomy (NCBI): domain Eukaryota; kingdom Metazoa; phylum Chordata; order Ceratodontiformes; family Ceratodontidae; genus Neoceratodus; species Neoceratodus forsteri. The sequence goes on along the minus strand of CM057450.1, from coordinate 554,664,369 downwards.
CACCCCATATCTCATTCCCCTGTTCTCCCTGCCACAGAGCTTCCTCTTATCACACTTGGCATGGTCAGCAGTGTCGATGTAACATACTGCACCCCTTTCTTCCCATGGAAGCTGCACCACAGCAGGCTGCACATGAAACATGGAAATTGTCTGTCCTCTATTGACCCCACTGTTGTTGTGTTCTCTGTTCCTACGGGCCCTGTTAAAGTACGTCTAAAGAGGAAATCTCATCCCCTTACACTCTATTTACTACAATAACTCCTGAAATGCCTCATTCTTCTTCTTCTCCTTATTCCTGGGGATGTAAATCCTAATCCAGGCCATCCTTCTTTTTGGAGTCAATGGCAACAAAAAACAGGGTACCCTTGTCCTGGCCAGTATGAACATCTGCAGTCTGTTAAAAAAATGTGACGCCCTCACTGCTTGGGTTGTAGTACAGAATCCCAACATCCTGTCAGTCATCGAAACATGGCTGTCACCATCTACTCCTGACTCGGCCATCATCCTACCAGGATACTCACTTTTCAGACAGGACAGACTATCTAGAAGAGGAGGTGGCTATGCCATGTACCTAAAGGAGTCATTGTTGGCCTATCCACTTTCCCTCCCTGAACCAGCTATGGATATTCAGATCCTTGCTGTTAAGGTTATGCTCGGTGCACAGTACAAGGTTCTCAACATCGACTCCATTTATATTCTCCCAGACCTTGCCAAACAGGGCTTAAAACCCCTAATGAACTGCATCATGAGTCTAAAACAAGACACAGAAACCATCCTGTTAGGTGACTTTAATGTCAACTGGCTCTTGTCAGGTGCCAGAAGGCATAGGGATGAGTTAACAGGTCTGAACTTTACCCAGTTAATAACAACTCCAACCAGGATAAACTATAAGACTGGGACTAACACAAATCCTGAACTGGGTCCTAATGAATCGTTCAACACATATCTCCCATTCTGAAGTATTGCCCGACACTATCAGTGATCACTCTCCTACCAAGTGTTATTGGTCTAACAAATTTATCAAGCCCCCTGCCAGAACAATCACAAGTAGAGTGCTCTTTCATGGCCACCTGCAGCCACTAAAGTCTCTCCTCCGACAACAAGACTGGTCTTATTTGAAACCGCACCTGATATTGACTCTGCTCTACAATACTTCATTGAACATTTCAGTGAAGCCTGTGACATTCACGCCCCTTTTAGGACACGTAGGATCAGGGGACTTGATAATCCCTGGATCTCTTTTAGCCTTGTGGCTCAAATGAAAGATAGTGACCACCTCTGGCATAGGGCCAGAACCTCTTGCAGTCAACCTGACATACAGGCCTATAAGATGGCCAGGAATGCATGTACTAAGGCTATCCATGGGCACAAAACACGTTACTATAAGGACATCCTTGCCAAGACCTGGGCTGATGGGAAAAGAGTCTGGGAAAACCTCTTGGAAATCACTGGGAAAGCATCCAAACAGGCTCCAACTATGCTAAATGTTGATGGGTCTATCACACACGACCCCGTGTTAATTGCCAACACATTTAATTCATCCTTCACAGACCTTAGCCAACCTCTGCCCCCAAATTTCTTTGAACCACCCAGCAGAGCTCCTATGTCCACCAAATCAGAATAGGTCTCCACCCACCCATGTTTCTACTTCAAAGCAATCTTGGAAAGTGAGACCAAGACCTACCTACGTAAAGTTCTAGGAAGAACTAGAACAAGCAGTGATTCTCTCAATCTAAAACTTCTTACCCTAACTCTAGATGAAGTCCTATCCTCCCTCACCAAGCTTCTCAATTGCTCCCTCATACTTTCACAATTCCCCCAGATCTGGAAATCTGCTCTGGTTACACCAGTTTTTAAGAGTGGGGACAGATTACTATCTTGGAATTATAGGTCAATATCTATTTTTCCCCTGCTGTCCAAAGCACTTGAAAGGATTGTTGCTGACCAGTTTATGGAGTACCTGGAAGAATATAACCTACAATATGTCCAACAACATGGTTTTCAGAAAGGGCACAGCACGTCTATAGCCCTACTGGAATTCACAGGTTTCATTCACCATACTCTTGATCAGGATCAACTTGTTGGTGCAACCTTTATTGACCTGTCTAAAGCATTTGACATGGTCAATCACCATTTGCTGATACATCAACTTGTTGGGCTTGGTTTATCTTCAGAAGCCCTAAAGTGGTTCACCGGCTATCTAGCAAACCACACAAAGCAGGTGAGAATAGGGTCTGCCCTTTCTGCTAAACTCCCTGTCTGCTCTGGGGTTCCTTAAGGATCGATACTGGGACCCCTTCTATTTAGCACCTTCCTCAATAATCTTCCGGCATCCTGTTCCAAACCAGTACTCCTCTACATGGATGATGAGGTCATTTTCTCAAAGACTGCTGACCCTACCCTCCTTCAGGCCCAACTTAAGAAAAGTTTTACTGAAGCTGAGCCCTGGTTCATCTCTCATAAATTGGTGCTTAACTGCAAAAAAACTAAGGTCATGCTCTTCCATGGTACCCACAGCAAGCACAAAGCCAAACAATTGGGGATTAACAACAGTGCAGGAGTTATCCTTGATCAGACTCAATCTTTTAAATACATAGGAGTTACTCTGGATAGTATGCTCTCCTACTCCAACCATGTTAAGAATGTTGCCAAGGTAGTTAACATTCGCCTAGGCCTTCAACACAGGCATAAACACTGGCTTACTTCCCAAGCCCTCAGATTGGCTATCCAAAGTTCAATTGTATCTATTATTGACTATGGTTTGGTCATTTATGGTTCTGCCACAGACACAACCCTACGTTGGCTCACCACAGCTCTGAATAAGGCATGCAGTCTACTAATTGGTGCAGCGTATCATACTCACACTTGTGACCTTTATGAACAAGCAAACTGGCTTCAACTGAAGGCTGGCATTGAATATCAAGCCTGCCTTCTGGCTACGAAGGCAGATATTGGTCTCCTACTACCAGGTTCCCTTCAGCTTTTCAGTCCCTTCTGGGGCACTTGCAGCACACAAAGTTCTGTGAGCCAAACTTTTACTGTCCCTCGCTGTCGAACCTCGCTCCGACAGCAATCCATTGCAGTTAGAGCTGCTAATTTATTTAATTCCCTTCCTCCTGAGATTGTGACGACTGCAACCTTGGGACCATTTAAGCGGAAGCTGCGTCAATTCCTAGTTTCCAGAGCATCTTGTGACTGCTATATATAATCTCTGCTGACAGCTAAATGCACTAGGACCTCCCTCTTTTACCATTTGCCCCTGTATAGCCCTATGCTGTTGCTGCATTATTCCACTCACAGCACTTCCTCCCTTATCCCTTTTCCATTCCTGCCTTCTTTTCATCCTACTTCATCCTCCCTTCCTTTACCCCTCCACTCCCACTCCCCCGCGTTTTCTTACCTTGTTCTCTCCCTCTACCCCCCACCGCGTGGGTCTTTCCTGCTTAAGCTTCTTTGTGGAATCTCCCTCCTTGCTCTTATTTTGCTCCTTCCACCTCCCAATTCACCCCCTGTACTTTCTCTCCTTGTAAGCCCTTTCACCCCTCTTCAGACAAGGCCACTGGCTGCACTTGACACAATATTTATCTTGCCATATTGTTCTTTTGTTTGTGTAATTACTTTCCTCATGTTGTACTACTTACTGAAACCATTGTAATTTGCTATTCTTGTGACTTGACGTGGAACCTCTGTAAAAGAGCCCTTGGCTCAAAGGTCTTTCCGATTTGTTAAATAAATAAAAAATAAAACTCCAGTTGCCACTCTTCAGACCATTTTGACAGTTTTTCCAGATCTCTTCTCATTATGCCCATCCCATCGGGAACGTCTACTCTGTTGCTGATCTTTGTGTCAAACCTTGCCCTCCAGTCCATCTGCAATGTCACTGATGAAGATATTGAAGAGGACTGGCCCCAGGACTGATCCCTGAGGTACCCCACTTGTGACTTGCATCTCTTCTGACTGTATACTGTTTATATCCACTCTCTGTTTTCTGCCCGCCAACCAGTTTGCCACCCAGTTGACCAACTTCTGACCCACCCCATGCCTACCCAGCTTGTTAATTAATCTTCTATGTGGAACAGTATCGAAAGCTTTGCTGAAGTCAAGGTAGGTGACATCAACTGCACCCCCTTGGTCCACCACTCTGGTTACCCAGTCAAAGAAATCTATGAGATTAGTTTGACAGGACCTTCCTGTTTTAAACCCATGCTGTCTTGGATCCTGTGATCCCCTTGATTTCAGGTGTTGCACAATCCTTTCCTTAAGGAGGGCCTCCATAATCTTTCCCACTACTGAGGTAAGACTGACTGGTCTGTAGTTCCCTGCCTCCTCCCTGCTGCCACTCTTGTGGAGCGGGATTACATGAGCCCTTCTCCAGTCTTCTGGGACCTTTCCTGTGCTCAGAGACTCACTTAACAGTTCTGCTAATGGCTCTGCTACTTCCACCCTTAGCTCCTTTAGTACCCTGGGATGTATGCCATCGGATCCTATTGCCTTGTCCACGCTGAGCTTAGCAAGCTCTTGTAGGACCCTTTCTTTTGTGAAGGGACTTGTGCACACCTCCTTCCCCCTGTGTCCATGTTGCTGAGCTGTGGGCCCTGCCCTACCTTCTCCTCAGTAAATACTGACCAGAAGTATCTATTTAGGATAGATGCTTTTCCTTGGTCCTCCTCCACACACACTCCCCCTTATCCCCTTTGATCTTAGCAATACCCGCTCTGGACTTTCTCCTTTCACTAATGTATCTATAGAAAGTCTTGTCCCCTTCTTTTACTGTTCATGCTAGTGTTTCCTCAGATTGGGCCTTTGCCTGCCTTACTGCCTTCCCTGCTTCATTTAGGGAAGTTTGGTATGCCTTCCTATCTTCATCCCGCTACATTGCCTTATATTTTCTGAAGGCCAGCCTTTTGGCTCTGATCTTTTCTGCTACTGTTTTTGAAAACCAAAGTGGTTTCCTCCTTCTTTTGCTCTTACTTTTCTCCCTAACACAATGGAATGTTGCTTCAAGTATTGCATCCTTAATGCGTGCCCACTTTGCCTGTACCCCTTCACCTGTATTTCTTTTTGCCAGGGCTAGATTAACTCTGTTGGCCATCTTATCAAAGTCAGCTCCTCTGAAGTCCCATATTTTTGCCTTGGAATGGGATGGTTTAGTTCCAGTGGCCAAATTGAACCATACAATGTGATGGTCACTGGCCCCCAGGTGACCTTCTACCTGGAGATCTGTGATCCTTGTCAGTACTAGATCCAGGATAGGCCTATCTCTTGTGGGTTGTTGTACCAATTGTTTGAGGCCTTCCCCCTGCAGGGAATCCACTATATGTCTAGTTCTGGAGGATGTTTCTGCTGGTATTGACCAATCTGTGTTTGCCATGTTGAAGTCTCTCATTATCAGAACCTCCCCTTTAGCTGTCATGCTTTGTATATCTTCTAAAAGTAATGTGTCTATGTCCTCCTCCTGGTCTGGAGGTCTGTAGACAGCCCTAGTTCATATGGCAGTTCCATTTCCTGTTTCCAGGTTGACTCACAGTTCTTCTGGCTCCTTATGTGTATTCAGAATTTCTGTTGCGTTGATATTTTCATTGCCATAAAGGGCCACTTGCCCCCCCCTTTGCACCTCAGTCTCTTCTGAACAGTACATAGCCAGGTACTGAAGTCTCCCAAGTGTGGTTACTGGTGAACCATGTCTCGCTAATGGCTACTATGTCCAGTTTAGCCTCTGTCATTGTTGCCTCCAGGTCTGGAATCTTGCTTCCCAGACTGAGGGCGTTTGTATACATGATTTTCCATTGGCCAGATTTCTGTGCGTTAGTTGTTTGGTGAGGTCTGACTTTTCCCCTGCACGTTGTATGAGGAGCTGGACCTTTTTCCTTACCAGGTGATGCAAATGAACTACAAACAGGCTAAGCTCCAGTTTGATCACTAGCTGAGGGGGGAGGGGTGTTCTTCCCATTTGATATATTGGGTGCTGCACCACTCTCCCCATTTGCTAGTTTAAATATTCTGCAAAGACATCAAACTTTGCCCCAAAGCACTGACTTCCTCCTTAGTTAGATGCAGTCCATCAAATTTAAAGAAATTTTGCTCCCAAAACTGTTGCCAGTTACCTACAAATTTGTGTCCTTTTTCTTGGCACCAGCCTTTGAGCCACATGTTTAGCTCCCCTATCTCCCCTTCTTTGACCTTCTGTCCATCTACCCCCTCTCCCAGACTGGCAGGATCTCACAGAAGGAGATGCCAGATGAAATGGATGACAGTTTGTCTCTCAGCCTGGTCAGGTGTTCCTTGGTCTCCACAACTGACCGGCTGGCAAGATCGTTAGTCCTTATATGTACCAGGACCTTGATGTTTCCTCCTGCTTCCAACACAATTTTAGCAATGTGGTCAGTGTCTCTTCACACTGATGTACCTGGGAGATATCTGATCATTACCCTGGCTGGAAGTAGGTATTAACTCCCCGAATCATGGAGTCTCCTATGATCAGAAGCATTTGGGATTTCCTTTTTTCATTTTTTTTTGTTTTGTCCCTGCTTTGGGCGAGTTTTGTAGCACTAGCTCTTTTTCTGCAGTGTCCTGCTCTGCAGTGTCCTCTGCCCCTTTCTTTGATTTCAGAGATAGAGGCAGATACCTGTTTCTATTTTTTTATGGTTTGTGGAGGTGATACATTGGTGAGCACTGAGTGATGGGACACCTGATTTGCCCCTCTTAACCACCTGCCAACCTCCCAGACCAAATGTCCTCTGCAGTCGAGGTGCTTCAGTTGAATGTTGGGGAAATAGCGGCTGGTTCTTGTAATGTATTTCCTCCTGAATATGCAATTTGAGGCACACAATCTCTGCCCATGCTGCCCAGAGCTCTTAGATCTCCAATGGTCCATCATGTAGGACAGTGTCCTAAATCCTGAATAACTGCCCATTTGAAAAGTGTCCCGCAGCACCTGTAGTTAATAATATCCATTCCAGTTAAGTTGCTGAGTTTATAACCTGGTCCGAGTAATTAGAAGGAAAATGAAAGCAAAAGTTAGATTTTTTTTTTATATTTTGTTTGTTTTGTTTGTTTGTTTTTGTATACCTTTTTATAACAAGTTAAATTAATTGTTCCACTGAAAGTAAGATCACTGTGTGGACACCCCTCTGATCCTCCCCTTCCTGCTTTGCTACAGGAAACGTCATGATTGTGCTACTCTATAAAAGGGGTGTAGCAGGGGGTGGTTGGGGATGGGGGTGGTGATTGGGCCCTTCCCTTGCCAAAAAAGAATAGCTACGGATGAAAGAAACAAGGAGATAAGAGCAGAAACAATCAATCAACAACAAATGCAGTCATTATCCCTCAGTCTGTATCTCATATGTGCTCCTGTAATTAGCCCTGAAAGCTTAGCCTATTGATAGATAAAACTGTAAAACCTGTAAGCATGGCCTGTAGCAATTTCACAGAAGATATACCCTGCAAAAAAACCCTTTGCTGAAGAGAAAAATAAAGCAGTAAAAAAGTAACAAAACCTGTAAGCACAACCTGCAGAACACTTTAACAGGATATATACCTTGCAAAAAACTATTTGAATCAGAGAAGATTATTGCAGTAATCTGTAAGCACAAAACAGTAGCAAATCTGTAGGCACACCCTGTAACAATGCAGCAGAAAGTATACCCTGCAACAGCAATTTGAATCAGAGAACAATAAAGCAGTAAAATGTAAGCAAAAAACAGTAACAAAGCCTGTAAGCACAAAAGAAAATAGTAACACAGTAAATCTGCCTAGCCAAAACAAGCCTTATTTTTTTTTTCCTTGCTCTATGCTTACATGCAGACCTAGAAGAAAAGCAATCAGGTGAAGCTAGGTGCCTTTGCCAGCAAACCATCTCCACCCATTGAGGTTTCAGGCCAAGGGTCACCTGTATCCTCCTTGCCACTTTGGAATGTCATCAAACAAACATAGTCTACAGGAAAACTGTATCAGACTTTCCTTCTCATCATCTGATTATTGGATGCTTTGATGATGGTGACCTACCTAAAGAAGGTGTAGGGTGCATTGGCCCTACTGGGAATGAGCTGTTGATCCTCTCCAGTATTTATACTAGCCAGGTGGTTTTTAGTGGCATCAAGAGTGAGGAGGCCTATCTGAATGACTGCTGGATTCATATTATATATGGTGGAAGATACTGATGCTTCAATCTCTTCAATTCTGTCATCCACTGAGCAGACTGCACAGAGAGTGCTCACCTGGATCTATACTAGGGGAAGGCAAAGCTTGCCCCACTTTCTTTTATGTGGTCATTTGGGTGCTGTCTGGTGAAAGGATGTGCAAGATATTGATAGAAAGGGTAGTGTCAGAGCAGCAGCGGCAGGCCATTGTGGTGAGATTAAATTCTGAATACTGTAAATATAGGAATGTCTGTGGTTTCACCAAAGAAATGCCAGAGAGATAGTGGAGAAGTGGCTTTTAACATCTGTTTTCAGAAGTTGTGTTGGGGTACAGAAACAAATGATCCTTCCAAGATGGCTGCTGAGATATGTAGGCATAAGGAATGGCCAGGATATGTCCTCAACACCATGGCCACCATATCCAAAATGAGTCTTTATTCCATTCTGATATGCAGTCCTAGACAGGTTATTGGAGCAGACTCCTGTTTTTCTTTCATTCTCACAGGAGTGAGGCTACACTGTAGTCTCTGTAGACTTCTTGAATTTCCAGAATTTCTTTTTTTCAACTATGATGGCTGGGAGACTGTTCCAGATAACCACCTTCCTTTGTGTGTAGTAAAACTGTCTTCTGTTGCCCTTAGACATAGAGCCCTTTGTCCATAATCTCTTGTTAAGTGGTCATGTCCTTCGTGTCCCAGGCCCATCCCTAAGTTATCATCCTTCATTAATTTGTGCATTAGGAGGTGGTCACTCCTGAGCCTACTGTTCCATCTTGACCAGACCCAACCTTCTCAATCTGTCCTCATAGTCCAACCTGTTCATGCACCATATCATGTTGGTCATCCATCACTGAACTCACTCCATCCTGTTAGTGCCCCTCTGTTGATACATTGCCCAGAATGGTGAGCAATAATCCAGGCAGGGTCTCAGCAGCGACTGATGCAGAAGGGACAGCAACTATCTTGACATACTAATAACATTTCTATAGGTGCAATCCAGGATTTTGCTCACTTTGGCAGCCATGTTCGATACTGGGAACAATTTCCAACAGGATGAATAATGCAGTTGTGGTTCTCAAATAAAAGGTTGGTAAATAGAAGGCTGCCTGGACCCCAAAATAAAAGGTTATAAAATCTTGGTGGTAACCCTACATTAACATACAAATAACCAGCAGAAGGCGGCCTTGCAGTTTATTGAGCCTGCTCAATGCAGAGCTCATGTATCATTTGTTACATGACACACAGGCCCAACTCCCCTGGCACTTTAGACCTCCCCTTGACTTTATCCCCAACCCTCTTACATCCCCCAGTTGTTTTCTGGTTTACAACCTCCTCTTAGCTCGTTTCACCATGTGACCACTCTCTCTGTAAAGAAATTCCTCCTGGCCTCCATCTGGAACCTTTCTGCTGCCCTATCCCCAATTCAGCTAAAGGATAAGTTGTGTTGTATCAGTCTCATACAGTAAAACATAAAGGCACACAACAACAGCAAATGTGATGAGCCTTATACTCCATACATTACATGGTTGGGGACTTTGCAATAAAGAGAATACTTCTACCATATTAGAGGCAGTGGGAGGTTCAAACGGCACAGTGACAGATTAGAGCAACAGTAAAGCATGACAAGGTCAGGAAATGTTATTTGTATTGTACCCAAACCCTGGCCTCAAAGCACTTCACAGATGTAATAATAAATAAAGCAGTAAAGCAATAAAGAAAAAAATATATCAGAAAAATAATGTTGCACAAAATAAAATGCTGAGAAGACTGCCATATGCAGTCATCGGTACCAAATGCAAGTACAAAGAGATGACATTGTAGCACCTTTTTAAATGCCTCCACCAAGGAAGAACTCCTTATGTGATGTGGTAAGGAGTTCTACATAGATGGGACCACCACTGAGAATGCTCCAGACAACTTAAGATGTGACCTCAGTGGAGCAGAGTGAGTGACTGGAAGAATACTAAGCCAATAGGTCTTTAAGGTAGCCATGACCCTATCCAGGCAGGGCTTTCTAAGTTAACAAAGGTTCTCCATCCTCACTGGTGCTGGGGATGTGCCCCATTATCATACGCCCACCCAGCATCCCCCTCCAAGCTGCCCAGAGTGGAGGTCCTGTAGCTTATCTACAGTGGTAGAGCTCCCAAAGCAGAGATCAAGATGCACCGGAGTTCTGACTGAGGCTTAGGCTGGTGCCATCTTTCAGACAGAGAGATATAGGGAGAGGAAAGGGGACTTCATAGTGGATCTGCAGCACAGTGTTTTTTTCACTTAGTGGTTGTCCCCAGAGATATGGACGAGCAATGACATCAGCGCATGGGTGTGCATGCTCCCATACATGCCCCACAGATGTCCTCCACTGTCTCCACCCCTACAATGTGGTCCCAGCCTGGTGTACACCCAGCCACCATTGAGTTTCACTCGAATGCCAGGCACCACTGACCTTCCATACAGAGGTGGAGAGCTGTCCATGGGATGCTCATCCAACCTTCCCCCTACCAGCCCTCTGGTGCTCTGGGCTGATTCCCAAACCAGAGCGGTCAGCTTCACAAGTGGTAGTGCTACTGCTGTGCCAACATGCCAGCTCAACAAAGCAGTTTTGAAGGTGGTGCAGCAACTAATTGGTAGCCAGTGCAGCTGCTGCAGCACCGATCTAACATGATCTCTATAAGCTGACCCTGAGATCAATCTCACTGCTGTATTCTGCAGCAGCCATAGACAGCTGACCAACCTGCTAACCCCAGGTAGAAAGAGTTACATAGTCAAGTCTCAAGGTAACAAGCACATGTTTCAGTCACCAGGTCCTCTTGCATCAGATAAGGTTTTATCTGGGATATATTCCAAAATGTGAAAAATGCACTGTGGACCAAGGCCAACACATAATGTTCCAGTGTAAGCACTGAGTCCACAGTGACTCCCAGATTTTTTTACCCTAGCCACTGAACCCAAGATGTTGCCATTTAATGATGGTATCATCATAGCATCTCATCTCGTCACCATCCTATGAGGATGTGCTTCTGCCATCTCTGTCTTGGTTGGACAGAGGCTCAGCCTGCTGAAGACCATCCAAGCCCCAGTTTCCTGCATGCATTGATCCAGCACTGAGACAGCACTGGTAAGCTTATAGTCAACACAGGGTGCACAGCTGCTTTTTACTGGAGTTGAGGATGATTTGCTCACAGATTTATGACCCATGAAGTGTGTAGTCAAGCAAGATCTAGGCAACCAGGTAAAAAATGCCAATGGAAGGTTGCACTGAACATGAACCACAACTTGCAATTCTGGCAGTGGTTTTGATGTTATTGTGGGGGTATCCCCTGTATCTCAGTCCTCAGTACTAGGAAATGTTGTTTACTCAGACTCCATGGTTAATATTTCCTTACTTGTTTTTGTTTTTTTATATAGATTTTTATCCTTCATCCATCCATGTGGCCCACTTCCAATCCAACCCAACTAGCCCCATCACTCAATTTCTCTGGGGCTTACCTGGCTCCTATATGTCCCCTATAGATTGCCTGCTGTGGCAGGGCCAGGGAAAAGAGAGCCGTCCTCCCCCTAAAGTGTCATGTGATCAGCTGGTTTTACTGTAGCAGACAGCAAGAGTGTGAGCACATTCATTCCTTAGGAGACAGTTGGACGTAGAGGAGTGCAGGTTGTGTCAGACCCTTCTATTTTAGATTTAGGTGCTGAGAGAAGGAGGGTGGCAGCAGGGTGCTGCTAGTGTGGAGGATGGGGGTACACGCCTTTTTTCATGTGTGACAAACAAGCACTTTTTAATTATGTGAAGACGGTGGTTGACTGTTGAGGTGGGTGGGTTGTGCTGGTCACTGATTTGGGATTATTTACAATTTAATAAAATATAAGAAATATTATGGGTGCCGGGAAACATGAGGGTGGGACTGGGCTGCTGACAGAGGGTGGGGGGAATTTTTTATTGAAACAGGCTGGCTAAATATTTTTCTAAATATAAATAGTCCCATATTTAGGAATGTCTCCCAGATATTCAAGAGCCCTACAATTAATGGTATTCAGGAAATACTGTTCAGTCCCTGCATAGCACCCCTACAAAGATGGACTTTGACAAAAGTACCTATGTATAAATAAGCATGTAACAAATCCATTCTCCCACTGACATTCTGTGATAAGATTGCTATTTTTACTTCATTGTCTAGCAATCTGTCTTTTATGTGACACTGTAAACAAGTTTTTGCTAATTTGTTTATCCAGAAGTATGAAATGAAATGACCCAATAAACCTTTTGGTGGCTGAAAATATATAATATCTAGCACAGGTACGAAAAAAGTAAAAACACTGCCATGGTTAGGTGGTGACACAAAACAATCATCCCTCTTCATTTTCCCACAGGTTCTCTAACTTTCATATCCTTATGTTCCTAGACATGTTCTCAGTGTAAATTTGCAACCTTTAAAGAGCTCCTGACACCATTAGAAAAAACTTGGAAAAAATGTGAGATTTAGACAGTTCAGTTTATATTTCATGTATTTTCTATAATTATTTACCTTTTTTCTTTATTACCAAGGACAGCTGTATGAAAGAGGCTTACTGTCCCTTAGAATTTATCTGCTCTTTCTGCTACCCTACATGTGACATCATAATCCAGGTGGTACTTGGAAATGAGCTTCTGGTCATAGTGCTTTTCCTGGTTACCAACTTTTAAATAAATAAATAAATGTTTCCCCATTTATGGCATTGTAATTATCCCCACAGCAACAGACTTTGGTGTCATAAACAGAACTGTGATGTCAGATGTAGGCAAGCAGCCAGAACAGATAGGGCAGTGATCCTGTTTACATGCAGATGTCCTTAGTAACAAAGAAGAATGAGAAATACAGAAACAATATTCAAATATAAGCTGACTTGCGCTAAACATTACATTTTCTCAAAGTTGTCACAACGGTGTCAGGGGCTCTTTAAAGAGCAGCTGATGCCTTAGGGAAAACTTTTGAAAACATAATAATAGGACACAATACAGTTTATATTTCATATATTTTCTATAGATTTCTCCTCTCTGTTGTTTATTGTTGAAGAAATTCCCATCACTTGAAGTTCATCTGCTTCTATAGCTTACTCCCTACATGAAAGCATAATGCTCTTCTGTGACATCACAGTCTGTTGCCATGGGAATAACTGTAATGTCACAAGCAGATTATTATGACATCAAGTTGGGAAGAAGCAAGAGGAGCTGATGAACGCTCAAGGGACAGTCATCCTGTTTTCATGCATATGACCTCAATAATAAATATTGGGGATAAGCAATACCGAGCTAATTAGTATATTTGGACACAAAGTAGCTTATATTTCTGTTTACCAAAGTTCTTCTTGAAGTGTTGGTGGCTCTTTAAAAGTCTCTATCATCTCGGCTGAAAAATGTTTTCAAACACTCATTCCCAAGTCTAGAGTTTGGTGCTTTTTTGTGCAAGAGCTATGTAGGATAGATTGAATTCAGCAGGCCTTTCACTACATGCAGCTTTAAATAATCAGCCCCAGAAATCTGAGCACAGTGGCTGGGTCTGTTGACTCCCTGAGCTGCCTGCCCTGTAGCCTACAGAACAGAGTAGTTTGCTAACATTCAGCTTGGGAATTGTGCTTAAAATAAATGTATGCATGCAATATGTTTCATGAAAAAAGAAGTCCCCTCCTGTTCAACACCTACGTCTCTGACATAAGGACAGATATCAAGAGTGAGATGAGTCTCTTTGCGGATGACTCAAAACTGGGGGCGGTGGTGGATGGGGAGGAGGGGAGGGTGGCCCTACAGGGGGATCTGGAGGCTCTGGAAAGATGGTCTAGAAAGTGGTTCAATGCAGGGAAATGCAAGGTACTGCACCTGGGGGCCAGAAACCTGGGCCAAGTGTACACCCTGGGGGGGAAATGCTACAAGTCTCGATGGCTGAAAGGGACCTGGGGGTGGTGGTGGTGGATGTCAAGATGAACAACTCAGAGACTTGTAGGAGGGCAGCAGCCAAGGCCAACAGGATGCTGGGATGCATCGCTAGGGGGATCATCTCCAGAAGGAGGGAAGTGATACTCCCTCTGTATAACTGCTTGGTGAGGCTGCACCTCAAGTACTGCATGCAGTTTTGGAGGCCACACTTAAAGAGGGACATTAAACTCCTGGAGAGGGTCCAGAGGAGGGCAACCAAAATGATTTGGGGCTTGGGGGACAGGACCTATGAGGAGAGGCTCAGAGAGCTAAATATGTACACATTGGAAGAGAGAAGGGACCGGGGGGACATGATAGAGGTCTTCAGGTACATGAAGGGGGTAAATAGGGGAGGAGCAGTCAGGGTGCTTCAAAGGAAGGAGGAGGGCATGGGTGGAAGCTGGAGGGGGAAGATTCAGGGGAGAAAGGAGGAGGTGCTACTTCACTGAGAGGGTGGTGGAGCCATGGAATGCGCTGCCTAGGGGGCTGGTGGAGGCAGAGATGGTGGAGGGGTTCAAGAGGGGGTGGGACAGGTACAGGGGAAGGGTTCTGGAAGCAAAATACAATGCAGAGAGAATATCTGGAACTGGGAAGGGAGAAGCCAGAGAAGGCGAGGGGGGCAGCAAGGTCAGTTCCCAGGGTGGGGGCTGACCAAACAAGCAGATGCAAAAGACCATTAGGCCTATTCTGCTGGCATTTTAGTATGTTAGTATGCTACCATAGTTGCATTTCTTGCACTATTTTTATACCCAATTCAGCTTTTAAAATGGGGGATTTCAGCACTTTGAATACTTCAAATGTTTTTTTTTCTAATTTCATTATCAGAACCTGCAATAGTACCACACTGGTCTTCTGCAACAGAATGAACCTCTGGCTGTCTGATACAGCAAACCTATTATTGGATGCATAACTACCTTTTTAGGGCTGATCCATCTTTATCTCTTTTATCCGTGTGCAAAAAGCTGCATACCAGGCTTTGGAAGAACCTCTGGTATGACTATGCCTTCACAAATGAATGAAAAGAGCTATGTAAATCCAAACTGCAGTTTAGAAATTGGACGATGGTCAGATTTTTCTGAATTGCCTCCAAGAACCCTAGTTAAAGACTGTTCAGTTCTGCAGTCCAACTGCTGCAGTCCTCTATAATAGGGTGACTAGATCCTCCATATACACACACACACACACACACACGCGCACACACACACGCGCACATGTGCACACGAATACACATACACATACACACATATACACACACTCACATACACACACACACACAAAACACACACACACAGGCTAAATAAACACAGCACAACCATCTTGCTAAAAGCCTTGCTTCATTTAAATTTAGAGCTCTTAAAAAGCTGAGCATGTGATGAATGCAAGATCTTCACAACATGACCAGAGTAGCTGACTAAAACAATGACTTTCCCAGTTGAACCTGGGTAACTGATTATCAACAGTGGAAAAGGTTTAAAATGAAAACAAAAAGGTGTTATAGAAGGCCTGAAGATAAAACAAAAAGACGCAGAATAATTGCATAGAGCTGCTGGTAAAGGGAAGAAATGTATATTGTAGTATGGTGGTAGGAGACCACTTTGATGCTGGTGGCAGTTACCCGGGTTTGCTGAATGAAGTCAGGATGTAAGGCAGGGTGGGTGTCTCACTTCGATGCCTCCTGCCTCAGGCAGATATTGCTCTCTCTGTTTCATGGCTATCCCCTTGTGGCCATAGGGGCTGGAGGACAGTCAAAAGGGAAATAATAATTTGGCAGTATGTGCCACTCTGTATTGGCACACATCTTCTCACCTAAAGCTTGGTGCAGAAGCATCACACATTCAAGGCAGTATTTGGTGGGGATGTTAAAAAGGGTGTCAGGCTAAAGGCCTCACCCCTGATATCCAAATATAGGCTGCAAGCCAAAACTGGTGCAACAGATCATGCCCTGCCCCCATTAAAGAGGGAGGGAAGGATCTTGGGAGCAAAATCATGGAGGAGTTGGTAAGATAAAGTTTGTCCCACCTCCTATACCCCATGAGGTGAAATCATTCCTATGGCCCTAAAGCTCTATCTCACTAGATGGCAGAATTCCCCTGGACAAGAATACTGCATCCTCCACAGAGCCCTACCACAAGGGTAAGTCAAGGATGGAACAGAGATGGAAAGGGCTAGAGTGCAGTGTGGACAGATTGGGTGAGTGGGGAAAAATTCTTAGCTGGGAGAGGCTTCGGGGGTTGGAAGGAGTTATCACACTTGTTTCAAGTAAGACAAGCTCTAGCCAAAGCTGATAGGGCTGTGAAGAGCTACCCAAGTGATGAAAGTTACACATGTGCATAGAAATTATTCAACACCCAGGTGTAACTTGGACATTTTTTGGAGGTGTTGCACCAAATTTTCAACATGGCCTTTTTTGGACCCCTCCTCATGAACAGTGCCAGTGTCATTTTGTTCAATTGTCCCGAAAGGTGATTGTGCAGAGCAAATGCGCTATTCTGCACCACAGGTGTGAAAACACATTTTGGGCAGGTTGTGGAAAATGACAGCTGTACTGTTTTGAAGGAGGTGTGCAAAAATGGCAATGTTAAAAATATGGAGTGAAAATGTTAAAAATTGGTGACGTTAGGAGTGTTGGTAGAAAATATGTAATGCACGCGTGTAACACAGTCATTTGTTTGAATTTTTTCACCAAATTTGCAACATGGGCTTTTTTGGGACCCCATCTCATGAACAGTGGCACTGTCATTTCGTGAGTCAGTCTCAAAAGGTGATTCTAAACAGTGACCGCGACATCACCTTTTGGGACCGAGTAACAAAATGACAGTGACAGTTTTCATTAGGTGGGGTCCCAAGAACCCCATGTTGAAAATGTGAGGCAAAAATTCCAAAAAATGGCTGAGATATCAGCATAAGTTGAAGCCCCACTGAATGGCTGTGTAGCACGTTTACCATTAATTCTTCAGTTCACAGTTGTGCTTTGAAGAGTGCAGATGTATCCTGGTCCAAAGAAGATGACAGCGCTGACCTCTGGAGGTAAGTATGGGATGCGGGTGGGTGTGGGGAGGTGGGTGCTCATTAGGAGGGTGGGAAGGGGAGAAGGGACTGCAGCGATGATGAGGGAACGTTTTCAGTTTCACAGGGAAAAAAAAAAACAACGAGGGACAGTTTTCTAATTTTTAGCCAAAAAAAAACATTTCGGCACACTGGGGTGAGCTCCCAGTGTGCCACATGAATGCCAACATGGAGATTGGGCACCCCGATGTCAGGCATGACTTGAGCAGGGGGGCACTAGGGAAAAAAGAAACATGACGAGAGACCGTTTTCTGATTTACAGAAAAAAAAAAATCATGGGTCACGTGATGGCAGCCTGAGCTGAAGCAGCTTGTCCCTGGAGCTCCGTCCTCCACTCGATATTTCTTCAATATTAACACCGATTATAAGCTAAATCTGCTTTCTCAGCTAGTTAATTTGTGTGCCAACTTAATCGCGAAGCTTAAGCTCTAGTCCTGAATGGAGATTTATATGAAGAAAGCGCCACCGAGGCACTCCCCGCCTCTCACGCCAGAGAAAGACAAGGCCGCGAAACGGCCTAAGCAGCAAGCCTCTAGCCTGCCGAAAATGCCCACAACAGTAGCAGCCCTCTCGGAGGAGAGGTTCCTAGAAATCATGCAGCCACTCTAGGCGGCCGTCGCCGCAATTTCAGAGGATCTTCAAACGATCAAAGATTCAGTGGCATCTTTGTCAACGAGAGTCGGAGACTCTGAAGCTGGAATAGTCTCACTAGAGAAGAAACAAGAAAAAGTGGGATGAGAAACTGTGGCACGCAGGATAAAGAAACTAGAAGACAAGCTAGAAGACCTAGAGGGGCGTAGCAGATGAAACAACCTGATAATTATCAGAATACCAGAGAGAGAGGAAGGGAATGCCTCAATTCCATTCTTGCAAAAGTTTTGTACTAAAATAGCTGGCCCATCTCCAAGTGGAGGGGAGTATATAATTGAAAGAGCCCATCGGGCATTACGCCCCTTACCAGCAGCAGGTCAACCTCCCAGACCGATTATATTTAAGCTATTAAACTTCCTGGACAAACAGCATATACTAGCGAAGGTCAAGGAAATCAGCGAGGTGACTTGGGAAGGTCGAAAAATTCGTATCACGCAGGATCTCCCCCACTCGGTCCGTCTAAGGCGACAGGAGCTTCACCCTTTAGTTTCTAAACTGATGGCAGCTGCTAAACCGTTTCGTGTTAAGTATCCAGCTATTCTTATGGTTAAACATGAGGACAAGTGGCTCTCCTTTGATTCCCCTGCACAGGTGCTGCAAGAATTGAAAGAGCTTCTCCCAGATCTGTATAAGTGGATAAAGAAATAAAGTCTTGAGCTCTCGACTTACAAGAGTAATTTTTTTTTTTTTAGCTTAGATCATCTAATACACCTATGCAATGAAGACAAGCAGGAGTGAGCGGTCTAGATTTACTTTCCCCTTTTGCTGACAAGGTCTACATCTTGAGAAATGATGTTATGAAGCAGATCTTCATTTGGACTCAGGAGCCTCTAGGAATGCAAAAGTGGCACTTTTGAGGTTATTTCAACGCTGAAATGCTCCTTCTAGGGCGAGAAATGCAACTTAGGGTATGATAACATGACAAGATTCGCCTTTATACAGAGGTCTTGTACATCGGGGAGGAATTTGCGGTTTTCTACCTGCACAGATAGGAGCCACTAAGAAAGCAAAGTGGTTAAGGATACCTAGAGACTCCTGCTCCCATTCAAATTTTTTCAGCTCTCGTTTTCTAAGACGTGCCATTCAACGGAATTTGATTAGAGATGTTAGCCTGTGTTCCGTAGACCGCAGATTATATAACTTAATTGAATGATATACACAACCAGTCTTTGGACTAAAACATGTTGAACCGCTAATGATCAGGAGGTCTCGAGGTCTGATTGTTGCTCAAGGTCCTTCTCCCTGACCTGTTGACAGGCAAGGACACTATTTCTATTATTGTTACTATAAGACTCACTAACTAATCTGTTTAGAATAGCTTAGATATGGATTTAAGTCAGACCGCAATACTGTTGGTACAAAGCCTATTAGGTTAAATAACAGGATATTATTGAGTGTTCCTAGTATTATTAAATTCTTGGTATCCGGAACTTTTGCACTAGGGGTCTGACAGGAATATATTAGATATAGATAAATGTAGAACAGAAACATATATAGACAATATTTCTTCCTGGGCATTCATATAAACGGGTAATTTGGGGGCTCAGGGACATGATTGTTATGTTTAGGTCTGCCTCTTTTTACATCATGTGGCAATCAGAGGGTTGGAGTGCAGTTAACTTGAACTGGGGGTGTGTTTTTAAGTTGGGATTTACAAGTTTTAAGTTTGATAACTATGGGGGGGTTGATGGGGTTGTTATTGGGGGGCGGAGATTACGCACTGTCAGTACTCCAGGTCAAAGAGTAAAATAAAGCTCAGCTCGGCTTTCTTATTGAAATTGCAGCTTAATTTTGAAAATAGTAGCATGTGATAAGCAAGGGCTACGACCTTTGCTTGGCTCCAGCTTTTTGCTTGCCCTTCCCTTTCCTTATGCTGCCATTCCTGAATATGAGTAGTCAATACCGTTTTATAAGTTGGAATATTAAAGGAGCCAAGGATAGGGTTAAAAGACAAATAATCCTGAAACATCTGTTGCGGCTGCAAGCAAAAATAGTTTTTCTCCAAGAAACCCATTTGAAGAGAGAGGATATCCTCCTTTTTAAAAAGTCATGGGTGGGGCAAGCTTTTGGATCAGGGAAAGCAACTAATAAAGGTGGGGTAATTATATTAATAGCAAAGAATGTTTCTTTCAAATCAACTCAAGAAATCTGGGATCCAGAGGGCCGCTATATTCTAGTACATGGCATACTAGAATCTTACCCGGTCCTGCTTGGCTCCATCTATGGTTCGAACACTGACTCCCCCTCATTGTTTGTACACTTATTAAACATAGTGGTGACCAACCCACTAAAGCTTACCATACTAGGCGGGGACTGGAATCTAGTACTCCAGACAGATCTAGACAGGTCTGACCGGGAGAAAGGTGGCCTTTCTCCAGTGCAGAGAGCTATGAAAGACCTGATTAGTGGTGCTGCACTGGTTGACGTGTGGAGGGTCCTTAACCCTTCAGAGAGACAATATACCTTTTTCTCTACAGCGCACAGAACCTACTCTCGAATTTATTATTTACTAATAAGTTCATTTGCAATGTCTGGGGTCTCACAGGTAGAAATATCGGCTAGAGTCCTGTCTGATCATGCGCCTGTTAGTATGGATTTCTGGTTAGGAGCAGGAGGTAAGCAGTCCCTTCAGTGGCGGCTGAATAACCAGCTATTGCGAGATAATACCTCCTTGGGGCATATTATGGATTTTATTACCTTTTTCCTCAATAGTAATCAGGACTCAGTTGCTAAATATGATCTGATATGGGCAGCTTTAAAGTGCTCTTTAAGGGGAGAATTTATAAGAATGGCTTCCAAAAGAGCCCAACGTCAAAGGGCTCAAATGGACACCCTCCTTGCATCCATGAAAAGCCTGCAACACAGCCTATCCCACTCCTCCTCGACAGATATGTGGACCAGACTTTATCAGTTGCAGGCCCAGTATGCAGGATTAATGTCTCAAAGAGCTGAGCTGGCTCTTCAGAGAACCAAATTTAAATATCTAGAGATGGGGGAAAGAGCAGGCAAGTTACTTGCTATGCGTATCGGGCAAATAGAGTCCTCACAATTCATTACAGGAATCAGCCTGGGGCAAGATGGTCAGGTATGTACTGACCCTCAGGAAATTACGAAAGGGTTTGATTGCTACTTTCAAGACCTTTACACGGTGGATCCATCTTTACGCCCCACTAAAGTTGATATAAACCGCTTCCTTGACTCTGTAAGTTTGCCTAAGATTTCAGCGGCAGAGGCGGCCTTCTTGGGCACTCCAATAACCATTGCAGAAATTCAACAGGTTATCCAACAGTTACCTGCAGATAAATCCCCTGGGCCGGATGGATTACCAAGTAATTTTTATAAGGCTTGCCAGTCTGTATTAATCCCAGTACTAAAGGATATATTTACCTACTGGTATGACAATAGGATATCAGACTCCAGCTTTCAGGAAGTGGTGATATCATTAATCTTAAAGCCTGGGAAAGACCCACTAAGTCTTGGTAGTTACTGCCCTATCTCCCTATTGAATACTGATATTAAAATATTGGCTAAAGTCTTGGCCAATAGGCTTTCAAAAGTAATGGGCAACCTTATAGGCCATGAGCAGGTTGCATTTATAGAGGGAAGGTCATCTGGAGATCATATACGAAAACTGTTGCATCTTATCACCGCTGCCAGGGACTCCAGCATACCAATGGTGCTGGTGTCCCTGGATGCAGAAAAGGCATTTGATAGGGTCTCCTGGGACTTCCTTTTTGCCACCCTGACCTGCTTTGGTCTGCCCGATGAGTTTTTAAGGTGGGTACAACTTTTATATTCCCTTCCTTCGGCCAGAGTTAAATGTAATGGAGTATTATCTCCTTCCTTTAAGTTGTTTCGGGGCACAAGGCAAGGATGTCCCTTATCTCCCTTGTTGTTTAATTTATACTTAGAGCCTTTGCTTTGTAGGTTGGCAAGTAATACTAATATTAAAGGGATTTGGGTTGGAATCGCAAGATATGCATTTTCAGCGTATGCGGACGATATATTACTCCATGTTGAGAGGCCTGGTCTTTCAGTTCCAGCCATCTTAACTGAGATTGAGGAATTTTCTAAAATATCATTTTATAAGCTGAACTGGGCCAAAACTAAGGTTTTACCTTTAAATAGTAGAGTGAATAAAGCCAAACTCTCTCCCTGTGGCCTTTCATGGGAAGCGAAGTCCATTGTATATCTGGGCATTAAAGTCTCTAGGGATATTGGAACTATGATAAGAGACAATCTTGGCAATTTAATCAAAATGATAGCCAGGGATATGGAGAGATGGCGTCTACTTCCCTTCTCCCTTTGGGGTAGACTAAACATCATTAAAATGAACATTCTGCCGGGAATACTTTATCCAATGGGTATGTTGGGGAGTTCCTTACCAAAAGTATGGTTTTCCAAGCTATAAAGCTTAGTGAATAGTTTTTTGTGGAACAAGAAAGGTATCCTCAGATCCTACTTTAAACTGACGGCCCAGAAGCTCAGAGGAGGCCTTGCGGACCCCTCTTTCTTCCTGTATTATATAGCACACCACCTTAGTAAATTGGTTTTCTGGAATAAAGAAAGTGGGTCATTGGAATATCTTCCCTTATGGCTTAGTATAGAAAAACACCTAGCAGCCAGAGTTAATTGTTCGTTATGGGCCCTTCTATATGTTTCCCCATCTCATATTCCTAAGTCCCCCAGGAACAACCTGATGGGTTGGTCGCTGAAGGCTTCCCTTCAGTTACAGAAATATCTTGGAGTGAGGTGGTGTCAGTCATCGGACCAGCCTATTATAGGTAACCCACATTTTAAGATTGGTGGTTATCCAATATCCCCCACTTTTTGGCCTCAGATGAATTACTATAAAGTCTCTGATATCTGGTCGAATGGGAGACCGCTCCCCTTCGATCACTTTCAGGAATCCACTGGAGTACCAGATAAAGGGGCCTTTAAATACCTTCAAGTTAGTATGGTCCTTATTTC
Organism: Neoceratodus forsteri; assembly: GCA_016271365.2. Lineage (NCBI taxonomy): Eukaryota > Metazoa > Chordata > Ceratodontiformes > Ceratodontidae > Neoceratodus > Neoceratodus forsteri. The sequence goes on along the minus strand of CM057450.1, from coordinate 554,641,600 downwards.
ATTCTTTTCCTATGTCCCATTGAAAGACCCAGTGGGAAGAGATCTACCCACACTTCTTCAGGCAGCCTCCCAGCCACACTCAGTTTCCAATTCATATAAAACTCTCCAGACCTGGGACCCTAAACTAACAACTGGGATTTGTTACTACTGGATGAGGGAACAAGGCATCCCTGAGGATCCTAATTTATGGGGGAAACTTTGGCAATTAATAAACAAATACATAAAGCAAGATAGGCTCCGATTAGTCCATTTTAATATCATGCATAATATCTACCTCATGCCAGTCAAACTGTTCAGAATTGGGAGATTAACTACACCAATGTGTGGCAAGTGTAAAAGCGACATTGGCTCACTTTAACATACGTTATGGTCGTGTCCCGGAGTGCAGATGTTTTGGCAATCTATTAATAATACATAAGACCCTATTCTTGGCTTGGAGGCCTTGTTTACCCCTGAAGTATGCCTGATAGATTACTTCCCTGCTGGTACCCCGAGGGCTAGAAAAGCACATATGGTGCTTATTTCTGCAATTGCTAAACTGATTATTATGAGGCACTGGGCAGAAGATAAACCCCCCCTCTATAATGGAGTGGTATAGGGAGGTCATCCTCGCCTTACAATTGGAAAGGCATATTGCCTCCATGCAAGATACAGTGAAGACCTTCCTATCCTTATGGAGCAAATTAGAGACTCTTCTAGTGATATGGAAGCCTTGATGGCTGAACCCACATCAGGGTTTGTGATCTAAGTGTAAGTAAGAGTGTGTGGTCTGGGAGGGGGGGGGTGGTTCAGTTATTTATTTATTTAATTTTGTATCTTATGGGGGTTGGCCTTATTTGAATGAGCATATGTTTTAGGTGAATTTGAGTTGATGGATTTCACACCCAGTAATATTGTCACTACTACTGTATTGTTTTATTAATTTTATTTGGTTGCTGAAACTCAATAAAGCTTATTAAATAAAAAAAAAATCCGCACACTGGGGTGGGCTCCCAGTGTGCCACAAGATGTTGGGCATGACTTGGGATGGGGGACACAGAAAATACTGAATGGCATTTTACCATTCACAACATGGTGGCACCTGCAGAACTGCACATATGCATAACTCTGCACATGCGCACGAGTCGTGAGCATGCGCAGCTCATGCATCAGAATGTGGAAGTGACAGCTGAAATAGTGTGGCTGTTATTTCATAGGCTGATTGTGGTGGAGGGGTTTAAGCTCCATTGGGCTTTCGAGTACTTCCAAAAGTCTAACGGAAGGGCTCCTGCGATTGGCCATTTTCAGAGCTACTGAGCTCTTGCAAAACGGCTGTAGGCTATGCCCACAGCCCTAAAAACTGAAACAAACAGTACAAAAAGTATAGAGCAGCAACAATTAGATACGAAGGGCAGTGGATAAATCTGCCTTCAGGTGTAAGTGTAAAAGAATACCATCCACAGTCCGGGTTCCCTCTCCTCCAACTGCTGCCTGTTAACAGAGGCCATGTCTCAGTTTTAGGCAGGTTAGATAATTGTTCTGTAAGTATTTGTTTGAGAGTCACTTGTATACAAAAGCTATCAGAAAGGCCTGACGCAAGGCTCACTGAAATTCCTATAAAGGTTAAAAGCTTGAAAGCATTAAAGGTTACAACAATAATTAAACATTTCAAGCAAAATATAAATCTAGTGTCTGGATCTCTGCCAAATCATGTTTTAAATAACAAAAATAGCCGCTGGAATCCATGTGGTCATTTATCATTTAGTTTAGCATGGATGTCCCCCACAGATAAAAATAAATCCAATTACTGTAGCATCCAGTTTTAATACTTTAAAATGACCACAAATGCAGGGGATGTATTAAAGCATCTTTACTTACTGGGGGATAGAACTGCAGTGTCTCATGTAGGAGCTGGAAGATACAGCATTAACCATTGCACTTATTCTTTCTCGCATTTAAATCCCTTCTCTTATATATTTAAACACCACTCCACCATGTATTACCACTCAAGTGAAATTCTAACAAAAGGAAACTGAGGTGATCTTGTCTGGACTCAGATGAACAATCTCTTGTTTATGAGGCTGTAGACCTTTCCACTACACCACCAAGCTGGCACAGCAGTGTAACTTAGCTCTTTAGCTGTAGAGGTTAAAGCCCTGCCTGGGTGGCAGCCCTATCCACACTATCTACTTCAGAGACAGACCTATCTCAGAGGCAGGGCTACCTTGGAGACGACTTGCATTTAAAAAAATTTCTCTTGCGCATTACTATGCGACAGTACACCCTCCCTTATTTGAACATTACCTTAGGGGGAAAAATAACAGAGACTTTGACTCCAACAACCTAAACTAACCTATCACAAAGTTTTCCTGACTTTCCCTGAAAACAAATGCATTTAATCTTGCATATATGGCATCATGAATAATGCAACATTAGGTCACAATAAAGTCCTTATACTTGAATGATGGCTTTGTAATCTGTCTTGAGGAATATCCATGAAGAGCATCTCCTGAGCTCCAAGAACTCACTATGAGACTGGACAGATGGATGTGTTGGTTGGAGAGCACTTTCTCAACCTGTTGGTAACATGTCTTCTGTTTGCTGATATCTCCACACTGGAAACATGAGGAAAAAATATTGTACTCATCTGAACCTCAAAGGGTAAACAACACAGGACTCCTAAAGTCAGTTTTTACCTTTCTGAAGAAAGAAGAATTCCTGGTGACCATGTTACACTCTTCTGATTCTTACTTTATTGTCGTTTTGACAAGATCAAAAGAATGCTTGACAAACAGAATGTGACACTTTGAGTGAATCCCTAGTGTCCTTCACAAGAACAGTGCCACCTTTCTGAGTCTTGGAAAGTTTCACATATGATTTCTGGCCCTGATATTGTTCCATGTGAGCCTTCATTTGAGCATTTGTCTGTCTTGAACTGAGATAATTTTCGGGAGGCTTGAGTATTTTTGGCAACTTCACTTTCATAGGCTGGCCAAACAACAGTAGCAGGAAGGATACAAGTTGAACAGCGAGAAGCTACTCTGTAGTTGCACAGAAATATATACATCTCTGTTGTGCAATCTTTCTTTCAGCTTTAGCACTACTAATGGCCTTTTTTATAGTCTTGACCAGTCTCTTCAGTAATACAAGACCAGTAGTGAGTTATCTTCTGATGGAAAAAATCCCATGGTTTTTGCAGATCCTTTCAAATTTTTACTGAAGACCGGAGGACCATTACTAGGTCCCAGGATAGGATAGGGAACAACAAGGCAGACTGGATGGACTGATTGACCTTTTCTACTGGCATTTTCTATGTTTCTTTTATTGGACTTCAGTATCACTGCTTTTCCAGTGTCTGCTAATATCCTGTTCAGGCAACTTATCACAGACTGAGAAGCTGGGAGTATAACTTCCAGAACTGGAAATCTGAAGTGATCGTCCACTGTAAGTGAAAAATATTGCCTGTTAGGTGAGTCAGCAGAGCTACACCCAACTCAATCCAGGAAGCAACAGGTAACTGGAACATCTGCTCCGGCACACTCAACAGGCTGCAACATTTGTAGCCTGACATGTTAAATGTGACCTGACTTCAGTCTCTGTCACGCTGTCTTGTCTATCCCGGGTAAAGAGACATTTGGACTAATCAAGGACTTTGAGTATATCTTGAAGACCTTTATGGGCATGGTTCACTGCAACTCCTTCCATCATTAATGGGATAATAAGTTTGCCACTTTTGAGAATAAATTCACCTTTATCACCCAACTGGCAAATCAGATGTGACTTGCTCAAGCTGTCTGAACATTGTTAACTTGATCCAAGGATCTTTTATTGCTTCATGACACCTATCCAAAGTCACTGTTTATACAGTCCATTTTGCTTTTTGTACATCAGCAAATCTAACTGCAACAGGAGCAGCATGACATGACATGCCAAGCAATAGATACAGTCCTCTGCAATCTGCAGCTTTCTCCAGGATCCACTTCCACTCATGACTGTGTGTCTCATGGCACAACAGCTGATACCCATGGAGTGAATCCATCAATTCTCTCTGTGACTCCTAATCCTTTGTCTCATTCTAGCTAAGCTTTTACTTTCTGAGTGCCACTTGTATGAGGCATACCTTCTGAGATGTATGCCAACTGAGCAGGCAAATACCGGCTCCTACAGTACAACTACATAGCACATATCCTCAGCTTTTCCAAAGGGTATTTCCAACTTTGCACAGAATTTGCTATGCACAGTGAGAGGTTTATCTGCCGGATTGGAAAAAAAATCTTAATACTTGTTTTTGTCAGTTGAGGAATAGGACAGAGTTTACCAAACACCTTCTTATCCAGGACAGTAACACCTAAACCAGAGTCAGCAAGCATGACTATCTCATGATGATCATTCACTTTCACTCTGTAGCATGGTTTATCCATAGTCGCATAGGCACATAGAACTTGATGGCAGATAAGGACCACTTGGCCCACCTAGTCTGCCCATTTTTCCTACCTACATTATTGCCACATACCCTACTTGCTTACCAGCTTTTTCTCCCTTCACCTTCTTTCCACTAATATTCCTAATATTGCAAATTATAATTGAACTCATATGCATATATTGTACTTGGATTTACTGCAACTCCTATGTTTATATTGTATAGAACGATCATGTTTGCAGCTGATATTGTGTTGTCTTCCTACTTCTGTGTATTCTGTGTACTATTGTACTTTTATCCTTTATACCTTATTTGTCTGTAAAAAGTCATGGCTGTGTCCAGGTCCACCTTGCAAATGAGCTCCAGCACAATGGTGTTTCACCTGATGAACTAAAGATTGATTGATTAATTGATTGATTGATTGATTGATTGATTGATTCTCTTATGCTTGTCCCATGCATTCTTGAACCCCACCACTGTTTTTGCCCCTGCCACCTCTGCTGGAAGGCTGTTCCAGGATTCCACCACTCTTTCTGAGAAGTAGTTCCTCACATCTCTCCTGAATCTACCCCCATCCAGCTTCATAGCATGCCCCCTTGCTCGTGAGGACCTTTTTTTCTGAAAAATGCTTCCCCCCTGTACCTTATTTACCCCAGTGAGGTATTTAAAGGTCCCTGTCACATCCCCCCTCCTCTCTTCCAGGGTATACATATTGAGGTCCTGTAGTCTCTCCTCACAGGGCTTTTTATAGAGACCCTGCACCATTTTATTTGCCCTCCTCTGGACTGCCTCCACTCTATTTCTTTCCATAGATGTGGTCTCCAGAACTAGACACAGTACTTTAGGTGGGGTCTTACCAGTGAACTCTATAGAGACAACACCACCTCCCTCTTTCTGCTGATGATACCCCTCCATATGATACCCCAGCATCCCACTAGCCCTCCCAACTGCCTTGTTAAGCTGCCTGGTCACCTTAGACCATCTGATATGATTACCCCAGGTCTCTTTCCTGCTTGGTGGTCATCAATACCACTCCACCCATTTTGTACTCCCCCCCCATGGTTTCTGTGCTCTAAGTGCATTATTTTGCACTTTTTTACAATGAAACACAGCTGTTATTCCCATGACCGCTTCTTGAGTTTTCTCAGGTCTCTGCTCATCCTTTCCACTCTCCCCCATGCCGGGGTGTGCATCGTATTGCAAATGTTGGTGTCATCCACAAAGAGGCAGACCTTCCCTTCCAGCTTTACTGCAATGTAACTTATAAAGGTATTAAAGAGGACCATTCCCAACACTGATCCCTGAGGCTCCCCAGTGGCCACTCTCCCCTCCTTGGAGTGAACTTCATGTACTACCACCCTCTGTTGCCTATCTCCTAACCAATTTCTTACCCAGTTTATCACCTTTGAGCCCACTACTAAGCTACCCAGTTTACTTACTATTTTCCTATGTGGTATGGTGTTGAAAATCTTGCTGAAATCTAGATAATTCCCAACCCCTGCTCCCCCCAATTTAATTCCTTGGTCACCCAGTCAAAGAAATCTATGAGATTCATTTGACATGACCCCTCTCCCCCGATAAATCCACAATGACTCGGGTCTTATAAGTCACTGGATTCAAGACATTCCACAATCCTTTCCTTCAGAAGTAATTCCAATAGTTTTCCCACCACCAACATCAGGCTGACTGGCCTATAATTGTCAGCCTCCTCCCTGCTACCACTTTTGTGAAATGGGGCTAGATCTGCTCTCCTTCACCCCTCTGGAACCACTCCTGTTTCCACTGAGCTGTTACTGTTAGAGATGCAGCCAGTATCTCCCTGAGCACCCTACACATAAACCATGTGATGTGATTTTATGTATGACTTCATCATCCTCAGGACTAGTTTCATGGGCTGTAACTGTGCTATCAATATATAGACCTCATTCACCCTTGCCTTCTTCTCAGGATGTCAGATTTGATTGGATTACGACCCCTCTGTTTTGTCCTTTGACAGGCACTGTGCCACAGAATGATTCTTATTCTTATTCTTATTCTTATGCTCTGGACTCTTGTTACTAAAAGCTGGACAAGCTGTTAGATCACCTGGATGCAGATATGTACCTGTGGCACTGCACTTTCTGCATGTAACATTTTGTTAACATCTCTTGGGGCTTGTCTTACTTTTGTGTGCTGAAATGCCACAGTTGGTGGCTTGTGTTTTCTGGCCATGCATACCAAAGATGAATTTTGTTCCAACCCTATAGCTTGTACCTCTGCCAGTTCTACGGCTCTGCCAGTTTCCAGTAGCTTTTCTAGTGTCAACTCCTGTTCTCTTAGGGCTAATCTCCTAAGCTTCTTAGACATGTACAGTACTTTTAAACTATCTCTGTTTTGATTTTGTTGTCAGCATCAGGAAAATCACCTGTGAGAGCCAGCTGATGCCATTGTGAGGTATGACAACCTCACCATTTTCTTGTTTTCCTTTCAAAAGGCCTAGGTTTCATGTTCTGTATTTCTACTACATGTGAAATAAGCAGTGACCACTATCAAGAGTCTGTGAAAATGATTTTCATTCTATGCTTGATCCCAGGTTAGCAGGATATTATAAATGTCATTGGCTTCTTCCCCAACATTGTATAATACAGCTTGCTTTTTTGATCAATAACGTCCATGGCTAGCTAGCAAATGTTCTGTAAACTTGTTGGACCGTTTCTTCCAATGTTGTGCTACTAGTCCTATCTTGTGTACTGTAGCTTAAATGTTGGGAACACAGGAAAACATGCTGCCATGTCACTTGTTTCTGCTATAGATGTGCACACTCTGTGGTTCAATGGGCAGAAAACTTCAACTGTATGCTTTACTATAGCTTCTAAATTGTAGTTATGTACACCCTTTTTGTCTGGGTCTGTTTTGTTCTGTTTTCTTTAGAACTATGTCTTTAGTATGTGCCTCTGACCTGCCATAGCATATCAAACTGTGGCTGCTGGTGCTAGAGCTCTGTAGCAAGGAGGTAGCACTAAAATCTCTTTTATGTGACTTTTGCTTTTATAAGCTGCTTCTCTGTCTCTTGCTGTCTCTGTGGAACTGAATATTCCGCACCATGTATTGCTTTTATGACCGTAACAAAGACACAGTCTACTAACTTTTGTTTTAGTCTCAGTACTTTTCTGTCTGATTAGGGTTCAGTGCAGCACTAGGCCTGCTGTGACTGCGTCAGAAAGCCACCTGGTCACTTGTGAGAAATTGTGTCGAACTTCACTACCCATGTGAAGTTTTACTACTTTAAAATAACTCACAAAGACAGGAGCAGAGTTAAGTCATTTTTACTGAGTATCCATCTTCATTATTCATTAATTGAGACCTTGCTGTTTTAAATCTTGTGTATCCTCAAGGTTCAATCCTTGTCACTCTGCTGTTCTCCATTTTTGTTAATGACCTCCTGAAGTACAATGGGAGGTGACATCTACATATGCATGCAGATGACACCATACTCTACTAGACTACAGTGACAATATCTGAGATTAATTCGGTATTCCAGTTAAATTGCAATACGATCTCCTCCTGGTCTGTCAACAACCGGCTGATCCTTAATGCAACCAAAACTAAGTCTATGGTGTTTGGATTCCAGAACCTGCTAACTCATTCAGCTGATCCACTTGCAACCATAACACCAGATAGTAATGGGTCACCCTCTTTAGGACTAAAGCAAACCACGTGCGGTAAAATAGATCACAGGGAAAAGGGCGACAGTGAAAAGAGCAACATACAATTGTTGGTTAGACAAACTTATTATACACCCCACCCAATCAGGCCCCCTGTATAAACTGTAGTAAAATAGTACACAGCACACCAGAGGGGATGACCGGCAGGAACAAAATGTGCCCTACACTCCTCACCCCCCCCCTTTAAAAAATGTATCTAATCACCTCCACCCATGACATAATGTGCAGCAGCAGAGCAATACAATTATGGCCACAAAAAGCGGATCAGAGCAAGAAGAAAGACACTATCAAATTGAAAGAGGTTCATGTCAAGTGTATTACGGAGCACAAGTGAACACAGTATGGCAGAAAGAAACTGGTACAGCCCCCTTCACAATGACCACGAAAGACACACTAGCAATACAAGGAGCTCACATATCCTGAACACCCACATCACAGATGCTGTCATCACGATGCCCACATTCCAGAGCCCTACTTGCAGCATCCTATTAATGGGATACCAATAATAAAACTACTGAGCAAGGTAACATATTGAAATATTTTGGAATCTGGCCTGATGTATCACTTGCATATGGTAGGCACACTGATCATATCTTAACAAAGGTAGGGCCCAAGCTCGATTTTCTCTATGGGTCTAAACGCTGCCTCAGTGCTAATGTGAGGAAGCAGGTAGTCTCCCACTTCCTGCTCCCATCACTGACTACGGAGATATCATATACTGCTGTGCAAACAAAACCACTCTGCTGGCCCTGAATCATTTGTACAACAAGATATGCAGGTGTATCTTCTCTTGTTGATGGTCTAACTGAACAAGTCCTTCAAGCAGGCATAACTACCGCTAGCTTTCTTTGTTGTACAACTGTGCACAAGAAAAAGCCCCTGAGTATCTCCTAGCCCTTCTCACCCACTCAAGCAGTGCCTACTCATTCCGTTCAATGACTGCACTTACCATTTCCATTGCCAGAATTAAGCATAAATTTGGTAGAAAGGCCATTGCAGTTGCAACACCAGACACCCGGAACAAACTCCCTCTCAAGCTGAGAAATGCTTCTAGCTTGCAAGTGTTCATGATCAGTCTTTCCAGCCACCTTCGAACCCCATGAATTTGTTTTGGTCCAGAATCCCCAACTAACTGACCATGATCATGTTGTGTAACAATGCCCATGCTCTTTCTTTGCAGTGACCCCACTTTCTTAGCTCACTTTGATTACTGTTTGGATATAGTTACCTTTACAGTTTTTATTTCTGAGTGTATTTTAACCTGCATTTAACTATTTCTGTTGGATTGTGTTAACCTGTTGAATACTGCTATCCTTCCTGGGAGCCCCATGAAAATGAGAGGCTGCATGTCATGGAGTTATCCTGGTTGGAATAATTAAAAAAAATGTAATCAATCAATGTTTTTAACTGTATTATCCAACAATAACTAGGAGCATACAACTACGTATCATACAGCTACGGTGGCTCATAGGAGTCCAAAAGATACAGCATCACTATGCTACATGCTGATGTGCAATGAATCTATTAAACAATTTTTTAAAAGTGTAAATGTTATGCTTTTAGAGTGTTGCCCTTAATCAACATATTACATGTAAGCAATGAGTCATGACAGGGTGTGGGTATTAGTGTGATCACACACACACACACACACACACACACACACACACACACACACACAGGTCTGAAGTGGAGCCAGAACCTCAATTTTATCTGTTGCCAGGTAAATTCTCTAGCAAAATGATAGGGATAGGTGGGGGATTTTTCATGGTCATCAAAGAAACACCAGCAATGGAAACTCTGGCCTGGATATTTGGGTTGCGCATGCGCAACTGCGGAAATGCACCATAGAGCGATGTTCAGTGAGAGCCAATGTGCAGCGCAAGTAGCAGTGCGCCAATGTGCAACAGTAATGAATGCATGTGCAAGGGCAGGGGGCATACCCATGAATATGCGGCACAGTGCGATATTCAACCCCCGAACCATGGCGCAAGTGAGGAGCAATGGCCAGATGCGCTGAGCAGACTTGAGCCTATAAAAACAGGAAGCAAGCAGGGGGACAGCATTTGCACCAGAGGAGAGCAAGACAGAGAGAGAAAGACAGGCAGACAGAAAGAGACAGAATGAGAGACAGAGAGAGAATGTGTGAGAGACAGGGAGTCAGACAGAGTGAGAGTGAGAGAGTGAGAGAGAAGGAGCCACCAGACCCTGAAGGGAGTGACACAGGCACCCACTGGGATGTGGGACAGAGGTCACAGGTGACTGAAAGCCAGGGGCAGGTGGCACAGGAGGGACTCCAGCAGAGCAACAGGCACTGCCCCACAGTGAAAAGTGGCCCACTAGAGTCAGATGCCCAGGGGGAGACAGGACAACAGGGGCCATGGCCAGTGCAGTCTTCCAGATGGAGGCCGTAATGAGGTGTGTGTGAGGAGGCAGAGCGTCGTGACCATGGAAGGGCCCATCGGTGGTATGCCCAGAACAGATGGTACCGGCCCCGCATCAGCTTTGAGACCCACACTGATATGGAGATCATGGGCCAGTATCACCTGAACCGGGCAATTCTGAGGCAGCTCTGTGAGCTGTGCAGTGAGGAGATGCAGGCACCCACTAGACAGAGCCACACCCTGATAGTGGAGACTAAAGTGATAGCCGTCATGTGTCTGCTCGCCATGGGCACCTTCCAGAAACCAACAGGGAACACCACAGGCACAACCCAGTCATCCACGTCACGACTCCTCACACAATTCCTCAACACCCTGCTGCCACATGCTGCAGACTACATCCATTTCCCCAGCACACAGGCAGAGCGTACAGCAACCACGCAGGAGCGCCACAGGGTAGCACGGATGCCTGGCATGCTAGGGACCATCAACTGCACCCATATGGGCATCTGCATACCACCTGGCCTGAAGGGGGTAGCATATGTGAAAAGGATGGGCTACCCCAGTATCAACTGCCAGGTGGTGTGCGATGCCAGGGGGTGCATTACCAACGTCTGTACCACACACCCTGGGAGCGCACATGACACCTTCATCTGGTACAGCTCAACACTGTGCCACAGGTTTGAGAGTGGGGATATCCCCACGGGCCACCTAATGGGTAAGCATGGCAAGACCATGAGCAGCTGGGTACAGCAGGGCATGGGAAGGGGCGAGCAGGGCAGGTGCGCTGGTGGGAGCACCAGGGATGGGCAAGGGGCACAGCGACAGAGGACACCAAGCTAACAGTCCATATTTCCACACCGGTGACAGTAGCTACCCACTCAGGCCCTGGCTGCTCACCCTCTACCAGCACCCGTCGACCCCAGCAGAGGACCAGAACAATGAGGCACATGCCAGCACATGGAATATCATTGAGTGTGTGTTTGGGATGCTGAAGGCATGTTTCCGTTGCCTAGACAGGTCTGGCGGTGCCCTACAGTACAGCCCCTCAAAGGCCTGTGGCCTATTCCTGGTCTGCTGCATGCTGCACAACATGGCCATTGACAGTGGGATAGCTGTCAAGTCTGAAGAGGGGGACAGCAGTGGGGACGACATGGGCAATGGGCTGGGGGGGGTGGCAGCCCCAGCGAGAGGATTCCCGGCTCCTGAGGATGGCACACCAGCATCGGGACGCGATCGCACAGGAGCACTACAGCGCACGCAGGTAGGTGGACAAACCCCCATGCACTGAAAAGACACATTGGCATGGCATACAGGCAAGGGTGGGCATGGCCACGGGCATGCACACACAAGTGAGGGGCAGGGGTGGGGGGGCATGACACATAGCCACACACAGCACCAAGCAGCACTGTACAGCAACACACACACACACACTGGCACCTGCAGGCACGCACCCAGGTGCTAGCATGTGGCATGGATCAGATGCAGGGCACCGGTGCACAGGTGCAACCAGCGCTATGCCGCCATCATCACGCACATGCCCCATGGGCCAGCAGCTGGGCCGGTGTGGACATGGGCAGCGTCTGGCATGACACACAGGTGCCATGACTGTGTCATTCACATACACACATCACCCAGGTGCACACATGGCAGTGGCAGCAGACAGCAGACAGGGCAGCGCACACATCAGGTCTGCCATGTGAACACATGGCCACCACGGACATGGGGCGGCTACGCCGTGGCCACTCAGCAGCAACAGGCTGCTCAACAGCCACAGGGGGGTATGTGACTGCCCACCAGGGGTCAAACTGTGGGAATGTGACCGGGTCCTCACAGGGGGCCATAGGCACCCAAACAGGCCCACCCCAGGCATGCCTGGGATGCTGACAGCGGAGCCCGGCATCAAAACTGAGGATGTCACCCAACGCTGGGTCCATGGGGTGGACAGTGCACTCCGCAGTGACTGTGGCAGGTGGCCACACCCTGTGGCAGCCAGTGGTGCAAGGCCAACCGAGATCACTTTGGCTATGCGGTCCAGGGATGCGGTCGTGTCCTCCCGCAGGCACTGTATGGCCTCCAGGACCTGCACGGTAGCCCTCTTGCACTGCTCGGCTGCCTGGCACACCTCTGTGTGGAGTGCATGCACCCCAGCTATAAGCAGCACCTGTTGTTCCATGGAGGCCCACAGCAATTAGGTGTGCTCAGTCAATGGGTCGGCACCCATGGGTGCATGGGCATGTCACCGTCCCAACGGTGGTGTACTACTGTGCTGAATGGTCCCCCACTCAGGTGGGCACTGCACAGGGTCCTTATGGGTAGGTAATTGTCAGGTGCACTGGCAGTGGATGCTCCCGGCCACCCTGGGCAGTTGCATCACCACCACCACCCAGCGCCGCTGTGCCTGTGCACACAGTGGACCCAGGAGCAGTGGCAGGCAGCTGTTCCACCACCAACAGGCCACTGGTTGTGCTGCCAGTGATGGTGGTAGGTATGGGTGTCTCCCCCACAACACCTCTGCTGTCCAGAATGATGGTTATGTCGTCATCAGTGTCAGACCCTGCCCTGATCTGTGTCTCCACACAGAGCACGCCATGGCTGGCATCCTGCTGGAACACAGCCAGGGCTTCATCTGCTGCCACACCCAGGACAACCGACTGGACGGTGGTGGTGTGCTGCAGCTGATCGGGCCCCTGGATGCCCGTGGAGGTGGATGGCTGGTCCTCCGGGGCAGGGCCTGCCCTCACAGTAGCCGCAGGTGCTCCTGCCACTGCATTCTGGCAGGCTGGTGCTGCAAGGGAAAACAGATGTGTCAGTGCCACTGTACTAGCCCCCCCCCACCATACCTACCATGCAGCAATGGGCTCCCTCCTGTCTGGAAGCCACCACGTGGCACACCCTCAACTGCGCTGCACCACATGGTGGCTGCCACCAGCTCCTCTGGCACCGTGAGCTGTGGCACAGCAGCTTGGCCCCCACCAGTGGTTGTCCTGGCAGCCTGTATGGCCGCCACCTTCTCCTTTATCTGCCATTTGTCAGTGCCCACCTTCTTTCTTCACTCCTGCACAGACCGCTGGTGGCTGTCCTGCTGATTCATGGCCTCTGCCACCTCCACCCAGGCCACAGCCCTGGCCTGTGGGGTGCCAGTGGCACCACTCAGCAATGGCTTCCTGTTGAGGTATGCCTTGAACAGGGCATCAGCTTACACATTTGTAAAATTGGGCCTGTGCTTGAGGGCAGGCCCACGCTTCTCGCCCTCCTCATGCTCAGACATGTTGCTTCCTGTGGACATGGACATGTGGTTACTGGCTGCAGCGGCCCACCCCATCCATCCTGCTGTGCTGGCTGTCCCTACAGCAGGTGCAACTTACCTCAAATGGTTGCAATACTGGTCCAGGGCCTGTGCTGTTGTGTGGCGCCTTTATAGTGCATCACATGCAAATGAGCTGTTGCGCAATGGTATTTTCATGCGAATATCCACACTGCGCTGCGGATAGGCTGATGAGCTCATTTGAATGTAATGGCTGAATATCACGCACTTGTGCCTTGTGCAATGGAATTGCTCCACGCATGTCATGGTGCAATGCCGTGACATGTGCAGTGCGCCACCCACAGTATGCATGCGCTGTCGCATGTGCTACTGCCTATTGCACACTGTGTGCTAGGAGTGCTATAGGGGTCATAGCACCTAATACCCCATGGACCCTATAGCACCCAGGTGCTATAGGGCCCATGGCTGTCAAGTGCTATAGGGCACATGGTGCTCAAGCAGTATTAGGCCTATGGTGCTCAGGTGCTATTAGGCCTATGGCGTTTAGGTGCTATAGGGCTCATGGTGCATGGTGTACTATAGGTCCTATTGCACACTATGCGATAGAGGGCCTATGTCACACATGCACACAGTGTGCGTACTGACCCCTGACCCCCACCCTGCCCTATGCCCCCTTGAGATTCCTGCTACACATGCTGGTGTGTCCATGCCCATGCTATGCATCTATGGCGATGCTTGATTGCTGAATGCCGTGCAACTGTCCATGAGGCGTGTATCCCATGGACATTGTGCATGTGCGCTACTGGGCACCATTTTGTTTCAACATTGGTATAGGCAGCATGGCACTTCATGGGGTTCATTGTGCACAAAACTGGAGCCAGGTTGAGCTCATCAACCTGGTGGCACAGGCAGAGCCACATGCTGCAGGCCTATTTGGGCAGCAGCCCCTGGGTCAGGACGGATGTGTGGCAGACCATAGCTGCTGGCCTGGTCCATGCCACAGGGTGCAATGCACTGGGGAGCAGTGTCACCACTGATCACAGTGACCTGATGTAGGGGACCCCGAACGCTGAGGGCACTGCAGGCACTTGGCGTCAGGGGGGCCGTGCTACGGCCAGGTAAGTGGGCACATGCAGCTTCTGTGCACGGTTGCCATACCATGGTGTTGGCTGAGCTGCCTGCCATGCCGGGGGGGGGGCACAGTTGTTATGTGCCCCATGGTGTGGCATTGCCAGTCACCAGTTGCGCTGTGCCACTGCCCTGTGTTTCCTGCCCAGCTGGGGCGCACACTGTGCATAGGGTTGGGGGCAGTGGGCTCATGCTGTGGCTGTGTTCTGATATGTGCCTGTCTGTGTCCCTTCCCTAGGACCTGAGGATCACCGCCATGCCTGGGCAGCAGCTGTGCCCAGTGGGCAGTAGCAGGCCGCTGTGATTTGACCAGTAAGGGGAGCTGGCCCCCATGGAGCAGGTGGAGCAGCTGTGGGACCAGTGCATGCAGCACTGCAGCAGGCAGGTAGGCACTGTTCTGTTGCTCTACCCCTTACCAGGTGGTCGGCAGGGGTGGGGTTGCAGCCATGGTCACCTGTGCCTTGTGCCATGTCAGCTGTGTGCAGCACACTGTGTGGTGTGCATGCCACCTGTTGGTGGGATGGGTGTGCATCCGGTTGCCACTGGTGCCGCTGTGGTGCTGCTGTAGCACTGTGACACCTGCTTGCCACTAAGCGGGTGGGTGGCCCTTGGGTGGCAGTGTCCACCGCTGTGCACTGTTGTGGCATGCTGGGGTGTGGGCAGGTGTTGGCCCACCCACTGTGGGTGGCCGGGGTGCCACTCCAGGGGCGTGTGTCCCCACTGTCCACTGCTCACAGTGGGAGGGCATGGTGTCTGTGGACATGCACTGACCACCTATGTATTCCTTTGTCATAGGCATCCAGAGGAGATCGCGACTGTAATTATACTGCTGTCTTCTGTGGCAGATCATTTTGATCACCTCCACCACAATGGAGATTGCCCAGCAGACAAGAAGAATTGTGTTGCATGACAGGCGACGATGGAGGCATCAGGCAGCAGCAGGATGTGGCTGCCTGTAGCAGGAACTATACCTCCTCCTTGCCCCTGCCTTCCCTTCCCCTACCTTCCCATGTCCCACTGTACAGTCCCTGTCCCCACTCCCCATCCCTCACTCTCCTACCCTGTCCCTCTGGTTGTCCTGTAAATAGCTGTGCAATATATTTTTCTACCTTACCTGCCTGTGTCCATGTCTGCTTTGCGGCTGGTGAGTGGTGCCATGCTGCAGTGGCATGGTGGGTGTCTGTGTGGTGTTCCTGTGTCATTGTGCGGGCTGTGCATAGTGGTGTCCTGCCCCTCGGCCAGTGGCTATGCCTTGGGGTGGCCATGGGATGACTGTTCAGGATGTGTGGTGTGTGTGTTGGGCACCATGTGCCAGGGTGTGGCTTGCCATGATCTGGGTGGGTGGGAGCATGCCAGCTAGTGGGGGGGCCAGTGGCAGCTCACCTTTGACCGATGGTGCCGCCTGTTCCCTCTGGCTACTGCCATGGTACTGGGGGTTGGGGGCTGGCTGCTTGTGTGTGCCCTGTGGGCGGTGGTCACCTGTGGCCCACCACTGTGCGTCCCTGCCACTGTTCCTGACCGGGCTCCACTGTGTCCTCATGCTGTCTTCCCCCACTCACCTGCCTTGCTCCCAGCTGTGCCTAGGGCTGGTCCTTCAGTGTCTTGGTGCACCTTCCGTTGCTCCCTTGTGCATCTCTGGTTGTGCTATGGCGCTGGTCAGGATGCACGCTGGTGCACCTCTAGCTGCGCCATTGCACATCCCTGTGATATTCAGTCATGTTGTGCTAGCGCAAGTCACTGTGCGCTACCGTTGAATCTTGCAGTCACTGCACCATAGCGCAGCTGAGTTGTGCTGTGCCGGGGCTGCGTTGGCCTTTGGCGCATTTCTGAATATCAGGCCCTTTGAACAGTAATTGAGTTTTTTAAATTTGTGTATGTGTGTAGGGGGGGTCTCATGAGTGTAAATAACATTAAGTTATTTACTTATGTTATTTAATTTAATGGACTTTTATTTGTATGGCCTAGTTGAAGTTTTTTATATATGAGTAAAGACTGTAGCCATATCTGTGATGGAAACTAGGAAATAGGTGGCTTATGAATTCTGTGAGTTGCCTTGGTTGGCAGGGACTTGTTTTAGCCAGTGGTGGCACTCTCTTACTGCAATGGCTAGAACCAAGTCTCAGCCAATCAGGACACAGGAATTTCTTTGCCCATTTTACATTGGGGATGTACTGTACAAATCTGTTCTTGAAAATTTAGCTACTAAAAGTGAGAATCAAAAAAAGCCTCACCAAAAAAAACAGCTTGAGTGGATTAAAATGCAGATTAGTCACCATTCGTACATAACTAGCATATTATTAACATTACGAAACAAGACATTTAAACATCAGTTAGTGTTGAAGTACAAAGCCAAAAGAATAAGGAATTTAGATGTCAGAGTAAAAAAGTACCCTGCGTCTCGGTGAATATGTGGCATGGCTCCTCTGGGTTTGAATGACTGCTCAAAGCAGCAATGGCACTAACCTATCTTCAGCACAGTCTTTCAAGGCATGCAGAGTTATGTACACACTAGTGCTTTGAGAGAGAGAGAGGGGGGGTGCCAAAGTCAGGGATTTTGCTAAAGCTACATCAAGCAATTGTTTGAACTCTGACGAACACCACAATATGCATTCACTAAGACTCAATAATTTTTTACCATACAATATTTCCTTAGTTTTGTAGTTTTGTGCTTCGACCATAAAAATAGGGCTGGGCCCCTGGTTTGGAGGGACAGCGGGCGAGACACACTGTGCTCACTACCTAGTGGTACTTGAACTGTTCATGTCCAACCATCTTTCATTTGCTTTTTCCTATTGCTCAGTGGCAATGCTCTTTTCATGCTTGCCCTACCTCTGGACACTGGCAATCTGTCCCTGCTGTCACTTACTGTGGCTTCTGCTCTGGGTGGACACTCTGCTGTGCTCAGCAGCATTCAGGCCCCTTACTCTACTCCTCCTACATTATTACCTGGTCTGATCTGTGTTGCCTGCATCCTGGCAGCTTTCATTGCTCTGCACTCCTGAATCCTCGGCTGCATCTGTGTGGACTGTCTCTGCCACGCAACTATATTGATTACCTCCGTCCTTACTTCCTCTATGTATCAGTCAGTACTGCCTTGCTGCTACTCTCCTTTGCCAATTGTCCTGCTACCACCCCAGCCCATAACTCCACTGCTGTTGCCTTGTGTGTTTTCCTGGGGGGCTGCTATGCCTCATACCACTGCCAGTCCTGCTACCCTATTGGGAGATCCCCAACCTTCCTCATCTAGTACCAGACTTTAGTGCTGCTGGAGGCTGCTCTTTCTATTTTGCTGCCTTGCCATGTGATATTCAGCTGCTGCCTGCTACCTTCCATGGTCACATTGCTGCTGGTGAATCACAGGATTTTATATGCCTCATGCATTTTTGCTGTTTGTTTCCTTTGTATGAGGGTCAGTTGTGCTTTGTCCTTTCTGATTTTTAGGGACCATCACCTTGGATGCCCTGCATTCCTTAACTATTTTTGGGACTTGCCTTGGAAGTTCATGTTTTTTGCAGTGCTGGTTTCACTCTCCCTCAGCATCCCTCTGACCCCCCCCCCCCATCCATTACCTGTACTGGCTGTGTTTTGCATTCCTGGATTTGGACCTTCAATTAGCTGCTTCTCCCACCTGAACAATATCCACCAGCCTTCCCAGGCAGTCATCCGGTTTCTCACTTTGAGGATCAACATTCATACCATTTTACTCACACAAGGCTAAACTCTCATCATACTTTCATTTGTTCACTACTTTAGGCATTCAACGCAACACCTATCAAGAACTTGCCCCAATGACAACTGTTAATGCATCCCTATAACTTCTGGGCATTTGCCCCAATGAATATTGGACTTAACCCAATATTAACCTGCCCATCAAGGGTGGGCTACCATTTTTGCCCATCAAAGGCTTGGCTCCAAGATTTCCACTTATGGATAGAATAGGCATCCAGCCCAGAAACAGCTGTAATGTAAGTTATCCCTTCTCCTTTGAGTTCATTATACAACCCTGCTGTTCATTTGGCACTTGGTGTTGCCCTTCAAGCACCTCTCCAGGGGTGGAGTGCTTCCACATAGGGACTCCTTTGTTTTCAAAGCATAGCCTGGTAGCACTTTTGTGAAGGTGGAGTTCTCATATTAGACAAAAGGAAAAGATGATGTCATCCCTTTTAATTGAAGCCAGCATGTAGGATGTTCTTCCTCCAACCTATTATTAAATATATAATAAGCCTAGAGGGATTGGGACTTAAGCTTTGGACCCCCAGAGGTCCCCCCCCCCCCAGATTATTATTCCTCTCCTTCATGCTGAAGGGCATAATAATAATAAGGTATAATTATAGCGCCACAGTTTGGGCCTGGATGGTAGTTCTGCGCTTTCCTCATCAGCTGCTTTTCAATGCAGTATCTTTTCCATCACTGGGCAAGAGTCTTGTCCATCACTGGCTGCATTACCTCTCCTTAACTCAGTTTAGCCTGGGAGACCATTTTGTATCAAGGTTAAGCAATGGAAAGCTCGGACTTCGGAAAGTGTCTTCAGGTAGTAGAATAAAGCAGCAGTGCAACAGAACTGGGAAAAATAGCTTTTTGGAAATACTTTTTTTTTTTCACTGCTGCTATAAGTAAGCATTTTGAACATACAATTCAGCTGCTTTGTTGGGCTTCTTGCAAGGAGGCCTCATACCTGCAACACTTTTTTTTTAATTGAATAAATTTTATTGAAAACCAAAAGACATAACAACATATACAAACCACATCATATCCTGGAATTGCAACAAGAAGGGAAACAATCATAACCAGATCCAGGAACATACATTTTATAATGCAAATAACCACCAACTACCCCCTACCCCCCACCCATATCACCCACCCATCCTGCCACCGGAGGTGTACAAAATAATTAATCAGCTAGCACAAGTCCACGACACCCGATTCTGAATCAGCCTGTAAAGAGGGTATTCACATGGATCAACTAAAATGCATACTCAGAGCATTAACAAGATATCAATGGTTCCCAATATGGTTATACCTCTGTATCTCTCTTGACATATTAGCTATAAGGTGCTCTGCTTGCAAGGTGAACAATATCTTCCTATACCACTCAAGGAATTGAGGAGTACATTGGTCTAACCAATGCCAAAGGATGAAATTTTTCGCTCATGCAGAAATTAAGGCCATGTGGCATCTCTGATTGCCTATTAGGGTTTCAGAGTAATCTCCCAGAATACATATTTTAGGAAGAAAGGCATCGGACAGCCCCAACAAGGGATCAAGGTGTGCTTGAATAGAATTCCAAAATGGAATTACTGTCTCACAGGACCAAACAATATGAAGCAAGGTACCCTGCTCTTTATCGCATCTGGAACATAAGTCAGTGGGTAGTCTACCCATTTTATGCAGTTTAACTGGGGGTATAGTAAAGATTATGAATAATTTGAAATTGCATAAGGTGGTACCTATCCCACTTAATGTGTTTATATAAGTGTTCCCAGATAAGTGGTCAATTCAGGACAGAGTTACTAACCAGGAGAGCCTAGTCCCAGACATAAAATCTTGAGCCCTCAGTGGATGCTACATGGTTCTGCAGGGATTAGTGACAATATGAGATATGATGAGAAGTGGGAGCATTATGGATGAGAGGTGAAATAAAATTACCAAAGGGACTAGACCATAGGCCATTACCAAAAAATTGCAGGAGCATATGTGATAGTTGAAAGTAACGGAAACAGGAAGAGGTGGACCAATGATAGAGGGAACAGGCATCCTGAAAGGACAAAAATACCTGGTTCTGAGTAAGATCCTCTATTGTGTCTATAACCATATCTGGCCAGAACCCCCTTGTGAGGATCTGTCCAGCTATTCAAAAGTTAGGGTTACCAAATAAAGGTTGCGCTATGTCCTTATACGGTAACATTTTAACTAAGGAACATAATTGTAGATGAACCAGGGGAGATGCCCCCAAAGATGTGTCCTGTAGTGGTCGAGGAAGGTGCTTCTTAGGAAGTTAGGGGAGTGACCGAATATCTAGACCACTAGTAGAACAAAGGGAGCATTCTATGTCCAGCCAATGTGGCACATAAGACCCAGTAAGAACCCCCCTCCCAGATGGCTTTAACCAATAAGAAGATCTACTAAGATGCACCACCAGGTAATATAAGAAAAAATTGGGAACTTGTAGTCCCCCATCCAGTTTGGACTGCATTAAGTTGAATAAGGCTCAATGGGCAGCTTTACCCTGCCATAAAAAGGAAGTAATGACTCTATGCACATGAGAGAACCATGACTTAGGTAGGGTGAAGTTACACATCTGTAAGGGATATAATAAGCTGGGTAGTATATTCATCTTTATTATGTTTAAATAGTCGCACAGCGAAATAGGTAACAAGGATCAATGGTCCAAATCCATTTTGATATGGGTCACCATGAAATCAAGATTGAACTGTTTCATCTTAAGGGGTGAAGTACTGAGGAAGATCCCCAGATATTTCAACTTATCACATTTCCATATAAGGCCAAGGTGCATAACGTCTGCCTTTAACACAGCACTATGGAGTGGCATAACCTCCATTTTAGCAAGGTTCAATTTATAATTAGAACTATCACCAAAAGACAAAATGATCTGCAAAGTGAATGGCAAAGACTCGGCAGGGAAAGAAATGTGTAACAAAATATCATTAGCATATACAGATAGCTTATACTCTGTATGCCCAATTGAAATGTCACAGACTACAGAGGAAGTGTTAAGTTTACGGATCAGGGGTACTAAAAAAAGATTAAATAAATAGGGAGAGAGCGGGAACACCCTTGCCTAATGCCTTGATGAAGAGAAAATGATGAGGATAAAATACCATTACAAAATATCCAGGCCGATGGAGAGGAGTAGAGCACCTTGACCCATCATATGAACTCCTGGGGAATATGAGACTTGGGTAGTAAGGTGAACAGATAATCCCATGAGACCCTTTCAAAGGCCTTTTCTGCATTCAGGGACACCAAGACAGCTGGAGTAGAGGAATCCCTGGATGCAGAAAGGAAATAAGTTAACTGCCTGAGATGGTCAGCAGAAAGTCTTCCTCTCACAAAGCCTACTTGCTCCCTGTTGACAAACAAATCCCACACTTGCCCCAACCTGCAGGCCAATACCTTAGCAAGGATTTTAAGGGTCCACATTGATAAGTGATATTGGCCTGTAATTGAAGACAAGCAAGGGGTCCCAACCGGGCTTAGGAAGAACCGCCACAGTTTCCTCTGTAAACGAGAGGTCAGAAAGACCTACTGTAAAAATATAATTAAAAGTGTCCAAAAGTATGTATATTAATTGGTCTTTAAAGGTTTTGTAAAAATTGGTAGTGTACCCATCAGGACCCAGAGACTTATCAGAGGCAAAGGAGTCAATTGTATGTGAGACCTCATGTAGATAATGTAGCTAGAGATGCTAATACACGGCTTGGTCTCCTCTACAAACACAGACCACACCTCATGCCAGAAGCTTTGAAGGTTGCAGTCCTGAGCTCTGTGATCTCTGTAATAGACTATGGTTGCATCATTTATGGCTCAGCCACAACCACAACCCTTAGACGCCTCTCAACTGCCTTAAATAAGGCATGTCAGCTCATCACTGGTGCTCACCATCTCACCCACACATGTGATCTGTACACTCAGACTGGCTGGCTCCAACTATCAAACCACATAAAGTTTCTCACCTGCTCCATGGTGAAAAAAATCTACCTTGGCCTTGCACCTTCTGGGGTCTCAACTCTGTTACAACACCAAATTAACAAATGGTGCCTTCAGAGATCCATGCTACAGCTACTGAAAGTACCCCACTGTCACACTTCACAGGGATAACACTCTTTTGCTTATCGAGCACCACTCTGGTTCAATGGCCTCAGCCCCACCATCTCCTCTGCCCCAACAATTGGCATGTTTAAAACTAGGCTCCGGGATTATCTCACTACTAACAGCTCCTGTGACTGCCCAACTTAACCTTGTTTCTTCACTTCCCTGCCCGGTCTAGTGGTCCCCCCCTCCCCTCCTCACTGGATTCTACCCTCACATCTTGGTATACCCAATGCTGCACTTTTCACCCTCTCCCCACCCTTCCTTCATTCCTCCCTCCCCCTTCCTATGACTATGGCACTTCTTATCTGTTGTCTATTTTCTCTGACAAATGCCGCTGGCTGCCTTGCTTACAGTGCTTCCCTTGAATTGTATTAATCTGTACTCTGTTTGCAATGTCCACATTGTTGTAATGTCTGTCTTGATGTTCCCCATAATTTGTATTTCTCCGACGTGGAACCTTTGTAAAAGAGCCAAGGCTCAAAGGTATTTGTAATCCTAGACTTGATAAATAAATAAATGAAAAAGACTTCAACTAAAGTCAAAGAGGCTTGTAAGAAAGTAACATCTGAATCAACCCGTTGAGGAAGAAGTATGTCTTGAAGAAAAATGTCTAATTTGTCCGGAGAGAAAGGGGAAGGGGGCAGAGCATACAAATCTTGGTAGAAGGCCTTGAAGGTCATCAACAATATCGCGTGGGGAAGTGAGTATATGCCAAGAGTCATTACAAATAGAGGAAACAATCCTATCCATAGTCTGCAAACGTAAACAAAGGGCCAGTAACTTCCCGGCCTTCTCTCCCTGGTCAAAGTATTTCACCCTAGAATGCAAAATAAGATGCTCTGCCCTCTCACCCAGTAGGGTGTTATATTGAAACCTAAGATTTTCCAACTCTTCCCACTGTGACTGATGGGAAACCTGTGAAATGCACTCCTCCAGGGATTGGATACAGTCTAATAGAGAGGATTAAAAAGCCTCAGCTTGCTTTTTGCATTTAGTGGCTAAACGAATCAGTTCCCCTCGAAGATCACACTTCAAGGTACGCCATAGTGTATCAAGTTTATTCATGGAGGGAGAGTTAAGGTCCATAAAGGAAGTAATGAAAGACTGAAGGTGTTTCACAAGGTCCGTTACTTTAAGTAATTGGTTATTTAATCTCCACACTTTATCTCTGTGCAGGGAGGGGTTAAAATTAAGCTGAATATAGGCCTGATGATGGTCTGAAATAAGTTTGGCCACATAGTGACAGGAGATCTATGTGCAACTTATGCAAGTGGAGTAAAATTTTGGCCCATTTGGTGGGAGACTGTGCGCCTTTAATATTCCAAGTGCAAAAATTAAACACAGCCATATTGAAGCACTATGTAATAATACATACTGAAAGTAACATACAGATACCCAGTGACATAAAAAAAGCACACATTCTAAAATGACCCCTTCCTCCAGTGGCACCCAACCCCACCCCCATAATAAAGAAGCAGAGGTAAAACATAATAACCAAACCCCACATCCCCACAAAACCTGGACCCTGCCCCAACCCCAGACCAACTCAGATATAGTCCCCCCTTTACTACTACTCCATCTCTCAGAAACCATGTCTGGAGGTACCACTCAACAGGTATGTGCCAGATACCAGGGAGAAAAAGGAGAAAAATCCCAGCAACATGAAGCAAGGCCACTAAGGTGCCAGAGAAAACAAGCCTTGTAAAAAAAAGATAACAGGAAATATTCCTTTATGAATAAGAGAACCACCCCCATCAAGCGGAAAGAAACCCCACCCACAATCCGGTGCATAACAGCACTCACCGAAAGTAGAACACCCACCCAACTCCCACTCCTCAATAAATTCTAGAACAAAACCACCCAATCAATGTTCAAAAACACTTAACCCACGGTTATTTATCCAATAACTGGCACCTGAAAAAACATGAGTTCCAAAAGCTCTCCAATTAGTGCAGTAACAATATAACCATGATAGAAGCGGAAGGAAGAACATCAACCCACAGCATCAATCAAACGTATAACAGAATCATATTAAAAGTGTGATACATATATCTAATTATAGAGTAAATACTGAAAGAACTAATTACATCTATCCCCATTGTCCTGCCAGAACGTAAAGGTAAATAACATAACTTTTCTCACAGGATGTCTATTAAAAGTGACAATATACACTACTCCAATGATCCATTAGCAGAAATAAAAGTCTGAATGAAAAATAAAATACTTTGATGGAGTAGAACAGTCCCTTGCCAGGCTGGAATGTTTGTCCTTTTAATACAACATAAGCAACCAGCAAGTTCTATCATGCTGTATACCAAACAGAGAAAACCTAGGGCATCAGACCTCCACAACTCAAAGAAGTAGCCCAGGCTATATAAAGAAAAAGGACCAATTTAGGAGATGTAGAATAATGAGAGCAACAAAAAATTGGCAGCCACCAGGAACGATAGGAGGCAGCACCACAGTTAAAGACAGGTGAAAACCAATCAATACAGAGTATAAATGAATAAAATGACCAACAAGTGGGTCCTTTAAGGTACTTGAAGCAGGGCTGTAGTCGATGAAGAAGCACAAGGGCAATACACAGTGCTGGATCCCCGTCGACATAGCATCATGCCCATTGAGTAGGTAGTGTGAACATTCACAGAGTGAGTCGACAATAAGGGAGCATATAAATGGTAACCTGATGAAGTAAGGTGAACATCCTCAGCATTCAACAGGGCCTATACTTAGCCACAATATCCATAGTAAAGAACAGCAGGGGGGCAAGTAGACAACAAAGACACTTAGGAAGTGCCAAGGTCCTGAACTGGTCCATAGAGTCAAAAGATCCCTGCTGCAGGCCAAAACCAAAACGCAGTACATAAACTCAAGGAAGTAGCTAATCAAACAGTAGGCTAAACTCTCATCTAATTTTGCTGAGCCAAGAACCAGTGCAGAATGTTCAGAGAACTCCAATTAGGTCCAGCAGGATCTCTTGCAGATCAGCGGTAGCTTGAGTGACGTCCTCAAAGGTGTGCCAGGAGCCCTGAATCTGTACTCGTAACCAGGCAGGTTATAACATTTTAAACTGAATACCTGTAGTTATAATTTTTGAAACAATTGGATGAAATGCTGCCCTTTTCTGCCTTGTAACTGCCGGCAAATACTGGGTGATCCTAATTTGACACCATTCCCAAGTGATATCCTGGATCTCCCAAGTCTTACCAAGAATGTGTTGTCAATCCAAAAAATTGAGCAGCAGCATAATAAATGGCCTGGACGGGGACTCTATAGGCAGCTTTGGCTGCAATGAGCGATGAACTCTTTCCACAATATAACAAGGATTGTTCGGAGAGGGCCCACCACCGTATTTAGTAGCTTATGTGCAAACAACACCAGAGATGTGCCTTCTGCATCTTCCGGGAGGCCATGAACCACTAAGTTGTTGTGATGAGACCTCCCTTCAAGGTCTTCTAGTTTAAGATTTACTTTAGAGAGCTTCTGTTGAAGGGGAGAGATTTGGGGGTCAGTATGATCTCTCCATCGCTCGAGAGAATGTGTCCGGCTTTCTTCATCTGAGACCCGGAGGTTCAGTTCACCTATTTCAGTGCAAAGGGATTTTAGCTACTCTGTTAGAAATGAAAGGGAATCTTCAAGTGGAGAAATCTCCTCCATGAATTTCTCCTTTGACAGTGGATTGGGAACTGGGTGCTGCTTAGTATTCTACGAACCAGCATGGCCCAAGCCTTTAGACTTCTTTGCGGATTTGTCAGGTGTCGGAGGCTGATTATGGTGTGGTAGTGCCTGTTTCATCTCTACTTCCATTTTGAAGTTAAAGATGTTGAATGGATGATGAATGGAGATCAGCACAGGACTCAAGAGACACTCTGACACTAAATATTTAACTTTTCAATGTTTTTGGGCTGAAAGAAGTACAAAGCAGGTAAGTAGTGGGAGTTGAAGCAAATGTATCTACCCTAGATGATGTATCACGTGACTTCCACCATACCTGCAACACTTCTAGGGATCAAACTCTCCTGAACAGGGTTACTGTATCTTCATGGTACCTCAAAAGGGCAGTAGTTCCTGAAGCAGTGACAGAGAGACTGAAGAACCAAACCTATGGTATACTGCACAAGCATTCAAACCTATTTACCAGGCATTAACTCTACTCATATCCTAAGCAATTTCAGTACAACCATACTTAGTACATTATCCTATCAGGCATTCCTAATGTGTTGCCTAAGTATTTCTATGTACTTTCCCAATGTCGCAGTGAACTAAGAAATGTAGTTGTTTTGCAATGAATTCTGTTTTTTTAAGGATATTTAATAATATATGTGCACAGCTTTGTACTATCAATGCTGGATGAGTTTTAGTAGAAAGCAGTCCCTGGAATACAGTGGCAACCTCTGCATCACTCACCACTGTGGCAATGGCAACTCTTCTCTGTCACCCAGCTCCAATCAAAGCAGTTACTTGTATCCAGTGTCACCTCTCCCACACCCTTTCCTACTGCAATTATGCTCTTATGAGTAAAGGCATTCCATTCTTCACCCAGCCTCTCTACCAAGCAGTCCTTGGTGTCAGTGGCACACCTCTCCCTCGCCCTCCAGCTGTACAAAGCACTTAAATGTTAAATAAGACTATGCACCCCAGAGTGGGTGGTGCTGTAAGGGCAGCTAACACATAGAAAAAGAAAAAAACAGTGCAACACTCCATATGTAAACAGACGTTTTAATACACAAACTGCCAGAAAACCATTCCACTGATTCAAAGCTCACTGCATCTTCATCTTCATTCTTCTTCCTTTACTAAGCAGTCCCTGGTGTCCACTGGCACCCCTTCTTCCCCCTTTCCCTATAGTAGGCATTCCCTGCCATCTAGTGGTACCCCTTCCTCACCCAGTCTCTGTGGGATGCATTCTCTGGTATCCAGTGGTGCACTCTTCCCTAGCCCAGCCTTAATACAATTAGTTGCTGGTTTCAGGTACCCCCTTCTCCCTGTCCCATGCCTAGCAATCTCTGGCAGTTCAGCAGGACCCTGTCTAACACTTTGCCCCAAACCAAGCATCCTTGGTGTACAGTAGCACCCATCTCTCAAAGTGTGCCCCAATTTCAGCATCTCTAGTGGCACCATCTCTTACACCCTACCCCAGCCTAGACATTCCTGGTGTCTAGTGAAACCCCCAATACCCTGCCCCACTCCAGCCATCCCTGGCATCCCCGTGTACCCCTTACTCCACATGGTGGAACATTACTCTGCAACAGGCCAATGTCTGGAAAATGTAATCACAAGCTACAATTTAATAAATATAATACATTGCTGTATTTATTAAATTGAAAGTTTGCAATTACATTTGCTATATTGGTGTAACATTTGCAAGATGTCTGTTAGATACATGCAATATATGCTTTGCATATTAGAGTTGAAAATTTGAAACTTCACCCTGCTTTTGCAAATGTAGTCGCAGAATGCTATTGATTTTGCAGCAGGCACAGATGCCTGGTAAATCCGTTGCTGTATACAGACCTGGAGCTGCCTTAAAGACAAACTGTAATAAAAACTAATTAACAAAGTAGAACACTCTTTGGTCTCAGATTTAGCATTTCTTTGGCTAATATTATTACTATTATCTCTGTTTTGATTTACTACATTTTTTAAGTTCCTCGCACAACAGAATTCAAAATCAGATCATGCCATCTTGCAGGGGTGCACTGTATATAGGTCAAGAACAGTAGAGTATGCATGCTACCAGATTTCCCCCATTCAAGACTGGTTCACAGAAAAATGGTCTTATTACATTTGCCATGTTGTGTACAGCAGATCCGTAAGCTAGAGCTATGAAGTCAGAAGATGTACAACCTCTGGTGAGGTTGCGCTGTCTCAAACAGTCAACTCTCCCCCAACCTACAAGCCCATTCTGACTCAGTGAGAATGCACTGTCCAAGCTTATTTTCAGGTGCACTTATGTGCCTGCAGCTTGAGTGCAGCATGGTGCTCATTTGCATACCATGAGCACCATGTTTAGCTCATTCATGGACTGAGTGCTGCATGCTGCACATGGTGGCATGACAGCTGAAGCAGCCTAAAAATAAAAATTTCTAAAAAACTGAACTGTTGCAACATTTTTAAAATAGAATTAATGAATCCAGAGCAGAGATATGTACTGTAGGTTTTGTGGGGAAATGAAGTTTCCAGTGATGAAAGTGAACAGGAACGCACAGGAACTCAGTTCCTGTACCTTTTTTGCAGCAGGAACTGGGTTCCTGTACTTCTTTACACTGACACTGAAATTGAAATTCTTAAACCAGCAACATAGTGACAGTTTCTGGACCTGTGATCTGCAATCAGGGTTTCCATAACAACATTTGACTTGTACAACAATACTATTTTCCTAGAAATACTTCAATATCTCTAACTGAATGTACTAGTGTCGAATTAGATAGTTGTGTCTTGACACCACTGTACTTTAGATTGAAGATCTTCATTCTGCATTTCATAATTGCCAGTGCATTAGTTCCTGTGCTTCTTGTCCACCACTTGCTCCACTGGAAGTTTCATGCAGTTTTCCTTTAAGAAGATTAATAAGTGCATGTCAGTTTGGAGAGTTAACAGGCAAGATGGTTTGTGCTCAACTGACAGAAAAGCACATCAGTTCCAAGGCTTTATAACAGACTACTCCTGGAACCAAATTTGACATTGCGTCAGGTGACCAATGTTTTATGCCTGCTAGAACAACTTTAAAAGAAGCTGTTTATTACCAATGCTGCACAAGTGGATGTCAAGGCATTACAGCCTAGTAAGACACCCTAGCCTCATTTTGCTTCAATAGATACAAGTGCATCCAATAAGAATGACAGGAATAATTGCCATACAGTAGTGTGACTTCAGAAAGTACCTAGAAAATGCATATGTTTGTAGAGCAAAAGTGAGGTGTTTTGCACTAAAGTGCCTATTTAACCCTTACTGTGGAGGTGCTATCGCACTGCTGTAATGTAAATTACAAATCTGAGTAGCTTGAAAGGAAGTCTGACAAGCCCTGTTGTATATTTGAAATTCAGTACCATCTACAGTAGACATGACAGCTGCAAAGAAGAGCTGCATGGTGCTGAGAAATAGTAAAATGGGTACCCTCTTGTTGTGAGCAGCTGCTAGTAATGAAAGTAAAAGGTATGACTGAGAGAGCCATAAATGTTTCTGAGGTACAGAAAAGTTCTAATAAACCATGAAAAGTTCTGATAGTTATCTGATCCTTATCAGACCTTTCAGAACCTTTTAGTTTAATGTGCAAACACTAACCATCTTTTCCATCTGTTAAGAAGGGGGATAAGACCTTTTATAGGTACATTAGGGAACGAAGACAGACCAAGGGAGGGAGGGATACTAAGGCTTAATAAAGGGGAGGGAATGTTGTCAGAGTGTGACAGCGAAAAAGCAGAGATACTGAACGAATATTTCTGCTCAGTATTCACAAAGGACAAGGAGGGGGAAGTACCGAAACCAAACAAGAGAAACACTCTGCATACAGGGGGTCGATACCAGTCCATTCACAGAAGAAAGGGTTATGAAAGAACTAATAAAATTGAAGGTGAACAAAGCAATGGGGCCTGATGGGATTCACCCCAGAATTCTAAAAGAACTAAGGGTAGAACTAGTGACATCACTGACTACTCTCTTTAATAAATCATGGGAGGATGGGGTGGTACCTGAGCACTGGAGGAGGGCAGATGTGATTCCTCTTCACAAAAGTGGGAGCAGAGCAGAGGCAGGAAACCACAGACCAGTTAGTTTGACCTCAGTGGTAGGGAAAATGATGGACTCATTTCTGAAGGAAAGAATTGTTGAGTACCTAGAAGCCAATGGGGCACAGGACCCAAGGCAGCATGGATTCACAGTGGTAAGGTCATGTCAGATGAATCTAATAGACTTCTTTGACTGGGTGACCAAAGTAGTAGACCAGAGAGGGGTTGTGGACATGGCCTGCCTAGATTTTAGCAAGGCATTTGATACAGTCCCACACAAACGATTAATATACAAATTAGCCAGCCTTGGAGTGGGTCCCAAGGTGGTAGCCTGGATAAAAAATTGGATGGATAACAGGATGCAAAGGGTAATAGTAAACAGAGTCCACAGTGAAGAAAGGAGGGTTACTAGTAGGGTACCGCAGGGTTCAGTACTGGGATCGGTCCTTTTTAATGTCTTTATAAGTGACATTGCAGAGGAACTGGAAGGAAAAGTTCGTCTCTTTGCAGATGACACAAAGATCTGCAACAGGGTTGAGACACAAGATGGAGTGGAAAGGATGAGAAGGGACTTGGCAAGGTTGGAGGAATGGTCAAATGTATGGCAGCTTAGATTCAATGCAAAGAAGTGCAAGGTAATGCACCTGGGAAACAAAAACCCAGGGGAAGACTACACAAAGGGGGGGTGAGATACTGACAACAACAAAAATGGAAAGGGACCTGGGGTAATTATATCAGATGACCTAAAGGTGGGCAAGCAATGTGAGAAGGCAGTAAGGAAGGCTGGGAGGATACTGGGATGCATAGGGAGAGGCATCAATAGTAGAAAATAGGAAGTTGTTATCCCTCTGAACAGACAGTTGGTGAGACCCCATCTGGAGTACTGTGTGCAGTTCTGGAGACCCCATCTCCAGAAAGACATAGACAGAGTGGAGGCTGTCCAGAGGAGGGCAACCAAAATGGTGCAGGGTCTGCACCAGAAGACATACGAAGAAAGACTAAAGGAGGTTAATATGTATACCCTTGAGGAAAGAAGGGAGAGGGGGGACATGATGGAAACTTTCAAGTACCTCAGGAGGATCAGCCATGTCCAAGAGGGTAGTATCTTTCAGAAAGAGAGATGTGCAAGAACAAGGGGGCACAATTTAAAGATAGAGGGGGGACGGCTCAGAGGTAATGTGAGGAAGTATTTTTTCATGGAGAGGGTTGTGGATGCATGGAATAGCCTTCCTGAGGAGGTCATGGAGTAAAGAACAGTGGAGGAATTCAAGAATGCATGGGACAGACATAAGGCAGTCCTAATGGGGGAAGGAGGAAGTAAGTTGTTGGTTAACTAGGATCTGCAGCTTATCCATCAGGTAGGAAAATGGGCAGACTAGGTGGGCCAAGTGGTCCTTATCTGCCGCCAAATTCTGTCTTTCTATGTTTCCATGTTTCCACCAATAGGGTATTGTCTGTGAAAGGATGGAAATCTAAAAATTACTTGGAGTGGTACTATAAATATGATTAGTGTCAAATAGCAGGTAGTACCCCCTTGTGTAATATCACTGTGACAATGCCCACATATTGAAATGTCTATAAACAGTCCTTGCATTCTGCTCTGGATCACTGCTGAAAACAGATCTGATTGAGAGAGAGAGTGAGAAGGAAGGAAGGAAGAAAGAAAGAAAGGAAGGAAGGAAGCAAGAAAGAAAGCAAGCAAGCAAGCAAGCAAGCAAGAAAGAAATTTCTCTGGGTCTTTTTTATCAACCCCTACAAGTCTTCTTGCTGGATAAAGACCTGCTGTGGGAGCATATTAGGCTCCAGAATCATTATTTTAATAATAACCAGAAGCTGGAAAAGTTCTAAAGAGGTTATGTACAGAAAAAGGTACAGGCTTTGAAAGATTCAGAAGTTATCTGAACTGGGTTTCCCATTCTTAGAATTAAACTGAGCTTCATCCCAACATCTTGACAAGCTTCCTGTTAGCTCACTGATTGTAACTGCTTCTGTTACTTTTCAGAGTTTGTGATTTAATTCTCAGCTTGTTCTCTTGGTGAGTATGTCTGGTAGAGATGACCAACACAGCAGTGGTGGTGAGGAGATGAGGATATGGGATACTTCTGCCTTACAAATAAGTAAAGTGTGTTGTAATGTATATGTAACATTCAGTGCCAACTAGATGTGACAGCTACAAGTATCAGAGTCATAGAGTGTTGAAAAATAACATCCATGCACTCTAATTAGAAGAGAAGATTAAAGGAATGATAAAAGCTCTCCTAACCTCCCAGCTGAAGTGAATTTCTTTGTAGTAGCTGGGGGGTTAGAGCAGCTTCCTGGGGAACTCAAAGTCCAGCTGTGCTTCCCAGCCAGGGTTCTGGATGAGTCTGCCTAACAGAGAAGGCAGATGTAACAGAACCCTTTTGGGGTTCAAATTAGAAATCATAGTCACTAGTTAACCGAATAAATTCAGCAGGGTTCACTTGCAATGCTCATAAAAATACAGCTAATGTAATGTTTACTCTTTTCTATGACATTTAATACTGATTCCCACTGTTAGGTGAGTGCACTTATATTTATCATGTGTTTGTGTTTTGTGATCTACAAATACCCCTGCAAACATTGAAAATGCATCTGTCAAGACATAGTTCGATCTGTGGTGTGTTCTTGTGGTGTGTTCTGAAGACACTTTCTTATGGTAACCTTTTGAATATATGCCCATCTAAAAAGAGTATCTGCCCTTTTGGAAATCTTACTAGCTTATACAACAGGTCGTACCTGAAAATAGGCACACTGTTGTCTAGTGCACTTACTCGGTTACCAAAAACCAAATAAATAAATAAGCAGAAGGGACTTCATCTTCATCTTGTAAGAAGGATAGGGCCACTCACAGAAAAGGGATGAATGGGCCACAGATGAGCTTCCTAAATCACAAGGCTGGGCACCTATGTAAGGCTGGTCTATATGAAGGTAAGGGTATCAATAGAGATAGGATAGATAGAGAGAGAGAGAGAGAGGGAGAGACAGATAGATAAGAAATTATAGATGGATAAATCATTTACTATAGATAGATTAGATAGCTAGATAGATCAAGCAATAGATAGATAGATAGATAGATAGATAGATAGATAGATAGATAGATAGATAGATGGATGGATGGATGGATGGGCAGACGGGAAAATAGGCAGACAGATGGGCAGCTGGATGTGTGGACCAGGACTTACTTATATGATTGCTTATAAGTCATGCAGGATTGCAATTCACTTTCTATGTCAATGTACCATGAAATTAGTGCTACAGAAAGAAATCACTATAGAGAAGCAAGTGGTCAGAACTGGATCATCTGTTTAATGATGATCTGGGATAAGGGCTGTACAACAGTGTAAAATTCTGAATCTGTGAAAGTTCAGTGGAATTCTGCAAAATTCTGTAGCATTTTTGTAATTCTATTTGGTCCTGACTCAGCTGTCCAATAAGCTAGACACTTGACGTTTGGTATGATGACTTCTTCTTAGATGTCCTAAGGATTTATAAAATATTACAACATTTGAATGAGCAGTTTTTAACTTATAGGGGCTCATATTCCTTCATTTTGTTTTTTTTGGGGGGGGTGTGAAAATGTTTATCTGCTTATACTGTAACTCAGCTACCTTTGGAGCTTGGAATATGCAAATTACCAGGCATATCCCTCTGGAAAGGGCATGGGAATTACTAAGCAAGGAAGGATTTGCTTTAGTAATTTTCTAATCACAGGGGTTCATATTTAGAGATGCAGTGAAATGAAACTCCACTGGCGAAGTGCCTTCGCGTTGTCACTCCGCTGTGCGGAGTGGTCAGTAGGAAAGACTCACTTTAGCTTGTAATTATTACTTTGCTTTATCATTCTGCCGTACCGCAAAGTAAGGTGGAGTGGCAACAATACTGGCAGCCCTCCAGTGCCCCCCCACACACATACAGTCACCAGAATTAATGTGCATCCCCAAAATGCTACTGTCTTGTGTCCAGAAACCTCCCAATGCTGATGAAGTGAAATGAGAGCACAACAAGAAATACAACGTCTCCCAGAATTAATAGCACACTCAGTCATACATGCAGTGGATGTGGTCACATCACACACAGACACCAGAATTAATGTGCATACCCAAAATGTTACTGTCTTGTGTCCAGAAAATTCCCCATTTCTGACGAAGTGAAATGAGAGCGTAACAAGAAATGCGAAGTCTCCCAGAATTAATGGTGCACTCCATCATGTGGGCTGTGGCCACACACAGTCACCAGAATTAATGAGCATCCCCAAAATGCTACTGTCTTGTGTCCAGAAAATTCCCCAGTGCTAACAAAGTGAAATGAGAGCATAACAAGAAATGCAAAGTCTCCCAGAATTAATGGTGTACTGCAAATGCACAGACAGATTAAGATTGCGCTGCGCACTCAAGGGATGCAGAGTCAGATGCAGAGGCACAACATTACCTAACCAGTGCTCACAAGTCACAAATTGAAATCTGGAAAATAATATATTTTGCCAGTTGGGGGGGTAGTGCACGGCAGTAACAATCCACTACCAGTAAAAATACCACAAAACAGTATAAAACATTCATGCAGGTGCGGTGGATAGCAGGTTCACACTGCTGCAATTACTCTTGCACAATAAAAGTTGTCTGATTTAATGGTACGCATCGCGCACACACACACACACACACTACAAGTATTGTGTAGCAAATTGAAAACCTTTAGCAATATAACCAAATGTTTTAAACAAACTGAAATTATACACTGCTGCACCACTATGATCAGCAAAAAAATGTCAAGAATTACTGAAAATATTAGTTTGTGCATTAACACAGTTATACAAGAAAAATACAACCAAAACAGAAAGACTGCCTTTTTCTCCCAGTTAATCTACCTGCACCACAGATACACCCCTCCCCAAAGCACACTTCACAGTACACAGACTGACTGTTCTAAATTAACATTCAAAATCCACACACAAACAATAAACACTCGATGATATGAGCACAGGAGGGTTTCCTACAATCGATGCACTAAATTTTGAGCAAAACAAATGGCTCAAAAAGGCTTTTTTTTTAACAGCTTTTAGAGGATTTGAATTGCAGAGCTCTGAGAGGAAACTGTCTCCATCTTCCACTACACACACACTACACAGAACTGAGGCTGTGCAGAACAATCTAGAGCCCATGTGACCTACAATCCCATGAAGCACTACAAATTCGCTTTGGAGCTCAATAACAAGGTGACTGGTGAAGTGATGCGAAGTACATTGATTTCAATGTACTTCTCCTTAAAATTGGTGGAGAATTGGTTTGGGGAAGGCAGAATAACTTGAAGTTATTGTTTTCAATGGACTTCACGTTCCCCATTATAGCGCAAAGTACTCTGCTTCGCATTGTGGAGCACTTCGCAGATTCTGCGTTACTACGCAAATCACTCCACAGAGTGAATTTCCGGCCACTTTGCCCATTTCTATTCATATTTCACTACAATAATTATTTGTAACATTTTGGGAAAACTTTCTAAAAATGTGGATGTCTATAAACTCCATGCTGTTGCAGGTATAGACCTTAACTCATCAGCTCTGAGATGCCATTTTGAATTTGGGTTAAGCAATAGAATCTTCGGACTTCAAAAAGCACTATTGCAGCCAGTGAGTTAACTTGCCATGCATAGCCAATGTCAATTAATCCTGGTATCTAAAATAAACTGGAGGAACTTTGTTTAGGATCTTTAAATTTACCATGAAACTACCTCAAATTATTGTTGCCAAATGTTTTCTCAAATACCCATGGTAGTATAATAGGTGATGCTTCCGGGAAATCCACTTACTGAATTTATTTTTACAACACATTTATCACAACTGCATCTGGTAAGACAAGCTGAGCTGTTTGCAGTCCTGGGTTCTATGTCATATGAGCAAATATTTTAGATCGACTGACAATACGGCAACAACATTTTGCTGAAAACAAAAAATGGCGATCAACACCACAGCAATCGGCAATACAGCAATGACAATATACATTATAAGAGGGGGACGTTGTACACTTATGTTTAATGAGGGGGCTATGTCCCCACACTCCCATATATAAATAATCAACTCCGGGGGCAGACACTGGGGGCC
Source organism: Neoceratodus forsteri (assembly GCA_016271365.2). NCBI lineage: Eukaryota > Metazoa > Chordata > Ceratodontiformes > Ceratodontidae > Neoceratodus > Neoceratodus forsteri. The sequence continues at coordinate 554,605,051 of CM057450.1, read as the reverse complement.
AGGGGAATACATTGGAGGGGGGCTACAGTATGCAGGGGGCTACCACGGCTGGGGGCAACAAAGTCAGGGGAACCAGAGGACACAGAAAAGAAAAAAGATTGTATCAGCAACAACAGCTCAAAAAAAACATTTACCTACAAACAGCCCCAAACCTGGGTCCATGACCTTTGCAGGCAGTGAATGTATCCACTGCGCCAGGTGGACAGCTCACAGCAGCATGCTGAATTCCTCCATTTAGCCCACATAACCCTACACTCCCCAGTCATTCTCCCTTGCTATTCCATCCCTTCACAGTCGCTATTCGCTACCCTCACTATTCTATTGTAGTTGCTATTAGAAACATAGAAACATAGACTTTGAAGGCAGATAAGGACTGCTTGGCCCACCCAGTCTGCCCATTTCCCTATCTATTGGATAAGCTGCAGATTCTAGTTAACCAACAGCCTACTTCCTCCCACCCACCACTATAACTGCCTTTATCTGTCCCATGCATGTTTGAATTCCCCCACTGATTTAGACCCCACAACCTCCCCAGGAAGGCAGTTCCATGCATCAACCACTCTCTCCATAAAAAAAAATGTCCTCACATTGCCGCTGAGCCATCCCCCTCTATCTTTAAATTGTGCCCCCTTGTTCTTGCACATCTCTTTTTCTGAAAGATGCTACCCTCCTGGACTTTGTTGATTCTCTTGAGGTACTTGAAAGTTTCTATCATGTCCCCCTGTCCCTCCTTTCATCAAGGGTATACATATTAAGCTCGCTCAGTCTCTCTTCATATGGTTTCTGATGCAGATCCTGCACCATTTTAGTTGCCCTCCTCCAGACTGCCTCCATCCTGTCTATGTCCTTGAAGAGATGTGGTCTCCAAAACTGCACACAGTACTCCAGATGGGGTCTCACCAACTGTCTGTACAGAGGGATAACCACTTCTCTTTTTCTACTTGTGATGCCTCTCCCTATGCATCCCACTATCCCCCCAGCCTTCCTTACTGCCTTCCCATATTGCTTGCCCACCTTTAGGTCATCTGATTTAACTACTCCCAGGTCCCTTTCCATTATTGTTGTTGTTAGTACCTCCCCTGCCATTGTGTACTCTTCGCCTGGGTCTTTGTTTACCAGAAGCATTACTTTGCACTTCTTTGCATTGAATCTAAGTTGCCATACATCTGACCATTCCTCCAACCTTGCCAAGTCCCTTCTCATCCTTCTGTTCCTTTGGGTGCACAAATTGAGCTGCTCAGTTTGAATCACTCAATTTGATTCGCCCATATCACGGAATACCACAGTCCTGTGGTTCCTTCCTGTGTGACAATGTTGTCCGATCTCACTCATTTCATTCTTAGCTTGACCAAATATGATGAAGGGGAACTCTTGTCCACTGAATGTTTTGTTCTTCGTAGTGACACAGTCCCTTAAAAAGAGAGTCACCTACTCCATTTCTTGTTGGACCAATCCCTATAAAATAATCAAAATCCCTTTTTCTTTATGCCCCAGACATCCCCCCACATCTTTGTGAGTGCCCAACCTATAGATTTACAAGTATATCAGCCTCCCAGGCTAGTTAATTCTGCTGACAGTGATTCTTATGTTATCTGCATTAAGTAGGAATTGTCCCTCTGTGCTTCTTTGCTCCAGCTGGGAGTCTACTATTCTTGTGCTTCACAGCTTGGCTGTCCTTTACTTTGTGAACCCATGCATCTACCTTCTGCAACTGGTGACCTCCTGCACTTGCAGCCTCCCGACCTACATCCCTCGGTGCACTGTCCCCTGATATGACCAGTACCCCTCCCTCTTGGCCCAACTGTAGCACTTCCTGAGCATGCAGGCATTTCTTGCCACAGAATGCCCTCTATTTTGTCAGAAAAAAGGCTCTCCCTCTTTCAACAGAATCTTAACAAAAGTTGACTTCCCTAATTTCTGTCACTGGCATTCTTCCAAGGCCCTAGGACCATGAGGGTCCTGGAGAAGATCCATTGGGACATCTTTCCCCTTAGGAACATATTTTTTAAAACTTTAATTCAATATAAATGCCTCCTCTTATGCTTAGAACTTCAATGTGCACAACAGTCAGCTCCTCCCTCTAGCTGCAGAGCCTGGCTCTTGACCACACTCATTTGACCTATACTGTAGGCAGACAAATCACCTTAGCTGCTTTAGCATCATAGTTCTACAGTGCCCTTCCAACTCTCCTGCTGCTTTTAAAATGGAGTCCTCTATGAACCAACCTTGATACTACTCTCACAAGACTTTTCCCTTCTCCTCCATGCCAAGTCAGTTGGCACAATCCATGGATATGGCTTCTACAGCATCATTATTGACTTCCACAGTTTTCATAAAGGCTAGAATTGCAACTGATTTTGCAAATTTTAGTACTTTATTACTCAGACATCCTTTAAGTAAAAGTTTAAAAGGCTAATACACATAATATCTATTTTAAGGTCTATGAACCTGCCAGCCTTAGTGGTATTGTAGTCTCTAGTTTTAAAGTTACAGATCCCACTTCACAAAAGTGGTAGCAGGGAAGATGATGGCAATTATAGGCCAGTCAGCTTGACTTTGGTGATGGAAAAGTAATAAATAAGTAAAATGTGTTTGTTTAGCACCCTATCCCAGAGGCTCTGGGTACCGTACAGGTAGGTAGGAAAACAACATACATCAAAACCAAGTTAATGGAGTCATTGCTAGGTTGGTCTGCTGGTGCAGTGGAAGTGCTTCCATCTGCAGTGCCAATGATCAGTGTTCCAGAGTGGACCTCAGATGTGGAGGGCAGGCTGGGGAGGGGGAGGAGGCTGAGCATTCTGGGAACTGCTCCTCTTTTCTGGGGAGGGAGGAAATATGGTACACAGTGCCTACTGACCCCTAGCATTAGCAAGGGGGTGCAGCTGTCTGGGATCATACTGGGATCCTGTCAGGATGAGGACCAGTGGACCTCTGGATGTCAGATGCAGAAGCATGCCCGATTGTGCATCAAGGTCATTGCATGACTGGCCCCACCATGGATAGGTTGGAGAGGGGATGCATATGGAAAAGAAAACCTTGACACAAGCCCCATAGTGCCCAGATCCCAGCATATGCCAGGACATAGCCAATATGGTGGGGGGTGGATCTCCTCCCCCAGCAGCATCCAAGGGCCAAAAAAATGAGAATTAAAAAAATAGGGTCACTGCTGAAGGAAGGGATTGTGGAATATCTTGAAACCAATAGGGTACAAGACCCAAAGCAGCATGGATTCACAGGGGCATTGGGGGATGTCTATTCAAACAAATCTCATAGATTTCTTTGACTGAGTGACCAAGAAATCAGATCAGGGTGGAGCAGTGGGTGTAGCCTACCTAGACATAAGTATGGTTTTCAACACTGTTCTATGTAGGAGGCTAGTAAGCAAGCTGGGTAACTTAGGAGTGGTTCCAAAGTGGTAAATGGTATAGGAAAATTGTTTATGGGCTAGGCAATGGAGGGTGGTGGTAAATGGCATTCACATGGAGGAAGGGATGGTGGCCACTGGGGTGCCTCAGGGATCAGTATTGGGACAGGTCCCTTTAATGTCTTTATAAGTGACATTACAGACTTGCTGGAAGGGAAGGACTGCCTGTTTGTGGATTACACCAAAATCTGCAATAGGGTTGATGATCGTTGGGGGGGCGGGATTGGAAAGGATAAGCAGAGAGCTGAGAAAACTCAAGGAGTGGTCAAGGGTGGTGCAGCTGGGTTTCAGTGTGAAAATGTGCAAAGTAATACACTTGCGGCACAGAAACCCAGGGGCAGAGTACAAAATGAGAGGAGTGGTACTGATGACTACTAACCAGGAAAGAGACCTGGGGGTGATCATATCTGGTGATCTAAAGTTGACCAGGCAATGTGACAAGGCAGTTGGGAGGACTAACAGGATACTGGAGTGCATAGGAAGAGGTATCACCAGCAGAAAGAGGGAGGAGGTATTGCATCTGCATTGATTGCTAAAAAGGCCCCAACCAAAATACTGTGTCCTGATCTGGAGATCATATCTCTGAAAGGACATATACAGAGTGGATGCAGTCCAGAAGAGGGCAACTAAAATGGTTCAGGGTCTGCATCAGAAGCCCTATGCGGAGAGAATTAAGGACCTAAATATGTACATCCTGGAAAAGAGGAGAGAGAGGGAGGCTATGATAGACACCTTTAAATACCTCATGGGGTTAAATAAGGTACGGGGGAGTATTTTTCAGAAATAAAAGGTACTCAAGGATAAGGGGGCATGATAAGAAACTGGAGGTAGGTAGATCCAGGAGAGAAGTGAGGAAGAACTTCTTACAAAAAGAGTGGAGAATTTTGAAACAGTATTCCAGCAGAGGTGGTGGGGCAAAAACAGTGGTGGGGTTCAATAATGCATTGGACAGACATAAAAGCAATCTTAGGAAAAGGGAATGGGAGGGTGGGTGGGTGAATGGGCAGGAGATCAAGTAGGATCTGTGGTGATACTGTAGGTGGGGAAAAATAAGTTGACTAGGTGGGACAAGTAGTCTTTATCTGCTGGCAAATTCTAAGTTTCTGTGTTAGGGGCTTATAATTTAATACACATACAGTACTTGCAAAATCTACTGTAAATAAAACTTTTCTAAATGTGTTGCATCTTATAACTCAGTCCCCTTTAAAGCTAGAGGCTTAAAACATATATATATATATATATATATATATATATATATATATATATATATATATATATATATATATATATATATATATATATATCCTTGTTGTATAGTCATTTAAATGCTTCACATTTGGTGAGATAGGGATACATTGTTTGAATATTTGGTGGAAATAACTGAAAATAAAATGTTGACAAAATATATGGCTGTGTATATCTTATCCCCTTTTAAAACATGAGACCTAATTTTTTTTTATTATTATAGATTTTGATATCTACAGCTTCACACAGAAATTTAGGTCTCATAATGTTTCATAACATTTTCAGTACAGATGAGATACAATAATAATAATCCATTCCCTGAGACATTAATTAGGCATAAACTTTTTAGAGTTATATAGCTGTGACATCAATAAAACAAATATAATTAAGATAAAGTCCACCAACAGAAGGACTCCATATTCACTAATTAAGCAAATACAATAGACAACTAAGTGTCATTTCAGGGTATGATAACCACAAGCTTACAAGTTTTATCCTAAAAGAATTATAAGTATCCTGTTCCCCTTGGTGCAAGCTTCAATATTAAATAATCATAATACATTATCTAAGTTATAGGCAGAGACCAACCCATAGGGATGGGCAGAGTCAATCATTAATTTCACCCTCCAAGGAAGGCATCTCATCTTCTGAGTCATTTTCAGTTTGAAATTTTTCTTCACAGCTTTGAATTTTTTTATCCCTAAAATAAGTTTTTAATTGAACAGGCTTGAGAAATAACAGTTTGTCTCCTCCACATGTGAGCAAATATTTTGCAGGAAACTACTTTAAAATTAACTCCAATTTCACTCAAATCTTCCTTATATTGCAAGAACTGTTTCCTACTCTTAAGTGTGTCTGGCGTTATATCAGAGAAAATATGACAAGTAATTTCTTTAAAGTGCAAACCACCTTTTTTTCAAGCAATGTTTAAAATCAAATCGTGGTCCATATCGAATGTTAGAAAGAAAATGGTTGTGCTCCATGGACCTGAGATATATTGGAAGAGATTTGCCAGTGCCCGTGTTTGATTAAAAACAGCAGATGAATCGGGTGAGAGAAGGCTAAAACTCACATCTTGATTTTCAGGCAGTCTTTGAGAAGCAGCTAAACAATTTCTAGTAGGAATCCTAAAAGCCCTTATCACAAATGGTAGATTAGTTTTTGATAAATTCAACATAGAGGCAAAAACATCTTGTAAAAGTTCTCGAATAGATTTATATCCCTTGTCATAGGAATCAGGGACTTCTACCAGTCTTAAGTTTGTGTAATGTATCATGTTCACCATCGCTTCATTTTTTTCTCTGTAAAGCTAATATAGCTTTTAAATTTGTAGTTGATAGGGCTTCATTAGTTAACACCTTTTGCTAAACAGCTGCTACTTCATTTTGCATTTGATTTTGTGAATTTGGGATTTTCTCCACATCAGTTCTTATAGTTTTAATTTCTTGCTCCAAAACATCGGATCTATCAATCAACAGATCTCATTTTTTATCAGATAGAGTCAAAAATGTGAATAAATTTGACATTGAAGCAGATGCTTCTTTAAAAGTTTTAAATTCCACTTTTGCAGGCAAGGTTACTGCTGATGGACCCTCCCGGAAGTCTTTTTCACCTGTTTCCCAGTGAAAACTTTAGACTGACCTGTATTAAATAATTCTTGCCATTGCTGCATATTAACTACCAGTAAAGGTAAGTCCGATACACTGGATAAATCTCGACACCTCGTAGATTTACAGAAGCTTGCAGCCAAGGGTCCGGGAGTTTAGATAACTCGTTTAACTCTGAGTTGACACTTGCAGATCCTTCTGAGGCTTGGAGAAAGCTCCTAACCCCAGACATTATCTGCTTCTCCCCAGAGAAAGGCAAGCTGGTAACAAAGCGTTCAATTGGCCCTTTTCTTATGGGCGTTTCCACATCTGAAGAGGAAAATGCCTTTTTCCTTTTCTGTTGTTCCATCACCAAACATTTCTTCATTTTTTTAGACATACAATCAGTTTGTTCTCCTCATGCTCCAATGCTTAATAAGAGTTTTGAAAAGTGTCCACGAGGGCCTCTTCAGCGTGGCTGCATACCCATCGTCATCTTGGAGTCAGCATGAGACCTAAACTTTGTACACATACCCATGTGATACAGGTCTTCAAATGTATCAAATGTGGATACATTTGGATAAGTAATTCTATAATTAAATGGAAATAACAGAATGCAGATGCTGATGAAATGTTTGGCAACCTATAACCCAGCCCCCTTTAAAGCTAGGAATATGAAATTAAGTACAAATACATTTTGTGCAGTCCCTAAAACATGGCAAATTTGGTTAGCTTTGGATATGTGGTTTTAAAACCAGATGGAAATAACTGAAATTTACATTTTGGTGGAATTTCCTAGAAATTCAGTGAAATTTTATAGATAATTAGAATTGTAATTCTGCCTGAATTCCACTGGCACTGGTAGAGTTTTACTGTACATTCTGCACAGCGCTAATGTGGTTACCTACGAATCTGGATCATATTACTGTATTACTGTAATTAGGAACTAGAAAAATGTGGCAGGAAACATGAACTCCCTCCTTACTAAAGTGGACCAGTTTGGAAACATTTGAACCAAAATAAACCTATCTGACAAAAAAGGCTTAATTACTGTAGCAATGAGCCTACATTTGTGTATTCATTAAATGCAAACTAGATACAAAATGTTTAAAAATTCAAATGTTTTCTAACCTTTGCTGGGTCCAAACCGAGCTTATTGGACCCTTAACCTTTACAACATAGTGGCTCTCTAGTTCTTGTCTGAGAGGGAAAATCTATAGCCAAGGACCAAGCCTATCTTTCTGTCTGTCTGTCTGTCAGTCAGTCTCCATGCCTCAGACCACTACCTCAATCCAATGACAAGAAACTTTTATTTTTCCCTATCATTTCCTTATAATTTTAGAGCTGGCAACTAAGGGGGTTTGTCTGTCATAACGCTTTACATTTTTTCAGCCTCCCATCTGTGGCTTTGATCCAGAGTCTGACTCTAACAGCATGTGGAGTTAGATTTGCTGTTCTGTACATAACAGTACATCAAATGCTGTTGTAAACCAGGTTCTTGATCTGGTGAACTTCGTCATGAAGCATGTGTGTGCATTTGGGAAGGAATTATATTGTTAGTATTATATTCTGCTTGAACTGTAGATACTTGGAGTCTTTCCTCAGGCAACAGCATGGGTAATGTTCCTTTTAAACAACCTACCATTTTTTTCTAAATGGAGGCAGCCTGCCTATGGAACTCATGAAAGGGAGGGAAGCTGCATGTGGGGAAGTGCTCTTCTTCCTAAGCCAAATATTCCAAACTGAATTTTGCCTGGGGTGAAGTGCTTCAAAGTCTTGGAAGCATGACTCTCCAGAAATTACAACAATGACTAATTCTTGCTTCCATGTGATAAATGAGAAGGCTGAACTAGCACACTGAAAAAGCATATTGCTCTGTTTTAAACCTGTCATGTGGCTTTCCTGAAGATATAATACAGTACATCTCTGCTTATGCACAGCTCTTTCTAAGATTAAGAATGGAGTTTTATCCAATCTTCCCTCCCCTAGCAGACAGGGCTTTCTGATGTTCAGCTTAGAACCTTATTGTAGTTTAGAAGTTACAGTAGATAGCCTCTTTGAAGAGACTGGTGTACAGTAAACACAACATAATATGAATGCAACCTCCTCCAGATGGGTGGGCATTAAAATGTTCTCCACAAACAGGTCTTTTCTTAGAAAAGGTTGTTAATTACAAGAGGTTCTGTACTGCTGCAGCTCAAGTAAGCAAGTGGGGCCCCAACAGGAAATAAGTTGCTAGAACTACCCAGCCTGGGGTGCTATGGTCAGTGGGAGTATACATTGGGAGAACCAAGAAAACATAGGTAGATTTGAGAGGGAGTGTGACTGAAGAGAGGAGGAGATGCTTTCATGTAGAACCTTTTTGGATTTGACCCTGTCTATGACCCCTTCTGTGATATGCCAGTGGGACTTGCAAGCTTGTGGGATGGCATAATGGGTCCTGAGCCTAGGTTATGGCACAAGTCTCCTGTCAGGCCTGGTTCCTGGGGAGCTGACCTGTACAAGGAAGATGACACTAGAGGTATGATGAGTGGCCTGCAGGAGATTCTCCTTCAAGGGGTTCATCTGGATGGTTCCCACCATGTATCCCACTCCTGATTCAGACAGACAGTTGAATGTCAGCATCTACAGTTACAGTGGTTGCCAGAGATGTCCTAGTATAGATAGATATAGTTGATTATTTAACAGGGGATTGACATTCATTTCCAGTGATATATCCAGATACAGTATATCTAAATATTATATCTTTGGCTAGCACTGCACTAGGTGAACAGTAAGGTAAATGTATTTCCCCAGCACAGGAGCCTGGATTATGGATATAAATGAGCCAGTCAAGGTTAAAGTAGGTAACTGAGAAAACCAAACCTATCCTACAAGTTTATTTGTCTGGTGGGTTGCCAGGGTAAGGATCATGTTCAGGAGGTCGATCACCTGGTGGGAAGATAGTCAGTGAACTGGAGGTGTTATAGAGCAATCAGATGTGATTTACACTATACAAAAACGTATTCTGGAATATAGGAGATGGGGTCACACTTAAAGGTTTGACTGTGGAGGACAAGTAACATGCAGGTGTGTACCAGCAGTGTCAGGAAATAGAGGTCATGGAAAGCTTAGATAATAACCAATGACCTACAATTAATTGTCTATATTCCTGGTGCAAGAGCTGCGGAAGTGAGGCACTGTTAGTGTATTTCATGTTTGAAGCTTACTATGCACTTCTGGAATTTTCTAGGTGAATTGCTAAATCAACAATCATCTTTTTGAAGGTCAGTAATGAGAGATCATTTTTAATCATCAAATGCTTCCATATGATCATCAAGGAAGACTGTGATCTAGGATCGTCATTCTAGATCATGATTTAATCATCAAGTGTGTAACTTTCAAACCACCATCTGCTGATTATTGATCATTTTTGTAAGCTTTAATCAGCATGATGTTTTTTGATGATCTGTGGATGATCAAGTGATGATCATTGATGGTTATATTAGTTCTGTAATATGAGATTGTAAATCACAAGAGTAATACTTGCCAAATTTTTATTTGTTATTATTATGTAAATATCAATGTCAAACATCAGCAAAAGCAAATTAATTATGATGTAAATCATCTGAAGTCAAGTTTTAATCCCTTTAAGAAGAGAACATACAATGTTTGGTATAGTATACATATTTGTATAACTAGTTTGCATATTTCAAAGGCACAGTTTATTGACCAAAACAATGGTAATTTCTACTTTTGTAGTAATTTTGCCTTGACAGTATTAGTTTTCCAACTGTTAAGAAAAGTTTTGAGAACAAATCAGGTACTTTTAGGAACTCACCACAACCATAAAAAGATCTTCTCAATTGATCTACACTGTATAAACTAATCTGAGCCTAATTTGAGCCTTTGTAACACTAGTAAGAAGTTAGGTGTCTGAATATGTATAATTGAAAGCAATGTGCTTGCATAAAAGATGTATAATATCTAATAATTCTAATAAAGATGTCTTAATAGAAGACTAGATAAGTTCCAAAATTATAAAACGAAGAATGTATTGCTGTAATCTTATTTATTTAGTTAGTTAGTTATTTGTTTTGCTTTTGAAAGCTGCATAAGTGCATTAGACAAAGACCTGACTATTTTCAGGCATGACACGGGAGAGTATATTATAGGCAACAAGAACATTACAGTATCCAGGATTACAGAACATGTGACTTTGGTACAATATGGGGAAGTTACAGAGGTAGCGATCAGTGATAACAGGGGTTAAAGCAGTAGTGTAGCAACAGCATTACAATAAACAAGATGATAAAAGTATGACTTTGCTTCGTTACAGTCAGATACAGTATTACACACTCAGTGAGGGCAGAGATAAGACAATAGTGCATCAACAATCATTTCAGATTATCAGGATTAATTATAATAATGACAATGGTACATTACAGACTAACAATATTGTAGTTGCAGGATCAGTGGTAGCTACAATCAGAACAATAATATATAAAGTGCATAAGATTACAACCGCTAACAGAGACAAGGTTATGAAAATAAGTACAAGTTAGTTGAGTTCTGGATATTGTTTAAGAAAGGCTTGGAACTAACAGAGAGAAACAGTGAAAGACTAGGGAACTTACAAAGGGGCTATGTAAGCAATAATACCTGACAGGGTGGATGGTATTGGGCAATATCGGACCGCCCAGGGGTGTAATGAGGCCCAACGCCACAGGCAGAGGGCCTTATAGCCCCTGGAAGGTCCGGTATTGCCCATACCGCCCACCCTGGAGGGTATTATTGCACTTAGAAAATGGGCACCATAAAAAAAATGTTTAATTAAAAAATGTCCTTTCAAAACTAGTTCAAACTGAGTTTTTTAACAAAATAGTTCCTCCGCCTGTATTTTTCATGGTCACACACACACACACGCACATCCTGATAGCAGATTGTTTGTACATATTATTGCTTTAATGCTCCCAGACACGAAGTACAGGCTGTGCTGCTTATTTTGCTTTTGGCCTCCTGATCGTTGTGCCCCCCCCCATGTGTTTGCTTGTCATTGAGACAGGCATGAAACAGCACTGGCAAACATCTGCTGCCCCCACTTCTAACAGCAGAAGAGACACTCTGGAGTTTTGTTTTACCTTTATTTGATTGAGGAAATCCATTACTGAACTGGCCAATCTGCAGCTGCGGTTATCCATCCACCCTGGTAACATTTGAATATAGGAAAAGGTTTTCGGGTGGTGGCCATTGAGTAAATCTAGGCACATTAGGTTTTGTTCATGCTTTTGTAATCTTGGGAGGTCCAGGAAGCAACAATTCTATGTTTAACTGCTGTGTGGTGTCTCGCGTCGCATGTAAAACATCACAGTGACATCGGGTGGTTACGTGAAGCCGATTACTCTGATGACTTCTTTTTTGTTGTACTTTTTGTTTGTATTTGTGGCTGTTACTTTCAAATTCTTAAAAAGGGAAGGCAGACTTGGGGGATGCACTTGACTGACTGGCTGATGAGGGGGCAGCATAACTTTCGGAAGTGAGAGAGCGGGTAGGCAGGCGGCTGGCTAGAGTAGGAAGGAGAGAGAGAGAGAGAGAGAGAGCGCGTCATCGGCTCTCATGGAATAGGTCCTGTAATGAAATACAATTTAAACAAAGTAGTTATAAAGGGAATCCAGCTGAGATTATGTGCCTGGAGTCAGGAGCTTATTGGGGGGACAGTATCTCTCGTTAAGCGAGAGAGAAACATGCCGGCATTTGAAATTCAAATGAGGGGCTTTTAGCCAATTAGGGAGCAGGGTGGGCACTATGATTCTTCAGTGGGTGAGGGGGCATGACAGGCTGGTACTTTTTATTTCCTGGACATCTATTGAAAGTTAATGTACCCCCCCTGGCAGGGGTACAAGCCAATCAGATGCCAGGAAATAAAAAGCTCATTTTCTAAAAAGCAATGCACCTTGACCATGGGCGATCATGAAAAATCATGATGATATGAGATTACCATTACTCACAATCACCATTTCCATAACATCATGGATTTTGATTGGTAGCTATTTAATGTTCATGTTAAACCATTTTAGTCGTAATCACAATGATGTTTTTTGAAGCTTGAACATGCTCTATTAACATAATTGATAATGATCATTCATGAGATGTCATTATAAAATCATCATCTTTTCAGCTTGGTCGTCACTGAAGACGCATCAAGGTCTGTAAGGGGTAGTGATGACAGACCAATGTCCACTGTTTTCTCCATGCACGGAAGTGAGTTTTCCTGACCTACAAACTATAGTGACCATGTCTACCATCAGATGAATGATCACCTGTAAAGGCACATGTACACTACTTCTTTCATTGCAGCTGGAAGTCTGTGTCTGCTCTGTTTGACTTAACCTAATGCTGTGTGCTGAGAATCAGCTGTCCTAAGGGATGCACTGAAGTCTGAGTTAAACTTGGAAACTATGTTGTTTAAAGAAGTTTTAAGCCAGTTACCATTACCACAGAGACTAGTGCCCAGCTATGTAAGAGCTCATATCTGCTGAGCATGCACCACAGACTCCTCTCCCACCCTGCAATGGAATAGGCAAGGCAAAGTACCCAGTACACTGGCGATCCAGGTTCATGCCCCAAGCCCAGGACATCAAGAGCAGAGACTGGCAAGGAGGGCTTAAGAGTGTCTCACGAACCCTCTCCTCTGAGGAGGGAGGCTGCTATTTCACTCTTTCATGGTTCCTGGTGGTGGCTGGTGGTAGTGCCGATGATGGCGTGGGTGACAACACACCATCAGGAACTCCCCCCAAGCCAGAAGTGAGTGCACAGCCAGTAGGGGAGATGAGTGTGCGGGATCAGAAAAAACAGGAAAAATGACTGCCATGGACCCAGAAGACGGTCTTGAGTGGTCTTCCCTATATTGCCCTGGATCATGCAGCAGAAACCCTTCCTGTCCCTTCTGCCAACATCCCCAGTTAAGCCCCCCACCAGGGGTCAGTCAGAATCAAGGGGTGTGCCTGACGAGTAAGTTCTAAGGGTCTAATGGGCGATTTGAAATGGAGCTGACGCTGGCTGGGTAGACAGGGGAAGGTCCAGCATGAAAGCTTGAAGGAGTGAGGCCATGGCAGTCACGGGACAAAAAAATGCTCTTGGCAGTAGTGCAGGAAAAATGGTGGTGGTGGTGGGAGGAGAAGGGGTATGAGGGATCTCTCAGTTAATCTGGTTTCAGTAGTTGCCAACAGGGTCCTATATAGTAGGATGTTGCATGGAAGTCGTGTTGCTGGGGGACTCATAGTTTAACATCACATGTCTACTAGCAAAAGCACTGTAAGGTGTGACACTGACAGTAAAACCAAAGTTACCATGTTAGACCTTGCATCACATTTGACGACACTGCAGTTTGCATGATACTAGAAAGACCCTGTTCTTGGTTGTCAGGGAATATTGGGTGCAATAATTGAGGGGGGAAGAGACAAATGCAATGAGGAAAGCTTAGGCAGAAAAGGCAAGATCATTTCTTCACAAAGTAAGGTGACGACAGAAAAAGGCATTGCATATCTGGTTAATTTTCTGTTCAGAGTTAACATAGGATTGAGAAGCATCCTGAGTCAGTGAACATACTGTCCTATGGTCTTTGTCTGCAGTAGAGGCCATGCATTCCCATTTTTCCTTTTCCCTTTATCTATTGTCAGAGCCACCAGGTAACTCCATATCCTCTGTATGGGTTGGGGGAGGCTTTCAAGGGGATGCTTTCACAATGGACACCACTGACACTACTCCATTGGCAGCAGCAGGGGGCTCCCAAGTGCATGACAGGCTGTGCCCACCCCTTGGAGAACTGATGGCATAAAAGGGTTCCACTTTTCATCCCTTACTTGAAAAGAAGATAAACCCAAATTTATAGTGAAACAGTTACTGTTAAGAACCCCACACGTAAGTGTGGGGCTGGTCCCAATTTATAGTTTGTGGTCAAAAACATATTTTTTAACTTACCGTTTACTGCAGTATAGTAGTTTTTACCAGGCTGATTCTGCTGACGCTAAGCTGACATTTGCTGCAACCAGAAATCCCAGAATCCCATGTAGCTGATGTCAGAGCTGGGCTACAGCAGTGGGAGAATTATAGCCTGCAGTCATGTTTGAACTGTTCTAAGCACTGATCTTTTGTTTGTTGGTCTTGCTGTCCTTCTAGGGTTAAGTACAGTCACTGAGGACTGTACATGTCTCCGGGAGAATAGTGTGACCAGCAAACATCTGAGCTAAGCTTATAAAAGCTGTAACATGCACTGTAGTGTACTGACTCTCCCACTGCTGCAGTCCAGCTTTGACATTAGCTGCTGGGGATTCTGAGATTTCTAACTGCTAAATAACGTCAGCTTGGAGCTAGCAGAATGCAGCCTGACATAATCTATTATACTGCAGTAAACAGTAAGCAATGTTTTTTGTACACATAGTACACGTTTAGACCAGCCCCATAGTTGGGTGCAGTGCACTTAGTGCTGACTGTTTACCTTTAAGATGTTTTGCTGAAGAAAGAAAATAGCTGTCTGGAGCAGATGAAGGATACAGAGTATTAAACCTGTTTGGCTGACTCAGGTTGCTGATGCCATTTTTATGTTTTATGATGTGTTTATTTTGGTTTTATCGGTGTTTTGAAGTGTATCCGGCTGCGCTGTGTTTTTACTGTGTAGTTGTTTGATCTGTACAGCCCCTTGAACCTCAAAGGAAGGGTGTCTTTGAATTAAAGTACTGCTACTGGTATATTACAAGAATATCAGATACAAAATGTGCAGTTAGTTTACAGTGCCACCACTAGGATAAAGCACTCTGGGTGAGACGTCTCATTTTTATGTGTGACAAATTGTAGAAATTGATGATGGATTACCTTGAGTTCCTGCAGTATCCTGCAAGATGTCACAGTAGAAACTGTGATAAAAGCACTTGATCCTGTAGGATGACACTCTAACTTGTGCATTGCTTTTTACTCTCTCTTTTCATTAGGCGGAATCAGAAGACCTGCATGTTTCTTGAATTTGCAAACATTCATGATTTCTCATGGAAATATTCTTTCCTCTTCCACTTTAAAGAGTTTTAAGCGGGGCAGGCCTGTTGACACTAAGGACTTAGGCACTGGTTGCCTTACCTCACACTACGGCAGTGACCCATGTTCGGGAATGAGCAGGGGCCACTGGGGGCTCATAGCGGTGGAGAGGGATTGAGCATCCGAGGGACTGCTGTCCCTCTCCAGTGGAGGGGGGATCTCAGTAGTCAGTGTACTTCTAACCCCTTGCGGCAGCTAGTGGACAGAACACCGATGCTGCAAGAAGGGACTGAGTGGGGCAGACACTGGGAGGAGCACATGCGGACGCATACGTGCTCCCTCCACTGGTGTCATTACACCCTCCACTGTTGAGGGAAGACAGGGGAAAAAAAGGAAAATGGTCCCAGGCTGTGCCGAATGAACAGCCACCCTCCACAGGCCCTGACTCAAATGGCACTCCCCCAATAATCTGGATCCTATTCGAGGTGAGTAGAGTTGGGAGCTCCTCACCACCATGCCATGGAGGGAAGCCATGGGGGATGTTGGGAACAGTGGTCAGATCTTGGGTGTGGGGCTGGGGGAGTGGCTGAGAAAGAATGCTGACTGGTGGGGACCAGGGAGAAACAGATACACTAACCAAAAAAAATAAAGAGTTTCAAGCAGCGATGCAGAAATCCTAGTAAAACAATTTAATTAGCCTGCTCCATGTGCCAAGCGATCGGGATCACTGTGGCATGCTGGCAACCTGGGTTCATGCCCCAAGCCTGGAACATCAGGACTGGAAGCCAGCAGGGAGGGCAAAAGAGCGTCTCATGGACATGCTCCTCCCGGGAGGAAGGGAAGCTGTTGCGTCACTCTCTCGGGGCTAATGGTGGTGGCTAGTGGTGCTTCTGATGATGGCATGGGTGACCACATGCTGTCAAGCACCCCCCAGGCCAGCCATGAGTGCATGATGCTAATAGTGGAGGGGAGTGGGCGGTACCAGGAAAAACAGAAAAATGGCTGCCATGTCCCCAGATGATGGCCTTGGGTTGGCTCCCCTATGTGGCCCCAGGTCATGTAGCATGGATGTTCCTGCCCCTCCTGCCAATGTCCCTGGTTAAGCCCCCCACCAGGGTCAGTCAGAATCAACAGGTGTGCCTAATGGGTTAGACCTATGGGTCTGATGGGCATTAAGTGGTGATAGCTGATGCTGCCTGGGTGGATGGGGGGGAAGGTCCAGCATGAGAGCCTGAAGCTGTGGCAGTTACAGGGGAAAAAAAAAATTAATTGACTCATAACATAATTCCTGATCTGGGCTGGCCCACCGGTGCAGTGGTTGGATTTCTGCTTGCAATGCCAGAGACCCGGGTTCGGGAACGGACCTTTGGAACTGGAGGGCCGGCCGAGGGAGAAGGATTGAGCATCCCCAGGACTGCTCTCCTTCTCCGGGGGTGGGGGTTCTGCACTCGGTGCGGGTGTGACACCTAGCGGAGGCTGGGTGTATCGCCCTAGCACTGACACATGGTCAAGGGGCACTGGGGCAGGACAGACGCAGGCATCAATACACGTCTCTGCCCCAGCCTATGGGGACAAAAAATTCCTCTCTGTCAGATGTCTCTATGACGCCCTGCCCCAAGCTTCAATTAGCTGCCTGGCTGAGGGCTCCCCTGACCAGATACAGTCCATGGCACCGATTCCAGTCCCAGTGCCGTGCCCCACCTTCTGGGGGGGTAAGCCAGGAGATACTGGGGGAGCGAGGGGCTTATTAGGCATGGACGTCTCGGGGGCACCGTGACCAGGGCGGAAACCTGATGGATGGCAGAGGGGCAGAAAAAGTGTAAATATAATAAAAAAAAAATAATAATAATTCCTGATCTGGAGATACTGTAGATATTTACCAAGAGGGAGGTCATAAGTGGCTTGTGGCTGTAAAAGTTGAGTAGGAAACAAAAATGTCATTAATATATAACAGGTACAAGTTGTATAATTATAGTTTTTAAGCTTGAATTCGTCTTGAAGCCCAATTCCTGAAAATTGGATTATTACAGGAGTTCAGTGTATTGCAGTTACTTTTGATAGGGTGTGATTTAGGTTAGCAATAACCCACGACAGGGTATGGGGTTATAGGCATTTAATGCACACCTAGGGTGTGCTTTGAGGCACAAGGCCGCAGGCTGTGTCCTCACAGCACCTCAGGCGTGCATTAAATACCTTGGGTTTCATGCTGGTAGTAGTCTGTCATTCTGAGAGAAGAAGAGATACAGCTGCAGTGTCAGCTAGTGTGGGTATTAATGAGGACATTTCTTGAGGGTGGAACCATGCATGTGTTTGCTCTAACTGAGCAACATAAGGTAGTTTCAATACTTTGTAGTCTCTTTAAGAGCTGCCTAATTGCAGCTTAAGTAATCTGAAAGGGAGCTCTGTTGAAAGATGTAACTATTTACTGAAAATCATTTAGAATGATAATGAGAATGTAGTTTGTCTAACCTGCTTTCTTTGTAGCAAGGACTGTTTTGTTTGTCTCCACTATCTTGGTCCTGGACTGCAAATTGGACCAAACAGTACTGGTGGGACCTAAAATGTAGCAGGACTACAGGAGCTGTCTGAATTCAAAATCTGTAGGAACTTTAGTTTGGAGCTTTTTTGCGCCTTTTTAGCAACTGAAGGGGGAGCTCTTTCTTTGACTGACAGCCAAATCAGCCAACCAAATCTTTTGGAACTTGGGGAAGTCCTGGGCTGGCTGCTTGCAGTTTTCAGTTTAGTTCTGAGCTGGAAGCTCAAGAAGAAGGAGCTGAAGTAATTTTGAGCAGAAATCCTGAGTGGATTTGCATGGGAAAACTGTGACAGGGCTGAGTTTTTGGCTGCATGTCTGCTGCTGCTCCATGAGAGGGAGAGAAGAGAATTATTTTGGACTAAATCCAAGTTTGTGTGACTAAAGTAAGCTACTGAAGTGGGCCAGGGTCAGCCTGAAGAAGACCGAATATTTTTGCTGAATGCGATCGGCCTGTCAGGAGTTCCAGCTACCCCTAAGCTCCCGGTGTGTGCAGAGACTTTGCAATTGTGACCGGGGAGCACTTTGCCTGGTACAGTAGAATTGCCGTACATGTAAATGTGCTATGAGCTGCTAGTGGGTTGTGAGTTAGTTCCCCACTGTGTGAACTGTGTTCTGCTTGCTGGAATCTGTATCCAGCCCAAAACGGACTGCTTCCGAACTTGTCTCCATGTGGTCTGGGCTTTGCCAGACTGGCCCAGCCAGACTACCCACTGCACAGAGAAGCCATCGATGAGAGACCTGCCTGGGGATCAGCCCCCTGCTCCACGCTTGAACAGGAACGACGCCTCCGAGACTTGTGTGGGCCCTGCTTCTCCTGGCATTCCAGATCAACCACCTGCAGTCTCGATTTTCGTCCAGCCTGTGTCCAGCCTTGGGTATCGTGAATGAATACCAGGGTAGCTCCCTACAACAACAGCTTAATCTGAGTGTGTCATCTGATTGTCTTGTTGTTTTGTTTCCTTTACGAACTGAGCCCTCTGGCTCTGGATGACTAATATTGTGCACTGTGCATGTTGTGTTTTCCATCACAGGGCCCCAACAAGCAACAACCCCGGGCAACTGTCCTGGCTAGCACATCTCTTCTCTACCTGGGTACCCAGAGGTGGACTTTGTGGGGGGGGACTCAAAGCGCATGCATAACTGCTTGAATGATATAACCTTTAAGCTAATTAACCTGATTTTGCCCCTCCCTTGTTCAAGTCCCCTGAATAAATCAGATCTAACTTTTTCTACATGTAATCTGACTGTGGTTACAGTTTGTGCTCAAAGTACTGTACTGTTGCTATTTGCTGTACTTAATCTTGTTTTACAGGGGGTCCCCAGGGTCGAGCCAAAGGAACCAGCCCTGGTGGTAAGTGCAGACAGTGTGGGTACTTGTGTGGTGTACCAGGGGTATTGTGAAAGTGATTATTGACAGTGTTCAGGCCACTAGAGGGGAAACAGGGGGGTTACAGTGTCCTGGAGGGCTGTGCCCAGGTTAGCTTGACCACTACCAACCCTGATCTCCAGGTGGAGGCACCCGTTTCAGAACTCAGGCCCCTTAACCTGCTACTAGCCAAGCAGGCAGGGGTAGTAGCCCTTGGGATAGCGCCACCTAGGGGTTACATAAGACCATGCCCCCTCATGTCCCTCACCCTCCTTAGCTTAAATATCTATTCAGTACATGTCTTGTTTATCCCTTTTACGTACTTAACAGTCTGAATCATATCCCCCGATCCCTTCTCTCCTCCAGGGAGTACATATTCAACTCACTCAGTCTAGCCTCATATATCCTGTCTTTTCTAAGAACATCTGAAAGAAGAGAATTAGTTCTAGTTTGTGTAGCTGGTGAAGTGTATATTGATTTAATCCAGTTAATAAAAGAATTTCCTATACTGGCCTTTGACAGAATCGCAAAAAGGAAAGTCCATGAGGCCCTGTCAAAGGTCTTCTCTGTGTCCAGTGTTATATAATTACTGAATGTGGATTGGAAGATTTCTCTATTAAATTTAATGCTTTTTTGATGTTGATCATCCTTCCTCCAATGAAGCCTATCGGGACCTGCTCAACAATCTTAACGATAACTCTACTGATACACCACCGGGTCACAGTTAATGTTGCAGTAGCTACTTTTGCCTTGCAATTGAGGGGAAATGGATATGTCAGACCTCTGAATGGGGTGTTCATACCTAATGTTAGAATTAAATAGCACAATGCCTCCACCCACAGAAAGGTTTAAGTGTGCCTGGTGTAAGTATATCACCACCCACTGGGATACAGTACCTGTCAGCCTCCCCACAGGCTCAGTTCACCTATGAACCAGCTCAATGCATAGACAGTCCTCACAAAGCATGCAATTTATACTGGACATAATGTGAACAGAGACGATGATTACAGGAAAAATAGCTGAGACTTTATTAGTGTCGCAGTAAAGCCCTAAACATATATGGAGGTTAGCAACATGAGGTAGCTGGTATAGACCCAGCTGGTTTTTATGTGCCCTTCCAAGTTGAGCCTAATTAACACAAGGCCATTCTTCAGTGCCATTCTAAGTGCACCAAATACTGTAATAGTAACAAACATGTGCTGGGCTTCCAATGACATTCTAGGCCCAGCTGTCCAATTGTACCTCTGCCACCCCACACACACTGCACGGTACTATGGTTGTGTTTGCCCACTTGTACTGGAGGGCAGTGCAATCTTCCCACTGGTACCAGTGTATATCCTGAATTTCCACAGGGGGACTCTTGATATTTCACTGGATACCCCGCCACAGGAATGCAGCAAGCCCGATGACACTGCACATGGTTGTCCAGCATGAGTGCGCTGAAACAAACACACGATACAGTGTTTAGAAACCTGAAACCCAAAGGCTCTAAAACCCGCAAAGGGTATTTTCAAATCCTGTCTGGAAAGCATAGTCCCTAAATTGCTTTCCCAGCTATTATACAATGTGATGCAGTTGCAGGCACGCCCTGATTTACTCATGGTTTACCTGGAACAGGGGATCTCCTTCGATGCCTCTCAGGGGTGATGGTGCCATTTGCAGCAAGTCCCTCCTTGGCTGATTTCATTTTTTTACCTTCCTGCCTGAAAGTCTCTGGTGTTGGCTGGTCCTTTGCCTGTTTCTCTTGTCCAGGCCTGGCCTTTCTTGACTTCTGCATTTAGCAGCACTCATCTGCTGCACACGTGGAGCAGCCCAACCTGTGAGTCCTGATCTTACAGTACCTGCCCAACACACCATGAACTGCCAACCAGATTAGAGTGCAGCGGTAACCAACACTGGGCTTTGGTACTGACTGGGTGGCCAGCCAGACTAGCTATGGTCACAGCTTGGCTGTTTTCAGCTGCAGCAAATCAAAGCCTATCACATACTGCTGCAGCTTTCAGCTGTGCTATTTATAGTGAGCTAACGTATCATTGGCTCATTTTCTCAGCTGCAAGAGTTCTGCCTCTCACTTCTTACTCTGGCAGAGGCGCAGTGTGAGTCCATCCTCATAGCAACAAAGCAGGAAGCTGTCTCTCTCAACAGCACACAGACACCTCTCTCTGTCACACTGAGCAGCAGACCTCCAGCAGACTGAGTTAGCTCTGGAACAGCCGCTGCTGTTCAGTGGGGAATTGCAGCTCCCAAGTGGTTGCTAGAGCTGTCAGTCATTGTAATCTGGTATGGAGGCTTGTCATTCGGCAGGTGATTGGCTGCTGTAAACACTGCTGAACTGATTATGCCCACTACAAATTCATAAGCCCTTTTATGTTTCCTCACAGGAATTCTGACCTTGATAGGTCACTCAGCCACCCTCAGACTGGGTTGGGTCAGCGATTAAAAAAGATGGCCTCTAATTTGTAGTACAACATGCAGTCTATCCCAAATTGCTTTGTTTACACAAAGATTTCTTGCTGAACATCAGTTTAAGCCTAAAACTAGTCCTGCGTGGGCATGCTTTCACATCCAGTTTGGTTGGAGCAGTAATTGGGGAATTTCCGGTCCAGTTAAGAGTGGCAAGGCAGAGAGGCTGGTACCTTTCAAGGTAAATCCCCCATGGTGGGGTTACACTAAATTCACTTGCAGTAATATGAGGAATTATTTGGTAAGGTACTGAAAACAGTATTCCTCTAGCAGTACTGAGACAGCTAAATTGGTAGCCACCAGCAAAGTAAGAGTCACAGAGCTCATTTTAGTTTCACTAAACACTGTCGCCTTACTAGCATGAATCCATTCAAATGGCTGCTGCTATCGGTTTACAGTCACTGCAGTATTAGTCACTCGTTTCTTGTAAAACACTTTGGGATACAAAGTGTATAAAAAGTGCTACATATGTTAAAATTCTTCATCTTCTTCTTCATGCAGTTCAAACAAAACAATCTGTATGGTTTTTAACATTTATCTCCTTAATTTCGGTTGACGCATTTTTGCTAAATGTTCCCCTTATTACTTAGCCAGTAGACTTGCAGTAACATAGAAACATAGAAAATGATGGCAGAAGGGGACCTGTGGTCCATCGAGTCTGCCCAACATGATTTCCTGGAACCTGCTGTCACACCGGGTCATGTCCCACCTAGATGTCCCACCCGACCTTCTCTAATGCTGTGTATGTCTGTCCCAGTCTTGTCCCACATGTGTTCAAAACTTGATGCTGAATTTTCCGACACAACTTCAGGTGGCAGCTTATTCCATGGCTGAACCACCCTTTCTGAGAAGTAATACTTTCTGATGTGCCTCTTGAACTTTCTACCTTTTAGTTTCCACTCATGCCCCCTTGTTGTAGAATTGGTGTTCATTGTGAAGAGCACAATGTATGGCACTTTGTTTATGCCTCGGAGGAACCTGAATGTCTCAATCATATCCCTCCTCTCCCTCCTAGTCTCCAATGAGTACATGTTTAAAGCCTCCAGTCTCTCCTCATAGGTAACTCCCTGGAGACCATGTATCATCTTTGTTGCCCTTCTCTGGACTACCTCCAACCTATCCATATCCTTTCTGAGGTGAGGCCTCCAGAATTGGATGCAGTACTCCAGATGAGGCATCACCAAGGACTGATAGAGGGGGCACTATCACCTCCCTGTCCCTGCTATCTATACCCCTTCCAATACATCCCAGCACTCTGTTAGCGTTGCTGTAAGCCTTATTACACTGGCTTTGCTGTTTGAGGTCATCTCTAATGATGACCCCCAGATCTCGTTCCTCAGTCGCGGAACTAAGTTTGAACCCATTTAGACAGTATTCTGTCTTGGGGCTTGCTCTACCTAGGTGCATCATCTTGAACTTCTTCACATTGAATTTCAGCTGCGATATGTGTGTCCATTGCTCCAACCTTCTGAGATCATCCTACAGTTCTCTGACTCTTTCCGTGCCATCCACTCTTCTGCTGAGTTTTGTGTCATCTGTAAACAGGGCGATGCTGACCTTTATATTCTCATCGATGTCACTGATGAATACGTTGAAAAGGATTGGACCCAGGACTGACCCCTGAGGTACCCTACTAGTGACATGTCTTTCAGCAGACCTAACCCCATTTAATACTACCTTTTGTTTTCTGTCATTGAGCCAATGTTGTATCCACCAGACAATTTTCTCTGCTGCTTCTAGGTCCTCTAACTTTTTTAGGAGGCACTTGTGCGGAACTGTGTCAAATGCCTTACTGAAGTTGAAGTAAAGCAGGTCTACCACATGGCCCCTATCCAGTTCTTTGGTTATGTGGTTGAAGAACATAATACGGTTGGTTTGACATGACCTGCCAGCAACAAACCCATGCTGTTTGTCATTTTGGAGGTTATTAACATCTAGGTATTATACCAGATCCTGTTTAATAAGTGACTCCATCAGTTTGCCCATTACTGACGTGAGGCTATCTGGCCTATAGTTACCTGTCTCCTCCCTATTGCCACTCTCATGGAGTGGCACCACATCAGCCACCCTCCAGTCGCTTGGTACTCTCCCAGAATTAAGTAACCTATTGAATAGGTGTGTGAGCGAGGCTGCTAGTTCTTCTTCCAGTTCCCTCAGCACCCTAGGGTGCAATCATCAGGACCAGGGGCCTTGTGTGGTTCTAAGTCTGAAAGGCCCTTCCTGACCCTGTCAGCAGTGAACCCATGGATGTTCATTCTCTGACACCCCTTGGCTGCGACATTGATACCACTGTCCAGCAGCGGGCCTGGTTCTTCCTTAGTGAATACTGAGCAAAAGTATTTGTTGAGGGCCTCTGCCTTCTGACCATTATCTTCAACCACCTTATCATTAACCCTTAATCTAACTACCCCTCCACCTTTCTTCCTTTTCTCGCTGATATAGCAGAAGAAATTATTTTCCCCTGCTTTAACCCCAAGTGCAATCTGTAGCTGTTTTGCTGCCTTGGCCTCCCTTACTACTTTCTTGGCCTCCCTGCTTTTCTGAATGTAGTCCTCCCATTTCTTATCTCTCTTTTGGCTTTGGTACAGTTTGTATGCCTTCCTTTTGGCCCTGATTGCTTCCCTTCTGTAGGAGAGAACCACATGGGCCTTTTATACCTATTTTTCGTTGCTACAGTCCTGATGCAGAGCCTGATTGCCTCGAAGACTGCTTCTCTAATACCTTCCCATATTTCCTCCACCTCTAACATGTCCTCAATATTAGATAACCTTTCACTCACTAGTTGTTGTAAATTGCTGAAATCTGCCCTCTTAAAGCATAGCACCTCTGTCTTTGTGGAGGTTCTTGTGTTTCCTGTGGATATTTCAAACCAGACAGAGTTGTTGTCACTATTTGCCAAGGGTTCTCCTACCCGGACTGATCTAATCACTTCTGAATTTGTGAGGATCACATCCAGGATGGTGTACCCCCGGTCAGATCTTTCACCAGTTGGGACAGCAGGCAGTCCTGTAAGGTATCAAGTAGATCCTGACTTCTTGAGCTCTTGGCAACTGGAACCTCCCAGTCTACATCCAGTATGTTTGGATCCCTGACCACCACTATATCCCCCTTGCTGGCCATCTTACGTATCTCCTCTGCTAAGTGTTCATCCTTGTCCTCCCCCTGCCCTGGGGGTCTGTATATCACTCCCATGCGCAGTTGTTTACCTACTGTGGTGGTTAGCTGAGTCCAAAGTGACTCTATGCTACTTCCACATGGCTTGGCGCTTACATCCTCTGCTGTTTTGATACCCTCCCTTACATAGAGGGCTACCCCCCTCCTGTCTGTACCTCCTGAGCAGCATGTAGCCTGGTACTGCAAGGTTCCATTCATTGTTGTCAGTGGCCCAGGTTTCAGTTATAGCTACCAGGTCAACCATTGAGTCTGCCACAAGAGCATGGAGGTCACTGACCTTGTTGCCTGCGCTACTAGCATTGAGGCAGACTCCCCACCATGAGCTTGCCTTATGCCCTTTGCTGTTTGGGTGCAGGTCCCATTCCCCTCAGTTGCCCCACCTCATGTTGTTTTGCTGCCGCTAGTCCTGCGTTGCCCTCTTTCCGTGTCTTCATGGGAGTGGAACAATTTCTACTATTCCCGCCTTTCCTTTCGGGGGGGGAGGTTGGCTGTGTAGAATACCAGTTTCCATGATTAGCTCCCCCTTCGCTTAGTTTAAATGGTACAAGTAAACTTCCAGCTTCTGAGCCAGTGCTCTTGTTCCCTCTGTTGTGAGGTGTAGTCCATCCCATCTGAAGAGCGATCTATCCCAAAAGTTTCCCCATGATCTGATAAAATGGAATCCTTTTGTCTGGCACCACTCCTTCAGCCAGCTATTGAATTCTTCTATTTCTGCTGGTTTGATCCTATCTGTGCTGCCATCCTTACCCCACATAGCTAGGACTTCCAAGAAGTCTAGGGAACTTGCTGATGCTGAAAGCCTTTCTCCCAGTTTCTTTACACTTCATTTTGCATCCTCAACCTTCTGGACAACCAGGTCTTTGGTTCCTATGTGTATCAGTACTTTTGAGTCTCCCACCTCTCTCTCGCTCTCTATCTGCAATTCTTCTGATGCACTCGCAATCTCTCTTTGCTGAGGTTACGGGAAGGCATCTGTCACCACCTTCTGTGAATACAGTACAAGCTCATGAACGTTCTAGGTGCTTTCTGCAGCCACACATTCTGTATAGCAATTATTCCTGTCATTCTTATTGGATGCACTTGTATATACTGAAGCAAAATGAGTCTGGGGTGTCTTACTAGGCTGTAATGCCTTGACATCCACTTGTGCAGCATTCATAATAAACAGCTTCTTTTAAAGTTATTCTACCAGGCATAAAACATTGGTCACCTGATGCAATGTCAAATTTGGTTCTAACAGTAGTCTGTTATGAAGCTTTGGAACTGATGTGCTTTTCTGTCAGTTGAGCACAAAAACATCTCACCTGTTAACTCTCCAAACTGACATGCACTTATTAATCTTCTTAAAGAAAAACTGTGAAACTTAATTTCCCCACAAAACCTACAGTACATATATCTGCACTGGATTAATTAATTCTACTTTAAAAACTTTACAACAGTCCAGTTTTTTTAGATATTTTTATTTTTTGGCTGCTTCAGTTGTCATGCCACCATGTGCAGCAAGCAGCACTCAGTCCATGAATGAGCTGAAAATGGCGAACGTGATATGCAAATGAGCACCATGCTGCACTCAAGCTGCAGGCACATGAATGCACCTGAAAGTAAACTCGGCCAGTGTATTCTCCCTAACTGAGCCAGAATGGGCTTGTAGTTTGGGGGAGACTTGTCTGTTTGAGACAGAACAACCTCACCAGAGGGTACACATCTGCTGACTTCCTAGCACTAACCTACAGATGCCTGCTGCACACAACATGGCAAATGTAATAAGAACATGTTTCTGTGAACCAGTATTGAATGCAGGGAATCTGGTGGCATGCATACTCTACTGTTCGTGACCACAAGGCACCCCTGCAAGATGGCATAGCCTGGCTTTGAATTCTGCTGTGTGAGAAACTTAAAAAAACAGCAATACACCAAAACAGAGAGAATAAAAACAGTGTTAGATGAAAAATGTTAATCAGAGGCTAAAGTGTGCACTACTTTGTTAATTTAGTTTTAGCCCAGTTTTTCCTTAAGACAGCTACAGGTCTGTATGCATCAATGAATTCACCAGGCATCTGTGCTTGCTGCAAAATCAACCGCATTCTGCTACTGCGTTTGCAAAAGCAGGGTGAAGTTTCAAATGCCATCTCTAATATGTAAAGATCTGATTAAGCAACTGTTACATCAGAACTGGAACAAAGATAACTTCTTTATTGTCACAGTAAAGGGGTAGTACACTCTCACATCTTGTAAATGTTAGACTGGATTCTCAAAGCGAGCCAAAAATTTTGCAGTTGCGGAAAAATGGCTAGCAGCATTGCGGAAATTCAGTTGTGGCATATTCGCAAAGAAAATTCCGCATTTCTGGAATATTGCAAATAAAGCGAGTTGGGAAATTCCACAACTGCTGAAAATTTACAAGTGTGGATCCGCAGCTGAGCAAAAGGCTCAGCAGCCAGAACAAAAGATGATCCGTATTAACTGGAGCAGCAGACTTTGACAGTCTTGCCATAGATGCAGCAGAAAGTACCCACAGCGAAACCAGCAGCCAGTCTCACAACTGGGACCGTACAGCAGCACCACCAGTACCAGCAGGACTGTGCACCACAGTGGCATTCTGTAACCATTGGTTGTGTTTCTCCCTGGGGCATTTATGCTGCCTGTTTCAGTAGCACTCATTTGTGCTGTTACCAGCTCTTCCTCTATTGCCTGTGGGGCTCTTTTATGGGCTGCACTGGGCCATGTGGTTGTGGTCTGTTGCCTTTCAGCGGAAATGTATGCTATTTTTGTTGCAACAACTGACACTACTATACAGCCCACAGATTTGCAGTTGCTGGTGTCTGAGCTCCCGCTATAATTGTGTTCCAATTGTTAGTACGCTTCTTTTTTGCTCAGGGTGAGTTACACCTCACTCTCTGTGGTGCAGCATGTGCGCAACATTTTTTCCACAACTGCGGGAAAATAGTGGCTGAGAATAGCCTTAAAAGGGATGTGTCATATTTTTCAACAGCTTTTTTATGCTCAGGAGCTTCCGCAGCTGCACTTTTTTCCACAGTCCGCAGTGTATTTTTCCTGCAGCTGCGGAAGTTTTGTATATACCACTCCGTGCAATTACTCCTTTTTTCCTGCAACTGCACACATTTTGAGGACTTGCACGTTTTTTGCATCTTCCAAGTGTTTTGAGAATCCAGCCCATTATTTGTTTCCTTGTCAACAGAGAACTCTTTTCTTGTAGCTGTTGGAGATATATGTGTTTGCTTTAATTTGTTTTCATTGTTCACACCAGCCCCTGTAACCAGCCTGGGGTGTCTCCATTTTCCAGTTGTCGAAATCTCATTGTCCCTGAGAGTTGCATTAGCATATGAGAACATGATGTGTCATCACCCTTTAGGCTCTATAGTATGCCTGTCTGTTTACCCAGAATTCAACAAAAACAAGCTGCAGCAAGGGGTAAAATGCCACATTTACCTTCAATTAGCTTTACAAACTGTCTTAGATGCCATGTAGGGTTTTTTACTTTAAATTGCATTCAGTCTGTGTGTTTTTATAGAGTTTTTCAGGTTATGTGTACTTTCAGCATAGAGATACATGGTGTAAATGGGTGCTGTGCCATCATGTTCTCATATGCTAATGCAGCTCTCAGAGACAATGAGATTTCAACACCAGAAAATGGAGACCCCCCCCAGCCTAGTTACAGGAGCTGGTGTGAACAGTGAAAACAAACTAAAGCAAACACATATATCTCCCTAACAACTACACAAAAAGAGTTATCTGTTGACAAGGAAACAAATGACATTTACAAGATATGAGAGTGAACTACTCCTTTAACTGAGCTGACTCACATGACCAGAGCCATCTCAGAAACTCCCTTTTCATTTACACGTCCTGCAGTCTTGCAGTTTGCCACAGGAAGGTGCAGATGCCAGAATACTACTGTGCACTATAGGGGAAGGAAATAAGACATAGTTTATCTGGACTTCAACAAAGTGTGTGCCACTGTGATAAATGGGAAGCTTCTCGACAAAGTCCACCAACACGGTATACGAGAGGAATAGGCCAGGTGGATTGTTATTTGCCTTGAGGCAGGAAGCAGGGGATTGTGGTGGCCGGACACTGCTACCAGTGGGGAAGGGTATTCAGCAGCATCCCATGGGGTTATGTGCTGAGGCCACTACTGTTCGACATTTCCGTCAACAATCTGGGGTCTCTTACAGGTCACCTAAATTCACTAATGTCACTAAACTTGCCAGGGTGAAGGAGTCCATTTAAAGATAAAACAAGATTCCAGAGGACATGTTCATACAGTTTTATTGGTCAGACTCCTGGTGCCTCAAGAGTCAATGTAGTGAAATACAGGGTACTGCGAATAAGTGCAATGGAAAACAAAACCTATGTGAAGAGGATGGTAGTCCTTAACATGTTCAGGTTGTAGATGAAAGATATGGTCTATGTCTTAGGAATACTAATAGGTATTGACGAGATCAAGCAGACAGACATGCTTAATCTGCTGTTCTTCAGTGAGAAGCGTAAACACCCTAAAGCTCAGCAGTTGTAATCTTAGGGGCAATATCAGGGGGCACTTTGTCTCCCAGAAGGTGGGGAACCTATGTAACAGCCAACTGCATGGACAGTTAACATGAAGACAATACAAGCCTTTAAGGTAGACCTAGGCACATTTTTGCTTATGAAGAGAATCACTACCTGCCCTGAGTAGTAAACCTCTTTACATTAGTATGTGTTTCAGCAGCATATTTATGCATGGGGCAGACAAGAGGAGGAAACAGATGGCACACAACATAGCTGGTGTTTCAGTCTGCATCCTGAGCAGCTCCTCTGCAATTTTCTTTAATAAAAAAACATTTTTTGCAACACTAGCTACAGTGTGTTGTGTTTGCTGTCACTTTTGTGTTTCCTTGCGCTTGCACTTGCACTAGAAACACCTTGGGACAGTAGCACATTTGAGAGGTGTGTCAGGGATGAGTCCAATGCAGAGCACTGTACAGTGAGCTCGAGCCCGACACAACAATGGCCACTGAAGCCAAGTGTTACAGCCGTCAGAATTTCACAGTGGGGAGCCAGCTGCACTTGAGAGAAATGAACCGCACCAATGAGAAAGTGCACTTCATTCCTCTCATTTGCATAGCCAGCACTGCAACTGTGCAGACCCTCCCGCTCCCTCCCACTGCTGCAGTCTGCCCCGTACCCTCCATTCCCCCACTGGCCTGGCATCTTTTATTAAACCCTCCCGCTGCTGCTGTCCTCCCCACTCCCATCCCAGCCCCAGGAATCTAATCAAATCCTCCCGCTCCCTTCCACTGTGTGCTGTCCACCCCGTACTCTCCATTCCCCTTTCCGGTGCCAACATCTGGGTTCCTAATCCCTGTGTCAGCATCATGTACCCCCTCAGCTCATGTGGCACACTGGGAGCCCACCCCAGTGTGCCTCAATTTTTTTTGTACCTGTAAATGAAGAAAACTATCCCTGACCTCTTTTTTTCTAACCTGTACAAAAGAAAATGGTTCCTCGTCATCTCCCCAGTCCTCCCCTGATCCCCACCCTCCCACTGAGCACCCTCTACCCCATACTTACCTCTGGAGGTTGGCACTGTCATCTTCTGAGGACTGGGACATGTCTGCACTCTTCAAAGTCGACTGGCAAACTGAAGAATCAAAGGTAAGTGCTGTATAATGGCAGTCAATGGAGTTTTCAACTTAGGTTATCTCAACCATTTTTAGGTATTTTGGCCCATTTTTTCAACATGGAGTTCTTAGGACCCCACCTCATGAACACTGTCACTGTCATTTCATTACTCAGTCCCAAAAGGTGATTTTGTGGTCACTGCACAATCACCTTTCGGGACTGATTAACAAAACAACAGTGCCACTGTTCATGAGGCAGGGTCCCAAAAAGCTCATGTTGCAAATTTGGTGAAAACACTCCCAAAAATGGCTGCTTCCAAGCATGCATTGCACAGTTTCTACGCACACGCCTAACTTTGCCAATTTTTAATATCTTTACTCCAGATTTTCAACATTGCCATTTTTTTCACACCTCCTTATGAACAGTACAGCTGTCACTTTTCACATCCAGCCCAAAATGTGTTTTCACACCTGTGGTGCAGAATGGTGTGGTTGCTCTACGAAATCACCTTTTGGGATTAGTGAGCGAAATTACAGTGGCACTCTTCATGAGGTGGAATCCCAAAAAGGCCATGTTGAAAACTTGGTGAAACAACTCCAAAAAATCGCTGTTACACCCAGTCATTCAAAATTTTCTATGCACACATGAAATTTTGGTCATTTTCAATATTTTCACTCCAAATTTCAATATAGCCTTTTTATAACACCACCTCATGACCAGTATAGTTGTCATTTTTCACATCCTGCCCATAATGTGTTTTCGCATCTGTGGCATGGAATGCTGTTTTCCCATGGATTTGAACATTTTCACCTACAGGGTTCATGAGGTAGGGTGATAAGAAAACTATGTTCAACATTTAGGGTCAAAATATGAAAAAATGGCAGTTATGCCTACTTGTTGCAATTTTGGTGCGCATGCTAGTAACTACGGAAATCTTAAATATTTGCATCCTACATTTTTTTTTTACTTAGTTGTACTCCTGCTCCATGGCCCTCTCTATCCGGAGGGACCACAACCCCACCCCCGACGTCCACCAGCCGACGCCGACCAGCTACCCCAGGGCTTACCCCCCGGTGGGGTCGGCGGGGGGGTCACCCCCACCAAGACCGGATCCAGTACAGGGGTTGGTGCCATAACTATTTGGTGGTGCCACCTGCAAGCTCCCTCTCTCGGTGTGCCAGCTCCCAGCCTCTGCTAGGGGCCAGGCATGCACTGACAACTGGTCACCCCTCTCCCAGGAAAAGGAGAGCTGTCACTGAGACACTCGATCCTTCTCCTCCCCTGCTGACCCTCAGCAGCCTGCGCTCACTCCCGAACACGGGTCACCAGCATGGTGCGAGGAGTGGTGTCCAGCACCTCAACCCTCAACACCACCGGGCCAGTGGTCCACCTCACATTTTCAACATAGCCTTCTTACTACCCAAGCTTCTGTATTCTAATGCTGTCCTAAATATGACAGCTTGTCAAAGCATAGCTCAGGCAAGCTTTTCCTCCTACCAGACAATGTTATGCCCACTTGTTGCAATTTTGGTATGCATGCTAGTATCTGCAGAAATCTTAAATATTTGCAACCCACATTTTTTTTTTTTTATTATTTGTACTCCTGCTCCACGGCCTTCTTTATCTGGAGGGAGCCCCAGCACCACCCCCCGACTTCCACCAGCCAATGCAGACCAGCTACCCCCAGGGCTTAACCCCCTGGCAGGGTCAGCAGGGGGGCCCACCCCCACCAAGACCAGATCCAGTACAGGGGTCAGCGCCATGACTATTCAGGGGTGGGACCTGTGAGCTCCCTCCATCATCTGCCATGAGCTTTTTTTCTGCCTGGTTTCTCCCCTTCAGGGTGGAGTGTGCAAGGACGCCAACGACGGTGCCACACATGCTCCCGTGCGCTTACCCCGTCAAGCTTCTGCCCCACCTCTGACCCGATATCTGCAGCATTGGTGTGCCAGCCCCCAGCTGCCACTAGGGGCCAGGTATGCACTGACAACTGGCCGCCCCTCTCCCCAGAGAAGGAGAGCTGTCCCTGAGATGCTTGATCATTCTCTTCCTCTGCTGACCCCCAGTGGCCTGTGCTCACTCCTGAACATGGGTCGCTGGCGTGGCGTGAAGTGTGGTGTCCAGCACCTCAGCCCTCAGTGCCACCGGCCTAGTGATGCATTCCACATTTTCACCATAGCCCTCTTATTACCCGAGCTTCTGTATTCAAATGTTGTCCAAAATATGACAGCTTGTCAAAATATAGTTCAGGCAGGCTTTTCCTCCCACCAGAAGTTCAACTAACACAATACACACCTGCCACATAAACCATGCAAGGAAACATTCGGCATTGGCAAATGCTTGTTTGTTTTCTCAGCAGTACTATGTGGCCAGCGGCAGCTTTAGGGGACAGGATGCACACAACTGTTTGTGAAGCCAGGACTGATAAGAGGGACCTCGAGTCCCAAATTATGACCTTAAAGAGTTAGTGACATCACTGGGAAAACTCTTAAAAACATAATATACTGTATACTGTACACACAATTCTGATTATATTTGGATTATTTTCTGTATTTATCTTTCCCTCTTTATTTATTACTAAGAACAGCTTCTACAAAATAGGATACTTGTCCCTCAGACTTCTGAATCATAATTGTTTTAAGTGGCAATGATTATGAGGTCACAAGTAGGGTATTATTACACCAGTGAAGACAAACAGCAGCAGCAGCAGATGAAGTCTAAAAGGCAAAGTTCATGTTTCCATACAGATTGCTTTAGTAACAGAGGGGAAGATAAAAAAGGAAATATAGGAAGCACGGCTAAAACTAGTGTGTATAATTTCCATTTTCCCAGAGACATTACAGGCTCTTTAAATTACTATGTTACTATGCTGAAGGTCATAGACTGAAGGGTGATGAGGTATGTATGTTGTTTCCATTTATATTCCGCTGGGTTTGCAGCCTGTAAATAGACTTCTTCCACATGTTGAATGGGGCTGGGAAAATCTCTTTACAAGTTGCAAGTTGCAAACCAACCAACATAAACTTTTATTCTGTCCTAACTTACAAAGAGCCTCATGGCACAGCATATTTTACTTTTAATATGGACAGTCTGTGCGTGCACAGAAATGTGGCTGTTTGCTTCTGATGAACTGGACTCATTTAAATGATGGTGTAAGCCCCTCCCAAATTGGAGCTTACCTTAACTGTTGTCTTCAGCACCAGGGAGTCAGTATTTACCCTCTGATCCCCTGGAACTGCTGTGAATAGAGACCAGCAGGGCATTGGAGTCCTCCGTCAGAAGTCCTGGTGGGATGTGGGCCAGGATTCCACACTGAAAATCCATGGCCATTTCCGCAAGTCCCCCCTCAGTGCTTGGGCCCCTACAGTGTTCATTGGACCCAAGGCAAGAACCGGAAGCAGTAGCTGCTAGGACATTCCCCATGTCCAGGAGCCAAAGAAAGTCAGGGAATGGAGCAAGAGCAGCACAGTGGCAATGGACAGCTGCCACGCATGTGCAGAAGTGCATGAAATGGAGCAGATCTCCAAAAGTTAAAACACGGCCATGTGCCCACCCCAGTGGCAGTTCCTGGCTCCAGGATAGGAAGGGGACCCAGGACCCAAAACCAGCAGCACCATCAGGTGAATTTGGAACATGTTTCCTGGCCCCAGGGCAGGCAGTGGGACCCAGAAGGAAAAGATGTGTACCCAATGTGGAAGCAGCATGGACAGTCATATCAGTCAACCAAAGCTCCTGACTCTGAACCAGACTAAGTGCCCTGTTTAAAAAGCACATTCCTGGCCCCAGCACAGCAAGTGAGGCCATGGCAGTAATAAACAACACTGGGGGACTCTTAACTAAGCAGCAGCCAGCTGAAATAGGTGGGACACTAATGTAAACAAAGATGGCAGCCCCCATGAGTGCAGAGACTGCCGAGCACCATGGGAAGGGGGTTGAAGGTCTCATCCATTTTGCTTGTGAATTTTGTCCAATCAGAAAGAAGCTCAAGCCAGAGACAGTTTGCCTAGGAATAAGCCTGACCAATTGGTCAGAGTTTCATACATAATAAAAGAGGCTGATTTCAAAGATCATGACAGTTCAGTCAGACCTCAGGTAGAGTGACTGTGTGTTAAGGTGTGGGCCAGTTTGCCACTATCTGCTCAGGCCTGGGCTAACTGGCAGACTACAAATGTTTGGGATCCCAAAGTAAAGTGTTTGTGAGAAGAAAAGATGGCATTTTCAATGAAACTCCAGTTTTAAAGGCAAGTTGGAGCTGTGGTATTCCTCACCGTCCTCAGACTTTTCCCCTTTGGGTAGCAGCCCCTACAGCGTTTCCAGTCAAAGAAAGCCCTATCTTGGTCCAGGTCCTGAGCCTCAGTGACACAGCAAGAGAGTGAGAACTGAAGTGGAGAGAAGCCACCAGCAAACCTGGGGAAGCCAGCATCCCAGTCGGGAGCACTGCATCCAGTCTGCCTGTTCTAGCCACCTGTACCAGAGGTATTATATGAGGCATCAGAAACATGGGTAAAACCCAGGGTTCAATCCTGCAACTGGAGAGGGAGTTATTGTGCCAGGAGTTAAGGGAGACATCTTGGACAAGACTGAGCCAGTGAGAAAAGCCCAGGCAGAAGACGTGTTGAGGCCAGGCAGCCATCAAATCCCTTTTGGATTACAAATAGGGGCCCTTGTTTCTGTTTGTTGTACCAGGTTAAAGTTTGTGTTCTGCTATAGTGTGTTTTAAAACAAATGTATTTTACCTACAACAATTTAAGGTACACCATCGAGATCCACCTTGCTAGCAACATCAGCATCCCCAAGGTGTGGTACACACTGCAACTATTGAGAGATCTCTTGCCCATGGTCTTTGTGGGGAATTATTATGGATGTACTCACACTGGGGTTTGAAGACTGCTGGGGGTGGGCAGAATTTTTTGGACAAAGTGTAACTCCTAGGTGGCGCTATCCCAAGGGCTACTACTCCTGCCTGCTTGGCTAGCAGCAGGTTAAGGGGCCTGAGTTCTGAAATGGGTGCCTCCACCCGGAGGTCAGGGTTGGTACTGGTCAAGCTAACCTGGGCACAGCCCTCCGGGACACTGTAACCCCACTCTTTCCTTACCAGTGGCTGGAACAATACACAATAATCACTTTCACAATACCCCTAAAACACCACACAAGTACCCACATTGTTTGCAGTTACCACCAGGGCTTTCCTCCGGCTTGGCCCTGTGGACCCCCTGTAAAACAAGGTTATACACAGCAAATAACAGCAGTACAGTACTCTTGCACAAACTGGAACCACAGTCAGGGTAAATGCAAAAAAGAGTTAGATCTGATTTATTTAAGGGGCTTGAATAAGGGAGGGGCATAATCAGGTTAATTTGCTTAAAGACTCTATCAACCAAACAGTTATGCATGCACTTCAGGGTCCATAAACAGACAAACACTCTGGGTACCCAGATGGAGAATGGTGGGCTAGCCAGGAATGTTGCAGCTGGTTGGGGCCCTGTGATGAAAGAAAACAACATGCACAACACACACTATTTGTAATCCGGAGCTGGAGGGCTCAGTTTGTGAAAAGAAAACAACAAGACAATCAGATGACACACTTTTAGATTAGGCTATTGTTGCAGGGAGCTACCCTGATGATTACTCATGATACCCAAGACTGGACATAGGCTGGACGAAAATCGAGGCAGCAGGTGGTTAATCTGGAGTGCCAGGAGAAGCAGGGCCCACACGATTCGCAGAGGCGTCATTCCTGTACAAGCATGGAGAAGGGGGCTGATCCCCAGGCAGGTCTCTTGTTGGTGGCTTTCTTTGTGTAGTGGGGTAGTCTGGCAGGGCCAGCGTGGCATGGCCCAGGCTGAATGGAGATGAACATGGATTCAGTCCGATTAGGCTGGATAAAGCTTCCAGCAAGCAGAACACAGTTCACACAGTGGGGAACCAAATCACGACTCACTTTCAATACACAGCACATTTACATGTAAAGAATTCTACGGCACCAGCAAGCAGAACACAGTTCACACAATGGGGAACCAAATCACGACCCACTTTCAATACACAGCACATTTACATGTAAGGAAATTCTACTGTACCAGGCAAACCGCTCTCCGGTCATGATCGCAAAGTCTCTGCACAAACCGGGGATTCAAAAACAGCTGGAAATCCTGACAGGCTGATCACATTCATCAAATCTTCAGTCTTCTTCAGGTATGAGCCTGGTAAAGAATCAGTGGCTTACTTCATTCTCACAGACTTGGATTTAGTCTGAAATAATCCTCTTCTCTTCCTCTCAGGGGCAGCAGGCAGACACGCAGGCCACAACTCAGGCCTTTCCACAGTTCTCCCACGCAAAACTACTTAGACGACTGCTTGACTTTCTCAAGCTCTTGCCCATTCAGCTCCCAACTGAGATCTGACTCAACTGCCAGCAAGCCAGGGACTTTCCCCAGAATCCAAAAGGTTTAATTGGCTGATCTGTCTGTCAGTCACAACAAAGGCTCCCCCTTTAGGTGCAAAAAGGTGCCAAAAGCCCCAAACTACAATTCCTACATATTTTTACTCCAGACAGCTCCTGTAATCCAGCTCCATTTTAGGTCCCACCAGAACTGATTGGTTCAATTCGTAGTCCAGGACCAAGATAGTGGAGATAAACAAAACAGTCCTTGCTGCAAAGAAGACAGGTTAGACAAACTACATTATCATTACCACTCTTAATGAGTTTCAGCAAATAGTTACATCTTTCAACAGAGCTCCCTCTCAGATTACTTATGACTGCAATCCAGGCAGTTCTTAAAGAGACAGTACACAGAGACTATACAGGCACTCTCTGTCAATCACATTTAAACTGCTAAAATGCAGGACACCAGTCTGGCAGTGAGCATTTAGGCAAGCTTGAGGAAGACTTTTCGGGAACCTCCATTTGTAGGGGGGTTACACCCTTCCCTGCCTGGAGAAAACTTGGCATCCTTGTCAAGTCTGTACCATCATGCATCAGTTAACATACAGTCTCTGTATTCTCAGCACTGGTCTGGGGACTCTCGTCTCTTGTGAGGGGTGCCTCTGTCTGGGTGGGAAAGTCCAAATTTGGGGCACTGTTGGCTCCTTGCTCTGCAGGCTGTGTTTCTACAACACTTGACTCATTTTGCAAAGGCTCAGGCACAATCAAGCTTTGAGGCACTGAAGGAAGGTGATCAGCACTCTCATAGTGTTTTTCAAGTTCTGGTATGTCACCAGAAAGACTCATTCCATCAGCCCCTCCCTCAGGCAAATCATACAGTTCCACAATACACAGAGACTCAGCATTTTTTAGACTTGATACTTTGCACTTCACTTTCAGGGAGCATTGGCTCCAAGGACAAAGCTGGGGGGTTAGGCAGTCCAGAAGGCCCAGCTTCATCCCCACAATTAATCATGGGGTTACCCCAAAACAGCTAACTCAGTTCATAAGAGGGGTAATAGGCACAGTCACACTCACTTTCATCAGAAGTGGACTGACAGTCACTATCATTCTGGGCCTGCTGCGGAGGAAACCTTAAATCTGTGACCACTGGGGTAGGTTGACTCTGTCTCTTTTTTGCAGCAGCATGAGTCACTGGCCCAGGGGACTCAATTTCTGGGGGTTCAGCCTCAATCAAGACTTGGCCAATATATAGCAAGTGGTTACGGTGCATGGTCTTGACAGCTTTGGAGTTGTTCTCTGGGCGCACCTTGTACACAGGTAAATCATTCAACTTTCCAACTACTACATGGGGAAGATGGTGCCACCGATCAGCAATTTTGTGTTTACCATGCAGTCCTAAATTGCTTAACAACACACGGTCTCCAGGTTGAAGCTCTTGAGCCTTTATTTTTTTATCATGCCTCTCTTTGTTGGCTAGATTTT
The DNA here is from genome assembly GCA_016271365.2 of Neoceratodus forsteri. Lineage (NCBI taxonomy): Eukaryota > Metazoa > Chordata > Ceratodontiformes > Ceratodontidae > Neoceratodus > Neoceratodus forsteri. Next base: position 554,566,762 of record CM057450.1, on the reverse strand, counting down.
TCTTGGCGGCCATTGTCCGGGCCAGTTGATAGGCATGGTTCAATTGAGCTTTCAGTTTTTGTACATATTGCAAGTAGTTTTTGGCTCGGACCCCATCTGGAGAGACCCCAAAACAGACATCAACTGGCAGCCGAGCCTCTCTCCCGAACATGAGGCAGTAGGGGTAGAACCCAGTAGCATAATTTTTTCATGCAATTGTATGCATGTACCAAGGTGCTAATCTGCTGGCTCCATTTATGCTTGTCTTTTGGGTGGAGGATGCCCAGCATGTCTGGAAGGGTGCGGTTAAAACTTTCTGGTTGAGGGTCTCCCTGTGGGTGATAGGGGGTGGTTCTTGACTTTTGCACCCCACATGAAGAGAGCATTTCTTTGATTAGTTGACTCTCAAAGTCTCTGCCTTGATCAGAATGAATCCACTGGGGAGCACCATAGTGAACAAAGAAATTTTCCACTAGCACCTTGGCCACAGTAGATGCCTTTTGATCTTTGGTGGGGGAAAGCTTGTGCATACCGAGTGAAATGATCCGTAACCACTAACACATTTCCAGTGTTCCGCCGATCTGGTTCTAAACACAAGAAGTCTATGCAGATTAGTTCCATGAGGGTGCTGGTAGTAATATTAACAAGGGGGACAGCCCTCTGAGGCAGGGTTTTTCTCTGCAGGCAGTGACTACAAGTCTTTAAATGGTGCTCAACATCGGTTCCCATTTTGGACCAGTAGAAGCGAGATCATACCAGGTCAAGGGTTCTGTCAATACCGAGGTGCCCCATGTGAGTGTGGCGGGACCTCAGTACCAAGTCTTTAAAGACCGTGTGAAGGACCAACTGTTGCTTGTCTACTTTGCCACTATGATCTACTGTCTCTCTATACAACAACTGATTGAGCTACTTCAATCTGGGGCCTTCTTTAAACAATAAAGCAGTTCGCAAGTCAGTGGAACGTAGCTTAGACACATCTTTTCCCACACGCAGGGCATCAAGTGCTGGCTGAATCATAGGATCTTGGGATTGAGTCCACTGAATGCTGTCATTATCAAACTGAGGTAGTGCACTAATATCTAGAGCATAGAAGTGGCAATAAGCAGCTGGTATGCAGGTGTCAGAAGGGCACAAGCAATCTATTAAACAGTCCACTGCGTCCGCAGACATCTGTTCATCTCTATCAAACTTTTGGCACAATGCTCAAATGTCAGGTTCAGACAGCCTGACCCAATCACTCTTGGAAGTGGGTCTTCATGATAGGGCATCAGCATCAATATGGTTCAGGCCTGGTCTGTATTCAACAGTATAATCATAGGTCGATAATGCAGAAAGCCACCGGTGTCCAGTGGCGTCTAACTTAGCTGAAATCTGTACATGGGTCAACGGGTTATTGTCAATCTTCACCAATATCTTTGCCCCACAGAGGTATTCATGAAACTGGTCAACGATGGCCCATTTCAGCACAAGGAACTCCAACTTATGCACAGGGTAGTTTTGTTCGGATGGGGTCAAGCTCCTACTGGCAAAAGCTACTGGTCTCAGGCCATCCTCATGGTCTTGATACAGCACTGCTCCTAGACTCTGCAGACTAGCATCCGTATGCAGCACATAGGGTTTGGTGGGGTCAGCACAGGCGAGGATGGGGGCATGGGTGAGCTAGTATATGATCTCATGGAAGGCTGCTTCACAGTCAGCATCCAGCGGGGCCCGAAGAGTTCACCTGGGTGGAAGTATACTTTTTCTGGTTCTTTAATGGACGCTTTTTTGTATTTACGATTGGTAGGAGGGTAACCCTGGGTAAGGTTCAAGAGTGGGTGAATCACCTTGGACTAGTCTTTTATGAACCTGTGGTAGTAGTCACAGAACCCCAGAAAACATTGTAGTTCTTTCAGATTATGGGGCTGGGGCCAAGTAGTCAGTGCTTCAACCTTACTGGGATCAGTCTCTATTGCTTTTGTAGATACTATGTGCCCCACCTACTTCACGGAGGTTTGGAAAAACTGGCTTTTGTCAATGGACAGCTTGAGGCTGAAGTCCTCCAGTCAGTCTAGGACTTTAAACAGTTGGTTCTCATGCTCCTCTAAGGTGCTCCTGAACACAATGGCATCATCCAAGTGCACCAGACATTCCAGCAAATTCATAACTCCCACCGCACATTCCATCAGTCACTGAAAGGTGGCCGGGGTGACCGATATCCCCTGTGGCATCCTTAGAAATTCGTAGAACCCCAATGGACAGATGAAGGCTGTTTTCTCATGGTTTTCCGGGACCATCGGGATCTGGTAGTATCCACTGCGAGGATCCAACACCGAGAACCATTTGCTCCCATTCAAGCAGTCCAGGGCATCTTGTATATGAGGCATAGTGTATTGGTCTGGGATGGTCTGCTGGTTCAGGGTTCGATAATCAACACACATCCTCATAGACCCATTCTTCTTATGAACAACCACAATGGGAGAGGCGTAAGGGCACCTGGATTCTTGTATCATGCCAGCAGCAATCATTTCCTGCAGGTGTCTTCTCACATCATCTGTGTCTGCTGGGGCTAGGCATCGGGACCTCTTTCAAAATGGCCTTTTATTGTGCAGGCATATGTGATTCTCCGCACCCTGAACACATCCCACATCCCATTCCTTCAACAAAAACACTTGGTCTCTCTGGGCAAGTCTCTTGCTAATTCTAGCCTTCCATTCAGCTGGCAACGGGGAGTCGCCAAAGTCAAACAAGTCTGGGGTCACTTTCTCCTTCTCACTAGGGTGCTTGTTGCTGGGCAATACTGCAGTGTCTGCACAGTGTACCGTAGCTAGGGTGCACCCTCTGTTCACCTGGATCTCCCGATCTGACACATTGTGAATCTGGGCCATCACTCATCGTGCATAGGCATGGGCACGAGCAGGCAAGATACTGGGCTTGAACAATAATCCTTCTGGCAATTTTCAATCGCCTGGTGCATCCAACATCAGTATTTTGTTCTTGACATCTTTCCGGAGGTGGACCTCCCCTTGAATGGTACACTGGGCATTAGGGCCACTATCATTGAATCAGGATCCTTCTTCCACACGAACCCCACCAGTTCATCCTGGTCTACTTCCTCGGGTTTCTGTTGCAAGTCATAGGCCCTCTTGATCAGCGCCGGAATTCTCAGGGCCCTCCCAGTCCGTCGCCCTTGTTTCTCATGACAGAGTTGCACCAGTCTCCCAAACATACGGGCATTTGTCCCAATTAACAAGGGGACCCCATTATACAGTCCGGTGGGGGGACACACTAGGGCCAATGTCTCTACTCACTCCTCTACACCCATTACAGTTGCAGAAAAAGACAACCAGAGGCAGACATACCCTAGGTAGGGATAAGACTTGTCACTCAGGCTCCACACATGTAGGCCTTCCAGGGATTACCAAACCCATCAGTTAAGTGTTTGTCATACCAGTCCTGGAATACAATGGTCACTTGAGACCCACTGTCAAGCACAGCCCGAATATGATACCATTCACAGTCACCGTAGTCTCCATTGAAGGGCCCACTATTTTGAACCAGTCTGGAGAGGCAGTATCAGAGGCCTGGACAGACGATTTAGCCACAAAGAAATTTGAGTTAGGGTTTCTTGAACCCTCACTGCGGTCATTTTGGGCACCCCTTGGCCAATGATTTGCTTTTCAGAGCTCTCCTTGGAGTCTGTTTACTACTCTTTCTAAGTCTTTCTGAGACTGGCATTCTCTTTTCATATGGCCATCCTTTCCACAGTTGTGACAAATGATAGACTCCTGGGTCATCCTGGGAGAGAACATCATATAGGAACTGAAGCAGTAATGAGAGATTGGGGTCTAGTATCTGCTTGCAGCAGTGGAGAGTGGTGCAATGTCTCTTACAGTTCCTTTAGAGTGGCAGTCAATCCGGTGATCTCAGCCTTGGAGCTACCCTCAGTAGCGGATGCCTGAGGGTGCACCCCCACCCCCATGGCAGTCACATCCTGAAAGGGACCAGAATCTTGTTCCATCGGGGAAACCCTTGCAGAGGCACCCGTCTTCAACTCTCGGACTTCCTTTAGTAGCTCGTCTTTCCAATGCTGGGCCCAGGGCGGGAAGTCCTTTGCATTCTCAGAGCGCTCGTTAAGTGCCAACTTTTGGCCCTGAGCCTCACTTGGCTGATCACTCTCGGTCACTTGCACAGCAGCAGCAGATATGAGTGTAATTCTCCCATGGGGTCGCCTTTGCTCAACCCCCAAAATTTCTTTCATTAGCTCATCATAGGAGAAAGGCGATTCCAGTCGGATGGCAAGGCACAACTGAAGCAGTAACAATTATTAAAACAGAGCAGACTTAAGGATCCGGTCCAGCCTAGTTTGATCTAATTCATTTGACGGCAAACTACCATTTCTGAGGCACTCTTGTAGCAGCTTTTCACGCCGAAATACATACACAGACAATGGCTCCCCTGGGTACTGCTGAGCATTTCTTACTCTCCACTACAGATCTTTATCTGAATCCGGGCTCCCACACACATTTTCCAATGCATCAAGATAGTCCTGAGCAGTTGCTTCAGGGTTATTGGCCTGCTTGGCTTGGATGGTAGTCAGGGCAGGACCTTGGAGGCTTTCACTCAACCTCTTTCATTTCTTTGCTTCTGAGCATTGTCATTCAAGTACTAGAGGGGCAACATAGTCTATCCAGGTCTCCCAGTCATCCTCCCCCAGGGGGGTTGGGAGGGTGCCCTAGAAGATTCTCAGCCTTCGGTAGGAGTTGTGACTAATGGCAGGTACAGATATAGGGGCCAGCATTGGCATGGGCACAGAAGGTGGGGCAGCAGCAGGTGCTGGAATGGGAGGGGTGTTGGGGAAGGAACACCCCCAGGTGGCAGGAATAGTTTCTTAAAGTCCTCTACAGTTTTCCTTCCTCCAGCAACAACTTAGCAAATTCTCCTCAAAAGTCTCAGATAATGGTGGGAGCTCTTCCTCCCTGGGGTCTTTACTGTATTTTGTTATCACTCTCCAGGCAACTGGAACCCTTTCTGGGGCAATAGTCTGTGGCACTTTAGAGCTGTCCACGAGGTCACTACACTCTACCAAGGCTATGAAAGTTTGGGCGATCAAATCATCCTGTCGACCCACCAACACAGGGTTTTTTAAACATTCAACTTTCGAGAGTGCTCCCTCTATGGTGTCTTTACTGGTACCCAGGGGAATATCCAGTATAAGTAGAGCATTTTGGGGGTCAATCTCCTGCCCAGTACACCACCCCACCAACTGGTGTACAGCCATTTCTACTGGGGTAGCCATTAATCCTTTAACAATACTCCATAATTTTTGGCCACTAGAAGGCACAAAGTCCCAGCAGTGCCTCCAAAATGTAACCCCCTAGGTGGCGCTATCCCAAGGGCTACTACCCCTGCCTGCTTGGCTAGTAGCAGGTTAAGGGGCCTGAGTTCTGAAATGGGTGCCTCCACCCGGAAGTCAGGGTTGATAGTGGTCAAGCTAACCTGGGCACAGCCCTCTGGGACACTGTAATCCCCTTCTTTTCTTACTAGTGGCTGGAGCAATACACAATAATCACTTTCACAACACCCCTAATACACCACACAAGTACCCACACTGTTTGCACTTACCACCAGGGCTTTCCTCTGGCCCGGCCCTGGGGACGCCCTGTAAAACAAGGTTATACACAGCAAATAACAGCAGTACAAACTGGAACCACAGTCAGGGTAAATGCAAAAAAGAGTTAGATCTGAGTAATTTAAGGGGCTTGAACAAGGGGGGGGGTTGTAATCAGGTTAATTTGCTTAAAGGCTCTATCAATCAAACAGTTATGCATGCACTTCAGGGTCCATAAACAGTCACACACTCTGGGTACCCAGATGAAGAATGGTGGGCTAGCCAAGAATGTTGCAACTGGTTGGGGCCAAGTGATGGAAGAAAATAACATGCACAACACACACTATTTGTAATACAGAGCCGGAGGGCTCAGTTCATGAAAAGAAAACAGCAAGACAATCAGATGACACAATTTTAGAATAGGCTGTTGTTGCAGGGAGCTACCCTGATGATTACTCATGATACCCAAGACTGGACACAGGCTGGATGAAAATCGAGGCAGCAGGTGGTTAATCTTGAGTGCCAGGAGAAGCAGGGCCCACACGATTTGCCGAGGCATCATTCCTGTTCAAGCATGGAGCAGGGGGCTGATCCCCAGGCAGGCCTCTCGTCGGTGGCTTTCTCTCTGCAGTGGGGTAGTCTGGCAGGGCCAGCGTGGCATGGTCCAGGCCAAATGGAGATGAACGCAGATTTAGTCTGATTAGGCTGGATAAAGCTTCCAGCAAGCAGAACAGAGTTCACACAGTGGGGAACCAAATCACGACCCACTTTCAATACACAGCACATATACATGTAAGGAAATTCTACTGTACCAGGCAAAACCGCTCTCCGGTCATGATCTCAAAGTCTCTGCACAAACGGGGGATTCAAAAGCAGCTGGAAATCCTGACAGGCCGATCGCATTCATCAAATCTTCAGTCTTCTTTAGGTATGAGCCTGGTAAAAAATCAGTGGCTTACTTTGTTCTCACAAACTTGGATTTAGTTCAAAATAATTCTCTTCTTACCCTCTCAGGGACAGCAGGCAGACACGCAGGCCACAACTCAGGCCTTTCCACAGTTCTCCCATGTGAAACTACTCAGACAGCTGCTTGCCTTTCTCAAGCCCTTGTTCATTCAGCTCCCAACTGAGATCTGACTCAACTGCCAGCAAGCCAGGGACTTTCCCCAGAATCCAAAAGGTTTGGTTGGCTGATCTGTCTGTCAGTCACAACAAAGGCTCCCCCTTCAGGTGCAAAAAAGCCCCAAAAGCCCCAGACTACAATTCCTACAGATTTTGACTCCAGACAGCTCCTGTAGTCCAGCTCCATTTTAGGTCCCACCAGAAATGATTGGTCCAACTCACAGTCCAGGACCAAGATAGTGGAGATAAACAAAACAGTCCTTGCTGCAAAGAAGGCTGGTTAGACAAACTACATTATCATTATCACTCTAAATGATTTTCAGCAAATAGTTGCATCTTTCAACAGAGCTTCCTCTCAGATTACTTATGACTGCAATCCAGGCAGCTCTTAAAGAGACAGTACACAGAGGCTATACAGGCACTCTCTGGCAATCACATTTAAACTGCTAAAGTGCAGGACACCAGTCTGGCAGTGAGTATTTAGGCAAGCTTGAGAAAGACTTTTCAGGACCCCCCATTTGTAGGGGGTTACAAAAGTATTTATAACCCCTAGGTTGCGCTATCCCAAGGGCTACTACCCCTGCCTGTTTCGCTAGTTGCAGGTTAAAAGGCCTGGGTACTAAAACGGGTGCCTCCACCTGGAGGACAGGGTTGTTAGTTGTAAGGCTAACCTGGGTACAGCCCTCTGGGACACTGTAACCCCCTCTTTCCCCTCTAGTGGCCTAGACAATATGCAATGAACACTTTCACAGTAGCCCCTATTTAGCATACAGATTCCCACACTGTTTGCACTTACCACCAGGGCTAGTTCCACCAGCTCGACCCTGGAGACCCCCTGTAAAACAAGGTTAGATACAGCAAACAAAAACAGTACAGTGCTTTTGGAACAAACTGGAACCACAGTCAGATTAAATGCAAAATGAGTTAGATCTGATTTATTCAGGTGAATTGAACAAGGGAGGGGCATAATCAGGTTGATTGATACTGAAACTGATCTAGTCAGGCAATTATGCATGCACTTTTAGTGCCTGGGTACCCAGTCGTAAGTAAGGTTGGCTAGCCTGGAATGTTCCCCGGGGTAGGCCGGTGTTGCAGCTGGTTGGGGCCCTGTGATGAAAAGAAAAGGCATGCACAACCACACCCAATTTGTAATCCGGAGCCAGGAGGCTCAGTTTGTTATGATTACACAAAAAAATTAAATCAGATGACACACTTTGATTGAGCTGTTGTTGCAGGGAACTACCCAGGTGTTTACTCATGCTACCCAGTACAGGACACAGGATGGACGAAATGGAGACTGCAGGATGTCTTGCTTGTTTGCCAGGAGAAGCAGGGCCCACACAATTCACCGTGGTGTTGTTCCTGTTCATGATGTTGAGCAGGTGGCTGATCCCCAGGTAGGTCTCTCGTCGATGGCCTTCTCTGTGGCATGAGTAGCTGGCTGGGCCAAAGTGTGGAGGCCCAGACCAATTGGAGAAGAATGCAGATTCAGTCCTGTAAGTACTGGATGCAGCTTCCAGCAAGCAAGGAACAATTAAATAGTGAGGAACCAAATCGTGACCCACTAGCAGGTTACAGCACATTTATAGTAAAGCATTCACCATACCACCAAACGGATAGCAGTCCGGTCGCAATATCAGTGTTTCTGAGCAAAACCAGGAGTTCCATGGTGAATGGATGTCCTGACAGGTGGATCGCATACAGCAAATCTTCGGTCTTTTTCAGGTTTAAATCTGGTCACTCTTCAGTGGCTTTATCACACTCCAATTCGGATACAGTCCAATTGCTAAGCCTTTCAAAGGATTCCCTCTCAAGGGACAGCAGGCAGACAGGCCAAACTCAGCCTTTCCACCAATCTCCCATGCAAACTATGCAAGAACTACTGCTCAAATCACTCTAGCTGTTTACTCTCCAAACTCTAACTCTGGACTGACTCACCGATTGTCATGCCCATTAATCAGGGCACAACGAAATGGTTTGGAGATGTAGTCCAAAATAAAGCTTCTCTTTTCTCTCCATGCAGGAGAGCTGAAGGCAGGCAGGCCAGTCTCAGCCTTTCCGCCAAATCCCCACTCTACCCTGTGGTGCAGCGGCTCAAGCAGCATGAGCTGCTCACTCCTTCAGCTCCAACTCACTTCTGCCTCACTGGTGCAGGCAGCTTGGGAATTTTCCAAAGATCCCAGAGGTTCAATTCATTGATTCATCTGTCTGTCACAGCAAGGGCTCCCCCTCCAGGTGCATTTAGGCACCAAAGTCTCAAAACTACAATTCCTACAGAAATTTGCTCCCACAAGACCCTGGGGACAGGATCCATTTTAAAGTCTGCAAAAGTACCGATTGGTGCTGACTGGCAGGCCAAAACCAAAATGGTGGTGCAATACAGAAAGTCCATGCTGCAAAGAAGGCAGGTTAGACAAACTACAATACTATTGCTATTACAGCAGACAATCAGCAAACAGTTACAGATTTCAATAAAGCTCCCTTTGCGCAATTAGCAATGGCAGAAGGAAGCAAAAGCACTGCAGCCCAAGTGGGACTCAAGCATAGACATGCTCAGCCCCCACCCAGATTAATTATACACTGCGATATAGGCAGCTCTTAAAGAGACAGGACACAGAGGCTATAAAGGCACTCACATGCAATAGCTTTTAAATGGTTAAGACATAGGACACCAGCCTGGCAGAGGGCATTTAAGCACACCCAAGAAAGGCTTTTAGGAACCCCATTTGTAGGGGGGTTACACCCTTCTCTACCTGGAAAAACTTGGCATCCGCAGCAAGTGTACACCATCACAATAATACTGAAAAGAAAATTTACGATGCAATACTATACAAGACAAAGATAATGACTAATAGATCAGAATGTAAACTTATCACATTACTATACTTATTCAGGATACTCAAGATATATTCTGTAGTAACAGCAGTTATGTATTTTTCCTACACTTCGTATTACTATACTTATTTACATTTTTGCTTCCTACATTCTAAATACAGATGGGGCCCATCCCTATCATCCGTGACAATGGCGGGAACTCAGTTGGCACCAAATTTTCCAGCAAAGTCAAACATTGGTTACTTCAGTCACTAGGGGCGCTAATCCCAGTGGTGGTGCCTCCAAGATGTAACCCCTAGGTGGCGCTATCTCAAGGGCTACTACCCCTGCCTTCTTGGCTAGTTGCAGGTTAAGGGGCCTGGGTACTGAAATGGGTGCCTCCACCCAAAGGACAGGATTGTTAGTAGCAAGGCTAACCTGGGTACAGCCCTCCAGGACACTGTAAGCCCCCTCTTTTCCCTCTAGTGGCCTAGACAATATGCAACAAACACTTTCACAGTAGCCCCTATTCAGCTTACACATTCCCACACTGTTTTCACTTACCACTGGGACTAATTCCACCAGCTCGTCCCTGGAGACCCCCTGCAAAACAAGGTTAGGCACAGCAAACAACAACAGTACGGTGCTTTTGGTACAAACTGGAACCACAGTCAGATGAAATGCAAAACAAGTTAGATCTGATTTATTCAGGTGAATTGAACAAGGGAGGGGCATAATCAGGTTGATTGATTCAAAAACTGATCTAGTCAGGCAGTTATGCATGCACTTTTAGTCCCTGCACAGTCACACGCTCTGGGTACCCAGTTGGAAGTAAGGTGGGCTACCCTGGAATGTTGCCCAGGGAAGGCCCGCATCGCAGCTGGTTGGGGCCCTGTGATGAAAAGGAAAGGCATGCACAACCACACACATTTTGTAATCCAGAGCCAGGAGGCTCAGTTCATGAAGATTAGGCAAAACAAATAAATCAGCTGACACACTTTGATTGAGCTGTTGTTGCAGGGAGCTACCTTGGTGTTTACTCACACTACCCAGTACAGGACACAGGATGGATGAAATGGAGACTGCAGGATGACTTGCTGGTTTGCCAGGAGAAGCAGGGCCCACACAATTCACCGTGGTGTCAGTCCTGTTCGTAATGTTGAGCAGGGGCTGATCCCCAGGCAGGTCTCTCATCTATGGTGTTCTCTGCACCTGAAGCAGTTGGCTGGGCCAGTGTGGCAGGGCCCAGGCCGGGTAATACAGTTCGGATATCAGTCCGGGAAGGCTGGATGCAGCTTCCAGCAAGCATGGCACAATTAAACAGTGGGGAACCAAATCGCCACCCACTAATAGCAAACAGCACATTTATACTAAAGCATTCACCATACCACAATGCAGGTAGCAGTCTGGCCACAATATCAGTGTCTCTGAGCAAAACCAGGAATTCTGTGGTAAATGGATGTCCTGACAGGCCAATCGCGTTCAGCAAATCTTCAGTCTTCTTCAGGTTTAAATCTGGCCACTCGTCAGTGGCTTTAACACACTCAAAGTCGGATGCAGTCCGATAAATTCACACTCCCTCTGGAGGAACAGCAGGTAGGCAGACAGTCCTAACTCAGCCTTTCCACTAATCTCCCACGTGAACTACGCAGACGCAGCTGCTCGAATCTCTCGAGCTGTTCACTCTCCAAACTCTACCTCCAGACTGACTCACCGCTCGTCGTGCCCATTAATCAGGGTACAACGAAATGGCTCGGAGACATGATTCGAAATAAAGCTTCTCTTTTCTCTCCATGCGGGAGAGCTGAAGGCAGGCAGGCCAGTCTCAGTCTTCCCGCCAAATCCCCACGCTACCCCGCGGGGAAGAGGCTCAAGCAGCACGAGCTGCTCACTCCTCCAGCTCCAACTCACTTCTGCCTCACTGCTGCAGGCAGCTTGGGAATTTTCCAAAGATCCCAGAGGTTTGATTCATTGATTCATCTGTCTGTCACAGCAAGGGCTCCCCCTCCAGGTGCGTTTAGGCACCAAAGTCTCAAAACTACAATTCCTACAGATATTTTCTCCCACAAGTCCCCTGGGGACAGGCTCCATTTTAAAGTCCCCAACGGTACTGCTTGGTGCTGACTGGCAGTCCAAAACCAAAATGGTGGTGCAATACAGAAAGTCCATGCTGCAAAGAAGGTAGGTTAGACAAACTACAATACTATTGCTATTACAGCAGACAATCAGCAAACAGTTACAGATTCCAATAAAGCTCCCTTCTGCGCAATTAACGATGGCAGAAAGAAGCAAAAGCACTGCAGCCCAGGCAGGACTCGAGCATAGACATGCTCAGCCCCCACTCAGATTAATTATATACTGCGATATAGGTAGCTCTTAAAGAGACAGGACACAGAGGCTATAAAGGCACTCACATGCAATAGCTTTTTTTTTTTATTATTTATTTTTATTCTCCTGTGGCCACCCAGATGCTTCCCCGTAGCCTAGCAGCCCTACCTATGGGGATCTGGCCACCGTCCATCTCTACCGGGACTGCTGGCACACAGTAACCCCTGTGGCTTACCCCCCACAGCTGGGTGGCAGGGAGCCCCCTAACTCCCCACCCCAACAGATCCAGTTCGGGTGCCAGCATCCGATGAACTCACGGAGGGCCATCAAGCCGTGTTGGGTGCCACAATTTTTCCCCCTGTACTAGTTCTCCGAGTCAGCGGCGTGCAATGACACCAGCGGGCGTAAGCGAGCACATGTCCGCATGCATCTTGCCCAAATCAAATCAAATCAAATCAAATCAAATCAAATCTTTATTTATCCAGGCGATCACCGTTGAGCAAGCTCATTTGCAAGGTGGACCTGCAGTTAGTCATAAAGGATAGACATACATATGTTACACAAAAAATAGAATTTAGGAATACAGATTTCATGTGTAAGGTACATTATAAACATTCCATTGCACTAGTGGGGAACAGGTAAATACTATGTCAAGCAATAATTATACAAAGTACATTCTTCCCTATACATGATTGAAGTCGAGATACTAGTATCAGCCAGGGAGGGCAGATCATAATCATTGCATCCCCTAGAAATAAATATGGTTTCTATGAGAGGTTGAGGAACCAGAAACCAACAGGCAACTAATTTAGAGTCATGAAGGAAGGTTGGGAGTATGCCAGGGCTCTGAAGGCCAGGCAGGACTGGCTACTTAATAAGTTAGGAGGGATTTACAGGGTAGGGTATATAAATGAGGGGTGGAATTAGCGATGCATCCACTAGTAGAACCATTAGAAGCTGTGGTAACATTTACAAAGTTCAGTAAATGTTATGTCATAAAGATGCCTGAACATAGCAATACTGACAAGGGTGCTGAGTTTCAAGGAACTTTGGATCCCTCTCCATAGTGTGGGCAAAGCATGACTTATGGCAGCCATACCAAAGTGGTTGCTAATCCTGGGAATTTTTAAGGAGATTAGTGAATGACTTCTAATGCCGTAGCTACTAGGTGGACTTGCAGGAAGGCAGGCAGTAATGTAGTCTGGGAGTTTGTTGGAGAGCTCAAGTGTCCAAATGGCTGCATTTCTATGCCTTCTGAGTTGAAGCTGATGCCACCCTACTGCAGTATATAGAATGCAGTGGTGCGTGGAGGATGGAAGTCCAGTTATAAATCTTAGAGCTCTGTGGTACAATACATCCAATTTAGCAAGATGGGAGGCAGGACATTGGCCATATATAATGTCAGCATAATCAATTAATGATAGAAATGTAGAATTGACAAGCTGTCTTTTTGCTGACTCAATAAGAAGATGTTTAATTCTGAAGAAGAGGCCAAGCCTTTGCCTAAGTTTTTTCATTAGTTCTTCAGTATGCACTTTAAAAGAGAGTTTGCTATCCAGCCATATACCCAGGTATTTGAATTTTGACACGAACTCAAGATTTTCACCAAGTAGAGTGGATACAGGGGAACATTATTATAGGCTGTAGAGATGGCACCGGTGTTAGATCCAGTCCAAATGTCTGCCCCCGACTCTACCCCTTGTATGGCATGCGTCCCTGACCCCAGCCTCCACCAGGGGGCAGTCAGACTCCAGCCGTTGAGAACCCCCCACCCCAGAGAAGGAGAGCAGTCCATCAGATGCTCAATTCCTCTCCTTCCCTGCCAGCCCCCGTTGACCCGTGCTCGCTACCGAATCCAAGTCGCCGGCGTGGCGCGAGGTGTAGCGTCCAGCACTTCAACCCACGGTGCCACCGGGCCGGCCCACATGCAATAGCTTTTAGACAGCTAAGACACAGGACACCAGCCTGGCAGAGGGCATTTAAACCCACCCAAGGAAGGTTTTAAGGAACCCCCATTTGTAGGGGGCTTACATATTGAATTGGTTATTGCTTTTAAATCTGCTTCGAGTATAGTGATACAGCTATCCCATTGCTTCCATTTTATCCTTTCTGCACCCTTGTCCTTTCCATATCCTCCCTTTTAAATAAATTATTTGAATTGCATTTTTATGGTGTGGGCACTGTCATTGCTTGCAGTATCACTTCCTTTGTGGGAGGGACTGTGTGGGAAGTGTATGCATTGTTTCTATGGGGGGTGACTGCCTTATGTTTCAGCAGCCAGGTACCCCGTATCACCACCACAGGTGGAGGCACCGTGACTTGTTAGGCCAGTGTAGCACATCCTTAGGGAACCCAGGCTGGCCTCCTCACAAGGAGTGGAGAGGTGAACCCCGAGGGCCCCACTATGGTGACCCACTACACTAGGAATGGGAAGTACTACACCTATCAATTGTGCAAGCTCTATTCAGAATGGCATTTTTCCCCCCACCTTCTTGCATCTGAGGACATAGACAGGATGGAGGCAGTTCAGATGAGGGCAACTAAAATGGTGCAGGGTCTGCAAGAGAAGCCATACGAGGAGAGAATAAAGGAGCTTAATATGTATACCCTTGAGGAAAGGAGGGAGAGGGGAGACATGACAGAAACGTTTAAGTACCTCAGCGGAATCAATAAAGTCCAAGAGGGTAGCATCTTTCATGATCAGCCTGCCTGATGATTGGTGTGCCACTAACTCACCCCTAAAACACTGCTTTGCATTGGACAGGCAATGTCACATTCCTCAAAAGACACTATCATGGCAAGATGTTCACTGCGCACCTGTGAGCATGGCGAGCATAAAAATTACAAAGCCGACAAACAATTAAGCAGTAGCTCTACTAGGAGATATAAATAAGCAGCACCACTAGCTCTGCTACTAAGGAACTGTGCTGTTTATAGTTGTTTTGTACATTGCATTGTTTCTTGCCACTTACGATCTACTGCACAACTGCAGCACTCTACTGGGAGAGTAACTAGGGCAGGGGCAGAACAAGTGTAACCCGCCCCAGTGGCGGAGCCAGGTTTGGGAGCCGGGGGGGCCATTCAGTCAATCACAGGCTCCACAATGAACACTAAACAGTGAATAAAGATGGTGGTGGGGCACCACTACTCACACTGGGGCAGCCAGGAGGGGCGACCGACCCCCCAGCCCCCTTTCTAGCTCCGCCACTGCCCCCCTATTAATGGGGGTTTCCAAAAGTCTTCCTTGGATGTGCTTAAATGCCCACTGCCAGGCAGGCATTCTGTGTCTTTACAGGTGTAAAAGTGCTTGCATGCGAGTGCCCTGTTAGCCTCCGTGCTTGTCCCTTTAAGAGACATTATTTTTGTAGTGTATAACTAATCTGGGTTGGGGCCGAGTGTTTCCAGGCTCGAGTCCCACCCGGGCTGCAGTAATATTGCTCTGTTCTGCCATCACTAATGGTGCAGAGGGAGCTCTGTTAGAACTGGTAATTGTTTGCTGATTAGCTGCTCTAATAACAATGGTATTATAGTTTGTCTAACCTGCCTTTCTTTGCAGCATGGATATTTCTGTATTGCACCAATCAGTAACTTTTGGGGACCTTAAAATGGAGTCTGTCCCCAGGGGTCTGGTGACAGTGAATTTCTGTAGAAATTGTAGCTTTTTTATTTTGGTGCCTAAATGGACCTGGAGGGGGGGCCCTTGCTTTGACAGAAAAATGACTCAACCAACCAAACCCTTTTTGGATGAGAAGGAAGTCCCGGTGCTGCTTGCAGTACAGAGCCAGTCTGAGTTTGGAGTTGAGAGAGTGAACTGCTCAAGACATTCGAGCAGCTGCTCCTGCGTAGTAGTGCAGGAAACTGGTAGGAAGGTTGTGTCTGGCCTGCCTGATTTATCTTTCCTTCTGAGGGATCTGCTAGTGAAATTAATCGAACTGAATCTGAACCAGCTTGTGACTAGAAATACCGAATTGTGACTGCCCTGTTACCTGAAGAAGACCGAAGATTTGCTGTAAGTGATCGGCCTGTCAGGACGTCTGAATCACCACAGAGACCACGGTTTTGCTCAGGAAAACTGAAATTGCAACTGGACTGTCATCCGACCTGTGGTATTGTGTTTTGCTTTATTATAAATGTGCTGTAAACTGTCAGTGGGTCATGATTTGGTTCCCCAGTACTTAAGTGTGTCACGTTTACTGGAAGCTGTCTCCAGCACCTATCGAACTGAATCTGAACTGTTCACCCGGCCTGGGCCCTGCTACCTTGGCCCAGTCAGCTACTTCATACGCAGAGATCACCATCGATGAGAGACTCGCCCGGGGATCAGCCCCCTGCTCAACATCTCGAACAGAATGACACCTCGGTGAATTGTGTGGGCCCTGCTTCTCCTGGCATACCAGCTTGTTGACCTGCAGTCTCCATTTTGTCCCTCCTGTGTTTCGTATTGGGTAGAATGAGTAAACACCAGGGTAGCTCCCTGCAACATCAGCTAAATCAAAAGTGTTGTCATCTGATTCAATTGTTGTTTTCTTGTCACGAACTGAGCCTCCAGGCTCCGGATTACAAATTGTGTGTGGTTGTGCATGCTCCTTCTTTCCATCACAGGGCCCCAAACAGCTGCAATGCCGGCCTAACCCAGGCAACGTGTCAGGCTAGCCCACCTTTTTTCCAACTGGGTACCCCGAGTGTGTGACTGTGAAGAGACTCTAAAGTGCATGCATGATTGCCTGATTGAATCAGTTACAGAACTAATCAGCCAAATTACACCCCACCCTGATTCATTCCCCCTGAATAAATCAGATCTAATTCTTTTTGCATTTAACTTGACTGTGATTCTATTTTGTACAAGAAGCACTGTACTGTTGTTACCTGCTGTGTCTAACCTTATTTTGCAGGTGATCTCCAGGCTTGAACTGGTGGAATCAGCCCTGGTGGTAAGTGCAAACAGAGTTGGGATTTGTATGCTGATTAGGGGTTATTGTAACTGTGTCTGTTGTTCATTGCTTAAGCCACTAGAGGGGGAAGGCGGGGGGTTACAGTGTCCCGGAGGGCTGTACCCAGGTCGGCTACACTACCAATAACCCTGTCCTCCTGGTGGAGGCACCCCTTTTCAGTACCCAGGCTTCTTAACCTGCACCTAGTCATGCAGACAGGGGGGAGTAGCCCTTGGGATAGCGCCACCTAGGGGTTACACAAGGATGAGGTCAATGCTGCAAATGCTTTTATTTGTCAAGGTCAGTAGAACCCAATCTGAAGTTCTATGAAAATTAGAATTTACCAAAGTCTGAATATCACAATGGCACCGGCATTATTTCCAGGTTGGACATGCTAAACAACCTCCAGCATAACATTAGGATCAGGGATTGAATCATACACTGTGAATATCGATTCAGTCATACTGTATTACCATCAGGGTTTATGCATAGTTACCACTTCCTCTACACCATCTTTATGTACACAATCACTCTCCTCTCTGTCACCAATACTTTCATGACAACTATCACAACTGCTGTCACTTGCCATCATTACATACACACTTCAGTTCCTCCCTCCCATAAGCTCAGTTGGAGTCCTAGTCTGCCCATTTTCATTAGAATACTTGTAAAGTCTTAACTTACAGGGCATTACATTGTCAACTGATTCCACATGCTGTGGCAGTCTGTTCCACATGTTTACCACTTGTTCTTAGAAGTAGTTCTTCCTGAATTTCCCCTTGACTTTTCCTCTCTTTAGTGACATTAAGTGGCCCTCTGTCTTTTTAGCCTTGTATGTCATGAAGATTTGCACTTGTTCTGACACTATTACCCCTTTTAAATGCTTGCATACAGTAATCACGCCTCCCCTTCCCTTGAGTTTTTCACTGACGTTTGTCTACCCTTCGGCCACCCAGTTTCCAAACCTGCCCAGTCCATTCTGCATTTGATTTATCTCCTAGTGTGATGTAACTGCTTTCCCCACCTTGTTGTCATCAGCAAACTTTCAAACCTGTGGTACCCAACACTAAGTCACTGATACAGTAAACATATTGAACAGCGTAGGTCCCAGCACATATTCCTGTGGAAATCAACTGGCCAATTGTTTCCATATTGAATGGTTGCCATTTATTATGACTTTCGGTCTCCTATCTTGCAACCTGTTTGGTACCCCACCCTCCATTATGCAATAACTAGTTTATAATGTAGCTTCATCTATGATACAGTATCATATATTTTTTTTTTAATTTATGAATTTTTGGCTGGAAAGTACACACTGAGCTGAAGCTCATTTCCAGTTTCATCCTGGGACCAGGGTTAAGCAACTTGTACAAGATCACGCTGTATATAAGTGGTAGTTAGACAATCGGCAAGTGTAAATCTGAATCGTGATTAGCTAAAAGAGCCAACCAGCTGGGCCGGAATGAGACAACAGAGACTGGGGAAATAATTAGTCCCAGTCTTTGTTGCCTCATTTAGTTCTGAAATAAATGGGCCAGTGGAACGTCCAAAAGGCAACTGCAGCCATGTTTCTTGCCTCACTTAATGGTGCCCCAGACTGTCAGCCAGTCTCCTCATTTTCCCCCTTCAGGATCATCCGTATCACACAATGGAAAAGTAAAAGCAAAATCCACACGCAGTTGCAGCCGAAATGAACCTATGCTGCAAGATCCTTAACTGAGTTCAGTGTCAGCAAGACAGCTTGGGCCGGTGGTGCAACTCTGTATGAGAGCAGTGCTACTTCCTTTTTTTTCCATACCGCAGATGGATGTCCATCTGCGGTATGGAGAACAGAAAAAAAGTACCGCTCCTCTCACATACAGTAGCGCTACCAGAGACAGCACTCTCTGCCTCCCTCGCAATCACGTCAGTTAGCTGCTAGAAAATAATTTTGAATCTTTTAAAGACAGCCATTTCTTCCACTCATTTAGTGAGACTCCCCCCCCCCACACACACACACACACACAGACACTTTGCTCTGATCGCTTCACTCTCTTCCCCCTGACTCTCACAGGCTTATAAGTCTATTTTAAATAACAAAATCAAAGCAAAAGTCAACTGTAGCGCTATAACTCAGAAAAGAAAAATGAAACTAAAAGAGAGACTTCCACACACTCTGCTTAGCATCGCACTGTCAAGCAAGCTTGCTCCACACTACTCCTTCCCTCTCTCACCAATCACTACTCTGCTGGCAAACACATTCTGAAAAAAAAGCAATGCTACAAACTAATTTTGGAAACAATTAAAGTTAACTTAGCACTCTGCAGTCTCTTTACTGCCATACAGCCACACTCATCTGAATCATGTTCTTCACAGTACCTCACTCCAAATACCCCCAATTGCCCTTAACCGTACACACTATGTAGCAATCCATTAGTGCTGGCTGCCCGCTTCAGCATCGCGACTGCACTGTGTGTGTGTGTGTGTAACCGTGACAACCAACACCAGAGGTAGAACTATAATGGCTCCAATAGGACAAAAGGCCCTAGCTAAAAGAAAAAAAGCAACAACACAGCATTATAATGCAGGCGGAGGAACTATTTTACTACAAAATAAATAAAAACCTAAGAGTTAACGTTATTTTTTTTCTTTCAATCATTTATAATACAGTGGCCCATTTTTTAATCGCAATAATACCCGACAGGGTGGGCGGTTTTGTGCTATGCCAGACCTTCCAGGGGCAATAAGACCCTCTATCTGCAGCGTCAGGCCTCATTGTGCACCTGGGCAGTCCGGTACAGCACAATACCACCCACCCTGTAGGATATTATTGCTTACTTGTGGGATTCAAACCAAGATCTTCTGAGTTTCCGGGTTCATACAGTCCTGGATGTTAGTGCAGCACTCCAAGTAGGAAAGTAACTTAATTTGCACTCAAATTTAGGAAAATAACTTAAATCACAGTCAAATTTGAAGTATCAAAAGTTCTTACTTCATTTAAAATGTTGGCATAAACCAGTAACAGCCCCACATCTAAACCACTCATCCTGGCACTTGGCTGAATAGAGCTTTGCTAGGGGGTGCCTAGGCTACGTATTTCTACTTGGAGATCTGGTTCATTCTCGAGGGTAAGCACCTGGGTCCCTGCATCACAGTAGTGTGGGCTCAGTTCCTTGGAAATCTTCGGGTTTATAGCTTGGTGCTCTAACCTTTAGGCTATATCACTTCCCTTATGCCCCCAACTAGTTAACTGAAGTACAGATATGCCACATTCACAAAACTGTCTATTGAGTTCCTTGGTGACATTCTCAAAGACTGCAGTGAAGTTTGCTAGACAGGATTTCCTCTCACAGAATCTGCATCGGGCCATTGAGTACATGTTGTTGTGTTGGTTCAAACAACAGTTCTTCCTCAGGTGGAAAGAAGTGGAAGAGGAAGAACTGCTCTTCTAAACTGTCCCAGTGTTTTGTAAGTCCCTGTAAATCTTGGCTGTATGTGATGTCTGCATGTCTAAGCCAAAGAGAAAATCTGACTTTTTTTTCAGAAAGTAGTGAGTAACCTGACCAGCCCGTGGTGCAGAGGGTTGAAGCGCTGGATGCCACACCTCATGCAATGTTGGCAACCCAAGTTCATGAGCGAGCTTGGGCCGCCAGCAGTTGGCTAAGGGGGGGGAGGGCATGGAGTCAGGATTGAGCAGCCGTGAGGCTCTCTCCTCTCCTCTCCTCTCCGGGGAGGGATGAGAGGTTTCCCTGACTCGTGGCAGCCACCCGGTGGAAGCCAGGTAGCAGTGCCAGGCCAGGGGAACCTAGGCGCTAGGCCAGGAGGAAAGATGGGGCCATCACCAGAGCCGCAGGATGCATGCGCACCTCCACACACATGTACGACTGCTTTCCAGGGTCCCGGGAACAGGGAAGAAAATACATATACCATGTCTCCCCCGGTGCCATAAGGTGGGAGGGGTACCGGAGAAGCACCAGGCTAAGTAAAAAAAAAAAAAAAAGATAGTGAGTGAATGTTTTTTATTGTACTTATGGGGATATGAAAGGCTGAAAATTTTAAGATACTAGGTTGTGCTGGCAGCAAGACTGAGAACCAAAGGAAGTCTCATATGGTATTTATTTCCACACAAATTTTAAATGTCATGCTACACATCGCTATAAGTACTGCTCTACTACTGATGACAGATGAAGTAACCCCCTTCCTCTGAAAAATAATGCACAATAAACATTTTTCATTTTTTCTTATTTTTCTATTTTTTTTTAAATAAACAAACAATAACATCCTGCTGCCTACTAGTAGTGGGCAATGCCAGTCCAACTTCCTGGCTGGGTGCCTTGTCACAGTCCTTAAAGTCTGGGCTTCTGGCGTAAAGGGCCCATCTCCCAGTCACCATGAAATGCCCAGTGAAGTAGTCACAGGCACACTAAATTTAAATGCCACATAGTAGGTCCCTGGGGGAACTACTATACCACTGATGGCAGATGAAGGAACCTTAAAACATAATGAGCCAGAAACATTTTTTGAATTTTTAGTATGATTTTTAAATATGATATTATTTTATAAAATAAAAACACCAGCTGCCTACTAATAGGCACAGACAGGCTGCCAGTCCAGTCCAGTCCCACTCTCTGCTCTCTGAGCCTACTGCACAGGCTTTTTTCCCCCATTCTTATTCTATACCCATGCCTGCGGGACCTACACAGTTTAACCTGGCATATGGATAATAATTTATTTTTCAACAACTGCAAAAAAACTTTTCTATTTATCATTGAATTTATTATGCAAGACCTGCTGGTCCAGGCATATTGCAGAGGGACAGATTTTTGCTCCCTTCAAGATGGAGGGCCCCATAATGAAAGCCGGCCATGAGTGCCATGTGTCAGATAGTGCAGGGCTGTCTCAGTAGCAATAGTTAGACAGTCTGCATGCTCCATCTGGAATGTGCTAACTGTCTAAATATCGGGCTGTGTCAGTGCACCACATAGTGACTATGTGCTGACAGTTTCCAACTGACTATGGTCCACAGGAGCCAGTAGAGGTAAAGTGTCCCAAACAGAATAACGCTAGGGCTTTTGTGAGCTATAGTCAGTATTAACATGCCAAAGATCATGAAAGGTCTCTTTCTTCCTTGGTCATAGTCAGCACCTCCCCTGCATCCTGTAACTCTCCCCAAGTTTCCCTCTTCTCAGGTGCATTATTTGGGCTTCTTTGCATTGAACCTCAGTTGCCACTCCTCAGACCATTTTTCAAGCCTCTCCATGTCCCTGCTCATTTTCTCCACCCCTTCTGGAGTATTGACTCTGTTACAGATGTTGGTGTCATCTGCAAACAGGCAGACAGACCTTTCCTTCTAGCCCTTAGGCAATGTCTGTAATGAAGGCATTAAACAGAATTGGTCCCAGGATTGATTCCTGAGGTTCCTGCTGGTCACCACCCTCTCCCAGGATTGGATCCCAATACCACCACTCTTTGCCTCTTATCCATCAGCCAGTTTCTAACCCAGCTTATCAGCTTGTGCCCTGTAGCCAGACTACCCATCTTGTTAATCAGCCTTCTATGTTGGTCGGTGTCAAAGGCTTTCCTGAAATCAAGGTAGGTGACATCCACCGCCCCTTCCTGATTGACTTCCTTACTGAGGCATTAGGGTTTCCAACCCTATCACCAACCCCCACCCTGCAGAGACCGACAGTCATTGGGGGTGTGCCTTTGGGTCGTCGGCCATAACACTCATACCATTCCATGTCACCCCACCCTGCAGACACCGACAGGCATCATGATGTGCCTTGGAGTCTTCAGAACTTATGCTCACCCCATTCCATAAGGAAATAAGCTGAGATGGATGCAGTATATGAAAATGGGGTGAATGTTAGGGCTGAAGACCCCAAGGCACACCTCAATGCCCATCACTGGCTTCAGGGTGGGGGTAGGATGGCACAAGCATTACGGCTGATGACCCCAAGTCACACCCCCAACACCTGTCAGTCTCTAAAGGGTGGGGGGGGCATTATGGTTGGAAACCCTAATGCCCCGGGCGTTTGTTGGTATTTTTGCTCCTAATTTTCAGAATTTTTTTTTGGGACCCCGCATCATGAACAGTGGCACTATCATTTTGTTACTCAATCCCGAAAGGTGATTTCATGCAATGACTGCGCCATTTGGCACCACAGGTACAAAAACACATTTCAGGCAGGATGTGGAAAATGACAGCTATACTGCTCATGAGGTGGCATGAAAAACTGATAATGCTGAATATTTGGAGTGAAAGTATAAAAATTTGCCAAAGTTACACACATGCATAGCGAAATTTCAACAATGACAAGTAACTCGGGCGTTTTGGGGTATTTTTGAACCAAATTTTCAACATGGCCTTTTTGGGACCCCACCTCATGGACAGTGACATTGTAATTTTGTTAATCTATCCCAAAAGCTGAGTTTGCACAGCAACCACACCATTCTGCATCACAGGTGCAAAAACATGTTTTGGGCAGGATGTGAAAAATGACAGCTGTATTGTTCATAAGGAGGTGTGAAAAAATGGCAACGTTGAAAATCTGGAGTGAAAATATCAAAAATTGTCAATGTACGAGTGTGTGTAGAAACTGAGCAATGTAAGCTTGTAACACAGTAATTTTTTTGATTTTTCACCAAATTTGCTACTTGGGCTTTTTGTGCCTCCACTCATGAACAGTGGAGACAGTTGTTTCGTTACTCAATCCTGAAGGGTGATTCCATGCAGCGACTGCGAAATCACCTTTTGGGATAGAGTAACGAAATGACAGTGACAGTGTTCATAAGGCATGGTCCCAAGAACCCTGTATTGAAAATTTGGGGCCAAAATTCCTAAAAATGGCTGAGACATCAACATAAATTGACCCCCCCCCCCATTGACTGCCATTACCCTTTGATTCTTCAGTTTGCCAGTCGGCTTTGAATAGTGCAGACATGTCCTGGTTAGGAGACGATGACAGCACCGACCACTGGAGGTAAGTATGGGATGGGGGGGTAAGGGGAGGTGGGTGCTTCGTGGGAGGGAGGGGATTGGGAGATGATGAGGGGCCATTTTCTTTTAACAGGTAAAAAAAGTTGTCAGGGGATGGTTTTCTTTATTTCACAGGTTAAAAAAAAATAAATACATTTAAGCACACTGGGGTGGGCTCCCAGTGTGCCACAATAGTGTGGGGGGGCATGCAAACACAGGGATTGGGCACCCCAATGTCAGCAAAGGATATAAATATGTTTGGGGGGGGTGCATCTGTTACCAGGAGTGGGCATCCCAGTGTCAGAAACATAAGAAACATAACTGAAAATAATTATTTTGGCACACTGGAGTTGGGTCCCAGTGTGCCACATTAATGGGGGGGATACATACCGACATGGGGATTGGGCACCCCGATGTCTGCTTTAACAGAAAGCCACACCATGGCTAATGTTGAGAGGGCTGCAGAGAAGCAAGCACTGGAAGGAGAGGGGAGAGAAAGCCGCATTGTGGCTACTGTTGAGGTGGGGGGTGGGGGCCAAGAAGTGAGCACTGGGAGAGAAAGCGATACCATGGCTAATGTTTCAGCTTTTGGAGTGGGGGTCAGAGGAGCAAAGATGGACCATAACTGTGGCCATGCGCATTAGTGTGCACTCTAATATGCATGGCTGGAGTTTGGGATACAGAAAGAAATGAAGCGCTCCCATTGGAGCTGTTCATTTCTTTTAAGTCCAGGACACGCCATGTCAGCAAAGCTGAACTGCTGTCATGACCAGAGTTCCTGGTCATTGGTGTGCACTGCCAAACCCATTGCAGTTTCAGCTGTAATTGGCTTGGCAGTGACACACCTCTTATTTCCCGTTATTGTCCCAAGACGTTTGGTGTGCAAGCACTTCAAACGCAAGAGCAGAAGCACCACTGCAGAGAGGAAAAGCAAAAATTAGGTTTGATAGTGTGAAATCGCATGGCAGATGTGGAATGCAGCATAGCCCAAAGAAATATCCAGATTATGGAAAGGATTTTAAAAAGTGTCAGAAAAGAAATCATTTTGCAAGGTGCTGCCAGTTGCCTACAAGCTCAAGTAGAGTGCATGCATTAGAAGAGAACACTCAAAATGAGTTTTATGTAGATGTGGTGACTGAAACTGAAGCAAATGAAAGTGAATGTATGTTATGCTTAGTAGTTAATGATAGTATCATACCATTTAAATAGGACCTTGGGGTCCAAGTAAATCTTATGTCTGAGAGAGTCTACATGGATTTAGAGTGCACACCTCCTTTGCATGGCACTGGGACTGAAGTGACAGGATACTTGGGGGCTAACATTCCAGTGAAAGGAAAGCGCATTGCATTAGTCAAGCATGCAAATGCATCTAACAAGCTTACATTCTTAGTAGTACCAAAAGCAGTGCAACCCATTTTCGGACTGGGAGCATGTGAAAAGCTGAATCTGGTAAAGAGAGTGCTTGTAGTTGAGACACAGGGTACTAAAGAGTATGATGTACTGGTAGTTGAATATCAAGACTTGTTTAAAGGTTTGTGATGCCTGCCAGGAGAGCATGTAGCCAGAGCAGACAATGAAGAGCAGCCTGTAATTCACCCATGCAGAAATGCACCTTTTGCACTACATGATATATTGAAAGCAAAGTTAGATCACCTGGAAGCTCAGAAAAGTATAAAAAGAATAGATAAACCAACGGAATGAATCAATTTATTGGTAATTGTAAACAAAAAAGAATAGTAGACTATGTATTTGTTTAGATCCTAGAGACTTTAATCAAGTTGCAAAAAGGGAGCATTTTAAGCTACCGACAAGGGAAGAAATCATGGCTCAGTCTGCCAGCACCAAATATATCAGCAAACTGGATGCATCAGTAGGATTTTGGCAGCTGAAATTGGATGACAAAAGTTCAAAGTTGTGCATATTTAAGTCTCCTTTTGGAGGATACTGGCTTTTAAGACTTCTGTTTGGAAAAGTCTCAGCTCCAGAGGAGTACCACAAAACTATTCATATGTTGTATGAGCACCTCGAAGCTGTGGACACTTCCACAGATGATATTATTGTGTGGGGTGCATTTAAGGAACAACATGTTTGTAGGCTAAGAACAGTGCTTGAAGTTACTAGAAAAGCCAGTTTGAAACAGAACAAAGAGAAATGTGTTTTTGGAGTTCAGGAACTGACTTATATTGGTTATGTAATAACCAGTGAAGGAATCAGACCTGATGCAAAGACAATTGATGTACTAAATATGCCATATCCCCAGTTACAGAAAGATGGGGAAAGAATAAAGATTTCTGGGGACGGTGAATTACTTGGGTAAATTTATACCAGGCCTTTCTGAGAAATCAGCATGTTTAGATTCCTATTAGTCAAAAGAAATCACTGGACATGGAATCATGAATAAGAGGAAGCATGGTAACATTTAAAGATGCAACTTACAAAAGCACCCATACTCAGATTTTATGACCCAAGAAAACCAATGAAAGTTTCAGCAGATGCTTCACAAAACGGACTTGGAGCCATACTATTGCAACCATAAAAGGATAAATGCCAACCCATTGCTTAAGCATTGTGAGCTATGATAGATGCAGAAATAAGGTATGCTCAAATAGAGAAAAAACTTTTGGGTATAACTTTTGCTTGTGCATGTTTTCACCAGTTCATCCACGGTCAGTGTGTTACAGTAGAAACTGATCACAAATCTCTAATACCATTGTTCTACAAACCTTTGAGTGACTGTCCTTTATGAATTCAGAGGATGGTGGTAAAACTGCAGAGGTATGATTTATGTTTATAAAAGGGGCTTAAGAAATTGAACTCTCTGATTGGCTACTGCATCATCTGAGCTGTGTCCTTATCAGATGATATAGTAGCCAGCTGGGACTACTGCCCACCAACATGCCCCATCACAACAGCAAATCAGTGACCTCTGTCAGGCATAAACAGAAACGCTGACTGGAAGAGCTCACGGAAGTGGCAGCGGGAAGCTTTCTTGATCCTCCATGGCTCTCCTGCTAGTTTCTGTAAATGTCCAGCACCTTGCCATAAATCCCACTGTGACCCCCCCAACACACACACACAGACAACTTGTCTGTTTTCAGTGATTGCCGAGATTCTGACCTGTGTTCTCTTCTTCTGTGCTACTTGGTCGCCGATGTAGCCCACCACAATGAAGCCACTGAACTGATTCCCGTGGCATTCAAATTCCACTACATACCCCTCACTCAGGAACAGTGACTGTCACAGCAACACAAACTGAAGAAAAAAAAAACAGACCCGCTTCCCTACACTGGAACTTGTATAAAACTCCTGATAAAACTTTAAAGAACTGCACCACACTGCTAATAATTTTAAACTAATTTGTTCTACTTCTTCCTCACTGTTCAGACCTAGGAAGCAAGCCGTGTCTGTCTACAGCGGCCACTTAGGGACACAGTCGCTCCCACTGCAGCCAGTCGTTTTCTTTGAATAAAGCAAAAAAATCACTCAGGGAGACAAATTTGAAACAAAGGAGTAAATATACACACAAAACATGTATGTTGGGAATGGAGGAGTACCAAGTAACTTCATAGAATAGGGCACAGGTCGCTGACATTCAGTCTAAGTGAATCTGGCTGCCCAAAGCAAATTATTAAAAAAAAAAAAAAATGCAAGCTCTGCACACGACAAAGAAACATACAGTATGTGTGTGTCTCTCATTTTTTTTTTTGGGGGGGGAGGTGAAATAACAACTTAACCTGGCCAGAATGTGATGGGGGCTCTACTACTGAACAAGCTAACATTACATAGAGGGACTACTTTATCTTTCTAACCCAAAAAACTCTCTTTCTCTCATTTTTTCACTTTCACAACTTTTTCTTTTTATATTTTAAATTTTTACTTGGGGGGCTCATTTTATAAGTGCAATAATACACTCTGAGGTGTAGGTTATATCCTCATAAGAGCACGCCCAGGTGCATAAGTAACTCGGCGCAAGCACCTTGTGCCTCATAACACACCTGGGCGTGCGCTTATCAGGATATAACCCACACCTCATCGTGTGTTATTGCCTGCGTATCATATACCCCTGACAAACTGATGTTTACTCCAGATACATTGTCATGAGCAGTAAATCCAAAAGATCCTTTGGAATCTCAGCCTGAAAGGGATCTACAGGTGTATGTAGATTTGGTAATTGCTGCAATGCCAGTAGCAGCGCACCAGTTAAAGCAGATCAAGGAAGAAACTGAAAAGGAGTTGCTGCTAAAAGTACTGAAAGGTGATTGTTATTAAGTGGTCAGATAGGAAAAACATGTGTCTGGTGGATATCAGGGAGTATTGGAACTGCAAGAAGCAATTAACTGTGCTAGACGGATTACTGTAAAGGTGAAAAAATGTGATTCTGAAAATGTATTTATTTAGTTTTTATCAACTGGGTGGGTGTTCTAGACACAGAAGTGACTATTTTAAGACACAACCCAGGAGGTTACAAAGTTACAGTTTGAACAATGACAGAATACAACAATTTGGTTAAGAAACAAATAGTACAAAAAAATGGTAAAAACAAATACAGTTATAACGAGACAACAGGTAGGGTACAAGGTATAATAGGGAAGTGCCATAACAATTTACAATTTTGAAATTTTCACCTGTAAATGGGCAAAGTTAGGAATACAAAACTGAATTAGTAGGGATTAGTACAAGAGCAGCAATAGTAAATATGAATGGCCTTGGAACCGGAGTGTGCAAGGCAGCATAACGCAGGGACTGGGCAAGGTGGTAACATACAACGTTGGAAGTTCAGCATACAAATAGGCCTGAGTGGTGATACCAGACAGTTAGAATTCTATGTAGTTGTGAGAGAAAGGCAATGAGGGAGGGAGGTAGGCAATGGGTGTATGAAAGGCAGATGGGGTGGTAGGTGAAGGAAGGAAGGAGAGGGAGAGAAACAGTGAAAGAAGGTAGGACAGAGAGCAGGCTAAGAAAGACAATTGAAAATGCAGAAAGGTTACAGTGAAGGATACATAGGTCATGTTACAGGTTAGGGAAGGCAAACAGCCTAAGGTGGATTAAAACAAGAGCATGGGGCTAGGTTGTCAAGGACAGTCTGATGCTTATTTTTGAAAGTGGCATGATGGGTACTAAACGGACAGCTAAAAATCCTACAAAAAGAATTGCTACAAAATATCCATGAAAGACATTTGGGAATTGAGAAGTGTAACCGACAAGCATGTGAGGTTATATATTGGCCTAGAATCAGTCATGACAGCACAGAGATGGTAACAAATTGTGGATCATGTTTGAAGTACAGACCAAATCAACAGGCAGAGCCATGCATCCTCATCCCAGTACAGAGAAATGTTTTCAGAAAGTAGGAAAAGATTTGTTCGTGTGGCATGGAAAAGATTACCTGATTGTGACTCATTACTACTCAGTATATCCGGAAGTGTATACACTGCACAGCATCACTAACAGGACTGTGATAAACTGTCTGAAAATCATATTTAAAAGGCATGGTATATCTGAACAGATATTCAATTACAGAGAACCTCAGTTTAGCTGTGATGAGTTCAAGCAGTTTGCAAGAGAATGGCAATTTGTACTCAGTACCTCAAGTCCAAATCACCCCCAGTTAGACGGACTAGTAGATCAATCTGTGCAAATTATAAAAAAACATCATGAAGACATCACATGACTGCAGAGAGGACATCTTTAAAGGACTCGCATATCAGAGTTCTCTGCTTGAAAGTGGACTGTCACCTGCATAATTGCTAATGGGAAGAAGAATCACATTGACACTTCCAGTGAAGGAAGACTTGCTCAGAACAACAATGCGATAAAAGGTAATACAGACGAAACTGAACCATTACCGGAGTTGCATCTTGAAGACAGTGTATGTCTCAAGGGAAATAGAAATAATACATGTAATCTGAAAAGTATAGTATTAGAACAAACTGACTCAAAATCATACAAACTGAAAACTGAACAAGGACATATCATTGGACATCAAGAGCAAGAGCAAGATCAGTCTATTTGCTGATGATACCAAGATGGGAGTGGTGGTGGACAACCTAGGGGGATGGCAGGGGTTGCAGGATGATCTGGCAAAGATGAAAACCTGGTCAGACACCTGGCAACTGGGGTTTAATGCCAAAAAGTGCAAAGTGCTGCATTTTGGGGTAAAAAACCCAAGGAGGAGTTACCAGCTGGTGGGAGTGCAGCTAGCCCAGACAGAGGAGGAGAAGGATCTGGGGGTGCTCATTACAGGGTCAATGAACAACTCGGCACAATGTAGGAAGGCAGCTGCAAAGGCCAACAAAATGCTGGGTTGCATTGCAAGGGGTATATCCTCGAGGGGGGAGGAGGTGATTCTGCCACTGTATAGGTCATCAGTTAGGCCACAACTGGAGAACTCCATGCAGTACTGGCCCCTGTATCTGAAGAAGGACAATAAGTTACTGAAGAGAGTGCAGCACAGGGTGACAAAGATGATCAAGGGGCTGGGGGACTTATCATATGAGAGGAGGCTGAGGGAGTTGAACATGTACTTGCTGGAGAAAAAGAGGGACGGGGGGACATGATTGAAACCTTTAAGTACATGAAAGGAATAAACAAGACAGGTACAGAGGGGCTGTTCAAAGTAAGGGAGGGGAAGGACACTCGGTGCCATGATATGAGACTGGAGGGAGAAGGTTCAGAAGGGAGATGAGGATACACTTTTTTACAGAGAGGGTGGTAGCTGGGTGGAATGCGTTACTGGCAGAAGTGGTATCCAGTAGAACAGTGGACTGCTTCAAAAGGGACTGGGACAGGGCAAGGGGGAGGGTCAATGGAGGGGAAGGGTGAAAGGGAGGGGCAGCTGCAGAATAAGGGGTGCTAGCTGCACATTCGAGCAGACTTGATAGACCTCTAGGCCTTTATCTGCTGCCAAATTTCATATGTCTTAAAGAGAAATTGTGAAGGTCTTCAGAGGATCAAGTACAGCCAAGGCACTGATCCATTGACTTTGAATAGAGAAGCAGGAGAGACAGATTTGACAAGCTGTACCAAGACATTGGAAAACATTGTGGATTTCAGAAATGATGATGTACACAATAAGACAGTCATAAGGCATATGGAGTCAAATGAATATGAGGGACTAAAGCTAGAAGATCAAGTCAAACACTTAAAGTGAATTCCCGATGTGGTGCTATAAGGTACTGGGCTTCATAGCCCAATACCTTATAGCAGCATGAGCTCACTGCTACAAAAATGTAAATTTTTAAGTCAGTAGTTTTAGTAGGAGAAGGGATCATAACTGGCGCTGAACCCATGGCCAGCTGATTCGTTCCAACTTCCTGATGGGCCTGCTCCACCCCAACTCCACCACCGCGCTCCCAGAATTTGTGACGTGTGGCCAGGGAGAACGAGGGAGTGAGCCCCATACAAGTCTATGGGGCTGTTTTAAATACCGGATTTTAGTAATTTTAAACACTTCGAGAGGAACATTAAAGCAGTCGCTTAAACGACTACTTTAATTTCTAAGCGACTGCTTTAATTTTGCAACTGGTAGACTAAAAAGGGGCAGTTAGGGCTCCTCAAGCAGCATCTCCAGCAACTGTGCTGGGCCCCTATCCTCACTACTAAGGATGTAGATACTGCACTGGACAAATTCATTGAAATTTTTAATGTTGCTTGTGACATCTTTGCCCCTATATCTAAAAGAAAGGTCCATGGATCCCATAAATCGTGGGTAACCCCACATCTCCTTGCCCAGATGAGCACCAGAGACCTCCTATCACACGCCCTTCCTACAAATCACGCTCCCTCATTCTACCTCAGAGTTATATCCAAAGTAAAGGCAAAAAAATACCTCTCTAAGGTACTGGGGGAGTCCAAGCATAGTGCCCAGGGCTTGGACTTAAAACTAATCTCCCTTACACTTGATGAACTGCTGACACCGCTAACAAAAATCATTAACCTTTCTCTCACCTCAGGTACATTCCCCAAGCTGTGGAAAGCTGCAGTTGTAACCCCTGTCTACAAATCTGGTAGTAAGACAAGTCATACTAGCTACCAACCTATTTCTATTCTCCCCCCAATCTCCAAAGCCCTGGAGCGGATAGTTTATGATCAGCTTGTAGAATACCTTCGTAAATACCAACTGCAACGCCAACAGCAACATAGCTTCCGGAAACTCCACAGCACTACTACAGTGCTCTGTGGAGTTCACGGGGTTCATCCATGATGCCTTTGATCAGGGGCACTTGGTGGGGCAACCTTTATTGATCTCACCAAAGCCTTTGATACAGTCAACCATGACCTCCTACTGGCCCAATTAGGTGCTACGGGTCTATCCCCCAACTCGCTGTACTGATTCCGGAGCTACCTCACAGGACGAGTACAACAGGTAAAAATATTTAACATTCTCTCAGATTCCCAACATGTGGCTACTGGTGTTCTCCAAGGATCCATATTGGGCCCCCTACTGTTCAGCCTTTTCTTAAATAATCTTCCCCTAGCCTGTCAGCATAAAATCATTCTCTATGCAGATGATGTGGTTATTTACCCTGGCCACCCTGACCCCACCATCCTTGAACTACAGCTACAGCAAGACTTTTAACAATGTAGAGAACTGATTTGGTAAAGCAAAGCTGCTCGTAAATTATAAAAAAACTAAGACCATGCTGTTTGCTCCCACCCGCAGTTGCCTCAAGAGATCCATGATTAGTATTCTAAACAAATAAAATGAAGCCACTGAAATGGTCCACAACTTTAAATAGCTGGGCCTCACCTTAGATAACTCCCTCTCCTACTCTTCCCATGTTGACCATGTCGCCGTATCAGCTAACCGGAAGCTCGGTCTACTATATAAACATCGGAACTGCCTCACTGAAAATGCTCTCCAGCTTGCCATCACCAACTCGGTCTTCTCAATCATTGATTACGGCCTTGCCATTTACTGTGTGACCCCTGATAACACCCTCATTTGGGTTGCCACTACACTGAATAAAGCCTGCAGACTTGCTTTTGGAGCACCATGCCTAACCCATACCTGTAACCTCTACTCGCAAACGGGGTGGATAAATCTGGGCACGAGAATCCGCTACCATGTCTGTCTCCTAGCCAAAAAAGCAGCTGTAAGCCTTCTGCCTCCTGGCACCAGTTCCTTGCTCCATCAGGCTGAATCAACAAGACCGACTAGGGCATAAAACAATCTCTCCTACAAGGTACCCTTCCAGCGCACCTCTCAAGGACAGAGATCTTTTGAGTACCGAGCCCCGCTCTGGCTCAGATCACTCCCAACTGAGCTACTCGCCATCAATAAAATTGGCCCATTCAAATCTGAACTCAAATCTCACCTATCTAGCCAAATAAAATGCTCCTGCTTCTCATGACCTGCTCTCCTTTTAACTGATATTCGTCAACCCTCCTATTTAAGCACTCCTCTACCGCCCAACTAGCAACTCAATACCTTCTTCCCATACCCCTAGTCCCTCACTCTCCTCATCTGCCCCCTCCCCACTCTGGTCACTGTATCAATGTCCCACCCTTCTCCATATTCCCTTCCTAACGTCTCATCTTCCTCAACCTCCACTACCCCCAACCTGACAAGGTGACCCTGATCCTAAGGTTACCGCAGTCTCTCACTATAACTTCTCCCCCTTATCCTTCCTCTTTCCATATCCTGGTCTCCCCTGTGTTTCTCGCTTAACTTCTTTCTCCAAATAACTTGGTTAATTCGATTTATGTCTATGATTTACAACTGTACCAATTCTATTTAGTTTAGTACTGTTTGCTTCTTATTGTCTCTATTGTTTTTTGTGCTCATGTTTTTCATTCCTGATGGTGAACCTTTGTAAATGAGCTTGTAGCTCAAAGGTTGTAATCCGAGACTACAATAAATAAATAAACAAACTTTAACTTTAACCCATCCGCAGCACTAACTGGCTTATTCCTAGCTCTGCAGCTAACAAGCTGAAAACATCTCTCTGAACTGTGACACGAGGGGGCCTCGTGGACCATGCCAGGAGGCTATTTTTCAATATGCAGCATCTTGCTGTTTCTACCGGCGCATACCCCCCAGATGTTTCATAGACTACCGGGGATGCAGAAGCAAGACTTACTGCTTGGATCTCTAGTGAGAGAGTTAAATGCTGTATATAAAACTGCTATGGATAAACTAGAAATGCAGCGCTGACGTGGGAACCCCCTCCTATTCCCCCCTTCCCTCTGGAGAATAATGCGGCTGACTCAGTGCAGAACCTACTTCCTCTCCAGTGTCCTTCAGACTGTTGCGTGGCAATTACACTTTTATGAGATGCAAAAGAGGCTATTGATCTGAAGGACCTCCCCCATCCCTACCCATGACAGCCTTGCTCCCTGCTGGCCCCCGGATGCTCCCATTGACAATGAGCGGTGTACCCGTCATCAACGGGCCTCATTTCAAAGCACCACCACAGTGGACCACCATATGTAACAGACCACATGTGGTTACCCCAGGGGGATGGCGTGAGAGAGGGGATGGGACTTAGCTAGTTTTGTCTACTGTGAGAGTATAAAGTCTAACTGACAACCCTTAAGTTGCTTTTAGAGTGCTTAACTGATGTGCCTCAGTCAGTCATGAACACTCAAAGTAATTTTCTTTTTAATTTCTGAAACTTTATCCTTATTTGCCCTGTGGTCCCAGGCATACTGTTAATTGTATAACATTTTCACTTTCTTTTAACTGGAGTGACCAAATAGTGTGTCAACATATTATGCAAATGTGGACATTCTCACTACTGTTCTGTTTAACAATACTGCTAGTGGTGGGTGTGGTGCTCCCTTGGGGCTGGGTTGGGGGCTGGAGTGGTGGGGGGAACTTAAGTGGAGTACTGGTGAGCTGGCTACGAGACTGGGGAAACAATCCTGCAATCGTGGCTCAAGTACAGTACAAGTCACATTAAGCTGTTCCTCCACTGAGCTGTTTTAGCATTTCTGATTGAGTTGCATAAGTGTTGCTGGATCTAGTACATAGCTCTGAACAAACTGTTTCTTAAGAGTTAAAACTCAGTTTTGCATTGCATTGTGACTGGACTGCTAATGCATTCCAAATGAGTTCCAAAAACATTTTATATTTACAAACATTGCTTTTAAGCTGGTTAAGCATTGAAAAAGCAATGAAATATGAATTGCCAATGCATTGCCAAATGTACAAAACAATGCTAAACGAACTCATTGGTGGAACAGTTTAATGTGACTTGTACTGTAGACTCATTAAAGGTAATCTCTTGGAATGCTAATGGAATATTGAACCCCGTAAAGAAACGTAAAATATTAACTAAACTAAAAGCCATGGGATGTTGCATAGTGCTCCTTCAAGAGACACACCTCCTCCCAAGCGAAGCCACTAGGCTTAAAAGTCTGTGGGTGGGAGAGGTGTTTCATAGCTGTGTCAAACCAAGAACTAAGGGGGTTGTGATCCTGATACGTAAAGGACTACAGTTTAGGGCGCAGACATCCACCACAGATAAAGAGGGGAGATACATGGTAGTGAGGGGCATGTATCTGGGAGAACCCGTACAAGTGGGATGTGTGCACATCCCAAACACCCCAGATGTTTTTTTCACCACAATCCTATTCCTAGTGGTGCAAGACCAGTCTTATGTAATGTTGGGTTGGGACCTTAACTTGGCCCTCTCACCAACGTTAAACCAAACAGGGCCGGGCACCAGGGCAGAAGCCATGGTGGCGCACCAGGTAATGCTAGCCTTTCAGGAGGTTGGGCCTACATGATATTTGGTGGGTCCTGCACCCAGGTGAAAAGGATTTTATACGTTACTCCGCTCCACACTCCTCGTACAATAGAACAGATGTACTTTTGGTGTCCCAAAAACTGATTCAGAAAACCTGGAGTGCAATCTTGGGTAATATACTGATATCAGACCATGCCCCTGTTGTGGTGACCCTGTCATGGGGACAATCTCATGGCCCAAGAAATAAGTGGAGATTCAACACCTCCTTCTTACAAAATAGGGATTTTCTTACATGGCTGGAAGGGGAAATCACAGAATACTATATGTATAATGACACCTCGGATGTGTACAAATGACTCCAATGGGATGCCTTAAAAGCTGTCTTGAGGGGCAAACTGATAGCATATGCTGCATTAAGATGGAGGGAGAAGGATAAAATCATGCGGGATATGGAGGGGTACCTTAAACACCAGGAGCAGGAAATGGCACACAACCCGAGTAGAGAGACTGAGCTGAGACCTCAGATTGACCAACTTAGGGGAGAAATAGAGAATGCCCTACACCATAAAGTGTAATACAGCTTGTATAGGCTCCGCCAAGCTTATTGGGAGGCAGGGGAGTAACCAGGGAAGCTGCTAGCCTACTGTGTCAAAACATTGGACACCTCTCGGTACTGTAGATCCCACTGATCCAGGTTTCCAAAACTGAAACAATTACCACCTCAAGTAACATCAGCCTAGCTTTTCTAAACTATTACCAGGCTCTCTACTTCTCAGAAGCCCACCCTAGTCAAGGGGAGCTAGACTCCTTCTACAAATCTATCAGCTTCTCACAAGTCCCACCAAAGCTCCTTGGAACACTGACAGCTCCCTTCACGGAGCGGAAAATCATGGAAGCCATCCCCTCAATGTCCAGGGGCAAGTCCCCGAGCCCAGATGGCTTCCCCTTGGACTGCTACTGTGCATTCCACAGGTTGCTGGCACCATGGCTTGCATTGGTATTCAATGAGGCAGTGGAGTGCCAGCACCTGCCACAATCCTTTCATGAGATGTTGATTACCCTGCTCCCCAAGAAAGGGAAAGATAGCAGACAATGTTCCCAATTCTGCCCCATCTCCCTCCTTAACATGGATATGAAACTATTTGCCAAAGTCCTGGCTGCCAGGATGGGCCCTGTAATGGAGGGGTTCATCCACCCAGAACAGGTAAGATTTGTCCCAGGTAGACTGGGGTCCGATAACACCAGACAAATACTAGATTTGTTACGGGAGGTGCGACAGATACCAGAACCCATGGCCACCTTGTCACCAGATGCTGAAAAACCATTCGACAGGGTGGAGTGGGCATACTTGTTTGACACCATGGGCAGATTTAGTTTCCCTAGCCAGTTTGTCAACATGGTTCGACTGCTATATCAAAACCTGATAGCAAGAATCCTAACCAACTCCGTGATCTCAAGCCCCTTCCACCCAGGTCAGGGCTCTCGTCAGGGGTGCCCCTTGTCCCCCTTCCTCTTCCAGCTAGCAGTGGAACCCCTTGAACAGAAAATCATGGATGCCCTTGACTTTCCAGGCATACAAGTGGGGGAGATACACCACAAGCTGGTGCTGTTTGCAGATGATATTACTCTATTTCTTACAGACATCCCAGGGTCCTTGAGTTCCCTCCAGGGCCTATTAGGGGAATATGCTGACATTGCAGGGTACAAGCTGAATGCCATGAAATCCCACATCCTCTCACTGAATGATACATGCACCCAATCCCTGATAAAATCATAACCATATCAATGATCCCCTGGGGGTGTGGTCTGCCTGGGAATAAAGATACTCCTCACAATCAAAAAGACAATTGGAGCAAATGTCCAGCTTATGTGTGATAAGTTAGACAAGGACATACAAAGATGGAGCAAACATATCCTCTCTCTGTGGGGGGAGAGTCAACATACTAAAAATGGTCACTTTTGCAAGAATACAGCATATTCTGTCGAGCCTACCAGTCTCTCTACCGGGTTTCTTTTTTCAGGCCCTCAACTCTAAGATCTCCAAATTCATATGGGCAGGCACCAAACCCCAAATTAGTCTCTCTAAAGTACAAAACCACTGGAGAAATGGGGGATTTGGTCTCCCTGATTTATGTCTGTTCCACACGTGTGTAGCCAGGATGTATTATGCTGTAACCCAGACCTGGTCTCCCTGTTACCACCCTGGGTTGACCTGGAAATGTGCCAGACCACGTATCCTAGCCCTGGTGCCCTGGTATTTCAAGACTGGCCCATCCCCAAACAGGACTCGCCCTGTACCAAACACTCCAGGCCGGAATGGAAAAATTTTCTCAAAGTCATGAGATGGTCTGCCAGGCTCTTCTGCCACCGTCCAATTTGGGACAGCCCCTGTCTAGAAACTGACAGCAAACCAGTACACTGGGCAGCGAGGAGGAAGCTGGGCATGTCGACCCTTGTGTATATATATGACCATGCCACAGGGGTCTTAGTACCTTTTGAAAACCTGAGACAGAAGGGTGAACCTGGAGGCCCTGGGAAACTACACTTTTGGCAATACCTCCAGATTAGAGATCTTCTCTGCATGGCTATCACACCCACCCATATCCTCCCTAGAACTCCATTGGATACATGGATAGGCAGCCTGTCCTCCCTACAACATCTGACTAGTAAGCTAATGAGGCTATGGGAGACCCATAAACTGGCCCAAACACATGTACAACTGAGACAGAAATGGGAGAATGAACTAGGTGTGCATATCCCACAGGGAAAATGGGAGACGGTCTGGGTGGGCATGTATGAGGATAATAGAGAACTGCAGGCCAAAACCCTACAATTTAAGATTCTGCATAGGGCATACCAGACACTCCTGGCCCTATATAGGAAGGGCCTGCTGGGACACAGTGATTGTTGGAGGTGCCTTTCCCCCAAGGCATCGCTCACCCACATTCTCTGGACTTGTCCAGTCCTTGACCATTACTGGGATCGGATATGGGAGTATTGCTCCACAGTAATCCAAATCCCCCAATAAGAGATCCAGTGCTTGGCATCCTAGGACTCCCCTTGCTCCAACACCAACACCTCATCAGTCATCCTCACCTACTATGGCTCAATGGGGCCTTGGCGGTGGCTAAGCAAGTGATACTCAGACACTGGAGAGACCTCCCCCCTCCACATATAGAGAATGGGAGACCCTCCTAATCCTCATGGCCAGATATGAATGCACAGTGCATATGGCCACAGGCAAAGCTGTGACATATGACCAAGTTTGGGGCCCCTACTTGGCATCAAGAAATGCAGCACTCCCCCCCCACCACCTAACGGGTGAACAGCTGCTACATCTTCCAGGAATCTGGATGTAATCTGCCAACCTGGTCAGACTGCCTGACTAAATGCTACTAGTAGCAACAACCCTTATGGAATCCCCCCCCCCATCCCGGCAAGCCGCCAGAGTGGCCACATGCCGATAGGGGACTACCACACACCTTAGAACATAACTATTTGACGTTTAGCTGTTTCTGAAACAGGGTAACCCCAGATGGGACAGCCACCTATCTATCAACTGAACCCCACAAATCACAATTAATTAGACAGAAGCTATTTTGGTATATTGGCTAATCTTAGCCTGGACATTTAATGTCTTAATGATTTAGTGTCTTAATAATTTAGGGAATTGAATACTTAGTGACTTAAGGATATATCGCATAGATAGATTGTGACTATTTCCATATCAAACAATATCACTGTTAATAATTACATTGTGACTATGATACACCCTTCTCCCTTGTTGGATAGGTTATTGCATAACTAGTACAAGATAAGCTATCATACAAGCATTATAATACTGGTACCAGTCTTACCCTTTTAGCAAACAACTCGGCCCAGCCCAAATAACCAGGAACACCATGATTCACCTTACAGTTAACAATGGTAAAAAGGGAGGATAATTCTATAATATAATTCTATCTGCAGATTTATTAGTGGCTTACTAATAAGAACCCATCATTGTCAATTGCATTACCTAGCAGAAGTACTGTCAATCGATGATAGAATCACATTTAATGCTTTCACTTTTCTCTACTAAGTAATACTAGGTAAAATGCTTTCTTCAATTATCAATCTTTTTGATTGAATTGTAATTCAAGAAAGACCAAGTCAAACTGCAGCCTCAGTTTTGACATCCCTATTAAGAAGACCTCTGCTGGTCAAAGAACCCTTAATCATTACACTGCTGTGTTGTACAATAACCTGCCCAAATCTGTTAAAAGCTGTCAATCCATCACCGACTTCTTTGTATACTCTACTACTTAATCCAGCACAATGTAATTGTGATAAATGTTTTATATTTTGTATTGTTTGTAAGTATTTGTTGCTAACTGCATTTGAAAAAGGACAAGAAAAGGACAACTTGCTCAACATGCCTATCAGGGTAATAAATAGAATCGCTCATAGAACACTAAACATACAGTGGAGGATGAAACACGGTGTCACAGATTTCTGCATGACAAAAGGGATTAACAGCCTGTTGACATTGCTTGTTTCCTGCAGATCTTCACAATATTCTGCAGTATTATGGGTTGCATCCAGGTGGGCTCCACTGTATACAGTCCAAAAGTACAGTGAACTATGGAAATGAGGTACATGATCTGCAGTAAAGGTATAGTCTCTAAAATAGGCATGACTACTGTGCAAATCAGAAATATAGTAGTTATAGTGGAAACCTAAAAATACACCAGAGGCTTTTAGACTTTGGAAGAAAAAAGTCAGATGTTGTGGTGCAAGGACATCCTACCAGGACAACTTAGCTGAGATGCAACAACTTGTTTTCACTGAGGCCCTGCTTCTTCCAACTTTCCCAGCTGGACATATTGAAACACTAGGAGGAGGAGAAGGAGGAGGAGCACACTTTGTTGCAACCATCAAGAAATCCTGAATTGAAAGTTGTACAAAAACAGCAAAATGCATAGTGATACACTTATGTATAATTAACAGCATGAATTGATAAGGTTTAGTGACTTGTTCACGGTCACACAGTAAGGGGCTCTGATGGGATTCATTTAAACCTGGGTCTCATGGTTTTTTAAGCCTATACTTCAATCATGACACAACACCTCATTTTAAACAAATCTGGGGAAAGGAAGAACTGGGGCTCAAAGAGCCACTGAAGAGAGCATGTGAGGACATCAATGATACCATACAGTACCACCAGTCGGGGAGCTGGGAGTCCATGCTACCCTTCTCTCCTGGACTGAACCTTTGCTTGGGAGGACTATGATATCCTTTCCACCAGATTCCAGAGTTACCTGCTGTTGTCTGCCCTGGTATTGGATCCTATATTCATAAGTGAGGGAGCCTTCTAATGTCCTCCCCAGAACTGCCCCAACGTGCCACTGTTTGTATTGATAGGGGTGATGTATGCCCAGGTCCCATACAACAATCACCACTTATTCCCTGAAGTGGCTGTCACAATGTTGGTATGTTGTTACATTGAGTCACTGTACCTAGTGTATCTACTGATGCAATTGCTCTGCTGCCTTCCCCCAGTCATGTACCTGCTTATCCTATTCATTACAACTACTACTATTGTACGGTAGGGTTAAGAGTGGGTCAACCACACTGTGGGAGGAAGGAACAACTCAGCTAACCAATTTCACTTTCCAGTGGCTCCTGAAATCATGTATCAGGGCAGGAAAGGGGATCTCCTGCACTATAAGTGAGGCTTGCAGCCGGAATGACTCAGGCTAGGGAAAGGGTATTCTTTCAGAAAAGCCATAATTTCCATGTTTATTTTTTGTTCTTAAACTCTGGGACAAGGGGGTAGGGGGATGTGAATGGCAAAGTACTGGGATGGGGATGGAGTGCCAAGAGACTAGTCTGCTTTGGAGCTGCATGTTAACCCCCACTGAATCAAATCACATACCGGTTCATTGTTTATGGTTGCATAGCAATTGACACTGGCATGCCGATGGTCATGTCACCATGACATCAGTATTGTGGTCATGTGGGAACTCAATGCAGGCTCAAGAGGGATGGTCCTGCAGCCGGTGTTCCCTCTCTGCTTAAATGCCATCACAACCAGTGTGCAGGTAAGCAAAGAGGGCAGAGGATCTGCCCTAAGAAATGCTACGCTTGTAGCTAACAGCAAAGAAATTATGTTACGAAGTTTGTTCATGACATTTTTTAAGGTCACACAGAGAACAGGTAGCAGTTAGTAGCTGCACAAAAAAAATCAAGAAGCAAGCTGTATCAGCAAAGGATGTATGAATACATTGTGCAGAATTATTTGGTTTTCAGTTTCATTAAATATACAAAGTGGTGAAACTCAACAGAGATTTAAAGGATCTAATTAATAGTCCCTGTCATTAATTTAAAATACATGAGAAAAAGGAGTATAGATTTTATTTTGTAGCTTGCAAAATAGTAGTGTTGACTGTTTGTGACTGAGCTACAGGGTTGACAGTGCTTTAGCATTGTATAGGAGGCTATGCACAAATGCGAGCTGGGCACATGTGGGAGACATATACCTGGCTTGAGCAGCTCTACACCTGTGGACTGGTGCATGGGGCATGACATGCATTAATGCACACCACCACAATGGGCCTGTCCATGGCCCCACCCCCCTCCGAAGCACTGCTGCACGGAGGGTTGAACGGAGGACACAAGTGGGTAACTAATCAGATGCCCAACCTGATCCTATAGTGGACCCCCTGCTCCACACAGAGTGGAGGATTCTGGGATGGTGCAGGTATCCATTTTTTTTAAAAAGATGGGTGAGTGCCTGAATGGCTGCCCCCAGCCTCCCAGTCAGTCCAGAGGGCTGGGGAAGCACGGTGGGGGGGATTCCTCATTCTGCCACAGCCAGTGGGTGTAAACTGAGGGGGCATGCAAAAGATACAGCAGGGTCCCTGCTGCTGTATATTGTGCCCTGCTTGCCTGGCACTCCCATCTCTGTGAATATTAGCGTCTGACCACCCCCCCAGACCAACTGAGGGCGTAGCTACACATAACTTCAGCCAGAGTTCTATGTAAAAGAGATGTACATCCCATCCGTGAATGTGTGTGCGTCTGCGGGCCCTCCATTTCGTGGCATTCACATGTAGGCCACCTGCTCCTTAATGCATAGGGGCCACAGTAAGATCAGGGATGCAAGCTCCACAGCACTGTTAGATGCTTGTAAAACAAGAGACAAGAATCAATAGTAAATGTATTATCTGTATTTATTACATCCTGAGACTACACAGTACATGAGGTAATTAAAAAGATTCCTGCAATAAGCAGGTGGAAGCTGATTTAAAGATACTGGCAGCTTATTAGTTAACAAGTATTAAGTATATCAAAAAATGAATGTAAAAGATGGAAGATAATAATAGAATACATGCATTTTATTTTTTATCAGAGCACAAAATAAATCCCCTTGAAAAAGCCCTTTATGTTTGGGTGTAACGGGATAATTTCAAATGAAATAAAGAAAATTTACATCACTGAGAGTGGACTACATTTATTTGGACAGCTCACAAACTGTTCTTCATATGATAAATATTAGAAAAGCCTACTATTTGTGGTATTTGTGACTTAACGTTCAGGTGTGCAAACCCCTAATCTCATCCCCCATTGGACAATCTTTGTTTGCAGTTTTGTCAAAGGCAAGGTCCATTTTTACATATATAAAGATAGCTATAAATGAACAAGTGAAACTGGCAAACTTTGCTTTCAATGAAACAGTGGTTCAGCCAAGGGAAGAACACGTTTTTTTAAAATTTTTGGTTGAGTGTTTTCTCTGCCTGTGTTTGGCTTGGCTGAAACTCAGCACCGAGAACAGAAAAAAAAAGCTCTAAACATATGAACTGGCAAAACACAGTTTAAAATAGTAAGAGGTTACCTTTTATGGCTTTTAAGAGGCACTTATGAAAACTCTGGTCCATGTTTCTGTTATATATATATTCTAGCTGGGATTGTGCCACTGCTCCCTGCCAACTTGTCCACAAAAGGCAGTGTATCAGAGAAACGCATCTCAGGTGACCAGAGAGAGACTGCCAAAGACGGCAGAATGTTTAGGAGGAGTTTTCATATGGTTTTATTGTAGTTTTTGTGCTTCTTAGCATCCAGTGTCTTACCTAAATATTTTTTGTAGTATGGTGGTTTCCATGGAGACACCATGTAGCCTTTGTATCTTAAGGGGAACTATGAAGTTTCACTTTTCTGCACAGTGTTACATGCCTCCTTAGAATGCCATACAGATTTAAATGAGTCCACTCAACTAGCTTAAAAAGATATTTCAACTTTGGGGCCTGCTAGCCAGCAATGTTCTGTGATCTAACACAACACATGTGCCTTTGGAGAAATTCTGCATGTAACCAGCAGCCACAAGGCCCTGTTTCCTAAGTTTGAAGTCACAGTTCTTAGCACTGTTGTGAAGTTTCAACTAAGAATTAATGTTTGTTCCAGCTGTGATCTTGAGCAGACAGAACCATACAACACTGAGCCCTGATTACTCTGCTTTGCATATTAACTAGCTGTTGCCTGTGATTCATGGTTTCACAAATGTACTGCGACAGCACAAGAGATGGGGGGCCCATTATTCAAGAAACTTATACCCCATTTTAGGATGCAAAACATCCATTTTGTTCCCCCAAATGGAGTGTGTACAGACTTCTCACATTTGAAATTAATTACATCTGCCCCCCCGCCATGCAAGCAACAAGGTCTCGGGCCAAGCATAGTGATGACCCATTCATTTGAATGAGCTGAACTTCTGCCCACATTGATGCATCCACACCAAGCTCCACCCCAAGCCTGGTGCCTCGTACTGCAATAAGGACTGGCTGCCTTTCTTCACAGTTCCACCGGGAGCTGGTCAACAGAATGGTTCTCCTGGTTTTTGACTACACTGATGTGGTTTATGCACCACCCCCTCCTCTTCCCTTGCCAGACTGGACACCTTCTGCAATTCTGCAATGCCTTCTGTCATTTTGCTACCAACTCACTCTTTTATACCCATGGCTGCTCCCTCTACTCCTCCCTGTCAATTCTCTCTCTCTATCTCTTTACGTCGCCAGTCCCACTGTGTGTCTCTTATCTCCAAGTACTGGTTTGGGTCCCTTCCCTCATACCTATCCTCACCCTCTCTCATCCTCCTCCTATTACCACATTCACTTAGGGACTTCGTGCCCCACTTCCCAACAACACCTCTGCTGGGCAGTCTGCCTTCTCCTATCGCTTCCTCCCTCTTGAATCTGCTCCCTTCTTCCCTTTGTTCCCCCATTTCCCTCCCTCAGACACCAGCTAAATCTTCTCCCTGCACCATCCTGCTCCTGCCAGCCCTCTACCTAACCTCTCCCCCGTTATTGCCCCTTCCCCCCGTTGCCGCACCCTATGATTCTGGGAGCTCGTACAGGCTCCACCTGCAGAAGCATCATCACATTACCCTACATACACTAAGTACTTTATCTTGCTCTTGTCTAGGCTATTAGCTGCTCTATAAGCTGTTTATAC
Organism: Neoceratodus forsteri; assembly: GCA_016271365.2. Lineage (NCBI taxonomy): Eukaryota > Metazoa > Chordata > Ceratodontiformes > Ceratodontidae > Neoceratodus > Neoceratodus forsteri. The sequence goes on along the minus strand of CM057450.1, from coordinate 554,521,858 downwards.
CTTTGCCAACTTGTTATGTTTCTGACCAACTGTTTGCTCTGTAATCTATTATTGCACTTTTATACACTGTCATTGTAACTATATTCTATGGCTTGCTGTAAATTTGTATTATTGTTATCCCATTCCCTTTTCCCCCTGGGTTGCACCTGGAAATGAGCCTTGGTTCAATGAGCCTTTCCCAGTTCCTAGTTTTCAAATTTATGAAATAAAGACTAGGGAGGTATATTGCAACAAGGGTAGATTTAAACTAGATGGGGGGTGGCAAGTGGATAGCAGGTAAGCAGGGATCCGACAGAGTGGAGTCACAGCCTACCCCTCAGACTAGCAGGGAAGGACTCGGGTGGCCAAAAAAGGAGGGAGTAGAAGGGAGGAGATGGTGGCTAGTGAAGGGAAGGGGGCATTATGGAGGGTGGTCTCATTGAATGCAAGAAGCCTAGGAAACAAATTCGCTGAGCTACAGGCACTCTTAGCAGTGTGGAGGGTGGATATTGCAGCTATCACAGAAACATGGGCAACTGAGCACCAGGACTGGGATCTGGCAATCCCAGGATGCAAATTATATAGGAAGGACCATAAGGAGGGAGGGTGGGTGGGTGTTAGTCTATGTGAGGACGGATCAAATGTACAAGGGACGAGGGAGAAGAAAGGAGAACAGAGACAATCTTGCTGCAGCTCCTAGACTCAAGGGGTAGGAAACTGATGTTTGGGGTGGTATACAGTCCGCCGTCCAAGTCTGAGGAGCTTGACAGGGAGTTAGTGGGACAAATCAAAAAAGTATGTAAAAAAGGTAAGGTGGTCATCGTGGGGGATTTCAACTTGCCGGGGTTGACTGGAGCATTCCAGTCACCTCCAGTGCTAGGGAGCAAGTGCTCCTGGATGCAATCCAGGAGGGTCTCCTGACACAGTTGGTTTCTGTACCTACTAGGCTAAAGAACACTTTAGATCTGGTATTTTCGAATGGGAGGCAGTGAGGGAAATAAGGGTAGAGGACCCACTAGCTGACAGCGATCACCAAACGGTGTGGTTTCATATCACGATGTGTGGGGAGCCAGAGAAATCAGTTACTCGGGTGGTAAACTTCGGGGGGGTGAACTTTGGGAGGATGCAGCAAGTACTGAAAGGGAAACTGGAGGGCATAAGGCAGGAGATGGACGTGGAGCAGAAATGGGATATTATTAAATGGGGGGTTACAGAGGCAACAGAAGCCTGCACCAAGACACAGAGTAAGAGAAGCAGAGCAAGGAAACCATGCTGGTTGAACAGTGAGGTAGTGGAGGTGGTGAGGGCAAAACGAGTGGTGCACCAGAGGTTTAGGAGGACGGGGAAGGAAGTGGACAAGGAGGAATATGCAAGATGGTCCAGAAAGGTGACCAGAAAAGTGAAGGAAGCCAAGGCCCAGAGGGAGTTGAGATTAGCATAGGGAATTAATGGGGGGAGAAAATTTTTTTCAGATACATCAGGGAGAAAAGGAAGTGCAAGAAGACAATAATGAGGATAAAAAAGGGTGGGGAGTGAACGGAAAAGGGGGAAGAGCAGGCAGAAGCACTGAATGAATACTTTTGCTCAATGCTCATGGAAAAAAGGGGGGGACCGCTACCAGCATGGGCTGGGAGGGTGGGGACAGGGGGAGAGGAGGCGACAGATGACAGAATTGAGGCAAATACAGTCCTTGAGGGACTGAGGGCATTGAAGGTAGACAAGGCACCAGGGCCTGATGGTATCCACCCCAGGGTGCTGAGGGAGATGGCGGAGGTGTTGGCAGAGCCGCTGGCAGATCTGTACAGCACCTCACTAGAGTCGGGATGTGTGCCACTGGACTGGAGGATGGCACATGTAGTACCATTACACAAGAGTGGGCCAAGGGATGAACCGGGTAATTATCGTCCAGTAAGTCTCACCTCCATAGTGTGCAAACTCATGGAAATGATACTAAAGGAAAGACTGGTGTTGTACCTGGAGGACAATGGCCTCCAGGATGCGAGGCAGCATGGGTTTGTTTCAGGGAAGTCTTGTCAAACCAACTTCGTACAATATTATGACTGGGTGACAGGTGAGCTGGATAAGGGTTATGCGTTGGATGTTCTTTACTTGGACTTCAGCAAGGCTTTAATTCGGTGCCTCATGGGTGGCTTGGAGGGAAGCTAACTGGTGTAGGGGTAGGGGCAAAAATGATAAACTGGATTACAAGCTGGCTGGGTAGCAGGCTGCAACGGGTGGTGATGACAGGCAAGCATTGTTTGGGCTCTTTATATCAGACATTGCACACGGTGTGGTGAGCAAGGTAAGTCTGTTTGCTGATGACACCAAAATTGGAGCAGTGATGGATGGAGAGGAGGGATGGAAGCAGCTGCAGGGGGACCTACGCAAACTCGAGGAGTGGTCAGAGAGGTGGCAGCTGGGGTTCAATGCAAAAAAATGTAAGGTTATGCACTTTGGGGTGAAGAACCCAAGGAGAGAATACTGGCTGGGAGGGGGGTTAAGCTGGGGATCACTGAGGAGGTGAAGGACCTAGGGGTAATGATAACAGAGACCATGAACAACACTGCCCAGTGCCGGAAAGTGGCTGCAAAAGTGAACAAAATGCTGGGGTGCATAGTGAGGGGAATTTCATCCAGGCAAAGACAGGTGATCTTGTCCCTCTACAGGTTGCTGGCAAGGCAGTTTTGGAGGCCATACCTAAAGTGTGATATCAGGCTACTGGAGGGGGTGCAGAGGAGGGCAACAAAGATGATGTGTGGAATGGAGGGGAGAGACTATGACAGCAGGCTGGGAGACCTGAATATGTACATCCTGTAGGATAGAAGGGATGAGGGGACATGATAGAGACATTCAAGTATCTGAGGGGAATCAATAAGGATGGGGCAGATGGAGTCTTTAAGTTAATGAAGGGGAGAGTCACCAGGGGGCACGAGCTAAGAATAGAGGGGGGGAAGATTTAGGAAGGAAATGAGGAGACACTATTTCACAGAGAGGGTGGTAGCAAAATGGAACACCCTACCAGAATGGGTGGTATCATGTAAATCTGTGAACAGCTTCAAAAGGGCATGGGACAGGGAACAGGGGAGAGTGAGGGTGGGGGGCGGCAGTGGAATGACAAAGGGGGTGGGGCAGCTGCAAACTAGGGGTGTTGGCTGCACACTCAAGCAGACTTAGACAGACTGGTTGGTCTGTTTCTGCTGGCACATTCGTATGTTTGTATGTAAAATTAAAACGGTCTTTTCTGTAGTTACTAAGTTATGCAGTTGGTATTAACTGCCACAGTCTACCACTGGATGTAGCTAAGGACCAGTAATACTAATTGTATGACCCAATAACTGCTGAAAAAGAAAGTCTGGGACCACTTAATGAGCCAGCAGAAGTACATGACACTTCCATGCTAGTATGCTGGGCTTGTGAGAGGACTTGTCTTTGGGAACTAGAATTGGCTATGGCCTAGGCTAGGGAGTGCTGCCATCCACAGTTTGAGCCAGTTTGAGTAGGTAAATGTGAGTGCACACCACTGTAGTGACCCCTTACAGTGGGATGTGAAGCCTGCTCCTTCATGAGGGGTTGCACATGCACACGTTGCACTGTACCATGTGATGCCAGTTTAGACAATAGCCAACATGAGAAGAGGTGGGTTGAGGGAGGGTTGGAGGGAGAATATGGGAGGAAAAAGCCTGCCTGCTAGGTACATGATGACCACCAGCATACTCAAGCACCACACTGTAGAGCCCTCCATTAACATGGGTCCTTGGTTTGGGGGTGAGAACAATCCTTCTCTGGGGTCCTCACCACAGATGGCAAGCTGCAGGATGGCAGCAACAGAGAGGTCAGTAGCAGATCGGGCTAAGTGGTTGTCCAGCAGTGGTTACAGAAAGGACCCATCTGCAGGAAGCAAGCTGTGTGATGGCAGTAGCAGAGAGGTCAGTAGCAGATCGGGCTAAGTGGTTGTCCGGCAGTGGTTACAGAAAGGACCCATCAGCAGGAAGCAAGCTGTGTGATGGCAGTAGCAGAGAGGTCAGTAGCAGATCGGGCTAAGTGGTTGTCCGGCAGTGGTTACAGAAAGGACCCATCAGCAGGAAGCAAGCTGTGTGATGGCAGTAGCAGAGAGGTCAGTAGCAGATCAGGCTAAGTGGTTGTCTGGCAGTGGTTACAGAAAGGACCCATCAGCAGGAAGCAAGCTGTGTGATGGCAGCAGAAGGTCAGCAGCAGATCGGGCTAAGTGGTTGTCTGGCAGTGGTTACAGAAAGGACCCATCAGCAGGAAGCAAGCTGTGTGATGGCAGTTGCAGAGAGGTCAGTAGCAGATCGGGCTAAGTGGTTGTCCGGCAGTGGTTACAGAATGGACCCATCAGCAGGAAGCAAGCTGTGTGATGGCAGTAGCAGAGAGGTCAGTAGCAGATCGGGCTAAGTGGTTGTCCAGCAGTGGTTACAGAAAGGACCCATCAGCAGGAAGCAAGCTGTGTGATGGCAGTAGCAGAGAGGTCAGTAGCAGATCGGGCTAAGTGGTTGTCCGGCAGTGGTTACAGAAAGGACCCATCAGCAGGAAGCAAGCTGTGTGATGGCAGTAGCAGCGAGGTCAGTGTCAGATGGAGCTCGGTGGTTGTCTGGCAGTGGTTACAGAATGGACCCATCAGCAGGAAGCAAGCTGTGTGATGACAGTGGCAGAGAGGTCAGTGTCAGATGGAGCTCGGTGGTTGTCTGGCAGTGGCTACAGAAAGGAGTCCTGCTGTAGGAGGCAAGCTGCTGATGATGGCAGTGGAGAGGCTAGTGGCAAATGGGGCCGGGGGGCTCCTGGCTGGAGTGGGGATCCCTCTGCAGGGGAAAACTTTGTGATGGTAGCAGCGGAGAGGTCAGTAGCGGATGGAGCTAGGGGGTTGTCTGACCAGATAAGTGACCCAGCTGCAGAGGCCAAGCTGTGTCATGGCTACACCAAAGAGGTTAGTGGAAGATGGGGCTGGGTGGCTGTGCCTGGCTGGAAAGAGGACCATGACCTACAGATAGTTGGGGAAAAAAAGCTTGACTAAACAAAAGGAAAGAAAGTTTGAAATTCAACCACTCAAATGAACGGGCCAGAGCACACTGGAGTTAATATGCCCAATACCCCAGAACTAGGAAATTCAGAGTCTGAATACCTTAGGGACTCACTGTGTGGCTTGAGCTGGAGTGACAAGTCAGTTTACCACCATGTGCTTTTCCTATTTTCAAGAACTAATATCTGCAGATGTCTGCTTGGGGGAAACAATTCAGATATGACTTTGACAATATAAATGTCACATGGTAGTAGAGTTCCTCAGATTGCCTACTGATAGAGTGGAAACAGCCTGAATATGAATTCCCAAAATACCATGAATAATGGAGTGTGCAGTATTAATAAAGAAGTATGTGGTACTTCAGACTGAATATCAACTGATTTACACTGTTGATGCCTATTAAAGAAAAATTCATGGATACATAAAGAAATAAAACAAAACAACAACAACCAAAAACCAAAATTCACTTATTAGTCAGTGCTGATCCCTTGGTCACTCCTACCCCAATCATGGCCACCATCTCCCCCACTGTCCCCCAAAGTTTAATAAAAATATGTCAGTTACTAGCACTGTGCCAGGCATTTGGACAAGCTGATGCTAAATTTATATTCAGTGCATTTGCCAAAAGTCAACACTTGTAGCTATGGTTTAGACCAGTTGAACGTTAAGGTAATTTTGTGATGGCTTTGAGCTTTGGCCATAAAAAAAAAAAAAAAAAAAACTTTAGCCCTTCCCAAGTGGCTAGGGCTAGTCCCATGACCCCCCCTTCATCCACCCCAGTAATTTTCCACCCTCCTTCTCCAAATTTTGAACATAGTCATCTTATGACCCCACCTCATGAACCTGGTAGATGAAAATTGTCAAATCCCACCTGAAAGGTGATTCCTTTCAGCAACTGCAAAATCACCTTTCATGACAGATTTGAAACATTTCACCTACCTTGTTCATGAGGTGGGGTCCCAAAAAGGCCATGTTGAAAATTTGATGTAAATGCTTTTTAAAATGACTAAGTTATGAGTAAAAGTTCAAAATGCATTAAAATATATTAACCAGACTAACCTTATTTTCTTATATCGCAGTTGTGGCTCCAAGAGAAGGACATTTTTCCAATCGCAGAGTGGATCAACAATGTGGGATCATCTTTAGCTGAGTGATGGCATGTGTGGGATGTGGGATAGTTGTGGAGTGGGGGGTTTGGGTTGGATGGACAAGGTGTGTAAGGGGCTGAGATCAACGATGGACTGTTTTCTTCTTTTCAGGTTAAAAGTTAAAATAAGAAAAGATTAATGAGGAATGATTTGATCAATGAGGGAATTTTTTTTTCTTTTTTTACGGGGATCTGGAGTCTACACTGGGAACTAGGCATCCCAGTTCCAGAATAGTCTTCAGCAGCGTCAGGGATGGACACCCTGGTGCCACCTCCTATGTACTGGGGGGTGGGTGGCCTGGAGAGTAAGAGAGTGGTACAAAGTGATACGGGGTGGGGGCATCCCAGTCTGCTTTGACGAAAAAATCTTATCAGGAAGGACAAGGGAAAGCCGGCTGGGCTGGGAGGGAACATTTTTAAATATTCTTGTATAATAATCACAAAGAGCATGTGAATGATGAGAGAGGGCTGGCTGAGCTGGGAGTGGGAGGGAGCATGTACTTTTGAGGTTTTTGGGCTCATGCCAAAAAACAAATTTCCCTATTGCACCACTTTGTTTGCAACAGGGGACTTTTCACCTAATGATCTGAAAAACGGGTCCTTTTGCGAAGCTGGACACCCAGGATTTTGGGGCGCACAGAAAACATATTTTTAGGTGAAACAGAATTTAGCTAAACTGTCCTGTTTAGCTAGGTTCAGGTGTTTGTTTTGTAAAAAATGCATCATTTTTATGTATTGTCCATGTTTAAGTTAAAAAAAAGATGGTGGCTGTGATGACCTTTTTTTTTTTCATGACCTGAAATGCATGATTTTACAAAAGGTAAATGCTCACGAAAGATAAAATCCAAGTTGCTTCACAAATTTACCTTTCAGGTGGAATATGAAAGTTTTCTCCTACTGAGTTTATGAGGTGTGGTTCTAAGATGACTATGTTGAAAATTTGGTGGACAATATGGTAAAATGACCAAGCTATGAGTGAACGTTGAAATATTTCAGTGTTCACTCCTAACTTTGTTAATTTTGAATATTTTTCCACCAAACCTTCAACATGGTATTTTTAGCACCCTCCCAATGAACAAGACAGGTGAAATGTTTCTAATTCATGCCAAAAGGTGATTTCATAGTCACTATGTGCAATCACTTTTTGGGTGGGATTTGAACATTTTCAGCTACTGTTTGATGACACAGGTTCATAAGAAGACTATGTTCAAAATTTGACGTCAAAATATTAAAAAAAACAAAGTTATGAATGTACATTGACATTGTTCTATGCTCGCTCATAACTTTGGCAATTTTCAATATTTTCACTCCAAACTTTCCCAACATAGCTAATTTTTCACACCACATCATAAATATGACAGGTATCATTTTTCAGATTCTGACCAAAATATGTTCTCTCACTTGTGGTGCAAATGACATTTTGGCCACTATTCTATAAATGCCACATGTCATGTGTATAAGAGTGAGTCATAAAATGACTATGTTGAAAATCTGGGGTCAGAATGAAAAAAAAAATATTAAGAAACATGTGCAGTGCGAGCCTTTGGCCCAGCGGGTAGTGCTTTGTGATTCTGTGCCAGTGAGCTGAGTTCAGGAGGTGAGCTCAGTGAGCCAGATGGATGGGCTGTGGCTGGGGGGATGACACTGTCATGTGGCACCACCCCTCAGCTTAAGAAGGGAAGGTGCAGGGTTGCCTGCATGTTCCCATATACCATATAGTGAAGACAACTCTTCTGTTGGCATTCTACCCTGCTCTTCTGCACCTGTGGCTGCCAGATGGCCCTGCGTTTTGGCTGGCAGAGTGTCTCTTTGCCCTGCACATCTGTATCTGTAGCCACATGGAAGATCAGGCCCCAGAGGGCCCTGTGCATCTGCATCTCTCACATGAGTCCCAAGGGGACCTATGTGAATGAGAATATGATTCCACTATCTCAAAAAGTAAGGTAATTCTTTGCAAAAAACTGTGTTAGTGCACCACTTAGGGTTCAACTTACTGCCAGAAAAGTAAGGAAATATGGTGTTAGGGTTTCCAACCCTAATCCCTCCCCCAAGCAGCAAAAGGACAAGACCACACAAGCAACCAGAGACAGCTATTATCCGGTAAGACAAGCAGTGTACAACATAAACTGAACTTACAAGCTCAAATGGGCAGACTGGGTGGGCCATAGGCCCTTATCTGCCGACACTGTCTATGTATCTTTGTATCTATGTTTCCAGATGACACAAAGGCAGTAGCTCTGATGAGCTACCTTTGTGGATTTGTATCTGCAGCCACAGCTGTGTGTGAATGTCTTACATCATGCATGAGTTCCTGTGGGTGCAGAAGCACTGGCCCCAAAGGGGCTTGTGCTTCTTCAGACAGAAATACTGCTGCAATTTGGGTATGATGGATTTCTATATGCAGATGAGGAAATCCAGGCCCCATAGGGGCCTGTGCTTCTGTAGCTAGAAGTCGGTGTATGTCTTACACCTGTGACTACAGAGGTGCAGTCCTCTCAGAGGCCTGTGCTTCTGCAGACAGAAATACATTTGCAATTTTGATATCATGGATTTTGTGGGGCCTGTTCTTTCGCAGACAGTGATCAGTGCGTATGTCTTATACCTGCTGCTGCAAAAGTGCAAGCCCCTCAGGAGCCTGCAAGTCTGCAGCCACAACTGTGTGTATGTCTTACAGTGTGCATGAGTAGCTGTGGCTACAGAAGTGCTGGCCCCATAGACAGCTATCATCAAGTAAGACAAACAGCAAACAATTGTTTCTAGATGACACAAATGCAGTAGCACTGATGTGCTTCATTCATGGATTTATTTCTGTTGCTGAAGAAGTACAGTTCCTACAGAAGGCTGTTCTTCTGCAGCCACAACAGTGTTTGTGTGTATGTCATACAGGGTACATGGATATCTGTAGTTGTAGAAGCGCTGGCCCAACAGAGGCCTGTGCTTCTGCAGAGAGAAGTACTGTTGCAATTTAGGTAATATGGATTTCTGTATGCAGCTGTACAGGTCCAGGCCCCATAGGGTCCTATGATTCTACAGCTAGAAGTTGGTGTGTATGTCTTACACTGAGGACCTGTGCCTATGCAGACAAAAGCAAGTCTGGTATCATGGATTTCGTGGGGCCTGCACTTCTACAGACACAACTGTGTGTATGTCTTACAGTGTGCTTGAGTACCTGTGGCTACAGAAACGCTTGCTCCTTAGGGGCCTGTGCTTCTGCAGACAAAAGGACTCTTGTAATTTGGGTATCATGGATTTGCATGTGAGGTTGCAGGGCCTGTATTTCTCCACACAGGAGTAGTGTTCTTATTTGTGTATCATGGGTCTGGAGTCAGACGTGACTGTGTATGTCTTGTGTTGTGCTTATCATGGATACAGATCCATGAACTGGGGACAAGTAGCAAGGAGGAGAAGGAGGTCAAGTGTCTTCCAGGAGGCACAGTTCAGAGGGATGGGGAGTGAATCAAGATGATCCTGATGGTGATAGTAAAGAGGGAGGAGCTTGATGTCATTGTCCACCTTAGGACAAATGATCTGGTAGGGGATAGGGTAGAGGTAGGCAGAATACAGGAGGAATTCAAGGAGTTTGGGAGAGGTCTAAAGCAGGTAGCAAGCTCTGTGTCCTTCTCACAGATACTGCCTGTCCACAGCAAGGGGAGGCTAGAACACTCCACATTCAGAAGTTCAACTCATGGTTAAAGGAATGATGTTGAGAGGAGGGGTTTGGCTTCATGAGGGACTGGGGCCCCACCTGGAGGGATGTGGGCCTGTACAAAGGTGACTGCCTGCAATCATCCATCCATCCATCCATCCAGGGAGGGGACCATGGTCCTTAGCAAAAATTTTAAGTGCTTCACTAGCAAGCATTTAAACTAACCAAGGGGGAGGGGATGAAGAAATGATAGGAGATATAATATGCCCCTTCCCAAGAGCATAGGAACTACAGATGAACTCAAGAAGAGAATAGAACAACAGAGGCCTCGGGTCAGCACAAAGACAGGAAACTGGAAGGGTCTGACAAGGATTGGGATCAGAAAAGGGAGAGGCATCAGAGAGCAAAGTAGGGGAGGGGCTCCACGTCCTGCAGAGCCATATGTGCAAATGCCCGAAGTCTGAGTAACAAGATAGGTGACCTCGAGGCTACCATGGCTGAATCTGGCCTGGACATTGTGGCCATAACGGAGACCTGGTATAATGAAAACCAGAGCTGGGAAGTGGCCATGCAGGGTTACAATCTATTCAGGAGGGACAGAGTATGCAGGAAGGGGGGAGGAGTGGCTTTTTATGTGATGGAAAATATAAAGGCCACAGAAATTCAAGGGGAACTGGGAGAAGGGGAAATTCTGTGGGTTACACTAGAAGGGAGTAAGAGGACAGCCATGCTCACAGGGGTAATATACAGGCCACCAGCTCAGGGGAAGAGATAGATAGGGAGATGACATTAGCAATCCAAAGGATAGTGCACAAGAGAGAGGTTTTGCTGTCGGTGACTTCAATCTACTGGGTGTGGAGTGGAGCCTCCCCACGGCAGAAACAGCTAGCAGCAGGAACATCTTGGACTCCCTACCGGGGACATTCCTTAAACAGCTGGTCATGGAACCCATATGAGAGATGGCACTACTGAACCTGGTGCTCACAAAGAGGGACAGTGTAACAGGAGTTACAGTAGAGGAACACCTGGGAAAAGTGATCATTGAACAGTGTGGTTTGAAATAATGGAGGGGGAGGAACCAAGCCACACAAAGACAAGATTCCTAAACTTTAGGAGGAGAGATTTCAGAAAGATGGGAATATGGCAAGAAGCACTGGTCAGAATAGGGGAGCAGAAGGGGATAGAGGAACAGTGAGCGACAATCAAAACAGAGATTGCATTGGTGACACAACTCTGTATCAAACAGATCAGCAAAGGGAAGAGGAAGAAGAGGCCACTATGGTTTTCTAAGGATGTAGCAGAAAAGGTTAAAGCAAAAAAAAAAAAAATAGCATTTAAGCAATACAAAAAGACACAGGAGAGGGGGGATAGGGTGAGGTACCAGAAACAAACAAAGGGAGCTGGGGAAGGCAGTTAGGGAAGCCAAGGCACAAACAGAAGAATGCATAGCAAACTCAGTGGTAAGGGGGGGACAAAACCTTTTACAGACACATCAGTGAAAAAAGAAAGGCAAGGGGAGGGATTGTGAGACTGAAAGGGGAGAGGGGGGTAGTGTAGAGGATGACCACCAGAAATTGGATATACTGAATAAATGCTTCTGTTCAGTTTTCAGAAAGAAAGGGGCAGGAAATGGGTCAGCAATAAGTTATAAGGGCAGAAAGAGCACGGAAATGGACACAGGTCCCTTTTCAAAAGAAGGGATCCTCAGGGAACTGGAGGCAATAAGAGTGGATAAGGCTATGGGACCAGATGGGGTGCACCCCAGGATACTGACAGAGCTAAGAGAAGAGTTGGCAGAACCTCTGACTACCGTGTTTAACCTGTCATTGGAAATGGGAGGTACCCCAAGGACTGAAGGAGAGCTGATGTGGTCCCTCGATACAAAAGTGGAAATGGAGGAAGTGGGGAACTACAGACTGGTCAGCCTGACCTTAGTAGTGGTAAAGGTCATGGAAACACTACTAAAAGAAAGAGTAGTGGAAAACATGGTTGTCAAAGGTCTACAGGACCCAAGGAAGCATGGCTTTATGTGAGGGAGGTGATGCCAGACTAATCTCATTGAGTTCTTCAACTGGGTAACCAGGGAGGTAGACTGGGGAGGGGTAGTGGATGTGGCCTACCTGGATTTCAGCAAGGCCTTTTGACACCGTGCTGCATAGAAGGCTGTTAAACAAGCTAGGGAGCATGGGGTAGAAAAGAAGGTAGTGAAGTGGGTGGAGAATTGGTTGGATAACAGGACCCAGAGGGCGGTGGTAAATGGAATGCACTCTGCAGAGGGTTAAGTGACCAGTGGGGTACCACAGGGATCAGTGCTGGGTCCAGTCCTCTTCAATGTCTTTATCAGTAATATTGCAGATGGTCGGGAAGGAAAAATTTGCCTGTTCGCTGATGACACTAAGTTCTGGAACAGGGTGGACACACCAGGGGGATTGGATAGAATGAGGGGAGATCTAAGGAAACTGTAGGATTGGTCAAGGGACTGGCAGCTAGGTTTCAATGCAAAAAAGTACAAGATAATGCACATGGGGCACAAACACCCAGGAGCTACATATCAATGGGTAGGGGTGTGCAAAAAAAACTTCCACAATGGCTCACTACTAGTGGTGTGCAGAATTTTCAAATTCTGACAGAACACAATTTTGAGGAATTTTCAAAATTCTGCTGAATTTCACCGGAAACAGAATAGCAGAATTTTGTGGCAGAAAAATGCAGAATGAGTTTTCCATAACATTTCTGTGGAGTTTTATTCCGTGGATCTCAATATTTTTCATGGAAATGGTTGCAGAATGATTTTCCACAGAACAAATTACTGTTCCATGGAATATTATTCCACAGATCTCAATATTTTCCATGGAAAAGGTTGAGGAATGATTTCTGTGGAAAAAATTGCTTATTCCGCAGATTGCAGCAGGCAGAATTCTGCAGAAGAACCAGCAATATTTCAGTGGACATTCCTCTGTCAGAATGGCCTTTCACACTAGTTTTGCTGGCAGAATTTTTCATTCTGCACAGCAATACTCACCACCCCCAGCATGCATGTTGCAAGGGACCAAGCCATAAGGAGCGATAAGTACATAGTATATGCCCTTTGTGCTACCGACTTCTAATCAGCTATAGGGATGCAGCGAAATTCAATTAAAAGTCGACAATTTCACCACGCAAAATGTTTCATGAAACTGCGTTGAAATTTCACCCGCAATTTCGGCAGTCCACCAGTCCAGCATAGATGGTGAAATTTCACCTGTGGGAGGCAAAATTTTACCCACGAGTGGTGTAATTCCAGCAGTGGCAAAATTTTGCCCACTGTGACGAAATTTCACCGGCTTGGGGGTGAAATTTTGCTCACAACTGCGGGCAAAATTTTGCACTTCACCAAGCAAAATATTTCATGTAATGTGCTATTTATGTGAAATATTTAACTCGGCGAAATATTCAGATTTCACACAAGACTAATCAGCTAACAATATGGCCCTCTGCCTCTTGCTCAAAGTAGCTGGTGCAAACCATTCCACTTTACATCAGGATCCAAGAGCATTAATGTGTATTCCAACATTTGGCAAGTCTTAAATTATCCCAGTTCATCCCTGGCATGTTTATTGATATATTTTGTAGTAAAAGAGATTTTAGCCATATTGGTCTTTGGTAAACAGGAGTCTCTGAGTAGTTTAATACCTTTTATTGGACCAAATATGTTGTATTCAGCCCACTAGAACAAACTTATTTAGATGCATTGCCCAGTTCCAAGAGGGTCCCAGGGGATAGAACAGCAGCAATATTAGAAATATGTTTTGAAAAAGTATACCCATCATTTGGTTCATGCTTCCTAGAGCTACAGCATGTGCTGGGAATTCCCAAGGTAGCATGCCTATCTGATGTCTAGCGCATGGATCTCCATGATAACCAATATGGCGAGTGCTGCATTGCACACCACTCAATATTGTAGAGGTTGTGGGACACATTTTTAAACATGTGTTTTAATCAAACAATATGACCAGGAGCTAATCAGGACTTATGTATGGTTACAGTAACCTAGATGGATTCTTGTAGCTATATGTTCATTGGTTCAGTTAGCAGCTGTGTATGTTAGGAGTGCTGAAGGTGACGTGCTTGTGTGATGTGAACTTTAGCCATTCCTTCCTCTGTCTCAGGAGGGAACTAATACCCTTATTAGGTACCACTGAGCTCAGTCATATGGCAAAGTAACCTATTTTGAGGATGGTTTTACCCCTAGAGGCACCTCAGGGGCAAGGTCCCCTTTGAGTAAAGGTACCTTAGGGAATATAAAAAATATACCAAAGGAGGGGAAGCTGCTGTAGAAAGGAGCAGGAGTAGATGGTGGAGCAAAGAATGTCAGCCGGAGGAGGCAGTTGGAGCTTGCTGCTTAATTATTATTTCAAGGAGGCTGGACTTGTTGCCCATTTCCCCACTGAACTGCAGGCATAGCCTGTCTATTCACTTGTCCTGTGGACAGCTTTATATCTTAGGATTGGTGCAGGTGAAGTGTAAATGCAACGTGAATATTGGACATTCCTCGCTTTGTCCCGAAGTGGACTATCAATTTTTTGAGATGCCTCAAAGCTTATGTAGCAAAGGAACCCATATTGAGGAGGGTTCCACCCCTATAAGTGCTACAAAGACAAGGTCTTTTCTGACTAAATGCATATTAGGAAATATGGAAAATATTCACCAAAATAAAACACATCAGCATAGCATGTGTATAAATATCAGCAGGAGAGTGAGAGAGAGAGAATGGAATAATACCATCCAGATTCCAAGTCTCAATGGAATGTTATTTATATCTTTTGGCATGAAGGAACGGAAACCAACCAGTGTAGGAAACCTCTGGTGATCCAAGGCCTAGGCTGCTTTCCCTCAAGGTGGCTATCTATATTATAATTACCTATAACTTAATGCCAGAGCATGGTGGCTATGGAGGGTGCCAGGACAGCTTTGTCAGTATGGCTAAAAGAAGCCCCATCATGTCAAGAGTTCCATCCCAAATGAATGAGGGACTTGGCCCCAAAAAAAGAAATATGCTATGGTGGGTGCCACAGAGCTCCATCTGTATAGATAAAGGAACCAACAGATCTGTGGGGGTGTCTCCCCCAAAGGAATGAGGGGCCCAGCTCCACTGAGGAAGAAGCTGCAGTTGTTGCTGTCACTGAGCTTGGTCACTACAGCATGCATTAAACAACAATGGTAACATCCACAGGTTGACTCAAGCACTGCTTGGAATTTGGAATTGACTGGTGGCAAAGGAGAGCAGTGGCAGTCAAATTGGAAATGGGTAAACTCTCACTACATCCCTCTAACAGGATGACCAAACTCTCTTTTTTAACTTTATTTTTATTGGTATTATATCCAGAAACACAATAAACAAACATATTGATACATCCAGATAAAAGGTTGAGAAGTACACAAGAAATACGAAACATGTCCATGAGCAAGGAGACACAGAGCAATAATAACCCCCCCCAAAAAAATCAACACCCTACCACAAATATAGATACTAATTGCCAGCCTTTATTCAGCCCAAGACCTTATTTCCCTCCTCTCTAAGGAACAAAATCTGGTCTATGCCTCCCCACATACAAGATCCATCTCCTCCATAAAAACTGAAAACGATCAGAGTTATGTCTAATAAGAGCTGTAAGCCACTACATATGATACACTTGTACCATAAGGTTTTACCATTCCTCAATAATAGAAGGAATTGGAGAAAGCCACCTTTTAGTTATGGCTTTTACAGCCATAAGAGAACAAATCCTAAAGAGCATACAGGAGACTGAGTCTCAAAGGTCTTCAGGATAGACTGAAAAAATAATAAATTCTACTTTAAGCCATATTGGAGTAGCAAAGATCTCAGTCAAGGCCTCCTGTAGAGCTTCAAAAAAGGTTGAAGAACAATACAATTCCAAAAAATATGACCATGCATAGCTGGGGGAAAACCACACTCCCCCAGCAAGATGCTCCCATTCCCAGAAGAAACTTCATCTGTATTACTGGTGTTTTAAAAAAATGAAGAACTGCCTTCTAGGAATAAGAGCTTGTAGGCCAATGTATAGTGGCCAAATGGGATAACCAGACAGAATCAGCCAAATCAATACCTAGATCTGCCTCCCACATACATTTTGTCTTTTGTGACGAATCCCCTTTAAATCAACTAGAATTTTATGAATAAGAGAAATCAGATGTTTCAGTGGGGCATTGTTTCCAAAATATTTCATAGGAAGCCTGCTATTTGAGATCTATGTGTCTCCATCAATATAGGTTGAGGAAAAGATTTAAGAAAACTGAGGGCCTGAAAATATTGAAATTTATCATGTGGTTGTAATGAATAAGCATTTTTTTAAATCCTTGAATGGTATAGGAAGGCCTTCTTTCAAAAGGTGAGACAAAGTAAAAATCTCCAACCGCTCCCACCTTAAAAAGTCATAATCTAATTTGGCCGGGATAAAAGGCTGGTGATGCAGAAGAGAAAAAAAAACAAAGATCTAATTCTCTGAAATTGCTTACAGGTTCAAAGTCACCACAAAATTTTTTGTGTATTCCCCTATAAGAATTATTAGTAATGTCCTCTAAAGAAAGAACAGGACATGAAAGAAGTATATGAGAAAGATTTGTCATGTTTTCCTCCTGCATCTCCAGCTCCTTCCATTTAGCCACATAGTGTTTATGAAGCCACAAAACCACTATTCATAAGTAGGCTGCCCAAAAATAATAAAAAATATTAGGGATCGCTATTCCGCAATGCTTCTTAGGCAGTTGCAAGACTGAAAAACCTATCCTTGGTGACTTTGGGTCCCAAATAAATCATGATTCTCATTTATTTAAGATGTAAAACAATTTTCTGGTGGAGAGATGTGTAGTGTTTGGGCCAGATATAACAGTTTTGGTAGAAAATTTGGGTACCCATGATGAGGGTGATGGGGAAAGGGCATCTACAATAACATCGACCCACTCCCCAACACATCCCTGGAGGGCTAGGGTAGGGTAGGGTGACTGGATGGGGGTGTCGGCAAATATAGCGATAGGATGTCGCTATACATACGCATGCGGGGGGAGTGCGAGCATGCACAGCGAGGGGTGGGAGGGTTTGTGAGCCGACCTGTGGTGTGGTGGGTGGGTTGCCAGTGCTGGTTGGCAGAGTACTGGGTTCAGGTCTGGTTGCTGGTGCATTTTTTGTTGTGCCCAGCTGTAACCTTTTATTTTTTTCCTGTTTTCACCCCCCCAACGCAGCCCTGGAGTTGAGAATCCTTTAGTAGGGAGGTGGGTGGTGAAGCCCCCCCGCATAAAACAGTAAAAACTTAAGTCCCTGGTACCATTGTGCTGTGCACTGGGGTTTCAGAGTGCTGAAAAAATCTTTTGGCACTCTGACTTCTTGATAATGGCGATTGCCTTTAGGCTTTCGCCATTATCACATAGATCCGAAAATTCATATGAACCACATCTATACACTGTATGACAGAAAGAGGTAAAATTTTCCACCATGCCAAATCCAAATCAAATGCTGCAACAAAAGCATATAGTTATAATCATACAATTTAGATGAATCAAAAATTAAGTTAACGCTCAAATATTTCAAATATGGCAAATGCCACCTAAACGGGTAGTTTCTCAACACCAAATCCGAGGGGGTATAATTTATCTGAAGCACTTCTGTTTTTGTTGAGTTAACCTTATAACCTGCTAATTGCCCAGATTTCTCAAGTAGACACCACAAAGGGGGGACAGAGCTCTCAGGAGCCAATAAATATACCAACAAATCATCCACATACAGTGCCAGCTTATGATATTCACCACCTAACTGAAGACCTAAGATATCCCCATCCTGCCTTATAGCCTAAGCTAATGGCTCTAAATAAATGGCAAACAATAATGGAGATGGGACAACCCTGCCTAGTACCCCTATGTAACGAAATGGTGTCCGAAATGGAACAATTAATCTTAACATAAACCAAAAGATTGCCATATAATCTCATGATAATACAGCAAAAGGTGTTCGAGAATCCCATTCTCCTTAGGTAGCCTCCAAGAAAGGCCATGACACCCATTCAAAGGCCTTTTCAGCATCTAAACTAAATAATAAGAAAGTGGCCTTTGATAGGGTGGAATACCAAAGAAGATGAAGAGTCCTCTTTATGTTGTCCTGCATCTGTCGATCAAGAATAAAACCACATTGATCAAAGTTGATCAAATATGGCAAGACCTTTTCCAGATGTTTTGCCATAATATTGGTAAATAGCTTATAGTCAACATTAAGAACAGAAATAGGCCTATATGAGACACATAAAGATGGATCCTTCCCCAGTTTGGGAATACTGGCGATAGTGGCAAACTGCCAAGTGGGAGGGATCGGGTCTCCCTTCAAAATGCCATTACAGACTCATAACAAATGGGGAGTTACTAAGCCTATAAACACATTATAAAACTCTCCTGTATAACCATCAGGACCAGGACTCTTGGCCGGTTGCAAATCTTTAATGGCCTGTTCTAATTCTGATTGTGAAATCGGGGCCTCTAACTGGGCTTTAAATTGTTGTGGGAGCTGAGGTAAATTAAGCAAGTCCAAAAAAGCATGCATACCCTGAGGATCAAAGGGTGTCTCGAGCATATACAAATTTTGATAAAACTCCTTAAAGGCTGCTCTAATCTGTGATGGTGAACTAGTAAGCTGGCCTGTAAGCAGAGAACATATATGAGTAATATTAGTCTGAGCAGTTTTTTGCCGGAGACGGTAAACCAAGAGCCGCATGGCTCTAGAACCCCCCTTGTGGTAGCTCTGCTTCAGAAACTGAAGGGCACATTCCATTTAAATATCAAGTAAATTTTGTATCTGCTGTCTAGTGGCTTTCAGTAAGGGAAAAATAGTCTTATCCCCAGCTGCATTCTACTGCTGTAAATCTCAAAACTGGCATTGTAAACCATCTAATCAGGCTTCCTGTTACTTTTTATATTGCACAGAAAATTTCAAAATTTCCCCTCTCAGGACCACCTTCACTGTGTCTCACAAAATACCAGGATGAACATCTCCCCTATTATTATTATCCAAAACGATTTGAGGGAAACTGGTCTGGATCAGATCCTGAAAAGAAGTAAAATTTAAAAGAAAATTGTTAAACCGCCATAGAGTCTGGCACTTTTCCACTACCCAGTCAAGAGTCCACACCAGCAGAAAGTGATCAGGCAGAGAAGAGGGCTGCATCTCACACTCTCTAGCCAAATAAGAATGTTCTTCATAAAGATGAAAAAAATCAATCCTAGTATAAATTTTATGAGGAGCTTAATAATGAGAATAAGATTGCTGACTCGGATTAAGCTGACACCAAATAGCTACTCATCCAGCATCCCAGAAAAAAAATATGGGCCATCTTCTGAAAGGGGGAGTATCTGGGGAGAGGGGCAAGTATTCGTAGTATCTTTATTGTCATATGTCGTATTATGCCCCTTCCCGTTCAAAACCAATACCCCTTTTTGGTATTCAACAATTTTTTGAATTATGGACTGAACAATCTCAAAACCAGCACCTAGAGGTATGGAGAGGCTAGCAAGAGTAATGAGTGAACCTTCAAAAGTACCAGAAACAATAGCAAGGTGCCCTTCAGGATCTGTATAACTCGTGTCTAAGTGAAACTGAGTGCTACGCGGTACCAGAATTGCCATCCCTTGCCTCTTAGCCCCTTTATAGGTGGAAGTAATAACCTGTGCAAAACCAAATTTCACCAACTTTTGATGTTCCAACCTAGATAAATGCATTTCCTCTTAAAGAATAAAAGAGAGGCAGTGTTTCTTAAGCTGGGTAAGCACCTTGTATCTTTTAACAGGAGTATTCACTCCATTAACATTCTGGGAGCAAATCTTAACTCTTAAGGTTTGCGCCATATGGGTATAAAAAATTAAAAGGCATTTTAACTATGCCCAACCAGTTAACCGAATTTCTACCAAGGAGACCGCAGACACCCAGCTGCACTACCTCTTCCCCAAAGAGTGCCTAAAAAAAGAGAACGATATTGACTTTGAACATATCTAAGAAAGTAAGAACCCCAAAATAGGACCATACATAAAGATAAAAACATTGAAATAGCCAATCCAAATAATGATTACCCAACATAAAAGAACAGTAATAAAAAGCAACAACAAAAAAGAAAATCTGAAAGAAAATAGTATATAACAAAGATTCAACCCATTTGAGTGTTTCTGGGACAATACAAATTAAGCTCTTCCCATTTAGATTACTCACTGCAACTCATAAGGGAAACAAATGGGGCAAAACTGAACCCATTCTAACCAGGCTAACTAGAAAACTATACAAACCCATGCTACTAGAAACATAATCTTTGCCAACTGGGCAGCAACAACAAAGAACAAACCACCCCAAAAGGTGAAAAACCTGAGTAACTATAGGGTGACCTCCAAGGGAGGGAGCCAAAAATCCTTATGGCTCCAAGTCAATGCCCAGATAACATCAGGCAGTGTCAGGAAAACAGTCTGGATGTTCCAGAGGTCCCCTAGGGTAATAACCCCCCAATAAGAACCTAACACAGAGCTCCAAAACAGCCATAGCAAAGAAAAAGGAAAAATAAATCTCTCAAGGGTGCTGAGACAAATTTTGTGTAAAAATTAAAAGGCAATCATCTGAATATAAAGGGGAAGATTCCATAAAATAAAAAATCAAAAAAAGGAAAGAAAAAATTCCAATTAAAATGAAGGGGGGGGGGGTTGAATAAGGCCTTAGTCAATAAATCGGGTGATTAACTAAAATGAAATAGCCATACCAAATCTCAAATAATTAACCTAAGGCCCACACCTAAAGTTCTTCCCTCCCTCCACTAAAACTTTAAACCCTAAACCAAACCATATACTCTCACCAAAAGCATAAGCTAGTGAAGCTACCAAACAACGTAGAGAATAATGTATGGACAACCATACACAACAAGTCTGTGTTTCCATCGAGGGATTGAGGTGACAGCATATGAACCTCGAGATCAAAGCTCAAGAGGTCCATGCTGTCATCTCAACCCTGAGATGGAAACATATGCCGAGTTGTGTGTGGATGACCATATTTTATTTTTTATAGTATATGGTTTTTTACACTAGAGTGACGGAACCCCACCTGGGTGAAAACAAAAAATCTTGCCATTTCTTTGTTCTACTCACATATCAAAATCAAATTTCCAGACTTTTGAGAGGTAAAAGGTATGACTTTGGGCACTGAGTGGTTAGTAAGTAGCTAGGTGTAGAATAAATGAGAAATTTCAAATTGTATGACCTTTGAACTGTGCATAACAGCTTTTTAGAATGCACATAACAACACTTTAGAATGAGCATAATGGTTTAGAATGTGCTTAACAAGGATTTTGAGCAGGCTGATTTTTATACATAACAAAGGGTAACCATATACTATAAAAAAGTAACCCATTGGGAAGAAGAAGTTAACCAATCCTCCATTTGTATAGAAAAATAAATGCAAAAAAACTCTTTAAAAAAAGCCCATAGGAATACCCCTCAATAACATATCAACCCAAAATTAAACCCACTTAACACCCCAGTGCTATAAACCAGGGACTACTAATAAGCCATGTAGCCAAATATAGGGTCCTACAATTTGAAATATAGCATATGTGGAATTCAGTAACAAAAAACAAGCAGTCAATATACCAAGGTAGGATAAGCCCAAAAAAACAAACAAAAAAACCAAAACAAACTAAAAACGAATAGAATTTGTCCCATAAAATCAAACAAGCCCCAGGCTAAGATAATACATGACAACAAAATAAACCCAGCTGTCCAAGTGTAAAATGTTCCCAACCAAAATTAGTAAAACAAAATAATAATTGCTTGCTATAAAAGGGGTTGTCTATGCAAAAAGGAAAAGCAATACAACATAAAACCCCATAGTCAAGTCAACAATACCAACAATATTAAAAATATTCCTGTATAAACAAATAGAAATAGACTTCAGTGAACTCAGAACACAAAGCCCCAGAAATTAAAGGATGCCCTAGAGGCAGTTCTTTGACAGTCTATAATTAAATGGTAGACCCAACAAGTAAAAAATAATAAATGCCAAAGCAAGTGAAGTCATGAATCGATCTGGGAGTCAAAAGACCAATTTCAAATAATGATGTGATGCAGGAAACAAGTTCAATCAGGGAACCCAGGTCAGATGGCAGAACTGAATCTGCAAACAGTGTCAGAAGTCCGTTCTAGCAAATCCAGGCAAAGTCAGCTTAAAGGAAACAAAGGAAAACTTTAAAAATCAAGGCTTGATTCCAGCTGATTGTTTGAAGTAAGAACCAAGTCTGATCAAGGATCCCAGGTCTAAAGCCAGAGTCCAGTCTGTAGAAAGTTCCAAGTTGAACCTTCAAACAAAGATAAAGATCAAAATCCATGTCGACAACTCCAAACAATATCAATTCAGGGGAGACAAACCAAAGTTCTAATCATAAAAAAAATCATCTCCCTCCTCAAGCTTTGGTGAGTCACTGGGACTACATGTAGAAATTAAAGGCATCTGACTTGCAATAAGTGGCAGCACCATGAAACCTGAAGGAAAATAAACTACTCCATATCAAAAGCTTTAAAGAGGCCCCAGAGCAACTTCCTGGTAAGTCCCGGCTCCCACAGTGCCCAACCTCGAAGTGCAATATGAACAGGAGACAAACAGAGACACCCTCCTGTTTGTTTTGGGTCTGAGCAACTACCAGTCTCGAGTCCTGAGGTCAAATATGAATCTTTTTTCACTAGCACACCCAGGTAACAGGTACAAATATCACACCCTTGTTGGGGAAAGCAGTGCAAAACTTAACCCAGCAGGCACACAATCTGGTTTACAGTCTCCCTTCTGACTCAGTCGAGACCTAGGTAATCCTTACCTTGCTGCATATGGTGACACACTATAAGCACTTTAAGAGTTATGTCAGAATTATCAACACTGTCGCAGCATTCATACTCAAAATGAGAAAATGTCTCAGACAGGATTTTAAGGAAAACAAAGTTTACTAAAATTAAAAACAGTAAATAAAATACAAAACACAGAACATATAACATTAATGGTACAGTCAGAAAAATAAATGGACAATTATGAACAAACCACATTATACTGAGTAACTATTCTACCCCAGTTTCAGTTGGTAAATAGTGATGCTGAAATTACCGAATTTTGGCAGAAGTGCTACTTAAGTCCAGAACACAAGTGTTTTAAGTCATGCAAAGTTGGAACAAGAATGTGTTCTTTCAGGAGTCCAAAGAGGAAGATGATTCTGCCCTTTCAGCCAGCTGATAATATTCAAATTACAGTCCCAACCTCCCTGTGATGTCACAGCACATGAGGTCACTCTTAGTCTGGTAATTAATTTGTAACATGACCAATGCATACCCAAATGCCTCAGCTAACTGCCTGTTTGAAAACTGCAAGGATAGCAATATCTTAACTACAAACAAGACAGTCTATTTCTGCATCAGACCATAGTTTATAATTAGCATTCCCTTTGATGTTTCAGGGCAACATCCTGCAAAATACCTCTCTTAGCTGTCAGAATTTCCACAAGTGTCTGTCAGAAATGGCTTCCCTTCTGATGTCATAAAGTGTAACCTTTTTATTACCAGTTGCCTAGGTTCAAAACAGTGGCTGTTTTACAACCTGTTATAGAAGCTAACACGGGCTCTGATAGGTAGGTGTCAAAAGGAAACTCTTAATTAGTTTATCCACTGGGTCAGTGAGAGGGCAGATCCTTCTTTCCTCTCTTTTAAAATCCCATGTTCCATGAGGCTTTGCTACTTGGCTGTTTCCTAAGCAGAAGTCAAAAATATATATTTATATCAAAATTATATGCACATAAGTAGTAGACGGTTATCACGTTACACTCCTCTCTCCTAGTGAGCCTAGCCCTCTGTATCCTACCCAACACTTCTCTAAGGTGGGACAGGTATTCCTTCCAGCTGGCACTGAAAATGACAATATCATCCAGGTATGCCACAGTGTACTTTTTAGTCCCATGTAACACCTTGTTCATCAACCTTTGGAAGATAGCAGGGATGTTCTATATTCCGAAAGGCATTACCTTAAACTCAAATAACCCTATTGGAGTGATGAAGACCAACCTCTCCCTAGCTCTGACAGTTAACTCCATCTGCCACTTCCCATTCATCAGGTCAATAGTGGTAAGGTAAGGGGCGACATGCCCCTCCCAACTTGTCCAGTAGTTTGTCCATCCTTGGCATTGAGTGGGCATCTGTCTTTGTGACTGTGCTGAGTCCATATAATCCACACAAAAACAAGTAGAGCCATCTGGCTTGGGAATGAGGACTAATAGTGAGGCCCAGGGGCTGTGGGATTTCTGGATTATCCCTAAATCCAGCATTTCTTCCACCTCCCTCCTAATGCCCTTTTGGACAGCATCTGACACCCAATATGCTGTCTGCCATATGGGCGCTTGCATCACCGTATCTACATCATGTGTCACTAAGGGAATTAGTCCAGGTTTGGCATTAGACAATGGGGCAAAGTCTACTAAAATCTCCATTACTTCCTGGATCTGGTCCAAGGTCAACTGAGGCAACATTTTGATTGCCTCCACAGAGGACTCCCACTTGCTTTCTTCCAGCAAGTCCAGAAGGGGGTTTTCCTCATCTGTCCCCTTCCCAGGACTACACACTGCAAAGATCATGCCAGCCCTATTTGCATATGACTTCATCATGTTGACATTGTGTATCCTTTGGGTATGTCTCCTGTCAGGCAGTTCTACAATGTAATTTACATCATTTATCTATCTGACTACTTTGCACAGTCCTGCCCATTCGGTCTGCAGCTTATCTTCCCAGACTGGGATTAGGACCATCACCTCCTGACCCACAGTATAGGAGCGAGCTCTGACTCTGTGATCGTACCATACCTTTTGCTTCTGCTAGGTGGCTGCCAGGTTGCTCTGGGCTGTTCCCATAAACTCCTTCAGCTTTTCCCTAAACTTAAGGACATAATCCACTATGAGAGTTCCCTGGGTGGCATGCTTGCCTTCCCAATCCTCCTGGATCAAATCTAGGGGCCCACGCACCCTGCGTCCATATGAGAGCTTGAAGGAGGAGAACCCTATCAACTCCTGGGGCACCTCCCTGTATGTGAGCAACAGGTGGGGAAGATATTTCTCCCAATCAATCAATCAACAAATCCCTCTCATGCTGTTCAGCAAGTGCTTGGAGCATCGATTTAAGGGTACCATTAAACCTTTCCATAAGCCCATTGGCTTGCAGATAATAAGGTGTTGTGCATCTCTGCACTACTCCACACTTCTTCCACAAACACTTCATCAGGTCTGACATAAAGAAATCCCCTCAGTCAGTGATAACCTCCTGTGAGAACCCAACATGGGAGAAAATTCCTAGCAAGGCATCTGCCACTTTGTCTGTCCTTAGTGAGGATAGGCTGACTGCCTCTGGATACTGGGTGGCATAACCCACCACTGTTAGAATAAACCTCTTCCCAGAGGAGCTGGGGGTATTCAAAGGCCCCACAATATCCATTCCTACTCTCTGGAATGGCTTCTCCACTACGGGCAAGGGAATTAGGGCAGCTTGGGTTTTACTTCCTGCCTTCGCTATTTCTTGGCACTGGTAAGAAGACCTGCAATATTCCTTCACCTGCTGGGTGAAGTTGGGCCAATAGAAATTCTGAGCCAATCGCTGCATAGTGCACATGATTCCCAGATGTCCAGACATGGGGATATCATGAGCAATCTTGAACAACTGCTCACGGTACCCCTGGGGAACGACAAGCTGCCTGCCCATCACCCCTCCCTCTGTCCTTAAGTCCTGCGCATACAGCAGTCCATTCTCCCAATACACTCTATGTCTCCCATCACCTCCCTGTGTCCCATCAGATTCTGCCCAAGCCCTCAGCCTCTCTAAACTAGGGTCATTTTTCTGAGCAGCTGCAAAATCTTTACACATTCCCAAGGCATGGGACATGTCCACTTCAGTCTCTAAACTAGGGTCCCTAGCTCTCTGACAATTGGCTACCCCTCCCTCCTCAGCATAAACTTCTGTAGCTGTTCTGTTAACTGCTACCTGGGGAATTTCTAACCCCCTTTCACTATTCTCCATATCAGGAGACACAAGCTGGGGAACCAGCCTCCCAGTGTTTTCCACAGGGGCTTCTATGGGGTCCAGGGAACCACAATTGGCCTTTGCCACCTGTCTGTGGGTAACCACACATGCCACCCCCTTTTGGAGATTGTTTCTGCCCTCTCCTGTCTCACCTCAGTCCAGGCAGTCCAGGAGAACACTGGCAAGTGGCAGAGTTTTCTCCTCCCCAGTGAATGGGGTCAAATATAAACCTTTTTCGCTAGCATGCCCAGGTAACAGGTCCAAATATCACACCCTCTTCAGGGAAAGCAGTGCAATACTTAACCCAGTGGGCACACAACCTGGTTTGCAATCCTCCTTCTGACTCAGTTGAGATCTGGCAGTATAGCCTGGAGGTTAGAGTAACAAGCTGTGAATGAGCGTGGTACATCCAGCAGACCAGACCTTGGTTTCAGTCTCACAGCCTCCACTTGCATACTGTGTGACTCTGAGCAAGTCACTTAACCACCCAGTGCTCCTAGGCCACCCCTGAAAGCAGGCACTTGTGCCAAGTGGGCCTTACCCAGTTATCAAAGACTAAAATACCAAAAAAATAAATTAAATAAATAAAAATAAGACCTAGGTATTTCCATACCTTGCTGCATATGGTGACACACTATAAGCGCTTTAACAGTTATGTCAGAATTATCGACACTGTCCCAGCATTCATACTCAAAATGAGAAAATGTATTAGGCAGGAATTTAAGGGAAACAAAGTTTACTAAAATTAAAAACAGTAAATAAAATACAAAACACAGAACATGTAACAGTAATGATACAGTCAGAAAAATAAATGGACAAGTATGAACAAACTGCCTTATACTGAGTAACTAATCCTACCCCAGTTTCAATTGGTAAATAGTGGTGCAGAAATTAATTTTGACAGAAGGGCTTCTTAAGTCCAAAATACAAGTGTGTTAAGTCTTGCAAAGTTGGAACAAGAGTGTGTTTTTTCAGAAGTCCAGTGTGGAAGACGATTCTGCCCTTTCAGCCAGCTGATAATATTCAACGTTACAGTCCCAACCTCCCTGTGATGTCACAGCACATGAGGTCACTCTTAGTCCAGCAATTAATTTGTAACATGACCAA
This sequence comes from Neoceratodus forsteri, assembly GCA_016271365.2. Lineage (NCBI taxonomy): Eukaryota > Metazoa > Chordata > Ceratodontiformes > Ceratodontidae > Neoceratodus > Neoceratodus forsteri. The sequence goes on along the minus strand of CM057450.1, from coordinate 554,494,843 downwards.
TGCATACCCAAAATGCCTCAGCTGACTTCCTGTTTGAAAACTGTAAGGATAGCAATATCTTAATTACAAACAAGACAGTCTATTTCCTCATCAAACCATAGTTTATAAGTTGCATTCCCCTTTGATGTTTCAGGACAACATCCCGCAAAACACTTCTCTTAGCTGTCAGAATTTTCACAGGTATCTGTCAGAAATGGCTTCCTTTCTGATGTCATAAAATGTAACCATTTTATGACCAGTTTCCTAGGTTCAAAGCAGTGGCTGTTTTACAACCTGTTATATCAGCTAACACAGGTCCTGACAGGTAGGTGTCAAAAGGAAGCTATTAATTAGTTTATTCACTGGGTCAGTGAGAGGGCAGAACCTTCTTTCCTCTCTTTTAAAATCCCATGTTCCATGAGGCTTTGCTGCTTGGCCTGTTTCCCTAAGCAGAAGTCTAAAACATATGTTTATATCAAAATTATATGCACATAACTAGTAGACGGTTATCACGTTACACCCGGAAGTCCTACTAGTAAAATTCAGGAGCAAACAAGGGCCAAAATTCCAAGCAATGCAGAATGCTCAGTTGAATAAACCAAATAAGCAGATCATGGGATTAAGCTTGCATTCCGATCATAAGTGAAAAGTGAAAGTACAAATCTATTATGGCTCACAGGGCAGAATTAGTCCAAGGAATAAAGCCCTATGACATAAATTGAACTGCTTTATTTACCAGATTGAAAGCTGCAGAGAATCCAAAGCGAAAGCTGATCCAGTATGCCCATACTGGATCAAAATGGAAAAGCCATCCTAGGGAGTAAAAAAGAAGGATAAGAAACAATTTCTCCCAAAGTCCAGGCTAGGTAAACAAAGCCCTCCAGCATTTCATTGATGCCAATAAGAAGGGCAAGTATCCAAGTAACCACAGTAAAAGTAGAGAGGTTACCTCCAGCTCCTGACACACAGTTCATTCCTGTGGGTCTCTTCTGAAAGATTGTAATAGAGTCCGGATCTCCTCTAAAGTTTGCTTCTTCTGTTTTTTTCTTCCCATCAGGGGAAACCATAGACCACTGTTCTTTCTGAAGTGTTCTTTTTTCTCAGACCTCCTGAATCTCCATATCCTCATCTGGGATTAACTGTTGGTCCTGAAGTGCTGATAAAGAATAGGATTCTTAGAATGGGAGTGGTGTACAGGCCACCACCTCAGACGGAGGAGTTAGACAGGGAACTAGCGGGACAGATCAGGAGGACCTGCGAGAAGGGTAATGTGGTGATTGTGGGGGACTTCAACATGCCAGGAGTGGACTGGAGCACCCCAACCAGGAACAGAAGGGAGCAGCTACTGCTGGGTGCCTTCCAGGACAGCTTCCTGCTGCAAATGGTCAGTGATCCAACCAGGTTAGGGAATACCCTTGACCTTGTGCTGGCAAATGGGGACTTTGTGAGAGAACTTACAGTGGAGGAACCGCTGTCAGGGAGTGATCACCACTCAGTATGGCTCACATTGGATATGGGCAAGGAAGGAGTGGAATCTGGCACAAGAGTGCTGGACTTCAGGAGGGCCAACTTTGGGAGGATGGGGGAAGTGATAAAAGGGTACCTGGCCAGAATTCGGTCTAGTATAGATACTAACCAAAGGTGGGAGCTCATAAAGCTGGGGATAGTGGAGGCAACCAAAACCTGTTGCAAAGCCCAGAGCAAGAAGGCTAGGGCTAAGAAACTGAGCTGGTTGAGCAAGGAGGTCATGGAAAAGGTAAGGAGGAAAAGAGCTGCCTTTAGGAAGTACAAAGAAAACAGGGAGGGGGAGGACAGAGAGAGTACTTGACAGAATCAAGGAGGTGACAAGTGCAGTAAGAGGAGCCAAAGCATCTCTGAACTCAGGCTGGCACAAGGCATTAAGAAGGGGAGAAGGACTTCTTAAGTACATCAGGGAGAAAAGGAGCTGTAAGGACCACATAGTAAGATTAGGAAGGAGGGGTTGGGTGGGCTTGAGAATGCGATAAAGGCGGAAGCACTAAATGAGTACTTCTGCTCAGTATTTACTAAAGAGAAGAGGGGATGACACCCAAGGTGGAAGAAATGGCAGAAGCAGGGGGGGAAGTGGTGACAGATGGGGAAATCATGGAGGGCAGAGTTCGAGAGGGTTTGAAGGCACTGAGGGTGGACAAGGCGCCAGGCCCAGATGGCATCCACCCCAGGGTACTGAAGGAGCTGGCAGAGGTCCTTGCAGGACCTTTGGCAGACCTATTTAATGCCTCACTACATTTGGGGTGTGTACCTCAGGACTAGAGGATGGCTCTTGTGGTGCCACTCCACAAGAGTGGCCCCTGATGAACTGGAAACTACAGACCAGTGAGCCTCACATCCATCGTGGGTAAGCGGATGGAGACTATCCTGAAGGAGAGGCTGGTGGCCCTCCTAGAGGCCAAAGGACTACAGGACAGCAGACAGCATGGCTTCATACATGGCAGATCCTGCCAAACCAACCTGGTCGAGTTCTATGACTGGGTAACTAGGCAACTGGACAGGGGCCATGCAGTGGATGTCCTGTATCTGGACTTCAGTAAGGTATTCGACTTGGTGCCACATGGAAGGCTGGGAAGGAAGTTAGTAGGCACAGGGGTGGGTGGAAAGCTGGTGAGATGGGTAGGAAACTGGCTGTAGGGAAGGCAACAGAAGGTGGTGGTGGGTGGGGAGCTCTCACACCCAAGGGCAGTGACGAGCGGTATCCCACAGGGCTCGGTGTTGGGACCAGTGTTGTTTGGGATATTCATTGCAGACATATCATGGGACATCAAGAGCAAGATCAGTCTGTTTGCTGATGATACCAAGGTTGGCGCGGTGGTGGATGACCTAGGGGGATGGCAGGGGTTGCAGGATGATCTGGAAAAGCTTGAAACCTGGTCAGACACCTGGCAACTGGGGTTTAATGCCAAAAAGTGCAAGGTGCTGCATTTTGGGGTGAAGAACCCAAGGAGGAGTTACCAGCTAGGGGGAGTGCAGCTAGCCCAGACAGAGGAGGAGGAGAAGGATCTGGGTGTGCTCATTACAGGGTCAATGAACAACTCAGCACAATGTAGGAAGGCAGCTGCAAAGGCCAACAAAATGCTGGGTTGTATTTCAAGGGGTATATCCTCAAGGAGGGAGGAGGTGATTCTGCCACTGTATAGGTCATTAGTTAGACGACACCTGAGTACTCGCGGCAGTACTGGCATCCGTATCTGAAGAGGGACATTAAATTACTGGAGGGGTGTGAGCTAGGCTTACAAAGATGATCAAGGGGCTGGGGACTTATCATATAAGAGGAGGTTGAAGGAGTTGAACAGGTACTCACTGGAGGAGAGGAGAGACAGGGGTGACATGATTGAAACCTTTAAATACATGAAAGGAATAAACAAGACAGGTACAGAGGGGCTGTTCAAAGTAAGGGAGGGGCGGCACCAGGGGCCATGATATGAGACTGGAGCAAGGAAGGTTCAGGAGGGAGATGAGGAGACACTTTTTTACAGAGAGGGTGGTGGCTGGGTGGAATGTGTTACCTGCAGAAGTGGTATGCAGTAGAACAGTGGACTGCTTCAAACAAAGATGGGACAGGACAAGGGGGAAGGTTAATGAAGGGGAAGGGTGGAAGGGAGGGCAGCTGCAGAATAAGGGGTGCTAGCTGCACATTCAAGCAGACTTGATAGACCTCTAGACCTTTATCTGCTGGCAAATTTCGTATGTTCGTATAAAGCCAATTCATAATCGTAAAAAATTTGGGGACCATCCGTAATTTTTTTTTTCAATCTGGCCAGGTAGGGAGTTGTAAATTTTAAATTGTGAGATCGTAACACCTTGAACAATTGTGCATAAGCTTTCCGATGTCACTGGATAATCAGTGAATGATCATTATCTAGAGTGATCCTATGGCCTTCATAGGTGAGTTGTCCTTTTCTCCATGCCCTCACCAAAACTGCTGCTTGATAGCATAGTTGTAGAATCTTACAAGGATAGATAGAGGTTGGGCACTGGGACAAGGGCCGGCATACCGAGGGCACAATGGTCTCTCTCTATTGGAAGGGGCAGCAGGTCCAAAATTTCAATTAGAGAGCACAAGAAATCCTGCAAGAAAATGGTGAAATCTCCTTTCCCCTCAAAGCCCTCCAGGAGTCCATAAAGCTGAATATTATTTCAGTGGGACCTATTCTCATGATCATCGCATTTTCTGTTCAAATGCTGAGTATCTTGTAACAGTCGGGAGAAGAGCCACTCCAGCCTATCCACTTGAGTGTCCCTATCAGTTACTTGTTGTTCTAAAGCTTGAGTTCTACCTTCTATTTGTGCGATCGAGGATTTCATCTCCTGATATTGGATACGGGCTTCATCCTGAAATGCTTTGATTTCTGCCAGCAACATAGCATTTGTCAGGTGAGCAGGATCTCCAGCTGTGTCAGATGTCATTGCAGGAGCCAGACGATATTACATAGTAAGTAATTTCTTTAACTTAAGCGCTATGATATCAGACTATAAGGGTTATAAATGTCTTCCCCTGCTTCTTTAACCTCCTTTAATAAAAAATAAATCAATTTAATGAAGAAGTCCCATTGGAAAGAGAAAAATAAGTCTCGACACTCATGGAGCTCCTCAAACAAGCTGTCATATCGTAGGGTTGTGTCACCAGAAGTCAGGATGACCAAACTCTAAGGTGTCATAGGGTAAGTATAACTGAAGGGAACCCCAACTCAGTGTGGAGTCCACCCTTGGTGTGGTGGGCCTTGACCAAGAAGGTACAGGAACCAGACACTTGAGGAGAGTTACAAGCTGCTGTATGACTGGATGCTCTGCCCGAGGCCTAACGTCTGGTGGGTGCTACAGTGCTTGGTCATATGAATAAAGGAACCCCTTAGCAAGGTAAGAGTTTTTCCCTCAATGAATGAGGGGCTTGGCCTCACTAAAGTAAGGGGAGTGGTTAAAGATCAGGCAGGGCCATAGGCAGCCATCTGGAATAATGCAAGACAAGCTGTACCAATGCTAAGTGAATAAAGGAAATACAATGCAAACCAAAGCAGACAGCAGAGCAGATAGAGAGGGTAACCCCCCCCCTCCAGAAAAGCAACAAAAATAAACAGACTACCATGACAAAGGCACGTGGTAGCAGATGGGGGCAGTTAGACCCCACAGCAGGACCAAGCACAGACCCATCTAGCACAGAAACCAGCAAGGAATGCAAGTTAGAAGGCAGTTGGAACATGCTCCTTAAATAGTGTTCAGAAGAGACAGGACTTGTTGCCCAAGGCCCCGCCAAGCCACAGGCATAGCAAAGCTATTTTGTTAGCCTTGGGTTACATTAATTAAATAAAAAAATTAAGAGGGACCCCCCCATCCAGTCCTTATAACAAACCAAATTACTGAAGAATTATATGGTTCTATTAATTTAAAGGGGAACTACAGCTAAAATTTACAAAACAATTAAATATGCTATAGTGTATGGTGGAACATTGTTAGGGATGGAAATCTATCCCTTCACAAATGTTGTTATGCTGCACTAGCTACATCGGCTGGTTTGTTATGCTGTAACAAGCTATGTAGCTAGTGCAGCATAACAACTTAGAACACGGTCATGCATGAACTTCCCCAGTATTTGAAGTGACTGTGGCAGGGAGAGGTAGATCGGAGGAGAGCCCTGAATGGAAAAAAAAGTAAAAATAATGAGTCAGTATGGCCATATAGGCTCAGACATTACTTGGTTTTCATGCAATAGTGGACCATGCACTATAAAAGACAATGTATGGTTGGCTATCCACTACAAGTGGGAGTAGCCATCTCGAGGTTGCCATGGTGACCAAAACCTCTTGAGCTTCCCTCTCAAGGTTTAAACGATCACCACTGGCAATCCCTCAATGGCTACCCATGCTTGTTATGGATAGCAACCATACATTATCCTCTATGTGCAGAGTGGTTTGATTTGTGGGTGTAGTCCTATTGTGTCCTTCCTTTTGCTTGCTGTTAGGAGTTTTTTCTGTTTGCCTACTTATTGTATGGCCCTTGGGGATCTTCATGTTTGAATTTTTTTATTGCTCTTCTTTTTCCTATAATGCCTCCTGCTCAATGGCACAGTAATTATTTGGTGACCATTGATCCAGCAAGTGCTGGTTTACTGTCAAGTTTACAGCAGTAGAGCTGTAGATCATGTAACTCACCTTATCCAGTGAGCACTAATAAAGGCTACATTTATGGATAGCAAACACCTGAGGGATAATTGAGTGGGCTATTCTGTAAGGAAACTAGAGTTCTCACCAATTATAGCATTGATGACCTGAGTAATGTGTATGCTTTTTTATGGCTGTGATGAACTGCCCACAACAACCCCACTTTCCTTTGTGGGACAACCCACCATTGCAAATCACAGGAAAGGGATTATCTGGAAACAGTAGTTTGCGGCAGGCAAATTCCGCCTCTTTGATCTAGTCACTCCCAGCTTGGGGGATACTAAGGGTGAGAGAAGTGGGCCAGTGGCTACAGTACAATACTTCAATTCCACCTCAAGTTATACACCACAAATTTGGTTCAGCTTTTCAGATTCAGCCAAATCACTTCAGCCTTCAATAAAGTAATTGATATGGGGTAAAGCAAACATCAAGGGGGGGTTAAAAAAGTCTTGAGATTAGCAAAAAATATTAATTAATGAAGATTCCTAGTGGTAGGTGGTGTTGGCATGGATCTGATATGGATTACTGTTTGTGGTGTTGTGACAGTCTACAAAACCTGTTAAGACCTCCATGGCCCAGAATGAGCTACAGTAAAAGTTACTAGTCATCGCTGACTTCATGGTACATATCCCCTGTAGTCTCTGCTTTACCTGCATTCCATTTACTATATCCTCTCTAGCCTTATTGATTTTCAAAATAAGTAATAATACATGTCCCCCAAAATAAAACAAGTTGATGCATCAAAACACTTAAATAAAAATTTGTGAAAATGTATTCATAAAATTACAGACTGTAATGTAAGTACATTATAAAATGTAGGTCACTACATTGCCTTACCCTTCATAAAATTTCCAGTCTTTTGAGGGATATTTTTTATTTTTTTTTATTTCAGTCTTTGGTAACCTGGTAAGGCCCACTGGGCACAAGTGCCTGTTTTCAGGGGCAACCTGGAAGCACTGGTCAGTTAAGTGACTTGTTCAGAGTCACACAGTATGCAAGTGGAGGTTGTGAAAATCAAACCAAGGTCTGGTCTGCTGGATGTACCAAGCTCATTCACAGCTTGTTACTCTAACCTCTAGGCTATTTTCTGCTTGTTTGTTTGTTTTTTTCCCCTTTTTTTTTTATTTTTTACTTTAATTGAACTTAATCTGAACATAGGCACTGTCCACTGGCAGCCAAAGCTGTATTTGTTACATACTGTCTACATGAGGTCGGACTGAAGAATTGTGGGTGCTTGTGTGTGTGGACAGTTAAATCACTCATTTCGTCACCATTCCAAACATGGAAGGTGGTGTGACAAGTCTTATTTCACTGATACCAACTCTGTGTGCTCAGTGGCGCACCTGTACACATTGGGCTTGTCGGTAATGACAGGTGAAAGCTGTGTCATCAAGAAAGAGGAGTTCGGCCCCTACTTCTGGGAGTGGTCCTCTGGACTGTGCTGCAAGTGAGTGCCCGTGGGAGTCTGGCGAGACTTGCCACCTGGAGGTGTAGGAGTGGGAAATGGCTGGGCTTGCCAGGCCTGTATTATCTACTCTGGTAAGACATCTGAGTCTTCCTAAAACATGTCTGAGTGATGCTGGCATTCAGTATCTAACAATTCCAAAATGTCATTGGTTGTCTAAGGATCATCAAGGACCATCACTATCCAAGTCTTTGTTGTTAATCTGCACATGCCTGGCACAGGCGCCATGAAGAGACAACAGAAGAAGGGGGGAGTAGTATGACAAGGAGTTTCTGTGTGCACATTCTTGCTTTGACATTGTATTTAATAACATCAATTAATCAGAGGATGAGGTATGTAACTGATACATTATAATAAATAGTACTATTATAATAATAAAATAGCAACAGGATAAGTTTACTTGCTTTTACTAGGACCCACTTGAAAAATAGGTGTTGTGTCTAAATGCAAATTTCATGGTGTGTCAAGTTCTAATAAATAAACTAATATTTTTTTTAATTTTTAATTATTTTTGTACTAAGAAACCATTCTTCATGATGGAGGGAGGACTCTGAGAAGGATGAAGAGGATGGTTATTTTCGGAACCAGTCGATGTTATAGTTTATATTTAAATATAATTATTAATATTACTTATTATTCTTAAATTGTTCTTTATATTCTGAGAAAACATGATTCATAATGGAGGGAGGAGAAACATGATGAAGAGGGTGTGTTGTTTTTAGAACCAGTTGACTTGTACAATTGTTATTTTAATATAATTATTACTTCTTATTGTTCTTAAATGTTGCTTTATTTATATGCTGAGAAAATGTGATTCATGATGTAGGGAGGAGGAAGATTTTAATGATGATGAAGATAATGTGTTGCTTTAAGAAATAAAACTTGAGAGGTCTCTGGAACTGTCAGCACTTAAAGAAGCAGGAGGAAAACTTGGAAGTTTATTGCAGGCATGCAATGACTCAGGCAGCATACTTTGTTTTTTCACACAAAAAAAAAATAGCACGGTCCTACTCTGGTGTGTATGTATTGCTTGGCTGTGGCTGGTGGATATTGAACCCTTTGTAGCATGGGGCCAGCCCAGTACCAAAGGATGCATCAGTGTACTCAGGCTGCTGTTATGGTGGTTAGATTACTTGAATGAATCATCGTATCCCACCACTTTTCATATTCCACCAGATTTTCACTAATGATGCTGCTGCTATTGCTGGTTTTGTCTTATCTGAGTGGGGACTGAAAGAAGGATGTGGCTGCTAGAAGGATACCATGCTCACAGTTCAAGTCATTGGCCAGAACACTGGTTCCCAAAGTAGAAGTAGACTTCACTTACACCGAATGATCATTTTACCACACTGATTGCAAATGCTTTCAGTGGATTTGTCATGTCATCTGTAAAATACTTTGACAATGCAGAGAATATTTTTGCGTTTTTTTAGATACAGTGGACTGGTTCTGGTGATGGGGTGTGTGTTTTCAGAGGAACTTGGTGGCAATCGCAAGATGGTTTCTTTTTTGGTAGGGCACTGTGGAATGACATGGCTGGGAATGGAATACAGAATGCAAGGCAGTTGATATGATATATGAAAAGATAATATCTTATATAGTATGATATTACAAATAAGAAGATAAAATAATTTGCTATATGTGAGGTTCCCTGCTCATTTCAAACTTGTGTGTATTTGTTGTTTGAAACTGTTACCAACTGAGTGTTCACACTTGTAATTGCTATTATTGCACTTCTTGTGTTTGTAATTACCTGCTTGCCTACTCCCCTATCCTCCTCCCCCGGGTCTCACCTGGAAACGAGCCTTGGCTCAGTGTGCTTTTCCTAGTTACAGAACTTTTAAATAAACAAATAAATAACTATGATAATGTTATTATTCTTTATGTAGTAATGTTATTATTTTTTACTAGTTTTATTTATGTGCCAGCAAAACAGGAATCATGACTCTAATATCATGATTTGAGCTTGACACATGACTCCCTTCCTTTCCTCATGCTAGAAGATACTAGTGACTTGGGGGGGGGGGGCTTTGAGGAATTGGACAGCAAATGCATGATGATTTTTTGGGGAACTAGTCTTTACATTTCTGGATTGAATACTTCTATCCCATGTAAGGGCAATGAAGGCACTTAACGGAGGAGAGGGGAACAAGTGAGCTGCTGGATTGTTCGGGATGGTTTCATCACCAGATGCACTAGATGATCAACAGGGAAGGCAGCTTGCAGTGCATGGGGAGAACAATCGGTGGAGTTTTGGGGAACATGGTTTCTTTGGTTGTATTGCTATGTGCCCAGCCCTTGTCCTTACAATGACTTCACACCTGCTCCATGCCCCATCATGACTAGCTTCTTCTCCCACACCACTACTTGTAGCACTTGTACTTGGTGGAACATGCATGGTGGAACATTTATCTTCTCCCTTCCTCCCCCGGCTCCCTTTCTTCTCCTATTCTCTCAATCTTTTCTACATGATGCATCAGCAATATATGCACAACAGATGATGACATGGCAACAGCTGCCAGACACTAACAATGATGACTCAAAATAGTCACCTAGGATTCTAAGACGCCCACGTGACACACATGTCTGGTTCATGCACACATCACAGTGCCATGTGACTGGTAAGTGGACAGGAAGGAGAAACACCACCTGGCCCCTCCCCAACACTGACAGACTACACCCCAGCCCACCAAGCAACCCTGTGTCTCACACAGCAGCCTTCTTTACTTTTCACGTACTAACTGGCTGACAGACAAGCACGTGCACACACACACACACACACACACACACACACACACACACACACACACACACTGGAACAAAATAAAGAGATGGAGCTCTGTACCCTGCTGCACACTCAGCAGTCAGTATAAAAATATTTGTCAAATAAATCCTTCAAAATAGCTCCTGCACCTTTAATGGTCTACAAAATCCGCTCTGTCTGCTGCAGGGATGTAAAAATCAAAGAAAAACAATAAAGATGGATTTAATTGCTTCTTACACTACCTGCACGCAGCATGAACATATTTTTCAAATAAATCCTTCAAACACAAATTGCCGCGAACCTTTGCCAGTCTGCCTAATTCACTTGGCCAGCCCTTCTCCTACTGCAGCACTTGCAGCTGCCAATGCAGGCTCACACTGTGCACTCTGTCCTGTCCTATCCTCTTCTCTGCAGCATGATTTCATTTCCTGTCTGCCTGAAACTACAGTTACATGCAGTGATAATTTGCCCACTGGAATGATAATGCATGCTTCTCTGATAATTTCTATAAATTTCTGATTAAAAGTCCTTGTTTTTGAAATAACGGGCGCTCCTTTCAGTAGCCATTTCCTTCCTTTGTGAGACTGAGCTGGAAATGGCACTGAGATGGACGCATCACTGGTTGGCTGCTTCAGGTCATGAAGCTTGCCATCAACTTTGACATGCTCTGTGTGGGATCCTTGTAAAAATGTGCTGCAGAAAAACCGAGTTTCTTCAGGCTGACTTTGTGACTTTGTCAATGTGCAGACTGGCTGATTTTTGGCACATTCCCTAAGTGCAAATTCAGTCCTAGTTCAAAGCTACACAAGTGATTTGCAGACATGCAGAGGGACTAAGACCTTCCCAAAAGACATATAAGAAGATACCTGCAGTTGAGATATTTATTTATTTAAGAGTTTTACCAGGTAGGCATGCTGAGTCGAGACCACTCGATTCCAGATGCGTCCTGGGGAATCGGAAGCAGCAATATATACAATACAGTAAACAAAGCAGGAAAAAATACAGTACAGTACACAAATACACAGAGGCAGCTACAGTACATTAGGCTACAGAGCTGATAACCCAACTGGTTACAAAGTAGATGGGAGATTGGAGTAACAAGCAGGTGAATTAGCACCACAGCTCTTAATGGAGACTAAGGTGCCTAGCATATTTTTGCATTTAATACTTATTTGAGGTGTTAGCTGGAAGCCTCATGCAAACAGGTGGATGGGTATGACAAGATGGGAATGGGCTAGGTGCATGAGCAGGTGGGGGAAAAATGTGCCTTGAGTAGATGGTTTAGATGCTGAGTGCTGCCTGTGTGCCTAATGTCTGCCGGCAAGGAGTTCCACAGTTTGAGCATACAGAAGGTGAAGGCAGCTTGGCCTTTAGATGTGGACGTGCATGGGATATAAAGGAGCCTGAAGTCTGTGTTCCTGAGTGCATATGCATAGGGGGGCTGGACAGAGAGGGTGGACTCGAGGTATGAGGGAAGGGACTGTGGCCAGAATTTAGCTGTAACCCTGGCACAGTGGGCCTGTCTCGGGTCCTGTAGTGACATCATGTCAAGTGACTTGCAAAGGGTGCAGTAATGTATCGTGGGTGGGCAGTCCAGGGCAAAATGGCAGAAGGAATGGAAGAGGGGATCTAGTCTGTTTAAGGCTGACTTAGGGGCTGTGCTGTAGACTACATACCCATAGTCAATAATTGGGAGGATCATTTCGGTATGATTGCTTTGCGGGTGGGCAAAGGGAGACAGACCCTGTTGCAATATACAGCGCCCAGTTTGGGATGAAGTTTGTTGTGGATTGAGTTGATGTGAGCAGAAAAGTTGAGGTACTGGTCAAGCCATACCCCAAGGTATCTGAAAAAGGTGCAGTCTTCCAAGGGGGACTCGTCAGTAGTATGGAAAGTGGGGGTTGAGAAGAGACAGGAGAGTTGTTGCTGTGTCCCAAATGTTAGTGAGATAGTTTTCTTTGGATTAAGAAAAAAGTGGTTTGAATGAAACCAAAGCTGTACAGTACTGAAATCCTCCTGGAGTCTTGCGGCTGCATCAGAGGTGGAGGGACCTGACAAAAACATTACTGTGTTGTCAGCGTACATGTGAATGAATGTGTGTGTGCAAGCTGAAGGCAGGTCATTTAGAAAAATGGAAAACAGTAAAGGGCCAAGGACCAAGCCCTGTAGGACTCCGGAGGTGACAGGGAGAGGGGCAGAAGAGCAAGAGCCTATTTTTACTACTTGTGACCTGCCTACCAGATAGGATTGGAACCAGCCGGTGGCTGCTCCTGAAAGTCCAGCGCGGGAGAGTTTGGACAGCAGAAGGGCATGGGAGACAGTATCAAAGGCTTTGACAAGGTCAATAAAGATAGCTGAGGTGGTGTGACCATGTTCCATTCCAGTGAGGATGGCATCTGTGAGCCTTAGGAGTGAGGTGATGGTGGAGTGTGACTTCCTAAATCCAGACTGGTAAGGTGTGAAGAAGGAGGAGTCAAGAAAGGGGGCAAGTTTGAAGAGAACGAGATGCTCCTGTAGTTTAGCTAGAATGGGGAGCAGGGATATAGGGCAGTAGTTTCCCAGTGAGCAAGGGTCTCCACCTTTTGAGAGGGGGATGACAGTGCCATGCTTCCAGTCAGATGGGATTTCAGCAAGCAAAAAAGAGATTGAAGAGAGCGGCCAGAGGGGCGGGCAATGGCAGGGGCAGATAAGTGGAGCATTTTGGAGTCTAGACCTGAGGGGCATTTGCCTTTGGAAGGGTTGAGAGCCTGCAGGGCTTTAAGCACTTTGGACAGAGTAACTGGACGAAAGGTGAAGCTGGAGGCCAGGGAGGTGGGCGGACAGGTAGGGGGTGGGCTTGAGGGGTGAGGAAGGATGGAGGTTAGGAGAGAGGATGCACAGCTGGTGAAGGTGTTGAAAACTGAGGCCACTGCACTTGGTTTGGTGACGATGGAGCCTTCTACATTTAGGGCAGGGGTGGGGGCTGGGTGGGGGAGAGTGAGTCGATTGTTTTCCAAAATTTTGCTGGGTGTTATATTTATGGAAGGAGGCCTTGAGGAAGGTTGGCTTTTGGCCTGTCGAGGCACGTGAGTGCAGGAGTTACGGAGGAGCTGTGTGCTGGAGAGCAGCCAGGTGCCAGTAAACTTGTATGTTTCCAGGCCTGATCCATGGCATGAAGCTGGTCTATGATATTTGCTGTGACCCAGGACAGGTGGGCGCCCCTTACTCTTGTCCTTCTGAGTGGGGCATAGTAATCCCAGATGGCTAGAAATCTGAACTTGAACAGCTCTAGGGCAGTGTTGATGTTGGGTGTGTGTGGGATGCAGGACCAATCAATGTTTGATAGGTCATTTAAGAGTGCGCCAAGGTCAAGTGATTTGAATGATCTGGTGAGCAGCGTTAGAGGGGGAGGTGCTTTGGGCCGGAATATTTTCCTTACCATATAGATCATGTGGTGGTCACTTAAAGAGTCTGGAAGGAGTCTTGCTTCAAGTATTCCATGGGGGTGGGATGTAAGGGCCCAGTCTAAAAGGGAGTGGTTCTGAGATTTGTGATTTAAGCATGTGAGAGCAGATATTTGTTGTGTCATGTTTAAGGCATTTACCTAGCTACGTAGCTTAGAGTTAGCAGTGGAGAGCCAGTTAAAATTGAAGACCCCAAGGATGTGTAGCTCACCCCTTGATGCAAGTGACTTTAGGGTGCCCAGGTGGTCCAGCACCGTGGGCATAGGGGTGCTATATATACACTGGAATAGTGTGCGGTAGTGAGATTTTGATTATCAAGGAGTCTATCGATGGCGTGGGCAGGAGGAGTTGGACAGGGGTGAACTGGTGGTGAGAGGAGATGAGCATTGCAATGTCTCCCCCTCTTTTTTTTTCACCCATGTGATCATGCTGAATGACGGCATAGCTCAGGATTGCTATTTCTGCGTCCAGGTTGAGGGGCTTAAGCCAGGTTTCTGTAATTATCAGAATTTCTGGGCGCAGTGTTTGTACAGTTGGATGTAGATCGGTGAGCTTGTTGAGGATGCTGCATGTATTTAGGTGTATAATCTTTAAACCCCTTGGTAACTTGAAAGGCGGGGAAGGGTTGGGGTTGGGTGGTCCAGGGTTTGGCTCAACGTCCCCTGCTAGTAGGAGCAGTAGAGTTAATAGCTGTCTCATTTTTAGTTTGAAACATTGGGATTTGCAGTGGGCAGAAAGTTGCTGGGATGTTTGTGGAAATATACATGTTGGGGATGCTTTAAATGCCGTCAACCCTGCATGGAAGGAGGGTGACGGGATGGAAGCCCCCATAACCCAGCTGAACAGGAGGTTTTGAGGAGGTTTCACAATGGAAGAAGTAGTGTGGGGTGGAGTAGCAGCCTCACTGACTAAGCTCTTAGATCCATATTACGTACAGTTTTGAAGGACCCAATGTCTTAGACAAGGCCTATAAGGAGTTCCCAAACCAAAATCCCACAGTTAGCAAGGTATACAGATAGCCATTGGAAGCCCTTCCAGACACTTTGGAGTAAACCAAGCAAAAATGGGAACAGGAGCTTGGACACCTGATCAGACAAAAATCCTGGCATAAACTTTGGAGCTGACTATATAAAGGCATTAAAGACATTACAGAGCACTTCACACAATTCAAGATCATACACAGGTGGCATAGACACCCATAAAAGCTATACAGATGGGGAAATGACTTGTAGTGATAGTTACTTAAGGTGCCTTTGCACTAAAAGGCACATCATTCACTTCTTTTGGAACTGTGGGATCTTGACATAGTTTTGGAAATGGGGTCTTACAGTTTGCCAAAGCACCCTGAAGTATCCAATTAAGCTAAACTCACTTATGGTCATGGTGGGTGACTTACCCGTAATAGATCACCTCCCTTATGAAGCTCACAGCTAGCTTTCACATTGGTAACCACTGAGCATATTATTCTTCAACACTGGAGGCAGACTACTGCCCATCTATAGATGAATGGCTTATATTTATAGCTGTTATTATTTCCATGCTAGTCGGCTGGGGCATGGAGAAATTAATTTCAGATATTACTGCACTTTCACCAGACAGTGAAATTTAAAGTGTATCTGCTATGATGCCATGGCTCCTCTCTGCTTTGATTACAGTCCTTCACCTTGCTTCTCTTTGGCTAAGGCAGAGGCAACTCCAGCAGACCTCATTCAAATCTTCACTGTGTTACAACATATTATCCAGTAAAAGAAAGCATTCTGAGGCTGGCATGGGAGCAGGGGCCACTCCGATGTGAAGGACATGTGCGTTCCCTTTTTCAAGGTTTCTCCTACAAGTCTTCTCACCAACGATAGGACTACACTAAAACTAAGTGGCAGCTCACACATTTGGAAGTAAAGGCATTGCTACACTACCCAACTTTTCTCAGAGTGGTTTTAATTAAATGGGATGTAGTACTAGTTTGATTTCCCTGAGGCAGTGAAGGAATCCATACAAATGCAGTGGCTGAACTATGCATTCCAGACCTCCACTTTTGACCAGCATTCTCACTTGCAAACTCCCATGGATACTACTGGCCCTCAGCAATCTGACACTCTGGGGACTCCCCAGAAGATAACCATGCGGCCTGGGTCCAGCAGAAAAGAGGTTGGTGCAGAAAACACTATAAGGCTGAGGTGTGTTGGGAGCTGGGCAAACCTCCTAACCAATCCAGAAGCTGTGGATGGAGATCTCCATCGTCTTCCTCCTCTAGAGGCCCTTCAGTGATACCTGATGTGCTGACTCAGAATCGCTATGCTCCTCTGACTTCAACCCTTGCTTCAGAACCTGCATCTACTGCCCTGCCATTTGCTGAAGCTGATCTCCAGAGTGTGGCTTCTGCCTTCAGCAAGGCCCAGCTGCAGGAACCTCCACTGTTATCTTGGGCTCAATGGGCAGCGACACCTCCGAATCCTCTGCCTGTATACACCTACACCATCAACTAGCAGGCTGGCTAAAATTCTCAAAGGTCTCTACAGAAGCACCCTGGATGAAGCAGTCATATAGTGAGTACTTTATGGGTTTCTTTTAGCTGTGGGTTCTTATAGCGACTAAGACTACGATTGATACTTCTTGCTTTAAATCTTTCCTGTACTAACGGTTCCCTTGTAACCTTTGCTCTGGCAGCTGCCTTTTGAGCCCATCAACATCTTAGAGCCTGGGCCATGGAGACTGCAGCTTGGCATTTTGTGGGATGCTGTATGAACTGGCTTGTGGGGGAGCTTTGTAAGCTGCTGATCTCTTCTTCGCTGCTGCACAAACTTTGCTCTCAAGTGGCCTGCATGACAAGCTGTTTGCACTCCTAAATGATGGCAGCAAAGAACTGGATGAGATGGCATCCACTGGGATTCCCAGCCACTATATCCTTTGGACTTATGGTGCTGTTATTTAACTTACTGTCTACAGACCTTGTTTCAGCCCACAGGGCATCCACTTCCCAAGCATTGCTCCACTGTTGTGCTACTTCTTTCTCAGACTCTTTACTGTCTATATGATAATTCTAGAGTTGAGTTATTGAGTATTTTATCATTGTCAAATGCTGTGGTCTCCTCCTGTGCCTGACTGGGCAAGCAATAGTGAGTTGACATTAGATTTACCTAAGATCTCTACCCCACATTAAATCGCTGATGAGCTTTCCTCATCCCACCACCTCAGGGTGTCTGGTAATCTGCACCACTCCACATTGTTGCTACCTGGCTAGTAAGTGACATTGGGGTTTTATTCCAGTGTTCAGATGATGTCTCAAACCCTGATCCTCTATGGGCAACCTAATGTCCACTTGTAGGTGGCACACAATCGATTGTCCATGTCAGCCTATTGGCAGTGCTCATCAAAACTGCTGCAACCTGTCAAGCCCCCTCCATCTTGCCTGAGATATTCTTTTTAGGGGTCTGAGGGCTTGCTATTCAGCATTGCTCCATACGATGAAGCACTACAACCTCGAGCCTCACTCGCTGAGCCTATATAACTAATCTAGCCAGCAGATAATGCCATTTGCCCCATTTGAGGATTACCAGCCCCCCCCCCCCAAGCTTACTAATGCAATGCCTTCAGGACTGCATGGACCATGGAGGTATATGCTTTTATCCCTTCTGGAGGTGACACGCTTCTCCTGTACCCTCCCTCTCCCCCACATGTGGTATTCCTCTGTGGGGCAGTTCTTCCCCAACCCCCATTAAAGCACAGCACCAATTTTACTGTTAAATACTAGTTCCTTGTTTACAATGTAAAATGTTGTTCTGCTGTTTATGATTCTCCCGCCCCCTCCTCCCAAGAAGGCACAGCATTTTCACTGTTTTGCTATCACACTTCATTGATGTGATTAGATTCACTCCCCTTCCCACTGAGGCCTGAATCTTGACAGTTTCTCTCTGTTGACTCCTAGGCTGGGGTAGAAAGTTGTCTTTTTTTTTCCTACAGTTACACAGAACTTGTTATTCTTAGTATTATGACGCACATTAGCAATTTTCAGATCATTTCCCTCTTTAGGTTTTGTTTCTTACTACTGTCTATTTGAGCTGCACATGTACCAGTAGCAGGCAAATGATCCCAGAGTCAGAGGTGTTGTTGGGTTGTCTGCTACAGCCTGTATATATTAAGATAGACTTCCCTTCTGTTCCTCATCTGGTCCAAATTGAAATATTTATAGTCCCCTCAATGGCTCCAGTGAACTGTGTATACTGGAATGTGAGGGGTCTATACTCCCCATAAAACAGGAAAAGGTCCTCACTAGATTAAAATTACTGGGTGTGAAAGTAGCCTTACTGCAAGAAATTAAAGTGACTTTGGCCGAGGCTGTTAAATTAAAAAATGAGTGGGTAGGTGTGCTGCTTCTCCCAGGGCAGGGGTCTCTGTCTTGGTACATAATCATCTACCGTGGCTGGTGTACAGGACCTGCTGTGACCCTGAGGGGAGGTGCATGGTCACACAATTCACCACTCTGGAGGGCCCTGTCCTTATCACTAATGTATACTTCCCTATCAGGACTGCCCAGGCTTTTTTTGTGTCCTCCTGTCACACCATCTCAGAATTGGCAGCTACCACTACAGCCCTGTTGGTGGGAGGGGATTTTAATGTCACTCTGGCCGCTCCCCCCCCCCCCAGTGGATCACAAGTTGAGTAAGCCAGAGTCGCATGTGAAGGCTCTAACAGAACCAAAGGATATGCAAACCCTCCTGTCCCTTTCACATGTCTGGAGACTGCATCACCCCAGGAGAAGGGACTACTCTTTTTTTTCACTGCCACACACACACAATATAGCCAGCTGTACTGATTTCTGGCTGACCATCCCACACTGACATATCAAATGGCAGACTCCTCCAGCATCGAACCACTGTACATCATGGGCCATGCCCCAATACAGCTTACACTATTATGGTGACACTACACCCAAATCGCCTTCCTGGAGACGTGACCCCTCTTCTCTTACAGGATGCTCATTTTCAAGAGTGGCCCCAGGCAGAGGCTGGATTCTATTTATAGCTTAATGATACTGGGGACAGGAGTAAATCAGTACTGTGGGAGGTATTCAAGGCCACCCTTCAGGGCCGCATTAGGGTCTATGCCTCGAACAGGTTGAGGAAATGGGAGGATGAATAAAAGAGCCTTCAGGCTCACCTGGCGGCAAAGGAAAAGTATATGAGGGAGTCTTGGAGGCACATATGGACAGTGCCTTATTTAGGGATATCAGATCTCTATGGATGCAACCTAATGTCCTGGCCACAAGAAGGCTAAACTGGCAATCACCAGGCTAAAACACAAGTACCGGGTGGGGGGAGGGTAAGGCCGAGAAATTGCTCTCCTACAGACTGCAAAAGCAGCAGGCAGAGCATTATATCAGAGGCATGAAGGATGATTCTGGGACCTTGGGACTCCCACCCACAGAAGGAAAATTCCATAAAGCATTCCATCTGTGAACAGTTATATACATACAATGGCCCCATAGCCTTGGACAAATTCAATACCTTTGTTACAGCTTTAAACCTACCCACCCTGACAGACATCCAGTGATGCTCTCTAGAGGCTCCTCTGATGCTTTCTAGGTGCGTACAGTAATTACTGCCTTGGTAACCCCCGTACAGCATACCCATTGATTTATATCAAATGACCCTGGACCTTGTTGCCCTCCATCTGAGGGATGTCTTTCACCAAACCACTTGCCTTCCCCCAATGCTTTTTTCAAATTTAATAAACTTTATTAAGGTTAAACTAGACAGGAACTCACAGATACATGAATAACGGTGACAATGAGGTACAGCCAGTGTCATAACAAGATCAAATGGCGTGCAGCATCAAAACATCTCTAGACCTAAATAATGGGCTAACTTAGGCAATACCTATCTCAGTAACATAAAACAAGGTTCCCACCAGCCCCTCTATAAACCCCATACCCTCCCTCCCTCCCTCCCATTCCCTCCTTTCTCTGAGACTAACCAGCCTCTGGAAGCACCATGAAAGTGTTCCAGGGTCTAACAAGAGCGAAGTATTATATCCTCTTTGACCAGTGACAAGTCAGAATCCAATCCCAAGATAAAAGAGCATGACCAGCAGGAAGAGCCAACAGGCCTATTCAGGTCATTCTCAGTGGAACCTTGGGTTAATATAATTTAATGTAAATCAGCATTAAGGGTCAGCAGTGTGAAAAGAGGTTCCCATACACAGCGATATTTCTCCCTGTTGCCAGAGAGGTTTGCTATGACACGTTCGGCCTGCAGGGCAAAGAGTATCTCCTGGTCTTCCCCCCATGCTGAGGGAAGTGACAATAATGATGTTACCTAATGAGGGGAAGGATACATCATATCCAATAAGCTGCAGATTGATTTCTCTCATCAATGCAGATGCTAAGATTCCTGCCTTGAAATTTTGCTCCCTTCCCTGATCCATGGCTCACAGACTGCTTTTATGAAGGGCCATCAGAGCTCAAACCACCATAGGACCCTCTTCTTGCTAATGGCATCAGTCATGGTGACCCTTACCTCACTCCATCTGCAATAGTTAATGTTGATTTTGAAAAGCTTTTGACTCAGTGGAGTGGGGGTACCTCTGTCTGGTCCTTAAGAAATTGGGTTTCGGCCCAGAGTTTGCAGGCTGAATCTGGACCCTGTACACTTATCTCTTGGTCTGGTTTCTGACTAATTCTTCTCACTCCCCCCCCTCCCCATCACCACCGAACAGAGGCACCAGCTAGGGATGCCCCTTTTCCCCAAAGTTACATGTTCTTGCCATCAAACCCATGGTGGTGGTGCCAGCATCCTTCCTTCAATGGCATAGTCATGGGGAAACAAGAATTGTGTACCTTAGTATATGCAGACAATGGCTTGTACTCCTTAGAGACACCACTAGTGGTATCCCAGCCATGATGGCTCTTCCTTGTGACATTCAGGATATCTCGGGGCTGAAAAAGAACCCGAATAAAATGTAAATCCTACCACTACACCCTGGTTTCCCCTCAACCATCTCTGCCCTGCATGGGCTGAAATGGGCCCTGCAAGGTATCAAATGCTTGGGGACCTGGGTGCACCCAAACCCTTATGAGATGGTAATGCATAATTTATGGCATGGGGTCATCTCGCCGCACACAAAAACTGCATGGCAAATAATGCTGCAAGCATAAGGATGAGCGTTAAAATAACGTCAGGCAAAACACCAACAATCACAGAAAAGCACACGCCCTTAGAAAGCATAGGCTTCCTTGTCACCCCCCAACATGGGGGGGGGCTTCACCCCCCACACCCCCTGGAATTTAAATTTAGATAACAAACTCTGGGGGGCAAACTGTGCTGGGGTAAAACATTTTTTTTTAATTCAGCAAAATTTTGCAGCACGTGGAGACCTGGAGGGAACTGAACCACAGTCCTAGGTCTTTCATTCAGCTATCTGCTGGTGCCTTAGCCACACCACCATGGGAGTGGCTTGACCAGGCACCCAGCACACAGCAACTTGATCACTCCTAGAAAGAGCATGCAGCGACAGAGGTAGCGATATTTCCCTAGTGCTGTTCTACCACATCACTGTAAATCCATGCACTCTCTATACAGTGCAGTTAGTACTGTGCTGTCTTTCATGCACTGTATTGACACAGTACCATAATTTATCCCCCTTCATTGCAAAAACTAAAGGAGAAGTGCGATAGATGAAAATTGCTCCATCTTTCTCTGGTGGGGAGCTTCTCAGCCATAAAAAAATGTCCAACAGGTTATTGTACTGCTTGGCACACCTGGCGGTGAATGTCCCTGCACCATGGTTTGTCAAGATGGACACACTGATGAGCAATTTCATCTTGTAGGGCAAGGCCCATAGGTACAGCAGGACTAAACTAAGGGTCCACTGGCGGAAAGGTGGATGGTCACAGTCCTGGTTCTGTGCCCACTAGGTGGCCTTTAAATGCACACAAACTGTGCTGGCTCTAACCTCCCCCCAATGTACCCCCCCAGTGGCTGAGCATCAAATATGAGCTCCTTGATGGGATGCCCCATCCTCCAGCTTGTACTCCCACCTGGACAAAACTTTCCAAAAGAGCCCTACCTTACCCCCTCCACCAAAACTTGTAGAAAGCTGGAGCAGTGGTTGCTCTCCTCCTTGTCCCTGTTCTCCCTGATTCCCGTATAGAGGCAACCCCTGATCTGGGTAGGCTGTCATACCACCTACTGGAGGGGTGGGCAGATCAAGGCATTACTCGGGTGCAAGATTTATCCCAGTCTTTCTGCACTTACTTGGATACATTTTCTAGCCTAAAAGGTCATCATAACCTACCCCAGGGGGATTTTTGGAAATATTTGAAAACTGTTGTGCATAGACTCCCTGCGGAAACCCCTATCTCCCAAAATTCCTATCACCATAACTCAGGATCTGACTTGCTGGCTCATGCAAAGCAGAGGGGCTGTGGGGCAGATATATAGGTTGGCTACTGACACTATACCAGAGCCATCCGACAAAGCCAGACAGAAGTGGGCAAAGGCGCTGAGCATCTCTGTGCCCGAAGGGATTTGGTCTGGTTTGCGATAGTTGTCCCACTCAGCTGGTTCAGATACTAGAAGTTCACTTATACAAAATAAAGTGATGCACTTCTGGTATCCTACTGTATCCCAGTTGATGAGACCGGGACTCATGTCCCATGACCACTGCTGGAGATGTCAGGGGGAAGGTCAGACTTAATGCATATATTGTGGTCCTGTGCTAAATTAACCCAATTCTGGCAGACATTCATAACTGCTGCATGAAGATATTGTAGCTGTATCTCCCCTTGCACCCACCATTGTATCTCCTTGGCATGCCTCCTCCCCACTTTTCCATATCTGGCTTACAGCTTAAGTGGTTTCTAGTAGTGTGCGCAGAACCCAAAAGATTTATCCTTTAGAGCTGGAGGACAGAAAACATTACTGCCTTAGGTCACTAGTTGTCTGCGATCCGCACCTTGGCTAATCTGTCAAGAATGTCACAATTTGCTAGTAAAACATGGCAGACTACTACAAGGTGTGGGCCCCTTTTCAAAACTCTGGTTGTGGCCTCTCGGACCTGATCTAGGCACTGCCAAGGACTGATCTGTGTGACCACTCTGTGTAGATTATGTGCTCAGTATAATCTTCACCCCCCCAACCTAGGCTCACCATTTCATGCCCAACATTGTTAGATGTTTCATCTTGGAGCATCCCCCCCCTTGTCCGAGCACTGGAAGCTCTCACAGGTCATGCATGATTTCTTGTGCTTCTCCACAAAGTGTATTGCTAATAACTTTGTATTCTCTGATCTGGTTACATTTTGTTACTGCTGTTACCTACAGTGAAGCTTTGTATTGTTTGGATTCATGTGTGTTGTAAATGCTGCTGTTCTGACAGAAAGAAATAAGTCAATAAAAAGAATTAACTGCAAAAAAACAACACCTTTCTGAACCACAGAATCTACGCTCTTCTTGGCAACATTGCTGCTGGATTGTTTTTTAACTTTCTATTTTCCTCCTCTCCCCACTCTTGGAGCCCCGCTTTCTCAGGAGTCGCCAATGGTGTCAGTCCCACTTCTCCTCACTGACCTGATCCGGCGGGAGAACCCCCATGGTGCCGTGGCTATACCTCCCAGGCCGGTACGAGGTGGGGCCCTTCACCCTGAGATCCTTCTTGTCTTGTCAGGCACCCAATAGCAGGGCAGGCAAGCAAGTGTGCGAGGGCTACACCAGCGCTCTATCTCCCCGGTGCTCCAAGAGCGATTTTCTCTTGTTCTGGAGGCATGATGTGTGCCCAGACATCAAGGCGTAACTGCCAATGTCCATCATGCCCCAACCCCTCTGAATGGTGTGGGCGCTTTCTGTGTCTCTGGCCTCCACCAGAAGCCAGCCAAGCACTGAACCTCAACCCCCCTCCCTTCTGGAGAAGGTAAGCAGTCCTATGGATGCTCAAGCCTCCACCCCCTGGCCGGCCCTCCATCTCCCAGACTCTATTTAAATTTTTGAACACTACAGTTAAACTAAATACTGGTAGCAGCAGAGACACTATAATACCTCACCAGAGCAGTATGATTTAAATAACAACACAACAGTTTACTGAGCTGACAGTAGCTTATTAAAAGCACCACAAAAATAAGATTTTTTTAATTTATTTTTTTTTTTTTTTTTAACACAAATGACACATGACGGGGATTAAGAAGACACACAAGATTGGGGTAATTCTAATGAAGTTGCTGTACTTGGCTCCATGTCACCTTGTGATGGGACATCACTCCAGCATGCCGGTGCCCAGGTTTGTACCCTGAGTCTGGATGCCAGGAGTGGAGGCCAGCAGGGAGGGAATTGACAGTGTCCTTTGGAAGCTTCCCTCCCGGGGGGAAGGAATGTTGTGAGCTGCACTTCTAATGGTGGTTCATGAAGGTGTTCTTGTCAGCATGGGTGACCACATGCTACCAAATGCCCCCATCCTCAGGATGCTGCTGTGGCTGCATGGATCGTTAGAAGTGGGAGGGTGACCCAGGACAGAGGAAAAATAGCCACCTGCAGTGCCAGATGATGGTCTTCAGTAGGCCTTCCTCCTGACAGAAATCACCCAGTGCACCATGCCTGGCCCCTGACTGACATCCCAGTCTAAAACATGCTTTCTCCCCCATTGAACCCCCTAGGGGTGCCCCCCCCAGCAGGGATAAGCCAGATCCCAATGAGGAATGTTGGCAGAGCTCTGGGGAAGGTGAGACGGGGCAACAGCGGGGGTTAGGTCAGACAGGTAGAATGAAAGCCAGCATGTTAGGGCCTGAAGGAGTGGAGCTGCAGGGGCCCTGAAAGGAGAGAAAAAAAAAAGAAAATAAGTTACTGTAAGAATTACAGTAAAACTGTAACTTCAGTAACTAAACAAAATAACTACAATCAATATAGTAACACCAGACTGACACAAATTATTCAATAAAACACAACAAATCTGTTCTACAGAAATAAAATAAAGTTCAGACCACAGACAGAATAATGAAGGAGAAACACTGAGGAAAGCAACACTAATACTCACAGTCGGGGCTGCTTTGCTTGCTGCTAGATAAAACAGCTCCCCTTCTCCACACAGCACTGCTCACAGGTGGCAGAAGGTTCTGAAAAGTGGTAGGGCCAAGCATGTATTGGATGAATTCCACCCCCCCCCCCACCAAGTGAGTGTGTTCACTCACAACTTTATTTTTCTCAAATCAAATTTGAGTAACAGCCCCCCCAACAACTGACAACCCTCACTGTACCTAGTTCCCTGATGCCACCTTCCCCGCCCTTAATTTTCATTTTTGCAGTTTGACCACTGTGCCTTAACTCAGTAGGCCATAACCCCAGCCCGTCTCAATCAATGCCATTCAGGCCTTCATTTTCCAAAATTTGGTTGACACTGTGCCAGTCTCAAATTCAATGATTAGTAAGTGCGGTAACACTTTACTAGAAATGCTGCATTTTAAAGACACAGTCCTCCATAGTAATAAATTAACATGATTACAAAAACCGTAAAACCACATCTGGAGTACTTTGTACAGTTCTGGAGACCCCATCTCCACAAAGACATAGACAGGGTGGAGGCTGTCCAGAGGAGGGCAACCAAAATGATGCAGGGTCTGCATCAGAAGACATATGAAGAAAGACTAAAGGAACTAGAGATGTATAGCCTTGAGGAAAGGAGGGAGAGGGGGGAAATAATAGAAACTTTCAAATACCTCAAGGGAATCAACAAAGTCCAAGAGGGTAGCATCTTTATGAAAAAGAGATGTGCAAAAACAAGGGGGAACAATTTGAAGATAGAGGGGGATGGCTCAGAAGTAATGTGAGGAAGTATTTCTTCACAGAGAGGGTTTTGGATACATGGAACAGCCTTCCTGAGGAGGTCGTAGAGTCAAAAACAGTGGGGGAATTCAAGAATGCATGGGACAGACATGAGGCAATTCTAGTGGGGGGGGTAGGAGGAAGTAGGCTGTTGGTTAACTAGAATATGCTGCTTATCCAACAGGTAGGGAAATGGGCAGACTAGGTGAGCCAAGAGGTCTGTAACTACTGAGAAATTCTATGTTTCTATGTTTCTAAAACTGATACGGCAAGGTTCTACCACTTATGAACGTGGAGGGTCCATGGCCATAGGGCTCTCCCACCCCCGTTCTGGCACCTATGGCACAGCTTTACTGCACAAAAGAAAACCACTACTTGAAAGTAAACCAATCTGAATATCTACAAAAGAAATATTGCTTATCTAGCAGCACAAGGCACTCTAGACACTGATTTTGTTAAAACTGCTACAAGTTTAAAGCACTTTTAAAAGGCTTTTAGGCTCAGAAATTCAGGGATTGACTTAACTCCAGCTCTTCATAAGACTGCTCTGAACCCAGCCTATGCATGGCATACACCTCATTTCAGTACAATGTGACCTCCAATCCCATGGGACATTGCAAACTTTGCCTGTGGGCCCCCTTTGCAGGTAAAGTTACCACATGTGCCATTCACAAATGTGGTACTGTACTGAGAATTAAAAATTATTACATTGTATTAAATTCATGAATTTCGGAGAATCTGTGAAATTATCTGCAGTAGGAAATTTCTGAACTTTGTACGCCTTTAGTCACCAGTGCTGTTAACTCCGAACAGGGAAGAACCAAAGAAATGTATTTGGTCATGTAACAACTCTAACTGCTCCAGTAGAAAGAGATTGCAATTTGGAGCTTGCTGGATCTATGTATTAATTTTTAAAACATGAAGACATGACAGAAATCTGTGAATGTGTGTATAAGTTGGAGGTCAGGTCAGAGAGGGAGGGCCTCTATTTTTAGAATATCCAAAGGCAAATCAAATCAGTTTTGAGGGTATAACTCATTTGTTTGCTGCTTGCATGTGTTGGGCATACCACCACTAGATTTTGTTGTAGCAGACTACATTATGCATGCGTTCACCCAGAAGTACTGAGATGTACACAAGGCTTCGGAGAATAATTGCCACAGCTGTGTGCTTATTAAACATATAGTAGTCCAAGTTACATAGAGTGACATGAATAGCAAGAAGCCATAGCAAGGCATTGGATGGTTAAACCTTTGACCTCAGCCATCCCCTTAACCCAAAGGGGATCCAAAAAAGGATATGGTTTACAGAGGGACTTTGGCATCTGTGGCATAAGGGGTGGTACCAGGGCTATCCCCCCCAGTTGCCCCCTGCAGGGGAATGCCAGCCATCCAGGCTGTCACCTCTGCCCACCTCGGAGAGAACTGTCTGAAGGAGGCAAGTGTTTCCCCATTCTCCCTTTGTGCACTCCTTGCTAGAGTACCATGCCATCCTGTGTGGATGACTGTGATCCTACCACTAAGCCTCTGCTAACAAATTCTTTTTACCTGGCCAAAAGAGGTGAAAAACACAGAAAAACTCAAATGAAAACCTGTAAAAATGCCTTCTGGACCCCTGTTGCAGTCTCCTTAGTGGGACATTAAGTTTTCTTCACACTGCTGTTCTCTTGCCCTGCTTTTATGAGGGTGGGAATTCCAGCTGAAGTGGAAAAGAGAGCAAGAGGCTTCTGCCCTGCTATACTCTTGGTTAAGTGTCCCTTTTGGTCCTTTTCTTTAACTACAAGCCCTCCACCCTGTGGGAACCCTCCTACAGTGCTTGCCTGCCTAGCCTTCTCCACCTAGTGGGTGTACCTGCCCACCTTCCTGACCTGCGTACTCAGGTGTCAGGAGGCACAGTTGCCACAGACAAATCCCTGCCCGCAACAATAATTTGCAGGCTTTGTATTCTGTTTGCTTGATCCAAAAGTGATCTTGTCTCTGCAATCAGTCTCACTCTTTATATTTAAAATGCTGGCTTATGTTTTACATTTTATCCTCTCCACCACCACCACCACCACAGAGAAAAATAAGCTATCCTTTCACATTACTCAGTAAATTATTAACTTCAACAGGCCTACTTTCTTATACAGAGAACAAGACCATATTGCCCAACTCTGCTGTAATCAAATGTTTCATTGGCTTCAGATCAAACTATAAATATGCAGACATGAAAAAAATGTTATAATTAGGCACATCTGATATGTTCCAGGGCAGACTGTGCTAAATTTTAAGTGTCAGAAAACCTTTTCTGGACACTACCACAAATATTTGCAAATATGCTGGGATCAAATGTGTGTGTGTGTGTGTGTGTGTGTGTGTGTGTGTGTGTGTGTGTGTGTGTGTGTGTGTTGGGACTAAGCAAGTGTTAACTCTTACAATGCATCTTAAGGGAAACAAACATCTACACCTATGCAATGTCAGGGACCAGCAGGTCCTCAATAACATATTCACTCATAAATAGAAATGTTGCCTCCCATGCAGTTGTTCTGAAATGCAATATTACCTCTCTGATCCAGCAACTCACCTCCTCAACAACCACACTGATCTGTAAATGCCCCCATATGCCTTCATGGCTGGTATAATCGAGAGAATCAGCTGTGGAGGAGGACTGCTGTCATTACTGATATGGGATGGGGCTTAATGCTACTGGCTGTGCTACATTTAGGTACTGAGCATGGGGAGGGAGGGCAGTACAGCATCGGCAGCAGCAGAAGCAGTGCAAAGCACTGCAGTAACCCCCATCCCACGTTGGATGTCACAGAAATTCACAACTACTGTAATGTTGTGGATGAAATCAGCTAAAGGTCCACATTGGTTGTGTTTACACATCTGAGGACCAGTTTTCAAAGGGCCTGGCATGGCCCAGGGACTAAATCTTTATGCACAACTCCCTGGTGAAAGGGAAAAATGCTCACACTGGTGAAAATGCTATTTTCAGCATTTTAGCACATTTGCGGCATTGTCTATTCTTTGCACAGATGCTAATACCTGTTAATATCAGGCCTAGTATCTGTGCAAAAAAATTGTGTGAGCTGCCTTAAAAATGTGGAAGAGGCCACAAAAGGACAAGAACTGTAATTGTGCAAGTGCACCCTCCCATGCACAATGATTTTTGCTGCACATACGCAGATTTTTCCCCTTTTGAAAATCTGGCCTCGAGTTGGTGAGTAGGTGCAGTTATCAAACATATAAGAACTGAATTTACAACAATTGCAGGTGTAAAAAAAAGTTTAATTTTTTTACATATTGTATATTTTGGACTCTTTAGTCTCCGAACAGTATATCGGTACAGCCTTTTGTTCCCCTTTAAGTTCTGCATGAGTGTGGCTTTGGTACTAAGACTGCCTTGTACATCACTGAGTGTCATAGCCCATAAAATAAAGCAGTGATGTAGCTGAGTTTCCATTCCATCCTGGGAACAAAATCAAGCTCTAGCTTTCAGTGTGAAGACCATAAAAAGAAAAAGAACAGATAGAAGGCAGCACCTATCAAGGGCTGTGAGAGTGGGTAAAAGTTGTTTATATGTGTTTTTTTTTTAGCTTTCTAAATTAGGCTTAAGTACAACAAGGGGAGATGTCTGTTAAAAATGCCTCGAGCAAAGAGCAAGAAATAAATAATGGATAAAAATAACAGCTTGGAAACCTGATGGTATTTTTGGGGTCGTGGTATGGTGATTTTAAGGTGGCTTGGCATCATGGTATCCCTCTTGGAAGAATATCAGACTTAATGCTGATTCCAGTTTGCTTGTGTCTCTGAGCCAATAGATAAATGTAAAATCTGCAACCCTAGTGAGAGATCCTGAAAATTTCATGCAGAGAAGTAGCCAAATATGCCACACATTTGTAGTGAGGGAGTTCAGGGCAAGGGTGAGGTTTGATTCATAAGTCATAAAAGGAAGAGAATGCCTTAACACTCTACTGGTACTGACTCTTGCTTCCAACCTCATCAACTCTAGAATTCTAAGATCTCATAATGCAGTTGATGTCATGTTTCAGTCTTCAAACAATAGACTATTGAACAACACTTCATGTCCCTTTTTCATAATAAAATACTCTGTGAAATGTGTTGCGTGATTGTTAGTGTTATATGTTTTTCAACTCACATTTCATTGCAGTTAATGTTTCACTTCTACGTAACAGATGAGGCACACTCATCCAAATAAATTAATCATCTTTGGCTCACGTCAAAGCCTTATGGAATGCCACATCATGGGTAACATGGTGTGATTGGCTGCTCAGTAACTCTTTATACACCTAATTCCTTAATAAAATATGAAGTACAGTAAGTGGGTGTGCTGTGTTCTTGAATGCTTCTCACTCAGCTTGTTATATGATGTGATTTGCATGTTTAGAGATTTCAACTGCACACTTTCTCTAAGCTAGCATAGCACATCACAAATAGTGTAAGACACTTCCATATCACATAGACAACTTTGGACATTTACAGTATTTATTTAAAAGTTGGTAACCGGGAAAGGCACACTGAGCCGAGGCTCTTTTCCAGGTGCGACATCACAGTACCATGGTATTTTCTATGAACCCAATGCAAAAGTGTGTGACAGGCAGGTCAACTATCTGCACATTCAGGAGAGAGCTTGTGACCAGAGTTAATTCATTGGTGTGGACGGGGGAATCACCACCTCAGAAAATAGGTGTAACATCTCTAGGACTGGATGAAAGTAGCAAATTCTACTTTCACTGACTTTTTGTGAAATTCCATGAATTTCACAAAGTTTCATGAAATTTGTTTATTTGGTCATAACAGCCATGCTTTTAGCTAGAGATCTGGAATTCAGCATGTTGTTGTTAGGTCTACTGGAGTCATGATAAGTATCATACTATTTGGATGAGCAGTTCTGAGCTTATAGAGGCTCAAATTGTAGCATTTTGTTTTTTGTGAGAGTCTGTAAATATATCCTACTGTTTATACTTTAACTCTGACACCTTTGAGATAGATATCTGAAAATTAGCATACATGACCTTTATGATAGGGCAACTGCTGTAGTTGTGGAGAGATTTGGTTACGTAATATTTGTATTACAGGGGTTCATACTTTACAGTTAGTTATTTGTGAAATTTAGTTATCATGTGGATGTTTGTAGCTCCACTGCTTTTGCAGGTATATACCTGCAATTTTGCAAGCCTACCAAATTAAGGGTGAACAAGTAATGAATATTTGTTCCAAACACTATAAATATTGGACTTCCTGAATAGTCATCCAAATAATGAATAGTTGTCAGTGTTCATATTCGGCCAAAGGTATTCAGGAATTATTATTAAAAAAGGCTTCTCTGGACTTCCGGTGACATCATCACCCGAATAGCCTACTAATTTTGCAGCTCCACCAGGGCCTGTCTTTAAAACCTCCCTCAATCACCATTAATAATTGAAAAATGGTGAAATATGGCTACCAAATGTACAAGGGAAGACAGATCCAGCAAATCTCAGAAAGTTAAACTGCTTAAATCCACAGACGGGAGAGCATGAAGTCGCATCAGCTCACAGGGCAGTGGGGGCACATCTCCAGCCACTGATACTGGGCCTACACAAGATATAGACATGGAGATGGAAACCCTTTCCCAATCTTATTTTGAGACACTACTGCAAGGAATAAAATCTTTCAGATCAGAAACTCAGCAGGAGTTCTGCAGTTTACACAGTAAGCATACAACAGTGGAGAATAGAATACAGGTGGCTGAAGATTGGATCTCAAAATTGGAGGACTCCACTGTCCAATTCCATACCACCATTGATTTTCTCCTGGATCAGCAGGAGCTCCTGCAAAGTAAATGCCAGGACCTTGAAACCCAGTCAAGAAGGGACAACATTCAGATCTATGGATTACAGAAGGTACTAAAATGGTCCAGATGGTGGATTTCATGGAGAACCTCCTCCGCCATGTTCTGGATGTCCCTCCAATGTTACATTTTCGTATTGAGCGTGCACAATGAGCATTGACCCCCCCCCCCACCTGACCCAAATGCCAGACCACACTCCATGATTATTAAATTCTCTAGATTTAGAGACAAGGAGCAAATACAATGGCTGGACTGGTCTAACAAACAAGTATGCTATAAAGGAAGTTGTTTATTCTTCAACCAGGACTACCCACCTGGCAGTGTGCAGCAGAGGATGGCATATGCAGGACTCCTTCGGATCTTAAAAGCATGACAAATCTAGTTCCAGATGCCATGCGCCACATGTTTGAAGAGCTTCTGGGACTCTGGCACTGAAACATGCTCTTCACCGGATGATGGACAAAGAGCTCTGAATTTTGGGGACTCCTGGAAACTACAGAACCGTTTTTGGTTCCTACTTCCCAGCCTCAACACTCAACCTGGAAAACCAGCAACCCATGGAAATGCAGGACCTTGGGAAAGCGATCAGCCTCCACAACTATTGCAGATATTTGAAGCCTACTTCAGTCATTTAAACCTGCCACCACCATTGCACAATCCTCCAGGGACTCCCTAACATGAACAGACTTGGTGAGATCATTTTTTGCTGTATTTTGTTATTCTCCATATCCTCCTCCTCCCATTAGGCACACTATATAGAGGACAGTAGAACTAGCTCCAAAAGAGACTTGTATTGCTTGAACTCTGTCTCTTGCTGCAGGTGATAGCTCGCTCCTTTATTTCTTCATTAGACTCTACAGTATCATTTATGCTGTTGGCAGTATGATCACAGGTTGTATTCAAATCTCAACTTAAGTAGAACTCCCACTAGGTGGGCCAAGCGGTCCTTATATGCCGCCAAAGTCTATGTTTCTGTTTCTCCCAATAACTACTATTAAAAAATGGATTTGCTGACTTCCTCTTTGCTTACTTATCATATTTTTGTACACAACTGAATAAAATAAAATGACAGAAGCCACGTTATTTTCTGTTTGGTTTTGTGGAGCTGCTCTGCTCTTTGCAATCGGCAATAACCACTTTAACTCAGTCCAAACACTTAATTTGGAAACACTGAAACAGGGAAAACACCTGACACAATGTGCATCATTTAGATCAATCTCCATCCTTAACATTGATTATAAACTTTATACAGCGGTATTAGCGAAACGTCTGGAGAGCCTACTACCTGAAATTATAGGTGGGAATCAGTGTGGCTTTATAAAAGGTAGACAAACACATGACAGGATTAAAAGGACTCTTCATGTCCTACATCATGCCACCCAGTCAAATAACCCCTTTTTATTTTTAAGCTTGGATGCTCAGAAGGCATTTGACCTGGTGGCATGGCCCTTCTTGATGGCCACCTTAAAACGCTGGGGTTCCTGATATATTTACTGGGTTGATACAGAGAATCTATGAACAACCAATGGCCTATATTAAGATCAATGATTCTGTGATGACACCTATCCCTCTGCTGCATGGCATACAGCAGAGGTGCCCTCTGTCATCCCTGCTGTTTGCTATCTATTTCGAACCACTGGCACAGAAAATCCAGCAGACACCAGCAGTAAAAGATATGGATTTGGGAAGCAGACAACAAAAATTAGCTTTATATGTGGCTGATCTTTTAATATATTTATCTTCCCTGGAGCAGTCCCTTCATCCATTATGGCAGATACTTTCAGAATTTGGCACACTTCTAAAACAGAGGTACTACAATTAAATTATATGCCCTCACCAGAAATAAGAAGACCGTTTCCCTTCAGTTGGTGGCTACCTAACTTGAAATACCTGGGTGTACACTTAGCAGGAGATCTTTCTTAACTATATACTTTTAATTATGAGCCCCTTCAGCAACAAATAACAGAAGACTTGGAGAAATGGAGAGTTTTCCTTTGGCCTTCATTCAGCAGATTTATAATGTTCGAATGAATCTATTACCACGGTTACTTTACTTGGTACAGACTCTCCCTATTAAGCTCCCAGATACATTTTTAAAGAACTAAACAAGAAAATGTCACAATACATTTGAGACTTTCAGCACCCTAGAATTTCTATGGCCTATTTATATCTTCCTAAAAAAAGGGGTGTTTGGCCTTACCAGACATGCAAAAATGCTACCAAGCGGCACAACTGCATACTTCCTTGCTATGGTTGCACCCTCAATATATCACCCACTGGAAGGCCTTAGAGATTCAGGAGGAAGACCTACGCCATTTACATAAGATTTTATTAACTCAACCTCAGCCTGCTATGAGCGACATATCCTCTAACCCATTCACCCTCACCACCTTACATTGCTGGTGGACATGTTTTTCTGCCAAACACCTTGGCCTTCAAGACCCCTTTTATATTCTCTCCCATATACAAATGATTTAATTCCAGCTCACCTAGACTTAGGCTTCAGACATTGGGAATGACAAGGGTTACATTTGCTTTGGCATTTTTTTTCTAGGTGGCGAATATGCTCATTTGAAGATTTACAGCAACAATATTCCCTCCACCCACAGGATAAATTTCAATACATACAAGTGGTGTCTTTCATAAAGAAACTGTTCCCACAAACTGAAGCTTTTAGCACACCACCACAGTTCATTCAGATTTTATGTCAGGCATTGGAGGGAAAAGCCCCTCCAATGCACATATCATCATGCATTTATGCAGCCCTACAGACTCTGTCTGAGGTTCCACTGGCTTTACTCCAAAGAGTTTGGGAAACAGACCTGGCAATAAGCTTGCCAGACCCAGTCTGGATTAACTTTTACAGAGACCCATCACCTCCTACACCTGGAAGGAGTTTGCTTGGAAACACACACTACATTATTTCCAGACCCCAGTCATCCAGGTGATGCACCTTCCCACTCATGGCATGGAGTGCTGGCGGGGGCATGGTCACTCACCGGCAACACATCGCCATATATTTTGGGAATGTCCCAATCTTCAACCTTTTTTGAATTTGTTAAAAGCGGAGTTGGATCCAGAGCCGAGATTCAAATGCTTCCCCCCTCCTACCCTTTCTGAAGTCCATTAC
This sequence comes from Neoceratodus forsteri, assembly GCA_016271365.2. Classification (NCBI taxonomy): domain Eukaryota; kingdom Metazoa; phylum Chordata; order Ceratodontiformes; family Ceratodontidae; genus Neoceratodus; species Neoceratodus forsteri. The sequence goes on along the minus strand of CM057450.1, from coordinate 554,460,236 downwards.
AACTGCACGGTGTGAAATATCTGTTGTGCATACTGAAGACTATGGACATCTTGTTGTAAGATCCTTCTCTGCTGGTACAATATACTCTGTACTTTTAGTTATGTGATATTGTTTCTATGCTGAAAACTAATAAAATTATTAACTGGAAAAAAAAAGTGGATTTGGAGAACTTAACAGCTACTCCAATACATTTTTCTTCAGAATGTTTTTTTTTATTGACAAATTTTGAAGACCCTTTGCGATTTTCATCAGATAGGAACTTCTTAACTATTGCCTTTTTAGCAGCAAAAAAGCTATTACACAGAAGTGGCTATCTAAAAATCTACCTACTGTTATGCAATGGCAAGATATAATGATACAAATTTACAGACTGGAGAAATTAACTAGGATCATTAATCACAGACTGGAAAAAATTGAAATATTTTGGAGGCTTTGGGTCCTTTATGTTATGGGACAAAGACAGGATTTTGTTCCTTGAGCTGAAAGCTGGTGTTCCTCCCAGGCAGCACTTTGTTTTCAGGTTGCAAGTTTACTTTAGCAATGCCCGTGAGTCTTTCACCTTATTCCCACGTAAGGACATTTTAGGCCAGGATAAGCAGTAGATCAGTTATCCACCTGTTTTTATTGGCCTCCCCTCCCACCCTTCCAGATGTAAAGTACTTTCTATTTTTTGGATATTTCCTTTATAAGAATCAAACCTCTGATGCTAAAGAAGACGTACATTATAAATAGAATAAATAATAAAGAAGTGTGTATTACAAGGCAATAATACCATCAAGAGGTTTTGGTGACTTGGAACCTGGACAGCGAAGCTCAAGAGGTTCTCAAAGTCCCCAAAACCTTGAGAAGGGATTACTGCCTTGTAACACACGTATCTATTTATTATTTTTTGTAATATATGGATAAGCCTTAATAATACCATCTTGGCTCTTCGGAAAATTCTTTTGTATGTTCTATGTATTATCAAGTCTGAAACCATGTATTATCAGTTTGAAACCATGTATTATCAGTGCTGAACGATAGTATTATGGCATTGACAGTGGTGTATTACAAGAAAATTTTGCAATGGGCCAAGATGGAATTATTAAGGCTTATCCATATATTCCAATTGGTATAGAATTGAAACTCATTTTAGTTTATTTGTTGATACTTGTTTGGCTATATTCTACAAGTAACTATTATTACCACTGAATGGAGTAATGTGTCTTTCATACCTTTTGGAATATCTAGTATCTTGTACTTATCTGAATGAATTCTTTTTAATTCTGTCAACAGTCTTTGTGTGGTGTTATTCATATCTTTTTAAATTTGAATAAATAAAAAGTAAAAAAAAAATTCTTCCCCTCTTCAGGTGGCTAGGGCTAGTCTCCTGGTCACCATTCCAAACTTTACCCACCCACCTATCCCTTCCCTAGAGTCCCACACAAATAAAAAGAGAAAGGTGACAACTGGCTCCTGGTACCTTGCTCGGCAGTCTAACTGGTTAGGCTGCCTAGCATCACCACTGATGCTACTGTACCACTCTCCCCTCATGATTATTCATGCCCAGCCCCCCCTTGAACTCATTCATTCAATGATCTCAGCTGTTACAGTGGAGCAGGCTAGAGGATACAGCAAGAGTGGTGAGGGGCTGACTGAAAATAACCTGGATATTTGGCACTAGCCCACCCCAATCAAATAGTAGTCTAGAGGGACAGATTAGTTGATATGTGATATGCACCTTGGAAACAAAAACCCAGGGGAAGAGTACACAATGGGGGGTGAGATACTAACAACAACAAAAATGGAAAGGGACCTGGGGTTAGTCATATCAGATGACCTAAAGGTGGGCAAGCAATGTGAGAGGGCAGCAATGAGGGCTGGGGGGATACTGGGATGCACAGGGAGAGGCATCACCAGTAGAAAACAGGAAGTTATTATCCCTCTGTGCAGACAGCTGGTGAGACCCCATCTGGAGTACTGTGTGCAGTTCTGGAGACCCAGTCTCCGCAAAGACATAGGATGGAAGCTGTCCAGAGGAGGGCAACTAAAATGGTGCAGGGTCTGCACCAGAAGACATATGAAGAGAGACTTAAGGAGCTTAATATGTATAGCCTCGAGGAAAGGAGGGAGAGGGGGGACATGATAGAAACTTTCAAGTACCTCAAGGGAATCAACAAAGTCCAAGAGGGTAGCATCTTTCAAAAAAAGAGGTGTGCAAGAACAAGAGGGCACAATTTGAAGATGGGGTGGCTCAGAGGTAATTTAAGGAAGTATTTTTCACAGAGAGGGTTGTGGATGCATGGAACGCCTTCCGGAGGAGGTTGTGGAGTCAAAATCAGTGGTGGAATTCAAGCATGCATGGGACAGTCATAAGGCAATTCTGGGGGGGGGTAACAAGAAGTAGGCTGCTGGTTAACTAAGATCTGCAGTTTATCCAGTAGGTAGGGAAATGGGCAGACTGGGTGGGCCAAGTGGTCCTTATCTGTCGTCAAATTCTATGTTTCTATATGTTTCTATGTAGTATGATTTTTTTATGTCAATGCGGGTAGCTGGCTATGGAGGCTACAAAACAGCAGCTGCTAATGATGATGTTGGCTCCTGCCAAAAGGCCAGAAGTCAGTTATCACTTTCTGATCTGTATGGGACAATGTGGAAGAGGTAGATGGGCATAAAAAATTGGGAATCTGGAGGAAGGGTGGCCAGGAGACTAGCCCTGGTTGTGTTGGGAGGGAGAAGCTTTTTTTCCACCCCACGTCAAATGCAAATACCAAATATCAAATACCAGTTATTTGGGCCACTGAATAGAATATTTGGCATAAGGTATTTTCATACTCTTCTACAAATGTCAGTGGATCCTCAAATCTAACAAAGCAGGAGAAATGTGGTTCAGTACTTTTAAACTTACAGTGCGGTGTGGCTTGAGCGCAGATGGCTGCCTAAACCATCAGCTCAATCCCCAGCTGCCGAATTCTAGGTCGCATTACGAACATTCAGAGTTTTTTAACCCCAAAAACAAGATTGCTAGTAGCCGTTGCACCCCTGGGTCATTTTCAATTGTGTTTGCAGCGCATCTCTGGCTTCGGTAATTACCACTGTGGTACCGCCGGCGTGTGAACGGCGGCGCTTCGCCCAGGCCTTAATTCTGCCGAATCTCACGGAATCATCATCAGTGCATGGCAAAATAAGTACTCAGGGTTGACTTTCACAAGCACAGCTGAAGGCAAGCTATGAACGAGCTGGTTCCAACTTCAGAGATACCTGTGTATAGTGAATCCTGCTCGCGACATAACATGGCCATATCTAAAGACAATGTAAAAGTTTTAGACTGCACACCTAAGGTGGATGCTGTGCAGCCATTAGATGTTAGTGCCTCACTTCAGCACATCACTAGTATGTTGGAAACCCTGCTGACAAGAGTAGACATTATCTCTACAACCCTATCTGGCACAGTCAAGGAGGTGAAGGAAATCAACGATAAAGTAAATGTAGTGGAGCAACCTGCTGACAACCTAGAAGCCAATCAGGCAAAAATATTGCAGCACCTAAGGGACCAGGACAAAAAGCTGGCTATGCTATGGAGGCAGGCGGAAGACCAGGAGAACAGGGGTAGGCGCAATAATATCAGAATACTTGGGATACCAGAGGGGGCTGAAGGGCAAAATACTGAACATTTCCTCAACAATGTGATTCCTAAAATACTAGGTGAGAGATGGGTAGGATCAGTGGAGATCAAGAGAGCACATCGCATACCCAGTGGTGCTAGACCCCGCCAGGGCCCTCCCAGACCTATTATTGCCTACCTATTGAGATACTCAACAAAAGAAAGGGTTCTGAGGGCTGCTTGAGATAAGGGAGAACTGAAGTGACAGGGGCTCGAATTTCTTTTTATAGAGACTTCTCGGCTGAAGTAGCTGCCCAGAGGAAAGCCTTTAACCCTATAAAGAAATTGCTGGCAGAACAAGGTTTCCATTATGGTTTCAGGAACCTGGCTTACCTCTACGTGTCCAGAGAGGGGAGAGATGTCACTGCAGAATCTCCACATGAGATCGAGGAATGGGCTTACAAGTACTGGCCTAGATTATCTCTCAGGACTACATCCCCCAAGAAGCTCTGGGCGCCAGGACCTAGGCCGCAGGGGGCTTGGACCAATTTCTCAATGGAGGGCTTCTGGGAGAACTCTAATTGCAGGCAGACTGTGTCACATTTAAACGTCCCCCCCAGATCTCCTCCTGCCCGCAGTCTATCCGAGTCCAAAAATAACAAAACTCAGTCACAGCAGGGGCCAGCTGCCTCTCCCTCTCCTGTTCTACCACTGAGAGGCTCCACCCAGATGACTAGGGTCTGCCAACGCTCCTTCAGTGAGTAGGGTTCCCCCTCGAAGGGCCCAAAGGAGGCATCGCTCACTAAGCAGACAAAGGAAGATTACCCTGACATGGATTATATGGAAGACATTCCAGATTAAATCCTTATGGAAGTGGCTGAGCATACATCTTGGGCAGACTCCTATCCAGATATTGAAGGCTGCCAGGTTTTTCCTGATGTTCTGGTGAAGCCCGACTTGTCGACCTATGCAGAGGTGGCAGCTAAGGATTCCCCCCTACACGCCAGGGCACTGGACAACTCTGATGGACCAAGCCTAAACGACTGAACTCGAGTTTCTATAGTATAGAATTTATACCATGATTATTGGTTGTCTTCCTCTGAGAAGCTGTAGCAGTGGCCTTGTAGCTACTGCAACCCTGTTCTTTATGTACCGGTCCCCCTCCAAGCGATGTAGCTCATAATATAATGACAATTCGCTGGCTGCCCAGGGCGGCTGTAATGCCTGGGTAGATGGACATGATTACCTCCTCTCTTGAGTATATACCAGCTTCCCCTCCCTCCCCTCCTACTGTGCCATGGGTAGTATATATACTATTGTATAGCTAAGAATGTTCTTTACAACTAGGGGTCCCCACAATGTGGGATGACCGCCTGAGATTATGTCCAGGGAGGTTTTTGGGGAGGGATGTGGGTTGCCTCCATAGTGTCCTCTCTAGGGAGGTACTTCTCTTATTACCAAGGCTATGAGTTGCCTCCCTCCCTCCCTCTCCTGAGCCTGGGTACCTCTTGATGCTGTGTACCCTCCCTCCCATGTTCCTGGCTCTGACTGTTCTATTTTTAACATCATACAGCTAGGGTGAGAGATGGTGTGTCTTTGCTTGGCTTATCTCCACATTCTCACACACAGGCGACTGCGGCACAGCTAAGTGCTCCTTCTAGGTAGTGTGAAGAATAACACCTTGTGCACTCACCCAATCACCTTTAGCCTTAGTGCTTTTTTATATACTCCTGAAGCTATTAAACGTTACAGTTTTAGTGCTTAGCTTTCATACCCCAGTTAGGGGAAATTGTTAAAGTTTACATTTTATAGTTAAAAAGTTCATTTGTAACTTAGTTAGTAGTGTAACTTAAATTGTTGTTTCTTTTTTCCCTCTATCAGGCTACTACTACAGTTGTTGCTTAGGCATAGACTGCCTCACTACATTTGTTACCTACCTCTCTGTCTCTTTGTTTCCTGCAAGCTGCTACTCCCTGCTCCTTTCTCTCCTCTGAACAAAGGCAGTGAGTACTGGTGCACTATCCATTTTCAAGGAAACATGCAGACATCTAATTTAGGGGTAAACCTTATCTCATGGATTGTGAAGGGCCTAAATCACCCGATCAAGAGATCTATGGTTTTCGGGCACTTACACTCCTTGCAGGTGGATGTTGCACTCATCCAAGAGACTCACCTCACTGCAAGAACTGTAACGTGGCTGAATAAGGCATGGGTGAGCAAGGTCCTAGCGAGGTTTGCGTCCACTAAAACTAAGGGAGTAGCCATTTTGGTTAAGAAATCATGCCCATGGGTTCCAGAACAAGTCACCACTGACAAACTGGGTCGTTGGATAGTGGTCCACTTTGTTTACTGTGGGGGACGGGCGCTAGTAGCGAATGTTTATGGGCCGAACTTGGATGTCTCAGACACCCTATTAGATCTTAACAAGGCAGTGGAGTCCCTCGCTGCTGGTTATCCGCAGATCCCTATTATGGTGGGGGATTTCAACCTTACCCCAGATGTTTTTCTAGATAAGTTGAAACCAGCCCCCCAAACACATCCCGGAACACTGCTGGCACTGCAGGAGATTATGGCAGAGTGGGGCATGGCAGGCGTGTGGTGTAGAGACCACCCATCAGGAAGGGATTACTCCTTTTTCTCAGTGGTCCATTCCACATATAGCCGGATAGACCTCTGACTCGCAGGCTCCTCGGCAGCTGGAGATATCTCTGACACCAGAATTCATAATATCTTGGTCTCAGATCATGTACTGGTCTCATGTCTTTATACCCCCTCTGGGCAAGGTGGGTCGGGCACTAGATGGAGATGTAACCCACTACTCCTTCGTGATCCAAATTTCTGCTCTATGATCAGAGATACAGCTAAGGATTATTTCTCTCGTAACATGGCTGTGGACACATCAGCCACCACGGTATGGGAGGCTTTCATGGCGGTGCTGAGAGGGCAAATTATCGCTCACTCTGCACACCTAAATAAGAATAGATGAATTGAATTGAACAACCTACAAACAGAACTTTCCACGATCAAAACTAGATTCAGGAACTCCCTCTCCAGAGTGCCAGACCCCGCTATTCTCCAAGGTATTGTTGGGTTAAAATATCACATCAACACCCTACTGCACCAAAAGGCAGAGTGGGCACTCATCAGAGCCAAGCACTCGTACTGGGAGGGAGGGGATAAAGGTGGCAAATTATTAGCTTATCAGTTGCGAAAGCAACAGGCGGCCTCTGGGATCCATGTCCTCAAGGATGCGAAGGGTCAGGTGGTCACAACACCCCAAAAAATCAACGAGTGCATGCAACTATTCTACCAACAATTACACCAGACCCATGCCACTTTAGACCCCAGCCAACTTAAAGATCAGTTGGCCAATTTTTGTGCAGCTGCTAAAACTCCTAAACTGCTCGAGGATCTTAGAAATGCTCTAGACAAACCACTTACAGAAAAAGAGCTACTGGATGCCCTAAGTCAGTGGGCAAAAGGTAAATCCCCTGGTCTAGATGGCATGACCACTGAGCTTTACCAAGTCATGAGCACTGAAATTAGCATCCCTCTTCTTTCTGCGTTGTAGGAGTCATTTGCAAGTGGTATTCTCCCACTGTCCATGTGTGAAGCACTAATTACTCTTCATCCCAAAAAATCAGATGATCCCCAAAATTGCACTAACCACTGCCCAATTTCTCTAATATCAGTCAACAACAAACTAGTAGCCAAAATGTTGGCCACATGTTTAGTAGCTGCCTTGCCCTCAATTATTCATCTGTCCCAAGTAGAATTTACTAAAGGTCGAGCAGCGAGAACAATATAAGACTAGTGTTGAATTTGAAATGGCTGGCAATGCAATCTAAAATCCCTATGGCAGCCATGGCAGTGGACTTTTCTAAGACCTTCGACTCTGTCGAGTGGCCTTTCCTCCATGAAATCCTCCAGCAATATGGGTTTGGGCCTTTTTTTAGCCAGTAGATACGTGTGTTGTACAGTGCCCCCTCAGCAAGAATCCTAACTAACAAGAATATGTCATCCCCTTTTTCTTTGCAGAGGGGCACAAGACAAGGCTGCCCTCTCTACCCTCCACTGTTTTTGGTGGCCTTGGATCCTCCTCACGAGAAAACGACAAGCTGCGGAGGACATAAAGGGTATATGGGTAGGACAGGGCAACGTTTTGACTGCTTCTTATGCGGATGACTTGCTTTTTATGCTAACCAGCCCTGAGGAATCTCTCCCTAAGGTTCTGGAAGTTTTAAACCAGTTCGCGCAGCTGTCTGGACTACAAATTAATCAAAAAAAGACTAGCTCAGCCCCTCTCAACTCGGCTTATGCTATGTCATGCATGCACAGTTTAAATTTGGCTTGGGCACCATGTGGCTTCACGTATCTCAGTATAAAAATCCCAGCCAAGTGGCAACATCTTGAAAATGTCAATTTTGGTCCTTTGATTAATACCTCAATGGTGGAGATAAATCGTTGGCACCACCTGAATCTCTCCCTCATGGGCAAAGTAGCAGCAATCCGGACGCTGCTCTGACCCAGAGTAGCTCACCTCCTTAATAATCTTCCTATAGCTCTATCAGGCAAAGTGTTTCACCCTTTAGATAGACTGATTGCTTTTTTTCTTTGGGAGGGCAAGACCCCTAGGTGGAGCTGGGGTAAACTGAGGGCACACTGGACCAAAAGGGGCCTGGGACTTCCATGGCTGCAGGGTTATCATTGAGCTTACATACCTGCGCAAGCCACTAAATGGTTTGTTCCTTCCTCATCCCCTCCCACTCAGTGGGTACAGCTGGAGTCCCAGCTGATGCAGAGTATCCCCTTGGGCTTACTCTTATCCAAAGCACCCACAAACTCCAGTCTGATTACCCCAGTGATGGTCGAGACTAGGAAGGCTTGGTCCAGACTCCTGGAAGCTTCCGAGACTCCAAAGTATGCAAGTGTTATTCCACTTCGCTATATGGCTCTCTGGCACAACCCTCTTCTCACAGTGGATAATAAACCACTGGACTGGACGATATGGGAGAACAAGGATATGCATTGTGTACAAGACCTATATATGCCCAACTCCTGTACAATGATGTCTTTGCACAGCTTAAGGTCTAATACTCCCCCGCACGCTTAGGATTTTTGAGATACCGCAGCTTCACAATGCGGTTTAGAAAATTAAAAGCACCCTTGTAGCTGACTCTAAATGGAACTGGATTTCCTCCTTGCACCTCAAAGCTTCCCAACGGGGTCTGGTTAGACGCTTCTATAGCACATGGCGAGAAGCACAGCCAGACTACACTACATCCTGCAGGGACAGATGGGGTGTGGATTTTCAAACCTCTATTACCATAGACACATGGTCCCGCTGCCTTCACCTAGCTCACTCTGTGTATCAGGATGTAAGGAGTCAGTTGACACAACTTAAGATTCTCCTTAGGTGGTACCGCACACCAGCAGCTCTCCACTCGAGGGGAATTCTTCCTTATGCAAAATGTTGGAGATGCAAGCACGAACCGGCAAATTTACTGTATATCTTGTGGGAATGTGAGGCCCTAACCCCCTTTGGAATGCTATAGCGGTGGATTGCTCTGGAGTGCTGGGAGTACCTGTTGATATTTCTAACCCTTTACTTTTATTAGGAGACCCCACCGAGCTGGGCCCCTTATCGAAACCTCATAGGGAGTGGCTACTAGGAGTTCTTCTAGAGGCAAAAAGGCTTTTACTTAGGTCCTGGAGACAGGCATTGCCCCCTGCTATTACCCTATGGCACTCTGCTGTTGTAAGGCTAGCTATTTTTGAAAGACTTACTTTTGCCAACCGAGGGCAGCTTCCTAGCTATTACCAAAAATGGGGAGCTTATTTGAATTCCACATTATGTAGAGTTCCTCTTCTTCCACTGTGCAATCCCCCTGAACAGTAAAGTATTTACAGATAGTGCAACTCATAATGGGGAATACCCTGGGGTCGGGTTTGAACTGCTGAGGTGCAGTTATTTCTTCTTATTCTGTACTATAAATTTTCTCATGTTGACACCTTGTTACTCTCTTTAACCTCCATTATAGTTCTATAATGGTGACATATAGGACTATTAAGAAGTTTCATGTAGCTAGGTAATATGTTTGGTCTCTTTTATATCTAATCTAGTTTAATCCAGCTTAATCCATATAGATAAGACTGATTGTCAGAAATGTTTGTAACATGCTTTCCGAGGAGCAGGGTGAAGTTGATTATGACATGTTACTCCTGATATGGTACATAGATACATAGATACATAGACAGTGTCAGCAGATAAGGGCCTATGGCCCACCTAGTCTGCCCATTTGAGCTTGTAAGTTCAGTTTGTTTTCCTAGAAGTCTATTTCCCCTTACCCCTGACCTCTAGAATTCCTTTATGTCTATCCCATGCATTCTTAAATCCCGTGATTGTTTCAGCCCCCACCACTTCCTCTGGCAGGGTGTTCCACTTGTCCACCACCCGTTCTGTGAAGAAATTCTTTCTCATGTTTCCTCATGTTTCTTCTGAATCGTCCTCCCTCCAACTTCATCCCATGCCCTCTAGTCCTGAAACATCTTTTTCGCTTAAAAATAGTGTTTTCCTGCACCCTGTTCCTCCTGTAAGATACTTGTATGTCTCATCATATCCCTCTCTCCTCCTCTCCTCCAGGGAGTACATGTTCAGTTCCTTCAACCTGTCTTCATATGACTTGTGATGCAACCCATGCACCATCTTTGTTGCCCTCTGAACCTTCTCTACCCTGTCTATGTCCTTACGAGGTATGGTCTCCAGAACTGTACAGTGTACTCCAGGTGGGGCCTCACTAGTGTCTTGTATAGCAGAATTATGACCTCCCTTTTCCTGCTGGTGATGCCCTGCCTATACATCCCAGCATCCTATTTGCTTTACCTGATGCCTTGTCACACTGTTTCCTACCTTGAGGTCATCAGAGATGACAACCCCAAGATCCCTTTCCTGCTTGGTGCATGCTATATCCTCACCCCCAACTGATATATTGTGCCAGGGTTTTTGTGCCCCATATGCATTATCTTGCACTTCTTTGCATTGAATTTCAACTGCCAAACCCTTGACCATTCTTCAAGTTTCTGCAGGTCCCTTCTCATTCTGTCTACACCCTCTGGTGTGTCTACTCTGTTACAGAGCTTTGGTAAGGGAGAGATCTGCATTGCTGGGAGCCTCATGTTTAAAGAGGTTATCTGTGATTATTAAGAAGTGTATACCCTATGTCTATATATATATATATATATATATATATATATATATATATATATATATATATATATATATATATGAGGTTTCGACCTTGTATTGTTGGAAAAATAACAATAATAATAAAAAAATTATTCAATGATAAAAAAAAAACTTACAGTGCAACATTAACAAAACACATTGCCATTGCATCTGATTGGTTGAGCTGAACTGTTCACAGTCCTGTAGTTCCTTCCTGGGTGACTGTTTTTCTCTTCATTTTGTCTCTGAGCTTGGCCAGATAGATTCATTGGAACATACAAACAGAGGTAAGAAAGAAGTAAGTGCCTCAGCTGGGACTTGAACCCAGGCCACCTGGAATACCATTCCGATTGCACTAACTAGCTGTGCCACTGAGACAACTTGAACCTGGGCTGTCCCTGAGCACATTAATTTTTCTGAAATGCACAACCCAATGGCAACACAAATATTTACTTGTAAAAATCACACAGGAGTGTGGTGTGCATATTTTTGCAAGGTGCATATACAAACAGAGATGAGAAAGAAGTAAATGCCTCTGCTGGGACTTGAACCCAGGCCATCCAGAATACCATTCCGATTGCGCTAACCAGCTGCGCCATTGAGACAACTGGAACCTGGACTGTCCCTGGGGACATTACTCTTTCTCAAATGCACAACCCAATGGCAACATAATTATAGAAACATAGAAATTGTAGGCAGATAAGGACTGCTAGGCCCATCCAGTCTTCCTGTAGGCCCTATACATTGTATGTGGCCACTGACCTTATGTGATCAGTGGCTTTTCATAACTCCTTCCCCTCTCAAGCTTCCCCTGTAGCTCTCCCAGGCATACTTAAACCCCTCCACTGTGCTTGCCCCAACTACCTCCTGTAGCAGACTATTCCAAGTGTTGACTACCTTTTCTACGTAGAAAAATGTCCTCACACTATCTCTTAACCTATCCCCTTCCAATTTCATAGTGTGCCCCCTTGTTATAGTACTGTTTTTACATTGGAAAAGGTCCCCCACCTGCACCTTGTTTATGCCCTTAAGGTACTTGAAAGTTTCAATCATGTCCCCCCGCTGTCTCCTCTCCTCAAGTGAATACATATGGAGGTCCCTTAGTCTCTCCTCATATGTTTGGTGGTGCAAGCCCTGCACCATCTTTGTTGCCCTTCTCTGGATAGTTTCCACCTTATCTATGTCATTGCGCAGCTGTGGTCTCCAGAACTGCATGCAGTACTCCAGATGAGGCCTTACCAATGTTTTATACAATGGCATCACCACCTCCTGCCTCCTGCTAGTGATACCCCTGACTATGCACCCCAGGATGACACTGGCCCTCCCTGCCACCTCTGTATACTACTTTGATACCTTAAGGTCTCAGATATGATAACCCCTAGGTCTCTTTCCTCTTTGGTGACAGTCAGCTCCTCCGTCCCCAACCTGCAGCTCTCCCCAACATTCCCTCTACCCAGGTGCATTATTTTGCATTTCTTTGCAGTGAACCTCAGTTGCCACATCACTGGCCATCTTTCAAGCTTCTCCAGGTCCCTCTTCATTTTCTGCACCCCTTCTGGAGTATCCACCCTGTTGCAGATCTTGGTGTCATCTGCAAACAGGCAGACCTTTCTTTCCAGCCTGTCTGCAATGTCACTAATGAAGACATTGAACAAGACTGGTCCTAGTACTGATCCCTGTGGTACCCCACTGGTTACCCCCCTTCCCAGATTGTACCCCATTTACCAGCACCCTCCGTCTCCTGTCTATTAACCAATCCCTAACCCAGTTTTCCACTTTGTCTCCCATGCCCAGACTACCCATCTTGTTAATTAGCCTTCTGTGTGGGACAGTGTCAAAGGCTTTGCTGAAATCAAGGTAGGCGATGTCTACCACTCATCACTGAATTATTTCCCTAGTCACCCAATCATAAAAATCTATTAGATTCATTTAACATGATCTTACTGCTGTGAATCTGTGTTGCCTCAGATCCTGAGCACCGCTGGATTCCATATATGCCACTATCCTTTCTTTCAGCAGTATTTACATGATCTTACCCACCACTGAGGTAAGGCTGACTGGCCTGTAGTTCCCCGCGCCTCCCTACTGCCGCTTTGTGGAGTGGGACTGCATGTGCCATACTCCAGTCCTCTGGAATGACACCCGTGTTGAGTGACTCTGTCAACAGTGCTGCCAGAGGTGCTGCTAGTTCCCTTCACAGCTCCTTTAATATCCTCAGGTGGATGCCATCTGGCCTCATGGCCTTATCCACCTTCAGCTTTGTGAGTTCTTCCAGAACTCTCTCCACTGTTAATGGACTGGTGTCAACTCCCCCCCCCATTGCCTCTGTAACTCAGCTGTGGACTTTGACCCTTCCCCTTCTTATTGAATACTGAGCAGAAGTATTTGTTCAGTATTTCTGCCTTGTCCAGATCTCCCTCCTTACACTCTCCCTTCTCCCATTTCAGCCTCACAGTCCCTTCCATGTTTTTTCTTCTTTCACTGATGTACCTATAAAATGCCTTATCCCCTTTGTTTACAGACCATGCTAAACCCTCTTCTGTCTGTGCCTTCACCCTCCTAACAGCCTTCCCTGCTTCCCTTAGACATTCAAGGTACACCTCCCTGCCCTCCTCACTTTGGCTTCCCTTATATTTCCTGAAACTCAGCCTTTTAGCCCTGACTTTGTCCCCTACCTCTTTGGAGAACCATAGTGATTTCCTTCTTCTTTTCCCTTTGGCCACTATCCTAATGCATTGGTTTGTTATATCAACTATGGCTCCTTTCAGTTTCTCCCATTGTTCTTCCACCCCCTCTATTACCTCTCCCTTCCACAGAAGTGCTTGTATACATCTACCTATTTCAGTGAAATCCACCCTCCTGAAATCTAATACTCTTGGCCTTGTGTGGCTTAATTGAGTCCATGTCTCCATGTTGAATCACATCATGTGGTGGTCACTGGACCCCAGCTGCCCTTCCACCTGTATTTCTTCAACTCTGTTCCCATTGGTCCATACCAGGTCCAGAATTGACTTGTCCCTGGTTGGCTCATGCACCAGCTGTCTAAGTCCAACCCCCTGCAGGGATTCCAGGATGACTGTGCTTCTGGCTGAAGCAGCCACCTGGGTGGCCCAATCCACGTCCGGCATATTGAAATCCCCCAGTGGCAGGATTTTGCCTTTAGCTGCCATGTCATGTATGTTCTCCACTAGTTCTCTGTCTACTTCCTCCCTGTGTGCTGGAGGTCTGTAGACCACTCTTGTCCATATTGCTGCTCTATTCCCTGGCTCCAGAGTGATCCACATTATCTTGGCCTACCCCTATCTTCCCTGGACTTCTGTAGCCTTTGGGCCACTCTCCCATACTTTTTACCCTTCCTGTCTCTCCTGAACAGTGTATAGCCTGGTACAGTATATTGACTTCCCAGCCATGATTAGCAGAGTACCATGTCTCTGTTATTGCTGCTATGACAAGGTCTGCATCTGCCAACAAGGTCTCCAGGTCTGGAACCTTATTTCATAGGCTATGGGCATTCATTAGCATGACTTTCCATGTTTTACAGTCTGCCCTCCCCCTGCTCTTGTTCTCCCTCAATGCCTTCCCCAACCCCAGTTTCCTTTCCTATATACTCTTCCTCCCCCTGTAACACTTGTTATACATTCTTCACCTGCCTGCCCCTCCCTGCCTGCTTTAACTGTTCCTGTAGTCAACTTATACTCCTGCATGTTCCCATGGGGGGGGTAGCGTTACTAAGCCTCCTGATCCTCCTGGCTCTCCCCCCCTTGGCCAGTTTAAATTATCACAGCTGAAGCATTTAAACTTCTCACCGAGGACCAAGGTCCCCTTCTCCTACAGATGCAGACCATCCTCCTTATATAAGCTCGCATCTGCCCAGGTCAGGCCCCAGACCCCTATGAAGCCACCCCCCCATCCACAACAGTCCTTCAACCAGGAGTTGAAGGTACAGATGTGGAGTGACCTAGCTTCCCCTGTGTTCTGGACAGGTAGCACCTCTGAGAATGAGATGGAGCATGCTATCTGTTTCAGGTTTTTCCCCTAGCTTCTTGAAGTCTTCCTGGACTCTGGCTAACTACATCCTTCTCCTGGCCAGGTTATTGGTCCCCAGGTGGACAATGGCATCCAGCTGTTCCCTCCTAGCTATTGCCATAGTGATCCTATGGATCCGCTTCCCATCCCTCTATGCAGAGCTTCTGGGGAGGCACTTGACCTCCCTCTCTTCCCTGCCAGGTGTCCCCAACTTCACTCCCCAAACAATAGGGTCCCCCACTAGGAGAAACTTCACCCTCTTCCGGGGTCCCCTGCCTCCCTTCCCTGGGGTTCTATCCTAGAAGACCCTCCCATCCTCCCTGGTCCAGCCTCAGGTTGATGAGTGGGCCTTTCCTGTGCCTCCAAAACTGTGTAGGAGTTACTAAGTGGGACCAGTTGGGGCATGTGCTTTTAACCCCCTCCCTCACCCTCCCTGAGCCCACTGTACTCCAATCACTCCTCTTCTCTGGCATCCTTTGAGGTATAGGTTGTGGACCTGGTGGTCTCTGGGTGGGGGTAGATGCCATCTTCATCTTGGCCAACTCTGCTCGGAGGCAGACAACCTCCTCCCTCTACCCAGAGAGGTGCCTGCAGATAAGGCAGCATCACAGCCTCCAGAATGTCTCCCTGAAGACAGCTACTCCACAACCACTGCACTGCACCACTCCCACCATGTCTGTTTCTCTCCTCAATCAACTGCCTGCTTCACAAGTCTGTTACCACTCAAATATTTGTTTTTTGTTGTTTTTTTTGCTTATTGTTATGCTTTCTCACTTTGTTACTTCCTGCATGGATGCAGGATGTTGCAAGTCCCTATGGGACCCACACTATAAATGTAGGGTGAACCCTGGGGTGGGTGGGTTGTGGGGTTGGAGGGTGGGATCACACCACAGTCTGTGTCCAAAAACAATCAGCCAAGGAGTCCTCTGGCAGTGACTCTTCACTCCACTCAATGTGGTCTGGACACAGCCAGTTACAAACACAGAGTCACAAACTCACCAGCTAGGATCTCTTAGTCCTGCCCCAACTAAATTAAGAATCAAACTGAAATAGCAGTTACGAGCTCACATTCAAACTACACTAATCCCTATAATATGATGTCTGCACTTAAAGTTCAGACACAGTAAATTACAAACATAGAGTCACAAACATATCAGCTAGAATCCTTCAATCCTGCCCAAACTTAATGGAAAATCACACAGAAATTGTAGTTAAAAAAAATCTCAAATTCAACTACAAACCCTCAGTCACAAACACACCAGCTAGGATCCCTCAGTCCTGCTCCAACTAAATTTATTTGTGTTGCACACCACACTCCTATGCAATTATTACAAGTAAATATTTGTGTTGCCATTGGATTGTGCATTTGAGAAAGAGTAATGTGCTCTGGGACAGACAAGGTTCCAGTTGTCTCAGTGGTGCATCTTGTTAGTGCAATTAGAACAGTATTCTGGGTGGCCTGGGTTCAAGTCCCAGCTGAGGCACTTACTTCTTTCTCACCTCTGTTTGTATGTGCACCTTGCATATATATATGCACACTGCAGTCCTGTGTGATTGTTACAAATTTATTGGAACAGTTTGTTGCCTTGATAGCCTCCTTGTTCTTTACAGTGACACACTTCCTTAAAGAAAGCCACTTACTCATTTCATTTTGTCAGATTTATCCCTTCAAAATAACTGGAATTCCTCCTTCTTGGTGCCCTAGTCATTTTCTTCTCCAACCATGTTACTAAGTCCTAGACATCTAAATGTACTGGGCACTCAGGCAAGTGCATTTTGTTGGGTGGGATTTTCATCTGACCTGCACGCAACTGAAAGGTGCATTCCCTTTATGCTTCCTTGCTCCAGCTGGGGATCAACTATACTTGTGCTGCCTCGCTCTGCTGCTCTTCCCTTGGTTAACACTTGCATCTAATTCCTTACACTAGTGACCCCCTCAACTATCTGCCACCATTACTTTTTAGTTTGAACCCCCAACTGCCCTTTCCAATGACATGACCAGTAGGGTTGCTTGAAATCCAATGATTTGATCTGATTGGGCTACTTAGAATTTTAGGGAATTCCAGTTCCTAATCCAGTTCCAATCTAAATCCAAAAAGAACTTCAAAATTGGATTCAGATGTGGAATCCTAAATTCAAATTCAAAATCCAAAATTCATATTTTAAAAATCAATTTAGGAATTTGGATTTTCAGACTGCAAATCCAAAAATCCTAAATCAGAAAATCAGATTCCATTTGGCTGATCCTGAGCAACCCTAATGACTAGTACCCGTGGCCTAGAAAAGTCATAATCTACTGATTTGATGCCTGGGACTAGCTGAAATTATAAAATTCTGCTTCCATGAAATATTCCCTTATTTTGTGGAATTTCGTGCAATTTAGTGAATTTGTTTACTTTGTTCAAATGCAGCTATTCTTAGAGCCTTGCAGATTGGCATGCTTGCTTATTGTTAAGAGTCCATGGGCTTACCAAATATCATGACATTCTGCTGATTAGTTTTGAACTTACAGAGGCTCAAAGTCTGGAATGTATTCTTTGTGAAATTATTTTGTTGCTTATGACCTGACCATCTTTAGATAGAGATACCTTACAATTTGTATGCAAACCTTTTGTGGAGGGTCTTCTAAATGTGGAAAGATTTTATTACAAATGTTTTATTTTTTTTATGTTATGGGGGCATCTCATTTCACAATTTAATTTGTTGTGGAACTTTACATTTGGATGACTATAACTCTGCTGCACT
The DNA here is from genome assembly GCA_016271365.2 of Neoceratodus forsteri. NCBI lineage: Eukaryota > Metazoa > Chordata > Ceratodontiformes > Ceratodontidae > Neoceratodus > Neoceratodus forsteri. The sequence continues at coordinate 554,442,657 of CM057450.1, read as the reverse complement.
TGTACTACAGATATAGACCTGATATATTGTATTCACACCCAGTACCAGGGGTGCTGGAAGGTACCAGTGGGGAAATTTGGTGTAGTAGTTTTAAATTTACAGTAGAAATACCACAGATTACTATTGGCAAATGTCCTCAAACATTCAAGGAAACAGAAAAGGTAATACCACTACAGATTCAGTATTGCAGTTGTCATCTCCTTTTTCCTGCTCAACTAGGAGTATATGAATTTGGGATACTTAAGTAGGTATTTTCATACTAAACACTTGGGATCTGGGGACTGTCCCATATCAGGGGTATGCTTTAATCTTTTCTTTGAATTTGGAGACTATCGCTTATTTGATTAATTATTTAAACAGAAGATGATTGCCTCAACCTTTCCCTGCTGATGGAGTACTAGAGCGCGAGGAAACACTGGGGTGCTGAAGCTATTATCAGCAATGTTCCCTTTATCTAGCTATCCTGCTACTGTATATCCTAGTATCCAGGTATATTGTCCTGCCATTAATTTAGATTTAAATTGACTTTATCACATTATTGCTGCATCAAATTGATCTCACATCTGGAGATACTGCTACTTTTCATTAAAAAGTTCTTGAACAGCAGCCTTTATTAACTTCAGTGTGATGATATTGAGGCTGTATATGGACAGTATATTGTATGCCTTCCCTGAGATTGCTCTCTTGTTTCTGCAGCATTACTTGGGAGGTCTACCCCCAGAGAGCACCAGCTCCTGCTCCTGATGAGACCCATTCTTTGTGCACCTGCAGTCCACAGTGTCAGGTGATCAATTCCTTCCCCACTGCCCCATCTCCTCCATATCCCCAAATCTCATTCTATTTCCCTGATCTCCTTCCCCCATTATAAGTGTTACCTTACAGTATGATGAGTGGCATCTCTCAGCTCCTGGCACCTGCCTCTCAGGTGTTTTCTCTCCTGGGGGGTCCACTAAATTATTCCACTCCCCCATGTTGCAGTTACCAGCAATGAAGAGCAGTTGTTCTTCTAAACGAGGGCAGATATTTCCAATATAGATACCAGACAAGACACAAAAATGGCAGGTGGTAGAATGTTTCAAAAATGTTTTCTTTGTAACAAGCACCCTAGAGACGCTAGTCTTACTTCAGGCAGCTAACACATGGATAGCACAGAAGAAGAGTGTGAGTTTGACAGTGATTAGGATTGAAAAACATACTAAGTTTCACAATGTGCTTTTTGAAACACTGGCAGTGCTGCTTATTGCACGGGGTTGGTGGGCATGTGGTGGAGATATGCCACAGGATGTGGCAGGTCTGGTAATTGCAAAGGGGTGAGTAGGGAATAGGGGCCACAAAAAGTTCCACCAAGTAACTTGAACTTTCAGCACTGCCAATAACTACAGGTAGGTGGAGATGTGTACAGCTTATTGGACTATTGGGCAGTGATGAGACTAATTAATACCCACTGACTCCAATCTGGAGAGAGGACATTGACAGGGTGGAGGCAGTCCGGAGAAGGGTGACCAAGATGGCACAGGGCTTGCACCACAAAACTTATGAGAAGAGATTAAAGGACCTTAATATGCATTCACTGGAGGAAAGGAGGAAGCGGAGAGACATGATAGAAACATTCAGCTAACTCAAGGGCATAAACACAGTGCAGGGGGGTAACATCTTGCAATGTAGAAGGAGTACAAGAATGAGGAGACATGATATGAAATTGGGGGGCAGGTTAAGGGGAAATGTGAGAAAGCTTTTCTTCACAGAAAGGGTGGTGGACACATTTAATAGTCTGCCACAAGAGGTGGTAGGAGTGAGCACAGTGTGTTTTTTTAAATATGCCTGAGACAGGCACAAGGGAACCTTGAGATGGGAAGGAGTGATGAAAAGCCACTGACCAGATAGGGTCAGAGACCACAAACAAGCATAGGGCTTACAGGCAGACTGGATGGGCCTAGCAGTCCTTATCTGATGACAATTTCTGTGTTTTTATGTTTCTAGACCAATGAGTATGGCATTTTCCTCTACAACAGGAAAAAAAAGGAGGGTACGACAGTGTGTTCTATAAAGCTGGTAGGAAAGTCGCTGCTTCCTGATTGGCTGACATAGGCTGGCACCCATACTTTTATTTCAGCACAATCAATGCCTAAAAAAGTACTGTTGGCAGCCTTGCCACCTTACCCAATATATCCCTCTGCTTTCTTTAGAAATGTAATTTTAAAGTAGTAGCCATATTTGTTTTGCACCATTCAAAAAAATCAATAAGCTATCCAGTAAAGATGAGTTTTTAAAATGTAATCAACATTGCATTTTAGCTTTTTTCCCCCTTTTCTGCTGTCTTATTCTGTTTTCTTTTTTTTTTTCCAATGTACCACCAACCCACCATCCCTTCCCTTACCTGCCCACCAAGATGCTCACTCTCTCCATTTTTCACTGGCTGCCATGCAACCATTCATTGACGCACTCACTCACTGGCTCACTGACTGACTGACTGTCTCACTCACTCCTCCCTCACCACTTGCTCTATCTCACCTGCTCTCTCACGCAACTGCTTATCCCAGATGATGAGCTGCACACTGACCACAATACAAGCTACTAGCTTCCAAGTAATGGAAAGTTTGTTGGGCCAAGTAGGTTTGTTGGGCCAAGTAGGCTAAGATACCTATGAGCAATGCTACTTAGTTTAAAACAAATGCACATTTGCACTCCAGCATACACTACTTGTGGCCACAGTGGATTACTTACAGCTTTCCAACCTCACTTCTATGTCGCCATTGCTTGTAGTGATCATGATCATAGACTCAACTCACAGTCAAGCAGAAATAAGAAATGAATCAAAGCTTAAGACCTCTTATTGCAGCGTGTCTTCAGCAAATATTTTTGTAGTTAATGCTCCTGCACCTGCCAAACTGTTGGCCCACCTGCTCCATCCCTAATGCCCACACGCCTAAAAACAGCTATCAAAATAACATGGCAAAATAAGCAGATAAACAAAGTCCAACAGTTTGAAGAGCGGAACATGGCAGTGGGTATTCAGAACTTAAACTGACAAAAAAAAAAGGCTATAACTATAAGCCTCTGCCCGCTCTGGCTTTACAAACAGCAGCACATTATCTTATTGTTTACTGTGAAGAGATTATTTCAGATTCATTTTTAAAGGATTTTATTGTTTTCTTTAATTTTTTTGTAAAACATTCCATAAATTTCTTTTACTGATTTCCCTAGTCATTGTCCTACAAGTGCAGCACGACACTTTGAGGATGTGGTTGTGCTGGGATAATTGCACTTCCATGGGCAGAAAGTACTCAGTATGCAGCCTTGTGCCTTAGTATATGTTGGGCATGGGACTATCCCAACACAGCCAACACCCCGTTATGTCTTATTGCTCATTCATAGCCCTCATTAACTTATGTAGTCCAATGCCGTGTCTCAACAGGCTACTACCCCTGCCTTGTAGGCCTAATCAAGGTTGAGGGGCCTAGGTTCCTATTTCTGATTTAAAACTGGTTCTTTCCCATAAGTAACATTATTGTGCAATGTTTCCACCCAGAATATACATTTTCAGTGGGCTAGAATAATACCTGGTACAACCCTCTGGGATGCTGTACCTACCCACAATACCAGACATTCACCTCACACATAGATCAAATAACAAAACCCCATATTTCAACATTCTGAAATGTAAGGCTCACTCTAATAATATGCTCACACACCAAGATTTATAAAAAACAGTTAACTAACATTGATTTACAAGGGGTAAGGGCTGGGACAGGGTAAATTGGAAGCAGAGGTTAAATATTTACAGCAGGTGTTGATTGGCATTTCAGATTGGCATTCTTGCATTGCAATCACTATAATCATTTCTCATTTTAAAGTTAAACATTAATCACAGTGGCCGCCCACCAACCTCAGATGGTTTCAGAATTAACTGGGCTGTTTAACTAGCTGCTGTAGATGGTGAAACACATATGCCCAATGCCCACACTGGTACCAGTCCCAGGCTATTATGGAACCCTACAATTCTACACTTTAAACCTGGGTACCCAGTACTAAATTCTTATGTGCAGGCCTGATGCAGTTGCAGCTGAGATGGCTTGTGTTGGGGCCCTTAAAAGGAACACCAAGTTAGCATTCTTTCTTTCAGTTATCTTTAAGTAATTCTGGCTGATCTTGGAAAGCCGAACTTTAATCTTTATCATTCTAGGCCTGACGTCTGTATTTAGCAGAACTTCGGTTAACTATTTACAGTTTCTTTTCTGGGTGGACGATATGGCTCTTGCCTTCTCACGGTTTGGATGTCATCATTGGTGTAGAGAAGCTTTGGCTGAGGCGCCGGCAGGAGCTTTGGTTGACCTCACTTTACTAGGCTCTTGCAGCTTGCAGGCTAGAACTTCTCAGCATCTTTCATGGTTTGCCCCTTCCCTCTGGGCTTGCATTCACATTCTGGAACAACCAGGCGAGCACACTCCAGCCCCCCACTTATAGGCTGTGCCTCTCAGGGAGAAACACATATGGCAATGCATAGCTGGTGCACTACCAAGCTGACTCCCAGGCCGATCTGGAAAGCAGTCCTTCTTGCTTTCAACGTATTTTATATCCAGCACATTCTGGTTGCTTCAAGTGCTCACAAGCTCTTTACCCATGCCCCAGCATGGCAGGCATGGTCCTTTCAGCTTTCAAGACACTGTCTCTCAACATGGGTGCATTCCCCAAGGGCTAGGGAGGTCCCAACACTTGCACAGTCCATGCATGAGCAAATTCTCTTTATCTTTACAAAACAGAACTCAGGAGCTTAAGGCATGACTCCTAACCAGGATAGCACTCTACTTATCAGTAATTCACTTTCTCAAATGCTTCTCAAAGCACAAATCACAATATGAAAGTCTCTTTTGACCATACTGGCATTTGCAGCTCCAATTGGATATTCACAGTCCTCACAGGCAATGTCAGGAAAAGCCCCAACCTCAGAAGACTCCCTTCCAGTCCTGTAGGCACTTTTAAACAGTCACATCAAACATTTTCAGACACTGGACCCTTCTTCAGTCACTTGTAACAGATGTCCACCCTATCTTAGGTGCTGATCAAATGCAGGCCGCAGACAGAACTTGAGCACATCTTGACTCTTCTGGGCTTCTCAGCCCCAAGCAGGTCTCCAAATAACTTGCACTTTGAGTAGAAATTTACTCACTCAGAATTATTCAGAAAGCTTTTCATTTCCTGAAGTTACAGGCTTCATCAGCACTCTCACTGCTGAAGATGAATGTTCATGCAGCTTTCTCACAGCTGAAGATTCACCACATTTTTCCTAAAAGCACCAGGTAGACATGAAATATTGATGGTTTTTTGCTTGTTGGGGTGGTGTTACTGTAGCTCACTTGAAAAATTGCACTTTAAAACTTTTTTATAAAATGAAAGTGTTTATCGTGTACCGCAATGGAGCGAGTGTCTTGTGATGCTAGGTGCTGAGCCGAGTAACAATTGGTACTTGCATGTGCTTACATTACTTGGCATCATCTACCAGTATCCTGAGCTGCCATGGTCAGAGCTGTTTGGTTAGCCCTGGGGACAGTGACTCCAATTCCTTGCAGCCACATCTCTCATTGCAGAGGCCAGAACCCCCTTCCCTGTGGATGGGCTCCTGCTGAACACACTAGGCTTAGTCTCTAGTTGGGGGCCAGAGCTCCCCTTCCTCTGGAGGGGGCTCACACCAAACTGAACTTAGCCAGAATAGTCTCTGGGTTGTGAGGGCTCTCTGCAGCTCCTGACTGGCTGAATCCTTTCTCTGTCCCAAAAATGAATATTCATTAGGCCCCCTCAACACCAGATAGGCACCCTGTTTGAGTGCTTAAATTTAGTCCCTGCTTTTGCCCATAAGTCTCTGGCACAGTCCCAAGAGTCTCTGCAGTAAATTCTGGCCTTCTGATTGGCTGCTGACTGCAAAACATGGCTGCCATTAAACACAGTTCTCATGCAGTCCATTGTAGTCCCAACATAAATGTTCTGGTGCAGCCAGGTTAAACATTTTATTAATTCTTAGCCCCGCAGTTCAATAGCCCCTTCAGTGTTCTGTAAAGTGTTTCCTTTATTTGATATTTATATTGAGCCCCAAGCTTGTCGCTGCCACCAAAATACAGTGTCCCTAGGCAGCAGGCAGGTTCCCTCATTAATATTCAAAAGGGGCTCCTCATACATATTTATGAGCCCCGACCCAGCGTGAACAGTGATCTTCATTTACAAAATTAGTGGTTCCCCTTGTACCTGCTTTAGGCCTCTGGCCCCTTTACTGCCCTTAGGGACTGGGACCACAGAAGAAGTGGCCGCTTTTACCACAAGGTGTGAAATGGAACCCCGGGAGCACGTTCATGCATGTGCATGCCATCCACCCACCTTGAAGTGAACAGGGGAAAAGGCTGTGGCTCCTCAATGCTCCCAACACCCATTGTGGGCTGAAATTAGGTGCATAGCTGTTTGGGGCTCAGTGACACAACACAGGACTTGGGCTGTGGTGGTGAATGAACTGGGCACATCAGGGGATGCCAGCAGGCAAATGGAAGCAATCAAGAGAAATGGGGGCAATTACAGTAAGCCTTTATAGAGGGTTACACTGATATTACTACATATCATTTCAGCAGTTTGATTAAGTCACCTACTAGTACAGTGGCCTCAAAGTTTGTAGAAGACATGCTGTACTTGTGTTGTTGAAGCTGTTACTGAACTTACATGAGAAAAGTGTAAGACACTGATATGACATACAGGAGGAATGACATAATGTCATATGTAGTAGATACTACCTGTTATATAGTTACACATTTTGAAGCCACCATCTTTGCTTTCTCACTGGCTGATGGTGTACCATGCCCTCTAAAACATACACTTTCTTCTGGCTAGTGAACATCTTGAAGGAGTAGATGCAGTTTTCTTGCTCTCTGGGTGACTGATAGCATGGCAAGCAACCAAAAACTCCTTAAAACCATCTCAGTATGTTTGCTTGGTATTTGACAAGCAAACATTTATTTATTTATTTATTAAATTTTGATAACCAGGTAAGCCCGCTGGGCCCCGGAGGTCCCTTTTTCAGGGGCGACCTGGGGAATTACTTGGAATAATACATGGGGTAGCATACAGCAGAGGTACATTACACTAGACAGCGAGGAACATAATACATAGTAGTTTTTCAGCAGTTACATTTAAGAGGTCATAAAAATAATAATTATGGAATGTGAGATGGGTTCAACAAATGTGCTAAAAATGGTTAGTACATAAGAAGAATGCTGAAATAGGCTGGCTTGATGATCTATTGGTGACAGAGTTTTCTCGCCAAATGGGAAGCTATTTTTACTCCTACAATGTACTGGGTGTATTATTCGGCTAGTTCATCTATTCTACTTTGTCTGTTAGGTCCTGCTTTGTTTCAATCATGCTTGGTTTAACATGCTTTCAATATGCTTTGAAATAAACAACTGTCCATTTGAAGAACTGCAGATATCTGTACTTTATTAGTGTAGTTATTTTCAAGATTGCTGAATGTCAATGGTATTAATGAATTGTATTTTATTTCATCACTTGGTGTATTATAATAGTGGTTTAATAAGTGTTTAAATAATTGCATAAGTATTGGAGCCTGCACTGATGTGCTGTGATGCATGTTTTTATTTGTTTGAGTGATCTTTCACTTTAAGAATCTGAAATAAAAGAATGGCCAGTGCACCATAGACATACCCCCTGAAGGAGAGTCACAATTAGACTCAAAGTGCTGGGGTTAATGTTGTGGTTCGGTTGGATCTTTGAACTGGTTGCTTCAATTTGTCTGATTTTTTTCAAATTTTTGAGTTTAATATTTGCCGTTTGAGTGCTGCCTACTTTGCTTGCTAATACTGAAATAGGCTGGCTTGATGATTTATTGGTGACCATGGTTTCTTGCCAAATGGGGATCTGGGTTTGTCTTCCCATCCTCGGATCCCAGTTGAACTGGATGGAGGCTAAGTTCAGATTTTTAGGATGTATAATGCTTCTCTTGGAGGGACAAAAACATATGAAACAACATGGCTGTTCCGCAGTAGCCTTGACATGTGGGAAGTCATATCAGTAGACTCCATCTTATGTGGTCCCTGATGCATGGTGGGATGCTTGTGTACACAGCATTGTGGCCCTACTGTTCAGGCAACTTCCCTCTCTTATTGACCTGAGTAGACATATCATGTCTTCCTTCCTGGTTGGTACCTAGGAAGCCTGCCACAGAGGAGTTCGGTCATGGAGTAGTATTAACAACACAAGAGGACTGCACAGGGACTTATTGCAGGGAGGAAGAAAAATTAAAGTGGAAGCCAGTCAGAAAAAGAACATTATAGCACTACATGGACACGTGAAAAGAATAAAACTGCTATGCATGTAAGCACCAACAACTCAAAAACAGTTTTAAATTTTTTTTTATTGACATTTTTGTGCAAAAAGAAATATACTGAGCTGTGGACAGCTCATTTCCAGATGTGTCCTGGGATGAAGTAAATGGAAAAGGATGGTAACACATGCACAATAAATTACAGTGAACTGAGTAAAAACACCCCAGATCAGTAAAATAAATATAGTGCAATAATAGAACACAAATATAAATTAGAATAATAATAATATGTTAGTAACCAAGGATAGTAGCCTGCTGTTAAAGGCAGTTACCAGGTAGCAGAGGACCACAAGACTGAATAGCAGATACAAAAATAGCCACCCAACTATAATATAACCTGGGCATTTGGGGGGGCACTGGTAAGTGTAGCAGCAGCAGGTAGGCTTAGTAAAACCAAAGTGGAATGGAGGAGGAGGAAGGGAGTTCCAGACAAAAGGGAATCACCAGAAGAACACGGCATGACCAGCATCTAGAAGATGTCTGGGAATAAGGAACAGATTTGTATGATGAAGGCAGTAGGTAGAGGAAGGGCTAGGCATGTTGGGGGAAGTGAGGTAGTCAGAAAAAGAGTTGATCCAGTATTTGAAAGTCTGAACAGCACAATGTCTGAGACACCACATCTCCATGAAATGCTAGCTCAGCCTAGATTATAGATCACTGTGATGGGTGGGAGCAGAAATGTTTAGGGCAGAACTGAAGTAAACATGAGGGAAGGTGCCCTGTCTGATTACAGAGTATTTTGGAGCTGCTCTGCAGGCAATGTCCCTACAGATAAAAACTGGAGAAATTATCTTGTGGATGATCTCCGGTCGAACAGTGGTTATGAGACAGGATTTGCTATGGTGGAGGGTATCAAGCGTGAGGAGGAGTTTGGAGAAGATGTAGTATACATGGGTGAAAAAGTCAAGAGATCCAAGGTACAGTATTTTAAAGTTGTGACATCATCCAGAGAGGAGTCATCACTGGCCTCAAAGCTGCAATGGGAAATGAGTATGGACAGTCTTGGTTTTTCAAGAGGGCCATTTTTTTTCCTTCCTCCTGGCTGTGCTAAAGTACCTAAATCTCTGTTAACCCTCTATAAAACAACCATGTAACCTGTTTTTTTATTAATGTTACTTTGTAATGTACTGTATATCTGTATATTAAGTCCCATCCCTGTGCAATTTATGTATGACGTGGAACCTTTGTAAATGAGTCTCTGACTCAAAGGTCTTTCTAAATATCACAATAAATAAATAAATAAAATAAACCAAATGTTATTAGAGGTTTTTTTGCAAATCTTTGGTAACTGGATAAGGCTCACTAGACCCAAGGCCTGTTTTCAGGGGTGTCCTGGGAGCACTGTGGAGGATAAATGATTTGCTCAGAGTCACATTGTATTCAAGTGGAGGTTGTGGGAATCAAACCCAGGTCTGCTGGATGTACCAAACTTGAGGGGAATACTCTCTGAATGGCATACAGATCAGATTGAAATTGAGTTTCTATTGACCTGATGTCAGGTCCACAGGCCCAAATCACTGTATTGTCTACATATATGTGGATATCAGTGGAAATACAGGTAGCAGGTAGGTCATTTAAGAAAAAGAGAATAGTATGGTCCCAAACACAGAGCCTCTTTGGACCCCCATATGAAATGGAAGGTAAGGAGACATAAATTCACCTCTATGTACAGAACAGGTGTGACTGGACAGGTAGGAACTAAACCAGGTAGGTGCCTGTGCTGGAAACCTTGCCCTGTCTAGAATGATCAGTAGGAGGCGGTGAGAGGCACTCTCATGTGAACATGGATGACAACAATCTGCTCCTCCCCCAGCTACATTGTTTGGCCCTGGTTAGCACTTACTCTGTAATTTTGGCAAACCACCTCAGCCAAGCCACCCTTCTGATCCAGTAATGCTCTTTCCACCTCACCCATCACCCTAACAGTCAAGTCCCCAATGACTACTACCTGTCTGCCTCTCTTCCCAGCCTTCACACACACACACACACACACACACACACACACACACACACACACACACACACACAGACACAGCTTTGTAATGCTGAAAGATTTCCTGTATGGGCCTCACCCACTAGGGTTTAAGTTGTTCAGAATGTCCATACAAGCACCATCTGATAATCTTCATAGATCTAGCCCACTGAAATGAATGGGAGACGCTGCGGCATGTGAACATGAAGGCATCTTATACAGCAAAGAGTGCTTCATGTGCTGCAAATTTAACACTCCACTTCTAAATTTCTCAGCTTTCAAACTGCTCACTTCACATGCCATCATTTGACAATCTGTGCTCATTCAAAGCTATGAAATGCTACAACACTACACGCTATGAAACGCTTTGATGCTAAGCACTACTAAATGCTGTGATGCAGTCTTCCTCATCAAGGCTACTGTCATCAGCAAATGTACACAAAGAGTACACAAACAAGGTTTATGACCTTGTTGACCACCACCACCTCCACTCTACCCTGCCTCTCTTTGGCTGTTCCAGAGAAATTGTAGCCTGGTTCCGCAGCTATCTATCCAATTGGTCTCAGTCCATCATCATCATCATCAACAAAGCCTCCTCTGCTGCCCTCCCCATTCACACTGGAGTCCCCCAAGGTTCTATACTTGGGCCCCTACTATTCTCCATATTCATTAATGCACTCCCAAGGGAAAGCCTCAGCTGCCAAGTGCTCCTCTGTGCTGATGATCTGGTTCTCTACCATAGCTACAAGTTCGTCGAGCCCATCTCCTCCATCCTTACACACAACTATAGTTCTGCTCATAAATGGTTCCTATCCAACAGGCTTCTAGTCAACAAAAAGAAGACTAAGTCCATGATTTTTGATTCAAAACCTTTCCTTCCAAAGCCGCCAAATCCAACTCCTCCCTCCTAGTAAGCACCCCAGCAGGCCCCCCTCTGAAAATGTCCTATCTTTTAAATGCTTAGGTGTCACTCTTGACCCCTGCCTCTCTTTCAACGAGCATATCAACAACACTGTGTGGATAATCCACCAGAAACTTGGTGCTGCCTATGGACTTAAATACTTCCTATCGACTGAAACATGCCTTGCCATCGTCCAGAACAACCTTCTGCCTCTACTTGACTACTGCTCCCCATCTACTCCCTCATATCTCCCACCTTGAAATCAAACCTAAACACTACCTATAACTCTGTTATTTCATCCTTCAAGCTCCCCCACCTGACTCACCACTGCACTCTTTGCCAATCCCTGGGCTGGCTCCCTATACAAGGTCACTTTGACTATGCCATGGGCTGCCTAGTGGATAATGCACTAAGGTACCAACACCTATCCCCCTACTGTCTCCTCCTGACAGACAGAGTAGCTCCTAGAACACTCAGGGCATCCTCAACCCTCCCTGGAGTCTCCCCGTGTCTCCATGGCAATGGGAAGCAGAGCTTTCTCCATCTCCACACCTTCCCTATGGAACACGCTCCCACAGTCCATCTGATCATCCCCCTCACACCTGCTTTCAAACAGGTATTGAAATACTGTCTCCTGGATGGTGCAGATTGCCACTGCACCCAGTAATCAATACTTTGGCACTCTAATGCCTCCATCCCATTGTCTCCAGCTCTCTACCCATCTCCGCTCTCATCTCTGTGTCTCTAAACCCACCTTAACCTGTTGTGAGTTTCTGACTATATGAACCCACACAGCTCTACTGTTGGCCCTTACCAACTGGTCTAATATCATACTTCTATAGCCACATATGTTCTTCTGCACCTTGTAATCTCCTGTATCTCATGTTCCCTATTGCTGCATACGGCCCTATTTCACACTGCGTGAGTCCGGCTATTACCTACTCTATGTCCACTGTACTATTACTTTTTTTTTTTCCACACCACCTCATGCCTGAGGTGTGAATTTACTGCATGGATTGTATCTATCTGTATGTGCTGCTGTGTTCTCTGTATTGTCTGCCACACTGTGGCCTGGGTCATGACTGAAAATGGTCCTCTGGATCAGTGCACTTACTCAGTAAACAAAGAAATCACAGGTAAACTCCTACCTCCATTAGGTAGAAAAAAGAAATGGAGCCCCGTGGGTGGTGCATGGTGACGCAATGCATTGGATCTCCAGCTAGGCAGTATGGTGGTGCTGCTTCTCTCCCCCACCCCCCCATGCTCTGATAAAATGTGGCATCTGTCTCCCAGGCAGTATGACATGCATAGCTTTAGTTACCAGAAGGAAACCATTCGCCACTGAAATGGTCAACAATTCTTCGAGAAGAAAAGTTAGAGTCGAAGGTTGTTCTGGTGGTGTAAGCCCTTACCAAAAGATATTGATGGGACAGCTGTGTTTGGTGTTCTGGGAATCTTGCACAGTGGTTCTTAATGCAGTAGTAGCGGTCCGGTCCTTGTGGGGATTTTGGATTAGGTCCATTCAGTCATGTGTAAATATAAAATTAAAATAAAATATTGATACAGTTACTGCACTTGTTTTGGCCCTTCAACACACCTTTGGGAGCTTCAGAGGAAAAGCCAGTTCAAAGTAAGAGAGGTATCCTTATAAGAAGCAGTTGAAATCCTTCTGGCGAATGGGGAAGACAGTTTGCCAACCAGTGTCTTTCAAGATAAGTAGCTCTTTCAAATAAAAATGTTCACTAGCATAAGGGCCACTTTGTGAGGAGAATATGTCCATAATGCCTGCCCAGTGACACCCTTCTACTTTGGACCTGAAATAATTGTGAGGAAGTCAAGTTGTAATTCCTCTATTTTGTTCTGCTGTTTTTAGAGATTCTAATCAGAACTGCCCTAAGAAGAGCTGGAACAGAGACATATAAAAGTGCTCTTTAATTTTGGATGTTGTTCAGTGAATGCTGTTTTTTCTTTGGAAAAGCCTGAAAAGAGAAAGTCCTTTCTGCATATATGACTTCCTATCAACTTTAAATCCTTTTCCGTATACAAGAGTTTTGAGTTAAATTCAGAAGCAACAAAGAAATGAGTGGCACATGGGAGATTCTCAACACAATGCAGCATTACGAGGGAAGAGGCTTTCAAAGCTCTTTCAGGCATCTGAGGAAAATTCTAAAACTCAGAAAAAAAGCTGTAATTCAGCTTGTGACCCCAAAACAGAGACCAAATGCAAAAGTAGAAAATTGGGGCAACTGAGATTAATTACCTTTTAAAAACTGCTGCAGTCTGGTTGGTACTAAATCATTAACTATAGCCCAAAAAGCTGAACCAGAAATAAAAAATAGGAGAAGGAAACCAGCCTCCACTAATACTAAAGCTGTACATTTCCCAGGGGAAACAGAAGGTCCTTCCTCTAAGGGGGAGACAGATGTACAGTACTACCAGGCCCGTCTGAAGAATCAGCACAAAATTCTGCTGTGGATTCAATCTCAGGGGAAATCACCAGCCCAGAAACTTCCATTTCAAATTCAGAACAAGTTAACAAGGGATCAAAGTCCACTGATTCTACTTCAGATAATCCTCCAGACTGGGCCCTGCAAATGATTAAAAATATGTCGGCCGTACAGTCATCAATGGAAAAACTACAATACTTAGCAGACTCGATAAAATCACTCTCTGATAATATCCGAAAGATAGACAGTAATTTGAAACAGGGTATTAAACCGAATATCAGAACTGGAAAAGAGACATTCAGATTTAGAGGTCATTGTGTCTCCTGTATGTCAAGAAGTTGACACTTTAAAGAAGCAACCGGCCTTTTTAGAAAGGAAATTAGATGAACAGGAGAATCGAGTAAGAAGAAAAAAAAATCTGCTTATTTGGAATTCTTTCTGACTGGGAAAAAGAACAGTCACTTAAAAATATTGTGACTGATATTTTACTGTTACCTACTGAAGCAGAGGTTCCAATCTTAGATAGAGTGCATTGGTTGGGGACAGGTAAAGATGACAGGAAAACTAGGACAGCTATTGTGAAGATGTGAATGTCTGAAGGAAAAGATCTGATTATGTAGGCCTTTTATGGGCCAAAAAAATTTCTGTATAAAGAGCAACCCATTTACCTTAAAAATTATTTCTCCAAAGTTTTGTGGGAACAAAGGGAGAAATTTGGGGGGATACAACAGAAGTTATGGAAAGAGGGTATTAAGGCATATGTTTTTTTTCCAGCAAAGCTAAAAGTGTTGTTGAATAATCAGACTTTGTTTTACAGCTCCTCATCTGATGCTTTAGCTGATTAGAAAATCTACCTACCCACAATATTTTCAGGCTATGAAAATGGGTAGGATTATAGCTTTTAAAAATGGGATGCAGATATTGGGGAGGGTGAGGAACAATTTGCTTAGAAGTGAAAGAATTAACGGGGACTAGCTTTTGATCCAGCTCTTGTTACCAAGAGACAGGGAGGGGTATGCCAGACAATTGCCTTAGGCATAAATGGGGGGGAGTAAACAACAGAAATTAAAATACTCAGGTGGTTATGGGTTTGGGTTACACAGGTGGTTATAAAGGATTTTGTGTTCTTTGTTTGGTATGATAGGGTTGTTTAGGGGTAGTACCTGGAATGTGAATGGTATCAATTCTGCGGTTAATAAAACTAGAATTTTGTCCAGAATCAAACAACTGAAATCTAGTGTGATCATGCTTCAAGAAACATTTCTTAATGAGAGGGAATGGGATAAGCTAAAAAAAAAGAAATGCTCTGGGAATCTATACTTCTCCTCTGGAGTATCAAAGAAGAGTGCTAGTGTGGCAATTATTTGTGATAAAAATTTCAAGGGAAAAATTATTGATTCAGTTTCTGATAAGCAGGGAAGAACTGTATTGGTGAAAACAAGGCTAAACCACATAAATATCATCTTTGGGTCACCTTATGGGCCCTTTAAGGGTTATAGTAATTTCCTGGCAGAGTTAAATAAGCTTATGTATTTCTGGAATGGGGCTACTATATATTAAGTGGAGATTTAAATTGTATTCTCAATAAAGAGTTGGATAAAACTTCAAAAGGAAGTAGTTGGGATAAATATAAATCCAAATTATTAAATAACTTTCTAGATCTTAATAATTTAGTGCATGTTAGGAAGGATACACATGGAGAAGATACGGGACTATATGTACTTTTCATCAAGACATGGAATTCATTCTAGGTTGGATTACATTTTTATTTCCAGGGAATTATTGATAGAAAGACTAGGTATTACATCTAATATACAACCCAGATTAATTTCCGATCATAGCCCAGTTTGCTTTGATCTCTTCTTAGATGTCAATAATGCTAAGGGAAAAGGTATATGGTGCTTAAATAACAATCTTCTATGAGATAAATCCTTTTTGGAAAAAATATTACAGGCCATACCTTATTTTATGTCTGAAAATTCGGCTACAGGTGAAATCATAACAGACTGCTGGGATGCCTTTAAAGCAACAATACGAAGTGTTATTATATCAGAAGCCTCATGGAGAAACAGACAAAGATTGGAATAACAAAAAGAAGTGGATGCCAAATTATAGATATTAGAACAAGCAGTAAAAGGGGGTGATGCTTCCAAAGTCGAACAATTAGAAGATCTTTGGAGGCTGATTTTAACATAAAAAGGAGTTTTTTTGGCACAATAAAAATTGGAAGACAAATAGTGAACTGGTAGGTAGGACCCTTGCAAACAGACTACAGGCCTTAGAAAAAGAAAGACTGAAATAACCTCAGTATTAACAGAGGAAGGCCAGATGGTAACAGAACAATCAAAAATTATAGAGGTGTTCGCCAAATGTTATACTAAGCTATATACCTCAGAGTGTTCGCCATCACAGGAGGAATTGGCCTATTTTGAAATATCTGTATGACCTAAATTAAACTCCATGGAGGGAGAGGTCCTTATTCAGGAAAGTTCTGATACTGAGATTAAAGATACTATATGATAAATGGCCAGATCCAAAGCACCAGGGGTGGATGTTTTTTTGTTAGAATTTTTTATTACAACTGACAATATAATGGTGCCTTACCTCCAAATGCTCTTCAATCAAATAAATTTGAAAAGGACTCCTTTGTCATTTTCACAAGCATATGTGGCATTATTATTAAACCAGGGCAACCCCAGTAACAAAACTGAAAACTTCAGACCTATAGCAATCCTGAACATGGACTATAAAATATTGGCAAAGACTGTGAATAACAGGATACTCCTCTTATTGAGTAAATTGATCCACTCCAACCAGACGGGTTTCATTCCTACCAGAACAATACAATTGGGCCTGCTTAAAATACAATTTCTGAAAGAATATTTTGAAAATTCAGGTATTCCAGCGATCTTTATGGAACTGGATACAACTAAGGCCTTCAATATGTTAAAATGGCCGTACCTCTTCAATACACTTAAAGTCTATGTTTTTTCTCCTGCTTTTGTCTCAATTAATTAGACATTGTATTTTAAACCTCTAGCTCAAATTAAAGTAAATGGAAATCTGTCAGAAGTCATAGAACTTCACAGAGGCGTCCACCAAGGCTGTCTCCCTCTCTTTTTGTTTTAGGATTAGAACCTTTGTTGAATGAGATCAGAGCAAACAAGATGATTAAAGGTATCACAGTAGGTGTAGAAGAAATAAAACTCGGTGCTTTTGCAGATGGTGTTCTGTTAACTGTACAAGATCCTGAAAACAGTACTCAAGAACTAAGTACAGTCATTAAAAGATTTTCTAGGGTGGCAGGATATACAATAAATGAGAGGAAAGCAGAAATGATTATGTTTCATGTAAAAAAATCAGGTTCAATACAAGAGTACATAAATGCAACAATAAAGGAACAAGGTATGAAATATTTGGAGATTTATATCCACAATAAAATAAATACCTTGTATGAACTCAGCTTTAAAGATCTTTCTGATTCCCTGAAAGACTACAGTGTTGGGTTAAATTACCTTTATCCCTTTGGGGGAAGATACAAATAATAAAAATGATGGCAGTTCCATTTTTATCATACAGGCTACAAACAATAGTGACACCAATTCCGCAACTCTGGTTCAAGCAAATTAATACAAACAACTGAAACATTTTATCTGGAATAAGAAACAGTCCAGAATTTCTTGGGACAAGCTCTGTTAATCTATAGATCAGGGGGAATGGACTGTCCAGATTTAGAAGAAATGCCATCTGGCATATTTAATGAAAATGGTTCTGATTTGGACTTATGATAATGATTCCGATAGGGCACCCTTGTCGTTTGTGAACACTATTGTTTTGGCCTCATTTTCAGAGCAGATAAAGATTGCACAAGGAGCTTTTGCCTCCAGGAAACTGAAAAAATCCAAAAGACTACTAATAAAACATGTATCCAAAAGTGTGATTAAACATACAAATAAAACCAATTGGGCTCTTCACCTTTCCCTTGAAAATAAAATTCGGAATAATCCCAATTTTAGATTGAATGGGAGAAACATTCAAAACAAGATGTAGGAAGGGAATGGAATAAATAAATGGAAGAGCCTTTTTGATAAAGGTCAAAATCTATCATGGGATGTTTTTAGAGTAAAATATCAGCTGGGCTTAAACCAATGTATGTTTTTTAATCAACTTATCAGCATGTACAAAAAGGATTATACAAGATGGGCATGGGCATCAAATAATAAAGAATTAGAGCATGTCTTATTAAAGATATTGGGGAAAAAAAGTCCATCAAATTATTTGCCTGGCTAATGAACAATCTCCAGAAGTCTGATAGTCTAGTTTATCAGCCCACTTTTCAAGAGAGGGAGGACGACTTGCACTCTGAATGTACAGTGATACAGTGGGGTTTGGCCTGCAATGCAGTCCCCCATAGTAAGTTAACCAGAGAGCGAGTCATTCAGTACAAGATTCTAAACAGAGCTTATTATTCACCTCATAGATGATATAAGATGAAATTGTTAGGTGACAGTTCTTGTTGGCACTGCAGTGTAAGTAACGCTGATGTAGTACATGCATTCTGGGAATGTAAACTTAGTCGGGCTTGGTGATTTAAGGCATTTGAAGTATTAGAGCAAATAGGTTTTAAAGGTCCACACAAGACTGTCCCTAAATTTATGATTATTTTTATTTTTTTCCAATTGTTTAACCAGGAATAGCACACTAAGCTGGAAGCTTGTTTACAGGTGCGACCTGGAAGCGCAAGGAAGTTAAGTGACTTGCTCAGAGTCACACAGTATGCAAGTGTGGGCTATGGGATTCAAACCCAGGTCTCCAGATGTGCAGCTCAGAGTCTTAAACCACTGCGCTATACTGCCTCTCATAAAGATATATAACAACAAAGTTCTGAAGGGAATAGAGAGAATATTTTTTTAAGCAAATATTATGGCAGTCAAAAGACTGATATTAAAAAATTGGAAATGTGATGATTGTAATCTTCTTTTTCCCCCAAGTATGAATAGAGGCAGCTTTTTTTGACAGCATTTTATAATAGTGGATGTTTTCCAGAATTCCAACCAGTGTGGAAATTAATAAGAAAATTGAGAAATGGTTGCCAGAAGACTTTAAGATCTGGTAGAATCTAGCTCTTGCAGCTTAACAAGAATAAGCCTTTTACAAGACAAAGTAAAGATCTATGCTCTATTTATGTGTTTGATGTGCTTGCGCACCAAACGCTTTGGGGTAATAATGGGAAATGAGAGGTGTGTCACTGCCACCCAATGCAATGGATGCCTTACTGGATGCGTCCCGCAGCCACCAATCAATGGGGAAGCTGCCGATGACAGCAGCTTCAAAGAGAGCCTTGTAGTTAAAAGAAATCTGATGCTGTAATCACAAACAGTTTCGCTATTGCAGTGGCACCTCCCTCCCCTTGCAACCAGGTTGGCTCCTGCCACCAAGCACTCTGTCCCCGGGCCTTGCTGTATGAGCAACTTGTTTGCTCTGTGTGCCTTTCCTGGTGAAACATTTCAATAAAGAAATGAGCGGGTAGTGGCTTCTGCCACCTGCCACACATTCCATAGAAAGCCAACATCGGGTGCTCAATTCCCTTGTTGGCATGTATTCCTGCCTCCCCCATTGATATGGCACACTGGGAGTCCACCCCAGTGTGCCAAAGTAATTATTTTTTTATTTTTCCTATACCAGGATACCCACTCCCAGTGTTGGATGCTCCCCCTCCCCCCAAAACCTGTCAGTAACATTTGCCGACATTGGGGTGCCCAATCCACATTTTGGCATGCCCCTTCCCCACACACTCACTATTGTGGTACACTGGGAGCCCACCCCAGTGTGCTTTAATGTATTTTATTTATTTTTTTGCCAACATTGGGGCACCCAGTCCCCATGTCAGCATGCTCCCCCCATTGTGGCATACTGGGAGCCCACCCCGGTGTGCCTAAATGTGTATTTTCTTTACCTGTAAAATAAAGAAAACGTCCCTAAGTCTTTTTTTTTCTTTTTCCCACTGTAAAAAGAAAATGGTCCACCATCATCTCCCCAGTTCCCTCCCCATCCCCACCCTCCCACTGAGCATGCACCTCCCTGCACCCCCCTCACCCATATTTACCTCTGGAAGTCAAGGGTAGTGATCTTCTACGAAGCAGGACACGTCAGCACTCTTCAAAGTAGACCAGCAAGCTGAAGATTTCAAGGTAAGCCATATAATGGGAGTCAATGGGGGGGTTCAACTTAGGTTAATATCTCAGCCATTTTTAGGAATTTTGGCCCCAAATTCTCAGCATGGGGTTCTTGGGACCCCACCTCATAAACATGTCACTGTCATTTCGTTACTCATCCTGAAAGTTTATTTTGTGGTCACTGCACAGAATCACCTTTAGGGACTGATTAATGAAACAACAGTGCCATTGTTCATGAGTGGAGGTCCCAAAAAGCCCATGTTGCAAATTTGGTGAAAAAATTCCAAAAAATGCCTGTGTTATGAGTGTGCATTGCACAGTTTCTTCGCATGATCAGAACTTCACCAATTTTTTTATATTTTCACTCCAGATTTTACACATTGCCATTTTTTCACACCTCCTTATGAACAGTACAGCTGTCATTTTTCACATCCTGCCCCAAATGTGTTTTTACACCTGTGGTGCAGAATGGTGCAGTCACTGAAATTAACTTTCAGACAGAGTAACAAAATCACAGTGCCACTGTTCATGAGGAGAGGTCCAAAAATGCTAATGTTGAAAATTTAGTGAAAAAATTCCAAAAAATGATTGCGTTATAGGTGTGCATTTTGCAGTTTCTTTGCATGTTCATAACTTCACCAACTTTCCAGATTTTTACTCCAGATTTTCAACATTGCCATTTTTTTCACACCTGTTCATGAACAGTACAGCTGTCATTTTTTTCACATCCTGCCTGAAATGTATTTTCGCACCTGTGGTGCCAAATGGCATGGTCGCTGTGCAAAATCACCTTTCGGGATTGAGTAATGAAATGATAGTGCTACTGTTCATGAGGTGGCATCCCACAAAGCCCATGTTGAAAATTTGTTGTGAAAATACTAGCAAACTACCAGGGTATTAGGGTTTCAAATCGTAATGCCCCACCCCCCACCCTGTAGAAACTGACAGGCATTGGGGGGGGTGACTTGGGGTCATCAGCCATAATGCTCATGACATTCCTCCTCCACTCTCACCCTGCTGCCAGTGGCAGGCATCAAGGTGTGCCTTGGGGTCTTCAGCCCTAATGTTCACCCCATTCTCCTATGCTGCACCCATTTCAGTTTATTTCCTTATGGAATGGGGTGAGTGTAATGGCCAGAGACCCCAAGGCACACCATGATGCCTGTTGGTGTTTGCAGGGTGGGTGAGGTGAACTGGTGTGAGCTTTATGGCTGATGACCCAAGGACACACCCCCAATGTCTGTCACTCTTTGCAGGGTAGGGGTGGGGGTTGGCATTAGGGAAACCCTAATGCCTCAGTAAAGAAGTAAATCAGAGATGGGCAGTGGACGTCACCTATTGTACCTTGATTTCAGGAAAGCCTTCAACACCGACCAACATTGAAGGCTGATTAACAAAATGGGTAGTCTGTGCACGAAATGATTAAATACCTCAAGGACATAAACAAGGTACAGGAGCAGACATCTTCCAAAGCATCAAACATTCGGCATTGACAAATGCTTATTATATATTGTATTTACTTTAATACCTCTTTATATAGTACATATAATAACTGGAATGCTTTTGTTCCATGTACCCACCTTTTTTCCACCTGTATCAACATGTATTGAAAGATGATGAAATTTCAATAAAGTATTATTTATTAAAAAAAAAAAAAGGTAGAAAAAAAATGGTCACGGAGAATACCATGGGAGCACTGGGAGAGTGTGAAACTGTTCTTTGATATAAGTAAATGGTCATGGAGCAATGCCTCCTGGCTAATCAAATGCATCAACTCGAGACATCTTAGTGTTCCAGAACCACTCAGCTTCTCAAACAATAAGAGGTCATGAGATGACACCCTTGATTAGCAAAGAGACATCACTCAGTGACCATTTACTTATATCACAGAACAGTTTCAGACTGTTCTAGTGCTCCCTTGCTACTGTCCTTCTTTGTGGTCCTCTGAGTTCACAATAATTGTCATTGGCTGGCTTGGACACAGGTGACCATTGGTTAACCCTTTTGACATAGTACAAAGGAGATGGGATCCCCTCTACCCCCTTTATATTCCCAAAACTCTTTATACACATTCTGCAGAAGTGCCTTATTCTAGGTTGCTCTAATTATTTATGGATTTCCTGCTGTGATCATTAGCTGTTTCCTCGTTCCAATTAACACAGCTGGCATGCTTATACATAAATGGGGTTTGCATTTAAAATACTCTAGTTTGAGATCCAACATAGCAGTACATTTCTGCATAAATTCTATTCATTAGACCCAAGACTGTATAGTCAGCCCCTGCAGAAGAATTATTTATTTTAAATATTTATCCAGGAAGAGCATGCTGAGCTGAAATAGCTTATATCCCAATTGGTCCTGGAGGAGAGGTAGAGAGGTAGTTACAGCATTCACAGTATTAATACAACAGTAATAACATTGCAATAAGCAGTGCAGGACCCTCCATAGTAAGTCTTGTTCAAGGAGTGAAAGTGCCATACACAGGTGTGTGGGGGGGGGGATAATGAAAACCAACAGGACAATAAGACATCTATGTGGTTTCAAAAGCGTGTGTACAGTAGCAAGTTTCTAGAAACCAAATTAAAAGGGTGACATTTACAAACAGCTGTATCTACAGTTCCACTGCAGTGCACTTGCTTCCTGCCATTCAGATGGCGACCAGCTGAGGTGCTGAATATGTGGTCTGTGCCCATCATTCAGATGGCGACCAGCTGAGGTGCTGAATACGTGGTCTGTGCCTATCATTCAGATGGCGACTAGCTGAGGTGCTGAATACATGGTCTGTGCCTGCCATTGTCTCTGCTGATCAGCTAGCATTGCTTTACTGAATGGACGGGTGAGTCATGACTGGACAGGGGATGGGGCTGAAGTGCTGAGTGTGTTGGTCTGGGAGGGTTGCGACTGTTTTGAAGAGGATTGCAGGTACCACTAGACTACCAAGGAGGACATTATTAATTTCGGGGAGCAGGTTCAAAACACACTCCATCAGAATGGAAAAAGGTCAGCACTCCAAAAATATTAAAATATAATGTAAACTTCTTTTTAATCAGACTTCAAGAAGCAGTGCAAATGAAAGAGCCTTTACGTGGGTTCAGGCAAACATTTCAAAAAGGTCTATAAGCTGTTCCAATAATGCAAGGGCTTTTGCATTCACCATTCCGCAGACCAAAGGAGAACCACACGCCAGCAACCACAGAACCGTTAAGGTTTCAACATCATCACTGATGCCATCATCCGAGCATGTGGAGAACAATGAAAAGTGTATTTAAAAAATACATTACTAAAAGTGGCAGTACAATAGCTGATATAAATAGGTACCCAAAAACCAGACACATAATACTAATAGATACAGAAGTACATGATGCAGTGAATGTTTCTCATAAATAGTGTCACATAACATTTAGACATAAAAGATTAGGCATAAAGATTACCCCCCCCAAAAAATATGTTTTAACCTAAAGAAATTTTAAGACCAACAATGTTTTACACTGATGTTAAAGAAAATGTGTTCCATAAAACACTCAAATAAGATTGATTCAAATAAGATGTTTATTTTTTTTATTTATTACAGTCTCATTAACATGGGTCAGCCAAGACAAATAAAAGGAGCAGTGAAAAAGGGGAAAGAGGGAAGAGGGGGAAATTGGTGGAAGTCAGGATTCAGGAGCTACAGAGTAAGGTGAAAAAGAGAGAAATACGTCAAGAGAGAGGTACCTATGGGGGGTGCATTGGTGGGGAGGGGAGAATGGCAGCTGTTTAGCCAGGAAATGAGGGGATACGTGCGGGTGAAGTAACTTAAGATGGGCAGTCACAGCAGTTGAGAGAAAGAACATACAGTCCAAGGTCATGTTTAAACTGCCCTGTTTTGGAGGCAGCTTGTACATCAAGAGGGAGCTCAGATAGCCAGGTGGGAGCTCTGTAGAGAAAGGCTCACTGCGCTTCATTAGTCCTACAGAATGGGGCCTGATAGGTGGGTCTAGTTGTGTTTCTCGTCCTTCGAGGATTGGTTACTGGGGAAAGGAGGTGTTGTGTTGTTGGAGGGGTTAGACCTAGACAAATCTTCTTACCTAGTAGGCAGGTCTGGTACATGATCCTGCCACTAAGATTCAGCCAGCAAGTTTGGGTATACAGATCGCAGGTGTGGGTGTACTGTGAGCCCCAGATACTAATAGGCAGGCCTTGTTGAGGGCAGCCTTAATAGGTTCAAGTGAAGCATCAGTAGCTGCTCCATAAATGACTAGCCCATAGTCTACAAGAGAGAGGACAGAGCTGTTGACAGCAAGATGGAGTCCATCAGGGGTAAGGCTGTGACGGTGTCTGTACAGGAGCCCTATTCAAGTATTAACAGTTTTAGAAATGATGTTTATATGGTCATTAGTAGTAGTAGTAGTAGTAGTAAGTAGTAATATATTTTATTCAAGACAGCCATGAATTTGGATAAAAACTCCATTGAGCAAACTCATTTTCAAGGAGATCCAACATACATACATACATACATCCATCCATTCAGTTATCATTTTTACTATTATCATACATAAATAACATTTGTAAGCAACAAAGATTAAAAATATTATATTAATAACATTTTTTACAGTGTCTGTGGGAAGTGAAATAATCAATATTATCCTGAAAGTCTAAATTATTGCAGAAGAACAGCATAATGCAGGAATGTGGCTTTGTTCATTAAATCATGTTTTAATATGCTTTTTTTCTGTTTAATAAGTTGGGGTCTCGTAGTTTGATAGGAATTAGGTTCCAGATTATCGCACCCCTATGTCTTATTGAAAATCTCCCAATGTCCAATTTGACTCTGGGGTCATTGAACTCTGCCACCAGATGACCTCAAACTTTGAAAAACAGGTCTAATTGGAAAAAGTTCCTTAATATATTGGAGTACTACGTCTTTTGTAAACTTTAGCATAAAAAGTGAAATATGTAAATCCCTTTTGTCTCTTAGCCTCAGCCAATTTAGTTTTTGGTAATGTAGATAATGATATGTTTTGCAATGTGTGTCCAGGACATAATGGGGTGGCCTATTATAGGTTATATCGATTGTGCCCAGTAGTGTTGCAGAGGCTCCTACATATAAAAGGTCTCCATAATCTATTGTTGGAATAATTGTACTGTTAACCAATTTAAGTTTTGAATCAGTATCCAGGTAACTGGTAATGTAATGGCATTACTCATTTATTTGTGAGAGTATTCTGGGCAATTTTTATATTTTTAAAACGTCACTTTTCTCGAGGGAGAGTTGGCCCGTGAAGTGTACTTCCGGGTTAGAGCACTGCTTAAAATACTTAGCTCAGCAAGCAGGGCACTTTAAAACATTCATTTTGTGAACCAAACTCTGTGTTCTCCGCGCTACTGTAGAATTAGTATAAATGAAACAATGTTTGGATATTTAGACCTGGAGTTGCTTTTATAGCCTGGAGCCCTTGTTCCTAATAACAGGAACCAGGAGGTGAGTCCTGTAGTTTTGAACTGCAATCTGCAGAACTGCAGACTGTGAAGAGAGACACGTTTCTTCTGGGGCATCATTTTTTATGTGAATTTGCAACACTAATGACATTACCCAGTTGTTTATAACAGTATTCTGGGCAATTTTTATATTTTTAAAATGTCACTTTTCTCGAGGGAGAGTTGACCCATGAAGTGTACTTCCGGGTTAGAGCACTGCTTAAAACACCTAGCTCGGCAAGCAGGGTGAGCGCGGTGATGTGCGCGGAGACTCACCCAGAGACATGCGCATCTGCACGTGTCTGCTGTGTCCGCTGGGCTGGCAGGGAAAAGGGGATCTCCTGAAATATTTATAAGAAATTGTAAGTTATTTTCTTGTATAAAGCCTTAATACTTTTATCATAATGGAAGAACCACAAAATTACTGTTCATCATGCAAGATGTTTTGTAGAGGCCCACAGGTTGCAGACTTTGTCTGTCATAGATGATTGCTGCTCCAGACACTACAAGCTGAAATAACCCTCTTACAAACATTCAGAGCAGTTAGCCCAGAGATTGAGACCCTGGAAGATTATATAGATTTAATGCTAGGACAGATAACACCTTCAGAAGAATCTAAACATTCAACTGAGAGTCCTGTATTACAAAATAACTCTGTCACCATTCCTACTCCCCAACCACAATCTCTTGACGATTCAAACAGTTGTACAGTAGTCCCCAAGCATAAAACTAAATGTAGGGGAGGACAAGTATTTCATAGTGGGCCTTAATACCTCTAACCAATAATTATGAGGTTCTTACTGTTGACAATATAGACTACTCCTATGATACTAATCTAACTACCCCCTTAGTGAATAACCTTGTTCCTCGCCAAAACCCTCTTTATTGAAACAAAATAAGAAAATCCTCATTTCTGATAACATCTATCCAAATCTAGGGGACAAATCTGTGACTACTTAAGTCACAGATTCTGTCCACCCTCACAAGGAAAAACAAATTTATGTAATTGGGGGTTCTATTATTAAACATATTGACAGCTTAGTTTGTAATGAGGACAAGGTTAATCAGACATGTTCCAGTTTAAGAGGAGCAAGAGTCTCTGATATAACTACTATGGCTAGTGAAGTACTTATGGGAGCAGGAGATAATCTGGTATTCATTATACATGCTGACACCAATGACATAAATAGAGCCAGCCTAGATGAACTTAAACAAGATATTATTGCTCTTAATATACTCGCTGAAAAAGATAGTCTAGTCTGTTTTTCTGAACTCTTGCCTGTCCCTAGGGCAACAAACTTTATGACCGCCAAAATTAAAGCCTTCAATGACTTGCTTAGGAGATGGTGCCTCCAGCAGGGTATATTATGTCTTACACACTAGGAACACTTCCATCAGAGAAACCCCTTGTTCTGCTGTGATGGACTACACCTCAGCAGAAGGAGTAGTTCTTTAATGGGTAAAAGTGTAGAATCAGCAATCAGCAAACTTTTAAACTAGATGCTAGGGGGGAGACCAGGTCCTTTTCCTGTTCTCTAAAAAACTCAGACAGTAACAAAACTGTCTGTGAGGTGCTTCCACTGTATGCCAGGTCATTAAACCAGGTTAAAATGGCTGAACTTGAGCCAAATGTCTTATGGCTAATTATGGACTCATAGCCATAACAGAAACTTAGTGGGACCCTGATTCAGTATGGATAAAGTGTTTACCTGGTTATAAGTTATATCACAGGGATTGCCCAGGATGAGGGGGGGTTGTTTATACATCAGGGATGACATAACTTCCTATCAACTCCCCTAGTCTGAGGGTATAGAATCCATATGGGTGAATATTCAACTAAAAGGACAACCTCAATTACTGGTTGGTACTTGTTATAGACGTCCGTCAGCTAATACTGATAATACTTCAAGATTAATTAATGAAATCTCAAATATGGTTAATAAAGGTAATATATCCACCTTGGGAGATTTTAATATGCCATCTATAGACTGGACTACTTTGACAGGGAAAACTTATGATGAAAAAGAACTAATTTCACTAACAGTGGATCTAGGTCTGGAACAGCTTGTCACCGAACCAACATGGGGCGATAACATACGTGACCTAGTAATATCCAATATTGGAAATATTATAACTAATATCTGTATTGAAGATCCCTTAGGTACTAGTGATTACTATTCTGTCTCATTTGCTCTAACTACTAATATGTCATTAAATTTAAGTCATGCAGAATTTAAAAATTACAACAAGGCAAACTTTCATATTACTAATGAGCATCTAAATAATCTCTGCTGGGAAGAATTATTACTCCCTCTTTCAGTGGAGGAAGCATGGGACTACTTAAAAACAACTACTTATGATTTAGACGAACTATTTGTCCCCATGAAGAAGAAATATAATAAGAAGGGGAAGATCCCATTATGGCTAAATAAAACCATAAAAAAACTAATCAAAAGGGAAAAAAAGTTATTTTTACATCTCAAAAAGAGTGAGGGTACTAACAAAGACCAATTATTTCCTAAATATAAAATATTTGTAAAACATTTGAAATATACCATCTTGCAGACCAAAAGAAATTTAGAGTTCTGTTTACACACTGCAAAGACAGTCACAAATCCTTATACTCCTACCTTAATAATCAAAAATCAGTAATAGATAGATGGGACCTCTAACTATCAACAACTCTTTAAAAATAACTGATAAAGAGATTGAGGATGCTTTCAATTAGCAGTTTTGCTCTGTCTTTACAAAAAAGAGGACTCTAAACTTAAATTACATTCAGTAAGCACTTCCTCAGACTATATTATATCTGTCTCTGACACACTTGAAGCCTTACAATCTTTAACAAATGATTCTAGTCCAGGGCCTGTTAATATAACTTCCAGATTTTTGCAAGCGATATCTGAGGCTGTAGCCAAACTTCTAACTCTTATTTGTAATATGTCCCTTCAAGAAGGTTACATTCCTCAAGACTGGGCTAGTGCCACAGTCATACCTATATTCAAGAAGGGTAAACACTCTAATCCTGAAAACTACTGTCCTATAAGCCTAACATCTGTAATAAGTAAACTAATGGAAAAAAATCATCAAAAAATTTCTAGATCAGGAAACAGTTGCTATGAATAAAGCTGATAAAACACAACACGGCTTTAGGTCTGGGTTTTCCTGTACTACAAACCTAGTCTGCTTTTATAACTATATAAGTGAGGGACTTGATAGGGGAGAACCTATGGATGTTATCCTTCTTGACTATAGTAGGGCTTTTGATAAAGTGCTCGGCAAACTCATAGATAAATTACAAAAACAGGGGGTTTCTCAGTCATTGATTAGATGGGTATCTTGCTGGTTGGCCAACAGACATCGACAAGTATGGATTAACGGCACTTTCTCCAACATAGGCTGTGTTACCAGTGGGGTCCCTCAGGGCTCGGTTCTTGGACCTATTCTATTTAATCTTTATATTAGTGATATGCAAGTCAGAGCTGATAACCTTCTAGTTAAATTTGCTGATGATGCTAAACTAGGGGGTATAGTATCCACAGTTTCAAGTAGGCTGACACTAAGTAGTAATTTAAGATCTATTGAAGAATGGGCAGCTAACAATAGGATTGTGCTCAATTCTGATAAGTGTACTGTCCTACATTACAAAATAAACAATCCAAGGCAGAGTTATACTCTAAATAACATACCCCTAAAGCCTCAATATCTGAAAGTGATTTGGGAGTCATTATTAATGACAAATTAACCTTCACAGATCACTGTATTAAGGTATCAAAAACCTCAAATATTCTATTGACTTGAATCAAATGAATATTTGTTTCTAGGATTCATGAATGCATCATCCCCCTTTTTAGGACCCATATCCAGCCTCATTCTGACTATGGGTCTCCCTTTTGGAGCCCATATCTCAAACAGGATATAGATAGAGTGGAGAGAATCCAGAGGAGGGTAACAAAACTAGTGCCTAGACTTTCCAACAGTAACTATAACACTAGATTGAAGGAAACTGGATTACACATGTTACAAACTAGACGTGTAAGAGAGGACTTATTATTATTATACAAAATTTCTAACTCCCAGGATCTAATGAGTCAATGTAGTTTAAAGTTCTCTAATAGAAGGAGTTCTCCAAGACTCCATAATAAACCGATTGACGTGGCTAAATCAAAAACAAATAAAAGACAATACTATTTTACTATAAGAGCTCCAAGACTATGGAATAGATTACCACAACATTTGATGGATAGTAGCTCTATCCAGTCCTTTAAAAGAGGTCTGGATCAGTGGTTGGAGTCAAATAGTTTCTGGGTTTAATTATCCCACCATAGTGGTGGGGCACAATCTCGATGGGCCATGGCCTTCTTTTGTCCCTTACAACCATGTAAACCAAGTAAACTTTTCACCCTATGCAAAGCCCCTATTTATTTTATAAATGTTTCCCACTAAAGATTGAATATGCTTGTCCCAATTAAGTGGGTCATCCAGCCACATTCCCAAATATTTATAACTATGTTTAGATTTTAGTGTTTCTCCATGTTTAGTTTTAATTTTTAAATCATAATCCTTAAATTCACTAGATCTGCTAAACAAAATTGTTTGTGTCTTTTTCGCATTAAGTCTCATGGATTTAGTTTCAAAGAAATTTTGTACAAATTCAAAAGCTATCTGTTGCCTTTTCTGAACTAGATCAGCCGAAGTCCCACTGGCACAAATCACTGAGTCATCAGCATAAAGGTGAAAATCTACATCTATACCCTGAAGTTTAAATCCATTTATATATAAAGGCCCCAGTATCGACCCCTGGGGCACCCCAGATTGGACTGCTCTCAGAGATGAATCAGAAGTGTCCAGGGATACGAACTGCTGCCTACCTTGTAGATAAGATCTGAACCACTTGACTGCATTTCGGGAGAGGTTCAGTTCCTCTAACCTAGACATCGGGACAGCATGACTAAGCATATTGAAGACTTTTGACAGGTCTATAAAAATAGCACCCATCAACAGCCCTCTATCCAACCTGTCCTGGATGTCCCCCAAAACCTTAATTAAGGCAGTCTAGGTACTGTGATGGACTCTGGAACCAGACTGTCTACAATTCAGTCTGTTCTCAGACTCCAAAAAATGAGTAAGCTGGCAAGATACCAGACGCTCAAAAATCTTTGAAGTCTGAGACGAGTGAAATTGGTCGATAGTTTTAAATTTTTGATTTAGGTCCAGATTTGTGTATAGGAATCACTTTGGCTACCTTCCAGTGAGTAGGATATTCAGCAGTTAAAAGAAAGAGATTGAATATATATGATAGCGGATAAGCAATAGCAGGTGCTGCATATCGAAGGAGTTTTGGTGGTATACCATCAGGTCCAACAGACTTTTTTATGTCCAGTTTTAAAAGCTCAGATCTAACATCCTCAGCCGATACCTCCTTAAATTTAAACTTGAAGTTTGAATCACAAGTTAAAGGCCTAAGGTCTAGCTGAGTAGTAGATTGTTGTTGCTGTGGAGGTGTTTGACAAATTTTATTCCTGATGTTTCCAGATTCAATAAAAAATTTATTGAATGCTTCAGAAACCACTGGACTTATTGGAGTATATTGATTATCAATCAGAAAATTACCCTCATACCTAGTTTTTTTGACTACCCATTAAGCCTGAGATGATATTTCAAAATGCACCAAGGTTCATTTTACTATCGGCAGATAATTTTCTCCTGAAATACTCTTGTTTAGTTTCTCTAATGACTTTACTATATGCATTACACATGTGCCTATATGCCAACCAATTACTTTCATTAGGGGTGTGTTTTGCTTTTTGCCAACATTTATCTCTTTGCTGTTTTAATTTATGCAAATTTGAATTATAACATTTTGGACTCTTAGCCTTTACTTTTATTTTAATAATAGGTGCATGATTATTACAAACCTGTGTAAACTCCTGGAAAGTATAACTCCAGGCATCTGATACACTAGCGATGATGTACAATCTGTTCCAGTCAATACCCTCTATGTCCAGCATGAAATTAACAAAGTTGAAATGTTTGAAATTTCTCAGATATATATATTTGGGAGCTTGGCCATATGTTTTTACTTTTTTACAAACTGTGAAAATGATTTGATGATCAGAAAAGGTGTCAGGTAGAACACCACTAACTGAGTAGTAACTTGGACTGTTTGTAAAGATGAGAGCCAAAGTGGTAGATTTCACATATTCCTTGTTATTTAATCTTGTAGGACCCTGAATTAATTGGCTCAGACCTAGACTAATTTGGAGGTCTAACAAGCTATGCGAGTCTTGCACTGTTGACCAATTTACATTAAAATCTCCAAGAAGTAAGATTTCAAGTGAATTTTTATATGATTGAAGAAAGACCTGGAGAGAATTAAATACATTAGGGTTAATTTATGGGGGGTTGTAAATACTACCTAAAAGCATAGGCTTGCCAAATGGGATTTTTGATTCAAGCATTAGAGTTTCTAAGCAAATGTGCACTTTTGCTTAATTCTGTGGGAGGTGAAACTAACTACCCTTGGTAATTGCTTTTTATTCACATATTTATTTAGTGTTTAACCAAGAGGGGGCTTGCAAACTCTGTTTATCTTGTTAGTAACTTCAGAAAGATTTAAATACTGCATTTGGGTAGGTCCTTGGAGGTAGCTAGATTGTCTACTAGGATTTGCTGACAGTTAAACTATTTTTAAATATATTAAAGGTGGCTGAGGAGTTGAAAAAGAAACTTGCAAACTCTGCTTATCTTGGAAGTAACCTCATAAGTGTTTGAATACTGCATTCTGGTTGTCCCTTGGGGATAGCTGGATTGACTACTAGGATTTTGGGACAGAAACTATTTTTAAATAATTTACTGGTGCATAGGAGTTTGTGATAATTAAACTATTTTTAACAAAGTTACTGGGGTTAAGGAGTGGTCACAGAAAAACCTGCAGTGTGAATTGAAACACAGACAGCCTTAGGGGGCAGGACATTGTTTTCAGACCAAACAGGTTGGATTGGAACAGGAAGGGCTACATCATAACCATTGGCAACAAATTGCCCTGGGTGGAGATATCCAGACTAGATCAGATTACTATAAATTACTGAAGGCTGAAATTTTCAAAGACACAAAGCACATTTTCTGGAGCTGGAAGGACACTACTTTCTTCAACTGAGCTGTGTGAGAAATTCTATATTGCACTTGATATCTGCAACAAACGTGCACTTTTGCTTAATTCTGTGGGAGGTAAAACTAACTACCCTTGGTAATTGCTTTTTATTCACATATTTATTTAGTGTTTAACCAAGAAGGGGCTTGCAAACTCTGTTTATCTTGTTAGTAACTTCAGAAAGTTTTAAATACTGCATTTGGGTAGGTCCTTGGAGGTAGCTAGATTGTCTACTAGGATTTGCTGACAGTTAAACTATTTTTAAATGAATTAAAGGTGGCTAAGGAGTTGAAAAAGAAACTTGCAAACTCTGCTTATCTTGGAAGTAACCTCATAAGTGTTTGAATACTGCATTCTGGTTGTCCCTTGGGGGTAGCTGGATTGACTACTAGGATTTTGGGACAGAAACTATTTTTAAATAATTTACTGGTGCGTAGGAGTTTGTGATAGTTAAACTCTTTTTAATAAAGTTACTGGGGTTAAGGAGTGGTCACAGAAAAACCTGCAGTGTGAAACAGGAAAAGACAGTCTTTCAAGCAACAGAGGGTGGTGGATCTAGGTTTAAGTTTGTTTGTTACAATTCTTAAGATTTTCAGTGCAGGAAGAGTTTAAAGCACAGCTGACTTATTTTGGGGCTGACAGCTCTCAGAGCACAAACCACCAGGCCTGTTTTGGGGCTGGGGAGGTTTACCTGTGTCCGACTTGGATGTGTGGATTTTTCTCTGTCTGATTAGCAGGGTATTTCTCTATCAATTTGTTGTGTAGGGCATCTTGCTGACAGGAAGGCACTTATTGCAGCAGTGGGTCAGAGCTTTTAGCTGATAGTTTTGCGAGGGCACATTTTAGGCCCAACCCCTTCCCACCCCTCACCCCACCCACCCCTGGAAATAGTTCCTTTATACCTGGAGTTCTGACATCATTTCCTCAAGAGTGCAAGGTGCATGTCACTGTCATATCCTCTCTAGCACACTGCACTGACAATATAAGCATACACATTGTGTAATATAAATATATATCTATTTCTATATTACAAACCAATCACACACACACACACACACACACACACACACACACACACACACACAAAAAATGTGGGGAGTAGTGCAATGTAATGGCTGTGGGGCAGCAGTCTTCCGGGAGTCTTTCTGGAGGCTGAGATGCTGCCCTATTTGCAGGCAAATCTCTGCCCTGAGGGAGGAAGTTGCCCGTCTTCAGGCCACACTGGACAGTAGTATGGGGACCTTCCCCCAGGCCACACTGGACAATAGGAAGGGAACCTCCCCCATCCAGGGAGCACCAGAGCCACCACCACTTCCTCAGAGGTTGCAAAGAAAGCACAGCAGTTGGACCACAGTGGGCTCAGGGAGGGTGAGGATGGTGGAAGAAAGGCACACCCAGTCAGTTGTTCCACACCACAATCCATACACCATTCTGGGGGAGCATAGCTCCCCTATGGATACACCCACAGAGGAGACTAAGAAGGGTGCAGACAACTGTCACAAGGGAGGCCCTCAGGAAGGAGGCAGAGGGCACCACAGGGAAAGAAAGCAGCTCCTGGTGGGGGACTCAATTATTAGGGGGATAGAACTGGGGGAAGCAGGGAAAACTGAAGTAAGGTCCCTGCCTGGTGCCATGGCTTGGAGGGACAGGAAGCGCATCCTTAGGATCATGAGAACAGTTGCATGGGAGTCTGAGCTGGACGTCATTGTCCACCTAGGGAGAAATGACTTAGCTCATTATGAGATTAGAGCAGTGCAGAAGGACTTTGTAGATTTGGGGAGGGGCTTAAGACAAGTAGCACACACAGTATCCTTCTCAGAGGTACTGCCTGTCAGTGGCATGGGTGAGGCGAGGGTACTTTGCACCATGCAGTTTAACAAATGGTTGAAAAAATGGTGTGGAGCACAGGGTTTGGCTTCATTGGGGACTGGGGTTCCACCTGAGGGACACCAGCCTATACTGGCAGGATGGTCAGCATCTGTCCAGGAAGGAACAAGTCTTTTGGGCAATCAGTTTAAATGCTCATTGGCAAGCCTTTAAACTAGTCAAGGGGAGGCACTGATAAGCAGCAGAAAAATCCCAGCCTCCCCCTACAAAACAGGGTACTAAATAAGAAAAAGACCAAGGTAGAAAGGTCAGTGGGGGATGCCGCTACAGAAGGTAATGCCATCAAAAAATGGAGAGCAATGAGTACTAATGCCCATAGTCTGGGTAACAAGCTTCCTGAATTAGTGGCCTTGATGGAGGAGGAAGATCTGGATATTGTGGCAGTCACAGAAACATGATACACACAGAACCATGACTGGGACATAAGCATACCAGGATACACTATCTATAGGAGGGACAGGGAGGGTAAAAGGGGAGGAGGAGTAGCTCTCTACATAAGAGAAGAAATCAAAGCAACAGAACAAAAGGGTAAACAGGGAGGAGAAGAAGCACTGTGGGTCAATTTGGAGGCAAGCAATGGCACCACAATCCTACACAGGGATTGTATACAGACCCCTCAGGGGAGGAAATGGACAAGGAAATGATAGAAAGTATACTTAGAATGGCAGATAAAGGAGATATTGCTGATGGGTGATCTGAATATGCCAGATGTTAACTGGAGTGCAGTTGCAGCAGCCACTTCTAAGAGTGGGGTTATTCTAGATGCCCTACAGGGGGCATGCCTTAGACAACTAGTATTGGAGCCCACTCGAGAGGGAGCAATCTTAGATCTGGTTCTCTCAAATGGAGATGAAGAGAGGATCACAGATGTAGAAGTGGGTAGCCATCTGGGAACTAGCGACCATCGAACAGTATGGTTCACAATAAACACAGCAATAGAGTCAAGCCATACAAAGACAAAGGTACTGGATTTTAGGAGGGCTGACTTTGCCAAAATGGATGAGTGCCTAAGGAATGCACTAGCAAATGGGCAGGAAGGAGGGGTGGAAGAACAATGGGGAATAAAAAAACTGCCATCACAGAGGTAACAAGTCTTTGTGTAAAGCAAATAAACAAAATGAAACGAGGTAAGAAACCACTATGGTTCTCAAAGGAAGTGGCAGTGAAGGTTCAAGAGAAAAGAAAGCATTCAGGAAGTACAAGGAATCACAGAAGGAACAGGACAGAGAACTGTATCAGTTAAAGCAAAGGAAGCTGGAAAGGCAGTCAGAACAGCAAAGGCCCAAACCGAGGAAAAGATAGCCAAATCAGTTAAGAAGGGAAAACCTTTTATAGGTACATCAAGGAGGCGAAGGAAGACCAAGGAGGGATAGTGAGGCTTAATAAAGGAGAGGAGGGAGGGAGGGTGGGCAGAGGGTAACTGTGAAAAGGCAGAGATACTAAACAAATATTTTTGCTCAGTATTTACAAAGAAGAGAAGGAGATACCTAAAACAAACAGTAGAAACACTCTAGATACAGAAGTTGATACCAGCCCATTTACAGAAAAAGGGTTCTGAAAGAGCTCTTAAAACTGAAGGTGGACAAAGCAATGGGGCCTGATGGGATTCATCCCAGAATTCTAAAAGAACTAAGGGTAGAACTAGTGACACCACTGACTACCCTCTTTAACAAATCATGGGAGGATGGGGTGGTACCTGAGGACTGGAGGAGGGCAGATGTGATTCACCTCCACAAAAGTGGGAGCAAGGCAGAAGCAGGAAACTACAGACCTGTTAGTTTAACCTCAGTGGTAGGGAAAATGATGCAATCACTTCTGAAGGAAAGAATTGAGTATCTAGAGGCCAGAGGGGCACAGGACCCAAGGCAGCATGGATTCACAGCGGGAAGGTCATGCCAGACAAAACTGATAGATTTCTTTGACTGGGTGACCAAAGTAGTTGATCAGGGAGGGGCTGTGGACATGGCCTCACCTAGACTTTAGCAAGGCATTTGACACAGTCCCACACAAAAGATTAATATACAAGTTAGCCAGCCTGGGAGTGGGTCCCAAGATGACAGCCTGGGTAAAAGAATTGGCTGGAGAATAGGACACAGAGAGCAATAGTAAATGGAGTCCACTCTGAAAAAAGGGGTTAGTAGTGAGTACCGCAGGGTTCAGTATTAGACCGGTCCTCTTCAATGTCTTTATAAGTGACATTGCAGAGGGACTGGAAGGAAAAGTATGTCTCTTTGCAGATGACACAAAGATCTGCAACAGAGTTGATGCACAAGGTGGGGTGGAAAGGATGAAGGGACTAGGCAAGGTTAGAGGAATGGTCAAATGTATGGCAGCTTAGATTCAATGCTAAGAAGTGCAAGGTAATGCACCTGGGAAACAAAAACCCAGGGAAGAGTACACAATGGGGGGTGAGATACTAACAACAACAAAAATGGAAAGGGACCTGGGGTAGTCATATCAGATGACCTAAAGGTGGGCAAGCAATGTGAGAGGGCAGCAAGGAGGGCTGGGGAATACTGGGATGCATAGGGAGGCATCACCTGTAGAAACAAGAAGTTATTATCCCTCTGTACAGACAGCTGGTGAGACCCCATCTGAGTACTGCATGCAGTTCTGGAGACCCAATCTCCATAAAGACATAACAGGATGGAAGCTGTCCAGAGGAGGGCAACTAAAATGGTGCAGGGTCTGCGGAAGACATATGAAGAGAGACTTAGGAGCTTAATATGTATAGCCTCGAGGAAAGGAGGGGGGAACATGATAGAAACTTAAGTACCTCAAGGGAATCAACAAAGTCCAAGAGGGTAGCATCTTTCAAAAAGAGGTGTGCAAGAACAAGGGGCATAATCTTGAAGATAGAAGGGGAAGGCTCAGAGGAAATTTAAGAAGTATTTTTTCACAGAGAGGGTTGTGGATGTATGGAACGGCCTTCCAGAGGAGGTTGTGGAGTCAAAAACAGTGGTGGAATTCAAGCATGCATGGGACAGTCATAAGGCAATTCTAGAGGGTGGGGGTAGGAAGAAGTAGGCTGCTGGTTAACTAGGATCTGCAACTTATCCATCAGGTAGGGAAATGGGCAGACTGGGTGGTCCAAGCGGTCCTTATCTGCCGTCAAATTCTATGTTTCTATGTTACCTCAATGTTACTTGTAACTTAATAGAAACCACATTTGATTTAACATAAATCAGAATCCCTCCACCCTTTTTTCCCTTATATTTCTAAATATTTGATATCTGTCTGACTGAATTTGGGAATCCTCAATCCTACTGTGCAACCAGGTTTCAATAATTACTATTACCTTTGGCTGAGACATAATGACTCATTCTCTTATTGTTTCAAACTTTTTCCAGACACTTCTGGAGTTGAAGTACACTACCCCCCAAATCTCTCTGTCTTAATAGATCAATATTTACAGGTACAAGCCTCTGAGGGTCTAAATTTATGGATATAGAGTCGAATGGACCTGGATTGGGGTGAATATCCCCACATGTCACCAAAAATAAAATATTTACACACCTAATAACATTTAACACGTAATGCCTTATTTCCTTACATTTTCCCACAGGTCCCAATAGTTTGTGACACCTTATATGCATTTTGTGTCAAATGCTCATTTTAACAATTAATGCATATTTCACTAAATCCCTATAAATATATGCTGTCAGAGGACCAGAAGTAAGTAATGTATTGAAGCAATGATGCCAAATGTTATAGAAAGTAGATGTTTCCTTGCAGTGAGAATGAATAATCAAAGGTTTCAAACTTGAATATTGCAATTTTGCCTTGCCAGACTGAATGCATATAAAAAACCAAAAGCATAACATCACTAGTCTTAAGTTACCCATTTCAGATTGACAAATACTAAACACGTTTAAAGCTAGATGTTAAAAATGAGAAGAGTTCTGCTCAATGCAAAATTTAAAAAGGGCATAGTCCTTTAAAGCACAACACAAGTTGTACCTTTTCTATCTAATAAGTAACACCCCTATGTAAAAGCTCCCAGCGCTTATTCTATATTTTTTCTATTTCAGGGGCAGTCCCCGGTGGTATCTAGGCAAGTTCAACACTAGATAAAATATAATTCTTAAATAAATCAGACTTACCCAAGTACCACATGGAACTGTCTAGAACTACCCCGAGAAAACACGTTACAAAAGCCCACTTAATTCTATTAGATTTTTGTTTAGGAGTGTGCCTGCACATAGTGAGCATTGTGTACCTTTGAAGAGCTGAACCCCACCCTACAACACTCTGGTTGGTTGCTAGCAATTAGCGCAGTTTCAGCAAATTAAGGTGTGAAGTCTCACAGACATGCAGGCAGTTTGTGGAGCTGTAGAGATTTCCCTGGTAACAGTTCGCTGCTGGATCGCTGCAGATGCAACACAGTTGTTTCTACTTGTTTGCAGGTTCAGTAATCAGAACGTAAAGGGGGTCTCTATGGCTGACGCTGACACGCTGTTATAACTTGCATGCTAACACAGAAGCGAGCAGCGCATACCTTTGAAGAGCTGAATCCCGCCCCTACTACGCTCTGGTTGATTACTAGTAATTAGCACAGTTTTAGCAAATTTAGTTGTAAAGTCTCACAAACACGCAGGCAGTTTGTAGAGTTGCAGAGATTTCCCTGGTAACAGTTCATTGCTAGATCACTGCAGATGGAACACAGTTGTTTCAGCTTGTTTGCAGATAAGGTGCTGTCATGTGTAAAGCCTAGGTACAGTGTCTGAAGTTGTGTACTTGCTCCAGAGGATCACGACAGTTGTCAAGGATGGTGAGCTGAGCTAAATTATGCTTGCTGTGAGACTTTGCAAATAACTCACCTTGGTCTTTTTATAGTTCAGGATTAACATGTGTTCTGTAAGTCAGGACTCGACCAGGGCAAAGTTGTGCTGCAATTCTCTAATACAGATGGAGGGGTCTGGCTGACTTGTGAATAACATGGCATCATATGCGTAGAGGAGGAGTTGACTGGGGCAGGCCTGGGGAGGGAATGGAGGAAAAGGTTAAAAAGAAGGGGGCCAAGAATGGAACCGTGCAGTACACCGGAGAGCACAGGATGGAAGGTAGAGAGGGTACCCCTAATTTTTACCCATTGCATTCTGCCAGCAGGGTAGTTCTGAAACCAGGAGGTAACTGCAAATGAAAGACCAAGGATGGGGAGAGACTCAATAAGTAGGGAATGGTTAACTGTGTTGAATGCTTTAGTTAGGTCAATGTAGATTAACCCAACTCGGTGGCCATGGTTGAGTGCTCTGTGAGTAAATGTGGTATAGTCAAGAAGTGCGGTAGTGGTGCTATGATTTTTTTCTAAACCCATGTTGCTGCGGACATTGAGTGTTGTATTTGGACAGGTAATCAGAGAGCTGATTGGAAACGTTACGTTCAAGCACTTTGGAGAGGGGAGATTATAGAGATGGGACGGTAGTTAGAGTGCAAGGTCTTGTCTCTGCTCTTGTAGACAGGAGTAACTATGGATGCCTTCCACAAGAGAGGGAACTGACTTAGGCAGAGGGACAGATTGAAAATCTTGGTGAGGGGTAGCAGTACAGCATCTACGGCAAGGCGGAGAAGTTTTAGATCAAGGGAATAACTACTGTAGCACAGTCTATTAAGGACCTGAAGGAGGTACTTTTTTGTCTCTTTGGCCAAGACTGTCCTAAAGTAGAAGGGGGTGTGGGAGTGGTCATAACTCTAGGGGAGCTGTTAGGGGTCCCATGTGCAGAGAGGAGCATTAGAGAAAAAGTCATGGGGAAGGACTCCACTCAGGTTTGAGAAGGCAT
This sequence comes from Neoceratodus forsteri, assembly GCA_016271365.2. Classification (NCBI taxonomy): domain Eukaryota; kingdom Metazoa; phylum Chordata; order Ceratodontiformes; family Ceratodontidae; genus Neoceratodus; species Neoceratodus forsteri. The sequence continues at coordinate 554,402,507 of CM057450.1, read as the reverse complement.
TATTAAAGATATCAGCAATTTGTTGCGGATCCTGGGTGGAAACCCCATTGATGTTGATAAGTGAGGGTGGAGTTTTGTTGGGCTTGTCAGTCAGCTCCTTGATGTTCTCCCAAAAATTCCTACTGTTACCCCATGTGTCAGTAAACACAGTTTTGTAATCAGATTTAGCAAGGCAGTTGTTCCTAGCTGCCTTGTACCTCTCCCAGTCAGAGGGGTTCCCAGTGGCATGGGCTTTATGCCTGAGATGATCTCAAGCAGTCATCTGATTAAGGAGAGAGGCGGAGATCCAGGGGTTACAGGCACCTTTGGATTTCCTTTTCTGAGAGGGGTGAAGATATCACAGGCTGCGTTGAAAGTGGTGATAAAGTATTCTAGTGCAGAGTCAACATTAACAGATGAAAAAGTAGGCATCCAGTCACACTGCTGAAGGTAACATAAGAACTGCTGCCACTGCCCTTTTTTCAGGAAGTGCTGGTAAATTGCCATAGGGGAGTTTAGAGGCCTTGTTAGACCAGAAGCTGATAACCGGGGCGTGGTCGCTGAGCGAGTCAGATAAGACCTCAGTGCCCATAAACCTTTCAGGATGGTTGGTAAGAAGTAGGTCTAATTGAGTGCTGTTCCCTGCTCTATAGTTGCGCCTGGTGGGGGAATTAACCAATTGGGTGAGATTTTAGCTACTAAAATCTACTATCATAGATTTTAGTAGCTAAAGATGCTGAGACACACAGTTCATTACATAGATACAAAAACAAATAACAAAGGCAGAGTGGGATCTCTAGACTACCAAGGAATAAACGTACATTAAATTTTTACTGAACTTGGGGATGGGACAGGAGAGCAGAACCATCAGACTGCCAGGAAATAAAAGTACATCACATCATTATAGAACTCTGAGATTGTGTGGGAGGTCGGTACCCCTAGACTGCCAGGAAATAAAAGTACATCACATCATTATAGAACTCTGAGATTGTGTGGGAGGTCGGTACCCCTAGACTGCCAGGAAATAAAAGTACATCACATCATTATAGAACTCTGAGATTGTGTGGGAGGTCGGTACCCCTAGACTGCCAGGAAATAAAAGTACATCACATCATTATAGAACTCTGAGATTGTGTGGAGATGGTACCCCTAGACTGCCAGGAAATAAAAGTACATCACATCATTATAGAACTCTGAGATTGTGTGGGAGGTCGGTACCCTAGACTGCCAGGAAATAAAAGTACATCACATCATTATAGAACTCTGAGATTGTGTGGGAGGTCGGTACCCTAGACTGCCAGGAAATAAAAGTACATCACATCATTATAGAACTCTGAGATTGTGTGGGAGGTCGGTACCCCTAGACTGCCAGGAAATAAAAGTACATCACATCATTATAGAACTCTGAGATTGTGTGGGAGGTCGTGCCCCTAGACTGCCAGGAAATAAAAGTACATCACATCATTATAGAACTCTGAGATTGTGGGAGGTCGGTACCCCTAGACTGCCAGGAAATAAAAGTACATCACATCATTATAGAACTCTGAGATTGTGTGGAAGTGGTACCCCTAGACTGCCAGGAAATAAAAGTACATCACATCATTATAGAACTCTGAGATTGTGTGGGAGGTCGGTACCCTAGACTGCCAGGAAATAAAAGTACATCACATCATTATAGAACTCTGAGATTGTGTGGGAGGTCGGTACCCCTAGACTGCCAGGAAATAAAAGTACATCACATCATTATAGAACTCTGAGATTGTGTGGGAGGTCGGTACCCCTAGACTGCCAGGAAATAAAAGTACATCACATCATTATAGAACTCTGAGATTGTGTGAGGTCGGTACCCCTAGACTGCCAGGAAATAAAAGTACATCACATCATTATAGAACTCTGAGATTGTGTGGAGGTCGGTACCCTAGACTGCCAGGAAATAAAAGTACATCACATCATTATAGAACTCTGAGATTGTGTGGGAGGTCGGTACCCTAGACTGCCAGGAAATAAAAGTACATCACATCATTATAGAACTCTGAGATTGTGTGGGAGGTCGGTACCCCTAGACTGCCAGGAAATAAAAGTACATCACATCATTATAGAACTCTGAGATTGTGTGGGAGGTCGGTACCCCTAGACTGCCAGGAAATAAAAGTACATCACATCATTATAGAACTCTGAGATTGTGTGGGAGGTCGGTACCCCTAGACTGCCAGGAAATAAAAGTACATCACATCATTATAGAACTCTGAGATTGTGTGGGAGGTCGGTACCCCTAGACTGCCAGGAAATAAAAGTACATCACATCATTATAGAACTCTGAGATTGTGTGGGAGGTCGGTACCCCTAGACTGCCAGGAAATAAAAGTACATCACATCATTATAGAACTCTGAGATTGTGTGGGAGGTCGGTACCCCTAGACTGCCAGGAAATAAAAGTACATCACATCATTATAGAACTCTGAGATTGTGTGGAGGTCGGTACCCTAGACTGCCAGGAAATAAAGTACATCACATCATTATAGAACTCTGAGATTGTGTGGGAGGTCGGTACCCCTAGACTGCCAGGAAATAAAAGTACATCACATCATTATAGAACTCTGAGATTGTGTGTGAGGTCGGTACCCCTAGACTGCCAGGAAATAAAAGTACATCACATCATTATAGAACTCTGAGATTGTGTGGGAGGTCGGTACCCCTAGACTGCCAGGAAATAAAAGTACATCACATCATTATAGAACTCTGAGATTGTGTGTGAGGTCGGTACCCCTAGACTGCCAGGAAATAAAAGTACATCACATCATTATAGAACTCTGAGATTGTGTGGGAGGTCGGTACCCCTAGACTACCAGGAAATAAAAGTACATGACATTTTTATTGAACTTGGAGACTGAGTTGGGGGGTACTGCTAGACAGCCTGGGACAACCTAGAAAAGCCCAGGGATCAGGAGAGGCTGGAAGGGAATGACTAAGGCTTGGCACAGTGCCCCCACACATTTGTACATAGAGGCATTGTGCAAAGCTGATATGGTCACATAATGGCATGCAAATGGCCCTGTGCTTGCCATGTGTGGTCATTTTATTTATTTTATTCAAACCTTGTTGAGTGGGTGAGTGCACTGTCACAGGTACATTAGCATGCCAGCTGCTGTATATATCTTCTAGGAGCAATGGGGCTCTCCTATTTGGGACACATTATCTTATTTGGGACACATTATCCCCCTTTGCTCCAGAGCGTCTGTTACCAACAAGGGGCTGTGTTAGTGCCATGCATAGGCACTTTGTTCCACACTGACATAGCCCACTGTTCATACAGGCAGTGAACACCAGATGGGGTGCACTTTCTGTATAAATATGGCTTCCCTAATGGCCGCATGCTGTACTGTATTTTGTGTGGCACCTTTATTGCATGGCTGAAAGGGACATGGCTGAACATGGGACCCTTAGAATTTATTGTAGAAAGTGGGTGAGCTCTTTGGTGAGTCCATTAATTCTGACCAAGTTACCTGCTGGACAGGCTGCAGAGTCACTGGGGTATAGTATAATTGACAGCACATGTCCACAGGCATTCTGTAGTGACCCAGGGTCAGGTTGTAGGGAGATAGCCAAATAATAGAAAACAGGGGGACTAATATTTAAGGATACGTCCTAGCATAGAAAGTAGTTCTGCTGAAAAGCTAGCCTCAAAATATCAGTTTCTCATTTTTTCAACTTTTTGTTGTTGTCTTTATTAACTGACCTTGGTCTAAGGATGAGTGAATGTGAAAATTGCCAGCTTTGGTTTGGCTTTGATTTGGACCCCAAAGGCTCAATTCTCATAGACCCCTTAGATGGATGCAAGCTGCTGCCAAAGGCAGCTTGTGTCAAAGCCTGGTGAGCCAGGGACCCTGTACTCAATTTTCTATTGGGCAGGCTCCTGGCAACCCTAGCCTAGCATCAAACAGATGGTGCATCCTGAGGGTGTGCTGCAACCTGTGGGGTGGCAGTGCACTGCTTTAGCTAGTCCCTGGTGGCTAGAGTCCCCTCTCACCCCAATCCCCGATATCTCCAGTTCATGTAATTTATATAATCCGCTGCTGATGTAGCGGGCCCCCTTCCCCAATCCCTGATGTCCTCAGTTCATGTAATTTACTAAATCCCCTGCTGATGTAGTGGCCCCACTCCCCAATCCCCCATGTCCCTGAAAATGAGGTAATAAAAAAAACTGGCTGTCTAGTTGACCTCCCCTGCCTGATCCCGGATGTCCCCAAATAAATGGTAGGTACACAATCCTCTGGTCATCCAGTGGACCCCCAACCCCCCTCCCCAGCTGGCAGTGTCCCACCACCCCACTCCCTCTCCCCATCACAAAACCCAGCTGGTGACTGGCACAGCCCACCACTCACCACTATGGCCAGCTGCTGACTGAGCTCTCAATGAGCACTGTACTGCATTCAGTACATGCCCATTGATTGACAGAGCTGACATTCAATGGGCATGTACCGAATACACTACAGTGCTCATTGAGAGTTCATTCGGTGGCTGGCCATGGTGGTGAGTGGTGAGCTGTGCCATTCACTAGCTGGATTTGTGGATGAGGGGAGTGGGGTGATGGGACACTGCCAGCTGGGGTGGGGGTGGGGTTGGGGGTCCACTGGACCACTAGGGAATTTTGTAACTAACATTCATTCTGGGACATCAGGAATTGGGAAGGGGGGTCCACTAGACCACCAGGGTTTTTTTTTACCTAATTTTTAGGGACATCGGGGAGGGGGGCTGCTAGATCACCAGGGCTATTTAATTTATGCTGGTGGGGGATCGGGCTTTGTAGGGGGGACTGTGGCACATTGTCGCATAGTGCTACACTCTCCAAGAGGGATCTGTCTGAGCACCCTGCTGGTCTAACAGTACTTAGAAAGTTTCCGTCTGGGAGAGTTTTGTGAATCCCACTTTTGGGGGTATGGCAGCCCAAGTCTGGTGCAAGCCCCTTAGTGCCATGCTGCAGCCCATTTTGTGGCACAAGGCTGATACAAGTCCCCTTTGGTGGATGCAGCCTGCTTTTGTAAATAGCTCAGGGGGCCTTTTTTGATGCGGGGTGCCACATGTGCCACATATATATTTGCCACGGGCACCTTGCGTCAATCTCAGGGCTTAAGAATCAAGCCCCATGTCTTTGATTCAGATTCAATTCATTGGCCAAGGACACTTCAAGTACTTGGTGTGGGAGTCTGGCAGACTAAAACTAAGGATAGAAGGCACCCATCAATCATCCCCTCACCTAAAACAAATGTCTTGCACACTCCCCGTTTCCTCCAGTCAGTTCCTTTTTTCTTTTTTTTTTGTAATTCAGTCAGTACCTGGCATAGTGTCAGTAGCTGGAAATGTTTTTATAAATAAACCATCTAGGTGAAGGAAGGAAGGAAGGCAGAAAGTCACCGGAGTAGGGAAAGGGGTGGACATAGAACTAGCTACCTGGGAAGAGCTAGAGTGTTTTTTTTCTAATTATTTGGCTGAAGATTGAAGTGATCCAAAGCTGCCCAAAAGTTCGATTAGGTAGAATTTCACTAGATACAAATCTGGCTCCGGCTCATCTTTACCTTTGTCGCGTATGGATCATTTCAAGCTGTTTCTAGCATCCCGGTACTATATGCAGTGTAACCTCAGGCTTTGTGGAATTTGTATCATGTTTGGTGACCAGCAATAGAGCTGGACATAGAAACCCTGATCAACCAATGTGACATTCACCAAAATAACCAAAACTTGCCAGCTAAAGTGCAGTATCTCTTCACCAATAGTAGAGAGCAGACGCAATGTGCAGGACCTTGCATTTTTTAGCATTAAATTGTAATTGCTTTATGCTTGACTTTTGCAGCCTCTCTATATCCCCTTTAATACTTTTTGCACCGTCCACACTGTCCACCTTCCCACTGACTTTGGTGTCATCTGCAAAGAGACACACTTTGCCTTGTACCCCTTTTCCTAAGTTGCTGGTGTACATTTTGAAAACAATGGGACTTAGTACAGAACCGCTGTGGGATCTCACTGGTAACATCTCTGAATGTACTGTTTAGGACCACTCTCAGGGTTCTATCATCCAAACAGTTCCCTGTACACCAGGTTAGCTTTACCCTTAACCCTGAAACTCCCACCTTCTATACCAACTTCATTTGTAGAACATAATCAAAGGTCTTGCTGAAATCCAGATAAGGGAAATCTACTACCTGGCCTCTATCCACTGCCTGTGTCACCAAATTGAAGAAACCAACCAGATTAATTTGACAGAACCTTCCCCTCTAAACAAATTTCAGAAAGTTGTGTTGTTCTCCCTAGGGAAAATGAGAGTGAGGGGAGATATGGTAGTGGAATTCAAGCTCATGAAAGGTATGCAAAACTAGACCAGAGTAGACTGTTGTGCAGAATTTGGGATAGCCGAACCAGGAAGAAAGAGTTCACACTAAGAAAAGACACAGTCAGAAGGAACAGAAGGAACATGTTTCAACCAGAGAATGACAGAGTTGTGGAACAGATTAATGGAGTAGGTGATAAGTGCAGATGCTGTAGTGTTCAGAGTTTCAAGAGCAGGCTCTACAGCTACAGTACATGAAACAAAAAGGCATTTCAGGTTATTGCTGTTCTGATATCAGGCAGTTGAACTAAATGGGCTGCACACAGTTGAGCTGCCAATAGAATTTCAATGTATTAGAACCGTGGAGTGATAAATCACTCTGCCTCACAGCACCTATGTACAGTACTATGTAACTTCCAAAGTAAGTACAGTTTCTGGTAACTGGTCACAGTTCTCCTCTAGGGAATTTCAGAGAGCTGTGCCACTGCATTTGGTCTATCACATCAAAGGATCCCATAACATTCCCTATCTAGTGGTACTAATGACTAGTTGTTGCAAAGTTTTTAAAGGGCAACAAAAAAGAAGAAAGACTCCAGAATGACACATCAATACTGCATTTATAGCAATTTTTTAAATCATCTATTAGAATATTATTGGGAAAAATTGGCGAAAAAACTCTAGAAGAATAGTTATTTGGCAGACTCACAGTGTTCATACCCACTTAAAGAGCTTCTGACCTCATAGGGTAACATTTGAAAAGCATAATATTTAGACAGAATTCCCCTTATGATTCAAATAATGTCTATATTTATTTATCCCTTATTCATTTTTATTAAGGATATTCACACACTTTGGTCTTCATCTGCTTTGGCTGCTTGTCTACCGGTGACATTATAATCACTTGCTTATATCAGCTTTATAGTGTATGGTGGAATGCTGTTGCACATGAAAACCCATGCTCAGAACAGCATTGTTGTGCTTGACTCAGTGCGTCACGATCTTGCTGTGCTGCACTGAGTACGTCACCGGTGCAGCACAACAAGACTAAACGCATTCATGCATGTGCAATGTATCAGCCACGGTGGAGAGTAAACGAGTAGCGCTAGAATGAGCCACTACGCTGAAGCCAAGTAAAGTTTGTTTTAAAAAATGTGACGGTTTATTTCTGCGTCCATTTGCTGTTTTTTATTGTCTATGGGGACTCATTCACAAACAAGGATCTTCTCTGATCTTGAGGTCTCATTGGCAATGGATGACCTCTCGAGCTTCATTTTCGAGGTCTAATGTTGCCAAGGAGACCTCTTGATAGAGAATATCCTTGCTGTGAATGACTCCTCATAGACAATCCTCTATATAGTGTATAGAAGAGCATTGTTCTATAAAGAAATCCATTCTTTTCAAAATACTGTTGTACCACAGTTCAAAGGTCATGGAATCTGATTGTACCCTTCTGGGGTAGAGCAGCATTCTAGAACCTCTACAGACTGTACAAGTCAGTTTCATTGTGAAAGAGAAAAAACAAAATGCACACATTTCACATAATACTATACACTATAAAAAATACAGGTTGAGCAACTTTATGCAAAATCAGTGTGCTCTTCCACCTTGGGGTTCTGATTCCCATGGACCTCTCGAGCATCGCTCTCGAGGTCAGAGGGAATCAAAACCCCTCTGTGGCAGAACACACACTGGTTGTGCATAGTTGCCCATCCAGTATTCTCTATATAACTTCTACAACAACCAGTTATGATGTCACAAAAGAAGTATTATGATGTCAGGAATCCTGATTGCATGAAAATGTCATAAGTAATGAAGTATGAGAGGAAAGTACATACTGTATATGAAATATAAGCTAAATTTTCAATATTGTCCCTGTGGTGTCACAGTCTCTGTAACTCTAAATGGAGTTTGTAAATTTTGGGAAAACCTTGAAGATGTGGAGCCCTATAGTTAAACAGTTAGTGATGTGCTAACATGGCTTGATCGATGGTAACTTTGCTTTGATCACTTGAGAATCCACCAACATGTCAAGTGCCATATTGGAAGGCACAGTAAGCATGGCCCAAAGTTTAAAGCACATGAGTGTTAATAAATTCCAGGAGTGCATGCTAGTGAGGGAGAGTGGTTTACATACAGACTACACTGGCATATTGTAACTATTTTGGAAGTGCTAATAGCCTGTTTGTGCAGCACTAGTTAATATGTCCTAAAAGCATATTTTAAAGGGAAATAGTGGAAAAGGCACAGCTTTACCCAGGCACTACAAAATGTCTGATTAGTGCTTTCAGACAGTAACATTTTTTTAACAAATTGCTCTAACTGATTTTTTAGTGATTTAAACAGTAGCCTTCAACTTTCGCTTTCTATTGCTGGCAGCCACCATTTCAAGAGTAGCAGAGAGCTTCCTGAGCTCAGTTTATGCTAATATATCCTGCCAACCAATAGCTGAGGTGAAACAGGCATATTAGCATATAGTGAGCTCAGGAAACTCACTGCTGCTCATGAAATGGCTGTTGCCAGCAACAGAAAGTGGAAGTTTTGGGTAGCTGTTCTGAATCATTAAATAAAGTTGTTACTGTCTGAAAGCACTAATTGAGAGTTTCTGCAGTGTCTGAGGAAAGCTTTATCTTTTCCATTGTTTCCCTTTAAAACCACACAAACAGGACAGACAGCCTGCCCCTGTCCACTCATTATTTGCCTGGGGTCCAGTGGTCCCCCACCCTTACATAATCCTTGTTATAGATATCCTTGGTTTCCAGTGGCACTTATCTTAAGGAGCCCCGACCACACAGGACGTGATGGCATCATGGCAGGTGGCACAACCCCTCTGCTCTCCACCATAGCCAGTCAGGGTCCAACTCCATCAGCTAGTATAGCGCCGGAAATAGTACTATAGCAGTTGTAAAATATCTCTACAAAGAAACAAAGCTTTTGTGATTTTGCAGAGATGTTTCACAACTACTATAATGATATACCCACTGGTCAATTCATATACTAGTTGCAGGAATCAGACAGTGGATGACCATGGAGGTAAGTAGAGGGTATCTGCAACTGCCATTGTAGAATGGGTGGGGTTAGTGGCTCTGTGGAGGTGCCAACAGACACCAGAATTTAATATAAACATGACTCGGAGAGGGGAATGGCTACAACAAGATGCAAGGAAAAGTAAGGGGGATGAGAAGAGGAAGAGGGACCACTAAACACCAGTGTGGGATTGAGTGAGTGAGGTTGGGACCATTGGACCCTAGGGACTTCTAAAATGGTGATTCAGTGGGGGGGGGGCACTGCACACCAGGGATGTGTCAGCAAGGGGTGGGCGGGGGTGGCATAGTGCTATGCAGCAATGTAGCACAGGCACAAAGCACTTTGCATGCATCTTTGTTTGTGGTTAGAATTTCTGACACATGGCATTTAGATGTAGGCTCACATATTCAAAGGAGATGTGTGGCACATCCCTAGATGCGAGTGGTGTATCCCTAGATGTACCTGCGTGTCTCAGGTCTTGCGATGGCTGTTGGGGGCTTGGCACTATTCAGCAGCCCCTGATGTGTCACTCAAACCCAACTGCATTATGGCACAGAATATTGCAGTGCAGACATGCAAATGAGGGGTTCCTCATGCATATTCCCCGCATCACAATATTCAATATTCCCCTGGGGAAGACACGGCCAGGTGCACTGGCACAAAGTTAGGAATCCAAAACCCTGTCCTAACTTTGTGCTGGGTAGGGTGGTGCCCCAAGCAAAGACCTGGTCCGGTCACATGATCCTCACTCCCAGCCTCCCAGCCCCAGTCCCCGTCGTATGAGAAAATAACTGTCCGTACCCCTATTTGCCATAGTGTAGTGGACCCCCCTCCCAGCCCCAATCCCTGCTGTATGATAAAATAACTGTCCAGTCCACTATTTTCCATAGTGCCATGTCCACCCACCCTGGCCTCGATCCCCATTGTATGCAAAAATAACTGTCTGGTCCATGATTTTCCATAGTGCCGTGTCCCCCCTCCCTAGTGCCGATCCCCAGAATAATACCGTGTCCCACCCCCATTGACCCTGGTGCAGGTTTTAAATAATTGATTAGCAGTTTTTTTCTTGGGACAATATGAACTGTACAGAAAGCATTTATATAGGTTTTCTAGAAGTGTTATGTTTGTTAATCACAGTGAGGCAAGTGCTATGCATTTTCACAATGTTTTAGAACTTTTATGAGCAAAACACTAATCAATTTTTAGAGTTAAATAAAACCCTGCTGGTGGTCCAGTGGCCCCCCCCCGGCCCAATCTTCATATGTCCAGAAACCAACAACCCAGTATCCCCGGTGCTCAAGCCACCCTCACCCTCCAGCCAGGTAGGATGTAGCCCACCACCCTGCCCCCCCACACCCGACAGGAGCCAGTGAATGGTACAGCCTTCCACACACCAGCATGGCCAGCCACCAACTGAACTGTCAATAACCATGTAAAGTACATAGTACCCGCCCAATGGTTGAGGTCAACCAATGGGAGGAAACTATGTACTGTACACACTCATTGACAGTTCAGTCAGTGGCTGGCCGTGGTGGTGTGTGGCAGTCTGTGCCAGTCACTGACTCCGGTTGGGTAGGGGGGAGCATGGTGGTGGGCCACGTCTTACCAGGGCAGGCGAGAAGGGCAGCTTGAGCACTAGGGATACCGGGTTGTTGGTTTCTGGACATATGAAGATTAGGCTGGGGGGGGTCCACTAGACCACCAGGGTTAATGGGGTGGGATGTGATATTTTTCTGGGGATCTGTGCCAGGGAGGTGGACACTGCACTATGGCAAACAGTGAACTGGACAGTTATTTTTGCATACAACGGGGATCGGGGCCGAGGTGGTGGGACAGTACACTATGGAAAATAGTGGACTGGACAGTTATTTTATCATACAGCAGGGATCGGGCTGAGGGGGGGTCCACTGCACTATGGCAAATAGGGGAACAGGCACTTTTTTTATCATACAGTGAGGATCAGGCCTGGAAGGAGGGTCCACTGCACTAGGGAAAATAGGGGACTGGATTATTTTATCATACAACAGGGATAGGGGTCTGGGAGGGGACTGGCCTGGCACATTTTGCAGGGGGCAGCCATGCTAATGAGCCCATAATGGGCATTCATGATTAGGGATGGGCAGACCCGAAAAGGTCCTGTCCCTTATTATCAGGATCAGGATCCAGGCCAAAGTCCTGATTAGTTCTGATTTAAATCAGAACCTTTTGTAAAATGTGAGGAAAACTCAAAAGCTGCCATAAAATTGAATAAAACTGCACTGAGATTTATGGCACACACATAGAACTATAAACTGCATTTCAGGAAATGAAAACTGTGAGCCTATAGCACTGTTGTGCTGGGCAATCAAATATGGCAGTCATGCAGTTGACCTTTCAGTCTGTTCCCTGCCTTTGCAGAGGTGTAAACTGACCTTAGAGGGGGATCTCAGACCCTGCCCATCTCTGCTCATTCACAACTGTCCCTAAATCAGTCCCTGGTGTCTAGCAGCAGTGACATGGCACCCACCCCCATCTCAGATCACTGCTGCAGTGCCTGTGCCTGCATGCACTGTAAAAACAAACCCCCCATCCCCTATTCCCCGGTGTCTAGTGGACCTCCCCTTCCTCTGATCGTGCCAGCCACAAAATACATTTCTAACTCGATCTGCTCTCTGGGTGGGTACAAGGGTGAAGACTGACTGCTTTTTGTTAGCCTTCTTGCTCTGAGTCCAAACTTCAATCAATGCAATAGCAGGCAGTTCTGGAATGCAGCCCCGAGTCATGATCAAGCTGGCAGCTACAAGCTGTAAGACCATGTAAACAGTGGTTTTACAGCTTCTGGCTCTAGCTGCTGGCTTGATCGCAGCTCAGGGCTGCATTCCGGAACTGCCTGCTATTGCATTGATTGAAGTTTGGACTCAGATGAAGAAAGCTGACAAAAGGCAGTCAGTTTTCACCCTTCTACCCACCCAGAGAGCAGATCAGGTTAGACATGTATTTTGTGGCTGGCAGGATCAGAGAAAGGGGGGGGGGTCTACTAAACACCAAGGAATGTGGATGGGGTAAGGTACCTGGACTCAGGGACTGATTTAGGGCCAGTGGATGAAAGCAGGGGTTGACAAATCCAAAATTAAGTACTTGTCCATGGACCAGTGACTGCACTAAAAGTAGTAGTCCTGGTGCTCGAGGTGGTAGCCCAGTTAGAAACAGGCATGAAATTAAACAAATGAATTTTCTTATAACATACTGTACATTTGTTCTCACTTGGCTTATACTTCTGGAGAGATACCTCTATTACACTGCTTAAATTTAAGTCTCTTCATACATTTAATTCAAAGATAAGTGAAGCAACTACTTTGCACAGAATTCAATAAAAATACTACTGTTTTGTACTTGTATCCTGCTCGACTTGACTAACCATAAATCATCATTACTGTATTAGTAAATCATCCAGATTTCTAACAAATGACAGTTCAACAAGACAGCATATCAAACTCTCCCTCCAAGTGTAAGGTTTTTTAGGTAAAATAAGAACCTGGGACAAAATTAAACACACTGCATAAGGCCTAGTAGGCAGGCACCGCTTCAAAAATACTCAGTATAGAAAAATAATGACTAGAACACAATGGAAAAACAAATCAACAGACTTTGACACAATATACTGTATTTAATTGCTAAAGAGGCGGTTACTGCCAGAAAAGTGAGAATGCCATAAGAAAATGACTAAGGGTCCCATCACTGCTCAAGCCACTCAGACACTCCTTATCAACACTAAACGTTTTGCTAGCTTGTCACAAACTAAAGATCACAGGGTCCAGTCATAGCCGAAACTAGCAATGCAAAAACAATATGATTCATGAGCTGTTCACAGTAACAGATGCTGTTTAAAAAGTAAAATTATTCTGCTGTCATGGATCGTATCCACCACCACCATGGTCCATTGCCCAACCTCTACCATTCCTCCAACTGAAAGGGTAATGCCGAAGGCTGATGACGATTACTGGGTCAGCTCTAATTCCTGATCCTTCCCAGTCCCTAGCCCTCATGTGGCCTAACTGCTTGCTTTTCCTTTTGTGCCTGTTGGCTCCCACATTGCCTTCTCCAGCCCAGTACTCACTGGCATGGTGGTCAAGAAGGGACCCTGGGTAACCTGACCCATGACAGCCTCGCTATTTTTTTGTTTGCCGTCCTGTTCCTAAAGCTGTTGCTGCATGCTGCACCATGGGCGCTCTCGGCTGCTCACTCCCACCATTTCGACTAATTTCACCATGCAGCTGACTTCCTGCTCCCTCCATCCCTTTGCATTCTTGCTCATTTTTCTTCCTTGCCAGTTCACTCCTGACATGCTGTCTCCAGCCCAACTCACCGATCCCAGCAGTGTTCACATGATGCAGTGTCCCACACTGGCACCGTAGTGGCAGGTAGAAGAAAGGCAGGCAACTGAGGCAAGTAAAAAAAAATGTGCATTTACTGTTTGTTTTCCTGGTTGTCCCAGGAACAACCAATTGAGTAGTTTGTGTTTTATCTGACCAGTATGGGGTGGGGGGGCACCTAGACATAGGAATACATTTTTTTTTACATTTTGTTAATCATCTAGCCATAAGTGGCTGGTAGACCTGGACTCGGTACACTTATGCAATGGGTTCTTATTTATCTGGGTCTACTGACCCACATTGGATCCAGGGGATTCTGATTTTAGGCGGGTTGGTCCGCCCATCCCTATTCATGAGACCCCTGTGTGACATGCATGCCCAATGAGCTCATTAGTATATTTTGACCGAATATCACCTTTTGGGGAAACGGTGCATCCAGGTATGTGCTGCTTATTCCCCCATTGGTTGTCTTCAGCCCTGAATCCTGGACGCGCTGCGCCAAACATGGTGGCTTCCTGCTATGTGCCACGCATCCAGGGTTCGATATTCAGATGGAATGAGTGCTCTGTTCCAATCACACATTCTGTTTGAATATCCCATGAGGGCTGACTGGCCCATTTGTTTGTGTGGCACATCCATTTGCACTGCGCATCCGGTCAGCTCTGAATATGGGGCCCCTATTTCATAAAATTTATATATGTAGCTTTCTTTTATTCATTATTACAGTGGAACCCCAGAGATATGAACAGCATGGGAAATCAGCTGTTCATAACTTTGAAAAATTCGTGTCTGTGTAATCATGTATTTCAGCAATAGAGTAAATGTTAGCTGGTGGTCCTGATAGGCATGGGGGATATTTTATTGACCCAGCTGGTCTGGCTCCAGGCTGTAAGCCCACTCACTCCTATACCGTTCCCCTCTCCCTTACTAGAAAGAACCACCGGTATTCCTTTGATGCACTTACCTCCAAGATGCTGGGCTTGTGGTAGTGATGCTCCACCCTCAGATCCTGACCCTGGTGCTCTCTGAGGACCTTAGGTAGCTCTCAATGGTGAGAATGGGGCAAGCGCTCCACCAGAAACAGGCTCCCCCACATTCCTGGAAGTTGCCATCTTTCCCCAACAGCCCGCGAGTCTCCAAGAGCATATGGCAACTCTTGTGAGATCTCAGCCCCCATGGAAGATACTGCTACAGCACGGTAGGTGTAGTACTGTACAAGGGGTCAAAATTTCACCTAGACTGATGAAAAGGGCTTGGAGCTATTAATGTAAGAGTCATGGAAGGGACACCCAAATTCATGTGAGCTTGGTGTCAATTGAAAGGGTCACCTGTTTGCACTTGCAAGACATTGCTACCACGGTTGTGCTCAGCAGCAGAGGTGACCTGAAGTACATATAAGTGTCTTATCATAGTATCATCACATAACAGCAACAAAGCACTGTAAACAGCTTATGATGTGGGATCATGTCCTATATTACTAAGATGAATAAAGAGGGGGATTGCACACACTATCAATAAAAAGACTGGCACTGTTATATCATGAGCGTCTGAGTAGACAACTCCTTTTGCACACAGTGCCCATTCCAGCTGCATTGTTCAAACTGTTGAAACTGTGTCTTTATAAGGGTCTTTATAGGGACACTGAAAATGCAGATTGTGTAAAGTGAAACTTTTTGGAATGGTAAAACAACTGTTACAGAACTGAAACATATGTAATACAGAGTCTTAATCAATCATGGAGTTCCCTGGAAGAGGCAGCAAGACAGCTAAAAGGCCTTTGTGACTACATGACATGTATATACTTAGCAGACACAGCACCCTAGGAACTGATTGCAATCTTTTTCAATATCTGAGGTCTATGGATACTATAAAGATGTACACTGTTCAGTACAGCACTCAGTTTCACCTCTCATGAGTCTTTGCAAATCAGGCACAGAGTGTACCTTGGGGTTGTCAACACTAACGCTCACCCATTCTCATATGCACTATACATCTAAGCTTATTTATTGATAGAATGGGTTGAGCATTAGGTTTCACAACCCCAAGGTACATCACACGCATTATTTGTGAAGACTCAGGAGAGGTGAAACTGTAATGGTTTTTCCTGTTGCTGCCTGCAGGGTGGAGGTGGAGTGTTAGGGTTGGGAACCCTAACATCACATTTCTCTATTTTTTTCAACTTCCGGTGTTATCCTATGGGAATTTTCATGTTTTCAATGTTTGTTTATATGCCCCCTAAATTATGTGTGTGTGTGGGGGGGGGAATTATGTGGTATTGTTGTAGTACTCATTAATGCCTTTGTTTTAATATAGAGATTGCCCCTTAACTGCAAACATTGAAGGAATTATGGCTTGATGAATTTGAAAAGTGTTAAAAAACTAAGTACAAAATCTTTATGTCATGTGATGGCACCCTTTTTCATATGAACCAAAAACCCATACGAAAAAGGATCCCTTCATAAGAAAAAAAGAACTGGAAAAAAAATCGAAGTCCAACATTTTTTTGGTATGAGGGCATCCTTTTCCTTATGAACAAAAAAGGATTCCTTCATACAAAAAAAGACTCAGAAAAAAAAAAAGTCCAATATCTATTTTTTATATGAGGGTATCCTTTTTCATATAAATGAAAAGGCATATGAAAAAGTATCCCTTCATACAAAAAAGAATTGGGGCTCAGTTTTTTTCCAGTTCCTAAAAAAAAACAAAGTCAAAATTTTTATTTTCATATGAAGGGATTCTTTTTCATGCGGCTGACTTCCTTTTCCACATGGCCATACAAAAAAGGGAAGTGAATCATGAAAAAGGATTTAAAAATAAAAAAAACACATTTTATAGTCATTGTTCCGAGAAGTAAGTGCAGAATCCACAAAATGGGGTCCTGATTCGCAAGATACATGTGTTGGTATGTGTGCAGGATGTCATTTTTGTGGGTTTTGAAATTGTTTTAGAAAAAAATGGAAACAACGTGACGGACATATGAAAAACAGTTTTTTTCCTCATTAAACAGGAGTATCCCCATATGAAAAAGGATCCTTTTTCGTATGGACCAAATTCTTTTTTTGTTCCAGGCAGGTATCCAAAAGACCATACTGAGCATGCTCAGAACTGACATTTTAAAATGTAATAACTTTAGAATGGATTAATATTTTTTCACCAAACCAGGGAAAGGCACCACTGGGACCCAAGCCCATTCTACTCTGAAAATTTCAGGCCAAAATTCCATCTCATCTAAGTGCTAGGTGATGACAAAAAGCAGCAAAAAAAAAAAAAATGATTTATTCAGTTTTTTTCACTATCTTGGAATGTGCACATCTGACCAGAATGAAACTTAATACATCAAGAGGTCTACTCTATGAGATTGTGCATGCAAAATTTCATGCAAATCTATTGAATGGTTGCAAAGCTATTAAAGTACAAAGTTTGAGTTTTAACATAGAACCCTCTGCTCAACCCGTAGCGCCACTATAATACGTACAGCTTTAGGGAGAAAAGGTAAGAGTTGGGCTATAGATTCCCGTCAGCCTGTCATTTCAGTGGAAATACCCTTTTCATCCCATTTCTTCAAAATAATTCCATCTGAGTTTGAAGGTCATTGCAGTATCAACGATAATACCTGCTGTGGAAGTGTATTCTTAATGTCCACCTTCTGGTTTGTCTAGTTCTTCCTGACATTTCCCTTGCCTCTTCCTCACTTCAGTGACATTGTGTGTGTCCCATTACCCTTCCATCCTGGGGAATCCTGAAGAGAAATATTTGGCCAGACAGTGATATCCTATCTAGATATTTAAATAACAATGATAATATCCACTGATTCTTGTATTTTTATAGGAAAACATCTTAGTTTTGTTAGCCGGTCTTCAGAGCCCACATTCCAATGGAAACCATTAGCTTCGGCATATCAGATGTGTGACAATGTTTTTATGAATACTGGGTTGGGATTATGAAGTATGAGAGGTACATGATTTTTAAGGTCAGAAGAAACCCATTTTTGCTGTGCAGATGTTCAGTAGTGAAATGATTACTTATTCCCAACTTTGCATACACTAAAAATATTTTTTATGCTATTCATTTATTTTTTATAATATTAATAAATAACATTGTTATTACATATCACATGCATACCTTGTGATTAAAGTTTATACACAAAAATAAAAATACAGTATACACATATTCAATTCACTTGAATCTAAGAAAAAAAGCATAGATAAGTTCAGTGAACAGGAATGTCATGTTAAAGGGAGTGAGGGAGGTGACCCTACTGTTGCTAATGCTCCCTCTATACTGGGGACTGGTAGCAGCAAGGCGGGTAAAAATAAGGTTGAGGTTAAAAAATGAGTAGTGGACGTGGCAAAGGGAGAAGACTGTCAGGGTTTGCAAGCTTTAGAAATAAGAAGTAAGGAGAATGGAAAGGAATGCAGGTGTAGAATCATGAAACAGCAAAAGAGGATCAGGAGACAATTTGAAAATGGTCTGCCTAAATGCCAGGAGTATGAGTAATAAAATCAGTGAGCTACAGGCATTGGTAGCAGACAGTGAGGTGGGCCTCCTAGCCATCAGAAACTTGGGCCACAGAGAATAATGACTAGGACTTGTCAGTCCCTGGTTACACAATATTCAGACAGGATAGAACAAAAGGACACAAGGGGGACACAGCCCTATATGTCAGGGTGCGCATAGAGGCTGTGGCTATGAAGAATGGACATAGCAAGGGAAGTAAAAGAGAATCAGAGGCATTGTAGGCTCACATCAAGGCACTTTCAGGCAAGAACATGCAGGTGAGGTGATCTATAGACCACCAGGACGAGGGGAAAAAAGAGATAAGGAGCTTGTGGAAGAGCTAAGAAGGGGAGTGAAGAAAGGGAAAGTGGTGGTGGTGGGCAATCTGAACCTGCCTGATATCAACAGGGACATTCCAGTGGCCAGCTGCACCAAAAGATAGGCCCTTTTGGATACATTTCAGGACTGCCTGATGGTGCAGCTGGTTAAGGAACCCACTAGACAAGCAACCATTCTCGATTTGGTGCTCATCAACTCAGAGATGGTGAGTGGAATGAGGGTTGGGGTGGCACTGGGGTCCAGCAACCATATTTCTATTTGATTCAGGCTGGCCCTTGGGCCCAGAATGCCCCTATCAAAAACTGAAGTCCAATATTTCAGAAGAATAGACATCAACTTTGAGCAGGGTGGACAGCATTGGAGGTGTAGAAGGAAGATGTGGGCAATCAAAGGGACCGTTCTTGAGGCAACAAAGTTATGCATGAAAATTGTTACAAAATGAAACAAGTACAAGAGACCAATACGGTTCTTGGAAAGGGTCAGAGAAGCAGTGAGGGCCAAGAAAAGAGCTTCCACCAGGTACAAGGAAAAACTAGGCAGGAGGAATAGGAAGAGTAACAAAAACTAGAGAAGCAAAGAGAATGGTCAGGGAGGCAGATTCAGACACTGAGCTGTGTACTGCAGAAGGGGTCATGGGTGGGGAAAAACAATTCTTCTGATATACTAAGAAAAGAAGGAAGTGGTTGGGGTACTATCCATCTTTTATAGAGATGCTGTGAAATTAATTTTTGCCAGCAAAATTGCTGCAGAACTGGCAATTTCACAATGTGAAACATTTAATAAAATTCCACCATTCCGCAGAATATTTAGCCAGGTGCAAATTTACGAAATTTCACGTGTGGAACACAGAATTTCAAAGCAAAATGCACAATTTTGCCCCAAATGACAACATTTCACCCAAATTTCACCATTCTGCAGGTGAAATTTCACATTTCACTGGTGAAATTTTGCATTTCACCGGCAGAATTTCCACATTACGCACCCATGAAATATTTTGCTAAATGCATGAATTTCGCGAAATATTTAGTGTAATGAAATTTACTAATTTTACACATCTCTAATTTTTAATAACAACAACCAGCCTCTTGAACAGGTCCATAACTTGAAGTACCTGTGGATAACCCTTGATAGTGCACTCTCTTTTACAGAGCATGTCAACCTTATCTTTAAGGTCGATAGCACCAGAATAGGGATCCTGTATAGGCACAAGCACAGCATGACACCTGAAGCACTCCATCTAGCAATCATCAGCTCGGTCCTCTCCATAATTGATTATGGATTTGTCATTTATGGGTTTGAGACTGACACAACCCTAAAAAGAATTTGCATTGCACATAACAAATCCTGTCATATGGTTGCTAGGGCTCACAGGATTACCCACACTTGTGACTTGTATGCCCAAACTAAATGGCTCCAACTCAAGGGCAGAATCTCGTACCAGACCTGTCTGCTAGCAAAAATATTTACCATGGTTTAACCCCACCAACCTCCCAACAGCTTCTTATACATGCTCCTAACCCCTGCAGTACGAGAAGTACATCCTAGCACACCTACTGTGTCCCTTTTTGACATACAACACAAGCCCAGAGTGCTTTTATGTACAGAGCTCCCAGCTGGTTAAATGGCCTCCCCTCAGATATCTTGGCAGAAACCAAGCTAGGACCATACAAATACAAACTCTGCCAACACCTCATGACACTTAGAAGTTGCAACTGCACCTCTTAGCTGCTGCCCATTCCTAGGTCCTACCCTACCCTCCCTCGTGTTTCTCCCCCCTGACCCTTTTGCCTCCACCCACCTTTCCATCTGTATCTAATTCCTACATCCTGACTGCCAAGACTTCTGTGCTCTACCTTCTACTCCCCTCCACTAGCTCCCCCAACATCCACTTAACGCCTGTCTCTATTACCGCTTGTTGAGCCATCCCTTCTCCCTCCCCCTTGTCTTTTTCACTATTGTGCAGACAAAGTCAATATGCTGACTGCTTTAATGTACTACAATTTACTTACGTTACCATTCTGTAACCCATTACATCGCATTGACAAAGTCATTGTGCTGACTGCTTTTATGTATTACATTCAATTCATGGTACCTATTTTAAACCCATTGTACCCTGTTTTTATATCGAGTGCTGCAATGAATTCAGATGCCAATGTTACCTTCTGCTACACTTTTAGGGACAAAGTTCATCCTACTGACGACAACTATGTTGCTGCTAGTTATTTATTGTTGTACCAACTTTAACCATATCTGATTTTATTAGCCCAAACATTTGTAATGCCTTCAGTCTAATTTGTAACTAAGCTTTCCATTTGTCTGTTTGTTCCTTTAACTGTTCTCATCTGACATGGAACCTTTGTAAATGAGTCTCTTGCTCAAAGATATTGTAATCTGAGATTGAAATAAATAAAATAAATTATAATGTTATAAAAGGAGGGGAGGGTACTAGAAGAAGACAAACAAAAAGCAGCCATCCTTAGCAATTACTTCTGCCCAGCCCAGTGGCACTGAGGGTTGAGGCGCTGGATGCCTTACCTTGCACTCCACCGGTGACCCAGGTTCAAGAACAAACTCAGGTCATCGGGGTGCCAGCATATGGGGGGGGGGAGGGAGGAGCAGGACTGATCAAGCTGGCAGGCAGCTGTCCTCTCCCGGGGGTAATGGGGGTGGGTTGTTGCCCCCCCCCATAGTTCCACTCCCACTGGGTGGAGGTCTGGTGGGTAGCATAGATGGTAAGGGGGCGCTGTTACGGGTGGGCAGAAGGGGCTAAGCTGGCACCACAGTGTGTGTGCATGTCCCCACATGCATGCATGGCCGTGTGATGGGGCCTTGGGATAGGAAGCTGGAGAAAACCTACAAATACCATAAAAATCTAAATAAAAAAAACCAATTACATCGGCTGCATCTTCACATGGGACGACTGTGGGTCCCTGCCTGAAAGTGGCATCAAGGCAGCTGACAGAAACATTCCTGAAATGAGGCAGCCAGTATTTACCAGATGATTAGTCCAGAATGGGTTTAAATCCCTAAAGGTAGATAAAGCCCCAGGGCTAGATGGGATGCATCCAATGGTGCTCAAGAAACTGACTGAAGAAATGGCTGAACCCCTAGTATGGCTATTCAATAGCTCAGTTCAGACAGGGGTAGTTTCAAAAGACTGGATGGTTCTGGATGTAGTCCTGCTACACAAGGGGGAGGGGGAAGGAACAATGGGGATTTACAGTCTTGTCAGCCTTACCTCTGTAGTAGGTAAACTGATGGGGTCACTGATCAAAGAGGATCTTTTGGACTGCTTGGACAGTAGTGTTCTACAGAATAGTAAACAGCATGGATTTGTGGCATTGGTATCTTTTCAGACCAGCCTGATAGTTTTCTCAAACTGGGTAAAAAAGGTAGTAGATAAGGGCGACACTGTGGATTTACTCTACTTCAATTTCAGCAAGGTTTTCGACTCAGTGCCACACAGAAGATTGCTGAAGAAGCTGGAGGAACTTGGTATGGCTAAGGAAACAGGTAAGTAAGAAACTGGCTGAAAGAGAGACAGCAGAGGGTGATGGTAAATGGGGTCAAATTGGAAAAGAGGGAGGTCACGAGTAGTGTGCTGCAGGGGTCTGTCTTGGGTCCTGTCCTCTTCAATATGTTCATCACTGACACTGGAGAGGGCATCTGGGGAAAATGTTTCTTTGCAGATCACACAAAGCTCTGCAGTGTGGTAGACAGTGACATAGAGATCAAGGAGATGGTGAGGGATCTACAAAGGCTAGAGGATTGGTCTAAGGTTTGGCAGTTGAAATTCAATGCCAAAAATGCAAAGTGAGGCACCAAGGGAAAATAAAAAACAGGACAAAGTACTGGATGGGAGGGGTAAAACTGAACACTTCAGAAGAGGAAAGGGACCTGAGAGTCATCATTAGTGACTCCCTCAAACAATCAAGCCAGTGTAACAATGCCTATAGTAAGGATAATAAGATGCTGGGGTGTATCAGAAGAGGTACTGACAGCAGGAAAAAGGAATTACAGCTACAACTATACAGGTGACTTGCGAGCCCACGTCTAAAATACTGTGCTCAAGTTCTGAAGTCCTCATCTAAGGAAGGTCAGGGACAGGCTGAAGATGGTACAATGCAGGGTGACTAGGATGATTCAGGACCAACAGGATGGATCTTATGAAGATCATCTCAAGGCACTGAACATGTACTCACTGGAGACCAGGCAAGAGAGGAGTGATATGATAGAGATCTTCAGTTGCCTGAAAGAGAATAAACAAATTATACTCTGAGGAACTAT
This sequence comes from Neoceratodus forsteri, assembly GCA_016271365.2. Taxonomy (NCBI): domain Eukaryota; kingdom Metazoa; phylum Chordata; order Ceratodontiformes; family Ceratodontidae; genus Neoceratodus; species Neoceratodus forsteri. The sequence goes on along the minus strand of CM057450.1, from coordinate 554,379,707 downwards.
TTTTAGGAGTACAGTCTTGAAGCCAAGGTCATGAGTGGAAACTGGCATGGGGAAGGTTTAAGAGGGACATGAGGAAGATCTATTTTATGGGGGTTGTGGAGCCATGTAACAGTCTGTCGGTGCAGGTAGTGGGTGCCAAGACTGCAAATGGTTTAAGCATGGCTGAGACAGAGAGAAGGGTTTGGTGGTTGCTCAGGTCCATAGCAGAAGGGAGAGGAGCAGGTGGGTAGACAAAGAGGGATAACATTTCATGTAGACAATAGGTCCCAGGACAGATAGGGAACTCAAGGCAGACCAGATGGACCATTGTTTCTGTCAAGCCAAGAGAATTTCTGGGGGGCACCTGATTAAATATTGGTCTATAAGACCCTTAAATTACATTGTTGCAGCCTTTTTCAGTCCAAAAAAGCACTACTTGGGTGAGAGTTTGGTAGAGCATGTACCACCCCACAGTCTATGGGCATGATGGCCAATCCAATTAAAGTGCAGAGAGTTCTTACCCATAGTTACAGACTCTTCAGACTGAAGGTAGAGAAGCTGGGGAAAAATATAAAGTTGACTATGCAAACTGTTGGTTGCAATTCCATGGGTACATCATTATATGATTCAGATTTAACAGTTATCAGTATCAATACCTGGGATAGACGTAAGCACTACGTATCCACCAATCAGTGGATAACAATAAATGTTTAACAACATTGAAATAACATTCCTAGAAAGCAGAAACAAAAGTAGACATAATAATTCCCAATGATATTGCTATTTACTTCAGATTAATTCCACAGTGTTTGAGAAACAGAAACAAATGGTACATTTTTTAATGAATGACAATTATGGGTCAGTATCCATTCAAAATCCAGAAACTCACTTGCCCGACACTCATAATCCTGATGCCGGGTGCCCGAAACATGGTTGCCCGACATGGTTGCCTGACATTGGGATGTTGCCCGTGGTGGAGTTGGAATCCCTAATGCGTGGGGGTGCGGGGTGAAGCCCCAAAACATTAAAAAAGTATTTGCCTCAGGGAAAATCCTGAAGTCGGGCAACCATGTTTCGAGCACCCGGCATCAGAATTATGAGCATCGGGCCGGTGAGGTTCAGCCTTTCATAATATAATCAGGTCGGTTACATGTGCTCTACTATCTTCTACTATCTTACATATTACTTAAATTTAAGTTCTTGTTTTATCAATCCATGACATAATCACTAATCTATCAAGGAAGACCCCTTGACCTGCTCCTCCAATGCCAAAGATGAAACTTCTGTATGTGGTGATAGTTAGATTTTTTATTTGTTAGTGGCCTTTAGTCACATGTGAGACACCCTGAGTCTTGCCTAGTGAAAGGAATACAGACTCCACTCACCAAATTTACTAAAATATTTCTTTTTATGCACTCTGATTTCAAAAGTATGTGGCAGCCCACTAATGAGCTCCACCAACATTAAACCACTGGTGGCTTCTTCAGGGTGTTTATATGAGCTTTGCAGTATTCTATAAAAGCAAGATAAACAATTTCAGTCTCATTGTTCCTCTAATGACATCATATTCCATAATACTCTGGTCTTGCCCAATATTTTATTAACATCCATTTTTACTATGAAAGGATAAGCAAAGTTGTTTAACTTAAAATAAAAATAAAAAAATTAATTCCTTTTACTGTATTACTGTACTTTTTAATCGTTGTATGATTACTGTATATAATGTAAAATATAGATATAGAAACATAGAAACATAGAATCTGATTGCAGATAAGGACCACTTGGCCCACCTAGTCTGTCCATTTCCCTACCTAATGGATAAGCTGCAGATCCTAGTTAACCAACAGCCTACATCTTCCTACCCCCCACCAGAATTGCCTTATGTATGTCCCATGCATTCTTGAATTCCCCCACTGTTTTTGACTCTTTGGCCTCCTCAGGAAGGTTGTTCCATGCATCTACAACCCTCTCTGTGAAGAAATACTTCCTCACATTACCTCTGAGCCGTCCCCCCTCTATCTTCAAATTGTGCCACCTTGTTCTTGCACATCTCTTTTTCTGAAAGATGCTACCCTCTTGGACTCTGTTGATTCCCTTGAGGTATTTGAAAGTTTCTATCATGTCCTCCCATCTCCCTCCTTTTCTCGAGGCTATACATCTTAAGCTCCTTTAATTTTTCTTCATGTGTCTTCTGGTGCAGACCCTGCACCATTTTGGTTGCCCTCCTCTGGACAGCCTCCACCCTGTCTATGTCTTTGTGGAGATGGGGCTCCAGATGTGGTCTTACCAACTGTCTATACAGAGGGACAACAACTTCTTGTTTTCTACTGGTGATGCCTCTCCCTATGCATCCCAGTGCCCCCCCAGCCCTCCTTACTGCCTTCTCACATTGCTGGCCCACCTTTAGGTCATCTGATATGACTACCCCGAGGACCCTTTCCATTTTTGTTGTTGTCAGTATCTCACCATCCATTGTGTACTCTTCCCCTGGGTTTTTGTTTCCCAGGTGCATCACTTTGCTCTTCTTTGCATTGAATCTAAGCTGCCATACATTTGACCATTCCTCTAACTTTGCCAAGTCCCTTTTCATCCTTTCCACCCCACCCTGCGTATCAACCCTGTTGCAGATCTTTGTGTCATCTGCAAAAAGACATACTTTTCCTTCCAGTCCTTCTGCAATGTCACTTATAAAGACATTAAAAAGGACCGGCCCCAGTACTGAACCCAGCAGTACCCCACTAGTAACCCCGCTTTCTTCACTGTGGACTCCATTTACTAGTATCCTCTGCTTCATGTTGTCCAGCCAGTGTTTTACACAGGCTACCACCCTGAGACCCACTCCCAGGCTGGCTAATTTGTTTATTAAACTTTTGTGTGGGACTGTGTCAAATGCCTTGCTAAAGTCTAGGTAGGCCATGTCCACAGCCCCACAAATATATATTTGAAAATCGATAACTGGGAGAGGCACACTGAGCGGAAGTTTGTTTCCACATGTGAATGAAGTGTGTGTAATGTATAGTATATTTTGCACCTCTATTATCTGCCAACTTGGTGCACTGCCAACTTTTTGGCCGATAATATAGGGTGGCAGATAATAGAGGTGTGTTATGTTGCATAGGTAAAAGATGAGACCATTAGCACAGGACTACAGTACATTTAGGTATTAACAATTCAGTTTCTTTTCTATGTACAGTTTGTAAAGTAATCAGTGATGGAGATCTGTTTGGCTTTATTTGTTATGATTCTTTTCAATTTAGCATCCAAGTCTTCCTATCTCATTGGCCTGCAGTGGTGTTTTGCACTCGCATGGAAGGGTGCAGTGCCTCAGGCCCACAATATTTTAAAAATTACAGTATGTACTGTTTCCAGAATGGATTTTTAATTAAAAAGAGGTGTTGTATGTGTTATTGTTACAGTTAGAGGATACGAGTGGACTAGGCGGCCATAGGAACTGTGAGCGCATCTTTATCATATCCAACAGCCAGCCACATATGGTCAGCAGTGGTTCAGGCTTGGTAAAAAGTAAATTAATTAAATTGGAAACCCAAAACAATAACACATTATTTTAATGAAGTGTAGTAGAATTGCAAAAGTGCTACAGACTATGTGGCAGTTGCCAGAGCCACATAGCAGCTCTCAGAGTCACGCGGTTCTGCTGGAAAGCTTTCAATTCTTGAAGTCATTCTTGTATCTATGATGTATTGGATACAAGAATGACATACGCAACAAAAAAAGATATAATTATCTTCTACAGTAGCTGGGACATCACTTTTTATCTTGGCATTTATCCAAAGACATACGTTGTGTAAAGACAGTATATTATATAGACACAGTGGGCCAGATATTCAAAGTGGTTGCGCCTAGTGCAACCTCGCAATGCACTCCAGTGCGACATTCAAAAGGGGGATTTGCATAGTGCAAGTCCTGATGTGCCGGGGTGGATTGCTAATGTATGCAGCGCATCTGAAGGGGGCATGCCCATGCATATGTGACACATCCCGATATTCAGCCCAGGATGTGCGGCGCATCTGCTGGCACAACCCCCAGATACGTCACATACTGGGGTAAAAAGATGAGCCAGGAACATCTTGCTCAAATGCTGGCGACACACAGGTGGGCTGCTGTACTGCAAGGTGCAACACAACAGCCGCCAGCCATGGGTGGCCACCCGCCCAGCAAGAACACCATCCACAAGCACCCACACCGTCCCTGGTAGTCCAGAGGTACCCCTCTCCTGCCCCATAACTGCAATCACAGTAAAAATAATATAATACAATTCCTGATAGTCCAGTGGTACCCCCCTCCTGCTCCGTAACCGTGATCACGGTAAAAATAATAAAATACAATCCCTGGTAGTCTAGTGGAACCCCCCACCCTTCCTGTAGCTCCAATCATGGGACATGCGAATACATATATGCCCTGGTAATCTAGTGGAACCCCCCTCCCATCCCAACTCTCTGAACCACCATCTTGTTCAGTAAGGAAAATCCCCAGTGGTCCAGTGGATCCCCCCCACCCACCCAATGCCCCGTCACCAGTGTATGCATTTCTACTTATCCCTGGTGGTCAGTGGTAACTTTAACCCACACAGGACCCCAGCCCACCCTGCTCCCCGTCATCAGCGCGGCTGCTACCCACCTCAGATCGCCCAGCCACCCACTAAATGACAAGTCTTGTAGTATGAGCTGTAAACCTGTTGGTCCACAGTGAATTAAGGCTTGAGAAATGCATGCTAATAGACAGGCCCATATATGTGACTGAACTCATTCACATATATGGGCCTGTCTAGTATGTTGCATGCCCTGTAAGCCCATTGGTCCACACTGTGGACCAATAGGTTTACAGCTCATACTGTAAGCTGTCATCTGGTGGTAGCCGGCAGTATGCGGGGGTTGCAGCCACCCGCCTATGATGGGGTGGGAGTTGGTGGTTGGGGTCCTGTGGGGGTTACCAATGGACCACCAGGGATATGTAGAATATGCATACATCAGCAATCAGGGCATCAGGAGGGGAGGGGAGATCCACTGGACCACCAGGGATTTTCTTTACTAAACAAGATGGCGATCAGAGGGTCGGGATGGGGAGGGGGTACCACTAGACTACTAGGGCATATATGTATTTGCATTTCCCTTGATCAGAGCTATGGGGAAGGTAGGGGTTCCACTAGCTTACCAGGGCATTGTTCAGTCGTATTTCCTGTGATTGGAGCTACGGGGGAGGGGAAGGGGGTACCACTAGACTACCAGGGATTGTATCTTATTATTTTTACCACAATCACAGTTACAGGGCAGGAGGGGGGTACCACTAGACTACCAGGGATTGTGTTGTACTGTTTTTACTGTGATCATGGTTACAGGGCAGGGGGTGCCCCAGGACCCACTCAGTCCACACCACAGTCTGTGAAGGGAAGCCTGGTGCATTTCATCAGGCTGCCCTGCGCAGCTCATGCAAATGAGGCCATAATGACATGCAAATGGCCCCATATGTGCCTTGCATACATTATGGCCCCACCTGCATGCCCAAGTCTGAATATCGCGGGTGATGCGCCCAGACATCCCTGTCTAGAGAATGCGCTGGCACATTGTATATGCACCTTGCACATTCTGGGCTATATTCAGTGGTGATCACCATGGCACATCACCTTTGAATATCTCCCTGTCCTGGCCCTGCTGCATCTCGGTTGTGCTGTGCCTCCATTTGCACCGTTGCCTGTGTGCAGTCTAAATATCCAGCCCAGTATATATATAGGGGATATAAAATGGTCTGACTCAAAATATGCAATTTATCTTCAAGTCTGGGGAGCAGGACTGTAACCCTGAAGTGTCTGAACCATGAGGGAGTTATGAAAGTTCGGACAACTCAAGAGTGATGAAAAATTCACTATTTTGAGCCAGGCTATTGTATATTTGATACATACTGTACAGCAGTCGTTTACAAGTTATATAGCTTTTTAATCTACAAGTTGAATATTTTGTGGCTTTTCTTTTGATTTTAACAGCTTGCTTCAGTGCTGCACTATGCACTCTGATGTCATCAGCATTGTGAAAGCTGCACTCTGATTGTTTCAGTACTTTACTGTGATGACAGTAATCTTAGCAATATCCACTGTGTCAACAGTAACAACAGTTGGCAACCCTAAGGAAGATCCCACCACTCAGGAAAGCCAAAACCCTTTTCTTCCCTTTTGCTGCTTTAGGGGTTGGGTGGGAAGTTAAAGTTGGAAACTCTAACACCTCATTTCCCTACTTTTGTTGCTTAAAGCTGAACCCTAACTGGTGCATTAATTTTGTATTTTGTAATGAATTTCCTTTCTTTTTGAGACTGTCGAATCATATCCTCATTCACTTTGGTCCCTTTGGAACTGCATGAACATATCCATATGGCTGTGGAAGAGCAGGACCCTCTGCGCCATGCACTTCTGTGTGGCTACAGATGCAGACACACAAGGCCCTCTGGGCCATGTGCTAACTGATGATTCCATGTGGGTGTGGAAGAACAGGGCATTCTGAACCTTGCACTTCCATGTTGATATAGATGCAGACGTGCAGGAGTCCATCTGGGTACAGAAGGGACCCTGCAGCTCTGTGTAGATACAGACATACCTTTTCAATCATGTGTCAAGTATGTTTCCACAATTGTTAATGAGGTTGTGTCATAAAAATCACATGTTAACAATCTGGCTTTGAAGTGTTCAAAAATGACACAGTTATGAGCAAAAGTCTTGATTCCTTGAATATAAAGAAATTCTTCTTTTGTGAGCCCATATTTCTGTTTTGTGAGCCAGCAGCCTTGTTTTGTGAGGGTTTGTGAAAGAAGACTGTATGATAATGAAACAAGATTCTGAAAAAAACTAAATCCAAAATCTTGTTTCACGAACCCACTTTCTTGTTTTGTGAGATTTTCATGAGTTCACAAAACATGATGATCTCTCATGATGTTTTTTGTGTTTATCTCTGTGTGCCTTAAAAGGCCAGGCCAGCCTGTGTCAGGAAGTGCTTACTTCACAGCTACTTATCAGCCAATAGCTTTGGAAGAGTCTTACAGACCTGATAACAACAGTACTATAAGCAAGTGGTTTATGGCAGATTCATCAGACAAGCTAATATTCTTCAGGTGAAGCTACCTCTGGCTGGAAGCTGCAATACTGAACTTAGGATCTGCAAGAAAGTGAGTTGTGCTCACAACAGAGGGAGGTGAACCTTACAATTTACAATTGTCTTTGGTTTGTAGCAGTTCATCAGAAAACCTAGTATTCTTCAGGTGGAGGCTACTTCTAACTTAAAGGTGAAATAAGGAACTTAGAATTATCAGGAAATACAGTCTTTCAATCAACAGAGGGAGGTGGACCTTGTTTTACTTTTGTTGCAATTGTTAATATTTTCAGTGCAGGAAGAGTTTAAACCCAGAGGGACTGAATATTTAGAATTATCAGGAAAGACAGTCTTTCAATCAACAGAGGGAGGTGGACCTTGCTTTACTTTTGTTACAATTGTTAATATTTTCAGTGCAGGAAGAGTTTAAACCCAAGGGGACTGAATACTTTTATTGTGTCTGTCCTTGTGCATGGCTGACTTGATTGGAATTATTGATTGACTGTTTGCATTGCAATATTTGTTATACTGTGAGTTATTCACTGGACTAAGAATTTGTCATAAGTCCTGAAGTGAGTGCAGGTTACAGGCTGTGTATTTGACCCAGACAGTACCCCAGGGGGTGGAAACTGTTTTTTGTGTTTATCTCTGTGTGCCTTAAAAGGCCAGGCCAGACTGTGTCAGGAAGTGCTTACTTCACAGCTACTTATCAGCCAATAGCTTTGGAAGAGTCTTACAGACCTGATAACAACAGTACTATAAACAAGTGGTGTGTGGCAGAGTCATCAGACAAGCTAATATTCTTCAGGTGAAGCTACCTCTGGCTGGAAGCTGCAATACTGAACTTAGGATCTGCAAGAAAGTGAGTTGTGCTCACAACTGAGGGAGGTGAACCTTACAATTTACAATTGTCTTTGGTTTATAGCGGTTCATCAGAAAAGCTAATATTCTTAAGGTGGAGACTACTTCTAACTGAAAGGTGAAATAAGGAACTTAGAATTATCAGGAAAGACAGTCTTTCAATCAACAGAGGGAGGTGGACCTTGCTTTACTTTTGTTACAATTGTTAATATTTTCAGTGCAGGAAGAGTTTAAACCCAGAGGGACTGAAAACTTTTATTGTGTCTGTCCTTGTGCACTGCTGACTTGATTGGAATTATTGATTGACCATTTGCATTACAATATTTGTAATACTGTGAGTTATTCACTGGGCTAAGAATTTGTCATAAGTCCTGAAGTAAGTGCAGGTTACAGGCTGTGTATTTGACCCAGACAGTGCCCCAGGGGGTGGAAACTGTTTTTTTGTGTTTATCTCTGTGTGCCTTAAAAGGCAGTTTTGGGGCTGACTGCTTTCAGAGCACAAATCACCAGGCTGTTTTGGGGCTGGGGAAGTTTACCTGTGTCTGACTTGGATGTTTGGATTTTTCTCTGTTTGATTAGCAGGGTATTTTCTCTGTCAAATTGCCATGTAGGGCATCTTGCTGACAGGAAGGCACTCATTGCAGTGGTGAGTCAGAGATTTTAGCTGATTGTTTCATGAGGGCACAGTTTAGGCCCAAACTCACACACCCTCAGCCCACCCACCCCTGCAAATAGTTCCTTTACACCTGGGGTTCTGAATTCATTTTCTCAAGAAGGCAAGGTGCATATCACTGTCATATCCTTTCTAGCACACTGCACTGACAATATAAGCATACACACTGTATACTATATATATATTTCTATACAACAAACCAATCACACACACACACACACACACACACACACACACACACACACACACACAAAAATTATAAACAGGATAAACAAGAAGGTAGACAGACATATGGGGAGTAGTGCAATGTAATGGCTGTGGGGCAGCAGTCTTACACGAGTCTTTCTGGAGGCTGAGATGCTGCCCTATTTGCAGACAACTCTCTGCCCTGAGGGAGGAAGTTGCCCATCTTCAGGCCACGCTGGACAGTAGTAAGGGAACCTCCCCCCAGGCCACACTGGACAATAGTAAGGGAACCTCCCTCATCCAGGGAACACCAGAGCTACCACCACTACCTCAGAGGTTGTGAAGAAAGCACAGCAGTTGGACCACAGTGGGCTCAGGGAGGGTGAGGGTGGTGGAACAGAGGCACACCCAGTAAGTTGTTCAACTCCATAATCCATACACTATTCTGGGGGACCATAGTTCCTCTATGGATGCACCTGCAGAGGAGACTAAGGAGGTTGTGGACAACTGAGACAAGGGAGGCCCACAGGAAGGAGGCAGAGGACACCACAGGGAAAGGAAGCAGCTCCTGGTGGGGGACTCAATTATTAGGGGGATAGAACTGGGGGGAGCAGGGAAAACTGAAGTAAGGTTCCTGCCTGGTGCCATGGCTTGGAGGGACAGGAAGCGCATCCTCAGGGTCATGAGAACAGCTGCACGGGAATCTGAGCTGGATATCATTGTCCACCTAGGGACAAATGACTTGGATCATCATGAGATTAGAGCAGTGCAGGAGGACTTTGTAGAGTTGGGGAGGGGCCTAAGACAAGTAGCACACACAGTATCCTTCTCAGAGGTGCTGCCTGTCTATGGCATGGGTGAGGTGAGGGTACTTTGCACCATGCAATTTAATGAATGGTTGAAGAAATGGTGTGGAGCACAGGGATTTGGCTTCATTGGGGACTGGAGTTCCACCTGGAGGGACACCAGCCTATACTGGCAGGATGGTCTGCATCTGTCCAGGAAGGGAACAAGTCTTTTGGGAAATCAGTTTAAATGCTTCATTGGCAAGCTTTTAAACTAGTCAAAAGAGGAGGCACTGATAAGCAGCAGGAAATTCCCAGCCTCCCACTACAAAAGAGGGTACTAAATGAGAAAAAGACCAAGGTAGAAAGGACAGTGGGGGATGCTGCTACAAAAGGTAAAGCCATCGAAAAATGGAGAGTAATGAGTACCAATGCCCGTAGTCTGGGTAACAAGCTTCCTGAATTAGTGGCCTTGATGGAGGAGGAACATTTGGATATTGTGGCAGTCACAGAAACATGGTACATGCAGAACTATGACTGGGACATAAACATACCAGGATACACTATCTACAGGAGGTAAAGGTAGGGTAAAAGAGGAGGAGTAGCTCTCTACATAAAGGAAGGAATCAAAGCAACAGAACAAAAGGGTAAACAGGGAGGAGAAGAAGCACTGTGGGTCAACTTGGAGACAGTCAATGGCACCACAATCTGCACAGGGTTTGTATACGGAGCCCCCTCTGAGGGGGAGGAAATGGACAAGGAAATGATAGAAAGTATACTTAGAATGGTAGAAAAAGGGGAGATATTGCTGATGGGTGATATGAATATGCCAGATGTTAACTGGAGTGCAGTTGCAGCAGCCACTTATAAGAGTGGGGTTATTCTAAATGCCCTACAGGGTGCATGCCTTAGACAACTATTATTGGAACCCACTCAAGAGGGAGCAATCTTAGACCTGGTTCTCTCAAATGGAGATGGAGAGAGGATCACAGTTGTAGAAGTGGGTAGCCATCTGGGAACTAGTGACCATCGAACAGTATGGTTCACAATAAACACAGCTGTAGAGTCAAGCCATACAAAGGCAAAAGTACTGAACTTTAGGAGGGCTGACTTTGCCAAAATGGGTGAGGTCCTAAGGAATGCACTAGCAAATGGGCAGGAAGGAGGGGTGGAAGAACAATGGGGAATAATGAAAACTGCCATCACAGATGTAACAAGCCTTTGTGTGAAGCAAATAAACAAAACAAAATGATGTAAGAAACCACTATGGTTCTCAAAGGAGGTGGCAGTGAAGGTTCAAGAGAAAAAGAAAGCATTCAGGAAGTACAAGGAATCACAGAAGGAGTAGGACAGTGAATTGTATCAGTTAAAGCAAAAGGAAGCTGGGAAGAAAGTCAGAACAGCAAAGGCCCAAACTGAGGAAAAGATAACCAACTCAGTTAAGAAGGGGGGATAAAACCATTTATAGGTGTAACCCCCCTGCAAATGGGGGTTCCCAAAAGACTTCCAGGAGCTTGCTTGAATGCTCCAAGCCTGAATGGTGTTTGGCATTTAAGCCATTTATCAGTGAGTGTTTTTAGAACCTCTGGTACTGTCTCTTTAAGAGCTGTCTGCTTGCAGACATAATTAGTTTGTATGGGGGACTGTGTGTTTCTTTGATTGAGTACCACTCAAGCTGCTGCCAATTCACTTCATTTTGCAGTCACTAGGAGTGCAAAGGAACCTATCTGAAAGATGTAACTGTTTGCCAGAAATTATTTAGAGTAATAATGAAATTACAGTTTGTCTAACCTGCTTTCTTTGCAGTCAGAACTGTGTCTGCTAGTTCCCATTCTAGTTTTGAACTGCTGAACTGGACCAATCAGTGTGGGGTAAGCTAGCTCTAAAATGGTGCCTTGGACGAATCAGAACTTGACTCATAATCTGAGCCAGCCAACAAGAGGATTGTATGGGCAGTGACTCTGGGAGATGTAGTTTAGACTTCAGTGCCTTTTGGACCAACAGCAGCAGTCTATTGTGAGTGACAGCCAATCCAGTCAAGAACTGGGAGGAACTCAAAGGAAGTGCCCGGTTTTGTCGGTTGGAGTTTCAGTTGAGCTTTGGCAGTGAAGAAGGAAGGAGCCCTGTGCTTTTCAGTGTGCAGTTTTAGTCAAAAACGTGTGTAAGGCCCAGAGTTCCGGTCTGCAGCTTGTGTAACAGCTTGTTAGGACTGAACTCGTCCTGTAGAAAAGAATCAAAGGATCTCTGAAGAGTAGAAACCAGGCTCACCCTAGAAGACTGGAGGAATTGCTGAAAATTGCATTGGTCTGTCAGGAACTGAATCTGCTGTAAGTTCTCCCGGGTATTGTGCAGTAATTGCGATCGGGATACAGATGCAAGCCTGCCTGGTATAGTGCTTTCTTTTATATGGATGTGTAGAGGTTTGTGTACCTCAAGTGAGCCCTGCTGACATTGAAGGACCCTATCTTATTTGGAGGTCGTGAGTACTAATTCAGGGTCGCCCTGTTGAATTGCCACATTAAATCCAAATGGAATTACTGTACTGCTGACTGTTTAATTCTCCTTTCTCTGTGAAGGGCCCCACCAGCTGCCACGGTTTGGACTAGCCACTGGGCTTGGGTACCCAGGGACAGTAACTGATAGGGATAGGCCTGTGCACAGAGCCATAGGTAGATTATTAGAGTGATAAGCTAATTAACCTGATTTCCCTGTCCTTGTTATATCCCCTAAATAAATCAGAGCTGCTTGTTTCAGCAAAGTTATACTGCCTGAGGTATTTGTCTATGTTAAAGTACTGTACTGTGATTGTTGCACTGTATCTCATTTCACAGGAGGTCCCAGTGCTGGAACCAGTCCTGGGGGTAAGTGTATACTGTGAAGGTAATTCTGATATATTGTGTGGGCCACTAGTGGGAAGAAAGGGGGGTTGCAGTGTCCCAGAGGGCTGTGACCAAGTAAGTTTAACTATTGCAAACCCTGACCTCTGGGTGGAGGCACCCGCCATTGGATCCAGGCCCCTCAACCTGTTAGTGGCAAATCAGGCAGGGGTAGTAGCCCCTGGGATAGCGCCATCTAGGGGTTACATAGGTATATCAGGGAGCGTAGGAAGACCAAGGGAGGGATAGTGAGGCTTAATAAAGGGATGGGGATGGGGATGGGATGGGATGGGGATGGGATGGGGATGGGCAGAGGGTAACAGTGAAAGGCAGAGATACTAAACAAATATTTTTGCTCAGTATTTACAAAGGAAGAGGAGGGGGAGGTACCTAAACCAAACAATAGAAACACTCTGAAGACAGGGGTCGATACCAGTCCATTTACAGAAGAAAGGGTTCTGAAAGAACTCCTAAAACTGAAGGTGGACAAAGCAATGGGGCCTGATGGGATTCATCCCAGAATTCTAAAAGAACTAAGGGTAGAACTAGTGACACCACTGACTACCCTCTTTAACAAGTCGTGGGAGGATGGGGTGGTACCCGAGGACTGGAGGAGGGCAGATGTGATTCCCCTTCACAAAAGTGGGAGCAAGGCAGAAGCAGGAAACTACAGACCTGTTAGTTTAACCTCAGTGATAGGGAAAATGATGGAATCACTTCTAAAGGAAAGAATTGTTGAGTATCTAGAGGCCAGAAGGGCACAGGACCCAAGGCAGCATGGGTTCACAGCGGAAGGTCATGCCAGATGAATCTGATAGATTTCTTTGACTGGGTGACCAAAGTAGTAGATCAGGAGGGCTGTGGACATGGCCTACCTAGACTTTAGCAAGGCATTGACACAGTCCCACACAAAGATTAATATACAAGTTAGCCAGCCTGGGAGTGGGTCCCAAGATGACAGCCTGGGTAAAGAATTGGCTGGAGAATAGGACACAGAGAGTAATAGTAAATGGAGTCCACTTGAAGAAAGGAGGGTTACTAGTGGGGTACCGAGGGTTCAGTACTGGTCCAGTCCTCTCAATGTCTTTATAAGCAACATTGCAGAAGGACTGAAAGGAAAGGATGTCTCTTTGCAGATGACACAAAGATCTGCAACAGAGTTGATGCACAAGGTGGGGTGGAAAGGATGAGAAGGGACTTGGCAAGGTTAGAGGAATGGTCAAATGTATGGCAGCTTAGATTCAATGCTAAGAAGTGCAAGGTAATGCACCTGGGAAACAAAAACCCAGAGGAAGAGTACACAATGGGGGTGAGATACTAACAACAACAAAAATGGAAAGGGACCTGGGGGTAGTCATCTCAGATGACCTAAAGGTGGGCAAGCAATGTGAGAGGGCAGTAAGGAGGGCTGGGGTGATACTGGGATGCATAGGAGAGGGATCACCAGTAGAAAACAGAAGTTGTTATCCTCTGCACAGACAGCTGGTGAGACCCCATCTGGAGTACTGTGTGCAGTTCTGGAGACCCAATCTCAAGAAAGACATAGACAGGATGGAAGCTGTCCAGAGGAGGGTAACTAAAATGGTGCAGGGTCTGCATCAGAAGACATATGAAGAGAGACTTAAGGAGCTTAATATGTATAGCCTCGAGGAAAGGAGGGAGAGGGAGGACATGATAGAAACTTTCAAGTACCCCAAGGGAGTCAACAAAGTCCAAGAGGGTAGCATCTTTCAGAAAAAGAGGTGTGCAAGAACAAGGAGGCACAATTTGAAGATGGGGGGGCAGCTCAGAGGCAAGGTAAGGAAGTATTTTTTCACAGAGAGGGTTGTAGCTGGATGGAACAGCCTTCCGGAGGAGGTTGTGGAGTCAAAAACAGTGGTGGAATTCAAACATGCATGGGACAGTCATAAGGCAATTCTAGGGGGCGGGGGTAGGAAAATGCAGGCTGCTGGTTAACTAGGATCTGCAGCTTATCCATTAGGTAGGAAAATTGGCAGACTGGGTTGACCAAGTGGTCCTTATCTGCCATCAAATTCTATGTTTCTATATTTCTATGAAACAAGAACATGAAAACTAAGTCCAAAATTTTGTTTCATGAGCCACCTTCTTGTTTCATGAGATTTTCATGAGCTCATGAAACAAGTAGACTTCTCACTAAACAAAAACCTGAATTTCTGTTTCTATGTGAAAAAACTAAGTCCAAAATTTTGTTTTGTGGGATTACATTCTGATTTCATGAGATTTTTGTGAGCTCATGAAATGTGAAGCCTTCTGATAAAACAAAAACCTGAAAAAAAAACACGAAGTCCAAAATCCTGTTTTGTGAGATGAACGTCTTGTATATTAGGTCCTATTCCTCTTTCATGAGCCTCATGAAACAAAAAAAAAATCAGCTCACACAACAAGCCTCACTAAGGATTTTTGGGATGTCCTAAAAACACATTTTAGGGTCGTTTTTGAAAAATTAACTCCAGTATTGAGTTAAACAGGCCATGTTTAGCTAGAATCATGTGTTTGTGTCCCTCCAGGCAGCATTTTTATGGGTTTTTAAAAAACAAAACAAACAAAAAAAAATCTTGATATAGAAACAGGGTGGCCATCATATGAAACAAAAAGTGTTTTTTGGTTTTTTTTATGAAAGAAGAATTTCTGTTCATGAAACAAGAATTGTCTTTTGTGAGCAGAAATTCTTGTATAAAATGTCTATTTAAAAGACCCTACTGAGCATGCTCGGTACTGAAATTTCAAATCCTTATAACTCTGGAATGGATTAATATTTTTTTACCAAACTAGTGAAAGCCACCATTCTCGGGGAAGCCCTTTCCACCCTGAACATTTCAGAAAAAAAATCCAAACTGTCTGAGCTGAAAGTGAGAGCAAAACAACAACAACAAAAGCCTCTGATTTTTCCTATGTTTGCAACTATCCAGATCTTGAACTTCACACATCTGACTGGAACAAAACTTGTCAACATGAGACCGTGGCCCCTAGACTACACATGCAAACTTTCATGCAATTATGCTGAACTGAGGAGAAGCTATTAAGATGCAAAGTTAGTGGTTTAACATTAAACACCCTACTCAATCCTAACTTTAGTGGTGGCATTATATGGAGAAAAGCAGATGAGCAACTATACACAACATACTGATTTGGTATAGAGTTGCCCATCTGCTCTTTTTTATATAGTGTATGGTGCCCAAATAGATGTGGTTTTCATAGTTTTTTCTTTTTTTAAATACAAAAATAAATGTTTGTGACCACCTTCATGTTGTGGGAGTTAGGGCTTGTTGCTAGGTTATGATGTGTGGTTGCTATGGAGCAAAGGTTTTTATGTGTGTAGCGCTGCCTTCTATTAGCTGTTAATCAGGTGTGGGAGGGATTTTCAAAAAGAAAATGACCACTGTGTCTCTTGCTTAGTGACAGAATATGGGCTCTTAAGAAGATCTTCATTTAGCGAGTAAATTTAAATATCTGGTTGATTCTGCTTTTTATTTTTGTTTTTACTTGATTACATCTGGTTGATTCTGCATTTTTTTGATATTAAACGCTTTATTAAAATACAAAAGGTATAAGAACAAAGATCAAATCCATACATATACAAGCAAAAAACAATAAACAACATGAGAAGATACTTCACAGTAACATGTACCAACCAAGCACAACAGCAAGTAAACAAACAGCCTAAAGAAAAACAAGGAACAACCATGAACTATGTACAAAAAAATCAAAACATATAGTATACAAAGCTGGTCACTCAACAAACAAAAAGAGAATTCACAATGCAGTCTGTTCACCACTATAGGAGAGATGTGAAAGCAAAAACCTCAGTAAAACCTGTAGGAAAATACAACTAGGCAAGGGTAAAAATGGATAGGGGAAAGGTAGAGGTGGGGTCAGGGAGAAGCGCAAAGGAAACACCCAAAAAGGGAGATTAGGTGAGCAAAAAGTCCGATAAAGTAAATAATATTGAGGCATATTAAGAAGAAGAGAAAGGAGAGTGAGCATCTAAGTAAGGAAAGAAAGGAGCCCAAATATTCTTATACAGTGGCATTGGAGACAACGCTGAATAAGACAGACATTCATGTGAGGCAAGCTGACCTAAGGCCAGGAACCTCTCTTTCAGGGAGGGAATATCTGTAGAGCATCAATGGCAAAGAATAAGCCATTTGGCAATAAGGGTTGCAACAAGGACCCATAACACATGAGGGTCAGAATGAGATGTACCTGGAGAAGGGAGACCCAGTAAAATAAAGGAAACATCAAGGTGTACATAACTGGGAAGAATAAGCCGGCATACCTGCAGGATCTGGCTCCTGCATTTTTAAAGTTTTCTGGTTGGTCCTGCTCAAGGTTTAGGTGATCGTGATGCCACTGGCACTATGTATCTGGTTGATCATACCATATCTGTGGCTTGTACATTCTGCATGGAACCTCTAGAGGTTTTCTAAATGTTGTTGTACCACAGTAGGGTACAATCACGTTCCATGACCTTTTGAACTGTGGTACAACATGATTTCCATGTACATCACACCCTCACCATACACTATAATATATATTCATTGCAAACATCTTGAGTAATGCACTAGTTAGGATTAAAGTGACAAAAGTAGGAAAATGTGGCATTAGGGTTTCCAACCCTAACACCCCAACCCCAGCCTGCGGGTAGCAGCAAGCTTGGGGTATGCCTTGGGGATGTCATCCCTAATGCTCACCCCATTCCATGAGTAAATAAGCTGAGATGGGTACAGTATATAAGAATGGAGTAAGCATTAGGATTGGCAACCCCAAGGCACACCTCACGCCTGTTGCTGCCTGCAGGGTGGGAGTGGGGTTTTGGGGTTAGAAACCCAAATACCTCATTTCCCTATTTTTGTCACTTTAACCCTGACTAGTGCATTAACAAAGGTTTTGCAAAGAATATTCTTACTTTTTGAGATAGTATAATCATATCCTCATTTGCCTACAATCATTGGGTAGGGGGTGCCACTAAACATCAATCAAATTTATAATTGCTGTATTATGGTATGGCAATTAGGGAGCTGCTACTAAACACCAGGGAACCATATAACTATGATGGGGACAGCAACTGTAGGGTGGGGGGTGCCAGTAGACACCAGGGAAATCTATGATTATGGGCATGGGGTTTGGAGGGTAAGGGGTCCCACTAGACACCAGGGAAATGTATAAGTGGCAATTGATACACAAGTGCTTACTGAGCATGCTCAGAAGCCGAATTTGTAAAATGTAATACTTTTGAATGGATTCATATTTTTTCGCCAAACCAGCCAAAGACACATTTGTGGGCCAAGCCCTTTCTACCCTGAACATTTCAAGCCAAAATTCCAATCCATCTGGTCACAAGCTAACAACAAGATAAGCAACAAAACTCTCTTCTGCTGAGATGGTTTGTATCAATGGAATTGAATCAACAAGAAATGAGACATGAAAAAGGAATTAAAAACCAAAATGAAACACCTTTGGAGGTCCTTTTTCCAACAGTTAACTGCAGAATCCACCTAATGGGGTCCTGATGATCAACATCCTGTACATGTGTTATTATCCCCCATGATGCCATTTTTGTGTGTTTTAATTTTTTTTTTTATATAAAAATGAAAAACAAGATGGTGGCATATGAAAAACCTCATGAAAAAAGATTCCCATACAAAATACCATACAAAACAACATACAAAATACCATACAAAACATTTTTCAGCTATTCTGAAGTGCTGACTGAGCATGCTCGGAACCCACATTTTTAAAATTTAAGAACTTTAGAGTGGATTAATATTTTTCACCAAACCAATACAAGGCACTTCAGTGGGCCAAGCCCTTTCTACCCTGAACATTTCAAACCAAAATTCCAAACCATCTGGGCGTTAATAACAAAAGAAACAGCAAAAATGGCGATTTTCTGCATTTTTTTGCTATCTGCATCTCAGAATCCACACATACGACTGTATGAAACTTGGCATGTCAAGAGATCTACCCCCATGAGATCGTAGATGAAAAATTTTGTGCAAATCAGTTGAATGGCTGTGAAGTTATTAAAGTGCAAAAATTGTGGCTTAACATTAAAGTGCCTACTAAACCCTAACTATAGTAGCACTGCCACGTCACTGAAATACATATAATCTCTTTTGCAGAGATCTGCTAACAAGAAAAAAACTTTTTCTTTTTATATTACAGTACTTAAAGATGCGGGATACATTTAGATAAGGAGGGTGAGAGAGACAGGTAGGAAGTAATATTAGAGGTGGTGCTAGTCTTGCCTCCTGAAAGTTATAGAAAAGTGTCCTAGTGCATATGTTATTATACTCTTTCTTCAAGGTCCAATGTGAAAATGTTATTTGATTCAGTAAGTCCTTTTCATTTACTAGAAGGGAATCAATCAGTGCAAATTTGGAACGGCATACACTAACAGTATTAGTCTGTCATGGTCACTGTTCTGCAGTGGTAATAACAGAGACATTGAAAAGGATTTGGAATAACAATGTAGTGAGGACTATGATTAATTATACAGCCATTAAAGGAGCTATGGAATTTAAATTTATTTTGCTTTGACCTTATATTGTAAAGCCCTATAAACACCCTGAGGAAGCAAATGGCTGATGGCGAAACATTGATGGAGCACATTAATAGTCAACTGTATACTTTCAAAATCAGTGTGAATAAACAGAGATAGATTACTAAATTTGATGAGTGGAGTCCAGATTCCTTTCACTAGCCAGATTTTTATGTGCTCAGGAATTGACTCCAACCTGCTTTCATACTGCCCTTCTCTGGTTGTTGTTGTTTTTTTTTTTTTTTTTTGCCATTAGTGTTTAAAGAGAGAATCTACACTGGTATCAATGAGCTCACAAGTCCCATCTCAAACTTTGCCATGATTAGTAGTGATGGTGCTACATCCATTCAGGCTGATGATCACTGTGGGGCCCACCATTTTTCTCATTTGTAGAAAAAAGTATTTTTATTCTTCAGCTGTGCATGAGTGGTTCTGTCCTTCATATTTAGTGCTGCATTCTCATTTTATATAAACTGCAGATGTTGTCCCTTTAGTTTGCATTCAGTCTGCAGCTAAGTTGATTTTCATGTGGAAGAGTCAATATTTCCTAAAATATGTTGTGGACTCTACGGGAGGCAGTATTTCATGTAACTCCAGGGAAGGTGAATCTACAAATTACATCCATTCTGCTTGTAACTCTTCTCTTACCTACGTACTCATGGTGTCTGTAATTGTTCATAACCCTGTATATCTGTTTGCCTGTCTTGTCTGCAATTACCTTTCGTGATGAGCTCTCCTATACTTCTTCCTTCTGCCATTCTCTCTCTTACTCCAAGTGTCCTATGTTTATATGTATGCTGTTTTGCCTGACCTTCCTGTGTTGGTGTCCTCTGCTGGAATTTGCCCACATGTTTCTCTCCTAGTCACCCCTGCATGGGTGTCTTCCTGTACAAATGGTTTGATGTTGTATTCTGACCCTCCTGTGTGGGTCTGCCTGTCACATGTACTATTACTACTGTTTTGCATTCTACTTTGTAACTTTGTGTTCTGTACTTTCCCGGGTAGTGCTTGAAAATACAATCTATACAAATCTAATTGCCTAATGCACTTACCTGGTCAACAAAAGCTAGTAAATAAATAAATTACAGAATGTATGTGTTTATTTGGCTTGTGAGCAGCATGTCTTCACACAATGGTGAAGTGATCTATACTCCATTATACTGGTGTGTCAGGATGCCCTACCTAACTGAATATGGTTTGTAAAAGTTATATAGCAGTTTTAGTTTTCATGCTTGGTGTAAACTAGAGTTATACGGAATGCAGAATTCCACGGTAGAGATTCATGTGGAATAGTAATTCCATTTCTGAAATGCTTCTTGGAATTTCTTTTTTAATTTCACAGAATTCCAAAAAGCATTTCTCTGTAAAATGTGGAATAATATTCCATGGACCATGTACTCTATAGAATGATATTCCAGTTTGTGGAAAATTAATTGGCAGTTTACATAAACTGTGGACTAGTTTCACAGTTAATTTTCTGCAGTTTGAATTTTAGGTTTCTGCTTCTGACAGAATTCTGAGAAATTTGAATTTCCAAAATTCTGCAGAATTCCCACAAAAGTGGAATTGCAAAATTCTGCATAGCTCTAAAACCCACCTCTAACCATTTACTAAAGTAATATAAATACCCTATTGCAAACCAACAATTCTTGTGTCATACAGTACTTCAAATGTTACGGTAATATCAATAACTACTTTGTCAGGCATGGGGGGTTTGGTTCCTAGATGCTCCTCTCTTGACAGGAGAATAAAAAAAAGACATTGTGGTGGAGGAGTACCCTTATAGGGTGAATACCAGTGAATACATTGTGAAGGAAACGATTCAACTCCAAGTAAGTTGTAATTTTAATTTATTATACAAATTTAGAAATATCCCCTAGAATTAGGATAGAAGGGCAAATGATAGAAAAGCTGTGGAGATATAGAGATTCAGAGGCCACTAGAAAGAGAATCTGGGGAAGGCTGACACAGCCATGTGAGAAGATGAGACATACTGAGTCAGCAAGGAAAAGCTGTGTGAGCATGCAGGCATGTAGGCCATTTTGGAAATATTATACAAATGTTGACTGGCATTGAGGGATACAGTGAGAAAATATTGACCCAAATGAATCAACTATTGCTTGACAATCATCATATTGCCAGAAGCCAAAGCCTGAGGATAATATGACTATTGGAAGGCAATCGTTCATCGTGAGGTGTCAGTATGTTTTCCCACTACTTTATATCCCAAAACAACTCTTGACAATATCTGTTTTTCTCTTCTAATCTTGTACAAGTTATGCTGTCCCTCTCCCACTCCCTGGTGCTACACCTTCCTTTTTTCTGCTAAAACTATGTCTCCAGTATAATTTTGTCTGAGATGGCCAGGGGATTCACTGTGGGTGGGCCCTGAAGGATTTCTGACAGTTTTTTGTTTTTTTTTGCTGATGGAGGCACACACACACACACATACACACACATACACACACACACACACATATGCACAGCCTACCAAGTAACCCTATTCAGATTATCAAAACCATTACATTTCTACGTTCAACTGTCCCTTCCATGGTTTGTTGGGAGGACCCACACAGACTGGCATTTACTTTGATGTTGACAGGTACAGCACAGAGATGCAAGCAAGAGAGAGAGAGAGAGAGAGAGAAGCATGAGCAACATTCGAGCAGTGGCCAACAACGGAGGGTAAAAACCAGTTGCAGCCTTGGGATGGAGGGAGGCCCAGAGATCATAACCATAGCTAGGAGAGGGTGGGCTGCTAGACTAACAATGATATAAAATCATATTTTAAAATTAAAATAGGAGGCAGCTAGTGCTCGGTAGTGGAGAATTGTACCATGTTGTTGCTTTTTTAAAATGATGATGCATACTGTATGTGACAATTTAACTGGCGATAGTCTGTCCATTATTGCCCACTGCTAGGACTATTACCCATTGCTAAGGTAAGGCAGAGCAACAGTCACCAGCTATTTCTGGTTATGTAATCAGGTTTTGGCCTCTCACAGACCAGTATTGTTGTCCAGGGTTTAATAAAAAAAATAAAGGGTTCTATATTGAATAATACCAGACAATGATAGCCACTGATTTGACTTATAGAAGTTGCGCTGGCTATGAAATGTTGGTTCCACTTTCTCTATTCTTATTCTTATATATGCTTTATTTAGAGTTTTCTATTATACAGTACATAAAATAAAAATAATACATCATAATACATAAACATAAAAGTACAATCCCATGCACGCATAACTTACAAACAAAGTCCAATCACTATACTGTATATACAGTAGTTAAAACATATCATATTTATTCTATATCTAATAAATATTGTCCTATAATTTGTACCATATACTAGTCCATTTACTATACAGCAGTCTTTTTATATGATAAATGAATTCTGCAAATACTCATGCTGGTGCTTAAGAAGGTCTGGTGGGGAAGGGGTTTGAGGAGGAAAGAGCACATGGTCATCTTCATCTAAGTCAAAACAATTAATTGAATATTCATAGTGGGAGATCAGATTGTCTGTAACTTCTCTCCAAGTTCCATTTAGGGTGTCTTGTCTTTTTTTTTGAAATTACCATTTATGCGCCTTCCTGCCTGCCATCCCCGACCCTTCAGGAGCCTCAAGGTAGACATCCCTCTGCTTTCCACCCTGCCTGTATGACCCCACAGGAACCCCATAGAGCTTTGGTTTGCCCCCCGAGCAGGGATGGGGCAGAGCCCCCTTACCCCAACAGTCAACTTTCGTCGGTCCGGGGGCCATCAGGTGGGTGAAGGCACATTGAGGGCATGTCTCCGGAGGCTCCATCTTCCTGGCAATGGCAGGTGTTTTTCCGCTTTTTCTCCCACCCCCTACAGTGTAGGACCCCTGACGGCAAGGCGCAGGGTGCTGACGTCACGCTGTATGTCGGCAGCCCTTCCCCTTAGCACTGGGGGCTTGCAGTACTCCGAGCCTCTGCTCGGAGTCAGACAAGTGTTCGGGCTATAGCCTTAACCCTTCCCGGAGTAGTCAAGCTGTCGTGGGACGCTCAAGCCTAACTCCCCCCGGCCGGCCCACCAGCGACCCGAGTCCACTCCCAAACCCGGGTCGCCAACATGGAGTGAGGTGTGGTGTCCAACGCCTCAACCCTCAGCGCCACTGGGCCGGCAGGGTGTCTTGTCTTGATAAATACGATATATCAATGTTTTCTATATCAATGTGATTTTAAATCCATTTTTGCTAATCAAAAACAGGAAACTGTAAGCTGTTCCAGAGATTTAATATAATCCTTTTAGGCACCATCATAGCTAACACACAAACACTTCTGAAAGTGGACAAGGCATTGAGACCTGACAGGGTACATCCAAGGATAATGAGGGAGCTCACAGAGGTGCTGGTTATACCTCTTTTTTTGTTATTATAATTTTTATTAACTTTCACATAGGCAGGGTACAGGGTATTGGCAGTCACAAATTAATTTGTTACACATGTATTTACAGACACAGGACATCAGATTAACAGTTCCAAAGTATACAGATTTTACAGGGATCAGTGCCCCAGCACAGACAGGGAAAATCAAGCACAAGCAGGGAAGAACAAAAAATTCATATAAACTTGCAAATTCATACATACATTCAAAGGATCTCCTCCCTCCAGACCCCTTCTCGGGGAGAGTCAGTACTTACATCCCCGAGCAGAGATGTAGCACCCTCAGTGTTCATAGTGAAGTCAGTGGTCCTAAGGGACAAAGGTAGGGTCCTTGGCCATTATATATATAATCCATCTAGTCCATTTCCGGGAACATAGCTTAAAACGATCATTCAAGTGATAAGAAATTCTCTCTTATCTATAAATACAAGTCATTATCTCTCTCCATTCAAGTATCGTGGGGATCTGGGTTGGAGCCAGTGTCTGGTTAAGGCTTTTTTTTTTTAGCCACCAGGAGGGCTGTCCCCAAAAGATAACTTGTGTGAGAGTCCCCAAGCTCTCAGGGAATCACATGCAATATAAAGAGGTCAGCTGTAAGGGTGAGTGGATGCCCAAATAGTTCACCCAACTCAGGCTGTAGGAAGGCTCACCACACTGGTGCCAGCATGCAGCTGATCTAGTAGCTAAAAAGTGAGCTGTTATAACTGGGGTTTGGAAGTATCTGATCATTAATTGCCACAAGAACAATCTCCAGCAATGAGAATAAGTAAGTTTGGAAGACAAAAGACAACCTTTATCCCCACTGTTGTGTAGTGATATCCAAGCCTAATTCTGTGTTCCACTTCTCACGGGTCCCCTCAGTATTTGCCCCCATAGTATCACTTAGGGCCTGATAGAAAACAGAAATAGTGTGGGGCATCTCTGTGGAGACAAAGGATTTCTGCAGTAAGGATATTAGGGGAGGGAAATCCTTGGGGCTTCATAACCCTGGTGGGAGGGAGTATAAAAGGTGTCTCAGTTGCAGGAACTGATAAACGTCTGATTGCCTCAGACCACAGGTCTGACTGAGCTCTTGGAAGGATTTAAAGTTATTCCTAGTTAAAAATTGTGAGAGAGTTGAGAGGTGGAGGCAATCCCAGGAGCCAAATGTGTGGTCCTAACGGGCTGGATGAAAGTCCTCCAGGAGGGCTATCGGGCATAGAAAAAGCAAATATGGGGAGAGGGAAAAGTGCCTGCAGATTGTGTGCCAGGTTTTAAGCTGATGTATTATCCATGGGCCAGGGTTCACCTGGTTTGGGGGTGGTGGTATAAGGTTGCCCTAGCTAGATTATTAAATGATAGGAGCCCTTCCTCAATTTCTCTCCAGAGGACAGGACCAGGTCTCATAAAATGAGCGGCAATAAAGGAAAGATGAAAGGTCCAACTGTATAGTTTAAGATTGGGGAGAGCTAGGCCTCCCCCTCAATGTCTAGGGAGAAAGAGAACAGAAGCCTTTATTCTTGGGCATTTCCCCACCCATGTGAACCCCATGATGACCTTATTCCACGCTTGGAATGTCCTAGTTGGGATGTGGATTGACACATTTTGAAAAAAGTAAAGGGCCCGGGACAAAGTCACCATCCGGACAACCTCCACCCTCTGAAGGAGATTCAGAGGGAGGACACTACAACTAGTCAGGTCCTCCTGCAGCTGGGCACAGAATGGGTCATAGTTGTTTCACTCTGCTCTACCAGCATAGTGTTAGAGATAAATTCCCAGGTACTTCAGTTTTTCTAGGTCCCATCGGAATGGAAATTTCTTCTTAAATGTTGGTGAAGGGGCAAAGTTAAATGTTAGAGCATTCATTTTAGAGGTGTTAAGTTTATATCCCGAACACATACCAAAGTCCTCCAAAATTTTAAAAACAGCTGGGACAGATTGAGAGGGACTTGCAAGGAAGAGTAGAACATTGTCAGCGTACAAAGCAATGCGATGCTTCGTCCCCTCTATCTGGATCCCGCTTATTCAAGGGGAGCGTCTAATAGCCTGGGCCAGAGGCTCAATAAAAATGGCAAATAATCCGGGGGACAAAGGGAAACCCTGACAAGTTCCCCTGAATAAGGGGAAATAGGCTGAGTGATGGCCAGTAACCTTAACACATGCCTGGGGGGAAGAGTAAACTGCGTTAATCATGGAAATAAGGGAAATGGGGAATCCCATATCAAACATAGTGGCAAACAGAAAGGGCCATGAAACCCAATCGAATGCCTTCTCAACATCAAAGTTGAGAAGGACAGAGGGGGCCCTGCGGGATTGCATCTCCTGGACCAGGTAAAGTGCTCTCCTGATATTATCTGTTGTGGATCTGGAGCTTACAAAGCCTGTCTGGTCCAGGTTGATTAGAGAGGGAAGGACATTATCCAGGCACTTGGCCAGGATAGACATGAGGAGTCTATAATCTACATTTAGAACTGAGATTGGGCAGTACGAGTTACATAATAGCGGGTCCTTGTCTGGTTTGGGGATGAGGGATACTACAGCGTATGAACAACTTGGGGTGGGGGTCACCCATGCCCTGCAGAATTTCGTTGTACACCTGTAAAAGGAGTGGACTAACTCGCTGTGTTGTCAGCTTATAAAACTATGTGCTGTAGCCATCAGGGCCAGGGGCCTATATGGTCTTGGATTAAGAGATGGCTCTCATTAGTTCCATTTGGGATATAGGGGAGATCAGACCAGTCTGCTGGTCCCCAGTGAGCTTGGGGAGCCCCAATGGGGAAAGAAAGGTATAAATGGCACTAGTGTCTAAAGGGTGGTCTGGGGGATATAGGCTCTTATAGTAGTCACAGAAAGCCTGGGAGATATGCACCCCAGTCTCATGTGTAAGGTGCCAGTGTTAGGGTCCCTAATGGTTGCAATGGTTGAAAGCCAGCGCTGCTTGTGCAGGCAAAAGGCTAGAAGGCGAAAGGTCCGTGGGCCAATCTCTCCATACCTCTGCCTTAAAAAGACCAGGGCAATTTCTATATGCTGCATACACAGCATGTCCAGCTCCTGTTAATTCTGTTTGAGTTGGGCCGTGACTGACAGTTCACCTTGCTGGTGTGCATCCTGAAGAAAATTAAGGGTTTGTTCCAGTTGAGACCGACTTTCCCTGCGTTGCCTCGCCAGAGCTTTAGTGTGTTGTATTAGGTGGCCCCAAAAGACTGCCTTCAGGGTATCCCACATGATGGATGAGGCAATCTACGAATTGGAGCTGTCCAGCAAGATCTCCTGTATTTTATCATCCAGGAACTCCCGAAAGGGTTCACTTTTGAGATGGATTGGGTTAAATCCCCATATTTTGTCTCTCTAGCCCTAGCTCCCAGGAAGTAGTCATGGGGGCATGGTCAGAGTGGATGATATCCCCAATGGCGGCCTCTCTAAGAACACCCAGACATTCTTTTTGTGTATAACAGTGATCTATACTGGTATATGTACCATGAACAGCTGAGTAAAATGAGTTTCTTTTATCCCTGGGGTGAAGGGTTCGCCACACATCTAGCCAGCCCACCTCCTGGACAAAGTACTTAAAAAATTTATGGGAGGAGGGTTGTCTGCCCTTAGCCATACCAGTGGAGTCCAAATTGGGGCTTGGGGTGATGTTAAAGTTGCCCACAAGCATTAGGGTACCCTTGGTCAATTGCAATACTTTATTCAAGAGGTATCGAATCGTCTGTGTGTTTGACCCCGGGGGAAAATAGGCATTAGCCAGGGTTACCTCCTTATCCTGTAGCAACCCCTAGACAACTATCAAGTGGCCCTCTGAATCTGCCTATTCCATTGTGGCCTGAAAGGGGGTGTGACCATAGATCAGTATGGTGACCCCTCTCCTCCTTACCCCAGCGAAGGAGAAGGAAAAAACCTGGGTGAATCTCCACTCTGGCAAGCTTCTCATGCTCATTAGTAGTCATGTGCATTTTCTGTACATATATAATCCTTGCTGACTCTTCTTAAACAATGAAATCATTCTCAATCTTTTGACAGGGCTGCCTAGTCCATTCACATTTAAAGAAAAAATCTGTAGTGGTTTAATAGCCATTTAGAAACTCTAATGACGTGGTGGAATTCAGCCGGGTCCCGCCCTTAGGCCCTGATCCAAAAACTCTACCCAATCCAAAGCCTGCCTTGTGAAGACGTGACTGCCTATGGGGGTGTGAGGGAGAAAAAACACCCTCGAACATCGAACTATAAGGATGTAAAACTAAGTATAACAACCTAAAGCAGAGTCCTGCCAACTGGGCAGGTCCTACTGAACTATGGAAGGTTTCCATGGGGCTGGATGCTAAAAAGCAACCAGTTCCCAGAGTGTGCCACATTTTGGCTTGGTCTGTCTAAAGAGAGGACCAGACGTAAAAGTCTCTGAGAGGGGAAGGGGGGATAGTCATGCCTTGGCTCCTCCAAGGCTATGAGCAAAAACAGTTTATCCGGAATGTTAATTCAACTGTTGGTTGTAAGGTAGCAACATTTGCTAGGCTAATCAAATCTGCTGTGCTAATCTGCGGTGCCACTTATGCATAGCCCCACCTTGCCAGTGTGGACAGGAGGAGGCTGGAATGAGAGACCAGTGTGCCCCTAACCCTTCTGCCCCCTGAGACAGCACTGGGGGGCATAATGAGAGGGGGGGAAAACCAGAACTCCCAACTAGGAAGGAGTAAATAGGGAGCACGGCACTCCATTGCCCCACCCCTCGGCCACCAAAGCAGTCCAGGGGTTGGGGGGAAAATTAATCCCATATCTTGGCCCTGCTCAACCATAGGCCGGCCTCATGCTCCTGTGGTCCATTGTCCACTTGACCCCACTTGACGAGCGGGAAGCAATCAGCCCACACCAAGAAGTAAATTATACCAAAGAAAAGGGTGGGAATTACATGTGGCACAGGTACTGTGCCAGAGAGATGCCACTGACCTGACTCATGCCCTCGTTATTTCCATGGCCACGAGGAGGTCAGAAGAATTGCCTGCCCGTTCTCCCCCCTCCCTCGCAACCAACCCAGTCTCCTCCCCCAACCTTTTTCCTCCCCCACCACAACAAATACCGCACCCAGAGTTTTATTGTACCTCATAAAGTGGGTCCACTGGGGGGCCACGCCACCTGCGCAGCAATAAGTCAACCCAGACCGAACCACATCGGAGAAACATAAATCCTCTAGGCCTATTTCAAAGAAAAAAAAGCGGGGGATAAAGGTCTTCTATGAATATCTCCATGGTACAAGTGCGGTCTTGCAGGGAGGTGAGGGTACTCAAGGGAAGGCAGAGGGCCCAATAGTCACAAAGGAGAACTTAGTTTAAGGGGGAAAACTTAGCCGGCCTACCTGTAGGGATGGAGAAAAATGATCAGCAAGTCCTTAAGTCCACTCATTTCACAGCTTGAATGGGTGATGCAGTCTCAAGTGTGGCCACAGTTTGTTGCCTCAGTCCCACCACTATCTGCAGGATTGCTGAGGTGCCCTTCCTACGGTGCTGTTCCCTCGGTGGCAATCTGTTCCAGGTCTTCTCTGCTAGTTTGGCTGCCAAGGAGGTGCTGGATGGTTTCTGGCATGTTGCAACTTCAATGCCAAGCTTAGAAAGTTCCTGAGCAGTCTCTTCTGCACTGTCAAAAGTTTTAGGGCATCAGTGAGTTGTACCACAAGTTTTGAAGGATAGGGGGTTCTGAACTTAATGTTTGCTTCTTTTAATTTCTTCAGTATGGGGGCATAGGCTTTGCATCTTGTCGCAATAGCAGACAGGTAATCGTTATTCACGTAGATGCATGCTCCTGAAAGGTTAAATCCCCCTGCTGCCAGGGCTTATGTTGGACCATTTCCTTCTCTTGGAATTTCAGAAACCGTATCAGGATCACACGCGGGCAGTTTGGTGACTGGGGCTTACGGTGGACACAACCCATCTCAATGGAGCAGCTATCTGGTAGGTCCAGCTTGGTTTAAAAAAAATGTTGCATAAACTGAATGGGGCTATTGCCCTCTGATTCCTCTGGGAAGCCTGAGTCTCTCAGGTTATTCCTCTGGCTCCATGCCTCTGCGTTATCTGCCCTCTCCTGTAAACCCTGCAGCACCTGGTGCAGTTGGATAATGGCGCGTTCAGCAACGTCCACGTGGGAGTCGGTGCTTGTGGCCTGCTCCTCAAGGCTATCAAGCCTCTTCTCTATTTTGCCTACATCAGTTCGCAGAGCAGCGAAGGTGGATCGGATCTCTTTCCTAAAGTCCTGTAGCTCTTGTAAGACAACATCTATCTGTCTGGCAATGTTAAGTGCTCCAGCGAGATCAGGTTTGGAGGGTTCGCCATGGCTTGAGATCTGCGAGCTGTCGCTGTTAGAGTACAATCCATCTGGATCAGCAGGGTCCGGTGGTGATTTTGAGATATCTGGTTTTCATCAGGGCATCTTTGCGGTGCCTGAGAGTGGACTAGCCCAGAATTAAATTGTAATTAAATTTTAGTATATTTAAGCCTTGGTGGAGACGGAGCTGAGAGCTCAAAGTGGCTTCCACGGACTTGACGTCACTGGAAGTGGCTACACCTCTAACAGTCCTATGCAACCAGTCACTGGAGACAGGGGTCATTCCGGAGGACTGAAGGAGGGCTGATGTAGTCCAGTTTCACAAAAGTGGGAGGAGGGAGGACACTGGTAATTACAGACCAGTCAGCCTGACTTCAATGGTGGGACAATTAATGAAATCAATACTGAAGGAAAGGATTATGGAATATCTTGAATCCAGTGGCTTACAAGATCCAAGGCAGCATGGAATCACTGTGGGGCATGCCAAACAAATCTGATAGATTTCTTTGACTGGGTGACCAGGAAATTAGAGCAAGGTGGAGTGGTGGATGTGGCCTACCTAGACTTCAGTAAGGCCTTCAACACCGTTCCACATAGGAGACTTATAAACATGATGGGCAGCCTAGGAGTGAGTCCAAAGGCAGTAAACTAGGTAAGAAGTTGGTTAGGGACAGAAGACAGAGGGTGGTGGTAAACGGGGTTCACTCTAGGAAGAAAGGGTGACCAGCGGGGTGCCAGAGGGATCAGTGCTGGGACCAGTCCTCTTTAATGTCTTTATTAGTGACTTTGCAGAGTGGCTAGAAGGGAAGGTATGTCTTTTTGCTGATGGCACAAACATCTGCAATAGGGTAGACAGTCTCAGGGGGGGGATTATTAGAGATCTAAGAAAGCTAGAGTGGTCAAGAGTGTGGCAGCCATGTTTCAATGAGAAGAAGTGCAAAATCATGCACTTGGGGCACAGAAACCCAGGGCCAGAGTACAGAATGTGGGGGGTAGTATTAATGACCACCACACAGGAAAGAGACCAGAGAGTAATCATATCTGATGACCAAAAGGTGGCCAGCGAGTTTGACAAAGCAGTGGGGAGAGCTAGTGGGATGCTAGTGTGCATAGGGATGGGTATCACCAGCAGAAGGAGAGAGATGGTGTTACCGCTGTATAGATCATTGGTGAGACCTCACCAAGATTGCTGTGTCCAGTTCTGGAGATCACATCTCTGAAAGGATATAGACAGATTACAGGCGGTCCAGAGGAGGGTAACTAAAATGGTGCAGGGTCTGCATCAAAAACCCTATGATGAGAGACTAAAGGACCTCAATATGTACACCCTGGAGGAGAGGAGGGAGAGGGGGGATATAACAGAGACTTTCAAATACCTTACAAGTATAAATAAGGTTCAAGAGGGGAGCGTCTTTCAGAGAGATTTTCAGATCAAGAACAAGGAGACATGCTATGAAACTGGAAGGGGGTAGACTCAGAGGAGATGTGAGGAAGAACTCCTTCACGTACAGTATATAGTGGTGGATGCCTGGAACAGCCTCCCAGAGGAGGTGGTGGGGGGCCAAAATGGTAACGGATTCAAGAATGCATGGGACAGGCATAAAGGACCCTTAGTGAAAAGAAAAGCGGGGGTAAAGCTGGAGATGAAGTAGGGTCTGCGATGTTACAATACATAGATACATTGATACAGTACATAGAGATTAATGGCAGATTAGGACCTCCAGGACCACTGAGTCTGCCAAGTATTCTACCTCAATGTTACCCAAGGACCATAGTGGTCCCCATTCCCCTCCCCCACCCCATCTTCAAAATTCCCTTGTGCCTATCCCAAGCAGCTTTGAATCCAGCCACGGTCTGATACCTCACCACCTCCTCAAGGAGTGCATTCTAACCACCCACCATCCTTTCTGTGAAGTAGTGTTTCCTAATGTTTCCCTTGAATCTACCCCCATCTAGCTTCATGTAATGACCCCTCGTTTTTGAGAGTCACTTGTTCTGGAAAATGCTGCTAACCAGAACCCTGTTAATACCCTTTTGGTACTTGAAGGTCCAATCATGTTCCCCCATCCCTTCTTTGCTCCAGGGTATACATGTTGAGGTCCTTTAGCCTCTCCTTGTATGTTAAGTGGCTGAGTCCCTGCACCATTTTCATTGCCCTCCACTGGACCTTTTCCACCCTATCCACGTCCCTCCTGAAGTATGATCTTCAGAACTGGACACCGTATTTACAGTGTTGCCTGACCAGCTGCTTGTACAAGGGCATCACCAGTTCCCTCCTCCTGCTCATGATACCTCTGCCTATGCATCCAAGCATTCTACTTGCCTCACTACTGCCCTTTCTCATTGATTTTCCACCTTGAGATTGTTAGATATGATTATACCAAGGTCTCTCTCCTGCTTTGTCGCTTCCAGTACCTGGCCACCCATCCTATACTCTGCTCCTTGATTACTTCTCCCTAAGTGCATAATTTTGCACTTTTTAGTGTTAAAACCCAAATGCCACACTCCTGACCACTCCTCTAGTTTATGCAAATCTCTGCTCATTTTTTCTACCCCTTCCGAAGTGTCTACTCTGTTGCAGAGATTTGTATCAACGGCAAATAGACAAACCTTCCCCTCAAGCTCTTACACAATGTCTCCAGTAAAAAAGTTTAATACAATCAGTGCCAGAACCGACCCCTGTAGTACCCCACTGGTCACCCTTTCCTCTCTGTTTGAACTCCATTTATGACCACCCTTTGCCTTCTTCCCTCCAACCAATTTTTTAGCCATCACACCACCTCTGGACCCACCCACAGTGCTCTCAGTTTGTGCAAAAGCCTTCTGTGCAGCATGGAGTTAAATGTTTTACTGAAGTCCAGGTATACCACATCCACTGCTCGCCCTGATCTAACATTCTGGACACCCAGTTAGAGAACTCAATCAAGTTTGTTTGACATGACATCCCTTCCATGAATCCATGCTGTCAGTGACCTTTCAGGTTATTTGAGTCAGTATATCTGATAATTCTTTCTTTCGGTAATTTCTCCATCACCTTCTCCACCACTGATATCAGACTGACTGGCCTGTAGTTGCTTGCTTTTTCCTCGCTACCACCCATGTGGAGTGGGACTACATCTGCTCTTTTCCAGTCATCTGGAACCACCCCCATCTCTAATGATCTGTTGAATAGGCCAGATAATGGCTCCACTAGCACCTTCTCAGCTCCTTCCGTATTCTGGGCTGTATCCTGTCCAGTCCTATGGCTTTATCTACTTTTAGTCCTGCTAGTTCCTTCAGGACTCCCTCTACTTTAAATGAGTTGATGTCCACCCCCTCCCCCCACTTCCCCTCTCACTGATCTCATCCCCCTGCTTCTCCCCCTCCTCCATGAACACAGAGCAAAAGTGTCTCTTTACAATATCTGCCTTCTGCTGGTCCCCTCCACCATCCCACCATCATTATCCCTCGTCCGAACTATCCCACCCTTAGTCTTCCTCATTTTGCTCACATACTGGTAAAATGTTTTGTCCCCTGTCTTAACTGATTGAGCTATTTTCTCTTCAGTTCTTGCCTTTGCTCTCCTGACCTCAATTACCACCTCCTTTTGCCTTTTCTGGTACTCTTCTCTATCTTCCAGCCTCTGAGACTGCTTTTATCTCTTAAACATTGCCTTTTTCACTGACCTTACCTGCTACCTCCTTGCTGAACCATAGAGGTTTCCTTTTTTTCCTGTTTTTCTGACCTGTCTGATGCAGTGATTTCTGGCTTCTACTATGGCTCCCTTAATTTTTGCCCATTTTTCCTCCACCTCCTCCAGATCTCCAGCCCCTATAAGAGTGTTCTTGAGGCAATCACCCATACTCTTAAAGTCTGCCTGCCTGACGTCTAGAACTTTTACCACAGAGTGTTTCCTTATTATTGTTCTCCTTAGTATGAACCATAGTGTATTATAATCACTTGTTCCTAGGCTTTCCACCACTGATACCCCCCCCCCCACTCTGTCACCATTTGTGAAGATCAGGTCTAGTACTGCCCCTTCCCTAGTTGGTTCCCTGACTAGTTGTCTCAAGAGTGCTCTATGTAGGAGTCAAAGATACCTCTGCTCCTGACAGAGGCCACTGCTGGGGTGCTCCACTCCACACCTGGTAGGTTGAAATCTCCCAACAGCAGCAGCTCCCCTTTGTCTGTCATCCTCTGTCTTTCCTCCAACATAGCTTATCGGCCAACCCCACTCTCCTGTGATGACAGCCTATATATATCACCCCTGTGCGAATAATGTCCCCTTTCTCCATCACCAGGTTGACTCACACAGCATCTGCCCCCCCCCACTTGCCCAGTACTTCTGTAGACTTTATGTCATCCCTCACATAAAGTGTTATGTCCTCCTCCCCTTTCCTGCCCTCTCTGTCCCTTCTGAAAGGAGCATATCTTGGCATGGTCATGTCCCAGTCCTGGCCCACTTTGCACCACATCTCTGTAATAGCCATGACATCTAAGTCTGCTTCTGCCATGACTGCTGCCAGGTCTGGGAGCTTGCTTACCAGACTCCTAGCATTAGCGCTAATGACCTTTCAACCCCTCGGATATACTTCTTTGTCCCTCCTCTGAAGTTCCACTCATGCTCCTCTGCTGAGGACTTTCTCTCATACTCTCCCCATCTGTTGACCCTATGTTTCCCATATACCTTCCTCCCTCCTTGTGTTTTTCTGACATCCAAGTTCACCTTTTTGACCCCTTCTCTTGTTTTACTGTTATCCCTCCCCTTTTTTCTTTCTCCTGTTGTACAACTGCCTATGCCAGTCATCCTAATTGACTAATGTGAACATCGAACTTTTGTGCTAGTGAGCTAACCCCCTCCCATGTCAGTTGGAGACCATCTCCTTTAAAAAGCCTCCTTTCCCAGAAGTCACCCCAGTTGCAGATGGAGTGGTACCCCCTTATCTGGCACCATTCCTTCATCCACTCATCTAATTCCACTATCTCACCCTGTCAGATTTAGTCCCTCTTTTCACCCCTACCCCACACCAGTAGGACCTCTGAGAAGGTCAGGGATGATACATCTGCCTCTAAACATTCTGCTAGTTTTGCCAGACTTTGCTTGAACTCATCAACTGATTGGTGGGCTAGATCATTTGTACCTTCATGGATTATCATCCTCAGCCCCTCCTCCACATTGTCAATCATTGTTCCTATCTTTTCTGTATCCCTTTTGGCAGATGCTCCCGGGAGACATTTAACTGACACCATTAACTGACTTTCCCCCACCAATTTGTCCACCACACCCTTGACCATAGAGTCCCCTACAACCAATACTCTTTTTTTTCCTATTATTGTCTACCTTTCCCTCAGTTGATGCCACTTTTATGTTCCCTCCTATGATACTAGACTGTCTTTGGTCCTTCCCAAATGTGGCGTTCAACTGTTCCCCTGCTAGTGGCTCATAATGATTCTGCATTAGGATGCTGGCAACTGGAACCGTGCTGCCACAGCCATCCTTTTCCTCCCCCACCATCCCTCCCCACCACCCTCCACCTTCCTTGGCCAATGGGGCTTTGAGTGTACGGAAGCTGCAGGGGGGGGCCCAGGTTAGCAGATGCTACAGCCTGGATATTTCCCCCCAGGCTGCCTCCAGCTGACCCCTGAGCTCATCTAGATTTCGGTATATTGGGCAGCAGCCCACCCTCCAGAGGGTTTCCATGGAGATTTGGGCCCCACACCTGTTGCAATTTACAAATCCAATGTTTCAAATACCGTAATACCTCTCTGTTGGCTTGTTTTATGTGTGTTCTAAGTAATACTCTGTAACTTACAGTATCCCTGCTAGTAATTATGACTTTCTGTGGGCTGAAAGAGATAAGCTATACTTAGTACTCTGTAACTTTCTCCCTGATCAAGCAGTTATACTGATCAATCAGTGTTACTGCATTAGGGGTGATATCAGAGCACTGCACCCAACCATTTAAACAGTAAACTATATCAATGCAGAAGTACCATAAACAGTAGATCAGCTTAACAGTAAACTTAAGCAGTGCACAATTTGCATTAACAGTTAACCATCTAAACATTGAACTTGAGCACTGCAGATATGAATATCAGTTGAATCAGATAACAGGAAACTTCAGCAGTGCTCAGTCTCCAAAAATGGCTGCTGCTCAGCTAAACAGAAAACTTAAGCTTTAAAGTTGAGGATCCCAATTGCAAAGTCAGTGTTTCACTAATTATTACAGTAGCCTGCTTATTTAACACTTCTATGTTCTTGGTTTAGTGGGAGGGCTAATGCTCCCTGTGCTCCTCCTCCTCTCTCGCTAGCCCTATGAACAGGCCGACCCTAAGTTATGCTTATATAGATCAGCAGCCTCTGGGCATTTAATTAGATGGTGGGGCGGGGTGGGAGGGCAGACAAAAAGTCCAGTGTTGCAGTTTAACAGGAGCTAGTCTCTTGTAAAAGTTATTCAAGCAGAAAGGATTTGAAACTTAAAAGTCTCCTTGATGCAGGGGTAGGGCAAATCAAATTCACTGCCCTCAGGCCCCTGATGTCCTGCTTCATCTCTGGCAGTTTTCTGGAAGGGTACCAGCAACTTGAGCTCTTAACAGCTCCAACAAACTTTTCAAATTTGGCACCTTTGGGAAGCGCACCTCAGATTGCTTGTCTGGCTGTGGCATCTGCTAGAGCGATCCTTATCTGCCATCAGTTCCTAGGTTTCTATGTTTCTGTGAATAGGGATTAATCTAAGTTCAGAACTAATTAAGTCTGCAAATTTGATATGTTGGCACGAAAGTTATTTTTAAAGCCTGTGATTGGCTTAGCATTGACCCAACCCCCAATTTCTGTACTAGGGACAACTCCAAAAACGGTGCATTAAGTCTGTTTCTTGCCCACATAAATGCCAACATTTATTGTCTCCAGAACCCATCCCTTTGTGTGGTTGCTCAGTTTGGCAATCAATTTACTGAATAGTCCAAAATCATTGTTCACAATAACATGGTCATACATGATACATATTCCCCATGTCCATGTTATCATCTACTCCCAATAATATTTACAGTATATACAGTATATACATATACATTAATGTTCAATGGATACATTCTATCACTTTCTTCTTTTCTTCTGCCCCCCCAGACGTACATCATGGGGGGGCTCTGCCTCTTCCTCTTATGTTGTCAAGGGGTACAAGTTTACACACTGTACCCATGCCTCTTGATTATCCATGCTGTGTCCTTTTATTGTTTTCCATTTCCCCCCTTTTCCTTTTCTGTCCTCCCCCCTTTTCCACTAGTCCACCTCCAGCTTGCGATGGACGGTGGACTTCTCCTCTGTCCCCCCCCCCTTTACTCATTTCTTTTCTTCTCCCTGTACCCTCTCTTACCTTCCTCTGGCATAGCCAGTCCTCCATGACATTCGCTATCTCCGTGTTAAACATGGCCAGGCCCAGACCTGAAAGGTGCATCCCATCTCCTCTATAATATTCATCCACCCATTCCAAAATTCCATAGTGGATGACTATTCCACCCATGCCCTCAAATAATCTTCCCATCCACACATTCATGAGCTTCCGGGCTCTGTCCATCCCCTTGTGGCTCTCCACCTGTCATCACACCCTCCGAGGCGTGATCATGGACCAGGCCAATGTAACCTCTGGCCACCACTCTTTCATTTTCTTCACATCATGTTTTATTTGATAAAATATGTCCAACCAGGGCCTTGTCCCCGGATCGTTGCCCCCCAGATGTATCACGATTAGGTCTGGCCGCCTATGGTACTTCCTGATCTCCCTGAGTTCAGTTAGCAGCTGAGGCCCCCTCCATTCCCTGCCGTCCTTTCCACACCAGCCAGATTGCATCGCTATCCAAGTACGGCTGCTTTCCCCCTTGTCTCCTGGCTGTAATTTCTCCATGGTGTATCAGCAGATGCCTGCAGATCCAAGCCTCGAGCATCTGGGACATCCCTGTATAACGGAAAGCAGATTGTTTAGTGTCTTGTATCTTCATCTTCTCCAACCCCCCTCCCCCCATTCTTCCCCATACTCTTGCACCTACTATGGGAAAGAAAACAGAGACATCGTTATTGTGGTAATTTACGTATGTACTTTTTATAGCAGTCAGAATTCCACCTGCCTTTCTCCTTGATCTCCCCGGGCCTGTTGCCTTGTGCTGCCATTGTAATGGCCGCCCCAATCCTAAACGATTGGGAGGAATATCCCAGCACTGCTGTCACCTGGTACCCTGAAACTGGCCTGCCATCCCCGTGTATGAACAGTGGTGAACTTCCTACTTTTGGGCGGTTTGCCACGTATACGTGCAGAGCCCCCACTGGGCAAATGCTTGCAGTAGGATGTTTCCTTAACCACACCCTAGTGCCCTGTCCCATTGATCGGTCTTTGATCTCCTTAATAGTACTGCTATTGCATTTCTGGCCCATTCTGTGTCATCCCATTGCAGTCCCTCACCCTCTGTCTTTTTGCTGTGACTGGCCACTTCGCTCAGTCTGAAAGCCCCACTATATATGGTAGCGTACAGAGTTTTAAACAGCAGCACTACTTTGCTGCTAGAGCTGCAGATGTGGGAAAACACTCCCATCAACTTCACCATTAAGACCTCTGATATCGGTTTTCTGGTATCCTTCTTCTTGCCTGCTCCCCGCACCCAGCCCTGCATCATTCTACGGACCAGGTTGTTTTTTGTTGGATCCTCCCACCCCCCTCAGGGTACAGATCTGCCCTGTGGCTGCCAAATGCACCCGCATGGTCAAGTGCGCCATGTGCTGGTTCCACCCTGCTACAATGAATCAAGCTACCTGCTCCCATGTCACTGCCCCACTTACCTGACCGCCATATTGCTCCTGGAATTTTTGAAATGCCCTCCAAGAGGTTTCATAGGCTCTAAGGGTCCAGGGGGCTCAGGAGTTGCAGAACAGTACTTCAGTTCCCCCAATCCAATCATCCATATGTATGTTGGGATGGTGTTCTGCCGGAACTCTGCTCTGGGTGCGACGGTCTGGAATTTGTCCATCTGCAATCGGAAGAGGCAATCAGCAATCACATTGTCCACACCATCAATGTGCTTGGCTCTGAATGACATGTTTAAGGTCAGGCCTAGCCACACCATCCTGCCTAAAGCCATCATGACCCTGTCTGACTTCATCCTTTTCTTGTTCAGAACTTCTACCACTGACCAATTATCACTCCAGAGGGTTCTTATCCTGTTCCTGAGACCCCCCCCAAACTATCATTGCCACCCATATGGAGAACAGTTCCAGGAAAGTGATGTCTTTCATCGCCCTTTCCCATACCCATTCATCTGGCCAAAGTTCATCAAACCACTTGCCTTGGAAGTAACCTCCCATGCCAATTCCACCAGCTGCATCCGTATACAGCTGCAGATCAGTATTGTATAGCTAATCAACCTGCCAGAAAGTCTGGCCATTGTATGCCTGAAGGAAATGTTCCCAGATCAACACATCCTCCCTGGTGCCCTTATTAATATCCACCCAGTGGTGGGGCTGTGTTGCCCTCCGTGTTGCCCAGGCTAAACACTGCATAAATGTGCACCCTGAACCGATGGCTCTACATGCAAAATTCAGGTGCCCCAGCAGCTGCTGCGCCTGCTGTAGCTGCACCCTCCTGCATACCCCAATCTTCCCTAATAACTCCCTTAATCTCTCCACCTTTTTGCCTGGTAACCGGTACAACTGCTGGGTCATGTCCAGCTCCAGCCCTAAGAACTCTATCGTTCAACTGGGCCCTTCTGTCTTACCTCCGCTAATGGCAGCCCCAGTTCTTGGCATAGACACTTGAAATCCCGAAGCATGGCTTCAGTCTCTTTTTCCCCCTTCCTTGATAAACAGGTAATCATCCAAATAATACTCCACAATCTGATACCCGTACTGCATCTGAAACATCCATTACAGCCAGCTACTGAACATTTTGAATGTGGCGCATGCTATCGAGCACCCTATCGGCATAGCCTAATTAAAATAATTCTGCCCCTCCACCTGAAATCCTAGTAAGTCCCAGTCCTGTGGCCTGACTGGCAGCAAGCGAAATGTTGACTCTATGTCTGTCTTCACCAACCAAGCACTCTGTGTAGCCTTAATAAGTCACACTGCCTCCTCCAGGGTGGCGTATGTGACCCTACTGTCCTCTTCACCAATCGTGTCATTTACTGAATCCCCTTCCAGGTAGGATAGGTGATGTATCACCCGGTACTCTCCCAGCTGTTTTTTGGGCAATAAACCCAATGGGGAAATCCTCAAGTTTGGCAACGGGGGGAGGCAAATGGACCTTCCACCCTCCCTGCTGCCACCTCCTTTTGTATTTTGTGTGCCAAAGTGGCCTCCTCATCCTGTGTGGACTTGAGGTTCATTGCCTTCATCGCTTTCCATAATCCTTGAAACTGTAAAGTAAAACTTGACCTAAAACCTGTCCACAATTTTTTGACTGCCTTCCTGTCTGGGTAGCCCCCCAACCACCTTTCTACCGCCTCCACTCTTATGGGTATCCGAGCCAGGCGAACAC
Organism: Neoceratodus forsteri; assembly: GCA_016271365.2. Classification (NCBI taxonomy): domain Eukaryota; kingdom Metazoa; phylum Chordata; order Ceratodontiformes; family Ceratodontidae; genus Neoceratodus; species Neoceratodus forsteri. Next base: position 554,339,496 of record CM057450.1, on the reverse strand, counting down.
CTCCTCCTTCAATTGTCCTGGTGTTGGGTTTGAAAGGTGTGTCCCTGCCCCCCCTGCCGCTGCTCTACCCCATTACCCCTCTCCCACTGCTGCCCCCTAAAGGAGCCTGGGTTGGCCCAAAAGGGCTGCAGATATGACCTATCCTGGTTGCCTGACCCCTTCTCCCAGCAGTACTGGCACTTGGATGTTGGATGGCGTCCCCCACACTTAGAGCAGATATGCCAGAACCGACAGTTCAGCCACGAACAAAAAGATCTGTTGTATCCCCAACAGGCCTTTGCCACTGCCCCCCTTCTTTTGCCCCCCTCCGTCTCCTTCTCAGTTGGGCCTGTGTAGATTTCTAGAAACAGATCAATTTGCCTGGCGTCCTATTTTACATTCCCAAAATGTGCCATCGTTTTCCTAAATTTCTCATCATACTTTAACCAGCTGTGACCCCCTTTCTTATATGCATTCTTAATAATTAGGGAATAGGTGAGGAGTGGGGTAGCTAGCTCTGGCTGCTTCTCAATGACTATGGCAGTGAAAAAAGTAAAACCCATAGACCAGTTGTCCCATGTTTTACCTTTCATTGATTTGTCGTCCTCCTCCTTTCCCAACAAAACCACTGCCGCTGCCATATCCTTCTTCTCGAAACTGTCCTTCTCCTCGTGCTTGTCCATTATGTCGATAATTCAGGCCAGGCTAAGGTGTCGACAGACTCCCCCTTCCACATCTTCTCTTTCATGGCCATAGGGATGTGGTCCACCAGCTGGACCCTTGGTGCCCTGATCTCCTGCTCCAACATGGGGCGCCTGTCACCATCCCATCCCTCATCCCTGTCCGCTTGATTTCACCTAGAGCCTTCTCCAACTGCCCCAAACCATTCTCTCCCATACCTTTGAGCATCTGCTCCACATACTCTTTGACACTGCTCTCCAGTGTCACCACTTGATTGGACATCCCTACACCATAGAAGAAACAAAAATGCTGCTGTCTGGATCTACAAAGCTCTGACAAACAAACTCCCATCCTACATTTCAGATTGTTTCAACCAGATCATATCCAGGCCTTACGCCCTAAGGATCAATAAACTCATCATGCTGAAGATTCCTATTACCTGCACCCGGTATGGAAGGGCTGCAATCAGCTATTCCCTAGCACTTATCTGGAATTCTCTTCAAAAGACCTTGAAATTGGATACCCTCATTCCATTAACATCCTTCAAAAAGCTGTACACTAGTCTCTTCCCAGAATCATGCAATTGCTTCCATAAGGCCTAGTCCTCTCACAACCCCTCTTTTCCCCTACCCCTTTTTTGCACTGCCCCCCTATTTTTGTTTTCTAGTTTTTCTCCAACCTCACATTACAAAAATTGATCCCCAAAGTCCATCACCCTAAGCTTTATCCCTCCAGTACTGTTTGTTTCTTTCTTTTTAGTAACCAAGATCCAATGTCACATTGCCTTGTACATATGTAAATATTTGTATACCTGTTTCATTTATAAATCGTTGTATTTGTATTCAATCAGTACCTTGTTTTTTTGTGTAAAACTGTAACCTTATATTGTTAAGACCAATCAGGTCCATCTTGTAAATGAGCTTTGCTCAATGATGTTCGCCTGAATAAATAAAGATTTTGATTGATTGATTGATTGATTGATTGACCTGTAATGCCTGTCTGTGGGGTGTCGGACCCCGTCTGGGGCACTCCAGCTGGGCCGGGTATGGGTATTGGGACCTGTGGTGGTGGTAGTACCAGTTCTTGCAGGGGCAGTGGGTTCACAGGCGTGGGGGAGTCTGGCACCGGTGCCGGTGTAGGCACTGGTTCCGGGGTTGGCTCAGGGGTCAGGCTTCTGGGAGGTGGAACCAGAGGAACCACATTCATAGGCTCCGGTACCCCAGACCCTCTGGGCACCCTCTTATTCCTCTCCTGCCTCATTTGCTTCCCTTCCTTCCTTCCCTCCCCGTCCTCCACCACCTCCAGCAGCTGATTTGCTTTTTGACCAGGTCCATCACTGCCCGCTAGCATTCATCTTTGCTGGGCTTAGCTCTCTTTGGTGCCATCCTTCCACTCCATGGTGCCCAATGAAAGAAATCGTGAAAGTTAGCCTTTACCAACTCAACCCGGAGCTATAGCTTGCTCCATTATGTCCCTCTTGTGTCATACCTTCAAGCGTACCCCCCCGCCCCCCAGCCCTTTGTTCTCCAAGTAGCCCAGGTACTTGCTACGCTGTCAGGTGAACTATGACCTGACCCCTTCTTCTCCCTGGAAATCACCATCCTTTTCTCTGGGTTTGCACCCAGCCACCTTTTTTTTTTTTTTTTTTAAAACAAGCTCATATCCTCTATACCACCAGATCCTTTTGTTCCATTCACCGGGCCCCTCCCCCCCCATCGTGGTCCCTTGTTGCTTTGCTTCTGCCCTACTCCTCCAGCCATGGGCCCATTGTCCCTTGCCCAGTACCTTCCAGTCCCCCCAGCCGCCCCTGGCTGCAGCTGACCTCCAATCCTAATCAGTAACCCCCCATCTGGAGTAGGTGGCCCCCACTCTCAGTCCTTGGTCCCCACCATAAAAGAGTTTCCCCAATCTCTGGTCCTCTGCTCTCGTGTTGCTTCCTTATTAAACCAGCACCGTGGTGTCCTGTTGTCTTAAAATTATTTCCTGCATCCACAAATACTCCCCCCAAATGCAAAAACCCAGCCCAGTCCTTGCTGTAGTAAAGGGACCTCTGCTTTCCTTGTTCTCCTGATTTCCACTCATTCCCCCCATGGTCCCCACACCACGTGGCCATGACATCAGATGCCATGCCATGCGGTGTCTTGTCCTGGGCCCCTTATTGAAAATTCCTTCCTGCTTGCATGGCAATTCACCCAAAATGCATGAAAACCATGTTTTTTGCTGCCCACAGGAGTCCTCTTCTCCTCCTTTGTGCTGGACACCTCCTTCCAAATCGGACTCTATGTGCCTGGTAACCCCTCACCGAACCTTCCCATTTTTCCCCTTTTCACCTTCACACACCCCCTTCCATTTACTGGCCCATTCTCTTCCATCCATTGGAGCGCCTCACTCCCTATTCACTGTGCAACCCCCCAGGCTGCCACCGCGTGGTGATGATGTTAGATGCCATTCCACATAGTGGGCCCAAACCTGCTACCCCTCTCTGCTCAAACCTCGCTTGCACTTGCTGGTGTGGCTTTCCACCTCCCTTCTCTGTGAGGAGACTCTGCTGTGCCAAAGAAGGAAACTACAGGAAATAGAACCATCACTTTCCCTATGAAGTGCTACTCGTGCCTGCAGCTCTTCTCCCCAGCTGTACCTGGACCTGGCGCCTGCCTCTTTCTCTCTCTCTCTCTCTCTCTCTCTCTCTCTCTCTCTCCATAGCTTGTGCCACTGGTATTTCTTCTATAGCCTTGCTGCTCACCCCGGAGCACCCGCTCTTCCCTTTCTTCACCCCCGGATGCTCTGCTCTGCTCTCCTGAGTCCTTTGCAGCCATGCAGTCAATTTCCCCCTACTTTTTGTCCGTTCCTTGCAACCACGAGACCCAGCCACTTTCTTTTAAAGCCTTCTGGTATGGCGCCACATCTACCTCTCTCCAGCCTCGCAATGCATGCCTCCATGACCACGTCACCTTCATCAGTCCTGAAATCTGCACCCCGTTTGAAAATCCTCCTCCATCTCTCCTTACTTCCTACCCAACATTCCGGCTTGATCCAAAATCACACCATGGATTCTTACCTTGTTTCACTCCTTTCCTTTGTTTTAACTCACTTGAAATTTTCCAAATTCTTCTCCAACTTTGCCGATTCACAATTCCCAAACAAATATTTACCGTAGTATTAGCTTAAATAATCAATACAGTTTTTTTTTTTTTTAAAACAAACTCCAATATCTAGTCAACTGCCCACTGGCTTAAAATCTTTGCCAAAACTGATGTGCTTCTAGAGTAAAAATTTTTCAGAGCAATTTTGTGAGCTCCCCTTGATGTGCAGCCCCTTATAACTGCCCCCTTCTGTCCTGCCTCCTGACTCTCTCAACCAGTCATCTGTTGCCACTTCACTGTTCCCACCACTCCCTTTTGTCTGCCCCTTTCATGACCTCACCAGTTCCTCCCCTTTCATGACCTCATGGCCTTCTTTTTGGTCCCCTCACTCCACCTCCCCCCCTTCCCTGAGCATCCCACACTTATTGTCAGGGCCTTGTGACAATGAGGTCTGCCCTTTTAGTTGGGCAACCCTCTTTAGTGAGCATACAACAATCTTATAAAGGTTTACAGCGTTAGATATGTTTGTGTCAACAGCTTATGTTGAATAGTTTTATTGCATGCATTCTTATGCTGTTTGCCTTTTTAAACTTATTACCCAGTCTATATACAAACTATTATTATTTAGTTCTTTAGCACTGTTACCACCTTTCCCATACTATACTTCCCATACATTTTCTATCTCCCTTTAGTAGTATTTATTTACAAAAATGGGACAGCCTGTGATCTTTATATTCCTTCCAGACCTGGACACCTATCTAGTAATGGGCTTCAACCTCCAAAGCCTTTTTTTTTTTTAACTTTTTCCAGAATTTGGCAAAAGTAAATTTTAACTCATAATAATCTAATTTAGTACTTACTATACTAACCCTTCCCATATAGTACTCAGAAATAATTTCAAAGGTAATACATTTACCCCCGACCATAAATCTCCCACTATCTTTATTCTAGGTGGAAATCTAAATTTGTATACAAAGTTAATTAAGCAATAGGGCATGACATGGTATGCTATGTGCTGGGATAACAGCATGCCTTGTGGGGGTTCAAGCATAAGGCCAAAGGCTGAGTGCTTCCTCCCCAAGAAGTGTCATTATCCCAGCACAAAGAACACCATAGAATGCCTTACTGTGATTCTGAAATGGGTACATTAGGATTAGTAAAAAAAATGTTTGTTTTTTTTTTAAAAAAATTCCTTTTTTTAATTTAAATGAGGAAAAATGTAAAAAACTGAGAAAAAGAAAAAAGTTGTCCTACTGAGCCAATGTAATTTTGCTGTTTGACCAGAAGATGGCAGGTGCTAAATTTTTTCTAAATATAAGTAAGTGAATGGAGGCATATTGATACAGCTGCTCCTGCTTTGTGTAAACAGGTCAGTTAGGTCACATATCTTTTTTCAGTGCTGCTGTGCTGGGATATCAGCACTGGGTTCTGAGCTTCTCTGCCAATCAGGTTGCTGAATTTTTTTATATCCATTTCATAGCATCATGATAACATACTTGAAGTTGAGTCCTTTCCTTCATAGTGCAATAACTACTGTGTCCCATGACACATCTGCCACATGGACTGGCTATAAAAGAGAAAAATGTGTGAAAACTCTGTTGTTATTATTACTCTGACAGGCTTAGTGCAGTTTTAATGGTTGTTCAAATTGTTCATCCATCCCAGTCCAACAGTAACATCCTTGTGATCGTTGTTTAGTTCATACAATTCTTTGATGACATCAATGCGCTAAACCAGTTCATTTGGAAATTAGAGTAGCTGGCAGAGCAATTCTGCCTTGAGACATTTTGTTTCTTTTTTTATTTACATTAGTAAAAATGCAGAAAAAGGAGAAAAAGAATAAAAGTGGCTCCATTGAGCCCACTATAATTTTGCGGTTTGACCAGAGGATGGCAGATACTACATTTACCAAAAAAAAAAGTAAGTGACTGGAAGTGTATTGATACAGCTGTACCTGCTTAAAGTCAGCACATCAGTTACGTCAAAATTCATCCATACAGTCAGTTCATCCTGTAGTCAAAACAAAGGATGTGCATCAGTTGGCTCCTTGTTCTGATTAAGGCAGCCACTCTATGACGTTGAGGACACATAAGCCCTTGATTGGCTGCTCAGTCAGGTACACACCCATTTGTTTTTTATCAGTGCACACCAACCCACCCCATCCTCTACATGTTCACCTGAACACTGGGGAGTATAACCTCACTAGAGCATGAGTGTCTTTATATAAAACTACTTAAATAACACACTACTTTGTAGTTATATTACAGGAATCCTGTCACTCAATAAGCAATACACATTGGTTAGTTACCAGCACCTGAATTGGTTAATAGCGTGCAAAGACTTGGTAATCTGCTGTAAGTATTCATTTCTCACTAGTCCACACAGAATATTTACTGTCATTCTCTAAATGAGAATGAGAAGCAATTAACAAAGTGTATTCACATTCACCTTTCTCAGTATAGCTTTGAGTCCATACTGAGATGCATTTGTAGGCACCAATCCATCAATGTCTCGGACAAACAACATTCAAACAGTCCTGCAGTCATTTCCTTTCCTGTGTCAAAACTCTATAGCAGTAGATTCAAATAGAATGTTGCATCCTTTCTCAGAAGATCTACTGTAGCTTCCATGACTGTAGCAAAACGGGGTATAAACTGAGACAGTAGTATGCTGAGAGCCCCAGGAAGAGGTGCAAAGTATTAATATTATATGGTTTTATTGCAACTACATTCACTTTTACATGTGAAGGCTTTTGTTTTGTGTTCTGCAGATTAATCATATGACCATAAAACTGTAATGACAGGTCAAATGTTCACTAGTCATTTAGCTACACTACATGTCCACTTCTTGGATGCGAATGAGAACAGATTATAAATTGCTAATACATCATATTCCGCCAGGATGTGACCATGTACAATGATGTCATGCAGAAAGCACTGAAAGACATCTAGACCATTCAGCACAATGTATCCATGTACAGTGATGTCATGCAGATAGCACACTAGAAGACACTGAAACCATTCAGCACACAGGTCTCGAATGTCTGGAAGGCTGAAGGTGCTGATGTCAGTCTTAAATAAACATATTTTATAATGAAAGAGAACTTTATATGTGATAAACAATGTGGAATCATGACTATCTAGTATGAGTTAATATGCTAAACCAAATAATTTGGAAGCTGGGTTGCAGGCTTGACAGTTCTGTCACCTCTTACGACACAATCCTTCTGTACAACTGATTCATTCCAAAATTGAAACAAACTCTGCAAGTCAGTTGGCCCCCTTATTCTGATAAGCCACTTAAGCATTAAGGTACAACTGGGGGTTCATTTTCCAGAAATTAATTTAACATCCAGATGCATAATGAGGCCCTAAGGCATAGCCGAGGATGTCAAATGCCTGGGGTGGGATTAACTACTGGTAAACCAGTTCACAGGATTACCTTAATACTGTTTTAAAGATGTATATCTACTGTATCAAGAAACATTTTTGCATGTTTGTTAGACTCATAATGTTTAGAGATTTTTTTTTGCAAATTATCCTTTGTTAGCTTATTAAAAATAGTCCATTTTATGTCATCTCTGTCTCTTTGATTAGAGTCCAACTTGTTAGAGATGGTGTTCCTGTCTGACTGGTTTACATATATTCTAAAGCATAGGATTGTCACTTACAGCAGTGAAATAATCAGTAAATTCATTTTTAGGAGATATGCTGATACCTATAGTAACTGTCATATTACCCCTTCTTCCAGAAACCCTCAAAATTTAATTTGTGATAGTAAAGTGTCCCACCCTTCCCTCCACCTTCATAATACTGAAAACAAATTAGTAATATGCATGGATTATTTGTATATAAAATATTTTTTTTCATTTGGTTACAAAAGGCCAGATACATTTAACTGATTTCATGATTGATGCTGTAACTTGACAGCCCATACTTGAAACTCCCAGTCTTTCATGTAAACTGGTGCCACAAAAAAATCCACCTGCCTACCCTACCAGCTGACATATTAACTCCCCCACCATACAAACACACACACAGTGCTGTTGCTGATTGTCAATAAAAGAATCCCACATTGTGTTTTCTGTGCTGAAATGAAAGACAGCAATCTGTTGTCAACGGGTTGTCGGTTTTCACTTTGGAGCAGGGACTGTGATTTGTGAATCTCTTCATATTACTCACAGAAGACAGGTCATTTCAGCAGTACTTCATGTAAGTGTGTGTAGAAATGCAGACATGTTTTACTTTGCCAGAAAAGTTCTGGTGAAGTGGTGTAATTCACTTTTGCTAATCACTTTGCAAAGTTCCCATTGGCATCACCAACTTTGAACTCTTTCATTTTTGTGAAATTGTCCTCTCAAAGTGACACTTTTTCCATGAAGTCTTCAGGAATTGGCAACTTTCGTAGGAGAATTTTGGAACAGTTACATAGAAAAAAGATCACTTCACCAGGCAAACATTTCTCAAAGTTGGCATTTCACACTTTGTGACTCTTGTCAACTTTATGAATTCATTTGTGAAGTAAATTTCAATCACTTTACCAGTCTCTAAGTGTATGTGGGCATGGAAGGGGGTAATACTGGCACTGGGAGGGTAGGAGTAGGAGTGGGAGTGGGTAAATATTTCAGTGCTACATTACAAGACAGACTTTCACAGTTCAGCAAAAGGGTAGAATGAGTTATCCTGTCAGTGGTTAAGTGTGTCACACCCATTTAAAAAAAATGAAAAATTATTTTTTCTAATAATAATGCTTGCAGGTGTACAGTATATAACCTTTTTTCAGTACTGAGGAGGTGGAGGTGAGGATGTGGCCATTATACTATCACAAGAGAGTCTTGGGCAGCTTGTGGGATCAGTAAATCACCTAAAATCAATTTACCTATCCGTGCTTACTGCCGTGCTTATGTGGTAGTCCTGTGTATCAATATGTAGGGCAGTGTTTGAAGACATTCTGTAAACCAAAAATGCTTGAATGTTGGTAGCAAATGTGTGCCTAATACAACATATAACTGTTATCAAACGTAATAGCAGCTTACAAGTGTTATTTTGGTTTGTTTTGTTTTTTACAATGTTTGGCATTTAGATGGATTTATATATTTTTTCCACTCTAGAGTATGGATCTGAAGTATCATCTTGTGATGAGGCTCCAGCCTCATGTTTTCTAGAAGTTAATGCAGGGGCTTAGAATGCATGTAAGCTAATCTAACTGTGAATTTTTATTAGCCTTTTTCATAATTTGTATTGTTTAGCATGACTGAGCACTTGGTCATTTTCAGTGGTGGTTTGCAGTTCAGTCAGAGACAACCTGGTTTGTTTTTCCTCTGTGCACGCAAGACTGATAACCTCTACATCTTCGTCTGAAGCATCAGGGAGCGTAACCCCACTAAAACATCAATGACTTTATGTGAACTTCTCAGGCAATATACACTGTGTAGTTATACTGCACTGAGTAATGCTGACACCCAATTGGCAATACTCATTGCCTGGTTAATGGTCCCGTTTACAGCTAACAGCCTTGATGACAGACTGATGTAAGGTCTAGATGTGCAATTTGCAATGCACCATTAAACTCTCTGAGAAATGTTTCAATGTAAGGAAGAAGATATTATCAACTACAATGGCCTTGGCAGGTCTACACAATTTCTGACAGTACCTGTTTTTTTTTTCATACAACTATGAGTGACACCCACTCTGATGCACCAATTATCTTAATAACACCTTGCCGTGCCAATCCATTTAAAGCAGCAGTATTTGTTAGTAAGCAAAACATTTCACAATATAGTTTTTAGCAAAAATATATTTCTGACATCCTCAGATTCATGCTCAGTGTAGTTTTCTCAGATATTATTAAAACAGATTTTACTGCTAATTTTGTCATTAATGACTCATGTTATTAAGATGGACGCCATTTTCAATGTTATTAAAATCGCTTCTGTTGAGGTTACCTGTTGAATTTACATGCTAGATTCATACTGTGGGTGTATTAGGATGGTGCTTCCACATGTTTCTGATGGTAAACAGCACAACACATACCAATATATTTAATTGTTTCATGGGAGGTATGACACAGAATGGGATCTTTCAAAATCTTCAAAATCCTGTATCTTGGTTCAGGAATGAAAGAATATGAAAAGCAAAATGTGTATCTTGATATTTTTGACAAACAAACTTTATTGCCAAGGAAGAGGTGATGGACCAGGCAGAGGTATTAAACGAGTACTTCGCCTCTGTGTTCACTAGGGAGGGGGATGGGATATCTACAAAGCAAGGCATGATGGGGATAGAAGCGGCAGTGAGTGGGATCAGGGGAGAAACAGAAATGGAGCAAGAGGGAGGGAGAGGTACCCCAGGGGTGTCACATCAGGATAAGGATAAAAAGGCCAGTAAGGTGGCGGGGACGGATGATGCTATCTCCACCGAAAGGGTGTGGATAGCCCTCAAGGCCCTAAAGAAAGACAAATCTCCTGGGCCGGATGGCATTCATCTGAGATTACTGTGGGAATTGGTGGACATACTGGCTGCACCCCTGGCAGAGCTCTTCAACAGGTCCCCTGAGACAGAGAGGGTACCTAGGGATTGGTGAGAGGCACATGTGATGCCAATCCATAAAGGGGGGTCAAGGGAAGTACCAGGTAACTATAGCCCTATCAGTTTGACTTTGGTGGTGGGAAAATTAATGGAGAGTATATGAAAGGAACGATTGGGGGTGTACTTGGAGGAGGTGGGAGGTCTGGATAGTCGGCAACATGGGTTTGTGCCAGGTAAATCATGTCAAACCAATCTTGTGGAGTTCTATGAATGGGTAACATCAGAACTGGACAGGCGAAATCCTGTAGATGTATTATTCTTGGACTTCAGCAAGGCATTTGACTCTGTCCCCCACAATGGTCTGGTGGAGAAACTGATGGGGTTGGAAGTAGGCCCTTTGATGGTCAGATGGGATTGAAAATTGGCTAGCTGGATGCACCCAGAAAGTAGTGGTCAGTGGGGAGCTCTTGAACCCTAGAGAGATCGGTAATGGGGTACCACAGGGCTCAGTCCTGGGTCCGATCCTGTTTAATGCATACATATCGGACATCAGGGAGGGTATAGGGTGTGAAATGGGTCTCTTCACTGATGACTCCAAGATGGGAGCAGTAGTTGAGGGGGAAGAGGGGAGGTTGGCCCTGCAAGGGGACCTGGACACCCTGGAAAGCTGGGCTTACACATGGAAATTAAATTTCAATATCACCAAGTGCAAGGTGTTACATCTTGGGTGGGGAAACTCTAAACACAGGTACACCCTGGGAGGGGAGGTGCTGGAGGCCTCAGTAGGGGAAAAAGACGTAGGGCTCATGGTGGATGCATGTATGAATAATTCTGAGCACTGCAGGAGAGTGGATAGCAAGGCAAACAGGATGATGGGATGCATTGTAAGGGGGATCACCTCTAGGAGCAGGGAAGTGATTCTGCCGCTGTACAATGGACTGGTTAGACCACACCTTGAGTATTGTGTACAGTACTGGAGACCACACTTGAAGAGGGACATACAGCTCCTGGAGAGGGTACAGAGGAGGGCAACTAAGATGATACGAGGACTAGGAGATTTGACATATGAGGACAGACTTGAGAAGCTCTGCCTGTTTTCATTGGAGGAGAGGAGAGACAGGGGGGACATGATTGAGGTCTTCAAGTACCTCAAGGGAATAAATAGGGTTAACATGGCGGGGATCTTTAGACTAAAGCAGGGAGGTATCACCAGAGGGCATGGTTTGAAGTTGGAGGGTGGAAGGGTGAGGGGGGAAAAGAGGAGGAGGTTTTTCACTGAGAGGGTGGTGGACCCTTGGAATTCACTACCTGGCGAGCTGGTTCAGAGATCCACAGTGGAGGGCTTCAAGAGAGGGTGGGACAGACACAGAAAGTGGATGTACCAGATGATGGCCTGGCCCGGGGGGGGTGGATGATAGGGGTTTCTGGAACACAAGGGGGGAGGGCCTCGGCACCCAACTAGGGATCTGAGGTTCGAGCAGACTCGATAGACCGTAAGGCCTAATCTGCTGGCAATTAGTATGTTAGTGTTACCAATAAATACTGCTTCTTTAATGTCACATAATGTGTGGCATGTGGCAGTCATTGTAATGTTTACTAAATAGGTTTCACATTACTGTACACTTTTATCCTAGGTTGAAACCTATTTACACAGCCTAATCCACCTGTAAAGTATTTGTAATTCCATCTTCATAGGATCGACTGCTTTTGTACTACTAACCTTACCAACTGGATGTAATAGCCCAGAAGGAGATGTGCTAATACCATTAGCATACATGTGACTGGAGATGTTTTGAGTCCTCACTGTGAGAAGACAAAGGGCAGTTACCAGGTCCATTTCAATCATAGCTATGCCTGTATTAACCACATAAAACTGTCCTTTCATACAGACACACTGAAATGCGTAACTTTGGCATGGAAGCAAACGATGAAAGCAAATAGATCCTTTTCAATAGGAAAATAAGCTGCTGGTGCAGATAGGAGAGATTTTTTCTTAAAATAAAGATAGAATGCTTCGGACAGGATTGAGACTGCTGAACCAGTATCCAGCAGTTAGGGAGGTAGTGTGGTCCAGTGGTCAGTGTACCAGCTTGAGAACTGGAAGTTCATTTTTCTTTTTTTTCTTTATTTTCTTTTTTTTTTTTAATTCTGGAATTTTGGGCTGAGATAGGCACATTGAGCTGAACCTGATTTCTAGGTACATCCAGGAGCACAGGGAGCATAGGTTCAGCCTCTCTAGAGCCAAATCCTTACCGTGTCACCTTAAGCAAGCTACTTAACCTCTCCACAGCAAGGTGTGTGAAGTTGGGAAGCATTGTGTCTTGAAAATCTGTCTGAAGTTTCTTGACTTCATGTCATGTGACGTGTCACTTCACATAGTTCACACTTTGCCTGTTGAAGTCTATGTGTAGTTTTACTTTGTTGGTGGTGAAAGTCCTAGTGAAGTGTCCCTATGTGTAGTTTTCATTGTGAGAAATAGCACTTCACTTGTGAAGAACTGCTCAAAGTTTACTCTTTTAAAAAATAATTCTTAACACATACCCACCCCTCACCAACTGTGCAACCATCTTCCACCCCATCCCACCTGCCAGATGTGTAAAACTAATTTCCCTCACCCTGCCACTCACTGTCATCCATCCCCCTTCCCCACCATCCCTGGGAAGGATTTTATTAAATGTTTTGCCAGCAGTACCTGACAGTAAAAATCCCTTCCACCCACCAGTGCCAAATTAAGCAACCATCCACCTTGCCCACCCTGTAATTTACCTTTCTGGGCTCCATAAATCATCAGATAACCCTCCCACCCTCCTAGCCCCAGCACCACATCTCTTTCCTCCCACTAGCCCCCAAGGTTCAAATGCAACCCCTAGATGAAGCTATCCCAGGGGCTACCACCCCTGCCTGATTTGCCACTAACAGGTTGAGGGGCCTGATCCAATGGCGGGTGCCTCCACCCAGAGGTCAGGGTTTGCAATAGTTAAACTAACTTGGTCACAGCCCTCTGGGACACTGCAACCCCTTTCTTCCACTAGTGGCCCACACAATATATCAGAATTACCTTCACAGTATACACTTACCCCAGGTCTGGTTCCGGCACTGGGACCTCCTGTGAAATGAGATACAGTGCAACAATCACAGTACAGTACTTTAACATAGACAAATACCTCAGGCAGTATAACTTTGCTGAAACAAGCAGCTCTGATTTATTTAGGGGATATAACAAGCACAGGGGAAACCAGGTTAATTAGCTTATCACTCTAATAATCTACCTATGGCTCTGTGCACAGGCCTATCCCTATCAGTTACTGTCCCTGGGTACCCAAGCCCTAGTGGCTAGTCCAAACCGTGACAGCTGGTAGGGGCCCTTTCACACAGAGAAAAGGAGAATTAAACAGTCAGCAGTACTGTAATTCCATTTGGATTTAATGTGGCAATTCAACAGGGAGCGACCCAGAATTAGTACTCACGACCTCCAAAAAGATAGGGTCCTTCAATGTCAGCAGGGCTCACTTGAGGTACACAAACCTCTTCACACATCCATATAAAAGAAAGCACTATACCAGGCAGGCTGCATCTGTATCCCGATCGCAATTACTGCACAATACCGGAGAACACACAGCAGATTCAGTTCCTGACAGACCGAGTGCAATTTTCAGCAATTCCTCCAGTCTTCTACAGGGTGAGCCTGGTTTCTACTCTTCAGATATCCTTTGATTCTCTTCACAGGACAGATTCAGTCCTAACAAGCTGCAGACCGGAACTCTGGGCCTTACACACGTTTTTTGACTAAAACTGCACACTGAAAAAGCACAGGGCTCCTTCCTTCTTCACTGCCAAAGCTCAACTGAAACTCCAACCGACAAAACCGGGCACTTCCTTTGAGTTCCTCCCAGTTCTTGACTGGATTGGCTGTCACTCACAATAGACTGCTGCTGTTGGTCCAAAAGGCACTGAAGTCTAAACTACATCTCCCAGAATCACTGCTCATACAATCCTCTTGTGGCTGGCTCAGATTATGAGTCCAAGTTCTGATTCGTCAAGGCACCATTTTAGAGCTAGCTACTCACACTGATTGGTCCAGTTCAGCAGTTCAAAACCAGAATGGGGAACTAGGCAGACACTGTTCTGACTGCAAAAGCAGGTTAGACAAACTGTAATTTCATTATTACTGTAAATGATTTCTGGCAAACAGTTACATCTTTCAGATAGGTTCCCTTTGCACTCTAGTGACTGCAAAAATGGAATGAATTGGCAGCAGCTTGAGTGGTACTCAAAGAAACACACAGTCCCCCATACAAACTAATTATGTCTGCAAGCAGACAGCTCTTAAAGAGACAGTACCAGAGGTTCTAAAAACACTCACTGATAAATGGCTTAAACGCCAAACACTATTCAGGCTTGGAGCATTCAAGCAAGCTCCTGGAAGTCTTTTGGGAACCCCCATTTGCAGGGGGGTTACACAAAGATATGTAGGAAAAGCACCTAATAAAACATGTGAACAGTCCCTCAGAGGAGAGATCTGCTCTCTTCAGTATACTGAACTTGATTGCCTAATCTACGCTCACAGCCACCTGCAATGCTGCACAGTTAAACTGACAGCCACAGACAAGGACTGTGAATGCCTAACTATAAAAATCTTGATAGGCAAGGGGTGCAAAGGCCTAATTATTATGGCAGTCTATATCCCACAAGACCAGCAGCAGGCAAGGCTAGAAGCCTTTGCTAGCTACTATGCCCAGGCAAGCCAGGACAATGAAACCATCATCCTGGGAGATTTTAACTCCAACTGGCTTTACCAGCTCCAGCACCACACATAGAGACCTAGTCTCTGGACTCCACCTAACACAGATGATCAAGAGCTGCACATGAACAAACTACCATACCAGCACAAGCACCCTGACTGACTGGGTACTACCAATGCACCCTGAATGGCTAACGGATGTCAAGGTACTCCCTGACACCATCAGTGACCACTCACCTGTTCAACGTGTGTGGTCAACCAAACAGGCCAAGCCTCCCCCAAGTTTGGTGAGGAACAGAGTAATCAAAAACAGCTCTATGGATGGCTTCAGGAATCACCTTAGAGGGATAGACTGGAGCTTTCTTAATTCATGTCCCTCTGTTGATACCACCCTGCAGCTCTTCATCAATCACTTCAATGCTGCAACTGACAAGTTTGCCCTGTACTGCAAGAAGCTGATCAAAGGAGGTAGCATGGACTGGGTCACCCCTCAACTCATCGACATGATGCAGAAACGGGATCTCCCCTGGCATAGAGCCCAGGCAACAGGGACTCCAATGGATGTCCAAAACTATAAAGTGGCCTGAAACAAGTGCACTTGGGCAATCCACCAGGCCAAGGCCATGTACCACAAGAACCGGTAGTCTCATTGCTGAGGGGATGGGAAGAAGTTCTGGGCCTCACTAAAGAGCCTCATTGGAACCAGTAACAGGTTCCCTGCATCCTTGCTTCACCACAATGACAAGGCCATCCTCGATGAAGCCACAGTGGCCAGTATCTTTAACAAAGCGTTCACTGACTACAGCGCAGTGCTCCCACCCAGACCGGATGCTCACCTTAGCGGAAGACTGCCCACTGGCCTTTTGCCCACCCACTAAGATCTGTCCAACCTTTTACTTTCACCAGGTAACCATCAAGAAAACTAGAAAATATCTAATGAGAGTCCTGGGGAAAACTAGGATTGGAGGCGATGGTATTGACATGAAACTGATTTCTAGTGCCCTACCGGAGGTCAGCATACAGATTACTAAGCTGTTCAATGTGTCCCTACCCCTGTCCACTTTCCCCTCTATCTGGAAAACCACTCTGGTCACACCCATGCATAAGGGAGGGGATCGGTCTCTGGTGTCCAGTTACAGACCCATTTCAATCTTATCTCCTCTCTCTAAAGTGCTGGAGAGAATCATTGCCGATCAACTTATGGACCATCTGCACAAATACAACCTTCTCTCCCACCAACAACACAGATTCCACAAGTTGCATTGCACTAATACTGCACTAAGCGACCACCAAACAGTGTGGTTCATGATAAACACAGCCATAGAGTCAAGCCATACAAAAGCAAGACTATTTCATAGGGACAGGGTGATTAGGAAAGGGGGGGGTGGCACTATATGTGAAGGAAGGACTGAAGTGTGTAAGGGAGGAAGGGGAGGAGGGTAGTACGGGGTCACTTTGGATGCAAATCCAGGATTCCAAGAATAGGATTCTTAGAATGGGAGTGGTGTACAGGCCACCATTTCAGATGGAGGAGTTAGACAGGGAACTAGCGGGACAGATCAGGAGGACCTGCGAGAAGGGTAGTGTGGTGATTGTGGGGGACTTCAACATGCCAGGAGTGGACTGGAGCACCCCAACAACCAGGAACAGAAGGGAGCAGGTACTGCTGGATGCCTTCCAGGACAGCTTCCTGCTGCAAATGGTCAGTGAAACAATCAGGTTAGGGAATACCCTTGACCTTGTGCTGGCAAATGGGAACTTTGTGAGAGAACTTACAGTGGAGGAACCGCTGTCAGGGAGTGACCACCACTCAGTATGGCTCACATTGGATATGGGCAAGGAAGGAGTGGAATCTGGCACAATAGTGCTGGACTTCAGGAGGGCCGACTTTGGGAGGATGGGGGAAGTGGTAAAAGGGTACCTGGCCAGAATTCAATCTAGTATGGACACTAACAAGAGGTGGGAGCTCATAAAGCTGGGGATAGTGGAGGCAACCAAAACCTGCTGCAAAACCCAGAGCAAGAAGGCTAGGGCTAAGAAACCAATCTGGTTGAGCAAGGAGGTCATGGAAAAGGTAAGGAGGAAAGAGCTGCCTTTAGGAGTACAAGAAAACGGGAGGGGAGGACAGTGAGGAGTACTTGACAGAATGAAGGAGGTGACAAGGGCAGTAAGGGAGCCAAAGCATCTCACGAACTCAGGCTGGCACAAGGCATTAAGAAGGGAAGGCCTTCTTTAAGTACATCAGGAGAAAAGGGCTGTAAGGACCACATAGTAAGGATTAGGAAGGAGAGGTTGGGTGGAAGCAGGGTGCGATAGGCGGAGCGCTAAATGAGTACTTCTGCTCAGTATTTACTAAAGAGAAGAGGGTGACACCCAAGGTGGAAGAAATGGCAGAAGCAGGGAGGAAGTGGTGACAGATGGGAAATCATGGAGAGCAGAGTTCGAGAGGGTTTGAAGGCACTGAGGGTGGACAAGCGCCAGGCCCAGATGGCATCCACCCCAGGGTACTGAAGGAGCTGACAGGGTCCTTGCAGGACCTTTGGCAGACCTATTTAATGCCTCACTACATTCAGGGTGTGTACCTCAGGACTGGAGGATGGCTCATGTGGTGCCCCTCCACAAGAGTGGCCCCAAGGATGAACCGGGAACTACAGACCAGTGAGCCCACATACATCATGGGTAAGCTAATGGAGACTATCCTGAAGGAGGGCTGGTGACCCTCCTAGAGGACAAAGGACTACAGGACAGCAGACAGCATGGCTGTATGTGGCAGATCCTGCCAAACCAACCTGGTCGAGTTCTATGACTGGGTAACTAGGCAACTGGACAGGGGCCATGCAGTGGATGTCCTGTATCTGGACTTCAGTAAGGCATTCGACTCCAGTGCCACATGGAGGCTGGGAAGGAAGTTAGTAGGCACAGAGGCGGGTGCAAAGCTGGTGAGATGGGTAGGAAACTGGCTGCAGGGAAGGCAACAGAGGGTGGTGGTGGGTGGGGAGCTCTCACACCCAAGGGCAGTGATGAGCAGTTTTCCACAGGGCTCGGTGTTGGGACCAGTGTTGTTTGGGATATTCATTGCAGACATATCATGGGACATCAAGAGCAAGATCAGTCTGTTTGCTGATGATACCAAGGTAGGCGTGGTGGTGGATCACCTAGGAGGATGGCAGGGGTTGCAGGATGATCTGGCAAAGCTTGAAACCTGGTCAGACACCTGGCAACTGGGCTTTAATGCCAAAAAGTGCAAGGTGCTGCATTTTGGGATGAAGAATCCAAGGAGGAGTTACCAGCTAGGGGGAGTGCAGCTAGCCCAGACAGAGGAGGAGAAGGATCTGGGTGTGCATCATTACAGGGTCAATGAACAACTGGGCACAATGTAGGAAGGCAGCTGCAAAGGCCAACAAAATGCTGGCTTGTATTGCAAGGGGTATATCCTTGAGGAGGGAGGAGGTGATTCTGCCACTGTATAGGTCATAAGTTAGACCACACCTGGAGTACTGCGTGCAGTACTGGCATCCGTATCTGAAGACGGACATTAAGTTACTGGAGAGGGTGCAGCGCAGAGCGACAAAGATGATTAAGGGGCTGGGGGACTTATTATACGAGAGGAGGTTGAAGGAGTTGAACATGTACTCACTGGAGGAGAGGAGAGACAGGGGTGACATGATTGAAACCTTTAAATACATGAAAGGAATAAACAAGACAGGTACAGAGGGGCTGTTCAAAGTAAGGGAGGGAGGCCACCAGGGGCCATGATATGAGACTGGAGCAAGGAAGGTTCAGGAGGGAAATGAGAGACACTTTTTTACAGAGGGTGGTGGCTGGGTGGAATCGTTACCTGCTGAAGTGGTATGCAGTAGAACAGTGGACTGCTTCAAACGAGGATGGGACAGGACAAGGGGAGGTTAATGAAGGGGAAGGGTGGAAGGGAGGGCAGCTGCAGGATAAGGGGTGCTAGCTGCACATTCGAGCAGACTTTATAGACCTCCAGGCCTTTATCTGCTGGCAGATTTCATATGTTCGTATTGGACTTTAGGAGGGCTGACTTTGGGAAAATGAGAGAGTGCCTCAGAAAAGCACTAGTAAACAGGCAAGAAGAAGGGGTGGAGAAACAATGGGGAGTAATCAAAATAGCCATCACAGAGGTAACAAGCCTTTGTGTGAAGCAAATCAACAAAACACAACAAAGGAAAAAAATGCTATGGTTCTCAAAAGAGGTGGCAGGGAAGGTTAAGGAGAAAAGGATAGCATTCAGGAAATATAAGGAAACACAGAAGGAGCAGGACAGAGAACTTTATCAGTTAAAGCCCTCTCCTATTCAGCCTCTTTGTGAACAACCTCCCTGACACTTGCCCCACTTCTGAGACCCTGCTATATGATGACAACATGCTTATTTTCTCTCATAACACCAACCAAGTAACTCTCACTAGGAAGTTGAAGTATAACGCTTACCTCCTACAGGACTGGTTCAAAGATAGCATGCTTGTTCTTAACAGCAAGAAAATCATGGTAATGCTTTTTGCTGGGCACCAAAAGAGGCTGTCTACTGCACTCCTTTCAATCACCTGCCACCCTAACACCATCTTGGAACAGGTGTCATCATTTCGATATCTTGGAATCACAATAGATGAGTCCCTCTCATTCAGTGAGCACATCCGCAATATCATCACTGCAGTGAACAGGAGACTTGGGGCCCTTTATAGACTCAGATTCTGCCTCACACTCGAGGCCATACTCCTGGCAGTTACAGGTACAGTACTACCCATCTTAGACTATGGAAACGTGATATATGGTACAGCCACCGATACGAGCCTACTCAGAGTCCATACAACCATCAATAAAGCATGTATATTTGTCCTAGGTGCTGACCGACTAACACACATGTGCGACCTATACATTAGGACAAAATGGCTTCCTCTCATGGATTGCATCAAGCTCCATTCCTGCCTTCTAGGGAAGAAGACCCTCCTAGGATTAGCACCCCCCTTTCAAGCCTTTTTCTGCCATGCACCTACTGCACATGCTACAAGGAGTGTCACTAAACAAGCACTAGCAGTTCTATTCCGGAGAACCACCCTGGAAAGATGAACCTTTGTGGTCAGGGCTCCCACCTGGTTAAATGAGCTTCCTATCTCCACCACAAGCCTTACTCACATTGGCCCCTTTAAATCTGAGCTTCAGAATACAATCTCCCCTCCGGAATACTGCTACTGTCACACCTGACCTTGCAAGTGCTAGCCTCAAGTACCCCAGGGCCACGCCCCCTGTTCACAATTTATTGATCTACTTTTCCATGAAATTCTCTACCCCCAAGTGCAGTGGTTCACCTGCCTTCAACTCCCCTGGTTCCCAAACCCTTCCCCCGGATGTTCCCTTTGCTATCTCCCCTTTACTCACCCCCTTCCCAACCCCCCATGCACTAGCAATGCCCCACTATGCCATTCCTCCCTCCCTCAAGTACTGTCCCCTACCTGACTCTCTCCCTTGGCCCTTAAGCCCAAAGCCTACTCTCCTAATGGCTGTACTGTACAGGTGACCTCACACTTATTCTGTTAGAATACTGACACATTTTTAATATATGGATTGTTGAAATAATATGCCTGAAAAGCATACAAAAAAATTCTTGTAATACCATCGCTCCTGGAGCGATAATACTACTGTTCCGAAGTGATAATACTATCGTTCTGGTGCCATAATAGTATCGTTCGGCACCCGAACAATAGTATTATCAAGAAAGCTGAAGACCGCATGCGCAAGTCTGTCCCTGCCATCTTTGAAAGCATGCCTTGTGATTGGCCGCTGTTGCTCCGTGGGTGGGCACAATGAGTCAAAACATAAGCGGCTTGCTAGATTCGCTGCTTGACGAATGGTCTGGAGCAGCAACCGGTTTTCTTTAGTTTAAAAAAAATTGTCATTATGAAGAATTCGACTCTGTCCACGGCTCCTCTGCCCACCTGATACTGCCGCTGACAAACAGTTTCGAAAAAGGCAGTGCTAAATGAAGCCCACAGCACTGGGGAACCCTGCCTGCACATGAACCACTGACTGCACTATTCAAATAAAGGTCTGAGAATTCACCTCGTATCCATATATTAAAATAAATAACAAATAGATTCTGGCATAACAAGGTAGTAATTCCATCTCGAGGTTCTGGGGACACATGAAACCTCTTGAGCTTCGCTCTCAAGGTTTTCTGTGTCCCCAGAACCTCTCGATGGAATTACTACCTTGTAATACACCAGAATCTATCTATTATTCTATTTGTCTTAGCTACCTTCTCTGATTGCTCATGCTTATGCGTGTGCTGATTGGTGCACTTTATTACAGATGATGCTAAGGCAACTGTATTACCTAGGTACCCTGTATCCTCAATTTGATTATGCTACATTATGTTATGTTATGCATTCCTTTATTTTAACTTATAGCAATTACTGTACTTCACTGTTTGTTGGTTGCTGGCAATGCCTCTGGCTGTTATTGTCTCCTACTCATGTCTGTGCTTCCCTACCTATGTTCTGACAAGGATCTTTTGTAAAAGGGCTTTTAGCTCAAAGATTGTAATTTTGACTGCTCAATAAATAAATAAAAAATACTTTAATGCATGACTGAATGATGATGTCCTCTGTAGTAACACCTATAGTAACACCTGACTGGCTGAATTGTTCAATCATTTTCTGCAGTCTCACATTGTCCCTCAAGAAGATGTAAATAACTGTACAAAACACAAAATGTAAGCAACATTGCCTGCTCATCCATACCTCAAAGTACTACTGAGGGAACCAATATCCCATTAACCCGCTGCTTATGCAGTCATCATCAAGGATTGCTGCTACCAAGGGCTTCCTCTAGGAGTGTTTATGCACTATAAATGGTTCTATCACATTATTACTGTTTTGTACGTTCTTATGTTCTTTTGGATGATTTTGGACATGTATTGTAATTCACCTAATGTTTCACTACTGTTTATTGTACAATACCTTGTGTTGCAACTGTTGCACAATCTTACAATGTTGTATTGTTTGTACTACCCACATACTATTGTAACTGATCATCCTTCACAACCCTATGTAACCCCTCCCCCCAGGTCACACCATGAGATGAGCAACTTGTTGTTCAGTGTACCCTCCTGGTGAAACATTTCAATAAATAAATAAAAGTATTGGAAAACCTTGAAAAGTTTAGGCCACCAGCCTGTGAATTCACTGGACTTTCACAACATCTAGAAATGAAATACAGATGTCATGGGGCTTATAGAAAAACATTTATAAGTCAGAAAGGGGAAGAATACTCTCATCTACGTACTGTAATGATGATCATTAACTATCATGAACTGTTTTTAGGCATTAAGTTTGAAACTGAAGTATGAAGAAACATGTTTGTCTACTCCTCGAAGCAGACTGAGATTTGAAGAATTATTATTCCTTCCTACATCTAGTATAAATCATCAGTTAAAATTTACTGAGCATTTGGAAAACAGCTCTTGTCACGCCTGTACACAAAAATGAGGGCTACTCAGTTGTCTCCAACTACAGGCCCATATCAATTCTTTCCCCTCTGTCCAAGGCACTGGAAAGAATAGTTTCTGATGTGTTTCATGTTTTCTGACAAAGGCTCCTGTGTGCTGCCTTGTAAGACCCTCTACTGTTATGTAACCTGTTTGATTATATGACATAGTGCCGTAATCCACTGATGATGATGAGGAGGAACCTTTGTAAACAAGCATTTGTCAATGCTGAATGTTTGCCTGCTAGCATTAGCATTGGAAGTGCAGGAGTTAGAGAGATGCAGAATAGGAATGGCAGTGAAGTATTGAACTTCACGCAAACCCCACCTCCACCCTGCAGAGATGGACAGGCACTGGGGTATGCCTTTGGGTCGTCGCGCATAACGATCACACCATTTCACCTCACCCTATTCTGCAGACACTGACAAGTGTTGAGGTGTGCCATGGGCTGTTCGGCTTTACAGTAACCCCATTCCATAAGAACATACGCTGAAATGGGTGCAGTATAGGAGAATGGGGTGAACTCTGGGGCCAAAAAGTCAAAAGCACACCTTGATGCCTGTCACTGGCTGCAGGATGAGGGTGGAATGGCATTAGCATTATAGCCAGCAATCCAAAGGCACACCCCTGACGCCTGTCAGTCTGTACAGGGCAGGATGTTATGGTTAGAAACCGTAACGCCTCTGGCATTTGTTGGTATTTGCACTACAAATTTTCAACATGGCCTTTTTGTGACCCTCACTTCATGAAAGCATTTGGTACATCTGCTCATGAACAGTGGCACTGTGATTTTGTTAATCTGTCTTGAATGTTGATTTGCTACAGCAGCCGCACAATTCTGCGTTACATGTGCGAAAACACAGTTTGGGCAGGATGTCAAAAATGACAGCTATCCTGTTCATAAGTAGGTGTGAAAAAATGCCAATGTTGAAAATCTGGAGTGAAAATATTAAAAAGTCTCGAAGTTACAAGCGTGCGTGGAAACTGCACAACGCACACTCATAATACAGTCATTTTGTGAAATGTCCTCAGCAGATTTTTAACATAGGCATTTTGTGACCTCCACTCATGAACAGTGTCACTGTGATTTTGTTACTCTGCCCTGAACGCTGATTCCCCACAGCGACCGCACCATTGTGCGCCACATGTACAAAACCACATTTTGGGCAGGATGTGAAAAATGACAGCTGTACTGTTCATAAGGAGGTGTGAAAATATGACAATGCTGGAAATCTGGAGTGAAAATATTAAAAATGATCAGAGTTACGAGCGTGCATGGAAACTGCACAACACACACTCGTAATACAGTCATTTTGTGAAATGTTATGACCAAATTTTTATCATAGGCATTTTGTAACCTCTGCTCATGAACAGCGTCACTATGATTTTCGTAATCTGTCCCGAATATTGATTTCCTACAGCGACCACACCATTGTGCGCCAGATGTTCAAACAAACATTTCAGCCAGGATGTAAAAAATTACAGCTGTACAGTTCATAAGGAGATGTGAACAAAATGGCAATGTTGAAAATCTGGAGTGAAAATATTACAAAGTTGAGAAGTTACGAAGGTGTGTGGAAACTGCACAACGCATGCTCATAACACAGTTATTTTATGGACGCATGTTACCACATTTTCAACATAGGCATTTTAGGACTTCTGCTCATGAACAGTGTCACTGTGATTTTCTTACTGCATCCTGAACACTGATTTCCCACAGCGATCGCGTTTTTCTGCACTGGAAGTGCGAAAACACATTTTGGACAGGATGTGAAAAATGACAGCTGTACTGTTCATAAGGAGGTGTCAAAAACTGCCAATGTTGAAAATCTTGAGTGAAAATATTACAAATTTGCAAAGTTACAAGCATGCATGGAAACTATGCAACGCACACTTGTAACACAGGCATTTTTTGGCATTTTTTCACCAAATTTGCAACATTGGCTTTTTGGGGGCCCACCTCATGAACACTGGCACTGTTGTTTCATTAATCGGTCCTGAAAGGTGATTCCATGCAGTGACCGTGAAAGCACCTTTCGGGATCAAACAACAAAATGACAGTGACTGAATTCACAAGGTGTGGTCCCAAGAAACCCATGTTGAAAATTTGGAGCAAAAATTCACAAAAATGGCCAAGATATCCACCTGAGTTGAAAAAAAAAACATTTATGTCATTATACAGCTTACCGGCATTTCTTCAGCTCATGGTCGGCTTTGAAGAGTGCAGACGTGTTCCCAGTCCACCAAAGATCATTGTTCCAGGCTTTGGAGATAAGTATGGGGTGAAGGGTGTGTGAGGATGCAGGGTGTGCAGAGGGTGGGTGCGAGCTGGGGAAGGGGACACGATGGTGAGGGACTGTTTCCTTTGTTTCAGGTAAAAAACATTTAAAAAATTCACCGCGGACAGTTTTCCACTTCTTTACAAGTTTTGGCCACACTGGGGTGGGCTCCCAGTGTGGCACATTTGTTTGGGGGAGTCATGTTAGCCTCACTGGGGTGGGCTCCCACTGTGGCACACAATCGGATGGGGCAGCGCCAGGAAAATGGGGGGGTTAACATGCCGACAGGGGGATTGAGCACCCCCATCGGCAAGCATGTCTGTGTTTGGGGGCATGATGCTGAGGGGGATTGGGCACCCCCTCGGCAGACCACAGCAATAAAGGAGCACATATGCTGACAGGGGGATTGGGCACCCCAGAAGTTGGCTTCCTAGGGACTGTGAGCATGCGGCAGGCAGCGAACCACCCCCCGCCATGTTTATTGAAATGTTACATCTGGCAATGCATGCTCTGCAATGATGAGTCGCTCCCTCATTGCAATGGCCATTTCGTTTCAACTTGGTGGCATGCTTGCTGAACTAGTGTCAGCAGCAGCATACCACCGCATTGGGGAAACATGGCCAACCCTTAGAATGCAGTGGGGGCAATGGCTGCCACAGTGCCGCACCTCCAAAACCCCACTTCTCTCCTAAGCTGTCACATAATGTTTCTTGCGCATGCGTGCAAGCAAACATAATGAACACTTGTGCTGAAATGTTTGCTTCTGAATTGAACAAATAAATAAATAAGTAAATGAATAAAAATAGCCCATTAAACTGAGTGGAGGCCCAAGATTTGTGTTAAACATTGTGCTACCTATGCTCATGCAAAAGCTCCTACTGTGTTTGAACAGCTAGATTATACTACAGATAGAAAGGCAGGCCATCACTGGACAGAATGATGCTCTTACAAAAACATAATTGACAAAAGAAGGAGACAGTAGACACTCACTGCACTAGTAATTAAAAGTCCAAGATCTAAAGCTGAAGTGCTGGATTTTGTTGTTACTGTGCATACAGAATTTTATCCCAGCATGTGTTTGCACAAGTCATAGATTCACAAGAAAAAGGAAATCCTGCATTTTAAAATTGGATCCTGGACTCTGAATTGCTGGTACAGTGAGTGCCTAAAGTACCTTCCTTTTCTGAACAGCTGCTTTACCATTTTGGAATATCTGCACAATGAACAGGGATCATTAGCCAGTTATAAAACAATGCTTCAGCCTATCATTTTCAGTGAAAAGTATATGATGTGTTTCATGCTGACAAGTCTCCACGCTCTCAGAGTTATGGCCTGTCTCGGTTTAGAGCATGTAGTGCAACCCCCGTATGGCAGAACCTAAATTGGGCAGAAGAAGCAGCCTTGGTATGTTCTTTTTCAATTTGGAAGCAATTTAAATATTTATTCTGTTAGTTTTACAGAAGTGACCGATGTTCCTGTTGAAACAGTGCCTGTCAGGGTTTATTGTGTCATGTAAGACTGCCATGCTGTGAACACTTGGGATTCATTTGTTGATTATTTCTTTACCTTTTTAAGGCCCTGTTTAAAAAAAAGATCACTGTGACAGTAATATATGCTGTACGTATGCTTGACTTTAATTGTTTTTAACTTCTACTCAAACGGTGGCGTTCCATGAATGATGAATAGTAGTGACAGGTTGTAACCCCCCCCAGCATCATTCCCTATTAGCATAGTAGCTACTTCTCATGGATTCCAATACTGACTTCCATTTATAGCAATGGCCTTTCTCCCATTGTGAGAGCCCTTATGATTCAGCCCTATCAGTGTTAACCCTAGTTTCAGAAACTCGTGCTGTCTCATTAATGTAACTTGCTCAGAACATAACCATATCAAGGCTAATGTCTGAAAAAACATTTCTCTGAGGATATAATGGTTGGAATTTTCAAACGAACAGATGCAGCACTTGCATCTCTGTTTTGGATGGGTGCTGTATCTCGACAAATGCATTGGGGTGGCATGTGGCAGATTTTCAAACATCCTGGTGCATTTGCATCAGTTTATGTAATTTCTAGCAAAAAGAAAATGTTGCGTGCATCAAATTCAGGTGCACATACTAAATTCGGGCACAATTTGTGGCAATCACATCCAGAAGTTACACCACCTTTTAGGTGGTCTAACCATTTGGTTGGATGTTGTGTGGCCACATCTGACAAGTGGACATGGCTGTTTGAGAGTCCTGGCCAATGTCTCTAACTGATATCGCTCTGAAGACTCAAATCCAACTTCTTATTCTTCATTGCTAAAGTTACTCTCTGACTGTGCAGAACTTGAGAGGACATTCTATTGCATGGAAAAGGGAGGCAGTGGTGTTGTGGTTTAAGGCTCTGAGCTGCAAATCTGGAGACCTGGGTTTGAATCCCACTTGCTTACTGTGTGACCCTGAGCAAGTCACTTAACTTTTCTGTGCTCCCAGGTCGCACCTGTAAACAAGCTTTCAGCTTAGTGTGTCTCTCCTGGTTAAATAATAGAAAAGAAAAAAAAGAAAATGTCTCTCCAAAATGTGACTGTATTTTTAGTATCCATTCATCAGATATGGTAGGCGAGTTTCTCACTAACAGTTATAACCTTGTGCCTTGATTGACATCAGATCACAAATATCTAGTTCCAAAAACAACCTTGTGGTTATGGCTTGCAAACAACTTGAGCTGGGACGGGATAAGACAACATGCCGACTCTTTATTCAAGAGCTATGTTTCTTCTGATCCCCAATAAAAAAAGAATATCATCATGCCAGAGGATTGCTTTCATTCCCAGAGCACTGAGGCTCAGTTACAGTTTAGAACAATGACAAACATACTTTTGAAAGCATTAGTGCAAAGGACAGAACAAAAATAATGGATGTGTGTGGCACAGATGTTTACTGGTAGGGTACAGATGTGTTAACACTGGGCACACTGGTACAAAATATGGTACTTGTATCAATGGAATACCTGTTGCTGGATTTTCAAAACTCCAATGCAAGCTGCAACAACAGCAGCATGCGCTGAGTGCCAGTGCATCTGGGACCCTGCGCACGATTTTCCATCGGACAGGGTCCCGGCGCCTAAGTCCTGCAGCTTGCGGCAATAGTAGTGGTGCACCAAACAGATGGTGCACCCACGAGGAATGCTGTACCAGCTGTGGGGCAGTGGGGTGGGAGCTGCTCCCTTGGATGGGGGCATAGTAGTGGCTCCTGCCCCCCTCCCTACCACCACCACCAAGCACCGATCCTCCCCTACACTAAAGGGTAATCCACAGTTACCCCAGGCAATGTAGTGCCCTTCCCTCTTTGATCCGTAGTAAATGGTATTATGACTGCAAATCCCTGGTGATCTAGTGCCCCCCCACCTGGGCAGGTAGCGCCCACCAGCCCCGCTCCCCCCAGTCTGTACCCCAGTTTGGTGACCAGCACAGTCCTCTGCACAACACCATAGCTGGCTGCCGAATGAACTGACAGAGCACGTATTGTATGTAGTACGTACTCTGTCAGTTTATTTGGCATCCAGCCATGGTGGTGTGCCGAGGGCTGTGCCGGTCACCAAGTCAGAGTACAGGCTGGGGACAGGGTGGTGGGCACTACCTGCTGGGGTGGGGGGCCACTAGATCACCAGGGATCTGCGGTCATAATACCATATACCAGGGATCAGACTGGAGAGGGCACTACATTGCATGGGGTAACTGTGGGTTACCCTTTAGTGAATGGGCAGATTGGAGCTTGGTGGTGGTGGTGGGGCACTGTGGTTTGACACATCTGTCAACCCCCCCAGTGGCTGTCTAAGTACCGTTAGACCAGCCCTTGGCTGGTCTAACAGTACTTAGCCCTTTGTCCCTGGGAAGGGTTCTGAAAATAGCACTGTAAGGGTTATGGCAGCCTGCATCTGCCACAAGCCCCCAGCGCCATGCCTCAGCTACTTTTGCTGTGCATGGCTGGCACAAGCAGACTTTGGTGCAAGCAGCCTGCTAATTGCCACAGGCTGCTTTGCAAAATAGCTTGAGGCACAGCCCTTGGTGCAAGGTGCATGTTGCATCCAACATGTTTGACACTAGCACCTTGCGCCATTCTAAGGGCTGGGGCCAGATTTTCAAAGGGCCCTTAGATCCACGCAAGCTGCATCAAACAACCAGCTGGTATCATATCTAGCTGCGCCAAATACTGTGCACCATATTTTGCAAGAAAAGTGTTCTCTGTGACAAAGTCCCCCAAACTGATGCAAGAGGTTCACTGTGTCAATAAAATGATGCAAGGGATGAGAATGATGCAAGCTGCACCAAATAAATAATGCACGTTAAGTCATAAATGATGCAAGTTGAGTAAAAAATGTCTCAAGGAATGCAAATGAGGCAAACTCAGTATAACAAATGGTGCAGGCTGAGTGAAAAAAATGGTGCAAGTTGAGTCGAAAAAATGGTGCTAGTTGAGTAAAAAATTATGTAAAGGACGAGAATGAAGCAAGCTAAGTCAAAAAATTCGGCAGATGAAATGGCAAAGACTAAGTCCCCAAAATGTTCTAAACTAGTCCTGCAGGAGAATACTAGCCCTTAATAGTAGCATAGTCAGGTCTGATCACCTGCTGTGGGCCTCTTTATTTGCTCTAGTGTCCCTTAGACCAGCTCTGGCTGGTCTAACAGTGGCATGCATCTTAGGCACAAGGACAGGACTCGCATTCCTTGAAAATCCCAAATAAGGGTATGTTGCATCATTTCGGTGAAGCAGGCATACCTTACGGCATGGCACAAGCATTTTTTTTGGTGCAAGCATGGCGCAAGTCACTCTGGCGTATGCAGACCTGTTTTTGATGCAAGCACCATTTGAAAATCAGAACTGGTGCAAGGTTTGACGCATCCTGCTCCTTGCATCAGATGTTTTTGACGCAAGCATCCTGTGTCATTCTCTGGCCTTTGAAAATCTGGCCCCTGCACTTACTTCCGCAAGAGATATGCATTTGTCCCAAGCTAATGCCTGTGCAGAAAAAAAGGTATTTAATTAATTTAAATTAAAGCACTGAAAAAAAGACATGATAGCTCAAAACTGCAATAACCCTATTGTACCCTGCTGCTGAATTATAACCATTAACATGGTAAACGTTTATACATTTGCAAATTTGTGTCTTATCATCTGATATTCTGTGTTAGTATATCACACTTGTCACTTTTTCCCCATTGTAAATTGTTGCGTGTTTGTAAATATCATGTTTTCTGCCATCTGATGTTCTGTTTTGTACATTGCTCTTGTTGCTTTTTAATCAGTGTTGTCTTTTTTTGCATTTTTACCACCCTGTAACCCCACCCCCACCCCTACCCAAGGGTTGCCCCAGAAAATGAACTCTGACCCAATGTGCCTTTCCCAGTCAACACATTGTAAACAAATTTTAAAAAATCACACATTTTTTTTATGTATTATTTTAAATTAAAATAATGAATATCTCTTTTTTTTTACACAAACATTAGCTTGAAAGTTAGTATTCAGGCAATATAAGGAGGCACAGAAGAAGGAGGATAGGAAGGTGTACAATGAGAAGTAGAAGAAGGTAGGGAAAGCAGTCAGGAGTGCAAAAGCACAAATGGAGGAGAAAATAGCCCTGGCAGTAAAGAAAGGGGACAAGACATTTTTCGGGCATGTAAGCGAAAGGAGAAAGACCAGTGGAGGGATTATAAGGCTAAGGAGGGAAAGGGGGAAGTGTGTGGAGGGGGACCAGGAAAAAGCAGACATCCTGAACAAATATTTTTGTTTAGTGTTCATGGAGGGAGAGGAAGGCGAGAGACCACAGATAAGTGACAGGAGCATCAAAGGAAGGGAGGTGGACACTAGTCCATTTACAGAGGAGAGAGTCCTGAAGGAACTCGCAAAGCTGAAAGTGGGCAAGGCAATGGAATCTGATGGGATACATCCAAGGATATTGAGGGAGCTCAGAGAGGTGTTGACTGCACTTCTGACAGTCCTGTTCAACCACTCACTGGAGATGGGAGTGGTGCCGGAGAACTGGAGGAGAGCAGATATAGTCCCATTTCACAAGAGTGGTAGCTGGGAGGAAGCTTGCAATTACAGGCCAGTCAGCTTGACCTTGGTGGTAGGGAAAATAATGGAATCACTGCTGAAAGAAAGGATTGTGGAATATCTTGTAACCTGTAGATTACAGGATCTGAGGCAACATTGATTCATGTGGGGGGAGGTCATGTTAAGAGGCCAGCCAGAGTTTTGTAATGCCCTGCCTTGAAACTTTCTTTTGCAAAGTGCATTTAACATGTGCCATGCCAGCTGCCCTGGTGCTAGTAGGCTATGTGAATGACACTGTGTGCCATTTACATGGTGACCCACCCAATTCCACACACAGGTGCATGTTAATATGTGCTGGCATGAAAGCCCACTGCAATCCCCTTTGACCATAGCTCCTGGGGATTTCAAGCAAGGGGCTGTTGGTAAATTGTCTCATAACAATTTACCACCAGTCCCTTGTGACTAAGAACTGGGCCCATGGTATTCTGTGCTAAGCGTGGTGGGGCACAATGTGGGCACATCATGTTTTTTTCAGCAGTACAGTACTCAACTGCTACCAGTCTGTTCATGTAACTGTCTCAAGATAGTTGTCATGTGCCACACAGTGCTCCTTCTGGCCTTCCTACCATACTGTCCTTTAGTGAGTTGGTGGGTGGGGAATAACCTCAGGGGCAACTCCCACGTATAGGGATTTTTAGGATGGAAAGTTCTCACCAGGAGCCGCCCCCTGAGTTTTGTGCAGTTTCCAGGTCTTGACTTATTCCATGTCCCTGGAGGCATGACCTACTTGAGGTGCTGCTCTAAAAGTGTCTGCTCACCCCCGTGGGAACTGCCTCGGCCATGACTACCTGTGCCCCTTGGGGGGAGACTGGTCACATTTTCTCCACTGTACTGTACAGATAAGGACTCCACTTCCTCTTGCCAACCCTCTTGCATGTTGAAGGTATCTGTGTCCACCACTAATCAACCTTCTGTCATCTTTTTCATCCCTTCACCTCCAAGGGAAAACAGAGCCACCTTTGACAAAAAATAGAACTCGACTGCATTTTAACCCTGTACACCATTACTGTTCCCACATGGCAACACGGGGTAGTCCTCAACTCATTTTAACTGTCATCTATCACCCAATTAGATCTGCACAAGCCATTACAATTTCAATTCTCAAACACTATGCTTTTCAGTAAATCATTTAGGTGTAGGACATTACACTTAGGTATAAACTTTATACAAAATTCCAACATTTACTTAGAGGCTGGTGCACACACAGCATGAGGTAATGGTAAATCTGCAGCTGCAGCTCCCATATTTAGGCCCAGATTTAAATCAGCAATCCCAATCAGTTGTTACATTTAACATAATTTGGCATGACACAGTTCTGTACAAGCCCTCAGCTAGCCAAATGTGTGTTTGAATCAAGTGATATAATGTCTCAACATATTTACAGTTCAATCCCTGTTGCACTCCTGCCCAATGCTTCAGTTACACATCGGTTTTACATTCCCTGTTACTTAGCCTCCTGTTCAGCCTTCAGCACAGTAGCTAAATTTTTTTAAAAAATGGATTAATTACCGTGCTGTAGCATCCATGCTGTAGCACCCATACTGCTGGCAGCATGTTGCAAACCATTATCAGAAATGGTTTACATCATCTGCACTACTGCTTTTGGATCTTGTTAACTAGCAACCAGTTCCCATGCGTTGACACTGTGCTGCATAAAGGAGAACTGTGTCTGACCTTCCACACTGCAAGTGAGTACAATTTAGCTGTTGAAACATTTTAAAAACTGTGTTTAAGCCTAGGTCTTATCAGGGTTTAAGTACGGTTTTTAAAAATGGGCTATAATCCATGATAGGTGCGGATGGGAATTGTGCTATGGCACTTTTAAATGGTTTAAGCTCCTTAAACCATTTTAAACGCCATAGTCTGAACAGGAACCCAGGGATTCCGTCTTTCAGCTGTGGTTCCCTCACTGCTACAAGTGGGGTGAGGACATGAAGAGTGTACTCAGCCCTGACTGGAATAGAAGGAAGTGATGCAGCACCTCTGGTGGATGTCTAACAAAAGGTGTACCCTTTCAAAACACAAACAATAACACTGCAATGTATATGGTTACTTCATTCAACTTGCCCCTTGCCCTGTGCCGCCACTGTGGTCAAAGTCAGTGCCTATCAGTCACAATCAAAAGTGGCTTACCCTTCACCAGATACAGAGTCATTCTCTTGCCTGTGCGGTTCAGAATCCTCGGCACCAACAACACTGATCTTCAACAGAACTCACGCTCTTTGAGCGACAGGCCCCTACCAGTTCAGGTTTCTCATTCCCAGTTTCTCCCAGATTTATAGGACCCATAAGACAGATGGTTCAAAAGCCATCAGGAGGCCCTCCATATGGGTAGATCCCCAAAAGGCCCCCACTGTCCCCGATTTGGGGCTCTGGATGGGGCTCAAGCCTTCGGAGACCTGCTGGGACTGATGCATACTAGGGCTGTGAACTAGAACACCACGTATTAGTAAAGCATAATCAGCACCACACGACAATCGAGCAGTTCAGATCAATCTATTCTATCCACAGAATAATAAGCAACCCTTCTATCCGGCTCAGCTCAAAGTAAACATGAAACGTTTTTTGTCTCTTTAGTAGCACAACATTGCTTAGAAATATAGAGCATGCACCAATACTTTCAATGTAGTCAGTAATCCATATTGAACATCAAGAATAGTTGCACTGAGGCCATTTTCAGTACCAGATGGATGCCCAAATGACATTTTATTCATGCAGTAGCAGAGAAACACAAGGGCCAGCTAACAGCATGTCATGCAAAATACACATTTTTTCAAGTAATTCACGATTAAAGTGCAAGGAAGTCCATTTATAATTTAAACAGCATATCACTTGCTGAATCCACAACAATATTTTTGGGTCGGATGGGTGAGCCTCGGAGCTTTGGCTCGGTGGTTGCCAGCTGATGACCTCTGAACAGGAGTGGGATCTGGGTGTGATTCTTGATGATGGATTGACGCTTAAACATCAGGTGTCATCCATTGTCAAGACTGCCTTTTACCATCTAAGGAATGTAGCCCAGATCAAGCACCTAGTTCTGCTTGATGACTTACCAGTTTTGGTTCACGCATTTGTAGCCTCTCACCTTGATTAATGTAATACCCTGTACCTAGGGCTCTCAGGGGTTGATATCTGCTGCTTGCAGTTAGTGCAGAATGCAGCAACCAGACTGTTGACTGGGCTACCTCATAGCTGTCACATCACGCTGGTGCTGCGCGATCTGTACTGGCAGCCTATTTATTGGCGGATCACCTTTAAGATCCGTTTACTGACTTATAGGGCCCTACACGGACAGGGATTGAGTTATCTGCAAGATAGTCTTCATCCCTATTGCCCCTCCCGGCCGCTTCACTCCACCGATGAGGAATTGCTAGAGATTCCCAGGGTTTGTCTGAAGTCATCTGGGGCCCATGCATTTGAATTTACAGCCCCATCCCTGTGGAATTCTTTACCTCATCAGATTTGACAGTGCCTGACGGTGGAGAGCTCTAAATCTGCATTAAAAACTCATTTATTTACTTTGGAATTCCCCAATTTTATTTGATCTGCTGCAGATGTTTTTAAATGTGTGGTTGTTTTTATGTATTTTATGGCTATGTACTAGCGCTATGGTTTTGGAATAGTGCTATTTTATGAATAAGTGATGACTGATTGATTGATTGATTGATGAAGTAACAGGTGTAAGGTAAAGTGTGATAAACAAAAAGCCTGCCACCATCGGGGGAATTTTTTTTTCATCTGTTGGAACATTTGTATCCAGATCGCAAAACTACCAGGAATATAACTTTGCTATGTCAGATGGGCGATCGGAGGGTGGGGGAACTGCTAGACTACCAGGGATCTGACTTTTCTATGTAGGATGGGTGTTTGGGGAGGTGGCGGGGCCACTAGATTACCATGGCAGTGTTACTGCTGCAGAACAACACTGCTTCTGTTGGAGATGAGCACACATTCAGTAGCTCACCAGTAGGGCCAGACTAATCAGTCATTACTTGTCAAGTCATTTTGGGACCCCATGGAACCATCCCTCCAGCATTTAGAGATGTCCCAATGCCCACGTGTTGTCCTCCATACTGGTGACTTTGGATAATCCAGGAATGCCTGCCAAATGCTGACCCACTGCCCCTGGCATCAACCCTTCATGTTTCATCTGCACTAGATAAAGTCATAACTGGTCCACCAGAATGGGCCATGTCTTCTGCCAACTCTGGGCCTGATGCACATTCAGAAAGTTCTCAACACAGCTCCTGTATGCTGCCCACATGTTGGGCACTAGCAAATTCCTGAGTAGCTCCCAGATATCTTGATCACCAACTCCCAGAGCAAGGCTGGGACTTCACTGGGATGCACCTCCACTTCTGGCTGCCACTACTGGAACCTCTGCCACTGCAGACAAGAAAGAGCATCAGCACGACTGTTATCCACACCTAGCATATCTACAGCTTTAAACTGGATTTTAAGCTTAACACATTTTAGCACAAAAACCCACATGATGTCACCCAGCAGAACCTTTGCCTCCAACTTCCCATTTATGGTGTGAACCACTCAGGTGTTATCTGTCCCAAAGACTACTTTTTTATCCTGAAAGTGGTCACACCACACTACCAGGGCAACAATACTGGGAAAATACTCCAGCAGTGTGACTTGCTTTGTCAAGCCTGTCTCCTTCCAAAAGGGAGGCAACTGCCCTGCGCACCATTCCCCTTGAATGTAAGCCCTGAAGCCAAAGACTCTGGATGTGTTTATGACAAGCTAGAGCTCCTGGCTGGCAGTCACTTTGGGCTAGATAGACACCCTGCTGAAGCAGTTCAGGAAGGCCTTCCAGGTGCCAGGTCCTCTCTTATGTTTCAGTCACCCACACCCTGTGATGAGCCTTTTAACTTCCCTTACACACCTTCTCTAGGTGGCACAAGAATGTCCTGCCTATGGGAATTACTTTGCATGCAAAGTTTAAGCAGCCAAGTAGCCGCTATAGTTCATGCAAGTTGATCTTGCATGCCCCCACTGCCTGAGCCAACAGTTCCCTCAATGCCATGACATTCTTCTGTGGTAGGTGAAATTCAGTAGCAACAGTGCCAATCTTGATACCTAGAAAGGACAAAGTGGTGCAGGGCCCTTCTGTTTTGTCCCACGCCAAAGGCACTCCCTGGTTGGCACGCATCTCCTGAAAAGACTACAGCATGTGTTTGCAATCCCTGATCTTGGTCTGCCTACAAAACAAAAAGTCATCCAGGTGGTGTGCCACCTCTGTTCAACCCACCTTGCAAGCCATGGCTTAGTGCAGAAATGTGCTGAATGACTCAAACACAGCACACACCACTGCACATTCCATTGGCATGCAGTTGTCTACATAGGACTGGCCCTCCAGCTTCTTGCTCAGTGGGTCCCTGTCCTCTGAGTTAACCAGAAGAAGCTGGAATGCGGACTCAATGTCTGCCTTTGTCAACAAGGGCCCCACCCCACTGACTCAGCTCCCCTGTTGAAGAACGCATAAGACAGCCCCATGTAGTATGGGTCAATGTGGGCATTGACAGAGTCCTCCTCTGTGCAAGATAAGTGACTGATCATCCTGAACTTACCTGCCATTTCTTGGGGACTAGGCTGATGGGTGACACCTATGGTGTGACAAGGGTGATGCACGGAAAGACCCGCTGACCCTCCCTGTTACTACCTTCTTCGTTAGCTTAGCCTGGACCAGGTCTGGTCACTCCCTGTCAGATTACAGGTTCTTGGCATTGTACAACTTATGGGGCCATTATACAGTATCCTAAAGCCTATTGTAAAGCCATCTGCCAGGGCATAGGTGGATGTGTGATCCAGGTAATCCACCAACCAAACCTCAATGTGGTCTGCCCTTGTTAGCTTGTTCCACCACTTATGAAGAGGCCACAATGTGAAGTTGCCCAGTTTGCACAGTAAATGGGTGAGGGTGCCCTCATACCATGCACCTGTGCCTGAACTTGCAGGCTTCTGTATGGGTTTTAATGCTGGGGTAAATCCAATCCCCCTTTGGCATCTATTGGTTGTTTCTTCACTTTATCCAATGACTGCAAGTTTACTGCTTGTGTATGAGAAAGACTCCACACCTGCCAATTTGTGTTTCATAACTGGTGGCTTCCGGTGAAGAAAGTCGTAAGCTGTACCTCTTTTTATAAATATAATTAACTTCATCCAGCATTGAAGTACTTTCACAGAAAGTACATTCACTTGTGGGTCTTGACAAGACCTTTCAGATGATGGGGTTTTAAATTTCTTATTGATACTTTTGAAGAAAAGCATCTTCATCTGTGTTGAAGTTTCTGTAGGTCCAGCAGACTTCTTAAGACATCCTATGATAGCTAAAAACTACTACTCCAGAGGGTATAAAATAGGTGATCATAGGCTTTCAAATTCTAAAAAACATGGAAACTTTTTTTCAGCAAGGCCTCAGTTGTCTTTATTTAAAAATCTTCTTAGAACTGCACTCCTGTCCTGTGACAGTTCAGTACAGTGCCCTAGAAACATAGACTATGATTGCAGATAAGGACCGCTTGGCCCACCCAGTCTGCTAATTTCCCCTACTTATTTTGTAAGCTGCAGTTCCTAGTTAACCAGTAGCCTACTTCTTACTACCCCCCCACCAGAATTGCCTTATGTCTGTCTCATGCATTCTTGAATTCCCTTGCTGTTTTTGAACCCATGACCTCCTCAGAAAGGCCGTTCCATGTATCCACCACCCTCTCCATGAAAAAATACTTCCTCATGTTGCCCCTGCACCATCCCCCCCTCTATCTTCACATTGTGTCCCCTTGTTCTTGCACATCTCTTTTTATGAAAGATGCTACCCTCTTGGACTTTGTTGATTCCCTTGAGGTACTTGAAAGTTTCTATTATGTTTCCCCCTCTCCCTCCTTTCCTTGAGGGTATACATATTAAGCTCCTTCAGTCTCTGTTCATATGGCTCCTGGTGCAAATGCTGCACCATTTTAGTTGCCCTCCTCTGGACTGCCTCCATCCTATGTCATTGCAGAGATGAGGTCTCCAGAACTGCATGCAGTACTCCAGATGGGGTCTCACCAGCTGTCTGTACAGAGGGATAACAATGTCCTGTTTTCTACTGGTGATGTCTCTCCCTATGCATCTCAGTATCCCCCAGCCCTCCTTACTGCCTTCTCACATTGCTTGCCTACCTTTAGGTCATCTGATATGAACACCCTCAGGTCCCTTTCCATTTTTGTTGTTGTTAGTACCTCCGTCCCCATTGTGTATTCTTCCCCTGGGTTTTTGCTTCCCAGATGCATTGCTTTGCAATTCTTTGCATTGAATTTAAGCTGCCATACTTTTGACCATTCATCTCACCTTACTCAGACCCTTCTCATCCTTTCCACCCCCCCCCCGTGTATCAGCTCTGTTGCAGATCTTTGTGTCATCTGCAAAGGGGCATACTTTTCCTTCCAGACCCTCCACAATGTCACCTATGAAGTCATTAAAAAGGACGGGTCCGAGTACTGAACCCTGTGGTACCCCACTAGTAACCTCCCTTTCTTCAGAGTGGACTCTGATTATTATTACCCTCTGTCCTGTTGTCCTGCCAATTTTTTACCCAGACTAACACCCTGGGACCCACTTCCAGGCTGACTAACTTGTTTATTAATCTTTTGTGTGGGACTATATCAAATGCCTTGCTAAAATCTAGGTAGTCCATGTCCACAACCCATGAATCAAATATTATCTTGATGGAGAACTGGTACCAGGTACAATGAGAACAAGCATTTGTCTATCCCAGATGTTCACTACTGGTACTGCTGTTTTACTGGTAATTATGTAATAGCGGATATTCTGACCATTGATTTTCCAGACATCAGTGGACATTGGTGAGCTGGTCAGGAACTGGAGCAGAGTGAATGGGACTTGTCTATTTAAAAATGGAAGCAGAAGCATTTCATTTCACAAGTACTGTACCTCCAAACAGTTGGATAAATGGGTTCACTCAGCCAAAAGTTCATAATAAAAATCAGAGTTTATTAGGAATAAAAGATCTGTCCAGGCAGACCTACAAATGCCCACCAAAGTGAAGTGTCTGTGGCATTTTTAAAGAGCATCAACAAAATTTCAGGTTCTCTTTATCATGTAATAAAATAGCATTCATTTTTATGTTTGCTTGCACGCATGTGCAAGAAACATAGTGCCATCATCGGAAATTTCGGAGGAGTGTCACCTCCTCCTCCAATTCAGTCAGTGTGCTGGCAGGCGCAGCCCCTGTAAGCCAATGCATGCTGGAGCTGTCTATGACATGCTCCAAAATGCAGTGGCATACAGTTGAAAGGGAGCTACGCTTGGTGAGCAACGATAAGGTATTTCCTGCTCATGCGCAGCTCCCCCACACACACACTACGCCCATGCAGGTACGCGCACTCTCAAGACGCATTGTATAGCTGACGGGCGCCCAATCCTCGCCGGCTGTGCTGTGTTCCCCACCTCCCCCCAAAGGTTTGAAAATGCCACGCTGGGTGCCTCACCCCAGCAAGTAAATGGAATAATATAGCTGACGGGGTGCCCAATCTCCCGGCCAGCTCCACAGTCCCCTCGAGAAATATGCCATGCTGGGAGCCCACCCCAGGCGTGGCAATGATCCTTAGGCCGACGGGGTGCCCAATCCCTCGGCCGGCGAACGCCTCCCCACAACCATTCTTGTGCCACACTGGGAGCCCACACCGAGCATGCAAGCGTCCTCCGTCATCCGTTTTTCTATTTTCTACCTGTAAAAAGCGGTCCTTCATCGATCTCCCACCCCCTCCCACAACCCACACCGACCCACTGCGCACCCAGTCTCCCCACACCCCTCACCCCATACTTACCTCAGGACCTCGCACGGCGATCTTGGTGGACGGGAACACCTCTGCACTCTTCAAAGCCGACCGTGAACTGAGGAAATGCCAGTAAGCTGTATAATGGGGCTAGATAGGGGTTTCAACTTGTTGATATCTCAGGCATTTTTGGAATTTTGCAAATTTTCCACATGGGGTTTTGGGACCTCTTCTCATGAATGATGTCACTGTCATGGCGTTATTCGGGCCGAAGGGTGATTTCACAGTCACTCGTGAAATCACCTTGAATCTGGCTCTTACCATGATAATGACATCATTCAAAGACTCGCCATCAAAATATACTGTGTTAGGCGTGTGTTGCGCCCGGTTCCTACACAGGCTTGTAAGTTCACGAATTTTCAATATTTTCACTCCAGATTTTCAACATTGCCATTTTACCACACCTTCTTATGAGTAGTACAGCTGTCATTTTTCACATCTCACCCAAAATGTGTTTCCGCCATACAGCGCACAATGGCACAGTCAGTGTGCGAAATCAATGTACGGGACAAATTAAGAAAATCACAGTGACACTGTTCATGAGCAGACATCTTAAAATGGCTATGTTGAAAATTTGGTGAAAAAATCCTAACAATGACTGTTTTACGAGTGTGCATTGCGCAGTTCCTACGCACGCTTGTAAGGTCGTGAATTTTCAATATTTTCACTGCAGATTTTCAGCATTGCCATTTTACCACACCTTCTTATGGGTAGTACAGCTGCCATTTTTCACATCTCACCCAAAATGTGTTTCCGCCCATGTAGCGCACAATGGCACAGTCGGTGTGCGAGATCAATGTATGGGACAAATTAAGAAAATCACAGTGACACTGTTCATGAGGTGAGGTGTTAAAATGGCTATGTTGAAAATTTGGTGAAAAAATTCCAAAAAATAACTGTTTTATGAGAGTGCGTTGTACAGTTCCTATGCACGCTCGTAAATTCGTGAATTTTCAATATTTTCACTCCAGATTTTCAACATTGCCATTTTACCACACCTTCTTATGAGTAGTATAGCTGTCATTTTTCACATCTCACCCAAAATGTTTTTTTCGCCCATGTAGCGCACAATGGCGCAGTAGGTGTGCGAAATCAATGTACAGGACAAATTAAGAAAATGACAATGACACTGTTCATGAGCAGAGGTCTTAAAATGGCTATGTTGAAAATTTGGTGAAAAGATTCCTAAAAATGACTGTTTTACGAGCATGCGTTGCACAGTTCCTATGCATGCTCGTAAGTTTGCGAATTTTCAATATTTTCACTCCAGATTTTCAACATTGCCATTTTATTAAACTTCCTTATGAACAGTACAGCTGCAATTTTTCATATGTTGCCCAAAATGTGTTTTCGCACATGTAGCGTACAATGGTGCTGTTGGTGTGCGAAAGCAATGTTTAGGACAGAATAAGAAAATCACAGTTACACTGTTCATGAGCAGAGGTCTTAAAATGGCTATGTTGAAAATTTGGTGACAAAAGTCCATAAAATGACTGTGTTACGAGTGAGCATTTCACAGTTTCCATGCACCCTCGTTAGTTCATGACTTTGTAATATTTTCAGTCCAGATTTTCACCAGTGACATTTTTCCACACTTCCTTATGAACAGTACAGCTGTCATTTTTCACAACATGGCTGAAATATGTTTTCACACTTTCAGTGCAGAGATGCGTGGTCGCTGTGGGAAATCATTGTTCACCACAGATAAAGAAAATCACAGTGACACTGTTCATGATCGGAGGCATCAAAATGCCTGAGTTGACAATCTGCTGTAAAAAATCCCCAACCTAATTATATTACGGGTGTGCGTTGCACAGTTTCTCATCCTTGTGACTTCACCATTTTTTTTAATATTTTTACACAGATTTGCAACATAGCCATTTTTACACTCCCACGAAAAGTACAGCTGTCATTTTTACATCCTGTTCGAATGTTTTTGCATCTGTGGTGCTAAATGCCGTAGTCACTGTGCATAAGCAGCTTTCCGCTAACAAACTGATATTCCCCCTGTTCATGAGGTGGGCTCACAAAATAAACATGTTGAAAATTTGGAGTGAAAATACCAATGAATGCCTGAGGTATTAGGGTTTTCAACCATAACGCCCAACCCTGTAGAGAATAACAGGCATCAGGGGTGTGACTTGGGATTCTTGCCTATGATGCTCATACCATTCCACACCCTGCAGTCAGTGAGAGGCATTGAGGTATACCTTGGACTCTTCGGCCCCAAACTTCACCCCATTCTCCTATATCGCACCCATCTCACCATATTTCCTAATGAAATGGGGTGCGCATAAGGGCCAAAGACCACAAGGAACACCGTGACACTTGTCAGTCTCTGCAGGGTGGGGTGTGGTGAAATGGCGTGGCCGTTATGCCTGACGACCCAAATGCACACCCCAATGCCTGTCACTCTCTGCAGGGTGGTGGTGGGGTTGGCTTCAGTTCAATACTTCACTGCCATTCCTATTATGCAGCTCTGTAACTTCTACACTACCACTGCCAATGCCAGCAAGCAAACATTCGGCATTGACAAATGCTTGTTTGCTGTAGAGATTCAAACAGATCAGTGTAATACTATGATCACTGGCTTCTATATAGGAAACCAATTGATCATAACAGTGTACTGCAGGTGAGCAGCTGCCATTGCTACCACACAGGGAGGAATGTCTCACTGAGCGTGTTCAATTGCATCAAAAGAAGCTATACAGTGTATCTAAAGAAACTTATAAAATAAGAGCCATGGAACTGGAGGAGAGATTTAAACACTGGGGGCTCGATTCAGAAAGGTTGACACAGAGCTTGTACCAAGTCCAACGTCAAACCCACAGCTGCAC
Organism: Neoceratodus forsteri; assembly: GCA_016271365.2. Classification (NCBI taxonomy): domain Eukaryota; kingdom Metazoa; phylum Chordata; order Ceratodontiformes; family Ceratodontidae; genus Neoceratodus; species Neoceratodus forsteri. The sequence goes on along the minus strand of CM057450.1, from coordinate 554,296,925 downwards.
CAAACAGAGTGAAGCAGCTTGCACCCAATTCAGAAAAGTTGCATGCATTTGCAATACATTCCCTACATTATAGCATTATGCCATCACTATGGTGACAATTTAACAGCGACCAACAGTATAACGACAACAGCGACAGGTCACTGTAGTGTTGGCACGGAACCCCAGCACTGCTTTCTAAGGGTCTTGCATCCCGTCCCTGAATCAACTCTGGCTCAGAGTTGATTATTTTACTTACGAGGGTGCAGAAGGCAGAGCCTCCCACTTGGGACGGTCAGAGTTGATTATTTTACTTACGAGGGTGCAGAAGGCAGAGCCTCCCACATGGGACTGTCAGGAGAGAAGCCCCCTGAAGAAACACAGTCTCAAGTGACTGGCTTTATGCCGACTGCGGTACAGTCAACATGGTGGGCGCGTAAACGCCGGTCGACAACAAATTTGTCGACCAATCATCATGGATCCCGTTGGCGGCAGCTTGTACCAAATATTTGGTGCAAACCCCATAAAAAGGTCCCCAGTTGCCACAAAGTTAGATCAGTAAAAAGCTGGTCTAACTCATGGCAAATGGCACACAGGATCATGAATCTCGATTGATGGCTGTAAGCCACATGCCCCAAATGTTTGTTGCACCCAGGGCTTGTGCCACTCTGGCTCATCTCTGAATCAAGCCCAGCGGTTATAGTCAGATTACCATCAGGGAAGGGAGAAAAAATTGGACCAAATTCACTTATTTATGCTGCATGGAAGCAGGAGACTAAACAAGGCTGCATAGATGTTGTTACCCTTAACACCATAGTACTGTAGCATAGATGATGGGTACCATAACCAGGAAGCCTTTTGAAATCCTTGAAGGGGAAAGGACATCTGTGCTAACTGACAACAGTTAGTAATGTTCCTAGTAACAGAAATGGAACACTTAACTGCAGCTAAGCCATATTTAACCATACCTGAATAAACACTGATGAGTAAAACTGTGTTTGATGGACAACATTATACTCAGTTCTCCTCATGGAATCCGTAATCTGGAGTTCTTATTATGTCATGGTTTATGTATAGAATTCTAAGCAGGAACTATTGTCCTATCAGAACCATGCTCAGATTTCCATGCACAAACCATGACATAGTTAAAACTCCAGTTAACTAGGCCAGGTATAATTCTTGGTGCTGGGGGAAGGGTCATCAGTTGGTCCAATCAGAAATGGTCTGTGCTGCTGTACCGATGGGAAGGAGAGGAGGGTTGCTGTTTAGTCTTCAAAGGGCTGAGCTAATTTAGAGACTCAGGCTCAGTAAAAATTCGCAGTTATGTAATTGTTAGTTTGGGGAGCTCCTCCCCATGGTGGCATCAGCCTCTTAACCCCCCTTCCCCATTGCCAGTGCCTGTGGATATAGCCCCTAGGTTAACAAAACCTTAATGGAGAACTGTAACACAGTGGACTGGAGGCAAATTAGACCATGGATTGAATCCTTATAGGACCTTTTAATGATTAAAAGAATATATATATATTTTAATGTTTCCGTCACCAGACTGACCATCCATGGCTGTGTGGAGTGACAGTAGTAACTCTATAAAGAAGGAAGTTTGTTATCCAAGAAAATATTTGTATGTAGGAATATAAGCATTCTTCACTGCAACTTTAACAGTTGTCCTGCATTAAATTACATTGTTATACAAGACCATTTTCATAATAAAAGGATTGCATTATACATCATCGGAACAGTCACAGAAAATGATCACAATATTGCACATGCTGTAATCATTTACTGAGTCAAATCAAGTGGAAATACTTGGCATCTAATATTTTCTATATGTGGAACACTAGACAGTTCACTGATTTTCTCCTTTAGTTGGCATTAATCTGACAACATTAAACTGACAAATTCAGCTTTAAAGCAGAATGTATTAGAAGTAAGCTGGATTCATGAACAGATCTATAAGCTTTTTATATTCAGAACTTTTGACATATGTGTAGATGTGGATTTTCCTGCATAGGCATGCAAACTGTGTGAGAGGCCTTTCGGCACCATGCAATTCTGCTTAAAGTTGGATTAGCATAACATTCTGTGGTGATTTGCATATGCAGCCCATGATGCTTTGCATTGTGGGGGCATGTGTGATTTTGTATTTTCTTGAAACTTGGCTTCCCATCCAAATGCCCTTTGGGGTAACCCTTGCCTCAGTGTTTGCACACAGAGGTTCTTTGTCTTTTAAATAGTTTTTTTTTATTTTAATGGGTTCACCACAATATATCCAAGGCACACTGCCTTAAGGGTAGCTGGTCCATTGCACTGGGGTGTCAAACAGACGAGGCATACTGATGAATCCTGGTAGGACCCTTTGCAAACTGTGTGAGAGGCCTTTCGGCACCATGCAATTCTGCTTAAAGTTGGATTAGCATAACATTCTGCGGTGATTTGCATATGCAGCCCATGATGCTTTGCATTGTGGGGGCATGTGTGATTTTGTATAAAGGCATATTATTTATTAATGTTAAAATAGATTATATATATATCACTGAATACTATTTTGAGCTGGGGCTGCAGCAGTGAGTAGGGAAATGAGCAGATTAGGTGGGCTGTATGGTCCGTATCTACCAACAGATTCTATGTTTTTATGAGCTGTTTTCTTTATATGCACCATGTTCATTCATTTACAAGTAACATTTAGCAAAATATTTTCCTGCTTAAAAAAGTGATACCTAAACTTTCAATGTACAAAAACAAAAATCAGAAAAAAGTGCAGTTATACAAAGATCTAAAATATAGAAGAGGAAATGAACAAAGGCAGATAAAAGTTTCAATTATATTAAATGTGTAATATCTTCATAAGAACATAGAAAACATTAAAAAAGTCAGTGACAGAAATAGTTAACAATAATTTCTTCCTGTTCTGGAAAAAAAAAAATCAAGAAACAAAACAATAATTTGATTGGCCATGTTAACGAAAGTAGAGACAGCAATAACTTGTCCCCCCTCCCCCCGCAATTCTTTCATCTACACAATGAAGGCAAATTTGTTAGTAGCTGTGTCTCATTTAACTAGGTTAACAATTTGACTGTTAACATGTTGGCATTGCCTTATAATTATGACTTCATACTGTAGTTACTGTATCTAGGCCATGTGTCCACTACCTTGCAGAGAACATTCACACACCATGCACACTACAAAGAAAATAATCTATACCCGTGTTATTCCTACCTTGTCTCATTCCCAAGTGTCTCCGCATACACACCCACCATATTGCTGCTAGTGTAAATAGCACCCCAGTAAAGCTGTGCAAAATGCAGAATTCCACTGGTGGAACTCATGTGGAGTTGCAACTCTGCTTCCAAAAGAGCTTTTTGGAATCTGTTTTTGAATTCCATGGCATTTCAAAAAGCATTGCTATGCAAACCTTGGAATAACTTTCCACATATTAAGTAAACTGTGGAATAATCTCTGAATTACAGGAACGGAATTAGCAGTTTATATAAACCACAAATTATTAATCCATGAAAAATATTCCACATTTGAAATTTCAGAATTTCCCCACTAATGGAATTATTGAGATTTAGGCAGAAGTTTCTGAAATTCTGTGAAATTCTGTTTTGTTGGAATTTGAAAACTCCACTCATCACTACTCCCCAGTTGGAGCTACCTTCCCTAACCCTCTTAAGACTAATCACCTGTCAAAAAAAAAGAAAGCACCTCTTTGTGTTAGTTATTTTTCAAATTACTGTTCTTTATCCAGTCAAGAGAGAGCTGCATTCTTCCCACCTCCCTCACAACAGTCTCTTTAACTCTTCACAACACAGAACCAACTCGTGTCCATGATATCAGTGACTTACTCCACGTGCCAGTTATCATGGATCTTTCTTGTGTTTGGTTAAGAAGCCCCAAGTTATTATGAAGATAAAGAGTACTTGTAGTTTAATTGCAGTCAGGAAGTTGGAAAGTGTTAGAATCTTCAGACAGGTAGTAAAACCAGACCTGTCTGTTCACAAAATTAGGAATAGGCTATATTCTTACCATGTATTTACCATGATATTCCTGGACAGAATTATGTGGTGACAAAACTCTGGAAACAAGGACAATTATTCTGGATAATTTTCCTTTTTTCCCTATCTTTTTTCAGAAGGCAAGAAGCATTGTCCATTTTCTTTTAATTTTAGCGCCACATGTTAGGCCACTTTACAACAGTAGATGCCACTGACTTCTAGACAGAATTCAGATGTTCCTGATTAGAGCAAATAACTGAAGTATCCATTCTGAATCAGGATGGTACACTGGCCGTGCATTAACCACTGGAAACACTCAAATTATAGAACCAAATCAAATTTCAAAATAAATAATGTTTATTTATTTACACAGTCTCTTTAAATAGGAGTTCAGTGACAATACATATAGCTAGATTACATTTTAGTTTTTCTGTCCTTAGCCCTCTTCTGACTAATCACAGAACTTTCTGTGAGCCAATACATGCTGTGGGATAAAACAATTCAGGTTCCTACCTCTACAGTCCAGTGTTCACTGAGATTTCCCAGTGCTCCCTATCAGATGGGTCTTTCCCTAGTACCTTAAAAGAGGTGCTGGTGAAGCCCCTTTTGATAAAAACATTGTTGGATCTGGATAGCTTAGTGAATAATAGACCTGTCTCTAACCTTCCTTTTTGGGGAAAGGTTATTGAGAAGATAGTGGGTCTGCAGCTCAAGGCACATTTCACTACCTTTCACTTCTATCAGCCTCTCCAGTCAGAATCTAGGTCTAGGCATAGTACAGAGACCACGCTGGTCAGGGTACATAATGATCTACTCAGGACTAGAGACAGCGGGGAATGGTCAGTTCTCATTCTCCTCGATCTTTCTTCAGCATTTGACACTGTGGCCATGGTGTGTTGTTGGATCACCTTAGGGAGTTCTGTGGACTCACCAGTACTGTCATCAGCTGCTTTGAATCCTTTCTCACAGAGAAGATGCAGGTGCTGTGGAATTTCTCCTTACTCCCAAAGTCCCTGTACTGTGGAGATCCTCAGGGCTCAGTCCTCTCACCCATGTTGTTCACAGTGTACCTGCTGCCCCAGGAGAGATCATTGGATGATACAGTGTGGGGTTTCACTGCTATGTGGATGACACACAGCTGTGTTTGTTGTTTGCACCCGGGATGCATGATGCAGTTGAGGTACTGAGTTTATGTCTGGCCAAAATCCAGGACTGGATGTCCTCTAGCTAGCTGAAACTCAACCTAAACAAGGCAGAGGTTCTGGTGATTGAGCCTGGTCATCTGCAAGGTGCAGAGGTGATAGGGAAAGTGATTGGACTGTTGCTTGATTCCTCTCCACTTGCTGCCTCTACTAAGGTGAACAATCTGTGGGTCATCCTGGACTATAGTTTGACTCTTGAGGCTCAGGTGTCATCTGCTGTCTGGAATAACTTTTACCATTTTAGGAATAATTCCTGGAATAAAGCCTTGATCCCACCTGATGAACTGCCCTCACTAGTTCATGCTTTTGTGACTTACAGCCTTGGCTACTGCAACACTAGGAGTTAATGGAGAGGTCCTACCCTCACCTGCAGTTGGTGCACAGTGCAGCAGCCAGGTTGCTGTCAGGCCTTCCAATGTCCTGTCATGTGACCCGGTCCTGCATGACCTGCACTGGCTGCTGGTGAGGTGGTGAATCACCTTCAAAGAAAACAAACACCCACAGTGCTAGCAAATTGTACACTTAGAGCTACCACTTGCTCTAGTGGGCTACTGAGCAAGTTTAACTTCTAGTGCAGGGAAAAACTCAGGACATTCTGCTTTCTGGAAATGCTCAGGGGTTTTAGCCCTCTTTGGCATATATCATCTCTTTTCCAGGATCCAAATGCCTATAGATTACTTCAGGAAAACAGTCTCCTAACACAAACCAGGGATGGGAAGCCCAGTCCTCATCACCAAGACACAAATGCCATGGGGTTTATTTGGTCACAAACCAATATAACCTGTTTAAATAAAGAGCTTTACTATCTCTCAGATTGCAGTTGTGGGTAGGGTGACTCTCAGAAGAATACCAGAGACACCAAGTAGACTTAATTTCATATTATATCCCACATCACTGATGCTTCTGCCATTGCTGCTGTTGCTTCTTCCTTTAACTCCTTTTTCACAACCTGTGCCCTTTCTCTCCACTATTCCCCTTCCCTCACTCCACCCCTTCACCCTGCCCTCTTCCCTCGCACTCCTTCTCCTTATCTCCAACCACTGTCTCTGCCTCTCTTAAGTCCCTTCTAGCTCTAAGCCCCCAACAGGGGTATGAACCCTGATGGCCTTGACCCCAGCCTTCTTCATCTTTCTGTTCCAGCCATCACCGTCCCTGTCTCCTATCTTCTTAGCATATCCTTCTCCTCTGCCTCTGTCCCAGATGCCTGGAAGTGGGTCTCTGTCAACCACCACCCTAAAGAAGACAGTCCTTCCTCTCCTGGAATCTGTCAAACCCTCTCTCTTCTTCCCATCCTGGCCAAGCTCCTGGAACAATTGTCCTCACACAACTTGCCCCTTTCCTTGATTCTGCCTCCATTTTCAAACTTGTTCAGTTAGGCTTTAAGAAGCCCCACTCCACAACCATCCCCCTTCTCCAGCTCACTGACTCCATCCTGTGTAGTATGGACCAGGGCCAGTTCAACTCCATCATCTTTATTGACTTGGTCATAGCTTTCAACACTGTGTCTTACCCCTTCTCCTGGTCAAGATTCAGGCAGTGGAGCTTTCTGTCTCCTAAATCAGTTGGGTCTGCTCCTACTTACAGAGCAGGTCACAAGCTGTCCATATTGGAAAAGACCCCCCAACTCCCTATCTGCTTAGGTGCTCCACAAGGATCTGTTCTGGGCCCATAAAATTCTGTATATTCCTAAATAACCTTGCCTTGAGCTGTTTCTCTGCATCCATCCACATATAAGTAAAATACACTGTGCTGTTTGCCTCTGGGTCCTCTGCTGCTGACCTTGGTGTTTGTTTCCAACATTATTCCAACAGTGTTCAGTGTTGGTTCTGTTTCAACCTCCTGTCCCTCATCACCAGGAAAATAGTCTCCATAACCACTGACTCCCAGCAGAGGCTCCACAAGTTCTCTCCATGCCCCCCTTCTACACCCTTGATGGTACTGTGATTGAAGATGTCTCTTCTTTTTAGTGCCTTGGAGCCTGGCTGGACCATCACTTCAACTTCTCAGCACACATTGATGCCATTCACTTTAAGCTCCCCCAAACTGGGTGCACTATATAGAAACAAAGACATATCACACTCCCTGCCCACCAAGAGCTAGTCACGAAGATGATCCTCACAATTCTTAACTATGGTGACATCATCTACAGTGCAGCTCCCATGTCCACCGTTATCACACTGGACCCCTCTGTCACTCATTCTGCCATTTTACCTTGGATTGCTATCCTTGTACATATCACTGCTCTCTTTATTCCTCCCTCTCCATCCCTTCCTTTATTGCCAGATGCCTCAACCACTGTTCCTCCTCATCCCATCCTATCCTGCCTTTTCCAACCTCCTATCCTACCCAGTTCCTTTGCCCCCCTCCAGAACATTACTTCCCATTTACTTTCCCTCCTCTCCAGAAAAACCTCTGCAGGCCAAGCTGCCTTCTTGTATTTTTTTTTCCAAAGCTCTGGTCCTATCTTCCCCTGTCTGTCAACTCAGCCACCTCCTTCTACTCCCTCAAGTCCCTTCTTTGTGACTTTACTACCCCCTCCTGTGACTGTTCTTGACCCCTGACTCCTGTGTGTTATCCCTTTCATGAGTTTTTGATGCCCCCAACAGTTCCCCCCCCCAAGCTGTTAGCAACCTCCTACCCATCCTAGGCTCCGGACTGTGTGGCTTTTCAACTATTGCTATCCTGTCAGTTATTCCCATCTGCTAATGTTTTGTTCCTGTACCTATCTGACTGCACCCGGCATTGACAATTCCCACACTTTCGCAGCCTGGGTGGTAGTAATCTTCTCCTTAACTGGTGTTTGCTCCCAGTACTATGCTGCACTTTTATCATGATTTGCATTGTTTACATCTTTATTTTGTGCTTCCCTGTCTAGCTCTCAGTACAGGGATGCACAACTGTAATGTATTTTATTTTTATTGTAATGTATGTTTAGTTTATTGCATGTTATTTTTATTACTACTGAACCTTGCAGCTTGTGTCTGTTTTATAGTTATGTAACTTATTTATCATGGTTGCAATTGTAAAAGAGGGGTTTCCTCTCAGTTTTGCTTAGTAATAAATGGATTAATGTTATTTTCAATTGCACACCTTGTACTGCTACTGCTCATCCCCCGCCCCCCAAAGATGCATCTGAAAACAAGCTGTTACCAGTTCAGTATGCCTTTCTTCATAAACCATTTGAAATAAGTAAATAAATTATGTTTTGTCACTGCATTTGACACCTTCAACCATGACAGTCCCTTGACTACATCTTCCACTTCAGTTTTCTTTTTTTTAATTAAATATACTTAAAAATGCAAAGAAGTGCTTGATCATGCACAAAGGGAAAAGAAACCCTGAAGCCACCTATAGGCTGGGAGGGGAGTTGTTGGCAGTCACAAGGGAAAAAAGAGACTTGGGTGTCATCATCATCGATGACCTGAAATCATCCAAGCAGATCACTAAAGCAGTAGGTAAGGCTAGGGGGATATTGGGGTGTATTAGTAGGAGTATCACAAGTCGGAAGAGGGGGAGGGGTAATAATCCCTCTTTACAAGACACTGGTTAGGCCCCATCTGGAGTACTGCGTGCAGTACTGGAGGCCACACCTTCACAAGGACATTAACCAAACTGAGGCAGTCCAGAGAAGGGCAACCCAAATGGTGGAGGGACTGCATCAGAAAACATATGAGGACAGATTAACAGAGCTCAATATGTATACCCTAGAGCAAAGGAGGGAGAGAGGTGATATGATTGAAACATTTAAACACCTTAAGGGCATTAACAAGGTGAAAGAGTTTAGCATGTTTCTATAAGAAAAATAGCAGGACAAGAGGACACAGCATGAGATTAGAGGGAGGCGGATTAAGGGGTAATGTGAGGAAGTTATTTTTCACAGAAAGGGTGGTGGATTCATGGAATGGCCTACCTCAGGAAATGGTGGATATTGAATACAGTTCAGGACTTCAAACAGGTATGGGATAGGCATAAGGGAGCAATACAGATGAGTATGAATAGATAGACCATTGACAGAGCAAAGGCTGATGGTACATTCATAAGGTAGAAAAAGAAATAGGCAGACTGGATGGGCCTTGCGGTCCTTATCTACTGTCAACTTCTATGTTTCTCTGTTTCTATGTTTCTTTATTAGTTATCGACAAACAAAACAGGGGATAACAGCACAAGACAACAAGAAGAAGAATGATATCGAAAACTAACACATTAATCAAGCACAGTCAAAAGAACTAAACAAAAAACACAATTACTAACAAATCTCACAGTAAACAAGCAGACCAACCCACCCCACCCCAGACCAGATGGCAAATGACCTCAAACCCTCCCAAAATCAATGGGTGTTACTACAAACCTATGAGTCCGAAGGTACCACACAGCACCCAAAGAATAAAAGAAGCAGAATCCTACATCCTAGATCCAAATAATGTCAAATAGAGAAAACAGACCACTTATATATGTAAAAAGGAATAGACAGCTGGTAAGTAGGGCACAGAGAGGGTCCCAACACTTGTGAAAAAGCTGATGATGGCCAGACATATTAGCACTTATCTTCACTATATTTCAAATGTTAAGAGCCTCCCTGTGCCACTCATCTTTAGATGTAGTTGAAGTCTCCAACCAGTGGTGCAAAATAACCAGTTTGGTGGTTGCAGAAACTAGGCTATGTAGTCCTTCCTGGGTCCACTTATTCTACTGGAGTACAAGCCCAGTAAACAAATTTCCAAGGAAAATGCATATTGAAGACCCAGGAGGGGGTCTAAAGAAGCCTGAATCTCCTTCCAGAAAGACTGTATGTTACTGCATTTCCCAAGATAATGATAAAGGGTACCTTTGGACTCCCCACACTTTAAACATGCTTGTGAAGATAACCTACCCATTTGATATAACTTACTGGTGGTGAAATATAAACTGTGCAAAACATAAAATTGCTGCAGCCATAATCTGTCCTGCTTAAAATAAGTATAAAAATCCTTCCATATCATGTTCCAATCAGTCTCATCCAAAGAAAGTTCTAATACAGATTCACAATAGGGCCAAACTGGATGGCCAGTTCTGGGATCCCATTTTTGAAGGCCAGAGTGAATGTGGGAAATAGGTTGAGGTGAATGTGACAAAGCAATTAAATGGGTGAGAGTTTCACTCACCTTTTTGACCGGGGGAACACATATAGTTAGAAATTCAGTGTTGAAGTTTTATGAATTTAAAACTTAGTGAAAACGGGAGCAGATGAAACTGCCAAACATGCTGCAGGGAAAAGACAGTGTCTTCAAACAGGAAGTCTGAAACAGTAAACTCGGAAAAGCTAGGCCAGACAGAGGAGTGCAACATCTTTCCAGCAATTTGAAAATTTGGATTGTCAAAAAGAGATTGACCAAAATCCTTACTTGGGTCCAGCTGGAGCAAGTGACATAACTAATGATAAGCTTTTAATGACCAAAAAATTGGAGCTCTATGCAAGAAAGTTGGTACCTTAGATAAGGAAACATAAAACAGGGAAGTAGGATTGAGGCCAGCAGTCTGACACAACTGTTTCTCAATGTACAACCATTGGGGAAGATAATCCAGGGACAGCTGATCTTGAGGAAGGCCCCATAACTAGTATTTACTAACATGCAAAGCTAAGTAGTAAAGGTGAAAATTAGGTAGACAAAGGCCTCCCAATTTCTTAGGGAGGGTAAGCTTAATATAAACCCTCCTCTGGGCCTTTCCTTTCCAAAGAAAACCCAAAAGGTTTGAATGCAAAGATTTAAACCATGCCAGAGGAAAGTAGATATTAAGCATTTGGAGGGGGTAAAGAACCAGGGAAAAATATTCATTCTGATGAATTTATTTGAACCCAAAGTGTGAAGGATGGTGATCTCCACTGAGCAAGATCCTGAATAATCTGCTTAAGCAAAGGATTGAAGTTTAGATCCTTCAATTTGGATAAGAAACGGGACAAGTGGATACCAAGAATAGTCAAGTGTGACAGAGACCACTATAAGCCCAAGTCGAGCATCTGCTATTTAGAAACTTGTGAGTTAAGTGGGAAAACACTAATTTTATTAACATTTAATTTATAACTGGTAAAACATCCAAAGACAATGACAATATTAAGAATTTCTGGTATAGCATCTTGTGGGTAAAGGACATGGAGAAGAATATCATCCAGATAGATTGAAAATGTAAAGTCATGGCCTCCCAATTGAATGCGATGCATAGTATGGGTCATTTTAATTTTCAATAAAAGAGGCTCCAAATAAAGAGTAAACAAAAGAGTGTAGATGGGATAACCTTGGCGTATCCCACAGGCAAGGAAAATAGGCTTCGAATATAATCCTTTACATAAAATGCGTACTGTCAGGTTGGAACAAATTATTTGAAACCACTGGATAAAAGAAGGAGGAATAAAAAAATGGGACAAACTATGAAAAAGATAGTGCAAGTCCACTCTTTCAAAGGCCTTTTCGGCATCCAAGGAGATCAAGGCAGCTGGAGGCCCTGTCTCCCTGGATGTTAAAATGAGGTGGAGCATTTTCCATAGATGATCATTCGATAACCCGCCCAACATGAAACCAACCTGCTCTTGACCAATCAAAGAAGACCAAACCTTTTGCAGCCTATTAGCCAGGATCCGGGCATGTATCTTCATGTCCACATTGATAAGAGTAATGGGCCACAAGTTACCAACTCGAGTAGGATCCACTTCAGTTTTCTCTACACCGTAATCCTGTCTGTGTCATGTCTCACTTACTAGCTAGAGCATCTATATCACAAGTGGCATTTTCTCACCATTCTTAAACACAATGTTATTTGTTCTTCAGTGCTCTGTTCATGGATGTCTTTTCTTCTGCAGCTACAGGTACCTTCTCTTTCTCACAGGTCAATCTTGGCAACAATTTCTACACTTACAACACCCAGTTTTATAGCTCCCATTGGCTTCTTCGACGACGTATAGCATAAAGCACCTTGCTCTCCTCATGCCTCAGTCTTTCAAAGGCTTAGTTAAAGATCAAACATCTTTCCTCTGATCACTAAATCAGAATTTCTTCTCTTTAGCACAGCAGTTATTCCTAAGCACAGACCTCTATCATCAGTCAAGGTTATGTGACCCTTTCTTCTTGAAATAATGACTAGTGTCCGAAACTGCAAAGGTTTCCTTAATCTTTTGTCTCTCTGATTCACCAGGATGTCTAGCTGATCTCATATGTCTATAATAGTTGTTTCCATTGTAGAAGGCTTCTTTTGGCCAGTCCAAATGTATGGAGAAAAGAAACCACTGCCAACACTGCTTATGTCTGTAAACTTTTTTTTAATTCTACTGTATCAGCCACTTTCAGTTTCATGACATTTTGCAGCAACTTATTTAAGTGTGATGGTTCTGTCATTAGTTTATGTATTTCTCCCTGTTCATTCATTTTATTATAAAACTCATCCCATATTTTTTTATGTTTATGTCCTCCAATGTTTCCCATTATCCAGTATTTAATTGCAATGACTTAAAATATGTTGGCAGTGGTATTTTTTCTCTACACCTCTTCCTTAACCCTGACCTTTCATGAAAGTCCACCAATAATTACTTATTATATCAATGGGATTGTAAATACTGCAATGTGATTGGCTAGTACAGGCTTAAATAGGTTAAATGAATCCTTAATTAATAGCCATCTACATCTGCCTTATCACCTGCAGCATGATCCTCTGCATCTAGTCCACCATGGCATGTTACATTTTGCTATGCTATAGTGTTCCAGTACAGTTTTCAGTGACCGGCATTGCTCTGCCTGGTTTGATAGTTTGCTTATCTGTCAAGCCAATTTCAGCATATAGGACACATTACTCATACAGTAAGTTTTCAAAAGTAAAACAACTACGCAGTGCCATTCAAACTACACTTTTCATTTTACAGCAGATGAATTAACTAAGATTCATACTTCAGAGGTGACCTTGCTAAAATATCCAGGATTCACCTTTTCTCCTTTAGCACAGTGGGGTTGCCATGGCAAAATGGTGTTTTCCTTAGTGCACACTGCTGCTGCCATAAAAATCACTAGGGACACTACACTGAAAGCACACCTGAACTGTGCCAGAGCACTGAAATATTGTAGCGGCAGATCAGGCTGCCATGGTGATGCTACAGCTAGTATTGGTACATGCAGAAGATGTAGATAGACAAGGGAAAACATTGTGGTCATTATCCCTGCCCAGGACACTTAACTGTCCCATCAGTGATGGTGCACTTCTTACTGCAATATAACTTAATGCTTTGCAAGCTATCTCTACAAATAGTGAAGGCTACATAAACAATAAGACACAATGGAATGTACATTACACTGTGAAAACTGCACTCCTGGGGGCTTTGTTAGGCACAAGGCTGCAGATTATGTGCCTATAGCCCCATGTAGTGCAGTTATTACAGTGTGATGCACACCCCCAGTGTGTCTTATTAGGCTTCTAAAATGGGTATCTGGGGAACTGTATAAGCATTACAAAAATTAAACAAAGAAATAAAAGGAATTTAATTAAAATTTTGTAAGGCAAAAAGATGAAATAGTTCCTCCATCAAGGGGTGCTAATAGGGAGCAATGCTAATAGGGTGAAGTGTGATTTTCAGTAGGTGTTTTCTTTACAGTTTTTTTTACTTACAGCAGTCTGTTCAATTGGCTGTCCTCCCTTCTATCCCTTTGCCCCCCCACCACATTAACTTTAGAATCAGTGCTCAAGGTAGCCAGAAGCAGACTGCTAATGCAGCTGAAAGTAATAGTACAACAGAATGCCATGATTTTTGATGAAGTATTCTTTTCTCTCCCATGTTCCCTCCCAACATGGCTCTTTTGCTTTCAATAGTTGTAACTTAATGATAGAACCACAAAGGAGGCAAGAGAGGCAAGGATCGGCAATGCTACCGACTGGTGTGACAAGACAGCGATTGCAAAGTTGTCTTACTGGCAGCACACTACCATCTGCGGTAGTGTGCTTCAAGAAAGTACCACTCATCTGTGTCAGCACTAGAGCTGATGGTTTGGTGCATAGGTCTGCTGTTTGTAAACTGAAGTACATCATGTGTCTAGCTAGGCTAATTCAAATAAGCGGGCCGAGTATGACTGAATGCCGGTTTTACATCAACACACAGAGTCTTGTATTTTAGGCAAGCAATCTTTTTTTCTGTTGACCAGTAGCAAAAAATAATACAGAGCACTACACCAAATCATGGCCATACGGCCTTTACTAGTATGTATACTGCCTACAACTTCCATCGTCTTCCGCTACTCCCAGAGTCCTCCAGGCTGCCTATAATCCTGTGCCTCAGTGTGTTTATTAAAACCATAAATTCCCTTTGAGCTACAGTCTTGGAAAATTATAATTTTCAGCAAGTGGTTTCATTTCTCACAATCTGTTTCATTTATTTAAAAAACAAAGAGCTGGTTTTCTGTGGGTTGAGCAGGTGGGATGGAAGCCACATAACTGTTTAAGAGAGCCTCTGTATTTCAAGAAGAGTCGCATCAGAGACACTGAAGGAGCTGGTTTAAATTTCCAGCATGAGTTCTTTTTTGCCCTAAATGGGATGTTTTAGAATGAAATAACCATTCGTGAATGGATGGCTAGATGAGCAGGCAGTGGAGAGAGTGCAGTTGCAGTAATGTATGTAAGGGAAATACACAGTAAGCAACAGTGAGCAGTAAAAGAAGGAGTTGTCAGTTGACAGCTTGCCAATTATTGTCTAGCTGATAGAGATCATTAGAACAGGAACTTGAAACAATAAAAAGCTTGAAAAACTATATAATGGCAGGGGGTTGTTGCTACAAGAAAAAGCAGCATCTGTCAATGGCAGATGTTTGCTGCTGGTATTGATGTTGTACTAGGTCTAGGAGCAGACCCCCATGCCAAAAGACTAATATGGGCTGGGCTTCAGATGGGCTTGGCATGGGGGGGGGCGCAATTACAGCAGAGCAGCAACAGACTCTCATTTAAATCAGAAATTACATGCATAAGGCTGAAACTGATCTAGACAGCAGGGGAATGTAGACCAGCAATTTTTGCTCTAACCACTGAGCCACTTAACTTCACTTTCTAATTGCTGTGATACACACATGCTGACTAATACATATACACATATATCCATACATATTCCAGTGAGTATAACATAGCAGAGCACCATCTACACACATGTTTCTAGATTAAAAGAAAAGACATCACAGAACTGTTTTCTTCTTTTCAGGCTCTGAGGGACATCAGAGGATGGAGAGTTGCCACTTGACACCTCAGTTAAATAAGCAATGACATGCAGAAAGCTGAAACTGATCTAGATAGTGGGGAAATGTAGACTAACACTTTTTACACTAACCAAAGAGCCACCTAACTGCACTTTCTTGTAATAATCACACAGCAGTGTAGTGTGCTTTTTGTTTTATGGAACACATACAAACAGAGATGAGAAAGAAGTAAGTGCCTCAGCTGGGACTTGAACCCAGACTGCCCAGAATACCATTCCGATCGCGTTAACCAGCTGCACCACTGAGACAACTGGAACCTGGGTTGTCCCTGAGCATATTACTGTCTCTCAAATGCACAACCCAATGGCAACACAAATATTTTACTAGTAGCAATCACATAGGAGTGTGGTGTGCATATTTATGGAACACATACAAACAGAGGTGAGAAAGAAATAAGTGCCTCAGCTGGGACTTGAACCCAGGTCACCCGGAATACCAGTTGTGCCACTGAGAGAACTGGAACCTGAACTGTCCTCAAGCACATTTCGCTTTGACAAATGCACAGTCCAATGGCAACACAAATATTTTACTGGTAACAATCACAGAGTAGTGTGGTGTGCATATTTATGGAACACATACAAACAGAAGTGAGAAAGAGGTAAGTTCCTCAGCTGGGACTTGAGTCCAGGCCACCCAGAATACTGTTCTGATTGTGCTAACTAGCTGCACCACTGAGACATCTAGAATCTGGGCTGTCCCAGAGCATATTACTCTTTCTCAAAAGCACAACCCAATGGTAACACAAATATTTTACTTGTAACAATCACACAGGAGTGTGGTGTGCATATTTATAGAACACATACAAACAGAGGTGAGAAAGAAGTAAGTGCCTCAACTGGGACTTAAGAGAAACTGGGCACTTTGTTGTGCTACACACACGCTACTATAAATACATATATATGCATATATATTACAGTATAACATAGCAGTGCACTGTCTACATACATAGAGCATTACCCCCCCCCCCCACATACACACACACACACTAACACACATATAGTGCCTTATATGGGGTATACTGCTCAAACATCGAAGTATCGACATTGACTCCCTGACATCGAAACCCCGACATCGACGGACTTTGTGTTGATGTGGGGATTTTTTGTTGACGGGTATAAGTACCTAACTCCACTGTGTGACATGGAGTTAAATAATGAAAGTAGAGGGAAGCGGGAGCACAGCCCCTCACAAGGGGGGGTGCAGGGGGTACAGCCCCCCACCTTGATACAGTTAAGTGTGGCGGTTGGTGTCGGCATGTTGCAGGTCATTATTGGGATGCTTTGGTGATGTCAGCGGGATTGCAGCGACGTAAAGGATTGCAACAAAATTTCTGTTATTGTGGCTTGGTGGAGCCATTAAATGTCATTTATTTACGTTTACATCTAAGCCTAACTTTTACTGTATTTTGGGATAAGCACTGTGTTTTGCACTAACTCATTGTACTACTCTACTGCATAACTGGGTAACTAAGGTAGGACAAGGGAGGTGCGGTGGATGTGGCCTATCTGGACTTCAGAAAGGCCTTTGACACTGTCCCCCATAGAAGGCTAATTAACAAACTGCACAGCCTAGAGGTAGATCCTAAAATAGTTCTGTGGGTGGAGAACTGGCTGAATGGCAGGAGTCAGAGGGTTGTGGTAAACAGGGAGTACTCTAGAGAGGGAGCTGTGATGAGCAGGGTGCCGCAGGGGTTGGTGATGGAGCCAGTCCTCTTCAATGTCTTTATTGGGACATTGCAGAGGGACTGGAGGGGAAGGCATTTCTCTTCATAGAGGATACAAAGGCATGCAATAGGGTGGACATGCCAGGGGGTGTTGAAAGAATGATGGAAGACCTTATAAAACTGGAAAGCTGGCCCAGTGGCACTGATGGTTGAGCCGCTGGATGCCACACCTCATGCTACGCCAGTAACCTGGGTTCAGGAGTGCCCCCTAGGTCATCAAAGGCCAGCTAGGAGGGAAGAAGCAGGACTGAGCAGCCACAAGGCAGCTCTCTTCTCCCAGGGAGGGACCCTGTCACCCCCTGCAGTCCAACTGCTCATAGATGGAGCCCTGAGGGTAGCACAGGCAGGCAAGTGGCAAGCAGAGGGAGGGTGCTGTGGAACCACAGCATGCACCTGCCTCCACAGGCACACACATGGCAGCTGCAGCATGGCAGTCAGGTGAAAATGGGGAAAAAAACAAGTGGCTTAAACACAATAAAAACCTGGAGAAATGGTCTGAAGAACGTCAGCTGGGATTCAATGCAAAGAAGTGCAGGATCACGCAGCTAGGACACAAGAATCCAGGGGCAAAGTACAAACTATGTGTGGGGGTACTGACAGTCACAAAGCAGGAAAGGGACTTGGAAGTTATCATCTCACAGGACCTAAGAGAAACTAGTCAGTGTAATAAGGCAGCTGGAAAGGCTAGCCAGATGCTTGGATATACAGGGAGGGGTATCTGGAGTATAAAGAGGAAGGTCATCTTGCCCCTGTATCAGACATTTATGAGCTCACACCATGACTACTGCATCCAGTTCTGGAGATCTCATCTGAGAAAAAACATGGACAAGGTAGAGGCGGTGCAGAGGAGGGCAACTACAATGGTGCAGGGCATGTGGGGTAAGACCTATAAGGAAAGACTAGCCAAGTTGAGATTTAAAATATTTATTTCATTTGGGTAAAGTATTTAAACTATTTTAAAAATGTTTACACAATATGCCAGTTGAGATTCAATATATGATATATCAAATTTCAATTGGCATTTCTTGTAAATTATACAATAGGAATGAGCAGATAACTTATTAGATAAAAACATGTAATCCACAGCTCTGAGTAGGCACAAGGGAGTTGGTGTTTATATTAAAATACATAGCATTTCCAAAAGCAGAGCACTTACAAACCATAAGACAAGGGCATTGGTCTCTAAAAAATATTTTTATTTAAAATACCAATTTAGAACAGGTCAGGAGACTTGAATATGTATGACATCATGATGACGTTTTTTAAAATATGTATATTAAGGTCACTGATGTGATTACAAATAACCTTTGATAAAGGATGGTGGTACATCCGAAATGCATCAGGCTAAGGCAGAGGCCTCCATTTTCTTGTTTTAATGAGTTTTATATAAAAATATTTTTTAGAGACCAGTGCCCTTGTGTATCTTGAGGTTTGTGAGTGCCCTGCTTTTTTAAGGTACTGTTATAAAAATGTGTATTCTGACTGCAGTGTGATAACTCCAGATATCACACTGTGATGATATCAGCACAGAGTGATAACTCAAGATATCACACTGTGGTGACATCATCAAACAAAAAAAAAACAGCACAAAGCACAGTCCTATTGTATAAAAGGCACATGTGATGGGTAGGTGTGTGATACAGAATATATCTAAACTTGTGGCAAGTGAGCTCAGGGAACCATCACTCGTGGCTCTGCTAAGCTCTGCCACTCATGATATTCCCCAAGCTCACTTGCCACTCATTCAGATATATTCTGTATTACACACCTAGCCATCACATATCTCCTTAATATCACTTACAGTGTGGTCATGCTTTTACCCATTATTTCTAATGAATTTACACAATGCAGATCTGCTGAGAGGCAGTTTTGATGTGGTTTTTCTTTTATGCATTTTTACAATGTGTTTTCCTAGAATATGCCTGCTGATTGCTATACATTTAGCCTGGATAGTTCACAGAAGATGTGACATCTTATCTTCACTGGGGCTCTACAGCTACACAATATTATGCTGCATTGCATAAAATCAGAACATGTTGTAAACAATATTTTACATCTGGACTAGGCTACACTGAATAAATATATTATAAAAATCGAAAAATCATGACCCACTGAAAACAAGATATTGCATCTAATCTGGGACATTCTGAGTAAATACAATGCATAAATGTATAAAATGAAGATCCCTATGATAATGAGATGTAGGATCTCCCCTGTGCTATCCAGGATACAAAATATAGAATAAGAAATAGTTGAAGGAAATCTACTATAAACTGAACTTCATTGTGTTCCACATAACCAACACTGACATAAACAGTTTCTTTATTGTTTTATAACATATTAGATTGCAGTATTTATTTTGAATGCTGTTGCCATCAGGAAGGTTTGTATAGTGTGTGTGTGTGTGTGTGTGTGCACTTGCTGTAGCTCAACATAAATAATTTTCCCAAAAGCATAGTAAAAGGAGTAACAAATGATACCATTCCTTACTTGTTTTAGGGGTGAAAGTAGCAGCTGTCTTCCGCTAAACTAAGATGCTATGCTATGCACTTAGATTTGAAACCAGAAAAGATGGCTGTTTTCAGGGCTAAAACTTTCATAATGTGTCTTCCATGTAAAGCCCAATATAAGTATTTTATTTTCAAAAAGCAAAGTAAAATTAGTAACAAAAGATAACAGTTCTTTACAGATGTTTTCTACTATAATAAACTATGTCTGAGACAGTGCTTATCAGATAGTGTCTTAAGACATTTAAAAAAACAGTGTAAATCCTTTAGGAGATTAATTGCTGGGAAAATATGACATTTATGAGGTATGACTCTTTCTTGAAAGAGAATATTTGCCTAACTGAAGCTAGTAGCAATAAAATGTTTAAATGCTAAGTATTTAAATGTGCAAGTTGTTGCATTTTGAAGGGAGTAAACTAATCTCCAGTTTAATAGGCAACCCATATTTAACAAGCTGTTTCAGTTTCCATTGCTGTAATGTTGAGGAAGATGGGAGCAGGCAGGCTAAGAGCACATGATGAGATCAGCTGTGCTTGCCAAAAGAGCTGATTTATGAATGTGTCTGTCAGCACATTGTTTTGAAGTCCATGCACTTTCATGGCTGAACAGTGTCATGATCAGGCTTGCTGATTATTGGTCAAGCCCCTTGTAGAGTCTCCTGCATTTGACCACCGTGACACACCTCTCAAAACCCTATACATAGCCAAATGTCCGACTTGCGCTAGTGCGCATAGCGAACATAAAAATGGCAGTGGTTTCATTTGGAAGGCTGGCACATAGATTTCTTTAATGTTCTGCATGCTGGTTGGCAGGCCTTGTTTTATAAGTGCATTATGCTCCCATAATGCATTTGCCCTAGCCAATTGGAACACATGATTTTCTCTATCCTTTTTATAACACTGTATAACTGCTTGAAAGTGTTAGTGCAAGCTATCTTTACAAATGGTGATGGCTACCACAGTATAACTGCTTGAACATGTTAGAGGGGCTTTGTAGGAATGACACTATGTTAAATCATATTGAATGTCATTTATTGTATGTTAGGACATACAAATAACGTAACAGCAGGACTGTTATTGGAATGCTTATGATGCCTAATAGGATATGTCTTTATTCTATCTGTTTTTCAAAGGAGATAGTTTGGTATAACCTATATAGATATTTCTATACCTCTCACTCTTGGCTCCTTTGTATAGATTTCACATTTATGGGCATTTGTTTGTTATGTAGTTGGAAAACAGCTATAATGAAAAACATAATGACTACAATATTCTATATCCAACTCTGCTATTCATTTCTGAATGTTAATACCAGGGGCGAAGAAAAAGGCCCACAGTTGTTGCTGCAGCCCTGTCAAATTCCTTGCATACTTTCTTCCCTACTGTTCAAATCTGTGGTTGGAAAATTGTGGTGACAGTCCATCTGTTGTTCAATGAAATGGCATTTATTAAAGATGATTTGATGTCTATAGTCATATTCAATAGAAGATGTGTTTCTCTGAAGATTTTGAAACTTTTTGGTCTTATTTTTTTATGATTACTATTTTTATCAGGAATGATGTTTCTACTTGATTGTGATACAGAGAGGAGCATTTAAATAGATCAGGTGGTTCTTTATGGATCAATAAAATATACAATGTGGAGGTGCCTGTTCCATAAAACATAAGTGCAAGAAGGAAACATGGCTGTACACTTATATTTATATATAACACTATTTTAGTGCAGTTTTTTTTATGTCTACCCAACATAAGGACTATTATTGTGCAGCTAGCACCACATTTTAAAAGCTGGTAATCCTCGAAGGGCTAATAACCCAGTCAGTCTGTTTAAAGAGGAAATAGAGTAAAATTTATAAAACAATATGGTGTGCAGTGTTTTGATACGTGTGTGTGTGTGTGTGTGTGTGTGTGTGTGTGTGTGTGTGTGTGTGTGTATGTGTGTGTGTGTTTGTGTATGTGTAGTACTGGTGCATTCTTTCTTTTGTTTGCTGTTTATGGTGGGGATCTCCATGCTTGTACTTTGTATTGCCTTTTCTTTTCCCACAAATCCCCCTATCCCACATGGCTATGATGTGTCAGAGACCATTGATTCACTGAGTGCTGGCTTAGCATTCAGTTTAAAGCAGTAGAACAGTGATTTTAAGTGCCTTTCCTTATCCACTGAGTACTAATAAAAGCTACATTCACAGTTTGGAAAAAAAACTTAAGGGCTAATTGAGTGGGCTATTGTTTAAGGAAACAGCTACTGTAGAGTTGTTAATTATAGCATTGATGACCTGGGAGTATTTCTAGTTTTTTTGTTTGTTTGTTTGTTAATCATGGACATGTATACTTTGATGAAAAGACATGCTTTAAAAAACAAAACTTTAGTCCTTCTGGCTGGACCTAGTCATGGCACCTAAAACGTATGAGTTGTCTCTGAAGACACATAGTGCTAGCCATTGATTGAGAATAAAAGTATGGAAATATAGAGATAGAAAATCACAATTTAGAGTGAGTGAAAGGTCCTAACTCCTTAAGGAAGCCAACAGGGGTGAAACATTAGGCTTTAACGATCTGCTTAAGAGAAAACAGAAATAAAAAGATTTTTTTTGAAAACTATTTTCCTGACTGCATGGCTAGTAGCTGAACTTTTCTGAGACTAGACCTACACACACATATAGAAAACAAAAATATTTAATTAAATGGAGTTACTGTATTAATCTGAGGCAAGAACAGCAGATTTCTAACAGAACAGCTGATACAAGATTCAGTTCCATTCTAGTGCATATGGAGGGTGCTACTGCAAGGGCTGTCTACCCCAAAATTGTAATCAGATCTAAAATGTAGCAGTACTTTTGCTAAGAAGACACTCAGAAGTAGATGTCTGTGGATTTTCAAAAAGCTTTAATGTTTTTGGTCCAAGAGTGTCCATACAAGTATACTCCACACAAAAGAACAGCTACACGCACCTCAATGCTTCACCTCACCAGGCTTCATCTGGAGGTGGAGACCTAATCCCATATACCAAGCCTATCAAGTGAATTAGTGCATCACATAACATAAAATCACACCAATAGGGTCATTCCAAAAACATATTTTTTAAATGTGGATGTTTTTGGTAGTGAGTTTACAAAAATAATTTTCAATAGCAATACAATACTAGCAATGTTTTTTACCTTTCATGACCTCTATTTTGCTATAAAACATAGTACCAAAAACGTTTCAATTCATTCTGTGATCACCGCTGTAGAGACATTTGGATCTACATAAATACAATGTTAATCATTTGGTACTGTTTGCAGAAGCAGGAAGGCATGGCATTATCACCAAACAGAATCTGAAACCAAAGAAAACATAACAGATTACATATTAGAGATGTTATCTTAAACTGTTACAAAAAACACATCTCTTATATCTTATAACATTAATACATTCCACAAAAAATGTTATGCAGTAAATACCTATTTACAAGTGGTAGCAGGGAGGAAAGGCAGTTGGAGAAATCTTTATTGTTTGAAAAATATTTTGGGAGGGGACGGAGGAACAGGCTGATGAATTTGTAGACTGAATGAACCTAAATGATAGGCATCTGAGGTTCACAGCTATGCCCCACAAGGAAGTGATGAACTTCCTACACACTACATTAATGGGTGATGCAGTGTCTAATAAGATGGTTACAAAGGGATTCAGGAAAAAGAAATCTACAAATTCACTATTACAATTTGACAGCTCACACCCTGCAGCTTTATACAAATCTATTCCATTCAGTCAAGTTCCTAAGGGTTAGGAGGAACTGTACTGAATTATCTGACTACAAAGATCAAGTCAAAAATTTAAAACAAAGATTTTGGCAAGGGGCTATAACATTAAGTTATTGGACAATGCCCATCAGAGGGTTAAAAATAAAGAAAGGGTGGAGATTTTTAAGTCTGATAGAGCTGTACGACAGGCAGTTGCAAAAGAGGCTCCAATTACATTCTCTATAGAATATAATGATTTAGCAGAGCAAATCAGCAATATAGTTTGAAGGAAATGGTCGATTTTGCTAGGTGTTGCCAGAGTGGGCAAAGCAGTGGGCAATAATCCCAGGGTAACTTTCAGAAAAGACTCATGCCTGAGAGATATCCTGGTACATAACCAGTTTTCAAGGAAAGATGAGAGACAGACTGGCTGGTTTCAGAAAAGAACTGAGGAATTTTTAAGTGCCAGAATTACAACATTTGTCAATATACAAATCCAGATGAAAAACCTTTTCTCCCCCGAGAATAACAAAAGGCTATATATTAAGGATTTTATATCATGTGCAACCAGTTTTGCAGTATACATTTTATGGTGCCATTGCAAGCTTTGTTATATAGGACACACTGTCTGCATGCTGAAAGAAAGAATGCAAGAACATGTTAGGAAAATTGTCATCATGAAAACTAATACACCTGTAGGCAGACACTACATGGAAGTCCATAATGGTAACCATAGAAGCCTGAGATTTGTGGCACTGGAGACAGTCAAATCTCCACAAAGCGGTTGGGGTAAGAGTTAACCTACTCCTTAAAAGGGAGAGTTTTTGAATCTATAGATTAGAAACCATGAGCCCTTCAGACTTAAATGAGCAAGGGGATTCGAAACCATTTTTGTGGGATGTTTGAGTAATTGTGATTAAAACTCATAGAAAATACCACCCCCATCTATAAGCTATCTATCACTTGCCTATTTTTCAAACAATAAAGATTTCCACAATGCCCCCTTCCCCCTGCCACCACGTGTAAATAGGTACTTACTGCATAACATTTTTTGTGGAATGTATTAATGCTATAAGATATAAGAGAAATGTTTTTGTAACAGTTTGAGATAAAATCTCTAATGTATAATCTGTTATATTTTCTTGTTTTCAGATCCTGTTTGATGGTGATGCCATGCGTTCCTGCTTCAACAAACAGTATCAACTGATTAACATTACATTCATGTAGATCCTGATGTCTCTACAGTGGTGTTCACAGTATGAATTGAAACATTTTTGGTACTTTGTTTTGAAATGTAAAAAGCATTGTTAGTAGTTTATTGCTATTGAAAATTATCTTTGTAAATTCACTACCAAAAACATCCACATTATTGAAAAAAAGATTTTTGAAATGACCCTATTGGTGTGATTTTATGTCTTGTGATGCACTAATTCACTTGATAGACTTGGCATGTGGGATTAGATCGCCACCTCCAGATGAAGCCTGGTGAGACAAAGTGCCGAGGTGCATGTAGCTGTTCTTTTGTATGGGATATTATTGTATGGACACTTTTGGACCAAATACCATTAAATCTTTTTGAAAATCAGCAAACCTATGCTTCTTAGTGTCTTTCTGGTACAAGTGCTGCTATGTTTTGGATCTGTCTCCTAACAGAATAGTATTGCTTTTGACAGGCCAACACCAGCACTCACCAAATCACTGGTCTCAGATGAACCACTGTTAAATGGAACAGGAAGACAGCAGGAAAAGGAAAGGCAATAAAAGTTGCAAATAAGGACTCCCCAGTGGCCATAAAACTAGTAGGCAAATTTAGAAAAAAAAAACATCAAACAAAGTAAAGAACACACTAGGATGACACACAAAACAAAACACTCTCCACAACACATACATGTATTTTTAATTTTGACTATAGTTCTCCTTTACAGGCTTGGAGATAACACACTATCCATCGTACACTATAACTGACATCAATTTATTGTTAGTGTAATATTTTCTGGGCTCAGAGTGCCATACTAAATAAATAAATAATCATAATAAATATATATATATATATATGGATGTATGTGTGTATATATATATATATATATATATATATATATATATATATATACACTCACACACACACAATAGGGGTGAGTGATAAGTGAGTATGAAAAAAACATGTATTCTCACTGTGGTGACATCACCACAAGTGATAAATCATGTTGTGCCATCACGACTAGTGATAAATCATGTTGTGACATCACCACTGTGAGAGATATTTCACTGCTGCCTGCAGCCAACTCAGTTACCATGGCAAAACATTCTCAGGTGTTTCCTATACTCTGACTCACTCCCAACCTATTGCTGTGATACTCTTAGCTTGACTGCAGCCAGAATTCTAAAGCAGACAGCTTCACAAAACAATTTCTTTCTCTCTGCTGCCTGCAGCCAACTCAATTACCATGGCAAAACATTCTCAGGTGTTTCCTATGGCAAGCCGTTCGGGACATAATTCATAATCTCTGGCTGTACCGTAAAACACATACACTACATAGTGAAATACATATATCATATAGTGAAATATATGCATCATATAGTGAAATGCACACACAATGTAGTGAACCACGTACACTATCTATTGAAATATATACATCATATGGTGAAATACATATACTGTATACTGAAATGCATATATCATATAGTGAAACACATACACTATATACTGAAATGCTTACATTATATAGCAAAATACATACACCATCTACTGAAATCTACATACTGAGTACTGAATATCCACATACACTATATACTGAAACAAATGTACTGTGTACAGAAACATATACACTACCTATTGAGATACGTACACTACAGACTGAAACATCCATATAAACTATCTACTGAAATGAATACTCTATACATTGTAACACATACACTACATATTGAAAAAAAATCTGCATACACTGTCTACGGAAACAAATACACTATATATTGAAACAGCTACACTTTATATTGAAATGCATACACTATATATTGAAATAAATACACTGTACATTGAAAAATCTGCATACACTATATACTGAAACAAATAGACTATATGTTAAAAACACTTACCCTCTCTACTGAAAAATTTTGCATACTCTATATACTAAGAGAAATATATTACATACTGAAATACATACAGAGTATATTTAAAAAAACACATACATTATATACTGAAACAAATACTCTACATGGTGAAACACATACACTATGTATTGAAATGCATACACTGTAGACTGAAACAGTCACATACTCTGTATACTGAAACAAATAAACTATATACTGAAATGGACTACATTCTGAAATCCCCCCCTCCCCTTGAATGGCCTAGCTCTGCACTGATATCCCGTTGCATTCAGATGGCTGCTGGCTTGATGAGAGGATGTCTACTGCAGAGCAGAAGGTAAACAAAACAGGGCTAACTCTTATTCTACTTCTTTATGGGGTTTTACATCTTGTTTTGCTTGCACACCTTTAATCAAATTTCATAACATTGTGATGTGACAAGAAACCTTTAGAATTAATTTAAAATGCTGTAGTTTATTCTTTTAAATAAAGCGCTGCCTTCATTTACTGTTAGACACATTTATATAGGAAGCTGATGCTGGATATTCATAACGTATGCATACGGAGCTGCATGTGTTTTTCCAAGTTACATTTTTCATCAGATTTATGTGCAATTAATTACTGTGTTAGTCCAGCAACTTATCTGAGCTGAATGCTTGGGAAGCACTTCAGCTGTGATAGAGTAAGCCAAAAGCTCTGCTAGTTTGTACTCTGTGGACTATGTTTAGATTTAGTTTTGGTTTTTATTTTAATGTTTTGTTTAATAAAAGTTTATTGGTTAAGAAACAACAATATATATTTTTGCTGCACCCCTTCAGTGTCCAGTTCTCATTAGGAGTTTAGCTGGTATATTATTATAATTTGCATTGTTTCTATACTAAATAACTTTACTGTGGTGCCTCACTGGAGGAATTCATAGTCTGTTTTGGGGTTTGAGCTGCTCAAACTGAACTGTGTTTTTTTCCCATAGTGATTTTTATCTCCTAGGTCACCCTGCGACCCCTTTGTCTACTGACATCTCCAGCTCCATCACCCACCATCCCCAGGACGTACTTGCTCTGAGATCCCCCCCACACACATCCCCTGTGTTGGGGCCAGAAGGGGGAGGATCACTGACAATGAGACACATATTCAGACAGGAACAGAGCCTAGATAGTAGTGCAGATTGGTTGCCATTGGGGGGGTTTCTACCTTTGGTTTCATCCCCTGGGCAGCCAGGCATGCAATGATGCAATGCATATAAAGGCACATGCTTGCTTTGGGCCTGCCTGAGCCCTCCCCCTTATGCAACTCCACTGCACTGCTAGCCCTCCTCAGCTATGTGGATGTTGAAAAGCAGGGTGGTCAGACTTCCCCTCACTTAGAGGAGAGCATTCCCTGAGATGCTGAATCATATCTCCGCCCAGCTAACCCCTTTACAACCCAGGTCTACCCCCAAAACTGAGCCACTGGCATGGGAGGCAGTGCAATCACCACCAAGATGCTAGACATCCCACCAGACTGTGTCTTTATAAGTAAATAAAGACAGCATTTAAATAAAAAAAGGAAAAAAAACTATTTTAACTAGTTTATTATAATAGTTTTAAGCCACATCACAATGTTTTGAAATTGGATAAAGGTTTTGCAAGCAAAATACGATAAAACAATACATAAAGAGATAGATAAGATAACCCTTTTATGTTTACCTTCTGCATCTTAAGAGGCATCAGCCAGGATTTTTAGTCAATTAGGGCCCCATGTTCAGAAGGTTAGTGTGCAGAGCTATATTACACTTTGTGGGAACAGCATGGTTGGATGGGTGTCTTATTCATTCGGCATCACCTGATACTAACCTGATCATGTGCATGTGCATATGTACTACTACGGCCATGCAAATGAATAATCCTCTCCTGCATACAGGGCACAGAGCTATATAAAAGGTTTCCTTAGTGACCATAAGTATCTCCCCCTACATTTTATACTCAGTCTCTAGGTTTCTATTCCCCAGAGTCTTGATTTTGCACGTTTTGACTTTGAACCTGAGCTGCCATATCCCATACCACTCTTCAAGTTTTCTAGGGTCCCTACTCATTCTCTCCATCTGCACCTATCAGCACTATTACAGATTGTGATGTCATCTGCAAAAAGGCACATCTTCCCTTCCAGTTCTTCTGTTATGCCACTTATAAAGACATTGAAGAGGACTTGTCCCATTACTGATCCCTCCGGCACCCTACTGGTCACTCTCTCCTCATTGGAGTGAGTGCCATTTACCACCCCCTTCTGTGGCTGTGCACTATCTCAGGTGCAGCACTTGGGAGTGCACAACACTAATCTGAAAATGGGGGCCCACATACCACTGTAACAGGACTAGCACTGCACTGTGATAAGCATGGCTGATACTAGTTTAAAAAGCATTCTTCTGTGCAGTGCTAACCTGTTAGCGTGGCACTATTTTTTTTTTTTCACAGG
This sequence comes from Neoceratodus forsteri, assembly GCA_016271365.2. Taxonomy (NCBI): domain Eukaryota; kingdom Metazoa; phylum Chordata; order Ceratodontiformes; family Ceratodontidae; genus Neoceratodus; species Neoceratodus forsteri. The sequence continues at coordinate 554,268,014 of CM057450.1, read as the reverse complement.
ATTACTAACTGCAACCAGGTGCCCATACAACTGGCAGTTACTCTAATGCATATAAGATGCACAGGTATATTAAATGCTTTCTGGAAGTGCTAAGACTCTGCCTGGCTAGTGCTAGTTAATGATTTTGGGAATTGTGTTTTAACTGTACACACACAGCCTTCCAGGACCACCCCCACACACACACACACACTCAGTCCTGGACACAATAAAAAAATAATAATTCCTTAGTATTCTGGTGGTCCCCTGCTCACTTAATTCAGGTAGAGCTAGAACATTTATTCCTCATTCCTGCTGCTGATATACTACACATATTTTCCAGCCTGTCTGGTGCTGGGGAAAACAAGTTTCAACATTAGTGACTGGCTGGAAAATAACTAAAAATGCTAAATCTTGTGTTGGGCCATCAGAGGAAAGAGGCTGCTAAAGAGTAGAACTTCAGTGAAGACTCTTGGGGAAAAATACCGGGGACAATCTGGGTGCCTTTTTCAGCAACCAGTGAGGTGTTGCGGGAACCTTGTACATGTTAATTTCGGTTGACAGTGGCTCCTGCCAAAGGGGAGCTGCCAGAAAGCTCCCAAGGGGAAAGAACTTTGGTTTCTAAGTTTAGTTTGGTGGAAGCCCCTCCACAGGAAGGGGGTCTCCAGCCCCTAAGGAGAAGGTGGGGTTGTGGGGCTGTGAGGGGGGGCTGCCAGCCATCTGTCCCCCATAGCTGCTTGTGCCTTTCCCCATCTAGAGAGAAAAGATTTGCAGGCAGCTCTGCAAAGAGGAAGATCTGCAGTAATCTGTTGCTGCCAGAGAAGTTGCACCACAGCAGTGAAATTGTCCAGAATAAAGGTTAAATGGACTGAGAAAAGGATTAAGAAAATGGATTTGTGTCAAGAGGATGGGGAGAAAGCCTCTTCAGTTTTACTTGTGCCAAATCGGTGAGACACGGATGATCAAATATTTTTGATGAGAGAAGTAAGAAAAAGTGTAAAACAGCCAGTCCAGTGGTGCTGAAGGGTGAGGCGTTGGATGCCACACCTCACGCTGTGCTGGTGACCCGTATTTGGCAATGAGCCTGGGTCGTCGGGGGTCAGCAGGGGAGGGATAGGATCGAGCATCCATAATACTGCTGTCCTATCCCTGGGGAGGGTGAAGGGATTTCACCATGCTGTAGCGGCCTCTGATGATGACCGGGGGGCACTATCAGCACTGGTGTACATGGGGGAGTGCGGCGGATGTTAACATGTTGTTCCCGAACATCATTGCAATTCCGCACTCCAGTGGGCAATGGAGGAAAAAGTCTGGGCATGAGCGAGCAGCATGATGGCCATGCTTGACTCACCTGTGAGTCTGTCATGGAATCGCACTGGGGGGGAGTTGTCTTGGCCCGGCTGGGTAGGCATAGGGAGCCTCCCAGCCAGCAGGTCGGGAACAGCTGTACCAACTCTCAAAAGGCTGAGTGATCCTGATGTCCTCCGAGTGGGTCAAGCTGGTGGCTGGATGCCTTCGCCGCTCGCTCTGCAGCAAGGCGGAAAAAAACATTCGATGATTAAAAAGAAAAAGTGTTAAAGGTCTGTCTGACCCTGACAATGACAAGGCATCAACAGGAAAAGGGAAAGACAAGGTTAAAGGACTGTTTTTTGGCAGAAGAAACTGGATTGTAGTAAATGGACATGAAACCTTGATTTGAACCCAGGTTTCAAGAAGCTGACAAGAGAGCCTCTTCTGTCTGGAGTCGACTAGCACCTGCACAGTGAGAAAGGGGTCTTTCTTGATGTATTTCTGAAAAAGAGTTGCTGAACTTGTGTGTGAGCCAGAGCACAAGAGTGGCCACTGTGTTGGAGTTGAAAGACTGGGGGGTAGGGGGATGAGTGGGTGCTGTCTGGGTGGGTATCTGCAATCTGCTCCTGAGATGCAGCAAGACAGGAGACAGTTGTGTTAAATTTCTGGATTTTCAGACTCTGCACAGTCCCCCTCCAGAGTCTGATATTCAAGACGGTAGCTGAGACTGCTTGACTACACACCGTAGCAGGTAATTGAGGAAAGAATGGAAATGATCTGAAGAATCCATCCTAAATATGCCAGGTGGGGTGCTCACTGACCCCCATCAAGTGAGGCTGCTAGTGGCAAGGGATTGTGGGTTTGTGCCCATGTGCTGGGGTGCTCTGACCTGTGGTGGAGCCAGATCATGGGAACTCTCCCATGTCTGGATCCGTTGTGGCTAGTGGGTCTTGTGTGATGCCCTGCAGTGGTCCGGGGGGGTGGGGGCCAGGCTGCAAAACCTTGGATCACACTGAAGATCCAAGCTGCAGCTTCTGCACCTTCAAGTTTTAAGCATCAGGCCTGGTTCTGCATTTGCTGATCCACCTACCCCAGGATTTCAGTCATGTGTGCCATCCTAGGACTAATACAGCAGAGCTGTGAGTGAGGGCAGGAATTGCCCTGCACCTGGGGAATATATATACTGTATGTAGTTATCTGTGTTCAAGTCCACTGGCGCTGAAAGCCAGTTCAAGATTTAAAGCAATCCAAGGGAACATGTGAGGAGTTGTTTGGTTCAGGTGGGTGTGCCAGTGCCGGCCGACCAGCTGCAGCTTGCCATTTAGGTATTCATGGACAAAAGTCAGGGCATCTTTCTGAACTGACATCAGTGGGTTTGGGTTTGGTAATACTTGCAGCAGTTAATAGTCAGGTAGTTTGGTGGCTGCATTATCAAAAGGTGATTTGGGTTAAATCAAAAGGGGGAATGCTGTTTGGGAAATTTTTTTTCCTTTTTTACCAGCTCTTTTTCCTCCGATCACCGAAGATGTGGCCTCTCTCAGGCATCATTCCCAGTTCTCTCCCACCCAACCTGCCTCCCCCCCACTCTGGGTTCCCTTCCCGAGGCTCTGCTAATGCCTACCTCCACCTGGCGAGAGACCACCCTGGCTTACCCATAGGGTGGGACCACCACTCCTGCCGGCACCCAAGACATCCAGTATCATCCAGGTAGAAGAAGTACGCAGAGGACTGGGACCCAGGTGGGTGGGGTCTGGCAGTGGGCATGGGGCCGAGGTGCATCATCGCCAACCACAACTCTGGGGTGTTTTCTTGTTCATTTAACAGTCACAATGGTTTTAAAAAGCCCTAAGGCAGAATATTCAAGCTGTTTTGTGAGTGTTAGACTGGTTATCAACTTGCTAATCCCAATTTGCACCTCTAAAGCAGGATAGTACTGCACAGGGTCATATGATTGCTTGGTTACCAAGTCACTAGCCCATTTGTAAGTGGCCCTAATCCATCCTTATGCACCTGTGTAAAGCAGCTGACAGCACCTTGCACATAGGCACATCGGCATGCTGGGAGGGTTGGGGAGGTGTAGCTATCCATTAGTGCAACACTAGTTACTGGTTCCCCAAACCAGGTGTTATGGACTGTGAATTCCTACACTCCCAACACCTGGCCATGTCAGGCTACCACTAGCCCTGGTCCCTCCACTGGTACATGGCATAACTGTCCAGGTGTCCAGTGCCACACCCCCCAAATTGCATGCCTGTGTAATAAAATATCTGTCCCATGTGTCCAGCAGACCCCCCACCACTGATCAACTGGGCCCCAATCAGACACTTGATAAGATCAGTAATTCCTTGGTACCATTTGCCTGATATTCAGACTGAGGTTCCCCACGTGCCCCAATTAGCAGTCTGGCAAGAGCTGTAATTCTTCCATACCAAATACATGGTGTTGAGTGATTCGCCTGCCCCATAAGTATAATATCTACCCCCCCGACCAGCCCACCCAGTACCACTACAACTGCTCCCACCTGCCCCCAACCTATGCTGTATGGCGACCAGCACAGACCCTCCACTCACGTCCATAGCAGCCACCAACTGAATGACAGTTCACAATCAGATGCTTACTGTAGTAAAAGTTGTTTCTATAGTAGGTATGCGATCATAAACATAGAAACTCTGAATTTCTCATCAGAAAAGGACCACTTGGCCTACCTAGTCTGCCTAGATGTTTCCTGCCTCATCTTTCTCTTCACATGCTGTCTGATCTCCATCAACTCTCCCACCTTCCAGCCTCTTCTCTAATATACCGCTATGTCTACGCCACACATGCTTGAAGCCCCCTACTGTTTTACCCTTCACCACTTCAGCTGGCAATCTGTTCCAGGCATCTACCAATATTTTGTCACATCTCTCTTGACACCCCCCAGCTTCATTGCATCTCCTCTGGTCCTGGTGCTCGTTCACATTTGAAAGAGACGCCCCTGGACCCTGTTCACTCCTGTAAGATACTTGTAGGCCTGTATCATGTCACTTTTTTCTTTCCTCTCTTCTAGGGTGTACATGCTGAGATCCCCTGTCTCTCCCCTTAGGGCTTCTCATGTAAATCCTGCACAATTTCAGTTGCCCTCCTGTGGACTTCCTCCACCCTGTCAATGTTCTTTCTGAGGGTTGTTCTCCAAAATTACATTGCACTCCAGGTGGGGTCTGACAACACCACCTCCATCCTCCTGATGGAGATACCCTTCCTACACACCCCAGCATCCCACTAGCCCTACCCACTGCTTTGTCATAGTGTCACCTTGAGGTCCTCAGACATAATAACCCCAAGACCCCTTTCCTGTTTATTGACTGTCAATACCCCCCCCCATCCTATACTCATCTCTTGGGTTCCTATGCCCTAGGTGCACGATTTTGCACTTTTTAGCATTGAATCCAACTGCCATGCTTTTATCACTCCTCAAAATTCACAAGATCCCTGATCATTCTCTCCACCATTCCTGGGTGCCCACCCTATTGCAAATTTTGATATCGTCTGCAAAAAGGCATACCTTCCCTTCAGTTGTTCTGCAGTGTTCCCTATGTTCAAAAGTACTGGCCCCAGTACTGAGCCCTGTGGTACCCCACTGGTCACTCTCCCATCATTAAAGTGAGTGCTTTTAAACACCCCCCTCTGTCTCTTATCCATTAACTAGCTACTGTACTAAATCAAAGGCTACAGTCTATAGTTCAAGGGGGCAGTGTAACAGGACACACACCCATTCAGCCTATTTAAGGGCTGCTCTCATCACTCCACTCACAAGCACTTTTTCCTTGCCCCTCCATCCACCCCTCCTCCTCCAGTGGCACACCTCTCTTTCCCATGGGCTTCATCCTAAGGTACCTTTAGCCAAGGGAATCACTCCTGTGGCACCTCAAGAAGTGGAACCCTCCTCTAGGGTTCCTTCCCTTCATACCCATACAGGGTGGTATATCCCATGGATAGAGAGGCAAACAGCCAAAGATTATCTGTTACACAAGCACAAAACCAGTTGCACAGGCACATTGAACCCAATTAACCATTTTGAGTCTCACTCCTAGGCCACTGAGTTGCTTTATCAGCCTCCTATGTGGCACAGAGCTGAAGGCCTAGCTAAAGTCCAGATCAATCATGTCTACTGCTCTCCTCTTACCTATTTCCCTGGTCATCCAGTCAAAGAAATCTACCAGATTCATTTGGCATGACCTTCCCCCTGTGAATCTGTGCTGTCTGTGGTCTTGCAGCCCACTGGATTCAAGATACTCATAACAGTATCTCTTTTAGTATGGATTCCATTAATTTCCCCCATGACTCAAGTAAGACAGACCAGACTATATTTGCTATCCTCCTTCCTGCTGATACTCTTACAAAATGGGACTATATCTGCTCTCCTCTAGTCCTCTGGGACCACTCCTGTTTCCAGTGAGTTGTTGAATAAGACCATGAATAGTGCAGCAAGCACCTCCCTGCCTAGTTCCCTTAATACCCTCGGATGTATCCATCTGGTCCTATGGTCTTGTCCACCCCAAAATTTGAAATCCCTTCAACAATACTCTCTCCTTTGAAAATGGACTTGTGTCCACTTCCCCCCCTCCAGTGTTCATGCAGCTCCTTGGTGGACTGTCCCTGCCTCTCTCCACTGTGAAAACAGTAGAATTATCTGTTCAGGATGTACACTTTTTTCTGATCCCCTCTGAGCAGTCTCCCTTTGTCGTCATCCTTACCCTCAGAATCCCTTCCCTTGCCTTCCTTTCCTTGCTTATATACTGTACCTGAAGAAAGTCTGGTCTTCTTTTGATATGCTTTGGCTATGCTTTCTTCTGTCTGAGCCGTTGATCCCTTCATTACCTTACCTGCTTCCCTCTGTTTTACCTGGTACACCTCTCTATCCTCATTCTTCTGTGTTTCTTCATACCTCCTGAATGCCACCCTTTTACAGGCTTCCAAAGAAGGCTATTCTGGTGCATCTCCCCCCATGTCAGTGAAGTCTGCCTTCTTGAAATGCAAAATGTTTGCCCTCGTGTGACTGGACTGGGTCCTGGGTCCCATGCTAAACCACACTATGTGGTGGTCACTGGATCCCAGTTGCCCCTCCACACAGACATCTGTGTTCTGTCCCCATTGGTCAGTATCAGGTAAAGAATGACATTTTCTCTGGATCAAGCACACGCTGCCTGAGAGCTGTCCCCTGTAGGGAATCCAGGATGCTTCTGCTTCTGGCTGAAGCAGCTGCTTAGGTGGACCAATCCACGTCTGGCATACTGAAATCCCCCAGCAGCAGGACTTCATCTTTTGTTGCCATATTGTGTATTCATCCACAAGCTCCCTGTCTACTTCTTCCCCCTGTGCCGAAGGCCTGAAGGTCACCCCCCATTCATATTGCTGAGTCTTTGCCAGGTTCTAGGGTGACCCACAGTGCCTCAGCCTCCCCCGTCTACCCTGCACCTCTGTTGCCTTTATAGCTTCTCTGACGTACAGAGCCACACTCCCTCCTTTTTTACCCTCCATCTCTCCTGAACAGAGCATAACCTGGTGCATCAATATCCCATGACAGTGTACCATGTCTCAGTTATTGCTACTATGTCCCAAGCTGCGGGCATTTGTTACCATGCCTTCCATGTTTTGTATCCTATCCCCTCCTTCTCTTGCTGCTGCTGTCCTGTTTCTTTCCCCCTTCCCTCCTCTGTTTCGTCCCCCCTTTCCAGTTTCTCACATGGCCTAGAATTCATTGCTTCCCACTCTCCACCTGCTCTCAATGTCCCAGACTTCAAATCATTTCTTACATGTTTTATTTTTTATTTATAAATTTTTTCTTATTTATTTGTGTCTAGGATTGCAAGTACCTTGAGCCCCGGGAGGGATACTAAGTCACATGTCTTTCCTGACTCACACCCTCCCCCGGCCATTTTAAATGCTTGTCACTGAAGCATTCATACTTCTTACTCGGGTCACCTTCCCGGACGGATGCAGGCCATTATCTTTATACAGGCCCGCATCTGTCCCGGTGGGTCCCCAGTCCCCCATAAAGCCATAACCCTCCCTCCCTTCCTTCCACACCATTCCTTCAACCCAGAGTTGAATTACTGGATGTGGAGTGCCCTAGCCTTTCCCCTGCATATGGACAGGTGGCACCTCTGAGAAGGAGATGGAGTGTTTTTTTTTTTTGTTTTTTTTTTACCAGAAGAGACACACTAAGCTGAAGCTTGTTCACAGGTGTGATCTGGGAGCACAAGGAAGTTAAGTGACTTGCTCAGGGTCACACAGTATGCAAGTGGGGGTTGTGGAATTCAAACCCATGTCTCCAGGTTTGCAGCTCAGAGCCTTAAACAACTCTGCTATACTGCCTCCTTGAAGTGTTCTGCTTGCTTTAGGCTCCTCCCAACTTCCTGAAATCCTTTTGGATTTTAGCTACTTCCACTTTGTCTCCTGCCAGGTCATTCATCCCCAGGTGGACGATAACATCCAGTTCCTCCCTCCTTGCCATTACCCTTGTGATCCTATTGATCCCCTTCTCATCCCACCATGCAGTGCCTTCTTTAATGCACTTTACCTCCTTGTCCTTCCTGCTATGTTCCCCTAACTTCAGTCCTTGGACAACTGAGTCCCCAACAGGAGAAGTCTCCTCCTCCTCCTCTGGGGTTTTCTTCCCCTTTCCTGGTGATGCATCCTGGAGGATCTGCCCATCCACCTTGGTCTCGGCTGTGGGTGTCATTGTGGGGCTATCCCACTCCTCCAAAACAGCATAGGAATTGCTTAACCAGACCAGTTGAGGGATGTGCTTCAGACACCTTCAAGGCCACTTCCCTACAGTATCATAATGATCCTTTTTATATCGTCTTGTATGCACAGCTCAGACAACATACTGTGGTGGCAGGTTTTGGAGGTGCAGTCGTGTTGTGGCCATGACGCCACTGCTTTTTTGGACTGGGCTGTGCGGCATGAATGAAATAGCATGCTGTCTATGACAGCACTGCAAAAGCGTGCCACCAACTTGAAACAATTTCACCGCTGCAACGAGGGTGCTCCCCGTCATTGCAGGGCATGCTTTGCCTGGTATAACATTTCAATAAACATGGTTGCGGCTGCCACCGTCCACCTCTCACAATCCCCAGCAAGTCGACTTCAGGTGTGCCCAATCCCCCTGTAGGCATAGTTAACCCCCCCAAGATTGAGTGGCACACTGGGAACCCACCCCAGTGTGCCTCCATCTTCAAAAGCCAAGTGCATCAGCATTTTGCTGCCCCTGCCCAACACAATATGGCTAACATCACAATGCAAACTCATGGGACACAATGGGAACCACTCCAATATGCCCAACATTTTCCTTACACCTGTAAAAAAAAGAAAATGGTCCTTGGTGTTCTTTCTTTTTTATTATAACCTGAAACAAAGAAAATGGTCCCTCACCATTGGGTCCCCTCCAACAATTTGCACTCACCCTCTACACACTCCACCTCCCCACACACTCCCCTCACCCCATACTTACCTCTGGAGTCCAGCGCTGTGATCTGTGGTGGAGCAGGAACACGTCTGCACTCTTCAAAGCCGACGGCAAACTGAAGAAATGCTGGTAAGCTGTATAATGCATCAATTGGGGGGAGGGGTTAATTTAGGTGGATATCTCATTCATTTCTGCAAGTTTTGGCTCCAAAGTTTCAACATGGGGTTCTTGGGACCCCACCTCATGAACTCAGTCACTGTCATTTCATTATTCATTCCAGAAAGGTGATTTCACGGTCACTGCGAGAATCACCTTTTGGGACCGAGTAAGGAAACAGTGCTACTGTTCATAAGATGGACTCCCAATATGCCTATGTTGAAAATTTGGTGAATAAATTCCACAAAATAACTGTGTTACAAGTGTGCATTGCGCAGCTTCTATGCACGCTCGTAACTTCGAGAATTTTTTATATTTTCTCTCCAGATTTCCAACATTGCCATTTTTTTTCACACATCCTTATAAACAGTAGAGCTGTCATTTTTCACATCTTACCTAAAATGTGTTTCTGCACATCTGGTGCTTATTTTTTTGTTCATTCTATCATTTAACCAAGACACAATTACACTCTCTCAGCTTCTGACTTCCAAGCTGTGACCACTACTGAAAACATCCACACCTGCTCCCTTTTTCCATCCCATTCCTGGCTCTCTCTACTTATATATTACTTCTCTCACTCTTCTAAGCCTCGCTGCTTTGTTTTCCTTTATTCCCTGTTGCTGTTCAATATACTAAAATGATTTATTGCAAACACCAGCTACCCTGCAGTGATCCACACTATGTGCCATATGTCTCCTCACTATCTATCGTCACCCGATGTTGTATCCTTTTATGTAATGTCATGCTTGTACTAAGTGTACTCATGAATACATCTTATACTATTGTCCTATCAAGTATTTCCATTTTATGTAATGTTTTTCACCAGTGTACATGTCTCAGGACCTCCTTGTGAATGAACTTGCTCAATGGACTTTTCCTGCAATAAACTTGAACTTGAACTTTAATGCCACAGTTGCTGTGGGAAATCAACATTCAGGACACATTAACAAAATCACAGTGCCACTGTTCATGAGCAGCAGTCCCAAATGCTTTCATGAGATGGGGTCACAAGAAGCCCATGTTAAAAACTTGGAGTGCAAATATCAGCAAAAGCCCAAGGCATTAAGGTTTCTAACCATAATGTCCCACCCTGTAGAGACTGACAGGTATCGGGGGTGGGTGACTTTGGATTGTCATCTGTAGTGGTCATGCCATTCCACCCCACCCACCCTGCAGCCTGTGACATGCATCAAGGTGTGCCTTGGACTCTTCAGCCCCAAAGTTCACCCCAATCTCCCATACTGCACCCATCTCAACATATTTCCTTATAGAATCGGGTGAGCATAAGGCCCAATGACCCCAAGGCACAACGCAACACTTGTAGGAGTCTGCAGGGTAGGGTGAGGTGAAACAGCATGAGCGTTATGGCAGACGATCCAAAGGCACACCTTAATGCCTGTCAGTCTCTGCAGGGTGGTGTGGGGTTGGCATCACTTCCATACTTCACTGCCATTCCTATTATGCATCTCTCTAACTCCTGCACTACCAATGTCAATGCAATGCCAGCAAGACAATATTCAGCACTGACAAATGCTTGTTTCATTCTGCTTTTGCTCACTTCCTTCATGCAGATGCTGGTTGCCTTCCCTATGCCTTTACTTAATTTTCTCCACTGCTCCTCTACCCCTCTCTGACAATCCTCCCCTGCTAGGCTGCTTCTGAAGAAGTCTCCCATTTCTTTAAAATCCAACCTACTAAAGTCCAGGATCATTGTCTTTTTGTGGCTTGCCTATGCAACCACTGTAATGTTGAACCACACTGTACAGTGATCACTGGTTCCCATTAGATAGCCCACTGTGACATGACTAGGCACTATCACAGCCTCCAGTAGGGCAGGGATTCAGAGGAACAAAGGGAGTAAGCATGTCCCAAATAGGATAGCACCTTTATACCATGAGTCATTTTCAACTCTCAGCATGCTAAGTCCATAGGGCAGGAAAGGTGTTAATGGAACATTTGCCAGCACAGATGGGCTAATTAACCTCTCCTCACAATGCCTCTGTGTATCACTGCATGGAGGACTTGTACAGAGCATGCCCAGCCCCCACCTCCTGATCGTGATTCAGATGCCCCTGATATTATAATAAAATGACACCTAGTATATAGTAGATCCCCCCCCAGTCACATTCAGATAACCCCAATTAGTAAAATGATCCCTGGCATCTAGAATTTCCCCACCCCCAATCACCATTCAGATGCTTCTAATTAGTATGTTAAGAGGATCCCTGGCATCTGGATGACCTTGATTGTGAGTCTGAGCCCCTTCCCAATTCCACCCATTAAGGTCCTTCCACCCCTCTCCCCATGCTGGCTCATAAATTACCCCAGCTGCCAGTCCCTCCCACTGTGACAGTGACAGGTCCAGCCCCTCTGCTCACCACCTCGGTTGGTCACTTTCTGAGTGACAGAGAGTGAGCACACACCTACTATAGAAACAGATGTTTTACAGTAGGTGCACACTCACTTACTTTCACTCCCTTTCGCTCAGACAGCAGTCAGCCAAGGTAATGAGCTAAGACGCTGTACTGATCACAGTCACAGGGAAGTGATTGCAATCCTGGGTAAATGAGGGGCCAATGGAGAAGGGGTGGAGGGACCTGGCTGGATGGCTGTGGGAGGGGGCTCAGATTTGCAACTGGCGGATGGGGCTACTAGATGTCAGGGATCATAGAAAAATAGAAACACAGAAACATAGATGATGGCAGCAAAAAAAAATGGTACATCCTGTCTGCCCCTATTTCCCCTATTAAACCTCGGAACCTACTGTCCATACAAGGTACTAGCCTTCACCATCCACTCCCCTGTTCCCCTCCCTACTACTATCAGCCTGAGTAACCATCATACCCTTCATTTTGTTACAGCCATGCTTGAAACCATTTATGGTTTTGGTGCTTGCCATGTCAGTTGGCAGACTATTCAACATTTCCATCACTATTTCTGGAAAATGGAGCTTTCCAATATCCCTCTTGAACATCCCACCCATCAGTTTCTACTTGTGCCCCTGTGTCCTTAAACTGTTACTCATGTAAGTAGTTCTTCTCCATTCACTTTGTTTATTCCTTACAGGAGCTTGAAGGTCTCTATCATATCACTCCTCTCTTGTCTGGTCTCTAGTGAAGAAATGGTCAGTGCCCCAAGAAGATCCTCACATGATCTGTCCTGTCAGCTCTGAATCATCCTGATCACCCTTTGTCCTTATCTTTCCTGAGGTGAGGTATTCAGAACTCTGCACAGTATACCAGGTGCAGCCTCAACAATGATCAATAAAGAGGCAGTAAACCTTGTTTCTTCTACTATCAGAACCCCTTCTGACACATCCTAGTATCCAATTTGCCTTACTAGATGCCTCACTGTACTAGCTTGATTGTTTAAGGGAGTCACTAATGATGAATACTAGGTTCCTTTCCTCAGCTGTAGTGCTCAGCTCTACCCCTCCTGTCCAGTACTCTGTCCTGGGGTTCTTGTCCCCTAAATGAATCACCTTGCATTTTTTGGCATTGAATTTCAACTGCCAAATCTTAGGCTACCTCTCTAATCTTTACATGTCACACTCTGCAGTTTCCTACTTCCCCCACCACTGTCTACTTCCCATGAGCTTGGTGTCATCTTCAAAGAGACACTGCCACAGATTCATTCTCAAATGTTGTTAATGAGCATATTGAAGAGGGCAAGAGTCAGGATGGATCCCTGTGGCATTCCACTCATGGCCTCCCTCTCTTCTGATCTGACACCATAATCACAACCCTCTGCTGCCTCTCATTCAACTAAAGGCCCCTCACCCCCACCACAACACTGTTTATACTTTCCTTCAAATCCCTGGACCTCACCCTCTTGAGCCATGACCTAAGCCACTCTGCTTGGTCCCCATTTCATTGGCCTGCTCCACTGACTCCATGCTAACATATTTCAAAACAAAATTCCTCAAAATATGGGACTGCCCCCCCAAGCAGGACATGAGAAAAGGTACCCCACCTCCTCTAGATCATGGTACTAGCCTTCTAGCTTGCTTGCAAATGCATGATTTGACCTGGTCAGAAGAGAAATGTAACCCATCCCCCATGGCTTCCAGAGGTATCATCACCTCTGCAACACCTGTACCAGGGCAATAAGGCTTGCCAAAGGTGAGTATTTTACATCTACCTTCAGTACCAGCATTGGTTACCTGTCTAAATTTTGGAAGGCTGCCACAATCTCTTCTCCCCTTCCACTCAAACTCCTTTGCCTGTCCTCAAAGTGGGTGACACCTCTATCTCTAACCCCTCCTTCATCACCACAGAGGTGTAATTCATTTTTATCACCTGCACCTCCTCTCTACTCCCTCTCCCCTTCCTTACCTCCCTCTCACCCCTGCCAGCCTGCATGATTGTCATCTCCTTTCTTCCCCCTATTGTTTTTTTCTCTCCAGTAACTCCATCCTCCCATCACTTACACCCTTCCCGCCCTTAATCCTGCCAAGGGTAGGAGCCCAGATGGCCTGGATAGCAAGCTCCTCCATCTCTCTGCTTCTGCAGTCTCCTACCCATTGGCTGACCTCCTTAACCTCTCTTTCTGTGGTTCTCCATCCCTGTTGACTGGAAGACTGTCACTGTTACTCCTCCTCCAAAAGGCGGTGACCCATCTGCTACTAACAGCTACTGACCCATTTCTCTCCTCCCTCCAAAATACAGGAACAAATTATCTTGTCACACCTCTCTTCCTTTCTGGACTCCTCTTCCTTCTTCACCCAATACAAGTCTGGTTTCCACAAAAATCACTCCACCACTATCTCCCTGCTCAGGCTCACCAAATCCATCCACAATGATATGGATCACAGCCTATTCACCTCAGCTATCTTCGTCAATCTAGCCAAAGCATTCAACCCTATCTCCCACCCCAATTATTGGCCAAATTCCAGGCTGCAGGCCTCTCTGAATCAGCCATTGGCAGTTCCACTCCTACCGGATAGGTAGGTCCCAAGCAGTCAAAATTGGTGACCCCCTCTCTCCTCTCTGCCTGTATCCACTTAGGTCCCACAAGGATCTGTGTTAGGTCCTCTACGTTTATCCATTTTCCTGAATGATCTCCCCTCTCTATGCTTGTCTGCATCCATTCACATGTGCATGGATGACACAGTCCTCTTCACAGCAGGCCCACAGGCTCCAGTTGGACTTCAATCAAGTTCAGCCCTGGCCGCGCACAAATCAGCTTTTCTTCAATGCCAAGAAGACTGTCTCAATGTCCTTTGGTACAAGGCACAGACTCTCTAGACTCCCTCCCCTCCTTCCTACTATCCATATTCTGGATGGCTCCCCTGTGGAGGATGTTACCACCTTTAGTTATCTTGGTATCTAGCTAGACCAGCACCTAAATTTTTCTGAACAAGTGGGTGCTATAGTCAAAAAGCTGCACCCCAATTTGGTGCACTTTACAGGAACTGTGACTGTATCCCACCTCCAGCATACCATGCTATTATCGAGAGAATGATCCTCCCAATCTTTAACTATGGTGATGTGGTCTACAGCGCAGTCCCAGTCACTACCCTTGCCAGACTGGACACACTCTTCAACTATTTCTGCCATTACACTCTCGACTGTCCTTCTTGGACTCATCACTGCTCTATGTATAAATTTCTCTCCTTTTCTTCTCTTGTGGACAGACACCATGTGCACTGTGCCAGCTTTGTGGGAAAATCTGGTTTGTTTCCCTACCCTCCTATTTCACTGCTCCCCCCACAGCCATACCATCAGAAGCTGAAATATTCAAAACCTAGCAGTCCCTTCAGTTTCCATAACCTCCATCAGCAAAGCCACATTCAGCCACCGCTTCCCCTAAAATCTGGAACTCCTTCACCCAAGCTATTCACCAATCTCCCTCCCATGGATTCTTTCAAACCACTTCTGAGGTCTCACCTCTCCTTCCTGCACTTGCTCTAATTTTCCCTCTTGCTCTCCTATGACTTGTTTCCAGTTTAGGTCCAGCTATAATTTGGCACTTTATGCTTCCAACTCTAGGCATTATGCACAAATGTTTACAGCTGGTGTTGATTTAAACTGCTCTATATTTTATTACCAACATATGTTTGTGGCTCCTGACTGACCTGTATATGCATTGTCGACTGTTTGCTTGTCACTCAAGTTCTCACATCTTGCATGTATTATTCCCAATGTAATTTGCAATTGTGTACCACTCTGCTCCATGTATGTTATTCATTTTGAACTTTTGTACTACCTAAGCACCACTTGTACAAGTTCTTCTTCCACCAGGATGCACTTGGAAATTAGCTCCCAGCTTAGTATGCCTGGGGGGGACACTAGACACCAAGGATCATTTTACTATAGTAACTGGAGCCATTTAAACTGTGATCAGGGGTGTAGAACCTTTATATGCCAAGGATCGTTTTGGTATACTACTTGGGAGCATCATAATGGTGACCAGGGTAGGGTGACAATATGCACCACTGTGTGCTCAAATGAGGGCAGGATTTTTGGAAGCAGTAAACAGTATTGCAATTTCAGTTGTTAAGCACTTTCAAAACCTTTTATATAGCACTGTACTCTGTATGCAGGAGGGGATCCTTCATTTGCAAGGCTTTAATAGTAAACATGCATATGCACATGATCAGGTTAGCACTGGGGGCTGCTAAATATATGGCACTGTTCAGCCATGCTGTTCTCCCACATGGCACAGTGCTTAGATGTTTAGCACTCTGCTAACCTTCTGAAAATGGGGCCCTAATTGACTAAATATCCCCTGCCGATGCCTGTTAAGATACAGAAAATAAACAAAAATGGTTTATCTTATTCTGTATCTTTATATATTATTTTATGTTATTTTCCTTGGAAAACTTTTATCCAATTTCAAAACATTGTGATGTGTCTTAAATATGAATAACAACTGTAGCTAAAATATAATTTCTTCTTTCATCCGAGTGCTATTTTTATTTACTTATAAAAATATAGTCTGGTGAGCTAGCTTAGTGGCTTGGTGGTGGCTGTACTGCTTCCCATGTGAGTGGCCTGGTTTTGGGGGAGAACCTAGGTCAAACAGGGGTTAGCTGTCAGAAGAGATGATTGAGCATCTCTGGGACTGCTCTCCTCTTCTCTCAGGGAGAGGGAGTCTGACCACCCCGTTCTTTAACAGCCACCTAGGACGAATGCTGGCAGGACTCAGGCAGGCACAAAGCAGTACTTGCCTTTAATTGGATTGGCATCATTGCATGTTTGACTGCCCACTGGATAAACCAAAAGTAGAAAACCTCCAATGGCAAAATAATCCACCAACCTGCCACAGGTTTTGCACTACTAATCAGGCTTTGCTCCTGTCCGAATATGTGTCTGCTTGTGAATGGCCCTCCACCCTTCTGGCCCCATCATGGGGGGGGAGGCCATGGGAGATCTCAGAGCAGGTAAGTCCTGGTGATTTTGGGTGATGGGGATGGGCAGGACAGTGCACAAGGGGTCAGTGGGTGACCTAGAAGATAAACATCTCAATGGAAAAAGAAATAAAACACAGTTTGGGAATCTCAAACTCAATAACACAGTCATATCATATAAACAGCATAACTATGCACTATGCATCTAGACTGGGGCAGATTTATTAGTGGAGACCAAGTGCCTGGCAAAGCTCATCCACCTTGCAATGCTCCACAGATATGTAATGGGGAGGTTAGGAGCTGTGAGTGCCACCAGTAAGGAATCACAGTGAAGTTATTCAGAACAGGAAGTGTAAATTATGCATATGCCAGCTGAGCTCCTGATGAGAATTGAGCCTTGAGTGATTGTTGCAAAATATATATATTTTTTCTTAACCAAGAACCATTATTAACAAAACATTCAAATAAAAACAAAAACTAAATCAAAACTAACTCAGCAGAGTACAAACTAGGAAAGCATTTGGCTTACACTTTTACAGCTCCTGCAGTACTCTTCCCAAGCATTCAGCTTAGATAAGTTGCTGGACCAACATGGTAATTAATTACACATAAATCTGATCAAAACTTTAACTTAGAAAAATGCATGCAGTCCCCTATGTTTATATGGCATGACAGTGATATGTTAGGAATATCCTAAGTATTAGCTTCCTATACAAATGTGTCAAAGAGTAAATGAAGGCAGCACTTATTTAAAAGAATAAACTACAGCATTTTAAATTAGTTCTAAAAGTTTCTTGTCACATCACAGTGTTCTGAAATTTGTTTAAACGTGTGCAAGCAAAACAAGATGTAAAACCCCATAAAGAAGTAGAATAAGAGATAGACCTATTTTGTTTACCTACTCTGCAGTTTTAAACATCCTCTCATCAAGCCAGCAGCTAACTGAATGCAACAGGCGAGGAGTTCAGCTGCAGGCCATTCAAGGGGGAGGGGCAGGAGGATGGGTAGTTTCAGAACATAGTCCATTTCAGTATATAGTTTATTTGTTTCAGTATGTAGTGTATTGAATTTTTTAGTCTACAGTGTATGTGTTTCAATACATAGTGTATGTGTTTCACCATGTAGTGTATTTGTTTCAGTATATAGTGTATGCAGATTGTTCAGTGCCTAGTGTATTTATTTAAATAGATAGTGTATGTATTTCAATATAAAGTGTAGATGTTTCAATATATAGTGTATTTGTTTCAGTATATAGTGTACGTGCTTTTTCAGTGTGTAATGTATGCCTTTCAATAGTGTATGTATTTCAGTGTATAGTGTATTTGTTTCAGTATATAGTGTATGAAGATTTTTCAGTGCATACTATATTTATTTCAATAGGTAGTGTATGTATTTTATTGATTTATTTTAGTTATTTATTGAAATTGTTTCATCAGGATGGCACACTGAGAAAAAAGATGCTCATCTCCCGGTGTGACCTGGGTGGTGGGGGTACAGTGGGAGATGACTCACAGGTTATCAAGAGTTACATATACTAGGAAAACAGTAGAACATAGTTGAACACAATTACAGCAATACAGTAGACTGATATTCTGTTGAACAATTTACAGAGAATGAGTTTCAGTTATACTGTTGCAGGATGCAGAGGAAGGGTTATGGTTATACAACTGTGTGATGAATAAGGACAAGGCATTCAATACAGTTCAACAACAACACTTGGAAGGCATAGATTATAGTACAGACTTAACCAGCGAAATGTGCTGAATAATTTATAACTCGGGGGATAGAATTGGATAGCTGAGGTGTGACACTGGGAGTGGTGAACATGTGAGAATCAGGCAGTATCAAGTAGGATTTAGGACAAGGCAAAAACCATGTACCAAGAAGTACTGAAGTTGATATAGATAAGTCAGCTTCCATAGCGTAAGCTAGGTGCCGCTGGTCAGGCAGCCAGGAGGGGGAGGTTTAAGGGGACACCTTTGGGGGCTTAGGTGCAGGAGCAATTTACTGAGTGGTAGTTTGCTAGGGCTGAAGACAGGGAGTGGGTTGAGGAGGAGTGGCAGATTTGGGGAAGGAGTTCATTCCAGAGTTTGGGGAAGCAGTAGGAGAAGGCAGATTGCCCAATAGTGGTTTCTGCCTAGGGATTTGTAGCTTCCGGATGTCAAGGGAACTGAGGGCATGAGAAGGGGAGGGAGTTGGGATAAGTAAGGTAGAGAGGTATGAAGACAGGGTGTCATACCAGAATCTGGCTACAAATTTAGCGCAGTGCTGTAGGTGATGGTTTTCGAGGGAAGGGAATGTGAGGACATGGTAGAGGTTGCAGTGATGGGTGCGGGGGTGGCATCAAGGGTGAAGCGACAGAAGGCATGGAAAAGTGTGTCCAGTCTGGATAAGGTAGATTTGGGAGCAGCACTGTATATCATGTCCCAGTAGTCAAATGAGGGGAGGATCATCTTATGCACTAGCTCACATCTGGCCATGAGCGGGTGGTAGTTGCAGTTCCTGTAAAGAGCACCGAGCTTGGGGTGCAGTTTTTTTATGATGGCATCAATGTGGTCAGTGAAGGACAGGTGACGGTTAAGCCAAACCCTGAGGTAGTGGAAGGAAGTGATGACCTCCAGTGCCATCCCATCAATGGTACAGAAGGTGGGGAGGGAAGGGAGCCTGGTTAGACATTGCTGAGTGCTGAAGGTCATGGTGGTAGTTTTTTTCACCTTGAGAGAGAGCTGGTGAGAGCTAAGCCATAACTGTACCTTGTTGAAGTCAGCCTGGAGGTTGGCTGTTACCTCATCTGGGGAGGAGCCAGAGGCAAAAAGGACAATATCGTCTGCGTACATTTGAATAGAAGTGGATGAACACACTAGAGGGAGGTTATTGAGAAAGATGGAGAACAGGATAGGGCCAAATACTGACCCCTGGTGAACTCTGGTGGCTATAGGGTGGGGTGAGAAGGTGACGTTGGCAATTCTAACTGATTGAGTTCTGTCAGAGAGGTAGGCGTTGAACCAATTGGTAACTGAGCCAGCTAGGCTTGCTTCTGAGAGACATTGAAGTAGCACAGGGTGGGAGACCATATCGAAAGCTTTGGCAAGGTCTATGAAAATGGCCGAGGTGATCAACCCTTTGTCAATACCTGAGAGGATGGAGTCCGTGAACTTAACCAGGGAGGAGGCTGTGGAATGGTCCTTCCTGAAACTGGACTGGAACGGCGTGAAGAAGTTGGTGTCAGAGAGGAAGGAGGTGAGATGGTTGAGCACTAGATGTTCTTGCAGCTTTGAAAGAGCTGGGGGAAGGGAGATAGGGTGATAATTGGAGAAGGAGGTAGTGACACCCCCTTTAGGGAGGGGGATGATGATGGCCTGCTTCCAGACCTGGGGGACAGCAGCAGAGGAGAGGTTTAAGAGGTTGGCGAGGGGGGTTGCTATGGCTGGGGCGGAGAGGTGGAGGAGATTGCAGTCGAGGCCATCGGGGGATTTTCCTTTTGTTGTGTTGAGGGCCCGAAGGGCTTCAAGGATGTCAACTGGCAAGATTTCTTTGAAGGTGGTGGGCCCACTGGAATTTGGACATATGGGGGGAAGACAGAGTGACACCGAAGTGGGCAAGGAAGAGAGGAAGGTCGAGGCACAGGAGGAGAAATATGTGTTGAATTCAACAGCAACATCCTGTGGATCAGAGAGGAGGGTGTTGTTCACAAGGAGGAGAGGGGGAGGGTGGGCAGTTGGGGAGGAGAAGACGGAGTGAATAACCTTCCAGAATTTGGATGGACAGTTTAAATTGGAATGAAGGGAGGAGCTGAAGTATTCCACTTTAGCTAGGTGGGTTACTCTGGTGCATTTGTTGCATAGAGACCGATAGATGACAAGGTCGCTTGGGAGGAGTGAGGTTTTATGAGTGCTCCATGCTTTGTTCTGAGCAATTTGGCAGGCTGTCAGTTCCTGGGTGATCCAGGGCAGGTGGTGGCCATGAACCCTGGAGCGACGCAGTGGGGTATGAGCATCCCAGACTTGGCGGAACATGTTTTGGAAATGAAGGAAGGCATCATCAATAGAGCAGGGTTTGGTGGGGGACTCCAGCAAGCAAGAGCTAAGTCTTCAAGCACAGAGATGAGGTTTAGGGATTTGTAGGAACGTTGGAGTATGAACTTTGGAGGGGATCTAGGTCGGTGGATTTTCCGGACTAGACAAATAATGTGGTGATCACTTAGGGAATTGGGTAGGAGCCCTGAAGTGATAACCCAGTGGGGGTTGCTGGTGAGGCCCCAGTCTAGTAGTGAGTGGTTTCCCATTTTTGAGTTTAGGCATGTGGGCTCAGAGATGGTTTGTGAGAGGCTGAGCGAGGCAATGCCCATCCGGGTTTTGTTGAAGGAGGGAGCTAGCCAGTTGTAATTGAAATCACCCATGACATAGAGTAGGGGTTTGGGAGGCAGTTTGTACTAGGAGATTGGTGACAGATGAAGCTGGGAAGCCAGGCCGGCAATAGACTCCAGCTATGTAGATTGGGAGGGAGAAAGGGAGGGTCAATTGAAGTAAGAGAATTTCGTAGGCGTTGGGTTGAGCTTTGGCTAGGGTAATTGAGAAACACAGATTAGATTTTACATAGCTAGCTCACCACCACCTCTAGTCGACCTGTCCTGACGGGCAATTGCGTAGCCCGGAATAGCAATCAAGGAGTCAGGGACTTGTTTGTTTAGCCAAGTTTCAGAGAGGACTATGACATCGTATTTTAATATAAAGTGTAGATGTTTCAATATATAGTGTATTTGTTTCAGTATATAGGGTATGTGCTTTATTCAGTGTGTAGTGTATGCATTTCAATAGATAGTGTATGTATTTCAATATATTGTGTATTTGCTTCAGTATATAGTGTATGCAGATTTTTTTCAATATATAGTGTATGTGTTACAATCTATAGAGTATTTGTTTTAGTAGATAGTTTATGTGGATGTTTCAGTCTGTAGTGTATGTATCAATAGGTAGTGCATATGTTACATTTGTTTCAGTATATAGTGTATGTGGATTTTCAGTACTCAATATGTGGATTTCAGTAGATAGTGTATGTATTTCACTATACAATGTAAGCATTTCACTATATAGCATATGTGTTTCACTATATAATATATGTATTTCAGTATACTGTATATGCATTTCACTGTATGATGTATATATTTCAGTAGATACTGTATGTGGTTCACTACATTGTGTATGTATTTCACTATATAATGTGTATATTTCACTATATGATATATGTATTTCACCATATAGTGTATGTGTTTTACTGTACAGCCAGAGATTATGAATGATGTCCCTAACGGCTTACCATAGATTCTTATACTCTGTCTCACTCCCAACCCATTGCTGTGATACTCTCAGCTTGACTGCAGCCAGAATTCTAAAGGACACATCATCACAAAACAGTTTATTTCTCACTGCTGCCTACAGCTAACTCAATTACCATGGCAAAATATCATCACCTGTTCTCCACATTCTGTCTCACTCCCAGTCCATTGCTGTGATGCTCTCAGCTTGATTGTAGCCAGAATTCTAAAGCACACAGCTTCATAAAACAGTCTCTTTCTCACTGCTGCCTGAAGCTAACTTACTCAGCATTGCAAAACACACTCAACTTTTCCCACAGAATTTGTAACACTGCCAGCCCATTCAGAAAATCTCACACACAGAAACAGCAAACACAGAAACAGCAACAGAACGCAAAAAATCACAACAATACTTCTGAAACTCATTCCCCTATTGTATAAATAAAACACATGGGCCGGGATATTCAGACTGCACCAGGCTGTGGCGCAAGCCTGGGCGCAGTGCAACTGGGATGTTCCAGGGTGTTGACAGGGTGATATTCAATGGTGCTGTGCCATGGCTCAGCACCATTGAATATGGCACCGTGGTCACCCACATTGTGCATGGCACAGTGGCACTGCGGCAGCGCAAGTGGCCAGAGAGGGGTAGGGGGATGCACCAGCGCAAGTGCCATTGCACTAGGTGCAACAACCATGATATTCAGCAGTGGATATGCAAATGGGGCCATAATGCGTGCAAGGTGCAAATAGAGCAATTTGCATGCCATTATGGCCCCATTAGCATGCAGGTGCACCGATCCCCGGCAACTTGTGCCTGGTGCCCTGCCAGGCAGCAGCCATCGGGGACTGACGCCACATGCCCCTCAGTGGCAATGCACCCCAATGCCTAATTGCAGGCATTTCACATTAACAGTATCCCTGGTGGTCCAGTGGACCCTACCCCCTCGCCCGATTGGGGGTGGCACAACATATGTATCCTCCCTGGTGGTCCAGTGGACCATCCCCCAGCCCGATCACAGGCTCTATGACAGAAATACGATCCCTGGTGGCCCAGTGGCCACATCCAGTCCGATCGAGGGCAATACAGTGAAAATGGTACCCTGGTGGTCTAGTGGTACCCCCCTCCCCACCCATCCACTCAGTTCTGCCACCTACTCCCCCCCAGTCAGTGGCGGGCAGCAGCTCCCCACCCACAAGCCACCCGGCTGCCCGACAACTGACAGAGTACAGTATGGCTGTGCACCCATTGGTCCACAGTGTGGGCCAATGGGCGTGCAGACTGTACTGTACAACACAGTCCTGATATGTGAATGAATGGAGTCATTCACATATTGGGACTGTGTGTACGGTACAGTCTGCATGCCCATTGGCCCATGCTGTGGACCAATGGGCATACAGCCATACTGTATGCTGTCAGTCAGCGGGCGGCTGAGTGGCTTGCAGGTGGGGAGCTTCTGCCCACTGCTGACTGGGGGGGAGCAGGGTGGTGGGACTGAGTGGATGGGTGGGGAGGGGATACCGCTAGACCACCAGGGTACTGTTTTCAATGTATTGCCCACGATCAGGCTGGATGTGGCCACTGGGCCACCAGGGATGGTATTTCTGTCATAGAGCCTGCGATCGGGCGTGGGGGTAGGGTCCACTGGACCACCAGGGAA
Organism: Neoceratodus forsteri; assembly: GCA_016271365.2. Taxonomy (NCBI): domain Eukaryota; kingdom Metazoa; phylum Chordata; order Ceratodontiformes; family Ceratodontidae; genus Neoceratodus; species Neoceratodus forsteri. The sequence goes on along the minus strand of CM057450.1, from coordinate 554,244,819 downwards.
GATCTATCTTTCATAGAGCCCACAATCAGGCCAGAGGGCAGGTCTACGATACCACCAGGGATTGTGAATCTATACATAGCCCGTGATTGGGCATGGGGGGCTCTGTGCCAACAGACGGTGGTGCTGGAACTCGGGTGGCCACCTACAGCTGGTGGATGCTGTGTTGCGCCCTGCAATATGGCAGGTCACCTGTGGGTAGCCAGCACTTGCTCCTTCATTTTGTGGCTCAACAGTGTGCGGCACTAGTAGGGGTTGCACCTGCATATGCTCAGCACACCCCGGGCTGAACATCAAGATGTGCAGGATATGCATGGGCACACACCCCCTTTCTTGCACTGCATACATTACTGATGTGCCCTGGCGCATCAGGATTTGTGCAGCCCATAATCCCCTTTTGAATATCGCGCCGGGGATCATTAGTGGGTTGCGCATGGCATAACTCTGTTGTGCCATATGCAACCCTTCTGAATATCCCAGACATGATGTGCAGATCATGTGCTATGGAAAATATCTTCACTCCTGCATCGTGAGCTCTTCGGCACTTGTGAGTATCCAGAACTCACTCTGCAGGAGTGAAGATATTTTCCATCTCACACTCCTGCCCATCATGTATTCTCTCTCTCTCTCTCTCTCTCTCTATATATATATATATATATATATATATATATATATATATATATATATAAAACACAATTGCACATACCCCAATAATGCAAAACATCATGGGAAACATATGCAAATCCCCATGATAGAATTTGGACTGGCTCTACTTTAGCAGAATTGCATGGTGCCAGAAGGCTCCACAGTGCAATCAGCAAAGGCTATGAACAACAGCTGCATACACATGTTTCATCCTCATTCTAGTAATTCTTTTCCTTTTCTATTTTGGGGTCCCCATGACCCAAACAAATAACATCCCACTTAAGGGGTGGCTGGCTCCCTCTCCCTCTCCCTCTCCCTCTGCTAAAACACAGATGAGTCCAAATACAGGATGAAACATATGTACATGTCTGCTGTTCTTAGTTTTTGCTGATTGCAATGTGAAGCCTTCTGACACCATTAAAGTAGAGCCAGTCCAAATTCTGTCATGGGGATTTGCATATGTTTCCCATGATGCATTGCATTATTGGGGTATGTGCAATTGTGTTTCCTTTAAAACTTGGCTGTATGGCCAGTATCTTCTGGGATAACTCATGCCTCAGGGCATTTGCTCTGGAGTTCCTTTGTAGTTCTTTTCCTTCTCTATTTTGGGATCCCCATCACCCAAACAAATAACATCCCCCTTAAGGGGTGGCTGGCTCCTTTTCCCTGGGCTAAGACACATATATGGCATGCTGATGAGTCAAAATGAGAATGAAATGTGTGTATGTGTCTACTGTTCTCTGTCTTTGCTGATTGCACTGTGAGGTCTTCTGGCATCATGAAATTATGCTTAAAGTAGAACCAGTCCAAATTCTCTCATGGGGATTTGCATATGTTTTCCATAATGCTTTGCATTACTGGGGAATGTGCAGTTGTGTTTCCTTTAAAACTTGGCTGTATGGCCAGTATCCTCTGGGATAACCCATGCCTCAGGGCATTTGCTTTGGGGTTCTTTTGTAGTGTATATATATATATATATATATATATATATATATATATATATATATCAATATAAATTGCCATAATAAATATATCAAAGGGGAAAGAAAGACACTAACATCAAGTACAATACATGCATTAGCATTAAGATTCCAAGTACAGTTAGTGTACTTGGCAATTTACTGTTGTTTGTATGTAATACATGCACATGTCTACTTGTTAAACCTAACTTGTTTGTGATGTCACAGACTGTGCTTTAAGAGAGCTAGGGTCTCGATCAGCATATGACATCAACAAATGTTATCTAATCAGAGTCTTAGCATTATAGTGCATATATAAATAAGGGCTTTGGAACATTCCAATCTTATTCAATAGCAGATGGCAACAGATGTGACTTTATCTAGGCTCTGGTGAAATAACATTTTGGACAGCATATTGCCTTATATGCAGTCAGTACTCCTTTATCCGCCTCACACTTAACCAGCACACTCATTTTTCCATTTATATGGCTGAGCTGCCTTTGCTTTGTTCGTCATAGAATCTGCACTCAGATAACTGTCACACTCAGGTCTATGACAATGGTAATGGATGGGGTCAGATATTTGAGTGCTGACCGTATAACAGCTTATCCACACTGGTACTTTGGAAAACAACAATCTACAGTGGTATTGTATTATGAAAATATGATATTTTTGGAATTCTACTGTCTCTGCCATCTATGGCTTAGGAAACACTATAATTTTATCTAATATGATGTGACCTAATAAGGGTAAGTGCAAATACTCATTCTGTAAGCCCAGACGATCATTAAAGGGGAATGGTGCTGAATCTGTAAGTCATTTTTGCCCTGTAAGCTGTTAATAAAATACTTATTTTAATTGATTTGTTTCATGTTTACTGCTCTTCTAGTTAACTCAAGAAAGTTTGTAATTCATACACTGGCAGTATTTAGAGTGTGATAATGTGTCCCTTTCAGCCATAGAATTCTATAATAAAACATGAAGCTATTGCACCAAAAATGTAGAAGCTTAACAAGAACACAAGTTACATAATGCAGTTCTAAAAATAGTCTTAAGCACCAGAGTTCGAGTTTGAAATGCCCATGGATTGTACCCAAAGGTCAGTTAAGGTAGAACAGTAACAGAATACGAACCAGTATTTGACAGAATGCTTCAATCGAAAAAATCAGACTTGCGGATGAAATGCAGTTCTTCTTTAGTAGCTCCCTACATATTCAAATGACTTGTTTAGTGTGTTTCAAATCCTTATTTACTGTAAAGTAGCAGTGGATGTTAAACAGTTAATATTTTTAATAATTCACTCATATTCTTCAGGGTATCTGTATTTTTTTTTTTCATTTCCAGATCTGTTTATGGTGTAACATTTCATGTCATTTTGTCTTACATCCCCATGCAGGAACTTGAATTTTATGGGCTGGAGTTGCTTTGACTTCCCCATTGTGCCATATGGTCAAGAAGCAGCAACTGTTGCCTGGTGGTATAGCTCAGTAACTGTAATGGTGAATGATGCCACAAACTGGGCATTCCAAAATAAATTAGTTCTGCTGAAAATCCAGGTGCATGCATATTCAAGAATTGGACCATTTGAATGATATACAAAGTTAATAAAATATTAAACTAGAAAAAAATGATATCTTACCAGACAGGGAAAACAGGGTATCGTTATGTAATGTTTAGTACAGCTGTAAGAGCACAGAATTTCAGGTGTAACATGTATTACCTCTCTAAAGAATGTATTCGGCCTGAAGATGGTTGATACATGATGTGGAGCCCCAGGTAACTCACCCTGTGGCTTTTATTCCAATTGTAGCTGAGCCCATTGCCAGACGTGTGCGGGAGTTGCAGTTACAGCGAGACGACTTTGAGATCCTGAAAGTCATTGGGCGAGGTGCTTTTAGTGAGGTGAGTTAGCTTGATTCTGTAACAAGAATGTTTCCAGGGCTATTGTTATGCTTTTACTTTCTTGCCAGAATCCTGAGTTGCTATCATATTATATTGTTTTGTTACTAAGTGGAGGGTCAATGTACACATGCCTAGTCTGATTTAACGAAGTCTTCAGCCTCACAATGCTGGTTTGTGAAACAACAGTTTCAGTTTCACTCTGACATTTCGTCTTACATTTGTACAACTAATTATGTTCAAACTCATTAAAAGGATAGAAAAACATGTCCTTCCTTAAGATTTTTACCACAAATTGGTCTATTTGTATGTTTATCCAGCACAGCTGGGCAGGTTATAGTGCTACTGGCCATAGCTTTTCAGGCAAAAAAGGTCTAGGCACTTCACTACTCCTGCTTTCACTTTCACTGTTTTGTAGTAGTTGCAAAATCACTTTGTGTTCAATGTAGGAGCCACTAATGTAACATTTGTAAGTTGATGTATTGTTTTTAAGCACTGTGTGTTGAAATGCATGTAACTGTATGTGATGAAAAATATATATATTCTTTTTATAACGTAGTCCATCACGATGAGCCCAGTGTTTTATATAATAGTGCATAGTTGGCCCTTGTTCTGTATGGATCTCCATCTCAGCTGAAATGTACCACAGGTCAAAGGTCATGGAACATCATCATACAACAACATTCCATTTGATAGAAAACTCTCATGGCACCCGTGGCCCTATATTTTAAAGATTGCCCTGACACAAATCCCGATTTGCGCAGACAAACCAGGTTTTGTGTGAAAGCCCCATATTCAAAAGCTCAGTTTGTGCGGAAAAACAGAGTTTGTGCCCGAGCAAACAGTGGATGGGTGTGCAAGGCAAACTTATGCAAATCAGGGGTGAGGACCTGAATATTGCCATAGTCTGATATTCAGAGTATTTGCTCTGCTGAAGGCCACTTTGCACAGTCCCCTTGCAAGGAGAAAATACCACTGACCTAACACTCATCTTAATCCAGTGCAACCCTAGCAGTAGCCAGAGGTAGTGCATCAGCGCCCCCCAACACAGTACTCTTTGGTGGCAGATGGTGCCCCCTTCCTCTGATCCCAGTCCAGATGAATAAATGTATATCCCTGGCATCCACTGATGCCACCCTCCCTCCAATCCCAGTCACAGTATAAATATACATGTCCCCTAGTGTCTGGTGGTCCCTTCCTACACCCAATCCCCATCACGGGAATGCTCCCCCTCTGATGTGCCATTCCTCCCCTGCCTTTGGCATGGCAATAGCAAAGACGTCCAGCCCCCCACAAACAAAGCCCATCCCAAACCATGAGCAGTGCCCCCCCAGCCCATACCCAGTTGGTGCAGTGGTCCCCTCCCACTGGCAGGCTGACACCCACCCCCCTGGTCCCCCTACCTATCCGTCAGTGCTGTGATTCAATGACAGCAAGTGGCACAGCCCACCTCACACTACCTCAGCTTCCCAGCATCTATCTGTAGCAGGGAGCACAGCTTCTTATACAGAAACCATGCTTCTTACTACAGATAGATGCCAGGTGGCTGAGATGCTGTGAGGTGGGCTGTGTCGGTCGCTGTCATTGAACCGTGGCACCGACAAACAGGTAGATAGACTGGGAATGGGTGTTGGTGCCACAGGTGGGAGGGGGGTCACTAGCCACCAACAGGGTATGGGCTGAGGGGGCCACTGCTCACAGTTCAGGAGAGGACTTTTTTGGGGGGCTGGACTTCTTTGCTACTGCCATGCCAAGTACAGTGCAGCTGTCGGAGGGGGGGCCAATGGCACATGGAAGGCATTCTGGGATGGGAAACAGTTGTGAGGAGGGACCACTGGACACCAGGAATCCATCTTTATTTAACAGGACTGGGATCGGAAGGAGGGGGCACCACTGGACGCCAAGGATATAGCTTCATGTAGTGGGACTGGGATCAGAAGGAGGCCCACCACTGGATGCCAGGGACTTTTTCTTTTTAATGGGACTGGGATCGGAAGGAGGAGGAAGTCACTAGCACCAGGGACAGTTCACTGGGTTGGGGCAATTGAGAGGGCCACACCCTGCAAACTGGCCTTGCTCCCCATGCAAATGAGGATGATATCAACAAAGCAATGGAAAAGGGCCATTTAACTGGTGCCATCTTTGTTGACCTCTCCAATGCCTTCAATATGGTAGACCATCAAATACTGTTACTAAGGCTGAGGGACATTGGGCTATCCTTATCTGCCATGAGATGATTTGCATCTTACTTGGGAGGGAGATATCTGGTAATGACTGTAAATCATGTGACTTCTGACCCCTTGCCTGTTGTCTGAGGGATCCCCCAGGGCTCTGTGCTAGGCCCCTTACTATTTTTGCTATACTTAAGCAAATATGGAGACATAGTCAACAGATCGGCATACCATTTGTATGTCAATGAAACAGTTATATACACCTCTGCCAGCTCTATACAAGAGAGTGAGGCAAATTTACAATCTAGCTTTGATGATATTCAAGACTTCTTTGATAAATCTAAGTTAAAAATGAACATCAGTAAAACAAAATGCATGGTACTGGGGCCTGTTTCAAAGCTAAAAAGTTGTTTGGAACTGTCTAGTACTGATTTGGGGGGTGGCTTGGCTTGAGCAGGTTTCTCATAAATATCTAGGATACTGGGTGGGCACATTGGCAATGGGCAATACCCATGTAGATAAACTTATTGGGGCTATAGGTAAAAGAGTGGGGTTATCATATCGTTCAAAAATTGTTTAGGGAGTAGTGGGATAAAGAAAATAGTCAAAACACAGCTTTTTCTGCTGTTTGACTTTAGCGTTGTTCTCTATGATTATGCCAGTTTGGCTAAATTACAGATGTTGGAGGTTAACAGGCTAGCAAGGCTAATTCTTCAGTCTCCAAGATGCACTCATCACTGCTTGATGTATGCAAAATTGGGGTGGTTTTCCCCTAGCTGACAGGAGACAATTACCCAAGGTGGTGTTTGCTTATAAGAGTGTTCAGGGTGATATTCCAAATTACCTCTCAGAAAAATTAACATTTAGGGAGTTAAATCCAATTCTGAGGAAAGCAGTAAACAGAGAGGTAGTTGTTCCTATTTTAACAACTAAAAGATCTAAGCACTACTTCAGTTATATGATTCCCCAGCTGAGGAATAACCTTCCATCGAAGTTCCATTTGGCAAATGTAAAGTCTCCCTCTTTAACAATACTTAAACAATGCTTCATGGATACTGTAAATTCTCAAACTAAGTCCTGTTGTGTCTAAGTTGGCTATTTAGGCTCTAGTATATAAGATGTCTGTTAGAATGTTATTTCCTCATGCTGTGAATTGTATTTATATGTGATGTGTATTTATTGTATTTATGGTTTTTGTATGTTTTGTAATGTTGTAATCTTGATCTTGTTATGCCATGGGTCACCATTTTAAATGTGTTCATTCTCAATGGTCTAACCCTTCAATAAAATGAAATTAAATGAAATGAGCCCATAATGGGCATGCAAATGGCCCCTTAGCACCCTGCATGTCCAGTAGGCTCATTTGCATGGGGACTTTCAAATATAACAAATATAGCCCAGGCATAAGCCATTACAGGGCTCTATTTCAGAGGCGCTATCAGACCACGCTAAGTGGCTTAGCACTGGGCAAACATGGACCTATATCCAGACGAATAGCACCAGATGCTGTTCCTCTGACTATATCAGTTTTGCACACACATGCAATCACTAAGCGTGGTGCACAGTATTTCACTCTGATTAGTGCATTTTTGAATATCGGGCCTCCGGTCTTTTACATCACCCTGCCAAGTACTCAGTAATCAGTTCAAGTTCTGAACTTAAACTGCCAGCACGTTCGCTGCTGTTATGGAGTGCTGTGAGATCACCTTTGCTGAAGAAAAAAAAAAAGGAAAACCAAAACACTATGCACTAAAATACTGATTGTACAACCACATGCCCAACCAGTCTGTGCTGCCACCTCGGGATTCTGATTACTCGAACATCTTGAGCTTCGCTCTTGAGGTCTGATGTAATCATAACCCCGAGGTGGCAGCACAGGCTGGTTTTGTATGGTTACCCAACCAGTATTCTCTATCTTCTGTAGCCTTCTCTATTAAAACAAATAGTGCACAGTTGATTATAATGCTGAAGCAATGAAAATACAGATTTTTGGAGTCATGCATGTTGTGTATGCTGTATGTCTATGTATTACCATTTTGGGGTGTTTTCAAAGAGGCTAAACTGGTAATTTAAAGAAGGGTCTTTGCCGTCAGTTGCGGGAGGGCAGAGTTCCCACAGCCTTGAATACTGAAAGGAGTTAGAGGCCAGCAGGTCTTGTACAACATTTAAGAAGGGGGGTTGGGTTCCTGTTCAGTATAAGCATTGCTTTCAAATGTAAACTCAGCTTTCTTAGATATGGAATTAACATTACTTAAAGGGAAATGCCAACCTTTTTTGCATCATGATATTTCCAGTTTAAACCCCACATTTTATGATTGCTTACCTTCTGTAAAATTCATTGATGTTGCTGGTTGTTTTACCTGCCTCTTTGATTAGTAGAACTGAAATGCATGCTAACTGTATAGTTACAACCAACATTGTTTTCTTTTAAATCCTGTATCTATTCTTGTTGCATATTTTATGAACATTAGAAACACCTCCTCCATGGCCCGGTGGTGCTGAGGGTTGAGGCGCTGGACACCACGCCTCGTGCCACACCAGCAAACCGGGTTCAGGAATAAGTCTGGGCTGCCGGGGGTCGGCAGGGGAGAGGAAGGATCGAGTATCCGGAGGACAGCTCTCCTTCCTCGGGTGTTCCAGGGACTATGCCCAGCACAGCAGTGACCTTCGGTGGAGAACGGAGATACTGTTACACTCCAGGGTTTGTCTAGAGGGTTGATGAGCCACGACAGGATGTTCCCTGGTGCTACTGCACATCAGGGCTCCACCTGGGGGGCAGGGGTGAGGACAGAACAGAAAAACAGAGGAAATCCCTCTACCTCCTGATAGGTGACAGAGGGTCGAGGGGGGGTCAGTCCACCACGCCCAATGTCTGGCCTTCCTCTCAGTCCTGTGTGCTCTCCACTGCCTCACTCCACCAGACTAGATTGCAAGATAGAGTGCCAGAAGGAGTATATCTGGCAGTCCTGCCTCAAGGGACTCAGAGCCAGGGGGTCAGGTGGCAGTGAGAGCAGCTGTAAGGAGCGAGAGGGGGCTTCAGACAGACGGGATCAGGACCAAGACCCCGAGTGACCACTCCTGAAAGAGTTCAGGTATGTAGAGTGCAGAAAGAAAGTTAAAAAAAAAAAGAAGAAACACCCCCAAACAGTGCAGCCACTCATGATACAATAGTTTTCCTCTGGATTCACATGATGTATAGATCAGGCTAGCAGTTTCCTCGCTTATCTCCCATCCACCCATGCTATTTAGTTGACTTTAACCATCTCTGCAGTTTATTTTGGAGCTACTTACATTAACACTGCTTCCGGATCCTTCCTGTGGCTGCTGGTGTGTTTTCCATTGGAAAACCCTGCCTAAAATGGATGCAGAGATGCGGAAGAGCTTACTACACTTGAGACGCCTGACAAGGCCACAAAAAAATCCAAGGGCTGCAACGCTACTACTGGGCATGCCACTACTGCGACTCTGGAGTTAACCGCACTCTCAGAGGAAAAGTTCTTCTTGGAGCTGCAACCTAATAAAGACTCCCTCCTCACTCTCACCTCTGAACTGACTTCCCTCAGAAAAGATATTGAGGTGACCAACCAAAGGGTGGGTGATGTGGAAGCCAGGTCGACTTCACTGGAAAAGTGGCGCAAACGTACTGATCCAAAGATTTCCTCCCCTGCATCAGAAACTGCATAAGCTGGAACTCAAAATGAAGGATCTGGAGGGCAGGAGTCGGAGGAATAACCTCATTGTTTTTGGACTCTCTGAAGATGCTGAAGGCTCCACTACTATGCTGTTTACTCAAAAGTTGCTCTAAAAATTAGCAAGACCCTCACCCAATGGGCCAGGCTACATAGTGGAGTGGGCGCACTGAGTCCTGAACCCTAGACCTCCACCTGACTCACTTCCTCATCCTTTCATTCTGAGCCTGATTTATTATAATTTCCTCGATAAGCAACACATCTTAGCCAAGCTACAGGACTTGCAATCTATTACCTGGGAAAGTAGTATGCTATGTATTTCTCAAAATCTCCTGGCTTCTGTGTGCCAGAAATGAGTGGCCTTCCACCTGACTGTGTCCAAGGTTATCTCAGCAGGGATTAAGTTCCATATGTTGTACCCTGCTCAGCTTCAGATTCTCCTACAGGGCACTTGGCATACCTTTGACGATGCAGCACAAGCCTCCAAGGAGTTACCTTCACTTCTCCCCTATCTATTCAAAGCTGGCTGACAGACACCTTGAGGGGCAGGTCTATTGGAATATCACATGATCTGATTGGAGGAGTGGTTTGCTTTTTTGTGGACATCCATCATTTATTTTAATGTTTTCTTGGACATTGTGACACTAGCCAGCATTTGGTTCCACAGAGTCTTCTGAGAGTGCCATGCAGAACTCTATCTTGCCTCCCGGTTTGATACATTGTCTGTACAGGGACACCAAGGGGCTCACCAGACTCCCATGGGAAAGGACAGTATACTTTTTGTTTTTTATTTCTTATTTTGTTTTTTTTTTAACTCTATTGTTGCTAAAATACAATGATGGCTATTTTACTGATGTCTGCCCACAGTTCCTCTGTGTTTTGTATGGATTCCAGTTTATCCTTTATTAATTTATTTATACCAGGGCAGGTGATTTATTTGTTCTACTTTTTTCTTTTATACTATTGCTATACTTGCTCTAATTAATTAACTGTTGGTTGCACAGTCATGCCCTGGTATATGAAGGAATGGTCAAGGGCTAATGCTTAATTCTAGACATCCACAGGTACTGTAGGATGGTTAATGCTTCCTCTTTTATTACTAGTTAATATCCCAATATCATTGTTCTGGCATTGTTATTTCTTAAGTCTATGGTATTGGGTGGGCAGGATGGGCAGAGGGTCTTTGAAGATGGTGCTTGTCTCTTCGGGCATCACAAGGCAAATTTATGGGAGGGGGGTTTCACTCGTAAGGGTGGTTGGGTTGTACTTGGGTGTTTGGGATATCTTGGGTGGGATTTTGCTTTGTTTTTGGGTTGGGTGGGGGAAGATTCTAGTTATGTTTTTTTTCAGATTATTGTTACAGTTCTATGTTTCTATTATTCTTCTGGGGGGGTGGACTAGGTGTGAGGGTGCCACTGGAGAAAGGGTTCTTCTAATGAGTTGTATCCTTTATTTATGCTCCTACATTTGCCAGTCCGGTTACTGGTCCCTGTTGGTTACTTTATTATGGTGGCTTATAGCTTTTGTCTTGGAATGCTGAAGTGCCTAATCTTCTACCACAAGGGCAAACATTTTACTTCATCTGCACAAACTTCAAACTGATGTGGCCTTTTTGCAGGAGATTCATTTACCCCATCCCAGGTTCTCCTTTTTAGGCAATCCTGGGTGGGGCAGGCCTTTGGTGCAGGTTCTGATTCCCGCAAGAAGGGAGTCACCATTTTTATAGCCCAGAAGGTTCCCTTTTGCCTCCTTCAGGAGGTGGTAGAGCCCTCATTTGGGCATTGCTCGGTCACTTGGAAATAATATTGGGTGCTATATATATGGTCCCACTACTGATGATCCTCAATTTTTTTACTTTTCTGATGTTCCTTCTAGCCTTCTGGAGCTCCCTTCTAATTTCCCTCGGGGGGATGGAGCTTGGAATACAGTTTTATGTAATGTTCTGGATAGGTCTGGTAGGGTCCAGCAGGTTTTTTCTCTCAGGCAGTTGGCTGTCTGTGATTTGATGGACTCCTTGAGCTTGGTAGACCCATGGAGAGCATTAAATCCAGACTACAGGGAATATTTGTTTCGTTCTCTTCCACACAATTCCTTCTTCAGGTTGGACTATTTCCTGCTTGGCGTGGAATATCTCCCTGGGGTCCTTTCTTGTTATTACTTGGCTAAAGTTGTTTCAGATCACCATCCTGCCTATCTCCAAATTACCTTCATTTCATTGTTAGAGATAAGATGTGGAGACTTAATAACCAGTTACTGTACTTAAACAGGGAGACCTCATAGAACTCCTTCAATCCATTATTACCATCTTCATGAAGCTTAACATGCTATCCATGGCCAAGCTTGATCTTTTATGGGGAACTTTGAAGTGTGCCCTATGAGGAGAACTAATTCATTTAGCCACTAAGCAGAAGAAGCAGACCTTGGCCGTTCTCTCCTCTTTATTAGACCATATACGATACTTGGAGGGGCACATCTCAAAAGCTTCACCTCCGTTGGAGTGGGAGCAACTAGAAAACCTTAGATTTCAGTATAATTCTTGACTGGAAGAGAAGGCGGAGCATTTATTACTGGACTCCAAGGTGAAATATTTTGACCAAAGGGAGATGGCCTGGAAATTACTGGTTCTCTGTTTGCGCTCCCTTGCCATGGACAGGATGGTATCTTCCATTTGTACTGATTCTGCCCTTCTTCTCACTTCACCATGGGATATTGATGACACCTTTAAAGATTTGTATCAGTGGTTGTATGCTTCACCTTCCTTTCCCTTTAGCCCAAACCTTTTTGAAAATTTAATTCAGGATATAACTCTTCCCCAACTGGCTGATTCACATGTTGCCATGTTGCAAGGTCCCTTGATTCTGGAGGAGATCTCTGATTCAATTGACTCTTTAGCTTCCTATAAATCCAACGCTCAATTGGTTCCCATTCTTCTGGATACCTTCAATTACATTTTTAGAGAAGGCCTCTCCAATCTCTCTCTCTCTCTGTCACTGAGGCTACTATTGTGGTTCTCCCCAAACCTGGATGGGATCCATTGTTGGTCTTCAACTGTAGGTCTATATTGCTTATCAATGTGGATTCAAAAATTGCTGCTAAGGTATTGGCCTGTATATTGGGCCAAGTCTGGGATTCACTTTTAAATAGGGAGCAAGTTAGCTTCGTGAGAGGTAGATTCTTAGCTGACCACCTTAGGAAGCTCTCCTATCTCATTTCTGAATCCAGGGACTCCTCTATACCTGCAGTTTTGATATCCCTGGATGCAGAAAAACCATTTGATGGGGTCTCATGGGATTATTTGTTTGCCCTTCTACCCTTCTACCACATTCCCCAGGAGTTCATACGATGGGTCAAGGTGCTCTACCGCTCCCAGACAGCTCGGATACTTTGTAATGGTGTTTTATATCTCCATTCTCTCTCTAGCAGGTTACACAGCAGGGCTGCCCCTTATCTCCCTGTTTATTTATTTAACCTGTTTCTGGAACCCCTGATCCATAAACTTAATACCTCCTCACAAGTTCAGGGTATTTCACTTGGTCCTGCCAATTACAAGTTATCTGTATATGCAGATGATATTTTGTTACACATCTCTTTCCCTGCCACATCTCTGCCCACTGCCCTGCAACTTATTTCTCACTTTGATAATATTTCCAACTATAAACTGAACCTCGAAAAACTGAGGTTTTGCCACTCAATGGTAATACCCTTAAAGATCAAATGTACACATTCCATAAAAAAGCTTGAATCCCCTTGAATACACATCCCTGTGTCATGATTAGTGTTTCCTGAAAATATCATGCTGTCTGGTTTTGTGGTTTTCTTTAAATCAGCATCTGTTGATGTGCTCTGCAGTAACTGAAAACAGTGAAGAAACAGTGAAGATGTTTCTCTCCCTGTCAGTGAGCAATGACATCATACCTGTCCTGCCTGATGCTTCTGCAATTAAGTCTCTAATTGACTAAATAAGCTGTTGTAGTCCCTAGTTAGAGCAGTCTGTAGAGCTAATTGTTTTCACTCAGAGTTTGTTACTAACCCATTTGGTTTGTGTTTAGAGAGATATGCTTATAATCTATCTTTCTGTTCCCATAAAAAGGTGATCGCTTGGGGTTCAGTTCCAAATTTAAGTGGTATGAATGGCTCGGTGAGAAATAACAGTTTTTGTATCACAGCTCTCAGTTCTCTGTCATCAAAACTCTGCACTCTATTCTGGCTGTATAATGGATATAAAATAAACTACATTCCATTAATTCATAGAAGCAGCATGTATTTAATGTGTAAGTCAATAAATCTGTTCATGTGATAATTTTGTTTTAATGTCAGATTGACAAATGTGTGTCTGCCACACTCTGCTATTTCAGGAACATGTACCGTATGAACTCATAAAATTCAGTTCATAGAGGGGTTTCTGTGTGAAAATACATCATGTATGTGTATAACTAGAAATACTATATGGCATCCTGATGCCCCTGTCTCCTGCCTGACAGTTTAGGCAGCAGCTCTCTTCTTCCCCCTTTCCCCTTTCCCCTGGCCCAAAAGCCCCCTGTCTCCTGCCCTCATTTAAGGCTGAGGCAGCCCACTGCCCACTGTCTTCTCCACACAGTCAGGGCTGCTGCATCCTGCTGCCTCCTACACAAACAGTTGTGGCTGCTTCACCCTGCTACCCTCTGTCCTCCACCCTATAACACAAGATGAAAGTATTTTTTGTTTTTGCTTTTGAGTAGTTTCAGCAGTGTACCAAAGGATCTAACTCTAGCGGCAGGGAGCAGCATGGTGCAACAACTTGAACTGTGGAGGCAAGAGGCTCTATGGTGCCACAGGATACAGTGGTGTCAGGGGACAGAAGACAGCATGATGCAGAAGCCTTGACTGTGATGCAGGATACAGTGGAGCACCAGGGTACAGCAGCTCTGACTGTGTGCCAGGGTGCACATGATGCAGCAGCCCTGCCCATTTGAGGCAATGGAAGTGGGTAGCAGGGTGCAGCAAAAGCCCCACCTTTGGTGGCCTTGGGCAGCATGGTGCAGCAGCCCAAACTGTGGAGACAGAGGCCCTAGGACACTAGGGCTTAGCTGAGCATATCAGTCCTGTCTGTGGGGGCAGAACAAGTGGGCAACAGAGTTCATTGGCCCTGACTGTGGGGGTTGGGGACAGAAGGAAGCAGGGTGCAGCAGCCTCAGCTGAGAGGCTAAAGATAGGAATATCAGGATGCCATATAGTATTTCTAGTTATGCATATACATGATGTATTTCCACATTGAAAATCTCAAAGAACTGAATGTTAGGAGTTCATACAGTACATGTTCCTGAAATAGATGAGTGTGGCAGACACACATTTGTCAACCTGACATGGAAACAAAATTGTTATCACATGAACTTGAACGTATTTATTGAGGCTACATTAAAGACATTTATAAAATGGGTAGGAAAAATGAAGCTCATCTAGTGGACAATCATCATCACATGACTGCGCGTTTATCAGAGTGCGACCGCACACCTGCACTTTTACTCCCCTCCAAAACAATTTTGCCATTTTATAAGATAGATAACCCACTCTATGGTGTGCTATCATGCTCTGATATACGCATGACTTGGGTGGTTGACGCACACCAAGGTGTGCTTATATCAGAGCGTGACCACACACCTAAAAGTGGGTTATCTATTACGCTGCTTCTATGAATTAATGGAATGTAGTTTATTTTATATCCATTGAATTACCTTGTGTTGGCCAGCCCACCGGTGCAGCAGTTGGATTTCCATCTGCTATGCCAGCAACCCGGGTTCGGGAACGGACTCGGGTTGCTGGTGGGCCGGCCGGGGAGAAGGAAATGAGCGTCCGATGATGGCTCGCCTTCTCAGGGGGAGGGTGGATTCATGGCTCAGCACCTGCTGGCTGCTGGCGGAGGCTGGAAGCACAGCAGGTTGTCAGCCCCAATAGACGAGGGAGTGACGGATGTCGGCGTACGCCTTGACGTCAGTGGCACATTACTCTCTGGGGAGTCAAGTGGAAAAATGGCACTAGACTGATTGGGTGATGACCCTCCAGAACCCTCACCACTGGGCTCCCGGAGTTAGATATGCCGGCACAGCAGCACCCCAGGATCATTGGTTGGCCACCAGGCAATTCTCTTACGGAGGTAAGAGACCCGCCCAGTGAAGGGATACACCAGGGTCATCTGGGGCTGACTGCAATGTGGGTCAATAAGGGTCAGGAGAAGCCATGGTGGGGCAAGTTCATAAGGGGGTCCGAAAGAGTGACTGGCCAGGTGCTGGAAGAGTAAAAAAAAAAAATAAAAAAAAAACATGTGTTGTATAGCCAAAATAGAATGCAGAGTTGTGATGACAAAGAACTGAGAGCTGTGATACAGAAAATATTATTTCTCACCAGTTCATTCATACCACTTCAATTCAGCATTGAACTCCAAGTGATCAACTTTTTATGAGAACAGAAATATAGATTTTAAGCATATCTCTCTAAACAC
The DNA here is from genome assembly GCA_016271365.2 of Neoceratodus forsteri. Lineage (NCBI taxonomy): Eukaryota > Metazoa > Chordata > Ceratodontiformes > Ceratodontidae > Neoceratodus > Neoceratodus forsteri. The sequence goes on along the minus strand of CM057450.1, from coordinate 554,228,984 downwards.
AGACCAGATGGGTTAGTAACAAACTCTGAGTGCAAACAATTAGCTCCACATACTTCTCTAACTAGGGACTGCAGCAGTTTATTTAGCAATCAGGGACTTAACTGCAGAAGCAGCAGGCAGGACAGGTATGATGTCACTGCTTACTGACAGGGACAGAAACATCTTTACTGTTTCTTCAGTTTTCAGTTACTGCAGAGCACATTAACAGATGCTGATTTAAAGAAAAGCACAAAACCGGACAGCATGATATTTTCAGGAAACACTACTCATAACACAGGAATGTGAATGCAAGTGAATTCAAGCTTTTTACAAAATAGCTGTGCATTTGATCTTTAAAATAGAGGTTGATCACCTTGGCCTTGTATGGAAACAAGAAAAACTTAAATATCTGGGGATTCTCCTTAGTACTTTATCCCATCAGATGAAAAAACACAATCTGGATTCGATATTGACTCACATTAAACCAGACTTAGACCATTGGTCTCTGTTACCTGTATCCCTACATGATCGCTTGAATATTATAAAAATGAATGTTTTGCCCTGCTTATCTGCTATTATGTATTAGGTGCTGTATTATGCTTCTTGTCTGTACTGTCTTGTACTGTGTTCCACTGACATGGAACCTTTGTAAGAGAGTCATTCTTACTCAAAGGTAATAATTCCGAAACCATAAATAAATAAATACAAATCGAATCCTTACCTCCTTACTATGGAAAGGTAAGGTGGGCCACTGGGCTTTATCCACATTAATGCACACTAAATGGGATGGAGGCCTACAGACTCCTAATTTCTTTTTGTAATATCTGGCTGTGCATCTTACCAAATTTTTTTGCTGGGTTGGGTCACTGGCAGGAACCATCTTGGAGCCCTACATTTTCCACAGTGGCCGGATATAGAGTGTTCATTGTGCTCCACTCACAGATTTGATATTTGGTCACTTCTCTACCTCTCTGGGAAAAAAATCCCTCACCCATTAAAGGGCACCCCCTTGGAGGTATCCATCATTGTATATTTACAATTCTGCTCCTTAATTAAAGTTTGCAGTATAAGGATATAGCTCAACCCCCATTTGGGAATCCTAATTTTCGAATTGCTGGGTAGATCCTCTCTAGATGGTTTTGGTCAGGTATGGGAGTGGACACAGTGGATGACCTTACTCACAACCAGAAACTTTTGTCTTTCCAAGAAGCCTGTTCCCTACATCATTGGCCCACTTCTTTCTGTTTTAGATATTTTCAGCTGTCCCACATGCTTTTACAGTTTTTTGGCAATGGACTATGGTCTAGCCCCCTAAACAATTTTGTGCTTCCTATTCTCTGCAATGCTTCTACCTCCCATCATATCTCATATTATTATTACCGAGCCCTGCAGGAGCACCTGTTTGCCAATGAGGGTCCCAGGTTCTATTACTGGGACCAAGTTCTTTAGTCCACAATCCCACAAGAAAATGGGCTACCATCTGGATACATTTATACAAATATATCAAGTGGGACAGATACTGTTTTATGCAATTTCAGGTCATCCACAACCTTTATTACACTCCAGTTAAATTGCATAGGATGGATAGACTGCCCATGGACTCGTGTTCCAGATGAGATAAAGAACCTGGCACTTTGCCCCATATCTTTTGGTCTTGTGAGACAGTTGTTCCCTTTTGGAACTCAGTTCAAACCCACATAGATCCCCTGTTGGGGTTGTCTGATGCGTTTTCTACTGAAATATGCATTCTGGGCAAATATAATGATACCCTCATTGGTAGCCAGAGGCCTCACATGGCCTTAATCTCAGTCTGTGCAAAGAAGGTATTCTTCATCACTGGTAGGACCAGTGCTCACCCCAGTTCCTTAAGTGGTACAGGAAGATTATGTTTGCTTTGCAGGCCGAGCGCCTTATAGCTAGTATGTCAGGTAAGACCCATAAGTATAAAAATATCTGGAAACCACTTTATGTTTTGTTAATGGTATAAAGGCCGTTTTGTATTTCTTATTAGTATTTTCCTGTGGACTGGCTTATATAGGGTTGGATGATTCTGACCTGCGTTCCCCTTGATACACTAACTTTGTACCGACGGTGGTGGAATGGGTGGGTTTCATGGGTAGGGGTGGGGCAGGGGAAGGGTGTTGGGATGCGTGGGGTATTCATCCTATTTATGATATGTTCCTGGACTTGACTATGGATTTTCTTTTTCTTTATATGTACTTACAGGATTTGATTATTCCTGTATGTATTGTTAATTTTTGTCTTAATAAAGTTTATTCAATTTCAAAAACAATAGTTTGCCTCTACTTCCACTGCATGATGAGTGGCTAGACTGTATTGAGGGTGTTCCTAAGTCCAGGAAAGATGCAGTGGGAGCTGATCAAGGAATGTAAAAAAACATGTTTTTGTGAGGTAACACCAGTACAGTGGACAGTCTGTTTTTCACTTCTTAAAAGAAAAAAAGAATCAGAATCAAACAACCAGCAACATCAGTAGTCTCTACAGAATGTCAACAATTGAAACATGTTTTTTAAGCTAGGAACTCTTTGAAGCCTAAGTGGGTTGACAGTTTCTCTTTGAAGGTGACAGGAAATCTGTGTTAATTGGTAGCAGTTACTAATGTTCCTAGCAAAATAAATAAAATACTCACCTTCAAACAAGCAAGATTTACCTGTACCTTAATAAGCACTGATATGAAAAACTGTGTTTTCAATTGTTTTCATTTTATGGACAACATTCTGCACAGTTCTCTTCATGGAACCAGTCATTTGGAATTTTTACTATGTCACAGTTTGCGGACAGAATGCTAAACATGAACTATTGTCCTATCAGAACCATGCTTGGAGTTCTGTGCACAAACCATGACTTAGTTAAAACTCCAGATTACTGGTTCCGTGAAGAGAACTATAATGGAATGCTGACCATAAAAATAAAAAAAAAATTAAAAACACAGTTTTTCGCATCACCTTTTATTTGGTACAGTTACAAAAGGATCATTTAGGATTACAGATATCATTTCCATAAATGGGGACATTATAAACAGCTACTAATTAGAAATAATTTCCTGTCCTCTTTAACTAAGAGGCTTTTTAGTTTCTTGCTGAACCCCGGGAACTGTAGATTTCCATCTGTGATCCCGTAATCAAAGCCCTAAACCAAAAATATTTCAATAACTACACCTCCAAGAGTAACTGGCTTATGATGTACAGTACTGATAGTTCATGAGAACCTACTGTAAGCTGTTTCCTGCATAGCACATGGAACTACACTACACTTTTCTTTTTGAGATACTAAGAGGCAGTGGATAGAGGAAAGACTAGTAAACCTAGAGACTCCGGTGACCCAGGTTTGACTCCCATACTTGTCACTCACTAACAATCCCAGTATATCTAGATATTTCTCTGGAAGTCCTATTTCTTTCATTGGGATTCTCTTAATATATTGGGCTATATAGAGAGGTGTATTGAGATTTGTGTCTGGACACCACTGTGCAGTGTGACTGAGCAAGCAACTTAACGTCCCTGTGCTTAATTCTTTCTTTTTCTCTGTGCTGAGCCACTGAACTCTGACTATCATTTTTGTATGTGTCTTATGACTGCTGCCAATTCTTCATGGATTGAAAAGAATGTTGGCATATACTGTGTATGAAAGGCACTATATCAACCCAAATTCCATTCTTCCCCTTTTCCGGCGTATAAAACCTAAAATATTTCAGGAATTAAAATTCCTAGAATGCACTGCAACTTTTGCACAGTTTTCTTTTTCCTGGGGCTGGATTGGATCATTTTATTGTTTGGTTCGCCATAGCAATATCTTTTTCTCTTCTAAAACCTAACATTCTATAGGACTGAAAGTTTGATTGATTTTGCATCATGTACTTGTGCTTATTCATTGTCTTGTGACTACGCTATTGCTTTAGTGTTACATTTTGTAATTTTATTTTCTTTATTTATTTATTGCTTATTCGGAAGGTATCTTTGAGTCAAAGACTCGTTTACAATGGCTCCATGTCACATATAGTAGAACAACACAACAGTAAAACACAATTCCATAGTAGGACTCAGACAGATTTGTTACAGAAAATACAGTAAATGGCTAACAGTCATGTCCGAAGGAATATTTGGACAGGTCTAAGCAGTTTAGTATAAAGGCTTGGATAAAAAGCTGGGTAGGCAGCACAGGTAGAGGCAAAGTGGGAGGAGGAGGAGGAGGAGGGGGTAGAGTAGGTCAGAGGCCATTGTCAGGGTGAGGCAGGGAGATCAATGATAGTCACATAGGGTGGAGGACTGGAGGTAGTCTCTGAGTAAGGTTTTGAAGAGAACGATTCTAGTTTCTATGGCAAGTGCACTGGGCAGGCAGTTCAATAAGGAAGGGGTCCTGTGGCTGAAAGATCTTTGGAGTTGGGAGGTCTGACACCTGGGAACTGAGTAAAGCAGCTTGCCCATGCTACGGGTGGTTCTATGAGTCAGGGCAGGTTGGATGATAGGGGAGAGACTGGCAGGAGTGAGGCCCAGGGCGATCTTTTTGGCTTTAAGGCATGTGTGGAGGTGTACTGTACTGTCTAGGTTCAGCCAGTTAGTGGAAGTGAATAGAGAGCAGGTGTGTGTGAGATGATCACAGCCAAGGACAAGAATGCAGCCTTTGTTCAGGGAGAGTCGTAGTCTGCCTAGGGCCGAGGGATTTATGGCTCCATAAATGAGTATGCCAATGTCTAGAAGGGAGAGGACTGAGGAGGAGACAGCGAGCCGAAGAGCATCAGGGGTGAGACAGTGTTTGAGATGATAGAGAATTCCAATACGGACATTAAGGGTGGTGGCCAGAAGATGGATGTGCTGATGGAAGTTTAGGGCAGTGTCAAGGGTTATGCCCAGGTATTTGAAGGTTACCACTTCCTCCGGAGGTGGGATTAGTGGTAAGGATTTGAGGGCAGAGCACCTTCCGTGAGTTCAGTGGATGCGAGAAGTACATGACTTTAGTCTTCTTGTAGCGTAGTGCCAGACAGTGTATGGAGAACCATTTTTCAGCTTCAGAGAAGGAGGACTGGAGGGAAGTGTGTAGTAGGGTAGGGTCTGGATTGGAGGAATAAAGGACAGCATCATCTGCATACAGTAGTAGATTACCAGTGCAGGATGAGGGGAAAGAGCTAAGGAAGAGACTGAAAAGTAGTGGAGCGAGGATGGACCCCTGGGGGACACCAGAATGGACTGGTAGCCTGCTAGAGAGGGTGGCGCCAAGTTTCACCTGTTGGTACCGATCTGACAGGTAGTCCATGAACCAGCCAAGGGCATCCAGGGAGAAGCCGACGTTGGAGAGTGTATTAAGTAAGAGGGAGTGGTTGACAGTATCAAATGCCTTAAAGAGGTCGACAAAGACCGCACCTGAGATGTGGCCTTTGTCTAAGGTGGAATGGATGTGTGTGTGGTAAATTCCAGGAGGGCTGTCATAGTACTGTGCTCTTTTTGCAGAAGCCATGCAGGTAGGTCATGTTTGTTAAGGTATTCTGTGAGTTGGTTGGAGACAATACGTTCAAGCGCTTTTGATGGGGGGGGAGAGTATAGAGATGGGGCGATAGTTGTTAATGGTGGTACGGTCCCCGCTTTTAAATATGGAGATAATGGAGGCAGATTTCCACCAGGAATGGAATTTCCCTTGGTAGAGCAAGCGGTTGAGAATGTGGGTAAGAGGGTGGAGTACCACATGAAGAGTGAGCTGGAGGAGTCTTGGGTCCAGAGAGTCACTGCTGTAGTAGGCGTGACTTAGGGTTTTTTTTTTAGATAAGGCTTGACTGACATGGGGTGATGCAATGAAGGTGGAAGGGAGGGGCTGCAGGAGGGGCCATAGGGGAGTGGGTGGGGGGAGGATCAAAGAAGTTTGGAGGGAGAACACGGCTGAGATTAGTGAAGGCGCAATTAAAGGCTGAGACAATATGGGCGGGGGTCTGTATTCAGACATCTGTCAACTTCTATCTGATTTGAGGGTGGTTATGGTTCTTGCCACAGATGTATTTAATGTTATTCCAGAACTTGTGCCCTGAGCCCCAGGTAGCAGTAAGGGAGGATTTGTAATACTGTACTTTTGCTTGGCGTAGAGCCCATGTGCATTTGTTCTGGGCCTCTCTGTACCTTTGCTGGTCAGATGGCAGGCTGGTCGCATTGGAGAGGTGCCATAGCGAGTCTTAGGTTTGCATAAGTGCCAGTCGGTGGCTGGTGATCCAAGGTGCAGGGTTCCCTTTGGCCACCATATTAGTAAGAGGGGCAAGGGAGTCACAGATGACATTGAAGGTAAGAACAAAGCGGTCGAGGGCTTGGTCGGGATCGAGAGCATTCATTATGGGGGACCAGTCCCATGAAAGGAGTTGGGATTTGAGGAGGGCAAGTTTACTGGGTCCAAGTTTATGTTGTATTATTTTGGGGGGGTTAGGGAGCAGGGGACAGGGGATTGGTCACTAAGGGCATTAGGGAGTATGGTGGTGCTAGTGATCTTGTGGGGGCAGTTGGTGAAGACCAGGTCTAGGAGGGAGGAGGACCCAGAATGTTGGCCCAGTCATGTAGGGGAGTGTACTACTTGGGTAAGGTTTTGTGCAATTGCAGCGTTGATGAGTGGGGTAGCTGTCCTAGCCAGCCAGTTGATATTGAAGTCCCCTAGTGCTATTAATTCATTATTTGATGGGAGGGTGGTGAGGTAGGACAAGACAGAGTGGAAGGCTTCACTCTGATTCCTGGGGGGAATGTAGACCATAGTGATGAGAAGGGGGTTTGGGAGCATCCTAGTGTACTTTTGAGTGGAAGGGCTTGGGGTCCAGGGACCAGTGGAGAGGGTGGGAGTAATTGACCATGTAATGAGTCCTTAACATAAATGGTGCGCCACCCTCCTTTTTACTTAGTCGGTCAGTCCTGTAGAGGTTTTACTCAGACAGAGTTATTGAGGAGTCTGGGATGTGGGGGGAGAGCCAGGTTTCACCCATAGCAATGATGTCTGGATGGTGTTGAAGGACCCAACCCTGGAAGGTGTCCCATTTTTCATTAGGCTGCAGACATTGATGGTGGCAATGAGTAGGCCAGTGGCCTGATTTTGTCTTGGTGTGGAGGTAGCAAGCGGGCCTGGGTTAGGGTGGATATTACCGAACATGAGGAGGAGAAGGAGGAGGGATCTGAGGAGAGAGTTCCAGGCCAATTTTTTGAGAGAGCGAGATTTGAGTAGGAGGGACCCCTGGGTGCTAGACCATGTGACTTTGTATTCTCATGGTACTGTAATTAAATTATAATTCAGACTAGAGGATAGAAAAGAGAAGAGCACCTCTAGTTAGCTCTTGCAAAACTTATCATATTTAGAGCTGAACACATTCTTAAAACATACTTTAACATCTCATATAATCTAAATTGTACATGGTGCATTTTGCTTTGTTTTAATTACCATAAAAAATTTCATTTATTCTGAAAAACAATATTGTATTACAAAAGTTTTTTTTTTCTTGCAAAGTTTAAATTTTATTTTAAGTGTTTTGGCAGTAGTGCGATCAATTTTTTTTAACAGTTTAATATTTCTGTGACTTGAAGCATATACAGCAGTAAAAAAATGCCTGGTTCTATAGAGTAGTATAACAATGAATACATATACCATATAATAATAAAACATATAAAATACTGCAATAAAAATACTGTCAAGCTGATGTCATGCCCATAAAAAACACTACATTTCTCTCTAAAAAAAAAAACATATTCACACTCAACTTGTAGTGATGGCCATGCAGACCCTGAAGATATCTTTGTAATTTGGAGATTCTAGTAAAAGAAATACAGCATCCATTTAAGGAAAATCAGAGGCAATTTAAGAATATTCAAGTTACCCTTACTAAATCTGAAAAAATGCCTGGATGAAGTGGAGAACAGGATTGTGGCAGCTGCCAGCAGGAATGATAAAATCTAATTAATTTTACAAAAGCTGGTGTCTCAGAAAACCTTGTGGGAAGGACACTGAAAAGCAAGTTAAGAATGCATGGCGTGCTGGAAGGAGTGGAGGGTCCCAGATGGTGGATTTCATTGCCTAACATTTAAACAATGTGCCACAGTAACCAGATGATGTGGATTTAAGAATTGAGAGGGCACAAAGAACTTGGGTGCCTAAACCCACAGAAGCAAATGCTAGATCCATGTCTATTGTTCTGAATTGTCTGGCTACTAGAGAAAGGAGATGTTGCAGGCTGTTTGGACATTAAAATAAGTGAAATATAAGTGCACATGCATCACCTTTGATCAAGATATGTCTCAAGGTGTTGGCAAAAGAATGGCATATGATGGTGTGTACAAGGCTCTAAAGGAGAAAGGCATTAAATGTTGCAGTGCCATTTAATGCACAGCTTAGAAGCATTTTATGAAGGTGGGACTCAGTTATACAGCACACCAGAAGAAACGGAGACAGTTTGAAAGCAAAGGGCATAGTGATAACTCCGCTACAGAAATGCAGGAAACAGACTCCAATTGATACCACTTGCTCAAAACAGCAGGAGCTGGATTATCAAAAGGCAGGTCACAAAATGGTGCTGGCAACTCATGCATAGATAAAAGGAGATACTGTTGAGTTTCCAGATGGTTGGAAAAGGGAAACGGGCTCTAATGGAGAGAGGGAGGAATCACCACTGAGCCTGTCATTGGTGATCTGTATTTTATCCACAATACTGGGGCTGGTAGTGGAAGGGTATGACTGCGGGGAGGCCTAGAGTATGTGTATTACTTAGAGATTAATCTGCTCCAACATAAATGTTTATAACTTACTTTGTGGACTGACATTCAACAGATGCAGTCAGTTAAGATCACTTGACATATGGGAGACAGTAAAACCCAGATAATAGAAACATAGAATTTGATGACAGGTAAGGACCACTTGGCCCATCCAGTCTGCCCATTTCTCCCTATCTACACTATTACCTCACATCATGACCAATCTACAGTACTTTCTCCCTTCCCTCTTCCTTTCCACTATGATTCCTTTGTACTTATTCCATGTATTCTTGAACTCCACCACTATTTTTGGCCCCCCACCTCCATTAACAGACTGTTGGTATTCTTTCTAAAATCAATCATTTTGGGTAAGTGGGAGCACTAACCCTGCTGCAGCATCCAGACAAGCATTTACGCCAATTCCACATTACTGGGTATATACCAGGAAGTGTTGCATAAAGATATGAACTGGTATTTATATCATATCTATTATAGTGATAATACCATTGTGATCTAGATTTATGAGGTAATAACCAGACCAGTGGTAATAAGCACCACGGCCTTCAAGCTTGGTGTTTATTATCCCATCAGTCAGGTTATTACCAAGGAAACCCATACCACTATTGGTATTATAGCTATTATACTGAAAAACCAAAAATATGTTTTAAAAACCTGCTGAAATCTGTGTTTGTGGTGCTGCAGCATACCAGTGAGAAACAAGGAATCATTTCTGACAGATGCACTGTAGCGCTGCTGGACATCTTTGATTGGCTGCTGCCTACAGAAATGGGAGAGGAGACTGGGCTTGCTGTCTGCTTCCCTGAGTACAGATGCAGCAGTCAATCAAAATGCAGAGCTACTGTCCCATTATTGTACTTAGCCAGTCAGAATGCTGCTCCATTGTCCCATCATTCAGTCTACTGTCTGGTTTTCACAGAATAACGGGATAGTAACTGCATTCTCATTGGCTAAGAGTGATTTCTTCAGTAAAATGTAAATATAGCTGTACTCTTCTGCTCATAAGAACAGAGTTTCATGAACTGGCACTGACCCTTTTGGGTTCCAAAGATCAAACTATTGAAATGTCTGTAGTGCTGAAGCTTGAGGTCAGTGCACCTAGACTTCTTTTTACACACATAAACTGATAGATTGGACTTGGGAGCTTTGTGACTGTTTCTCAATTATTTCTGAATATTGCTTAAACAGTCATTGGAGAAGATATTTGTGACTCTTGGCAGTATTATTTTTTTATTTTTATTTTTATAAAAATACAGAGCAAAGAGTCATGCATTATCTCGACAGTGGGGGGAGGGGAGTGCTGTTTGCGACACCAAATTACAATGACTAATGTCTGCAGGCGGTGTTTACTATTCTGGCTGCTGCTTATTGATCTACTTTGGTGGGCCCAGCAGACTAGCTTTTAAGGGTTATCTACTGTGTTAGATAATATTAACAAACCCCTGATGCACTTGGTTACTGCAATACTTTCTTATTTTGCTTGGGGGTGCTGGAGTAAGATCCATTGCATACAGGATCCATGACTGGAAAGATTTCTAAGTGGTTTGAGTTTTATATGCTATAATGTTGTTGTTTGTTGGGTAGGATACATAATTCAGGAATATATTGCAGGACAGGGTAGATGTGCAGTTAGGAGACATGTAAGTGATGGTACAAGTTTTAGATAAACTAGGATGATGGCTGCATTTCAGTTGCACAAAACCAAGATTTGAATACAAAATGTCAACAGTATAAATAATGTCCTTAAAAGGAAAAAAATTACAGCAGATAAAACAAGAGCAGGCACAAATTATCTTTTCATAAGAGACCCATTTAAGAAAAACAGAACATGAGAAAATTATCCAATTCTGTTTTAGTAGGGGACTCCATGCTGACTATAAACAAAAGAAATGAAGAGTATTGACCTTAATTTCTCCACTTCTCTCATTTCAGGAACATGAGGTTATCTGGGATCCAGAAGAGCACTATGTGTTAGTGGTAGGGGGTTTATAAGGCAATATGGTCAGCTTATTTAATAATTATGCTCCCCCTGGATCCGACTATGCCTTTTTGAAAAACAATTTAAACTAATGGTGGAAAAATTAAAGGCACTGTCATAGCAGGAGGGGACCTTAAAGCAGCAGTGTAACAATTAATGTTCTCCAAAAAAAACTAGTTTCAGCTATAATTAATAAAATATTAGCATACCTGTCAAATCCACTTTTCTAGGTACCTCCCATGGTGCACTCCATAGTTTTGTGTTTTTTTTTCCTTGATCCTAACCCTTATCATACTTATAACACTATTTCAAAGCCACATGTGGTGGCCATCGTTTTTTCTTGTGAAAAAATAAATTAATTAAAACATTTATAAAATATTCACATCTTGGTGGAGCTAGAAAATTGTACCCCCAGATAAAACTGGAAGACGCCTGGAATCTTTTATGATGAAAAAGTAGGTGCACATTGTTGTTGCTGTGCAGTTTTAATTTGACTGTTAGCGGCCAACCTGTCAGCACATCGGTAGCACTACCATCCATGACCATAGCAAAATGGGTTTAGGAATGAGCCTGGGTCATCAGGGGCCAGCCGGGGCGGGGGGGGAGAAAGTTTGAGCATCCCATAAGACATTCCCCTCCTCCAAAGGGGGGAGGGCTGTCACACCTTCCTGCTACTGCCGCCTGTGTATGCACAAGCAGCGGCACAGGACTTGCAGTGTGGGGAGGGGAGAATGCTGTTAGGCATTTGGCTGAGACCTGCTCCAGAATACCTACTGGCTGGAATCTCTGTCCTTCATGCTGGCATCTTCAAGGGGGGGTTCGGAGCCCAAACAGTAAAACTTAAGCCCCCACTGTCATGCAGCATGATCCTGCCAACAAGTTGGAGGGGGGAAAAGCATGGATGGTCGCTAATATCGCCACCGAGCCCCACCAGCAGTAGGGAGACAAAAATGTGCTATAAATGTGCTATATTTGCTGTCTAGTGTGCTTACCTGGTAAACAAAAGCAAATAAATAAATAAAATAAAACATCTGACCCTCAACTTGCAAAGAGTTACATCTAGTAAGACTCCTGTGCCATGGGTTAGGACAGTGCCTATGGTGCAAAAGTTTGGGGCACAAATTGGGATAGTAGATGTTTGGAGACAATGGTATGGTACCTTGAAGACTTTACCTTTTGTTCTCAACCCCAAGGCATCTTCTGACTAGATCTGTTTTTAAATAGTCTACCAGATTTGTAGAAAGTGTCTAAATGCAGAAGGTGAATTATTAGACATTAAGAGCATACCCCTGTATTCTCATATTGGAATCTGGGTCTTCTTCACAAAAAGACCCTCTGGAGGTTACATTTAATATTGATGAGAAAACATTAAAATCTTATTTTGCAAGATATGGACCAAATTACAAAAGACAATGAACACACTGATGTAACACCCACTACATTGTGGGACATGGTGAAAGCAGTTCTAAGAGGCCAGTTGATTGCACTGGTATAAGGAGAGAAAAAATCAGAGGGAAAGTCAGTGAGTGGCAATGGAACTTAAAATGATAGGTTTTGAGTAAACTTTAAAAAAGCAATTAGTCTAAGGGGAGAGAACAAGAATTGCTTAAAGCCAGAGATAAGTTAAGAGAGTTGGTTACTTAAGCAACTGAAAAACAAGTGAGATTTACTCAGCAGAAATATTATGAGGGTGAAGCCAGAGCTGCAAACATAGAAACATAGAAACATAGACTTTGACGGCAGATAAGGACCACTTGACCCACCCAGTCTGCCCATTTCCCCTACCTATTGGATAAGCTGCAGATTCTAGTTAGCCAACAGTCTACTTTCTGCAACACTCCACTACAATTGCCTTATGTCTGCCCCATGCATGTTTGAATTCCCCTACTGTTTTAGACCCAACAACCTCCCCAGGAAGGTGGTTCCATACATCCACCACTCTCTCCATGAAAACATTTCCTCACATTACCCCTGAGCCATCCCCTCTCTATCTTTAAATTGTGCCTCTTGTTCTTACACATCTCTTTTTCTGAAAGATGCTACCCTCCTGGACTTTGTTGATTCCCTTGAGGTACTTCAAAGTTTCTATCATGTCCCCCCCGTCCCTCCTTTCATCAAGGGTATACATATTAAGCTCTCTCAGTCTCTCTTCATATGGTTTCTGATGCTGACCCTGCACCATTTTAGTTGCCCTCCTCTGGACTGCTTCCATCCTGTCGATGTCCTTGTGTAGATGGGGTATCCAAAACTGCACACAGTATTCCAGATGGGGTCTCACCTACTGTCTGTACAGAGGGATAACCACTTCCCTTTTTCTACTTGTGATGCCCCTTCCTATGCATCCGAGTATCCCCCTGGCTCTCCTTACTGACTTCTCGCATTGCTTACCCACCTTTAGATCATCTGATATGACTACCCCCAAGTCCCTTTCCATTTTTGTTGTTGTTAGTACCTCCCCTGCTACTGTGTATGCTTCTTCTGGGTTTTTGTTTCCCAGGTGAATTACTTTGCACTTCTTTGCATTGAATCTAAGTTGCCATATGTCTGACCATTCCTCCAACCTTGCCAAGTCCCTTCTCATCCTTGCTACCCCCCTTGTGTATTAACTCTGTTACAGATCTTTGTGTCATCTGCAAAGAGGCATACCTTTCCCTCCAGACCCTCTGCAATGTCACCTATAAAGATGTTAAAGAGGACTATGTATAGATTGTGTAAAAAAGTTGCTAAGGCTACAATTACAAGAATTAAGCATTTTAAAACAGAAACAATGTATTATAGACATGATAAAATAGAGAAGTTTTTAAAGCATATTGGGCCCTGTTCACCATTAATGAGCGGATCACAAATTGCTGGTGTGCAGAAGTCTGCCCCTGGAACCCCAGAGCCCATGTAGGACAGCCACAGAATGCACAACCATTGTGCAGACCTGCATGCCAGCATGGAGCCAATGGAGATGGGTTGGGCTAGAAGGTATGGCATGGTCAGGTGACAGCTGCTCAGAGAGTCCCCTACTGTGCTGCCACTGTGGATCTTGGGAAGTGGAGGACTAGATAATGATTGCCATATCCCCCTTCTTTATGGGGAATAAGCAGCCTTTACCACCTGGCTTCTGCCCTGCACCCAGCCATGCAGGAGAGTGATGGGGTGGGGGCCACAACCCTTGACCATCCAGTCTGGCTGTATCAACAGCAGGGGTGCAGAGACACTTATAATCAGTGTCTCCTGGTCATATTTATGTATCTCTCTTGCCACATGTAGGTGGCAGTGTGCATTCTGCATGTTGCAGTCATACCCCCTGTTATGCCCTCCTCCAGCAGGGCATGGAACCATGTGTGCAAGCTGAGATAAAGCAGGGCTATGGGGAATGTGGCACATAATGTGCATGCTGAGGGATATCAGGGTCCCCCATGCATGCCGGGGGACATACAGCACGCCTACTTGCAACATATAGTGACACACAGGAATCAGGAACTGGGCCCAGTATGCAGATTTCTATGATTCACATACACAAGGATCCAAAGAACAAACAGGGAAATATTTGGAAACATTGACCTTACCCCAAGTAACAGAGGACTACAATAATATTTTATTAGGGAATATTACAGTGGAGGAAGTACTAATGGCCATAAAAGACAAAAATGGGGAAAGTATCCAGAGAATGATGGTTATCTCTCAGAATTTCATAGGATTTCTAAGGGACAGCTTGCACCACTGTCACAGAAAGCACACAATTATGCCATGTTGGAGGAAGGAGAACTGGCTTCATCTTGGAAAGCAGCAGCTATTTCAGTGTTTCTGAAAGAAGGAAAGGATTTCCTCTACTGTACCCCATACAGGCCTGTATTAATTCTTTATTCAAATCACAAGTTGCTAACTAGTATAATAGCTTAAAGAAACGTATTTATTTATTTGTTCCTTTGTTAATCGGGTTGGTGCACTGATCCAAGGACCTTTCTCAGGCATGGCAATGGTCAGAGACTGGCACATACAGAAAAGTCACAATAAGGACAAGTAAATACACAGAGTTGAACAGTAACAATAGCAGTCAGTGTGGATCAGTAACTATACAATGTTTGACAGCAGCAGCCACTGCTCAGAGTTAACATTGACAGGTAAAGAGCAGTATCGAACAAAAAAATATACATACTATTTACAATTACAATTTACAGGTATATTTACAATTTACAAGTAGCAAGCAGCTGACCCCTGGTATTAAAACAGATCAAGTAGGTTTTGTTACTACACATCAAGATTCTGACAATGTTAGATGGACCATACAATTAATACTCCCATCCAACAATTGCAGGTGAAATCAAATTTAGTTAGGCTAGATAGTCAGAAACCATTTGTTAAAATGGACCGAGAAACATACAAACATAGCAACATAGAATTTGAGAAACATAGAAACATAGCAAACTAGAATATGACAGCAGATATGGACTGCTTGGCACATTCAATTTGCCCATTTCTCCCTACGTACACCATTACTGTATACCGTGCCTGATCTACAGCTATTTCTCATCCCTCTCTTTCTTTCCGCTATGATTCCCCTGTGATTATCCTACACATTCTTGAACTGCATCACTATTTTTTCCCCCACCACCTCTGCTGGAAGACTATTCTAGGAACCCACCACTCTTTCTGTGTAGAAGTATTTCCTCACATCTCTCCTGAATCTACCCACATTCAGCTTAATAGCATGCCCCACATGTTCTTGAGCACTTCTTCTTCTTCTTCTGAAAAATACTTCCCTCCTGTACCTTATTTATATCCCTGTAAGGTATTTAAAGGTCTCTGTCATATCCGTCCTCTTCCTTTTCTTTTCCACAGTGTACATATTGAGGTCCTTTAGTCTCTCCTCGTAGGGCTTCTTATGCAGATCCTGCACCATTTTAGTTTACTCTCAACTCAGTCTATATCCTTCTGGAGAGTTTTTGTATGGGGTCCTTTCCAAATTAAGCTTTACTGAGGACTTTATAACAAGTATCGGGCATCTATTTCAAGAAACTATAGTGTATGCACTGATGAATGGGGACATGTACAGTATAACAGCTTTATTTTAAGGAGGGGTACCAGGCAAGGAGGCCTGCTTTCCTCTTTGGTACTTGCAGCATATATAGATCTCTTGATACAATGGATTCAGCAGGAGGAAGGGAATACAGGTGTTCAGCTGGGGAATCTGTAAATAGAGAATAATGCATATATAGGTGTGTGATATGCATTTTGTTTACACACCCAAGGTATGTATATTTTCACACACCGAGGGTGTGTAAAAAAACTGCATATTACAAACCTATATATTTTTTATTTTTTATAATCACTGGTGAAGAAGACCTTAACACAAGATGAGTGCTTATGTTTAAGCCCAAGTAATACTGTCAGTGACTCAGGATTGTCCTTTGTAGAACCATCTCGTGCAGGCTCAGACTGTTTCATTAGACTACGCTACGAGAGACAACCTGGCGCGAGACTGTAAAAGTGGTGTCAACTCACAGGTTGATACGACTTTCGATATCAACCCGCGGGTTGATATGACTTTCTACAGAACTCGAAAACAAGTCGATATCGGGGGTCACCAGTTACTATCATAAGATAGCATGCTATGCTGATGATGTGCTAGTATATTTAAATAATCCAGAATCCACATGAAGGGGATAAAGGATTTAAGTTCAGTGGCAGGGTACGCTCTTAATTCAACCAAACCTGATGTTATGGTCTTTAATAATTCTGTACCATGTGACCTTAGTGGGAGATAAACATTACAATACAACTTTCTTAAGATACAACTAAATAATGGGAGCGGAATTTCACATCATTAGTGAGGAAAATCAAGCAGATGCTCAAAGGTGTGATAACTGATAAGTAATTATTGGCAATACTTTAGTAGGATTAGGCTTTCAAGACGCAGTAGTTGCCCAGGTTCCTATATTTATTCCAGAAAGTCCCAGTTTATAAAACTAAGCCAGCATTTTTAGAATGGAAGCCGCTTCCTATCTTTTTTATATATGGGAAGTTAAAAAAAAAGAGGGTCAGTTTCTAAATTCCCAGCTTAGAATATTGTTGGGCAGCGAACCTCTCATATGTGTTTTTGTGGGGTACACCTACATATGATGCTAAATGGAAAGAACAAGGGGAAAGAGGACCAATTTCATTGTGGGCAATTCTATATGCTAGAACCCTTAGATAGCAATGGAAAGCCAGTTGCTCTGCTGGGATGTCAGCAGCCCTAAGTTGTTGGGAGGTGGTGATGAGGAGGTTTCAGTTAGTTTGAACTCTTTGGCCATTTCAATGGTTTATTAAAAATGAAGAATTTCTTCCTGCCCAGACTGATCATACCAATCCACGATGGGTGACTTTGGAGGTGCAATACCTGGAACAGTTCTTGTCAAATTGCAATTTATGTCCCTTTTCAGATTTAAATGAGGAATTTGGCTTAAGATGTGGTTACTGAAACTAAGCAAACTGAGAAGTGACCCAGTGGTATGGAGGGCTGAGGCACTGGTGCCTCACCTGCCATCACGCCAGCAGATCAGGGGCTAGATTTTCAAATGGGTTGGGGACTAAGTCCCACGCTGCAGTCACTGCTGTGGGATGAAATCTCTGTACCTGCGGAGATTTGTATTTTCAGCCGGCGCAGCTACAGGGAATGCTATACCTGCTGTACCAGGTGTACCATTTTCCTGCAGCTGTGCTGAAAAATAGCCACAAACTGCCATAAAATGTAGAGACGGTTGTAGATCAGCTTCACCTTTGAAAATACCATAGCTATGGGAAAAACTGGAGCTCCACAAGTGGTGACTACTTGTGCCAGTTATTCCCACCATGGGGGGGAGTAAGTCCTAGAGGAATCACAAGGATCTCAGGTAAGCCCCAGGGATGCTGGGTGACAGAGCCGGGGGGGGGGGGGTGAGTGAGGTAAGAAGCCTGCCCCAGTAGGAGAAGAAAATAGTTTAGAAGTCAGGACTTAAATATTTTCAAATCAAGGATTACATACTGAAATGGCAAAAGGCGATACAAGTGTGACACCTCTGGAAGTGGGGAAGTTCATAGAGGATAGTCTAGCAGGAAGAAAACTAAAAAAGTAGATTTTAGTGATCTACAGAACACTGAGCAATGCTGTGGAAGATTTGGTACCTGAGGTCTCGGAGAGATGGGAAAAGGAGCTCCAATTGCCCCAACAGACATAGGAACATCTTTTCAGTACTAGTCATGAGGTCACTTGTTCTCCAATATGGAAAGAATTCAGCTGGAAGGTCCAGAAAAAGCATCTCATTACACCTTATTTGTAACATATAGTTGAAGCATATTTCCTGAAATTTCTATGATATCCGGAGATCAAATAGTTATAGTACCAGTGTCCCCCCCCCCAAAAAAAAAAAGCACATTGAAGGCCTACAATTCATTCAAATCAATTCAGTTTTTCTTACTTGGTCTTCATTCCATCATTTTAACATTTAGAGGGGTTCTTGGTTTCATCATTGAGCCGAACCATGATCAGTCTGACCATCAATGGCAAAGTGACCCACTCCTCAGTCAGGAAACTACGCAATACATTTTAAAATGCCAATATGAGCTTAAGTTTCACTACCCTCTCTTTTCTTGTGTGGAAACCACTCTCTGGCTTCATCTTTTAACTTTAAATTTTAAATTGCCAGTATGAAGTTAAGGTCCACTGCTTTTTCTCTTATGTGTAGACTACTCTCTGGCTTCATCTTTTATATACTATGCTCTGACCCATAAGAGGCTCACAGCTGACCATTGGGGAGCTCACCAGTTAGAGAAGGCCACGCCTCCTATTTGCAATACAATGTTAAAGGTTTAGCAAGCTCAACCCTGGTTAATACACAGAGATTTTATATTCCTTATGCAATTTTCTTAACTTCTTAAATTGTTTACAGGGTTGCACCTCATGTGTGGCCAAATTAAAATAGTTACAGTATGAGCTCCCCATCAAAGCTGCATGAAAACCTGCAGTTCATTCAAGTCAGTTCAATTTTCTTATTTAGTTTTCATTCTATCATTTTAACATTAAGTAGGGTTCTTGGTCTTATTATTTGGCTGAATCACAATTAGCCTGACCACCGACATAAAGGTGACCCACTCATCAGTCAGGAAGCTATGCTTTAATTTTTACAATGCCAGCATGAGATGAGGTCCCAGCACTGCCCTCTCTTTTTCTTGTGTGGAAACCACTCTCTGGCATCATCTTTTAACTTAATATTTTACCATGTCAATATGAGCCAAGGTTCCACTGCTTTCTCTCTATTGTGGAAACCATTCTCTGGCTCTATGTGTTATTTAGAAAATGGCTTAGTAATTTTCTCAATTCTGATTGGCTGAAACAGTCATAGCAGCTGGTGGGTATTTTTAAACAGAGCCTGCTGAGAAGTAGTACCAGCTCTTGACGAAAAAAGGGTGCCCAATCACCCAAATGAATCATGCTGCCACACAGACTTCCCTCGCAAAACCACTGTGAAGTGCAGCATGCGCAAAGAAGCAGCTCAACGGTACCCTCCTCTGTACCCCCACTCTCACACCACAACATTCCTTTGATGGCAACAAAAAATGTAAACTAGCATTTGTGGAGATATTTTTTTGTTTGTTTTTAAATAAAGAGACTTGACTCTGGTACAGACACATCTCTCAACCTATGATCCCCTCACTCTCTCACAGACTCTGGTAGTCAATGCAATTTCCAATCTATGATTCCCCACCCCCCTCATGTATCTGCAGCAGCCACTTTCCTGCTACCAGCTCCTGCTACTATCTTCTCTTACCACTGTCTGGGACCGTGTGCCTCCATAAAAACTCCTGTACAGAATTACAGAAAATAAAATTTTTAAATAAAGAAACAGCAGCTCACTTAGTTGAATGTAACAGTCACCCTGAGTGCTCCTCTTGCACTAAAAAAGGAAACGATTGACTCAACCACTACCAAAATCCAGTTCCCAATACAAGTGTCTTGCATTCTTAAAAAAATAGGCCCAGCTCCATCACTAAAACCATTAACGATGTCGGATTCCCACTACGAGGGCCTCACATTCCTTCCACATCAGACCCATAGAACTAC
This sequence comes from Neoceratodus forsteri, assembly GCA_016271365.2. Taxonomy (NCBI): domain Eukaryota; kingdom Metazoa; phylum Chordata; order Ceratodontiformes; family Ceratodontidae; genus Neoceratodus; species Neoceratodus forsteri. The sequence goes on along the minus strand of CM057450.1, from coordinate 554,209,222 downwards.
AAGTCCCATGAAACCCTGCAGCTTGCTATGCACTCAGACTCCTAAACATTATTGCCCTCATCTGCCAAGCATACCACACTACAGGGACTACTTTACAAGAAGCATATTCTGATTCATTTTTAACACTTATTACACTTCTTTTTAATACTTTATTTATTTTTTAAATGTTACATATGGGCCATTTTCTAAGCGCAATAATACCCTCCAGGGCTGGCGGTATTGGAAAATACTGGACCTTCCATGGGCAATAAGGCCCTCCGCCTGCGATGTCAGACCTCATTATGTCCCTGGGCAGTTCAGTATTTCCCAATACTGCCCACCCTGTTGGGTATTATTGCTTACATACTGTGCTCTGGCCCATAAGAGGCTCACAGGTGACCATTGGGGAGCTCATCAGTTAGGCGAAGGCTTGCTAAACCTTTAGCATTGCATTGCAAACAGGAAAGGTGTGGTCTTCTCCTAATTGATGAGCTTCTAACTGGTTACCTGTGACTCTTTTATGGGCCAGAGCACACTATATAAAACATGAAGTCCGAGAGTGGTTCCCACACAAGACAGTGAGAAAACAATGGTACCTCAGCTCATACTGGCATGCTAAAATTTAAAGTATAGTTTCCTGACTGATGAGTGGGTCACCTTGCCATCAGTAGTCAGGCTGATTCTTGATTTACAGAATGATGAGACCAAGAACCCCTCTAACTGTTAAAATGATGATTGAAAACCAAGCAAGAAAATTAAGGACTGGTGCTAGAACTATATGGTTTTGATTTGTACCCTTCTGAACAATTAAAAAATGTTAAGAATGATGCATAAAAAATATGATAAAATCTATGTGTATTGTCCAGTGTTGAGCTTTCTAAACCTTTAACACTACAATGTAAACATCACTTGCTAGCAAGCTGTTCCATGGTCCCACCACCCTTTTAAGTAAAATACACTTTCTCGCATTTTTTCCTGAACCTTCCTCCAGTCAGCTTCCAGTTGTGCCCTCATATTGTTGAACCAGTCTTCCTGCTAAATAATTCCTCATAGTTCACTTTATTTGTTCCTTTCAGGAATTTGAAGGTTTCTATCATATCCCCCTCCTTTTGGTCTTCACCAGTACATGTTCAGTGCCCTAAAGTGCTCCTTATAGGACTTCCTCTGCTGGCCCTGTATCATCTTTATCACCCTACACAGTACCACTTCTAGCCTATCCTTTTCCATTCTAAGGTGACAGCTCCTGAACTGGGCAACCATAGAGGGGGAGTATCACTACTTTCCTTCTACTATCAATACCCCTGCCGATACACCCCAGTATCTTGTTTTTGTTGCATTGGCTAGCCTGTTTAAGGGTGTCATTGATGATGACTCCTAGGTTCAGTTCCTCAGCTATGGTGCTAAGTTTAACACCACCCATCCAGTATTCTGTCCTTGGGTTCTTTTTTCATGGGTGCATCACCATTCACTTTTTGGCATTGAATTGCAGCTGCCAGACATTTGACCACCTCTCTAGTCTTTGTAGGTCACCCTCTAATTCTTTAATTCTCTATGTGCTATCCACCCTTCCACAGAGTTTAGTGTCATCTGTAAAGAGATTTATCCTACCCTGGATCCCTTCTCCAATGTCACTGTTGAACATATTCTCCATAGAGCTTTTTGCCCACCTGCCGCCACCTACTCCTGCCATTGGGTCCCTATGTTGAGGGTCCCCCAGTCCCATCTGCTGCTCCCCTGTTGTCATGTCAGCAGAGATCCACATGGAGCAGGACCTGGTAGTTCACTGAAGGCCATCATACATGGCAACAGGGGCACATGGACTTTTTCCCCTGGTTTTTCTCCCCTGGCAACTGCACTACATGCAGTGGTGTAACTGATTAGTTCCGCCTCCATGCATACATCCTCACATACTTGTAACTGGTCATTGCTTCTGTGCCCAGGCTGTATTACCACCTGGACACCTCCAGGTGTCAGACAAGCAGTGGGTCACGCTACCCCCCCACCCCAAGGGAGGAGAGCCATCTGTGGGGATGCTCAACCCTCCCTCCCCAGCCAGCCCCTGAATGACCCTCATCCATTCCTGAACCCAGGCCGCCGGCATATTGGAGGTAAGATGCTATGCCCCTCAGCCCTCCATGCCACTGGGCAGCTGAACATGTTAAAAAGGACCAGGCCCAGGGAAAAACCCCCATGGTACCCTGCTTGTGGCCTCGCTCTCCTCTGATTTAATTCCGTTTCCCACAACCCACTGCTTCCTCTCTTTTAGCCTGTTTTCCACTCATTTTTGTATGAGTGTGGGATAACAGATGGACACCAACTCGTTCAATTCAGGTTAACACACATTGGCTTGTGTGATGTTTATTGCATCATAAACAATTGATGCACAGAAATCAAAACGAATAAAATAAAGCAGAAAAATAATAATACAATATTGTGGCAAACGTTGTTTCAGTTTCCACTTTAAAGTGCAGTAACAGACTCCCCTCAGTCCTTCACCTAAAACTTGGTCAGCAAGTACTGACTCTCTGTCTCTTTTCAGAACTGAGGTAGGGCTTTTATAAGTTTATTAGAAGTTGGAAACATTTCCACTGCCTTTTGATTGACAGCAGACATAACATAAAATTAGTCTCTAGGGACCACTGCTGCACCATAGAGAACAGTTCAGTTGGCAGCCACCTGGAGCACAGCACAGAACATGCAGTATTGTTGTACAGCATTGGAAAAGGTCAGAACATTCTGTGTTCTCCTAAACTCTCCTGCAAGGACATATTATCCCGTGCTGTCTGCTGCAAAGTATACAGTATCTTAGAAGGGGGCTGCTAACATCTAGAAAAAGCAGATGCAATGTTTTGTTATTCTTATATTAAAACTGCCCTCTCATTTTGCAACTGCACTCTCAATTTTGTTTTATGGCCAAAGACCTGAGAAGAAAACAATATATAACTTTAATATTCTTTGAGGGTTTTGGCTGGTTTCTAGTTAGTTTTTTAGGTTAATATGCATAGAAAGCCACTGTACTTATATGGGACCTGATGGATGCATCTCTCCTCAGCTGGGGTTTGACTTAATATCTCAGCAATTTTATACACAATACTATGGAGCAGCAGGGAAACTACAGGGATGCAGAAACATAAAAAGGGGGTGGTGCTCCATCAACCAAACATCAGGGCTGTTTGCTCTGACAAATAACAGGTTATACCATCCTGTCCTGAGCGTACTGTTACTCAGGGCATTTAATTACTGGTACCAGTACTTTTCTTCATAATCCCCACATGGAGCACCATTCATCAAAATGTTGTGGAGGTCACTTTCTTAACCTCCCTATAGCTGGACCTTTAAAGAGGAAAAAAGGAAATAAAAGTGGGTAATAGCTAAGAAAAAAAGGGAGGGGAGGCACCCAAAGGTGGCCAACCTTCCAGACTAGAAAATATAGGGAAAGAATAAAAGGAGAAATGAGAGAACTGTTGCAATAGAAGTTTCAGTAATTGAGAAAAGATGGTCCATTACCATGACAGGGAGTTCCCCCTGACACAAATCCCCCACCTTAAGAGGGGAACAGTTTTCTTTAAGACTGTTTCCCACCTTCCTATCCCTGGAAGTGATGGAGCTTCTGCACACCCACTCCAGAAGCTCTGTCTCAAGGTCCCAGTTAAAAACTAACAATCACTAATGTTTACCATAGCCAAAGTGAGTTTACAGCAATACAATTACCCTGAGACAAATATGTACATCATATTTCATGATGCACGTCTTCTACATAAACATTACCTTGTCATTATTCAAGATATTTTCAGGGTATTGCATCCACATGTGCCCCATATCATGGCAAATAATCTGCATTCAAATGGGCAGTCCCTTCCCTATGGGCTACTGTGAAGTGATAGGGCTGCAAGGCTAAATACCACCTCATGATGTGGGGGGGTCTCCATCATCTGGTGGAGCCAACAGAGGGGATTATGATCTGTCAGCACTTTAAATTCAGTTCCCCACAAATAATACTTTTTATTTATTTATTTAAAGGTTTTGCCAGGAGAGCATGCTGAACAGACAATTGCTCAATTCCAGATACGACCTGGGGACAGAGGGAATAAGGAGTACAAGCTTGATAGACTACAGACCATACATTACAATCACATTAAAAACATACAGGATTAAGAGCAGTACAATGCAAATTGGGTAACTGTACATTCTTACATTGACAATTATGAATCAAACATGGATTAAGGCAGGCCACAAATCATTGAACCAGGCAAGTGACAATGGAAAGTAGTACAGATACATAATAAAAGTAACGATTTGCATAGAGGCCTTGACGCTGTCAGCATCTAGAGCTGACGTGGGTACTTGGTCAGGTGGAGGATAAATGGGCTTTGAGAAGAGAGTTGAGGTCCAGCCTAAGGGGGGGTCTGCCGGATAGTCAGGAGAAGTTATTCCAAAGTTTGGGCATGCGGTAAGTGAAAGCTGACTGGCCTGCCAAGGTGGTCATGAGTGGGATGGACAGTAGACAGGAGTCATTGTTTCTTAGTGCATAACCTGGGGGGGTGGAGGCTGAGAGTGCAGAGGCTAGATATGGAGGGAGGGAATGTACCCAATATTTTGCTGTCATGCTAGCGCAGTGTGCAAGGTGCCTGTCCTGGAGTGAGGGTAGTTTGAGGGTCCTGTAAAAGTCATAGTGGTGAGTGGTGGTGGGATAGTCAAGGGCAAAATGGCAGAAGGAGTGGAAGAGGGGGTCCAGTCTGGCTAGGGTGGACTTTGGGGTGGTACTACAGACTACATCACCGTAGTTGAAAATGGGGAGAATCATCTTCTGCACAATCACTCGGTGAGCCAGCAAAGGGATGCAACCACGAATGTGGTACAGAGCTCCCAACTTGGGGTGAAGCTTTTTGTGGATGGCATCGATATGCACAGAGAAGTCCAGGTGCTGGTCAAGCCAGACCCTAAGATATCTGCATGAAATGCAGTTCTTCAGAGTATTCCCATCCAGGGTGTGGAAGGAGTAGGTGGAGGAAAACCTAGAAAGTCTGTGCCTTGTGCCGAAGGTCATGGAGATGGTTTTCTTGGCATTAAGAAAGAGCTGATATGAGTGAAACCACTGCTGAATATCATTAAACTCCTGCTGAAGGCTGGTCGACCACATCAGTGGGTGAGGGGTCAGATGTGTACAATACTGTATCATCTGCATACATATGAATGGATGTGTGTGGGCAGATGGAGGGCAGGTCATTGAGGAAAATGGAGAATAAGAGCGGGCCAAGGACTGAGCCTTGTGGTACACCAGAGGTAACCGGGAAGGGAGCGGAGGCAATGCTACCAATTCTGACTGACTGGGATCTGCCTATCAAATAGGAATGAAACCAGTTGGTAGCTGTGCTTGAGAACCCTGCAAGACAGAGCTTTGATAGAAGAAGGAAGTGGGAGACAGTGTCGAAGGCTTTAGCCAGGTCGACAAAAATGGCTGAGGTGATGTGTCCACTGTCCATACCAGTAAGGATGGAATCAGTGAGCCTCAGGAGAGAGGTGGTGGTGGAGTGGGACTTCCTAAAATCAGACTGTTAGGGTGTGAAAAAGGAAGAGAAATCAAGATAAGAGAACAGCTGAGAGAGGGCAAGGTGTTCTTGGATTTTGGCCAGTATGGAGAGGAGGGAGATCGGGCAATAATTCCAAGAGGCAGAGGTGTCGCCACCTTTGGGAAGGGGGATGACTGTGGCATGCTTCCACTCAGTGTGGATATTGGCTAAAGAGAATGACAAGTTGTATAGTGAGTCGGGGAGAGGCTATGGCTGGAGCCAACAGGTATAGCAGCTTGGAGTCTAGGCCAGTGGGACATTTGCCCTTGGAAGGATTGAGGGGGAGCAGGGCTTTGTGAACTTCAGCTGGGGAAATTGAAAATAAATTAAAAGGGGGTGAGCTGGAGGTGCTTGGTCAGTGTGGGAGGGGATTTTCTGATTAGCAAGGGAAGGGGATTCCAAGTCAGGAGTGTGATTTGATAAGAGTGACGAGGTGCATTCTGTAAAAAAGGAGTTGAAATGAGAGACCACCTTGAGAGGGTGTATAAGCAAGGAGCCATCTGCGATGAGTGCTGGGGTGGGGGGGCTGCAATGGAGGAAAGAATAGTGAGTTAACCACCTTCCAAAATTTAGTTGGTTGACTTAAATTGGCGTGGAAAGAGTCTTTGAAGTACTTGGCTTTCACCTTAAGGATTTGACTAGTGCAGGCATTACGTAGGCACGATACTTTTGTTGATGCATGGGTAAGCCAGAGATCTTGGCCGCCTTCCATGCTTGATACCTGGCCCTGAGAAGTGCCATGATACTTGCAGAAATCCATGGCAAGTGGACACCTCTCACCTGAACACATCTTAGAGGGGCATGCAGGTTCCAGACCGTGATAAACCTAAACTTTAAATGCTCCAGGTTGTCGTTGATTGAGGTGGCACATGGGATGTCAGACCAATCAATGGTAGCCAGGTCATAAAGGACAGCCTCCAGGTCCAGGGATTTAAATGATCTAGACAGGATGGTTCTGGGATAGGGTGATTTTGGACTGTGTATTTTCCTGACAGAGTAGATCACGTGGTGATCGCTTAAGGAGTCTGGAAGCAGCCCTGAGGCAATTATCAAGTGGGGGTGGGAGGTAAGGGACCAGTCTAGAAGGGAGTGGTTAGATGAAGTGGGGTTGTGACATGTGAGCTCCTTTATAAGTTGTGAAAGGTTTAAAGTTGTTACTTGGTTACATAGCTTGGAAAAACTACCTGAGAGCCAGTTCTGGTTAAAGTCACCCAGGATACGTAGCTCACCCCCTGATGCCAGTGACATAAGGATGTTTAGGTGTTCCACAATGGAGATGGGAGTGGCGGCAGGAGAGCAGTATGATCCAGCAATAAAAATGGGTCTATTATAGGTGAGGGAGTTTAATTAAAATAGCGTTGATGGTGTTTTTGGGGATTTGCAGCTGGTCTGGGGTATACCGAAGCAATGTGCTGATGTATATGGCTACGCCACCACCTCTGTTGTTGCAGGGATGGTTGTGATGGATTAGGGTGTAGCCAGAAAGGATGAATTCGCCATCCAGATTGTGTGGTGTCAGCCAGGTCTCTGAAATAGACAGTATGTCAGGTCTTAAGGAGAGAACAATTGGTTGCAGTAGGGTAAATTTGTTTAGGAGGCTGCAGATGTTTAGGTGGGTGATTTTTAAACCACGGGGGAGTTTGAGTGGGGGGCAGGGTTCAGGCAGGGGGGAGTGGACCGTGGTTGGGTTTGATGCCCCCTGATAAGAGGAGCAAGAGGGTTATTAGAATTTTTGTTTTGGGCACGGCCCATATAAACTTGCAGAAGGAATTAGGTGACATGGAGGGAGCCACTGGGGAGTCCTGGGACTGGAATTTCAGGGCAATTAATCCTGCATGAAAGGTGGGTGGCAGTACAGAAGGACCTGCCAATACCTTGGGCTGGACAGCATCAGGGAACTTCATAGTGGTTAATGTAAGGGAGGGTGGATTAGGAGCATCTATAGTGTAGGGAACTGGCTGGCAAGGCTGTGCCTCTGGGTAGGAGGATGGAGGTAGTGAGACCAGGGTAGCTAGGATAAAACAAACTGTAAGGAACAGAAGCATCTTTCTGAGTCTGATAGGGATCAAGGAGAGGGTTAGTAGCGGCCGCTACTGGTGAATGCTGATAAGCAGCAAATGGAAATGTTGACAGTTAAGTTTTTTACAGAACCAAATGACCAAGCCTATAAATGTGACCAAGCCTATAAAAGTGGTAGACAACCAAGGGTGGTGGTGGTGGTGGAGGTGGCGGGGCCAAACGCTCCGCATTTCAAAAAGTTGTCCATTGCACCATGCTGCATACCTGCTGCAGTAAGTCTGGGTGGGGGAGTCGGCAGCACTGTTTTGGGGGAGGGCCATGGTTCTCCAGGCCCTCATGACCAACACCTTGGGGAGCTGTGAGGAATGAAGCAAGAAACAGTGGGGTTCCACAGCCCATTTCAAAGCCAAACATTCCTTTTCAATTGTTGCACATTTCTTTTCCCTTTCATGCAACTTTCTAGTGATGTACATGATAGGATGTTCTTCCCCATCAATTCTCTGGGTCAATACAGCCACAATTCTTGTCTCTGATGCATCTGAATGCACTTCAAAGGGCTGAGTAAAGTCAGGACTTTGGAGAACTGGGGCTGTACACAATATGGCCTTGATGCTCCTAAAGGCTGCATCGCATTCAGGGGACCACTGTACCTTATTGGCATCTTTTTTTAGTAAGCTCTGTTAGGGGGCTGGCAACAGCTGAAAAATTGGGGATGAATCTTCTATAATAGTCCACTAACCCCAAGAAGGACCTAACATGCTTTTTGGTAGATGGTACCTGACTGCTGGCTACTGCAGCCACCTTATCCGTCTCTGGCTTCATCTGCCCATTTCCCAGAATGAAGCCCGGGTACCTTATTTCCACATTACCAATGGTACATTTTGGTGGATTTATAGTCACCCCTGCTTCTTTAATTGCCTGTAACACTCTCTCAAGATGCACCATGTGGGTTTCCCAGTCAGGACTAAACACCACAACATTGTCCATATAAGCTGAACAGTACTCCGTATGTGGCCTAAGCATTTGATCCATAAACCACTGGAACATTGCAGGGGGCCCCATGCAGTCCAAATGACATGTTTACAAAATGGTACAGGCCCAGTGGGGTGCTAAAAGCAGTTATCTCACATGACTCCTGGGAGAGGGGTATCTGCAAATATCCCTTCATTAGGTCTAATGTAGATATATAGTTTGTGCTACCCAACCTATTGATGATGTCAATTCACGGCATAGGGTAGCCATCAAAAAGCAATGCATTGTTTATGCGCCGAAATCAAGGCAGAGATGGATCCCTCCTTCTTTCTTATCCACCACCACAATGGGCGCTGACCAGACACTTTTTGATGGAACTATGATTCCCAACTTTTCCAGCTTTTTAACTTCTTGGGTGACCTCATCCCTTACCTTCACAGGTAACCAGTAAGGTTTTTGATGTATGGGCCTGTCTTGTGTTACTGTGATGGTATGGGTAATCCCTTTAGCCCTCCTTGTTATGTTGGTGAAGGTGGAGGCATACTTCTGCAACACATCTTCTAATTCTTGGTGTTGCTGGGGAGTTAGCTCTGGGTTTACATGCATCTCCTTTACACTCCCAGGTTTCTCTAACCTATGGTATGCTGTCTCCAACTCTGACTCCCTGCCTTCAGGATGGATGTAGCACACTGGGGTACTCTTGTCATGCCATATTTTTAGCAAGTTGACATGATATACATTTTGAGGGAGTCTCTTTCCTGGCATCCCAATTTCATAATTCACTGACCCTGTCTGTCTCAAGATAGGGAAGGGGCCTTGCCTTCTCATTAGCAATTTATTCTCTGTGTTTGGGAGCAACAACAAGACTTGATCCCTACTTGGAATGGGTTGGTACCCACCACTTGGTCAAACTGAACCTTTTGTTCAGCCTGTTTGTGCCCTAGGTTTTGGTGTGCTAGTTCCACATATCTCACTAGGCATTTTCTGAGTCTAGTCATGTATTCCAGGATGTTACATTGTCCTACTGTTTTTCCTTCCTCCAGTGTTCCTTCACCACATCTAAAGGCTCTCTTGGATTCCACCCATACAAAAGGGAGAAGGGGGAGAAACTGGTAGATGTCTGGGGAATCTCTCGGTAGGCAAACAGGAGGTAAGGGAGATACCTGTCCCAGTCCCTACCTTCCTCACTTACAAACTTTTTCAGCATGGTCTTTAAAGTCTGATTGAACCATTCAACCAGCCCATCAGTCTGGGGGTAGTAAGGTGAGATGTATACTGCTGCTATTCCTAGGAGACGGTAAAGTTCCTTCAACATACTGACATTGAAGTTGCTTCCTTGATCTGTTAATATCTCCTGAGGGATACCCTTCTGGCTGAACACTTTGGCCAGTTCCTCTGCTATCCTAGGGGCAGTGACAGTCCTCATAGCTATAGTAGCAGGTGGCATAATCACAAATGACAAGAATAAAGTGGTTCCCCTTGGAACTTTTTTCCAGTGGGCCCACTACATCCATGGCTATTTTGTCAAATGGAAGGGACACTATAGGGATAGGTTGAAGGGGAACCTTATTCTTCCTCCCTATTCGAGCCACTTTCTGGCACTCAGGACAACATTTTATGTAGTCAGCAACTTGCTCATGGATAGCAGGCCAGTAAAAGCGGGACAGTATGTGATATATTGTGTTGTCCCTACCACCATGCCCTGCTAACAGAATATCACGGGCTAACTGTATGACCTGTGCCCTAAACCTTTCAGGTACCAACAATTAGGTAACAACCTCCCCTGTCCTGGGGTTGGTACATTCCCTGTATAACAACCCTTCATTTAGTACACATTTTGGGGCCCCTTTGACTGGTTCCTTCCCCCACCTGTGAAAAAAAAAGGGGTTAGGGATGGATCAACAGTTTGTTCCTCCTGCATATTGCTATTCTGTAATGTGTCCCACATCAAAATGGACCATAGCATGCTTATCATGCCAGTCCTTCTTGTCCTTTCTTCTTTAAGACTTGGATTTTTGGTCCTTCTCAGGACTCTCACATATGTCCTCATCAAAGAGAAAGAGATCTGGTAAATGCCTTTGCTTAGCCTATGCCCTTGTAGTAACACCAACGGATGGTGCCTCCTGAGTGTGACATTCCACAAAAGATGAAAAGTCTGGGTGGTCGTGTCCAATAATTAAGGGCACAGGCAAACATGGTACTAGCCCTGCCTCTGTCTCATGCATATTGACATGGACAGTCATTTCCAAAGGGGCTGTGGGACAGCAATGGGTGTGACCATGGATGCATACCACAGCGGTTCCTTTTCCCTGTTTTCTTGGGGTGTCCACCAAGTCAACCCACACTAATATTTGACAACTACCAGAGTCTATCAGCCCCAATTGCTGATGCGATCTCACCTCGACTGTGGCCAGAAAGGATTCCCAGTTTGCTAAGGCCAAGTTCCCCAATTCTTTCTTTATAGCAGGGCAGTTCCTAATCAAATGGTCTTTTTTCTGACACCCATGACACTCAATTTCTGACAGGGGTATCCCCTCTTTTTTTCTCTGCCCTACAGTCACTTTTGCCAGTCTGAGTGGTATTAGAAAAAGGTGAGTTTCTTACCAGGTTAGTAGAGGTAATCCCTTGGGTGCATTGCAATGTCAAGGGTTAAGTACCCAGGAAATCTTCTGCCAAAGCTATTGTTTTCTCATCTTCTTCTGGTTTCTGCTCCCACACCCAGATCTGAATGTCCTGGGGTAACACTTTAACAAACTGTTTAGTGATGATGGCCTCAAGCAGTTGATGCGCTGTCTTACTATCAGGTTACAACCACTTGTAGCAAAGATCCTTCAATCTGCCAAAGGTTTCCCGTGGTGTGTCCGCAGATTGCATCCTTAGATAACGGATCCTCTGATGGTATGTCTTGGTGTTTATATCGTACCATCTCAGGATTTCCCTCTTTCCTTTTTCGTAGTCTTCTGCATCTCTCATGTCCATGTGGCTATAGACAATCTGGGCCTGGCCAGTGAGTTGTGGGGTGAGTCTAATGACCCATTGTTCCTTGGGCCATCTACACATTCTGGCTACCCTCTCAAATGTTGTGAGGTATGCCTCTATATCATCTGTGTTCATTAATTTTGATAATTTATTATCTCTTGGACCACTCATTCTGTCTGCTGTCCCAGTTTGAATGGCATGCAGCACGCACATCGTCTCTGCCCATTTGGCATCTTGCCTTCTGCATTCCAGGTCTCACTCCGTGTCCATTTGCAATCTGCTTGATGCATAGCTATTTCAGCAGTTCTCCCATATCCTCAGGGGGAACTTCCTCCAGTACTGAACAGCTGTCTTCCTATTCAGCCTCCAGCTTGGCATTGTCTTCCTCTGGTTTCGGCTTCATCTTGGGTTGGGCATCCAAGCCAGGATGCAGGGCAGCTCCTGTCTTGTCTGCCTTTCTCCTTGTCAGGACACCTATGGCTACATTTCCGGAGTTCTTGTACTGGAACATGCATCCACCTGGGACACCAGGTTGGTACCTGACAGAACGGCATCCCCCTTTCTTGGCAAGACACATCCAGCAGTTATCCCACTGCTAACACCATCTGTAGGAGGGTGGGAAAACAGATGGACACCAACTCGTTCCATTCAGGTTAACACATGTTGACTTGTGTGAAGTTTATTGCATCATAAACAATTGATGCACAGAAATCAAAACAAATAAAATAAAGCAGAAAAATAATAATACAAATTGTGGCAAATATTGCTTCAGTTTCCAGATTCAAAGTGCAGTAACACACTCCCCTCCATCCTTCACCTACTCCTAGTCAACTAGTACTGACTCTGTCTCTTTTCAGAAGTGAGGTAGGGCTTTTATAAGTTTATTAGAAGTGGGAAAAATTTCTACTCCCTATTGATTGACAGTAGACATAACATAAAACTAGCCTCTGGGGGCCGCTGCTGCCCCATAGAGAACAGTTCAGTTGGCAACCACCTGGATCACAGCACAGAATATGCAGGGTTTTTTTTCTACAGCATTGGAAAAGATCAGAACATTCTGTGCTGTCCTAAACTCTCCTGCAGGGACATATTATCCCATGCTGTCTGCTGCAAAATATATCTTAGAAGGGGGCTGCTGACATCTAGAAAAAGCAGACACAAGCATTTGTTATTCTTATATTAAAACTGCCCTCTCATTTTGTAACTGCACTCTCAGTTTTGTTTTATGGCCAAAGACCTGAGAAGAAAACAATATATAACTTCAATATTCATTGAGGGTTTTGGCTGGTTTCTAGTTAGTTTTTAGGTTAACATGCATAGAAAGCCACTGTACTTATACAGGACCCGATGGCTGCATCTCTCCTCAGCCGGGGTTCAGCTTAATATCACAGCAATTTTATACACAATACTACGGAGCAGCAGGGAAACTATGGGAATACAGAATAATAAAAAGGGGGCCACTCCATCAACCAAATGTCAGGGCCATTTGCTCTGACAAATAACGGGTTATAAATTCCTGTCCTGAGCGTACTGTTACTCAGGGCATTTCATTAATGGTACCAGTAATAATTCCCACATGGGTCACCTTTCATCAAAATGTTGCAGATGTCACTTTCTTAACCTCCCTATAGCTGGACCTTTAAAGAGGAAAAAAGGAAATAAAAGTTGGTGATAGCTAAAAGAAAAGGGGGGGGGGGCAACCAAAGGTGACCAACCTTCCAGAGTAGGACATACAGGGGTAGAATAAAATGAGAAATGACAGAACTGTTGCAACAGAAGTTTCAGTAATTGAGAAAAGATGGTCCATTACTATGACAGGGAGTTCCCCCAGCCACAATCCAACTATATCCCTAGCCACCCCCAGGTCTTTCAACTTCCTCGGCAGGCATCTGTGAGGCACAGAGTCAATAGCCTTGCTGAAGTGAAAGTAAAGTACAGTAGATCCATGGCATGGCCTTTATCTGATTCTCTTGTCATCCAGTCAAAGAAGACTATTAGGTTAGTCTGACAGGACCTCTCTGATACAAAGCCATGCTGTCTACTAATCTGGAGACCATTACACTCTGGATAGTTTACGAGATATGCTTTGAACAGTGACTCCATCAGCTTCCCATTGATGGAGATTAAGGCTGACAAGGTTATAATTCCCTGCTTGTTCCTTGCCACCCCGTTATGGAGCAGAACCACATCTGCTACTCTCCAGTCCCTTGGGACAACCCCCTTCTGAAGTGAGCTATTGAACAGGCCTACCAGAGGCTCAGCCATTTAATCTGCCAATTCCCTGAGTAGAATTGGATGTATCCCATCTGGGGTCTTTTCTGTCATTTGTACCATAAGAATAGCAACTAAATTACTTTTCTTATGGCAAGGCATGAGCTTATCCAGAAGATAGTCCTAGATATTTTCGACTACTGTGATGTAGTCTACAGTGCTGCTCCCAAGTCTTCCCTAAACAGACTGGACACCCTTTTTAACTCCTTCTATCGCTTCTCTCTAGACTCCCCCCCCCCATCACTGCATTCTCTATCACTTCTTGACATTTTTCTTGATAGAAAATCAGCGTCAACTCCACTGTGTTAAATTTGGGTCAAAATTTTGGTTTGGTACACCCCTCCATCTTAATTCCTCACTAATCATCCTCCCTCCCCCCACTTGCTTAGATCTTACAACTCTCACTTATTGGTAGTCCCTTGTCGATTGACTGCTGCTGGCCAGATGAGCTTCTCGTACCACTTCCCTAAATTATGGAACGCTCTTCCTCCCCAGATCCATCATTCCTCCTCCCCTAATTCCATCTCTTTTGCCCTACATAATTTTCTCTCGGTAAACTGCACCTGCAGCTAATTATCTCTTCTGCTTCACCCTCTTCTCCTCTCCCTTCTCTTCAACTCAAACCTGTGTCACCTCCAGCTACCCTACTGTTGTCTATCTATCCACATCCAATCCCCCTATTACTATGCTACTCTCCACCACAGCCCTCTTCCTTCACTTTTCTCTACCCCTGTTCTCCAGATAGCTTGAGCACTGTTGTTTATCCCTTGGTAAAGCCTCTGCCCTAGCAGATGTACTTTTCTGACTTTTATATTCAAGTTCTTATTTGTGTTTTGTTGGTATGACACACTTATTATGTATATTACGTCTATGTCCCAGCACTGTATGCACTGTCATGCTCTTACTGTTAATTTTGTGCAATGCTTATCTGTATGTATGTTTTTTTCCCTGCTACCCTCTCCTCCAGGACACACAGGGACATGAGCAATTTGTTGTTCAGTGTGCCTTTCCTGGTGAAACATTTCAATAAATAAATAAATATGACTAGTTTATAATTTGATTGCTGTATTTTTTTGCATGTCTTCTAATTTTTTATCAGAGGACTCTTTTCTAAAAGATATCCTGTGTATCCTATTATGTTTTTGTTAATTTATAGTGAAATGTTGGATATGAAAATGTAACTCAAGGTAATGTTTTTTTTTGGACATTTTGCATTGCTGAAAATAAATTGGTGTATTCTTGATCATCAATAAAGAAGTGTAATGAAAGTAATAGCAACACTTCTACATGGCAAAAGAAGCAGACTAGCACTACATAGGAATATTAGTAGCCACATACCCCAGGTTGAGTTGGCGATGAAACTCTTTTAAATTAATTTCTCAGGTAGCCAAGCACAGCAAACAGGTATCTCAGGATTGTTCCAACCCCTAGATATACCATGTGGTAAAAATCAACATATCAAACAAGAGCAAAAGCATCACTCATCCCTAGATTTTCCATGGTTTCTTTAGATTTTCCATGATTCCCATGTAGTATATCATGGGAAGAGATCTTGGAAATCATGTAGTATTCAAACATGTATTCCATGCTTTCTGTGGAAATGATTAGGGGACTGATAGAGGCCTTCGTGGTCCCCTACAGTGTTTTCCATAGAAAGTGGCACATAAAGCCTGGAACAGCATAACCTCTCTTGGAATTCAATGGAAAAGTACATTTAAACATGCTGTCATGGAAATAAATTTCCAGAGGTGCCATTTTAAGACTGTAAACCATGGACAACTGTGTAAATGGAATTATAATTTCAATAGCAATTGATTATTGGTACAGTATTAGCAATCACAAAGCAATTAAAACACAAACTGAAATGAGAATGCCATAATGTGCCCTACATGGACATGGCCACTGGCCACCAAAATACCATCTCTAAGTTCCACCCCTGAGCTATCATGCTCACATGGCAGAACCGTCTCAATTGTTCCTAGTGCAGGATATTCAGTCAAAGAAAGAAAATTACACTGGGAACCTCAGGCTACTGCCATATGAGCCTGCTAGTTCCGTTGTAGAGCAACAAGGTGGCATTTTGGGAGCCTGGATTCAATTCCCAGTAAGATCACATGTTGTCCATCTTATTACAGTTTGTATTTCAATGTCAGAGTACTACCATTGGCTAAAAAAAGTGCTGGTAATCAGGACACTGCACACTAACATATCAATGCCTTTTGTAAAAAAATCCTGACTACCATTACAAACATGGCAGCTACCTCTATTCTTACTAAAAAGTCAGCTAGACCCTAAGAATGAAAAATCCTCAAAATATAAAAAAAATAACTACGTGTTCTTTCCCTTTACAATTCCTTTTACACACATACATCAGTTAAAAAAATGAAGTATCTGTACTACTCATAGCTCTACTTGTTTGAACTTTTATCCTGATTATTACAAATCTCCTTCCTATTCTTACCTGCCTACTAGGGAAATCTTTGCTGCTTCACCCTGCCCAGATAAAATTAAATCCTTAGTTTTACTGAGGCTTTCTGTTGTGTGTGTGTTTGTATGGAGAGAGGTGAACATTTTGCCAATAGACTTCTGCAGAAGTTTGAATTCCTGCTTTCCATAATAAACAAACGTTCCATCTACTGAATGCGTGGAAAGACATATGATAGATAGGTGGGGATGGACTATTTTTAACTATTCACTTTCCACAAAAGAAAACACATGTTAAAAAAGACGCCTTTTTTTAATTTTTCAGTTTCCCCATTTTATAAGCACCATAAAATACATCAGGGTGTTGGCAGTTATGATATGTGACTATCACAATTCCAGGTGCAGACGGCACTTAGCATAAACACCTTGTGCCGCACAGTGCACCTGAGCTTGCATTCATCACATAACTACCCATACTCTGTTGTATCTCATTGCTTACTCCTTTATTTAATTACCTTCTCAATTGTTTCTAACTACAGGATATGCAAGCAGAGAAAGAAAGTGAATGTGGGAACCTCAGGCTTATGTCAGATAAGTCTGACAGCTCAGTGGTAGAGCACCAGGATGGTCTTCCTTGGAATGGGGCTCAATTCCCACTTAAGCCACATTATTTCTTTCTCAGTACAAGTTGTGATTTTGATTTCCATGGAAGCCCATGGAACTATGTACAGGTAATCTGTGGTTTCCTAGCTCAGTTTTCATGATACATTTCTTGGAATCCAAGGAAAATTTTGGAATGGGAGATGTGTGCTCCTCTATGAAAGACTACTCAGCACAGTTAAAAGGTTAACAGAGCTGGGGTCTCATTTCATGGAGTATGCATGGGCATCCTTTCTGTCCATCTGAGCAGTGGAAATGTTGCTGTGCATCAAAGTATTTTAGTTTACAAAACTGGGTAGAAACTTACTAACAGTGGTAAACCCCAGAGGAACCCAGTGCTATGTTTGCTGAATGTCCTGATTTTTATCAGGCAGTAAATCTAGGTATTAGAGCAATCCTGATATGTCTTTGTATTGTGCTTGGCTGCTTTGGAAAGCAATGAAAACAATTTCAATGTATGGTAAGTGCCTATTAACCACCATAATCAGCAGTCACATGGCTTTGTTATGCACTGTTTAGAATTTTTAAAGTTGTTAACCACACTTCAGAACTTCTAAACAGTGGCATAACAAAAAAGAATGAACCAGAGTTCCATAATTCTCACACACAGAATGCAAACAGTGTTTTTTTGACCATATACTATAAAAGATGATGGCTGGGGATTGCGTAACAACCATGCTGAAATCACCTCTCGTGGTTGCTAGGGCTACAGTAAACCTCTCGAGCTGTGCTCTCGAGGTTTACCATGTTGCCCTAGCAACCACTCAAGGTGATTACAGTGTGGTTATCACCTGATCCCCAGCCATTATCCTCTATATCACTACAAACTCCACCTGGGGTAAGCAGCTGGTTATTTTATTATGTAGTGATGGTCTGGTTTTGCTGACACACAGAAATGTTATTTTTGAATTGCGTAACTTGCCTTACTTAATAGCTATTTCTCTAGATTTTAAGTTCTGGTACAGTATAATCTGGGGCTTGAAAGACACAGTGAATAGGCCACAAGCTGTTGCTTTCAATTGCCATTATCAGTGACAGAAACAGTGACTTCTGGGTCATGCTTACATTAATAGTTGTGAAACTTGCTGATTGCAATCAGGAAGATACAGCATATAACATAATTACTCCAGTGTTCCACCTTTATTCACAATGGAACTTAAACCACTGCTCAAATTCCCAATGTTTCCATTTGCCATTCAGCCCTTATCTGATATAGTACTGACATACAGTATATCCATTCTTCCCAAAGGTAGGGAAGTCACAAGTAACAGTCATCTCAGCCATTCCTATTCTGATTGATTTTCTCACTATTGCCCCAACATCAGGAACTCCATTACTAGGGCCCTCCCATGGAAGGTTAAAGCACATTGGACCACAAAAGCAGTCTCCGTTAACCTGCCACAGTCCTGTGTACTAGTCCGCTGGGATTGAAATGATAATACAGTAACAAGGTCCCCAAAAGCTAGTATCCCCTGCTGGTTTCCAGGCTTCATCTACCTGAAGGAAACATGGCCAGGGCACACAAGGCCTTGCAGAAACTCTATAGCTCCTTGCTGATGTTGTGGCTTCATCCATTGTCCAGGAGGTTGGTGAAGGCACATGATTCCAAAGACATTATGCATCTCCCTGCTGGTGTCTCAGTTTTATTTACCAGCAGGTTGCTAAGTGGGAAATGCATGCCCTGGAGAAAGTAGTCCCATGTATCTGTGGATCATTACTGCTACTGTAGAGCCATGTAAGGTACTACTTAAAATATTGTGAGATTGTACGTCTCTGTTCATTGTTTTCTGTCTGTATACAAGCCGGTCTGTGATTTTTCTGTACCTGTATACTTTATGCACACTATATGTCATAGTTTGTGTTGGTGTGTGCATGTCAGCATGCATTTGTGTGCATGTGTTTGTGTCACATGCTGGCTGTGTAAGCACACTAGCTCTTGCCAATTCTTGTTTCTGAGAATTTTTTATCCCTGTTGTCCCATCAGCTTCTGGAAAGTGAAGTGCATTAGACAACAGATTCTCAGCTCATCTACCCAAGATCACTGCTGCAAAGATCTTAATTCAGTGGACAAAACTGTGCATGAAAATGGGCCATAAAGTAATGCAATATACCTTTAAAAAAGGCTATGAAATATTTAGACAAGAAATATTTTAGATATAAAATCTGTTGCCTTAAAATGATTGATGGTTGCAACAGCTATTTGCTGGGAATATTTCAGTTTAGCACTTTATTTAATGAAGTTTTAAAACATATCTGATGATTGTACTTGTTCCTCCTCTCTGTAACCTTCTCCCTCTGGGTTACACCTGGATACAAACTCTGTTCACTGTGTCTTTCCCAATCACCAATTTTCAAATAAATAAAGATTTTGGATAACATATTCATTACATATCAGGTTCCACATACATATAAATATAAAACGCATGTGCCTGTGTAAGAGAATTATTTCAGCGTGTTGACTGCATGAATAATATTAAACTATCTGAAAGATGATGTGTAAAGAAATGAAGACAAATATTAACAAATTAAATGCTTGCTCGTGGATTATCAGTAGCTAGGCTTTTATCTGTTAACTTGTGGAAATGATCTGAAAATGCCTTAAATGCTCTTAAACATGTTTTTGTAAATGCTCAGTTTTCCCTCTTCCTACCCAGAGCAAATAAGCCCTCACAGGACACTATTCAACTTCATCTGGGTTGATGGAAATTTTTTCTTTGTCTACAAAGATGTTTTTCCTTGTGATTTAGACCACTGTTTGGTCTGACTTTTCCTGGCATTTTGGCCATCATTATTCTGAGCTTCTTCACAGGAGAGTTTGCCTCCGCTTGAATGGCACACATTTGTTGCTATCCCTGAAGAAGATGACATTGGAATAGTACAAAGCCACACAGGAAAATATACCACTGCTGTTAGTTCACCCCAGGAACCTCAGGTTCAGTTTCAGTCACAATAACTTTTATTTTCCATGTGATTTATGAACCATGATTTCTTTTTCATAAGGGGAGAGAGTAATTAATAGAAAGGTTAACATTAACGGGACACTGGCAACCTTTTTTGCATCATACCATTTCTAGCTGAAAACCCACATTTTATGATGTCTTGCCTTTTCTACAATTTATTGGTGTTGCTGGTTCTTTAATCTGCCTCCTTTCAAAGTAGAACTGAAATGCATGCTAACGGTGTAATTATGTTTGACCTTGTTTTGTATTACACCCTCAATCTTCTTTTATTACTTACATCCTGAACTTTAGGAACACCCCAAATAGAGCAGTCATTCATGATGTAATAGCCTCCTCTCCTCCCAGTGCATCTTGAGTGACTAGTCTGTGTTGGGGTATTCCCATGTCCAGGAAAGATACAGTGAGAGCTGATTAAAGAATCTAAACAAACATATTTTGGTAACACCAGTATGGTGGACAGTCTGTTTTGCACTTCTAAGATATAAAAAGAAATCAGAATCAAACTACCAATTGCATCAGCACATTCTACAGAATATGGACAATCATATAATGTGTATTTTAAACTGGAGACAGTTTGAGGCCTGGGGGGGTTGTCAGTGTCCCTTTATAATATTTACAAACTATTGTCCTTAGAGTGCTTAGTACTGTAGCTAAAAGTTTGGCCCTCTCTGGCATTCACCTACTCAGTGCACTTATTAATCAATGCAGGAAGGGAATAAAAGACATGGTAAAGGTGCTGCTTCGAGCACAAAAAGGTCCGGCAGAAGTCACATGGCCATCCTTAAAGCCAAAGCAAGCAAAAGCGGCAAAAAGTCAAGTTCCAGCACTGCAAGAGCCAGCAATGCTACAAGCATCAATGCTTTACCTGGTACTGGCGGTACTATTCCTAACACAGACATCATGGCCAGCACTGCCAGAAATATTGTTGCTACCAGTGAAATAACCAACATAGACATCCCTAGCGCTGTATCAGAAAAAGTCAATATCAATACTTCAGCTGCCATCAATGTCCACACTTCTAGTACCGCAGATTCTATGACTGACGCAGCCAGCTCTAACACTTCAGCCCCCATTAATGTTCACACTTCTACTACAGCAAGTTCAATGACTGATGCAGCCCGCTCTATGATTTCCACCCCCAGTACTGTAAATTTCACAGACAGGAATGCTGTTGTCACCACTGCAATTACCAGTGCAGGAAGCATAACTCCCACAACCAGGACCATAACTAATGTCTTAACCAATGAAGACAAGACTGCCATCACCAATGCCATAGTTGATACCACCAGCATGACTACCATCACCAGCACCATAACCAGTGATGTCAACAATATTGCCATCACCAGTGCCATAGCAGATACCAGTACTACTATCATCAGTAGCACAACCAATACAGCCAACATTAATGTCTCTACAGATACCAGAGATGATATACCCTGTATTGCTGCCACAAACATTGCAATAAACAACTTAGTTAACACTGCAACCACTGGACTCAGACCAGATGCAGATAACACTAGTACTACCACTAATGTTCTAACCAATGCAGCCATCAATGCTACTATGAACAGTGAAGGACCTGTAGCTGACACACCTGACTTTAATGTATCCAGCTGTGCAATAACCACCTCAGCCAATGCAGACAGCACTATTGTCACCACCAGAGACTTGCCAAATTCAACTGGCCATACTGGCAACCTCAGTGCAAAACATGATGGAGTCAACATTACTGCCAATATCAGTGCTACTACAAATGCGGATAACACTGGTGACACTGTCAGTATCATAACTGGTACAGCCAATGGAATTGCCACAAGCAATTCAATAATCGAAATGGGAAGCATTACTACTATTACAAGTGTCAGACATGATGCAGCTAGTGTTACTACTAGCACCTATGCCCCAGCTGATACAAAAAATATTAGTGTTGCTGTAAATGCCATAGGCACCACAGTCAGACTTAGTGCCATCACCACCGAGTCTGACATATTCAACACGGACATGACTGACATAAAAGAGAATTCTTCCATCACCAGTTCTATAGGTGATACAAACAGTGTTACAATGGACAGGGCCAAAAACAATACTTCCAGCAACACTGCAATTATCAATTCTACTGTCACAGCCATTGTCATTACTGATTCAGCTATGAATAACGCAATCACTAGCACTTTGCATGACATGATCAGCAATATTGCCATCACTAGTGCCTCAATCAATAATGAGTGCATTGATACTGTGACCAATAATGCTATCACTAGCATAACTAATATTACCTCCACCACTGGGGCCATAGGCAATAAAGGTAACGATGTCACTGCAGCTGCAGATATACCCAGCAAAGCCAGCAGTACAACCAGTGCTATGACATATGAAAAAGACAAAGCCTATACTAATTCTGTCGCTGCTTGTGCCACAAGTCAGGCACTCAGGACTACTGCTACCAGCAACTCCATTGAAGTCTGCAGTATGGCCATCACCAGTAATGAAAATAATACAGCCAGCACTACCTCTTCCACTGATACTGTCGGTGCTATGATGGATGGAAATAACACTATGGTTGTTAACAGTGCCATTGACAGCAATGCCAGCCTTATTATTCCTGCATCTTCCTGTGGCCCTAAAACTGATACAATGGACACTATTACTATTTCCAGCAGTGTTGTACATGTCATGTCCGTTACTGCTACTACTACTACTACCACTACTACAGTAGCAGACAGGGCCACCACTACTTTGACTGTTCCTAACACTTCCAGCATTACTGATGCCAGTAGTGATGCTACAACCTGTATTCCTTCCTCTCCTAGCACTGCCAGGACCCCTGCCACAGCTGAGGACACAATCTCTTCAGTTAGCACTATTACTGACATCAAAAGAACCATGACCAACATAGCCAGTACTCATGCTAGGGCCACCTCCAGCAACACTGAAGCTAAAACCACTGCCAGTGTCAAACCCAGAATATCCAACACTGCACCTGCAACCACCAAATCTATAGCAAGCAAAGCCAGCATGGCCAATACCACTAGAAGAAGCATATCCAGGAAAGCTAATGCAATTACTGCAGCTGTAAAGGCCATGATCAGAAAAGCCAGCTCTAGCACCATGCCCACCAGTACCATGTTCCGCAAAGCCAAAGTTAAAATTGCATCAAAAAGAACAAAACACAGCAAGATCAAAGACACTGTTAGCCCCACAGGTGCTAAAACTGGAAAAGCCAGCAGTACTGCAATCACCAGAGCCACAGCTGGTAAAGCCAGTACAACTGCAGTAACCACCGGTGCCAAAAACACCAAAGTCAGCACTACTACTGTAAGAGTCAGCACAGCGACAGCCACTGACAGTTTTAGCACATACACAACCAACACTGAGCATGAAAACTTAAGTACCATAAATAATTTAGCCAACAATACTGCTATCACCAGTGCCTCTGTAGCTAGCAATGCCCCTCCCAGTAGTACTATAAATAGCAAAGATGGCATTACTACAACAGTTACCTCTGCCAGTGCTGCAGCTAGTATAGTCAGTGATATTACTGCCTTCACAAGTACCATAGACAGTACAAATACTTCCACCAGCACAGTCACAGTCCCTGTCACCAGAAGTGTTCTAATCGGCCCAGGCAGAACTACTAATGCTTCCTCTAGCACAGAGACAATTTCAGCCATGTCCAGTCTTGCAGCCAGTACCTTCAGCACAATTTCCACCACTGCAACTGCTCTCTCCAGTAATACCAGCATTACTACCAGTACTACCTGTGCCACAGCCACTGCCATGAGCAGCACAGTCAGCAATGCTACTACCGATACAGTCTTTACCATAACTGATCCATCATTTACTCCTACTGAGACAAGCTTCATAGCCAATACAGACAGTACTACTGTCACCACAATGCATATAACCAACACAGTCACCTTTACTGCTGGCACTAGAGACATGGACGTTACAGCCCTTCCTATCATTGCCATCAGCAGCATTACAAACAGTGAAGATGGCACTACTGTCATCGTACATCCTGTGAGTAGTATAGCATGCACTAGTACTGCCATCATGAACACTGAAACAGAGACAACTAGCACAGCCAACATTAAAAGTAATAGAAAAGAACATTTCACTGACATTAGAAGGCCCACCAAGAAGCGAAGAAGAAGACGAAGAAGCAGCACTGAGATTCATATTGAAGGGAGAAGCAGAGAATTATTAAAATATGGGAAACTTGAAAACAGATATAGATTGCACAAGGTATGGTTCCACTGTACTATAGTCCTGAGTAGAAGAATTCATAACTGACAGTTTACTTCTGGAGTCAAGCCTCTCTTCTTAGTTTCAGAACCATTCACATATGCCTAGAAAAACATGATGTATGCCCCAGGGAAAATCATCATTACGTTATCTTTATCATCAGTGTCAACAGGGAATAAGGAGCATGTTTAGGTCCTAGTACCAGCTGCTCTAAGCTGCAGTTATTGCTATATAGAGGGGTACTGAAGCACCGTTTGTAGGATAGCTCACAACTATTCCGACCCCAGCTTCTCTCAGGTGTTGTAGGCAGTGGCATACAGACACACAGACTAAGCAGGTAAGAGCTATGTGGATCATCCTAAATCTAACCCACAAACCCTGGAACTCAAACCATAGAACGTCTTCTGTGTCACCCTGAGGTCTTCTGAGGCTACCTGGGTGTATGAAGTTCTGTTTACAAAAGGAATTTAGGTTAGTATATGGATAAATAAGAGATAAAGGGCTATTATCACTGATAAACATTCTTGGTTTTTTGTTGTCCATATACTTCCTATGTTCCTATAGTCTGGTGCAGACAAAATCCTCCCCACCACCCAGTCACCAAGTGTATGCCTCCCCAGCCCAGCTCAAGATTTTTTTTTTTTTCAATCGGTACTTTGTTGCCTTCTCTGCTGACCTGCCCTTACCTGAACCAGTCCCCCAACTCCATCACCCAGTTTCTCTGGGATTTACCACCTGATCCATTCATCCTCTGCCACAGGACCTGTCATTGCCCATTCCCTGGTGTGTGGCCTGTGGGGGACCGGTCCTTTATCTCACCATAGCTGAGTGTTTTTCCTCCAGTTTTCTTCCCAGGCCCATGGCGAATGTAATTATGCATTGTGCGAGCTCTGCCTGTGTGGAATCAGAGATGCCCCTTGGTGTCTACTGGATGGAGCTCCTTCCCTTGCATTCCGCTGCACTGCCACCCGGATTTACCAGGTGGCAACCACCTACTGGGACATGTAGACCCCCCTCCCTGAGCCAAGAGTGCTGTCCTTGGGAACTTAATCATACCTCTCCTGGCCAGTCTCCAAATGACCCACATCTGTTCCCAAACCTGGGTTGCTGGTGTGGTCGGAGGTGAGATGCCCAGCACCTCAGCCCTCCACCCCAGTGGACTGGCTCCAACACAAGAGTCTGAAGAAACAACCCACCCACCACCATTATATTGTGCATATCCCCTCTTTACTTTACCTGTAGCCTTCTAGTTCACATACATTCTTCAGGGCCATTGGCTTCTAAATCCAGGCTTGTGGAAATGAAGACTGTGTACCTCCTCCCTGCATACATAAGCTGAACTGAGGTGAAGGCCAGCTACCACACTCTAAGACTCATCTTGGGCCAGGCAGGAAGGGTGGGCACTGGTGCTTGGATGGCGGAGACTCTAGGGAGGATTGTTTTATACTGTAATAAACAACTCTGCGCCTTGTGAAAACTGTGGTTTGCAGTCTCAGCTGTCTGCACTAGTCAGACCAATGTCCACTTCATTCGCAGGGACATAGAAACATAGAAATTGATGGTTGAAAAGGACTGCTTAGCCTATCTAAACTTCTCTACAAAACCTTTTATAGGTATATCAGGGAGCATAGAAAGACAAAGGGAGAGATAGTGAGGCTGAATAGAATGGACAGTGGGTGGGCAGAGAGGGACAGTGAAAAAGCAGGGATACTAAATGAATACTTCTGTTCAGTATTCACAAAAGAGGAGGTGGAGGAGGTGCCTAATCCAATTAACAGAAGCACTCTTGATAGGGGGGGTCGATCCCAGTCCTTTCACAGAAGAAAGGGTTCTGAAAGAACTCCCAAAACTGAAGGTGGACAAAGCAATGGAGCCAGATGGAATTTGCCCCAGAATTTTAAAAGAATTAAGCAGAGAACTAGTGACACCACTGACTACTCTTGTTAACAAATCATGGGAGGATGGTGTGGTACCTGAGGACTGGAGGAAGGCAGAAGTGATTCCCCTTCACAAAAGTGGGACCAAGACAGAGGCAGGAAACTATAGACCTGTCAGTTTGACCTCTGTGGTAGGGAAAGTGATGGAATCACTTCTGAAGGAATGAATTGTTGAGTACCTAGATGCCAGTGGGGCACAGGATCCAAGGCAGCATGGATTCACAGTGGGAAGGTCATGTCAGACAAATCTAATTGATTTCTTTGAGTTGGTGACCAAAGTAGTAGACCAGGGAGGGGCTGTGGACATGGCCTACCTAGACTTTAGCAAGGCATTTGACACAGTCCCACACAAAACATTAATAGTCAAATTAACTAACCTGGGAGTGGGTCCCAGGGTGGTAGCCTGGGTTAAAAATTGGCTGGACAACAGGACACAGAAAGTAATTGTAAATGGAGTCCACTCTGAAGAAAGAGGGGTTACTAGTGGGGTACTGCAAGGTTCAGTACTGGGTCCAGTCCTTTTTAATGTCTTTATAAGTGACATTGCAGAGGGACTAGAAGGAAAAGTATGCCTCTTTGCAGATGACACAAAGATCTGTAACAGGGTTGATGCACAAGGAGGTGTAGAAAGGATGAGAGGGGACTTGGCAAGGTTGGAGGAATGGTCAGAAGTATGGCAGCTAGGATTCAATGCAAAGAAGTGCAAAATAATACACCTGGGAAACAAAACCCCAGGGAAAGATTACACAATGGGGGGGAGGTAGTAACAACAACAAAAATGGAAAAGGACCTGGGGTAATCATATCAGATGACCTTAAGTTTGGCAAGCAATGTGGGAAGGCAGTAGGGAGGGCTGGAGGGATACTGAGATGTATAGGGAGAGGCATCACCAGCAGAAAACAGGAAGTTGTTATCCCTCTGTACAGACAGTTGGCGAGACCCCATCTGGAGTGCTGTGTCCAGTTCTGGAGACCCCATCTCCGCAAGGACATAGACAGGATGGAGGCAGTCCAGAGGAGGGCAACCAAAATGGTGCAGGGTCTGTAAGAGAAGCCATATGAGAAGAGACTAAAGGAGCTTAATATGTATACCCTTGAGGAAAGGAGGAGAGGGGGACATGATAGAAACGTTTAAGTACCTCAGTGGAATTAACAAAGTCCAAGAGGTAGCATCTTTCAGAAAAAGAGATGCAAGAACAAGGGGACACAATTTGAAGATGGGGGACGACTCGGGCAATGTGAGGAAGTATTTTTTTAGAGATAGGGTGGTAGACGCATGGAACAGCCTTCCTGAGGAGGTTGCGGGGTCTAAAACTGTGGGAGAATTCAAGAATGCATGGGACAAACATAAGGCAATTTTTGTGGGGTGTAGGAAGAAATAGGCTGTTGGTTAAATAGGATCTGGAGCTTATCCTCTAGGTAGGGAAATGGGCAGACTAGGTGGGCCAAGCGGTCCTTATCTGCCGTCAAAGTCTATGTTTCTATATTTCTATCTAGTCTACCCAGATGTTCCTTATCTGTTCTGTCTTTGCAGACCCTAACTGATCTTTGTTGACCATCCCCCATCTCTGTATCCTATCTAATATACCCCTTTGTCTATGTCATGCATGTTTACCCCCCTCCCCGCCCACTGTTTTGGCTTCCACCAAGTCTACAGGCAATCTATTCCATGCATCCAGACTACCCTTTCAATGAACATCACTCTTGAATTTTCCCCTTCAAGCTTCATTGCATGCCCCCTGACCCTGCTGCTTGTGTTCATTTGAAAGAAACTCGCCACCTGTACACTGTTCACGTTCAGTCTGTTTAGGTATTTGTAGGTCTCTGTCATATTGCCTCCCTCTCTCTCTCTGTCTCTCTGTCTCTGTCTCTCTCTGTCTCTCTCTCTTTCTCTCTCTCTCTCTCTCTGTCTCTCATTCACCTTTCTTCTAGGGTGTACATGTTGAGATCCCACAATCTATCCTCATAGGGCCTCTTGTGCAAATCATGAACCATTTTATTTGCCCTCCTCTGAACTGCCTCCACTCTTTCTATGTCTTTTCTGAGCTGTGCTCTTCAAAATTGAACACAGTATTCCAGGTGTAGCCACACCAACAAGCGATATAATGACAGAATAACCTCCCTTCATTCGGGGGAATCCAAATATTTTTCAATGAAATGGACACCCAAGATCTGAAGTGTTAACTTTTATTCTAGCAAAAAGAGTTTACAACTGATGTCATACAATCTGCAGCAATCTCTGCCTTGAGTTGTTTCCCCAGAGATGGAATTTTGAATATTCAGATGGCGGACTCGGTGTTTAACACCTGCCTGGAGGAGATCCAGAACTGGGTGACTGTAACTGGCTATGACTCAACCCAGACAAGACAGAGGTACTGGTAGTGGAACCAGGTCATTGATGTGACAGAGAGGAATCTGGGGTTTTCCCTGGTATAGTACTAGGGGGTGTTTCTTTGGTCCCCTCTGTTCGGGCCAGGGATCTGGGCATGATCCTCGATGATGGCCTGATGCTTGATGCACAGGTGTCGGCCATCAACAAAAGCAGTTTTTACCATCTGAGGAACATTGCTTGGATCCTGGCCCTGATACCAACTGAGGACCTGACCACTCTGGTACATGCCTTTCTCATGTCCAGGTTGGACTACTGCAATGCCTTGTACCTGGGGTTATCTAGAGGCAATCTCCACCAATTTCAGCTAGTGCAGAATGTGGCGGCTAGATTATTGACTGTCGCATTAAGATCAGATCACATCACACCAGTCCTCCACAAACTGCACTGGTTGTCAATAAGGAGGAGGATTACCTTCAAGGTCAGATTACCGACCTATAAAGCTCTCCATGGTGGGGGGAAATCCTACCTACCTGCAAGACCTCTTGGTTCCTCATCGTCTGTCTCGGGCTCTCCATTTCTCCAAGGGTTTTCTCCTTATGGTTCCCAAGGCTAGGTTGAGGCATTCTGGGGACCGTGCATTCTTAGTTGCTGCACCAACCTTTTGGAACTCTTTACTGAGACAGCTAAGGGTGGCACCCTTGGTGGAAACCTTCAAATCAGGATTGAAGAAGTTTTTATTCAATCAGTCCTATGGCATGTATAGTTTATAATGAAGGTGATGATCTAAATGATCTAACTGATGTTTTATTTGTAATATTAGTGAATGATAGCTAGGCTTTTATATGGAACTCTGCACTGCGTTATCTTGTTGTGTATAGTATAAATTATTTTAAATCTTGTTAAGCACTCCAAGCCTCCAGGAATGAGGCACTATATAAATAACATTTCTTTCTATCTATCTATCTATCTATCTATCTATCTATCTATCTATCTATCTATCTATCTATCTATCTATGTATCTAAACTTTGATCTGTGGTCACACTTCATCTAGCATTACATAGCCAGTGGCTAAAGCTACCGTGTATAAACAAATTGCTACTTGTTTGTTATTTTGTTAATTTTTTTTTAGTTATTGAATTCTCACATTGGTTTCATTAGTTATTTGTAATCTCTATGTAAAAGTAGTGTTTTTATATCAGTTCCACAGTGGTTTATGGATTTCAGAAAGCCACAGCAAAAAAATTGGCTTAATTTTTAAAATAGTTGTACACTTTTCATTGTACTGTGCAACCACATTAAAAAACTGCGGCACCATCTCCAGACAGTGGACATGAATTAGAGACTTAAAAAAAGAATGGGCCCAACTGGTTTCAAAATGTGTTTTTCCAATGGACAGTTCCTGGCAAGAGCAGATTAACTTGGTCTGTACTTTGATTTTTTGGGCCTGGACAATAGTTTTGAAAACTATGACTGCTGCCAAGGTTTTTGTCCCAAACAGAGAAAAAGAGGCAGCTAAACACAAGTTGTTATCTGTCCCAGCTTCCACAACAATGTCATAGCAGTGTTCTACTATAAAAATGTCTAATGAGGGGTATTCCTTAGATTGTGGAAAGCATGCATCAGTTCACTAGCCTCGCAGTTACCTCCAAATTCAATAAGGGGTGAACAATTCTGCAATCAGCCATCTGCACACAAGGAGACAGATGAGACTGCAAAGCCACCTTCGAGTCTCAGTACTGATCACAGGGTGCAAGGTGGGGGGCCCTGACACACACATCATGCCAAGAAACACAAAATAAGTTCTGTCTGTCTGGTAAAAAGAAGCTAAACGAGAGACAAAGCAGAGTTCCTCTGCTGATGAGTGGGTCAGAGAAACTACTGCAGCAGCCCATGGTTCCTCTGCAACACCAAACAGAGTGACCTGTGTCACAATTGACAATGTCCTCTGTGGAACACTTTTAAGAAAATGTGGCAGTTCTTCCAGGCCATGTAGAGTATGAGAGTCTCTGCTGCTGACCCTCCTCATCAAACCCAGTATGTGGAACTGGGTTATGTGGAGGAAGAGGAGGAGGAGAAACCAAGTGAGCCTGAAGTGTGTAGTACAAGTGAGGGCATATTTACCTCTTGCAAGGGCATAAGCCCTTATTCAGTGTTCAAACTTATTCCGGGCAGGCCACAAAAAGACTACAGGAATTCCATCAGTTGCTGGGTTACATGGCCTTGAATATGTCAAGTTTATGGTGAAGTGCATCTGCACCTAGGATGGCCATACTGCGGTCAATTACAAGATTCAAAAACAGAAGAGCGAGGACCCACACCTTTGGCAAGGCTCAAGAGATATCTCTACAGTCACAGTCTCAATTAAATAGTTTAAAACTCACCAACTCCAAACTCTCATTTGTTGTGCAACATTTCAGCTCCTTTATCGGTGCAAACAGCAAAACAGAAGAAATATAATCCAGAGAATAATCTGTGAAACACACAACATACTCCCTACAAGTTGCCTCCTGCTTCCTGGTACATGGTCTTGGCCACAATCAAGTTACCATGGGCAGGGCATCAAATGAGGGATGTCCAGTACCACCCAAGAAAGTACTGATATGAAAGAAATCACGAACAGAGTCACAAATGACTGCATGGTGGCAGTCAGGGATTTGGCTGGCACCAACAGTATATTTCAATAAAATCTTCAAGACTGTTAAAAATCATCATTGGCAGTAAAATGTATTCATTTTACAATCAGACTACGCCATTTCTGTTCGCCAGCAGGCTGCATTGTGGGTCATATAGAGTGCTTAGCAGTTTGTAATTTTTCAGCACTTACACAGTTGCACAAAGGTCAGCTTGTGGTTTCCACAATCTTCCACACCAAACTCTAAATGATTGCTAAGCGGCTGAACTACAGATTAAACTATTAAAACTTGTAAAGCTCACAAAACCATCACTTTGTTTCTCACAGTGTTGCTAGGCCATGGCCTCCTGACATTTTGAAGTCATGTATGACATCTTTCTCAGAGAGCTGAGGAGGTCCTAGATATGAACTTAAAAAGACCAACATTTAAAGAGACAGTACATACCTATACATGCTGTACTGAGAGCTATGCAATATACTGATGATGCATAGCTTAGAGATGTGAAAAGCTAGGAAATGTGTGAAGCACAGGTACAAGAATAAATACGGAAATGTGCAAAATAATGTAACTATCACATATATGACACACAGACAACACAAGAAAAAACAGTTATGCTTAAAACCACAATAACTACTGTTACAGCAATCAATCTCCACATTGCCAGTATTTCATAAATACTTCATGTCTCATTACGCATCAATCAGTATTCATCAATCAGCATTTATTGGAAGGCAAACTGAGAGTAAAACTCTCTCTTACAATTGCATCCAGAACATAAAAACATTTATGGCATTTATAACATAACATACATTACAAAACTTTTATATAAATTTGATAGTACTAAAAGAAGGTAAAATCACCTGCAATAATCACAACTGTACAACAGTCCATTGATTCTGGTCTTAAAATGAGAGATTGGTAGAAAGACATTCATTTTTTAACTTTTTCTGTATTTCATCCCATGTGTGTGGCACTGAACTCACACTTCATATCAGCACCAGATCCAGTTTAGTTTGGTTTGGTTTGGGGTCCCTATTGTCTTTGGTGACCTTCCCACCCACCTTTTCCCATCCTTTTAACCCTCCTCCTCTTTTTTTTATTTATATAGTAGGTTTTGAATTGTAAATTTAATTGCTGATATGACGAGCGAGTTCAGTAATGAGACATGAAGTATTTATGAAAATTGACAATGTTGAGATCTACTGCTGTAACAGTATTTATTGTGGTTTTAAACATAGCTGTTTTTTCTTGTGTTGCCTTTGTGTGTCATATATGTGAAAGTCTACCTGTGTTTGCACTTTTTCAAGCTTTGCACATCTCTGAGCTGTGCACCATCACTATCTTGTGTAGCACTTGTACAGCATGTATAGGTATGTACTGTCTCTTTAAATGTTGATCTTTTTAGGTTCATGTCTGGTGCATCCACATCACTCTGAGAAAGACATCATACATGATGTCAAATCTTCAGGCGGTAATGGCCTAGCAATGCTGCCTGGGAGAGGTAAAGTGATGGTTTTGTTAAAAAAGTTTTAATAGTTTAATTTGCAGTTTAGCTGTTTAGCAATCATTTGGAGTTTGGTGTTGAAGTTTGTGGAAACCACAAGATGGCCTTTGTGCAAATGTATAACTGCTGAAAAATTACAAACTGCTGAAAAATCTATATGACCCACAATGCAGTTCAATGGGGAACAGAAATAGTGTAGCATGCTTTTAAAGTGAATTTAAATAAAGATTACTGACTTTGGTGATTTAAAAACAGTCGAAGATTTTATTGAAATATACTCCTGGTACTGATCTAAACTTTAACAGCCATTTGGGACTTTGTTCATGATCCCAGGGCACGTGCACATTTACGTGTGATTATGTCTGTTGCTAATATGTTTGCTGACCAAAGAAGTCACCTCAGGAGTAACCAGTACCAGTCACTCAATCCCTGGTGTGGACATTATAGTGGTGAAAGGAGGTAAGTGACCTAATACAGGGTATTCCCCTCCTTCAGCGCTCACTAACAAGGATCCTTACAAGAGATGCCTACATTCTGAGATGAGGAGAGCATTTGCAGGATCAATCATCGGAGTCTGGGACTCACAGGAATGCCAGGAGCACATAAACATGTTGGAACTCAGGGTGCTGCTTCAGTCCCTGAAGTCTTTTTCCTCCCCGGTGCAGTTCTAATAAAGACAAACCACAGAGCTACAGAGTATTGTATATTCACATACAGGTTCTAGTGATTGAGCCCGGTGGGGGGGGGGGCCAAAGCAGTCATGCAAGAGATGGAACTCCAAGAGTCCTGCACTCCCCCGATGAAGGGTTTCAGCACCCGAAGCACTGGGGCTACAAGTGGACATCTGTCTGTCTGACTACACCAAACTGATTTGAATCTGCAATAAAGCATTAAAAAAAGGAGTTGGGCATTTGGTGTGATTTTTCTGTAGAGTGCAGGGCTGTTGGAGTTCTGTCAGAATTTGTTGGACTAGCAAGCCCCGACCTGCACCTCACCACCGTAGAAATTCACAGTCTACTACTGTTTGGGACTGGACTGTCATGCAAGAGATGGGGCTTTGACTCAGGTCATCCAGGCTGTTGACTTCTGCAAAGGTGAAAAATCTGGGAGTCATTTTTGATGATCAGCTGACACTGGAGGCTCAGGTATCTGCTATAGTAAGGATTGGCTTTTACCCTTTTCGGAACATCAGTCAGATTAAGTCTCTTATCCCTCCTGAACATCTGACAACACTAGTGCATGCATTTGTGATGTCCTGGCAGGACTATTGTAACCATGCTTTACCTTGGGATAAGTAGAGGTACCCCTATGACACTTGCAGCTGGTGCAAACTTAGTGGCCAGGTTACTGACTGGCCTCTGGAGGTCCAGTCATGTGACCCCAATATTGATTGACCTCCACTGGCTGCCTGTGAAGTAGCGTTACCTTCAAGTTTGTCTACTAACTCATAAAGCCCTACATGTATTGGGTCCTGGCTACCTGTTACAGCTTCTGTACCCTTTCCAGTCCTCATGCCCCCCCCCCATCACTCCACTGAGGAAGGTCTCCTCTAGGTCCCAAGGGCATGACTGAAATCCTTAAGGGATCACACATTTGAGGTGGCTGGCCCCATGCAATGAAACACTCTGCCTAGGGTACTGTGGGAAGCCCCCTTGGTGGTGGCCTTTAAAAGTGGGTTAAAGGCATAACTGTTTACACAGACATTTGGGGACCATAACTAGTCCTAAGCAACTATTGTGAAGCAGCTGCTGTTTCAGTTGTAATGACTGACATTTATTTATTTTTATTATTGATGTTCTTTTTAGTTTTATATTTATTTATTGTACTGTTTTATTATCTGCCTGGCTACATCTGTATGACACCCCGAACCTATGGGGAAGGGTGCCTTATAGATAAATGCATTACTACTACTACATCACAAACAGGATAACAAATCCTCAAAACTGTACACATGCTATGAAGATATGGGACATTGCATAGTCTCTGAATACAAGTACTTCTGCATTACATTTAGTAGACAAAGACAATGTACTAGCAAATTCACTGGGAAGGATGGGACTGGTGACCCACGAATGGTCCCTGAACCAGCAAGTGCTTGACTCCATGCTTCAGAGATGTGGAGTTCCACTGGTGGATCTATTAGCCTTCTGGGAGAACAGAAAGCTTCCCAATTTTTGTTGCTTACCACCCTTGATGGGGACAGTACCATGAGATGTCCTTTCCCTTCCCTGAAAGGACAAATTTCTCTATGCATTTCCCTCATTCCGACTAGTCCAAAGGATCCTGTTGAAACTGAGAAGAGAGACAGCAACAATTATCTTGATAGTACCAGACTGGGCCAGGCAGACCTGGTAACCTCCGCTGTTGTCAATGTCACAGAGAACTACTGCTCTGTCTCTGAGGCAGGATCTTTTTACTCTGTCCCTGGAGGACAACGTAACGTACCCAGATCTTAAAATGCTTCATTTAACAGCATGGTTCTTATGGAGTTAGAGCACTCTATCTAAAATATGTCTAATCAGGAGCTTGAAGTTTTAAAGACTGCCAGGAAACCTGCAACAAGAAAAACATACAAGTCAGAGTGAAAAAGATTTAATAAGTAGTGTGCCTTCTGCCAGATACCAGCTACGTCTGCAAACCTGTCAGTGGTTTTTGTTGTTAAAGATTTTATTGTTATTTCACACAGGACACACAAAACAGGTATATGATATTGAGATGTTATATGCAACCATACCGCCACATTGGTATGGACTTCAGAAATACAAACATGATGGATACCAAGATAGGAAATAAAAAGCACTGTCTTAGGCAATGAGAATACTCCCATACACACAGTATAGCATGGACAAGCCTGAGTAGAGAAGGAAGTAGGGAAAAAAAAGGAAAAGAAACAAAGACAAAAAAAACTCGGTATCCAAGATCCAAACCAACCTAGGCCCTCCCACCCAAAAGAGTGGAAGCCATGGGTTATTAACTGACGGAACCCAAAAATAACAACAGCACGTAGGGCCCAGGACAGCATATGGTAAACAGAGTTGAGTCCTGGATCAGGCCTAATACTAATTGGAACTATATACACCATAAACAGGAAAAACAAAAAGGCAAACTGATTCTGAGATAAAAGAAAATACCTTGCCAAGTATTGAAAATAAAATGGGAAAGCCTATAAACTCCAGACAAGACAGGGGTCTCTCGGGAATTATAGACCACCTAGGATTGGACATTGTGACAGTACTTGGAATGGAGATATGGTTGCCAACGTTTGTCAAATTGGACCAGTGAGCCCCCCGCAAAACTAGAGATCCTCTCATATATAGCTCCTTGGGCTAATGCCTGAAGGAACTCTCGGAAGGATGGGACCTCTGGGTACCACCACCTCATTAAAATAAGCATTTTGGCTATCGCCCCCACAGCTGTGACCCACTGGGCCCCCGGACAATGCTTGGGTGTATGAGAGTGGGCACAACCTAAAAGGAGAAGAGGGGGATCCGGTACCACTTGAGGGAACAGGAAAGCACACATATCTTGAATTGTTGTCCAGAAATGCTGGAGATTGGGACACTCCCAAAGTATATGAAAAAGGTGAGCACCTTGACTGCCACATCTCCAGCAGATGTCATGCTGGAGGATCCCCATCTTTTTGAGTTTACCTGGATCCCTGTACCACCTGTGGAGGGTTTTGTTCATAATGAGATGGGTGCGCCCATCCCTACATGACACATGTAATCTCACCCAAGCATGGTTCCATTGGAGCTCGGAGATAGGAGAATGAAAATCCTTTTCCCATTGGGTTCTAGCTGACAAGGTAGGGTTTGCAGTGGCACCTCTAAGGACATTATAGATCACACTAGCTCTGTTCCTAGGGTGACGTAACCAGAGTGTAATAGGATGTGATCTTGATTGCGACCCTTTATTTTTAGGAAAATTGGGTAGGTGGATGATGGCATCTCTAATTTGGAGATATCTCCAAAAATGTGAAGTCGGGAGGTGGTATCTGGATCTTAATGCCTCAAAAGTATCCATTGAACTAAAATCTGGGAGCAATAAATCTTGAACTAAAGAGATACCCTGCGATTCCCAAGCTTTCCAGCGGATCATACTACCACCCACTACCAAGGCATGGTTGTTCCAGCGCATAAACTCTCCAAGGAGTTAAATTGGCCTAAAAGAGTTAGAACTCTTTGCCAATATTGAATGGACACTAGAATGGGAGGAGGAAGATTTAAGGGAGATTTTTTTACTGTACAGCACCACCGCAGGAGAAGGGGCGTGTAATAATGATGCCCCCAAAGGGAGCCAAGTAGGTGAGGTGGGACCAGTGTTAGAGAACCATAAAGTGGTCTGGGCCAAGACAAAGGCCATGTGGTACCCCTGGAATCATGGAAGTCCCCAACCCCTCCTACTCCAATGCTGACCAAGTTTAAGCTTACTAAACCGTGGTCGAGAGCCCTCACAAAGGAAATTTCCAATGACAGCATCCAATTTTTGAAACCATTTGGAAGGGATAGGTATAGGGAGATGGGACAACAGATATAATAACTTAGGGGCCACCATTTGATGGAGTCTATTTTCCCAGCTAATGAAAGCCTTAAGGCTTTCCAACGAGCCGTGTCCTCATTAATCGACTCCACCATTGGAGAAAAGTTGGCTGTGAGCATTTTGGACAAATTAGGGTGTAGGATGATACCCAAATACTTAATACCATTAGAGGACCATTTGAGACCTGAGGCCGCAACGTCTATACCAGAGGGTACCGAATTGAGAGGGAGGACCTCAGTTTTGGTATGGTTGATCCTAAGGCCTGATATTCCAGAAAATACTTTCAATATATGTAAAATAGATTGAATCACCTGTGGAGTGCATTCTGTAGTGACCAACAGATCATCAGCATATAAAAATGTCTTAAAGGTGATGCCTCCCATCAGTATTCCAGGGATAGAGGGCGCTTCCCGAAGCACAATGGCCAGGGGTTCAATTGGCTAAAATGAACAGGACGGGGGAAAGAGGGCAACCTTGTCTTGTACCTTTCTGCAATTGGAAAGGTGCTGATAGATTGCCATTAGTTAAAACTCTAGCCAGGGGAGAGGCATATAATAGTTTAACCCAGGAGAGAAAACCAGGTCCTATCCCCATTGAGGAAAGGGTATGAAACAGATATGACCACTCTACCGAATCAAACACCTTTTCAAAGTCAACGGCTAGAGCAACAAGGTGTTTTTTTGACAGTTTGGAATAGTGCATTATTGAGAGAAGAGTTCTGTGATAATCAGACCCCAGATGCCCCTTTACAAAGCCAGCTTGGGAGGGATGAACCAGCCCTGATAAGAGAGGCTTTAGTCTGCTGGCAAGAACCTTGGCCAGGATTTTGGCATCCGCATTGATGAGGGAAATAGGATGATAACTACTCGTGGAAAGAGGGTCCTTCTCCTTCTTGGGGAGTACAGTAATAGTGGCTTCCCTTAGGGATGGGGGTAAAATTCCTGTGACTAAGGAATGCCTAAACATCCGGACTAAATACAGAGCAAGGTTAACACCTTGGACCCTGTAGAAATCAATGGTAAGTCCATTGGTCCCAGGGACTTTATGAAGATTCATGGATTGAATAGCCCTATCCACTTCTTCCACAGTGATCGGGGCTTCCAACACTTTAACTTCAGATGGAGGGAGCTTGGGAATGGGTAATGAATCCAGGAATATTTGAATAGAAGGCAGACTAGGGGAGCTAGGGGAGGCATATAACTGCCTATAAAACTGAGCCATAATGTCATTGACCCCTGCGGTGGAATAACATGGGACCCCGGTATGATCCCTTAAGGCATGTATCCTCTTGGACATTTGCTGCTGTTTAAGATGACATGCCAAGAGTCTACTAGCCTTTTCCCCACCCTCCCAGTAGGCGTGACGAACCTGCCTAAGATTCAGTTCAGCCTGGTGGGTTAGGTGAGCATTCAGGGAAATTCTGGTACTCGCCAGTTGTGTGAGTAGAGACTGAGGTAGAGGATTGTCTTGAAAAGATTTATACTGAGTTTCCAGGAGATAAAGTTGTTTTTCTTAAGCCCTCTGATCTGTCTCCCAGCGGCGTCTCCTAGCCGAAGCAAAGGTCATTATCCCACCCCTTATTGTCGCCTTGAAGGCTTCCCATAGGGTAGTATCTGAGACCTCCCCCATTATCATTGTTAGTCCAATATTCAACAATTGCAGGGCCCAGCCACTTCTGAAAGTCCCCAGAGAAGGGGGTCCAAATGCCAGGAGGAGGAAGAGGGGTGGTCCTGTCCCAGTTTAACCTGAATTTCCAGAGGGGCATGGTCTGAAACATAAATGGGGTGCATACAAGAGGTAGACACCTTGTCAAAGAGTCCAGTAGAGAGTAGCCATAGATCGAGTCTACTGAATGAACCATGTGTCTGCGAGAAGCATGTATAACCTCGCACCCCAGGGTGTAAGGCTCTCTACGCGTCCAGCAGACCATGTTCATCCATTAGCCTCAGGAGGGCTTTTTTTTGCCTGCCTATGTGGTTCAGGGGCCTTATTGCTTCTATCAAAGGAATAGTCGAGCACCAGGTTAAAATCACCCCCCAATAAAACTGGGACTTTGTGAGTGTTAAAATCAGTGAGGGCCTGGTTAACCATATGGAAAAAAAGAGGACGATCCTGGTTAGGAGTGTATAAATTAACTAGGACTAACGGGCCTTCTGGCGTCTCCATTTCAGCCATGATCCATCTCCTTTCTGCATCGAGGGTATGTCTTTTAACTTTCCACCCCAGGGTTTTATGTAAAGCATAGAGACCCCACGCTTGTGAGAGTCTGCCACACTGTGTAGCTCTTCCCCTACCCAGCCCTGTCTAAGCTTCCTCGCTTCAGGAGAGGAGAGTTTTGTCTTCTGAAGGAGGACTACCGAAGGTTGGAGCTTTTTCAAATGGAGCAAGACTTTCTTCTGTTTAATGGGAGAATTAAGTCCTCGGACATTCCAGGAGATAAGATTAGTCTCCATTTGACCTGGGTGGGATCATGGCAGAACCAATATGTATCCAAAAGCACCAAGACCAGAGACACAATCCCCCAGGATGGGAACCCTTTCTCTTAAAACAGCCTTGATGGAAGTAGGTCAAAATCTCAGAATTCAGAATGCCAAAACTACTAACAGCATATATAAACACACATTTCTGAAAAGGGCTCAATAGGCCCTGAACATTAACTACAAACAGCAACCATAACTTTGAATAACCACAAATGTAAGAGACCCTCTCCCCCCCTCCCCCCTCCTGCCCCAAAACCCCTTCCCCAACAGATCAGCTCCTGCTGCACGCGTCGACCGATTTACCGGCCCAGATACCAGCAGGGATCGCTGGGAGGTAGGTAGTTATCTAACTACAGTGAGAGAGAAAAAGGGCAACCCACTGCCCAGAAGACTCTCTACACAATATCCCACCAGTACACAATACCTGCACCATCAATTCGACTAAAGTAGCAAACCTCCGCATTAAATTTACTTCTCAGTCATATGAGGAACTAGCCTCCCCTGTCTCCACCAATTGCATCATACAGTAATTACAAACTGCAGGGCTGTAGAGGGCTAGAGGGTCAACATGGAGAGGCTGCTATGTGCTGTGCATGACTAGCTGTCACCTAGTCACGCCCACTCAAAGGAGGGATAAAATAAATAAACAACCAGAGAGGGTACCATTTCTCTGAATCCTCGCCCCCCAGCCAATAGTTCCAGGAACGCTCAGGTATAATGGGCACATACCAGAGGACAGAGAGCACGGCTGACCGCCAATACTACTACTATAACAAGAGAAAAAAAAGAAAACAGAGAACAACAAGAAACTGTCCCAGTCACATTCAGCCTGCAGATTTAGCAGGGGCTGCAGCAGAGAAAAAGGGTGTTGGGTAGGTGGAAGCAGCATCCATATCGGTGGAGGCCTCAGGAGCGAGCGACTCCGCAGCATCCACCCAGGAGAGTGAGCGTGCAGCATGGGATTTATTACCCTTAGGAGACAGTCTAGGAGGCAAAGGTGGGTCCAGCTGAGATCCATCTTTTGGAAGGTCCATTAAGGCTTGAAATTGATTATTGCTCATGTCTGGCTGTATGGAGGAGCATGAGGCCAAGGAATCAGGACTGGCACTGTGACTCTGGGAACGGAGCCAGGGGGGGGTCTTATCAATATGGACCCCATCGAGATAAGCCCTCCTTCTATTTTTCTTTTTGCTCCCCGGGGATTTCTGAGGGGCAGAGCGAGAAGGGGTCCTGGGCTGTGGGGCTACAGGTTGAGTGGACCCGGGGGTTTGTAGATGCTAACACAGAAGTCTCCATAGCTGTGGCCCCCGAGTCCAGAGATTCCCTTGGTACACCCCAATTTAGCTTAGGAGCCTGAGATGGCAAGAATTTCTAAGCGGCTGACGGACTGTCAAATAGTCGCAGCGATCCATTCAAAATAATGCAGAGACAAGCTGGGTATCTCAATGAATATTCTAACCCCAAGTCAGCGCAGGCCCGACGTGCTGCAGTGAAGGCCCTGCAGTGTGCAGTTAGCTCCTGGGAGTAATCCGCAAAGATCTGAATCCTATGGCCTTTCCACATAAGTTCTTTTTTTTGGTGTGCCAGCCTAGTGATGGATTCCCGGTCCTGGAACCGGAGAAAGCGGCCAGTATGGTACGAGGATGATCTCCAGGGAGTCAAGGGTGCCATGGTTCGTGAACCCTGTCAGTCTCTGGAGGGTTTTCAGAGTGCCAGCCCAATGGGGGGGGGGGGGAGCCCTTTGTAAAAAGCAGATAACATCAGGTCCTTCACAGCCCTCAGGAAATACCACAAATCTCAAATTGTTCCATCTACTACGGTTTTCTAAATCCTCCACCCTGGCCCATAGCTGATGAATAAGCCTGTCTTGGTCCAGCACTCATGCCTCGGTTTGCCGGCAGCCATCTTCTGCGTCTGATAGTCTGTGTTCCGTTATACAAGCCCGTTGTGATAAATCCACTATATCCGCAGTGTTTTTCTGTGTAGCACTATCCAGATTATCCATGCGATGCAAAATTTCCGCGAACACCTGCCGTATTTCTGCCAGGCCGCCCTCTGAATGTGATGCGGAAGGAGAAGGCTCCATTTTAATGGTAGGCCAGGCCGCCAGATGGGTAGACAGGCGACGGATATACCAGGTACTTCCCAAGTGGGGCGGGGATCCAGAACGGAGCTACCAGAGGGCAAAACACTCCTTTAGCCACACGGAACAAGAGGGGTAGCTGAAAGCAGGTATGAGATGGGTTTAACTAGGGTGTGCAGTGGGGATTGCAAGCACCCTAGCTCAGGCGTCCATTAAGCTCGCGGTTGGCCACGCCTGTCAGTGGTTTTGAATTATCTGGTCCATTTGCAGTCTCAGGGCCTAAGGTCTTCCACTTAAAAAGTGCACCTACCAGCTGTTTCAGCTTTTAAGTCACCAGGCAAAGAAAATCTTGAGTCTGGACCTAGTACGGCTAATAGAACCCACATTTGAACCCATGTTCTCATCTGAGCTCAAATAATTGACATGGAAGACAAAGTTTCTGATAGCTATTACTTCTGCTGGAAGGGTAGGTGAACTACAGGCCCTTTTTATAGATCCCAAATTTTGGTCTTCTATAGGAATGTAAACACACATGTAAACTTCTTATCAAAAGGCTTCTCCAAATTTCATTTGAACCAATCAGTAACTTAATCTATTTATTTTCCAAAACATCACACAAAAGGCGAAATTACATAGCATAGATGAAAAGGAACCATTGAGTTTCTACTTGAATAGAACCAAGGGGTTAATATCTGAAAGCACCCAGCTGTTTGTCACTTATGGTAAGGTAGGCCAAGTCAAGTCAGCAGCTAAAAAGACTACTTCTCATTGAACTCACTCTTGCATATAGTTTTGCTATTGAAAGGTTGGCGAACAGCCATCCAAAGGCCTAAAGGCACATTCCACCAGAGCTACATCTGCCACTATGGAAGCTTTAATGAGGTATGCCATCAAAAGGGTACAGGAACAAGGGTGCCACAATGAGGATGCTGGAAATAGGGCATAGCCAATTGCGGCACATGGGAGTTTTGTTCACAGTGATGTGGGTGTATGGTGCTGAGGGTACCTTCTCTCTCCCACCCACTCTTGCTGCCTCCCTCAACATTACCCTTCTCCTCACCCATACATGGCTGGAGGGGGTGACTGTATATATTTACAGGGGGTGCTGTGAGTGTAACCCCCTGCATTACAGCCACATGGATGTGCCACTATTGATAGGCGCCCTCTTTTCCTGCATCCTCTTGTCTGGTCCTTGTTGCTGGTGCTCTCTTTGTTTTCACCATTATGTGCATGAACCCTTTAATGAGTATACATTTATTGGTGGTTTTATGGGCTGTTACTTATTCAGATTTTAAAGTATGTTATTTATTTTGTTGCTTGTTGATGTTTATGTTATTTCCTCCTTTATTATGGTGCCCTCTACCTCCGGTAAAGAGTGCCGTAAATAAATAAAGCTACTACTACTATTACACATTCAGATGATTTTTTAAATCAGCTAGTTGTTCCACTATATACACCTTTACTTCACACTACTGCCTGGACATTCAGACTAGGAGGGTGCCAGGTTTGGTACTTCAGTGCTTCAAAACCTTTCCTAAATATGTTCCAGATCCTGACTCCCAAGATACTGCTTGAAATATGCATATTGTATGACATCACTAGTTAACTCTCATTGCTAGAAGAAACAAGCATTTGTCAATGCTGAATGTTGTCTTGCTGGCATTGGCATTGGTAGTGCAGAAGTTAGAGATACATAATAGGAATAGCAGTGAAGTATTGAAGTGACGCCAACCCCATCCCCACCCTGCAGAGACTGACAGGCATTGGGGTGTGCCTTTGGGTCATTAGCTATAATGCTCATGCAATTTTACCTCACCCTACCCTGTAAACACTGACAAGTGTTGTGGTATGCTTTGGGGTCTTTGGGCATTATACGTACCCCATTCCATAAGGAAATATGCTGAGGTGGGTGCAGTATAGGAGAACGGGGTGAACTTTGTGGCTGAACACTGCAAGGCACACTACGATGGCTGTCACTGGCTGCAGGTGGGGGGTAGGGGTGGAATGATCTGAGCATTACAGCCAATGATCCCAAGTCACACCCCTGACGCCTGTCAGTCTCTACATGGTGGGGTGCTACAGTTGGAAACCTTAACACTGTAGGCGTGTGTTGGTATTTTCACTCCAAATGTTCAACATGGGCTTTTTGTGAGGCCACCTCATGAAGAGCGGCACTATCAGTTTGTTAGCTGAAAGGTGGTTTTGCACAGCAGCTAAGCCATTTGGCGACACAGGGATGAAAAAACATTTTGGGCAGTATGTGGAAAATGACAACTGTATTGTTCATGAGGACATGTAAAAAAATGGCAACGTTGAAAATCTGGAGTGAAAATATGAAAAAATGGTGAAGGCATGAGCATGCATAGAAACTCTGCAACACACGTCTGTAACCCAATTATTTTAGGGATTTTTTTAACCACATTTTTAACAAAGGCATTTTGGGACCTCCCCTCATGAACAGTGGCACTGTGATTTTGTGATTTTGTTAATGTGTCCCAAAAGTTGATTTCCCTCAGTGACCA
Organism: Neoceratodus forsteri; assembly: GCA_016271365.2. Taxonomy (NCBI): domain Eukaryota; kingdom Metazoa; phylum Chordata; order Ceratodontiformes; family Ceratodontidae; genus Neoceratodus; species Neoceratodus forsteri. Next base: position 554,165,113 of record CM057450.1, on the reverse strand, counting down.
CGCCATTGTGCGGCACAGGTGCGAAAACACATGTAGGGCAGGATGTGAAAAATGACAGCTGTACTGTTTATAAGAAGGTGTGAAAAAATGCTAGTGTTAAAACTCTGTTATGAAAATATTGCAAATTTGCGAAGTTATAAGGGTGCGTGGAAACTACTTTTACTGCGGCTTATGTCACGGTCATTTATGGAATTTCGTCACCAAATTTTCAACATAGGCATTTTAGAACCTCTGCTCATGAACAGTGTCAGCGCATTTTCAACTGTCCTGAAATCTGATTTCAGACAGCCGACCACGCTATTCTGCGCTGGATGTGCGAAAACACATTTCGGCCAGGATATGTAAAATGACAGCTGTACTGTTCATAAGGAGGTGTGGAAAAATGCCAATTTTGAAAATCTGGAGTGAAAACATTACAAATTCATGAAGTTACGAGCGTGCGTGGAAACTGCGAAATGCACACTCGTAAAACAGTAATATTTTTGGATTTGTTCCACCAAATTTGCAACATAGGCTTTTTGAGAGCCCCCTCATGAACAGTGGCACTGCCATTTCATTAATCAGTCCCAAAAGGTGATTCTGCGCAGTGACAGCAAAACCACCTTTCAGGACAGAATAACACCATGACAGTATCTACCTGAATTCATGAGGAGGGGTCCCAATAACCCCATGTTGAAAATTTGGTGCCGAAATTCCCAAAAATGGCTGAGATATGCACCAAAGTTGAAAAAATCCTATTTATGCCATTATACAGCTTACTGGCATTTCTTCAGTTCGTGGTTGGCTTTGAAGAGTGCAGATGTGTTCACAGTCCACCGAAGATTGTCGTGCTGGACTCGGAGGTAAGTGTGTGGTGGGGTGTGGGAGGCAGGGTGCACAGAGGGTGGGTGCGGGTTGCGGGGGGGCAGGGAGACGGCAAGGGACTGTTTTCTTTTTTACAGGGTTTAAACAAAACAAAAAAAAACATTGTGAGATTTTTTTTCTTTCTAGGGGATTTGGCACACTGTGGTGGGCTCCAGCATGCCGCCTAACTGTTGTTTTGGGGGGATGCTTTAGTCAATGGGGGATTGGGCACCCCGCTTGACACACAACAAAAGTGGGGGGACATTATGCCAATGGGGGGAGGGCTCCCTTGTTGGCAAAATAAAGATAAGGGGGATTAAAGCCAACAGGGATTGGGCCCCTGTCAGCAAAGAAAGACTGTTGGGGCGACATCATGCTGAGGGGATTGGGCACCCTCGCATACATTTTAAAATGGCAGGGTGGTCATTATTCTGATGGGGAGTGGGCTTTCCCTTGCAGCTTTTGTTGGGTTACTCACCACAACTCTAATCCTCAGAGCAAAGAAGCCATTTAAGCTGGTATAGATATTCCTGCATTGGAACAGCTGCCAGCTACTCTAGTCAGTGCCCCTCACAGCAGGGCTTATAATAAGCAAGTGTTGGCTCACTGATAGTACAGTATAACAGTTATGTTACTCTAGTCCTAGCATCTCTCAGAACCTCTAGAAGATGGTGAGTAACTATAAGAATTGTTTTTTGAGAAGCCCATGGGTATTCTAGTTTTTATACCTCTTAGGTATTGTTAGCTTTTATGTAGACACGAGGGAGCTAGGTACTAGAACTACTTTTATTTATTTTTTATTGGATTTTGGTAACTAGATAGGCTCACTGAGACAAACTGTCACTTTTTTATTCTTTGGTAACAGGGTAAGACCCACTAAGCACAAGTGCCTGTTTTCAGGGGTGACCTGGGAGCACTGTGTAGGTTAAATAACTTGCTCAGAATCACAAAGTATGCAAGTGGAGGTTGTGGGAATCAAACCTAAGTCTCCTTGATGTACCAAGCTCAGTCACAGCTCATTAGACACTACTGCCAACCCCTTTTCAGGGGAAACCCAGAATTCAGTTCAAAAAATGTACAATGTGAGAAGATGAACAATAATTTTTAAAAATAATAGATATTTGGAAGGAGAGAAGCAATTGAGGCATGGCAAAAACAAGATACAAACCAGTATCAGATACAAAGCAAACCATGAAATGGAACGATTAGGAACAATGCATACATATATGTTAATATGTCCCACAGAGCCACTCATTGCTCTGTAAGAGTGGTTTCATGCTCATCCGACTGGAACAAGAACAGGGAAGCCAAGCTGAGCTGTTCTGGCTCAAGCTTGAACACAAGTGAAACCACTCTTATACAGGAACGAGTGGCAATGGGGGACATATTAATATATTATTGATAAAGCATGATCGAGCTCGATCAATAATATGTTTTAAAAAAAAAACTGTTCCTGGAATGTTCCAGGGCATCTGTGCATGAGACCCTCTTTACAGAAAACAAGTGTGTCATGTGCAGAGGAAAGGAGAGCTCTGAGAGTGCACCCTCAATCAATAATAGATAAACACATAGACACAGGTTATGGTTCTTAGCAAAAATAAGTACATTGTCTCCCACTCTCTCCCCTCGGGATGTTTATGTAATGTTGAGAAAGGTTCCATACAGAAAGGAGTGTACTCAGTGCCAGCTCCAGAATTAGGCAAGATACTGCCTGTGCCATGGTATTAATTGGGTGTCTGTACAGTGTGCCCAAGTACACTGACCAGCCAATTGGTCAACACCATTTTGGACCATGGTGAGTGAGCTAACTCAGGGTGCCTTACAAAGTAAACAAACATAAGCATTTAGTTAGTACACTAGAGGCACAGCATACATACTGTACCTTATTTATGGACCATCGAACCTATCTGCAAACCACCTTTGCTATGCCTGTGAACATCTGTGTGCCTTGCCACTCCCCCAAGCCTGTCCATTATTTATGAAGTCCATAGTACTAGCATGAGAGATAAAAGCTTGTTGGGAGGGGGAATTTTACATCTTGATACAGGACATTGAATGCCTATGTTTTAGAGGTTTCTGAAAGGCACTGCCTTCTCTGTGACCACATGTGTGTAAGGTTAGCTTGCACTACTTAGCTTTAGGTGAGTGTGCTTTGAATCAATGGCGAGACAATGAGGGGGGGAGCAATTAGGGATAGCAGTAGATAAGGAAGAATACTGATACAGAAGAATACAGTGGAGTCAACCACTACAAATATTTTCAAGTGAACAAGAATTCAGTCATAAGGGACCATAACCATAAATTGGCAGGAGGCAAATTCAAAAAGTTATTATTCTTTATGGCGAGAATGCTGGAAAAGTCCAACAGGTTGCTAGCATGGTGGTTAATACGGTCAGCCTTGCTTGGTAAATAGCTGGCTGGGATGGTTTCAAAATGCTTATTAGGGCTGGGTGACATGTATCTTCCACCAATGAAATTCACAAAATCTCTGCGAAAATTTCATGAAATTTCACCAAAATTGCAGTTTAGGTTATTTCCATCTGATTAAAAAATTATTTGTTCAAATTACACCAAATTGTGTATGATGATTGTGCCAATACCCTACAGGAGTGTACCAAAGTCCCAGTCTTTAAAGATGACTGAGTTATAAGCCTCCAAACTGCTGGAAATTTTAAAATTAGAGTTAACTATGCAAGCTAAAAGTATTTGTCCAAATTTCACAAATGTTTGGTATGGCGACTTTATCAATGTCCATACATATGTGTGTTAGGTTTAAGATGTCTAGCTTTAAAGGTGACTGATTTATAAGTTTCCAACCATTTGGGAAATTTGAAAATTACATTTCACAATTAGGTAAATTGCTGAATTTTAAGCCCCTGTAAGTTTAAAGCCAGAGAATGGAATATCACCAATGTTGTGAGGTTCACTGGCCCTAAATATTAGGCTTTAAGGCAATCCCCATGGCCCAACATCACAGCATTGTGCTGCCATGCTGACAATCTGGGTTCAGAAGCGAGCCCAGGAAGTCATGTCAGGAGGCAGGTCATGGCTAAAACTTACAATTTACATAACCAGCACTTCTCTATTTAGCAGTTTCTATGACTCCTCCAAGAAAGCATGCATCTGAGTTTTCAATTATCTAGCACCAAAGATGGCTAAGTTGTAAGCATAGAAACATTCTCATAAATTTTAACATGAATATTAAATTGCAAAAACTGTGAGCTCCTATAACGTCTCCACCCTTCATCTAAATTCTATGAAACTTGGTACATGCTTAGGGCCCCTGCTGTATAATATTCGTGCCCAGTTTCAGACCCCTTGGCTCAAACTGGAGCAAGTTATAGCCACTTAAAGAATTTTGAAACACTCCAAAACATTTTGTGAAATTTCAAAAAATGTTGTGGAATTTCATGAAAATTCCATGAATTCAGAATTTGCTAATTTCACCCAACTCTAGGACTTATTAAAGGGAAGAAATGGATGGGGTTATAAAAGGACAGTAGTTTCAAGGCAGAGTTCCATAGTAGACAGGATGGACTCCATGGGCGGGATATTCAGAAGGGCTGCGCATGGCGCAACACAGTTGCACCATGCGCAACCCACTGATGCGCTCCAGCATGATATTCAAATGGGGATTGAGCCTGGCACAAATCCCAATGCGCTGGAGTGCATCAGTAATGTATGCAGTGCAGGTAGGGGGGCATGCATATGCATACTCCGCACATCCTGATATTCAGCCCGGGATGTGCTGAGCCCATGTATGCGCAACCCCTACCTGCACTGCACACAGGTGAGCCCCCCAAAAAAGGAGCAACAGCTGACCACCCACAGGTGAGCTGCCGTGTTGCAGATTGCAACACGGCAGCTGCCACCTGTGAGTGGCCACCCGTGCTCCAGCTGCACTTTAGTGGCAGCACCCCCCAAGCCCGATCACAGGCATACATAGAATAATAATAATCCCATATCCCTGGTAGACCAGTGGACCATTCACAGCCTGATCATGGGCATAAGTATGTGTAAAATCAGTTACCCTATCCCTGGTGGTCCAGTGGACCACTCGCAGCCTGATCGCAGGACATATCTGGACTGTGTAGTACAGTACGGGCTGCATGCCCATTGGCTCATGCTTTGGACCAATGGGTGTACAGTGCTACTGTACGGTGGCAGTCGGTGGGTGGCGGGGTGGCAGGTGGGTGGGGAGCTGCTGCCTGCCACTGACCGGTCTGTGAGTGGTCCACTGGACCAACAGAGATATTGGACATGTTTTAACAGTTACACATGCCCATGATCGGGCATTGGGGCACATTGCTGTGATGTGCAGGGGGCATCGGTCCCAGATGGCTGCATCCTGGCAGGGCGCCAGGTGCAAGTCGAAGGGGATCAGCCCACCTGCACGAAAATGGGGCCATAATGACATGCAAATGGCCCCATTTGTGCCTTGCATACATTATGGCCCCATTTGCATGTGCACTTTTGAATATCGCGGTTGTTGCGCCTAGCACAACGGAACTTGTGCTAGCGCATCCCCCTGCTCCACTCTGGCTACTTGCACTGACACAGTGACACCATGCCATGCACTCTGCGGGTGGCCAAGGTGCGATATTCAATGATGCTGTCACATGGCGCAGCTCCGTTGAATATCACCCTGTCAATGCCCCTGCGCAGCCATGTTGCGCTGTGCCCAGGCTTGCACCACAGCCTGGCGCAGTCTTAATATCCTGCCCCACGTCTTTATCTGCTTGTACCGTTCTCTGTTTCTCTGAAGCTATATGAAACATATCATTGGTCTGTATCCTGTCTTGTTATTCAAATGGTGTAGGCTGGCTTTCCTTAGTTCATAAAAACAATACCAGCTGCAATGTTTCCACTTCCTAGCCTTTATCACTCTGATCGCACAGCAGCCATGTAATCCGCCATCAGTGATGTCACAGTACTTGTACTAGTGCAGGTCACCTAGAACTGGACCTATCTCTAGAGATGGTCTGGCAACATCTGCTGTTTGCTGGAGATATAATATCCTTCCTTGCTTCCTTTCCTTCTTTCTTCCTGTTATGTGAACTCAGGGGCACTTGGAAAGGCGAACTGTAAGGTGATTGTTGAAACTGCCATTAGCTTATGTGTTGTATTTTTTTATTGTATGTTTTTATTTATTTGGGGGGTGGAGATATAGAGGCAAAAGTCATTGAGGAAATCACATGCTTTTAGGATACTGTAAAGTGATGCGTTGTTTTTTTTTTTTTGTGGTATATGTTTTCATGACATACTAATTAATCTATTGATTTATTTCAGGGACAGGAAAAAAGAGGGAGTACCTCACGTAAGAGATGTAAAACACATCTTTTAGTTTGAGTCACGCTTCCCAAGGATGCACACTATTTTGTCACTGGGTCAGAATTGATAATATGGATAATAAGCCATCATTGTTTTATTTACAGCCACCGGTGTCTGGCTCTGACCCCATCATCTCTGAACATAGCACTTGGGTCAAGGTTGCCAACTGTGTCTCCTTGTGGGGGTTTGCCTGTCCCAAAAGCTCCACTAGCCTATTGCTCTTTCTTCTGATACCCCTTTCCACCATAATCTTTTTCCACCCCCTGCAGCTCCTGTTGCCTCTTTCTTCTCCTCTTCCTTGGATTGTTTTGTGCTCCCAATAAACTCTATCACCACAGCCCTCTTCATCCTGTACTGTTCTTGCTCCTTCCCTCAATGGTCAGTGAAGGCCACCCTAACACAAGTTACGATGTCGCCCTCCATGTAAACTGGTGCTGACCCCAGCAGCATCATGCAACCAAGTAAGACACAGAAGGTAGTTTGTTAGGACAGCAGCAATACTACCTGGTCATTTTCAGACAGAATGAAACTCACCAGATATTGGTACCACCCAGTGGATGAAACTCAGAACAGACAACTCACTGTCCAATCAGCTCTACTGACCCTCTGTACTTTAAGTTTATATGATTGCTGTGGCATATACTGTACATGGTCACTGATTTGCACTTCATAACTCTGCTGTCTAGTCCACAAAATTCAAAAAGGAACGCACAAGAGTGATGAGAGTTTTGCCTTTGGTACTACCTAACCTGACACAGTCTGTATGCCACTGCTGAAGTGTGGCTTGGGAGTCAGAAGGGGCTTATTTTTAACCAGCTGTAGACTCCTGGGAGTGGCTCATGCTTGACTTGGATTTGCACGAGAGCTCCAGAAGCATGTTCCTGAAGTTAACAGAGATGTGAAACTGTGATGATGTAACATGATTAACATGTGATTAGGCATTCTGCAGAACATGTTATATGTATGTGTTATAATGTCATGCACATCCCTCAACATCAGGAAAAAGAAAGCCCAGTACTAGCATACAGCCAAAATTACTGCTGGAGTTTTTACATGAAAATAATCATGTTTCCATAGTTAATTAATCATAGCAAAAGTACAACAGTGTTCCCTCTGGATCCACAATGTTTCATGTCCATTTGCTCCCTGGTGTATTCCCAAGGTTGAGCAACCACTCTGGTTCAAATTTATTTATACATGGAATTTAAAGACGCATTAGCTCATTTTGTTTTCCTGCAGAGGATGACATCCCGTTGTGCAATACAAAAGTGCAAAAATGTATTTATGGATTATGTTAACAGTTAAAAAGACTACGATCTGGATTATTTGGTTTCATATGCCTGGGAAGGGCTGTGACCATCCTGAAATAGCACTCCACATAGTCTTTAATGGTTAAAAGGATACAAATACTGTATATAAACAGTAACCACAAAATTGCACAATGCTTTTTTAATCCCCAAAATCTCAATTACAGATCTCACCCAATAATAAAACTAGATTGTACTTCAACTATATACAGATATGTATAAAATGCTATGTATGTAGACGAAATCCATTTGCCCACTACTGATAATATCTCCAAAGTTTGAAGCTTTGTGAAATGGTTACTCCACTTTTGAAATGTTTTTTAGAATTTCTTTTTTAATTCTGTGGAATTCTGAAAAGCATTTCTGAGTAAACCACAGAATAGTATTCTACTGATTCTGTAATCCATGGAATTGTATTCCCCAGTTTGCAGAAAAGTAATCTGCAGTTCTTGTATACCATTCCATGGTTTATGTAAACTGTGGATGATGAATTATCAGTTATTACCAAAAAATCTGTATTTCAGAATTTGGAAAAGTTTCTTCTAATGGAATTCTGTGGAATGTGATAGAACCTCCAAAATACCATGGAATTCTGGCTAAAACAGAATGATGCAGAAAATCAATTTGATCTGCATAGGATTGTGCCAATGGAGTTTGTAGGAAGACATTATTGAACCACAAACAAGGGGAAAAAAGGACAGCCAAGTGATGAATTTTGTCACTGGTTCCACATCATTATGTCAACGGTGTCAATGTCGACACCCCTGACAGTGATGGGAACAATGCCAACAGTTGGCATTGTTCCCAACAGGATTAAGTGTTTTTCTGCAGGGGGCTTCGCTCCCCACACCCTCTATCTCTAATTAACCAACGCAGAGTCAGAGTTGGTTCGGGATGGGGTGCAACAACAGAAATCACTCTGTCTGCAGCCAGCGGACCACCACAGTGAAAGATCTCGACCTGGCAAGATTTTTTGCTGTGGTGGTATTTTCCTGTAAAAGTATTAATTTCCTGACATGACACCTTTCTCACCACATATTTGACAGAGGCCAAGGTGCTTCAGAATATCGGTAACAAAAACTGAACGGTCACGAGGTCAGAACAAAAAACTTTGGGGGTGTATAAAATAATTACCATGTAAGACATTGTGGAGTGCTCCAACTCTGAGAAATAACTTTGTTTGGAGTGCAAAGCCCACTGAACCACAATGTAAATTGGTTACCCTCCCTCCACCGAGGTGTGGCTAAAGTAAATATTCCTTTTTGTCACAACATTTTATTTATTTTCTGGAAGACTTGACATAACATACATCAGTAAGGCCAAAGCCTTCTTATAAACAGGCATTGTACAGGTACTTAGAACCAATAAGAAAAGAAAGGAGGAGAAAAAGAAATGGGGGAGGGAAAAGTGAGGGAAGGGGGGGAGTAAAAAACAAAAAGACGGAGGAGAGAAGGGCAAAGAGAGGGAGGGAGGGATCCACAGGTTACAGTTATAAATGTGTACGGCTATGTCCAACAGTAAGGTTATATACATTCATGACTGCCAAGTGGTATGGATACGGGGACTGCCAACTCTCATCCCTTACTATCAGTAAGGGGAGATGGGAGTGTGCAGAGATGAGTGTTGTGGTAAGGATTAATAAGAAGGAGATATACTGTAGGTATCCGGTCATACATCCTGGTGTGTACCAAGTTATTGTACTCACCAAAAAGAGGTCTCTATCGACAGTCTTGTTGGATATAGGCACACCAGACATATCCTCTGTGTCCGGTTTTGCCAATCAGATCCCTTTTCAATGTTTCAAGAGAAGAGTTGAGCTGCCAGTGTGTATATGCTCTGCAAAAGCCATCTGTAACCTAGAACACAGACAAAATATATCCCAAGGATTCTAGTTCTTGACTTGGGTAACAGTTCTATTGTAGGTAGAGAAATCGGGCACATACACAGAAACAGATAACTACAGAAAAGAAAACACATAGCTATGTATATCCAGAAGTAGCAAGCTTAAGCTCTATTGGGCCTTGGTACTGGAGGTGTTTGGCCAATAACTACCCAGTGAAAAAAAACACTGACCTCATTCAGACAGGCAAAATGACATTCTAGTTTCATCCAGTAGGGTCAGGAGTTATTCATCCTACGCCTGTCTGGGGGTGAACATACCTTAGGTAGGGGGCCTAGCAATGTCTAAATATGTGAATCTGGTATGTTTGAAGGTGGGAAATTCTGTTTAGCTTGGCAAGAGTTGAAAGAGATACCAATACCTCTATAATTGTAGGAACCTGTGTAGATCTCCATTTGCTGAGCAAAGTTCTCTTGGTTTGCAGAGTCAATAGGGCGAGCCACCTATACTCAGGCGAGGATGGCTTAGGGAGGGCACTGCAGATTCCCAGGAGGTAAGTAAAGGGGACTGAGAGGAATTTGGTGGCTTAGCACCTTGGAGGCTACATCTTATATTTCTTGCCATAGAGGTTGGATCTGTGGGTAGGACCACAATATGTGAAGTAGGTCTCCCCCAACCCTTGACATCTCCAACACTTGTCTGACTCTAGAAGTTTGGCTCTATGGAGGACCACAGGGGTTTTGTACCATGAGTGGGCAATTTTGTTTTGAATTAGCCATGATTTAACATCCCTCAACCAACTGTGTGTGTTCTTCCAGGCCTGTTCCCAGGCCACAGAAGAAATAGGAAATTGTAACATTGTTTCCCATTTGTGCTTAGCTTCTTCAGATTGAGAGGGTAAAGTATTCCGGAGCAGAGCATATATTCATCCTGCAAGACCCTTAGGATGTTGCATCCAGGATTGCAGAGCCAAGGGAGTATTTTGTGCCATGGGTGGACTCAGGTAGTAGCGTGCTGCTTCTCTGAGTTTGAGGTATCTCCAACAATCCAACTGGGAGATACCCCATAATCCTTGGAGTGATTGAAATGTATGAAGAACCTTATGGTTAGGATCAATTAGATGTCTGAGTTTAGAGATACCTAACTCAGTCCAGTGTTTCCAACAGACCCAGAATCCCCCTGTAGTAATGGAGGTGTTTTGCCACAAAGGAATGTGAGAGAATTGAAGAGGGTCCATCCTTATCCTCTGGTGAGTGGCAAACCAGTTAGTTCTGGACACTTTTACCATGGGTGAGGTACAATTCAGATTCAGTCTGTTGGGAGGTCTGAGTTTGGTGATGTTACATGACATCAGGAGTAAGGAGGGGTGTACAGTCCCTGTAATGGCTAGCTCAATTTGGAGCCACTGTGGGGAAAGGGGGGGGGGTGTATCCATTTAACAGTTTGGGCTAGAAGGAAGGCCTGACGGTATCCTTCTAACCAGGGGAGATTCCAGCCCTCCTGTTCCCATGGGGCCCTAAGCTTAGAGTGGCTATATCTGGGTTTGGAGCCTTCCCAGAGGAAATCCCCTATTAATTTATTGATGGCCATGTGCCAAAGCTTGGGAAGGGGAATGGGCATGTGCATGAGTAGATAAAAGAGTTTAGGGACTGAGATCATTTTTATAGCTGCAATTTTCCCTGCCAGAGTAAGGTTAAGGAGTTTCCATCGGTCAAATTCTACCTTGATAGAGGAAAGAAGGGGTTGTATGTTAGCTTGCCAGAATGTATCCAGAGATGGAGTCAAGAGAATTCCAAGGTAAGTTATCCCTTTAGGGGCCCAGAGGAGGTCAACTGAGGCTACCATCTGTTAAGTGCAATGGGCATTTAGGGGAAGTAATCAGTCTTGCTCTGGTTCAGCTTTTGGCCGGAGTATGTAGAAAAAACATCTAAAAGATGGAACAGGGGGGGTATGGAGCATTGGGCATCTGCCGGGGGGGAAGGAGGTCATCAGCATACATAAGGGTCGTATATGTTGTGTTTCCCACTGTTAGGCCCACAATGTTCGAATGACTGCGTATAGCACCGGCCAGTGGTTCCACCACCGGAACAAACAGGAGAGTGGAAAGGGGGCAACCCTGTCTTGTCCCACACTCCAGTAGAAATGTGGGGGAGAAGACAGAGTTTGTATTGACTCTGGCTGACGGAGAAGCATATATGACTTGTATCCTGGAGAGAAATTTTCCACCCACCCCAAAATGTGCAAGGACTAGGTATAAGTAGTCCCATTCAACAGAGTCAAATGCTTTCTCGAAGTCCACTACTACAGCAGCCGCTGGGGTAGGGAGAGATCTAGAGAAATGCATAAGATTCATAAGGGTACACAGGTGGTCCGAACTATGTCGGCCAGGGATAAAGCCCACTTGTGAGGGATGTATGAGTCCAGGGAGTAAAGGACCATGCCTGGTTGCCAAAATTTTGGCATACAATTTACTGTCATGGTTAATAAGTGAGATTGGGTGATAACTTCCCGGGTTTGTGGTGTCCTTGCCCTTTTTGGGGATGACTACAATGGTAGCTTCTCGCATGGAGGAAGAAAGGGTGCCTTTGAGCTTTATCTCTTGGAAAACTTTGGTTAAAAGAGGAGAGATGGTTAGGGCTAGCGCTTGGTAAAACTCTGCTGTATAACCATCATTACCAGGTGATTTCCCTAGCTTTAGACCTTGGATGGCTGAACTTACCTCGTCCTGGGAGATAGGGAGATTGAGGATTTGTTTCTGCTGAGGACTCAGTGTAGGTAAATGTAAAGTATCTAGAAATGGCTGAGTGTTTTTGTTTGGTTCTGAGTGTCAGGAGGAGTAAAGGGATCTATAGAAGGAGGCCATGGTGGTATTAATGGCCTCTGGGGAAGTGCCCAGTACCCCTTGTCTATCTTTCAGTCCAGAGATACATCTAATAGCCTGCTGTCCGTGAAGTTGGTAAGCAAGCACTTTACCCCCTTTATCTCCACCTTCCCAAAAGGGGTGACATAGGTGAAGGATGGCCACTTCCACCTTTCTATTAAGAAGCTGGTCGATTGCAAATTGAAGGCCTAAGATGGTTCTACCTAATGTCGAGTGGGTGGAGGGGGAAGGCATAGACTTGAATGTAACCTCAGCTGCTGCCACTTTCTGCTCTAGGGCAGCCAACTGATGTTCTCTTTCTCTGCGTTTAGCGGTTGCAAACCCCATAATGCTACCCCTCATTGCAGCCTTAAAAGCCTCCCATGTGGTACCTGCAGAGGTGTCTAATACAGGATTTTCAGTGATAAAAGGGGAGGCTTCATTTTCATCCCAGGGGACAAAATCTGGGTATCTCATTAGAAGGGGATCTAATCTCCAGTGTCTGGGTGGAGGGGCTTCAGGGTCCCACTGAACCAGGAGCTGAACCAGAGCATCGTCAGATATGATTCGTGGAAGGATGGAGATGTCAAGGGCTTTTGTAGTGAAAGTAGGTGAACTAAGCCAGAAGTCTAGCTTGCTGTATAAGGCATTTGGTTCCAAATGGAAGGTATAGTCCCGTGTTATGGGATGGAAGAGTCTCCAGATATCTGTAAGACCCTGTTCTGAAATCAGCTGGTGTAGTGTCTTCCCACTCCTAAGGTGAGATTCCTTGCCTCTATCGTTCCTGTCCAGGGAGGGGATTAATGTCAAATTGAAGTAGCCGCCCATACAGAGGGGGCAGTCAGGGGGATTAAACTCCAGTATTACCTCAGCAATATTGTGGAAGAATTGTGGGGTATCCTCATTAGGAGCATAGAGGTTACAGAGGGTAATCGGGCCTGAGGGGTGTCATATGTCGCTATCAACCACCTACCATCAGGGCCGGAAAGTGTCTTGATGAGGGTCCATGGTAGGGACTTGTGTAGAAGAATAAGGACCCCATGTTTTCAGGAGGGGGCATTAGAGTGTACCTGCTGTCCCTCCCAGTCTTTGGACATATGAATGTGATCATCTCCCATTAGTTTAGTCTCTTGTAAGAATGCTACTTTAGAGTATAGGTGCTTCAAATGGGCCAGTACCTTCTTACATTTTACTGGCAAGTTCAACCCTCTGACATTCCAGGTGTGGAATGCAATATGAGACATTCTGCTCTGAGGTGTAAGAAATCTGTTAAGGATAAGCTTTAGACACCAGGGCAATTAGAGATAGGGGACCAAGAATGTGCTCCTCAGAGTTATTGCATAGTTCACGTCCCTTCTACACCAGAAAGGGACAGCAGCAATCACTTGGCTGTGTACGCAGTACGACACCTGTCCAAATGTCTCAGGCGACCGTCATCAAAATACCACTATATATAAGGCAGTAGAAAGAGAGAGAAAAAACAAAGGAAGAAACGTTACTTATACCTGTACACTTAACCAGAAACACTAAATCTAATTAACCTTATTAACAGAAAACAACAGTGAAGAATGATAGAGGACTTAATCGGCTGGGTCCCCAGCCAGTGGTATGCCCAGTCTCTTCTACGAGGCGTGGGTGAGGTGAAACGGCAATAAAGGGGAGTTATATCCCCAAGTCTCCAACAAAAGCGGTATATAATGGGTATTGCAAGAGTTTGTTACAGTTGGTTAAAATTAGTTTATTAAGCCACTGCCCAGAGCCAAACAAAGACCTTCCGGCCTGTGAATCCCTCACACTCAGAGTGAGCAGAGGTCCAGCAAATGGCCAGTATAGGGTCCCAGGGGAAAGGTCTTAGAATCTTTAGGAACCTTATGACCCACAGTCAGGGAAGGGTTGCCTGTTTAATGAGGGGAGGGCAGTTTGGGAGGTATGGGAGCCAGCTGCAGTTAGAAATACTGCAGAATGTTGGTAATAGCTACTCCCAACCCTGCGTGGAATTCAGTATGGGGGTGGGTGATCTGAGAAATCAGTTTAAGCAGATCTGTGTGTGCTTCATAGACACCATCGCTATTCACTGAAGTAAAATCCCCGCTAGCAACATTTAGCCGAAACTATAATTAGCAGTAACATTAACAAATGAACACAGCAACAGTAAACAAAACATTTATATCACCAGACAGGGTTTCTCTGGGGTGTATTAAGGTTCAGCCTGTCTGATAAAGTATACTGAGGGGTGTTAAGATGGTGAAGATGGCCCTGCATAAACTCTTGCAGGTTGGGCCTTGGCTCTGGCCTTCTTCGACTATTTCCCGATTCTCCCCTACCCTACCGTCCAATCACTCCACGAGACACGAAACCATCAGTACTTATCTGACTCGATAAAGCATGATCAGCCAGGGTGATCTTCTGGGGCAGGTTGCTTCTTTTCTGTGAAGTTGGTTTCTGGGCCACGGCCTTGTGAGGAGCATGAAACATCAGTGTGCCAGTCCAAGTCCTGTAATGGCAGGGCAGCTTCCGTGGCAGAGGCCCGGGAGTCATATGCTTCTCTGGGTGTCGCATTCTCAGGGGATGCAGGGTTGGTGTCCATCTCCTCTCGAAGATCCATGTCAGGGTGGTCATGAAGTAAAGAGTAGCGGTTTTGAGCAAAGTATGAGCTAGTGTATTCTGGTTCTTCCTTGTCGAGTGAGTGGGAGTTCTGATCCTGCTTCTCAGAGGGAAGTCTTTGCCTCCTGGAGGTGTTTGCGCTTGGAGTGAGGTGACTTTGAAGGTCTTTTCTGGATCTTCAGGTTGTGAGGTTCCTGTTCATTCAGTGAGGAGTGAAGCAGTGTCATAGGACAGGCATTGGGGGGGTCTCCCTTTACTTGAGAGCAGCGATCCTTTCTGCATTTAAGTTCGGACTGTGAGATGGACCCTGTCCTTTCGGCCACATTTCATCAATGAAAGCCATGGCTGCATCTGGGGTGCCAAATTGGTGTGGTACACCATTAATCGTGATCTTTAAAGTGGCAGGATAGTGTAGGGCGAAAAGGACTGTCCTGCATGGTATGTAGTTTCCGACAAACTTCAGTGAAGGCCTTGCATTTAGCTGCAAAGTCTGAGGAATAGTCCTGGAAAATCATAATTTTATGTTCCCTCCACTGAAGCTGACCCAACTCCCTAGCTCTGGCCTGGATTGCTTCCTTCTCAGGGAAATTTAGAATTTGGGCAATAATAGGCCCGGGCCTATCTCCTTGTGCAGGTTTGGGCTGTAGAGAACAGTGTGCCCATTCACTCGTGATTCTGGTAGCCGGGGGAAGCTTAAGAATTTCCAGGAGTGCTTGTTGTAGAAATGGTAGATCTTGCCCTCCTTTGCAACCCATCGGGAAACTGAGAAGCCGCAAGTTGTTGCGGTGGCTCCTGTTCTCTAAGTCCTCTAGTTTATCCTGCATTTGTCAGATTTGTGCAGTCTGTTCCCGCATAGTGTCACAATGGCCTTGGAGAATGTCATCGTGAGCAGTCGATTTTTGTTCTGCACGGTCGACTCTTGCTTCAAGTTGCTGAATGGACACTGCTGAAGTGTTAGCTGCTAGAGTTAAAGTGTCGATGCTGGTGATTATTGATGCGAGCATTTCTCTAAAGGAGGGTTCTTCACTTCCCGTAGCAGCGTGCACCATGCAGCCTTGTCTGTGAGGGTTGTCCAGATTTCAAGAGATGCTAGGTTAGCAATCCTCCTTCAGATTTCCCCAAATTTCAACCAGAGAGTAGAGAAGTACTTCCAATTGCCGCTGGTAAGAAGTTTTCTAGTCGGGATTCAACAATAGGGAGGGTTTAGTCAGGTTCTAGGCTCTGGGTCTGTGGAGCTACTAAATTAAGTCGCCATCTTGGTTACTGGTTAGCCACACCCCCTAAAGTAAATATTTTAATATGGTGCTCCCAATTTAATCTTATGGATGGTACAGTCATCATCATACTGAAATTTATTGTGATAGCACTATCATGTTGTACCTGACAATGTACTCATGTAGTGCTTTAGATGTAGGCTGCACCAAGCATAGAATGAAGGAAAGGGTCGATAGGCATGCACGTGTCATAGTCCAGGAAAATAGGAATTATGCATTAACTGCACATGTTTAGGATTGGGGGAGGCAAATCTGCAAGACACAGTTTTTACTAGAATTGAACAAGTCAGTCTGAATACTAGTAGAAATGATTTGTAACAGTTACTGGCCAGGAGGTAGGGAGGCATTTTGGATTTATCATCTCAGGGCCCTCTCCGGGCCAGGTTCAAATGACTAGGTTGAATTGTCACCACTGTTGTGAAATTGTTGTAAACTTTGATGTAGGATGGCAACAGATGAATGTAAAGGAAATGTAGACATACAAAAAGTTGAATATAGATTGGGTGTGTTTTTAGCAAAATAAATGTAATCCCTGTGTTGTTCTGCTCTGTAAATATCAGGGCTCTACTACCCCCAGAATTCCTGGTGTGCAGTGTTTGGGTGAGTTAAATAATGACTTGAACTGCTGTAGGGCCTTTAACATTCAGGATGGCTCATCTCTGAGTTTCCTGGTCTTAAGGAGTGATACTAGCACTGAAATAGGAGAAACACTGTGTTTGGCACCAACTGTGCTCCTATCAGTTGTAATCAGGCCTGACAGACATGGGACATGACTAATAATGGGCCAGACTAAAAGCTCCGTAAAAAAGGTGAATGGATGAGAGTTGTTTCTGCTTAGGATCTTGAAGCAAGTAGATGTAGTCCACATCTGCAGCGCTAAGTGTGTTATCCCCCGGTCTAGTGCAGCTTCATACAGACATTCTACTGTAGGTAACTGTCTGTACTGAAAGAACAGAGTTCTGCAACCTGTGTCAGTGGGTTTGTGTCTTGTTGGATTACAATTTGGATCTTAAACTAGGATTACAAATAACCTGCTTTTAGAGGAGGGACAGCCTTTTAAGCTATTGTATGGCCTGTGGGGTTTGAATAGAGTACTGTTACATTACCGTTTAAGTGCACCAGTGCTGGCTAGCCTGTGGCAACATAATCAGGCTTGCAATGATCAAACACTAAGTACACAGGAACTCCTGTAAGGGAGTTCCTCAGATAGCTAACTGTCTTATCCTGGTACCTGGTGGATGAGGGCAGTGGCCTCCAGTACAGGAGGACCACCTAAGAGGATTGTGTATGGAGAAGGCTGGGGATGTGTGGAGCTGTACTGGATTGGGCCTAGTTATCTGCAGCTACCGATAACTATCTTGGCACTATCCTAACTTATCTAACTATACAGCTGCTTTGGTTGCTTAGTCATCCCACCTATGCTGGGCACCTAATCAGGGCTAGTTCTTGCCTAGAAGAACACTAACTCACATTTACAGGAGTGCTGGCATCCAAATAAAACTGTGTTTGTTCTTGTTCACCTGGTATTATATTTGTATATTTATCTGTTGGTGTGATTTTGCAGTGGAGGGCTACTCAGAGAGGGAGGTACATAATGACAGCTTCCCAGAGGGTTGTATCCAGCTACTGTCTAACCCATTACTTTTCATTTTATGGGTGGAGGTACTGTCAGCATACAAAGTCAATTGCCTGAACCCCTGGACCCCTCTGAAGGTTAGTCAGCCATCGGGGTGGAGTAAGGGGGAACTGTATCCCAGGAAAAAAACCTTACATGAGATAAATGTGATATACTGTGTATCTTTCTCTTTCTTACAACACCTCCTCCTCCCATCTTGGGCTCTAAATCAGGGTAATCAAATTGGTATCTCTGCATCTTTAAAGCTTTGGAAATATTATCAATATTGGACATATGGATTACTGTATACAGCTTTAGGATCTTGCACATACGGTAACTGGATATATGTCTTTTTCCTGTGGATAGGATATGACCTTGAACATCCACTTCCTGGTGAGTTGCTGTTTGTTAACCATGTCTCTCAACCTTTTATCATTCAAATGTGAAAAAATGTCCTTTAAGACATGGGTAAAAGAGGCAAAAACTGCTGCATGAAAATGTTACTGTAAAACATGGGGCAGAACCCTCTCCATGTAAGACAGCGGGCTTCAAAATGGAAAAAAGAGGGACTGCTTCTCATACTATAAAGTCAGATAGTTGAGAGGTACTGTATGCAATACATGGGGTCTAAGTCCTGTGATACATGTGTTGTAAACCTTGCATTTTATTTAAAACAAGCATTTGTCAATGCCAAATGTTGTCTTGCTGGCATTGGCATTGGTAGTACGGGAGCTAGAGATGCATAATAGGAATGACAGTGAAGTATTTAAGTGACGCCAACCCCACCCCCATCCTGTAGAGAGCGACAGTCAATGGGGTGTGTGTTTCGGTCATCAGCTATAACGCTCATGCCGTTGTACCTCACCCTACCCTGTAGACACTGGCAAGTGTCGTGGTGTGCTTTGGGGTCTTTGGGCATTATACTTACCCCATTCCATAAGGAAATACACTGAGGTGGGTGCAGTATAGGAGAATGGGGTGACCTTTGTGGCCAAACAGTGCGAGGCACACCATGATGCCTGTCACTAGCTGCAGGGTGGGGGTGGAATGGCATGAGCATTACAGCCAATGATATCAAGTCACACCCCTGACACCTGTCAGTCTCTACAGGGTAGGGTGCTACAGTTGGAAACCCTAACACCGTAGGCGTGTGTTAGTATTTTCACTCCAAATTTTCAACATGGGCTGTTTGTGAGGCCACTTCATGAAAAGCGGCACAGTTTGTTAGCTGAAAGGTAGTTTTGCACAGCAGCTATGCCATTTGGTGACACAGAGATGAGAAGACATTTTGGGTAGGATATGGAAAATGACAATTGTATTGTTCATGAGGAGGTGTAAAAAAAATGGCAACGTTGAAAATCTGGAGTGAAAACATGAAAGATTGGTGAAGTCATGAGCATGCATAGAAACTGCATAACACACGTCTGTAACTCAATTATTTTTGGGAGTTTGTTAGCCACATTTTCAACATAGGCATTTTCGGACCTCCCCTCATGAACAGCGGCACTGTGATTTTGTTAATCTGTCCCAAAAGTTGATTTCCCACAGCGTCCATGCCATTGTGCGCCACATATGCGGAAACACATTTTGGGCAGGATGTGAAAAATGACAGTTTTACTGTTCATAAGGAGGTGTGAAAAAATGCCAGTGTTGAAAATTTGTCATGAAAATATTACAAATTCGCGAGGTTACAAGGGTGCATGGAAACTGTCAACGCATGTTTGTAACACAGTCATTTTATGGACGTTCGGCACCAAATTTTCAACATTGGCATTTTAGACCTCTGCTCATGAACAGTGTCACTGCCATTTCCTCAAACTGTCCTGAAAACTGATTTCGCACAGCGACCACACTATTCTGCGCCGGACGTGCAAAAACACATTTCGATCAGGATATGTAAAATGACAGCTGTACTGTTCATAAAGAGGTGTGGAGAAATGCCAATTTTGAAAATCTGGAGTGAAAATATTACAAATTCACGAAGTTAAGTGCGTGCGTGGAAACTGCACAATGCATGCTTGTAAAACAGCCATTTTTTTGATTTTTCTCACTGGCACTGTCGTTTCGTTAATCGGTCCCAAAAGCTGATTCTGTGCAGTGATGGCGAAATCACCTTTTGGGCCGATTAACACCATGACAGTGCCAGAATTCATGAGGAGGGGTCCCAAAAACCCCATGTTGAAAATGTGGTGCCAAAATTCAAAAAAATGCCTGGGATATGCATCAAAGTTGAAAAAAAACTATTTATTCCATTATACAGCTTACTGGCATTTCTTCAGTTCACGGTCGGCTTTGAAGAGTGCAGACGCATTCCCAGTCCGTCAAGATCATCGCTACCAGACTCGGAGGTAAGTATGGGGTGAGGGGTGTGGGGAGGCAGGTGCACAGAGGGTGGGGCGGGTTGTGGGAGGGGGCAGGGAGACCGCGAAGGACTGTTTTTTTTTTACAGGTTTACAACAAAAAAAACATTGCAGTACTTTTTTTTTTTTTTGCAGGGGATTTGGTATGCTGGTGTGGGCTCCCAGCACGCCACCTAAGTGTTTTGGGAGAGGATTCTGTAGCTGATGGGGAATTGGGCACCCCCATTGGCACATACTGAGGAGGGCCGAGACACAAACTGAGGGGGATTGGGCACCCTCTTGGCAAGCAATAAAAGCGGGGGGAAGACATTATGCTGACGGGGAGTGGGCTCCCCCATCGGCACAATCAATGGGGATTGGGATAAACACAGACAGGGATTGGGCCCCCTGTCAGCAAAGAAAAACTGTTGGGGGGCCCGCATGATGCCGACAGGGAGTGGGCTCCCCTCTCTGCATTGTGACAGGTGGTTTGCCTGCACGTTGGGAGGCATGTTGTGGTCACGCTGCATAAGAGCTTCGCTCTCATTGCAGCAGACCTTTTCTTTGTTCTCATGGCCACATTAGGGATGCGTGAGGTCAGTGCCTGCTGCTGGCTGATTGGGGAATGAGGAACGCGCCTTCTGATGCATGCCCTGCATTTGCCCAACAGTGACCTTGCCTCCAAATCTGCTAATACCACAAGATGTCAGCTGCGTAAGCGCGAGCCAACATAAAAATAATGCATGAGATATAGGACACAAAAGTAGTAATCACTGTGTAGAAAATGGACCACTTCTTTTTTTAACTTAGCTGGCTTCCATTTGTGATATTTTTGTTTCGGCCTCGTCCCAGTCCTGTTGCCTGGTCTGCACCCTAAAATTTCCTTTTTACCTCCCCAGTTTACACCCTGTGGCAGGGCTTTCAGGGTGCCAACCCTTCCGGTGACCTAAATCCTATGGTGGGAGTGTGTGCCGTGCCAGGAGAGCGAGGGACATACTGTAGGGCCTGAAAGTGCCAAGATGCATATCATTCTGACAGGCTGGAAGTGTCTGCTGTTTACTCCCTTCCCTGAGATGTGAGCATGAATTTGGCTGCACAAACACACAATAGGAGAGCACAAGGCCAAGCCATGCTCTCCCCTCCCTTAGCTGTCCAAGCCTGCCGCTCCACCTATGGTTCCCTAAGTGGCACTATTATGATCAGAACAGGCACCCTCCCTCCAGAGTGGGTGAGCATCCTCTGTGATTTTCAGGCCACCTCTCCCCACCAGCCCTCCAGTATCCCAAGCTTGTTTCGGAATCTGGGTTGCAGATGTTACAAGTAGTAGCCATACCACTGTGCCAATGGTCCAGCACAGAAAACAGACCACTTCTGAGATAAACCTATGGAACTTATTCTACATTGACTTCTGATTTACAGTATGGAAAGGAAGGGAAAATAGTCAGTTTTAAGTTGGTGGGCAGGATCAGCTCCAAGTCTGATTTTCACATAATTTCTTTATCTTTATTGAGAAGATAGGTGGAATATATGTATGTTTTATGTTTTACTAATGTATAATGTAACAATGTAGCACTTCAATTCGAACAAAACCACTTTTTCCCCGGCTGCAGAGAAATAATAAATTTGAAAAGGAGATAAATGCATCTTGCTTTCTAAGTTTTTTCATCTATTTTTATACCCACTGTAACAAATTACCCACCCGCAAGCTAGTCATCACTTGTTTCACCCCTGGCTGCTGCAGACCTCCACTCTGGTTAGACTTATAGTGTCCTGCACCCACGCTTGGCTCTCTAAGAAGGTGGCATTGCCTGGATACCTGGAACACTGAGCCCTGTCACCAGCTACCCTTTCTCATGCTTGGGCAGACTGCTGTAACTCCAGGGGGAGTGCTGGTTTGTCTTATTACCATAACTGAATCTCTTCCTGTATCAGAAAATATTTGTTTCTTAAATTTTTAAATAAGTTACAGGTTTGTGGTGCTATGTTAGTCTCATGCAGATCTAATCTTTTATTAGACTAACTGAAGAATTTTCACACAAGCTTTTGAGACCTCCCAAATCCCTTTATCTGGTGCAGGGAAAACAAACACGTATTTCAGAATACATATACTAAAGTTTGTGGATCCCAGATTGCTTAACAAAGGGGAGGGTATAAAGGAAGCACTTTTTTATACAATTCTGGTGACTAGCAGGAGATAGGCCCATTGTCTTTAAAAGGTGAGAGATCAGACATGCAAATGGTGATCTACATCAAAGTGGTGCCCCAACAATGGGATCAGTTGCTGCAAAAAGTAGCATTAAGTATGCAAAATGTGTAATGCTGCCAGTCAAAAAGTTAACCAAGCTGTATCGAAATAAGATGACTCCTTTAAGTCATTTACAAGTATGTCACAATAACAGAGGAAGATTTAAAAAATAGGATGTGTGTCCCTTCCTCAAAGGTTCATAAGAGTATCCTCTTTAAAATGCACCACCGGCCAAACTCTTATGATAAATAAAAGGCTTCTTTGTTCACATGCTATAATTTCTTAAGTATTGGTAAGAATTAAAATACAGTTACTTACAAGGGGAGAACATGCAAAGAGAAACATGATTATACAGAAACACCAAACTTAGCTTTCTTCACACTAGGTGCTGTCTTAGAAACACAGAAACATAGAAAATTGGTGGTAGATAAGGACCACTAGGCCAATCCATTCTGCCCATATACCTTACTTGGTCAGCAGTTAGCGCTTCTCCCGCCCTCCCTCCTTTATGGTATCCTTATGCCTATCCCATGCATACTTGAATCCCCCTACTGTGCATGCCTCCACCACTTCCCGAGGTAGGCTGTTCCATGCATCCACCACCTTTTCTGTGAGAAAACTTTCTTACACTGCTCCTCAACCTGTCCCCATCCAATCTCATTTCGTGCCCGATTGTTCTTGCACTCCTCTTATACTGAAATAGGTTGCCCATGTGTACCTTGTTGATATCTTTAAGATACTGTACTTGAAAGTTTCTATCATATCTCCTCGTTCCCTCCTCTCTTCCAGTGTATACATTTTGAGGTCTTTCAATCTTTTCCCATATGTCTTCTGCTGCAATCCCTGCACCATCTTTGTTGCCCTCCTTTGATTCGCCTCCACCCTGTCTATGTCTTTACAAAGATGTGGCCTCCAGAACTGAACACAGTATTCCAGATGTGGCCTCGCCAGCATTTTGTATAAGTGGGATCACCACCTCTCTTTTCTTACTAGTGACACCCCTACCTATGCACCCCAACATGCCACTCCCTATCACTTTTGTACATTGCTTGGCCACCTTTAGATCCCCTGAGATGATAATCCCCAAATCCTTTTCCTCCCTGGTGACTGTCAGCAATTCCTGCCCCAGTCTGTAGCTCTCTGCAGGGTTTGTGGGCCCTAGATGTATGATTTTGCACTTCTTTGCATTGAATCTCATTTGGCACCTTTCTGACCATTTTCCCAGCTGCTCCAGGTCCCTTCTCATCCTGGCCACCCCATCCTGCATGTCCACCCTGTTGCAGATCTTGGTGTCATGTGCAAATAGGCACATCTTCCCTTCTAGCCCTTCTGCAATGTCATTGATGAAGACATTAAACAGAACCAGCCCTGGGGTACCCCGCTGGTCACCTCCTTTTCCCCGGACTGGATTCCATTAACAGCCACCTTCTGTTTCCAGTTCTTAAGCCAGTTGTTAACCCAGTTCTCCACCTTGTGGCCCACTCCCAGGCTGTCCAACCTATTTATCAATCTCCTGTGTGGAACAGTGTTGAAGGCTTTGCTGAAACTGAAGTATGCCACATCTACTCCCCCCCCCCCATTCACCTACTTCATCACCCAGTCAAACAAAACTATCAGATGAGTTTGACATGACCTTCCTGCCATGAATCCATGTTGTCTTGGCTCCTGTGCTCTGAGGGATTCCAAATGTTCCACCATCCTTTCTTTGAGCAATGTTTCCAGAATCTTACCCACTACCAATGTTAGGCTGACTGACCTATAGTTACCAATCACCTCTTTGCTTCCTCTGTTGTGAAGAGGGACTACATGTGCCCTCCTTCAGTCCTACGGAATGACCCTGTTCTCAGTGACTCACTAAACAGGGCTGCCAGTGGTGCTGCTAACTCCTCCCTTAGCTCCCTTAATATCCTGGGGTCCTGGGGTGTATGCCATCAGGGCCCATTGCCTTATCCACCTTCAGTTCAGTGAGCTTCTCTAGGACTCTCTCTTCTGTGAATGAACTGGTATTCACCTCCCTCTCCCCCCTTGTGTCTGCTGCCTAGCGGTGGTCCCTGTCCCTCCCCCTCCTTTGTGAACACTGAACAGAAATAGTTATTAAGTAGTTCAGCCTTATCCAAGCCTCCTCCACACACTTCCCTTCATCCTTTCTGAGCCTTACAATCCCACCCCTGTCATTCATTTTTTTACTGATGTACCTACAGTATAGAATAACTTATCTCCCCTTTTCACCATCTGAGCTAGTCTTACCTCTGTTTGCGCTTTTGCACTCCTATCAGCTTTCCTCACTTCCCTCAGACTATTTAGGTACCCCTTCCTATCCTCCTCCCTCTGCTTCCCCTTGTATTTCCTGAAAGCCAACTTTTTTGCCCTTACCTTCTCTGCTAGCCCTTAGGTAAGAAAAAACAAATTATATTTTTCAGGACTTTACCACAAAGAAAACCGTCTGCCTTTCACAGTTTCTGAAGAGATCAGAGTTCACCCCAACTATCTCACACCTACAGCCAGCCTGTATAGCTGCAGACCAATTCCTTCTCACTATCTTGGAGCCAGACATCTTATTTCAACCCAGACATAGCTCTGTATCATTAAACATCTGTTTTCTCAAGCATATACTGTAGATTAACTGGCTGTCACAAACAAAAATGGGTTTTGCATTTAGTACACAAAGACAGTCTGACCATTTGCTTGTAATTAGAACCCTCACTGACTTTGTTTACAAATTGGTTGCATAAAAATGCCCAGGAACAAGTATTTGTTTCAAAAAATAGTGTGTCAATTTCTGTGGGGGTTCCAGCCTTAGAAAGCCTGTCTTTATTAAAACAAATAGCAGAAGAGTCCCCTTTCTTGTACACTATGTCACACCTGTATTTTATCATCTGGGCCAAGTACTGGAACCTCCATGTTCTGAACCTCCTCACTTGATGTCCACCAATGTAACCATTTCATCAGAGTGCTGTCAGTGCTGCTAGCAGTGATAATGGCATGCACTACTCCCTCTGTCCAATAGATCCTTACAGCCTCCATCTGCACTTCTTTTCTATCCTGTGTGCACCAGGCAACCTCCACAGAGTTGTCTGTTCTTATGTTGCCCCCTGTCCCTGCAGTGCTGAGGAAAGTTCTCCCCATGGAGCAGGGAGCCAATGAAGCAAGCTGAGGCCAGCATGGTGCTGTGTGGCATGGTGGTGTGGTGATGGGTGCCACATCAAGTTCCCAGCACCACTATTTATGGATAACCTTTAACTGGAGAGCAGGATGTTTTTCTTGGCTGTCTGACCACCAGTTCTGCTCTTCATGGTAACAAGACCAAGCCTTCATGTTGTATCATAAAAGCATTAGAGTGCAATTGTGGAATGATGCACAGCAGGATGCTACGCATCATTCCACAACTGCCCTCTGATGTTTAACCCTAACCTTGGGTTACCAGAAGTGCAAACAAGGCCTTCATGCTTTCCTCTAACAACATAATGGGGCAAAGGAGGAGTGGTGCAAAGCACTCTCCCTAACCATAGGTTACTAGCTTGGTAAACGGTGCTTATGCTGTTTGCAAAGCATTAGATATAAAACGGTAGCATTTAAGCATGTGTAGGTGGTAAAGATATTCATGAAACAGTTTCTTCCAAACCTGACCATGCCAAAATATTGGAGAGTCAGAGTCAGATAAGGAAAGAAATCCAGACTTTAGGGGGGCCCAAATCTGAATGCTATAAACTCCCTCTGAGACTGTGGTTACCATCATCAATCCCTAGGGCTACAGCTTAAAACATTTCAGTATGCAGAATATGATCCCTCAGCACCTGTCTAAAGTTTCACACTGTTTTCACACAGTTGAAAAGTAAAACTGCAGCAAAGTTTTAATTCACCAGAGAAGGTGGTATGAATTCACAGAAATTCACACTTTGCAAATTTTTCAGTGGCAGCACTAACTTTTTAAAAAAAAATGCAAATGTAAAAAAAAAAAAGACTCCCCCACCCTCTGTTCTGTACAATAACTCCCCACCTCCCAAAATCACTGTAGTCATAAATATCCTCCTCCCATCTCCTGCTGGCTCCCTCCTTCCTCCCTTCCTCTGCACTGATGAATTTCAACTCAGAGTAATACAAACAAGCATATGATACAAGTGCAATACACCTTTCACCCCACCTATGCGCCAAACACACTCCCCCCACCTCCCCCGACTCGAGTACCACTACCAGGTCAGTTAGTTATCATAATACCACCCCATCCAAACCCCTCTGGTCTCCATTAATCTCCTCCCCCCAGCCAAACCTAGAAAAAATGCACCCTGTAGTAAAGAAAATGGTCCCCTGGTGCAGAGCATCTACTCTGTACCGCGTTCAATTGGTTATGGTGCTGATGCATGAATGAATGAATGAATGAATGTTGATGTCTTTGCTCCTAGTAAAACCTGGTTGGCTGAGGCTCCTAGTAAAACCTGTTTAACTGAAAATTCAGCCAACCAGGTTTTACTAGAAGCAAAGACAGCAACATTCATTCATGCACTAGCACCATTAGCAACTGGACACTGTATGGAGCAGATGCTCTGCACCAGGGGACCATCTTCTTTATTACAGGGAACATTTTTTCTGGGTGTTGGTGGGGGGAGAAGGGTGGTGGGGCCTGAGGGAGCTTGGGTGGGGGTGTTATGATAACTAACAGACCTGGTGGAGGAGGTGGTAAGAAATGTTTGCGCTCGGGGTGGAGGAAGGGTATATTGCACTTACAGTACAGTATGTCAAGTACTTGCTTGTATTACTTTGAGTTGAAATTTACCAGAAGGGGATGCCCGCAGGGATGGTAGGGGGATGTTATGATGACTAACAGACCAGGTGGTGAGACTCAGGTAGGGGGCTGTTGGGGGAGTGTATTTGACACTTATGTCATGTGCTTGCTTGTGTTACTTTGAGTTGAAATTTATCAGGGCAGGGAGGAGAAGGGTGCCAGCAGAGGATGGGAGGGTGGTATTTATGACTACAAAGTTTTTGGGAGGTGAGAGGGGCAGTATTACAGCACATTCTGGGGTGGGGAGTTTTTTTGGGAAGGCTTTAAGACTGAGGTTCAATGGGTGGAGCAACTACATCACTCCCCCATCAGGCCTTAAAAGACCACTCCTCCTGGACTGTTCCAGGATTCGTCTCTTTATTGCAGCCAGAGGCACCTCTTTTTCTCCCTCCCGTTTCGGCCATATCTCCCTGTGTTTCTGCAGCCACCTCCAGCCGCCAGCTTCCTCTGTACCTCACTCATTCTGCTGTTTTTTTTGCCACTCACCCCATTAGTCTGACCTCCTCCTAGGCGTATTCACCATGCTGCTCTATGTCAGGGCCGTGGCTTCCCCGATTCCCGTTGGGTTTCCTTCTATCCTCGGGTGGCATTGCCTGCTGTGCTTTCCCCTCCTATCTGTTGCTTCAGCGGCCCATCCCTCGCCCTCTTCCTTCTATTGTCTCTGCCGCTTGCTGCCCTCTATCAATCATTTTGGTTTCCCCTGTGTCTTGCTGATAAAATTATTTTGCATTACCTGCTGCTGCAATTCTTTGCAGCACTGGCTTCAGTGACTTCCCTGGACTCCTCTTGCCAGGTTCTTGTGTAGCGTGTGATGTGACCGAGCTCCTTCAGGCATGGTGTGTCAGCAGTACCTAGCAGCATGTCAGGACGGTACTGGCAGCTTTTCAGAGTAGGTGCATCTGGTTCCATTTCTCAACTGAATTGCACTGTTTCTTTTATAGTTTTTTCTGCAGTTGCCAGGACTCCCTCCAGCATGTATTCCGGTACCTTTTGCCAGCGTATGTTTGATGTGCATGCACACACACACGTTCATTCTCTGTGCTATGTCTGTGATTCATTTTAGCTTGCTTTGGGGGAACCTTGACCAGGACTTACTGAATAAATTTTGTAACCCACTTCTCGAATATAACCAGCTCCTGCTGCTGGTTTTCCTCAGTTTCTTTCCCTCGCTCCTTGGCATTTCCATCTCTACCTCAATTTACTCCCTTCTGCTGTGCTATGACTGTGGTGTCCTTCATGGTAGTTCAGCATTTTATTGGCATCCCTCATGCTGTTGTGTTCGTGAAACCTGTTCCATCGTCGACCTTGGTTGCTTGACTCATTTCTTCTCTGTCCTCTCTCCACTGTATCGGAGGTGTCTACCCCTTGGATTCCTCTTGTTGCCCTCCTCCTCTGGTTCCCTCTGCCCTCCATTCCGCTCCTTCTCTACCCTTTACTCCTCCGTTTCGCTCCTTCTATGACATTTACTTTCTTTTGGGGGTTTTCTGTATCCTGCCATCACCTTCCTATTCGTATTCTCCTCTTACTTTAGTTCGTATGGTGTCCAGGTGCTTGAATCCAGTTCTCCTTTGCTCAGTCTAACCTCAGGATCTACTCATTTATATTGCTTAATTGGGCATGCCTCTCATTGGGTCCTACGCTACCTCATCAAACTGCTGCAGTCCTGCAGATATTATCACCATCAGTCTTCTCATGCCCGCATCTGGGTATCCCTCACTCATCCGACCTCTAAGAGCATCTGTTTCTTCACACTGACTATTCAAGCATAACCCTCTTGGGTCCATGCTACTGCAACTCGACATGATCTCCACTCGAGACATGCCTTCATGTCTATTGCCCATTTGCTAGGGGCTGGCAGGCTTCTCTCATTCATCTTTCATCATTCATTTCATGTCTCACTTTAAACCATGCAGGTCATCAAGGCTTCTTTCCATCATCACACTTCCTCTCTTGCTTTGAACGTTTAGTTGCAGACATCACTCGCATCCCTCAACAGCTGTTCATTTGGATGGACAGAGTGAGTGCTTCCTCTAAAACTGGACTTTTCCTCCTTCCTGGATCTCTACTTTAATTTGCCGTAGCGGAGCTGTCCCTAATCTAAATGTCCTTCAGCCTGGAGGGAAGGCAACCAAGGCCTTGGATCCCCAGAGGTTTACTCCTCAAAGAGGGGGTTTTCCTCTCATCTGTGCCAATGGTCATAATATTAGTCAGGGTTAGTACTTTCATAGGTTCCTTAGTTAGGGTCCACTGTTGGATGGAGTCAGATGGTGTCCCCGGCTGTTCCCTCTCTCCTTAGGAAGTTCACCCTTCTGTGTCTTGTTAGATTTCCTTTCATTCATTGTCCTTGCTTTTTCTTGTTCTTCTCCTGTCTTTCCTATCTATGTCTGTCATATTTATTTCTGATCTGGATATCTTCTGATTTCTCACCTCTTTGATGCTCGACACTCTTTTGGGTATTCTTTTTGGGCTTCTTTCTAAGCTGCCTTTAGCTAAGGGAATTTCCTGTGGCACCTATGGGGGGAACCCTCCTCTAGGGTTCCTTGAGTCCTATCCCTACAGGGTGGTATATCCCACAGATAGAGAGGTGACTAGCCATGATGTATCAAAGTAACACAAGCATACATCTCATCCAGTTGTTGAAGCACAACTGAATGGGAAGGCTTTAAGCATGAGGTTCAATGGATGGAGCAACTACGTCACTCCCCCATCAGGCCTTAAAAGGCCACTCCTCCTGGACTGTTCCAGGATTCATCTCTTCATTGCCCTGCTATCCACCCCTCCTCCTCCTCCAGCAGCTCATCTCTCTTTCCCATGGGCTTCTTCCTAAGCTGCCTTTAGTCAACGGAATTTCCCACGGCACCAAAGGGGGGAACCCTCATCTAGGGTTCCTTGTGTCGTACCCCTACAGGGTGGTATATCCCACAGATAGAGAGGCAAATAGTCACAATGTATCAAAGTCACACAAGCATACATATCATCCAGTTGCGTAAGCACAATTGAACTTACTGCTAGAGACACAATTCACATGGTTTTTCACTGGTGAGTTCCATGAATTTACATAGTGAACTATGCAAATTGCCTAATTCACCCATGAATTAGCAATTCCTGCAGATTCACTAAATGAATTTGGTCAAAAACTGGGTGACAAACTATGCAGTTGTGGTCATCAGTGGAGCAAATTTGCCAAAACTCACAAATTATTTTGCAGAGTGAATTTATGCAACTTTGCACACTTCTGTTGAAAAGTCCTCCTCTCCTTATCCAGTGAACTTGAATTAAGGGTAAGGGAAGTAGAATCAGTTGCAACCATGACACCATAGGCTGCTAGAAAATCGGGGTCCTTGTGCTGTTAAACTAGGTAAGAAAGTTATTGCAATTGGGGAGCTTATATTTAGAGGGACAGAAAGGCTCATCTGTGATGCAGACCACTGGGGAGGTCAGTGTGTGCTCTCCCGCAGCTAACTCCTGATACTGCTGATACTGAATGGTTATCTGAACAGTTATCTAGGTGTAAATCTCAGGTGACTGAAAGGGCTTGATAGCTGTGCAGGTTAAATTGCTTATAGAAATATCTAGTAAGCAAGGGGAGTGGCTTAGCTAGAAGGAAGCTAAATTTAAAGACTGGCTTAGAAAGATTCTGCTAGATACTTGGCAGAAGACACCAGGATGAAGGAGTGTTGTGTGACTGGACTTCTCTACTGGGACTATATTGCCCTCCATCCCTCCCCTCCATCCTTCCACCCAAAGCTAGTTCTGCTTTTATAGGCACAGGATTTGACTGACAACAGGAACTTCCTGTTTGGGAGCAGGAAGTGAGTAATCACAGAGCCACCAAAGACCCACCATCCTAGAATGGCAAGAGTAGCTCTCTGGCCCACTCTAGCTGCTGGAGGTCTGCCTCTGAGCAGGTAAGGGGTCTACTGAGAAATATAGGATCTACTTGTCTCAGAACAGGACAACCAGGAGCTTAAAGGCCACAGAGGCAGAAAGTAAGGAGAGAGAGAGAAGGAAAAAAAAACAGAGTAAAGAGTAAGGATTCCAAACAACAGTTAAGGGGCCAGAAATAAGACATGATGGGAGTGGTGCAGTGCAGTGGCTGTGGAGCATCAGTCTTCTGGGAGACGTTCTGGAGGATGCGGTGTTGTCCCATCTGCAGATACTTCTCTGGGCTGAGGGAGGAGGTTGCTCACCTCCAGGCTGAGTTGGCCAGGATTTGTGGGACCTCCTTTTCCATCCAGGGACCACCAGTGCCACTGCCGTTGCCTCAGAGGTTGCCAAGAAAGAGTAGGGTTACCCACAGTGGGCTCAGGGAGGGTGAGGGTGGTGGAACAGAAGCATATCACTCCAGTTGTACCTCTCCACAATCCCTATGCCATTCTGGAAAAGTGTGGTTCCTCTATGGAGGCACCCACAGTGGAGACCAAGGAGGATGCTGGGAACCTCCACAAAGGAGACCCACAGGAGGGTGGAATGGGACACCACAGGGGAAAGAAAACAACTCCTGGTGGGGGACTCCATTGTTAGGAAAGTAGAACTGAGGGAGGAAGGGGAGAGGGAGGGGAGGGGAGGTAAGGTGTCTGTCTGTCTCAATGGCTTGGAGGGACATGGAGTGAATCCTCAGGATTTCCAGAACAACTGCACAGGGAAGGGAACTAGATGTCATTGTCCACCTAGGGACAAATGACCTGGCTAAGAAAGGGATTAGAGCAGTACAGGAAGAGTTTGTTAACTTGGGGAGGAGCCTTAGATAAGTAGCACGCACGGTAACCTTCTCAGAGGTGCTGCCCATCTATGGCGTAGGAGAGGCTAGGGTGTTCAGCACCATGGGATTCAATCAGTGGTTGAAAAACTGGTGTTGAGCTCAGGGATTTGGCTTTATTGGGGACTGGGGGTCCATCTGTAGTGATGCAAGCCTATACTGGCATGATGGGCTGCATCTGTCTAGGAGGGGAACCAGGATCCTAGGTGATAGGTTTAAATGCTTCATTGGCAAGCATTTAAACTAGCCAAGGGGGGAGGCACTGGAAAGAAGCAGAGAAATCCTAGCCCCCCAAGAAAAACCACGGTAGTAGGTGCGGTAAACAACAACATAGAGGTGTTAATAGGGAGAAGGGCAGGGGTTAATGGGGAAAGTGACAAAGGCAAGAAGGACAGGGATGGGGCAAAAAGGAGTAAGACCATCAGGAAATGGAGGGTAATGAGTACCAATGCCCGTAGTCTGGGCAACAAGCTCCCTGAACTGGTGGCCTTGATGGAAGAGGGATGCCTGGACATCGTAGCAGTCACAGAAACATGGTACACAAAGAACCATGACTGGGATGTTAACATACCAGGGTACATAACCTACAGGAGAGACAGGCAGGGGAGAAGAGGAGGAGGATGAGTAGCTCTCTATGTAAAGGAAGGGATAAAACTAACTGAACAAAAGAGTAAACAGGGAGGAGAGGAGGCACTGTGGGTCACCTTGGAGACTGAAAAGGGCACCACAATCCTCACAGGGGTTGTGTACAGACCCCATGTCAGGGGGAGGGAATGGACAAGGATATGATAGAAGGCATTCTTAGGATGGCAGAGAAAGGGAAGATACTGTTGATGGGAGACCTGATGTTAACTGGATCACATTTGCTGCAGCCACATCCAAGAGCAGGGCAATTCTCGATGCCCTACAGGTGGCAGGCCTCAGACAGCTAGTTTCAGAAGCCATTCATGAGGGAGCAATCTTAGACCCCATACTCTCAAATGGGGGCAGTGAGAGGATCTCAGATCTAGAAGTGGGTTGCCATCTGGGAACAAGTGAGCACCAAACAGTGTGGTTCATGTTAAACTCAGCTACAGAGTCAAGCCATACAAAAGTGAGAGTACTGGACTTCAGGAAGGCTGACTTTGGCAAGATGGGAGAAGGCCTCAGAAAAGCACTAGCAAAACTGCCATCACAAAGGCAACAAGCCTTTGTGTGAAGCAAATAAACAAATCAAAATGAAAGAAAAAGCCACTATGGTTCTTAAAAGAGGTGGCTGGAAAAGTCAGGGAGAAAAAGATAGCATTCAGGAAGTATAAGGAAACACAGAAGGAGCAGGACAGAGAGCTGTACCAGTTAAGGCAGAAGGAAGCAGGGAGGGAAGTCAGAATAGCAAAGGCCCAAACTGAGAAAAGATAACCAACTCGGTTAAGAAGGGGGATAAAACCTTTTATAGGTACATCAGCGAGCGTAGAAAGACAAAGGGAGGGATAGTGAGGCTGAACAGAATGGACGGTGAGTGGGAAGAGGGGGACAGTGAAAAAGCAGGGATACTGAATGAATATTTCTGCTCAGTATTCACAAAAGAGGAGGGGGAAGTGCCTAATCCAATTAACAGAAGCACTCTTGATAAGGGGGTCGATCCAAGTCCTTTCACAGAAGAAAGGGTTCTGAAAGAACTCCTAAAACTGAAGGTGGACAAAGCAATGGGGCCTGATAGAATTCACCCAAGAATTCTAAAAGAATTAATGGGGGGAACTAGTGAAACCACTGACTACTCTTTTTAACAAATCATGGGAGGATGGTGTGGTACCGGAGGACTGGAGGAAGGCGGATGTGATTCCCCTTCACAAAAGTGGGAGCAAGACAGAGGCAGGAAACTACAGACCTGCTCAGTTTGACCTCTGTGGTAGGGAAAGTGATGAGTCATTTCTGAAGGAAAGAATTGTTGAGTACCTAGAGACCAGTGGGCACAGGACCCAAGGCAGCATGGGTTCACAGCGGAAGGTCATGTCAGATAAATCTAATAGATTTCTTTGACTGGGTGACCATAGTAGTAGACCAGGGAGGGGCTGTGGACATGGCCTACCTAGACTTTAGCAAGGCGTTTGACACAGTCTCACACAAAAGATTAATAGTCAAATTAACCAGCCTGGGAGTGGGTCCCAGGGTGGTAGCCTGGGTAAAACATTGGCTGGACAACAGGACACAGAAAGTAATTGTAAATGGAGTCCACTCTGAAGAAAGAGGGGTTACTAGTGGGGTACCGCAGGGTTCAGTACTGGGTCCTGTCCTTTTTAATGTCTTTATAAGTGACATTGCAGAGGGACTGGAAGGAAAAGTATGCCTCTTTGCAGATGACACAAAGATCTGCAACATGGTTGATATACAAGAAGGCGTGGAAAAGATGAGAAGGGACTTGGCAAGGTTGGAGGAATGGTCAGAAGTATGGCAGCTAGTATTCAATGCAAAGAAGTGCAAAATAATGCACCTGGGAAACAAGAACCCAGGGAAGATTGCACAATGGGGGTAATTACATCAGATGACCTTAAGGTTAGCAAGCACAAGGAGAAGGCAGTAGGGAGGGCTGGGGGCGGATACTGGGATGTATAGGAAAGGCATCACCAGCAGAAAACAGGAAGTTGTTATCCCTCTGTACAGACAGTTGGTGAGACCCCATCTGGAGTACTGCATCCAGTTATGGAGACCCCACCTCCGCAAGGACATAGACAGGACAGAGGCAGTCCAGAGGAAGACAAATAAAATGGTGCAGGGTCTGCAAGAGAAGCCATACGAGGAGAGACTAAAGGAGCTTAATATGAATATCCTTGAGGAAAGGAGGGAGAGGGGGGACATGATAGAAACTTTTAAGTACCTCAGTGGAATCAACCAAGTCCAAGAGGGTAGCATCTTTCAGAAAAAGAGACACGCAAGAACAAGGGGACACAATTTAAAGATGAGGGGGCAGCTCAGGGACAATGTGAGGAAGTATTTTTTCACAGAGAGGGTAGTGGATGCATGGAACAGTCTTCCTGAGGAGGTTGTGGGGAATAAAACTGTGGGAGAATTCAAGAATGCATGGGACAGACATAAGGCAATTCGTGTGGGGTGTAGGAAGAAATAGGCTGTTGGTTAACTAGGATCTGCGGCCTATCCTGTAGGTAGGGAAATGGGCAGACTAGATGGGCCAAGTGGTCCTTATCTGCCATCAAAGTCTATGTACAGTGTTAGCCAAAGTGAATAAGTTATTTGAGAGAGTGGGATGAAAGCCAGGCATAGCAGTCCTCCTGAGGGATTACACCCTGTTCAGGCAAACTTTAGGAAAGGTGAAAGATAATTTCTGCATGCTAGATAGCAAACTGGGGGCAGGACAGTGATGCCATTCTTGGGAGTCCTATCAGTGTTCATAACTGTTGAAGTAAGGAAGTTAAAAATGTTTTTAATACATGGTTGAAGGAATAGTGTGTGTAGGAGGACTTCCACTACCTGGGTGACTGGGGCCCTTTCTAGATGGATGAAAACATGTAAAAAAATGACTTCATCTAAACAGCAAGGGAACAAGGATTCTGAAGCAGAAATTTGATATCTTCATGTCTTGGAATTTAAACCAGTGGGGGGGGTCCGATGTTGGGGTAAACCAGGGCTCTGGTTAAGATAAGGGAGACCTAAATGACAGTTCTCCAATTGGTTATGATAGATAGGGGAGACAAAATAATGTGTAAGTATAATATGTGGATGAAAGAAAGGAGTGGGGAAGGAGGGCCAAATCACAGCCAGGAAAAAGGCTGAAAAAAAAACTCCTGGAAAGTTATTCCTACTGAAGACAGAGCTGATGCAAGCAGAGGCTGAGTGGTTAAGGACGGTGACAATGGATTCTTTTAGTCTGAGAGCTGCATGAAACCAAGGAAGGAGTGGTCAGGCTAAAGAAGGGATCCCTCTAAAATTCGTCCTCTCGTACAAGTAAGCCACAGTTAAATTTCACTATCCACATTGATCATATGGCCCTGTCCTAAGCTTGGGATACTATACGGTAACAAAGACTCTCTCCCTCTCCCCATAAGTAAGGAACTTCTGATGAAAATCATTATGCCAGTCTTTCATTACACTGACATTGTTTACTGCACCGTACCATCTACATCACTTTCTTGACTTGATTCCCTCTACTATGCCTTCTGTCATTTTGCGTCCAACTCTCCATATAGATCCCATCACTATTCTCTGCTATCCTCTCTGAACCTCCCTCCGCTCACACACAGGCGTCTCATCCACTCTATATCCTTCATTTCCAAATTCTGGTTCAGTCTGCTCCCCACATACATCTCTTCCCTCCTCTCTCCTGCCCCAGCCTCAACATACTCCCATTCATTCTAGGGACTCACACTCTTTCTCACTCCCTACTCCATCCTCGAACATGGGCAAATCTGCTTTCCACTGTCGTCTCCCCTCTCTGTGAAACACTCAGTCTCCTCTCTAATGCAACTCTTCTTCTCACTCCTCTGTCAAATCGCTACTCCATCTCCTACCTTTCCCTACTTGCTCCCGTAACACCTCTTAGCACTTGAAATGTTTTTCCCCTGTTGTAACAACACTGATTTTGAGTTACTCCATACCATGTACAGTTGTCTCATTACACTTGAAATGTTTGTCCCTTGTTGTAACTACTTAAGTCTGTGATACTCCATTCCATGTACAGTTGTCTCTCTGCGTAGTCTGTTTTGCTGTATTGTATTCATTGAAATATTTTATTATGCTTACTATTGTGTAATTTTGTATTGAATGCCTTGTACTATATATTGTTATTCCTATGATCCCTGTCCCCCAGGTCACACCTGGAGATGAACCATGGCTCAGTGTGCCTTTCCCAGTCACCAAATGTTTAAATAAAATAAAAAAAGGGAGTGGAAGGGTAGTGGAGGATGAAAAGGGTAAGGTAAAGTAACTGAACAGTTATTTCTGTTCAGTGTTTACAGTGGTGGACAAGGGCCCTCTGCCAGACTGCAGTATAATAGCCAACCAGGGATGACAAGCAGGTGCCTACTTAGAGCCCATCACAAAGAAGAGAGTGCTGAATGGCACAGGCACTAAATGTGAATAAATCATTAGACCTGGATGGAATGTCTCTGAAGGATGTAAAAGACATGGGGCAGTTCTTAGCTGGACTGCAGAGCAGACCTCTTTAATTGCCTTTCAGAGACAGGGGAGGTTCCATGAGGATTAGAGGACAGTAAATGTGGTTCCCATGTACAAACATTGGGGGGTAAAACTGAGCCAGTTAGTCTAACGTCTATAGTAGGGATACTATGGAAATCTATTATAAAGGAGAGGATAGCAGAATTACTGGAGATCAGCAGCCTGCAGGACTCCAGTCAGCATAGATTTACCAGTGGCTGGCTATGCCAGACTAATAAAGAGACAAAGAAACTGATGGCAGAGATGGACCACCTGACCCATCCAGTCTGCCCATTTTCAATGTGATTGCTTTCTCTGCAGACTCTCCTTGGTCTATAGCACTGTCTCTTCTACTCTCTTCCTTCCTCTTATGATTCCATTGTGCCTATCCCAGTCATTTTTGAATCCTACCACTGTTTTCACCCCCACACCTCCACTGGAAGGCTGTTCCAGGCATCCATCACCCTTTCTGTTAAGAAGTATTTCCTCACATCTCTCCTGAACAAACACCGCTCCAGCTTCATATCATTAACCCTTGCTCTAGAGCACCCTTTTCCTTGAAAAATACCTCCCACCTGAGCACCTTTTCCCTGAAAAATACCTTCCACCTGTCCCTTATTCACCCCCCATCAGGTATTTAAAGGTCTTGATCATATACCCCCCTCTCCCTCCTCTCCCCCAGGGTGCACATATTGAGCTCCTCTAGCCTCTCCTCATAGGGCTTTTGATGCAGACCCTGCACCATCTTGGTAGCCTTACTTTGGACTGCCTCTACTCAGTCTATGTCTTTCCTGAGATGTGGTCTCCAAAACTGGACACAGTACTCCAGGTGGGATCTTACTAATGACCTTTATAGGGGCAACACCATTTCCCTCTTCCTGCTGCTGATACTCCTACCTATACACCCCAGCATCCCACTAGCTTTCCCAATCACTTTGTCACATTGCCACATTATCTGGCCAGCTTTAGGTCATCCAATATGATTACTCCCAGGCCTCTTTCCTGCTTGGTCATTGCAAGTAGCCCCCCCTTCCCATTTTGTACTCTGCCCCGGGTTTCTGTGACCCAAGTGCATTACTTGCCTTTTGCATTAAACCTTAACTTCTGTACACTCCTCCAGCCATTTTAAATCTCTTACCATCCTTTGCACTCCCCTCTCAGAGTGTTCACTCTGTTGCAGATCTTGGTGTCATCTGCAAAGAGGCAGACTTTCCCTTCCAGCTCCTCCGCTATGTCACTAATGAAGACATTAAAGAGGACCAATCTGAGTACTGACCCCTGAGGCACTCTACTCGTCATTCTCCCCTCCTCAGAGTGAACTCAATATACCACCACCCTCTGCCTTCTATCCCCTAACCAGTTTCCACCTTCTTGCCCACCCCCATGCTACCCAACTTGTTTACCAGTCTCCTGTGTGGAATGGTGTAGAAGGCCATGCTGAAGTCTAGACAGGCCATGTCCACTGACCCTCCATGATCTAACACCTTGATTATCCAGTCAAAAAAATCACATTTGTTTGGCGTGACCTTCCTCTGTGAAACCATGCTGCCTTGGGTCCTGCAGTCTTTTTCAATTCCAGGTATTCCACAATCTTTTCCTTTAATAACATTTCCATCAGTTTCCATACTATAAATGTCAGGCTGACAGGCCTATAATTTCCCACTCCTCCTTGCTACCACTTTTGTGAAGTGGGACTACGTCCAGTCTTCTCCAGTCCTCTGGGACCACGACGGTCTTCAGGTAACTATTAAATAAGTCTGCCAGAGGTGGAGTCAGTACCTCACTGAGTTCCTTCAGCACTCCTGAATGCACTCCTTCTGGTCCCATGGCTTTTTCCATCCTCAGATTAGTGAGTGCTTCCTGATCCGCTGCTTGGAAACATAGAAACATAGACTTTGATGGCAGATAAGGACTGCTTGGCCCACCTAGTCTGCCCATTTCCTCTACCTACAGGATAAGCTGCAGATCCTAGTAAACCAACAGCCTATTTCTTCCTACCCCCTACAAGGGGAAAAGGTACTGGCGTCCATTTCCATCCTCTCAAAGCTCTTGGTGCCTATTAGTGGTCCCTCCCCTTCCCCTTCTACTGTGAATACAGATCAGAAGTATTTGTTTAAGATGTTTGCCTTTTCTTGGTCCTCTTCTGTGCAGATCCCCCTCCTCCCCAACCATACAATCCCTCCCTTTGTCTTCCTTTTGTCACTAACATACATGAAACATTTCTTGTCCCCTTTTGATACTGCTTGGGCTATACTTTCCTCAGTTTGTGCCTTTGCACTCCTCACTGTTTTGCCTGCCTCCCTCCATTTGTCCAGATACATTTCACTATCCTCCTCTCTCTCTGGGTCTCCTTATACCTTGTGAATGCCACTCTTTGCCTTTCCCTTTTCTACCACCTCCCTCTAGAACCATAACCATCTCCCCATCCTTCTGCTTTTGCTTACTTGCTTGACATGCAGGTTTGTTGCCTTTATCATGCCCTCTTTTATTCTTGCCCATTTGTCCTTCACCCCACCCAGGACATCTTCCCCTGCCAGGTCATTTTGGAAGTAATCTGACATCTTTCTAAAGCCAGCCCTTCTGAAATTCAAGACCATTGCACTTGTATGGTTGGATTCTACTGCTGTTCTTATATTTATATTAATTTGCAATATACTGTGTGTTGGGGGGGGATCCACGGCAAGCTCTGTCTCTTTTCAGACAATACAAGCACCTGTGGCAGGGTAGGTACCAAGGACGAAATAAGGGGTACAAAAAGGATCCGGAGAAGATAGAGAAGCAGTCCAGGACTGGCAACTTAAATATATCACTAAAAAGTGCAAAGTCATACAAACAGGCAAGTAAACCCCCAAAATAGTGTGTAGAATGGTTATGGATAAGGTTAAATCTGACCTCTAAGGAAAGAGATCTCAGAGTTATTATTAATAATGGCCTCAAATCTTCTGGCCAATGTAAAAAGCAATTGTGATAGCAAACAGGATGTTGTGATGCATGTGAAGAGGGTATTCCAGTAGATGTAGGGAGCTGATATACCACCTGTACAAATCCCTGGTGGGGCCACAAGTCAGGTATTGTGCAAAACTCTGAAATCCACACCTAAAGAAAGACAAAGACCACTGAGTTTGTCCAGAGGATAACCTCACAAATAGTGAGCCTCAACATGTAAACACAGATGGCCACAAGTGAGAGTGGGACATGAGAGAGAGATAAATGCAGTATGTACTTGCAAGGTATCAATGGGAGACTTCAGTAAACACCTTACAAGGAATATGGGCACTTTGACAAGAAGTCATGCATAGAAATGAATGGGGGAAGGAAGGTTCACATTGTAAGGAAGTTCTTCTTTATAAAAAGGGTACTGGATGAGTGAAACAAATTGCCCAATTAGGTGGTCAGTGCAAAGTCCATGACTGGGTTCACACACAGGTGGGACAGGCACAAGGGAATATTACAAACTAAGAAAAAAGGGGACGGGGTGTTCTAGAGAAGGGAGTATAGAAAAACTAGTAGAGTTATTGGCAAATAACTCTGGCCTGGCATGGGCTGGGCATGGCTTCAGTTAGACATATAGGCAGACTAGATAGACAATTGAGTCTTTTCTGTTGTCAAATACCATGTATCTATATAATTTCACAAAATGTTGGCATCTGTGTTATGTACCATATACATTTCATGGCACAGATTATATATATGCCAGAATATGTGATCATCATGATGGCAGGCAGACTTTAAATATAGATATCCTTTTTTGTAAAACAAAAAAATATATCTAAAAACATTTTAATTACAATAGGAAAAGGGAAGTGACTCTGAGTCAAAGCAGAACTCCTAAGACCAGCCCACCTAAACTCAATTTTTGAAATCAGAGTCATTGCTGAATCAAATCTGATTTGACCCAGTTCAGTCCATTCATCAGTTTGGATCTGCCAGTGAATTGGATCTGACCCAATCTGGATAGTTAAATTTTTGAGCTTTAGTTAAAAATGCAAAATTCCTGGAAAAAAGTATAAAATAACTAATCTGAACATTATGTAGCATAAAGAAAAGACTTATTAAAGGGAGAGTTTGGGCAACCTGATTCTGTTGTTTGACCCTGTTCTGCTCTGGATCTGACCTGGTTCTGTCCTGTTCTGGGAAACATATCTGCTTTAGCAAACCAGGGTAAATTAGAACCATTTGGATAAAGATCAAAGTCAGATTCAGCACTAAATCATAGTCTGCCCTCTAAATCCTTCCTTTTAAGATATAAAACAAAGCTTAGATATTCCTTTCCCTGATTAAAATAAGGATCTAGAGGGTGTGGACTTTTGGAAAAAAAATTCCATAAATAAAGATCAAGTTAGAAAAAGCACACAGTAGGCACTCACACACACACAAAAAAAAAACAGATAACTACACAGATGTAATTGCCTTCCTACCACTTTTAGTGTGTGTACCATATACTGTACATTTTTTTTTTCTTGGTGTTTCAGGTGCATGCATAGGCACCACAGTACCTGGAAGCAGATATTTCATTTTACCATGAATAAGTAAAGATCCAAATTATTAGATTGAGTTTACTTATAGAAACTTTGTGAAAACAAATGGATGATTTTGTGACCTTTTATGAACTGCAATATCTACAATACCTGCCAACTCAAAAATCTATTGGAAAATGGCCCATAGGTGCATTCTGCGTCTTATTGAAAAATGTACCCAGTGAACCCAGACCACAAGCTACAGTTGTTGCAGTTGACTTGGCAAATTATTTTTCAAAATTTTTGAAAATCTCTAATGAGTTTTTTTGAGGGATTTCCTGCTGCACAGGCAGTCCCAGAGGTTTTCTTCTTTAGGTATCTCCAGAGAATCTCGGGCGATAACTTGTTGAATTGTCTGCTACCACTGTACATGGTATTTCTTGTGTGTGGAATGGATGTCTCTTGTCTTAGTTATTTGCTCATCATCTGTGGTTTGTCCCGATACATTACAATGCAGGAATTGAGCTCCAACAAACTTGTTAACTGCCAAGAAATGTATCTTAAAGAACATGTTATGGGGAAAATGTTGTGCAGATACATTTTTAATCTTTTTTAGATTACTGTTTGTCTCCTGCTTATTAATATGCCTTTTAACCCCATTTTACATCTGCTTTAGAATTTTTTTT
The DNA here is from genome assembly GCA_016271365.2 of Neoceratodus forsteri. Lineage (NCBI taxonomy): Eukaryota > Metazoa > Chordata > Ceratodontiformes > Ceratodontidae > Neoceratodus > Neoceratodus forsteri. The sequence goes on along the minus strand of CM057450.1, from coordinate 554,123,025 downwards.
AATATTGGAAATAATAACAGGAACGCTCCTTTTAATATGTCTATCCCCAGGTTTTAGTCATTATTCTAAGTTGTATTTGAACACTCAGGACCAGCTTCTCAGTCACAAGGGATGGGCACAACATTTTTGTGAACTAATTTAAATCCAGTCTCTTTTCTGTGATCCAACTGGAGTATGCTCAGAAAGGATCAAGGGAGCCCTTCCACATCAGTGAACATCAAAGTGCCTTGTGCATGGAAGGGAGCAGTGTTGGCATGTAAATGGCATACAGCATCATTCACAGTACCAGCTACCACCACTGCAACTAGGGTAGCATTTTTGTGATACCCCCTAATATGAAAACTTGTTTTTTCTGGCACCAAGGAGTGACAGACTGCTGCGATGGTTGCATATGCACATTCAGGACACTAAAATTGGTGCGATACTAAATCATTGTGGGACAGATGCAGATGGACAGGGCTAGAAAGGGGGATCCTCTAAAATACCAGGAACTCTGTTGATTTACTGATTGGGTTGGAAGCCCACTGGACAACTAGGGAGGACAGTGTGGGACATCACAAGGAAGTTCATTGACAGGCAAGAAACATACATAAGGTATGGGATGAGGGGGGTGCAGGGACAGCATTTTAATTTCATTTCACTTTTATTTATTATACTGGGTAGCAAGATTTGCTAAGATAATCCAGTTCACAAGTGACCAGTTGAGGAGAACTTTGATGATATAACACAGAAATTGGCAAACTACTACAAGCACAGGCAGGGGATGCATGGTATAATTAGAAGAAATAAGAAATGATGTACAATTACATTGCATCTTAGCCAACATAAGCTGATGGAGGCTAGTGCTAAAGGAAGGGATACTCGCACCTGGGGTGAGATGGTGAGGCAGGAGGTTATAAGGACCAATTAACTTGAAGTACAGTGTTCTTTGTCCTACAGCAGTGTATTGGGGAGTTGGAAAGTGAATTTGAATTGAGATTGGGACCCTAACTTATTGGTGGAGCAGGTGAGTAGTGTGGAAATACAGGGGGAAACTTTACCTAGGGCAACCTTGTGTAGGAACACTACCGACCTATAGGTGAGTCGGTGCTCCAGGGAGAGGCAGGTAGTGGAATTATACAGTTGGCAGTGGTGGGTCTTATAAGGCAGGCTGGTCAGGAAGCAGCAGATACTGTTGTAAACTATACATACCTTGGTGAAGGCCCCAGAAGTAGTAGCAGCATAAACTAGGGAGTCATAGTCAATGACAGGGAACAATAGGCTGGGTGTAAATAATTTCTTTGTCTTCAGGGTCAAGAACCTTTTGATCCTATTTAGAGCTCCAATTCTCTGTTGCATAGCTTTTGTCAAGTGATTGACATGGGTGTCAAATGATAATGTGCTTTCAAGAAAGACGCCTAAGTATTTAAACTATGAGACAAGTTCCACCACAGTGCTTCCAGGTCAAGGATGTGAAAAGCATTTTGGACTGCATTCTTAGGGAGACACAAAAAAAACATGGATTTTTTGTTTTTTAGTGCTGAGAACCATCTTATTGTCTAAGAATCAAGACTGGAGGTGATCAAGGTCCTGTTGTATGATTTTGTTTAGAGTAGCCAGGTCCTTGCCCAAGTTGAAGATGGCAGCATCATTGGTATATATCAAGGTTTCAGTGGAAGGGCAGGTGTTGGGGAGTGAGTTGAGGAAAAGTGAAAAAAGTAGGGGACCAAGGATGGAGCCCTGAAGGACTGCTCAATTGATGGGATGAAAGTCCGACTGGGTGTTATCAGTTGCAGTCCTGTGTACCTTGTCAGACAGGTAGTTATTGAACCAAAACATGGCATTGGAGGAGAAATGAAGTGAGGAAAGGGCATGGAGCATCACATCATGCTCTACAAAGTTGAAGGCCTTGGTGAGGTCCACAAAAACTACCACAGCAAAACAAATTTCCCAGAATCTAAGGCATGGTGCTTGTAATTAGTGAGTCTCACCGAGGCAGTCTCAGTATTGTACATGGGCGGAATCAATGTTCGGTGCTGGTCAATAAGTCATACTGCTGGATGCAGGTGGTCATCTGGTCAAAGACTATCCTCCTAAAGTCTTTTGAAAGACAGCAAGGAGGTAGATGGGATGCTAGTTGGAGATGAGGTGTTTAGGCCCAGATTTGTGGATGGGAATGATGGTGGCCATCTTCCACGATTTGGGGTAGGGACCATTACAGAGTGAATAGTTAAAAATATGAGAAATAGGGCATGCCAGTTCTTCACTAACTAGTTCAACCAGGTGGTAGTTAATTATATTGGAGCCAGAGGTGGGTTTGGGAATGGGACTTCTAAGGTATTTAGTGATCTGCCCCATGGACAAGTGTTCGAACTAGCAAAATTTAGGTAGGAAGGATCCAAGTGAAGTAAAGGGTGAGTCCAGCAAGGGGGGGGTGGTCCTTGGGATGGATTTCAGTATTTATGTCACTGAAGAAACTATTGCGGAGGGAGGCAATAGCCTTGGAGTCACAGGTGACCCCGTCCTTTTCCTCAGTGGTGCATAATTGGGTACTGTTAGATTTTCCAATAAATACTGTGTATGTATTTCTGCACTTTTTAGGATTCACAAGATTGGAGGTCAGGCTGAGTTTAATATGGCTTGTTTTGGTTTTGCAAACTGCTGATTTACAGAAGTTACGTAATCTTATGTAATCCTGCAAGTGGACTGGGTCTTTCTTTTTTAAATATATTGGGCCCACATTTTGTCCCTAGTTTTGAAGAGCCTCTTGTTACATATTTGGAGTCACTTCAAAAGACAGAGGCTATCACAGAGTCCAGTGAATATCTTACAGAAGTGGTCATATGCTAAGTCAATATCCACAATATTGTCAAGAATGGACCAGTCAGTGGAGGACAGAGAAGAAGCAATGGCCTCACAGTTGAGCTCCTGGAGCCAGCATTTTCTGTGTTCTGCCCCCGCAAATACTGTATGCCCATGGCAACGTACCATGCACATGTTTACATGTGGCAGTATTGTGTGCAATTACTGTACACAAATGATATATGTACCTAGTGACATTCGGGTGCCTTCAGTTGCATATTGGGATCTGTATGGTGGGTCTTTGCCCCTTGGGCTTTTCTGTGCCAGCTTATGAAAGTGCATGTTTTACCCCATTTTCTGGTGCATAAACGTGCATCTGAGAATTGGTACCCTGGGTTAAAATTACCTTTCTTGTGACTAAGTGAGAACTAGCATGCAACAGATAATGGGTGTTCACAAACATATGAGAATACCGATGAAAGCCTTGGAATAGCTATATTGAAAGGAACAATTTGTATTATTTTGAATGTGTGAAAAGCTCGAAAGCAGATTAAAAGCTGGGAAATTCTGTCATCTTACCAGACAGAAGAAAAAGGGCAATCTAAAGTAGAATAAAAAGGCTTAGGTTAACATGTTCACTATAACACACAATTTTGCTTTAAAGGGGCTTTGCACCTACAGTACTAACACACTGCTGCTGCACACACATGCATCACGGATGTAAAGGACATGTACTAGGTACTCTCAGTCAATGATTTTTTTTCCTATTTTTTTTTTTTGTTAACAGTCACATCACTTCTTGTCTATGAGCTCAGCATGTTACAGTGCGCATTGTTTGGACTTAAGGGACACTAAGAGTCTTGCATGGGCTAAAACCTACCTCTGGCTATTGTAAATGCAACTTATATACTGTATATATAATGCCGCAGTGCTCACTACAGCAGACCAGGTAGATTACTTAAAACTACAGTGTAGTGTTGCTATAGGGGTGAAAACATTAGAAAAAAGATACTGTGTGCTTCCTTCAGACAGACTTTACACAATGCCAGTCAAAAGTGTTAGCTACCAGGCCTGAAACCATAGGCACATGCAAGGGGGACTCAGGGTGCCTTGGTCTCACCCCCAAATCTTGGAAAACTTTTACAAATGCATTGGGGGGAATATATTCAGAGGGGGGAGGTGGTGATAAATGGGTCTTTTTTCATCTTTGGCCTCCATCCTAAATTTCATCTCGTCTGTGCCAACTGCCCCATCACACTGCCACATGCAAGATGGAAGGTTGTGCACAATTGACAAAATTCCACACTGGGTCCATCTGGGGGGGGATCCATGTTACGAAGGTGAGGAACTTGTCTCCTGGGGAGAGATGCAAGGCATGGACTTCTTGGAATTAGCACACTGCCTGCCAGTCAATCAAGGAGTGTGTCTTTGGCATAGGCTGTCAAAGCAGCCGCTCAATCACCCTCCCAGTCAGAGGAAGGGAAATGAATCATAATAAAAGACCAGAAACCACTGCAGTTTGCCAGTTTATGAGGGTTGTAAGTTAGCATAGCAGAGGGCCTTATGCTAGTGAGATGTACAAAGGCAGTATCCTGCTGTAACGTTTCTTTCCATCTAGGTGGCTGTGGTGAAAATGAAGAGAACGGGAAAAATTTATGCCATGAAGATCATGAACAAATGGGACATACTAAAGCGGGGAGAGGTAGGTGGATTATGCCATGTGCACAATACTCACTCTGAGTATGAGGTACAGCTGTGAAGAATTTTCAGTTTCCATTTCCAGGGGAATTCCCTTGAAATTTAGAAATTCTGACTAATTCTACAGAATTCCATCACAGCTGGAAAATTTCAGGATTATGAATGCAAGTTGTGATTTGTTTTTTATTTAAGCCATAGATTACAGTTCCTCAGTTTACCAGAACCATTGATTAGTTTTCCACCAACTGAGGGGAAATGAATCCACAGTTTAAATAAAACAGTTTTGGGAATTCTGCAGAATTTATCAAAAAAAATTCCTAAAAGTGTTGTGGAAGTGGAATTGCCATTCTGCCTGAATTCCTGCGGTGGGATTTTGCAATCTGTACAGCTCTAGTGTAAGGCAAAGGCTCTGTCTGGAATTGCTTTAATGAATGGGCATTGCTATTTAGTGATTTCCTGTGAGAGGATAAAATTAGTGGAATTATCAACAACATTCAGTCTCCTCCCAATTTGCTGAACTAAAGTAACATTCAGCTGGATAAACTATCACTGAACCCTGCGCAGGATATTCACAATGGTGCAAGGAACCTTCCACTTGCTCAGTTCAGAGGGTGCAGCCTTCCCATGTTTTGCCTCACTTTTATGCAGTTCACTGGGACATTTCAAAACCTCTCTCATTAGGAGGGTCTACCTAGAGTTATCAACTATTGCAGTATGTACTGATTTGACTCTATTTTGAAAATATATTTTGGGATGTAGGACAGGGGGAAATTTCTTAGGCAGACAGAATGATTTTTTAGCCACAGTTTCCAAAGAAATGTAACAGACTCAGCATATGAGCTGCCAAACTTTGTTTTTGTATAGGCATAACATACGGTAAATCAGAAGACAGGGGTCTGGTGCAGGAAAACAAAACAACTGATTGAAGTTGGCAGTAGGTGTATTTAGCTATTAGCTGTAGAAAGACTATGTTACTGACCATTAAAACATATTTAATTGTAGCAAGCAAAAAAATCAAGGGCCCGATTCCAAGTCGCATGGCGCAACTCGCAAGCATGTGCAAGTTGTACCATGCAGCGCTATGCCAAGGACCCTGTACCCTATTCCAAGACAGGCAGGGTCACCAGCACCTATGATCCATGACTTGTGGCAGCCGCAGGCTTGCGCCATGGGAATGGCTCAATGGACCTGGGTGCCGCAAGTCACGGCCCACATTTAACTGCCCCCCTTGGAGCCCTCCTTACCCTGTAACACTGTTGCAATACCCTGGTGGCCTTGGGAGGGTCTGGCCAGGTGGCACAGGTGCATGGGGGGGCACATCACAAAATGGACCCTGGGGATCTCCAAAAATCGAGGGGTTGGGGGCAGCACTGTGTTCAGGGTGTGCGGGGGGCACAGCAATGTGTCTTCTGTGGTACTGCAGGGGAGGAATCTATTGTTTTGTCAGGATGGATGACCCTTAGACCACCTCCATGCTGGTCTAACCTGCAGTGTGATTGTGTGTCTTGTAATCAGGTACTTGGGTTATGGCAGCTGCCTTTTTGGAATAGGGTGCAGGTGCTGCCATAACCTGCCCTTGCACTATGCCACAGCCGGTTGCTGGAATAGTGGGTAGCATAGCCCACCTTTGCTGCAACCCGCATGCTGCATGGTGCAAGCCACATCTTGGAATTGGGACTTGTGTATCACATGGCGCAAGGTACGATTTACGCCATGGGGTTTGGCGTAAATTATCTTGCACCAGGCGTATGGTGGCATCGGGCCCCAAATAATTTGATCCATTTGCTGAAAAAAAGAAGAAATACACCAGGGATTGTATTTGCATTCTACACCATGCAGCTGTGTCCAAATGTCTGCATCCACTCACAGACATCTGGACCCATTTGTAATGATTCCCATAGCGTATGGCAGTTTCAGCCCAAACTGCAGGAACTGCATCTGGGAAGTTAGACCAACTTTTCTTGGTCTCATTTCCCGGGCAGATTTTGGTACCCATGTTAAAATAATAGATGCAGGTGTTTGAAAATGCTGCCCTTCGTTTCTTTTTTTTCATCCAGTTGGCTCTCTGCTGTTCCTTGCCTCTCCCCCAGCCCTGTCACCTGCCTTCCCCAGAACTTACCAAATGCTGCATTCATCCCTAGATTGCCACCCAGGGTTGGGCCACTGAAGGGGACCACAACTCCTCTGGCGGCATTCATGTCCAGTGTCGGTGCTGGCATCCGGGTTGGCAGTGCAGGGCCTGCAAGTTGAGGCTGGACAGCATGCTACAGCAGTCAGCATTTTCTTTCTTTTTTCTTCCCATCCATGGACAACAATGAATGCCCTGCCTGGCGTGCACATGTATGATGTGCAGCAAGCACCAGAGACCATCAGTGTCCCCTTCCCTGATCCTGCAGCTCTACATGTACCAACTTCCTGGGACACCAGGTGGTGGAGACATAGCAGAGAATGGTATCCCTCCTGAGGAAGTGAGCATCCCCTGGGATGCTCCACCATCCTGCCCTGGCTGGAACTCTGATGATCCAGGCTCATTCCTGAACCTGGGTCACCGATATCATGAGTGATAGCGCTACCACTGCACCAGCAGGCGGGCTCTACCCTAGGTTTCTTTCATTTTTACTCTATTCTTAGCATAGAAATATAAACAGTGACAGCAGAAAAAGACCAATGGTCCATCCAGTCTGCCCATATTACCTTGTCATACCCAGGACCTATTGTCTCTGCAGGGTCTTTCCTTCTCCTGTCCCCCCTTTTGTTATCCATGTTTCTGTCCCCCACTTCCTGCTGAGTAGCTAATATCCTCTTGACTCTATCCCAGCCATAGTTGAGGCCATTTATAGTTTTAGCACCCACCACCTCTGCCGGCAGCCCATTCCATGGCTCAACCACTCTTTTTGTAAAAAAATAAATCCTCACATCCTTTTTAAGCCTTCTCCCGGTTAACCTCCACTCATGATCCCTTGTCCTGTCTTCTCGGTTCCTGGTTAACAGCTCCTCACAGTGCACTTTGTTAATTCCTTTCAGGAACTTGAAGTTTTCTATAATCCACCCCCCAGGTTTTGAGTGAATACATGTTCAGTGCCTTTAGCCAGTCCTCACAGGATCTGCCCTTCTGGTCCTGAGCAATCTTTGTCATCCTATGTTGTAACTTCTCCTGCCTGCCCCTGTCCTTTTCTAGGTAGGGACTTCAGAACTGGGCAGATTACTCCAAGTGAGGACTCAACAGTGACCTATACAGTGATAACAGTATCTCCTACTGTCTACTGTTGAACCCTCTCCTGATACACCCAAGCATCCTGTGAGCCTTGCTGAAGGCCTTATTACATTGGCAGGTTTGTTTAAGGAAATCACTAATGAGGACTCCTAGGTCCCTTTCTTCTGATGTTGTTCTCAGCTAAATCCCTCCATCTAATACTCTGTTCTGAAGTTTTTGTTCCTTACGTGAATATAAGGGAATAACTTTTCACTTTCTGGCATTTAATTTCAGCTTCCAGACCTTGGACCAGTTTTCCAGCCTTTGCAGGTCTCTCTGCAACTCCCTTATCCCCTCCATGTTGTCAAGTCTACCACAAAGTTTAGTATCATCTGCAAATAGACACAACCTACCCTGGATTCCCTCTCCCATGTTGCTGATGAACATATTGAAGAGGACCGGGTCCAGAACAGATCCCTGTGGTGCTCCACTGGTGACCTTACTTTCCTCTGATCTGACCACATTCACCACAGCTCTCTGCTGCCTCCCCTCCAACCAACTCTCTAGCCAACTTACTATCTTCTTAGCTTTTCCTGGATTCCCCATCTTTTTTAGCAGTCTTTGATGTGGCGCCATGTCGAATGCCTTGCCGAAGCTGAGGTAGAGAAATCTATACCATGGCCTTTATCAACTATCTTGATTACACAGTCCAAGTATAATGTCAGGTTGGTCTGACAAGTCCTCCCTGTCATGAATCCATGATGCTTACTATCCTGAAGTCTTTTCTGAAGGTATTCCACTAGATCTTCTTTAACTAGTATCGCCATCAGTTTCCCTACTATGGAGATAAGGCTGACAGTTCTATAATTTCCCTGCTACTCCTAGTCTCCTCCCTTGAGCAGCAGAAACATGTCTACAAAGCTCTAGTCCCTGAGAACCAACCCTTGCTGCATAGAGCTATTGAACAGCCCTGCCAGGTGTTCGGCTAACACCAATGTCAATTCTCTTAGCACTCTCGGATGCATCCCATTTGACCCAGGATTATGTTTACCTTCAGGGCTGTTAGCCCTTTTTGACTGTTCACTGGTAAATTTCTGCAGTTTCATTTTTGGGACCCCTCTGTCAGCTGCTTTAATGCTGCTCTCCGACATGGGACCCCCTATTCTCCCTGATGAATACTGAGCAAAGTAGTCATTCAGCACAGCTGCTTTCTGCTTGTCCTCCTCTATTACCCTGCTTCCTACATAAGTCCCACAATCCCCTCATCATTCTTTTTTCTCTATACAAATAACTGTTTTTTCCCTCCCTTGACCTCCTCTGCAATATGCATCTGTGTGTCTGCCTTTGTGATCCTAACTGTCCTCTTGGCCTCTTTAGTTTTCTCCTGGTACTCATCCAATTCTTTGTATCCCTGCTTTTCTTTGTGCATTATAAAGGCCCTCTTTTGAGCCCTCACTGCCTCCCAGACTTTTTCAGAGAACCAACTTGGTCTAGTACCCAACTAGGGATCTGAGGTTCGAGCAGACTTGATAGACCATAAGACCTAATCTGCTGGCAATTAGTATGTTAGTATGTTATTATATGTGTTTCTCTTGATCTGCCACTTTTCTTTGTACCTTATAAAGGCCCTCTTTTTAGCCTTCACTGCCTTCCTGATCATTTTAGAAAACAAAGGAGGCAGTATAGGGCAGTGGATTAAGGCTCTGAGCTACAGATCTGGAGACCTGAGTTTGAATCCCACAGCCACCTAGGTGCATACTGTGTGATCCTGAGCAAGTCACTTAACTTTCTTGTGCTCCCAGGTCGCATCTGGAAACAAGCTTCAGCTTAGTGTGTTACTCCTGGTTAAACAATGTTCCCTTCCCTTCCCTCTTATACTTGTTCTCTTGATAACAGTTTGCATGCATGTTTTGCTGCCTCTACAATGGCCCCTTTTGTAACCCCCCATCTTTCCTCAGCTCTCCTGATGCTGTCTACCCCAGCTAACATGTTCAGCAAGATTTCCCTCATATGGTGAAATCCGCTCTCCTGAAGTCTAGCACGTCAGCTTCTAATGAGGGCTTACAGGTGCCCAAGGCCATCTCTACCCATTTAGTATTGTGGTTGCAGGACCTCAGTGGCTCCCAAACCTGTACTTTGCCTACTCTTTCTGAGTTGGGGAACACCACTGCTAGAAAGGTTGACTGTCTAGTGGGATCCCTGACCCGTTTTACCAACATGTAGTCCTGCACAACATCAGCAGGGCTGTCTTCTGGTGCTCCTGGCCACTGGGTTGTCCCTGTTGATGTCTGGCAGGTTGATATTTTTTACTATAACAACCTCCCCTTTGCAGCACCCCTCTACTTCAGCTCCCAGTTCCTTATTTCTCTCTTCTCCCTTCCGTGGTGGTCTGTAAACCACCAATATGTGAGTCTTCCTGCCTGACAATCCTGTGAACTGAACCCACAATGATTCTGCCTTCCCTTTCCCTTCAATGGCAGTATTCTCTACTGCTTTGACCCCTTCTCTGATGTAGATGACCACCCCTCCTCCTCTACCCATCCTCTTTCATGCCTGTATAAGGTGTAACCTGGAATCACTATGTCCCAGTCATTGTTTACACTGCCCCAAGTTACTGTAGTGGGCACTAGATCTAGCCCAGAGTCTGCCACCAAAGTCTGGAGCTCACTAATCTTAGTACCCAGACTCCTGACATTGACGCATACCAACCTCCAACATGTGCATGCACCTCTATTGGTTCTCACTTGCCCTACCCCATCACCCTTCTCTAATAAACTTGGTGTCTTGTGTTTCCCTTTGCTTGTGTGTCTATTGTATCTATTCTGCCCTATCCCATAGACTGGTTCCTCCTATATATTGTTTCCTGAACACCTTACCCCATCCTTGGGGGAGTCCACTGTTCTTACCTCCAGAGTGGAATCACCAACCCCAGCCTTCCCCACAGCTAGTTTAACCATATGCTAGTGTAAAGTACTAGCCCCCTCTCTTGTCAGGTGCAGGACATCACCTTTGAAGAGCCTTCTGTCCCAGAAATCCTAAATCCCCTATAAATTGGTGCCCCTGTTCCTGATACTGCCAATTCAACCGCGTGTTGAACTCCTCGATCTCTATTTCCTTTACTCTGTTCTTTGCATCCTTACCTCCCCAGACATAAAAGACCTCAGAAAAGGCTAAGGAAGCTAAGTGCTTCATCAATATGTCCCCAGCCTCTGGAAGTCCCTCTTCAGTGTCCCCACAGGACAATTCATCAGATCATTGGTGCCAAGGTATACCAGCACTCCCTACTCCCCATCCTCCACTATCCTCCTTATCCTATCCTATCCCAGTCTTGGATGGCTGATGCTCCAGGCAGGCACCAGACCACACCCTCCCCTTATCCCCTTACCTACCACCTTCCCCACTCCTCTACCCATTGAGTCTCCTATCACTAGAATTCTCCTTGCTAACCTCTGCCCCCCTTTTCTCTGGATGTCACCACATCTCTCTTCCATTCTGCACTAACTGAACCATGATCACCCTGCCTGAGTAAGGCACCCGTGCCTCTTCCAGGAGTGCAAAGTGGTTTGCCATTGGTACCTTATAGAAAATGCTAAGTGTTGTGTGATGTCAATGTAACCTGATCTCCTCCCTCCCACCCTCCCTCCACCTGCCTGAGCCAGCAGGCCTCTGAGGAAGTGGGAGTGTGGGTGGTGGGCACAGACAGTTGGAGTCGCAGCTGGACTATTTCTTCCCTAACTGCTGCCAAATGAGCATGGAGCTCCCTGAAGGTCCTACAAATAGGGCAGTGTCCCCAACTCCAAAGCACATGATTCATATGACAAAGAAAAAAAGAAATGCTTTATAATAATTACAGAAATACAGTCTCTAAAAAAATATAATAGAAAGAACATTTAGAAATACTTAGCTTCTCAGAAGATTCCAAACTCTGTCTCTTAAGGGAAGATTCCATTGAGGGTTTTAAAGCTCTTGTTTCCTGCTAGACTAGTCATGTATAAGCTAAGCAGGTTGAGGCAATGCTAGCAAAATGTAGAAGTCTGAGCTAGCACAACCCTGGCAACTGACAAATTTACTTCAGGGAATGCATTTTATTCTTTTAATTATTTACTTAAAACATTAGCCAGGATATCATAGTAAGCTGAGTCAGCTTGGTTCCTTCTGGGTCCTGGTGGCAAGGGAGACTGGAAAAACTGGAAAAATACTTCAATTCAAATATCCAAGAGTGCAAGAAGACTTAAGGACAGTATAATAAGCATTTAGGTATAAGTTACCACTTTCCTCATTGAGTTACACAAACGCTGTACAACATACAGCACACAACAGAAGAGCAACCTCAGGAGAGGAGACTGTTTGTGACTGGGGGGTCTGCCATAGTTATCGTAGTTCACCACTCATTACAAAACTAATCAAACAGATTTCTTTAAAGAGAATTAACCCCCCAGCTTTTTCTGCACTGTAAAATCCCCACACAAATATTACTTGTGCTAGATTTAACTTACTGAGTGCTGACCTGAAAGGGGTACAGTGTATTCAAACATGGTCTGTGTAAATGCACATTGCAGTGTGCATGTTTGAATATATCCCTACACCAGCTGTACAATACTACGTGTTCCAACCAAGTTTGCCTGAAAGTCAGAGCTGATTCCAAATACGCTGCCCAAGAAGTACCAAGTCCTCTCTGTATGTACTCAGAAATATCATTTTATACATCTCAGAGCTAGCTCTCTGTGTTCATGTCCTCATCTCAGGCTGAAACTGAGTAGTTCTGGCTACCCAGACTTGTATGACATGATGCCAGCAAGATGCGGGGCATGCCCTAAACCTCAGTGGTGGTGAATTCAGCAGTACCGCCAGGAAGCACATCTTCTCCAACAGGATGGTGAACCTACAGAGCAGTTTAAGGCTGTACATATGAAGTCAATGCAGGCCTTCTTGGTAAGCCTGAGCAAATTTCTACTTACTTTACCAAGGGAATCACAAGGTACTCTATATAGCACAGTGGACAGGGAATCCCACCCTGAACAAATGTCTGCTCACTTTACCAAGGGAATCACAAGGTACCCTATATATAGCAGAGTGGATGGGAAATCTGTGTAACTTAGTATACAGTATGTCTGCACAATATACTTATTAATCCCTGCTTACAGAGCCTGGGAATTGTGGTCATAATGGACACACTTCAGACCATGAATTACTATATTACTCAAACCAGAAAAGTCATACTTCAGTGCCCCTACTGACTTATTATAGATCACATATCAATATAAGACAGGGAAAAAAAAAACACACTTTACCTCCAAATTGAAAACTTTTATTAAAACAGCTTGCCAGATTATGTGAATACACCTTTTCAGTGGTGGAGGGTGCAGTTGTATACAGGACAAGAGAGAGGTAATTTTTCACTCACACTCTGGCTGGAGAGCCTTCAGTGATTAATACTAGGTAATCCAGAATGAGGTGCCTTGTTTCTGCACAGAAACAATTCCTTATGCTGCTTATCCATCATGTCCTAGATGTAGAACAGAGGCCCCATTACCTGTGTGCTGCTCTCACAAAGACTCCACAGTATTCTGTGGTTCAGCAGAATGGTCTGCAGTGGTACAGAGCCAAGTGACTTTAGAGGGACACCGGCAGGCACCTACTGTACAGACAGACAAACACAATAAAGGTAGTTGATTTAAAAGTTGTCAAGTTGCTGGACTCATTCAAAAGATTTATTTCATGTAAGAACAAAAGAAATGTTTTTTGAAAAAAGGGCCAACTGCTTCGGTGGAGGTAGGCCTTTACCTTAACTATGTAGGAATCAGCCGACTTGGCACATTGTAACAGAGAAAAGCAGTAGGCAGATACATCCCCATTATAAACATGGAGTGGGACTCAGTGATTCGCTGGAGAAAGCTTATCCTTCATAGGCTCTCCAGATGTGGTTACTAAATTTGTTCTTTATGTTCTTAATAGTTTGACAGCACATCACTGTTGGTGCATCATCAACATTAGAAATAGGAGTCGGACGCAAGCACTTTGGAAAATCAAAGTTTAGAGACGACTTGTGCAGCCACCCCTCCCTATGGGGATCTATCCGTCTACTGGAGGCCTATTTGGTGTATGTTCGTGTCTAAGGATTTTCTACTACATGGGAGAGACACAACTTTCAGTTTCACACATATTTATTTCCAGCAGCAAATTAAAGCAGTTCTTTATCCACAACAGAAATGATCCATTCTGGTGGTACTTCCTTAGATACTAATACAGCATTATGGATGCTTGACAAGGGTTCCAGTTTCTCCGCATCTTGCATGCTCTGTCCTCCATGAAGCCCTGTTTGAACTGAAGGCTACCAGGGCTCAGACTCCTGCAGAGAAAACTAGACAGACAGTTACCAGTTATGTGCTAATTCAGGTCCTGACTCAGGTGACCCTTTGCTGGCACCCAGTTACATCACTGGACACTATATATGGTGATGGGGTGACACCTCAGAAGATCTCTATGCTTCAAACAGGTACACATTTACAATAACCCCATTCCATCCAGAAAGGGGTCCTACCATCCCAAATGCTATATTTTGGGTTTCCTGTAGTGCTGATAAGGTGTTGCTCATTCAGCCAACTCCATGTCACCCTAGCAGACTGGGAGTTATATTTTCCTTCCTCCTCACCTTACTGTAATCCCCAAATATATAGTACAAGTCCAGCAAGAGCCTATTGAGGATGTTTCTGAAGGGGGAATCCTGTTTTTCCTCACTCTCCCCTGACTCTCTCCTTTCCACATTATACCAACCCTAAACAATGCCAGGCTCCTTCTCTTGTGCTGTAACCTTGGGCAAATAGCCAGCATTTGGCTTGGCCTTGAATTTAACTCTTTAGAGGCAAAATAAGTATGGTAGAAAATAAGTGAAAAAGAGTGAGTGCCCTGGTGGTAAGGGGGCAATATTTGTTACATTTTCTGCCTCGTAGAACCTTTATATCAGGCTGTTTCCGGGGAACCATGCATTTTGCATGTCATAGTAAGGTGAGTGTTTTAATGAGAGTACTGACTATAAGGGGCTATAATGCAATTTGTGAGGCAAATTATAGTAATTTATTGCAATGAGTCCTATAATGAAATCATATTGAATTGGGGAAAACTGTTGAATGTAATAACATAATCTTGTTTTATAAGAAGATTAATTGAATATTCCCTTTAGAGCAAACTATAATCAGATGTGTTCTGAAAATCATGGTTTGCATGGCTGGAGATGTCAGACCAAAGTTTTAATTTTAGGACCGTGGGAGGAGTTAGGTGTGGGGGGGGGGGGTAATTTTGTGATATACTCCCACTGTGTTTCATAGCAGGAATGCAATAACCACTTTTCTCTAGGTACACTGAAGGTGTAAGGAAGTGCCTCTTGCATGTTATGTAATGTAGATGTATCCCTGTCTATAACGTAGATTTCCTGTTTCCGGGAAGAGAGAGACGTCTTGGTGAATGGAGACAAGCGCTGGATTACTCAGCTTCACTTTGCCTTTCAAGATGAAAACTACCTGGTAGGTAACAAGAAAGGAATTACACAGAATAATTTTGAGGGAGAGGGAAATGCAGAGCTTCACTAAAAAAATTATGCTTGGAGTAGATTCTCCAGTTAAATTCACAGGGCAAATACAAAACATTGATATACAGTAAAACCCCAGTTATCCAGACCTCAATTATCCAAAACTCTGTTATCCAAAACTGTGGTGTGTCTCCCAACTTAGTATACTTAATTGTAAACTTCCTTCACTTATCCAAAACCCCATTTATCCAAACAATTGTATTGTCCCCCTGCACATTCGGATGAATAAGGTTATACTGTGCTGTATTATAACAGACCACCTGCATCTGCCAAGGTGCTGCAGTGCATCAGTATTGAATGAAATTTACCTCTCATATCCTAAGGTCGTGATTTATGTGGCCAGCCCAGTGGTGTGGAGGGCTGAGGCAGCAATGCCTTACCTCCTGCCACACCGGCGACCTGTGTTTGTGGTGCAGAAAGGTTGTCAGGGGCTGGCCGGGGTGGGATAGGATGGAGCATCTGGAGGACAGCTCTCCTTTCCTGGGGAGGGTGGGGAACAGAGATCAGCATTTGCCTGACACCTAGTGGAGGCTAGGTGTTGGCACCCAAGGTCCTGTACAGTGGGGCACAGAGGTGGAACAGCCAATGGGCATGCTGCATGTGGATGTGTGTTCGGTGCAGCCATTGTCAGCACTGCATGCTCCCCTCTGCAGGGAAGAAAAGCAGAAATTGTGGTCCAGCTGAGTGGCATGGTGGCCATCTGCTGCAGGTGCCACCCCCGAGAGGGCACCATCTGAACACTGGATCCAGTCCTAGTGGGTCGAATCAGGGGCTCCCCACCACCCTGCCATGGAGGGTAAGCTGTGGGGGTATGAAGATGAGTGCCCGAAGGTTGGGGAATGGGGCTGGGCAGACAGCTGAAAGGAAGGGTCTGACCGAGGCCAGGGGGGAAAATAATATAAGCAAAAAAGAGTAATGATTTATGACTCACAGTCTTCCCTCCATTGACGTGGGTCAAGCCAAGCTAAAGATTGGGGTCATCTTGCTAAGAAATGAATGGCTTCCTTCTGGGGAAGGGGATGGTCATGTGTTTACAGTATGAGGAACTGGAGAGACCATGTTCTCTCATAAAAATGATTAAATCTGTCAAACAGCCAAAGCAACTGGTATACCAAGGAGTATATTGCACAGTCAGCAGTGAACTTTAATTGTGGTGAGTTACTAACTCATTGATTAATTATTGCTTTGTGAGTGTTTTGATTATTAGTTCTT
The DNA here is from genome assembly GCA_016271365.2 of Neoceratodus forsteri. Classification (NCBI taxonomy): domain Eukaryota; kingdom Metazoa; phylum Chordata; order Ceratodontiformes; family Ceratodontidae; genus Neoceratodus; species Neoceratodus forsteri. Next base: position 554,106,556 of record CM057450.1, on the reverse strand, counting down.
TAAGGGTTGAATTTGTATATTAATGTAATGTACACATGTTAAAACAATTTGATGTGTAAAACACTGATGATCCATTAGTTACCTAACTGAAAAATCTCTAAACTTCATTCTTCAAACTCAGTGGAGTTGCACTAAAGTTAAATGCTGATGGTATGGCATCTTAAATACATGTAAGTGTTCTAGACTGCTCTGTTTATGGCTCGACTCTCAGAGCGGCTCCCTCAACAGGTTAAGCACCAGCATCCTGCTCATCAACACAAAAGTTCCCCGGAGAGTATGCATTTTGTGACCCCTTAACATTAAAAGAAAATCATTAACTGCACCTTACTGCACATCTGAAAAAGATCCCTTCCATGGAGAAAAGGACTGATCTTGGTACCTCTCTAATTGGCTTTCATGTACTGAATTTTGGGTTCCAATCAGGTAAAAACCCTATCAGTTCAGAACATTCCATAACACTCTCAGTTTGGCTTGATTTCAGTACATGATAAATAAATGCCTAGCACTGATTAGTGTTTTTTTTATGTTCGCCATGCACACATGTGCAAATGAACATCTTGCTATTTGAGGGGTGTGACACTGTCAGTCCAATGCAGAGTGGTCTGCCAGGGGCTCGTCAGTGCCACACCACTCATCAGTCAGGCTGATCATAGCACAGTTTTGGTTTGCTGGGTGGAAACTTTGTGTATTTCAAAAGGAAAAGCGACCCAATCATGGGTCAGCTGTTTCATCTGATCTACGCTTCCCAGCAAGTATAGCTAATCTGTCATAATCAACCTGCTGAGGAATTTCAAACATCCGGCAAGAGTCCAACGCTCTTGCAGGTGCCAGCTGTAACAAAGAAAACCATCCGTTGGTATCTGTTACTGGTGCCTCTGTAACTGTCCCCCCATCCAACCCTCCCGGTCAGCACCCCCCCCCCAAACAAAACGCTGACACTGGGCCCAATCCCCCCAGTGTTGTCAAGTATTTTTTTTAATTATTATTATTGAATGCAGCTTGCTGGCAAGGAAGCAGAAGCACCGCATGGATCTGAACACTTGTTCAAACAAATCTGTGGTGCCCGAGAATGTCCTGAAATTGGAATCACCATAGCGCCAAAAACAGTGACTGGGAGACAACTTGAAGTAAAGCTACATTCATAATATATTAAATTAATGTAGCTTTACTTCAAGTTGTTTAAACAGTGAAGCCACTGCTGCTAAAAAGTGTCCAACCCCCCCCCCACCTGAGCAGTCAGAGCTGCACAGAGCAACTGCAGCCAGCGAGCTGCTGCTGTTATATTAAACATCCATTCCTACCCTGGCTGGGAGCACAATCTCCCCCAGAGCAGGTGGATCTATGAAGCAACTGCAGCCAGCTGCTAGTATTGAAGCAAACAGTAAACAGTAAACAACTGCACAGTCCCCCCAGCCGGCATTCAGAACCATGGAGCAACTGCAGTCAGTGAGATGCTGCATTCTGGTGGCGTGGTACATGGACTGGTAATTAGATAGTTCCTGCCCCACTGTCCATCCCTGTTCTGCTGTGCCCCCCTCCAATTGTAGGCATTTGTTAGCAGAGATAACATCATCATGACAGCTCATGTTCAGGAAGCTGCACCAGACAACACAAAGCAGTCTGCTGGATTTCAGTCTTCTGCTGCTGCTGTCCCCTGGTCCAGAAGACCATCAACCATGACCAGACCACCTGAATTAGCCCAACCTCCCTAGACCGATCCCAAATCACTTCCACCTAACCCACCTAACCACAGCAGCACCGCCACCAGCCACTTGGCCAACAGTTCAAATTGTTCCTGGCTGCCAGTGTCTCCCCCCCCCCCACCAGTCAATCAACCCCTTCCCAGCATCCGATTCCAGCAGCAGCCAGCAGCATACTGAAGTTTGGGAGCAAGAAGTGAGTTTACTCTCTGATCTCTCCTAATAGGTCACTGATAATTTCATTATTTATTTAGGGTTCCATGTTGTGGTGGTCAGTCACAGTATCGATGTAGGATGGGATGACAGGGACGGGTTGGGATGGAATTGGTTGATTTTATGCTTATAATTGTCAGCTGTACTTCAAATTAGATATTTGACAAGCACTACTAGTACTTTTCAAGTGTGCATGTAACCTGGCCGAACCTGATCTTATCTGGTTTCCTGGCTGCTCATGGGGAGTGATAGCATTAGCAGAGGCAGTAGCGAACAGAAGGAATTCTTAATGGGCCCCATCTGGAGTCAGGACATGACTGATATCTTATTTTTACAGTTCACCCTGGGTACAACCTATCATAACCAAGAAAGAAGCTAGTTATTACCACCAGAATTTGTGCTTGTTACTGTTAACTGCTTAAAAACACCTGTTTAATATCAAATCTGCTATACTGTATGTTTTATATTTAATGTTACCACAGATGGGAGTGGGGACTGAGCAAATTGTTGCAGTTGCAGTCATGGATCTGTGTGTTCTGACTCGAGGGCAAAGCAAACAAAACACCAATTTTCAGCTGTCCGCTTTCTGGCTGAATTAAATTAAAAAAAATTGAAGGTCATCTTTAACGGGTGGTAGGCCAAGGCCAGGGTCCTCCCCATGCATGCCTCTGGTTGCCACCTCATATTTATATGTATATATATACACATCTCCTATAAAAATGAAAACCGTCCATAGATGTCTGTTTCTGCCACCCTGTAACTGACCCCCACCGACCCTCCCTCTCAGCACCCCCACAAACATAACACTGATACTGGGGGTTTCCAATCCCCCAGTGTCACTGTCACCATCTGAAATAAGGAAAAGCATCTCTCATCATTTTTTCTTTAAACCTTGTAAAAAGAAAACCATCCATCGATGTCTGTTGTGCCGCTACTACCCCCACTCACCCTCGTACTCAGCACCCACTACCCCATACCCCCCCAAGCCCTTACTTACCTACTGGGATTCCAACTCTGTAATCCTCTCTGGACTGCAGACACGTCTTCACTCTTCAAAGGTGGACTGCGAACTGAGGAAATCAGGTATGCGCTTCAATGTATATCAATTGGGTTTTGAACTTAGTGGCATAACTCAGCCAGTTTGAAAATGTTTGCTCCGGATTTTCAACATGACTTTTTGTGACCCCACTTCATGAACAATTGCAGTGAAATTAGGCAAATTTGTCCTGAAAGGTGATTTCACGATCAATATGCAAAATCACCTTTTGGGTAGGAGTTGAAATCTTTCTCTGCCCTTGTTCATCAGGCAGGGTCATAAGAAGGCTATGTTGAAAATCAACAAAGTTATGAACCTACATTGAAATTTACCAGCACAAGCTTGTAATGTTGGTAATTTTCAATATTTTGACCTAAAATTTTCACATGTACAAGCAAGCCCGATAGAACAGCAATACCTTTGGCGAACATTTGGCATATTTACTTGCAGATGCATTAGTAGACTCTGTGTAGTGATCTTAGACTGCCCAGGTGTCTTGGCAAAACAACTGACATTTAACATGTTTGTGGCAAGATTGCCTCAGTATACATCAGCACATGTACATAATGACTTGCGTAATCAGGTACAACTAAAACAACATGTATCCCAAACAGATCTACTAAGGAGGCACAAGAAACTTCAGTGCACCTGCTATCTGTGAGCCGAACCAACATTTCAACTGAGTAAACCATTTTGTTCCTTGTAGCAAGGGACTACTCTGTAGACTACCAAAGCACTGCTGCATTAGAAGAGAAGTGATTGACTATTGATAAGTAGTGGCTTCTGGCCCAGGGCCATTTAATTTCCAGTCTTATCCCATTAGGGTGCCACTGCATACCAATGCAGTTTAATGGGTCTTACAAATGAATGTTGAGGCCAGTGAGATAAACAAATGTAGCATCCATGTACTGAAGAGGTGGTGTGCAAGAAAACCAAAGAGATACTGAAATAGTATTAGTACAGTAGTGGAAATTAAGTTGCCTGGACTGCACAGACAACCCACTGACGACTGCTGGGACTTGGCCAAGATGGAATATCATTGTGGATGGTGCGGGTTGAGGGGGTACACCTGCTCACCAAATAATTGCCCTACATTATATTCATGAAACAAACACCAAGAACAGCTCCAGAACTGTGAAACTCCATGTCAGAAATAAACAAACAAGCACAGACAGCGAGGCCCTTATTCACCAGTCCTGTTGCAGTGATGGTTTCCGTCAGATAAAAACATTGCAGTTATATAAAGAAGGTGCTGACATTTAATTGGCTTTTAAAAGCATGTACATCAGGCAAAACAGAGATACCCCCAGCAGCAGACACCCAAAATGTTGTGCTTGTGCCTAGCAGTTTGTCATTGGTGACGTGAGCGTGAAACATTGGCTGTGTGCTGTTTGTATATTCATAATGACGTTTTTACATGTATTACCAGTTTAAAGCAACAGTACAACAAAAAATGCTTTTCCAAAAAGCTAATGTTAACACTGATTTTGGCATACTTGACAAATTTACCTTCCTTAGTACCTCCTATGATGCCCACTGTGAGTTTTACCTGTCTTCTTGACCCTACCCCTTGCCAGGTCTACAATGCTATTTCTAAGTCAGATGTGGAGGCCATCTTTTTTTCTTGAGAAAAAAAAGTTTCATTAAAACATTTTGGTAGAACTAGAAATTTTTGCTACCAAATAAAACTGGAAGATATCTGGATTTACAGTGCAGAAAAGGATGGTCCACATTTTTTTTGCCAAGTTTTTCTGCATTGCTGCTTTAATTTGACCCTGCTAATCATGAAACATCTCAGTTTTATTTAATTATTTTGTGTGTCCTTGTAGTATTACTTCACTCCTTAGTCAGCACTACCTTTGAGGAATGGAGTAAAACACCTACAACAAAATCAAAACAAATCAAATAAAGAAAAAGGAACCCTGAAAAGTGCTTCATGAATAGCGGGATAAAATCATACTCAAATACTAATGTTTAATGAATACCAAAAGCATGTAAAAATAGTCCATCACCCATGGGAGACAAAAAAAAGTGAGAAACTAAAGAAGACCAAAACATAAACAAAGCTACACAGTAGGCTGCACGCTGTTTGAAACTCTTGTGAAAAAGTGGGATTCAGCTACAGAATGCAAAAAGGCCTATGAAAGTAGATTGCATTTCAGTGAAGCAGTGCCAGTGGCTCAGTAGGTTGCACGCTCATCTCTCGGGCCAGAAAATCCTAAATATGCGAGTTCTAGTCCTATGCCAGGAAGTTGGGACAATACACAGTACTGACACTGCAGTGCAGGACTAGGGGGTACTGCACAGCTGAGATGCCATCCTTTCGATGAAATGTTAAACTGAGGCCCCTCTGCTCTTCTCTGGTGGCTGGCCAGGTGGAAGTTAAAGATCCAGTGACACCTATTGTAAGTGATGGGGACTGCCACTGCTGCCCTGGCCAGCTTCCCCTCTGTCAGTAAAATAGCTCCATGTAAACTGCTGCCCCAGGACATGCCTGGAAAGGAGCAGTCACAGCTGTGCGCCTTTCTTAATAAACAAAAATTACAAATAAAAAACAAATTACAAATAAAACTTCTAGTGTAATCTCTTTGCCCCAGGCCTGTTCGTATGTTTATAGGTAGTTTGCATGATGTGATTTGGTAGTCACATGCTTATTAATTTCCTCTCCCAACCTTGTACCATCTCATCAAGGCTCCCCCTCTATAAACTGTATGACAGTGAAGACTCAGAGCCTGATTTTAATTTTTTCTATTATTTGTTTATCCTCCTGGGAGCCTGGTAGGTGGATCCAGTCCATCCCTTGAAGGGACTTGGTCTCTGGCTCACCATTCCCCCGTCCAACATCCCCTACGATCCCCCATGGGTTCCCCCCCAGGACAGGGCCAAGGTGAAGGGAAGCCAGCTTTCCCCCACCCCTGAAGAGAAGTTCAGATGTTTGGGGAGCCAGGATGGGTGCTGGTGAGCCATCATGGGGCCTGCCAGCTCCATTTTCCTCAATTTTCTCAACCCCCTATGCTGACATCATATGTCAGCAATATGTCTCCCAACATGCATCTCCTCCAGCCACCACCAGTGGGAGATAGATGAGCAGGATGGCAATCCCTCCCTCCCCGAGAAAAGAGAGCAGTCCTCCAGATGCTCAATCCACTCTCTCTCTCTCTCTCTCTATCCCCTCTGCTGACCCCCCCATAGACTGGGTTCATTCCTGAACCTGGGTTGCCACTGTGGAGCAAGGTGTGACATCCAACGCCTCAACTTCCAGTGTCACCACGCTGGTCCTCAGTGCCTGATTTTAAAAGCACCCTTAGAGTGATGCAAGTTGAGTCACTGTAGGTCTGCGGCAAACTCCAGGTGCATCAGGGACCCTGCACCAAATTTTACAAAATAGAAGGTCCCTGTGCTAAAGACCCAGGAGTTGCTGCAGCCTCAGACTTGCATGAAACATGTGGCTCACCTGTGGGCTTGGACATAGCGCTCTGTCCCCTGCACCTGGTACAACACTAGAGGGGCTGCGAAGGTGGGAGGGTGAATATGCCTGACAGAAGAGGCCGGGGCAGAAGGAGCATAGGAGGTGGCCTGGGGTCATCGGGGATATGGTGGCAATGTCAGGGTAGTGATGTGGCACCTGGCGGGAGTGCCATTCACAGTGGCAGACAACAGATTGGACTGCTTAGTGAGGAATTGGCAGGGACAGACCATTACCAGACCCCAGATGGGCACAGTCCTGGTACCTGCCACATAGGTGCAAAATTGCCCAACCATGTAGATGAAAGGCAGCCTTCCACAATGGGGGGGGACTGGGTACCATGGGAACTGCTGTGGTGCCCAGAGAATGTTCCCCATCACCACTGACAGCCCTCAACCTGCAGCCACTGCTTCTCATCTACTGGTTTAAGGATTTTGGCACCTATGGGGCAGGTACCAGGGCTGTGCCCACCTGGGGCCATATTACAGTCTATCCCTGCCAACCCCCCCACAAAGTGATCTGATCAGCTGTCTGCCATTGCACATGTCACTCCCTACCAGGTGCCATATCACCACCCTGACATGGCTCCCATTTCCCCAAACCCCCTAGGGCACCCAATATGCTCCTTCTGCCCCAGACCCTACTTGCAGGTGTTCCCCAATCACCACAGTGTATGGCAGTGGTGCATGGCCCTTAGACCACCTCCTGGCTGGTCTAGCCTGAGCCCCCATGTTGCGGCCATGGTGGGACTTCCAAAATTCCAAAAAAGGGGATGGTGCAGCTCCACCATGGTGCAAGCCACTTTATGACCTGGCACAAGGGTGCTTCTACCACAAGGGTGATGCAGAGTGGCTTGATTACAAGGCATCCCTATTTTGACATAGCCTGCATTCAAAAATCAGGATTGCCGCAAATTTTGACACAAGGTGCCACTTGCGTCAAAGCCATTTGCCGCGGGCACCTTGTGCCAGAGTTTGCCCTATTAAAATCAGGTTCCCCCATTAAACAAGCGTGACTAAATGAACAAATTTACTGTATAATTAAGTAAATTGCTGCTGCATTGGCCCACTCCCCATAGGGCTGCATTAGAACCGGCGTACTGAACTGCAGATACCTTCTGTTTTGATTTAGTTAGCAACAGGCCACTCCACTGTCTTACTAAAAATCGGACGAAGATGCTGATCACTGCATCAGAAACTCTGTTAGAACACAAACTTCCCCAGCATAAGGCCCCCAAAATCTTCTCATCTCATCCACAGGCAAATAATTCCATGGTAGACACATAGCAAGTTTGTTTTCTGAAAGATCAAAGTGACAGCAGCATAATGGGAAAAAAAAAACAACTGAGTTTGAACATTTTCTTTTTTGTTTTCTTGCTGTCTCTTTATAGAAACTGCTGAGCAGTGCCAGACAGTGATGGATACACTGGAGCCCTCAAGACTACAAGAATTCCTTACAGGAATTTAGTTTTTGCAAGCAGAAATATGGAAATCATGACCCTTACCGCTGCATCCCTCTCTCTTTCAGCTAATAATCATCATACAGACTTTATTTTACTCAGTGTGATCATTTAATATGTCTTAACCCTCTCAAGTAGCGAGAATTGCACTATACATGCTCCACAGACCCACAGTTATAGTTTTACATTCCAATGCCCAGTAGACTTACTTTGTCACTTCTGTGGTGAAGCAACGACATACACTGGCAGTGCTAAGCTAGTACTGCTGGTTTGACTTAGGGAGATACTCAGAACTCTTGATAAAGCTGCCCTTCCAGCTGGGTGTGCACAAACACTGCACATGAAATACAACTTAGCACTAATCACAATTCCAGCACTACCCACCTCAAAGGCAGACCACAATTCATCAAATGCAAGCAATTTATTAAGGCAAAATATGTACATAGGCAGAATTAAAGTGAAAACCTCATATAGTGCTGAAAGCACAAGACCCAGGACCAACAGGCAAGGCCCCACCGACTTTGACCTGTTTCACCCTAAGGCTTCCTCAGGAAGTGTCCCATACTCACACATGCACCCACATTTAAATGTTGTCCTTAAAGTAACAGTGCATACATTTTTTAAAGACATCATAAATATCATAAATATCCCCTACCAGGTATAAAACACCTCAGGATAAATAGTGTAAGAGTAATGTAATGACTGCATAAACCATTATCCACATCTTCAAATTCATTATAAATGTTAGGATGAAGTAGCAATATAATAAAATAGTCACCTAAAGTAGGATGAATAAAAGGACCGAAGGTCCGAAAACCGTACTAAACACTAGCGAATCTCATACAAATTTGATACATAAATAAGAAATGTATATATTGTACTAAGATGTGCAAATTCCAAGCTGTTGAACCAGCTCATGTTTCTATAATACACACAAGTAGTAACCTGTTTAGCTCTTTTAAAGATGCTTTTATGTTATTATTTTTTACTACTGGTGTAAAACCTTAATATGGTTCAACTGCGTTATATGTATTAGAGTACACATAATCATAAATTGGGATCCAATACAATGATCTACATGCTATATGCATATCCAAAGCACCAAAAGAAAAGTACCAATATAACCACATATAAGTAATTTATATGTTTTTACATTTTTCTTTTTTTCTCTTTTTCCACACTCTGTGACAAATGCCTTCCTATATGCAGATCCAGATTCAACTTATTTATGTAACTGAGCAGACAAATCTATCCCATTATTCAAGCCTGGTGGGTGCAACACTCCAAGTGTATAAATCCAAAATGATTCCTTTTCAGCAAGAATCTGTTTAACAGTTCCTCCTCTTGGTCCCACAAATGCATGGTCAATGCCACAGAAAGTGAACCTGTAGTTCTGTCCATCCCTTTGTGACATAATGTGGTACGTAAGGCACTTTTTTCATCCTCTCACTTAACTGAACTTAAATGTTCACAAACCCTAGTTTTAAAAGGGCAGCCTGTCTTGCCACATAAAACAATTGGCAGGAACATGTAGCCAGATAGATAACATTGCTGGTGCTACAGTTTATAAAGTGCCTAATCTCAAAAGACTTGAGATTGTTGCAGGATGCAAAGGTTTCTGATTTCTCTATAACATTACAGTTCAACCATATTAAGGTTTGACACTAGTAGTAAAAAACAGAAACATAAAAGCATCTTTAAAAGAGCTAAACAGTTACTACTTGTGTGTATTGTAGAAACATGAACTGGTTCAACAGCTTGGAATTTGCACATCTTAGTACAATGTACACATTTCTTATTTATGTAACAAATTTGTTTGAGATTCACCAGTGTCTGTTATGGTTTTTGGACCTTCGGTCCCTTTATTCATCCTACTTTGGACGACTATTTTTTTATATTGCTACTTCACCCTAACATTTATAATGAATTTGAAGATGTGGATAACAGTTTATGTTGTAATTATATTATCCTTACACTAGTTATCTTGAGGTGTTTTATACCTGGTAGGGGTTAGTTATGATATTTATGATGTTGATCAAAAATGTATGCACTGTCACTTTATGGACAACATTTAAATGTGGGTGCATGTATGAGTGTGGGACACTTCCTGAGGAAGCCTTAGGGTGAAACCGGTCTAAGTCAGTTGGGCCTTGCCCATTGCTCCTGGGTCCTATGCTTTCAGCACTATATGAGGTTTTCACTGTAATTCTGCCCGTATAGACATATTTTGCCTTAATAAATTGCTTGCATTTGATGAGCTTGTAGTCTGCATTTGAGGTGGGTAGTGCTGGAATTGTGAGTTGGCCTAGGGAGACCTGGTTACATAAGGTGGGTGTCAGGATGCCCCTGAATTTCATGACATTTGGCTGGAATGGGTAATATGGACAAAGGGAGCTCCACACCAGGTTGACTACAGAATGTCTTTCTGGGGCAGTTACTAATTATCCTGGCATAATTAACAGGGAGCTCTGGGACTTCAGGATTTGCATTCTTCAGCATGTCTGGCCACAAAAAAAGTAACCGGAGCTCTGAAGGGAGGGAGGTGAACACTAGTCCTTCTGGAAGAGGGCAGATGTAGTGTGACTTCAAAAAGGTGGTAGCAGGGAGGAGGATACAATTATAGACAAGTCAGCCTGACATGAGTGGTGGGAAAGTTAATAGAATTACTGCTGGAGTAGAATGGCTTGAATCTAATAGGTTACAAGAACAGAAACCACATGGATTCATGGGTGGGAGGTCATGGCAAACTAATCTGATAGATTTCTTTGATTGGGTGACCAAGGAATTAGATAAGGGTGGAGTGGTTGATGTGGCCTACCTAGATTTCAGTAAGGCATTCAACAGTGTTCCACATAGGAGACTATTAAGCTGAGTAGCGTATCAGTGGATTAAGGTGGTAAACTGAATAAGAAATTGATTAGGGGTTAGGCAACAGAGGGTGGTGGTAAACAGATTTCACTCTGAGGAGGGGAAGGGAGGGTGACCAGCAGGGTGCCTTGGATCAGTGATGGGGCCAGTCCACTTTAAAGAGCTGCTGACACCTCTGAAATAATTTTAAAAAACACAGTAATTAGGTACAATTCAGCTTGCATTCTATATGTAATCTACAGAGTTCTCCTCCCATTTACTTATTACTGGGGACATTTGCATGAATACAAGATCTTTATCTCTCAGAGCTCATCTCTCTCCATAGTTCACGCCCTACTTCAAGTTACAATCCTCTGTTGTTGCATCATGATCTGTTGCCATGGGAGTAACTGTGATGTCACAAGCAGTGCATTATGACTTCAGGTAGGGAGAAAAGCAACTGGATTAGATAACATTTTTAGGAGCAATGCTCCTGTTTTCATGCAAATGTTCTCAATAAATAATGGGGAGGAGACATACAGCACTTATGTGAAATACAAGATGAACTGTGCCTAAACATTATGTTCTGTGAAAGTTCTGTTGAAGTCATCAGCTGCTCTTTAATGTCTCTCTAATCTCTTGCTCAAAGGTTGGCCAAGTTAGAAGCAGTCAAAGATTCCAAAATAATGTCAGTATTTAAAGTTGAATTTCGTGAGCTTTTGTGAAATTGTGGAATGCTGGGGTACTTTGGTTGAAGCCATGTCCATACATTTTGCCCAGTTGTACACTTGAGTTGCCATTGTAGAGGAGGGTCAAAGTAAAGGCTGGGTTAAGAGGCAATAAGTTAGCATTCATATTAGGGTCCATAGTAAAAGTATAGTGGTACCAAGTGTCAGTCCCCTATCTTGAGTGACAAACCATGAAGAATAGTCATGGACATCATTGTGCACTAGCCTGAATTCTTGCAATATGCTAGATAACCACTAGAGCTCACTGACTTAGTGACTTGTGGTGACACACACATGTGCAGCATTATTTCTGTACAGTGCCACCTGCCTACCCTTTAACAGCCCTGTAGATAACAGTATACATTATTACTATTTGAAAACTGTGGCACCAAGTGATGCAAAGCCTTACAACTAGTTGTGACTTAGGTCTTTGTGATAGAAGTATATGGATAGCTTTAGTCATGATGGAGCATAACGCTGGGCATCACTGTCACAGAAGTGTTGATGGGGCATTGCATGGCCATGATGCTAGGAGAGGTAAGGCGATTCAGTGGTGATAAGTGCTTTGTGGAAGTTAAATTCCACAAGTGGAATTCTACTGGCATTACCTGTTATGTGACCATGAATTTTTGAGCAGATTTTGCAGATTAGTAATTTTGAAAGTATCCACAATAAATGTTAACCTACTAAACCATATTTATCCAGCTTAATTATATTCCAGGACATATTTACTTTGGTATGCATACCAGATCTTGAGTGTATACCTGCAATAGCAGTGGAACTATAGACAACCAAATATTTTGATAATGTTCACATAATTTAACATTTAATTCAAGTGTGAAATGTTGAACTTCTGTAACTTACAAGTTACATAAATACCTACCTTCAGTTTCTTAGACTCTTCCAAGAAAGTATGCATATAAATGTTCCATTATCTAGCTCCAAGGGTGGTTATGTTGTAAGCATAGAAATCTTTTCAGAAATGTTCATATGAATACTACATTGACAAACTGTGAGCCCTTAGAACTTCCATGCCCCTAAACCAAATGTCATGAAACTTGACATCATTGTATGGCCTTTCTCAAACAGTATGCAAGCCCACATTTCAGATCTCTACCTATAATACTAAGATAAAACCAATTAAACACTTCAGAAAATTCCACAAAATGTTGTGAAAGTTCATGAAATTTCATGACACTTGCAAAATTATGTGAAAATTCTATGAAATTGCAAATATTCTAGTTTTGCCCAGCCCTATTCACTTGTTGACTCTGCCACTTGTGAGTCATGTCCTGCCCTCTCACATGTGAAGACAAATTGCACATTTTGTCAACCTATTGCATATCCCAGATAGACAGACTCTGTAGATAGATACAGTAGATACTTAGACAGACAGACAGACACATTATGGTGGCCACAGGCACACTGGCCCGAATCCTACTGGGGACTACTGACAGAAGCCCTCTGGTTCCATTTCAGCTAACCAGGGGACTGCAGGCAGAATAAAGACCCTGTGGGGCACAGCCCCTCAGGTAAGCCCAACCTGGGTTGGGGGGCTTACAGATAGATAGACAGATAGATAGACAGACAAGTAGATAGATAGATAGATAGATAGATAGATAGATAGATAGATAGATAGATAGATAGATGGATGGATAGATGGATAGATGGATAGATAGATAGATTGAATTATACAACTGTGAGTTGGGTATGTCACAGATGATATGTTGCCCTGTTAAGTAAATCACAAGGCATACTGAACCACTAAGAGGGCAGCTTTGACAATAGTGATGACATCACAATAGCACTGTACAGCACCAAGGCCAGCAGTTGAACTCAAAGAAAAACAGTTCTGACAAACAGCTGATTTTAAAGTCATAACTAGTGAACTGATATTAAAGGACGTAATTTGCAATTACAAACACAGTTTTGACTACTATATCTTATTTACAAAACAACTTTACACAGTGGACCTAACAGTCCAATTCCTTCACGGACTTAGCAGTCCTGTCTTCCCCCTCGTGGTCCTTCTTCAGATTTTCTTCCACTTCCTCCTCTCTTCTTGGGGCCTGGACACTGTGATCTGGCCCCCCTTCCAATCACCAATCGGGTACCACGCTGACCCGTACCACACACTCCCCTGCTAGGTACGAACACTGGGATCCACCCACAAGCTCTATATCCTTCCCACCCCATTACTTCCATGCCTGAGATCCTTTGTCCCCAGCCCGTGGTACCTGCCCCCCTCCCCCCCACCTGCCCCCCATTTTCCCCTTGCTCCCCCAAAAGAAACCTTTCCCCCCTCTGCTCAACCCTTTTCCTTCTTCTACCCCACTATGGGACTCCACCTAGTCCCCTGGACCCACACCTAAGTGCGGCCCCAACCCCTTGAGCCCATAATCTGCCAATCATTTCTCCCTACCTCTCCCGTGTCTCCCCAACCCATCCTCTACTTGCTGTGCTGGGTGGGTGGGTGGAAATCTCACAACAAAGGGGCTCCCAGAAGGTTACCTGCCTTTTATACCCTTATAGCCACCTCCCTAGCCCTTATTGGCTCCTCCCTTTGGCCAATCATTGCCTTGAGCACCCCTCCTTTCCTATGTCACTGTGACCTCACTAGGTGACCCCTTTCTGCCACCCTCCCATCATCTTCCTGTCTCCTCCTCCCCCCTTTGGCTCTTCATCCTGGTGGAGTCCCAGGACAACCTGGCCTGCTTTTTGGGGCAAGCCTAATTGTCCCTGGATCCCCACCTGGAAATGACTGAGACCATCACTTATTGCTTTGGATGCTGATTGGCAGTGTTTATTAAAGGATGTAATTTGCAATTACAAATACAATTTTGATTTCTCCATCTTATTTACAAAACAACTTTACACAGTGAACCTAACAGTCCAGTTCCTTCACAGACTTAGCAGTCCTGTCTTCCCCCTCATGGTCCTTCATCAGATTTTCTTCCTCTTCCTCCTCTCTTCTCAGGGCCCAGACACTTTGATCTGGCCACCCCCTTCCAATCACCAACTGGGTACTACGCTGACCCGGACCACACTACCCTACTGGGTACGGACACTGGGATGCACCCACTAGCTCTATATACCTCCCCCCTCTCCCATTACTTCCATGCCTGGGATCCTTTGTCCCCAGCCCCTGGTACCTGCCCCCCTCCCCCCTCTACCTGCTCCCCTTTTTTCCCTTGCTCCCCAAACGAAACCTTTCCATTGACCCATCTCCCGCTTGTACTGGAAGATGGGGCTCCCCTCCTTGCGGGTCAACCACTCTGCCCTTTCTTATTAATTTCCCCTACCAATTCCCCGAAAGGTCAGAGAAATAGGCCCATTCTGAATTCAGTCAGATGGAACCCGTCTGACCTGTAGACCACCTCCTGATCAAAAGATATGTTCCTGTGCCGAATGGGTGCCCCTCCCCTTTCTATTATAGCTCTAGCCACCTTCCTGTTTAATCATTTCCTTGTCACTTCTATTGCCTTTGGCCCCTTCTCCCCCCCTCCATACCATCCTGGATGTTGACCTCTGACCATCCTATGACCACTCGCAGCCACCAACTCTTCACTTTCTCCAGATCCCTCAAGATGTCCCTGAACAGGGATCCCCATGGGACTGATTCCAGATTGTTTCCACCTAAATGGATAATAATCCCGTCTGGTGCCACTCATTGCACCTGTAGCTCCTCCAGCAGGGAGAGCAGCTGTGCCCATCGCATGCCTCTCAGGCCCTTCCACCGCACCTTGGTATGCTCTGCTCCCGGGTAGAGCTGTGTCCCTATTCTCGTGGTGGCTGCAAACCTCTCTACCCAATAGATGAATGAGTGCCCCACGATCCACACCTGTCTCTTCATGTCTACTGTGGGGAGAGAAAAAAGGGACATCCGTTAGCAGTTGTCAACACTGTACATACCTCTTACAACATTTTGACGCCCACCTGCCCACTCTCTGGACCGCCCCTTCTCCTTTTCCTTTTGAGGCTGCCTCCGAGGCCGCCCCAATCCTGAAAGAGTGTGGTGCAAATTCATTGGGGTTCTCCCCCATGAATGCAACTGCCGTCTTCAACACTGCCCCCACCTGGAAAGCTGTAACTGGTTCCCATTCCCGTGTGCAAACCAGGCCCCAGGCCCAGGGCCTCGCATTGCACTATAATCCAGCATGGTCTGGACTGCACAAACACCCTCACCCACCTGCCTGTGGATCACCACCATGCAGCCCTTTCCTTGCTGGTCTGATTTAGACCTCCGCAGCCCTACAACCACCTTCCCCTCCTCCAGGCTCACATTCTCCTTCTGGAGGCCATCCGCCGCTGCCAATTTTCTTGGGGCCACCATCTCCCCACCCTGAAAGCCCTCTTTGTCATAACTGTGAATATAATGTGGAAAAGGCAGGCCTCGCTCATTGATGTACACAACTGATGAAGTGCCCCCACCAACTTCGTGAGAAGCGGCCCCATGATGGGTCTCCTCCTATCCCACCTGATGCCCTGCCCTCTCTGCCAACCCAACACCTACACCATCCTTTTGATGGCTCGGCTGCCCGCAGTGTCCTCCAACCCTCTATCCTGACAGACCCAGCTGATCCCCGCCAGCTGGACCGCATGGTGGTGGGTGCGACTCCCTCTTCCCATTTCCCCACCATGTACTGCATAACTTGTTCCTCCTGTACTGGGTCACCCATCCCCCAACCCTGCCAGGCCCAGAAGACCTGAAAACTGGCCCACGCCCCCTCATAAGCCTTCAGGGTGTTGGCTGCCTATGACCCTCTGTACAGCACCCTGGCTCTCAACCTCCAATTTCCCACATCCACTCCGGCACCCGGGTCTGGGTAGGCATGGCCTCCGGTGCCAATTCCTGGAATCGTTCCACCTGCAAACAAGAGAGGCAGTCAGCCACTTTGTTCCTTATGCCCTCAATGTGCTGTGCCCTTAAAGACAGATTCAATTGCAGCCCCAGCAATACCATGCGCTGTAGGACCCGCCCCATGGATTCTGTCCGTCCACTCTGTCTGTTGATCACCTCAACTACACTCTTGTTGTCGCACCAGAATATGATCTTGCACCCCTTCATGTGTGTGCCCCATATCTCCAGTGCCACCCATATGGGGGAATATTTCCAGGAAGGTGATGTCCTTGGTCCATCCTTGCTCCTGCACCCAGCTATGCCTCCGACATCCACTCGCCCTTGAAATATGCACCCAAACCATAACCCCCCATTGCGTCCGTGTACAATTCCATGTCACTGTTGCAGGCCCAATCCTCCTGCCAAAAAGTTACCTGATTGTAAGACTCCAGGAAATCTTCCCATACCCAGAGGTCCTCCTTCATGCCCTTGTTTATGTCCACCCAGTGATGCGGCTGCCTCTCCTTGCCCGTGACCCTACCCAATCTTCTCGTGAAAGCTCTGCCAGGGCTTATGGCCTTGCAGGTGAAATTAAGGTGCCCCAGTAGTTGTTGTACCTGTACCAGCAGCACCCTCCTCCACCCCTTACTAGTGCCAGGAGTCCCCGCAGCCTTGCTGTCTTATCCACCAGTAGACATAAGCACTCACGCTCCATATCCACTTCGATCCCCAGAAACTTGTCTTTCCGTCTTTTCTGCTGCCAACGGGATCCCTATCCTGGCACACATGTCTTGAAAATCCCTCAACATCCCTTGCATCTCCTCTTGACTGGCTCCAATCAACAGGAAATCATCCAGGTAATGGACAACTCTCTTATGCCCATACTGGGACCTGAACACCCACTGCACCCATGAGCTGAAAGCCTCAAAAGTGGAGCATGCTACCGAACAGCCCATGGGCATCGACTTGTCAAAGTACAGCCCCCCGCTGAATTGAAAACCCAGCAGATTCCAGTCTGCGGGGTCCACTGGTAGCAACGGGAAAGCAGACATGATGTCCATCTTCGCTAACCATTACCCCTTCATAGCCCGCACTAAATCAAATGCCTGGTCCAGGGAGGCATAAGACACCACCCTCAGACCTTCTGGTATCCCCCATTCACTGATTTACCATCGGGGTAGGACAAATGGTGTATAAGCCTGAATTCCCCTGCCTGCTTCTTCGGTACCACCCCAAGCCCGAAGTACCTCTAAACTGCTTCACAGGGCCTAGCTTGCGGCCCTCCACCCTCCCACTTTGACCTCCTTTTGGATCTTCTTTCCTGCTATGTCCTCCTTCCCCTTTATTGAACCCAGATTCTTCATTTGCATGCCCACCCGTTTCTCTTCGAAACCCAGCGGGAAACCATTCCTGAATCCCAACCTCAGTAACTCCACCCCTGCCTTGTCCGGGTAACCTGCCGTCCAGGCTTCCACCACCCCCAAGTTTACAGGGATGTGGGCTAAGGCATATCCCCACCTCCCCCCTCCTTATCCCCTTTTAGTTCTACCCGTAGGTGGCTGCCTGCCCTCCCCTGCCGTGGCTCTCCCTTCCCTTGTTGGCTTCCCCCCGCCCACCACGAAAGGGGTGACCCAGGAGCTGCCTCCCCCTCGGTTTGACCAACTTTCTCTGCCTCTTGTCAGCACCCCATAGCTGGGTCCCCCCCCCCCGCACTGTGAGCAAATGTGCCTGAACTTGCAGCTCTGCCATGAACAGGATGCCCTATTGAAAGCCCAGCAGGCTTTCGCCACACGGACGGGCGAGGACCGCCTTGCTTACTGCACTGCCTGCCCTGTTGTCAGGCCCGACAGCATCTGCACCCACAATTCTGCATTGGTGCTATCCCATCTTAAATCCCCATTTGTCGCCATCCTCCTCCTCCTGAAAGCCTCGTCATACTTTAGCAATCCAAAACCCAGCTTCACCTTGTACGCGACTCTGATGATCGCCATGTATGTCAATAATGGGTTTGCTAGCTCCGGCTGTTTCTCCAGCATCAAAGCACTGTAAATCAAGAAACCCACTTGCCATGTGTCAATATCCTTCCCTTTCCACTGGGCTTCATCTGCTTTGTGCCCCACCACCACTAGCACTACTGCCATCTCCGATTTTCCCACCGATTCCTGCTACTCGTACCTTTTGGCTGTCTCTTCATCTACCAGCGTAAATATATCCACGTACTCGCCCTTCCAGATCTTTTCTTTAATGGAGCCCAGCACGTGGTCACCCAACGTGAAACCCGGAGGCCCCTTGTTTGGCTTCCTATCCTTGCCCCCTCTTGCCCACACCACTCCGGTCCTGCTTTCCTTTCTCTTTGATGGCCAGCAGGGCCCGCCCCATTTTTGATACCCCTTCTTCCCCCATACCCCCTAGCAAACCCTTGATGTATTCTGTCAAATCTGATTCATCACACATATCTAATTCCTTACCACCTCCCGGTTGAGGTCCTGGAACTGGGACTGGTGCCACCAGCAGGTTGGGCGCCGCCCTCTTTTGCCTTTTGTGTCTTGTCCCGGCTCCATCCCTGTCCTCGGTCTCTTTCCGTTTCTTCTGGGACCCTTCCTCCACCTCCCTCTTCTTTGCCGCTTCCACCAACTCCATCATCTGCTTCATTAACTTCACTGCATTGGTCACCATGGAAGCACTGGATGCGGCAGGTCTCCTTGGTGGCATCTTATTCGCTGCACTATAACTGCACAAGAAAAGGACACCATCATACCGCACATACATAGCCCTTAGTCTTCAAGTTTTGCCTCCAGGAAACATCAAAAACCAGGTCCCAAAACTCCCGCTACGCAGTATCCCCCTCATTGACTCTATCACCCCCACCAAGCCAGGACTCACTATGCTATCCCGCCTTTCCATGTCCTTGGTCCATCCCCAGGAAGGAAACACATATCACTTGTGCCTGCCTGAGTTAGGTTGTTGCCCGTACTGCCCACCCTACAGCTGCCATCTAAACTTATCAGTGGTCCTGATAAATTGCCCCCCCACTTCTGGCCCAATGGCCTTGCCCCTGCGACCTGCTTGGGCTGCCTGTCCCTGACCAGAACGAGTTCAACTGAGGACCATGCCTTTCCCCCCTTTTTTTTTTTACAGCCCGTAGTAGGCCTCGCCACCGAAAAACATGCAGAAACACCCCTTGCTTCTAGCGCCCGCCATCCATGCACTTCCGTGTTAAGCCTCATCATCCTCCATGCCTCAATGCTCCCATTGCTTGCGGGCCGAGCTGTATGTGGTGTAACAACCAGCTAGGCCAGCTAGGCTAGTCAGAGTGGATGCTCACACCCAGGCCAATGCCTCCCGCTGTTACCGCCAGCACAAGCCGAGCGTCTCGCCCCCCCCAGCAAACCAAAACCCAGACCATGTGGCCACATGCTAGTGGAAGGACCACAAAACCTCACTCCCAGCAGCCTGGCACAGAAACCTGCTAGTCCAGCTAGCCTGGTAAAGGTGGACGCCCATTCAGCTAGGCTGATACCTCCAGCTGTTCCCACCAGCCCAAAGCCGAGCATCCCCCCCCCACGTGGCCAACCAACACACCCCCAAACCGTGCGTAGAGGACTCCTGACAGAGTTGGCTTTAAAAGTTTGAGGAGCCCACATTTAAATTAGTCCTGGTAATCGGCTGTGCTTGTCCCCTCTGTATCTAGGCCCACACACCTCCAGCTGTTACTGTAATGAAACCTAGGGCACTAAGTCCTAAACAGCAGCAGTTGTAACAGGATGGATAGAGGCCCCAGGCCCAGCAAACCCCCGGTGAGAAGAAATACCCCAAATCACTTACATCGCCCATTATTCCCCCTGCTCCCATGCGCCCCTTGAAATTCCATGTGCCTGCTTTCTGAGTGGCTTCCACTTCTGCCCCGTCCCTCCTTGCTGGGTTATCACACAAAAGAAAACCCCGCGCTCATCCCCGACCACCAAGTCGAGTTACGCTATCGCGTCCACCTCGCCGAGACACAAAGCCCCCAGTCTGCAATGTCCACTTGGGCCTGCCCCCCCCATTGCTTTTCCCATACCCTCGATTTCTGCTGTATTTCTGCCTGCTGCCACCACTATGACTATTACTTCACTACTGAGCGCACCTCTATTTGCCATGTGGCCACCCGCCACAGCTCCTACCTAACCAGGGCCCCCCTTCGTTGTACTCGGACAACAAACCAGCCTAAGAAAAATGCACTCAGCGTTCTGTGCGCACCTGCCCGCAAACCTGCTCACTCCCACGCTGCACTGCTGCCCTCCTAGCTCACCCCCCTGGCCTAGCACAGCCATTTCGGCTACAGCCTGTCGCCCCGGCCTTCTCCATGCCAACTGCCAGTGTCTTCACTCTGAAACCAGACGTTTCATCAACAAACCACAACCATGTTTTCTCCAGCATATATACAAAATTTCTTATTTACATTCGGAACAAATTGGGCCTAGGCCCACTGCGCTTTACCCTTTTCCCAGCATATATAAAACCTTTTTACCTTCAGAAATGAATTGGGTCTAAGCCAGACTGTGCATTAACCTTTTTCCAGCAATATACCAAAACTCCTTTTTTTTTTTTTAGAAACAAATTGGGCGTAAGCCCACTGTGCCTTAACTCCACTTTCCAAATGAATGTGCTGCAAGAAAATCTCACAGCAAAAAGGGGCTCCCAAAAGGTTACCTGGCTTTTTATACCCCTTATAGCCACCTCCCCTAGCCCTTGTTGGCTCCTCCCTTTGGCCAATCATTGCCTTTGAGCACCCCTGCCCCTTTCCTATGTCACTGTGACCTCACTAGGCTGTCCCCCTTTCTGCCACCCTCCCCATCATCTTCCTGTCTCCTCCCCCACTTTGGCTTTCATCCTGGTGAAGTCCCAGGACAACCTGGCCTGCCTTTTAAGGGCAAGCCTAATTGTCAGAAGTTCAATTCAAAAAAAAAAAAAATTGTCCAGGATTAATTTGTGATTTGATAATAGTATTGCACGGATCAAGGAGGTTGTCATGGAATTAGTGTGAGTTCAATGTCATTGGCCCATTTAAAGTGGGGGACATTTTTGATTGGGTGTGGTTAAGTGTAGGAAGGGCCTAAATGTGGAAGTTAGCAGGTTTGTCATCATTATGGTGGAAGTCTTTATAAATACAGGATTGTGATATTGCTCTGTGGTGTATGCGTGTGTTTGGCATCACAGCTGAGATGTGGTTTGGAATGTCAGAAAGGACAATGAGCAGTTTGAGGAAGACATCATGGATATACTTCATAATAATTTAGCCCTAAGATATATGGGCATTTTTGAATGGCATTTGACTGACGGGTGGGATTGGAACAAAAGTGTGATTTTAAGGGAGTGAGGAAACCTTCAAATGTGATGGATCAGGATACAAATGAATCAAGAAACCTGAAGACAACAAACATACAGTAAAAGTTAATGGAACAGTACAGTTATTTTCAGGTATGTTAAAAATAGTTTTATGTTTTTGTTTTGATATTATGGAGAGCAAACAAATCTGGTATAGTTAAGCAATAAGACAGGACAGTGCATGCGTTATGGTGGGCTAATGACCCACCTCGGGTGGGTGGAAACATGAGGTGAAATCAAGTGCTTCAACCACCCGAGAAGGGCCGCTAGCCCACAAAAACACACCCCCTGTAGTGCCTTATTGCAATTATGAAATGGGTCTTCATTTGTAAATTGGATGCATTTTGTAAACATTTTTCTTTAACGTACTTTTTATCCCTGGAATCTTGGATGGCACCCTCGGGGGTGGGGATCTCCTAGTATTGAACCCCCCCAGAGGTCATCAGCCGTGACCTGGTGTACCATGAATCACCAGCCAGTCAGGGCAGGCCCCAGCCCTGGAGCACCAGGATCCAACTTTATGTGGCCACTGAGATCCCATGCCCCCTCCTTTTATAGCTTCCACTCTTGAGGATGGAAGTCCAGACAGACATGAAGCGTAAGCATGCCACTGTCAAGCACCTAACAGCACCCTCCCTTCCCAGTACTCACTTCTGGAGTTGATGACTCGCCGCTCATTCTTCCACTGTTGGCAAGGCAAGCGGTGCATGCCTATGCTGCCCTGGTGAACCCCCATAGAGGTGGTGAGTGTCCCACCAGACACTGTGACCTCCTCCCCCCGGCCGGCCCCTTACAACCAGAGGTCGTTCCTGAATCCAGGTCACTGGAGTCAGAAGTTGAGTTACTTTCAACTGGGCTGTTGTGCTAGGGTAGCGGCCCAACTGAAAGTACCCCTTGGCCAATCAAGAGCCACATTTTTTCTACCCATTTCATAACAGGAATTAATTGATCTGAAGATTCTGATAAGTAGGTCTGTCAGCCCAGAAGAGTGATGATGTATCTATTATGTGTATAAACAGTTGTGACATATGTATATAATGTGAGTTTGAAGAATTATACACATAGTAGACTCACCAGTAACCCAGATTAAAAAAAATACAGACAGTTTTAGATCTACGCCTATTGCGTGAAAATAGATAGATAGATAGATAGATAGATAGATAGATAGATAGATAAGAACATAAGAAAATCACCAGCAGAAGGAGACCTCTCAGTCTATTTTGTCTGGTCTTAAGTTTACCTCAGCGCCCCTGACCCCCTCTTCCCCCTTGACATTTCCTGTCTTTCCCCTTACAAGGCCACCTGACAGATAGAGAGATAGATAGATAGATAGATAGATAGATAGATAGATAGATAGATAGATAGATAGATAGATATATGAGATTATCTGGGCTAGTTAAATTGACATTGGTGACCTCATTAGTGGAGCAATGGGTGGAATGACAGAGGACAAATAAAATGAGTCCAGATTAAAAAAAAATGAGTTTTGACATCAGCAAATGCAGTGTTATGCATTTTGGTAGAAACAATATGCTAGCTAAATATACATTAAATGGCAATGTACTTAAATGCACAGGAAATGGAAGAGACTTGGGTGTACTTGTCACACATTATTATTCAAGCAGCACGGTATTGATGTCACAAAGAGAGCAAACAGCATGATGAATTGCATCTTAAGGAACATACCAAGTATGGACAATTCTGTACTAATACCACTGTATGGATCTCTGGTGTGACCATTGGTGGAGTTCTGCACTCAGTTTTGGAGCCCAGACCATAGAGGGATATTGGGTGCCTGGAAAAAGTCCAAAAAAAACCCACTAAAAGTCTGAAACATCTGACATACGAGAAAAGACTCCAGGAACTTGGCCTATATACATTGGAACATCGCAGGCTTAGGGTGACCTCTGCCTTGTCTCTGCAGCATGTAGAAATTGAGACCTATGGCAATGTCTAGGTTTTGAAGAGAAAATCTCAACCAAAATCATTAGAGTACATAGTTATCAGCTTAAGAGAGAAAACTATGTGACAAATAAGAGAGGGTCCTGGATAAACAAAGGGTAGTGGCCCCTTGGATTTGGCTACCGGAATAGATAGTAGAATGTGATACAATAACTACTTGCAAAAGGAAATTAGATACACATCTTGGTAGAAACCCTTTCCATTGAAAAATGGTGAGTGCTAAATCAGTCATTCGTGGTGAGATAATAGCATATGCTTCGTATAAAAAGAAAAAGAGGGCGGCTACATATAATAAATTACAGCTAGAATTTCAGGAATTACAAAAGGCTCCAGAAGCAGAAAATCCAGCTGGGTGGAGACAAATTTGTCAAATAAAGGCAGAAATACAGAAAATTCTCGATGAAAAGGTACAACAAGCACTGTTTTATCTTAAGAAATGTAAGTATGAAGGAGGTCCTAAAAGAGCTAGAAATTCAGTTCATCACCTTACAGGCCTTTGGCTATCCTCCTGTGTAACGCAGTTAGATGTCTTTGCACAGGGCCAAGTAGTTAGAATGACACAAGATATCTTGGAAACATTTCGGGGATATTATTCTCAGCTGTATTCAGCCCCCAAAGCAGGAGAGACATCTCTGACTGAGACATTCTTTAACCAAATACCTCTCCCCACTATTTCTCAGGAATGTTCAGAGAGACTTTTGGCCCCAGTAACACAAGGAGAGTTAAACATGATAGTTTCCTCTAGTAAGATAATGAATTGCCCTGGACTCAATGGTTTGCCTTCGGAATGGTACAAACTATTTTTAAAAAAATGATCCCCTTCTCTGCTGGCCACTTTCTGAGAGGTAAAGGAGGGTGGTTCTCCCCTGCCATCCTGGGTCTATGCTACAGTTTTCCCTATTTTGAAACCTGGGAACAATCCCAAATCCACTGCATTCTATAGGTCAATTTCGATACTTAATATGGATTATAAATTATTTATGTCTATTTGGGCTTCTAGACTGGAAGAGATGCTGCCAAATATAATCCACTCAGATCAATCAAGTTTTATCTGGGCCTGGCAGACTGTGGACAACATCTGCAGAACCACACAGCTGATGGATTATATAAACCAGAGGACCATACTGGCGGCTTTGATAAGCTTAGATGCTGTCAAAGCTTTTGACCAGGTTTCATGGCCCTTTCTATGGAAAACATTAAGACATTTCAGATTCCCGGAAAATTTTGTGACATTATTGCAATATTGTGTATATATACATATATATATATATATATATATATATATATATATATATATATATATATATATATCCCTCCATGCATATATTAAAGTAGACAGGCAATTATCCTCTCCAATCCCCTTAACCCGAGGAACCCAGCAAGGATGTACGTTATCCCCTCTTCTTTTTGCCCTATATGTAGACTCTCTATCCGAAGCAATCAGGACACATCCTGATGTAAAGGGAATCCTCTTGGAGAAAGGGTTTTTACCCTGTCCCTATATGCAGATGATGTATTATTGACTCTTATAGACCAAGAACAGTCCATTCCAGCAGTGTTGGAAACATTACAGACTTTCGCTGCCCTCTCCGGTTATGTCACCAATGTACAGAAAACAGAAATTTTAACCTTAAACTTCACCCCTTCACAAAATCTAAAAAATATTTTTCCATCACAATGGAGATGCAATAAAATTCAATACTTAGGTGTGAATCTGCCTCAGAATTTAGCTCACTTTTAGCTACTTAATTTTGAACCATTTACATAAGCTATAGAACAGCTAAGGAATTGGGTGTATCTACATCGATCTTTTATTTCAAGAATTGATTCTATCTGCATGACCATATTCCCAAAAATATTATATTTCTTCCAAACCCTACCAGTTGCCCCCTCCAAATATTATTATACAGCCTGAAATAGAAACTTATCTAGATTTGTATAGGCAGGTAAACACTCTAGGATTAGGTGGTCATTGTTACAGTTACCAATAGAAAAAGGAGGCATGAACCTCTCAAACTTGATGAAATATCATAGGGCAGTCACCTGTAAAACGATAATGATATGGCTTAATAAGCAGTATGAGGTGCCCTGGAAATTTGTCGAATTTGTCCTGAATGACAAGTTCGATATCTTCCCAATAATTTTTTTACCCCTTTCCATAACCCCAGTTTTTAAAGATTTTATGTTTGGTATGAGTTACATATTAAGAAATTGGTATGAAATAAGAGCCCAAACAATGTTGACACAAATATTTTATTATTTTCAGCTGTTAATGATAGCACAAGACTTTTTACCAGTACAGATAGATTTAACCTTTCGCAGATGGCACAGAAGAGGTCTGTCTTTTATATACCAATTACTTGATCGGAATGGAGTTGTTCCATTTGCAACAATATGGCAGACCTATCGATTGCCACATAAGGATCACTTGATATACTTATAGGTGAGGGCTTTCTTGATGCAGAAGAGCCTCCAATGGAACACATTACCAAACCCAATGCCACATGTAATGTACCTTTTAACTGAGGCTATAAAGGGACTCCAAATACCACATATAGTTGGTCTAGCCTATAAGGCTTTAAAAAATAATTGGCCGGGATCCACACTCTAAACACTTAAGGCATGGAATCGAGAACTGGGTAAAGAAATACAACATGAAAAGTGGCTTGAACCAATCCTTCCTTCGATGAAAATCTCTCAAGCCTTCTGCTGGAGAGAATTTCTTTGGAAGTATCGTATCTGTTTTTTTGATACCCCAGACAAACTGGCTCTACATATATACCAATAAAATATGGTGTATGTTGGAGACAATGTGGGGACAAGCCAGCAAACACAGTTCCTATCTTTTGGAGCTGTCTGAAGTTAACTCAATATTGGCAAGAAGTGAGCAATAGTCTAACCCAATTGATAGATCCAGATATAAGTTTAACCTCACAATTGGCACTGTTATATATTTCAGAAGAAGGTGGAGTCCCTCATAAAAAATAAGCTATATTTATATTTGGCAGCAGCTACAAAAGTCCTCACCCGTGTTTGATACAATAGCACACCCCGACCCTAGCTCTATGGTACTTGGTAATGATAGAAATATATTTTCTAGAATGTACCATTGCCAACCAGATGGGTAGAGCACAACAATTTGAAATATCCTGGAGACCATGGATACTGTACATGGCACAACATGACGACTCATTCATGCCATGAAGTAAATTGGGGGGGAGACTGGGGAAAGGAACTGTGTGCTCGCTTATCCCCTATAGAAATAATTATTATTACATTATGAGTGATGTACTGTAAATGTAAAAAAGTAATGATGTATACAAACAGGATTGCTAAGATAAGATGCAATAATACAATGTATTGTATCTTAATATGCTAAACTAATAAAAATAAAGAATATAAAAAAAAAGAAAAATGGTGAGTCTTCTTGGCAAAAGCTATAGGCTTGAAACCCAACCTATGAAATCTATGAAAAAGAAAAATGACCACACAGAAGTCCCAATTGCAGATTCAGTTTTTGCAGTTAGTAGGTGTCAGTAATAGTGTTGCAGCTGTCAGAAGTTTCATTCTTTTTTTAACTAAAATTATGCAGGATTAATTTGTGATTTGATAGTAGTATTGCACTGATCAAGAAAGTTGTCATGGAATCAGTATGAGTTCATTGTTATTGGGCCACATAATATGGGGAACATTTTTGACTGGCTGTGGGTAACTGTGGAGGGGTTTATATGTGGAAGTTCTATTGTTTGTCATTATTATGGTGGAAGTGTTTATAAAGAGACTAGTATTGCTCTGTGGTGTGTGTATGTTTGGCATCGCAATCCAGATGTGGTTTAGAGTGACAGGATGGACAATGAATAGCAAAAGATAGACATGGCTAGATGTCATGCTGATTTAGCCCTATGATTGGTGCCAACCATGATGCGCAACACAAAACTGCAGCATACTGCAGTAAAGTTACTGTACTAAATAAGACAATTTCAATGGCAGCTCAGCCCTTTTGTCAAGCAGTAACTTGTGACACTGCATCCCATTTCACTCCTTCCCACAATGGCCAAGTTCCAGAAACTTGTCCTCTCACAACTCACCCCCTTCCTCAAAGACTCGTACTTTATCACTCCATTCCAGTCTGATTTCAGGAAGTCCCACTCCACATCCACCTCCCTTCCTCCTTCAGCTCACTGACTCAGAGAACTCTGGGAAGAACTTGAAAGAGGAATGGCAAAGGGGGAAGTAGTGGTTGTGGGTGATCTGAACCTGCCAGACATCGATTGGGATGTTCCTGTGGCCAGGAGCAGCAGAAGTCAGGCCTTGCTGGATGCCTTCCAGGCACAGCTAGTTAAGGAACTCACAGGACAGGCTGTAATTCTCAATGTGGTGCTCACCAGCTAAGAGGTGATTGGAGCTGTGAGAATAGGGGATCCACTGAGGAACAGCAACCATAAGTCCATTTGGTTTGAACTTGCCCTTGGATCATTAAAACCCCAATCGAGAACTGAAGCCCTGGATTTCAGAAGGGCGGACTTCAACAGGCTGAGGGATCTGGTCAGGGAAAAGTTAGTTGGGGTGGAAAACATGGGGGAGTGAAGAGAGATGGGCAGCAATTAACAGAGCCATTCCCAAGGCATCTGTTACCCAAACAAAAAAAACAGGTTCAAGAGATCATTTTGGTGCTCGGCAAGAGTCAGGGAAGCAGTGAGGTCAAAGAAAAAGGCCTTCTACAAGTATAAATAAAACCGGGGGAGACAGAATAGGGAGAATACATACTAAGAAATTGGGAGGCAGAGAGGTTAGGAAGGCAAATGCAGACACAGAGCTGTGTATTGTTGAGGAGGTCAACAGCAGAGACAAACAGTTCTTCCGATATATTAGGGACAAAAGGAGGAAAGGAGGGGAATCATAAGGCTAGCAGAGGGGGGTAGGAGTGGCATTAAAGTGGACATTAAGGGTGTCCCAGAGATGAGGTAGCCAATATTTGCAAGCAAAAAGATCTAGAAAGGGGTGACCGCACTAAAAATAGATAAGGCCCTGGGACCAGATGGGTTGCATCCAAGGTTACTCAGGAAGCTGGCAGCAGAACTGGCTGAATCCCTTGTAGATCTATTCAACAGCAATCTAAGGATGGGGGGGGGGGTAGTTCCGCTCCATAATGTGGGGGGACAAGGAACTTTTTGGGAACTTCAGACCTGTCAATCTTACCTCTATTGTAAGGAAGCTCATGGAGTCACTTGTAAAAGTGGACCTAGTGGACTGTTTGGAGAACAAGACTGGAGACTGGATGATGAGGGAATTCGATAGTGGCCACACTGAAGATCTGCTCAACTTCAGGAAGACTTCTGACTCAGTATCTCACAGATACTTTCAGAAGAAGATGAAGGCTCTGGATGTGGTTAAGGTCCTAGTAAACTGGATGGATAACTGGCTAAGGGGGGGGGCAGCAGAGGGTTGTAGTCAATGGGGTCAAGTCAGCAGAGAGGGAATTCATGAGTGGGGTACTACAGGGATTTGTTCTGAGACCTGTCCTCTTCAATATGTCCATTAGTGACATTGGCGAGGGTATTCAGGTCAGGTTGTGTCTCTTCACAGATGGCACTAAGCTCTATGGGAGGGTAGATAACAACAAGGGAATCAGGGAAATGCAGAGTGATGTTCGAAAGTTAGTTGAAATTCAGTGCCAAAAAGTGCAAGGTAATGCATCTAGGGGAAAAAGAACCCCAGGATAGAGTATGGGATGGGTGGAGTGAGACTTAGCACTACAACTAAAGAATGGGACCTTGGAGTCATCATCAGTTACTCCTTAAAACAATCGACTCTGTGCAACAAGGCATATAGCAAAGTGTGTAGGATGCTGGCATGTATCAGGAGGAGTATTGACAGCAGAAGGGAAGAAATAATATTTACTCTATCTAGATCCTTAAGTGAGGTCACATCTGAAGTACTGTGCCCAGTTCTGGAGTCCTCATCTCAGGAATGGCAGAGATAGGCTGGAGACAGTGCAGCGTTTGGGTAACAAAAATGAATTAGGGACAAAATGGCAGTACCTATGAGGAGAACCTCAAGGCACTGAACATGTACTCACTGAAGAACAGAAGGGAGAGGGGAGATAAGATAGAAACCTTCAAGTTCCTAAAAGGAATTAATAAGGTGAACTGTGAGGAAATATTTAGCTTGAATACAAGTGAGTGAGCTCATTCATTCATTGACATCTCAGTTGGGCGGCTGCTGGTCGTGGATTGTGGAGAGTGTCACCCACTCATTGGGGTTGGAGTGGGAGGAGCTGGGTGGGGGACCACTACCTGCCAGAGAGGGAGGGTGGGTCCACTAGACAGCAGGAAATAAAAGAAAAAATACAGGCATGAGTTTGGGGGGGGGGAGGGTTCACTAGACACCAGTGAATTAAAAATAAAATACAGGCATGGGTTTGGGAGGGGAAAGAGTCCACTAGACACCAGGGAATTAAAAATAAAATATGAGCATGGATTCAGGAGGGGGATCCACTAGACACCTGGAAATTTAAAAAAAAATATATATGGCATGGGTTCAGGTGGGGGGAGGCACCACTAGCCACCAGACAGGGAATCAATTTTAATTTATACATTAGCAATCGACATGGGGGGAAGGGCACTAAGATCTGATAGAGAATTGAGACAGACTGCAAAATGAAGAGTCTGAACTCCACTGGCGAAGTTGGCAAATTCCGCTGGTGATCTGCTTCAGTAATTGTATGGTAAATTAAATTTTTAGTGTGCATTTTGTGGGGTGAACCCAGATTGTTTGAAAAGTGTTTTTCATGAAAGTTTCTTTATTTCAACATGTGGTTCTTTTGCAGTTAACCTGCAATGTTTAAAAATCCTTTTTCCATGAAAGAAAGTTGACTTCTTTCAAAATGTACCTATTGTGTTGTGAACCCACAATGGTTGAAAAAACATTTTTATGAATTGCTTTTAGAATATATTTTGGGGGGACTCGGACTGCTGAAAACCCTAGTGTTTTATTAAAGTCTGGTTTTCAAGTTGAGGTAAGAAATTTTTAAAAAGTACATTAATTAAAGTATTGATGATATAACTGATTAATTACTAGTGTATTTAGGCTGTCATGATTGTTTTAGTACCATGGTAAAGTATATGTCCTTAAGTGTATGGTGTGGTAACCTTCAGCTTTACTGTGGTGATATGGGTTAATTAGGGTTAAAGGTTCCTGAAGCCACGGCAACCTGATAGCATAGTGGTTGTGCTACCACTCACTATACTAGTAACCTTGGTTCAGAAATGGACTCGCATCACTCATGTGGAGGGAAGACTGAGCATCCCAAGGGCAGCACTCCTCCCTCGGGAAGGGGACACATCATTTCACTGTTTGTCTGTTACCTGTGGCAGTTGAAAGGCAGAAGAGTAAAACTGCAGCAAGGGATGGTGCAGCTGTCAGATGCATGTGCACGGATGTGCATCACTGCACGCCAGGACTCTTAGGAAGAAGAACCAGGAGCTGCAGGAAAAAGCTCTAGCCTGCCATTGCACTCCCTTGAATGACTGATATGGCAGGCCACCCACCCCTACTGTGGTCCTGAACAAGTGGCAGTTAAACATTAAGCCCAAGAGAAGGTTGATAATAGGGCTGGGGTGTCGTCAGGTGAGCTGTGGAAAGTGAAAAAGTGTAGCTGAAAAAAATAGTACCTGGAACCTTGGCGAATCTGAGGTATGATGTTCGTCCTGGTTAATGATCATGCAACATAGTGTTGCCTTCATCCTTGTATCAACACTGTCTGTTCAGACATTGCAGTGCCATTATTTTACTTTGGCTGACAAAACAGTGCTGATGTTAAGGTAATGTTCTCACTTCACTGCATGATCATTCAAACCTCGATGAACATCACTCTACAGATTTGTTAAGGGTCCAGGTATTTTAAACATATTTTTTCATTCCCTGCTTTGTACTCTAACCATAATAGATGCATTAGTATAATGTTTTGCAATTTATTTCCTTTCTTTTTGAAAAACATACATAGCTGACACCTTTAGTTTTTGCCTGTTTTACACCCCATGACAAACACTGTACTTGTCTTAAAACACCCAAATAATTTTACCCTGCGCCCCAGATCTATAGTGGCCTTCACAAGTGGCACAAAGTAGCCACATCATTGCACACATTGTGATGAACCTGCAGCAGACTTCATGTGTGGCCGAGATGCAGCTGCATCATCACAGACATTGCGTTAGACCTGTAGCGAACTTTGCAAGTGGCCTGAAGCAGACCCTCCCTTTTGTATGCCTGACACCAGTTGCCTGATCCCAGTGTAAGGCAATCATACAAAAATGCACTAGCACCCATATCATCCTCCTCCCCCATGCATCTAAAAAATGCACCCCCCTCCCCAACCCACTAAGCACCCATTCCCACCTTCCCCAGCACCCACCTTTTAATTAAAAAACATTTGTTGGATGGCTGGTAACCCCTCACCCACTTCCTTCCAGCTCCTGGCTACTAAAGAAAAAACTCTGGGAAAAAATACTTTAAGTCCCAAAATGTTTCTTTGTTTAGTTTGCTCATAACTTGGCCACTCTTGGAGATTCTCAAGCTGCCACCCACACATAACCATATACTGTAAGTGGTACCTTGTAAAGCTGACCCAAAATGTTGTTTTTTTTTGGGGGGGGGGGTCAGCCCTCAAAAACACTCCTTAAATTGGATCCACAAGGTGCTACTTACATGATAATGGGAGGAGGGGTATCAACTCAGGCATCTTAAAAATGTAGTCCCAAAATGACCAAGGAATAAACAAAAGAAAAAACACTGAAAGAAAGCTTAAGTCCAGACATGTGCATGATTGGTGGATGGAAAATTGTACAGTTATTTATTGCCTGACACAGGGATTGATCACCCTGTGTTAGGAACCTAAATGTAAGGGGGCAGGGTGTCTGGAGCGAGCTTCTGGGGTTGGGCATCTGATGGCCACTGTTGGTATTGCAAAGAGGACTGTTTTCACACAATCTGCATGATAGTCTTTCATTGCCATGCAACTTGTGTGGAAACTCCATGCTGACAATCTTTTGCTTTCCATTCTGTTTGTATGAGTGCGAATCATGAAAGTAGGTTTTGTTGTGACAAAGGTAGGACCTGTTTTCATGACTCCTAATAGCTTAATTTCATTAATAATTAAAAAACTATTGTTTTTGTTTAAAATAAAAAACAAGACCTAATGGAGCAACTTTGCAGCCACTCTGTCCGACACACACGTCAGATTATAGCTCCAAGGAAGTGTTTTTTGTTTCTCATACACAACATTTTCACGAAAATGGAAGTCTTGTCTCATAAAAATGGATTTTGCCTCATGAAAAGGAAAGCTACAGTTGTCATATAATAAAACACCTTATGAAAACTGTGGAAAATTGTAGTGTGCAAATGTGAAAATGTAAATTATGTAAATTTATGTAAATGTAAATTTAATTATTTAAAATAGAAACATAGACAGTGATGTCAGAAAAATATCAATGGTCCATCCAGTCTGCCTATGGTTCCCTATCTAACTGAGGGACCTAATGTCCATCCAGGGTCCTAGGCCTCCCCATCCACTCCCCTTTTCCCCCTCCCAATTTCAGTCACCCCAAGTAACCACTATACACTTCACTCTGTCCCAGCTGTTATTGAAACAGTTTCAGCACCCACTACCTCAGCTGGTCAACTGTTCCACAGTTCCACCACCCATTCTGTAAAATAATACTTCCTCATGTTCTTCCTGAACTTCCTTCTTGTCAGTTTCCACTTTTGGCCTTGTGACCCTGAACTGATACTCATGCATAATAATTCCCCAGCAGTTCACTTTTTTATTCCATTAAGGAAGTTGAAGGTCTTCTGCATATCTCCCCTCTGTTTTTCTGGTCTCCAGCGAGTTCATGTTCAGTGCATGAGGCACTCCTTGTAAGACCTGCCCTGTTGGCCTTGAATCATCTTTGTCAACCTACACTGCATCATCTTCAGTTTGTCCTTATCTTTCTTAAAGTGAGGACTCCAGTACTGGTCACAGTACTCTAGGTGGGGCCTCACCAAAGATCTGTAAAGGGGCTGTATCACCTCTTTCCTTCTCCTGTCAATACCCCTCCCAATATACCCCAGCATCCTATTTGTCTTACACAGGCCTTGTTGCACTGGCTTAATTGTTTGAGGGTGTCACTGATGATAACTTCTAGGTCCCATGCTTCAGCAATATGGCTAAGTTTTATCTCATCCATCCAGTACTCTGTCCTGGGGTTCTTGTCCCCTAGGTGCATCATGCTACATGTTACTACAAAGTTGTCAGTTATGACACACAGCAAAGAATCCTTCTTGAGCCAGACTCTAACTACTGTGACCTGAAAATTTCATGTTTCAACTTACAGAAGTATATGCGCTATCTGTGATCAAATGTAGTCTTGAAAAAAGATTTGTATATATTTTCATCCTTCCAGAGCTTATAAATTGCTGCACTGATCATTACCAAATTTTCTGGATTGCAAGAGACAGGTCCCCCTTCCCCATGCACCACCTCATCCACCAACAAGTTTAATACCACAAAACACAAGCGACTTCCTCTCACCCACCACCTCCTCCACCACTGAGTGCAATACCAGGACCTCCCTTCCCGTGTCACAAATGAGAACCACATTTCAAAGTGGGGGCCTGCCCCTGTGTTACAAAAGAAATCACACACTGTCACCACCACCGATTCTGACACCAAGAGCCCATCTCCAGTGTTGGTCAACTCAGTTTAAAAAAAGTTTAACCACCCCCACTTACACACACCATACCCCCTTCCCCAAGTCTGGTACCAACAATGATCTGCCAAAAACCACTGATGTCCAAAGACAATAGCAGGCACAAAACATACTCTTATCTCATCAGCCAACCAGTTTCTAAGCAATATCTTCATAAATTGAACATTTTTATATTATTATTCAGACAGTGGCCTGCCAAGGAGGCAAATGGAAGGTTTTTACCAGGTGCTGTCTGTGTTGGTGATGTGGGGGAGTGTATGGCCTTTGCACACCAGGAACTATTTGAGGCTTTGTGAGGGAAAGCCTGCTACTGGATACTAGGGACAACTTGGCTTGTGGAAGGGTGAGACCATGGTATCACTAATGCTGCTTTTAACAATTGTTCAAACACAGAACACCACACAACACAAGCACATAATTGTGAAGATTCATGTAACTGTTCATCTCAAGACCGGATTGCCCTACTTTTTGTGGCTTTGTGCTTGACACCTAACTGATGTCTAAACATAGTTATTTGTATGTACTGTATACAGTGGTAATTATACAGAAGTTGACCGGTACTGCAATATTTGCCGTCAACAGTGGAATAAAATACCGCGGATTTACCACTAACGTGGTAAAAAAAATGCTGTTCAATGGCATTTTTACCACAATAGCAGTGAATGCACGGTATTTTTTTCCACAGTTGATGGCAAATATGGTACCAGTCAACTTTTGTATTACTACCACTATATGTCTATTACTGTAAATATCTACATCAATAAATCAGTTAGGGTTCAAGTACAAAGGGTAAAAAGTAAGGAAATGCGATGTTAGGTTAAAAGGTCCACTGAGCCTTGATGAATCTGCGGCATTTTGTTCCTTAGGGGTCACATGATCTAGCACTGGCATTGTCCTCTGTCTGTCTGGGCATAGAAAAGCAGTCACACTCCAGTGCATAAAGACAGGGTGCTGAAGTTAGGGCAATGCCAGTGTTACATTGGATGACCATTCAGAGCCCAATGAACATGACTCCACAGATTCACCAAGGTTCAGGGGACTCATTACACTAATGTGGTATTTACCTATGTGTTATAGTTTTACACTCTACTTCCTTATTTTTTGAATAAGATATATAAAGCACAAGCCCCCTCACAGTGCCTTGGACCTATAGCAGGCTTTGCATATAGTCCTTTGGGCCATTTGCAAACCCCCTGATTCGTAACACACTGATGAAGGCTTTCAGTGTGCTTTATGAATTTCAAACTCAAACCACCTGGCCCATCACTCACTGCCCCGGGTCTGCAACCTGCTTTGCAAAATGCCATTCCTAGTAGTCTAGTGGTGCCTTCTCCTGCATGGTCCCAGTGTAGTCAGTGACATCAATTTCCCTGGTAGTTTTGTGGTTACCCTTCCTGCCTGACTGAGTGCCAGTTATAATATTAAAATTATTCCCCTGGTATCTAGTGGTACACTCCTACAGCTGGATCCCTGTGTCAGTATTATTTTAATATAATTTCTCTAGTGTCTAATGGTACCCCACCCATCAAGTGTCCCTCATCCATCACCCACCCACCCGGGGACAACAGCCAGCACACCCATCTCTTACCTTCATGGCAGGTCACCATCTAGCCCCCCCAAGTCTGGTATCATCAATAAACACCAACACTTATCTAGTATATATTGATAAAGGACTTGCCTAAAGGTTGGGAGGGGAGTTGCTGGCAATCACAAGGGAAGAAAGAGACTTGGGAATCATTATCACAGATGACCTGAAAGCATCCAAGCAGGCCCCTAAAACAGTAGGTAAGGCTAGGGGGATGTTAGGTGCATTAGTAGAGGTATCACAAGTGGGAAGAGGGAGGTAATAATTGCTCTTTACAAGACGCTGGTTAGGCCCCATCTGGAGTACTGCATGCAGTACTGGAGGCCACACCTTCACAAGGACATTAACCAAATTGAGGCAATCCAGAGAAGGGCAACCAAAATGGTGCAGGGACTGCATCAGAAAACATGTGAGGACAGATCAACGGAGCTCAATATGTATACCCTAGAGCAAAGGATGGAGAGAGGTGATATGATCAAAACATTCAAATGCCTTGAGGGAATTAACAAGGTGAAAGAGTCTAACATGTTTCAATGCAAGAAAAATAGCAGGATAAGAGGACACAGCATGAGATTAGAGGGAGGCCGATTAAGGGGTAATGTGAGGAAGTTCTTTTCACAGAAAGGGTGGTGGATGCATGGAGCGGCCTACCTCAGGAAGTGGTGGATATGAATACAGTGCAGAGCTTCAAACAGGCATGGGATAGGCATAAGGGAGATATACAGATGAGTATGAATAGATAGGCCATTGACAGAGTAAATGCCTATGGCACATTCATAAGGTAGAAAAAGAAATGGGCAGACTGGATGGGCCTTGAGGTCCTTATCTGCCGTCAACTTCTATGTTTCTATGTTTGCAGGACTACCCAAGAAATTCATGACTTTGAAGGGCCATCTATCCCCACAAAAAGTCTTAAAAAGCGTATTTATTTCCCATTTTCAAACCTTTCAGATTTTGAAACTGTCAAGCTGACTATTACCAAATAGCTAGAAGATCCATGACCTAACAATGCTCATGCAAAATTTCCAGTCATTTTTTCTAAGGAAGGTAACATTAAGAATGCCCATAAATAGGGGTTTCTTCAACTCCTTTCTTGAAAGGAAGTGCCTTCTCAGCCCTAACTACAGTGGCAGTACTGTGCCAATAAGATTACAAGGCTATAGCCCTGGGTTCACTGGGGACAAAAATTTATTTATTTCAAATGTTTTACCAGGAAAGACATACTGAGCTGACATCAGCTCATTTCCAGATGCGTCCTGGGGGGAGGAGGAAGCGGCAATCACAGTGCAATTACATAAAAACGATGTTCAGAGAATGCAATAATAGCAAAATAAGTAAAACAAAATGAGCAATCACAGACAATGTTTCTGAGTAGGAATAGGCAATACAATAAATTTCAGAAAAAGGACAAAAGTCCAAAACTCAGTGTCAGGAGCAACTGCAGGAGTGAGTGGTGAAATCATGGAGGAGAGATTTCAAAGCATGAAAGGAAGAAGTAGAGTGAAAGGAAAGGGGAGGGAGCCTGATAATTTAGGGAAGCAGAAAGAGCAGGCAGCTTGATGAGCAGAGGATTTTATAGGAGGGAAAGTGAGAAAGCGAGTGCCAGAGTTGTGAAGGGAGTAAGAGGTAGTAGGGGAAAGCAAGGAGAGAAGCAACATATGCGGGGAGGGAGCCAAACCACTATGTGGAGACAAAGGAGGCACAGTGGGCAAGGCACCTGGCATCACTGGAGAGGAAGGAGAGGGAGGTGTACAATGCACAGTGGTGAGTACACAGGGGTTTGTCATGGGGCAAATCAACAGAAGGTGTTCAGTCTGGCCAAGGTGGACTTGGGAGCAGCATTGTAAATGATGTCAGCATAGTCGAAAATGGAGAGTATCATCTTCGAGAGGATCTCTCTGTTGGCAGAAAGTAGGGTGCTGCTTTTATTCATGTAAAGTACACCAGGTTTGGGGTGGCGTGTCTTGTAGATTTTGTCCACATGTACAGAGAAAACAAGACCATGGTCCAGCCAGACCCTGAGGTACCTGAAAGAGGTGACACTTTCAATTGCTGCACCATCAAGGGTATGGAAGGATCAGAAAGGAGTGAGTCTAGCTTATCTTTGCCTGGTGCCAAAAGTCATAGATACTATTTTCTTGGCATTGAGGGACAGCTGGTTTTCATGGAACCAGTGCTGGACATTGTTAAAGTCCACTTGGAGGTGAGCCGTAAGATCAAAGGCAAAGGAGCCTGAGGTAAAGAGTACTGTGTCATCTGCATACATGTGAAAGGACACAGAGGAGCAGGCAGTGGAGAGGTCATTTAGAAAAACAAATAAGAGAATTGGACCAATGATAGAATGTTTGAGCAGATTGGAAGTGTGGGGAAGAGGGAATCTTCAGTATGGACAGCTTGAGACCTGCCTTCAAAGTAGGAGCAGAACCACTCACCTGAGGAGGCAGAGAGTCCAGCTGCATTAAGTTTGTCTTGGAGAATGGGTTGCGCAACAGTGTTGAAAGCTTTGGCCAAGTTGACAAAGATGGTGGAGGTGACTAGGCCCTGATCAGTGCCAAAGAGGACAATATTGGTGAGCCAGAGCACAGAAGTAGAAGTGGAGTGGTATTTCCTGAAGCCAGACTGGAAAGCGCTGAAGAAGGAGGTTGAGTGAAGAAAACAGGAGAGCTGGCTCAGTGGCACTGAGGATTGAGGCACTGGACACCACACCTCGTGCCGAGCCGGTGACCCGGGTTAGGGAGTGGACTCAGGTTATTGGGGGTTGGCAGGAGAGGAAAGGATCGAGCATCCAGAGGACAGCTCTCCTTTCTTGGGAGGGAAGGGGGGTGTAGATCTTGCCATCTGGTGACCCCTAGTGGAGACTGGGAATCAAGCAGCAGTCGGGTCCTGACAAGAGTGAGAGAATGGCCACAGCAGCGCGTCTGAGGGCGAGAATGGGAACATTCACACACCGCCCTTGAGTGCATTGCACTGCCAGGCCAGTGGGGGGAGAGAAACAAGAAAAAAAAACCTTCCCGTTGGTAGGTGAAGGTGGGTCTAGGGCTCTGGCAGCACGTCTAATTCTGGGCTTAGAAGCCCTACTGGCTCTCCTCTCATCCATCCCCATCAGACACTATAGAAAGAGCGTTGGGTGGAGTCTCAGTCCTTGCTCCCGTGAGACTTAGATCCGGGGGGTCTGGGAGACATGATAAGGAAGAGATATAGACCAGGAGTGGCTGATGGCTTCAGGAGGATGGGATAAGTCAGCTTAGCAAACAACCATGCTGGAGGGAATCCAATGACGAAGGGTGCATAAATAAAGTTAAAAAAAAAAAAAACAGCAGAGTTGTGAGAGAACAAAGTATTCCTTGATTTTAGCCAGAGTGGTGGGTAAAGAGACAGAACAGTAGTTTCCAGAAAAAGAGGTGTCACCACCTTTGCAAAGGGGAATGACTGTAGCCAGCTTCCATGAGTTAGGGACTGAGGAGAAGAAGGAGAGGTTAAAGAGGTAGATGATTGGATGGGCGATGGCATGAGCAGAAAGATGCGGGAGTTTAGGTCCAAAACTATCAGGGCTCCTACCCTTGTTGGGGTTAAGAGCCAATAGGACCTTAACAGAAGCAGCAGGGGTGGTGGGAGAGAAAGGGGAAAGGGAGGTGGGGGGGCAGTAGGGAGGGTATAAGAGAAAAGTGAGAGGGTAGAGGAGAAGAGTGAGGGGGAGGGGTTGGAAGAGAAGAAGGAGCAGGCTCAGGAGACTCTTGACATGACAGTCTTGACTTGTGGCAGGGTCATCAAAGACTTGACTCTTGACAGTGTCCCTTCCATGGCTATTTAAGGGAGTATGCTCAAGCTTCCACCAGAAGCTCATTTTCTATGCTCCCACCACCATCCCCTCCCCCTCTGGCAGCTTGCCTCTCTGCCTCTCTCCCTCAGGACTCCTAACCTAAGATATATATTTAGTCTGAAGGAACTTCATTCCCACAGCACCTCTATTGATGAAACACTCCTAAAGAGGGTTCCTGTGCCTTTGTGGTACCCCAGAAGCTGGATAATACTAGGTTGCTCAAGCACCATTCTCTCCCTATACTTAGTCACTCACTGACGCAGTGAATTTACCATGTCACTGAAAAACTGAGTTAAATAGGAGTATCTATGTTAAATCTTAATTTTTGGTGGCTTATAACTTGTCTGTTTTTTAAAGATAGGAGCTTGAAATTTGGCAGGTAGCAACTTTAGGTGAAGGTACGACGAACCTGTAAACTTGCCTTCTTGTCAGTGCAGTATCCAGGGATGTAAACGCTAGTTCAATGGTTCATAAGTTACTGATACAGTAAATGTCCTGTCTTCCAAAGGCCCCCTTCCCTGGAGATACATCCCACACCTCCCTAAACATGCCACAATGTTGTATGTTAGCTCTAATTCTGACCTATGTGGCAATGGAATGTCAGTCTGAAAGAGATTTAAAAAATAAAAGACACTGCTTAACCTGCTTGGTAACTTTGTCACCTTGCGTTCTCTCCCTTTAGTACTTGGTCATGGACTATTATGTTGGTGGGGATCTGCTGACTCTGCTGAGTAAGTTTGGTGACCAAATCCCTGAAGACATGGCACGTTTCTACCTGGCTGAGATGGTGATGGCCATCGCCTCTGTACATAAACTGGGCTATGTACACAGGTAGGGTGAGGAGCATATTATGACCTTCTGGTATGTGTACTGGACCCTCTCTAATAGGGGTGTGCATGCCTCAGATGTTTTTACTTGAATACCTTGAATAATGAGCTGCCTGAATATTTGGGAATGAGTTCCAAATTGCCAGTTATAAAGATATTTGGTATTCAAAACCTGCCTGGGTTAGAAAAATGACTTTTCTTCTCTGCAGGTGATGATGGCTAGCCTCCCCTGACTACACTCCTCCCCATTCAAGTGATTTTCCACCCCCTTCCCCTTCCCCATGGTCTCCAGACTTCATCTGAAAAAATTGTTAGTAGTGCAGACCTTAGGCTGGCTCCTGGCACTATGCCAGAAGCTGAGAGCGCCATTCTTCACACACTGCTTCCTAGCCTAACCACCCCCAGTCAAAAAAAGATGTCTATTATATCCAGTGACTTGTCCACCCCTTCTATTGACACTGATCCATAATTTGGGGTGGCATTTCACATTCCAACTAACCAGTTGGATCCCCTCCACACAGTGTACCCACTGCATAGTATTCTGTATTTGCCAGTGGAGCAAGTGGGCATGTGATCGAGAGGGAGAGCTGGAGCAGTTGTACCATTAGTGACACTAAGCAGACTGACCCAATAAGTCTTATTAGTGTCTCTAATGCTACAATTGCTCCACCCTTTCCCTCCCAGTCATGCACCTGCTGTGGACTGGGTGCACTGTGGGAGGTGGGCACTGACCGAATAGCTGGATTTTGAGACAACTAGCATGTCCCCCAAAATCCTGGACTGGGGTCAAGAGAGGGGGTGGAAAACACATTAAATACTTTTTTTAACTGAAGAATGTTGGGATGGAAAGGGTAGTGCCTTAATATTGATGCTGTATCCTCCTGGTATATTGTAAGGAAAAGACCTGAGGTCTACGCTACTTACATGTTTTCGATTGAAGTATGGGGACCACGGGGAAGGGTGAAATAGTAGAAAATCATTTGAATGGGGAGGGGGTGGAAAGAGACTAGTTCTTTTGTCTCATGGAAAAGATAATTCATTTTAGTATCCCAGTCAACAGCTGAATATTAAATACTTGAATATTTGGCCCCCTCAAATACAATAATCAGAAAAAATATTCAGAAAAGGTATTTGTACTGCCCTAATCTCTAAGATATTAAGCATATGGGGTGTTACAGTGAGGGGTTATTGAAATGTACAGTACAAACAGCATTTAAGTAATTATGCACTGCCTATACCAGTCCATTCACAGCCTGAAAAGACAATTTGTTCCCAGCTGGTTTCTTAGAATGTTCAATTTCTTTCTGAATGCACTGCTAGTGCAGTGACTGTAATAACATGCCTTGCAAAATGGAACGTGCTCATGGAAAACTCATATAAAATTCATTGCTGTTCCAGCCCTCATTGAACTGGCAGCTCAAAGCACAGCTCATTACCAGCTAAATGTAAAATTATTTAAATGCCTTTTGTACAGTAAGTGGTAGTCCGGCAATTGGAGATTTATAACAGGGAACCGTGTAGTGAGAGTCCAGTGAACGTACAATGTACCTTTTATTTCGAGTTTAAGAAACACTGTATAGGACAATTATGAAAATGTTAGCTGTTTATCAGAACTCTTTAGTTTTGCTGAATATTACTGCACTGTACTGTATATCCTCCAGTGTCTCATCTATGGATTTTTTCCAGAAGAACTAGGCCTGTTAAACCACTCCAGTGGAGTGACAGCGGTGGAATATCTCAGTGCCTCTGCCAGCTTATGAATGTGACTATTTTGAGTACTATAAATGGGCTAAACAACTTTTGACCACTGATTTATGTATGACTATTATAACAAAATTAAAGGGGCCTGCCTGTCAACCACTACAGTTTAGTTTCCAGCTCTCATTATTCATGACTGCTGGAACCTAAATGTCAAACAATCTGACAAGGACCAACTTAAAGGAAACAAATCACTTCAGTCCCAGCCCCGTCTTCCCATTCCTGTTAGTCATTGAGTCTCTGAGGTCTTCATCCATGAACAAAAAAATCTACACTGGCAAAACCCAGAATCCAATAAAACAGGATTGCATAAAAATACCTTTTTAAAACAAGAAATTCATGTTTCATTTAAGCAGTATACCACTTGATGTGCGGCAATACCAGCAGAACTTGTCTCCCTATGCTTTGAATGTCCTTGTCTATGACTCTGGATATTTAACTGCCCCCCCTTGTCCATCATCAACTGATATGGCCATCCCCATCAGAAGTTGTTTATTTAAAACTGCCCACTCCTCTAACCTGTTTAAGTGTTACACTCTCAGTTAATCAAGCCATTCGCTGGCTTTCATTTCACAGAAACTGCTGACTGATGTTGTGGGCTTTGTATCTTCTAGAACAGCCCAGCTTAGCTTCAGAAACCGCACGTGAAATAATTTATTGTTATACCAGGCCTCATGCAGTCATTCATTCATTTATTTACTTATTTCAAATGACGTACCGGAAAAGGCATACAGAGCTGAAATATCTCGTTTCCAGATGTGTCCTGGAGAATGTGTGCAAATGTACAGTATGCATCCTGCATGCAAAGTTTTATTTTTGTGCTGCTGTTGCTCTAATTACAATTTGCTAGTACACCAACCTTTGTCTGAGATTTACAAACACTGGGAATCATGACCATAAGGTAAAGATGAGGAAAAATATATCCACAGGCTCTCTAGTGCGTCAGTCTCAAAAGTCTTGAGTTGAAGACATGAGTCCCATGGGACGTCAGCTATGATCAGGGATTTCAAATCTGAATAGAATCCTGTTAGCCTCAGGATGAAATAATGTTCTGTTTACTGAAGCCAGGTATCAGAAAATAGTTTCTCAATCACAGGATCATATTTAGAATAAGATGTGAATAAAGAAAAAGAAAGTCAGTGTCCCACAGACTTCTTTTATCTTGTTTTGTATTTACATCCTGAGGCTCACAGGACTCTCTTCAGATTCCAAAATATATGTACTGGTTATTTTTTTTTTGTATCATCTATTTCTGCGCCATCTGATGAGGAACTCTCTCGGGCATCCACCATTGCCCCAAGCTCTACCTCCTTGCCTGAGACATCTCCGTCTCCTAGCACCAGCCCTGCAATCCCCCCAGCTCTCAGCCCCCAGAGGTAGGGCCGCCCTTTCCACCCAGGGCGCTCTATCTAGAATTAGGCATGCCAGGCTGGGCTCAGCCCGGGAGCAGAGGATGACCGGCAGTTGGAGTGTGGCTACAGGGGTAGTGGTGCCATCGCCTATCCCCATTGACGGGGATTTTCTGCGTGGTGGTTGCCCTCTGGGAGTGCAGCGTGCAATGACATCTACACACGGCTGTCCTGCTGATGTCTGCCTCACTCCCACCCCTTCTGATCTGGCTGGTGATCCTGCAGTACCCCCAATCTCCATCGAGGGTTGCCAGGACACCGAGCAGCCCCATGATCCCTCCCAGGGAGAGGAGAACAGTCCTCTGGATGCTCCATTCCCTCTGTCCCCTGCCAACCTCCAGCTCCCCGAGTCCATCCTGAACCTGGGTCACCGACATGGCGCGAGGTGTGGCATCCAATGCCTCAACCCTCAGCATCACCGGGTCGATATGTACTGGTTATTGATATTAGGATAGGAGACTGCGAGCCTCTGGAGAGAGGTAATACTTGTTTTATTCAAAGGAATTGCTTTTGACAGTGTTTACTGTGAGGGGGACTGTGACACGCACTGCCAGTACACTCTAGCGATGGGAAGACCTTTTCTGTTTAACAGAAGGGCAAGCTGGGATACATGGGGGCCGTCCTAGCCTCCTGCTTTTAGTGTCTTAACATTAGTGGGTTGCAATCCACCATATTGTAAGGTGGCCACTG
Source organism: Neoceratodus forsteri (assembly GCA_016271365.2). Classification (NCBI taxonomy): domain Eukaryota; kingdom Metazoa; phylum Chordata; order Ceratodontiformes; family Ceratodontidae; genus Neoceratodus; species Neoceratodus forsteri. The sequence goes on along the minus strand of CM057450.1, from coordinate 554,062,101 downwards.
GGTCAAATCCACCTTCTTGGTGATGGTTGTTATTTTATTATTTACTTTTAAACCTTTTAATACAGTACAAGACCAAGTCGCTAAACCAGAAGTAGGAAATGGTGATACTTCCGGTCTAATGCTACTTAAACAACACTCCCAGCCATAGGGGCTAGCAGGAGTGGGCTGCATGTAGGGCCACATGCAGAGATGCATGCAGAGACAAGCACATCTGCACATGTTTGCTGTGTCCACTGGAGACAGCGGGGAAGCAGGGTGCAAATATCTCTAAAGGTCAGTAAACTCTGTGTAAAGCACGTTTACCTAGAAATACAAATTGAGGACCCAATGAATGACTTATTGGAGATTTTTGTGTGACACCGTATCCCAAGACTAGTCCAAACCAGCTCAAATATATCCATGGTAGAAATCCATGTGGGAACAAATGATATTGGAAAGGAGCATGAAAAAGACTTGGCAGGTGACATTATGGAGTTAGGCAAACAAATAAAAAACACAGGCACTAGAGTGATGATCTCAGGGATCCTACCACTATATAACTGTCACCCCCCAAAAATAAAACAATACAGAGAGTAAACATACATGTATCAACTGGCTATAAGAAACTAGGATTCACATATACAGACTCATGGGAAACATTTATTGATAAGAAATACTTGTACAACAGGGATGGACTACATCTGAACAAGGCAGGGAAAAGCATCCTGGGTAGATTGTTTTGCAGTGCAATACACGGCAAGGATTTAAACTAATAACAAAGGTGGGAGGGACTTGCCAATACCATTCGAATAGTAAGTGTCTACTACTTAATGCAAGAAGCTTGCACAAGAAGAAGGATGAATTAGAGTTATTATTTCACACTGAGGGTATACAAGTATGTGGTACTGTATCACTGAAACTTGGTGGAGGGACGATACTTGGGGGAAAGAAATACAAGGATACAGAGTCTTTCAGATGAACTGTGACAGCAGAAGAGAGGGCAGTGTAGCACTGTATGTACACAACAGCACTGAGGCAATAGAAGTGTGTAAAGCTGGGAACGGAGAAGAGAAACTAGAAATACTATGGGTTCAGATTAACCCAAAAAATAGTGGAAAGTTTGTCGTGTGTATTTGTAATACAGTCCCAAATGTTCCAGTAGATGAAAACAATATTCTACTAGAAAAACTCGGCAGTATGGAAATAGGAGCAAGGGTGGTGATCATGGGTGACTAGACCTCTGCTGAGAGTGGGTTCTGACAACCAGCTTCTGTGGCTCAACAGACTGAGCCACAGCAGCAGGGAACCCAAGCAGTGCTGCTGGGACCGGGTTTGATTCGGTCCCAGGAACTTCAATTTTTCAACTTTGTGCACTCGTGGCTCAGTCCCCAGAGTTGAGACTCTATAGTGGGGGAGGTTCAGGGCACAGCCGAGCGTAATGGGGGTGAGGCAGAGCCCCACAGAAAAAAGATATTATACCGCAGGCAAGAATTGTGCTGCACTAGAAAGCGATCTTGCCATGCGGCATAATGTTGTGCAATATTATGACCCCGTGCCACTAAAACTAAGTACACAACGATTACTCAATACTATTCA